>JARPMR010000006.1:22381887-27181887 GCA_029955525.1 Oeneis ivallda
TGGTGGACTTCACACACCTTCGAGAACATTATGAAGAACTCTCAGATGTGCAGGTTTCCTCACGATGTTTTCCTTCACCGCTGAAGCAAGTGATAGTTAATTGCTTAAACGCACTTGACTCCGAAAAGTCAGAGGTATCGTACCCGGGATCGAACCTGCGACCCCCCGAATAGGAGACCACAGTCCTAACCACTAGGCTATCACTGCTTCTTGGATGATCTTAGATCACATCAATCTTTTCCGGATGATCTTAGATCACATCAATCTTTACCGAGTGGAGATCGCCGACATTTTCTCTCTCTAGGTCCTCAACTAGCCATGCAGAAAATAACATCAACCCGTAAGTCGATTAAAGAACAAACCAACAAATAAACACACTTTCGCATTTACCTATATGTTTTAGTAGGACTAGTAGGATAGGAAGCATAGTCAGATTCTACGAAATAGAATAGATAAGTAGGTAAATAGCAAGTAGGTATCACCCTTTTGAATCAAGTGACTTAAGTACCTAACTGTCTAGGGTTAAAAAGAAAAAAAAAAGTTGTTTTTATTTGTGCCGGCAAAAGGAGAAAGACTCAAGACCTAAAATCGTTACCCAAAAAACTGGTCTAACTAGAGACCGCAATTCCAGGCTATTCTGTACTTTCACGACTGACACAGTAAAAATAAAAATACCGCTTTTGCCAAATAAGCTTTCATATTTATGCACAATTTTATTAGTTTCCGTTTAAAATCTCAATATAAACAGAGCAATCTAATGAGAGAAAGTTTTATGATTCTCACAATCTCACTATAATAGGATATTTCTAGGCCAATTCCATCAAGCAGTGGCATGGCTTCGTCAGTATGAAATTGTCAATCTATCTATGGCAATTGGCAACCTATCTAATCTATCCATGCCATGGATAGAATATATTCTATGGGTAGAATAGTAGGTATGGTAGGTATACGTAATACGTATCGAGGACCGGAATCACAGTATAGCTACCCTACCTACAATTTTAACTCATAATCCGACGGAATTACGGGAAATTTAATAAATTAAATCAGTTATATTGATTTTGTTCGTACAAAATACTAGCTTTTGATTTTTGCCCGCGACTTCACTCACGTCGTAATAGCTATCAACCCAAACAGCCCGGTCCGTCCAGTGGTTTGAGCTGTGCGTTGATAGATCAGTCAGTCAGTCAGTCAGTCACCTTTTCTTTATATATATTTAGATAAGTATGTCACCCGGACCATATTAACAAATAGATTGATACGTCCCCATTCATCAAAATCGGTTCAGTACTTTAGGGGCTATGGTGGAACATACATATACGTAAATAGACAATTAAAGACGTGTTATGTACCTACTTACAACCTACTACTAAAGTCATAAGCATAACCCTTCCTTTTGGCTTTGCTGTAGTCGGGAAGAATTGAAGAGGCAAACAAACTCTTATTTTTAACCGACTTCAAAAAGGAGGAGGTTATCAATTCGTCGGAATCTTTTTTATGTATTGGAAACCGATTTGGAAAATCCTTTTTTGTTTGAAAGGCTATACTTCCCAGGCGATCGATTTGATCGAAATCGGTTGAGCGTTTTTATAAAATCTACACTAAATTGTATATACCTACTTAGTGGTGCAGGCGTTTGAAGTCGGTTTTTAAAAATAATTTTTTATATTACATTATTATTAATAGGTACACCCCTCAGTGATTTAATTAAGAATGACTCACGGAGTCAGTCAGTTGATCACCTCTGGCCCTAACCGCAGGCTATCGGTACGATAATATTTTCATACAAACGGCACACGCGAGCATTAAGTAGGTAGGTACTTACAATTAGGAATGAATTCCCGACACTGAATGGCAATAACTATTAATACATCGTTCTTTTAGTACCTACTTCGTTCGCTCGTCGGCTCTGAACGAACGGAAACAAGGAACCATACTGCCGCACTCAGAGTCGCTAATCGTTACTTAACGACTTAATCTTGAGGAAAAGCTGACGATCCACCGTTTACAGTGGACGAACTTATGCAGGCGGCTAGAAGCTTTAACCCTAAGAAAGCACCTGGAGTTGATGGGCTTACCGCGGACATATGTCTGGCAGCCATCGAGGTGGATAAAAATGTATTCTTGGGTTTGGCGAATGGGTGCCTCACCCTATCGTATTTTCCAAAAATATGGAAAGAGGCTTCGGTGGTAGTCCTGCCGAAGCCAGCGAAGGACGACTATACAAATCCAAAGTCGTACAGGCCGATAGGACTGCTACCGATCCTCGGGAAAGTCTTGGAAAAGATGATAATAAAGCGGATTCGTTGGCACCTACTTCCAAACCTGAATACGAGACAATATGGATTCGTGCCTCAACGATCGACAGAGGATGCATTACATGATCTTGTTCAACACTTGCGCGAAAATATTAAGAGGAAAATGATAAGTGTAGTGATATCCTTAGATATCGAGGGGGCATTCGACAGTGCATGGTGGCCTGCGATCAAATGTAGATTAACAGAAAAGGAATGCCCCCTCAATCTACAGAAGATAGCTCACAGCTATCTCAAAGATAGAAAAGTGTGTATAAAATACGCGGGACATGAATGCGTCGTCTCAACAACGAAAGGTTGCGTGCAGGGGTCAATTAGTGGTCCAACGTTTTGGAACTTACTACTTGACCCGTTACTGGACGAAATAACAGCATGTGGTGCTTATTGTCAGGCATTCGCGGACGACGTCGTTCTGGTGTTCTCGGGGTTCAAAGTGGCGGAAATGGAAGGAGAAATAGGAAGAGTGTTGCAGCATGTGTATGAGTGGGGTCTCTCGAATAAATTGAAATTTGCACCACACAAAACCAGTGCGATGGTGGTGACAAAGAAGCTCAAATATGATACCCCACGCATATACATGGGCAATACTCAGGTAGAGGTTGTCAAGGAAATAAAAATATTAGGACTGTTGGTGGATAATAAACTAACTTTCAATAATCATATAAAACATGTTTGCCGTAAAGCCACCAACATTTATAAGCCACTAGCGCGATGCGCAAAGACTACCTGGGGACTGAACGCCGAGACCATCAGAACAATATATGTGGCGGTCATAGAGCCCATTATAATGTACGCATCCAGCGTATGGGCGCCGGCCACTGAAAAGGTTGGAATACAAAAGTTGCTAAACACGGTACAAAGGGGATTCGCTCAAAAGATATGTAAATCATACCGGACCGTATCACTCAACGCAGCACTTTTGTTGGCTGGCCTCATTCCGCTGGATATGAGAGTTCGGGAGGCCGCAAGACTATATGAGGCTAAAAGAGGTAGACCTCAATCTATACTGAAAGGCAGAGAAGTAGAAAGGAAGATCTGCTTCTTAGAAGCTCCGCACCCTTCCAGAGAAGTGGTAGTGGAATTCAGGTGCCTGGAGGACTTGGAACCGGAAACAGCAGCCAATCACGAAATAAGAGGATTGAGGATATTCACAGACGGTAGTAAAATGGATAAGGGAGTGGGTGCGGCTCTATCGTGTTGGCAGGATGGAAGCGAAATTATGCATAAAAAATTCCGCCTGGAGCCTTACTGTACTATCTTCCAGGCAGAGATGCACGCACTCCTCCAAGCCACTGAAGTGGCCTTAAAATCAAAGGAAACCGATGTGAATATCTTCAGTGACTCAAGGTCGGCGCTGCAGGTTCTAGGGAGCACCGGAACCTTCCACCCACTGACCTTTGCACTTAAAAGAAACTTGAGCTTCTCTAAGGCAAAGGAACAAAAAATCCGCTTCTTCTGGATACGTGCACATGCAGGTGTAGAGGGCAATGAAAGGGCGGACTTCTTAGCCAAGGAGGCGGTGCTGAGGCTGAAAAGTAAGTCAAATTATGACAAATGCCCAATTTCATTTATTAAGAGGAGCATTAGGCAGGATACCCTTAATGAGTGGAACGAGCGGTACACTAATGGACAGACAGCCTCAGTAACCAAAGCCTTTTTGCCATCGGTGAGTCAGGCCTATAAACTCCTGAAAAAACTAACTCTGACACCAGTATTAGTTCAGATACTGACGGGACACGGAGGTTTTGCTGAGTACTTGCACAGATTTAAATGTAAGACAACATCAAGCTGTGTTTGCGACGCGAATACTGAAGAAACAATTCTTCATATGATAACTGATTGTCCGCAGCATGGCAAGGCAAGGGAAGACCTACAACAAGAAATACAAATGAATCTGTGCAAGGAGTCCATTGCACAAATACTCGAGCTTGAATCGGAGTCGTTTTTAACATACTGTCTCAAAATCGCGACGATAGCCATAAATAGGAACAAATCGTAGACTATGCAGGTAAAAGATCTAATATTTACTCTATATTATAAGAATATAGGAACTTTGGGTATAGCCTACATAGTCTAGTCAAACATCAAAAACTTCAAAGTAACAAAATAATTTAAACGGCTTAAGATTAATAAAACAGTAAAAAAGGTCTCCGACCGCCACACCGGAGGACCGTGACAATTTAAAAAAAAAAAAAAAAAAACGACTTAATCTTGGATTTTAAAAAGTTTCATTCTTAGAAGTTAACGCTTCGTTTGTACATTAATGCCAATTCAATAATAGATTTAATGATAATTAATTAATTAATCATTAAATAATATAATTTAATACATGCAGCTGAGTGCGGCAGTTAATCATAAGTCAATGATTAATTAATCTTAATTTAATGAATGACTCTGAGTGCGGCAGATAGTCAATTATTATAGTACATCATTCATTTAGTACTTCGTTCCTTATGAACCTATTTAGTCTATAATTCTGTCGTTTGGCTCAAGGTACGAATTGTCTTAGTCATTCCATTGATCGTATTCGGATTCGATGACATTAGCGTCAAAGCAAAATAAACCTTAACAGCATTGAATTAGAGCTCAATTTTGTGTCTGCATTCTTATACGTTTAGGTATGTACGATACGCTTCATAACGCTCCATGTTAAAATTGGTTGTGCTGTATTTGTGACTTATCAAGGATTATTTACTTTGACGCTACTAATGTCATCGAATACCAATGGAATAACTTTTAGACAATTGGTACCGAGAACTAATGTAGTAATGTAGGCTACTAATAGTTCTAATAGTTCCTTCTAGAAGTTTGAATTAGTACAGTCTTTGGAATGTACTAATACGGAGCGCTCCTTTGAGTGACCGAGCAAGAACAAGACTATAGATTTCATTCGGATGACAAGTAGGTTGGTTGCATCGATGTTTGGTAACTAGGGACTAGAACATAATATTAGTCGCAAATCCTAGTTCCATGGACTAGAAGCATGACTGGAGACATAATCATTACCTAGGTACTTAAATGGTCTGTGGTACATAATAGTTAGAGTTACCCACTCAGGTTCTTTCTCTTTGTAAATATAATATGTCCTCCCGATCCCGACCGAATCCGGACACGGCAGCAAACCTCCTCAGAGATTAGCCATCTGAGCGGGAGATATTATATTGCACAAGTGTATGTGCAAACACACGACTAGACTGGAGAGCGGTCAGGCACAGGACCGACGGCTTCACGTGCTCTCCGAGGCACGGGTGACGGGGGTGACCGCCAAGTTCCTACCTCCGGGCAAGTACCGTAGTACTATTATATGCTTTTGTGGAACTTTCCCTCATTGTGGAAACTCTGCATACATAGAATAATATCTGTTAAGTATATTGTAAAAGTATTTTGAAAAGAGCAACTGCCGAGTTTCTTGCTGGTTCTTCTCGGCAGGAACGGCATTCCGAACCAGTGGTAGACTCATTGACGATTCAAAAGTACTTGTAAAAGTTTATTTGAATAAAAAACATTTCTATTCTATTCTATTCTATAAGCTGTGCTAGTACTGAGAATTTCTTGACAGAAAAACCCAATAAGTACATTTATTGGCCCGACCGGGAATCGAACCCGGGGCCTCGTCATCCGTAGTCGAACTTGTCTTTGTTTCCATATATTAAGTATATTTAGTTAGATTTTAGGTACTAGCTATAAACTGCAGCCTGCAGGAATATATATGAGTTTGTTACAGTACTATAATAACTTATTTCTTAAATTATTTTTAAACGACTTCAAAAAGGAGGAGGTTCTTAATTCGGTTCACCGATTACTCGAAGACGCCTGAACCGATTTGGAAAATTCATTTACTTAAATTTTATCAAAATCGATTTTATTGTATTTTTTGTTAAATCGGCAATAGACAGTTTAAGTTCTTCTTCTTCTTCTTCTTTATCAACCGATAGATGCCCACTGCTGGACAAAGGTCTCTTGCATGGACTTCCACAGGCCTCGGTCTTGCGCCGCCTGAATCCAGCGGCTCCCTGCGACTCGTTTGATGTCGTCGGTCCACCTGGTGGGGGGTCTGCCAACACTGCGCTTCCCGGTGCGGGGTCGCCACTCCAGCACCTTGGGACCCCAACGACCATCAGCTCTTCGAACTATGTGCCCCGCCCATTTCCACTTCAGTATCGCGACTCGCTTAGCTATGTCGATGACTCTGGTTCTCCTCCGGATCTCCTCATTTCTGATTCGATCCCGCAGGGACACTCCGAGCATAGCTCTCTCCATCGCCCGCTGAGCGATTATGACAATTTAAGTTACTACCTACCTATTGCATACGACTCATGAGATACAGCTTGCTGACAGACAGACAGACAGACGGACGGACAGTGGAGGTTCTTATCCGGAGGAGTGGTTAGTTCTTATCCTAAAAATGTTTTATATTTCCATAGAAAAATAGTAGATAAGTACCGGCGTAATGCAATGCAAATATTAATTACACCTACTCGTAAGCATCTTAATTCTAATCCTTAAGTACCTAGGTAGTTACTTACTTATTTGGTTCCGTTACTTAAATATCTCCTACCAATTACAGCTAAGTGGGTAGGTAGGTAAGTGTCGGCATTGGCGGCTAATCATAATCAATAATGTTGTGACAAGAAGAAACTGTAAATTGGTAATTATGAAGTGCCGTTTGTAGCTAATAGGTAAAAGACTCGGCTAATATGGGGTTCAGACGAGGCGAATTTTGTTGAATGTCATGTAACTGTCTCTAGACGGAGCTACGCTACTGTGAAATTCAACATTCGCCTCCAAAATTCGCGTCGTCTGAACCCGGTGTTAAATTGCAATGGCGTCTATAATTTCATATTCTATTTAATACTAGGTATGTAGGTATGCTCGGAGTGTCCCTGCGGGATCGAATCAGAAATGAGGAGATCCGTAGGAGAACCAGAGTCACCGAGATAGCTCAGCAAGTCGCGATACTGAAGTGGAAATGGGCGGTGCACATAGTTCGAAGAGCTGATGGTCGTTGATGGGGTCTCAAGGTGCTGGAGTGGCGACCCCGCACCGGGAAGCGCAGTGTTGGCAGACCCTCCACCAGATGGACCGACGACATCAAGCGAGTCGCAGGGAGCCGCTGGATTCAGGCGGCGCAAGACCGAGACCTGTGGAAGTCCATGCAAGAGACCTTTGTCCAGCAGTGGACGTCTATCGGTTGATAAAGAAGAAGAAGAAGAAGATGTATTTATAGCTCCCAGCTTTTGTAACTCATTGAATTTTGAATATAATTTTAGCGCTCAAGCGCTTACCATCAGGTGTCATTGCAGTTGGTGAAGGTATGCAGAATAATATGGAGAGCACTCGCCTATACTGGCCTTGAAGATCTGTTGAGAAACCTGGCGAGGTTTTTAATCATTTTTATTTAGGTCTCCTATAGAGTCCCTGCTATCAAAGCTATATAAGTATGACAAACTGTTATGTAGAAGAGTGATGTACACATGCATGAATATCATCATGATCTGCCCTGCGATTGTCTAAAATTATTTATTCCATTGCTCGTTATCGTATTGTTTACATTAGCGTCAAATTAAAATAAACCTTAATAACATTGAATTAAAGCTCAATTTCGTATATGCATTCTGATACGTTTTCTCATGTACGATACGCTCCAAAACGCTTCATATTAAAAGCGGTTGTACTGAATTTGTGACTCTACGTTAATACAATCAAGGGTTATTTTACTTTGGCGCTAATGTCATCGAATACGATCAATGGAATAACTTTTAGACAATCGCACTTCTGGTTACCATTTGCAAATGTGTTTTAAGCAATTAAATATCACTTGCTTTAATGCAAGAGCGTCGCCAGCCGATGGCCAAGGGGGGGCAAGTTGACAGGGTTCTCACTGAATTTTTAAAAACCTTACGCCATGCGGATGAAGTCGGGGCAAAAGCTAGTTAAGTATAAGTTTATCAGCTTCACAGTTGAAGATTTGGTAGTGGTATCTGGATTTCAATGATGAAGTATCTACTAGTACTATATTTTTCAAATGTCTAGGGGGGCAGCTGCCCCTACCTACCCCCCCTGGCGATGCCCATGCTTTAATGGTACCTAAAGGAAAACCTCGTGATTAATCCTGCATATCTGAGAATATTTTCATTAAGGTGTGTGAAATTTTCCAAACTTGGCCAGCGTAGTGGACTATGACCTAAGCTTTCTGATTTTGAGAGGAGACCAGTGATAATGATGATGACGACTAATTGGCAAAGTATGAGAAAGGAAAGAAAGGAAAATTATAAGTGTGTAAGTAATCCATATAGAAAAAAATTGATCTATAAAAATTGTAAAGTAGATTCCATTGTCCAGTCCAAAATCCAAATTAATAAAATAAAACCAGTACATATATCTTTTTAGGGATTTTTCAATAAAAATTATCATTTATTTTCAACAAAAACAATTCAAATACAATCATCATACGCGACTTAGAGCTAAGTAATTAAAACTAGAAATAAATAGAATAAATGCATTCAGCATATCACTAGTGGATTCAATATGGCCTAGCTTTTTATCTTATAAGTAAAGTTCGTCTTCAGTGGTGTCTTGTCTTCCTTAGCAAAGGGATCAACACATTTGCGAGTCGGTGCTTCAGCCTGAAAAGAGAAAAATGACGATAAAAAAATATACGCGACGAATAATAATTGAGAACCTCCTTTTTTTTTGTCGGTTGAAAATAGGGTTAATTTTATCAGGTAAGAAGCTTTGGCCGCGGCTAGCAAACTTCAAAGATGTGCCGTTAAGCGATTTAGCGTTCCGATACGAATGGGGTGTAGAAACTTAGAAACCTATTAAGGATATGGGTTTAATTAAAACAGCCATATCCCTCGCAAGTTAGCCCGCTACCATCTTAGACTGTATCGTTATATTTCATTGATCATTTATCTTTTCATGAATAAAAATAAGTTAGGTCACCCGGACCATCATAACGAATCGATTGACATCTCATTCATCAAAACCGGCCCAGAAGTTTTTTCGCCAAGGTGGAACGTTCGTAAATAGTCACATAAATACATAGTAATAGTACATAGACTGCTAAAGTAGTGTCTGAAATAGTGGAAAATATGTTACGGAAAATGAGAAAGAAATTCAGTCATTTTTTCGCGGAGTTATGGCACTTCTCTAACATTTCAATATCTTAAATTTCAATATGCACTTGCATTTTATTAGTGACAGCTGATTTGAGATAACCTTGCTCTTGATTGCAATAAACATGCGGAGGTACATTAACGAGATCAGATAATATGGTAGATAAATATTGATAAATAGGTAAGGTAGATTTGAATAGATAAGTTATCGTTAAAATTTTCAGTAAGTATCCTTAAATGGATTAGATTAGAGAAGTAATAAGGAAGGTAAGGTTTTTCCATGATAGATATTTTTGATTGTTTCTCATTTTTTATCAAGATAAGAAGAATATTGAATTCTAATCGTTTTACATACCTACTATACAGTGTGTAATGCCATTTTCGAAAATAATAGTACAAAGTCTAATTAAACATGTCGACTTGGTTTTACGTACATTAGTATTAGTAATAATTGTATTCCATATTATACTTACCTATGTAGGTAGGTACAAGTATACCAACATAAGGGTCTGTTTCGCCATCGCTATGTAAGACAGGTCATTCGACGGAGTTAGGTATGTTTGTTGATAGTGAAGACGGCCCTTAGTATGAAATAAAATATGTAGTAATATTTTATGACAAACAGATTTACCTTTGAACCTTCTCTTGTTTTGCCGCGGACGCATCCTTCCTCTGAGGCTTAGCTTCAGAGCTGAGGCTGACATCGCTAAGCGGTGCTTCTGCTGGCTTCTCTGCGTCAGGTTTGGGATCGCTGCTAACTTCAGGCTTGGCCGTTGAGCCCGAACTGGGCGGTTTTGTAAACTCATCGAAGTCAGAAATGTCGAATATTTCACTGAATTCTGCAGCGGCATCGATGAGGGAGTCGGCAGGGGCCACGGCGATGACTACTCCGTCGATATTCAGCCTGTAGTTCTCGGTGCCATTCTGCCGTTGGTCGTAATGCCTCTCCGTGCAATCAGGGGCCGGTGCGGAACACGCCGCCCCCACCAGCGCTATAAGCAGGGTTACAGATTTGTAGTTGACCATCGCGCGAGTCTGTTGGAGCCGCACTGAGCTTTCGATAGCAGGACCGTCTTTGTAAGCACGGCGGGCTGCATCTTTTATTTATTCGCCGAGATAGCGGTACAGACGGCGTCGATCTTACCTTACCACACCATCCAGTCAAGCTAAACTGGAATCGATCTGCTATGTAGGCCGTTATGTTCACGGGCATGGGGCAGGACCGCATTCACGGCTTTGGTAGCGAAGGAAAACATTCAGCCTTTCTAACAATAGAATAGATTAGAATAGAAATATTTTTATTCAAATAAACTTTTTTACAAGTGCTTTTGAATCGTCGAAGAGTCTACCATCTAGTCTGGTTCGGAATGCCCTTCCTGCCGAGAAGAACCAGCAAGAAACTCGGCGGTGCACTTTTCAAAACAAGTTTACGATACAATAGCTATGCTATGCTATGCACGGAATAGTATTATTTATCTAATCAGTGATGCTATTAATGCAGTGGTTTTTTTTTTACACAATGAGGGGAAATTCCATAAAAGCATACCTAATTAAAATTCAATACATAATAAGACGGGCAGACAGAAAGTAGCCCCATTCCCGCAGGTGGAACCAGTTCACGAGCATGACGTATGAACCAGCCATTGCTTCGCTCAAGCATATTTGAGGGAACATAACAACCCACATCACACGACACCACCACTAATGATATCGGCATTAGGAAATTCTGAAGGGCTACTAAGAACCCGGAAGTTTTTTTTTTAATTTTCCCGGTGCTTTACTTTTCACCCTACTGGCTTTATTTCCGGATTGAAAAGCAGTTTAGGTATGTAGGTAGGTATATCCCTTTTTGGGATGCAAGCTATCTGTGCCAAATTTCATCAAAACTATTTAGCCGCTAAGCGAATATTTATTATCGCTAATTCTAATCAAGTTTTTATTTTTTACAAAGGAATCTAATCGAAAATAATTATTTTCGGGTGCCTTATCGCCATATCAGCAATTTGGGACTCCAACGGCCATCATTTCTTCGGACGTACCTATGTGGACGCCCATCGCAAAATCTCGTTGGATACAGATGTCACAAGACCGCGGTACAAAAGATCTACGTCAATCTTTGGGTGACATAAATAGACGACGACGAAAGAAAAGGCAATACAGTTTTGAGTCTTTTGAATTTTGAGGCGTTCAAAAACCATAAGGTACGGTACGGTCATCGATGTGGTACGGTACAGTATTCTCGGAAGTCACTCTTAGGCTAGTTTTAATTGATGTCGCTATAAAGATGTCATCTCGTTTCAAACGGACTAGGTCGGAGGATATACTAGTGCTACATAAACAAGCGGAGTTTGGCACAGATCTCGAAGTGAAGCAAAACAACCTGTTGCGATGCGCGTGCGCTCTCGCCGGTAACTGTACCGGCCAACGGTTAACGGTAAAGAAGCGTTTAAATGCTACGGTATGTGTCCACTCGTAGATTAAGATATCAGATAGGTCTCAAATGATTGAGTTTACTAGTTTAAGATCACATTACTCGATAACCTACTAAAAGTACTCGTTTTTAAGTTACCTATGTTTGTTGGTTTGTCTTCAATCACGCACTCGACGGACGGAGCCACCTGCAGATCGACATAATTTGTATGGGTATAACATTATGTATCTAGTTGAGGTTCTAAAGAGTAGGTACTCTATACTCTATAGGCAGTAGGTATAGGCTCTTTTAATTGGAAAAACGAATGACTGTCCACACGAGCGCGGGGCAATATTGCGGGAAAAACTAGTTATCTACCTACCTAATTAAATGCGAAAGTGTGCCTGTGTAGGTCTTTTTATCTACCTTCTTCTACTTAGGTACTACTTGAACTTGTTTGTTTCTGCCATAATTATGTCCCTCCATTATTGTCTGTAACTTTTTTTTGATAGCGCGGCAATATACCTACTATAGGTACATACTTCATGGGCAAAAATCGGATTGTGGGGGGTTTCACCTACTAAAACCCCCTCGGTGGCCACTCACAGCAGATAAATAGGTATGTGTGTGAAGTCTGCCAATTCGCAATGGGCCAGTTGGTGGATAGGTACCTATTGTGAGCTGTTGATGTACCTACCCGCGAGTATAATCTACATTCAATCAAAAACTAGGAACTTTTAAGTCTAGTTTTAGTACCTATACTTAAAATTTTGATAGGACTTGTTATACATAGGTAATAAGGTATATAGGTTTTGTACATAATGAA
Organism: Oeneis ivallda; assembly: GCA_029955525.1. Taxonomy (NCBI): domain Eukaryota; kingdom Metazoa; phylum Arthropoda; class Insecta; order Lepidoptera; family Nymphalidae; genus Oeneis; species Oeneis ivallda. The sequence goes on from JARPMR010000006.1 coordinate 22,394,557, forward strand.
CCTACTTACCTGCCTATTAAATATATCTATATTTAATTATCTAAAAAGTACCTAAACATATAATTATTTTATATACTTATAAAGTGGAACATTTTTGACATTGGTCGATTGTTCGGCTATGTTAAGAGTGAAATCAGTGCTCGAAATGTTCATCCGTCTCTCCTATTTGCATAGCAGGTTTTTATTCCGGTCAATGAGAATTAACCTTGTTTTTATCATGAGCAAACAGACTATCAACAGACCGATTATTATTTATAAGAAAGTCAATGTAGTTCAGAAACGGGACCACCCGACCTACATAGAATGAAAGCTTTTTCTGATACTAGCTTTTGCCTGTGACCCTGTTTGCGTTTGGCGACTCACGTGCGCACCGGTGAACTGCGCAAATGGTGGTGGCGGCCATGGGTTCGATTTCTGGCTGGGTCAGGTAAGTAAAAAAAAAACAGGTAGGTAATGGAAAACTTAAAATTTATTAAGGCACTAACCTAACTAAAAAAAACTAGCGATTCACGCAAAACTGAACAACTTAAAAATATTAACAACGTATTTTCTTGAAAAATGAAAAACTAGCCACTACAAAGTATTAATTATGCTGCATCAACTTGATAATAATAATGAGAAGTGTGTTTAACAATGGGAAGACTTGATTGTGCTTTATTCCAATCAAAATTACATAGAATCAACACAACAAAAAACAATTTCAATGTAATCGTTCTCTTATATATCTATACCTACTACATGATATATTTTTTGTTGTTTATATGAATACAATTTTTTTTCTATTCTAATTAACAATTGTACAATTTTAAGATATATATAACAAAAATACTTCTGAGAAGACCAGCTAAAATAATATCCTGGAAATAATATCATTTTTTTTAATCAAAAAAAGAAAAACGAAGGCATTATGGAAGACTTACACTAAAGGCACTTTTATTAATAGTATCACTAATAATATTAATTTTATTATTTAATGTTATTTTTAACCTTAGAACCCTACTAGAGCCCACAGCATGTTTTATTTAAAAATTAGCTTGATGGCGTACTTATAATTGAAATCAACAAAAACACTGACTTTGACCTTTCCTCCCCTAAGATTTCAGTTCCACATCATCTTAATCTCCTGCGACACATTTCTGTTATCGACCTTCTTTGTACATGATTCAGTTTCCTGCAACGTTACATATTTCACGCAGTGATAGCCTAGTGGTTAGGATTGCCATCTTCTCGCGGTTATTCGCGGGTTCGTTCCCGGGCAGAGCGCACGCACCTTATGGGGTACTTCCATGGTGAAGAAAAACATCGTGAGGAAACCTGCAAAACTGAGAGTTCTCCATAATGTTCTCAAAAGGTGTGTGAAAGCTACCAATTTTTGGTGGACTCTTCACTGAGAGGACACTTCCACTCAGTAGTGAGCCATTGATAGGTTTTTATTGTAATGTTATATGACCATATGATTAAATGAGCCTTATTCATAATGCCCGGGCATTTTGATAAAATGACCAATATGAGAGAACATTAAGATTGTTATTCCCCCTAAAGTACAACGCCTACAATCAAGAATACAAATAAATCTTTTTTGAAAAGTGTCTAAATAGAATAGAATAGAAATATTTTTTATTCAAATAAACTTTTTACAAGTGCTTTTGAATCGTCTGGCTCTACCACTGGTTCGGAAATTTGATCCTAAAGTGATAATATACTACTAGAAAATTTAATAAATATTTATTCAATCGATAAGTACCAAAAAAATGCATTTAAATATTGCATTTTAAATTTCCGCGCGTAAACGACGAATACGTTCGCTCAAATGGTTGACGCCCTTTGTAAAGCAGACACATAGCGACCGCCGGTCCATGCCGAAGGCGACGCGACTATGTGACCCGCTGTGTACTTTAGTGCGTCGCGCTAAAGTTTTGGTTGTATTGTGATTATAGTATATGCATATAAAGTGATGATTAAGATCTAATACTACCAGTATTTTGATTTTGTGTTGTTTCATTAATCTAAAACAAATGAAATAAATGAGGTACTAAATGACTAATTGTAATTACTGTATTTATTTATTTTCATATAGTTTCCAAAATATCTTGTACTTGTACTGCAAACTATTTGAGCGGATGAACTATATAGACTACTGACTTAATGACGTATTGTAATGGCGGGTACCGTTTGAGCATTTGGCATATTTGTAGCGATAAAAAAGTGAAAATTTTGAAATAAAATATAAAATTTATTTTATAATTTTGAGAACTGAAACTTACACTTCCCGATTTCTAATTGCCTAAACTATTTCAAGTAGATATTTTTAGATTATTTCTCACTAGGGGTAAAATACCCTATTCGGTTGTATCTAACCACCCAGAAAATTTTTCCAGTAATACTTAATGTCGGTTGGGTTAGGTTAGAACAGTTACCACAACGCAAGAGCCGAGCGGGCGCAGCGAGCGAGAGATTGTAGACTCTGTGCTTCAGTTCTCTCATATTGGTCATTTTATCAAAATGCTTGGGCATTATGAATAATGCCCAATTAATCACTTGGTCCATAACATAATAGACAATACAAAATTTAAGGAGGGGGGGACGCCTGCCATCGCTCAGTGATCAGTTCTGTCTGGACTATTCCATGCAATTCCCAGTGTTTGGACTGGTGTCGCCGTTGATGGGTTGCTGATGATATATCACGCGTTCTGTGTGAACTCGTTGGCTATGGTCTAGAGCATGTGCTCGTAGAATCCGTCGCCATATTTTAGCCTGTAGAGCGCGGCGTTGTCAGAGGTCGCGCCACGCCGAGCACAGCGAGAGCGCCTGGCTCCATATTCGTGATCGTCAGTCTGTAAGGATCGTTACAGTCACTTTAAGGATCCTTACAGACTAGGATCCTTAAGTATGCTGTTGGTGCTTGGTTGCCGTTGATGGTGTCACGCGTTCTGTGCGAACTCATATTGGTGATCGTTACAGTCACTTAAACGATCCATACAGACTAGGATCCTTAAGTATGCTGTTGGTGCTTGATTGCAGATGATGATGTCACGCCTTCTGTATGAACTCATATTCGTGATCGTTACAGTCACTTTAACGATCCTTACAGACTAGGATCCTTAAGTATGCTGTTGGTGCTTGGTTGCAGTTGATGATGTCACGCGTTCTGTGCGGACTCATATTCGTGATCGTTACAGTCACTTTAACGATCCTTACAGACTAGGATCCCTAAGAATGCTGTTGGTGCTTGGTTGCAGTTGATGACGTCACGCGCTCTGTGCGAACTCATATTCGTGATCGTTACAGTCTGTAAGGATCGTTACAGTAATTTTAACGATCCTTACAGACTAGAAACCTTAAGTATGCTTTTGGTGCTTGGTTGCCGTTGATGACGTCACGCGCTCTGTGCAAACTCATATTCGTGATCGTTACAGTCACTTTAACGATCCTTACAGACTAGGATCCCTAAGTATGCTGTTGGTGCTTGATTGCAGATGATGATGTCACGCCTTCTGTGTGAACTCATATTCGTGATCGTTACAGTCACTTTAACAATCCCTACAGACTAGAATCCCTAAGTATGCTGTTGGTGCTTGGTTGCAGTTGATGATGTCACGCGTTCTGTGCGCACTCATATTCGTGATCGTTACAGTCACTTTAACGATCCCTACAGACTAGGATCCTTAATATGCTGTTGGTGCTTGGTTGCAGATGATGATGCCACGCGTTCTGTGCGGACTCATATTCGTGACCGTTACAGTCACTTTAACGATCCTTACAGACTAGGATCCCTAAGTATGCTGTTGGTGCTTGGTTGCAGTTGATGACGTCACGCGCTCTGTGCGATCTCATATTCGTGATCGTTACAGTCTGTAAGGATCGTTACAGTAACTTTAACGATCCTTACAGACTAGGATCCTTAATATGCTGTTGGTGCTTGATTGCAGTTGATGATGTCACGCCTTCTGTGTATCGTTACAGTCACTTTAACGATCCTTACAGACTAGGATCCTTAAGTATGCTGTTGGTGCTTGGTTGCAGTTGATGAAATGATGATGTCACGCGTTCTGGGCGAACTCATATTCGTGATCGTTACAGTCACTTTAACGAACCCTACAGACTAGGATCCCTAAGTATGCTGTTGGTGCTTGGTTGCAGTTGATGACGTCACGCCCTCTGTGTGAACTCGTCGGCCACGGTCCGGAGCACGTGCTCGTAGAACCCGTCGCCGTGCCGGAGCCGGTAGAGCGCGGCATCGAGGTAGCGCTGCACGCCGGCCGCGCACGAGGGCTGCGGCGCGCCGGTGCACAGCTCGCGCGACGCAGAGCACAGCGAGAGCGCCTGGCTCCATATACGTGAGGTCACTGCAAATGAAGCAGTGATAGCCTAGTGGTTAGGACTGTGGTCTCCTATTCGGGGGGTCGCAGTCGCAGGGTATTCGATCCCGGGTACGCACCTCCGACTTTTCGGATTCAAGTGCGTTTAACCAATTAAATATCACTTGCTTCAACGGTGAAGGAAAACATCGTGAGGAAACCTGCACACCTGAGAGTTCTTCATAATGTTCTTGAAGGTGTGTGAAGTCCGCCAATTCGCATTGGGCCAGCGTGGTGGACTATGGCCTAAAATCCTTCTCTGAGAGGAGACCTGCGCTCAGTAGTGAACCGTTGATGGGTTGCTAATAATAATAAAAAAACTGCAAATAAATAAAGATAAAAGTTTAAAAACTGTAACCCAACTACGGAAAGTGGATGTAACATCCACCATATTGGTTTTGTTCATATAAAATATAGCCTATGTCACCCAGACCATCATGTTGCCTGTCTATCGGTCTTCTATCGGATATACTTTGGAGAGTACGCTCAAGAACTTCAAAACCTTGTGCCCCCTTCACCATTCTACCACAGAACTTCGAGAAAACGTGAGCGTTGGCACCTTTACGTGGTTGAAATCCAACCTACTTGCACAATACGCTTTAGTTCCACGTTTCTGAAACGAACCGCTAAGGTGTGGAATGCACTTCCAGCTTCTGTGTTTCCGGCCACGTTTAACCTCAGTACCTTCTAGGCAAGAGTGAATAGGCATTTTCTAGGCAACCGCGCTCCAACTTAGACCTTTTGACTTTTTACTTGAAAGTGTCCAGTTTAAGAAATTAGCCAGAATATCGACTAATTGTCCAACTCGATACTCTGACTAATTTCTTAAACTGGACACTTTCAAGTAAAGTTTTCTTTATAAACCTGTGAAGGAGTATCATCCATCAGCCATTGTCGCAGTTAGAATGCCATAAGCCTACTTTGTCGTATTAGTTTAGAAATTGCGAAAAACCAAATTAAATTTGAATTTCGCGGGCAGACCCGTAAAATCAACCCTATGGTTAACATTGTAAGACATGTCAAAACAATATCGAAAAAATATTGCTTTAAATATTGGTACCTGGCGGTAGGACCCCAGTTCTGTTGTCTATCTATCTGTATTATTGCCTACATACTCTCGAGTCGTCTGTCAATTCTATCAACTGTCTGTCTGGTTGTTCGACTCACGGAAATGCTGCATGTCGACGTCGCAGTGCATCATCAGGTGCTGCAGCGGCACCGTGCCGTCGATGGGCACGTTGTTGCCCATCACCAGCATGGACTGAGCGTCTGTCTCAGTTCTTAGCACTTGGTCTATTTCATCTCTAAGCAACTGAAGTTGGAATATAAAACTGTCTGTCTGGTAGTTCAACTCACGGAAATGCTGCATGTCGACATCGCAGTGCATCATCAGGTGCTGCAGCGGCACCGTGCCGTCGATGGGCACGTTGTTGCCCATCACCAGCATGGACTGAGCGTCTGTCTCACTTCTTAGCACTTGGTCTATTTCATGTCTAAGCAACTGAAGTTAGAATATAAAATTGTCTGTCTGGTTGTTCGACTCACGGAAATGCTGCATGTCGACGTCGCAGTGCATCATCAGGTGCTGCAGCGGCACCGTGCCGTCGATGGGCACGTTGTTGCCCATCACCAGCATGGACTGAGCGTCTGTCTCACTTCTTAGCACTTGGTCTATTTCATGTCCAAGCAACTGAAGTTAGAATATAAAATTGTCTGTCTGGTTGTTCGACTCACGGAAATGCTGCATGTCGACGTCGCAGTGCATTAGCAGGTGCTGCAGCGGCACCGTGCCGTCGATGGGCACGTTGTTGCCCATCACCAGCATGGACTGAGCATCTGTCTCACTTCTTAGAACTTGGTCTATTTCATCTCTAAGCAGCTGCAAGTAGAATACAAAATTATCAAAAGAATTACTGCATAAATATTTGAAATGCACTTCAAGTTTCCGCTTGTCCCACAACTACAATTTGGGGGTCATTTAAATTAAGAGCTAACAGGCATTTTTCAGGCAAGCGCGCAACATCTTTTGGGCTCGTTTGATTCGTCTTGACAAGTAGTCTGGTTCTAGATGATAGCCAGGGTCTGACGATGATGCCAGCTACTAAAAGCTTGTTTTTTTTTAAATAAAATTTTTAATTTACACTTGTTTACTATGACGACATCCGCCGTAGATAAGGGGTTTTCATGCAAATCAAATTAAATTAGAATTATTTATTTATTTATTTTTCAGTGAATTGTTTTGGATACCAGTTTACAATTATAAAACGAACATACAGAAGCATCAACCAACTAGAAAAAAGCTATTGTAAGACGCAGACGCGTTTCTGAGACGCAAAGAAAAAACCGCGCCGCGCGCTGCTCGCGCTCCCTCTGATCACCTCCCTCTCTTTTGTCGCCTGTACATGCGCGCGCGTACTTCAGCGTGCGTATACTCTTTTGTATTTAAAAAAACCCTAAGATTGAACATGGTTATTAGTCTTTTTATGGGACGTCACAAGAGCCGCGTCTGTTGGGCGGTGGGGGCAGTGCACATACAATTTTTTGCATGGCCCTTTAATGATATTAGTAAATAACCCAATAAATATAGATTAATTAAAGTATAATATAAATTATCTGTTGATGTCTCTGAGTGAGGCAGACAAACCTACTAATATTATAAATGTGAAAGTTTGTGAGGATGTATGGATGGATGTTTGGATGTTTGTTAATCTTTAACGCCACAAATAATGAACCGATTTGGCTGAAATTTTAAATGGAGATAGCTCATACCCAGGATTAGCACATAGGCTACTTTTTATCCCAGAAAGTTACAGAGTACACTGTAGTTTTTAGGATTATTTGGATATTGGTGGGGATAGTAAGTTTTTTAAATATAAAAATCCTACTAATATTATAAATGTGAAAGTTTGTGAGGATGTATGGATGGATGTTTGGATGTTTGTTACTCTTTAACGCCACAAATAATGAACCGATTTGGCTGAAATTTTAAATGGAGATAGCTCATACCCAGGATTAGCACATAGGCTACTTTTTATCCCAGAAAGTTACAGAGTACACTGTAGTTTTTAGGATTATTTGGATATTGGTGGGGATAGTAAGTTTTTTAAATATAAAAAATTATCTCACCTGATCATGGTTTCTACGTGGCTTTTTGAGATCATCCCGAATCACATGAAGCCTGTAATGAGTGGGGATGTGCTGTAAAAAAATGATAATTGTAAATATTGTACATATTCTTATTTGCATTGTGCAAATAAACTATTTGCTATAAAACTGTTTACTTGAAGGGATTTCCCCTAATTTTTTATTTTTATTTGTATAAGTTATACCATTAGAATTTAAATGCGCGCCATATAATTGGCTGATTGTAAATTCTTTGCACCATGTACTTAAAATCACGCAAATAAATATTTTTTATTATATTCCAATAAATTTTTAAATACTTATAACATTAAAAATTGGGGAGCCTACGTGTATTGGACCCACATCTCTCTATAATCATGACCTGAGGATGTTGATCGTTGTAATGGCCCATATCGTCCATATCGACGTTACTAGTTTATGAAATTAAATAAATATTTATTTATTTCAGGGTACCAATTGTCTAAGTTATTCCATTGATCGTATTCGTATTCGTCGTCATACATTAGCGTCAAAATAAAATAATCCTTGACTGTATTGATTTAGGCACAAATTCAGTGCAACCGATTTTAACATGGAGCATACCTAAACGTTTAAGAATGCATACACGAAATGGAGCTCTAATTCAATGCTGTTAAGGTTTATTTTACTTTGACGCTAATGTCATCGAATAAGATTACGACCAATGGAATAACTTTAGACAATCGCACCTCAGATCACTATTGTAGTCCATATTAAGGTGGATTATACCTACGGGTGTGCCCGCGAAATTCAAATTTAATTTGGTTTTTTCGCAATTTGTAAACTAATATGACAAAGTAGGCTTATGGCATCCTAATTGTGCCAGTGGCAGTATCATCTTCACAGGTTTTTATAAAAAACTTTACTTGAAAGTGTCCAGTTTAAGAAATTAGTCAGAATATCGGCTAATTTGTGAGTAACTCACTTCAAACTCGATATTCTGACTAATTTCTACTGTACACATTCAAGTAAAGATTGTTATATAAACCTGTGAAGATGATACTGCCATTGGCGCAATTAGAATGCCATAAGCCTACTTTGTTGTATTAGTTTACAAATTGCGAAAAACCAAATTAAATTTGAATATCGCGGGCAGACCCGTATAATCAACCTTAAAACATTACTATTGAAATTAGCGAGTCCATAACAATTTTATCCTAATAGCTGCTACTTACTAGGTAACACCCAGGTGGCTACACCACCCAATGTTTTTAGTACCCTAAACGCTTTTAAAATCGTAACTAAGCTTATCAGTATTTAAAGCGAATCTGCAGGCCAGCATATTACTTCTCAAGTTCTCACTGTTAGAGGTCTGCACTCTCTTTCCACATCTCCATTATTTTTGAGTGAGTCAGTCATTAATCTAAATATATAAAAGGGAAAGGTGAACGACTGATTAATATATCAATGCACAGTACAAACCACTGGACGGATCGGGCTGAGGCATACAGATAGTTATTATGACGTAGGCATCCACTAAGAAGATAGGTATTATGACGTAGTATTATCTGCTAAGAAAGGAATATTAAAAAATCAACCCTTAAGCAAGTGAAATAGGGGTTTGAAAATCGACTTAACGCGAGCGAAGCCGCGGGCATAAGCTAGTTATTAAATAAAGTAGCAGGTCAGTAACTCACCTTGGTATCAGCAACCATCAATATCCTATGCACGTGAGGTTGATCGGTGGTGTCTGGTGAGAGCCTATTCAAGCAGTCCGGGTATATCTCACTGAGGACCACAGCATTGTCACCGCCTAGTTTAGTTTTCTTCAGCTCATGTATCGCCAGGGAATCAAGTTTGTCATATATTAAAGAGGCAACCCTGGGCTTTACATCTAGAATGTAAAAAAGAAAGTTATTAGAGGTAGTGTGAAGCACTTGACTGCGCTAAGTACACTAAATACAATGTCTTCACATGAAGCACTAAACAGCGCTGCACGAAATACAATGTCTTCACATGAAGCACTAAATAGCACTAAACGAAATACAATGTCTTCACATAAAGCACTAAACAGCGCTGTACGAAATACAATGTCTTCACATGAAGGACTAAATGGCGCTGCACGAAATACGATGTCTCCACATGAAGCACTAAACAGCGCTGCACAAAATACAATGTCTTCACATGAAGCACTAAATGGCGTTGCACGAAATACGATGTCTCCACATGAAGCACTAAACAGCACTGCACGAAATACAATGTCTTCACATGAAGCACTAAATGGTGCTGCACGAAATGTGATGTCTCCACATGAAGCACTATATGGCACTACATGGAATACAATGTTTTCACATGAAGCACTAAATGGCTCTACAAGATATACAATGTCTTCACATGAAGCACTAAACGGCCCTGCACGAAATACAATGTTTTCACATGAAGCACTAGATATACTTACCAGATCTTATGGAATGCCAGCATGGAACAGAATTAGAGTGATGATAAAATACATTAGTAGGTACACAATTATTAACTTTGTCATGCATTAAAAATGCAATGCATTATTATTATAGAGTAGCTGATGCCCTCGACGTCATCTGTGTAGATTTAGTTTTTAAAAATCCCATGGGAACTACTTGATTTTCCGGGATAAAATGTGGCCTATGCCAGTCACCAGGTCTTCAACTTTACCCACGCAGACAAGTTGATCCATAGCTCTGTTGGTGCATTATTGAAGGACAAACCAAAAAACAAACAGACTTTCGCATTTATAATATTAGTAACGACGTAATTACCAAAAAACTGTGCAGCAATAGTTACATCAGCATCCTCACACCACGCCAGTATTAGTTGCAGAGTTTGGAGTATGGAGCATTGTAACCTGAGGAAGAATGACCCAGTTCTAATGGGCTGCCTCTTGCTGCACCCTTCACACACCCATTGCACCCTGAAACGATAGGATACATGCAAAATGACACATTTTTTCAAGAGTTTTAGCATTGCTGAACTTTGAGTAATATTCCCCTCTCCCCTCCAAATTTTTTTTTCCTCTGCGATAATCTGCAATCAGTGGCAACTTTTAGCAGATGTGTCCTAGATGTTGTAGATGATGTATGTTGAGTGTGTCTTCCAGTGAGAACATCTACTCTTTGCCTTTCTGATATCAGAATATGTTTTTCCTGTTTAGTCTATTTTTATAGCCTCTGGTTAGTGGCATAAAAGCAAGCTCATTAGAGTAGTTCTCCAGTCTCCCTTTGTATTTATGTGTTATACTGTTAATTTCTTGTTTAACAGTTTTATTTTTTAAATGATCGTGAATTTTGTTGTTAGTTACAAACCATGGTACAGTGCTTATATGTCAGAGTATAATATTTTGCAATCTTTGTAAAATTGATATATTACAATCACTGGAGCTTCCCCACAGTTGTATTCCATACATCCAAATGGGTTTTAGTGTTACTTTATAAATTAAAAGTTTGTTGTCCCCTCCTGTCCAATAAATGTTTTGTCAGGAGTTGGTATGAAAAAAGTGCAATGGTTGAGATAGATGAGTGGGGTTTGAACTGTCAACCTTTCAGGTTTCAATCTGTATAGAATGTATTGGCACATTGGATTGATTGCATTGTGGTTAGTTACTACTTATTACTGGCAAAGATATTCTACAAAGTGGTTTTGTTCCTGTAAGATACTGCACAGAATCTGGTGATGGGAGTACTTCAAGAAGCCAAGGCACATAGGCTGAAATCTATAGATCGTAATATGGCTCTGCTTAAGACTCTATTAGAGTTAAAATGAGACACAACTATGTCCAGACATAAATCTGTCTTGTTTAAACACAGTCTTGAGTCTGAGCTGAGTGAGAGTGCCAATTATGATCTCACCCTAAGGGTCTGTTCAAATAGAGAACAGTGGTGAAATGTGAGGGTGCAGCTGTGCTTAATTACCTTTTTTGTTTAGTGGGCAGTATAATAGCGCGCCTGTTTAGTGTTCTTAGTTTAGTTTTAGTTCTTTTTTTGGCCACAACCGTTTCGAAGACTCTAGATTCAATTAAATTGCCACCCCCCAGTCTTGTCTTGTTGCAAAATTTGTGTTAGGAGTGGGCACGACAATAGTGCAACAGGTGGCATTCGAACCTGCGACCTTTCAGTTTTCAGTCCGCACCCTTAACCGTTGGGATATTGAGGCTGGTTACCACCAAGTGAGATTGTAGTCAGTAGCTACTGTTTAGTAGTCTTACTTCTCATTGAATAAAGGAAGCCACCAAGAGCGTCGCCAGCCGATGACCAGGGGGGGGGGGGGGGGGGGGCAAGTTGACAGGGTTCACACTGCATTTTTAAAAACTGTACCCTATGCGGAGGAAGTCGCGGGCAAAAGCCAGTTAAGTATAAGTTTTTTAGCTTCACAGTTGAAGATTTGGCAGCAGTAACTGGATTTCAATGATGAAGTATGTACTAGTACTATATTTTTCAAATGTCTAGGGGGGGGGGGGCTGCTGCCCCTACGTACCCCCCCTTGGCGACGCTGATGGTAGCCACTTAATAGTGGCTGAAACATGTATTATTGACTAATGTCAATAATACATGTTTCAGACAATGCTTATTTTTTCCAATATTTTACTACTAGTCCATGTGCCCTTTGGCAAAGGCCTCCTCTAATCCTTTCCAATCTTTTAATTTTATTAAAGTTACTAGTACATAAAAGATTACCTGTCAATAACTCGAGCCGATTTTGATATAACATTACAGTCTGTTCCATTTGTTGGACAGGTGACATTTGAGGGAAGTAATCCAAAAGATTGCAGCTTCTCTATTAAATGACTTTCCAAGGTACGAGCTCCATCACAACTAGTTAATTCTTTATACAGATTTAAATTTCTGCAATAACAAGAGTAATTTTAAAAATCACCAAGGGCCGATTTCACCAACGTAAATAAGTCATCTGAAATTTCATATTTTGACAGTATTTTCAATACAAAAACTGTCATAACGCCCAATTTATTCCTCAGTAAAACATCACTTGACTTTTGTGAAATGGACACTAAAAACAATTTTTAGCAACAACGGATTAGTTAAAATAAAATGTAATTTTGTGGTAAGAGGTTGTGTTGTTTCTATTTTCCTGAAAATTACTAGGCCGATTTTGATGAAGCTTTTGCTTAGCAGAGGTATCAAAAATCAGAGATAGATAGAATATTGGGAAAATAATTTTTTTGTTTGTACACCAGAAAGAAAAACCATAACAGAATGAAACTGAAGCAGGCTTCAAATGTGGCCTGGTAGAGATTGCTAATAAATATTTAATGTGCTAAATAAATAAATGTAATATATACTATAGCAATCTCTACCAGGCAACATTAGGAATAGGCAATACATGAATTCATCTGGTATTGTTCGTTATTTACTAGACGTCAGTTATGGTTTCACCCACCAAAGGTGCTTCAAAATAGCTTAGCCTATTAAATTTCGGCCCAACTTCACCATCGCCTTAGGACCACCATGGCCTATTGCACATCAAATACTACAGTCAGTCCCAACCAACCAGGGTTAAACCCCCCCAGTCAGTCCTACCTACTGTGTTGTACATTAAATTAAGGTAACTTGTATGTAAGGATAATTTTATAATTTTTGGGTTGAAGCTTAATAATAATAATCATTTAATAATCATTTATTTTTCCCAAAATTACAAATGATTTTACAACAGATTTGAACGATGATCCCGCAGAAGTATAAACTGTGTTGCGGTGATCATCGCCCTCCTCGTCCATTAAATAAAAGATTTATAATATGTAATTATTACAAAGTACAAGCAAAATGATATACTTACTCGTATTAAATAAAATAAAATTTAGAAATTTAGAAAAAAGACAAATTTTAAAGTGTTAGATTGTGGTTGTAGATTGTTGACAGTGCATGTGCGTGTTTGCAATGTATTGGGTGTCAGGTAATTGGTGTGAGAGGTGAGTGTGTTTGGGTGTGAGTGAGAGTGAGTATGTGTGTGTGTGTGTGGGTGTGTGTGTATGTGTGTGTGCGCGTGCGCGCGCGCGCACGTGTGTTTGTGTGTGTGTGTGTGTGTGTGTATGTGTGTGTGTGTGTGTGTGTGTGTGAATGTTAGTGGAGTAGTGTAACATTTATTGACTCAGCTTTACAAGGACTTCCGTTTCATCATAAGTGAGGGCTCGAAGCCATTCTGAACACTTGTGTTTGCATTTATCTAGTGTTAACGGATATATATTTAGTATTTTATTTGCTCGATTATATATTAAGCCACCAAAATAAAAATAATGCCGACCGGCAACAGCGGTCCGGCGAGGTCTGTGGGCGCAAACCATATGAGTTCTCCGCTTCATAGTAAATAGGTTAGGATCGTAGGTCAGTTCAGAATGTTTGCGTAGCACCGTATGCAAGATGAACAATTGCCGGACTGTGAGCAGCTGGCAACTAGAATATAGCTCAGCAGTAGGAAAGAGTATGGGCTTACCGAGCATTACTTTTAAAACTGCCCTCTGAGCTCTTTCAATCCGTAGCATAAGCGTTTTTGGTGAACCACCCCAAGCGGTTATACAATATGAAAGGATTGATTGAGCGAGGGCATAGTAAACGGATTTAAGGCATTTGGGGTACTAGCTTGCTCGCGAATTGGCCTGATTTGGCACAACTAAAAAAGAATTGTGCTATTTAACTTATATCCTTACCCTGGACTTGTACTGAATGGTAAAGAAATTTCATTTTCTGGAGATTTCGGATTATTCTCGTAAGTAGTTGAATCTGCTTCCATGATTTCGGCCACTGTGTTTAATTAACACGTTTACTTTGTTCCATTCAGTCATTAAAAATAGGAAATCATTTCTATAATGAAACTATTTTTTTAAAGAATACATTGATCATTGAAAAACAACAGCACAGATTAGAGCACAGAGGATTAGAGGGTAGTAGTGTTCTGCTTCTGTGATTAGAGGATACTACCAAAGGATACTACGTTTAACAACAGTTTTAGGTGGTGCTGCACCACAGACCAGGAACAACAGGAGTGCTGCCAGTAATCACAGAATACTTTACAGTCTATTTGGGGAGAGGTTACCATTATACGTAAACAATAGGCTATTTGACTACTTTTAGAAAATCATCTTAAATTGTTAATAATGCTATGCTGAAGCTAACGAAACATATATTTCGGCATAATTTTCAGTATTTTTCATAAAAATCGAGAAATAAATTCAAAAAAATAAATTGCCGCCGAAACGTTCCATTTGCTCTCATGACGTAACAGTTCACATTTCAAACAATGACAATTTTATAATATGTGTTTAGGCCGCGTGTCGCATACTATTTGGTATTTAATGAAATAGTAACGATGAAAAACAGACGAAATTAGCTTAATACGCCGCACAAACACGTCGAAATGTATTGACAAAATGAGAATTCCATAGGTGGTTTGGACTGTGACGTCATTCGAGATCACGGAACGTTTTCGATCACGTGACCATGGCCAGAATTATAGCAATTTTATTTAATGTTTTCTAATTAAATAAAGCTTTATTTTTTAGTTTTGTCGTATGGAATACTGTTTTTAGATAATAATCTTTTAGGATGACACCAGATGAAACGATATTTTTATTATAGTCAAATACCCTATTATGGCGTCAGATCACGTGATTATATTTTCACTGTACTAGTGATGCGAAACATTGGCAGACAAGTTGAGAATGAACGATTGATTGAATGAATACATTCTTAAATCGATTATCAATACTATTTAATATGATATTCTTCTGAATTGTGATGTTGGAAACGATATTATTAAGACCTTTCAATACGGATCCTATAATTTTAAATATTCAAATTTGTAGCTAACTGTAAATGTTACATAAAATATTATGTTTGAATTAATTTTAATTTATTACATATTAAATTTATAAATGGTTTGTCCTTACAATATTTTATTTTTATTATTATTTATATTATACTATTATTTTTATTATATTTGTTATTACAATCCTTCTCCTATTATGATTGTCGAATTATTCGACTTTATAAATCATTCGAACTGATCGAATGATTTACCATGATTAGTAACTACTTTAAACTACTTGACAATTTTGAAATAGATTTATAAACTTAAAGAATCAGGTTAACATTCCAATCGTACAATTGAAACCATTAGTTAAAGTCTCCACTTCTTTTCCGAGAATCCGAGTCGTGAATAATGTAGTAGGCATGTAGGCATTTCGACTAGCCTGAACTGACATTTCGCGCTGAACAACTTTTTTTTTTTTTTTTATTCGATGACAAGCTAGTCCTTGACTGCGATCTAACCTGATGGTACGATGCAGTCTAAGATGGTAGCAGGCTAACTTGGAAGGGGTATGGCAGTGAACATTTAACCCATACCCCTAATTGGTTTCTACACGCCATCGTGCCGGAACGCTAAATCGCTTGGTGGCACGTCTTTGACGGTAGGGTGGTAACTAGCCACGGCCAAAGCCTCCCACCAGACCAGACCAGAGACATACAATTCAGAAATTATAAATTCCCAAATTGACCCCGCCGGGAATCGAACCCGGGACCTCCCAGTTATAAGACAACAGCGCTCACCACTGAGCCAGGGAGGTCGTCAACGCAGTCGAAACATGATGAGTAATTAAAATACTAATAAGTAGTCGTCATTCGATTATGAGCATTAATATAATACTAATGTTCAATTCGAAAATGTGTACATTAGTAGTTGTAAATTATTCGAATAGTCAGATCATTCGCAGTCACGCATCGCTAACCGGTTGCCATTTGCCTTAATACACGGATCTACGAGCGTAATAAATACGACTTCCGATTTTACAATCGACTAAGCTCGTTCTTATCATTCACTCTATGGTTCACGTTTTATTTCCAGCACTAGGGATTTGTTCTATTTCATATGTCAAACACAAACTAGGCTATTAGTCTGTGTTTTTTTTTTTTCGATGGTGACTAGATTAATGCTAAAATAATATCGTAAACTGCATAGTTTGAAGTACATTTGTGTTTAATATAAACTTAAAAATGTATTGCTTCGGGAAATAAAACGTTTGTGAGTGATTTATAGCGCGAACAGTGAAAATAGTGTTAGCAAAACTGAAATGTCCTGTCCGGTATGTTTTGTTTACATATAATGGTAACCTCTCCCCAAATAGACTGTAAACTCCGTGATTGACACAAAAATTACAAAAAAAATCCTGTCAACAACACAACACAACACAACTTGTGTGCAGTGCACAAGTTTATGACAAAAACAACAAATACCCATGGAACTAGGAGTTACGACTACAAATACCTAATTATTTCAATCTTATTTATAGTGATTTCTAGAAAATAGGAAGACTGCGTAAGTCGTAATTCCTACTTCCATGGATTTTCAAATCAATATCGTGAAAAATTGAAAATTGGTGTACATGGAAGTAGGAAGACTATAGACGAAATTCATATTTCCATGATATATTTTTACTTTTGTACAAAAGCACCAAATAAAATACAGACTCCAAATCTGTCTACGCTCCAAAATATGGACTTTGCTGCAGAAAGCACGAAGGAGATTGAACAGTTTGAAATGAAGCCAACCCTAAAACCGTACAAAATCTTTTTTTACATATTTTTCTGTGCGTGAAACCTTTGCGTAAAACTATCGTCCACCGACTTTGACAACCAATTTTTTTTCTATAGGACATAGCTCTCATTGTAGTCGTAATTCCTAGTTCCATGCTCTCATCATCTATATACTTTACTCTATGGACTTAACAAAGAGTATATTGCCACTTCCGGCCTTACGGACTTAGTGGTCTGTCGTCTTTGATTTTTGCCGTGTGTCCTACAGACTCGCACAGACTGGAACAACAAGAGTGTGTACCTACCTTATTTCCTTTAAACTACGTATTAGCTCTGTGCTTACTAGTACCTGCTAGCCTGCTAGTGCCTGCTAGTACCATGGACAAAGAAACAGGACCGAGCACTCGCAGCTGAAAAGCGAGCCGAGCGAGATAGTTAGTACAGAGGCCGTGTGTCCCTTTCTAATAGGGTGACAATAAGATTTTCGTTATGTGAGACAAATTCAATCTTGCAATCTTCCTTCTAATTATAACTTTATTATAAACACAATTATTGAAGTTTTTCATTAGCAATAGAAAATTGAATGATTACGAATCATAGTGAGTACATTGCTAGATATTATAATGACTGGTCATGTGTAGATAATGTGATAAATTAATCATTTTCTCTAGATATTAATCATAATAGCTGGTCAAAGGCACCCAAAGTAATAAATACAGCCTCACTTCCCCTCCCGCACCTTATTCCGTTGCTGCAAGATCGGTATATTTACCAAAATCTTAGGTTAGGTCAGGGTTGTACAGAAATTCTGTTCTATTGGTTTGAAATGAAACATTAAAATAATGAAAATTGTAATAATAATAATAATAGTACAAAAGTAAGGAGTAAGAGACCATCGTAATCGGAATCGGCATCGTACGTATTCGACCCACCACACAATACAAGAATTTAAAAAATCATGGTCAACATAGTTGTAGATTTAGCGTTCACGTTTTAACGGGTTGCCGCTCGAAAAAAATAGACTAGATAAAAATTTATATTTTCTTTTTTGTTAAGAAATATATCTATAGAAATTAATGCAATTAAATACGGTGACTTAAAAATGTTAAAATAAAATTAAAACATGTGTCTCAACTGATTTTATTAGCCAAAATCTTTGATCAAAATAATTTTTTTAGGCTGGCAAGATGAAAAGAACGAGACAAACGGCCTCCGTTCTTACTATCCCTCTCGGCTCGGATTAGCCTCTGTGTAATGCGCAACAGGAAATATACTTTATCTACTTGGTATAAGGTTCATTTTCGTAAATACAAATTTTCCGAGTGATCAGTTCTGTTTGTATATTAGGTTCATGGCTAGTACCTAATCCATGGATTCCAGGGAGTAGGAGTAATAGTGTTCTGTGACCTAATCTGTGTTCCTGGTCCTCGTTAATTCGTTATCATTGTTGTATAACTTGTTGTTCCTGGTCTGTGCTCGTTATTTTGGTGTGATTTTGGTTTTGATTTTAAAATCTTTTGCTTTTACCATTTCTGAATTAAACTATAAATATTCCACAGTGATAAGTTGATTTAAAAAGAAATTAATTGTTTTCTTATCGAAGAGCTGAAAACAGTGCTATAAATTAAATGGTGCATCTAGTTTTTCATGAGCACTTCGCTATGGTATGTTGAATAAATATTTATTTCGTTTATTATTTACTTAAATAATTATAATTACTAGTTGATGCATGCAACTTCGTTCACGTAGATGTAGATTCTTAATCCCTTTGGGAACTCTGATTTCCCGTGATAAAAATTAACTGTTGTCCTTCCTCAAAATGCCAGCTATCTCGTATGTAACCAAGTTTTATTTTAATTGGCTCAGCTAATTAATCTTCTATTTAAATAAGACAGCTGATAAATGGTTACTCAACTTGTTAACTAAGTAGGTAATAGTTACATTAATATGAAATTAAGATGTAATATATTTTGTGTAACTAATGTGAGCAGAACTAAAACTATCTAAATATGTTCTATTATTTGAAATTAATTAAGTGAAATTAATTAATTATTCATCTGTCACTTCCTTGCTTTTCACAGTTGTTTCAAAGTGTCTAGACATGTTAAACTTCTAAAGATAAGGAAATAAATAAAACACCATGGTGTTTTATTTAGAAGTAACTTAAATATCTTCTGTATCAACTCTTCCTTTACAATATAGCATAGGTTGCGATAAAGTATTGGGGGCAGTTTGCCCATGGAACACAGCTAGACCCTTTGCTTTCAAAATTGAAGCCTCAATAGCCCTACAGTTAAAGGTGCTGACTGAAAACTTAAAGGTTACAGTTTCGAACTCCACCCATTGCACTATTATCGTACCCACTCCTAGCATAAGCTTTCTGCTTATTTGGAGGGGAGAGGAAGATATAAGTCTTGATTGATATTAACTTGAAGTTGTCTGATATTCTTTTTATAAAAAAAAAAAATTGGTTGTCTGTAAAGTCGGTTTATGGATGATAGTTTTACGTGATATGATAACGTCATAAAGAAATATTGATGATGACTGGCGGGCAGCACAAGCTAATGCTTGGGACGATCGTGCCTCTCTATCGTTTGTTCCGCACTCTCGCTTGCACGCTCAGACTCAGGCGGTCCATGACACTTTTTCGTGTGTGCAGCCGGTGTTCATCGATTTATAAGACATTATCACATCAGAAATTCTTAAATAACTTAGCATTCAGGCAACATCTAGTAGATTGGTACTTTATGTAGGTAGGCTAGTATGTCATATTAAGGAGTTGAGTAAGAATCAATATGAGTAGAATAGAATACAAATGTTTTTTATTCAAATAAACTTTTTTACAAGTGCTTTTGAATCATCTATGAGTCTACCACTGGTTCGGAACGCCGTTCCTGCCAAGAAGAACCAGCAAGAAACTCTACAGTTGCTCTTTTCAAAACAAGTTTACTATATAATAGATATTATGCTATGTATGCAGTGTTTCCACAATGAGGGGAAGTTCCACAAAATTCCACAACAACCAAGTTGCACAAAAACATACCTAATTATAATATTCTAATTATAATTCAACACATGTTAAGACATGCAGACTGAAAGTAGCCCGATTCCCGCCGCCGGAACCCGTTCACAACCATGACGCATGACCCAGCCATTGCTTCGCTCAACCATATTTGAGGGAACGTAACAACCCGCATCACATTATGATATATGTCATAATATATAATATATCCAATTTCCCATTACATTTCGTAAATTTTAAATTAATTTAAAATTAGTTAGTTCGTTCGTTCGTTTTTAAACTTTTTGCTTGCACGACCATAGATTTAGGAATGGTAGTCGCTTCACACCTACTAGATGCCTTTGGCGTACTAATATATTGCGGCAATTCATAGTACGCCTGAACTGGCGTACCCGTTGGCGTAGACTATGATATTACGTTGCCGCATCACGAAATTCAAATTAAATTTGGTTTTTCGCAATTTGTAAACTAATACGACAAAGTAGGCTTATGGCCTTCTAATTGCGCCAGTGGAATTATCATCTTCACAGGTTTACATAAAAATCTTTACTTGAAAGTGACCAGTTTAAGAAATTAATCAAAATACTGAGTTGGACGTGAGTTATTCACAAATTAGTCGATATTTTGATTAATTTCTTAAACTGGACACTTTCAAGTAATTTTATATAAACCTGTGAAGATGATACTGCCATCGTCGCAATTAGAATGCCATAAGCCTACTTTGTCGTATTAGTTTACAAATTGCGAAAAACCAAATTAAATTTGAATTTCGCGGGCAGACCCTTATCTTCAACCTTAAGGAAGGGCGGTATCTAGTAACGACTACCAATCCTAAAGCTATGTGTACAGATGTGTACAATATATCAACGTAGTTTCCGTATAACGTGGGTGATTAGGGGCAGTTGTGTTATTGTGATGACGCAACGCGCGTATTTTCGCATTCGTAGCGTAGTGCAGTCGTCATAGGCAGTCGTCCGTCGCCCGCTGAAACGCGCTCAAATGACGGTGAGCTAATAGGGTCTATTGTCGGCCACTTACGATACCATATTTTATTATCCATCGTTACGACCGTAAACCCCAAAAAAAAAAAAAATATCTTGTTGGAAAGGTACATATGATGTTAAATTAGTCTGTATATTGTAACCTCACTTACGTACCTATATCGGAATTATAATTCGATTCCACGTTTGACATTAGCTACTGTCATTTTGTAAAATAATGATACCACATATAATAGTGTAGTGATGAACACAAAAATCGATAAACAATCGCGATTTATGTTTATGTAATCATAATATTGGTGTGCCAATTAAAGACTAAATTATTGATTTTTATTTAAATAAATACATAATTACTCATAATAATTATTTATTAATTAGTAACCGCTGCTTTATTTTATAAAAAGTTAATATTTTTGTTTTTTATATTAAAAACAAAACTTATAATAAAATAACCTAGATAGTTTTCTGTATTGGCAACCCGTGCGCGCTCGTGCAGCTATCGCCATTTTGTTTATCTTGTCATTCGGCTTCATTCTCCCAGTCTGACTGCACGAATATCTTGTTTCATTGCGAATCGATATTTTGTTATTTTGTTGGGTTTTTGTTAAAGTTTTGTTACGTTGTGTTTGTTGTTACGTTTATAGTTTTTTTGTGAACTTTGAGTGAATCTATTTGTTTTGGTTTTCCATCAAAATGGATCCTCAGCCAAGTACATCACAAAAAGACGTGGATGTTTTCTTGTCCCCAAGAAAAAAACGTCCACGAAAAGGCAAACGTCTCATAATTAGCCATATAGGTAGTGAAGAAGGCTTCCTGGAAAAGGGGCTCATGATTTTTGAAGCAAAGAAAAATTTTGAAGATTACCATGATGAGATGAACGCAGTTTGTTTTGAGGAGTGGTTCGCTGGAGTCTTACCAAAATTAAGACCAAACTCAATTGTGGTGATGGATAATGCACCTTACCACTCCCAAAAATTGGAAACGGCACCAAAAATTAGCTGGAAAAAAGCTGCCATTCAAGACTGGCTTTTAAATAAAAATATTCATTACGAACCAGATATGGTTAAAGCTACACTTTTAGAACTGATTCCACATAACGAGTCTTTTAATAAGTACGCTGTAGACGAAATGGCAGCACAACATGGGATCACGGTTTTAAGACTGCCCCCTTACCATTGCGAGCTGAACCCTATCGAATTGATATGGGCGCAGGTAAAGGGGCATGTAGCTCAAAATAATAAAACCTTCAAATTGACAGACGTGAGAAATTTATTTGAGGAAGGCATTCAAAAAATTACGGCTACCGAATGGTCTAAATGCGTATCCCATGTTGTCAAAGAAGAGGAAAAAATGAGTAGGCTAGATATTTTAATTGACAATATCACAGACACATTTATAATACATGTTACAGAAAGTGACAGCGATAGCGATAGCGAAGACGGCGACGATTTATAAAATAAAATATTACCATAATACATCTATTTGTTTTATTTCTCATGTTCCTTCATGATCACATTTTTTTATTTATTTCACACACAATTATTAAAGAAAACTCTCAGATCCTTAATAGAATTAATCGTCATAACTAAATTATCCGTTCAGAAATATTTAATTTCCTGATATACTTAGTTTCTAATTAAAGTAGTAGTTGTTTAGATATAGGTACTACTATAAACGAGAGGAATCGATTCGGAAATATTCCATTTCCGTATCGAATAATTTCGTAACGTCACTATTTAGTACTTGTCATAACGTTGCAACACTGAAATTGTCAAATCTGGAATCGAATTAAAATTCCGACTTATAGTTAATTAAAATAAAAAACTTGAGAGGTGTCAAGGGACACCCGAATGGAACGTAGTTCCTTTCGATTAATTAATTTGGCATTGCTGTGTTCGGTATTTTCGCGGTACAATAAAATGGGTCTCCGTAGCCTTGTGGCTTCTGCAGTCGCCTAACAGCCAAAGGTCGATGGTTCGACTTTTAACTGTTAGGCGACTGCAAAAGCCACAAGGCTACGGAGACCCAATATTGTACTGCGAAAATACCGAACACAATGCCTTCAAAAAAGTGTCGATCCGTCTAGCCCCCTTCCGAGTTCCGCACCGCGCGATAAGGAACTACGTTCCAAAAAATAAGGATTTAATCATATCTAATTATGGTACCTAATATACATAATGGATTGAGATTTGAGACGTCATGTTGTGGTTAGTTATTAATTTTTGGAATTTTGGATGTGAAAAATTAACAGGAAATAAAATATAATAGCAAGTTAATAATCAGTAGTCACATATGGAGTGTTAATATTAATAAAATTATAACTCTCTCGTTTTCTTATTTTATTTTTTCATAACAAGTCCAATTTTTTCTCACCCCATTACGTTTGCAAAGTTTGTTATCAATCCGTCATTCATGATTGTAATTTCTAAGTTTGTATGGAGATTGCTGCTCGAGACTCTAAACTCTTACGTACCTATAGGTGGTGAAAGGAAGCATATTTTTAAAGATCTCAAGATAGTGAAGCGAAGCGAGGAGGTGATTCCACGCTATATTAGGCGCGATATGACTGCGGACGAGATGGTAATAACGTGTCTATAAAAATCGTCATATTAACATTCCTTTCCCCATCCAATTTTTGGGGAAAGTAAGTAAGTACCTACTACATAAATATATGTAGAGCAGTGATAGCCTAGTGGTTAGGACTGTGGTCTATTCGGAGGGTCGCAGGTTCGATCCCCGCTGACTTTTCGAAGATATGTGCGTTTAAACAATTAAATATCACATCCTTCAAAGGTGAAGGAAAACATCGTGAGGAAACTTGAACACCTGAGTGTTCCACATAGTGTTCTCGAAGGTGTGTTAAATCTACCAATTTGTATTGGTCCAGCGTTGTTGACTATAGCCTATAAACTTTCTCTGAGAGGAGACCTGCGCTCAGAAGTGAGCCGTTGATGGGTCGCTGATGATGCTGTAAGAAGTAGGTAGTGGGTAGGTACATAGTAATAACCCTTCTTTTTGGCTTTACCGTAGACGGTTAAAAAATACTTATTTTTCATTTAATTCACTCTGACTTTACTGTTTTCTTTCCATTGTTTCCATTTTTGGGCTGTGATTGTCCCCCGGGTACCAAATTGCGTAGGCGCATTCTAATCTTCAACTCCTGTTAAGGCGAGCGATGAATAGTTTATAAAAATATACCTGGGCACTTTCTAAAACGCCAAAACCTTACATTTACCTCTTTATGTAAATCCTACATTTTATTTTTAACTGTGTATGGAGATTGTAGAAATAAATAAAATGCATTTTTTTGCGAATATTGCGCATTTTTAACAAATATAACGGCTATCGGCGAAATAACTAAATCTTAAACTAAACTGAAGCTTTTTGTGTAGACTGCTTCTACACCACTATGGGAATTGCTGCACGCACATCCTTGTTGCGCAGAGATTAGGATCTTAGGAGTTATCGCTAAATAATAATTTAATATGTATAAAAATTCTTTTTAAACAACCGACATCAAACTCCCGCTTTACTACATTACACACACACTGTACAAAGTATATAACTTATTGTTGATATTTTAAAAACCGCTCCACCGATTTCGATAAAATTTATATGGGACCACCTGGGGAGTAGGTATACCCTTTCAAACAAAAAAAGAATTTCCCAAATCGGTTCAGGCGTCTTCGAGTAATCGGTGGACATACATAAAAAAAAAGTGTGTGTGTCAGCTCCGACGCACGACTGGAGTTTACTTTATAGTTTATACTTCAATAGTATTTGTGCTAGTTAATATCAAATACGGCCATCTGTAGAATTTTCTTCTTATTCACTGGTAATTCGATGTGTGGGACGTAAAAGGTAAAATTCAGTGAGTATTATTCGATGACTGTATTTCATGAATGATGAAATTGATTTTACTAACGGACAATTTTCTTTAGAGGTTTTGAAAGCTACAATGAATCATAGGTAATTCTAAACTAAAGTCACTTTGACAGCACCAGAACCACAGAAGCGCAACACCTCACAGTCCCGACCACAGACGACAAATGCAGGCATGCACTCGATGACTGGCCCAAACATGCCCCCACGCGTTGAAAGCCCGTCTTTCAACCGCTTTCAATCTGCTCCTCTTGTAGTGGACAAATTCGGCTAAACGAGCGTCGGACCACTCCGCTAGCTGTTTTGACATCGGCCACACGAGTAATGCCATCTAGACCTGGGTAAACAGCGACGATTCTTCCTAGTTTCCATTTCAGTGGCGGAAGCCCGTCTTCTTTGAGAACAACCAAGTCATTCACTGATAATTTGTTATTCCCGCGATTCCATTTGAGTCGTTGCTGTAGCTCACTGACATACTCTTTACTCCATCTGGTCCAGAAATGTTGACGTATTTGTTCGATGCGTTGAAATCTGTTCAAACGGTTCTCGGCGTGGCTGTCATAATTAGGTACAGGAAGAGCAGTGAGTGGTCGCCCGATGAGGAAGTGGCCTGGCGTCAGCGGCAGCAAATCGTTGGGATCAGACGATAGCGGTGTAAGGGGACGTGAATTTAAGAGTCCTTCTATTTGCACTAGCACTGTGTTTAGCTGCTCATACGTCAAATTACAATTTCCCATTACTCGCCGCAAGTGATATTTAACAGACTTTACGCCTGCTTCCCAAAGACCGCCAAAATGAGGTGAGTATGGAGGTATAAAGTGAAATGCAATTCCTTCATTGGCTACCGACGCAGATAACGAAGTGCAGCTGTCCTTCAAAAATTTGCCTATTTCGTTGTACGCGCCCACGAAGGATGTTCCATTATCAGAAAAGATATTCTTAGGCTTTGCTCTGCGTGAAATGAATCTGCGTAGCGCGCATAAATAGTTATCACTCGTTAAGTCACCTACCAGTTCTAAGTGGATTGCTTTAGTTGTAAAACAAACAAAAATCGCAATATAAACTTTAACGAGTCGACATCCTCTCCCCTGACGACTAGCACACGTGACCGGACCTGCATAATCTACCCCTACACACTCGAACGGATAGCCACCAGGACTCAACCGCGTTGATGGTAAATTTCCCATAAGAGGCGCAACCACCTTGCATGTCATGCGTTTGCACAAAATGCACTTATGATAATACGATCTAGCTAAATTACGCCCCCCAATTGGCCAATAAGTCTCACGGATGGACGCAAGAAGCAACTGCGACCCTGCATGCATCAATCGTTTATGCTCGAAATCAAACAAAGATTTGTAAACCTATGAGTGGACTGTATTAAAATAGGATGTTTTTTATCATACGCGAATGAAGAGTTTTCCAAACGACCGCCTACTCGCATTATATTCTTGTCATCCATGAAAACATTAAACTTTAAGAGCATACTTTTTGAGGGCAATTTTTGTTTTCGAACAAGCATATCATATTCAGGAAATGATTCCCTTTGAGATGTCCTAATCATCACCTGTAACGCATTCTGTAACTCATCTTTTGAAATGAAGTCAGTTTTTGGTAGCTGTTTTCTACATGCATTAATAAATCTCAACACGTACACTATACTATGCTTCAACCTGATAAAATTCGAGAACCGATCAAAATCAATAAACTTTTTATAATTTTTTACATCCACAGCAGAATACAATGATAGTTCAGATCGCACGTCCGGGAGTGATTCAACTGTTGTGTGGTTCGGAGGCCATTGTGACATATCCTGTTTTAAGAAACTCGGGCCTGACCACCACAATTCTAACGAGGGGATTAAGCTACTCTCCACTCCACGTGATACATGGTCTGCTGGGTTCTTGTCCGTTGGAACATGTCTCCAAGAACAATCCTGTGTTTTTTCCAAAATCTCGCCTACCCGATTACGAACGAAGGTAGTGAGTCTGTTGGGCATCATTCTTAGCCAGCCCAAAACAATTGTAGAGTCAGTCCAAAATGTTGAATGCCTTATTTTGACTCTAATAGACGACTTAACTTTTTCATAAAGACGCACTCCCACCAAAGCTCCACAGAGTTCAAGTTGTGGTATTGTTTTCGGCTTTAAAGGAGCCACTTTACTCTTGGCTGCCAGAAGACGAACAAAGGTGTTATTATCCTCGTCAATACTTCTCACATATAAGCAAGCACCGTAAGCACCTTCGGAAGCGTCAGAGAATATATGTAGATCTACACTCATATCAGTACCACAAAGAACAAGACGAGGAATTCGTAAATTATTTATCACTGGTAACTGGTAAGGTTCTAAGAATCTCACCCCAAGTCTTAGCAATATCCAAAGGCAACTCGTCATCCCAGGCCAACTTGTGCAACCACAGTTTTTGCAACAACATTTTCATAACAATGACACAAGGAGACAACAGTCCCAAAGGATCAAATACTTGAGCGATGACTGACAACAATCCTCTCTTTGTAAAAACATTTGACAGTGCAGCATCGATCGAAAACCGAAGTTCATCCGACCTAGCTTGCCAATCAACACCTAACGTCTTGCTTGGTTGAGAATCTCCTATGTTAATATCAACTGGTGAATCACTGGTTTGAGACGACACAACACGAGGATCATTAGAATTCCATTTCCGTAAAGGCATTCCAGCTGAGAGTAGCTCTTCAGAAACCTTTTTCCGTATATCTATGCCTTCCTCTACTGTGTCCGCACCAGTCAGGAGGTCATCAACATAGAAATCGTGGAATATAATCTCACCGATCTTAGCATCCTTGTATTCCAATGCAATTTGCTTAAGACATCGGGTTGCCAGAAATGGTGCACTAGCTGTGCCATATGTGACAGTGTTCAATTGGTATGCTTTAATAGGCTCTATAGGGTCCTTACGCCACAGAATCAATTGCAGGTTTCGATCCTCCGGGTGCACGACAATCTGTCTGTACATCTTCTCAACATCTGCTGCTAACACAATTTTGTGAGTACGGAATCTCAACAAAATTGACAGAAGATCATCTTGAACTGTCGGTCCCACCATTTGAAGGTCATTCAGGGTCACACCCGACGTCGTAACACTGCTGGCGTTAAAAACAACCCTTAGCTTTGTGGTGCTGCTAGCTTCACGCATTACACCATGGTGAGGTATGAAATTACCTGACTGAGCCTGGTTAAGGTCACATTCAGACATGTGGCCCAACGAAAGGTACTCAGACATGAAATCGATATAACGTTCTTTAAACAAAGGTTGGACTCCAAATTTCCGCTCAATGGCGAAAAGAGAACGCTTAGCACGCTCAAAAGAGCCACCGAGTAGGTCACGTGGTTTCTTCAATGGAATTCTGACGCAAAACCGACCGTCATCCAAACGTGACATATTCTTTACAAAGTGTTCCTCAGCCAATTTCTCTTCCGCAGAATATGATGACTGACAGCTGACTTCGTCAAGTTGCCAAAACCGACATAAGGCTGCATTAATGTCATCTTTGAAACTAGTCGAAACCTCGGAATCACCTGTCGATAAACAACAAATTTTATTGTATCGATTATTTGACTTGTGCCCATTTATTAGACGTCCACCAACTAACCAGCCTAATCTAGATTCCCAAAGAACTGGTTTATCAGAACCTTGCCTATAACTACTTGAACCTAACAAATCCCAAAAAATATCCGAACCTATGCACAGGTCCACCTTGGCAGGTATGTTGAACCGGGGATCTGCTAGTACAATACCACTTGGAATCTTCATATTAGAGATATCTATCTCACGACAAGAAATATTATCTGTAATAGCAGGCAGAATGTAGCAAACCAAATCAGCTGAAAAACTCTCATTAAGGGATTTGATGGATGCTCGACACAACTTAGATGACAATGAGAAAGAATTATTTATTCCAAATATAGGCTCCTTCACACTAATGAAAGGCAACTGGAGCAAATTGAACATGTCCTCTGTCATATAGTTCGTCGTACTCCCAGGGTCAAGCAGTACTCGTACCACACAATCACAACCACGGACATCATAAATCTTCACGAGTGCCGTTGACAAAAACACATCATTTCCATGTTTGAAGTCATCCCTTATGCTCTCTTCATGTGATGTAAGTAGTCATAATGTTGGATTCGACTGAACATTAGTATTAGACACAACTTCAGTTGGACCCCTATCATCTGACCTATGAGACTCAGTTGGCGTCCCCTGAATTGCAGAAGTGCATAACATTACATGATGCCGACGCTTGCACTTATTGCAGCGGTTATAGCACCGATTTGACCGGTGCCCCCGTCGGAAACAACAGAAGCAAACTCAACTGTGGCAGTATCTTCCACCGCTCCTGCTGACTCATCGCACGGAACTGTTGGCACTCCGGCAGAAAATGATCACCACTACATTTAGGACATGACTTCGACTTTGACTGAACATTGTAATCTGACTTTGGTTCAACATTAGATACTAAACCTTTATGTTTTGGAACACTGGACTTGACTTTATTCGCCTGTACTTGACTGTACTTCACCCGGGATGTCTCAATAGTGTAAAGTAAATCAGCACGGTTCCGCAAAAATTCCAATAATGCATTTAATGTAATAGGAGTATCCTTATCTACCCTACCCTTATACTCTTCCCACTCACGGAACGTTTTTGCATCCAGTTTTTTACTTAAAGTGTGAATAAGTAGTGTATCCCAATGAAGGGTTGGCTCACCTAAAGATTCTAATGCCCTAATATTCTTATTCACCCCGTCTATCATCCTCTTCAAGTTATCCGAGGATTCATGATTGATTGACTCAATATCTAACAGAGCAGTGACATGATTTTGTATGAGCAAGCGCTTATTATCAAATCGTTCGCACAGTAAGCTCCACGCAACCGAGTAATTTAACGCACTTAATTCAATTGCTTGGATAACGATAGCCGCAGTACCTTCTAGAGATGCCCTGAGATAATGGAATTTATTTATATCACTAATATCCTCGTTCGAGTGTACAAGGCTAGAGAATGTGTCACGAAATTCTAACCAATTATTTAAGGACCCACTAAACTTTGGCAGTGCGATGGTAGGTAACTTAACTAACTGGCTTCCACGTTTCGACGAGCCTTTCTCGCTACATAAACCCTCGTCAGCCTTTTCAGAATTCTGAGCGATAATATCTTGAGCTCTCGCAAGTACTTTAAAATAAGTCGACTCAAATTCATTTCTCTCAGGTAAAGCCATATTAACATCATCAACCAGACTTTCTATCTTTAATTGCACCTCATCAAATTGTTGGTAAATGTGATCTAACTTACTGGTACGCAGCTGCAGTTCGGTTACCTGCACCGGGCTCAACGAGTCTCCTACACTGTTGAGGTAGTTGGAGAACGCTGTCAAGCGTCCCTTGAAGCTGGCACGGGTTTTAATAAGCTCCTTTTCAGTTTTCTCACTCATTTTAACGTTCTATGGGAAGCAGGGTCGGCCTGGAATTGATACAGTACAAAGGTTTAATTCTCCTAATACAATACAATACAATATGTCAATCCCTAAGAGTCAAGTCACTATTAAATACTATTATAATACTCCTTGCAATAACTAGAAACAATTAAATTACATAAAAACCAATGAAAATAAAGTCAAAAACA
Organism: Oeneis ivallda; assembly: GCA_029955525.1. Classification (NCBI taxonomy): domain Eukaryota; kingdom Metazoa; phylum Arthropoda; class Insecta; order Lepidoptera; family Nymphalidae; genus Oeneis; species Oeneis ivallda. The sequence continues at coordinate 22,425,160 of JARPMR010000006.1, forward strand.
TGTCAAGTATATAAAAAATTCAATAAATAATTCAAAATTCAACAAATAATTCAATAGGTACATTCAGTTACAATTCAAAATTTCAAATTTGACAAGTCATTAACCTACAATGCTAATGTGTCTAATTACCAATAATTAATTGATTTTAGTGATTAAATGTTCATAATATTATTAGATGTCATTGAATTACTATAGAAAAATGTCTAGAAAATCGTCAATTAATACTCAAAATACATTTACCCTTTAACCAAACACCTTACAAGAATTTCACTGCCAACTTCAGTAATTGTTCAAAACACTTTAAAATACATTGAAATAACCTATGAACAATACCTAATTTCTATCAAATAAAGAGTAATGGGTGAAAATTAGTGAGTAATTGAAACATACAGTGCTTTGGTTCTTTGAATCGTTACCATCCCTCGATACATAATGCGCAATAATATTAATTGCAAAGAGCGAAAAGACATTGTTAGTCTTTCTATGGAACGCATTATTGAGCTGTCTTGTGTTGAGCTGGACCGATATATTATAGTCTGCGTGTACCGACCCCCCTCGGGCGATTTTGTTCATTTTGAGAAGGTCATGGAGGACGCCTTAGGGCGGCTATGTAGGACATCAAAAAAAATAGTAATCTGTGGAGATTTTAACATAGATATCCTGCAACACACGCCTTTTACAGGTAGATTACTTAATTTGTTTAAAAGTTTTAACCTGGGAAATGTTTTTGTTGAACCTACGAGAATAACTGCTAATTCAGCTACTTGTATTGATAACATCTTCTGTGATTGTAAAATTATCCAAAAATCGATTATCACTTATTTAAGATCTGATCATTGCGGACAAATGATATCTATTCCGAGCAGTGAGCAGAATACAACAAAAGTAGTAAAATATAGGCCAGTTACCACAAAAAAAGTAAGGCAATTTAAACAAAATATCGCAGCTGCATTGTCGACGCTTGATATTGCACAGGGTGGTCCGGATGAAATTTATAGTGAGTTTTTTGATCTTTTAAACTCTCAATTTAACTCTATCTTTAAGGTAATAGACAAAAGATTATTTAAAAATTTAAAATTTAGTGACTGGGCAACTGTTGGCATCTATAAAAGTAGAAATAAGCTGTTTGACTTGTATGCAGAAAAACGATATAATTATACCCCCGCGTTTATAGAATATGTAAGAAATTACTCCAAATTGTTTAGAAATGTGTGCATACAAGCAAAGTCACTTCACATAAAACAAAAAATTGACAATTCAGATAATAAAATAAAAGCAGTATGGGACATTATTGGTGATGAAATGGGTAAGAACAAGATGCATTATAATAAACTGGAGCTTAAACTTAATAACCTTGTAATTGACTCCGATATAGAAATTGCAAATACATTTGAGAACTTTTTCAAAAATATACCAGTAACCACGACCAGTTCTCTAAATTCCTCGCCAACAGAAGCCTGTAATCTTCTAAGAGGCAATGTCTCTGAGTGCAATAAACTATTTAGGTTTGAACACGTTACCCCATATGATATTATCAAAACATTTAAATCATTGCAAAATAAAAAAACAGGAGATCTATGGGGAATATCAGTTAAATTAATTCACAATATCATTGATATTATTGCGCCTTATCTTGCTTTAATTTTTAATAAATCTGTAGATACTGGATCTTTTCCAGACCTAATGAAATGTAGCAAATTAATACCTCTTTATAAATCGGGAAGCAAATTTGACCCGAATAACTACAGACCAATTTCAATTTTGCCAACTCTCAGCAAGATTTTCGAAAAAATAATGTTCAACCAACTGCTTCTACACTTTAACTTAAATAAACTTCTTCACCCTGAGCAGTACGGTTTTACTAAGGGTCGATCAACAACCGATGCAGCCGCAACGCTGTTACAACACATTTTCGATGCATGGAATAACTCACAGAATGCCATTGGTATTTTTTGTGATTTATCAAAAGCCTTCGACTGCGTTGATCACAAGACCCTCTTACTTAAACTGAGCCACTATGGTATTAAAGATATTGCACTTAGCCTCATTGCGTCTTATCTAAGGGATCGTGTTCAAAGAGTGTGTGTCAATGATGTAAAATCATCCGGATCAGCCTCAGTAATGGGTGTACCCCAGGGTTCTATTCTAGGTCCATTCATGTTTTTGATTTACATAAACGATTTACCATATTTTGTCCGAAATACTTGCGATATTGTACTATTTGCTGATGATACGTCTTTGATTTTCAAAGTCGATAGGAAAAAAGACAATTTTGACGATGTAAATAATGCATTATCTCAAGTTTCTGAATGGTTTACGGCAAATAATCTACTTTTAAATGCTAAAAAAACAAAGTGTGTTGAGTTTTTATTGCCTAACACCAGAACTGTCAGTAAAAATTTAAAGATAAGTAATGAATCCTTGAAAACAGAGGACTCCACAGTGTTCTTGGGATTAACCCTGGACTCAAAGCTGCAATGGGGCACCCATATAGCAGTACTTGCTGGCAAGCTCAGCTCTGCTGCTTACGCTGTTAGGAAGATTCGACAGATAACTGACATAGAAACTGCAAAAATTGTTTATTTTGCATATTTCCATAGTATTATGTCATACGGAATCTTAGTATGGGGTAAAGCGGCCGATATTGGAAAAATTTTTGTATTGCAGAAGAGGGCGATTCGCGCAATCTATAATTTAAAGCCGCGGGATTCGCTTCGAGAAAAATTTAAAGAAATAGGCATTCTTACAGTAGCTTCACAATATATTTATAACAATATAATATTTGTCAGACAAAACATTGTGAATTACAAAAAAAAGGGTGAATTACGAGATAGGCAGGTTAGAGATCCAAATAGGCTCGTGATTCCTCGACTGCGCCTCAAGAGGGTCCGAAAGACATTTGTGGGAATGGGCGTGACGTTCTATAATAAAATTCCACAGTCGATCTTGGACTTGCCTTTACACAAGTTTAAGAAATCGATTAAAACTACGCTCATGAAAAAAGCATATTATACGATTGAAGACTATATAAATGACAAAAAAGCGTGGATGTAATTCGTTCCAGCGAGTCATGAGACAGTAGGTAATGATTAACCTGTATAATTGTATATCAAAATAATTCTATTCTATTCAGAGTTTCCACTTTATTTGTGTACAAGTCATATTTTAAAATGAGTATTTGATTTGAATATTAGTTTCAATTCGATGCCTTAAGATGGGTAGCCTAAGTATGTCACACTCTCTTTAACATTTCTGTGGTGGTGTCGTGTGATGCGGGTTGTTGCGTTCCCTAAAATATGGTTGAGCGAAGCAATGGCTGGGTCATGCGTCATGCTCGTGAACGGGTGCCACCAGCGGCAATGGGGCTACTTTCTGTCTGCCCGTCTTGACATGTGTTGAATTATAATTAGAAATAATTACGTATGCTTTTGTGGACCTTTCCCTCATTGTGGAAACTCTGCATACATAGAATATCTGTTAAGTATATTGTAAAAGTATTTTGAAAAGAGCAACTGCCGAGTTTCTTGCTGGTTCTTCTCGGCAGGAACGGCATTCCGAACCAGTGGTAGACTCATTGACGATTCAAAAGTACTTGTAAAAGTTTATTTGAATAAAAAACATGTCTATTCTATTCTATTCTATTCTATACATCGATGTTCGCCGCTGGTTCCTTTTAATTCCTTTTTATTCTTGATCCGGACGAATGGGCCATGTAGAATTTTCTTCTTATTCACTGGTAATTCGATGTGTGGGACGTAAAAGGTAAAATTCAGTGAGTATTATTCGATGACTGTATTTCATGAATGATGAAATTGATTTTACTAACGGACAATTTTCTTTAGAGGTTTTGAAAGCTACAATGAATCATAGGTAATTCTAAACTAAAGTCACTTTGACAGCACCAGAACCACAGAAGCGCAACACCTCACAGTCCCGACCACAGACGACAAATGCAGGCATGCACTCGATGACTGGCCCAAACACCATCTATTGTAAATAGCTCGAACTATTATGTTAGCAGTGCTGTTATCTCAGGGTTTTAGGGCGTACAACAGAGTTGCTATTCGAAATAGTTTACACATAAGCCGAAAGATGGCGCTGATCTACATGTGAGTAGTAACGCTGTCATAAAAACGTAACAAGGTCATTCATAAGTAGATTTTACACCTCGAATTTCTCTCATACCGGGCGCCTAAAATCGATTCTTAAGGAGTAAACTCCAAAAACTCCAATAAACTCCAAAAATCCGACGAATTGATAACCTCCTCCTTTTTTTGAAGTCGGTTAGAAACAACCCGACGACAGAAAAAAATATCATCATCATCATTATCAACCCATCATTCGGCTCACTACTGAGCGAGGTCTCCTCTCAGAGAAGGGTTATAGGCCATAGTCCACCACGCTGGCCCAATGCGAATTGGCGGACTTCACACACCTTCGAGAACATTATGGAGAACTCTCAGGTGTGCAGGTTTGCTCACGATGTTTTCCTTCACAGTTAAAGCATGTGATATTTAATTTGTTAAAAGCACTTAACTTAAAACAACGCTAGGTGCGTACCCGGAATCGAACTTGCGACCCCCCGAATAGGAGACCACAGGAGACCACTGCTTCAAATAGAATAGAATAGAATAGAATAGAAATGTTTTTTATTCAAATAAACTTTTACAAGTACTTTTGAATCGTCAATGAGTCTACCACTGGTTCGGAATGCCGTTCCTGCCGAGAAGAACCAGCAAGAAACTCGGCAGTTGCTCTTTTCAAAATACTTTTATAAAAAAAATATTGGCATGATAATTATTATGCTCTACTACCCGTGAGAAACCGGGGCGGGTCGCTAGTATAATATAATTTGTGTCTCGGAAGAAGCTATTATTAGCCATTTTCGATCGTACCATTTTTCTTTAAATCATGGTACATACTGTTTGTGAAAACTTTTATCAGACATCTTTGGCAGAGCATCAATTTTAGCAACTTGTTTGTAGGTAAATACATAATATTACATATTAGGTACCTAACTTATGTTTCGGAAGAAACCATTAGCCATTGTTGATCGTAGCCTTTGTGTACGTACCCACTTCACCGCTCTCACCTAAATCCTTTTTGTAGAGTTGGTAACATCGGCTATTTGATGCGAGTTATTAATGGATCCTGTCTAGATACATATTTATGCCAATATTTGTCGTTGTTTTCGATAGATTAGACACTAACGTTCGTTGGAATTTGGATAACTGTTTGTAGATTCAATGGGTTAACAGTGAAGGAAAACATTTTGAGGTATTCTGCATGCCCGAAAATTAAAATTATGGAAAGTTAGAGGTAAAAATTTCGCTTGGAGTGATGCAGATGGTCGCGGAGCGAGGCATGAGCTATCAATTTTATTTTTAGTGCATCGTTCCTAAATCTCCACAGTTTAGTTGGGCAGGACCTTACAGCATCAAGATTGAGGAGTTGGAGCCAGAAAATTTTATGGAATCATCTCAAAAACACTATCAATTAAAATAATAAGATTCTTCAATTTTATTTATTTGTTTGGATTGTATGAAGGTGCATGCTAGAAAATGCCGCATCCTTGCCTTTTCCGGGCATAAAACTACATGTAAGTATAGACTGTGTTACACAGCTTAGCTTGAATTCATCCCCAACTCTGAATATGGTTTTCAGCACTTGCCTGAGATTCTACTTTGAACGCCACAAAACAAGGCCGCAAGGCATAAAGAAAATTGCCAATATCGCCGAAATTCTCCAGTGGAGCAAAGTAGGGCGATATTTTCGATGCGAAATTCTGTTAAAGCAGCAACCAGAATGTGAGGAACGCGGAGCTACTATAATTAGCTAAACTGTCCTATGCATCATGGGCTATGGAACATTCTACATCGTTCCTGGAACGCCTTTCACAACTCACGCTGTGTCGTTTCACGTTTTACCACACATACAGATATCAAGCGTTGATGGACATGTTTCTTTTACTAAGAGAGTAAGTTATTCGGTACTAAAATGTATTATTACGTATAAGTGTGTATATTTTACCTTTCGTTAGTTCGCTGAACCGATCTTGACGTAATATGTCTCAAGCATGGCATCCTAAATACTTTCGGTTCATTTAATGGTTCCCGCGGGTGATTGCGATATGACGTGGTCCACAAAACAAGTCAACATGCATATATTATGTTCACTTTTGGTTTAACAGATATGCATACGGACAGACATATTATTGAACAAATATTGTAAAAGTTATGCACGTATGTTATGCACGTATGTTGAACTTAGTGCTATTGCAGCAAAAATACTGATTTATTCATTCATAGATCATAGCCATCTGCAAATTAAATTTTGGGGCTCAGTTTGAGAAAACTTTAGCTAATGCCTACGTGCCATGCCAGTGCGAAAATTTTGTGAGACCTAACGTGCTAATATTTTTGGTCCAAACATGAAATAGGTTCCTATAATATTTCCACTTAGGATTTGAGCGTTTAAGTGCTTGGTAACGTTCTGTATTTCGCCGTTAGGCTGCTACACTAGCGGCACGCTATGATGGCCGGTTTGACACATTACAATAGTGATGTGGAATGTCAATTTATTCTCGAACAAAAAACAATTAAGTTTTGTTTTTGTACCTGATTAAATAGGTTTAATAAAACAAAAATGTATATGTTTATTTAATTTATTTGAACGAACTGAATATTTGAATGAAAATGAATATACATACTTTATATGCACACAAGAAACATATGAATACAAAAGATACCAAAAAAGGTGCCACAAAAGGCCATAATTAATCAGATTCGTCCATACTACTATTTTCACTGTCGTCACTGCTATCATCACCTACATTAATAATTATATGTTCGTTTTCTATAATATTATCTATTTTCACATCTCTTTCATAATCTTTCCCTAAAGAACTTTCCCCACCGAAGAATAATCCAGCTTCCTTCAGTGAATGCACCAACTTTTTTCTTGTTGGATACTCCTTCTGGAAATAGTAGCCGTAAACATGTCTTCGGATAGCATCGGCATCAAAGCTATCGATGCCTACGACTGGTTTTGCTCGTTTTCTCTTTTTTGGTGTGTGAAGTTTATTTTCTTCTGTGCCAGTCTCGCCATATTTTTTTTTAGTTATCCGTCTAACAGTTCGTTGTCCAATATTAAGCGCATCAGCTACGCGTTCAACCACTGACGTTATAGGTAAAATTGGCCCTCCATTTTGAGCTTCACGATCGAAATAGTTACGAAGGCGTATTACGAACTCACGTGTCTGACTATTTAGAACAGTTCTCTGCGTACGTTCGGTCATATCGACGAAATCCACAACAAAGGGCTTGAACAGAGTCCAAATTAACGAGCAAGGGTCAACAGTAATGCAGTATCAATATTTGAAATCCAAAGCCAGGTCAAAACTATATCACAATCGCATTGCACTGACAGTTTATACTTTTCGAAGCAACGTCAATTCGAAACTGCTTTGTTTTGCATTGAGCATTGACGCGAGTTTGCCGGAGGTAGTAGTTGTGCTAGCCAGCGATCCTATGTGACGATCGTATTAGATTCCATTTTTAAAAATTTTCAATTTAGAAAACCAAATGCCGAGTTGTGGTATATATCATATAAAAATAAAAATTTTACCTTTTGTATGAAACAGCTGATATTTTTTTGCGATTTCAGAGGTTTGTCCACATAGTGAAAATTGTTCATATTCACAAGTACATTCACCCCTTAAATGGTGCAAACTGATTTTTCTACACTTGTATACATTTTAGAAATCAATTTAATAAATAAATTTTGAGTCCTAAACCTAAAACTACATTCGATAAAATTTATGAATCTCTGCACATCACTATCGTCAATAAAGTAATACAATTATTTCCTTCAAAGTCGTTATCAATTAATACGGAACTTCATGAGCGGACAAACGTCAAACCGGCCATCATAGCGTGCCGCTAGTGTAAATAAGCTTCCTCAAGCAGCCATGGACTTAGTCGCAGAAGCTCATACGCTTGAAAGCAGATGCTTATAGTATAGTACACTAAGCTTTGGTCTTTGTGTACTTTACTAGCAGCTAGGTGATCATGCGGCCAAGTGCGCGATGTGTATCGGATCAGATTACTATAACATGAAGCCTCTGACTGAGGTCCCGTAGTGCGCGAGGACCCTAAAGAACTACCCGTCACGTCACTACTCACTATAATTAGGCGGACTCCTATGCACCGATGTGAATAGTTCCCGGAACGCCTGTCACGCTGCGTCTTTCAGCACGCCGCCGCGACGCATCTCAAGCGGTCATACTTGCAGAACATTCTTCACGTTGCATAATATCAGAAACTCAGAACTCAGACACGAATGCATAACTATATATTTTCATGGCTTATCAGTTCACCCGATGTTTGGTGCAGAGTCAGCTTGCATTCCAGAGACGGTATGTCCGTCTTGTAGGCTAAGACAATCAATGAGTCCCCGTGGATATTTTAAAAACAAAATCCACGCGTACGAAGTCGCGGGCAACAGCTAAGTAGTCCTACCTAATATTATAAATGCGAAAGTTTGTAAGGAAGTGGATGTATGGATGGATGGATGTTTGGATGGATGTAATTTGGAATGGAGATATAGCTCATACCCAGGATTAACTCATAGGCTAATTTTTATCCCGGAAAATTACAGAGTTCCCGCGGGAATTACAAAACCTTAATCCACGCGGACGAAGTCGCGGGCATCATCTAATATGAAATGAAACCAATCACATATTGACTTTATTAATTACAAAATAGTGTAGCTATAATTACAACTGGAAGTGCGCAACACTTATTAAGTTGTATTGTATGTCCGTTGTTTAAATGTATCATTGTTAGTTTGTTACCTCAATTCTCCAAGAAAACGGTGGGAGGCAGGGCGATCGAGACACGTTTATCGAATCAACTGGCTCGTACGATGCTTTGTGATCGCCAGTTCACACGACAATCACACTAAATGGCTATCATAATATAACTTCGTCTCTATATTGTATCTAACTACTCCCAATAAGATAAGCTATCTTAGTAGTTAGATACAATATAGAAACGAAGTTAAACTGTACTTTATTAGATATTATATGCCCGTTTTCACCAGCTTTTCCTGGGCTACTTATGCTAGTTAGGTGACGCTCTCTGTCAATTTCGTTCGCGAAATATTGTTCTACATCTAAAACTTTGGCTCAAAACAGTAACATTATAATATGTATGAAAGTTATGACTCTTCAAACATCTCTATTTTAGTGCTAAGCTAAGTGCTATATGCGTGAAGGCAATTCGGAATTTTATAATTTTTAAACTCTAGTCTCGGTCTTGACTCTTGTCTGATGAGTCATGAGAGGTTTGGCCCTGGCTATAGTTACCCCAAAACGACTTGCATTGCAGCCAAGCGATTAAGCATTCCCGTACTATGTTGAGTAGAAAGCGTTCCCTTAAATATGGTCGAGCGAAGCAACGGCTGGATCATGCGTCATGCTCGTGAACGGGTGCCGCCGGCGGGAATGGGGCTACTTTGTGTCTGCCCGTCTTAACATGAATTGAATTGTAGTTTTTTTTGGAACTTCCTCTCATTGTGGAAATGTTATATGTTATTCTAACAAAGTTGCATAGGTTAAATCGGCTTGGCATCCAGCTGCCCACAAGATAGTATAATAAACTTATTACAATGTAATTAGCTTCATAATAATATTGTAAAATGATTATTTTGAAAAGAGCAACTGCTGAGTTTCTTGCCGGCTCTTCTCAGCAGAATCCGCTTTCCGAACCGGTGGTAGAGTCATGACTTGTCATAAGGGCCACAGGTTGGCCTACGTGAAATAAATAATTTTGAATTTGACGAGTATGGGAATTATTAAAAAACTGCCGTATTCCTCCCAAGTTAGGCCTCTACATCGTCACTTACCACCTGGTGAAGTCAATTGATATCTTGTAATTGACTAAAAAACATGTAGCCTTGTAGGCTTTGAGTATATCTTGTAGGTGAGGTGCGTGTGTCAGAGTCTAGCTTGAGATTTTTCAAAGCGTTACAACTTCCAAACTGCCAAAAGTTTTCGTCGAGTCAACATGTAAATGTACCTCTTTTAACATACAATTTGACTGCACTCATAAGGAAGTCTCAATATATCAAAACATACTCATTGTTACCGGATATTATTACTCTCATAACCATAAACTAACAAAGCAATATATTATAAGTATAATCGCGACGTTCATCATTGCTGCATAACGTCAAAAACGCATTTCCTACACGGCGAGAGAGGATACGCGCGCGCATACTGCAAAATTATATCCGCAAGTTGTTAATTGCCGAGCAATTTGATGTTTCAGATACTTCGGATAAATGTTTTTGAGCAGATGGTTAACAGCTTGAGATAAACACTTGTGTAACATTATCAAAACGACCGTTATAAGAAGTGGTTGCAATAATTCACGTTAGCACTTTTATAGCCTTACTAACACAAAATTAAACTGCTTAGGTATATAATAACCATGGCTTATACACATTTACATTTTCATTTTTATCTGATACCTTTTTCTATCGTTTATGTTATCAGATATCGAAATGTTGAATGAGTGACTTTTACCATCGATTTCTAGAATTTTAGAACTAAAAATGTCTTGTAATAAGTTCTTAAAATATCCACTAGATTTAGCCGTTTTAAAAAAAAGTTAATGCAAAATGTTAAGAGAGCTAAAGTGTAACCAGTATCAACATGAGGTACTTAAATATCCTCAGTAAAGCTCAATGCTCCACTACCCGGCAAATGTAAAATACAATTGCAAATACTGAAAAAAAATCAAAAAGAGTACAATACCTACCAGAACCAGTAGATTTACTTTGCAAAAAGAACTTTATAAAAGTTTATTTGATTAAAATAAATACTTTGACTTTGAATGCTTCCTTTTCCATTGGGGCTATTAATAGAAGTAAAGAATTTACTGTCAGTAATGTCCATGTTCCAAAGTGATAAGAAAGATATAAAGCCATTTGTATTACGCACCTACCACAAACCATTCGAATGTTGTAAAAGGCAATTTTCGCAGCGATTAAGTTAATCTATCCAAAAATGTTACGTGTCTAACGAGACACCGGTTACATTCACGATTATATTATCGGTAACTGCTCGATTGTGTACCGATTTGTTACCTACAAAAAAAAGAGCGCATTCGATTCCCAGGCGAACTTTCACCTGTCGAACTAACAATGTAGCCACTTAATTTTTTAAGCCGCCATTACGTACGTGAGACTAATCAACTGTGTCATCTATTCTTTACACATGTTGTGTTACGAGATTTGTGGAAGTATTCTAGAAATTTGTCAGAACAAGAGCGGTACTTTGGGTAGATAGGCTGGGCGTACACTGGCAATTATTCTGAACATGTGCGCCTCCATCCATCTTCTCTAGAAATCATAGTGTTTAAAGGCGCTTAAATATTGGATAGAAGCGGGCTATATTGTCTGCCGAAATCCATGATACACAACGAACAGTAAGTTTGCTATAATGCGCTAAACTGCCTCTAAAGAATTCTGCCTCAAAGATTCGCTAATTGTTGCTCAAAGATCTCCATAGAACTGCTTAAATCTAGCAGTTAAATATCACTTGCTTTAACGGTGAAGGAAAACATCGTTAGGAAACCTGCATAGGTACGTGAGAGTCCTCCACAACATTCTCAAAAGTATGAAGTCTGTCAATCCGCAGTTGTTTCTGGCATAAACAATTCTCAAATTCAAATTCAAAATTATTTATTTCACGTCTATAGGCCAACCTGTGGCTCTTATGACACGTCATGACTACCACCGGTTCGGAAAGCGGATTCTGCTGAGAAGAGCCGGCTAGAAACTCAGCAGTTGCTCTTTTCAAAACAATGCTATCTTGTGGGCAGCTGGATGCCAAGCTGATTTATCCCATGCAACTTTGTTAGAATAGTATAGAATATTTCCACAATGAGGCGGACTCATTTTGAGAGGAGACCTCAGTAGTGGGTCCGCGATGGGTTGAGGTGGTGATGAATTATTTTATTTACTAGAGACGATCTTATATCGCTTATGCGGTTATGAAACTAGGAACTGTGTGGGAATTTATCTAATTTCGCTTATTGCTTCTACGCAAGTGAAAAAAATCTTGTGAACAGGGTAAAGAAACGATTATTTATTATTGTTGCGTGATCTAACATGGTTATTGCAGAAAGATTATGTCGTTGTTTTGCGAAAAAAGATTGCTTTAGCGTTCTCATTTTCCTGCTATTTATGCGAATATACAATCTATATACACACATCAAAAGTGTCTAGGGATCAATCATTTTTATGCGGATTTCTTGAGATTGAGATGTGGCTTTGTAATAAATTTATGATTTTATAAATTTATATGGATCCTTTTTGGTGCATTTCATAATTTCATAATCAGCGATTAAAATCCTGCCAGGAAGTCCATCCTTATAGTGGTGGAACCATCATGGTATGGGCGGGTATTTGGATCGGCGGAAGAACCGAGTTGATTTGGATCAGAGGCAACCTCAACGCTCAAATTTATGCTGAGACGATTGTATCAGACGTCATCGTTCCTCTACAAGTGCAAATCGGTCCCTTATTTCAGTTAATGCATGATAATGCACGACCGCACACCGCAAGAGTTGTAAGACAGACTCTCGCCGCAGCTAACATCAATGTCCTGCCCTGGCCTGCTCAGTCGCCAGACTTGAACCCGATTGAGCATGCATGGGATATGCTACAGAGAAGAGCTCTGCCGAATATGGAGGGTATCCAGTGGCAAGAAGACCTTTTTTTTGTTGTTGCAACGAACATGGGCGGCCATTCCACAGCGTGATTTGGATGAACTCATTTTGAGTATGCCAAACCGATGTTCTTGTGTTGTTAGTGTTCGCGGTAGAAACACGGATTATTAATTGTTTAAGTTACCCAATAAAATTTTAAAGAAAACTGTTATTTCAGTCTTTTTTCGAACTTTAATGTTAGTGGTTCAAATGTCAAAAATCCCTTTATTAGGAAAATGGCAAATTTCTTTATTAATGCAAAGGTGACTTGGTTTATCGTTACTGTGACAAACGAAAACACTTTATTTGATGAATCCTTAAAGAAAATTTTAATTAATATCAATCAGGAGAAAAGTTATTGCAAAAATATATGTTGATCCCTAGACACTTTTGATGTGTGTATATATAAAAATCTCGTGTCACGATTTATGTTCGGGATAAACTCGAAACTGCTGAACCGATTTTGATCAAACTTCGTAACTATCTGTAATTTGGTCAAACTTAAAAGATAGGATAGTTTTTATCTTAATTATTGACATCAATATTTGTTATTGCAATTTAAAATATGTTAATTACACGACAGTCATGTAAACAGTTCGAGATTTAGGTTGCTAGGCAACCTCGCAACCTAAATCTCGAACGATGTTAGATTGCGGTTGTCTAGATTGTATTATAATTCTGCATTACTGATATTATAAATGTGAAAGTGTGTTTGTTTGTTGGTTTGTTCTTCAATCACGTCGCAACAGAGCAACGGATTGATGCGATTTTTTTGCATGGGCATAGTAATGGGTGTAGTAGTGGGTCCTCAGACCGGGAGAGCTCCTTTTTATCTCGGATTATCGATGAGTTCCCGGGATTTTTAAAAACTAAATATATGCGGACGAAGCCGCGGGCATCAGCTAGTTATTTATTATAAATCATTTTGTAACAAGGAGAAATGACAAAATTAAACGATAGGTATGTTACACAAATAAAGATTTAGGAGTTTTGGGATAAGTTAGGGAGTCAAGTTATATAGAATCATCAAGTTCCTTGTGTGTTCCTTTAAAACTTTCTATAAGCTACTCTGTTCAATCCTTGATAATTAGTATCAGCTAGCTAGGACCTCCGAAATTAACAATTTACCCCGTATTGTTCAGGTACTTCTTTTATTTTTATGGTATATTCAGGAAAATTACATACAGGGCTTCTACGTTTTATTCTCCATAATTAGTAGCTTTAGGCGCTGCTTCTTTTGACATAACAACACGAATAGAAATGTCAAATGTATGACATGGATAATTAAGTGCCATGAAATTGGATCACGTCAGGAGCTCCATTATAACATATAACTCCATTTCGCGAGTAAACATTTACCTTTTAAATATTAAAATATGAACACCGTAATATAATTGGTTTCGTTCCAAAAGACCTTGACCTTCTAACCGTGGCTTTCAGGTTTCAATAGTGACTAGAGAATTCACATTTCAGTCTCCTTTTCAAAGTGAGCCGCCCTTTGTCTTCCGCGGTTGCCACAGTTTTCCACTATTCATATTTTCATTGAGATATTTATGAGCGCAAGAGCGACGTCGCGTCGTTAGCTCAACCATGAAAGGCGGTGTGACCTCACCTTTTATAACATTCTATAGTTCACTAACAAAACCTCGACGAATGGCTTTCGTGAAAAAGTTTTGCCCGTAAAGTTTTTTGTGCAAATTATAATAGCATTGTTGGTAGGTAGCTCATTATTCGGTAACATGAAAAGGTATTCTATACATGGATATCGTCGTTCTAGACTAATATGGAAATTACCTCTACGAAATCTGAGATATAATCTTCTAATATATAAAATTCTCGTGTCACAATGTTAGTTACCTTACTCCTCCGAAACGGGTGGACCGATTTTTATGAAATTTTGTGTGCATATCGGGTAGGTCTGAGAATCGGCCAACATCTATTTTTCATACCCCTAAATGATGGTGAACCATGAAAATGGTGACCAACCACTAAATATTTTTGTTGGCGGTACGAAGGTCGCTGGGTCAGCTAGTAATTCTGTAAGAACGTAATAATAATAAAACTTAATAGCCACATACCAGTTTGGTACACACAAAAATAATACTAATATTACAGTGATTGATTTTTTGTGTTATGAAAACTGATTTCAACAACTGTCTTTTCTCAGCAGAATCTGCTTTGAATAAGTTTAAACTATCAATTTTATGGATAGAGCCTTTACGTAAGCCAAAAGTAAACCTACATAGGTACTTATATGAAATTCTGAAATCATATTGAATTTTGTTATTAGTAACCAGTCTATAAAGCTGGTTGGGATATTTTAGTTAATAAAGTTGTAATTATATAGTCAACTACTACATTATGTTACAAGCATCGACCTCGTGCACAAAGCAACGACCTAAGTCCATCTCGACTTTCGTAAGTCAATCAAACTTTAAGCTATGAAACTTCACCAATTCGCTCTAAAATAGATATTTTGGTGTATTGTAGTCGAGAACCCACTTGTGTCCTAAGATTTATAAACTAAATGAATAACAACATGGCACATCTTGTAATATAAAACTGATTCAGTCCCCTATATGCAATGAGCTGGCTAAATGAGTTCAGTATTCACTAACGTGTTTGCAATTTCCTGCCATGCTCCACACGACGCTGCCGACATTCGTTCTCTTACTCATTTTATTATTTTCGTTTTTGATGATGTGGTTTTTAGAACATAATATTGTATTGCATTGAACTAATATTACTTATGTGATATTTTTTTTTTAATGTAGAAAGAAATTCGATTTTACTAAATTACTATTTTTATATTAGTTATTGTCATATTAGAAATAAAGATTTGGTTTTCTATCCAACCTTCACCACTCCATCAACTCCATTGTCTTTTTATATATATATTTCCATTTATAATTTAATTGCATTAAATTGTAGATATTATCCATTAGTTGTTGTGGCATAAAGGAGTAATAAACATCCAAACTTTCATATTTTATATAATTTATAATATTAGTGAGAAAGTCAGATAAAGCCAGGTTCATCGGAAACTATTTTACGATTATTGATAAAGTTGTAGGTACGTAGTTCCAATCAAGCGATTATCTTTAAGCCTCAATTACTTAAATCGTACCCATTCCTTGGTCAGTAGAGAATACAAATGTTTTAAAGTTTTTGTTTTGTTTTACGTAATGCTAGCGTCAGATGGCCGGTAATCGACCCTAATTCCACAGTCTGGTGCAATCATTAATCACCGGTAAGTACAGGTCCTTGCATTTGTTACTTAAGAGTGGGTGTACGTTCGTTAACAGTAAACAGATTTGATTTTTACAGTAGTAGATCAAGTTTCAACTATCCGAAAAAAAACACGCAAAAATTACATCATACTGCCAAAGGACGTGCTTGGGCAAAAACATAAAATGATGAAATTTGTTCGATAATAAAAAATCGCGAAGTTAGGTCTAATTTTTAACCAATATTCATTTATTTTCAATGTGTTGCATATTACAGAGCCAAAATTTTTACATTAAATTCCGATTAATATTATCAAGAGAGTAGCCTAGTGAATTGAAAAGAAAATGAATATTTTACGAGTTACAAAGTATTTTACACTCCTATTCCGCGCAAAACGCTTTCTTTTGTCGCGCCTCCCATGAGGTTGCGGCTATGTTTTATTTCATCGCGAAATCTGATTTTTTTTGGTGTTATACGCGTTCTTAAGGTGGAAGACACGGGTGTGCCCGCGAAATTCTAATTTAATTTGGTTTTTCGCAATTTGTAAACTAATACGACAAAGTAGGCTTTTGGCCTTTTAATTGCGCCAGTGGAATTATCATCTTCACATGTTTACATAAAAATCTACTTGAAAGTGACCAGTTTAAGAAATTAATCAAAATACTGAGTTGGACGTGAGTTACTCACAAATTAGTCGATACTTTGACTATCTTTACTCTGCCTGTATTGAGAGCCACTTCAACATCAGCTTAAGAGGGAGTTAACTGTATAGATTAAAGTTAAACTGTTAAGTCTGTAGTTGCTGATGATTTTAAATATACCTTAAAGTTTTACGCTTGATGTAAATAATTAGTTAATATGAATTAAAAGTCTAATTTTGCATCCAACTATACCTACTAAATCCTACTATGTATAGTGATTGTAGTTGAACATACTAAATCCTTACTAGTATTCTACGTGATTTGCAAATGTATAGTTGACGACCTGAAGAGTGGCTACTTTTTATTTCGAAAAAGAAATATAAAAAACCGGCCAAGTGCGATTCGTACTCGCGCACCGAGGATTCCGTACTCCAGAAGTAAAAGTATTCAAGTAAAACGATAACATTATATTAATTTGCTTAATCATATTTTTTTGTTTTTATTTTAATCGTTAATTTAATGAACCGCAAACAAACTTTGTTTGTAGAGGTTTATATGTCAAAAAACTATGCTAGTTAGAGCGATGGTTTTAACGTAACGTATTTCTGATTTTTCGATTTGTAAACTTCGGAGATAAAGAGGGGGGAGGGGAGGGGGACGGTAATTTTTTTCGACATTTTGCACGATTAAGCAAGAACTATTATGTATAAAAATAAATAAAATCTGTTTTAGAATGTACAGGTAAAGCCCTTTCATATGATACCCCACTCGGTATAGTTATCTTACTTTGAAATTTCAAAACCTCGATTTCCCCCTTTTTTAATTAAACTAAAAATGATTTTCGATTTTTTTTTATTCTAATGATGTTGGGCCACTATTATAATACAACTATTCCAAATATCATGTCGATAGCTTTAATAGTAACTAAACTATCGAGTGTGACAGACGGACGGACGGAGAAAGTCGCGCCATAAGGATTCCATTTTTACCATTTTGGTACGGAACCCCGAAAAAGACGATATTTGTCGATTGTCGATGCCAATTTCACCATGATCTACATGTTTATATCGTCAATATTGAGGAAAATTAAAGGATAATAATGAATTAACTAAATAAAATGAAATAGCTTATACCTAGTAAACGTACGTAATGTTTGTCTTCGTCTGTAGTGAGGTTGATGCAGCTCGTTAAATGTCTCGTTATAATTAGCATAGCACGCTCTCAATTCATCTCGATTCCAGCAACGTTTCTCTTCCTTAAACAATACTATATTATATACTATATTATATACTATATTATAAAACAATTTGTCGCATCCAAATGTGATATATCATTCCCATAAAGATGGCAGACTTTTGAAGATTTCGTTATTACTCCTCGTATAAATCATCTTTATATGATGGATGATTCTTCTTACTTATAGATAAGTACATATTATAATATGTTATAGCTTTAGTTCACCATTAGACATATTACTTCCTTTTTAAAATTGATATAGGTACTTAATTCAATCTCAAACAGATATAAATGTCAGACTGAATAGTAAACTAAATAAGTAATGAATTTCCCGAGAAAAGCCTGAAAATATTTTTAGGATTCAAATTAGATTCCGATATTTGCTGACTGTAAAATCGTTTATGCCCGTTTTCACCAACTTTGACTAACTTTTACGGGCTACGTAAGCTAAGTGACGCTCAGCTGTCACTTTAATTTCACGTACCTTTAGGGACACCTAAAGGTGGAAATGACATTTCCTATGGGATTGTATTTAGGAGCCACCTACGTAAAGAGACTCCTACTTAGGGGATCATTTTGGTATAGTTGGTGAAAACGGGCATTAGAGTCGTTTAGGAAAATTCAAGTATAGGCAATATATATTTCTTCGATCGCCAGCTGCATTTCTCTGCTTCAGTAGTTAATCAGTAAAATGATTGTCTGGGGCTATAATATAGTATGATAATTCAGATTACATCTGCCTCACTGAATGCGATAAAACTATAAACATGGCACGCTTTTGGGTCAAAGTGATATATTAATAATTCTCATAATAGTTCATATATGAGCTTTACTACGTTTATGAGCTTTAATCCAAACCTAGATTAAAATTATGGAGTAGAAATAAATAAAATTCTTGTTTAATTTTAAAGACTTGTTGCTGCATTAAGAGACATTCATTAAATTATGAGTAACTATTTATATTTGCCATTACCCTTGTCATACATTATGCACTAACGAAGCTAATAGATGACTCTCAGAGTGAACTTTTTTTAGTTATTAACCCGTAACTATACCCTTAATTATCGATGGTTGTACTTATCATTTATCATCATCAAATAATGAGCTTTACGTTATAAGTATTAAAAAGTTCTTTCAGTGACTAAACCATTTAATCTGAGTACGGCAGATAAAGTATTTAAAGCAGAAATCTTTTACCATAAAATCATCTCTACTTCGGCTAAACAAATATTTATCAATTCCATTTCAATTCTCAATAGAATACAATTTGGTAGAATAAAATTTTTAGAACACGATTCTCACAACGACCCATAAGATTTATGGGACCCCTTAGCATATTTAGCGGCCAGTTAGCGGATAGTTTCCGTTTCACCATTTTTAAAGGGTTCGTTACCGCCTAAACGATCCCATAACTTTATGGGATGGATCATTGGTCCCATAAACCTTCACATAAGTAAAAACTACTTCTAGAGGACAAGATGGACCGTGATCTATTTGATTTTTTTGATAATTTAGGCACGACTGATACTTTGATTTGATATAAATCGTAGTCGAAGACCTAAAATATTGAAAACGACCAAATTATTTCAAAGATTTCGATGAAATAGATTTTTGCCGAAGATATAGGTTATCTAAATCAACAGTAATATATTTGTTGGAAAAATTGAACAATTTTTGTAATTTCCTGATAATAGGTGAGTACCTATTTACATAGGTAATTATCAATTTTTATGTGGTTACCATACCTTTTCACTTATTGGGTACCTACCTAGATGTTATACCTAGCTACGAAATAAAGGTAAAAGCATAAAAGGTTACTTTATTGCTCTCCTAACAGTAACTTGAATGGAAAATGAGCCTGTATAGGTAGGTAGGCCGTAGGTACCTGTTTGGTGCTAACTTACCTACCTGGGTAAGTAGATACCCCAGGTACTCTACTTAAGTAGGTAGGCACCTACTATTTTAATTTCTAGAGTTTGTGATTCACTTTACCTAGGGTACCTACTTGTTTATATTTTTTTACAGGAACCATTCCCCATACCAATATCAAACTTGTCAACCATAGACTAAAAATATATTTTTACTAGCTGATGCCCGCGACTTCGTCCGCGTGGTAAATCCGGCGGGAACTCTTTGATTATTCGGGATGCCTACGTCACCCTCCATGTTCTCAACTATACCTATCCAAAAAATCACGTCAATCTGTAACTTTGTTGCAGCGTGATTGACGGACAAACCAACAAGCAAACACACTTTCGCATTTATAATTTGTATTAGTAAGGAAGAATTAATACTGCGATAATAAAGGCGATCAAATTAAATTTTAGAATACAAAAGCTCCTGTGACTTAAATATGATAGTTAGATATATTCCTTCGGGGACTTTTTTTCTGCTAGTGATTTATTTTTTATCAATATCCATTATATTTTATGTTCTAAAGTTACTCACCTCTACTGTAATGATGATTCAATCATTGAAGTAGGAAGACTATTGGTAATTCCTAGTTCCATGGATTCAATCCATTCATAAGGTCACTCATTCGCCTGTCCCCACCTCAACGATTCATAGACAATCTAGGGTTACGAAATGTCACTTTCTCCTAATCTGTGCAAATGAGTTCTGCTATTATTTCGTTTTTGAGAAAATAAATATCTTATAATGGTAAACTCGAAGCAATTTTTGGTGTAAATCGTAACGAATGTGTTTGATGAATAGATCTAGACAGTTATACATAGTTAAAAATGTGTGATTTGTGTGTAAATAAGTGATATTCATATCAAGAGGTGTTTGTTTACTCGAATACTCAAGTAAGGAAATCTGGACTGTAACTATGTGATTGTTTAGGGGATGTTGGTGAAATTGGGCATCAACCTACTATGGTTCCAGTTACTCTGCCTCCATGTACAAAACCATACAAGCTTCCGAATATAATTTTGTAAACTCATAAAACTGGTACATAAATATACTAGAAACAATAAACAAGGCACATAAATATACTAGAAACGATAAACAGGCTACATAGAACACAAATTGTGCGAGTTCACGCTTCACGCGGCAAAGCCGGCTCAACAAATTGCTATGCAGTCAGAATCCTCGACAGTTCGAATTCGTATTTCGTATTTCGTAGTTAGTACTTAGTAGTTACGCTCACCCTCGCGTCGGCGTTGGACGTACCGGACGCTCCAGGTCACAGACTAACATTCTGCTTTATATTTACATGTGCACTTATCATTGGTTCTTTTAATTTTGTTACGCTGTGTAGTCCCAAGTGAACTTTTGTTACTTTACCAACGGACTGATTCGCTATATCCTGTTGCGCGCCGGTTTTGTTTTGATGTGTAAGTACGATTTTGATGGTTTTATTATCCAAGTAAATCGCAGCTTTTAGTGCAAATCGTTCTGAAACTTTATTAAGTTTATAAAAGTACCAGTAATCAACGTAGTTTTCTTAAGATACCAAATGCGTGCGTTGACGTTTTCTGAAATCGTGTCAAACTATTTAAGATTTCATAATAATTTAATCCTACTCGTTGGTATATTTTGGAAAGGGGTTTTAAACATTTTAATGATAAAGTTTAAGCTAATGAGGTTTTACAGGTTAACTACACTATCATTTGCGTTTGATACTTCTATACTATAAAATAAATCTAGGTTCTAGGCATATCCGCGTATATAGAGATTAGAGACCGGTTGGAAAGTGACGTTTTGTTAACGGAACCGGATTCTGTGTGTATTAGTATAAAGCTAATTCACAAATTGTAGAGTTTGTTATTTTTGTCAACTTTCTTTTATGGATTTGGCAGATGATAATTTCTTAACTAAAGTTAACTAAGATGTATTTTTGGTGTTAAGCTGTTGTACTTTTTTTTGGAGTTTACTCCTTAAGAATCGATTTTAACAGCCCGGTATGAGAAAAATCCGGGCAGTAAAATCAATTTATCAATGACCTCGTTACGTTTTTCACAACGTTGAAATTTCTACCCTAACGTTGAGTAAATAAGGTTGGTTTTCGTGCGAAAGAGCTTTCTCTTCGGGTAGCCGAGCGCGTAGCGATCGGGTCCCCGAAGCGAAAGTCGGTCGGGGCGCGCTCGGACCCGAGTCGCAAGCATAGAGAAGGATATAGCGCCGCGCGTAAACTCCAGTCGTGCGTCGGAGGCCGGAGCTGACACACACTTTTTTTTCTTAGGCGACGTTTTCGCATAGGCGTGGCGTCGCGCGGCGCGTGCGGCGTCGAGTCGCGCGTGAAGCTCAAACATATGGCGAAGTATGAGAGCGTTTACAGAGAGGCGTCGGCGTTGAACGCGGCGGAGCACGCGGCGTCGCACGCGGCGGGCGCCGACACGGGTAGCGCGGCGGGCACCGCGGCGACGCACAGTGGGTCGAAACAGCTATATGAGAGACATAGGATTTTTTGTTACAAATTCCATTTAAAAAAATACTTATCGAAAGACCTTGTCATTCTAATTATAATAATAATATAATAATTCTAATTCATTCTAATGAATAATTGTTTTTCTCTAAAACTGATAGTTTGCCCGGAAAAAAATATTTTCAGTTTTTGTTGTATGGAATGAAACAGAAACTGCTAAAATTTGGCCAAGTCTTGAAAGGTCTTGCTTTAAAACTACTTTATTCTTATTCTTTGGCTTATTGGCTATAACTCTATGTTATCAGCTTGCACCCAAACTTGCCCGTTTAAAAGTTATTAGAAACCGAAATTAAAAAAAAAAAGATTTTTATTGATTTTATAATGTCGTGGATTATCAAATATTTGACCAAAATAATGTGCTGCATGAAAATTCTATGAATAAATATTGAAATTAACTTTAAATCACTAGTTCATCGAAGTGGCGCTAGTAGCGCAACAGGTATACAAGGTCTCCGTGATTTAAAATTGTTTTAAATTAGTTAAATGAAATATTTTTCAAAAATCAGTGAATAGAATCGAAGAGAACAGTGCTAAAGTGATATACAGATACTATCAAGGTTTTCTATAAAGTGTTTCTTCTAATAAACTGAATTAAAACTTTTGTCAGGCGGCTGTGAAAACATTTTGTGAATACCTGCCTATCATAGTGCAAAATTTACGATCTAAAAACTGTTTATTGATAAGTTTACCGTAGTGCGTTGGCTTGGGTATCGGGTGAGAACTTACATAAATAATCCGTACCTAGTTATTAGTTATTCAACAAACCCTTATATTTCATAACCTGAAACGACAGTTAAATTTTTCAATTTATACCCACCCAAACAACGATAAAACTTCCAACCAATCGCAATTTTTGAATACCGGTAAATTTACAGCTGTGGCCTGTGATTGACACTTAGAAAGCTTTGAAATTTTTGACATTTAAACCTTTGACCTTTGGACATTTGGAGAACAATAATTGAATATTGTATTGACAAATTACATGGACACTGTTGTGACAGATCACGGATATTACTGAAATAAGGCCCCGCTCACACTATGATTTCGTTGTCGCCTTGCTAAGTTATTCGACTACATAAAATTTGACTAGACGAATAAGTATTTATAAAAATGAATACCGATCAAGTATTAGACCATGAGAATATTACGATAAGAAGACCAACTAAGTATAATTCGGAGAATGACCTGACTAGGTTAGAGATTGAGTCGACATCGTCATCGACAATGTTTTTTGACAATACTATGGACAGTTTGCCGAATTTATCCACAGTTGAACAGTCTAAAATTATGGAGTTAAGAGAGAAGAATGATACATTAGTCTCAAAATTAGAGTCGGCGAATAAAGAAATAGAAAATCTTCTATCAGAAAATTTCAAACTTAAAAGTGAGCTACAAAATTGTCAAATGGTAATTAAAACTTTAAAACAATTAAATACAACTCAAAATAATGAAGCTAGATCTGCAAACTCAACACCTAGAAGAAAACCGAGAGCAAAAATAAATAAAAATACACCACTAAAGGATATTTCATCGCCACTACTATCTAATGTAAAAACTACAAAGGAAATTTCATCACCCTATTTCACTATAAATACGATTACTAATGAGTCGAATGGCACACCAGCTTTAGATTATAATAATGGAACTCACACTAACCCTTGCAATGACATTCACGGAATAGGGGACGAAAAGAATACAAATAATATGCCGGCAATCTTAAGAAATAATAAAGACAAAACTGAGACAACATCAAGCGTTCAAAAAAATGATATCAATTATAAACACGACTGCATTAATGGCAACCGAGTTAACCCAAAAAAGAAGATAATAATTATAGCTGACCAATGTGGTAGAAATGTTAGAGAGTTATTAGGCAGACTTTTGGGCCCTGAGTTCCAAGTCATTAGCTTCATGAAACCTGGTGCAGATTCAAGCGAAGTGTTAGATGTTTGGAAAGAGGAAATATCTTTACTAACGTTTAATGACTGTGTGGTTGTGTTAACAGGATCTAATGATCGTAATCCCTTTAAATTTAAATGTAATATTACAAGCTGGGTTACTTCATTCCAAAACACAAATGTAATAATATCAGAGGTGCCCAGTAACAATCACTTAAATCTATCTAAGCTGAATTATGAACTAAAATTTTTGTGCAGCAATTTTAAGCATACTGTATTTTTGGATATGGACTATAGTAGATTTGTTCCCCGAAGGAATTTATTGGAGTTAAACCTATCGAGATCATTGCTAAGAGAAATTTTAAGTATCGGTTACAAGTTGAACTATTTGAATTATTTAAAGAGGTCTGTCAATGTTAGGGACGATACCATTCCATCACGTCTAAAAGTCGATAAATCGTCTCAGACAGATTTTAATATTACAGATAAAAAACCTAATGCATCGGAATGTCATGATCCCGGTAGTTCAAAGGAATTTTTTCGAGGATAATGTAGATGATTGCCTATTTATATTGCATCAAAACATAAATGGACTAATTAACAAGTCTGAACTATTGACAGTTTGCTTAGATGAACTTAAAGATGAAAATAAACCAGTTAGCATTGTATGTATAACTGAACACAACATGGTTGAGGAGGACTTACAGCATCTATGTATACCCAATTTTAAATTAGCTTCATATTATATGAGGGCAAATAGGAATGGTGGGGCTTGTATTTTGGCAGATTGTAACCTTAATTACAAAGCAATCTCCGAAATAGAATCCCTCTCAGTTAGTAATGAAATAGAGTGTTGTGCCATTGACCTTGTTGATTTGGGAATCATTGTAATGTGCATGTACAGAGTGCCAAAAAACTCTACTAGAGATATAGATACCTTCCTAAATTTAATTCAAAATATTTTTTACAAACATTGCTTTAAAACAAAAAAGATCATAGTAATGGGTGATTTTAATATTGACCTTTTAAAATTAAACAATTTCACAAAAATTTCAAACAAATCCTAAGTAGCTATAATTTAACAATTGAATTTAAGGAACCAACACGGTTGGCAAGTGGGACGTGCATAGACAATGCTTTCCACAATTTCGATAAGATCAAAAGCGAATTACGGGAACTTGCGCTCTCGGATCACACTGCCCAATTGTTAGAAATTCCAGTTAAGAAGCATCTTAAAATGACGCATTGGTATGTCTTTAGACGGGATTATTGCAAAGAAAATTTAAAAAAGTTTCAAGAATGCTTGAACTCTTTATCATTTAGTGAAGTATTTTTATCAGACAATCCTAATGAAGCATTTGATTATTTCTTTGACATTTTTAAATTGTTTTATGACTTGTGTTTCCCTACAATAAAGATAAAAATTTCTCTTAAAAGTAAACCAAAATGGATCTCAAGAGGAATAAAGCGATGTAGTCGCAAAAAACGGGACCTATTATGGAAATTTCGCCTGAACCCTAGTAAAACTACGAAAAATAACTTTAAAATTTATGCCAAAACTTTGAAAAAAATAATTAAACTTACTAGAAGATCACAAAATAATTACTATATAGCCAAAGCAAAAAATAAATGCTTAGCCACTTGGAATGTTATAAAATCCAAAAAGTCAAATTCTCCCCGAAATCAGATTGTGAAAATTAATCATAAAAAACAAGAAATAACTAACCCGGAAACTATGGCTCAAATTTTTAATGATTACTTTGTTGATATTGTTCAAAATGCTCCGAAAAAATCTAGTGAAAACAGTCATCGAGTTCCATTTAAAAAGTCTTCGTCCATGTTTATGACCCCTGTCACACCTGTTGAAATGTATGAAATAATTAAATCTCTAAAAAATACTCAAAGCACTGGATATGACGGAATAACAACAAAAGTGATAAAAATGATTTCATTGTCAATCTCCGGTATATTATGTCACTTAGTGAATTTATGTATACAACATGGGAAGTTTCCAAAAGCTCTAAAAATATCTGTAGTCAAGCCTTTATTTAAAAAAAACGATAGGTGTGATGTTAGTTGTTATCGTCCTGTCGCTTTAACTACAATATTTTCCAAAATTTTTGAAAAGGTATTCTATAAACGTCTATACAATTATGTTGAAGAGAACTCCATTCTTGTACAAGAACAAAAAGGATTTAGGAAAAATAATTCCATAAACATGGCGATTTATGAACTCCTTAATAAAGTAATGACATGTGTAGATAAAAAAATTCCAGTAGCTGCTTTGTACATGGACATGACCAAGGCATTTGATTTTGTGGATCACAAAGTTTTACTAAAAAAATTATATCAGTATGGGGTGAGGGGTACAGTGTTGGATCTTTTCGAGTCCTATCTCAATGACAGATCACAAATCACAGAAATAAGTAAAATTTGTCCAAATGATTTAACAGAAAAAACTTATCAATCTACATCTAGACTTGTGGAATACGGGGTTCCACAAGGTAGTGTTTTAGGTCCCTTGTTATTTTTATTGTATATCAATGATCTTCCATCAGTGATATCTCAATCTATGATCCTCTTTGCGGACGATTGCACAGTAATATACGAAGGGATAAATATACAAAATCACGTAACTAATATTAATAAGTCCATAGAGCTCTTAATTGATTGGCTTGAAAATAATAATTTAAATATTAACTTGGGTAAAACCAAGATAATGGAATTTAATTGGGAATTTCTCGGTACGTCAAATTTAAATGTAAATTATATGGGAACACAAATAAATAAAATAGACGAGACAAAATTCTTAGGTATAATTATAGATAACCAATTAAATTGGAGAGCACAAGTCGATAGCGTGTGCGCAAAATTATATAAATTCTCCTATGCCCTGTACAAGCTCAATAAACGAGCTAATTTAAACACACTGCGCACAGCTTATTTCGGATATGTAGAATCCACGCTCAAGTACGGCATCTTATTCTGGGGAAATTCTGTCGAACGGGAAAAAGTATTTAAAGCTCAAAAAAGGTGTATAAGAGCAATTCGGAATCTGCATTGGACAGACAGCTGTAAGCCACATTTCAAAGAGCTTCAAATTTTAACGTTCCCCTCTCTCTTCATTTATGAGACAGCTGTTTTTGTCCACGGCAACCTTTCGTTGTTCAAAAACATGAACAACAGTAGGCACCCGTTAAGGTTACGGGCTCGACCTTCAAAAACCGCAAAAATGCGGAAAAGCATTTTCTGTCTCTCAATTCATATTTATAATAAAATATCAAGTGACATAAAAAAACTAAATATGACTAATTTTAAAAAATCATTAAAGACATTTTTAATTAATAAATCATATTACTCAATTATGGAATTCCTGGACGATAGAAACATCTAAACAATAATTTCTTAATTAAAATATCTTTTAAAGCATTATTAAATGACTAATAAATAACCTTAGAATGACACAATGTATTGACATCTTAGGATTGCTTGTAAAGTTAGAATAAGAATTATTATTAAATATTATTTTTGCATGCCTATCCGGCAGATTGTAAGGACTTTTATCATAATGTAACACCATTGTACTACTCAATCTGTGCAAATAAATAATTTGAATTTGAATTTGAATTTGAATTTGAGAAACTTATAAGTTAAGCACTTAAAAAAGGATATTTCATAGATTGAAACTGTAAATTATATTAAAATAACGTGAATTCAAACAAAAGATCTACAAAAATAAAACATTCAAAATATAGCTTTCTTTATTTCTTTTTAACAATTCATTTTACTATGTATCTAATGTATCTCCTTAGCTAAACTGTCTTTGTTGTTGGAAACTAATAATTACAAACAGTGAAAAATTAGCTAATCATACTTAATATTATAAATGCGAAAGTGTGTTTGTTGGTTTGTCCTTCAATCACGCCGCAACAGAGCTACGGATCGACGTGATTTTTTACATGGGTATAGTTGAGGACCCAAGAGTGACTTTTTATCCCGGAAAATCAAAGAGTTCCCGAGGTACTTTAAAAACTAAACCCACGCGGACGAAGTCGCGGGCATCAGCTTATTATTAGCTTTTAGCAGTTTCTGTTTCATTCCATATACAACAAAAACTGAAAATATTTTTTTCGAGTAGAGAGTCAAGTTTTAGAGAAAAACGTTTAATAACAATTATTCATCAGAATGACAAGGTCATTCGATAAGTATTTTTTTTTAAATGGAATTTGTAACAAAAAATCCTATGTACCTCATATAGCTGTTTCGACCCACTGTGCGTCGCCTCGGTGCCCGCCGCGCTGCCCGCGTCGGCGAACGCCGCGGTGCCCGCCGCTACACGACGCCGCACGCGCCGCGCGAAGCCACGCCTATGCGAAAACGTCGCCTTAGAATATCAGATTCTTGCGTTTTGATTTTTGATAGGTACGACTAAAACTTGATTATGTGTAAGAGATATCAAAAGCTTCGAATAGAAATTTCTTCTTTACAAATAAATTATCCTTATATGTGTAAACTACATATTTAAGTTTCGGGTTAAGTTTTTATTCAAAATTAAAAAGTTAAAAAGAAAGTTTTCCGCAAGGAACATCGGGAGATTAAAGTAAGTATAAAAGAAATATACATGAATTATTGCGAATCTCTCCCTCTTTTGAACTCGGTTAACAATAAGATTTTCTCATCGGGAGGACCTGAAAATTGTATTAGGTTTATTAAATGAACCTATTTTTAATCCTATCATCTCTACATCTGTAGTAATTGTACCATTGTACTAAAACGAATCTCAGTCCTAAAGTGCCCTAAAACGCCTCTAATTCCACTTTACAACCCAATACCCTTTGTTCTTCCACCCTTATGATAGAAAAGGTCAAATAAACCTGATACTGAGAGATATATTCCTCATAAATTGTTTTACAACGTACTCAAAAAAGCGCTAGGTTTCTTTATTACTTCCGAAAGAATTTGTTCAACGAAAAACAATGCTGTTGCTAAATATTATATTTTGAGGAAGAAAAAGCTGGATGACACTTTTAAATTTCGATAAAAATTAACGTGGCAAGTGTATTTAAAAATTTAACGGGGTTCCTAAATTTTTTATCTCTATTCTTTTGTATCTATATCAGTTCGTGTGCCTGTGTTTTTGTCTGTCTTTCCATTACAAATCTTTTTTTTTATATATAGAGTAGCGATTTGCGGCGCTTTTGATCTTTTACTGTACCTAACAGAGATTCTGTTATACTGTTTTTACTCACTAACACACTATACTGTTTACTCATTGGTAGACTGAGAGCTACTAAAGGTATCTGTATTGGTTAAACTTTAAGATCCGCCAGATCTCCCGCGTGTAATTTATTTTCATAGTAATGTATTGTCGGTAAATAAACACCTGATGGTTAACGTATTAACTACCGGCCAGTGAACCCGCCATGTTGTTTTTAGATCATTGACCTTTTCAATTATAAATCTCGAGTTCTGGTGCGAGGCTGTGCCACGCGAAATATTCTATGATAGTTAGTAGATTGTCTTATTGCTATCATGTATCGTACTTATTTTTAACGAACTCAGTCATAAGCGATTGACTTTTTAATTTCTTCCAACTATACGTTATTGTCTATATAGTTTTCAGCCATAAGGAAGCTTTGAGTATAATAATAATTTATTGCAAAATTAACTAAGACTGTCTTCTCGAGCAAATTGATCGATGATGTCACCTTATCGCAGTTTAGAATCATTGTTATTTCAAGCGTAATCATTTCAATAAAAAATAAAGACCATCATTTACTTTGGTTACACAATGGGGCCGTTGTTCGTCTTCAGCCGTCATTTTTTGGGGCATAGAAAGGTGAAATTCGATATTACGTATTTGATTTTCAACGTAGCACTTTTTAAGTCTGATCTCGGAAAAAACAGTAGAAATTCCAGCGACATTGTTTCGGTATTGTTTTGCTTTACTGGATTTAAAGTAATATCACAATTAAAATTGTTGCGGTCAGGCCTATTTTGAATCGGTCTTGTATAAACAGAGTGAGTTATAGAAATAACGTACTATAGATAGTAAGTTTTATCAAGATATTTTATTTATTGCATTAAAATACTCGGTGCAGTTTTGTACGTAATAATTATGGACTAAAAATTCTAATAAATGGGTACCTTACCTTGCCATTGAGATGATTTAAAACGCTTGTTATTATTCAGGTCAAATGGCTAATGATGCGTGCAATCTCATTTGGATTTGTTAGGTAATTAACAGCAGTTGGGTAATAACTATTGATAAACCAGCCAATTAAGCGCGTAATGCACAAATTGAACAGCTTTTGGAATTCCTTTCAACTAACTAGCAGGTACTAAACTAATATAGCAAACTCGGACTTTGATTTCACTGATGCGACGGTTAACGAATAACCCTTTCCTATATTGTTACTAATATGCGGTTTAAATTAGACCCTTGAAAACTTTCGTCAAACAAGACCTTTCTTTTTAGGGCCTGTTTCACCACCTTAAACTAAACTTTAACCGACAAAAAAAATTGTCAGTTTTTTGTATGGGCAATCTGTGAAAACGTCTAATTTATTTGTCAGTTAAAGTTACTTGAAGGTGCTGAAACAGGCCCTAAAGAGTAATTAATGTGTGTTTCAGCAACGAGGTTTAATTGGCATGAAGCTTGGTGATTATGTCAAGGCCCTCAAAGTAGGTACCTAATGTTAATTCTTAAGATTTATTGGAATGTGTAGTTGAAGAACCATATTTAATGTAAGTATTTCACTGTCACTTTCATACTCGTATCATCTTTTCGGTGCCTATTTCCATCTTTTATTCTAGAGACGATGCAATCACGCGAATGTCATTTAAAAAAGCACTCTTGTTCGTGGCATTCGTTTTATTCTGTGAGCTTTATTTTTTCTCAAAACTTCTGCCTAATAATTTTATTAGATAGGTAGATATTTATTGAGTAATCGTAATCACTTCATGTTTAATTAATGATTTGTAATCAATTGACTATTAAATATTAAGAAGTAGAATACATTCTCCATTAACCTATTTTTTTTCATCGACCTTATAGGCGTGTTCATCTACACTTCCATTCAATTTCCTGTAGGGATTGTTTTGTCGGTCGCTGAGCGCTGACCCATTTTACTTTCACGCAACGCAATCACGGACGTCGCCAATGAGTCTGAGATGTGTTACTATTACTGTTTACTGAGCACTCTGTACTTGGATAATGGTGTGTTTTAAACACAATTAGTGCGGATTTCACCAACATCGAGTGACGTTTATCCGAGGAATAAATTGGGCGTTTCTGACAGTTTTTGTATAGAAAATTTGACTAAATATTATCAAAACGCTCGGATAAGACTTATTTTACGTTGGTGAAATCGGCCCTCAACTTAAATAATACACTAAGTGCCGATTTTACCTACAATGTTAAGTAACGTTTAACCGTGGAACACATTTTATACTTATTTTGGCAGATTTTCAATATAAAATAGGTTGAGCGTTACTCGACGTTGATGAAATCGAACCTAATAACTTCTAATTTTTATCGGATTAGAATAAGGACTATAGGGTTAGATTAATTAGAAAAGAGAATATTAGAAACAACAAAAATAACTCGACACTATATATAAATTCAAAACCTAGATAAATAGTGGTTTTACCTAATAATGATGTACAGTGTACACAGTGATTTTCATCTGCAGAAAAGGATGGTTCGATTTTAAGTTTTATCCTGTCGACAAGAGTATTCTGACCAGAATTGAAAAAGTAGTAATAAATGGATCAAGATAAGCCTGATAAAAGATGGATTATGGTTTAATTTTTAAGATTTATTTGATTTTGCAGATTCTAGACCTATTGGACATTTGCCAGTTTAATTCATTTAGGCTGACGTTTATCTAATTTTACATACTTTTTAAAACAATGTTAAAAGTCCTAGAGATGAGATATTTCCTTTTGAATTGCATTTACGAACTATTGATTTTATCGAAAAGCTGCTTCAAATTGAAAAGCTTGGTCTACATTGAATGTTCACACGAAAACCAATATAGTGAATGAAGAAGCGGAGTCGAAGAGTTTTAGTTTTTGAAAGCCTCACCATATTGAAATTATACGAAAATATTTTTCACTGCACTTCTTAAAGTTCTGTGCCAAAAAATGATAAGACACATAGATTGATCTTTCCTCATTTATCTGTATGGCAGAAAATTTTCGTGTTACTTGAAAAATTTAACTTGATGCTAGATGCTAGGAAAAAACTTATAACATTAGATATTTGATTCAACACCAAAATTAGGTATAACTTTAGCCTGTAAGTAAAACAACAAGCAATAACAAGCATATCCTAAAAATTTTGAAGTGTACCAACATAAATTATTACTTCTTTTCAAGATAGGACCTTTCTTACATTAGGTATAGCGAAAAAGTTACACTGAGGCTGTTTTCGGTTAATGTTTATTTGTGTTTGGATATTTCGAGCTTGCATCTTGTTTTACACACAGACATGTTTATCGTCTAGCAATAGATAGGGGCAATTCGTAAAACGATAATGTCTGCTTCTGACCTGATGTGGTTTGTTTAATTTTAGTTTAGAATATTTTTTTTTATTGAAACCTCTGTAGTTTTTCTATTGCTTTTGCAAAACATTAACTTTGTTCGTTTCGTATCATAATTTTGTATTATTTGCATCTTAACTAAAGAGTCTGCATATTTGGTGCAGAGTTTCGTGGTTAATGTTGAATCGTAAATATTTCTTGGTTTAATTTAATTTCGTCTTCTTTTTTTTATTCCATAACAATGTAGCCCTTGACTGTGTCAGATGGTAAAAGGATGGAGATCTGTCTTCATTTATCATAGAACGGCTTTTTGCTGATGCTCCCACAACACATTTTACTTCACGTAGATTGGAGAAAATTCTTAGAAATTCATTGTTGGAAAGGTATTCGCTGTGTATATGCATTTCTTCGCAGCCTGCAAATGTGAAACTTTCGGGAATGTTTAAGCAAATTTTAACTTGTTATGCAGACTTGCGACAATCTGCTAATAAATAATGAGAAAAATAATCCAAATCTCGCGGGACTAGTTTCAGCAACACTGCAGACGCGACGGTGCGGCGCCGTTGTCACAATCTGAACCGCATTACCTACTTACATACCTACATATCGAATAGCGCAAACTATCAAGTGTTTAAGACAATAAGAAACCAAATCTGTGAGATCTTAATGCGATAGGAAAATGAGGAAATTGTGGACGAAGACAAAACGTTAATATTGCGACAGCAAAATTCTCCGGAATGAGGTTGAATTGTCGAATTCACTTTTCGTCGGACCATTAAGGCTTGTATCTATGAATTAGAACTTTGGCGGCATTGAATTTGAGTCTGGCAGTGAATCTTGCAAAAATAACGTCTGCATAAAAGTGATTAGTAAACTGATGTATAATTTCAATGGGGCAACTGACTTCAATTTACTACTAGGTTAGGGATTTTATTTCATTCGTAATTTGATATTCAAACTAGTGGTTCGCCCCGAACTGAGACCTCGCGGTAACGGTATCCCATGATTATTCATTCAATCGATACATGATAACCAAAACTGACATTATTATTATGCCCGTTTTCACCAAACATACCTAAATCATCCCCTAAGTAGGAGTCTCTTAACGTAGGTAGCTCCTAAATACAATCCTAAGTCCTAACATCCGTCCCAATATCCTTTTAGGTGTCCCGTACAGGATCGTGATAAATAAGTTGACAGAAAACATCAATCACCTAACTTATAGGTAGCCCGTAAAGGTTAGGGAACGTTATTGAAAACATTGAATTATTTATTTATTATGTAGGTACTAACGAGTGAAACCGGGTTACGGGCATCTGTACAAATCGTCATCTATCGACGCGAATAGAAAATATACAATATTTAACTAAAATTTAACTAAAAAATAATTTTAATTGAATAATATGGTACAAAAAAAATTACAATACAATTATTGTATTATAATAAGTAACTAAATAATAATGGTCGACGCAAAACTGTTTTTGGGATAGGTCGTAGTCGTAACTCGTAGTTCCATGGGAATAGTTACTGACTGCGCCATCTATTAGCATTATTGTGAAGCTATGTTGATGCTATATGAATTACTGATGCCCATTAAAAATTAAATAATCTCGTTTCTTTATAATATTCATATGATTTTAGTATTTGTTGTTCAAGTACAGGATATAAGTGACCTAAAAACATAAAATCAGTTTGAAAATCTATAGCGGATTTTCCTAGAGAGCGTCTTCAAGCGAGCGTATAAAATCGCCACTTTGAAAGCCCCCCATTTCGTCAATTTTAAGGGAAAAATTTAAAAAAAAATATTTTTGTACTCAGTTCAAAATTATCTTTAAAATGATACGTAACAATTTTATGTAACGCGATATTTTTTTTTTTACTTCGCATTCGCTTCTATGAGAGCCCCCCTGAAATAAAGATTTTTATAACTTTTTAAGCCATTTTCGGCTGGAGGCCATCGGTTTACATATTATATCTAAATTTGAAGTAATTACGTTTAGTAATTCAAAAGTTATAAGGCTCTGACAGACGGACGGACGGACGGACGGACAAGTGCAAATCGCTCTAGTTAACTCAGAGACCTCGCTTCGCTCGGTCAAATAGTTAATTTCAATCGCAGTCATTTGCATCTATAGTTCGGCCGTTCAGAGAATGCGTTCCTGACACGTCGCGATTGAACTGACGACGTAACTTTGTAATGGCGTTGCAGTTACGATAAAAATATTATTGCTGGTTGTTTACCGTTTTAACAATTGATGAGCATTAAAACAACATTATTATATCAATAATCAATTAATGTTATAATTTTGTGACAGTTGTCGTGACTAACTGACGGGTGTCAGGAACGCATTCTCTGAACGGCCGAACTTTACTTACAAATATTCAGTTCTAAAATTATTATCCATAGTATAAATGCGACCGTATGGCGCCGGTTCGTCGCGGCTACCACGGTGTTGCGAAAAGTCGCACGATTTGGGTTATTGTTACGCGACCTTTGGGCTATTCTCTAGGGACTCATTTCGGACGCGCCTTGATAGGTTACCGCCATTTGTCAATCCATCGTTCTTTGTGAATACTGCGTGAATAGATTCACGAATGCCCAACTGTAGTTCTGCGCTTGTTTCAATGTATTGTGCTTGATATTTGGGTCAATGATTTTAGTTCGACATGGCAACGTTTGTATCTAATCATCACGAACGTTTAATTCTAATTCGTTAAACCAAGTTACTTGGAAGATTGCGATTGCAAATTTAATATCTATAATTACTAATACGATCCCTACTAATATTATAAATGCCGACAGTACGTTTGTTTGTTGGTTTGTACGTTAATTTTTCTCAAACTTTCTTGATTTTGCACAGGTAGGTATAGTTGAGGACCTGGAGGCTGGAGGCCTAGACACCCAGAGGATCCGTTGCTCTGTTGCTGCTTGATTGAACGATAAATCAACGAACCCATAAACAACATACATTTAAGCAGATATAATGTAAGTAAGGATTACATAAGTCACAAAGGTGCAAGAGCTTTATATTTATTTTAAAATTTTTGATATTACTCAGAAATTAACACATACATACGTGAATCATTAGGGTAAAGAACATAAAGTATACAATATCACGGTTGACCGGCAAAAATGCGGCAATAATCATTAGGTAGGTACGGCTGAGAATAAACAGCTTACGCATTAAAATTTCTCGATGCTTGCTTGGAGAAAAAGCAAGAATAGAGAATAAAAAATAAGAAATAAGGTATGCAGACGGCGTCTGTGCGAAACAATCGAGGTGCAACGAACTTAGGGACTCAGCCATAATTGAGTCGCCTCTATCGAACTGTCTAATGATTCACGAGCATTTCTATTTAGGGAATCTGTCGCGGATACAACATGGTAATTCTATCTATAACACAGTAAAAAAAACACACACAAATCGAACCTGACGCTGCGAAAACTTGAGTTTTTTCTGGTTCTTCTGCAGCGAAAAGCTGAATCTGCTTTCCGAACCGTGGCGGTGATAGAGTAGTGACTTGTCATAAGATCCACAGATTGACCTATGTTAAATCAATAATTTTGAATTTTAATTTTAATTTGAGGCAAGACAAAAGATAAACAAAAGATTTTATACCAAAGAGGAACGTGTTTCTTATAGATCCAATTCCATCACTATTTCTCTAGAACAACGATACTAGAAATTTTATTTTACCTTACATATTTACTCCTGGACAATGTTAGTATTTACTCGGGAGTAGTGAAACGATAATCTGTTTATTCTTGGAATAACTATTAACTCCGAGTAAAACTTATTCCATGTTTGTGAACTTGGGCTAAGCCATGGTTTGAGACTGAGTAATCCAATCACTATATTGATCTTGATAATATTAGAAAGGACTTCGGTAATGCGTGTAGTTAATCGATTCTATTACTCTATATCGATAACTTAATCACTATTCTATCCATTGTATCATTTGGCATGGTGTCGTATTGCATAAAATCATGGTTCGATTAGTCATCTAATAAACTGTTAGATAATTGATAGCCCATTAATTTAATAGTTGGTTACTAAATATGGATATGTTGGTCAAACCTTTTACTGTAAAGTTCATATCAGATGAATTTGTGATTTAGAGCATTTGTTTGTAGATTATCCATTGCTATGTAATAAGATTTATGCTACTACTATTTAGTTATCAACTAAGAGCTTTAGGCGCCGCGTATTAATTTACGTAGAAAGAGGTTCGTATGTCGTGTCATTTAGGTTGGAATCATATCTTTGCGCATCGAAGCGCATTTTGTCCATATAAGTAATAAGTGTCATTTTGTATTTGTATAGAGACGAGAGCCGAATTGATGCGTATACGACTCCATACAAAATGACACTTTTATATGGACAAAATGCGAATCAATGCGCACAGATGTGATTCCAGCCTTACAATATCTACTAGCTTGGCTCGAAACTTCGGTACAAGCTGTATTTATTCACTAGACAAACAGAGAAGAAAACCTGCCTATCTAAATAGGATCATATTTGGGCGTTTACTGCATGACAGGTAGTAGTAGGATATAAATCTAATATGTAAAATTCTCGTGTCACAATGTTAGTTACCTTACTCCTCCGAAACGGGTGGATCCTCCTCCGATTTTTATGAAATTTTGTGTGCATATCGGGTAGGTCTGAGAAATTTGCCAACATCTATTTTTCATACCCTTAAATGATAAGGGTGACCAACCACTAAATATTTTTGTTGGCGGTACCTACGTAGTTCGCTGGGTCAGCTATTAAAATTATAAATTCAAATCACTCTTAATTACCACTAAACTTGTACAGCAGAACTGTATTTCCATGAATTTGGCAAATGAAATTTTGAGTAAATTTTACCGATAAAATTAAACTGGAATTTCATCGAGCATTTAAATTAATTCACTGCGGTAGTTTTAATTCAGGCGAGTAACACTGATTGTTTCATTAAAATTTCGTAGCGATATCATCTACATGTTATTTTAGTTAAACGAAAATTCGTCTCTTAAAAATATTTGCCATTCATCATTATTAATAATCCATCAACGGCTTACTACTGAGCGAAAGTCTCCTTTCAGAGAAGGGTTATAGGCTTATAGGCCATAGTCCACCACGCTGGCCCAATGCGAATTGGCGGACTTCACACATCTTCGAGAACATTATGAAGAACTCTCAGATGTGCAGGTTTCCTCACGATGTTTTCCTTCACCGTTGAAGCAAGTGATATTTAATTGCTTAAACGCACTTGACTCCGACAAGTCAGAGGTGCGTACCCGGGATCGGACCAGCGACCATTTGCCATTATTTATATAAAAATATAGCTGACCCTTAAACTTAATACTTATCTATGTTAAGAAACAGAAAGTCGTCTAAAATGTCATTTGCAGATGATTAGGGGAAATAATTTTTTTCTACGCCCTCAGTTTTTATGAAACCGTTATTCATCATTCAAAATCATCTATTTTATGTAGACGAACCTGTGGCTTTTATGACATGTCAAACTCTACCACCGTGCACCGGTTCGAAAAGCGGATTCTGCCATTGAATTATTATGTACCAATGGATTTTGCTGAGAAAAGCCGGCCAAGAACTCAGCAACTTTACAAGTAAGCACACACACATACGTTTCTAGAATTTTTTCTTTCTGTCAGCGACTCAGATCTTAATCTAAATAGGTAACAATTTTAAAGAAAAGATTGTGATATCGCTACTCTATTCATGCCCTATCTTACCGAAGTATACAAACTTAGGAACACGTGTGCAGAATAAAAACATGTGCACGGCGCACGCGCAGATGACGCGACGCGCCCATTTTGAGTTTTAACCGTTAATTCGTTGTACGATGCTTCCTTCCCGTTGATTTTATTCTGTACGTGTGATGTCATTATATTTTTACTAAGTGATGCCCTTGACTTATAAAAAATCCTGTGTGATCTGCTTGATATCCCAGGATAAACAGTATCCCCTGGATGCAAGCTAACTCCTTGCCCAAGTGTCGCAATCGGTTCAGTGGTTTGGTGAATATTCTTTTAAATTTTTAAGTAACTCTATCTTATCTTACATTAACATGGTTATGGTTATGTTCTGGTTTCTGTTCTGTGATTGTAATCTGTAAAGCTTTCGCATTATCTGACTACAGATTTTGAAACAAAATTCACCTTAATAGGTGATTATGAATCCGTCGTAGATAATCTTTTTTATAAAATAGATTAAGAAAGTCTAAACTTTTAAGCTTAGTCTATTAAAAAGCTTTACCGTGTAGAAGAGAGAGGATTTTAGTTTAACTCTGGGAAATAACTTTACAACGGTCTCTGAATAATCATAAAATTAAATAGCGCTACCAAATTCTGATAGCTTATCAAGTTTACAAAAAATGTAACGTATATTTAGTACTTCATATTGAAGGATTACAATGTTCTATGTACAAGTTCCTTTTCCTGTTATTGTTGCCTAACTTTGCCGTTATTATTATATTGGAAATAATAGCATTGGCTTATCGTTTTTAAATATTGTAAGTTTCCAAGATCGCCAGTGACCTAATACCATTGTAAACGGTATAAAACTTGGGTTCCTTTATATTGTACCAATATGTTGCCTATGTAATTTTCTTGTTAAACGGGCGTATCTTTTATACCTAGGAATTTCTTCATAATTTTCGACGAACTTCGCCCAATTTTCAACCAACTATAAAAAAGGAAAAGTTTCTCAATTGGACTTTTTTAATTTGTATGTATCCTTACTAATATTATAAATGCGAAAGTGTTTGTTTGTTGAATTGTTGCTTTGTTATTCAATCAAGCAACAACGGAGCAACGAATCGTTGTCATTTTTTGCATGGGTATAGATAGAGTGGGGAGTGGCATAGGCTACCTTTTATCCCGGAAAACGGAGTTCCTGCGGGATTTTAAAAAATCTAACTTCGCACCGTAAAAGCTAGTACAGAAAAACTAAACAGTTTGGTTAGAATCTTCACCATGTTTGTGCGTGTAGAACTTCGTGCGGTTTCCGTGCAAAACAATTCGTCTCAAGTTGTTTTCGCAGATAAAGGAGTCGCTGAAAATAACTTTGACGCGTAGTCGGCATAATGAATTAATGGCTATTATGATCGGGTTGTGGCCTTCACCTAGCGCGGTCGGCGATCATTATCCTGTTAGTGTCGTTTCGTTGGTTATTGGCGACGATGCACGACATTCAGATGCTATCACGATGTTCCGTAATAGTCTGGAGGATGTCCATACTAAGATTTATAGAATAGCTTTGACTTACGTCTTCGTCAGCGTTGATTTAGGGTTTTAAGAATGCTGTGGGATAACCCCGGATTCCAAGGACAAAATGTAGTCTAGATCAAACTTTGTATAATCCGCTGCTTGAAAAAGGTTATGAGAGAAAACGTATGTTTGGTTTATGCAATTGTTTAAATAATCATGACAGTATTTTTAAACCACAGATACTTCAGGCACAGCTTCAGGTTTATTCATTTCAAGTATAGATTTAGCAGATGAGATATTTACTCTTTTATGATTTTAAAAAGGCAATGGTTGGGAGGTAACACAGTTTACTGAAACTATTTGCTTAAATATTTGTGATATTTGGCGTCTTTTAGTTTGGAGTTTTGGAACGTAAGTTCCTTATCGCGCGGTACTGTAGGGGGCTAGACGGAAAAAATTAAGGAACCGACACTCGACATATTTTTGAAACCGACACTTTTTTGTTGAATGTGAATTTTGCATTGTGTTCGGTATTTTCGCGATACAACATTAGGTCTCCGTAACCTTTCCCTAATTTTTTATAACTTATAAGTTATAAAAATTAGGGAAAAATTCCACATGTAGAAATTATTTAAAATAAAATAGAAAATAGAAAATTCAGTCTGTCGAGCTGGGATTCGAACCATCGACGTTGAACTTTTAGGCGACTGCCAGAGCCACTAGGCTACGGAGACTCAATGTTGTACCGCGAAAATACCGAACACAATGTAATCGAAAGGAACTACGTTCCATCCGGGTGTCCCTTGACACCTCTCAAGTTTTTTCTAGAATCAACTTCTCTGATTCTGGCACTCCCAACATCTATAATATAGTCAACCGGTTTTTAAATAAAGTTACAATTACAGTACAAAAGATAAATAGCAATAGTGTCTCGACAGACACCAATCTTTAAATTGCTCTTATAGTTTTATGGTCTCAAATTACGTTTAGTTCAAAACATTCCTTTGGAAATTGGGCAGTAACTTCACCTAACTCAACAGACATTCTTCCTCATCGTGATCGTCAGTATGATTTAACTAATTGATCGCAATCTCTCCTCGCGTTTTACACGGTCTAGCAATGACGCTTGTTTAAAGTTTACAGCTCGTTTGAAGCAATCAGCACATCAAATTGGAAGTGGAACATTAGTGAATCGCCAGCGAACATGTGAACAGTACATCAGTTCCGAAGTATTTGAAGAGTCGTTTTAGTCTGTCATATAGAAGTATCTACTACCGTCTATATTCAGTTTTGGAGATTGAAAACGACGAAAGCTCCGCAATTTCATCCGTCCTTTATTCTCGGTGAAATAGCTTCGACTACCTATCTATATTTGAACATTGCTTTTTAAATTTTCGTCTTCGTCGTTCGTCGTTTCGTTTAGTTGTGGTCTTTCTTCAAGCTTTGCAAAATTTAGCAGCATAAACACAATGTCAATATACATGCTTCTCTAAATCTGTATCATTGATCATTGATCATGAATGGATATAGAATGTACGCCAGATATTAACGATACCTACGGCATGTCCATTTAAAAAAATCGGGTCTACATGTATATTCTGATGAATCCTCCTAAATACATTATTCTAGAATAGAAATATGTATGATGTGATTTTGTACATTTATTGAGGGTAACTTGGCAGTAATTTGTTAAAATAACGTTACTTCATTAAAGCCGTCCTTACAGAATTTGTCCAATTTGTGTCCATGCTGCGGCTGGTACAAGCAATAAATTATAGCTCGGATAACTTATGTCTCATATTTAACATTACCAAAGTATTCTGGTGTGGATCGAGACAGGCACGCTAGGCACGCGTCGGACGACAAGCGGAGATCTAAAATTAGATCATAATCGTTCTGAATCGCCCTGTCCTCTCAGTTATTCGCCATGACAAAAACCATGCAACCTTTTAGAGGAGCTCGCGTACTATCACTGTCTCATTATCACTCCTTTACAAGAGCGGTATCAGAACTATTAGATCACCATTCATTACTATATGGGACAAGCCTGTTAGGTTTGACCAACGTATCATCACCTTTCACCAACAAACAGACACCATTAACCAACACTATCACCATCACATACACCAACATAATATGGGACAAATCTATTTCTGTTTAAATGTTTATGCTGGTTTCAATGAAACTAAATCTAAAACGAAACGAAAACAGAACGATTCATAAAGTCAAAAACGTTTTCAACTTAAACAAGAAAAAAGGTTAAAAACTGTAGGTATTGATTTTGTTCACATAAATTAATGTAACTCAACCCATAATAACAAATCGATTGCCACCTCTTTCATCAAAATTGGCTAGTAGTTTGGTACTACTGTGGAACATACGGTGTGATTACGTCAATACATTGACTGCTAAAATCAAAGGGATTTCCTTGTACGTCCCTAGTCGGATAAAAATCTGTATTTTTTCAAAATAATATTTTTACGTAGTCCTTGCAAGTAGGCTGATCTCAAACTTTCTAAACGGCTTCTCAAACATTTTAAAGTGCGATTTATTATTTTAAACTCAGTTGAATCCACAGAAACGTGTTCAAGGGCCTTTCACGTGTGATACTTTTAGCCGATGCTTGCTACTCGTATGTTCGTGATTTATAAAAGCGTGTCTTTCATATGCGTGATGCATATGTGGTACGTCCTACTCCTTACGAACATTAATGTATCGATTCAATTGCATTGCTATATTCATTAATATTTTGGTATTGGTATATACTATTGATTCCCCCCGAACTGAATTAAGATTTAGAAGACTACCTACAATTGTACCTAGTCGTATGTGAAGTTCTGACTACTGGCATAGAGAAATTTTTGCAATAAAGAAGTGTGCTAATATTATTTCTGTTTGATAATGATTGATCAATATTAGTTTTTGTTGTTCAACTATAGGACACTAGCTGAATCCCGCGACTTCGTCCGCGATGATTTATTTTTTAAAATCCCTCGGGAACTCTTTGATTTTCCGGAATAAAAAGTAGCCTATGTCACTCTACAGGTCCTCAACTATACCCATGCTTCATCAAAACAAAATCACTTCGATCCGTAGCCCTGTTGCGGCGTGATTGAAGGACAAACCAACAAACAAACACACTTTCGCATTTATAATATTAGTAAGGATTAATGAAATTATACACAACTTACAGCTTTTGATAATAATTTTGATGTTGAGCCTGGTTTTCAAGTGTCCATAGACGTTTTTATTTAGCAAAC
This sequence comes from Oeneis ivallda, assembly GCA_029955525.1. Classification (NCBI taxonomy): domain Eukaryota; kingdom Metazoa; phylum Arthropoda; class Insecta; order Lepidoptera; family Nymphalidae; genus Oeneis; species Oeneis ivallda. The sequence goes on from JARPMR010000006.1 coordinate 22,468,393, forward strand.
AAAATCATCGAATATGCTAGCAATGTGAGTGCATAATTTTAAATTTTACTGCTTTATTAAACTACAATCTGCACATTTCCTGTAAAGTAGAGCCTCCTTGCAAACTAGATTCTGCATTTCTGCGTAACACCTTACAGAGACGAGAACACTTGACGTTCACAAAAGGGTTTGTTAGGTAACTACGAGTACGAGCAGATTACTTTTGTGGTTCCCTCTAAGGTGTTGACTAAAGCAAGTGTTGTTTGTGTACGGTATTCAGCCAGGAAATTGGTCGACTCAGCTTTGAGCACCTCTCATGAATGTTACTTTTGTTAGGTGCGTCTTGGTATTCAAAGGACAGTTTGACTTTTGTAACTTTGACTTTGGCTATATTTTTACTATTGTAGATTACAGGATTTATGTGTATTCTTTCACTTTTTAGTTTGACTCTATCTTTTTTTATGTTTTTAGGGTTCCGTACCAAAATGGTAAAAATGGAACCCTTATGGTGAGACTTTCTCCGTCCGTCCGTCCGTCTGTCCGTCCGTCTGTCACAGTCGATTATTTCAGTAACTATTAAAGCTATCGCCATGAAAGGAGATGGCCAAAAAAGTACATTCGGCGTACACATATGAGTAAATATTTATTAAATATTAAAAATAGAAAGATGAATTATTAAGTAGTTTTTAACCTCTCTGAACTTGTCAGTTTTTATTTCAAAATAATAAGGAATACAAGATGAATTCGTCAACTTCCGCCATAGTGTAACATAGAGATATCTGTAGTAAATAATGGACGTTCCTCACCATGCGTATTACTTATGTAGACACGTTATTTGGATATACGCTTGACAAAATGACAAATGCTTTTAGTAGGAACATTTTATGCATTATTTGCATTCAATAAATGAAAAAAAACTGTATTAAAACTAACAATGTTCTATGTGAAAATGAGTTTTACTTAATTCCATTCCCACATTCTGCAACTTAATACATAAAACGGAACGCGTTTACGTGTCTGACAATGTGTCATAGTCTATGTCAAACGTCAATGTTATGCGAATGATAGTTGATTGTAGTTGTTTTCCTAGTTCCATGGTTCATTGTATTGCCGTTCATCATCATGCATCATATTTTCTGGTGAGAAGGTGGCCTTAATCTTGTTTAAATGCTTATTGTTACTAAAACCATATCAGTTTACCGTTATAATTCGCAACTGTTCGCTATTTTAAAGCGCCTTAAGTTTTTTAATCACAATCTATACTCTTACATGTTAACGTCTAGTCTGTTGTAATGACAAGTTCTGTGAGGTTTTTATTTATGGCAATTTAATGTGCCTATAATCACGAATTTATAACACCAAAAGTCATTGGTGTACACTAAGTTCGAAAGTCCATAGAGAAATTGGCCATGTCCTTTGGCATAGTTGTGTATAATAGTGGCCCAACATCATTGGAATAAAGTAAAATCGAATGAAAGGCCTTTACTTGTGCATTCTAAAACAGTTTTTATTTATTTCTATATATAATAGTTTTTGATTAATCGGCCAAAATGTCGAAAAAAAATACCGCCCCCCCCCCCCCCCCCCCCTTATCTCCGAAGTTTACCAATCGAAAAATCTGAAATAATTATGATCAATAGAGGTTTATGTTTATTTTACAGGAAAAATAAAAGCAACGCGAAAATTATTTTAGTTTGATTAAAAAAGGGGGAAAATCGGGGGTTTGAAATTTCAAAGTAAAATAACTATACCGAGTGGGGTATCATATGAAAGGCCTTTACTTGTGCATTCTAAAACAGTTTTTTATTTATTTCTATATATAATAGTTTTTGATTAATCGGCCAAAATGTCGAAAAAAATACCGTGACCCCCCCCCCCCCCCCCTTATCTCCGAAGTTTACCAATCGAAAAATCTGAAATAATTATGATCAATAGAGGTTTATGTTTATTTTACAGGAAAAATAAAAGCAACGCGAAAATTATTTTAGTTTGATTAAAAAAGGGGGAAAATCGGGGGTTTGAAATTTCAAAGTAAGATAATTATACCGAGTGGGGTATCATAAGAAAGGCCTGTACTTGTGCATTCTAAAACAGTTTTTTATTTATTTGTATATATAATAGTTTTAGATTAATCGGCCAAAATGTCGAAAAAAATACCGTTCCCCCCCCCCCCCCCTTATCTCCGAAGTTTAATCCGAATAATTATGATCAATAGAAGTTTATGTATATTTTAATTAAAAAAGGGGGAAAATCAGAGGTTTGAATTTTCTAAGTAAGATAATTATACCGAGTGGGGTATCATATGAAAGGCCTTTACTTGTGCATTCTAAAACAGTTTATTTATTTCTATATATAATAGTTTTTGATTAATCGGCCAAAATGTCGAAAAAAATACCGTTCCCCCCCCCTTATCTCCGAAGTTTACCAATCGAAAAATCTGAAATAATTATGATCAATAGAGGTTTATGTATATTTTACAGGAAAAATAAAAGCAACGCGAAAATTATTTTAGTTTGATTAAAAAAGGGGGAAAATCGGGGGTTTGAAATTTCAAAGTAAGATCCGATTATACCGAGTGGGGTATCATAAGAAAGGTCTTTACTTGTGCATTCTGTTTTTTATTTATTTCTATATATAATAGTTTTTGATTAATCGGCCAAAATGTCGAAAAAAATACCGTCCCCCCCCCCCCCCCCCTTATCTCCGAAGTTTACTAATCGAAAAATCTGAAATAATTGTGATCAATAGAGGTTTATGTATATTTTACAGGAAAAATAAAAGCAACGCGAAAATTATTTTAGTTTGATTAAAAAAGGGGGAAAATCGGGGGTTTAAAATTTCAAAGTAAGATAATTATACCGAGTGGGGTATCATAAGAAAGGTCTTTACTTGTGCATTCTGTTTTTTATTTATTTCTATATATAATAGTTTTTGATTAATCGGCCAAAATGTCGAAAAAAATACCGCCCCCCCCCCCCCCTTATCTCCGAAGTTTACTAATCGAAAAATCTGAAATAATTGTGATCAATAGAGGTTTATGTATATTTTACAGGAAAAATAAAAGCAACGCGAAAATTATTTTAGTTTGATTAAAAAAGGGGGAAAATCGGGGGTTTAAAATTTCAAAGTAAGATAATTATACCGAGTGGGGTATCATAAGAAAGGCCTTTACTTGTGCATTCTAAAACAGTTTTTAATTTATTTCTATATATAATAGTTTTTGATTAATCGGCCAAAATGTCGAAAAAAATACCGTGACCCCCCCCCCCCCCCCCCTTATCTCCGAAGTTTACCAATCGAAAAATCTGAAATAATTATGATCAATAGAAGTTTATGTATATTTTACAGGAAAAATAAAATCAACGCGAAAATTATTTTAGTTTAATTAAAAAAGGGGGAAAATCAGAGGTTTGAATTTTCTAAGTAAGATAATTATACCGAGTGGGGTATCATATGAAAGGCCTTTACTTGTGCATTCTAAAACAGTTTCTTTATTTCTATATATAATAGTTTTTGATTAATCGGCCAAAATGTCGAAAAAAATACCGTTCCCCCCTTATCTCCGAAGTTTACCAATCGAATAATCTGAAATAATTATGGTCAATAGAAGTTTATGTATATTTTACAGGAAAAATAAAATCATCGCGAAAATTATTTTAGTTTAATTAAAAAAGGGGGAAAATCAGAGGTTTTGTAATTTCAAAGTAAGATAATTATACCGAGTGGGGTATCATATGAAAGGCCTTTACTTGTGCATTCTAAAACAGTTTTTTATTTATTTCTATATATAATAGTTTTTGATTAATCGGCCAAAATGTCGAAAAAAATACCCGAAAAATCTGAAATAATTATGATCAATAGAGGTTTATGTATATTTTACAGGAAAAATAAAACAAACGCTCTAACTAGCATAGTTTTTTTTTATATTAACAATAAACCTCTACAAACAAAGTTAACGATAAATAAGCAAATTAATATAATATTATCGTTTTACTTTTACTTTTGGAGTACGGAACACTCGGTGCGCGAGTCCGACTCGCACTTGGCCGGCTTTTTTTTTAGTTTTGTAGCAGTAATGAAACCCAATATTCTTGTAAAGGTAATAAGAATTCTACTTAATAAAACTCGTGCCAACTGGGAAGCTTTGTGTACGTAAAATACTTATTTGAGCGTATGATATTAAGTATTATGCAAAGTAATTCAACAAATAATTGCTATTATGATACGCAGAAATAATAAAATTATGAATTAAAAATTAGCCAGTCTCCAATGAGACGTCGTACTTTAAGAATTGTTAAATCCGTAACAGAGATAAATTAAATTTAAACAGTTAGAAGAATTATGAAAAACTATAATGACTTAAATATACAAAACATAATAATGGTTCGTGTGAGCTATCTTTATTGACCGAGCGAAGCGAGGTCTCTGAGTTTACTAGAGCGATTTGCACTTGTCCGTCCGTCCGTCCGTCCGTCCGTCCGTCTGTCAGAGCCTTATAACTTTTGAATTACTGAACGTAATTACTTCAAATTTAGATATAATATGTAAACCGATGGCCTCCAGCTGAAAATGGCTTAAAAAGTTATAAAAATCTTTATTTCAGGGGGGCTCTCATAGAAGCGAATGCGAAGAATTTTTTTTTTATTTGCGATTCATAGGTTTTCTGTGTATCATTTTAAAGACAATTTGGAATAGAGTACAACCGTATTTTTTTTTATTTTTTTCCTAAAATTGACGAAATGGGGGGCTTCCAAAGTGGCGATTTAATACGCTCGCTTGAAGACGCTCTCTGGGAAAATTTTCTATATATTTTCAAGTTGTACTTATTTTCTTACTTCACTTGTATCCTGTACTTGAACAACAAATACTAAAATTATATGAATATTATAAAGAAACGAGATTATTTAATTTTTAATGAGCATCAGTAAATTTCACATAGCTTCACAATAATGCTAATAGATGGCGCACTCCATACACACATAACTATTCCATGGAACTAGGACTACTAGGAGTTACGACTACGATCTATCCCAAAAACAGTTTTGCGTCGACTACTATTATTTAGGTACATAATATCATATTATTCAATTAAAATTATTCTTTAGTTAAATATCAAACTTCAATAATTTGAGATTTCGGGTTCATTAAATTATGTGATTATAAAGGATTTAAATAAAAACTTGATGGGTTCGGCACGATTTCGTGTCGTCCGACTGCTGTTACCAAGTTAAGTTACGTTAAGCTAAGTTGGGCCCAATTTATTAAGCAATTAATTTGGGCCAAATTAATTGCTGCATTTTGTATATTTTCTATTCGCGTCGATAGATGACGATTTGTACAGATGCCCCTAACCCGTTTTCACTCGTTAGTATACCTACATAATAATTCAATGTTTTCACTGACGTTCCCTTACCTTTACGGGCTACCTATGATAAGTTAGGTGATGATTACTGTCAACTTCTTTATCACGATCCTGTACGGGACACCTAAAAGGACATTGGGACGGATGTTAGGACTTAGGATTGTGTTTTGGAGCTACCTACGTAAAGAGACTCCTACATAGGGGATGATTTAGGTATGTTTGGTGAAAACGGGCATAATAATAATAATGTCAGTTTTGGTCGTCATGTATCGATTGAATGAATAATCATGGGATACCGTTACCGCGAGGTCTCAGTTCGGGGCGAACCACTAGTTATATATATTAATTATGTTACCGTTAATTATATTAATCCATATAATTTTCAAGACTCGCTCCAGATACATATATTATGACATCGAGAGTATAGTTTTACTGTACTCCTTAGTATGCAATCACACTTGATACTCGTGGATCAGTGGCCATGGTTCCACATTATGCGCTGGTGTATCCAGTTGCAGGAACTAGACCGTTCTTTGTATCATTGATATTAGAATATGGATTTGGATTTTTTATTATAACCTTGGAATGTAATTTGAACTACAAGATCAATGTCACTGTCATCAGTTAGATCACTTGAGCTTTGGCTTTACATAATTATTATTATTAAAAAAAATCTCTTACATGTCTCTTACGTAAATTGCAAGGTGTAATGTTTTGCAATGAGCTACAAGTTGCGATTATGAAAGGTGTATGTTGTGCTTTTTTGTTATGTTTAGTTTTGCGATAGAGCTTCTTGTAACATCGGAAACAGAATCACCATAAACTACATCATTATTGTGTGACTCTAGTATTGGAGTTATTACGTTTTTAAGGCCACCACGAATAAAAATAACACTTGAACATGTTGCGGTGTTTACGTGGAATGGCTACAAACACTTCTTTCTCTTTTATATTTTGTCTTCACTTTTTGCTTTCTGAACTTAAACTGACCTGTGGCCTGGGACGACGTGTTACGTGGAATGGCTACAAACACTTCTTTCTCTTTTCGACCGAGCGAAGCGAAGGTCTTTGAGTTAACTAGGGCGATTTGCACTTGTCCGTCCGTCCGTCCGTCCGTCCGTCCGTCTGTCAGAGCCTTATAACTTTTGAATTACTGAACGTAATTACTTCAAATTTAGATATAATATGTAAACCGATGGCCTCCAGCCGAAAATGGCTTAAAAAGTTATAAAAATCTTTATTTCAGGGGGGCTCTCATAGAAGCGAATGCGAAGTAAAAAAAAAAATATCGCGTTACATAAAATTGTTACGTATCATTTTAAAGATAATTTTGAACTGAGTACAAAAATAATTTTTTTTTAATTTTTCCCTTAAAATTGACGAAATGGGGGGCTTTCAAAGTGGCGATTTTATACGCTCGCTTGAAGACGCTCTCTAGAAAAATCCGCTATGGATTTTCAAACTGATTTTATGTTTTTAGGTCACTTATATCCTGTACTTGAACAACAAATACTAAAATTATATGAATATTATAAAGAAACGAGATTATTTAATTTTTAATGGGCGTCAGTGATTCATATAGCATCAACATAGCTTCACAATAATGCTAATAGATGGCGCAGTCAGTAACTATTCCCATGGAACTACGAGTTAAATTCAATGTTTGATAAATAATTCAATGTTTTCACTAACGTTCCCTAACCTTTACGGGCTACCTATAAGTTAGGTGATTGATGTTTTCTGTCAACTTATTTATCACGATCCTGTACGGGACACCTAAAAGGATATTGGGACGGATGTTAGGACTTAGGATTGTATTTAGGAGCTACCTACGTTAAGAGACTCCTACTTAGGGGATGATTTAGGTATGTTTGGTGAAAACGGGCATAATAATAATGTCAGTTTTGGTTATCATGTATCGATTGAATGAATAATCATGGGATACCGTTACCGCGAGGTCTCAGTTCGGGGCGAACCACTAGTATATTTTGTCTTCACTTTTTGCTTTCTGAACTTAAACTGACTTGTGGCCTGGGACGACGTGTTTTTATATTTATTTAAATTTATTTATTCCTAGCTCTGTTTACGTCTCTAAAATTTTTGGACCGAAGTTCCTTATCGGACGGTACGGACTTGGCGGATGGGTCGCTAGGCGAAAAAAGTGTAAGGGTTTTCCGTCACGAATGTCACGTCCGCCCTTGTGGCGAGAGATGGCGTTGATCCTAAAGGTACTATTTTTAAAAGCAACTTTGTTCCAACCTAGTGCTCCACGACTCTCACGGATTTCTTCTCTTATAACATTTTGTTTTATCTGGGATTAAAATGCAACAAAGCATTCAAGTATGTATCTATGCTGCCCCAGTCACGCTCGCATAACTCAACGGCAGTGATTCATATTATGTCTGAAAGATAATAAAATATAGATACAATTTAGTGTGGTTTTCCTTTTGAGACTGTATATTATTAAAGCGTTAGTATATCCTCTTCGCCTTCCTCATTTTTAAATTTTAAAGCCTACAAACTTAATTTCACTCAAGAATCAAAGATATTGAGCACATTGCACTTTTTACTTCACTTTAAAGTAAACTCAATTCAGTGCTGGAAGATTGCAATTTGAATTGCAGAAGGCATCTTAAAACTCCACGAAAGCCTACCGCGTCTCATTTCATCTCTGTCCTTATAATATGATCTTAATTTTTCCGGTTCATTTTTTTTTTCGTTAATTTATGACCCCATACATCGACTAGTACGTATATCTATTCGTGTCATGCAAATGCAAATGAAAGCTATTAAATCTAAATTTTATACTTTGTAACGCAATCACTCTTGCTCAGTAATATATTTTGTAATTATATTTGTAACATTTTATAATCAATTCAATTCCCAAGCAGTGGCTTTTAGGCCATTTTGTTATAACTGTCGATTGATTTTTAACTACTGATAATACTTCTCGATATTTGTATGGAATGCGATCCTAATTCCATGTGATATATATAGTTCAATTTATGATAATTGATTACATTAGCGTTAATGCAACGATTAACCTATTTATATATGTACGAGTTGTGAGTTGTTTACATCACCTTATTAAAGAACTATCATCATCATCATCATCATCATCATCATCATTAGCAACCTATCAACGGCTCACTACTGAGCGCAGGTCTCCTCTCAGAGAAGGGTTATATATAGGCCATAGTCCACCACGCTGGCTCAATGCGAATTGGCTGACTTCACACACCTTCGAGAACATTATAGAGAATTCTCAGATGTGCAGGTTTCCTCACGATGTTTTCCTTCACCGTTGAAGCAAGTGATATTTAATTGCTTAAACGCACATGACTCCGAAAAGTCAGAGGTGCGTACCCGGGATCGAACCTGCGACCCCCCGGATAGGTCCTAACCACTAGGCTATCACTGCTTAAACTTAAAGAACTATATCACCATAGTATTCCTTGGTACCGCAAGAAAAAAATGTAAACAAATATATCACTGACATAGATGTTCATTGTTATGCAAGCGTTGGCGTTAATTAGGTTTTGCAATGTACATTTCCAATTCGCATCGCGCTTACGTCATACTCTTACCGCGGCCTGTATGCAGTGACCAAGATCTCAAGCGTCTCAGATGCGAACTTAGTGTCTACTAAGACGGACCACACGGTTAAATACCTACAACCTGACACAAATGACAAGAAAAAGTGGGGCGGGTGAGGTGAATGTTGCTTCTTCACATTTAAAAGTTGTGATAATCTGTTAACGCCCGGTCCCTATATTCAATCTATCTGTAATTTGTCGATTAATTGCCTAGTAAAAAAGTGATATCGCAATCGTGATTTTGATCGCGATATCACGTTTTCACCTCATGTTTGTGACAACGTTGAACGCGACAGGCGATTGCAAATTGATGTATTAGTTTCGAGTTGCGAGTTGCGACGCTGCGAGAACGTTTGAATCGAATCACGGGTTTCATCACTATTCTGTGCCCGGAGACAGTTTCGCCGCTGTGGTGTGTTTGTGATTGTGGCACGTCTGAAAAGACTCTTGCCGCGATCCATATGCAGTGACCAAGATTTCAAGCGTCTCGGATCCAAATCATTGAACGTATCGCGGTCAAAACTATTTATTGTTATTAAGTTTACGGATACTATAATTTTACGTATAACACCGAATAGCAGATAATTTACTACAATTTTTGTGAATTTCTTACAAAGATACATAGTTTTTTCAATACTTCAATAGGCTCTCAAACTGTACCTAATTGTTGAAACTACCTACCTAATGGTGCTTAATTCTGTTCCAATTTCTTAACTATACTAATTTAACAGTTCCTAAAATCAATCAGTTTAAATGTGTCTTAATGTTATCATATTATAAGCAGTGATAGCCTAGTGGTTAGGACTGCGGTCTCCTATTCGGGGGGTCGCTGCTGGTTCGATTCGGGAACGTACCTCTGACTGTTCGGAGTTATGTTATGTTTAAGCAATTTAATATCACAAGCTTCAACGGTGAAGGAAAACATCGTAAGTAAACCTGCACACATGAGAGTCTCCATAGTGTTCGCAAAGGTGTGTGAAGTCCACCAATTCGCATTGGGCCAGCGTGGTGGACTATGGCTTATAACCTTCCTCTGAGAGGAGATCTGCGCTCAGTAGTGAGTTGCAGATGATGATGATGATGAATGTGATCATCCTGGTTCGTAGTGCCTTACTGCAATCTCTCAATATTGTCTAAAATTGATTGCCACAGTATAATGATCGCAATTACCGTTTGGCTGGTAGGTACTCTCTCATTAAGTATTGGTTAAAATGCATTGATGTGGCGGGAAGCCATAAATTCAACCAATGAAGCATGATTGCGATCATTTTTAGACAGTCCCGGAGCGAATATCACCGGGGTTCGAGTGATGATGATGATGATGATGATGATGATGATAGGAGAGAAAATACATTTATTTTTATTTTTATTACATAAACTAAAATAAATGAATACTATAAAACTTTACTAAAATAAATTAATACAAGTTACCTACTTAGTATGCATTTATGAAAATTTATTCCATCGCAATTATGAGGTTGTGATGTGACATTTTTCTTTACCAAATCAAGACATGCGAAGCGATTAAGGAGTTATATCACGACTTGGTATTTACCGCATATATATATTATTAAAATTAACATGCAAATTAACTTTCTCCGCACCTTCTCGATGAAGACATTGTCCATAATTTATACTTGGAGTGGCATATACCTAGCATGAGTACATAATTCATAGGTCCTTCTCAACGATTCGTCGAGTTGGACAACTCGACGAATCGTGTATCACTTAAGGGCTGCCTATCCAACGTAATATAGCAAAGATATTTTACATTGAGTCCTAAATAAGCACATCAAAAGTTGCAGAGCCGGCGGAGTTTGGACCTACATCTCGTGGGAATGGTCCCCGGAGTTGATGACTTTACACTACGGCCTCGGTCCAATTGCCTGTCAGCGCCTAAATAATACCTAAATGTATCGACATCTTGTAGCGACACCTTCTAGTTAGGGTAAAAAGTTGAAAATATAAAAACGAATACTATTATACTTAATTCTAAACAAATAAGTGTAAATTAAAAAAAAAATTTTAAAACAAGCTCATCATTAGACCCTGGGTATCATCAGAGTACTTGTCAAGACGAATCGAACGAGCTCAAATCCTATGAATTACGCTGTTTTATTACAATTCCGAAAGCCATCTTTCGGAACTGTAATAAAACAGTTCCGGCCGTTATCCGGCTTTATCGTCAAAATCAGCTCCATGTTACAATAATATTGCATTGTCATTTGATTTACGTATACCTACATGCAAATTTCAGCTCAATCGGAAACCGGCAAGTGGTTCTAGTACATCTTGCAAGATTTGGCCTTGGTAAACATGTAACATAATATATAAGTACATACATACATTGCAAGTTAAATAAAAGCTTCTAAAAAACTCCCTTACTTATTTTAATTTTAAAAAGTTATTCGTTTCAAAATGTTTACAGCGTAAAATGGAACTCGGCCTTTGACTTTTCTGAACGATACTTGGTATGTCAAGCTGATAGTCACGTTCACTTTAGCTGACATAGAAAAAAAAACCTGTTTAAGGTAAGGCTCAAAATAGTAAAAATGTTCCCGCAAAGAGCCTCAGATAAAATGAGTCAGATGACTGAAACATAAGTTTCAGTTATCTTCCTACTCATACCATCAGTTTTACACTTATTTGGATAGGAGAGGGAAATATTGGTAAAGTTCAGCCTGCAGTCGTCAAAAATAAAAAAGACGTGAGTGTCGTGGAACACTCGGTTGGAACGAAGTTCCTTTTAATAATAAATTAATAATAAAAATAAAAAAATTAGGGAAAAATTCCACATGTAGAAATTATTTAAAATAAAATTGAAAATAGAAAATTCAGCCTGTCGAGCTGGGATTCGAACCATCAACCTTTATGCGACTGTAGAAACCACAAGGCTACGGAGATCTAATATTGTAGTGTGAAAATATTGAACACAATGCCAAATTCACATTCAAAAAAGTGTCGGTTCAATATTTTAGTCTTAATTTTTTCCGTCTAGCCCCCTTTCGCATCGCGCGATAAGGAACTACGTTCCAAAAATAATAATGAAAGAATTATTTAAAACTACATTTTTGGCGCCTACCTATACTATATTTTTACCGGTAAAGCATTGAAAGTAATGTATTTGTCATAAGGCAACCCTAGTTTGGTAACACTTGACACAGATTATATTGCTTTAGTCCTACTTCCATGGTTCTCGCGTTATAGCAAGTTGTCATAACTCCTAATATAACCTCATAACCGACCTCAATACAACATGTTTGACACCTCGAGAGTTGAATTAATGTAGTCGTATGCCTTGTACGGTTTAAAGTAGTAAACTAGCGAGCCAAACAAAAGTGTGGCACCATATGGCAACTTGGCAACCGACCTTAAGGTTGAGAATTCCATAATTCATACGCGAGAGGTTCATAACGAAGCAAATTACTATCAACAAGTTGATGCCGCGAATTCGTCCGCGTGGGGTAAGGCTTTTAAAAGTTCCGCGAAAACACGTGTTTTTAATAGATAAAAAATACCCTATGTCATTCTCCAAGTCCTCAACTCCCCATGCAAAAAATCACGTTATTCCGTTAGCTCCGTTGCTGCGTGATTGAAGGATAAACCAACAAATAAACTTTGGCATTTATTTATAATGTTAAGTAAGGACTAAATGATGGCCGCGGTCGTCCACGCGGATTTCGGTATTTTAAAACGTGAGAACTCTGATTTCCCGGGATAAAAATTAGTTTATATCCGTGACCGGAATGCAAGTTATTTATGTGCCAAACATCAAGATTAGTTCAGTAGTGAGGCCGCAATGACCCTAATATCAAGCGTTCTTTCAACAGGAACACAAAATTTTCCGGCATAGAATTTAAGCTAGATGCTACTCCTTTTATTATTCTCTACTTGCCCGTTTAAATCGATTCTGTCGCTCTGAAGATTAGCCCGTACAAACAGACAGACAGTAGTAAGTTAATAGTAGATTATTAACCAAGGGGATAAAGCAGTGTCTTCTGTCGCGGGTGACGATTTAAATCGCGAGCGTAACGAAGGACTCGAGGTTTACTCCCGAGCGTAGCGAGGGTGTTAAAAACTTAAATCACGAGCGAAGCGAGGGATTTAAGACGAGTCCTGAGTGTAGAGAGGGATTTAAGTTCACCCAAGACTAAGACAGCTTTATCACCGAGGAAAATACTCTACTTTTCGTACCATTTGCGAAAAAATTAACACAATAATAATATGAGATAAGCATTTATTAAAAATAATGACAATTAAAATTAAAAGTTAACATTCGAAACATTGGTCCAATTATTGATAGAGAGAGTTACATTTTTGTTTGGTACATTTATTGTTGATGAGTTGATTTGAGTATTTCTCTGTTCTTGCGTCTGACCATTTGCACTGATGGAATCCGACCATTCACTGTCACTGTCGCTTTGATTTAACATCGTAACGTATTTTTAGAACATTAACTTATTTATAAAAATAAATTAAAATAAACTTAACGTTTAGGCCTAGCGCAAACATACAACTTTTAGTTGAACAACTATTTAGTTGTGTTTCATAAGTTTATGGAAATGTACTGCGATCATAGAATGTGCGCAAACTATCAACACGATAGTTGCTCGACAAAAAAATCAAAAAGCCTTACGATTTGCTTTTGATTGTATGGAATTCACGAAAAGTACACAACTCGACTAAACAGTTTAGTCGATATAAAAGTTGTATGTATGCGCCTTACCTTATGTATTTGAAGAAAACAAAAACGCGGCAAATTCCTAGACTAATATTTTTTTGTCGGAAAAGCAAAGGCATCAAGCTCATACGGCCTCGTCGGTTTTCGTAATTTTATTTAATAATCATAACTGCATAATAAATGCGTATTCCTTTTTCAAAAAGATGTATAATACTTTATATACAAACTCAATGGTGTAAACACAGATGTAGTTCAGTATAACGGTAAGTATTCCAAATTTAAATCACATTCTCCCCCTAGAGGATGAATGAAATTCAGTACAATTTTCTTTCCCTGTTTTTAACAGATTAAAAATGACTATTGTTATGTTCGCTTTTTGTGGCACAGAATGTCACTTTTTTGAGCAAGTGGTACGAAAAAAGTCTTTTTGGTTGGGTTTTTTTATAATGAACATAATAAGAGGCAGTTATTTCGAAATTACAAAAAGACATCTCAACTTTATTTATTTGTGTAGATGCTTAGAAAACATGTGAAATGATGTTTGCAAGGTTAGAACCAGATGGTTCTCACGGAATAAAAAAGAATTTATAAAAGGGCATTGGTGAAGAGTAATTAGAGCTTTATGCCGACTTCTCGCATTCTAAACCGTGTAACATTTTATTTCCTACACGTAAACTTGACCGTGGAAAAAGCTTGTCAGCATCTATTAGTTTCCTGCTACTTTATACGGTGTCAGGTGTGTATAGTTCAGCGAAGTCGATTATAGCTTTATAAGGAACTAATATTTTATGAACCATATAATTTATTACAAAAACGTCTCTACCAAATTGCGAATAAATCTTGTGAATTTAATTAGTCGCTATGACCCGAGGGTTGGTCCCGTATTCTTTCGGCTAAGACTTGTCGTTATCCGGCATGCGGAGAGTCCCCGCATGCTGTTTATTAATTTACTAGCTGATGCCCGCGACTTTGTCCGCGTGGATTTAGTTTTTAAAGTCCCTCGGGAACTCCCTTGATTTTCCGGAAAAAGTAGCCTAGATGTTGACCCGAGTAATAAGCTACCACGGTATAAAATTTTGTAGAAATCTGTGCGGTAGTTTTTACGTGAAAGAAGGACAAACAAACAGACAGACAAACAGACAAAAAAAAATTTAGCTTCTGTTTTGATATCTGTATCTTGAACACAATTAGAAGCAAAAACCCTTTTTTGAATCTATTTCATGTACAGAATTGGTTTCGTTTCTGTTTTATTATATGTATAGATTGGCCGATGAAAATAAGCCTTGAAATGTATTTAACCTTTTATTTTGTTTAAGAGGAGTTTATCTTGCAAGTTTTACTCGTACCAAACTTCACGAGAAATAGAAACACTACATACACATATTATTATTATTACTGTTAAAAATGTTATGTTAGATATAGCTGTTCGTACTTACTAACTTATTACTTAAATATTTTAACGACATAGACCTACTCGTAGCTTTTGCGGAGATAATTTCTTTTTATCCATTTTTAGGCCAAGTTAAGAGTTGACATGGCTCTTGTCGAGCACGAACGACGGCGATTGGAAAGGGATTGATTCCAAACGACAAACTCGTCTCGATCTGATCGGCTCGGAAATCAGATTTTCCGTTCGTCAGAGATCAATAAGATTGCAACCGTATCGAACTGCATTAAAAATAGATTAAAATAGGACATGAAACAGACCTGAAAAGTCTATCATCCGCTCTCTTTTTGGAGTTATTTTATAAATTCTTGGTGTTTTCAAATGAACTACAATCACTGACACCAAACCAAATTCATTTGGATTGGAAAACGATAGTTAAAGTTGCAAAGGATAGATCTAATTGGCAAAAACTGGGGGAGGCCTGTACCCAATTAAAGCGATCCTTAAAAAAAGATTACGTAATAGTTCGTAAATTAATAATACTAACATTATGTTAAGCGATTAAATATGTAACGGCTACTAACATTAGATTTAGTAAAAGGAAATAAAGGCTTAATGATGATTAAAACAAATTGTTCAGAAAATACTATACCTGAAAGAATTGAATGACGCCTCTCGCACTCGCTCGTTTGTTCAACGCCAAGAGCTATGTTTTTTTTAATAACCATGGATAAACAACGATAATAACAGATACAAGATGATTCGAATGCTCTCGCTAGATAGCCAGCGGTACGATTATAATCCAATCAGTTTACCGTGTAATCGAAAAGGGCTTGCCGTAACGTAGTTATGATTGGAAGGTAATAGATTTACTACCGGCAAGCCTTTTCCACGAACATTATCCACCCCTGTCTGATCAGGATATTGCTGTCTGCGAAATGGATTGACTTTTAGGACTATCAGTGTTTATTGCAATTTAGGAAGTCTAAGCTTTATGGAAGTAAGGTTGATAAGTATAGGTTAGTCTAACTTATGTAATTTCTGATATTATTGTCATTGTTGTCATCTAAACCGACGTCCACCGCTGGACAAAGTTCTGACGGATTTCCACAACCCACAGATTTTTGCCGCAATCCCACGGCTCTCTGTGATGTCCTCCATACTTCAACTGAGGCTGTATTTACATTGGACATTAGGCTTCCCAGTGCGTGTTCGCTGATCTAGTTTGAAACCATAGCGTCCATCTGCGCTCCGTGCTATGATTCCCACTGACACTTCAGCCTTTCAACGCGTTGAACTACATTATATTACGTAGGTATAATTAATTACTCTGGGTCTTCCGAGACAATCGTTTTCAAGACTTACCAAATCCTAACACAAGCTTAACGCTTATTTGGAAGGGAGAGGGGAATATTAGTCAAGTCCAGAATGGCAATTTTTTTTTTGTAAAATCCTATCGCTCTATCACATTTCTGATATTTTTATCGGATATTTTAGTTTTTTGTATGAGAAAGGGAATATAATATTGCAAAGGAAAGGGCTGTTATAAGTTTCTTTTCGTACCACTTGCTCAAAAAAGTAACATTCTGTGCCACAAAAAGCGAACATAACAATAGTCATTTTTAATCTGTTAAAAACAGGGAAAGAAAATTGTACTGAATTTCATTCATCCTCTAGGGGGAGAATGTGATTTAAATTTGGAATACTTACCGAAATTTATACTGAACTACATCTGTGTTTACACCATTGAGTTTGTATATAAAGCATTATACATCTTTTTGAAAAAGGAATACGCATTTATTATGCAGTTATGATTATTAAATAAAATTACGAAAACCGACGAGACCGTATGAGCTTGATGCCTTTGCTTTTCCGACAAAAAAATATTAGTCTAGGAATTTGCCGCGTTTTTGTTTTCTTCAAATACATAAGGTAAGGCGCATACATACAACTTTTACATCGACTAAACTGTTTAGTCGAGTTGTGTACTTTTCGTGAATTCCATACAATCAAAAGCAAATCGTAAGGCTTTTTGATTTTTTTGTCGAGCAACTATCGTGTTGATAGTTTGCGCACATTCTATGATCGCAGTACATTTCCATAAACTTATGAAACACAACTAAATAGTTGTTCAACTAAAAGTTGTATGTTTGCGCTAGGCCTAAACGTTAAGTTTATTTTAATTTATTTTTATGAATAAGTTAATGTTCTAAAAATACGTTACGATGTTAAATCAAAGCGACAGTGACAGTGAATTGTCGGATTCCATCAGTGCAAATGGTCAAACGCAAGAACAGAGAAATACTCAAATCAACTCATCAACAATAAATGTACCAAACAAAAATGTAACTCTCTCTATCAATAATTGGACCAATGTTTCGAATGTTAACTTTTACTTTTAATTGTCATTATTTTTAATAAATGCTTATCTCATATTATTATTGTGTTAATTTTTTCGCAAATGGTACGAAAAGTAGAGTATTTTCCTCGGCGATAAAGCTGTCTTACACCCATATTCTAAGTCGTAACCTCGAAAGCCCCTCGACTCATCCTCACTCGAGGGAGCCTCAAGGAAGGACTCGAACGTTCCTCGAAATTGGTATTCTTAGTTGTAAAGCTAAGGAAATAATGAGTTTCCTTGAATGAGTGTGAGTCGAGTGGAGTCGAGGTAAAAATCAACGATTGCGTCATCATTTTAAGGAATGTTTCATTTGTTATGTTGACTAAACTTACTTTTAAACGAAATTTGAACCTTATTGAACTATGGCTTTCAATTTCAAGTGTCACATATTTGTTTCGAGTGTTAAAAATATGAAATTGAACACATTTAAACAAGTCAATATCAAGTTAAAATTATTTAACTGATAAAATCTTCTTCTTTATCAACCGATAGACGTCCACTGCTGGACAAAGGTCTCTTGCATGGACTTCCACAGGCCTCGGTCTTGCGCCGCCTGAATCCAGCGGCTCCCTGCGACTCGCTTGATGTCGTCGGTCCACCTGGTGGGGGTCAGCCAACACTGCGCTTCCCGGTGCGGGGTCGCCACTCCAGCACCTTGGGACCCCAACGACCATCAGCTCTCCGAACTATGTGCCCCGCCCATTTCTACTTCAGTAACGCGACTCGCTGAGCTATGTCGGTGACTCTGGTTCTCCTACGGATCTCCTCATTTCTGATTCGATCCCGCAGGGACACTCCGAGCATAGCTCTCTCCATCGCCCGCTGAGCGGTCCTGAGCCTACTTATGAGACCCTTGGCCTATGTCGGATCCGAGAGTAGTAATTCGCACTAGAGTTGTGCTGTCCTTTTGTGGATGACAATGCAATATTATTGTAACATGGAGCTGATCTGATAATGAAGCTGGAAGATGGTTATCGGAACTCTCTAATAAAACGACGTTACCCCATCGAATTTGGACTCGTTTGATTCGTCTTGACAACTACTCTGGTCCTAGAGGATATTCAGGGTCTGATGATGAAGCCGGAAGGTGGTTTTGACAGCTTTGTGATTAAACGACGTAACCCCATAGAGTTTGGGCACGTTTGATTAGTCTTGACAAGTAGGTACTCTGGTCCTAGATGATATCCATGTTATGGTGATGAAGCCGGAAGCTGGATTTGACAGCTTTGTGATAAAATAACGAGTTTGGGCTCGTTTGATTAATCTTGACAAGTACTCTGGTCCTAGATGATATCCAGGTTCTGATGATGGAGCTGGAAGATGGCTACAGGAACTCTGTAATTAAACGACGTAACCCCATCAAGTTTGGACTCGTTTAATTTGTCTTGACAAGCACTCAGATTCTAGATGATATCCAAAGTCTGATGATGAAGCCGGAAGGTGGTTTTGGCAACTTTGTAATAAAACGACGTAGCCCCATCGGGCTTGTTTGATTCGCTTTGATAAGTACTCGGGTCCTAGATGATATCCAGGCTCTGATGATGTACCTACTACTAAAAGCTTAAAATACCTTTGTTTCGCTCACGTTAAAAATAGAGGTTAACGTGAGCGAAGCCGCGGGCAAAAGCTAATATTCAATAAACTCTTCAAAAACATTTTAAAAATCTTATAAAATACGCGTTATTTAGCTACGATTTACACAAAACCATCCTCAAGGTAGATGCCGATCAACCTTACGTTTACTCTACTCATACTCACCTCGAGTGAGGAAACTCCTCGAGTGGAGGTGAAATATTACAACTAAGAATATGATATCACCTCAGTGAGCTTGAGTCGAGTGAAGGAAATCGTGAGGTTACGACTTAGAATATGGGTGTGAGTCTTGGGTGAACTTAAATCCCTCACTACACTCAGGACTCGTCTTAAATCCCTCGCTTCGCTCGTAATTTAAGTTTTTAACACCCTCGCTACGCTCGGGAGTAAACCTCGAGTCCTTCGTTACGCTCGCGATTTAAATCGTCACCCGTGACAGAAGACACTGCTTTATCCCCTTGGTTAATAATCTACTATTATTTACTTTATGATAAAGAGCCCTTGTCGAGTACCGACCTCTGGACACCTTGAAAATACCTCGTGCATTATTTTCATTTATGTACGTTTTTTATCATAGTTCTTAGTCCATACTAGGCGAAGTAAATGACTAGAATTTTAATATTGCAGTTTGACTGGTTAGTGTGTACATATTGCTAATGACTTAATTATTTAAGTGGGCTATTGGACTTTCCATCTGATTTTCAACCGTTAGAAACAGCTATTGTTTAGACAATAGCTGTATAATAAGATATTCTTCTTAGGTTCTATGTGGTTCTTCCGTGATTAGTTTTAAATCTTCACATCGTTAAGTATAGAATGGTTCATTCACTTGTTCACTGGAATAATAAAGTAGTATTCCAATCCACCAATCTATTGTTCCTATACCTAATAAAGTACGAGTAATTTTTATTATAAAAATTTTATTTAATGTAAGCCGACTATGTAGTTGTTCTATTATATTATTATTATATTATGTCAAGTATCTACCACTGGTTGTCTCGGAAATCAGATTCTGCTAAAAGCTGGCACGAAACTCAACAGTTGCTGTTTCAAAACGCAAAGCGTTGCAATTCCATTCCAATATTATAAATACGAAAGTACCTACCTACGTAAATTATGTCTATCTGTCACTGAATAAAAGAATATTTCTTGCATAAGAATTTCTTCTATTTTTCCATGTGTCTAAGCTAAGCGAATGAGAAAAAGTTGGGCTTCTATTTGTTTGCAGTTCGCTTTTTCTAAGTTTGGCATAATCTTGACATTTGGTCTGAGTTCTGACGAAGCAGAAAATAATGTTGACATTGGCCTGACGAAGCAGAAAATAATGTTATTGTAAGCAAATAAGACCTAGCGGCAAATCAGATGATAAGTACTACCGTCTGATTCCATGAATCCCATTATCGTTCGTTTATCACGCAACAAGCGCGCCCGAGTGCCTGTATCAGTTGCTGCTTCTGATATGAATATTACTTTATGTTATACTCAAATCGCTTTTTGGAAGTGGTTTTGCGAATCACTTAGCCCAAGTACCTATTGAAATGGCAATGAATTAACCAGACTTACCGACATAGCTCATCGAGTCGTGAAACTGAAGTGGTAATGAATGGGGCACATACTCGTAGGTCGAAGAACCGATAGAAGTCTGAAGGTGCTCGAACGCAGCGTTAGATTACCGCCCCCTAGGTGGACGGATGATATAAAGGGAACCATTGACCTTGACCCCAAACATTGATATTATTTTCCAAAAATACTTTTGCAGATTTATTTTATTTATTTACAGTATATTATATTTCAAAGAAATTTTTACAGAGGCATTAATTACGCTTTGGTGGAAACATAAACTCATTCGAGTTTTAATAATTACTTAATTAATTTTAATATTAGGTATTGATCGAAGACTACTGCTAGGTCTAGCTGTGGTCATGACGATAATAACGTCGACGAATTAATTGTAAAGGTAGTTAAGTAAGTTAATAATAATGATTCCGAAAGAATTCTTAGATTTTCCATTACATTAATTTATATAACGTGCAACACATTTATTAAGAACAAGCTGATGCCCACGACTTCGTCCGCGTGGATGTAGTTTTCAAAATCCCTCGGGAACTCTTTGATTTTCCGGGATTAATTATTTATTTAATGGTAGTCTTTTGACGTATGTATGCTCTGTAATAGTTAAAATGCGAAAATCACCTCGGATAGAACAGAAAATCCTCCTTACTTTGTTATGTGGTCTAGTTTGCGAAATACATACCTACTATCTACAGACTACAGCGTACCTACCTATGAAATCGAAATTGCCACTATTATTTATTTTTGTTTTAATTGTGTAGGTATGTGCTTTTGTTCACCAAACGCAGAACTATTTAAATACCAGTATTTTGTTTTTGGATATTTCCGCAAACTGTTATCGTTTTCAGCCTTTGACAAATGAGTAGTAAAGTAAATATCATTCGTCTATGTTTTCAGCTTTTATAATATTAGGTGTATGTATTTTACCTCGTTGAGGTTTTTAATTATAAACTCTTGCGTACATCATGCATTATACTTTTTTCTACTTTATACTTTTTTTTACTTAATTACTTACTTTAATAATGTGCTAATCCGCTGCATTTATTGTTATGGCTCTACTAAAATTATTTCAGCATGTTCGTTCCAAGTAATAAAGTTTTAAAAATCTAGGAACATTTTTAAAAATACATCACAGACTGCTAGTTTACTGCGAGGCTAAAGCACATTTCGTTTTAAGAAATCTCGACCTTTTTAAAGATGCCGTGCAATCCGGGCTTAATAAAGGTCATAATTCATAATATCTTTGTCAACGATACCGCATTTATGTAAGGGCATTAATGCTTTTTCTGTCAACATTTACGGACGGGACATGTTCAACGCGATGTTTATACCGCGCAAATCAGCGTACCGTACTACATATTATGTTAAAAAACTTAAAGATATTTGAAATTTTTACTAAGCAAAGTATTCCTCCTCGCCTTTAGTTTTTAAAATACTTTGTTATAAGTAGACTAGCTGATGGCCGCGACTTTGTCCGCGTGGATTTAGTTTTTAAAGTCCCTCGGGAACTCCTTGATTTTCCGGGATAAAAAGTAGCCTAGATGTTGACCCGAGTAATAAGCTACCACGGTATAAAATTTTGTAGAAATCTGTGCGGTAGTTTTTACAAACAAACAGACAGACAAACAGACAAAAAAAAATTTAACTTCTGTTTTGATATCTGTATCTTGAACACAATTAGAAGCAAAAACCCTTTTTTGAATCTAGTTCATGTACAGAATTGGTTTCGTTTCTGTTTTATTATATGTATAGATATACCTTTCACGAAAATAGAGATTGCGCTAAAATAGAGATGTTTGAATGGCCATAATTTCCAAAACAATATCATTTTACCTTTTTTTGCGGTTAGGCATAGATAATAAAGAGATAAATCGATATCAATCTAAGTTATATATTATCTAGAACAATAAAAAAATACTCAGATTTATGTTTGTACAAAAATCCTGCGCGCAGAAACAGCAATGCCATCGTATCGCTATTACCTCTAAGATTGCTATCCAAGATCAAACACAGTAGGAAACCTTTAGAAATTTTCAATTCAAAATCTCTTTAGGCGGACGCTGATTGACAGAGCAATTACTTTTATTTGCCGTTGTCGGCTCTTATGAAAGAGTCTCTTATTCACCTACAAAGTAAAGGCTCCTCCACATTACAGAAACTTATAGGATACTTGGCTTTTCTCCTCAACTTCGTCCATGTGGAGTTAGATTTTTACAAATCCGCGGGAACCGTTTATTTCCGGCACGAAAAGTTGTGATAAACACTCCAGGTCCTCAACTATGCCCATACAATAATCACGTTGATCCGTTGATCCTCTGAACCGTGACAAACGAACACAAATGTGTTCGTTTGTCACGGTTCAGAGGATCAACGGATCAACGTGATTATTGTTGTATATTATTAGTAGGGATCACTAGTACTAAAGCCAAGGAATGCTGAGTCTAAATCAGACATTGTACTAAATACTAATATTATGTATCTTTTTTCTATCGCTTACTGAACTCAGTCGTGAGAGCAGATTCAATAGAGTTTTTGGCTTTACTACTATAGTCAGATGTATAAACTATAAACAAAAATGAGCTTAATATGTGCCATATTAAGCTAAGTTTTATTCTACGCATCTAGCTGTGACTGTATTCCGTAAACGAATAATGTCCATCCGTTAAACCTGCAGTCAATCCTCAGACTCTAGTGAAGAATGTCTATAGTTCTAGCAGACTTAATACTCTATGCTAGTCCTTCACTTCAACCATCGTCGGGCATAGGCCTTGTCATGTTCACGCCATTCCTTTTGATGCTGTGCCAGTATCATCCAAGTCTTGTCCAGTAGCTTGATGATATCGTCGGACCAGCGGGATAGTTGCCTTCTCACATTTTCTTACCGGGACGTAGTTTTAATGACTGGTGCCAACAGTCAGACAGTAAAAAATATTTGTGATCTTCTGATGATTTTTGTGATGGTATTCATCACAAGTATAAATCCTTAATGTAAAGGAACCCTAAAGAAAGTTTGAAATCAATTTATGTGTGCTTATTACTTCAAGTTTATGAAGTATAAGCAAGACCGCATCTCGTTTTATTGGCCACAGCTGCAAAACTAATCAGTATGGGGCATGCCATTATAACCTTGTCGTGTGTGGTTGTTATGTTCTTGTATGTAATTGCCATTGAAGGAATGTGCATGAACGGTAGTTGGGTTATCATAGCTCGCACCCCCCAGTCTCGGACGCCAGTTGCGAAGTCTCGTATTTAGTTATATCTGTGCTTGTGTCGGGTGTGAATGTGTCCTCAGTGACAGAACTTTTAAAATAAAATAAAAAATATTAAAAAAAATATTCTTCAAAGTGGATTTCAGTTTATGAATGTGTTTGGATATAATAAATAATATAACACGGAGCATTAACCATAAACTTTCTGGGTAAGCAATTTACCGTACTTTCTAAATTCTAATACAAACCAAATAAAATAATCTTTTTTTATGTTGAGGTGAAATTGTTGTTATCTATACAATAATTATCGATTGATTGTATTGATTAAACGTACCTACTATTTTTGAATGCAAGCAAAAGAAATGTCTGATGAATACAAATCTGACAATGCAGTTTTGACAAGTGATAGTTTTTGATTGATTGCTATAAAGTTTTGATGAAATTAATTATTATTTATCTTATTACGATGTCGAATAGCTATGGTCTAAGATCCGAACATAACATCGACCTTCACCCATCTGTTTACCGAATGAAACATTTTTTTTATAAAATTCCATACATAGACAAATACGTCTTGTATGTATTGCCTATCAAAATATGTTCATGACTATCATTTATTGAAAAAATATTAATTAAATATTTTTTTAGCGAGTTTCAACGAAGGCGTCGCTCGCAGCCACTATGCTCTATCCTTCTTTATTACACTAAATAAGCTCGGATTTCTCTCTTGCGCAACTTTACTTACTTTGCTTTTTAAACTTTAAATCCTGGCAATAGTGTTTCATGAACGGTTTATTGCAGGCAATACTATACCATCGCGTTTGTTATTAAATAATCTTTTTTTTGATATATATTTTGATTGGTAAACAAGTGGGTGAAACTCGCTAAAAAAATTTTATTAATATTTTTTTTAATTAATGATAGCCATGAACATATTTTGATAGGCAATACATACAAGACGTATTTGTCTATGTATGGAATTTTGTAAAAAAAATTTTTCATTCGGTAAACAGATGGGTGAAGGTCGATGTTATGTTCGGATCTCGTACTACTACAGGTGTTTTGTTTTGTATTATGATATTTATGAAAAAGAAAGTTTTCTCATTTATTTTGCTATAAACTTTTACAATCAAGTGAAATGAACATAAACTTCTAAGATATTTGTTAATCTATTCACATGGGTCAGCTTCTTCATCTAACTAACTCCTGAACTGTTAGTTATAGGTATTAGGTATACCTACTTAAATCTGATTTCGCTTTGTAATTTGCAAGACATATTTTTACTCTAGAAGTTTAAGGTTATCATATTTCTTTACCTCATTATATCATATTAGATGATGCCAACGACTTCGTCCGCGTGTATTAAAGGTTTTCAACTCCCGCGGGAACTCTATAATTTTCCGGGATAAAAAGTATTCCTCGGCATGAGCTATCTCCATTCCAATTTTCAGCCAAATCGGTTCATTCGTTATGGCGTTAAAGAATAAAAAAATTAAGTGGCACTCGGGGACTGCTGTGGTAAAGCTATTGCATAGCATTTTTTATCAACTTATGCAATTATAATATTTATGCAATATTTCTTTCACTACTTCGCGAGTAAGATTCGAACCTGCGACATCATACACCATACGGACACCATACTTGTGAACCTCTAAAATGTTGAACGCTTACTGAACGACGGTGTTAGGTTTATTTTCGTTACAGAATTTCTTGATTCGGTCGCCGCGCTCAAACTGTTTGTCCTAGTTCAAAGCCCACGATAAAAGCTATGCAATAGCTTAAAAACATCCTCACAAACTTTCGCATTTATAATATTAGTAGGATAAGTAGGAAGTAGGATTCTTAAAGCCGATGGGTGATATAAATTAACAGAATGAATGTCAGATGAAAAATGAATTCTGAAGTAAAATCGGCTGCTTTTTTTACGATATCTTCTTTCCTATCATACCGTGTTCCAGGAACATAAGTTTCTGGCTTTATAGCCAGTAATCTTTGTATCGTTCGTAAATAGTAATAATGTTGGTATTTTATTTAATCCGTTATCAACCTTCCTCAATATATTTAAATCAACCTTTAAAGTTCATAGCACGTGTACACTGCACTCTCACGAAAATCGATGGAATTGAACCCATTACCCAACATTCCCGTGTTTCGTCGACGGGACATGAGGGTGGCTTGTGAGGGGGAGAAAATGTTTATTGGAATAATAAAAATGTTGTCTGTGACAACATTGAAGCAGTTACGGCGATCTCAATCGCTGTCTCTATTGTCGGATTGATAAAATAAATTACGGTGCGATTTTTATGGAAAAATATTTTTAAAGAAGGTGACAATTGAATAAAGAAAGCAGAAAGTACTAAAGACGCTACCAAAAATTCTGAAACACAATAATTATGCTGTTGTTCAATTTGTTTGTAGAGTTAACAATCACAAAATATTAAACATTTAAAAAGCGGAATCTCTAATAAACTATAATAGCAATACATTGTCAGCCAGAACCTATGGCTATATGAATCGCCGTGTTGTCTCTATTGATGATAAGATGTGGACTGATAAATTGGAAAAATATTTTTCAACAAGGTGACAGTTTTAAGTTGAAAATACTGAAGTAAAAAACGCTAGAAATAAAAATTTCAAAACACAACATTGTGTTCCATTTATTCGTAGAGTTGATAGAATCACACGATAATAATATTATTTAACAGTAAACACGTAGAAATAATTTCGTAGTATTAGGCAACAAATAAAAAAAATATTCGGTCTATGGTTAATGTATAAAGATATCGTGATTCGTAATTTTTTTTTGTATCCTTTTGCTGAATGCTTAAAAAACTCTTTTATCTTTGAACTAATCGTTGAACTAAAACAATAATTTTGATCGAGGAATCACAATTCCACTGAGTCCCTTATCTATGATTACTGTTGTCTGATTTCAAGATTTACATCTCATTTGCTTCTCATTGCATTAATCAATAGCTGAAGATAATTTGGTCTGTGGCATCCAATTCTGACCAATACAAACTAAGTGCATGTCTTTATTTTGGAATTCTGTGACTTATGGCCTTTGAGTATTAAAGCTTATGGCCGATTTCGTCAACGTCGAGTGACGTTTCACAGAGGAATAAATTGGGCGTTCTGACGAAGAGAGAGAGAGAGAAATCCGAGCTTATTTAGTGTAATAAAGAAGGATAGAGCATAGTGGCTGCGAGCGACGCCTTCGTTGAAACTCGCTAAAAAAATTTTATTAATATTTTTTTTAATTAATGATAGCCATGAACATAT
Organism: Oeneis ivallda; assembly: GCA_029955525.1. Lineage (NCBI taxonomy): Eukaryota > Metazoa > Arthropoda > Insecta > Lepidoptera > Nymphalidae > Oeneis > Oeneis ivallda. The sequence goes on from JARPMR010000006.1 coordinate 22,495,455, forward strand.
TTTGATAGGCAATACATACAAGACGTATTTGTCTATGTATGGAATTTTGTAAAAAAAATTTTTCATTCGGTAAACAGATGGGTGAAGGTCGATGTTATGTTCGGATCTCGTACTACTACAGGTGTTTTGTTTTGTATTATGATATTTATGAAAAAGAAAGTTTTCTCATTTATTTTGCTATAAACTTTTACAATCAAGTGAAATGAACATAAACTTCTAAGATATTTGTTAATCTATTCACATGGGTCAGCTTCTTCATCTAACTAACTCCTGAACTGTTAGTTATAGGTATTAGGTATACCTACTTAAATCTGATTTCGCTTTGTAATTTGCAAGACATATTTTTACTCTAGAAGTTTAAGGTTATCATATTTCTTTACCTCATTATATCATATTAGATGATGCCAACGACTTCGTCCGCGTGTATTAAAGGTTTTCAACTCCCGCGGGAACTCTATAATTTTCCGGGATAAAAAGTATTCCTCGGCATGAGCTATCTCCATTCCAATTTTCAGCCAAATCGGTTCATTCGTTATGGCGTTAAAGAATAAAAAAATTAAGTGGCACTCGGGGACTGCTGTGGTAAAGCTATTGCATAGCATTTTTTATCAACTTATGCAATTATAATATTTATGCAATATTTCTTTCACTACTTCGCGAGTAAGATTCGAACCTGCGACATCATACACCATACGGACACCATACTTGTGAACCTCTAAAATGTTGAACGCTTACTGAACGACGGTGTTAGGTTTATTTTCGTTACAGAATTTCTTGATTCGGTCGCCGCGCTCAAACTGTTTGTCCTAGTTCAAAGCCCACGATAAAAGCTATGCAATAGCTTAAAAACATCCTCACAAACTTTCGCATTTATAATATTAGTAGGATAAGTAGGAAGTAGGATTCTTAAAGCCGATGGGTGATATAAATTAACAGAATGAATGTCAGATGAAAAATGAATTCTGAAGTAAAATCGGCTGCTTTTTTTACGATATCTTCTTTCCTATCATACCGTGTTCCAGGAACATAAGTTTCTGGCTTTATAGCCAGTAATCTTTGTATCGTTCGTAAATAGTAATAATGTTGGTATTTTATTTAATCCGTTATCAACCTTCCTCAATATATTTAAATCAACCTTTAAAGTTCATAGCACGTGTACACTGCACTCTCACGAAAATCGATGGAATTGAACCCATTACCCAACATTCCCGTGTTTCGTCGACGGGACATGAGGGTGGCTTGTGAGGGGGAGAAAATGTTTATTGGAATAATAAAAATGTTGTCTGTGACAACATTGAAGCAGTTACGGCGATCTCAATCGCTGTCTCTATTGTCGGATTGATAAAATAAATTACGGTGCGATTTTTATGGAAAAATATTTTTAAAGAAGGTGACAATTGAATAAAGAAAGCAGAAAGTACTAAAGACGCTACCAAAAATTCTGAAACACAATAATTATGCTGTTGTTCAATTTGTTTGTAGAGTTAACAATCACAAAATATTAAACATTTAAAAAGCGGAATCTCTAATAAACTATAATAGCAATACATTGTCAGCCAGAACCTATGGCTATATGAATCGCCGTGTTGTCTCTATTGATGATAAGATGTGGACTGATAAATTGGAAAAATATTTTTCAACAAGGTGACAGTTTTAAGTTGAAAATACTGAAGTAAAAAACGCTAGAAATAAAAATTTCAAAACACAACATTGTGTTCCATTTATTCGTAGAGTTGATAGAATCACACGATAATAATATTATTTAACAGTAAACACGTAGAAATAATTTCGTAGTATTAGGCAACAAATAAAAAAAATATTCGGTCTATGGTTAATGTATAAAGATATCGTGATTCGTAATTTTTTTTTGTATCCTTTTGCTGAATGCTTAAAAAACTCTTTTATCTTTGAACTAATCGTTGAACTAAAACAATAATTTTGATCGAGGAATCACAATTCCACTGAGTCCCTTATCTATGATTACTGTTGTCTGATTTCAAGATTTACATCTCATTTGCTTCTCATTGCATTAATCAATAGCTGAAGATAATTTGGTCTGTGGCATCCAATTCTGACCAATACAAACTAAGTGCATGTCTTTATTTTGGAATTCTGTGACTTATGGCCTTTGAGTATTAAAGCTTATGGCCGATTTCGTCAACGTCGAGTGACGTTTCACAGAGGAATAAATTGGGCGTTCTGACAGTTTTTGTATTGAAAATACTGTCAAAATATCAAATTTACGCTCGGATAAGACGTATTTTACGTTGGTGAAATTGCCCCTTTAAAATATATAAACACTTATACATACCTCTAGAAAATTTAAAAGTTTCAAGTGAAAAATTCACATTTTTTTCCATTTTAAATAATCAACCTGAATAAAAGGTGGTACAACCTTGTATTCAGGTTGATTAAAATGGCCATAATACCAATTTTTCTAAGAACCCATATTATGTTTTTACTGTAATTAGTAGTTTAAATATTATATATGGGCAAGTTCTGTTCCTATGGACGCTTGTACCTGTGGACACAAACGATCCCGTCGAAACTAGCAACCCTAAAACACTAATTTGAGCATGACCGTAAAGCTTTGTCTATGGTTGACAGGTCACGTTCAAGTTAGAATTTTAGGGCTGCTAGTTTCGAAGGAATCGATAGTGTCCACAGGTACAAGCGTCCATAGGAACAGCACTTGCCCCTACATTCAATATTTCTATGTATTGAACATTGGCGCTAATAATACTAAAAATACATGGCACATACGACTCCTTACATCATTTGATATCCTACTTTATTATAGTGTTAAATTACATATTACTTACCGACTACCGCTCTACCGAGTATACATTACTTTACAACACCATTCGGCATTATGTGTAAAATGATGCTTTAAGCAATAGGCACACGAGGTACGTACTACGTAGACATTCTGGGAACCGTTCTTAATTAGTGAGGCAATTGCATCCTTCCCCTAATCATGAGGGTCGACTTACAAACACGGGGAGGTTATGTTAGGACTTCGGATTGGTTTACAATTAAAGTTCAAAGTAGGAAAAGTAAGTTGTTTTTATTACACTCAATGTTTTAACACGATTCATTGATTTTTAAAAGTTTAATTGAATCAAAAAAACTACCAAATAAACAAACATTTCCTAATAATTAATAATAACTAATAAATAATAATATATTAGGTCTAAAATTTTCTAATTTATTGTTTCATACTTATGTATTGAATAATTGTTTTCCAAACTAGGTAAAACAAATTACATTTCTTCCTATTAAACTGTGTTTACGTACTCTCCTTTATGTCTAAATAGGTCTAATATGGTCTTATCTATGTTCATTTTAGTGATATAATATATAAAAAAAAACATCGATAGATATCTTTTATATGTAACAAGATAAGTTGATTGATAAGTGTATTTATCACGTTTTTGATTCGTTTTCATGACAATTAAGTAATTTTTTTTTTATTTATTCGATGACTTCATAGTCCTCGACTGCAGAAAATTCATAAATTATAAATTCTTAAATTGCCCCTGCCGAGAATAGAACCGGAGACTTCGATAGGGAGGTAGTCAAATCTATTCATCCGCCATAAAATATCAAAATAGTTTTTCTGTGTTTTGTTCCAATCATACTAATATTATAAATGCGAAAGTGTGTTTGTTTGTTGGTTTATCCTTCAATCACGCCGCAACAGAGCTACGAATCGACGTGATTTTTTTCATGGCTACATTCGAGGACCTGGAGAGTGACATAGGCTACTTTTGCCCCGAAAAATAAAAAGAGTTCCTGAGGGATTTTAAAAACTAAGTCCACGTGGACGAAGTCGCGGGAATCAGCTAGTATCCAATATTTAAGTACTCCTACTCAATGCAAGGAGAATTTGTTTGTAAATAGTTATTTACTAATTATGGTCTCACATTTTCGTAAATAAAATTTATAAGCACTGGCGAGAACTCAACTAGCACTAGTATGGAAAAAACTTAACCAGGAAAACCGTTTCGCTAACGAGTACTACTAGAGTACAAGAGGCACTACAACCGGATCGGTATTATGCTCGTAATTGCTTATTTGAGCTTTTTCTCTGCATTATTCTCATGACTTCCGTTTTTCGTGTTGCTGTAATACCTATTACCTATAATCTATATCATTAAAAAATGCAAATTGCTTAAGAATTAACATGTTTTTTTAAAAGACAATAATACATAATAAGCCGACTAATATTCCCCTTTTAAAGCTTGTGCTAGGAGTTACTACGACAATAAATGTAACGAGTAGGGTTTTGATTAGTTTTGAACCGTTGACCTTCCGGTTTTCAGTCGGCCGCCCGTGACCGCTAATACTTGTAAAATATACATTAGAACCGTGTTCTCTATACTATATTCATGAGAGACAAGCTTTGATTTTTAAAGTAGTTACAATAATTATTTTAAGTTAAAATTTCATTTAATCGGAATACCTATAGCTGCACTTTTAACTCTTCATCTTCATCTTCTTCTTCATCATCAAGAGTCTCATCTCAATAAATATACAGGGTGGAAAAAAATTATGGGCCCTGAGGGGAACTACCTTAAATCCTTAAGTTAGATCATTTTACTTAAAGGAAACATTCCCTTATTTTTAAAAAGAAACAAAACTGCATTCAAATTTTTTCAAAAATTCGCTTGTCTCACCCGGGAATCGAACCAGCTAAAAATTCAAAAAATAAACACTCGCTATTTTATTGCATTAGTCGATGCAGTCGATGTTAAAGATAAAATTTCATTCCAAGAAACATTATGTCTTACACTCGTCTGTCGTACAAGATATCCATTAAATCGAATATTTAGTATACAAGTTCTTTAGACAACATTACCTAGAACTGAACACTTTCAACAAGTAAAAGACACGTTAGGTAATTTTCTAATAACTTTAACATCCAAAGACATTGTATGAAGTACAAATCTTCTAATTTTACTAAGTACTAAGTACCTTTTTGAAGACTTAGATAAGAAAATCGTTTAATGGTAATAATAATTCTAAGCACATTTCCTTCTTACGAAAAGTTTAAATATTTAAACTTTGCGGTGCGGGACAGCAATTTTGAAATTCAATGACACATTGAGCATTTTTATCGATTTCGTTTTGTTTTGCTTCCATTTAGTAATTGTGTAATAATGAAGTATCAAGAACAATTCGATTTCTTAGAAGCTTAAGCACTTTTCAAACAACAAGAATTGTAATTTATCTCTACAGTGTAGAAGCTAAATTGCAATTCTTTTTTTTTCAATTCTCAAAAAAACGATTTTATCTAAATCTTCAACTAGGTACTTAAAGATAATTAGCAAGCTTAAACTTCATACACTGTCTTTGGATGTTAGACTTATAAGAAAATTATAACGTGTCTTTTACTTGTTGAAGGTGAACAGTTCTAGGGAATGTTGATTAGAGAAATTCGATTCTATGGATATCTTGTCGACAGACGAGTGTAAGACATAATGTTTCTTGGAGAAATTTTTTCTTTAACATCGACTGCATCGACTAATGCAATAAAATAGCGGGTGTTTATTTTTTGAATTTTTAGCTGGTTCGATTCCCGGGTGAGACAAGCGAATTTTTGAAAAAGTTTGAATGCAGTTTTGTTTCTTTTTAAAAATAAGGGAATGTTTCCTTTAAGTAAAATGATCTAACTTAAGGATTTAAGGTAGTTCCCCTCCAGGGCCCATAATTTTTTTCCACCCTGTATATTTGGATTCATATGAGTGTAGTCAAAAATAATTTGAGTACTTAAGTGTTTATTCATTAATGTATTTTGTTTTCACTGACAATCCCTAAATAGTAGGGACCACATAATATGCCCAAAGATTTGATTTTCACCAATGTTTAAGAGATACATAATCACTACGGATGATGTATGTATATAATTATTTAGGTGATATTGTCACACGGTAAGCGATTCCTACTTATGGGATTATTTAGGTACTACCACGGTGAAAACGGTATAAAGTCATGTTTTAGTTTGATTATACCCATAAAGATACCAAATGTATTGCTACGTGTATGGCCATTCCATTATGCTTACCTACTTTTCGCGTATAAAAACAGCGTCAATGTAGTCGCTGTCTGGTTTCTAAATTGCATGGCAATACGAGTATACGTGTCGTTTATTTTTGCACGCCGTGGCCGTTGTTATACATACCTAGGTATATAATGCTCTGACATCCGGTCGCGCCCCGTCTGCCTAATTGCCGAGCGAAAAAGGGTTGTTCAGTATAGAGCTACTCATTCCGACTTAGGGCCGATTTCACCAACGTAAAATAAGTCTTATCCGAGCGTAAATTTATATTTTGACAGTATTTTCAATACAAACACTGTCAGAAAGCCCAATTTATTCTTCGGCAAAACGTCATTCGACTTTTGTGAAATCGGCCATTAATTTACCTAATGAGTAATGACTTATCATATTGTACAGTATACCTAATAACAATGTCCTCCCGAAGTCCCGACCGAATCCGGTCACAGCGGCCAACCTCCTCAGAGATCCGCAATCTGCGCGGGAGATATTATAGTGCACAAGTGTGTGCGAAAACACAGGTGCACTCTCATAGTCCGATGGGACGGAAATCCGACACGTCCGGAGAGAGATCAGGCGCAGGACCGACGCCTTTACGTGCTCTCCGAGGCACGGGGGTGACTCACCGCCTGCTTCCTAACTCGGGGCTAGTAGTTACTGAGAATTTATTTGGCAGAAAACTCCAATACTTTTTTAACGGCCCGACCCGGGAATCGAACCCGGGTCGCAGTCATCCGCAGTCGAACAAGCTAACCACTAGACCAACGAGGCAGACATATTTTCACAATCACATTATATTCAAATTTAAAATTATTTATTCGACGTAAGCCAACCTGTGGCTCTTATGACACGTCATGACTCTACCACCGGTTCGGAAAGCGGATTCTGCTGAGAAAAGCCGGCAAGAAACTCAGCAGTTGCTCTTTTCACAATAATCATTTTACAATATTATTATAAAGCTATTACTATTATTATCTATATATATAAAAGAAAGTGGTGTTAGTTACACTATTTATAACTCAAGAACGGATGAACCGATTTGGCTCAAAATTGGTGGAGAGGTAGCTTAAAACCAGGAGACGGACATAGGATACTTTTTATCCCGTTCGACCGCGTTTCCGTCAAGTCAATATAAAACCTGGTATAACAAAAATGCATCTGACATGGAATAAAAAAACGAAAATGACAGTGGAAGAACAAGACGTAAATGACAGCTAAACGTTATTTTGTATTTGGTTAATTATGGTAAAAACAATTATAAAAATTATAGTTTAACGTAATTGATAATATCATCAGTAATATGTTTTCTCTTTGAATCATCATTAACAATGCCCCGAGCAAGACGATCAAATGTTTCCTGCTACAAAGCTACGGATTGACGTGATTTATTGGATAGATATAGTTGAGAACCTGGAGGGTGACAAAGATTTCCCGCGGGATGTTATGAACTAAATCCACGCAGACGAAGTCGCGGGCATCAGCTAGTTATATATAGATACATTTCATTCGTTCAACGCAACCCATCGGCCAACCAGTGGTTAAACTCTCTCGAATGAAATGGGATTAGGGAGAGGATGGACTGGCTACTTTTAGCGGCATATGCAGCGCAGCGATCGGCGTTTTTATGGCAAGTCGCTGTTCGCTGAAGCACAGAATATATAATAGTACTACGTACAGAAGTTTCACTCCTTTGATGTTGACTACTTGCCGGCGCTTTAATAGCCTACATATTTTTTATTAAATAGATAAATCACGCACGCAAGCTAAATTAGACTTTATATCTCGGCGCGTGGATCCATATTGCTTTGGATCTGTTCGCCTTCCTACGTCACGGACGCCGTGGCGTGGTTGCCTAGGGTTGTCAACAAAGAGTCAGAAAATACACTAGGTATACCTTTTAATTATTAATTTATTTTTCCATAATATAAACAAAGAGGTACACACACACGTACATACGCATGATCTATTAACTACACACATCAAAAGTGTCTAGGGATCAAGCATTTTTATGCGGATTTCTTGAGATTGAGATGTGGCTTTGTAATAAATTTATGATTTTATAAATTTATATGGATCCTTTTTGGTGCATTTCATAATTTGAATCAGGAACTGTCAATCAAATTCGAGTAAAAGATGAAAATCAGCTGTCAATATTTTCCCTATAAAAACATACAACGCATTGAAGACATTATTAGTGCTACTGTTTCCCTACTACTGATTAAAACCAACGTTATTATGGAGCGGCGACGTCATTTAAGCAGGGAAGAAATGCTCAGAGCCGTGGGAATGATAGAAGCTGGTTCCCGGCAACGTACTGTGGCTTTAGCTCTGAATACAAGTCAGAGTGTTATCAGTCGACTTTGGACACGTTACCGAAGCACTGGTACCGTGGCTGAGCGCCATGGAGGACGGTATCGCTGCACCACACGGAGACAAGACCGATACATTCAAATCTTAACTCGAAGAGCTCCAACAATAACCGCCATGATGTTAGCCGTGAGGCTTCATCACTCTTCAGGGAACTTAATTAGCGACCAAACAGTCAGAAACCGCTTGCATGAAGTGAACCTTCATTCCCGAAGACCGCTACGGGTACCACCTATAGCAATGCACAATCGTAGGATTCGATATCAATGGGCTCTTGAACACAGAAATTGGGCAGAAGAACAATGGCGTTTCGTGTGCTTTTCTGATGAGTCTCGTTTTGGTATGAGACCGGATACAAGACGTATACGACACTGGAGAACCCCTGGACGCCAACAGCGATTAAAATCCTGCCAGGAAGTCCATCCTTATAGTGGTGGAAGAAACATCATGGTATGGGCGGGTATTTGGATCGGCGGAAGAACTGAGTTGATTTGGATCAGAGGCAACCTCAACGCTCAAATTTATGCTGAGACGATTGTATCAGACGTCATCGTTCCTCTACAAGTGCAAATCGGTCCCTTATTTCAGTTAATGCATGATAATGCACGACCGCACACCGCAAGAGTTGTAAGACAGACTCTCGCCGCAGCTAACATCAATGTCCTGCCCTGGCCTGATCAGTCGCCAGACTTGAACCCGATTGAGCATGCATGGGATATGCTACAGAGAAGAGCTCTGCCGAATATGGAGGGTATCCAGTGGCAAGAAGACCTTTTTTTGTTGTTGCAACGAACATGGGCGGCCATTCCACAGCGTGATTTGGATGAACTCATTTTGAGTATGCCAAACCGATGTTCTTGTGTTGTTAGTGTTCGCGGTAGAAACACGGATTATTAATTGTTTAAGTTACCCAATAAAATTTTAAAGAAAACTGTTATTTCAGTGTTTTTTTCGAACTTTAATGTTAGTGGTTCAAATGTCAAAAATCCCTTTATTAGGAAAATGGCAAATTTCTTTATTAATGCAAAGGTGACTTGGTTTATCGTTACTGTGACAAACGAAAACACTTTATTTGATGAATCCTTAAAGAAAATTTTAATTAATATCAATCAGGAGAAAAGTTATTGCAAAAATATATGTTGATCCCTAGACACTTTTGATGTGTGTAGACAAAGTCATAAACTACTAGTCCTCACCATCACCAGACCATCCTGTCGTCTGCGTAAAGTGAAGAAATCCTTTGTTTGGTCGAGTATACGCTTTTATAACTTGATGCCGAAACTGAAGATGCCGGAACTGGCTGAAGCTCGATCCTGCCCAGTCGCAGCGATCGAGTTGCGTTTTTTAGCATCAGCGTTTTGCGATTTTTAAACGCTGACCTTCGCTACTTTTAGCATCGTATCGAACGCGATTGAGTCGCGAAAACAAGATGCAGTCGCTGAAACGCCGGTCGCTACCGCTAAAAGTAGCCAGTTTGTCCGTTCCCTTGGCCACCACACTGGCCAAGTGCACCTGACTGCACATACCTTTGAGAGTATTATGATCAAAATAATCATTAATACGAGTACAAGTAAACAATTTTTTTTATACTTTCTGTTTTTATTTCTATTTTTCTATACCTTAACAAGATGTGCAGGTTGGATAGCAATAGGAGTGCTTTGAAATTGGCTTGGGATTAAGATGTTGGGAAATGTAACATATCATTGATGTAAGAAATTAGGATGGCGAAGTTTATACTGACCTAAAAAAATATGTTTAAATTACCGAAGACGCTGGCAAAATTAGAAATGTAGAGTTCTTCATATTTAAAAAAAAAAATATTAGACTTTTACGCCTCCAAAGTGAACAGTAATCAAGTTATAAATTCGTAAAGATAAACTCGCTAGCCGTACGTATCATAGCGTGAATGGTGCTGCAATAAAAGTTTATTGGTCCAATGTCCCGATGGAGTGCGAAGCGGACATCGTGTATTATTCAATGGTGTCGACTGGCGGCTGGCCGAGCCCTCCGGGATTGCCCTACCAAGAGTACCAAGCCCCGTTACGTGCGCGCGACCTCATAATTTTATACAATTCATTTAGGCCTCACGTTGGAAGCGGTAATAAAGCTTTTTACCCGACTCTATGCCCAGGGAATATAATGTTTCAAATTACAGTGCTGCAAGTATAACTTGGCGCGGCTGTGCGCCACTGTGCTCAACATTACTATTGCCATTGTATAGAACATGAGACAAAATTTGGGAAAAAACATTTTTAATTTACACAATAAACGCAACAGCGAGATCCAATAGTGAATTTTCAAGTTGGCCATGGACTCCATGGAGTATAAAAATTGGATGACCGAATTAGTTCCTCAAAACGCCACCGCCAACTTATACTTGTCGCACTGTAGAAATTATTTATTTCATCTAGGCCAATTTGTATCTATAGTTTTTATGAGAAATCACAATTACCACCGGCCCTGAAAGCAGAAAAAACTCATACCTATTCGTTTCACTGGTTCATCATCAGCAACCCACCAACGGCTCACTACTGTGCGCAAGTCTCCACTCCCTTGTCAGGCTGAGATCTATAGATCGTACTCTGGCTCTACTCAAGGCACCTCAAGGCTCAAGATAGAGTTAAAATGAGACACAAATATATCCTGACATGAATCTGTCTCGTTTTAACTCAGGCTTGAGTCTGAGCTGAGTGAGTGTGCTATCTCAGCCTCAGAGAAGGATGTGTGTAGTCCACCACGCGCGCCGGCCCAATGCGAATTGGTAGTCTTCAAACACCTTTGAGAACATTTTGGAGAACTCTCAGCCCTGCAGATTTCCATACGATGTTTTCTTTCGCCGTTTTAGATATGATATTAAAGTTCGGCCGTTCAGAGAATGCGTTCCTGACACCTTGGTAAACAATATAGAAAAATATTGTTTACCAAGTTATTTGACACTCAGTTTGGCACAAAATTATAACATTAATTGATTATTGATATAATAATGTTGTTTTAATGCTCATCAATTGTTAAAACGGTAAACAACCAGCAATAATATTTTTATTGTAACTGCAACGCCATTACAAAGTTACGTCGTCAGTTCAATCGCGACGTGTCAGGAACGCATTCTCTGAACGGCAATTATAATAGTATGAAGCAATTGCTTAAACGCAAATAACTCAGAAAAGTCAGAGGTTGAAGTTGAGTTGAGAGGAGCCTGGGATAGAACTCGCGACCCCCGAATAAGAGACCGCAGTCCTAACCACTAGGCTAGCACTTTTCACGTATTCCAAAATTTTTCTCCAAAATCTCCTACCCCTGATAAAGGCATAAAAAAATATTAATCGTCTCGAAAACAACAACACATTTTAGTTGCTACTTACATTATTTTTAGTTAACTAGACGAAGACTCTATCAAAGACTTAGTTATAACTATTTTTATGAACTTTTCACGGACACTTTCAAGATACGAAGCTTGAAACTTTCCAAACATAAAGTCTCACATTATGATGCACTCACGCTTGATGATGAAACGGCTCCAGACAAGCGTTTTATGAGACGAGATGAAAGATTATGCGATGGCAATGAACTTCAAAATGATTTCAAAACCCGTAAAGAACAATGCGATTGTCAGTGTTGGCGGGTGTCTTAAATTAAAATGTTACGTTGCACACTTTTTTTTAGACTCTAGCTTAGGGTTGACTTGCCATACTGTTAAAAAACAGCATTATACTTAATTTTGCTCTATTAGGGGTATGGGTTTTAATTAAAACTATCATACCCCAAGTTAGCCCGCTACCATATTAGACTGCTTTCGTCACATGCGATCAGGTAAGATCACAATCAAGGGCTGTCTTGTCATCGAATTAAAAAAAAATTAGGGTAAACCATTTTGATTCTGCAGAGAATTCCAATGATTCCATAAATCGCTTCATCATCATCTCCTTGTTCTTGTCCCACGCTACGTGGGGTCGGCACAACATGTCTTGCAAGCCATGTTGTAAGTGGTTCGGCATGACATTTTACGACCGGCCGCCTGCCTGACGTCAACCCTCTTCGGGAATGCTTTTGTTGGTGGATAGGATAGAACCGCCACCATTCGTTTCAATAGGGTAGTGTTAGGATCCCCTGTTTTTTAAACCTCCAGACTCGAGCGCCAGGCCTCGAACTCTGGACTGTACGCGGGCACTATGTATGTGGCGTCCACGCGTTGAAGAGCTTCTAGTTCTTGTTATAAATCGCTTGTTGGCAGTAAAATGAATAAACCCACAGATTACGGGCGGACGTATAAAATATTCGCGAGCGCACACCCGACAGGCATCGAACTCCAATAAGCGCGGTGCAACGACCTTGCCATGTTTACCAACACATGAAAATACGTGTCAATTTTATGTAGAGATAATAAATTTTTTGTCAAATTCAAAAGAATAGAGCTCTTTTAGATCGGTTATATTGAGCCAAAAATATTACCGATATAGGTGGACCTATAGGGTAACAACAACTTAGTACAGTAGTAGTAAAGGGAAAAGAACCTTGACGACTTCCCTGGCGCAGTGGTGAGCGCTTTGGTCTTATAACTGGGAGATCTCGGGTTGGATTCCCGGCGGGGGCAATTTGGGACTTTATGATTTCTGAATTGTCTCTGGTCTGGTCTGGTGGGAGGCTTTCGTTGGCCGTGGCTAGTTTAGCCAAGCGATTTAGCGTTCCGGCACGATGGCGTGTAGAAACCGATTAGGGGTATGGGTTGAATTTTCACTGCCATACCCCTTCCAAGCTAGTCCGCTACCATCTTAGACTGCATCGTCACTTACCATCAGGTGAGATCCCAGTCAAGGACATTGAATAAAAAAAAACAAAAAATAACCAAATTCAAATAGATAGATTATATCTGCAGGACGGCAGGGAACGACTGGATCAGAAAAGCACTTCAATGAGGAAACGGGAAACCTCTGGAAGAGGCCTAATACCTGCAAGGGGTCTTATCTATAAAAAGGAGGAATTTTTTTTTTTATTTATGCTATTTTTTTGTGATTAGAAATAGACGGGTATATTTGATTCCGAAGTAGTTAAAACAAAAATGAACATGAGTTGGATGTCTTCGTAGTTCGTCCACGATTGCTAATTAAATAATGTAAAATCTTAAAATTTTTTTTTTTTGTTGAATCTTTCTATGCTTAATGCATAGGGAACTTATATTATAATACTTATTTACTATTTTGATCGTAAATATGTCAAGTGTCAACATTATACTTAAGAAAGCGGTACAAAATACGAGTGTACATGTGCAATTCCCCTCTGTAGCTTAAAATGACACGCGATATATTTGTGTTTGTATAGGCATTCAACGCACTCGTATGACCTATCTATCAACAGTCTAAATCGAGTGATGACTACATCCGTACAAATCACATCCAAGCGGGACTTTTTGCAAACGAATTTAAGTTTTATTACTAACTAAACAGTTTTTGTATTGAATAGGTACATCCGTCTGTGACTGCAAAAATTAAACTTTTCTTAAAAATTAAAACTGAATCGGAGGAGATCTATAGAAGAACCGGAGTTCTCGACATAGCTCAGTAAGTCGAAAAGCCGGGTGGTGCTTATAGTTCGAAGAAACTGATACATTTTGGGGTCCCAACAAGGTCCCCAAACACAGCGTTGATAGATCTCCACTTCCCCACTAAATTACCTCAAAATCGATCCTTGCCTAAGAGTTCTATGTATGGAGCGGCAATTCGGAATAAAAACTTCGTCGCAGATTTGGATTACGAGGGCTGAGGTAGAGAGGGGAGCCGGCATGGTGATTAAGGTTGCAAATTGTCATACAATCAACGCGGCCGCGGGTCGCAGAGGGGTGAACGTTGTTCGGGGTGCGGGAGGCATATTATTTTATATCCTTGAAAATATCACTCGGTAGTTCGTATTATAAAAGTATTTTAATAAATCAAGAAATAATTTTTATTTCGTATTTAGTGTTACCAATTACGATGTTTTTATCTAATTATTTATTCACTAAAATAACTATACTTTTTTGTTACTTACTTGAATAAAGGTATTGTTGGCATTTCAATTCATAATTAGGTAGGTACTTATAAAGTTTTTCTCATAATTAGCGCCCGCGTCCGTACGTCGCGAATGCCATGCCACACTAACAACTACACTAGCGGCACGCTATGATGGCCGGTTTGACACATTACAATAGTGATGTGGAATGTCAATTTATTCTCGAACAAAAAACAATTAAGTTTTGTTTTTGTACCTGATTAAATAGGTTTAATAAAACAAAAATGTATATGTTTATTTAATTTATTTGAACGAACTGAATATTTGAATGAAAATGAATATACATACTTTATATGCACACAAGAAACATATGAATACAAAAGATACCAAAAAAGGTGCCACAAAAGGCCATAATTAATCAGATTCGTCCATACTACTATTTTCACTGTCGTCACTGCTATCATCACCTACATTACACTAGCGGCACGCTATGATGGCCGGTTTGACACATTACAATAGTGATGTGGAATGTCAATTTATTCTCGAACAAAAAACAATTAAGTTTTGTTTTTGTACCTGATTAAATAGGTTTAATAAAACAAAAATGTATATGTTTATTTAATTTATTTGAACGAACTGAATATTTGAATGAAAATGAATATACATACTTTATATGCACACAAGAAACATATGAATACAAAAGATACCAAAAAAGGTGCCACAAAAGGCCATAATTAATCAGATTCGTCCATACTACTATTTTCACTGTCGTCACTGCTATCACGAGCAAGGGTCAACAGTAATGCAGTATCAATATTTGAAATCCAAAGCCAGGTCAAAACTATATCACAATCGCATTGCACTGACAGTTTATACTTTTCGAAGCAACGTCAATTCGAAACTGCTTTGTTTTGCATTGAGCATTGACGCGAGTTTGCCGGAGGTAGTAGTTGTGCTAGCCAGCGATCCTATGTGACGATCGTATTAGATTCCATTTTTAAAAATTTTCAATTTAGAAAACCAAATGCCGAGTTGTGGTATATATCATATAAAAATAAAAATTTTACCTTTTGTATGAAACAGCTGATATTTTTTTGCGATTTCAGAGGTTTGTCCACATAGTGAAAATTGTTCATATTCACAAGTACATTCACCCCTTAAATGGTGCAAACTGATTTTTCTACACTTGTATACATTTTAGAAATCAATTTAATAAATAAATTTTGAGTCCTAAACCTAAAACTACATTCGATAAAATTTATGAATCTCTGCACATCACTATCGTCAATAAAGTAATACAATTATTTCCTTCAAAGTCGTTATCAATTAATACGGAACTTCATGAGCGGACAAACGTCAAACCGGCCATCATAGCGTGCCGCTAGTGTAATAATTATATGTTCGTTTTCTATAATATTATCTATTTTCACATCTCTTTCATAATCTTCCCTTATTAATTTAACAGTTCTATTCACAACCTTTTCCCAGTCTCCTTTAGTCACATGTTCACAAGCTTCTTCTAATAATTTTAGCATTTTTTTTGTGGTAAATGGGGGTTCTGTATTGTGTCTTGCAGCATATCCCTTAATTTGAGCCCACACCAACTCAATCGCATTATACTCACAATGGTAAGGCGGTAACCGTATAACTCTGTGCCCATGTTCTAATGCTATTTCGTCAATGACGTATCGGATCTTGGTTGGTTTGTTTTCTTTTAAAAGACGTACTAATTCCGCTTTTAACATATTCATGTTTGCATCTACGCCATTTTTACGAAGCCATGCGACGATATCAGCTTTCTTTTGGGATTGGGCAGGTGGCTTGTCAATTTGCATCGAGTGGTATGGGGCGTTGTCCATAATTATAATAGATGGTTCAGGGAGGCTACACAACATTGAGGTAAACCATTCAGTAAACTTTTCTCCATTCATGTCTTCATGATAGTCTCCAGTGGTTTTTGACGCAAAAGCCATGAGAGAACCTTCGACAAACCCGTTGATGGTTCCGGCGTGACAAATTATAAGTCGCGATCCTTTTCCTACAGAAACTTTGGAAGTAGATGCTGCTGTGTCATCGTTCCAAGAACGGCCTACAGTATGGTTAGCATTAAGCCATGTTTCATCCAAGAACACAACATTTTGCCAATTTTTGATTTCTTTCACTTGCCGTAAAAAAGTATACCTTGCCATCGCTATATCAAATCTTTCCATCAATATTTTGCGTTTGTTACATTTTTTGTATCGAAATCCAATGGTCTTCAAAATCTTCGTTAAAGAACTTTCCCCACCGAAGAATAATCCAGCTTCCTTCAGTGAATGCACCAACTTTTTTCTTGTTGGATACTCCTTCTGTAAATAGTAGCCGTAAACATGTCTTCGGATAGCATCGGCATCAAAGCTATCGATGCCTACGACTGGTTTTGCTCGTTTTCTCTTTTTTGGTGTGTGAAGTTTATTTTCTTCTGTGCCAGTCTCGCCATATT
This sequence comes from Oeneis ivallda, assembly GCA_029955525.1. Taxonomy (NCBI): domain Eukaryota; kingdom Metazoa; phylum Arthropoda; class Insecta; order Lepidoptera; family Nymphalidae; genus Oeneis; species Oeneis ivallda. The sequence goes on from JARPMR010000006.1 coordinate 22,512,344, forward strand.
TTTTTTTAGTTATCCGTCTAACAGTTCGTTGTCCAATATTAAGCGCATCAGCTACGCGTTCAACCACTGACGTTATAGGTAAAATTGGCCCTCCATTTTGAGCTTCACGATCGAAATAGTTACGAAGGCGTATTACGAACTCACGTGTCTGACTATTTAGAACAGTTCTCTGCGTACGTTCGGTCATATCGACGAAATCCACAACAAAGGGCTTGAACAGAGTCCAAATTAACGAGCAAGGGTCAACAGTAATGCAGTATCAATATTTGAAATCCAAAGCCAGGTCAAAACTATATCACAATCGCATTGCACTGACAGTTTATACTTTTCGAAGCAACGTCAATTCGAAACTGCTTTGTTTTGCATTGAGCATTGACGCGAGTTTGCCGGAGGTAGTATGTAGTTGTGCTAGCCAGCGATCCTATGTGACGATCGTATTAGATTCCATTTTTAAAAATTTTCAATTTAGAAAACCAAATGCCGAGTTGTGGTATATATCATATAAAAATAAAAATTTTACCTTTTGTATGAAACAGCTGATATTTTTTTGCGATTTCAGAGGTTTGTCCACATAGTGAAAATTGTTCATATTCACAAGTACATTCACCCCTTAAATGGTGCAAACTGATTTTTCTACACTTGTATACATTTTAGAAATCAATTTAATAAATAAATTTTGAGTCCTAAACCTAAAACTACATTCGATAAAATTTATGAATCTCTGCACATCACTATCGTCAATAAAGTAATACAATTATTTCCTTCAAAGTCGTTATCAATTAATACGGAACTTCATGAGCGGACAAACGTCAAACCGGCCATCATAGCGTGCCGCTAGTTTAGTGTTCGCAATTCAGTGAAACTCAGTTGAACATGGTAAGTGTTCGTAACCGTATATCCATTAGGTACTACCACAGAATATACATATAATAGGTACTACATAATATACATCCTGTACATACTGTCCGCCAATTCGCATTGGGCCAGCGTGGTGGACTATGGCCTATAACCCTTCTCTGAGAGGAGACCTGCGCTCAGTAGTGAGCCGTTGATGGGTTGCTAATGATGATGATGATGATATGTACATCGGTGATCCTTGCAAAACCTGTAGCGATCCTCACAAGAGATAATTGCCCACTGGTGGACGTCCATTAGTTGCTTAGTCGGCCATGTTTTGTTATAGCGCCATCAAGATAGCCATAAAACTGAAACCGGCAATTTGCGGTTTACCTTGAGTACCTTCCCAATGATGTCAGTCAGTTAGACAAAAAACTTAAATGCATGGCTCAAAAGTTCATGGCTTTTATGTATACTTAATTTATAAGTATATTAGAATATTAAATACCAAATTAAACCGTGCCTTGAAGAGTATGAATAGTAACTGTTCGCTTTTCTTATCAACAAATAATATAATTAATCATCTGAATTCTGATCTAACAGAAATAAAGTTACCCCTTCTTCTAATTCTTCTTTATCAACCGATAGACGTCCACCGTTGGATATGTCTCTTGCATGGACTTCTACATGCTTCGGTCTTGCGCCCCCTGTATCCTTCGACTCCTTGCGACTCGTCTGATGCCGTCGGTCGACCTTGTGGTCTGTTAACACAGCGCTTTCCGGTGCGAGTTACCCAAAGATTGTTAATAATAAGGCCTATTTCGCCATCATCGCTAAGTTTTTAACCAGTGATTAAAGATGTTTCGTTTTGACAGTTTTTGTATTGGCAATCTTTCAATGATTCGGAAGCTCGATGATTATACCAGAAACGTAGTCGTAATTCCTAGTTCCATGCCTACAAGACATATTCAACAAAAATAAAGCTCGAGTCTTCTGTTCTCCGACATGGTGGTCGGTTTTTTGGTACCAACAAATTAATATTATCTCTGTTATTACTATTGTTTTTGTTCTGGTTATTTATGACCCATATTGTTGTGGTCAGTTAGACATTCTACAAATGTATGAATCATTAAAGATTTACATATAGAATAAGCAAAGATAGCCTAATGGTTAGGACTGTGGTCTCCTATTCGGGGGGTCGCAGGTTCGATCCCGGGAACCGGGATCCCGGATCACGCACCTCTGACTTTTCGGAGTCAAACTTGCGTTTAAGCAATTAAATATCACTTGCTTCAGCGGTGAAGGAAAACATCATGAGGAAACCTGCACACCTGAGAGTTCTTCATAATGTTCTTGAAGGTGTGTGAAGTCCGCCAATTAGCATTGGGCCAGCGTGCAGCGTGGTGGACTATGGCCTCTAACCTTTCTCTGAGAGGAGACCTACGCTCAGTAGTGAGCCGTTGATGGGTTGCTAATGATAAAGATTTACAAGTTACAATTCATTATTTACATTCTCATGAATGCTTTTGGCACGTCCAGTCATCAGGAAGTGGAATTTTTGTCACGCTTACTTAAAATTTTAAATCTGAAAAAGGCGATCTTTTGAAAATCTACGATAAGATTGAAAGTCGAAATCGCAATAGTTATGTGGAATGTGGATTGATTTATTAGTAACAAGCTGTACTATAATACAATATGTGGTTTAAATATTCTATCTTCAATCTGTTTATTTTGGATAAGATAAGTTATTAATGCCTAGCGTCCCTATAAGATTATATCTATCGGCCGTCGCTCAACTGTATTTATTTATGTCTGCCATCAGTTTGCGACAAAATGTTTACAAGCCCATTTACCTTTCAAGCTATCATCATATTATAAGCATAACATATCCGTTCGCTGCAGTAGGTACCGATTAGATATTGGTAACATAATATTTGTATGCGAACTAAAGACTAAAGTTTAGCTAATACGTATATAATAGAGTTTCTATTTCAACAAATTCTAGATGAAAGTTTTATAATCACAGGGCTAATAGGTACTTTGTCAGATATCCGTATCAACTTATCAAGCGGTGGCATAAAATAAAGAAACTAGAAAGTCTGTAGGACTGTCGGTACTTAATCATATCTCTCATCTCTAAGGCATGTGCCAGCAAGTCCAGCAACATAATATAGTAGCAATGTCTGATAACAATTATTTTAGAATTTTTAACCGTAACTTAAGTCCCTTTTTATCAATCGCCATGTTAACTTTAACCGACGAACGAATATTGACGTTTTGACAGATTTTCAATACAAAAACTGTCAGAACATCAAATGTATTCCTCGGTCAAACGTTACTCAGCGATGGTGAAATATCCCCGTAATATTTTTGTGGCCGATTTCATCAACGTAAAATAAGTCACCGAGCGTTAATTTAATATTTTGGCAGATTTTCAATACAAAAACTGTCAGAACGCCCAATTTATTTCTCGGTTAAGCGTCACTCGCCTTTGGTGAAATCGGCACTTAAACTCTCATCAGTTAGAGTTATTCTATAGGCCTATGAGTAAATTCCGCACGCAAATCCCTATATACCAAGTATCCTTATTTGTCGTGAAAAGCCGTGGACTACGTGAGTGGATTATTACGCAAACGATACCGCCTTAACTCTTTATAGAATATTAAACAGCTTCTTTGTAGTTCTGTTCCGTCAATTTGGAAAGCCTGTGATCTTGCAAAATACAAATTTAATTTGTAAACGAGGAAAGCTTGGAATATATGTAACATCAAACACGTAGGCCAGTTTTAGGAAGTGCCAACTTTTCGGCCAACAACGTTGATAGTCCAGTGGTTAAGACTTAGGTGTCTTTTTCGCAGGGTCAGTGGTTCAAATGCCAGTTTTAACTTTTCGTTAAAACTAGCATTTGAAGTTATATTTTGCGTTCAATGCAATTAAATGTCACTTGCTTTAACGGTGAAGGAAAACGTCGTGAGTTTTTATTTCTCTATAATGATCTCCGAGGTTCTTTATTCTAGCAATCTGCTCTTGGTCAGCGTGGTGTGGCCTGAAAAACTTCTGAAAAAGCATAACATGAATATCGCAACAGTCATGGCGCGGCCTGAAAAACCAAAATGTCGGCACAAACCCCGCGTTGCACTATTGTCGAACGCTGATTTGCCCACTAGGCGATAGCGAGTGATAATTATTGTAGGTACTAATGGCATCATCTATTTCGTGGGAAGCACAACTATTTTAATTACGCGTAAACATAAGCAAGAGATTTATTTCAAAAGCTCTAGTTTTCTTCGTTTTCCTAATCTTCCTTTTAAAATCGTCGGAACCTTTTTTGTTATGTATGTTCACCGATTACTCGAAGACGCCTGAACCGATTTGGAAAATTCTTTTTTATTTTAAAGGGTATACTCCTCAGGTGGTCCCATATAAATTTTATCGTAATCGGTCGAGCGGTTTTTAAAATATCAACAATAAATAAAATAGTTTGTATAGTGTGTGTGTAATGTAGTAAAGTGGGAGTTTGAAGTCGGTTGTTTAAAAAGAATTATTTATATTAAATTATTTGTCAGGCAACTTTTTTACACAGGGAAGTATTTTAACCTCCAAGTTGTTGAGAGCTCGTGACATAACCTTGACAGCCAGTTAGCGACCTTCAGATTAACGAGTGACGAGTTGACGAGTGTCATCGACACTCGACGGGGCCTTCGCCGTGGCCTCTCTAACGAGTTTAATTAGATGGCCACTTCGTACGCGATCCTAAGATAAAAATAAACACATTGATTTACGTGCCCGTCAAGTGATGCGCAGACGGCGTGACGCGCCCCACTGTGGTATTATGGCACCATAACTAATGATATGCTATTACTATTTACTAAGTATAACATAACAACTCTATGAAGGTACTTATCTAATAGTCTCTAAAATTTAGTCTTTTACCAAGTTAAGTACCAAGTTACAAGAAATACATACCTATGTATTATTACATAGGTAGGTATTTATTTTAAATCGACGCCAGGGCATCTTTATTTATTTATTTATACAACTTTATTGCATACAAGATCAAAAAATATACAATAAGTAAAGAAACAATTTAATACAAAAGGCGGCCTTATCACTAATAGTGATCTCTTCCAGGCAACCTATACTAGAGAACATTATGCACTGAGGGACGGGGTATCGCAATAAGTGCATAGGAATACAAAACAATAATTACATACACTCTAATAGATTCAAAATATACCAAAATACATTAAACATCAAAATCATCTTTATTGTTTGAGTTCACAGTGACTCCTGCGAAAAAATACCCTGTTTATTTTACCTACTTTTGATGAGCGTGTGAGTTGAATAATTATAAAGAATGAACTTTGAGATACCTAAAAACTTTGTGCGACCTAAAAAATACAACAAAAAACGTTATAATTTTTGAAAAAATCAGTGGTGACACACGGACAGACAGATAGACGGACAGACGGACAAGAGAGTGATCTTATAAGGGTTCCTTTTTTTACCCGCCTACGGGAATGGGGCTACTTTGTGTCTGACCGTCTTAACATGAATTGAATTGTAGTACTTACTTTTTTTTTTTGGAACTTCCCCTCATTGTGGAAATATTGTATTTTATTCTAACAAAGTTGCATCAGCAAATCGGCTTGGCATCCAGCTGCCTACAAGATAGTATAAAAAACTTATTACAATGTAATAGCTTCATAATAATATTTTAAAATGATTATTTTGAAAAGAGCAACTGCTGAGTTTCTTGCCGGCTCTTCTCAGCAGAATCCGCTTTCCGAACCGGTAAGAGCCACAGGTTGGCCTACGTGAAATAAATAATTTTGAATTTTGAATTTTTTTTGAATTACCTTTTGAGGTACGGAACCCTAGGCTAAAAATCAAGTCAAGAAAGCATCTTACGATAGAGATAATGCCGATAGCAGCCCATCGCCCTCCTTGCTCTTTGCTGTTAGATATTCCGTAAACAAGGCCAGACGAACAAGGGTAAAAATAATTTAGTATAAAAAAATATTTTTAAAAAACCGACTTCAAACGCCCGCGCCAGTACAAAGTATATAATTTATTGTTGATATTTTAAAAACCGCTTGACCGATTTCGGTAAAATTTCAATGGGACCACCTGGGATAAGTATACCCTTTGAAACAAAAAAGAATTTTCCAAATCGGTTCAGGCGTCTTCGAGTAATCGGTGAACATACATAGAAAATAGATTCCGACGACTTAATAACCTCCACCTTTTTTGAAGTCGGTTAAAAATGCCGTTTGCCGAATCAGGTCAGAAGTCGGCAGATTTTTAAAATCCCATTAGGCTTATAGAGGTATTATGAGGTACTTACTTATCTTTTAAGTAATATTTCGAAACATTAAAGATTTAATTTCCATAGAGGTTCACGAGCACATAAATCTTAACCGTCAGTTCATATCCAAGCTCTTGTAAGTATCAATTTTCTATAAGGTATTACCAGATAATCATAAGCATCCCATAAAAAATATACAAGTAGGTACTTACACGTTCTTGATAACAAAAAGCAGAAGCCAGTGGACGCATAATAAATTATGGCTTCACATTAAAAGCGTTCTAATACAGTCTCTAGTGGTTTTCTAATTTCATTAAAGAAAACATTAACATTATCTGAAGGTAAGAATTGATTGATGATTATAAAAACTTGCATTCTTAACACCTTCATTGCACTAATATCTTTAAACGAGCAATTGTTGTATATATATATATATATATATATTATATTATCTGAAGTATATATATATATATTATCTGAAGGTATACAAGAATTGCTCGTTTAAAGATATTAGTGCAATGAAGGTGTTAAGAATGCAAGTTTTTATAATCATCAATCAATTCTTACCTTTATATATATATATATATATATATATATATATATATATATATATATATATATATATAATCTGAATCTCGGAAACGGCTCCAACGATTTTCATGACATTTGGTATACAGGAAGTTTCGGGGGAGATAAATCGATCGTTTCAGGCAATGAAAAACCCCTTACAATATCATTAGAATACGAAAGTAAATTTCGCCATCATCTATAAATACCCGAGAGCTCAACGCTTTAAGTTTAAGAAACCGGAAGACCCCGGTTCGAGTCCAAGACGATTATATTTTCTCCTATGAATTTTATTATTATTTTTTTTTTATTATTATTTTTTTAATATATAATTTCCAAAAAACACGGTTTACCAAAAAAAATAAAAATAATAACCGAGCAAAGCTCGGTCACCCAGATATTGAAACGTTTATGCGGGTAAAATTGAAACAAGTAATAATCAGCAAGCCGTAAGATAACCATAATATTATTACTGATAAGAGTGATAAGTGATAACCTAACTGATATACTTACGTAAAAAATGTACTTACTGTTTTTTACAAAAAAAGATTCGACGAATTCAGATCCTCCTCCGTTTTTGAAGTTGTTTAAAAATACGAGTACATACGTAAATTACCTTACAGTCATATACAGTGGTCTGTATTCAGTAGCTAGCGAACACAGCATAGCAAGGCTTAACTATTACAAATGGCTTTTGAAGCACAGGACTATGCAGTATGAAAGTAATAACAATGCACATTGTCGAATGTCGATACAGCCATGTGGATGTGACCCCTATTCATGCTCATACAAAGCGGCGAGAGGCACAAGCGCTGTTCCCACGCGGGGAGCACTCAGGCCTGCGAGTTGCGACATCCATTCACATTAAACCACTCTACGTATCTGCCACATCATTCGGCACATTTAACTGATGCTTCACAGCCTTAAATTGAATCACTATAATTTAATATATAATTTAATATTAGGTCTTTACCTATGAAATTGCCTTTCTTCAGTACTGGTCATTTCAAATAAAAAAAAGTTTGTAATGGCTCTGTATTCTAAATTCAAATTAATTTCGTTTTAAAACCATGATATTCTATCTTTGCATTCTATTTACAAACTCAGTCTTTTGTTTTTTGATTAGCGTTGTATTTTCATTACATTTGAACATTTTTCATCATAATGGATACTTTAAAAATTCGTGTAATTATGGAATATGAGTTCCGTCGTGGCACCAACGCGACACAAACGGCCCGTAACATCAAAAACGTTTAGGGAGAGAACTGTACAAACGATCGCACAACCCGTTATTGGTTTTCCCGGTTCCGTTCTGGAAATTTTGACTTGAAAAATGAAGCTCGTGGTCGTCCGGAGACTTTGGTTAACAATAATGAATTAAAGGCGATTGTGGAAGCTGACGAAACTCAATCTACGGCTGAGCTAGCAGCAGCTTTTGATGTAAGCATCAAAACAATATTGATCCATTTGCGACAAATTGGCAAGGTAAAAAAGCTTGATAGATGGGGCCCCACGACCTTAACGATCGCCAGCGCAACGTACGCGTCGAGACCTGCCTTGCGCTGCTCAACAGGCAAAGAAATGAAGGAATTTTGAAACGAATTGTTACGTGCGACGAAAAATGGATTCTGTTCGACAATCGAAAGCGCTCAGCAAGTCGGTTAGACCCTGGTTCAGCACCAAAGCAATGCCCTAAACCAAAAATGACCCCTAAAAAGGTGATGGTCACTGTTTGGTGGTCTGGTGCGGGTGTGATTCACCACAGCTTTTTACAGAACGGCATGAGCATTAATGCAGATGTGTACTGTGAAGAACTGGAGAGAATGATGGAGAAGCTTGCACATCTGCAACCAGCTTTGGTCAATCGGTCGTCCCCACTGCTCCTTCACGACAACGCGCGACCCCATACTGCGCAACAGACAGTCTCCAAGCTGCAAGAGCTGGGGTTGGAAGCTCTCCCTCATCCGCCATACTCACCAGACCTTGCACTTACCGACTATTACTTTTTCCAAAATTTAGACAACTTTTTAGTGGGTAAAAAATTCAATTCCCGAGAGGCAGTACAAAATGCCTTTGAAGAGTTTGTTGCCTCCCGTCCAGCTGATTTTTACAAGAAGGGCATCAATAAACTGCCAATGCGTTGGCAAAGATGCGTCGATTGCATGAGTGATTACTTCAAATAACAGAAATAAAAAAGTTTGAAAAAATAAGTACTTTCACTTATTGCATACAAAACGGCAATTTCTATATAATTAATATATATATATATATATATATATATATATATATATATATATATATATATTATATATATATGTATATAAGCAGTGATAGCCTAGTGGTTAGGACTGGTGGTCTCCCATTCGGGGGGTCGCAGGTTCGATCCCGGGTACGCACCTCTGACTTTTCGGAGTCAAGTGCGTTTAAGCAATTAACTATCACTTGCTTCACCGGTGAAGGATAACATCGTGAGGAAACCTGCACATCTGAGAGTTCTTCATAATGTTCTCGAAGGTGTGTGAAGTCCGCCGATTCGCATTGGGCCAGCGTGGTGGACTATGGCCTATAACCCTTCTCTGAGAGGAGACTTGCGCTCAGTAGTGAACCGTTGATGTGTTGCTCATGATGATGATGATGATGAATTTAATATAAAAAATATATTTTTAAAAAACCGACTTCAAACGCTCGCGCCACTACAAAGTACTTACCTATATAAATTTAAATGGGACCACCTGTGAAGTTTTTTGTTTGAAAGAGTATTTAATATCTTTCAAACAAAAAAAGAAATGTTCAAAACGGTTCAGGCGTCTTCGAGTAATCGGTGAAACATACATAAAAAAAAAAGATTCCGACGAACGAATTGATAACTTCCTTCTTCTTGAAGTCGGTTAAAAATATATTCGGAAGGCCACAACCACCCACGAACCTTGAAGATTATAAGAAAAAGAATAAGGTCCTGTTTTACCATCCCCAAGTCAACTTAACCGACTAATAAAGCATGGACCTATTATTAGGTCCATGCTTTATTAGTCATGCGTTTAATAAAGACGTTCTGACATATTATTATTGCCAATAAAAAACTGTCAGAAACTTATTAGCTATAGGCATGTTATAGATTACTTCTGGGTGATAAAAACTCTTAACTGTTAAAACGGAAGTGGAACAGAACACTGTGCAAATTAGATGAGAAAGAACAAAAGGGAAAAGTGGTCTTCCGAACGTGGTCTCAGAAGTAGAAAAAGAAAAAGAGGACGTCAAAAAGTAGTGACGAGACATTTTCACAAAAAAAAAGTGTGCGGAAGCGAGAGAACCCGAGACAGGAAGTTTTAGAAGAGTCCTTACGCTGTAGAGTCGACTTTGACGCAAACTTACATTGATTATTGTGGTATTTTTCATGCAAAAAGAAAACTATTTATACCTATAGTTACTAATAATTTGGTATGATCATAAGATTTTCGATTGAGTTATTCCCTTGACTGCGATCTCAAGTAGGTATGATAGTTTTATTAAAGCCAACAATTAGGTAAAATACTCAAAGCATATACCCTGTTCATAATAATAATAATGTTTCTATTTAATTATAACAATATATCATATAGCAATAACAAATTAATTTTATTTATATCAACCCCTAGGCTACGCGAGGGTGGAGGTTTAGCCCCATCCTAAAACCACCCCCTGAAATTAATATGACCTACATCTAAAGCATACAGGAATATTTTAGTAGAATTATTACTTTCAAACAGTGTCGTGTACTGAACAAAGCGTGGCAGGTGAACGTGGAAATATTACAAAATTCATTTTTTTTGTTACATAGGCAATTATGTTTTGTACTGTTACATGTATTGCCTTTCTTCTTCTTCTTCTTTATCAACCGATAGACGTCCACTGCTGGACAAAGGTCTCTTGCATGGACTTCCACAGGCCTCGGTCTTGCGCCGCCTGAATCCAGCGGCTCCCTGCGACTCGTTTGATGTCGTCGGTCCACCTGGTGGGGGGTCTGCCAACACTGCGCTTCCCGGTGCGGGGTCGCCACTCCAGCACCTTGGGACCCCAACGACCATCAGCTCTTCGAACTATGTGCCCCGCCCATTTCCACTTCAGTATCGCGACTCGCTTGGCTATGTCGGTGACTCTGGTTCTCCTACGAATCTCATCATTTCTGATTCGATCCCGCAGGGACACTCCGAGCATAGCTTCTCCATCGCCCGCTGAGCGGTCCTGAGCCTACTTATGAGGCCCTTAGTTAGCGATGTATTGCCTACATGCATTCAATTTAGTTATGGCAAGCGATAGTTGCAGAGACTAAGTTCTTCATTTTCCTTTGCAATAAAATTTATGAACAGTTTGAGAATAGGCGAATGAGAATGAGAACAATAGAAATAAGCTCCCCCGAGACTGCGACCCGTGGCCCGGGGGCTTCCGCACAATGGACGCTTTACTCGTACAATACCCCTGCATCGAACTGATTACTTGGCACGGAAACCATCCGTCTACACCGCCATAAAATACGCTGCAAATTTTCATTATAGCAACGTTTATTTTTGTTCCAGATCATGTGACTTGAAACCCCGTCATGGAAGAAGAAAATGCGAATAAAACTGTCGAGGTCAGTGACGCACCGCCTACATCTAACGTCCATGACGTTAACCATCAGCAGGAACAAACTAACGAGTGTAAAGCCAATGAAAACAGTGATATCTCCATTGCAACAATTAAAGAAGAGAGTGATATAGTTGTAAAGACATTTGAAAACTGTAAAAGTGAAAGTGTAGATTTTAAGGAGGCATTCGTTGAGAACGGATCGTGTGAAGCGATTGATGACGCACGTTCGATATGCGATCTCGATAGCTTACCGGCTGGTGACGAATTGGCGCTCGGTGCAGCGGGCAGCGACAGCGGGGTAGAAGGTTGCGGGCGAGCTCTCAGCAGTGGAGGCGGGTCTCGCTCCTGCGCCTCTAGTGTGGTTTCCTGCGGTTCGGGATGCGGCTCGGAAAGCTCATCGCTCGCCGGAGCCCCTCCTCGCCCCCGACGAAGAGTTAATGTTACCGTAGCGGAACCAAAAAGAAGTTCCCCAGTGGGAACTGCAACTCCGCGACCAGTAACCGCACCGCGTGGACCCAATTTGGCGACACGGGAACGCGCGAGAAGCAGAGAGAAACCAACGCCGCCAGAAAAACCTCGACCCTTAACACCCAAACCGCGCATACGACCAACCACTGATCTTCCAAACCTAGTCCGGGAAAGTCCGGCTCTACGTGCCAAACCTACAAAAACTTCTACGGCCAGATGTAGGACGCCAAATTCACCGGTAGACGAGAAAAAATGGCCGACAAACGGCCAGCGGGTATCGACGGCCACTGACGCCACTGCGACCCGGGTGGCAGCCGATAAATACGGCACGCTGCCTCGGAGAAGGCGAGATGCCGACCCGGAGTCTTCCCCAAAACACGAAAGTACGCCTCCCAACTCCAGAAGACCTACAGTGTCACGGTCCGTTTCATCAAGGTCCGCGACTAAAACTCGCGTAAGGATATACGCTGAGAAAATTTGTCAGACAGTTTTGGTGGGGACCGATATCGAATCGGCTTTTGCGGGGATTGTGCCAAATATAGAGAGGTAAGTCTAAAATTAAAGAAATATTTACCAAATCAGCACGCCTAGCATGCACGCGCGAGAAAATTTTGTCGACGCCTTTTCTCGTATTATCTCTATATCTCTATCGACGCTAACATGGTTGTACACATGGATTCGTCGAACGAGAAATTAGTCTACATCGACAATATCTCTCTCTTCGCGCGAGATATCACTTCGACGTGCATGCTAGGCGGGCAGGTCTTATATAATTGTAAAAATAAAAACATGTGAAATCTCTTGATTAATTATTTAAAACTCATTAATGTACCTACTAGCTAAAATCTGGATAACGTACCTAATTAGGTAGCATAGTATCATAGAGGTCAGTAGACCTCTACAATTTACTGGTTGTTTCAAATAAAATGTATGACACTATAGTCTATTTTTTTTTAACAGAGTACTGAGTATGTCTCTCGCACATTTCCGATATTGACAGAGTGAGATGGCTCATTTTAGGGGTGGGACTATGTTGATTTCGTGGACCAATAGCAACACAGTCAAAATTTGAGGTACTCCTTTGTTAAAGAAACAGACTATAGCAAAATGCACTTTGACACATAAAAAAAGTCGTGTGGTGTCGTGGGACACCAGATAGGAACGAAGTTATTATTATAAAAATATTAATTTCAAGTTCTATTCTTCGGGTATACATTTTTTATCATGATTTTTTATCGATAAAAATCAAAATGACCCCAGGGAAGCCTAAATATCGATTTTATAAAATATTAAAATTAAAATAATTTTATAAAATAAAAACTGAAAATAAAATTGCGCGCCCCCGGGTGGGCTCGAACCACCAATCTTTCGGTTAACAGCCAGCCGCACGCGAGCCAATTACGCCACGGGAGCGATGCACAACTTGTTGAAATTATCTAAATATATAAAAGGCAAAGGTGACTGACTGACTGACTGACTGACTGACTGACTGACTGGTCTATCAACGCACAGCTCTAACCACTGGACGGATCAGGCTGAAATTTTGCACACAGATAGTTATTATGACGTAGACGTCCGCTAAGAAAGGATTTTGAAAATTCCAACCCCAAGAGGGTTTAATGGGTGTTGAAAGTTCGTATAAAAGTCCGTCATTTATCAAATTATTTTTCATGTAATATCCATGAAACTTTAATTTTTGGGCTTTCGATAAAAAAATAAGAAATACGTGTTTCGCAAATTTTGAAAATTCCACCCCCCCAAACACTTCAAATAGGGGATGAAAATTTGTATAAAAAACTTGAGAGGTGTCAAGGGACACCCGGATGGAACGTAGTTCCTTTCGATTAATTAATTTGGCATTGTGTTCGGTATTTTCGCGGTACAATAATGGGTCTCCGTAGCCTTGTGGCTTCTGCAGGCGCCTAACAGCCAAAGGTCGATGGTTCGAATTCCCAGCTCGACAGACCGAATTTTCCATTTTCAATTTTATTTTAAACAATTTCTACATGTGGAACCTTTCCCTAATTTTCGATAACTTATAAGTTATAAAAAATTAGGGAAAAAATTTAGTTTTCAAGTAATATCCATGAAACTTGGTATGTTGGCTTTTTACGGAGATACGAATCGCCTTAGGTTGGATTTTAATTACCAATAAAAATCTAACTTAACGTGAGCTAACCAACCGCTAAGAAACCATTTTTGAAAATTCAACCTCTAAGGGGGTGAAATAGGGGTTTGAAAAATCGAACTTAATGTGAGCGAAGCCGCGGGCAAAAGCTTTTACCAATAAAAGTCTAACTTAACGTGAGCTAACCAACCGCTAAGAAACCATTTTTGAAAATTCAACCTCTAAGGGGATAAAATAAGGGTTTGAAAAATCGAACTTAACGTGAGCGAAGCCGCGGGCAAAAGCTAGTTATACTTATAAGATATTTTTAGGCCATCAAATAAAAGTGTCGTAGTCGTCTTAATTTTTAAGACCAAAAGTTGTAACGACACTTTTTCCGTCTAGCCCCTTTTCGCAACGCGCGATAAGGAACTTCGTTCCAAAAGTCACTAAGCAAGATAAGTAGAAGATATTACTAGGCCCTGTACGAACCCACGTGTTTGTTTACAGTCGCGTGGACGTAACGCGATGTCACCGCGGGGTGCAGGCGAGCGCGCGCGACGCGGAGATCGCGCGCCTGGCGGCAGCGGCGGCGGCGGCCGAGGCGGCGGCGGGCGAGGAGCGCGAGAGGCGCTCGCACGTGGAGGCGCAGCTGGCGGCCGAGCGCGCCGCCCGCCTCGCCGCCATCTCGGAGCTGGAGAGGAACTCGCAGCGACTGCTGGAGCTCGCCGGTGCTGGTAGGGGCTTACGCTACTTTCTGATCACACTTAAGGTTGATTATACGGGTCTGCCCGCGAAATTAAAATTTAAATTTATAGCCTCAATAGCCCAACGGTTAAAGGTTCGGACTGAAAACTGAAAACTGCAGGTTCGAATCCCACCCGCTGCACTATTGTCGTACCCACTCCTGACACAAGCTTTCCGCTTATTTGGAGGGGAGAGGATAATATTAGTCAAGTTCAACTTGGTTGATATTCTTTTTTTAAAAAAAAAAATTTGGTTTATCGCAATTTGTTAACTAATGCGACAAAGTAGGCTTAAGGCATTCTAATTGCGACAATGACAGTATCATCTTCACAGGTTTATATACACTTAAGGTTATTACGGGTCTGCCCGCGTAATTTAAATTTAATTTGGTTTTTCGCAATTTGTAATCTAATGCGACAAACTAGGCTAATGACATTCTAATTGCGCCAGTAGAATTATCATCTTCACAGGTTTACATAAAAATCTTTAGTTCAAAGTGACCAGTTTAAGAAATTAATCAAAATACTGACTAATTTGTGAGTAACTCACGTCCAACTCGGTATTTTGATTAATTTCTTAAACTGGTCACTTTGAACTAAAGATTTTTATGTAAAACTGTGAAGATGATAATTCATACTGCCGCAATTAGAATGCGATAAGCCTACTTTGTCGTATTAGTTTACAAATTGCGAAAAACCAAATTGAATTAGAATTTCGCGGGCAGACCCGTATCATCCTTAAAAAGTTAAACCATCCTTAAAAAGTTTGCGCAAAATGGTCGGCCAACAACGTGTACTTGCCGACAAGATTTCTATAAAAAACCTCTGTACTTCTGATTTTTTCATCTGAATCCATAATAATTGATTCTTAGAGGATTCGGGGCATCATACAAGAATCTAAATTTTATACGGAATTGGAGAAGCTGCACGGAACTCAGTCAAAAAGAGTTGGGTATTTGACTGTTGTCAAAATATTGATATACATCTTTATATAAAAATCTCGTGTCACGATGTATGTTCGGGATAAACTCGAAAACTACTGAACCGATTTTGATCAAACTTCGTAACTATCTGTAATTTGGTCCAACTTAAAAGATAGGATAGTTTTTATCTTAATAATTGACCTCAATAAAATATGTTAATTACACGACAGTCATTTATTATACAGTTCGAGATTTAGGTTGCTAGGCAACCTAGCAATGTTGAATGTTAGATTGCAGTTGTCTAGATTGTGTCATTACTGATATTATAAATGCGAAAGTGTATTTGTTTGTTGGTTTTTCCTTCAATCACGTCGCAACAGAGCAACGGATTGATGCGTTTTTTGTATGGGTATAGTAATGGGTGTAGTAGTGGGTCCTCAGACCGGGAGAACTACGTTTTATCCCGGAAAACCAAAGAGTTCCCGAGGGAATTAACTAAAAACTAAATCAACGCGGACGAAGTCGTCGGCATCAGTTAGTAATAATATAAATACCTCAAACCCAATAAATTATATTTAAGTCAATGTTACCTATTTTGATTCTAGAATTTGCTATCGAAACGCAATGTTTCAGGCGCCGGTGCGAACGCAGACGGCTGCTTGCGAGCATTGGAGGAGCAACTGCGATCGGCGCGCGAGCTGGCGGCGCGGCAGCGCGGCGACGTCGACGCGCTGCGCGACCACTGCGACAAGCTGCACGCGGTGCGCGCACATTGACACCTTATTCCTTTAACGCCATAAATTCAGCGAATCAGACATCTATAACATCTCTGATTCTCTGAATTTATGGCGTCGGTGCTGCATCAATGAATTTTAACCAATAAACGCGAGAGCACCCGCCAATCAGGTGGTGATTGCGATCGTCACACTGTAGCAATCTGTAGCAATCAGTTTAAGACAGTTCCTCAGCAGGATTTCAGTGGAATTTACTACACCGAGCTTCTCTAACAGACTTCTTTCTTCCTATAGGTGGTGTACAATAAGAGTATAATATAAATTCAAAGTATTTTATTCAAAACTTAATTCGTTACAGGAGGCATGCAACGCTCGCGAGACGTCGCGAGTGCTTGAGGCACGGCTGGGTGAGGCGGAGCGCGAGGCGGCGGAGATGCAGGACTTCCTCGCCGCGGAGACGGGCGCGCTGAGCGACTCCTTGCGCGACGCCGAAGCGGAGATCGCGCGCCTCACCGCCGAGCTCGAGCGCAGGTATGGACTCTAGAGGCGCGGCTGAGTGCGAGGCGGCGGAGATGCAGGACTTCCTCGCCGCGGAGACGGGCGCGCTGAGCGACTCCTTGCGCGACGCCGAGGCGGAGATCGCGCGCCTCACCGCCGAGCTCGAGCGGCAGGTATGGACTGTAGAGGCGCGGCTGAGCGAGGCGGAGCGCGAGGCGGCGGAGATGCAGGACTTCCTCGCCGCGGAGACGGGCGCGCTGAGCGACTCCTTGCGCGACGCCGAGGCGGAGATCGCGCGCCTCACCGCCGAGCTCGAGCGCAGGTATGGACTGTAGAGGCGCGGCTGAGTGCGAGGCGGCGGAGATGCAGGACTTCCTCGCCGCGGAGACGGATGTATAGATTGTAAATACTCGCGAGAAGACGCGCGCGGGTTGAGCGAGTCAGTTTTGAAGGCTTCGAAAAATTGAAGTCAATCTCATTAATATTATTGTACTGTGCAGATTATAACTAATATTTTTATTCTAAGAGCAAAATGGTGGGCTATGGTGAAGCCCTTTTTATTGGGACAGGAGACTAGTTCCTCTCGTAAGTCGCACAGTGGGTTGAGAATAATGAAATCAGGAATAAGGAGCTTTGTTGATGATATGATCTATCAATGTACGTGCAATGTGTGCGTGTATCGCGCAGACGCGGCGAGTGTCGGCAGCTGGTGCGCATGTGCGAGCAGCGGCGCCAGGAGGCGCTGGCGGCGGGCGCGCGCGCGCGCGGCGGCGCGGGCGCGGCGGCCGCGCTCGACACGCTGTCGCGGCGGCTGCGCGCGCTCACGGACGCCGTGCGCGCCGCGTACGCGCTGCCGCCGCACGCCATGCACCCCACCGTCTACCACAATGATGCCTACTGCAGGTGAGGGAGTATTGCCAGTATTTCAAATCAAATAATTCAGTTCATCAAAGATATACATACTTTTATATGGGGCCATCTCGCAAAGTTTCTCCCGTCAGTGAGTCAAGAAAGCTCTTCAACTAGAAGATGATACTGCCACTGCTGTCGCAATTAGAATTCCATAAGCCTACTTTGTCGTATTAGTTTACAAATTGCGAAAAACCAAATTAAATTTGAATTTCGCGGGCAGAAACATGTCTTCCACCTTAAAGAGGCTCGGTAGATGGCGCTGGTAATATTTGTTTGCAAACAATAACGTGCTTTGGAGATTTTTTTGAGTTCAATATAGCTGCCCTCGAATGTTTTTTCATGTTAATTAGGGATTAATAAGTAGCAGTTTAACGATGCCAAGCTCTTTCATTGCACTATGAAAGTGTTTGGGCTGAGTTTACTGTTTAATAATGCCATTGTACGAGGAATAACTCATAATTTTTGCAAAAGGGGCTCCCATTTCCCAGTCCCTTCTAAAGTTCTATTATACAATTTCAAATAAAAAACGGATGATTAAAATCGGTTCTTTGACGGAATTATGAAGTAAAACCGATAAAAACTTTCATCCCGTATCCTGGAGGAAACTATCCTATATATTATGTTGTTGTTGACCCGGAGTATCACCTACTACTATTCCTAATTTCATACAATTCCGTTGAGTAGTGTTTGCGTGATGCCCGGACAGACAGACGGACAAAAATTAAATAAAAATCTGTTTTGGGATCAGTGTTGATAATAAAGCATCCCTCGGTTAAAATTTTCAAAATAGATTAAATGTAGAGAAATCGTCCTGTTACAGTTTTATTATGAGTATAGATATAGATAATAAAAATAACTACATTACATCTTTATATAAAAATCTCGTGTCACGATGTATGTTCGGGATAAACTCGAAAACTACTGAACCGATTTTGATCAAACTTCGTAACAATCTGTAATTTGGTCCAACTTAAAAGATAGGATAGTTTTTATCTTAATTATTGACATCAAAATTTGTTATTGCAAATTAAAATATGTTAATAACACGACTGTTATATAAACAGCTAAACGTAAAAAAACAATGTAAAAAAATAATAGTAAAAAAATAATAAAAAATATAATTCAACTCTACTTAATGAGTTCTAGACAATGATACCCCACATGCCAGGGTAAAAAAATCTAATACCTTTAAACGAGCAGTTCTTGTATTTATGTATATATATAATCTGAAACTCGGAAACGGCTCCAACGATTTTCATGAAATTTAGTATGCAGGGGGTCTCGGGGGCGATAAATCAATCTAGCTAGGTTTCATTTTTAGAAAACGTCGTTTTATCTATGTTTTCAGGCAGTAAAAAACCCCTACAATATCATTAGAATACGACGGTAAATTTCGCCATCATCTAAAAAGTTCAAATAGCTCGGGAAATCGGGCGGTCCCAAAACCAGAAGACCCCGGTTCGAGTCCAGACGATTATATTTTCCCCTATGAATTTTATTATTATCTCTATGAATTCAAACTCTCACACCCGCGTACAAAATATATACATACAATGCCAAAGGGAAATATAATACACATAAATATATACAGTATACTCATATGATAAAGTTACACATACAATACATAAATACATAAATACTTGTAGCGGGCGGAGGATTACACCCCGGCAGGGGAGACCAGACGGCCGGGGGTCAGGGCGACAGGTTGAGAAACCGACGGACTATCCTAGCCGTGTTTTTGCATCTTGGTTATTATTATTGTTATTTATTTATTTTTCTTTTAACATAATTATAATTTCCAAAAAACACGATTTACCAAAAAAAAATCGCCATATTTCACCCAGATATTAATTATTTATTCAACAAGATAGCAAAGTTTTTTTCATCATTCCTGTTCGAAAAACGAATATTGGCTTCAGTGGATAGCGGGAGCAAAATTTAATTTTAACCCCATGGGACTTTTCATTTCTCTCTTCTGATTGGTCCGCGTTAGTGCCTTAGCATACTAAAGCACTAAAGCGGACCAATCAGAAGAGAGAATTCAAAAATGTGTCGAAATTCAAAAATGTTTGAGAAGCTGTTGTCTTCGATAAGTCACGTGATCAATTTGTCGATTAGATAAATACGCCCATACTTTCAACATAAATATTAATGTTTAATTATTTCATAAAAATGTATTTGTGTTTTATTTCAACTTTCAATATACGTATTGGTAATGTCTATACTCTATACATAGTAGGTTGATACTCCTAGCTTTTTCTCATAGGTAATGATGAAAAATATTGTGTGTCATTCGGGGCCAAAAATTTTTGTTCTCGGGCGGCGTATATTGAATTCCTCGCTACGCTCAGGATTCTACTTTAGAATCCCTC
Source organism: Oeneis ivallda (assembly GCA_029955525.1). Lineage (NCBI taxonomy): Eukaryota > Metazoa > Arthropoda > Insecta > Lepidoptera > Nymphalidae > Oeneis > Oeneis ivallda. Next base: position 22,532,421 of record JARPMR010000006.1, read on the forward strand.
GCTGCGCTCGGAAGTCTACTATAGAATCCTTCACTTCGCTCTGAATTCAAAATAACGCCCTCGGGGAACAAAAAATTCGTTTGGCCCCATATAACACAAATAACTATTTTGTTGCGAGTGCCTAGTTTGAATCCCAGCGAGCGAAGGATTCCAATTTAGAATCACGAGCATAGGGACTGATTCTTATTTAGAATCCTGAGTGTTGTGAGGGATTCAAAGGCACAAGAAACATAAAAGTAAAATTAAAAATTTTAAAAACCCCCCCCGACACAAAAAATAATCTCTAAAAACTAACAAATAATATTTTATACCTATATATAATTATTATCGTCACATATATTATGTAAGTTCAAATATTTTTATTTTCCAAGTGTCGTCGTCGCGTCGCGGGACCGCTAAAGTTTATAAAGTATTTATCCAACAGCTAATTAATTATTACGAATTACATTTAGGTACGAGCGATCTTAAGTTTCATGCATGTATAGTCTACGCTCTACGTAATGCCGCGCGCGACACGTGAGGGCAGACGACGTTGACGGTTGTGTCGATTTTGAGTAAATTCTTTTGTTGCAATCTGCGACTACACCTGTTTTTCTCACTTAGCGGTCCCCCGACGCGACGACGACACTTGGAAAATAAAAATATTTGAACTTACATAATATATGTGACGATAATAATTATATATAGGTATAAAATATTATTTGTTAGTTTTTAGAGATTATTTTTTGTGTCGGGGGGTTTTTAAAATTTTTAATTTTACTTTTATTTAGTCCTTTTTAAAGTAGGTGTAAATATTAGGAAGGTATTTATAGTGATTTGTTAGCGCAGTGGTAATTGAGCCTTATTGATCCCATTTAATTACCCACCTTCGAAATCTAAACCTTACTCTAACATGTCATATTTAAAGTCATGGTTACCTTACCATGTTCTTTCAATATCATTGAAGTAATATGGTACCTTTCGAATCGATAGGACATATGGAAGGTAGTCAGATCACCTCATCAACTATTAAAGAGCTGATGATCTTCAAACGGCTGATCAGGTCATGGTTACCTTACCATATACTTTCAATATCATTGAAGTAACACGGTACCAAATTTCGAATCGATAGGACATATGGAAGGTAGTCAGATCCCCTCATCAACTATTAAAGAGCTGATGATGTTCAAAGGGCTGATCAGGTCATGGTTACCTTACCATATACTTTCAATATCATTGAAGTAACAAGGTACCAAATTTCGAATCGACAGGACATATGGAAGGTAGTCAGATCCCCTCATCAACTATTAAAGAGTTGATGATCTTCAAACGGCTGATCAGGTCATGGTTACCTTACCATATACTTTCAATATCATTGAAGTAACACGGTACCAAATTTCGAATCGATAGGACATATGAAAGGTAGTCAGATCCCCTCATCAACTATTAAAGAGTTGATGATCTTCAAACGGCTGATCAGGTCATGGTTACCTTACCATATACTTTCAATGTCATTGAAGTAACATGGTACCAAATTTCGAATCGATCGGACATAAGGAAGTTAGTCAGATCCCCTAATCAACTAGAAAAGAGCTGATAATCTTTAAACGGCTGAACAGATTTTCATGAAACATGGCTAAGAACACTCGGGATAAAATTATCTATGACACAAAAAAAGCTAAACGAAAATCGGTTCATCCGTTTGGCGGCTACGCTACCACAGACAGATACACAGATACACAGACACGTTAAACTTAAAACACCCCTCTCTTTTTGCGTCGGGGGTTAAAAAATCTTTGCTATCGTGTGATATATTACAACTTTTCACCTCAATAGCGAAAAAATACAACATGACAGAAAAATATTTATTGAAACACTAAGGAATTTTTACATTCATGTATATTAAGTATTTAAATAGGATTAGGAGAGGAAACCACAGTTTCTGAGCAGGTCTTCACACCTTTAGCAAGTCTCCAATCGTTAAATAATTCACAGGCTTTCAAGTATTTTTTATGCGACTTTTCCGGAAAAAGTTTAATTCAGCGTTAAACACTGTTTTCTTTAATTCTGATGGTGTTAAATTATCCCTACAATTACTCATTTTGCTGTTAAAACTTTTATAATAATTATATTAACAAAAAATTAATAGTTTAAATAATAAATTAGAAAATTTTGATGAAATAAAAATAATAAAATGTATGCAATATTTCCGAACTTTTTTTGAGGCGATGAAATGAAAGAGGATGTGTTCTGAAATACACTGCGATCACTACTCAATGCTCTCAGTGGTGAAAAATTCGTTCCAAAGCGTTCTAAATAAAAAAATCGGCCAAGTGCGAGTCGGGCCTCGCTCTTTTAGGGTTCCGTTAAAAAAAATTAAATAAAAATATTTCCATGTACCCATGGAAATATTTTAATTTAATTTTTTTAATTTAATTTAATTTTTATTATTTGTTGTTATAGCGGCAATAGAATTACTGTATCTATTACGGTCTACGAGATACAGCCCGCTGACAGACGGACGGACGGACGGACGGACGGACAGCGTAGGCTTAGTAATAGGGTACCCTTTGGGTACGGAACCCTAAAAACACCTTTTCTCACTGAGTGAGCAAAAACGACTTTTGCTCACTAGTTTTGGGCAGCAAAGTCGCCGTTTGAGCACTACCTAGCTCAAAAAATAAAATTTTATTTCGACTCCTTTTCCGTGTATGGGAGCCCCCTTTATTTTTAATTTAATTTAATTTTTATTATTTGTTGTTATAGCGGCTATAGAAATACACACTCTGTGAAAATTTCAACTGTCTACTTATTACGGTTTACGAGATACAGCCCGCTGACAGACGGACGGACGGACGGACAGCGGAGGCTTAGTAATAGGGTCCCGTTGGCACCCTTTGGGTACGGAACCCTAAAAACGTATTTATTTTTCTATTTTGAGAGAGTGAGATTTCAAAAAAGGAGGAGGTTATCAATTCGTCGGAATCTTTTTTTTTATATCACCGATTACTCGAAGACGCCTGAACCGATTTGGAAAATTCTTTTTTTGTTTCAAAGGGTATACTTCACAGGTGGTCCCATTTAAATTTTATCGAAATCAGTCGAACTATTTTTAAAAAATCATCAATAAATTATATACTTTGTTGTGTGGCCCGTTGAAGTCGGTTTTCTAAAAATAATTTTTTATATTAAATTATTTGCTGAGTTGAGAGTTTGATAACTATAAGTTATTTTTTCGAAATAGTAGGTAGGTACTTCCGAACATCATCCAACAGTTTTTAGAAATCGGTCATCACTCGTATTTTGGTGAACTCTGCCGCAGTCGCAGCGACAGCGGCGAGACTCTATCCCCAGAGGAAGACACCCGCGGTGGGCTTCTGGGCGCGGTCGCCCGCGCCTTGCGCTCAGCAGCCGCCTCCGCGCCGCTCGCCCACGGCGCCCACAGCGCCCACAGCGCCCACTACGCCCACAACGACGACGAGCGCTCACGAGTGTCCGACGACAACGACAACTCCGCGGACTTGCTCGACTCGGAAACTGAACCGTGTCTCGTTACGGACCCAGGTAAATAAAGTATATTCAAATTCAAATTCAAAATTATTTATTTCACGTAGGCCAACCTGTGGCTCTTATGACAAGTCATGACTCTACCACCGGTTCGGAAAGCGGATTCTGCTGAGAAGAGCCGGCAAGAAACTCAGCAGTTGTTCTTTTCAAAATAATCATTTTACAATATTATTATGAAGCTATTACATTATGTAACAAGTTTTTTATACTATCTAACTACTTTTATACTATCTATAACTTTGGTAGAATAAAATATAACATCTCCACAATGAGGGGAAGTTCCAAAAAAAAAAAACTACTGTTCAATTCATGTTAAGTAATACCTACTATTAAGTTAGAGCAGCGGCAAGCCTAGTGGTTAGGACTGCGGTCTTCTATTCGGGAGGTTGCGAGTTCAACCACGATCACGTCATGTGCGTTGAAGGGACGACAGAATACATAGACAATTTTACACTCTTCAATCGTATCGTGAACAGGTGCCGCCGGCGGGAATGGGGCTACTTTCTGTGTGCCCGTCTTAATATGAATTGAATTGTAGTACCAAGTTAATTTTTAATTCTATTCTAACAAAGCTGCATGGGTTAAATCGGCTTGGCATCCAGCTGCCCACAAGTTAGTATATAAATAAAATTAGTAAAAAATAATAATATTGTAAAATGATTATTTTGAAAAGAGCAACTGTTGAGTTTCTTGCCGGCTCTTCTCAGCAGAATCCGCTTTCCGAACCGGTGGTAGAGTCATGACGTGTCATTAGAGCCACAGGTTGGCCTACGTGAAATAAAACATTTTGAATTTTGTCAAATCAACAATCGTTGCCAAAAAAATCGTAGTTTACAATCTATAGTAATAATGATCCCAACACTGTCATAATAATGGTCCAACATAAGTCAAACAGGAAAAATCCATCTAAAAGCGTTATTGTTGTAGAATGTGCGGAGGAGTGGTGGTCGGGAGCGGAGGGCGCGGGCGCTTGGAGCGGAGACGAGCTGTCGCCTGAGAGGGAGTCGTGCGGAGACGGCGACAAGGGTTAGTTGTACACGTATACATGCGGTATTGTTGTAGAATGTGCGGAGGAGTGGTGGTCGGGAGCGGAGGGCGCGGGCGCGTGGAGCGGAGACGAGCTGTCGCCTGAGAGGGAGTCGTGCGGAGACGGCGACAAGGGTTAGTTGTACACGTATACATGCGGTATTGTAGAATGTGCGGAGGAGTGGTGGTCGGGAGCGGAGGGCGCGGGCGCGTGGAGCGGAGACGAGCTGTCGCCTGAGAGGGAGTCGTGCGGAGACGGCGACAAGGGTTAGTTGTACACGTATACATGCGGTATTGTAGAATGTGCGGAGGAGTGGTGGTCGGGAGCGGAGGGCGCGGGCGCGTGGAGCGGAGACGAGCTGTCGCCTGAGAGGGAGTCGTGCGGAGACGGCGACAAGGGTTAGTTGTACACGTATACATGCGGTATTGTTGTAGAATGTGCGGAGGAGTGGTGGTTGGGAGCGGAGGGCGCGGGCGCGTGGAGCGGAGACGAGCTGTCGCCTGAGAGGGAGTCGTGCGGAGACGGCGACAAGGGTTAGCTGTACACGTATACATGCGGTATTGTTGTAGAATGTGCGGAGGAGTGGTGGTTGGGAGCGGAGGGCGCGGGCGCGTGGAGCGGAGACGAGCTGTCGCCTGAGAGGGAGTCGTGCGGAGACGGCGACAAGGGTTAGTTGTACACGTATACATGCGGTATTGTTGTAGAATGTGCGTAGGAGTGGTGGTCGGGAGCGGAGGGCGCGGGCGCTTGGAGCGGAGACGAGCTGTCGCCTGAGAGGGAGTCGTGCGGAGACGGTGACGGCGACGGTTATTTGTACAAGCGAAGCAACGGTTGGATCATGCGTCATGCTCGTGAACGGGTGTCGCCTACGGGAATGGTGCATCCAGCTGCCCACAAGATAGTATAAAAAACTTATTACAATGTAATAGCTTCATAATAATATTGTAAAATGATTATTTTGAAAAGAGCAACTGCTGAGTTTCTTGCCGGCTCTTCTCAGCAGAATCCGCTTTCCGAACCGGTGGTAGAATCATGACTTGTCATAAGAGCCACAGGTTGGTCTACGTGAAATAAATAATTTTGAATTTTGAATTTTTTTTACGACGGTTAAAGGTGCGGACTGAAAACTGAAAGGTCGCAAGTTCGAATCCCACCCGTTGCACTTTTGTCGTACCTACTTTTAACACAAGCTTTCCGCTTTTTTGGGGGGGATAGGAGGATATTAGTCAACTTCAACTTGGCTGATATTCTTTTTAAAAAATAAAAATAATAAAAATAAAAAACTAAGTGTGTTGTGCACAGAAGCGGAAGGCGAAGGCTCAGCGGAGTCACAGTCGATGTCGGAGCGGGACTCTCTGCGCAACCTGTCCGCGGCGATCGCGGCGCGCCAACGTTGGGAGGCCGAGGCGGAGGAGGCGGCGCGAGGTGCACTGCTGGAGCGCGTGTTGGCGTTGGACCTGCGGCTCGCGGATCTTTTGCGCGCGTTGGCCGCCGCCGCGCAGGCCGCCAACAGTCCCGCGCCGCGAGCGCCCGACACGCCCACTGCTGCGTTGGCGCACGCACTCAGGTATGAGATCCTTACTGGGTACCAATTATTGTCTTAAAGTTATTCCATTGATCGTAATCGTTTTCGATGACATTAGCGTCTAAGTAAAATAATCCTTGATTTTTTCTACGATTCTTTGATTTCTTACACGTACATAACTTCGAAAAGTCATGCGTACCCGAGATCGAACCTGTGACTCCCGAATAGATCACAGTCCTAACCACTAGTCTAGCACTGCTTCTGTTTCTAAAAATACTTTATGTCGTAGGGATAAAATCGAGGTGACGGAGAAGAACGTAGCAGATGTGGTGGTGAAGAAGTTGGCGGAACTAGACGCCTGCAAAAACCTCATGGAGCAGTACCAGCACTCCATTGAAGTAAGTCTCATTTTGTGCTCTAACAAGCGATAGACGTCCTCTGCTGAACAAAGGTCTTTTGCATGGACTTTCACAGGCCTCACTCTTGCGCCGCCTGCATCCAGCAGTTCCTTTTGACTCGTCTGATGTCGTCGGTCCACCTATTGGGAAGTCTAGTCTCGTTTTATTCCACTCTTAATCACAATTCTCTAATAATAATAATTATTGAACGCTTTAACCAAATTACAATATGACTGTGTTTTAAAGTGACAATTTTGTTTAAAATCGTAAAGTCTTGTAATATTTTGTTTATCACTTGAATTTTAAGAGAAATTATTATTACCAACACAAGGTGCGACTTTTTAATCGATAAATATTTTTTAAATGATAAGATATCAATATGTAATATAATGTATCATTTTACAAAGAAAACCTATCCAAATCTAAACTTAAAATAAACGCAGCATTACGTACCGTAAATTCTAAAAGCCAGAATTTTAATGACTAACAAAAAGATTATTTGTCGATCAAAAAATCAGCCCCAAAATCTAAATATATAAAAGGCAAAGGTGACTGACTGACTGACTGACTGACTGGTCTATCAACGCACAGCTCTAACCACTGGACGGATCGGGCTGAAATTTTGCACACAGATAGTTATTATGACGTAGACGTCCGCTAAGAAAGGATTTTTGAAAATTCCAACCCCAAGAGGGTTAAATGGGGGTTGAAAGTTTGTATAAAAGTCCGTCATTTATCAAATTATTTTTCATGTAATATCCATGAAACTTGAATTTTTGGGCTTTCGATAAAAAAATAAGAAATACGTGTTTCGCAAATTTTGAAAATTCCACCCCCAAAGATTTCAAATAGGGGATGAAAATTTGTATAAAAGTCCAGATTTTTAAGTTAATTTTCAAGTAATATCCATCAAACTTGGTACTTTAGCTTTCATCTAAATATATAAAAGGCAAAGGTGACTGACTGACTGACTGACTGACTGACTGACTGACTGACTGACTGGTCTATCAACGCACAGCTCTAACCACTGGACGGATCGGGCTGAAATTTTACTTAACGTAACTTAACGTGAGCTAACCAACCGGTGAGAAACCATTTTTGAAAATTCAACCTCTAAGGGGGTAAAATAGGGGTTTGAAAAATCGAACTTAATGTGAGCGAAGCCGCGGGCAAAAGCTTTTACCAATAAAAGTCTAACTTAACGTGAGCTAACCAACCGCTAAGAAACCATTTTTGAAAATTCAACCTCTAAGGGGGTAAAATAAGGGTTTGAAAAATCGAACTTAACGTGAGCGAAGCCGCGGGCAAAAGCTAGTATTATTATAATTCTCTTTTTGTTAAAGTAACTATTAAGTACAAAAAAACTGATTTAACAAAAATTAAAAATGGTCGGAAGATCGATTTTTTTATTATTTAGGAAATACTTAAAAAAAAACGTATAACGAGTAGCGTTAGTGCCGTTAACTGATTTAATGTGAAACAGGTATTTACACCATTCAGGGCCTGTTTGGCGATCTCGAGTCAAGAGTGAAGTGCAAAGGTTAATACCATCTCACTACTATACGATACCAGCTTCTGTATGCGCACATCTGTCTCACGTCGTGTGCTCTCTCTCTGTTCATTTAATTCCAACCACCAACAATATATTCACTCATTCTTCTCAACGACTGACCTCTTTAATCTATGATCACGCTGCTGTCATTTATTTGGACCCATTTGCTTGACGCCATCTTAGCGCTGTAAGCAGTTACGAGTCCGAGGAACTAAAATTAGTGAGGTCACTAGTTGACAGTGTATTTGATACTTTTTGGCGCTTCCTGCGTCCTTATATTATTAGTTCCAGAGACACTCGCATGTCAAATGTGGCGCTTCAAATTGATCCATAATTTAAACTGTCATTTGTCATAGGGGACAGCCAGTCCAATCATAGATTAATAAATGATAGAGGTCAATGTTCTCAACCCATCGCGTCGGTAAAAAGTAGCCTACCTCACTCTTCAAGTCCATTACTATAGCTGTATAATAAATCCGTATCGTAATCGTAATATCTATCCGTAGCTCTGCTTGGGGCGCTATTTAAGGAGGAAGAGACATACCTTCTCAAGAAAAGATTCACGCTAGATGGCGCTGTTAGGGCGTTTGACAGATTTTTAATTTTTTCGCATAGTTGCTATGCACAGATTTTAAAAATATTGAAATTGCGCCAGTATACCAATGCCTATTATTTTATCAAATCATTAGCTTACTTTAAAACGAAGCCATTTAGATGATTAATCAAATATAAATATCTGTCATATCGAATTACTGTAGAGACGCGATACCCACGCACACATTGACAACATGGTTGGTATCCATTAGGGTTGTGGTTCTAACATGAACTACGAATTGTTTACTATAAAATTGAACTAGATGGCATTAAAACAAAAGCTGCTTCGTTTTGCATCGTATTTTTTTTATAAATAATTCAGATAAGTACAAGTTAGCCTTTTTTGAGCTTTGACATGGTGGTAAGTGATGATGCAGTCTAAGATAGGAGCGGACTAACCTGGAAGGGGTATGGCAGTTTTTTATGAAACCCATACTGTATGTATATCTACCCCTTTGGTTTCTACATGGAATAGTACCAAAACGCTAATCGCTTGGAGGCACGGCTTTGCCGGTAGGTTTTATTCGCCACGGCCGAAGCCTCCCACCAGACCAGACTAGAGAAAATTATAAAATTTTATAAATTATAAAATATACTTATTATAAAATATAAAATTCAAAATTTCCCTGCCGCGAATCGAACCCGGAACCTCCCTCTAATAAGACCACAGCGCTTACCATTGCGCCAGGGAGGTCGCAAGACTAAAGACTTTAGGTACCTACCTACATCAGCAGGACTCACATGCACGCTTTACCGCGGACGGCAAGGGCTGCGGCTAGGGTTGCCTATTGGGTTGTTATTTCAAATATACCTAATGAAAACGAACAATAGGGTAGGTATTTGACTACTTTTAGAAAATCATATTAAATTGTTAATAATGCTATGCTGAAGCTAACAAAACGTATATTTCGGCATAATTTTCAGTATTTTTCATAAAAATCGAGAAATAAATTCAAAAAAATAAATTGCCGCGGAAACGTTGGTTCCATTTGTTTACATGACGTCACAGTTCACACACAGTTCAATGACAATTCCAAAGCCCAAAGGTGGCGTGAACTGTGACGTCATTCGAGATTCAAGAACGTTTTCGATCTCGTGAACATGGCCAGAATTAAAGCAATTTTAATTAATGTTTTCTAATTAAATAAACCTTTATTTTTTAGTTTTGTCGTATGGAATAATGTTTTTAGTTAATAATCTTTTAGGATGACACCAGATGAAACGATATTTTTAATAATAGTCAAATACCCTATTGTCCTTATCTTTAAAACTATTGAAACGATTATAACGATATCTTGAAGTAAATGTAAGCCAGTAAAAAAAGATTGGTCGCATATTTTCGGAGAAATAGAATAGAATAAAAATGTTTTGTATTCAAATAAACTTTTTTACAAGTGCTTTTGAATCGTCCGTCCATGAGTCTACCACTGGTTCGGAATGCCGTTCCTGCCGAGAAGAACCAGCAAGAAACTCGGCAGTTTTCAAAACAAGTTTACATTATACTTAGGAGATAGCTATGTATGCAGTGTTTCCACAATGATGAATCGCTGGAATAAATTATATTCACGTTTTTTTGTCATTTATATAGTCTTCAATTGTATAATAATATGCTTTTTTCATGAGATTAGTTTTAACTGATTTCTTAAACTTGTGTAAAGGCAAGTCTAAGATCGACTGTGGAAATGCATGGACAAACATACATACATACATTATTATGTTTGTAAGCCCTAATAGATTGTGATATAGGTGATTTGCATTTCCAATAATATTACACACATGCATGTCGAATTGATACCTAACCTCTTTTTGAAGTCGGTTAAAAATAGTTTTTTCTTCAAAAGTTGTGAAAATATAGTAGTTCTGTAAAATTAAATAATTTTAGGTTTTTAATGATTTCAAATATTTTAAACCTTATCAAGCCATTTGACAATTTTGAAATTCAGTCTTAAGAGTAATAAAATAAGGTTAACATTCCAACCGTACAAATTAAAGCATAATGTCGCTGATCGCTAGTTTCGGCCGGCGCGGCGGCTTCTTTGATATTATTACTATCGAGTGTCGCGGCCGCCGGCCGGCGCGCAGCGCAGTTTGTTTCTTGTGATCTTGTCTAACTTCACTTGGTAGGTAGGTACTTACCCTAATACATGACTGCTACTTTCTTCAACGGGCTTTATTTTTTTAGCTCGCCAACCGGCTTCGGGGCGACTGTTTTTTATCATAAAATGCACAAAAAGTATTAAATTTTAGAAATGGTTGTTTAGATATAATATTTTTATACCTATTTTATTTTCTTCACGACACAATAATTAGGTAAAATATATACCTACTGAACCGATTTGGCTGAAATTTGAAATAGAGATAGCTTTTTCCCTGGATATTAGTCTAAGCCCTGGATTAACTTAATTATAGAAAATTTTCATCCCGACAAATTCACAGTTCCCGCGGGATTAGTACTAAAAACTTAAATCCACACAGGTAAAGCCGCGCAAAAACAGTAGGTAAATTATCAAAACATGAAGGCTACACAGTAGACATTAGACAATCATACTTCATAATATAAACGCGTAAGTGTGTTTGTTTAGTTTGTTGGTTTGTCTTTCAATCACGCCGCAACAAAGCTACCTACGGATCGAGGTGATTTTTTGCATAGGTATAGTCAGGTATAGTTGAGGACCTGGAGAGTGACATAGGCTACTTTTATCCCGGAAAATGAAAGATTCCCCAGGGATTTTAAAAACTAAATCCACGTAATAAAAGTTACCTAAACCGACTTTATATCACTTTTTGGACCATCTTTTAAACTACTGAACCGATTTTGATAAAACTTGCAATGTTCCCTAGGTTGAAAAATACCTAATCCAATTTAAAAAGAATTATTGCAATTTGATTAATATTTTTGGAGAAATACATGGACAAACATACATACATACACTTGTGAAATTTAAATCCGAAAATTGTGCAATTCTAATAATATAACATCCATTCGGATCGAATTGATAACCTCCTTTTTTCAAATCGGTTATAAAACAGCATTATAAAAGCAGAATTCGTCGTTTTAGCCCACGACGGTGTCCACTGAATAGATAGGCGGAGATAGTGTCACTGTAGTTGGAAAATTAAATAACTACACTTTTTGCGAAATCGACTTTATTACATTTTCAGAAAGTCCAATATTTGAAATATTACCTTTTACTAGGGGTCCAATCAATACAAACTATCGTCGCTGTAGTTGGAAAATTAAATAACTAACAAAACCAATATCGCGAGTAAAACGCGATTTAGTGTTTGTTTGTTTGTTGTTTTCATAAACAATTTAACGGTCCATGTTTTGATATTATGTTATAGATTGTTACTGTATCTATTTCTGAATCTACTTGACGTACATTTTGATTCATTTGTTTGTGAGAAAAAAAATAAAAAGCAATTATTTAGTTTTCCCTCACCAAAGTTTTGAATATTTGATGCACTTATTTATTTTTCCATGTCAGTTGTTTAGTTCTTCCTCGTCAATATTGCGTTGAAGTACGATAATGTGACGATATAAGTACCATTATTTAGTTTTTCCACTTTACTGAGATGTTAAAATGACCCGTTATTTACTTATTTTACTATGACAATCCTATTTAAGGGTATTAATTTAATAAAAAAACCGGCCAAGTGCGTATCGGGCCACGCGCAGTGTAGGGTTCCGTAGTTGCAAGTCACAAATATTATTGCTGACCTAGGATAGTGCTTTTGTTTTATTTATGAATATTGAATAAATTTTGAGTTTCATGGTTTAAATACTATAATATATTACAAAATATGCAACTTACACTACGTGTAATACCTAACTTAGAAAAAACAGATATAACTCCTTAACTAATGAACCCTGCTTAGCCGTGATAGTTTTCCTTTAAAATTCATTATATATACTACTGCTGTGAATTTTTTCTTGTATCCTATATACAACCATTTAGCTGGCAGAGGGGGGGACACTTGACTAATAAAATTTAGCACTATAAAATATCATATTATTTCACAAACGGATCCCTGAATTGAAAAATGATGTTCCCACACCCACAATATTTTTGAAAGACCTACTCAACGAAACCCCACACTATGGGATACACGAGAATAAAAAAATTCTTCCTCCACTTTACATGTAGGGGAGGTACCCTAAGAGAAATTATTTTTCACAATTTTATTTCACGACTTTGTCGGCGTGATTGATATTTATACCGTTGTCAAATTACAGATTTCTAGTACCAATAGTCTCTGAGCTAAACCGCGGACAGACAGACAGATAGACGGACGGACGGACATGGCGAAACTAGTAAGGGTTCCTTGTTTACTACGGAACCCTAAAAAAGGAGGATTTTTAAAAGAAATCCAACAAATAAACATTTCTTTTTATATATTATTGTAAAAAGTAATCAATAAAACGACTGAAGCAACTAGATTCTTCTATCAGACTTACAAAATAAAACATAAAAAAAAAACCACATAACAATAAATTATACGATTCTACTCATAAAATCAACAAAATTTCACTTTGAATTTAACAATTATACTTATTAAAAACTAAGTATCAACTGAAATGATAACTATCAACTTTTCTTCAGTTTTACCATTATAAATTTAAATTTAACAATTAAGCTCAGCTGGTTCAAATCAAATAGCGAGTAAAGTTCAGTATAATCAAAACTATCCTTTTCAAGTTATAATTAAACTAAGAATGGTTTAATCGAACTAGGGGTATGTAAGTGACGCTAGTAATTGTTATAATAACGACTCTACTCATAAAATAATAAAGATTTTAATAGTTTGTGGAACACTAGGATTGAAGACTAGCTAATGATTGATTCCCGCAGAAGTTCTCTAACTTTCTGGGATAAAATATAGTGCATGTTCTATTCTGATGTATAAGCTATGACATCGTGAAGCTTTATCAAAATCCGTCTAAATGTTTTTGCGTGAAAGTGTAACAAACATTCATCCACCCACCTTCACAAACTTTTGTATTTATAATATTAGTAGGATGCCAAAAAGAAAAAGGTACATAATTACGTCCATTTAAATTTAAACTAAGATTCTAATGAAATTATAACAGCTATCATCTTTCTTTTAGTTTTACCTTTGTATAAATGTACTTATTCAATTTTAATAGTACCTATATCTTTGCAATCATGGGATGATAAATTAAATAACTGACTTTGTTTAATTTTTCCGAACTTAATTCCCCTGTAAATTAAAAATTCGAGGGAAACTAAATAACTAACTTTATGCATTTTATTCGCTTTTGAAGTGATGTAAGAGAGAACTTATTTATTTTTTGCTAAGTTATCTACTTTTTCTTAGCTACTTTTTTATCAATTTTTCAATATATATTTTTCCAAGTATGGCGCCTTGCAAGATTCATCTTATATATAAAATTCTCGTGTCACAATGTTCGTTCCCGTACTCCTCCGAAACGGCTTGACCGATTCTCATGAAATTTTGTGAGCATATCGGGTAGGTCTGAGAATCGGCCAACATCTTTTTTTCATAGCCCTAAATGATAAGGGTGACCAACCACTAAATATTTTTGCTGGCGGTACGAAGTTCGCTGGGTCAGCTAGTTTTCATATAACTTTTTAATCAATGATGATAATCAAAAATTAGAATTATAGAAAGATGCGGCTTTAATTGGACTTTCTGAAAATGCAACAGTCGATTTCGCAAAAAGTGTAGTTATTTAATTTTCCAACTACAGCGACAATATATCGTCGCTGTAGTTGGAAAATTAAATAACTAACAAAACCAATATCGCGAGTAAAACGCGATTTAGTGTTTTTTTGCGTCAAAAATGGCGATAACTTTGTTTTCATAAACAATTTTATATATGTTAAAGTTTCTTACTGTATCTATGTCCGAATCTACTTGCCATAAACTTTGATTAATTTGTTTGTGAGAAAAAAAATAAGATGCAATTATTTAGTTTTCCCTCACCAAGGTTTTGAATATTGATACACTTATTTATTTTTCCATGTCAGTTATTTAGTTTTTCTTCGTCAAGATTCCATTTAAGTTCGAAAAACTAACGATATAAGTGCCTTTGTTTAATTTTTCCACAGTAGTGAGACTTTATAAAGACCTATTGTTTACTTATTCAACTTTGAAAATCCTATACATGTGTCTCATTAGATCAAAAATAGAATGTTTTTTTAAAGTAAAACCAACAAAAAACGTTTCTTATTATTAACAGCTTAAAAATAAAATGAAAAAAACACTGAAACACCTTCATTCTTCTATCTGACTTGATAACAACTTATCATGATCATTCGAGTGTTTAAAACCAATGGTTACGTTTGTCAAATGGCTAACTCAAACTCTTAAGGAAGTTCAAAGATGCTCATCGATTCGCAAGTATCTATGAACTTATTAAGCTTTTCAATTAGCCGATTAGCTAAAGTAACTTATGAGAATTTTCTTATACATTCACTCTATGGAAACAAAACATTCACAAAAACAAATTCGATACATTATAGGTACTCACTTGATCACTATCATCTCTGATGAAAAGTGATCTGAAGTGAAGTGATGAAACGCGTTTGCCTTGAAGATTGGCCTTTTCACTCTTGTAGTATCGGGAAACCCACGATTTCAGAAGAAATATCCGGAGCCTAGTCGTGCGAACGAGAAATGAAGACTTAAACGCTTCGTGTGCGTAGATGGGATATCAAAGATGTAGTAATGGAAAGCATCCGATGACTTAAGTAGTCCACTCACTTATTAAACGACTTCTTACGCTCTCTACCTATAAAAAGACTTGTCATCATCACTGACTGACTGATTTATCAACGCACAACCTAAACCACTAGATTTAGAAGCTTGAAATTTTGACAGTAGGTTCCTTTTATAATGTAGGCATCTAATAAGTAGGGATTTTTGGAAATTCTATCCCCATGGAGGTTAAATAGGGGGTGAAAGTTTTTACGGTAGTCAAACATTTTTGCAAGTTAAGTACATCAATGAAACCTGCTATTTGAGCTTTCAATAAAATATGAAGACAGGGATTTAGCTTTTCGATTATAAATAAAGAAGTACGTGTTTCACAATTTAAACCTGATTTCATGCGGATGAGATCACGGGGGCAAAATCTATTTTACTCATAATCTTGAGCTTGATGGCTACAAATTCCAAGTACCCTATTCAGAACCATTTCAGGATTAAAAATCGTCAATGTTTTGCTTTGTGACGAAGGAATAGATGCATAGTGCATACCGCCTGTAATCGAACATGTATTAATCTCATTATGCGAAAATTATTAAGTTTTTGTAATCGGCAAAGGGTGTTATGCCATTGTAATTAACTCGTGAGCAATGTTAATTTCCCTTCCATTATCCTCCTTGTCGGTCGCCCAGTAGTACGGTACAAGCCCTTAGACATATATGGACCATCATTACCATATTGACAATAATGATGCCTGAAAACTGGACAGTGGAATCTTACTTACTTACTTTTCAATTTAAAAAGTACCCTTACATTGCAATCATGACACACGCAAAATTAAATAACTGATTTTAATTAATTTTTCTGGTCTGCATGGCCCCTGTTAAGCAGAATATGTGTCGAGGGAAAACTAAATAACTAACTTTATGCATTTTATTCACTCTCGAAGTGATGCAAAGAGAGAACTTATTTATTTTTTGCTAAGTTATCTACTTTTTCCTCGCTACTTTTGTATCAATTTTTCAGTATTTATTTTTCCAAATGTGGCGCCTTGCAAGATTCATTTTCATATATCTTTTTAATTAATAATGATAATCAAAAATTAGAATTACAGAAAGATGCGGCTTTAATTGGTCTTTCTGAAAATGCAATAAAGTCGATTTCGCCAAAAGTGTAGTTATTTAATTTTCCAACTACAGCGACGATATAAATGTGACCATTCCGTGAAAATGGCAACTCTGTAACTACTGTGAATACCTCATGGAACTAGGAATTGCGACTACGTGAATACCTATTATTGGGTATGACCACTGATACTGTGACGTCAATTCAGTATACTGTGAAGCCTTGCCTTTTTAATTTGCTATACTGGTAACTGTTTAAAACGGAACGCAGTCCAGTATACTGTCATCCCCATTTTTCAAATCTCTAGGCGCTGTAATTTTTTTAATCACTTGGTCAAAGTATTGAGAGCTCCTTACCTTGAAAGCGCCAGTGCTCAAAGTACAAAAATGGTAGCGATTTATGACGTCCCTAGGGTAGGTACTGCGGCAGTGTACTGGCAGTCCATAACGGAACGAATTTTTCACCAGTAAGAGCACTGAGCAGTGCTCGCAGTGTTTATCGGAACACACCCATTGTAAATTCAATTCTCGTTCTTAGTTAAGAACCTTCATAAAATAGGTTGTTAATAGGTTCCTAGCTATCCCATATCCAGCGAAGTACTTTTACAGTTTATTGAAAGATGGCGCTGACAATGTTTTTAAACTTTCATGGTAGATGGCGCCAAAAAATTGATTAACCAAATGTAAATTGACACTCACACATTCGTAATTTGAAAGGTTTTGATGCCCCTTTTTTTATTGAAATATAATGATAAATAATGAAAATATTTGCCTGAAATTTGTATTTGCGCCTATAAAAAGGCCTAAAGGAATGATAAAACAAATTAAATAAAATAAAAAATGTATATCTTTCAAGATTAATCAAAAAGAAAAATGTATGAAAGTCGAGCTCTGCACATGCACCTTAAGGACAAACTTTCGCATTTATATTATTATTTAGTTGATTATTCATTAGTTTCTTCTATAGCAAGGTTTGAAAGACGTATGTCTCACAGCTCCTCACATCAAAATCTGCTATCCAAACCTGTGGTAGAGTCTTAACTTGTCATAGGCGCCACATATATCCACTGGTGGATCCAATCAGTGGTTGCTAGTGGATTGAACTTGTTGTTAATTTTTAATTTTTTGAAATTATTGAATTGCAAAGTACAATTATAATAATTAATAACATTATCTATAATATAATAAAACTGTAACAGGTCCAATTCTGTACATTGAAGATATTTTGAAAATTTTTGTTTGAGGGCACTCTATAATCGATACTGAAGCCAAAACAATTTTTTTTTAATTTTTTGTCTGTCTGTCTGTCTGTCTGTCTGTATCTTGGCCGCGCATCACGCCGAAACTACTGGACGGATTTAAATGAAACTTGGCACGATTTAAGTTAATACTACGAGGTATAATATAGGATACTTTTTATCCCGAAATTCAGCACGGTTCCCTTGGGAGAGGGGATGAAAGTCAAAATGCGTATTTCGCTGTAATTCATTAAGGCGTATTTCGATTTAATTCATTCTTTTTTTGTTAGAAAGCAGGTTCTTTAGAGATTGTCCTGTAATTATTTCAAGGTCGTCAATTTCGTAGTTCGGAAATTATAGACATCACGATCTTCAGTATAAGGTCCAAATAACTTGAACCCCGGAATCTACAAGATACTTTGAATGAACGGCTCATCTTAAGCTGGCAAGCGCACTTTATTGTATATAGCCATCGTGGATAGCCCTATTTTGTCAAAGTCAAACTACTCCAAAGGCGTCAGATTTTGCCAAACGATCATTATACCTACATACTACATAGTAGGTATGGATGTAATACATCGTATGGACTTAATGCTACAGTGTTTTCCTATGCAATTTAATATTCTAATCATACTAATATTATCAATGCGAAAGTGTGTTTGTTTGTTGGTTTGTCCTTCAATCACGCCACAACAGAGCCACGGATCGACGTGTTTTTTTGCATGGGTACTATAGTTGAGGACATAGGCTACTTTTTATCCCGGAAAATCAAAGTGTCCACGAGAGATTTTAAAAACTAAATCCACGCGGACGAAGTCGCGGGCATCAGCTAGTTAATATAATAAGTATACATCATCATTAGCAACCCATCAACGGCTCACTACTGAGCTCAGGTCTCCTCTAAGTATAAATACAAATATATAAGGATACCAACAAAAATAATTAATAATTATGTTATGGGAGAGAACACACGACGTCACAATCACGTAGCTCCATAGCAGCGCGTTGACTCGCGACCACCAGCACTGCATACGTTGTAATATAACGATTGTATATAACTGGGATAGTGTAAATAGTGCAAGTAAATAAAAAGTATCGGCCGAGCTTCTGAAAGAAATTGTATGTAATTAACACTTGTATGTAAAAAAGTAATTAGTGACTGAGTCCAAAACATGGGGTTATTCAAGGGGGGGGGACCAACAAATTCCTGAAAAGCCGGCAACGCATTGGTGGTGCCTCTGTTGCTACAGATGTTCATGGGCGGCGGTGTTCACTTGACATCAGGTGACCCGCCTGCACATTTCCGCGCTACTCGTATTTATATTCAAAAAAACCCATAAGGCTTTACTTGATATATAATATTCGTTTACGTTCAAAAATAGTTAGTTTGACTCGAACGAGAAATTCGTAGTAGGTATTCTATATGTAATTGATTATTTTTTGTATAAAACAAGAAATTTTAATCATGATTAGCCAGTATACTAATACTAATAGTTATGTATCTGCATTTATTGTACATCAGAATTGTAGTACCACAAGTTGATAACAAATATAAATTACAACGATTTGTCTGTGATGTTGATTGAGCAAGATTCTATTGTCATTGTGTTTCAAGTACAAAGGTCTAATTCATCGGTGCTTACAATTGGGTATTTGACTGTAGTCAAAATAACATTTGTAAAAACAGAAAATAAATCGGTCCAAAAACAAATAAATTAAAGAGCTTTAAAGTTTCCTGTTAGACAGAGAGAGCGCTAGTGAATTGTGATGTCACAATTCAGCAGCTTCATACACACTCCATAGAAAATTTCGTTTTAGAAAGAGACAGATACAGTCACAGTAAAACAGCTTATAATTCCGAGACTAGTAAAGATATTTAAAAAAAGAAATGGTATACGTGTTATACTACGGCCGTTCAGAGAATGCGTTCCTGACACGTCGCGATTGAACTGACGACGTAACTTTGTAATGGCGTTGCAGTTACGATAAAAATATTATTGCTGGTTGTTTACCGTTTTAACAATTGATGAGCATTAATAGTAGATTGTTACACAAGGGACGTAAGTAAGCTATTACAGAACAAGATCCAATTTGGCGCCAGTGCGAGCGCAGCTCGCATAGGGCGCTAATGGATCGCGTGCACCCGAGATATTTAGTCACACGAGCGAGCGCAGCGAGCGAGGGTGAATATAGTTCGAGGGTGTAATAGCTACTTGCAACCGAGGTAAGCATTCTACTTTATATCATTCTTGCGAGGTAAATAAAACATTGGTAATGCAAAATCCCTTTACGAACAAACTTCACAAACTTTCAGATCAAATGAAATGCCGCCATTTCCATTTTTTTTTCGTAAATAGTTTTCTATTTTTTTTTTTTACGGCTCTGAGTTCCAAGGAGTTTTGCATAGTTTGAAATGTATGGAAATTAAATGCCGCCATGTTCAGTGTTTTTTTTTCAGTAAAAAGTTTTCTTACCATTTTATAAGAAAAGAGATTGTTTACCAAGGAGTTTTGCATAGCTTGAACTGTAATGTGAACATTACAATTCAAGCATAGTGCGACGTAATGTTGCCTTGAATTGCAAACACCAACTTACAAGGAGACTTTCCACCATAGTAATCCCTAGTTACTGAGCAAGTATGATATAAAACAAGATTATTATATCAATAATCAATTAATGTTATAATTTTGTGACAGTTGTCGTGACTAACTGACAGGTGTCAGGAACGCATTCTCTGAACGGCCGAACTTTATAATATTTAAAAAAGTTATTTGAAATCAATAAAAAAATATCAGTCAAATACCCAATAGGGAATATGCATAAAATTTAAATTTGTCTCAAATATTTTTTTCTAGATTCTTTATTGCCTTAACATTATACTTAAAAGGTATTTTTTTTATTTAGTTATTATTTAAACCCAGAAAATATTATATAGAAAGTGAAAAATAAAGGAGGGAAATTCAAACTTACAAAACGCGTCGCCATTGGTCGAAACGAAATGTGACGTCATTTGTGTTACGGTTGATTTACGGCGTCGATATTCATACAGTGTTTGTGAGAAAAATTGTTTAAAACTGTATTCCTGTGTGATTACTTGTGAATTTATATTTGTAGTCAATCTAGGTCGATGACAGAAACTGGTTTTGTCAAAGCACAATCGGATAATTTACCGGAAATAGATGCATTTATGATGTCAGTATATTTTGTATCAAATCTCGATTTTACGAGCGCAGAGATCAAAGGAGTGAAAGCTGCAAGATAATTATTATGTTACATGGTATATTTTAGTCCTTAACATAGATTTTTATTCTTATATGTTTAAATAATACTTAAAACAAAACATAGCCTTTAAATAACCATCTGTGTTCCTAAACTCCTAATTTACGTCTATATCATGATAATTTATATAAACAATCCAAATACGTAATATTATGTTATTGAAGCTCACTCAAGTTTGATATGTTTATATACTTTTTGTAAATAAGTATTAGATAAATACGATATTCCGATTTATATGAACAATTTTCTTACACTTTTTTTTCGTACTTTCGCATCTCGTGGAATACGAAAAAATCGGCCAAGTGCGAGTCGGGCCTCGCTCTTTTAGGGTTCCGTTAAAAAAAATTAAATAAAAATATTTCCATGTACCCATGAAAATATTTTAATTTAATTTTTTTAATTTCATTTAATTTTTATTATTTGTTGTTATAGCGGCAATAGAAATACATAATATGTGAAAATTTCATCTGTCTATCTATTACGGTTTACGAGATACAGCCCGCTGACAGACGGACGGACGGACGGACAGCGTAGGCTTAGTAATAGGGTACGTTGGTACCCTTTGGGTACGGAACCCTAAAAACACTTTATCGGGTGTACTAATAATAGTGTTGTTTTGTATTTAGGTACCATACAATACTTGTAAGAAGGTTTTTTAACTTCTTCCATGGTTTGTGTAGCAATTAAAACTGAAAATAAGTATGAAGTAACTGAAACGCTATAGTAAACAAACACGGGACATGTCGAATGACGTCATCAAAAGCGCGCGCTAAATGGTGGCGTTTGAACGGCTCAAATTTATTCAATGTTTTAAATTTCACTTTGAAAAATTATTTGACTATTTTCAAACCTATTTATATTTTTTATATGTTATAGAGATGTAAATGATTAATTTAAGAAATTAAAAAAAATTCATGCATGTTCCCTATTGTTTGTAGTTGGTGAGATATCCTCGATACTCCTTTCTGTGCTAACGAATATTGTTGATGCAACTTATATTTGTGGTGTTACTCTACGCATAGACGTAAAGGCTGAAAAGTATCACTATGCAAAAATGTATTCAACGCTTGCTAGTTATTCAACACCTAACTTTACAACTACACACATCAAAAGTGTCTAGGGATCAAGCATTTTTATGCGGATTTCTTGAGATTGAGATGTGGCTTTGTAATAAATTTATGATTTTATAAATTTATATGGATCCTTTTTGGTGCATTTCATAATTTCATAATCAGCGATTAAAATCCTGCCAGGAAGTCCATCCTTATAGTGGTGGAACCATCATGGTATGGGCGGGTATTTGGATCGGCGGAAGAACTGAGTTGATTTGGATCAGAGGCAACCTCAACGCTCAAATTTATGCTGAGACGATTGTATCAGACGTCATCGTTCCTCTACAAGTGCAAATCGGTCCCTTATTTCAGTTAATGCATGATAATGCACGACCGCACACCGCAAGAGTTGTAAGACAGACTCTCGCCGCAGCTAACATCAATGTCCTGCCCTGGCCTGCTCAGTCGCCAGACTTGAACCCGATTGAGCATGCATGGGATATGCTACAGAGAATAGCTCTGCCGAATATGGAGGGTATCCAGTGGCAAGAAGACCTTTTTTTGTTGTTGCAATGAACATGGGCGGCCATTCCACAGCGTGATTTGGATGAACTCATTTTGAGTATGCCAAACCGATGTTCTTGTGTTGTTAGTGTTCGCGGTAGAAACACGGATTATTAATTGTTTAAGTTACCCAATAAAATTTTAAAGAAAACTGTTATTTCAGTCTTTTTTTCGAACTTTAATGTTAGTGGTTCAAATGTCAAAAATCCCTTTATTAGGAAAATGGCAAATTTCTTTATTAATGCAAAGGTGACTTGGTTTATCGTTACTGTGACAAACGAAAACACTTTATATGATGAATCCTTAAAGAAAATTTTAATTAATATCAATCAGGAGAAAAGTTATTGCAAAAATATACGTTGATCCCTAGACACTTTTGATGTGTGTACATTACATTATTATGTTAGGATACCATTAATAATTATGTTTGGTTTAACAAAAATTATGTAGGTAGTGGATACTTGTAATTTCGTGGAGCTCGTACTTCATCAATAAATAAAAGTAAAGTAGATTCCAAACAAATAGATTTAATAATAAAATTACATTCAGACATTCAGCCCATTACAAATCCAAGGCAAAGGTAACAAAGATTTTTACATTTAAGATAAATTTATTTTTATTAAATTATTATTTAATATTTTTGACGTGACAACGTCTTATAAATTGGTTTGCCGGGTGACACTTCAAGAAACTGCGTTACGCTCCGCTCACGTTATGCGCTCACAATGAGAGCGAGTGAGAGGCATGGTTAGCCCGCCTAAGAGCGAGAGAGACAGACATAAAAAGTGAAAGGCACGCGTCCCTTCCACTCGAGCACAGTTAGCCCGCCTAAGAGCGAGAGAGACAGAGCGAGAGAGAGAGTGAGAGAGATAGGCATACACACCGGTTCATGTCTTGCGCTTCTATTTCGGTTGTCACGTAAAACTTTCGCCCGTATACCGACTTTACAGGCAACCAATTTTTTTTTTTTCACACGAGTTTAAATTAAAACTTAGATTAGCAGAATTAATTTTGGACTCAGTGTATACTTGTATTGAACAATGTTATTATCTTTTATATTTTCTTCTTATCATGTACAAAGTAATTAAAATTAGACTGCAGTGCGATTTTTAATTTGCGTTTTAGATCTTATTATCATAGCGCTTAAAGTTTAGTTTAAGTACGTATACGGTATACTCCGTATCATAATAGTTTCTTATATTTGACAGGTGTTAAAAAGTCAACTGGCTCAACGCGGTGAAGAGGACGAAATCGAATTAATTGAGCAGGTTTGTTATTTTTCCTTGTACATAAAGAAATAAATGAATGATAGAAGGAAATAATTATATTTCCTTCTATCATTCAACATTCACATTGCTCTCGTATCACATGTCGCAGTGTAGAAAATTGTCTATGGTTCCCAAATAAGTTAAAAATATCGTTCCATTACACGCTTGTTGACGAAAAATAAAAAAATAAAATATTTTATATAAAAAAAAAACACGCGTCTCACGCAAAGATGAAAAGTATTTTTTAGAAAGGGGAGCCCAAACTACATCTAATCCATGCATCAGTAATCATGTCAGATGTCAGTCAGATCCATGGATGTAGATAGGAAGGATTTACTGACTTAATGACGTAGTAATGTGGCGGGTATTTTCGCATATTTTTGCACAGATAAAAAAAGTGAAAACTAAAAATACACTTCCCGATTTCTTATTGCCTAAACTATCTTATTTAAATATTTTTAGATTATTTCTCACTAGGAGTAAAATATCCTATTTTTTTTTAATTACCCTTTTACCCACTGACTTTTATAATTAACACTGGAGAGGGTGCTGTCAAGTGTCATATTTTTTAGACCTACTTGATTGACGCCATTTTGGCGCTGTAAACAGTTAACATCACATTTTATATGAAATCATAGATTAATTATAGAGGTTGGTGCGCTATTTGCAATATTATTAGTTCCAGAGACACTCGTATGTCAAATGTGGCTCTTCAAATTGACCCATAATCATGCTGCCATTTGTATAGGGATAATCATAATCCAGTGTTAATCTTATATTATAGAGATCAGTGCTTTTAACCCATGGTTTCCACCCAGGAGCTGGAGTGCTGCGACGAGAGCGAGCGGCGGCGTCGCTGCGAGGCGGTGGAGGCCGCCCTGGACGCGCTGTCGCACGCGCCGCGCCTGCTGCCGCTGCGGCGCCGCCTCGAGCGGCTGGCGCTGGCGCTGGCGGCGCCCCCGCCCGCGCCGCGAGTGCCGCCCGCCGCCGCGCCCGCTCAGCCCGCCGCCTGCACCTAGCTCTGCACTACATTATTGCTACAAGGTCGACATCAACTCACACGTCCACTCGCCGACTGATAAACCGCGCGCTCTCAGAATGGAATGGAACCTTTTCGAAGTGATTCATTTTCAAATTTTTATTTGCCTGCAATTGGAATGTTTCAAGCAAAACAATATTATTATTAAAATATTAGCGGACCCGGCGAACTTCGTACCGCCAACTCATCTATATAAATAAAACAAATAAACTATCCTAATCCAAAAAAACTATCCTATCTTTCAAGTTGGACCAAATTACAGATAGTTATGAAGTTTGATCTAAATCGGTTAAGTAGTTTAGGAGTCCATCGCGGACAAACAACGTGACACGTTATTTATATATATTAAGATGTATTAAAAAAGTGCAAATGTTTCACCAAATTTGAAAGTGACAGTTGAATGACATTGAATTGAAAATGACAGTTCTCGACCAAAGCAGCATGACCAAACAAATTCACAAACATTTAATATTTGTTTGAACGATTGTTCATAATTACCGATGCTTTGGCGGACTGCTCTCAGCAGCTGAGTTCTCAAAGGTTGATTGCCTTTATGAAAGCGCGCGGTTTATAACACAAGTCCGCTGCACAAGCTGTGGCTGTGTTAGGCTGGAACCACATCTGTGCTCATCGATTCGCATTTCGTCCATACAAAACTGTCATTGTTCACAGTCGTGTACGCATCGAAAAGCCGAATTTATGCATACACAACTCTATGAAAAATGACAGTTTCGTATGGACAAAATGCGAATCGATGCGCACAGATGTGGTTCCAGCCTTATATGTCTTGTATACTTTAATACCTCCACACAGCACGGTCTTGCGGTGCTTGCATCAGTGGACCCCTCCGACACGTTACATACCCGCCGCGGGCGCTGCATTTTGCGTGAGCCAAAGATACATCGAGATAGAGCAACTACTACCACTGATTACTAATGATTCTTGCGTGCTTATTTCCGTACAAATTTTTGTACAAACAAATTTTTTTGTAGGAACAAGTGCTGTACCTATGGACGCTTGTACCTGTGGACACAATCGATTCCGTCGAAACAAGCAACCCTAAAATTCTAATTTGAACGCGAACTGTCAACCATAGACAAAGCTTTACGGTCGCGTTCAAATTAGAATATTAAGGTTGCTAGTTTCGACGGAATCGATTGTGTCCACAGGTACAAGCGTCTATATGTACAACACTTGCCCATACATGTTTTTTGTTGAAAATAAAGACTCCCTTGTGAAAGGGAATTCCCTTTTCTTTTTAGATTGACTTCTTAACTTTTATTTATATTTGAAAGAACTTTTAGGAATAGTGTAAAATAACATTTTGTTGATTTTCGGTTTATTTTATTTGAAAACTGTTGCACTATATTACAAAATGTTGGCCCACTTTTATGTTCCATCTTGATATATTTTTGTCGTCTAGAGAATCATTGCAATAATCATAATGCCCGAGCAATATCAACACTATCTGTCTGTTCTTGACCTAAGTTTTACTTTTCGATAACGATATTAAGTAATAACCTCGATTTTATATAGTCCTTGGTTGCAATTCCACGATGCATTTTAAATGTTTCACGTTTCTCGATGTAGTTTTGTATTATAAGTTAATATTTTTTTATACTATAAGATCATTCGAGCTTGTAATATCGTTTTATTGTAGATGTTATAATAAAATCATTATTAATTAAAGGTTAAATCGAAAATATGTCAATAAAATACAAATAGTACATTGTGATTTTTTCTACACAAATCTGATTATGACTTTTTGTGTATTTGTACTTTGTTAATGCATATAACTGTATCGTATTTACTTAATGACATATTATTAAGTAAGTTTAAAGTTCATAAATTGTAGCACTCATTTGGCATAATTCCAATGCAAACGAAAGTATACAAAGTTATTTTTTTTTTAATAATTCTTTGAATAAAAATATTTTGCGTGTTTCATACACGTAAAATATTTTTAATCCAAGAATTTTGTGTTACTTATTTATATTCTTTTAAATGTAACATCATAACATGATTTAGAAATTATTGAAATCGATGAGGTTACTGATTGTGAAGAAAGTATTTTCAGCTTTCTCATTAACAACAAAAAAAGGATTCCTAAAACGAAGGTCTTTCGTTAAATTCCTACAAATTTTAGCAATAATTCAAACCTTTCCAAGCATTTGTGCCAATTATACTCTTTTTTAAATTACAATTTGCCAAATATTTTCCTTAAAATTGATTCCATTAAATTTCTAAAATCCCCCATTGTCTTACAATATTCACTGTAAAATACAGTTAAAATTAATAGTATAGAAACTTGTCAAATTATGAATTTATGTTAAAAAAATTCTAGCACTAAATTTTTTTTAAGATATGTATTTCGAAATTGGTTATCTAGCTATATCAATAGTAGGATGCATAGAATAATATGTGAAAATGCTAAGTATATAGAAAAAAAACTATTTCTACAAATCTCAGCCGCTTAATGACGCAATCCATGTCCATTAAATAAAAAAAGAGTCATCCGTCCCACACACTACGCCAGCGCTTGCCATATTATGACAAATAATTTTACTTAGAAAATAAAAACGTACATCAGTTCCACTAGTTACGCTTTTTCCGTATACATAAGACACTGATCACTAATTAAGCTACGATTGACACTGAACTGGCTGTCCTTAAACAAATGACAGCTTTAAGCGCCACATTTGACATACGAGTGTCTCTAAGAACTAATATTAAAGAGTTGCAAGAAGTGCCAAAAAGTATCAACTTTCAATTGTCAACTAGTGCCCTCACTAATTTTAGTTCTTTGGACACTCGTTACTGTTTAAAGCACCAAAATGGCGTCAATCAAGTAGGTTCAAAAAATATGACGGCAACCTATCTAGTGTAAATCATAGATTAATTATATAGGTCAGTGGTAAAAGAAGAATATTTAAATAAATTATGTATTACAAATAGATAGACCAAAATGGTTTAGTAAAGTTAAAAGAATGTTTGCCTGTAGTTTTGAATAAGTATAATAAGAAAAGTTTGCAATTACTATAGGTAAACCGCCATAAGCTTGACCCTCCTGATGGTCTGCGGGACGCGGGGCGGGAGCGCGCTCAACCAATCAGCTAGTCTGCCGCTGTCCGTCGGCAGTGACTGACGTGGACGCTAGTCTGCGCGTGATATTTTTCCAGAGACGGCTACACACGATAATATTCATCTTGCGACATGAATTAGGATAACCTACCTACTCTGCGTAATAAAAAATTAAATAGACCATTTATTATTGAACTATCGCAAGATACATCATCGGAATCTTCAAATGAAGAAAATTCATGTGATGAAGAACGTTCTGATTAATGATAATAATTATAAGACCATTGTTTATTAATATTAGTTTAATATTAATATAAATGTACAATTGACTTTAAAAAATACTTAAACTAAGAATAAATATATTCTGTTAAAAAAATATCATAGGTGCCTTTAATCTTAAGGTTAGTTAAATCTTAAGATACGCGTCGACGACGTCGTATCGTGTATAGCCGGAAGCCATATAGCCATCAGGAAGGCCAAGCTTATGGCGGTTTACCTATAGGGTCTTTTTACTAGACGGCATGTATAAAAGAAGGACGTAATTAATGAAACGTGTGTGTGTAACCACGTGAAATGGGTAATTCAAAGTGAATTAAGATTTGAATGGGAATAGCTAAGTAAAGAAATTTAGCTGAATTATAAATATAAATAAATTATAATTACCTACTATGAAAAAAAGTGTCTTAATGGTAAAGGCACAAATTAGTATATTTTGATCTCGAGTGCGAATATTGATATCATAATTTTTCCAAGCCTTTTTCACTTAAGAAAAAATATTCTCTAGGAAATAATCACGGTTTTTTTTCTATTCTCCATATGAATATGCATATATAATGAGCAGTGATAGCCTAGTGGTTAGGACTGTGGTCTCCTATTCGGGGGGTCGCAGGTTCGATCCCGGGTCTGACTTTTCGGAGTCAAGTGCGTTTAAGCAATTAAATATCACTTGCTTCAACGGTGAAGGAAAACATCGTGAGGAAACCTGCACACCTGAGAGTTCTTCATAATGTTCTTAAAGGTGTGTGAAGTCCGCCAATTCGCATTGGGCCAGCGTGGTGGACTATGGCCTATAACCCTTCTCTGAGAGGAGACCTGCGCTCAGTAGTGAGCCGTTGATGGGTTGCTAATGATGAATGATGATATGAATATGCAAGATGCAATCTTCATTCCGAGCGGCATTTATTTCTTTTTCTATACTTTGGGCGGAATCACATTTGGTCGTTAGCTTGCATAGGCAACACGTTTGAAAAAGTGGCCTTTGGGTTACGGGTGTCAAATTTTGAGGTCTCCGAGCAGCCTATATTTAATAAAATGAATTATTAAATTATTATTGGTATAATATTATTAATTAATAACAGCATAAATAAAAAATAAGCTTGACGACGACCCAATACGTAAACAATTTAATGTAGGTACACTTCAACCGTTCTCGATCATTTATCAAGACCAGGATCAAAAGTAATCCTCTTCTAGTAAACAAAAAATGTGTGCAATAAATAGCCTAAATTTTCGACACTTAATTCCGTTTCGTTCAGACACATTGCACACCTAGATCAAAAGTGAGACAACTCAAAAAAGGTCTGTTCCCTAGACGAAAAAAAAAGTTTTTTGAATCTTTTGTTAGTCAAGTTACGAAACTCGATTTTATTGTATGTCATAAAATATGTTGTGAAATGGGACCTTTTTTCAGTTGTCTCACTTTTGATCTAGGTATGCGACGTGACCGTTTTTATTACACGATGTGTCGCAATAAATGTCTCAAGAGCAGACATTGCTGGTCACACAAACACTCGATGTATATAGCGTATTCACTAAAGTGACGTTTTTAAACCTAACTTCGACTCGTTATTGAAACACTACTAACACTACACTTGGTCGTTTATTGAAAATATAATTCCTCTGACATTCGTAGATATGCGATTGAACGACGAAATGTGATTCCACCGTTATTGTTCCTATATGTAATTAATTATTGTTAAGTATATTTTACCTGTATTTTGTTATGACAATAGCAAATAACATACAAAACGATTATTTTTTGCTCTAATGTTCTTACACGTGAGCTGTGTTAATTCTCATGACAAAATAATTTAAGTAGATTAAACTTTTGTACTACTTACCGACCTACTTACTTTGATATTATTGATATATTAAGTATATATACTTTGGTACATATAATTTTTAAGTATTTTTTGGTAATATAAAAATAATAATGCTTAAATATATTAGCGTCATAAAACTCGGGAAGTGATTTTATTTATTAGTGTGCACTTTTATTTGATATTTTTTGCATAAGTAATTATTTTTTTCAGTTTTAACGCTAAAATTCATTTTCTAATTTATATAAGTAACTGATCGGAAAATATTATTTAGACATCACATGCATTCATGTTGGACGTTTTCCAGTTTCAAAGAGGCAGGTCGCACCGACGGTGGAGCGTATTATTATGCTATGCTCTATGTATAACATCAAGCTTGCTCGTCAAGCAAGTATACGAGCGTGTAGACCTAGTTTGAAAATCTCATTATACAATAAATGCTTCGCTAAAAAACAAACTTAATAACAATTTCAAGTTTAGTGTGCCATTAATACGTAAGTAAATAAAAAGTTCATACAATGTTGATATTTAGTATTCTTTTTTACAGACAGATAAATAAAATATGAAAAAAATGTAAATGAAAAAAAAACAACTTTGTTATAACAGTCTAGTCATAAAAATTAAAAAAAAAAAAACGTTGATTGATTGTAGATAAATCCTGTCTTAATAGTATATATGTATAAGTAATCAATAATCATGTCTATTATAGTATAAGAGACGAATCGATTGAATTCCTTTGGATTGAAAACTATTATTATAAACTTTTTAGGTATCTTATATTAATATTTCTCTCTAGGCAAACAAACAGATTTTATGATAAAAATTATGAATAATTACCTACTTTCCATTTTCGATTAAAAAAAACATCGACCGTCTGTAGACCATAAATAACAATTATTTTTTTGATAAAAATATTCGAATTCTTACATGGTGTTGCCTTTTTTAATTTATTTTAAATTTTGTCAACACCTTCGCAGCCGCCATGTTTATTATAAGTTACAAGTTAATTTTTATTTAAAACTTAATTTCTTTTTAAAATATTTCTTTAACAATTTCGCCTACTTAAATCCATAACAAAATTAATGGAATTGTCAAACGCCATTCTACTATATATAATAATAATCTATGTATCCAAGGATTAAATGGCAAACTACATTAGATAAAATTAAAGTCGACAGTAGTTAAAGATCTGGTCGTGATCTCATATAAACTACTGGTTACCAATATTGTTTTTGGGTTCTTTGACTATATAAGCCAATGTTGGATATTTTGTATGACTTGCAGTAACAGCCTTCATTTAATAAGTACAATATGCTTCGTCCATTCATGTCGCTTGCTTTAGGTGCTAGAACACTACTGTATTGTATGAAGTTGTATTTGAGGTTTGGAATGTTACTAATTAATATACACGAATAAGAATGATTATTGTCACATTGTGTTGTATATAATGTGTAAATAGAAAAGTTTACATTAATATTCTTTTATTTCTTCACCCATACTACCCATATAAAAAATCTTGCTAGGGGTGTTATCCATAGCTGCGCAAGCGACGCCCTGCATCGAAGCCATCTTGGACGGAGTCGCTAACTACACTTGCCAAGATATATGTTCCCCTGGTACTAAAATGCAGTCTTCCCAGGAGGCGTCGCATATGCTCAAGCCCTGCCCTATTCAGCAGCCTGCATTTTAGTATCAGGGGAACATATATCTTGGCAAGTGTAGTTAGCGACTTCGTCCAAGATGTTACCAATACCCGGGTGTTATCCATAGCTGCGCAAGCTACGCCCTGCATCGAAGCCATCTTGCAAGATGGCTGCTGAATAGGGCAGGGCTTGAACATATGCGACGCCTCCTGGGAAGATCACTGCTAACATAAATAAACATAAATGGTGAGGAGCTATAAGTCTAAGGCTTATAGCTTACTTATAGCTGCTCACCATTTATGCAATCCTGTTTTTTGATCGAATTATAAATAATTTAATTGATAAAATAGGCAATTATTTTAGACGCTTCTACTCGTAAACGATGTCCGAGAGGATAGTCCAGTCGACAGGTAGTTTCAGATGGAAAGTTTTTGGGTTATCAAATGTTAACTTTCGGCCTTTTTCAACCAAACCCCACTTTCCTACCTGTCGACTGGGCTAGGAAGGATAATCCGAGAAATAAGTCATATCCGAGCTTAAAATTTGATATTTTGGCAGATTTTCAATACAAAAGCTGACGTAACGCCCAATTTATTTCTCGTTTAAACGTCACTCGACGTTGGTGAAATCGCAATTGGTACTTAGGTTTGTATTTTGATCCTAGAAAAAAAATTATAAAGATACCAAACAATAAATTACGATATTTTTGAACTATTAAGTACATAAAATATTGCATTATTATCCTGCGCTTTAGGTAGGTTCATTATAAATACAGGCATACGTCGATAGTAAGAAAAAGAAACCAATAGTTTTTAAAACATTTATTTGATAGTCCATTTAAATTAATATTACATAAAGATATACACAGTTGAGTTTAAAAACATTGCCAAAGCCAGGCAAGGTAGATATTATGATATTATTAATTAATTAGCAATAAAAAGGTAGTAAAACAACATACATACATAAAAAGAACACAATACTATTGTGTGTTAATTTGGTTTTACAAAACCTCAAACTACACAAAATGAACAGATGTAAAACAAGTCTCATTCTTTTGATATTTTATGTGGACGAGGATGCGACTTTTTACATCTGCCAATTTAATTAAGAGATTTTGTACAGCCGAATCAGCACCATGAAAGGCAGTTACACAACAGGCGGTTAAAATAAAATTTGACCACCAGAAGTAAGCCCTTGGTTGCACAAATTTGCAATTTAAGTTGTTACCAAAACCTAGTCATTAAACTATACCAAGGTACGAATAAGATGCACCTTGTTTCTAGTGGGAAAGTGAAACTGTAAATTTTAATTGGTTTAAAACAAGTGTAGCCCAATTTACATTTACGCCGGAAAATTCATAGAAATACTACATAATTATAATGATAATTTCAATTTAATAGATAAATAATTCAGAGCCTCGAGAGTAAGTTTTTGAGAAGGTTTTTTTTTTCAAAAGAACAAATCTATACCACTAAATTATCGATGAAATGATCTCGTGCTATTGAAGAGAGCTCACCTAAACTCAATACGTTCGCCCAAAGCGCAAAATGTAATAGGGTATTTGACTGATATTTTTATATACATTTAAATAGCTATTTATGCAACTGCATCGTAATGAGGGTCATTTTAATTCGAGTGCTGTTTTTTGATACGAGGCTTGCCGAGTATCAAAATAGGATAGTACGAGAATTAAAATGACTAATTACGTTCAGTTGCATACAAGATTTTATCTACGACAAGGAAAATAAAATGAATAACAAAATACGCCGTAGGCTCAATAAAGTAACAAAAAGTAACTCCGTAAGCCGCCACCAGCCGCCTGTGGCGCCTCTGTCAACAAAAAGTAACTCCGTAAGCCGCCATCAGCCGCCTGTGGCGCCTCTGTCATATGAACGGTACAAAAGTGCCAGAACTCAGAGCCTTAGCTTTAGGTATCCTATTTTAAGAAGATGATAACCATTTCGATTCAGCTCCCATACAACGAGCTGCATCGAAATGAAAAGCAAAACCGAAAGAGGGTTCATTTCTATTCAGCTGTCAAATTCGAAATTGGAACTTTTCGATGCTGGAGTAGATAAATAAAGTTTTGAAATATGTATATTTTACAATGCTATTTTTCTTTTAAAAAAATTGGTTGTCTGTAAAGTCGGTTTACGGACGATAGTTTTACGTGATAACGTCATAAAGAAACATTCATGAATAAATGTGTCACAAGCCAGCGCTTGGGCCGATCGTGCCTCTCTACCGCTTGTTCCGCGCTCTCGCTCTCGCTTGCACGCTCAAGCAGGCGGAACGTGACACTTTTTCTTGCGTACAGCCGGTGTTCATCGATTTATAAGACGTTATCACGTTAAGAAAAAACCTTAACTTGTCTCTGAAATCTAGAGCTTTAAAGTTTCCTTTAAGGGCCGATTTCACCAACGGAAAGTAAGTCTTATCCGAGCATAAATTTGATATTTTGACAGTATTTTCAATACAAAAACTGTCAGAATATCCAATTTATTGCTAGGATAAACGTCACTCGACGTTGGTGAAATCGGCACTAGACAAAGAGTCAACTGACGTGTGACGTCAAAAGTTCGTTTTAGAAAGAGACAGATACAGTCGCAGTAAATCAGCTTACAAACAGTTATAATGCATTTATTTTTTGACCGATTCATTTTCTGTTTTTACAATTAATGTTATGCTTATATGTTAGACTAGATGATGCCCGCGACTTTGTAAGCACGGATTAAGTTTTGTAATTCCCGCGGTATACCTGTAATTTTCCGGGATAAAAAGTAGCCTATGTGTTAATCCTGGGTAGGAGCTATCTCCATTTCAAATTTCAGCCAAATCGGTTCATTAGTTGTGGCGTTAAAGAGTAACAAACATCCATACATCCTCACAAACTTTCGCATTTATAATATTAGTAGGATTTTCGTTTATAATTACATATTAATGAACGTTTTGATAACAGTCAAATACCCAATTGCTGATAAGAGTCGATTTTTATAAGATTCGTTGACCCAAAAAGTCACCCGCAAGGCACGGATACAATAGGTGTTACACTGGTGCGCGTTCAATTTGCATTTCAATTTGTGCAGATATAGGTATGAGTCATGTAAGCTGACGAAGCAATGCATGCAGCGTCTACCCAAGCACTGAATTGTGCCAGCCAACATGAGGCAGTGTACAGACAAACGTATGGGTAGTTAGCATGCGTCTACAGCAAGTTGAAACGCAAGCCGAAAGCGCACCAGTGTGGTCACACCTTATAAATGCCAATTAAGCGCAGTTTATTGATTTTTTAACGCTTAATAAAAGTTCACATTTACCAGATAGTATAATTTGTCTACAACTCAACCAGTATGGCTAATTCTGTTGTATAGAATCTCTAAACTAAAACAGGTCTAAATCTACAGCTGAACTTTTCCACAGGACGCTTTATGAAAGGGATACCATGAGATTTATCCCCGTTTGCATCGACCCTACCTAAATCATCTTCGAAGTAGGAGCCTCTTTACAAAGGTAGCCCCTAAATACAATCCCATATCCAATGTCATTTTCACCTTTAGTGTTCCCTAAAGGTTCGTGAAACGAAATTGACAGAGAGTGTCACCTATCTTAGCTTAGGTAGACCGTAAAAGTTATGGAACGTCGGTGAAAACGTCCTGAGAACTGTGAATATAGTTTAGTTAAGAGACTGTGAACAACAGAATTAGCTACACTAAATAATTGTGGTTACAAAATGTTGATTAGGAATTAATGCCCTAAATTCTGTGATCATATCCCTATAGGTAGGTATACTTTGTATCTTACGCCCTTATTAAGTTTTGTGAATAAAGGCGCAAGATTTGTTTTGTAAAAAATGCGTCGAATTTTTAACATGATGAGATGTATTGTGATTGATTTTGCTGTCCCTAGATGTATAAATTCAACATCGAGTATAGCATCGTTTACGTTTTCAATTTCTGAGAAATAAGACTCTGAAACCATTTTAATGGGACCCCAAACTCTCTCAATGACCTAATTTAAACTAGAGAGGTCCCTTCTACTATAACAAACAACTCAAAAGGCTAGAACACTGTCTAGCAATAAATATTTATACGAATGTCGATATTTTTTAAATTAAATAGGTAGGTAAGTATTAGTAAATACAATACACCAATGTATATAAATTAAATTCGATACTAACTCTGCCACCTCGTGTTCAATTATAACGACCATCCAACCAGTTATATACAACTTATATGATTGTAACAATTTTTACCCGACTACGAAAAACAAGGGAGGGTTATTATTTTAGCAGTTTAAGCAGGTACTACGCATTCTAGCAGTATATGTACTGAGTCGAATTAGATGAATGATGTGTCAAACGATTCGTTATTTTGTCCGGGTGACATAAGGTTACATTTTATACGAATGAAATCAATATAACGGATAAACGAACGTATAACGGGTTACAGTTTTTTGGTTTAGAACACATCTTAGCCAAAATATAGTTCTGGACCTCGCGTAGTGTCTAGTCGCGACCACAGCGAAGTCGCATTGAATCGGTTGGCGTGTTATAAGTGTGTTTTCGGCCTAAATATCGGAGAGGATAATCAAAATCGATATAGTGCAGAGTACATAATATTAACCCAATGAGAGTTAAACCTAAAATATAAATATATCAGTCAGTGGGCTGTCGTTATTTTTAATTTAGTCTATTTGTCCTATCTACAATACAATTATGATAACTACAAAACTACTCTATTATGGACTATTAAACAGACTATTGAAACAGATGATTTGATTTGATTTGATTTGTGCATATCTTTGAAGGATTAATTTAAGAAATAAACGATCACCACCCTTCCACATTCAAGAGGTCATTGCCGTGAAAAACATTGCTAGAAAAAAAAACCGACACAGTCGCGGTTACAGTGAAAAATACAATTAATTATTATTTTTTTGTCAACAATAGTAGTTTTGCCTATGAAATCATTTTGTAACGGTCGACGACGTCCAACTTGAAGTGAACGCAAAGTCAGTGTTCATTTAATTCAATCCACCGCTTGCACACTACCAGGCAAATGCCTCGTCGAATGAGAATGGTTCTGGTTGCTTGAGAAAATTAGGTAAAGAGAACTCACAACTATGAAGGTTTCCTCACGATGTATATAAGTCCATAATAAAGCAGCACAATAAACCTTACCACTATACGCATAAAGCATATGTATAATTAAATCAAGAATCAACTACATATATCAAATTGTTCGACTTCATGATAATCTAAAATATACAACAATAATAAAGAGTGTATGTCGACGTACACAATATTCCATAGTGCAAATTAATTCTTAGTTCTTACATAATGATTGCGTGTATTTCTTACACTCAAAGTCCGAATTCGCTTATTAAGCGAACTAAAAGGCAGCAGAGACAATTTATAATTATTTTTCAGAACTCACGCTGAACTTGACTAATGTTCCCCTCTCCCCTCCAAATAAAAGTAAAGATAATGCTAGGAGTGGGTACGACAATAGTACAAGGAACTACACTAAACTAAATTTTTTCACTTTATGAACGTTTGTGAGAATTCGCGTGCTCATTTTTGCCTCTATGAGCTTATTCGGACTTTGAACCTAAGTATAATATAATAAGTTCATAATTAAATACATGGAAAGTATCACTATACAACAAGGAATGAATGATCTAGCTTGCCCAATCAATACTATATTGTATTTTAAATTATTGGGTAGTTTTCTACATTCTGCCTATTCAAATGCTAACAGGAATGTTTCTGGGCCTCCAGCTAAGTTCAATGACAACTGCGTTATATTAAGAGCTAGAATATGTTTGCAAGTGAAGTTAGCGGAAGATATCAAGCCGTGCCTGTTAGTATTTGATCAGGGTTGGCTTGCGCAAAACTGCTTCGTTTGCTTAAGAGGACAATTATATTTCGCACCCCTCTCTCACAGATTCTAATATCTTCAATGATTCTAAAAATCTCAGATACTTCTGACAAAATGTGGTCAGTTATTATCTTCGACAATTAAATTGAGTACAGATATTTTAGAAATATTTTTTGGAGTAAAACTTCTTTACCCACGCTTGACTGGTAAATAAGCTGGTGAATGCGTTACGAAAAATGTGATCGGGCGAGGTGAACGGAAGTTGAAAGGGAGATATAAGTTAGTGAAGATAGAAAGAGAGAGAGAGAGAGCTACGTTTCGTATATTAATGTAGGGGCAAGAGAGAGGTGCGAGCACACATTTTCTTTCTCTTTTTCTCTCATAGCCAGTTGCGTTTCGTATATCTAAGACACAGTGCAGGCCTAAAACTTCTTTGCGCACGCTTGACTTGGGGAGTAAGCTGGTGAATGCGTTACGATATTTTAAATATTTGTAGAAAATTAATATATGTATATACATGTATATATTATACATATAAAAAATTTATATACATATATAAATATACATATATAAGCTAAAGAAGTTTTACTTCAGTCGTGTGGTCCAAAGCACACTCGTTTTTTTTGTCATATACCTAGTTTTTGACAGGGAATAAGAGCGATGAAAGTTAATAGTAGTTTTCGTCCTTTTCTACCATACATTTGATTGAAAATATTAGAATGTGCGAGAGAGAGATTCGAAATGTAATAGTCCTCTTAAGTAAATGTAAAATCTTGTGATGCTGTCTCTTTATGACAAATTTGTCAAAAAGGTGAAAAAGAGAAGGACAGATAAAGAATATTTTTATTTTAATTAAGCACATTTAACAAGGGTTGGTGCAAGTTGATCTTAAAGAATCTGTTGAGTAAAGAATATTTTATTTAGGTACGAATTGAATTACGTTTGTAAAATTCAACTACCAAATTGTCAATGTATACGTACATTTTTACTTAAAGATTACTCGAGTAGTGTAAAAAGCAAGTCTTTGAAGAATGAGGTCTTCAAATGTCCCATTGGCATTACGACTGTTCGTTTTGGAGTTTCCAATGACGGATTCATAACGACTTCGGGCGCCGCGAATATATAATTAATTGAGGTTGGTGCGCCATTTGCAATATTATTAGTTCCAGAGACACTCGTTTATCTGCTTAGAGCGCCAAAATGGCGTCAATGAAGTAAGACCAAAAAATATGACCGCAGACTCTCCAGTGTTAATCATAGATTAATTATTTATAGAGTTCAGTGGGATTAAAATAAACAATCAAATGAAATATAACCTCAAAAATCGGAATGTGACTGGCACATAAATATCATCATCATAATCATCATAAGCAAGCCATCAACGGCTCACTACTGAGCGCGGGTCTCCCCTCAGAGAAGGGTTATAGGCCATAGTCCACCAAGCTGGCCCAATGCGAATTGGCGGACTTCACACATCTTCGAGAACATTATGAAGAACTCTCAGATGTGCAGGTTTCCTCACGATGTTTTCCTTCATCGTTGAAGCGAGTGATATTTAATTGCTTAAACGCACTTGACTCCGAAAAGTCAGAGGTGCGTACCCGGGATCGAACCTGCGACCCCCCGAATAGGAGACCACAGTCCTAACCAGCAGGCTATCACTGCTTCGAGCACATATAAATATGGGTTCCACATATTTTAGGTGGTGCAATTGGTACCTAATATTTCGTATTGTTACAACTTTAACGTATCCGTGAAAAGACGAGTAACTATTCAAATTATCGATATCTTAATATAAATTATAAAACGCAATCATAAATAACGTTACAGACGAAAGTAACGTTATAATTTTATACCGGTATACTGAAACTCTGTAACGAGATCGAGGACTACGATGGTGAGGTATTCATGATTGGGGAGGAAGAGTTTATGATAGTCATTGGCGCGTGCCGTGCCGCGTGCCGAGTTGCATATTATAACGTTATGACATTATAGCGGTATTTAAAACTCCGATCGCGACTAAAGACTGCGACGCGGAGAAATCACAAGTCGCCAGGTGCACGTGAGGCGCACCCAAGTGGAGAGGTAGTATCTGTGGTAGACGTGAGTGCCAAAGCCCGCCTTGAATTTGGGACATTTCCGTTTTTCTCGCTAATAACGTAGCAGCCGCATGCAGATTATAACGTTATGACTCATAACGTTATAATGTGCAACCAAACCAGAGCTTTAAATACCGCTATAATGTCATAACTTATGACATATTTATAGCGGTATTTAAAGCTCTGGTCGCGACCGAAGACAGTGACATAGTGAAATCATAAGTCGCCAGGTGCACGTGAGGCGTACCTAAGTGGAGAGGTAGAGTCTGTGGTATTCATTGGCGCCAAAGCCCGCATTGAATTTGGGACATTTCTGTTTTCCTCGCTAATAACGTAACAGCCTCAAGCATATTATAACGTTATGACATTATAGCGGTATTTAAAGCTCTGGTCGCGACCGAAGACAGTGACATAGAGAGAAATCATAAGTCGCCAGGTGCACGTGAGGCGTACCCAAGTGGAGAGGTAGAGTCTGTGGTATTCATTGGCGCCGAAGACCGCCTTGCATATGGGGCATTTCTGTTTTCTTCGCTAATAACGTAACAGCCTCAAGCAGATTATAACGTTATGACATTATAGCGGTATTTAAAGCTCTGGTCGCGACCGAAGACAGTGACATAGAGAGAAATCATAAGTCGCCAGGTGCACGTGAGGCGTACCCAAGTGGAGAGGTAGAGTCTGTGGTATTCATTGGCGCCGAAGACCGCCTTGCATATGGGGCATTTCTGTTTTCTTCGCTAATAACGTAACAGCCTCAAGCAGATTATAACGTTATGACATTATAGCGGTATTTAAAGCTCTGGTCGCGACCGAAGACAGTGACATAGAGAGAAATCATAAGTCGCCAGGTGCACGTGAGGCGTACCCAAGTGGAGAGGTTGAGTCTGTGGTATCCATTGGCGCCGAAGGCCGCGTCGCATTTGGGAAATTTCTGTTTTCCTCGCTAATAACGTAACAGCCACAAGCAGATTATAACGTTATGACATTATAGCGGTATTTGAAGCTCCGATCGCGACTAAAGACTGCGACACGGAGAGATATCATAAGTCGCCAGGCGCACGCGAGGCGTACCTAAGTGGAGAGGTAGAGTCTGTGGTAGTCGTTGGCGCCGAAGGCCGCGTTGCACTTGGGACACTTCCGCTGGCGAGTCTCGTAGCGCGTGCGGAGGCAGTCCCAGCAGAACACGTGGAAACACTTCGTGAGGACCGCGTCTTTGCGTTTAACCTGCACAGAGAAGGCTAATGGAAACTGGAGAAAGTACTGAGGCTACTCAACATTCAGCATTCGACCGCCATCAGCGAGTCATTAACGGCTCACGACTGAGCGCAGGTTTCTTCTCAGAGAAGGGTTATAGGCTATAGTCCACCACGCTGGCCCAATGCGCACTGACAGACGACTTCAAAGGTGTGCTTTGAGAACATTATGGGATATGCAGGTTTCCTCACGATGTGTTCCGTCACCGTTGAAGCATGTGATAATTAATTGCTTAAACGCACATAGCTCCGAAAAGCATTCGACATTCTACAAGCAAATACTTACCACAGTGAAACTAGATGGCGTTTTACGATCCACGATAATATCCAAAGCACAACCACAGAACAACAGGCAATCCTACATCGCGATATTGAAATAATAATCCCAACAACACTGCCAGCTCCTGCTGACAAGTTACCTTGCACGAGGGGCACGTGAGCGTCTCCTTGTACTCGCGGATCTCCTCCAGCAACACCTCGTCCATGCTGCTGCCGGCCTGCTCCATCTTCTTCATGCGCTCCGCCTTGCGCCGCAACACTGCCAGCTCCTCCTGACAAAAACCAAGTAAAGAATTTATAAAACTTAATTTTAAGGGATCAAGTAATGCTGTCTTGGGAAAGAATTACTAAAGTAACATGCTTTATTTATGTTACAAAATTATTATTTTTCAAATGTAGCATGGTTGCATTGAGGTTGAGAAGATCCACAAGGTGACCAATGTCAATTTACTTGTCAATATGATTAAGGGTCGATCGATCACCAATGTAAGATGTTTTATCCGAGCTTATAGAAAGAAGAATGGCGGATTTGGACCCAGGGCTTTTAAAAACCGTTCAGATTCAGAAATCATTTCATTTTAATTAATATTTTTCAAAGTATTTTTCGGTGTAAACCCCATATTTTTGGAAGATGGGGATCAAAAATATAATAATTCACAATTACACAATATAATTAACCGTTCTAATGGCAATACTTAACATTTTACGGAGTAAAGAGTAAAAACTTGTCAAATTATTTATGTCAATGTCAATTGTCAACTCCCTTTAAGAAGACTATAGTCACAATTCCTAGTTCCATGGTCAACTCACTTAAATGTCCATGGAACTAGGAAGATGAGTTGTAATTCCTCATCATCATCATCATTAACAATCCATTAACGGCTCATTACCACATTACTGAGCGCAGGTCTCCTCTCAGAGAAGGGTTATAGGCCATAGTCCACCACGTTGGCCCAATGCGAATTGGCGGACT
Organism: Oeneis ivallda; assembly: GCA_029955525.1. Taxonomy (NCBI): domain Eukaryota; kingdom Metazoa; phylum Arthropoda; class Insecta; order Lepidoptera; family Nymphalidae; genus Oeneis; species Oeneis ivallda. Next base: position 22,574,626 of record JARPMR010000006.1, read on the forward strand.
TCACACACCTTCGAGAACATTATAAAGAACTCTCAGGTGTGCAGGTTTCCTCACGATGTTTTCCTTCACCGTTGAAGCAAGTGATATTTAATTGCTTAAACGCACTTGACTCCAAAAAGTCAGAGGTTCGTACCCGGGATCGAACCTGGAACCCCCGAGTAGGAGACCACAGTCCTAACCACTAGGCTATCACTGCTTCTAACTCCTAGTTCCATGCAAATGTCATTCGTGGTCATAGCAATAGGAAGGTCGTAATTCCTAGCTCCATGTTCATTGTCCGTGGTCATTTCATTTGTAAATTGTTTGTAATGCATTTGGCATTTGCGCGTTTATTTTATTTTTTCGTTCGTTTTGTGTTTGTTATGCATTGTAGTGTATTAATACTAACGATTTGGCGTGATTTTGGACAAGACACAGCATTTCTTTCTGAACTTAAAGTTACAAGAAAATTACAAGCAAATTGGTTCCAAAGCAAAGTTCCTTGCATATCGCTCGATAAGATGACATCAGACGAAAGCGATGGAAGTAATGGATCCACTGGATCTCTATAGTAATCTTTTTCCAAAAAATAAAATAGCATGACAACCACCATCACTTTATAGTTCCATGCTAATACCATTGGCCGCAACATGACAGTACTAGTCAAATTACCATGGAACTAGGAATTGCGACGAATTAACATTTTAGGTAAGGTTAGTAGGAAGCGTGTTCTCCTATGTATATTCAGACAATAATATTCTGTGCCTATTAGATTATACAAAGCACAGATTAATGATTGATTCAAAGCTATAGTGGTAATTTCTTCTTTTCTTTATCAACCGATAGACGTCCACTGCTGGACAAAGGTCTCTTGCATGGACTTCCACAGGCCTCGGTCTTGCGCCGCCTGAATCCAGCGGCTCCCTGCGACTCGTTTGATGTCGTCGGTCCACCTGGTGGGGGGTCTGCCAACACTGCGCTTCCCGGTGCGGGGTCGCCACTCCAGCACCTTGGGACCCCAACGACCATCAGCTCTTCGAACTATGTGCCCCGCCCATTTCCACTTCAGTATCGCGACTCGCTTAGCTATGTCGGTGACTCTGGTTTTCCTACGGATCTCCTCATTTCTGATTCGATCCCGCAGGGACACTCCGAGCATAGCTCTCTCCATCGCCCGCTGAGCGGTCCTGAGCCTACTTATGAGGCCCTTAGTTAGCGACCATGTCTCGGATCCGTAAGTCATCACTGGCAACACGCACTGTTCGAAAACTTTAGTCTTCAGGCACTGAGGAATTTTAGACGAGAAGACATCTCGGAGCTTCCCGAACGCTGCCGAGCCGAGTTGGATTCGGCGGGTGATCTCTTTCTCGAAATTGGACCTACCTAGCTGGACTGTGTGTCCCAGGTAAATATACTCGTCGACAATTTCGAGTGCAGAGTTCTCAACAATTACTGGGTGGAGCGGTGCATGAGCATTGGACATGATTTTCGTCTTGCTCATGTTCATTTTCAGGCCCACCTGTTGAGACACCCTGCTGAGATCGTTGAGCATTGTATTGAGGTCTCTCAGAGTCTCTGCCATGACTACTATGTCATCGGCAAATCGCAGGTGAGTGATGTACTCGCCGTTTATGTTGATGCCAAGCCCGTTCCAATCCAGAAGCTTAAAGACGTCCTCCAACGCAGCGGTAAAGAGCTTCGGGGAGATAACGTCTCCCTGTCGCACTCCACGCTGCAAGTGGATTGGCCTCGTAGTATGGTCCTGTATACGTACTGACATTGTGGCGTTTTCATACAAGCACTTCAACACTTGGATATACCGGTAGTCAATCCGGCATCTCTGCAGCGACCTCAACACAGCCCAAGTTTCCACCAAATCGAAGGCTTTCTCATAGTCCACAAACGCTAAGCAAAGTGGCCGGTTATACTCTTCCGTCTTTTGTATAACCTGCCGCAGCGTATGAATGTGATCTATGGTACCAAAGCCTTTTCGGAATCCGGCTTGTTCGGGGGGCTGGAAGTCGTCGAACCTACGAGCGAGACGATTCGTAATGACTCTCGAGAACAACTTATAAACATGACTCAACAACGAGATGGGTCTGTAATTCTTCAACAAGGTATTATCACCCTTTTTGAAGAACAACCACCACGCTCCTGTGCCATGCTTCCGGCGTTGTGCCCTCGTGGATGACGGAATTGAACAATCGCTGAAAGATCTTAAGTACCGGTTTTCCACCCGCTTTCAGGAGTTCCGCAGTGATTCCGTCATCACCTGGCGCCTTGTTGTCCTTGAGCTGTTTGAGAGCCATTCTAATCTCGTATAGGCTGACGTCCGGGATATCTTCGGTATAGTGTCGGGTCAGTTTGGCTCTGGGATCTTTCGCCAAATCTTCAACAGGTTTTTGTGTCGTGGTATATAACTGTCCATAGAACTTCTCAACCTCTCCCAAGACCTCAGGTCGAGAAGAGACGAGACGGCCGTCATCAGTTTTCAGCCGCGTCAGCTGGCTCTGTCCGATAGACAGATCTCTCGCGAACACTTTTGAGCCTTTGTTCCGCTCAATGGTAATCTTTAATACACTTGGTATTAAAGACACGGAGGTCGCGAGTTTGTGCCTTAGAGATCTGCCTATTAATCCGCCGGTAGGCAGCCGCGTCTGCCGATGACTGCAGCCTCATCTCTTGTCTCTCCTTCATTAGCTTGAGAGTATGGTCAGAGAACTTTTCGGTTCTTTTCCTGCGATGGGTCTTAAAGAATTTAGACCCCACAGTATGGACAGTTTCCACGAACCTGTTGATTAGATCGTCCACAGAAACGCAGTCTGCTAGGCACTCGAATCGGTTCTGCAGTTCGAGTTGGAAGTTTTCGGGATTTTGGATATGAGCACGAGAAGGTCGGAGAGTGGACTTCACCAGTCTGGCACTTTCCAGCTTTACATTAATATTCAACGTGCCACTTACCATCCGGTGATCGCTACCGGTTTTCACCCTATTGATCACAGAGACATCATTGAATATACGCCGCTTGGTCGACATAATGAAGTCGATCTCATTTCTCGTGGAACCATCGGGACTCAACCATGTCCATTTTCTGTGTGGCCGCTTCCTGAAGAAGGAGTTCATCATAAAGAGGCCCTCCTTCTCCATGAAGTCGGCCAACATTTGGCCCCTTTGGTTCCTTCGCCCATACCCAAAATGCCCCACTCTCGTCTCTGCACCGCTTCGTTCGCCCAGCCTTGCATTGAAATCCCCCATCACAACACTGTAATGAGTGGTAGAGGCGTGTATGGCTTTTGATATATCCTCATACAGCGCCTCTACCCCCTCGTCAGAATGTGTCGATGTCGGTGCGTAGACCTGTATAACCTTCAGCGAATACCGTTTGGTGATTCTGAGTATGAGGTACGCTACCCTACATCGACACACTCTTGACTTGTACAATGTTGTTGACGAGGGACTTGTGGACGATGAATCCGACACCACCCTGGGACTGTTGATCGCCCTCCCGGTAGTAAAACAAGTTGCCGGAATTGAGGATTATCGAGTCCTCCCCCTCTCTTCGGACTTCAGACAATCCTATAATATTCCAGCGCAACTTGCTCACTGCTTCTTCCAGCTCGATGATCTTTTCGTCGGTCCTCAAAGTGCGTGCGTTATACGTCACCAGGTCCAGTCGTCGGGGTTGGCAGCGGAATCTCGTCCGGAGATTCTTAGCACCCCCTGCCCCGCCATTACCGTGACCGCTGCCAGGGTCAGGAATAGCGAGGCCGCCGGGAACTAGGGGCCATGGTTTTGTGCGAATATCCATAACGGGTTTTGCCCATAATTACCACGCTGGGCAGGCGTGTTGGTCATCGCAGGGCTAAACTGATCGCACCCGTGTCGCTGCTACCCGAGTGGTAATTTGCCTTAAATATATTAAATGGAAACATAACCTCATTTTTAACAATTTACTACTGAATATCTTTTTTCTCCCAACTTTATTTGATTGACTTTGATTAACTTTTTTGTTAGTCTGGTTTACTAGAACAAGTATCAGAAGTTTGATTCGTGAACGTGGGCCGCAAGTCTGGGTCAGAAACACTATGGGGATTCGCTAAACTCCTTTAGCAGATTTTCAATACAAAAACTGTCAGAACGCCTAATTTATTCCTTGGTTAAACGCCACACGACGTTCGTGAAATCGGCACTAAGTTAATTAGGTAAATAATAATTGGGTCATTCCTAGCCCCTTAAAAAAAGAACGTACATGTAACCGCTTAGTTTTATACGCCTCCGCTTCGAGCGCGCTGGTCTTCTCCGCGACCACCTGTTGCGCTTCCTTCATTTGTGCGTGGTACTTTTCTGTAATGAAAAATATTCAGTTAATTTATAGTAGTAATTGAATATAAAAAATTCTTTTTAAAAACAGACTTGAGAAATTGAGAACCTCTTTTTTGAAATAAGTTAAAAATAGCGATAATAAACTAGCTGTTTCGCGCCGAACTTTGGGCGAACACTACAGATTGCAGACAAACAAAAGAGGCTTTTCCTTGCCCCAAATCAACGCCTTACAGCGAAACTAGTAACCACTACGACTTAACCGAACCAAGCTTAAGATAGTTGTAGATACGATTACAGGAAACTGTTCGCTCAACAAACACCTTTTCCTTTTAGGTGTCACCGACAGCCCTCTATGCATTCTATATAATAATTATTCTTATATAAGTTCTTCTTCTCTTCTTTGCCAACCGATAGACGTCCACTGTTGGACAAAGGTCTCTTGCATGGACTTCCACAGGCCTCAGTCTTGCGCTGCCTGAATCCAGCGGCTCCCTGCGACTCGTTTGATGTCGTCGGTCTATCTAGTGGGGGGTCTGCCAACATTGCGCTTCCCGGTGCGGGGTCGCCACTCCAGCACCTTGGGACCCCACCGACCAACAGCTCTTCGAACTATAAAACAATTAAATGTATCTTATTATAAGTACATCATATTATTCCTCATGCTCCTACCAGTAGGAGAACCCAGGTTGGTGTAACCCAGAAATATGGTTGAGCGAAGCAATGGCTGGGTCATGCGTCACACTCGTGAACAGGTGCCATTGGCGGGAAGGAGGCTATTTTCTGTCTGCCTTAACATGTATTGAATTATAATTAGGTATGCTTTTGTGGAACTTCCCCTCATTATGGAAACACTGCATACATAGCATAGTATCTATTGGATTGTAAACTTGTTTTGAAAAGAGCAACCGCCGAGTTTCTTGCTGGTTCTTCTCGGTAGGAAGGGCATTCCGAACCAGTGGTAGACTCATCGACGATTTAAAAGCACTTTTAAAAAATATTTGAATAAAAAACATTTCAACTCTATTCTATTCTATCCAGTAGGAGCATGCGGACACGCCCCATCTCACCCAGATGCAGCTTGAGGTCGGCGGCGGACTGCGCGGACTCGATGGCCTTCCGCTTGTGCATCTCCATGGCCTGCTGGCGCAGCAGCAGCTCCTTCTCCACGGCCGACAGCGTGTTCTGCAGCAGCCGCTCCTTCTCCTCCAGCCGCCGCGCCACCAGCCCCATCGACTCGATCTGCTGGTCGCGCGTCACCACCTACCACGTGCAATGCTTTATAAATAACTGGCGGATCCGACAGACGTTGTCCTGCCCGAACGTTGGCTTTTCGTTTGGGTGCCATAAATATTAAAAAATAATAATTTGGAACCTCACATTAAACAAAAATAAATTGGAATATCACATTGCCACCAACCGGGACAGATTGTGAATCTTAACCATCTAGGGACCCACTGAAACACGCTAAACATTTCATCAAAATCGATCCAGCGGTTTTGTTAGTTTATTAGGTAGGGAGTTCAGTGACATAACATGTACAGAAGAATCCTTACTCCTCTTTGTTTGTTGGTTTACCTTCAATCACGCTGTAACAGAGCTACAGATCCACGTGATTTTTGCATAGGTATAGTAGAGGACCTGGAGAGCCACTTAAGCTACTTTTCATCCCGGTTAAAGTATATTTATGCATACATAAATGTCGGTACGTCTACCCGTTGAGTTTTGTTAGTGAGCACACGCAGTACACGATGGAGAGCTGTACTCTGAGTCTCTATTAGGTAAACTTCTATTATTATATTCAGTTCTATAAATAAAGCATTTCATTAAAAAAAAAATCATTTCTTCTTCTTTATCAACTGATAGACAACTGCTGGACAAAGGTCTCTAACATGGACTTCAACAGGCCTCGGTCTTGCGACTCGTTTGAAGTCGTCGGTCCATCTACCGGGGGTCTGCCAACACTGCGCTGCCCGGTGCGGGGTCGCCACTCCACTCCAGCACCTTGAGACACCAACTAAACGATGTGCACCGTCCATTTCCACTCCCAAATAAGTAACCACAAATAATTCTGACCTGTTCTTGTAAAAGTTGCTTCTCTTCCCTCAGAAGCTTGTGCAGGGAATTGGCCTTTATCCTCTCGGACATAAGTTTGAAATTAGCGTCATCCTTCTCCCTCAGTTGTTGTATCAACCTCGAGTTCTGCTCTTGCATGTCCTCAAACGCCTGCCCTGTGACTTCCATCTCATTTAAGAGAGCTTCTTCTTCCTAAGAAATTATTAGAACAAATTTCAATCCAATGGTGCTAATTTGGTTGTCAAACTTTTCCAAATCAAAAATAGTACTTTTAATAGCTGTTTTTTTATCGACATGCACGGCTGTATTCTGGGGTATTTGAGAAACATGCAAATTCTGCCCTTGTACAAAATCAAATGAATAAAAAAGCTCATGTAGAAAAAGCCTTACTAATATCAGTCACCAACGGACAGCGGATCTACGTGATTTTTTATAGTTGAGGACTTGGACTATTTTTATCCTGAATTTTTTTTCTCAAAAGTGGAATTTAAAAAACTAACTTCGCGCGGGCAAAAGAGCTTCAATAGTGCATGTTAGAAGTTTCTGTACAAGGCAACAACTTGAAAACTGAAGGGTCGATCCTATCATACCAATGTATCTAAATAAAAATTCTGCTCCCATTAAATTTTGTTCCCCCATACTGGAGTCTCGGTCCCCAAACCTCAAGCCCCTATCCTCTAGCAACCTACTTGTCATAATCCTCTAACCTCAGAAGTTACCTGCGAACCAGCAAAGGGCCTCGCGAAGGTATGCAGCGGGTCGGCGTTGGGCCGCGCGCACGACAACTGCTTCTGGAGCTCGTACTTTTGCTCTTCCAGTTGCTTGATCTTCCGTAACGCATCTTCGTCCGCCAGCCGCCTTTCTCGCTTACTTTCCTGAACAAACATCCAAAATCAATCATTCCTATATTTATATACTGTGTGTCAGTTTGTTAGATTTCCTTCAATCACACTAAAAAGGACAAACGGATATACGTGATTTTTGTATAATATGTATCCTCTAATTTTGACATTTTCAGTGGCTATGGAAAACAATGTAAAATTGCTAACTAAGAACTTTCAAACAACTACCTACTCTAAAACATCGTGAGGAAACCTACACACCTGAGTGTTCGTCATAATGTTCTCAAAGGTGTGTAAAGTCTGCCAATTTGCATTGGGCCAGCGTGGACTATGGCCTATAACCCTTCTCCAAGAGGAGACCTGCGCTTAGTAGTGAGCCGTTGATGGGTTGCTGATGATGATGATGATGATGATTTTATTGCATACCTGCGCCATTTTAGCCTTCTGGCGATGATCCTCGAGCTCCTGGCGCGCCTTGCGCTCGGCCGCCATCAGCTGCACCTTGTCGCGTTGCTCCTTGCTGACGCCCTTGTACATGTCCAGCAGCAGCTTTAGCTCCTTCTGCTCGTTCACTGCCTTCCTGACCATAGACAACGACATTGGAGTAAAGCACTGATCTCTATCATTAGTCTTGGTCTAAGTCCGGTATAAGAAATTCATACCTTCATCTGTTATTTATTAGTGATGAGAAGTAAATGATAAATAATATACTCATCCACATATCGCGAATAGGTTGCCTAGTTAAATTGCGAGTGGATGATATTTACATCTAAAATGTAGGCAACCATGGATTGGATCAATTTTTTAATAAAGCAACCTAAAACAGTTTGATTCAGAATAAAATAAGCTTTAATTTGATATAAAATACAATTAAATAACTGATGACAGTATATCAATTTTACTCACCTGCTTATACCTGGCAACTCCACAGTTGACTCGCAGAGGGGGAAGAAGGCAACCTTTACTTTTTCAATTATGTTGGGTATGTTCTCATATCTAGTGTACGATTTTTTTAAATAACTAATGAGAGAATAAAATTAATTAAAAATATTATCTATCATTTGTTTCTTATCACTAATAAATAACAGGTATTAATTGAGGGTAATAGTATTAATAAAGAGGGTATAAAATTTCTTATACCGGATCTCGTACTATTTATGATTAACACTGGAGAGGCTGCCGACATATTTTTTGGACCTACTTGACGCCATTTTGGCGCTGTAAGCATTGATACGAGTGTCTCTGGAACTAATAATATAGCAAATGGCGCACCAACCTCTATAATTAAAAGGCTATGAATAAGAAGAAGCAAGAAGAGTTGTTACTTATAATTTTGCGAACTTTCTTCAGTTTAAAAATTAAAATCAATATGCCCTGTCCTAGAGGACAACGGTTATTGTCGATATACTACACACATCAAAAGTGTCTAGGGATCAACATATATTTTTGCAATAACTTTTCTCCTGATTGATATTAATTAAAATTTTCTTTAAGGATTCATCAAATAAAGTGTTTTCGTTTGTCACAGTAACGATAAACCAAGTCACCTTTGCATTAATAAAGAAATTTGCCATTTTCCTAATAAAGGGATTTTTGACATTTGAACGAAAAAAAAGTTCGAAAAAAAGACTGAAATAACAGTTTTCTTTAAAATTTTATTGGGTAACTTAAACAATTAATAATCCGTGTTTCTACCGCGAACACTAACAACACAAGAACATCGGTTTGGCATACTCAAAATGAGTTCATCCAAATCACGCTGTGGAATGGCCGCCCATGTTCGTTGCAACAACAAAAAAAGGTCTTCTTGCCACTGGATACCCTCCATATTCGGCAGAGCTCTTCTCTGTAGCATATCCCATGCATGCTCAATCGGGTTCAAGTCTGGCGACTGAGCAGGCCAGGGCAGGACATTGATGTTAGCTGCGGCGAGAGTCTGTCTTACAACTCTTGCGGTGTGCGGTCGTGCATTATCATGCATTAACTGAAATAAGGGACCGATTTGCACTTGTAGAGGAACCATGACGTCTGATACAATCGTCTCAGCATAAATTTGAGCGTTGAGGTTGCCTCTGATCCAAATCAACTCAGTTCTTCCGCCGATCCAAATACCCGCCCATACCATGATGGTTCCACCACTATAAGGATGGACTTCCTGGCAGGATTTTAATCGCTGATTATGAAATTATGAAATGCACCAAAAAGGATCCATATAAATTTATAAAATCATAAATTTATTACAAAGCCACATCTCAATCTCAAGAAATCCGCATAAAAATGCTTGATCCCTAGACACTTTTGATGTGTGTATTTTGAATATTTGAAAAAAGTCTAAAAACCACGGAAAAATTGAAAAAGCTCGCTTTTCCGATGCCGACATCGGGATTCTTTATAGAGAAGAGAAGAGAAGACATACTTGAGCTGCTGCTTGAGGTCCTTGATGATCTGGTCCTGCTCCTGCAGCTTGGCCCGCGTGTGCTCCTTGTTGGCGGCGCCCTTGCTGTCCGCGCCCGCGCCGCCCTCCTCGCCCTGCGTGTACAACGACATGTGTAACGTGTATCACGATACCTCCGCCCGGCTCCGACACCGACAGTACTCAACGGCACGACACCGACACATACATTCTTCAGAATAAATTTATAAACACACATCAAAAATTCCGAGGCCAGCGGGATTCGAACCCACATCTCTTGCGAATCGCGCCCGAGTGTGTTAGCCTTTTACACCATAGCCGTAGTCGAACTACACGTCAGCATCCAAATTAGTGATACCTATGTATGTACTATTTCAATCAGTTTAGGCAACTGTTAGCAACTGTTAACTGTTAAACTAATTGAAATAGTAGATACAGATCACTAATTTCGATGCTGACGTGTAGTACCGCGGCTATGGTGTAAAGCCAACACACTCGGGCGCGATTCCCAAGAGATGTGGGTTCGAATCCCGCTGGCCTCGGAATTTTTAATATGTGTTTATAAATTTATTCTGATATTTCCTTAAGTGTAGGTTAACACTTTAATAAAAAAAACTACATTCTTCAATTGACCGACACCGTCACGCTCCGCCCCAAATCGGCGGCTATGTGCAAGAGCCACGGGGGTGCAAGGCAGGGTCACTGATCACGCCACTCGCACGCACACAATCGCACCCTTAGTATGAAAGTGACCTAACTCGAAATTCCTCTAAATTCTGTTTTTGTTAGAAACTGATCTTACAAAGCCTGCTCTAAAACCCTTTGGCGAAAAAGAGCCCGAATTATGAGTAAAAAAGGGACATCCTAAACATCGATAACTTTATTTGATCTCGGTTTTCACATATGAAACTGTAGTCGGGTTGGAAATTGCGCTATGGTCGAGTCTTCGGCGGTTGAAAATCAATTTATACTCTGTATAAGAATACCTTATAAATATAACCTTTTGTACCACTTGAGCCATGGAGACCCACCCGTAGTTTTTAAGTTACAAATGCGCTATTGTTTTGTGTTAAATAGGTATGTGGCTGTTTTATTTCTGAATAAAAGACTATTTATTTATTTATATGCATGTTGTGTGACAGCTTGCTTGCTCATTTCCCAGTAATTGCAATTTTTGAGTTAGGTCACTTTCATTATAAGGGTGCGACATGGAAGTTAAGATGGTGTACACAACACGGCATGCATAGCGATGCCGGACCGACACCAGTGGGAGACTTGCTGCCGACGACATGCCAGCGCCGACTTGTCGAGGTCGGGTCGGGCCAGTGAGACAGCGTACCATATAATTTCATAGAATTAAGGCTGACATCTATAGATCGTACTCTGGCTCTACTCAAGACTCAAGATAGAGTTAAAATGAGACACAAATTATGTTTTGACATAAATACGTCTCGTTTTAACTCAGCCTAGAGTCTGACAACAAAAAAGAATTCTCCGAATCAGTTCAGGCGTCTTCGAGTTATTGGTGAACATACATAAAAAAAAAGATTCCGACGAAGTGAGAACCTCCTCCTTTTTTTGAAGTCGGTTAAAAAACCCAGTATTTACCTCAGGATCGGGCTCTTCCTTCTTGACAACGAGCGGCTTCTCATCGGGCTGCTCTGTGCTCGCGCCGCCGCGGGTGTTCGCCTCGTCCATCTCCTTGCGGATCTACGACCACATCAATAGAACACAGTAAGTCCACTACATCCACTACAAGTGTCCAATTTCATGGACCTGAGCCTTGCCTACCCATTCCGTACACGATTACCAAACGAGTGATAGAGGGAATCGTAGAAAGAGAATCGAACTCGAGATGGAACAAATCGATTCAATATAGACAATCGAAATTGTTCCTGAAATCATTCGATAAAAAGAAGACAAGACAAATTATGTCACAAAGTAGGAACAATATTGCATTGGTAATAGGAATAGCAACGGGACACTGTCTGCTAAATAGACATCTCACAATAATGAGAATTCAGGAAGACCCATCCTGTCCAGAGTGTGGCGAGGAAGAGACCAGCTTCCACTTCATAGCTGAGTGCCCTATGTACTCATTGGTAAGATGGGAACTGCAAGGTAAGGATAGATTAAGTGAAGAAGACCTGACAAACCTTTCAATAGGAGACATCGTTAGGTTTACGAAAGCTACAGGTAGGTTTGAGGGGGGTGGGCTGCCTGGGCACCAGTAACCTGTGTCCAAACACGGGGAATTGGGTGGAATAGTTCCGACACAGGAGTGATCACCCGCCTGGCGTTAGCAGGCGTCCATAAATACAATACAAATACAATACAAGTCCACTACATCACGAAGTGCGTGTGAATGTGCTGTGTGCGTTAAAATACCGGTGTGTAATGTGCGTGCGTGTTTATAGGTGCATGCGTATGTTTATACGTATTTACGCTCGTGAACGGGGGCCACCGGCGGGAATTGACTTTCTTTCTGCCCGTCTTAACATGAATTGAATTGTAGTACCTACACTTTTTTGGAACTTCCCCTCATTGTGGAAATATTATATTCTATTCTAACAAAGTTGCATGGGGGTCATTCCACGGTGACGGGTGTGATATTTCTACTAATGTTTTTTGCTGTAATTCTCATATTTGATACAGGATATATTTGAAGTTACAGTAATGACTTGGAGAATCATGCAAGTTAATTTGACGTTCTGACGAAAACATTTATACTAATTTTGTGACGGGTGTGACACAAAAACATGATTCAGCATAATAATTAGTAAAAAAAAACAAGTATTTACCTTAGAAATTTCAAACTTTGCAGTGTTACAGCCAAAATATTAAGCACTTTAATGACAGTCCAAATGGCGCGCTGAAGACTATAGGTAACGAATACTAGTGTTGACAATGTCAACAAACTTTTTCTACTAAAGAGAGTTGGAGATTCAATCGAAAATTTTGCCGGTTTTTAGAAATAAATCGATTTTTACATTTTGTATGTGAAAGTTGGATAAATACACTAATATAATCCAGTACTCAAATGCACTTATTCTTAAGTTAATTTCTACCTTATTTGGTATCACTTATCGTGGAATGAGCCATGGGTTAAACCGAACCAGTGGTAGTCATGACGTGTCATAAGAGCCACAGGTTGGCCTACGTGAAATAAATAATTTTGAATTTGAATTTATTTGTGTCTCGGGATCAACTGAACCAATATTAAAAACTCTTTCATTGGTAGTTTGAATGAACACTTGGGATACTATAAATTTTCAGTTTATATGGACAAAGATACGGGCAAAGACGTAAGAGAGTACATTGATGAGACAATCATTAAATAGTCTATCTATATATATAAAAGAAAGTGGTTGGTGTTAGTTACACTATTTATAACTCAAGAACGGATGAACCGATTTGGATGAAAATTGATGGAGAGGTAGTTTATAACCAGGAGACGGACATAGGATACTTTTTATCCCGTTCGACCGCGTTTCCGTCAAGTCACTATAAAACGTGGTGTAACAAAAACGCATCTGACATGGAATAACAAAACGCAAATGACAGTGGAATAACAAAACGTAAATGACAGCTAAACGTAATTTTGTCTTTGGTTGTAAAAAATTTGACAATTATAAAAAGTGTTATAATAAAGCATTACTGATATTATAAATGCGAAACTGTTTGTTTGTTGGTTTGTCCTTCAATCACGTCGCAACAGAACAGCGGATTGATGCGATTTTTTGCATGGGTATAGTAATGGATGTAGTAGTGGTTCCTCAGACCAGGAGAGCTACTTTTTATCTCGGATAATGAAAGAGTTCCCGCAGGATTTTTAAAAACTAAATCCATGCGGACGAAGTCGCGGGCATCAGCTAGTTTTCAATAAATTACCTTATTCAACTCCTGACTAGTGTCCTTGTACTTCCTTTTGTACCGATGCACCTCCCCTTTGAGTTGTTGATTGTGGTTCTGTAGGGACGTGATAAGATGCCTCATTTCCCTGTTGATTGGTCCCGTCTGTTCGTTGGCCGCGAGGTTTTGTTCAAATTCTATCCGCAACATCTCATACTCTTTCCTCAGTTGACCTAGGACATCTTCTAGTTGGATCATTTCTGCCCGAAGCGCCTTTTGCCGTGCCAGTTCTTCACTCTGCAATATAAAATCCATTCCACTGACTTATCACGTCACGAAATCTCTGAGACTAAACAAAACTAATGCCTATAACAAAAGCAACAAGGATGATTTACGGGGAATTGGGTGGAATAGTTCTGACACAGGACTGATCACCCACCTGGCGTTAGCAGGCGTCCCCTCTACAAATACAAATACAACCTTCTTAAAAGGGTGTTGGGGCATCTGCTAAGAAAGGTTTTGACGAAAATCTATTCCTATTAAATGCGAAGTTACAACTTGGAAGGTCAAAAAATTACATGTTTCTGAACTGCAAGAAAAATCCGAGCAAAATTATTAGTTAAGTAGCTGCTAAATAAAAAAAGAAAGTTTTTTGAACGACAACACATCGAATCTGCTTGTAGTTAAATGTTGACTAATTGTAAAATAGCAAAAAAGAAGTTTTTGAAGAACTTTGAAGGGTGTAAGCATACACTACTAAAAAATTTTACGAGACCCTACCAGTCATCATCATCAACCCATCAATTGCTCACTACTCCTCACCTCCTCCGCAGGTCTGCTCTCAGAGAAGGGTTATAGGCCATAGTCAACCACGCTGGCCCAATATGAATTTGCAGAATTCACACACCTTCGAGAACATTATGGAGAACTCTCAGGTGTGCAGGTTTCCTCACGATGTTTTCCTCCACCATGTTAAAGCATGTGATATTTAATTTCTTAATTGCACATAACTTTGAAAAGTCAAGAGGTGCATACCCAGGATCGAACCTGAGACCTTCCGAATAGGAAATCATAGTCCTAACTACTAGGCTATCACGCTACCAGTAATGGAGTGCAACTCATTGCATTTCTCATTCTCTCAACTCATTCACAGTTCAGAAACTTCGTACTCACATACTTTCCAACCTGAGGGTGGACTTATTCACTGGATTTTATTAACACTGATATTAATTCATACCTCCATCATCTCAATCTGTCGCATGTGTAGATTCTTGGCACTCTGCAGTTGTAACCTGGTTTCATCGAGAGCAGTCTTCATCTGCATGGACTCATTATAGAGTACGGAGAACTGACTCTGCAGGCACTTGTACTCTGTAGTCTCTACAATCACCGATTCAGGCAGCTGTCGGATCTGAACATATAAAAAAATAATAATAAAATAATAATAAAAAAAGTATTTGAGTATGTATCCAATTGAATAAGCCAGGATTTAGAGGTTAAGGGGACGCAGTACACTCGCCCGAAGTTGCCGGCGCACGTGGGTAACCGGCTTGCTATTTCACCTAACATTGTGTGAGAAAGAGATAGACTCGTGTAGCGAGTGCATGCGCGCATACTTACGTGCTACCGTCCCGCTCCCGCTCCGTTTCGAGTGAGAGGCGCGATAATTTACACCGAAATCAAGCGCGCGAAAAGGGTTGAACAGTCGTCTGGGAAAAGTGTTTTTGAGAAAAAACTACTAAATGTATGTTTACAAAGTAAAGTTATTTGAACTGATGAATAAATAAACTATGTCTAAAGATAATTTTTTTGGCATTTTCATACTCCTAATGTTATTTATTTGCGCCCAAAGTTGACATAAATTTAGTGTGAAAATGACGATCTTTCGAGACTCGTAACTTTATAACGAATATTTTTTCAATATTTTATATATCAATAAACCTAGATAATGATGAGGCAAACCGACATAATACTTAGTTTTGAGCGTACAATATCGAAAAATGTAGTAATCACTCATCTACGTTTGTATGAAGAAGGTACTGGCTTGAGTCCCCTTAAATACATATAGAAACACGAAAACTAATATTTTTGATAAATTCGACTGTCTGATATAAGCTTTCATGTCGTGCACTATAAAAAAAAATATTTGAGTGGAGTTTCACTGGAAACAAATCAGGTGTGAGGTCAGAGGTCGCTATAAGGGGTGGTGGAGGCCGCTTTAGGTAGGGTTTCAGCGTTTTAAGGCGAACTAAATTTGGTTTTTCGGAATTTGTAAACTAATACAACAAAGTAGGCTTATGGCATTCTAATTGCGACAGTGGCATTATCATCTTCTTTATATAAAAATCTTTACTTGAAAGTGTCCAGTTTAAGAAATTAGTCAAAATATCGAGTTGGATACAGTACTGCCATTGGCGCAATTAGAATGCCATAAGCCTACTTTGTCGAAAATAGTTTACAAATTGCCAAAAACCAAATTAAATTTGAATTTCGCGGGCAGACCCGTGTAAGCAATTAGTTTTAGAGTAATAATTTCCACTTATGGATCTAAGGCTTATAATACTTACATCCATCTTAAGCTTCTCCAGCTCTTTAAGCGTGTCTCGATGCTGTCGATGAAGACGGTCAAGCTCGGCCAGCCTGTTGTTGGCCAGTTCCCGTTGCTCTTCGAGCTCTGCGGCTACATCCTCAAGTTTGGCGTTGACCACGGGATGCGGCGCGGCACAGGCCGGCCCTGCCGCACTGCCGCTAGCAGTTCCAGATTGATGGTAGCTCTTGAGCTTCTCGATCGCTTCTGCCAAGTGGTTTTCTAGCTTGTCATTTCTTGATCGCACCTGTGAAAATATCCCTAATTATTTACTATTTATTTATTTTTTAGTATGTACCAAAATTTATAGGTTAAGTGAGCACAGTTTTGAACCCAGAACCTGATGATGAAGATGATACTGAAGTTATTCTGTCTTCAGGGGACACCACCTTGTTATCCACGTATAAAAAAGAACTGGAAGCCCTCCAACGCGTGGACGCCACATATATAAGTGCCCGCGTACAGTTCAGAGTTCGAGGCCTGACGCTGGAGTCTGGAGATTGAAAAAAAAGGGGAACCTAACACTACCCTATTGAACCGAAAGGTGGTGATTCTATCCTTTCCACCAACAAAAGCATTCCCAAAGAGGGTTGACGTCAGGCAGGCGGCCGGTCGTAAAATGTCATGCCGAACCACTTACAACATGGCTTACGAGACATGTTGTGCCGACCCCACGTAGCGTGGGACAAGGACAAGGAGATGATGATGATTTAGTATGTACCAGAAACCGCCACTACGTCTTGCAGTTGCGCGACTTGCAGGGTCATAGCATGATAGCTCTCAGGCAAATTAATGCAAAGGTCACATCAATCTGACTCACCTTCATCAACTCATACTGCAGGTCATCAATGTCATTCTTCAGATCAGGCCCCATACGTCACATCGAAATACACAACATCGAAGCCCATGAGATTTAACACGGTATCGATCGATAGCTTATGATATTGTTCTTTCATCAAAACTAAAGTTTATGAAATCGATCGTTCATAACATCGAACGCTTATGAAATTGAAAGTTCAATAAATCGAATTTATAAGATCGAAGCCTTGACAAATCGACAGATCGTGATATTGATGGCTTTAAAAGGCATAGAAGTGGAAATAAAATAGAAATAAAAAATGAAATTAAATGTAACATGTTCGATCTAATGAGCTTTGATGTGGTGCATTTTAATGTGTATGGGACCCGATGGCTCTCATGTAATGTAGTGCAAAAGGCACATCAATCTTACTCACCTTCATCAACTCATACTGCAGGTCATCAATCTGGTTCTTCAGCTCAGCATTCTCGGTGTCTCTGCTGTTGACCGCGTCCTGCAGTTGCGCCACTTGTAGGGTCATAGCGTGATGGCTCTCATGCAGCGTGGTGCAAAGGGCTTGCAGACGACGGTTCTCTGCAGTGACCTCCTCGTTCGTGGCCCGAATCGTTTCATCTAATGCTGGTGCTGGTGTGCCTTCTAGATAAGCACAAATATTTGATTCATGAACATCATGAATGATGAATGAAATGATGGATTTTCTAAATGATGTTTAGATTCTAGTACATGTAAAAATTAATGATGTTGGACGGACCAGCGCATAAAGTTGAATTTAAGGTATTAAAAGAAATCCCACCACTTTATACCTCTTCCAAGTTTACCCAATCTAATAATAATAGCAGCATGCGTGCAACTGCTTACAGCGGCGAGCGCCAATCACACGCGCGATCCGCACGCTCAACATCGTCTCGGAGCAAATTGATTTCTTTAGTTGCTTTTTGAGCAAGTTCACAAAAGTCACTACACTTTGTACATAATATTAGGTAATAAGTTGGTTGTAGGTAATAAGGTAGTTATTAATATTAGGAAGTTCTATCGATTAATACTCTTTTTCATTCTTCGACTTCGATTTTGATAAAATTTCAATGGGACCACCTGGGAAGTATACCCTTTGAAACAAAAAAGAATTTTCCAAATCGGTTCAGGCGTCTTCGAATAATCGGTGAACATACATAAAAAATAAATAAAAAAAGAATCCAACGAATTGAGAACCTCCTCCTTTTATGAAGTCGGTTAAAAACCAAATATTTAAATAACACAATCCAGGATTTTATGCAATGAAGGAAGAATGCCGGGAAGGATGGAACAAATGCGCAACATTGCTCCACAAGATAGTAGGACAATGCGTCAAGGATGAGTTGAAAAGGCATAACTTGAACACAGCCTAAACTGACAACCCCCACCCTGAAGTCATGCACACAGCAGTACCGGGATGGACGGCCGGAGACGGCAGGAAGTTTTAATCTGTAGGGCACTACACAGTGTAGTTGGACATGCCATCTAATGGTATCCATGAGGACTGCCTCCTCCCCAGAAAAAAAAAGGATTTTATGCAAGACCAGTCAGTATTCGCTGTTGAATGTAGCTATTGACAGTCACTGAAATAGTAAAAACCTACATAATATCATCATCATCATTAGCAATCCATCAGCGGCTCACTAATGAGCACAGGTCTCCTCTCAGAGAATAGGCCATAGTCCACCATGCTGGCCCAATGCGCATTGGTGGACTTCGAGAACATTATGAAGAACTCTCAGATGTGCAGGTTTCCTCACAATGTTTTCCTTCACCCTTGAAGCAAGTGATAGTTAATTGCTTAAACACTCTTGACTCCGAAAAGTCAGAGGTGCGTACCCGGGAATCGAACCTGCGACCCCCCCGAATAGGAGGCCACAGTTGTAACCACTAGGCTATCACTGTTTACTCATAATATACTTGCACATAATATACTAGTTAAATATTCTCACCTTCACTTTCCCCTTTAATAGCCTTCCATATCTTATCGTTCCTCTGCTGCAGCCTATCAAAGGCCTGTAACACCTTAGCCACTGCTCGCTTGCTGACCTGCACCCTGTTTGCAAGTTGGGCGTCCAACTCCTCCTTATCCCATGTTGATAACTGCATTAAGAACGAAGTTGTCGCTTCATTCTCATCTATAACAACGTTTCTTATAAGTTATAAGTTTCTTATAAGTAATTCAATGTTTCTGAATCGAACCGCTAAGGTGTGGAACGCACTTCCAACATCTGTGTTTCCTCCACGTATAACCTCAGTACCTTCAAGGCAAGAGTGAATAGGCATTTTCTAGGCAAGCGCGCTCCAACCTAGACCTCATCAGTGCTGTCCAGCATTGATTGTCGTCAAGCACAAGCCTATCCCGCAATAAAAAAAAAAAACCATGGAGACTTTGGTACAGTAAGAACGAAACATGTACATAATTTTATTTAACAGGGTTACCCCTTTCTGGGTTAGCAAATAGACAAATATTGATAAAGCCTCAGGGTTTCGCTCCTGCCATCTATCAGTAATCCAAATTTTTTCAATTTTCGGCTGTTCGTTTAGGTTTTTCCAATTTCTTTTCATTTTTAAACCTCTGAATTAGAGCGAACATAACAAAAAAAATCATTCAAATTGGTTAAGCCATTTTTTAGTTTTAGTCAGACTATACAAACAGCAATTAGTTTTTATAAATATAGAAGATATGACACATATATTTTACTAGCTGAAAGCTATGACTGCATCTGGATTGATTTAGGTTTAAAAAGATTCATTAAACCTTTCACCCATGGAAAAATAACTTGTGAAAAAAGTAAAAGCATCTCAGCAGTGAGTCTATCAATATACCCTAAATTCCAAAATAAATGTGTAATCCAACATTTTGGTAACAATAGAGAGTAAGACATAGAAATAAAAAAAAAAATTACTTTTATTTTCAGATTCATCTGCAGTCTCCGCATCAAAACGTTGTAACAACACCCGGATGTCCTCATTGAGCAGATTCCAGTATCTGTTGACAACACACAGCACAGCATCGTCTTGTGTCTGTCGTTTTTCAAGCTGTTCTATCCTGGCTCTCAGTTCAGCTTCGCATCTGTGCCGTTGTTCTATTCTCTGTCATAACAACAATATATATAACAATAGGGTATTTGACTATAATAAAAATATCGTTTCAACTGGTGTCATCCTAAAAGATTATTATCTAAAAACATTATTCCATACGACAAAACTAAAAAATAAAGCTTTATTTAATTAGAAAACATTAAATAAAATTGCTATAATTCTGGCCATGGTCACGTGATCGAAAACGTTCCGTGATCTCGAATGACGTCACAGTCCAAACCACCTATGGAATTCTCATTTTGTCAATACATTTCGACGTGTTTGTGCGGCGTAATAGGCTAATTTCGTCTGTTTTTCATCGTTACTATTTTATTAAATACCAAATAGTATGCGACACGCGGCCTAAACACATATTATAAAATTGTCATTGTTTGAAATGTGAACTGTTACGTCATGAGAGCAAATGGAACGTTTCGGCGGCAATTTATTTTTTTGAATTTATTTCTCGATTTTTATGAAAAATAATGAAAATTATGCTGAAATATATGTTTCGTTAGCTTCAGCATAGCATTATTAACAATTTAAGATGATTTTCTAAAAGTAGTCAAATAGCCTATTGTCATAACAACAGTATACTAATAACATGAGCGATTTACACAGCAACATTAGTGTTTGTTGTGTAAAACAACACTAATATGCTACAACCCCAATGTAATGGGTGCATGTTTTAGACAAGCACACTTTTGGGGGGGATTGTAGATATATTGAAAGTATTAAATTGGTTTCAGTAAGGTATAAAGGATATCTGATGATTCCAATGATTAGACTTTTTAAACAAATTCTATCAAAACAACATGCCAGCCTGTAGGAAACTATAATAATTTTTCTGGTTTCAAACCCCCTATAGAATACAGTTTCAGGCATTCTATCATTTACTCATAACCTTGGTCACCTAATGATATAGCTGTATCATTCATAGTAGATATAAAAACAGCTGTAAAGTTTACATGTCAAACAGCTGATTGTTTGGAATTGTGATTATATTTTTTTATCATATTAGTTTACAAACCAAATGTTCAAAAAAAGTTAAACGTTTGCTTCCTTTGTGCAGCTATGTGGTTACCTGAGCCAACTTCTTGTTCTGAAACTGAAGAACTTTAATGTCCATCTCTTCAAGGGTGGAGACTGGACCTATCAAGTGGGGTTCAAAGTGAACTTTCTTGATCGGCGGTTGACTACTGCCATTGCCTCCATCTTCGGCTGTACGCTTCGACATTGCGATCTGAAAAATCAGGTAAAAATATATGTTTTCCCCGAAATCCAACTTATTGATTGGATTAATACTGACAAATTTAAAAGTACACGCAGTTGTACCAACATCGTTAGTAGTTTAAGTATTACACTATTTATTCGGATAATAAACAAACCTGCTTGTCAATATTGACAATTTGGAATTTGTGATTTTTCAAGAAAAATCTATAATCAATAAGATTAAACCTTTGTTAGATCGATCGAAGCCTATCATTTTTAAAAGGGTTCATTTATTTTTAACAAAGAAATTAATAAAATGTTAAGAGTCCCTTCCCTTTCACCACCTCAGCCAAACACAGACAAATAATTACCACAGAACACAGATTAGGTACTAACCAGAACATATATTATTATACTCTTTGGACAGAACACTATAACGGTTTATAACGTAGTCTGTGGGCAAAACCAAAACCACAGCGGCCTTTCTCTATTTTTGACATTTCCAATGGCTAGTCCATGGAACTAGGAATCACGACCAGTCAAACAAGGGAAATTAGGCTGGAATCACATATGTGCGCATCGAAAACTGTAATTTTTCATTGTCGTGTACACATCGAAAAGCCTAATTGATGCGTACACGACTCTATGAAATAGTACAGTTTTTTAAGGACATAATTTAATATTTTAAAAACCGACTTCAAACGGCCCGCGCCACTACAAAGTGTATACTTTATTGTTGATATTATTTTAAAAACCGCTCCACCGATTTCGATAGAATTTCAATGGGACCCCCTTTGAAACAAAAAAAGAATTTCCCAAATCGGTTCAGGCGTCTTCGAGTAATCGGTGAACATACAAAAAAGTTTCGACGAATTGAGAACCTCCTTTTTTTAAATTTCGGTTAAAAATGCGAATCGATGCGCACAGATGTAATTCCAACCTCAGGGAAAGTTGGCATAGTGAATACCACTACTTGAAAGATGCTTGAAAGTTGCAAAGAACTGTCAAACCAGCCTTTCTTCATGCTCCAATAGATCTGACAGTGTTTTTAGATCAGCATTTTTTTTGTCCGTGTCACCGTGGCGTTTTTTGTTTGGTAAATTGTATTATCTATTGTAGGTACAATGAGATTAACCACATTTGTGAGGATCGTTTCGGATTTCGCCCATACAAAACTGTCAAATTCTATAGAAACGTGTACGGA
This sequence comes from Oeneis ivallda, assembly GCA_029955525.1. Classification (NCBI taxonomy): domain Eukaryota; kingdom Metazoa; phylum Arthropoda; class Insecta; order Lepidoptera; family Nymphalidae; genus Oeneis; species Oeneis ivallda. Next base: position 22,597,027 of record JARPMR010000006.1, read on the forward strand.
TCAAATCGGTTTTTCGATGCGTACACGAATGTATGGAAAATGACAGTTTTGTATAGGCAAAATCCGAATCGATCCTCACAAATGTGGTTCCACCCTTAGGATAGGTTGGGTAACGGTAAACTCAAGTTTTAAAAAGAACTTTCTTTGTGAAGTTAGTGTACTATGGTGGGTTGCAGACTGCAACCCACCATAGTACACTAACTTTGATTTGATTGCAGCTATACTGCAACTTGCAGTATAGCTGCAATCAAATCAAAATAAATGCAATCTAAGAGTTGAATATCACTGTCCTTTATTTCCATTTATGAGAAAGGAAGTAAGCCTTTCTCATTGAAAGATAGGCTGGAACCACGTTTGTCTAGTCTAGTTTAGTCACTAGTCGTTTACTTTTTCAAATCGGCTTTTCGATGCGTACACGACTGCATGAAAAATGACAGTTTTGTATGGACAAAATGCGAATCGATGCGCACAGATGTGGTTCCAGCCGTACTCTTAGAGTATTATTTCTTTTTTTTTTTGCTATGGATTTTATACATGATTTCAATATGAATAATTTTAGAAGATCGACATGCCTAAAATGGATAAAATATATAAACCACATTTTGTAGAAACTATTGAACTAATGAAATGGACTTTTGTTTGAAACGGAGAAACTTATTTTGTAATGGTGGAATTGGGATTTGAAGAAACGGAATTTTGGAAAGGATCAGAAAAACTATGCTCATTATGTATGGCTCAAACGCTCGACGCGCGGAGCCACTAAACAAACGAAGAAGAAGAAACAACTTGATTTGAATCTAGAGATGGTTCAATCAACGCCATCCTGTGGACCCATAGATAATACAATATAGACTAGGAACCTGTGTGGACCTGATGATCCTAGTGTTCGTGGTCTATGCTGATGATTGATGAAGAATCTAATGTACTACTTAATCAACAGATAACGTTAATTACTCGGGGGGGGGGGGGGGGGGGGGACTTTTAACCAATCAGTTGCATTGAAATTCTAAATAATTTATTATAAAATAATATTATTAAAAATATATGTCCATAATATTATTACTTCGACTCTAGTTGTTAACTAGCTGACCTGCAGACTTATCTAGAGGAACTTACACGTAGCCGGGGATCAGTTTAGCGGGCTATTCTCTTTTCTTGAAATTTCCAATGGCAATAATGAATAATAATTGTACGAAGAAATGCGGACTACACTATGCATTATTTTCACTTTACGCTACTCACTGGAAATGTCAAAAATAGAGAATATACATTAGCGTCCTTTTCGTGAAATAGATACCCCATTCCCTTTCCGGCATTTTTCGTGAAATACCCCCATACCCTGTCATTTCCTACTTTAATATTATAGTAATATACCTAGGTATTTTTTTCTATTAAACTTAGTGTTTTTATTCCTTATGTACCTAAATTAGGTAGGTATTCATAATATTCCTATAAAGTATCTGATCTTGAAACATCTTGATAAACACATCGTATTTTTTATCATGGAATGATTTAACATTTGGATTCGCATGCACAACATCAGCAGTTCCACCCATACTTTGTATTGCAGCTTGGACATTATTGAAATAACGCGAACTGCAAGCTCCCAATATGGCAGACCCGACCAGTACTGAATCTTTTTCATGTGGCTTAAGTATCGGCAAGCCTACAGCATCAGCTTGAATCTGAATGAAGAGGGGATCCTTCGTGATTCCTCCGCATATAGGCAAAGATTTGAATGGTGCATACCCTGCCAGCAGTAATGCGTCTATAATGTGCCTTGTACCATACTGAAAAGAAAGAAATAGGTACGTACTTATTAAGGTACAACACGTCCGCCAACCAAGAAATGATAACTTTTAAGTCTTGTACTTAAGTAAAGACTCTCATACGCTTCGATCTTGCGCCGCTTGTATCCAGACGCACTCAAATTGATATCGTCGGTCCACCGTTTCTGCCAACACTGCGCTTCAGAGTGGGAGATCGCTATTGTAGCACTTTGGGACTCAAATGTCTATCGGTTCTTTGAACTATAGGTAAGTGTATATACGCCGCCGATGCCACTTCAGCTTCGCAATAATTCGTTGAGCTATGTCGTAGACTCTGTTTGATAGGTAATTGTTAAATTTGATAAGTAGAGAATAGCTCTGCCTCTCCATCTCCCGAAGTGTGACTGACTTTCTTACACCCATAATAATTATACCCATCCGTAGGAGAACCGAAGTCACCGACATAGCTCGGCGAGTCGCGAAACTGAAGTGGAAATGGGCGGGGCACATAGTTCGAAGAGCTGATGGTCGTTGGGGTCCCAAGGTGCTGGAGTGGCGACCTCGCACCGGGAAGCGCAGTGTTGGCAGACCCCCCACCAGGTGGTCCGACGACATCAAACGAGTCGCAGGGAGCCGCTGGATTCAGGCGGCGCAAGACCGAGAACTGTGGAAGTCCATGCAAGAGACCTTTGTCCAGCAGCGAAGAAGAAGAAGAAGAATAATTATGTATCCCAGGACATATGTCACGAATCACGATAGCATGTCATAATAGAATAGAATAGAATAGAATAGAATAGAAATGTTTTTTATTCAAATAAACTTTTTTACAAGTGCTTTCGAATCGTCGATAAGTCTACCACTGGTTCGGGGAAATATTGGGAATCGGGGAATAATTGGGAATAGGTTAATGGAGGTAGCTTGAGATCTAAAAGAAATTAATTTGATCATTCTGATAAAGGTGTTTACTCAGTTCGCACTGCACTAGGTTATCAGCACATAATAACTAGTGGTTCGCCCCGAACTGAGACCTCGCGGTAACGGTATCCCATGATTATTCATTCAATCGATACATGATAACCAAAACTGACATTATTATTATGCCCGTTTTCACCAAACATACCTAAATCATCCCCTAAGTAGGAGTCTCTTAACGTAGGTAGCTCCTAAATACAATCCTAAGTCCTAACATCCGTCCCAATATCCTTTTAGGTGTCCCGTACAGGATCGTGATAAATAAGTTGACAGAAAACATCAATCACCTAACTTATAGGTAGCCCGTAAAGGTTAGGGAACGTTAGTGAAAACATTGAATTATTTATCAAACATTGAATTTAACTCGTAGTTCCATGGGAATAGTTACTGACTGCGCCATCTATTAGCATTATTGTGAAGCTATGTTGATGCTATATGAATTACTGACGCCCATTAAAAATTAAATAATCTCGTTTCTTTATAATATTCATATAATTTTAGTATTTGTTGTTCAAGTACAGGATATAAGTGACCTAAAAACATAAAATCAGTTTGAAAATCCATAGCGGATTTTTCTAGAGAGCGTCTTCAAGCGAGCGTATAAAATCGCCACTTTGAAAGCCCCCCATTTCGTCAATTTTAAGGGAAAAATTAAAAAAAAAATATTTTTGTACTCAGTTCAAAATTATCTTTAAAATGATACGTAACAATTTTATGTAACGCGATTTTTTTTTTTTTACTTCGCATTCGCTTCTATGAGAGCCCCCCTGAAATAAAGATTTTTATAACTTTTTAAGCCATTTTCGGCTGGAGGCCATCGGTTTACATATTATATCTAAATTTGAAGTAATTACGTTCAGTAATTCAAAAGTTATAAGGCTCTGACAGACGGACGGACGGACGGACGGACGGACAAGTGCAAATCGCCCTAGTTAACTCAAAGACCTTCGCTTCGCTCGGTCGATAATATGTATCGATGTTTAAATAACCTTACCGCCAGAGCTTGCATAGTAGCAAGATAAAGTAGAGCCAAATTCTCTTCACTGGTATTGATTGTCAATCCAACAACCATGCCTTTCATTGTGGGATCAGCCAACGGTGAGCGGTTACCGTGGAAGTCAGGCCATACGTGGAAATCTTTGGTCAGCAAGCTCACGTCATGCAGCCCTTGACGTCTGGCCATTTCTGACAACAATCCTCTCAAATGGTTCCTCACACTAAAAATAATAATAGGGAAAATTACCTACTTCATTTTAATAATATTCATCAGTTGTTGTTACTCATCTTAGATAGAAAGGATCATAGAATTATAACGCACAGAAAGACAGTAGCCGCGCGCGGAGTGTAACCCTTTCATGGAAGCCTTTGAAGGCTCCCTACGCCTATCGGCACGCAAGTGTCAGCGAGCGAAAATAAACCCTTTCATGGTAGCCTTAAAGGCTAGTTTCGCCTACCGGCTCGCACACTAGTGTACGTGTCGGCAAGCGTAAATTAGTTCGTTTTATGATTACACGTTAAGCTGTATGGAACTATCGGTCTATGCGTTAGTAGTATAAGGAAAGGATAATGGGTAATTACTAATTTTGTATGGGCCCCATACAAAAGACTGTAGCATTATGAACTATGTATTTGTATACTTTAGTTGCCCTAATAATGGGGTAGGTAGTATTAATCCTAAGACAGCATGTGTAATTGTGTATGTTTTCACTCCGAGAAAAAACATGTTTGTTAGAAGAACTAATTTTTTGTAACAGTTAATTCAATAAAATTACTTTAAACTATTATCTGTACTATCTAAGAGTCGAATATCTTTTTTCTCCAAGTGAATTCAGAGATACTGTCTTAGGATTTATTAAACTACTCTATAAGAGCAACAAATACTGACAGTTCAAGAATAATACAAATAACTTTGTGTCTGGGTCCATTCTTACCCATCCTTCTTTAAAAGTGACAAAAACATACTCTCCAGTAGCTTCCTGCTGAAGAAGTTTATTCCCTGCCGGGTGACTTGATATGACGTAGTCAAGTAACATGCCAGAAGCACTCTGTCCTGCCTCATTTAACCACATATTGGGTACCATCGCACTATAGTACGGCCCCCATACACCCTTTACTAACACAGGATCCATATTAACGGCCATATGACAGGTGGATGTGCCACAAATTAGACCCAATCTACTTGACATATCAGTGTCAATATTTTCTCCTCGAGCTCCAATCATACCCAAACCTCCAGCATGTGCATCAATGATCGATGTAGCAACTGGAGTCCCAGGTTTTAATCCAAAGGTCTCTGCAACTTCCTTGGTAAGTCCTCCACAATATTCTCCCGGCATCAACACTACACTTCCGATCTTTTCAAAGTTGTTATCCGCTAAATCTTCAAGGCCAATTTTTTCCAAGAAATCTAAATTCCAGCCCTTATGCCCATCAGTGGAACATTCATAATTCCACTTACAAACTAGGGAACATAAAGAGCGACTCTTTGACCCAGTTGCCTTCCATGTCAAAAAGTCTGGAAGGTCGAAAAAGTAGCCATAGTCTGCCCATTGTTCTGGCATATGTATTTTTAGCCAGAGAAGCTTTGGCATCTCCATTTCCAAGCTAACTTTCCCGCCTACATATTTGAGCATTTCATGTCCACTTTTGTTTATAAAGTCTGCTTCTGTTTGGGCCCTGTGATCCATCCACATGATTATATTCTGGTTGCTGTTGTTTGAATCACTCACTGCCATTGGATTACTATTTTTGTCTAAAGCTACAAGAGAGCATGTGGCATCGAATCCAATCCCTTTTATGCTTGATGGGTTTACATTTTGTATTACATTCTGTAATAAAAACAAAATATGGTATAAATCATGGTTTTCTTTTTTTAATTTTAAGTTGTAACTGTAATGCAAAGGTGTGTTTGTTACAATTGCAGCTTGAACTAAATTGGATGTAATTTAGCACTGAGGTTTCTTGCATTCTGGAGTCATATAGGTTTTACCAAAGCAAAATATCATATTTAATTTAAAATCATAGTCGTGCAGAAAACAGAAATTCTACATGAACAAACTTGTGGAAAACGATTAGTCTCCTTCTTTACCAATAAAACAGTTTCATGCCTGAGTTATAGACAATACACAGCCTAAACCAGTGGACCTAGAGATTTAAAAGAAGGAAATATTCCTTGGGAAGGTACCTTGACATATACTGAGAGGTGAAAGCGTTGGTAAAGTTTCTATGAAGAAACATTTTTTCACTGGCAATCGTTAGTCATTGATAACTAGAACATTTGCAAACCTTAATGACATGTTCACAGCATTTCCACACATCATCTGAAGATTGTTCATAATAATCTGTTCTTGGTTTCCATATCTGTAATTCCTTGACAGATGCTTTAACCACATGCCCTTTGTCATCCACTAGAGCAGCCCGTGTGCTGCCTGACCCCACATCAACACCAATGAAGTATGTTTCATTCATGTCTACTAATAATGAAGATTTTTACAGTTCCCTGTGAAATAGTTTAGTTAAGTTACGATAATATGTACATAAGTAAATTATTTATTGCAAATAAATATTTGCAATAAATAATTTATACTTATCTCATCAGAGTTTTAACAACAATTTATCTATCTTTACTGTCAAATTTCGATAATATAGTTTGCTTATTATTGAATTAAATGCATATATATATGGAAGATAATAAATGCATTTTTACCTTGTTTATTGAATTTGTATCTTAAATAGGTACGCTTTGCTGATATTATTATTTCTCAATGACATTATAAGGTTAACTCTAGATAATATATTATTATTGAGCAATTAAATAATAACCTTGATGGCGAATGATGATTTTAGAGATAAAACGTACACGTAGTGATTATATTTCTCTCTTGGAGTAAACCTTCGGCCTGCCTGCACAGAGCACATAATATTATCTGAATCTTCAATCTGATAACCTAAATGTCCTTTGAACTTTGTAAATGTGATGTGAAGATAAGAATTAACAACTTTTCTCTCTTGTGCACGAAAATAATTATTATTATAAGACAATCAAATTAGGGTAATCGCTATTCTTATTCTATTTTAATTAATCGGTTATCCATTTCGCATCCCACCATTAATAAAAAGTTTGATAATAAATTCGTATATTGCCGCTATTTTTTGACATTCATTGCATCAAAGAGAAAAAGCGATAGGCGTCCATTCCCATTCCATGACGCCTGCATGGACGCCTGACGGATCCATGTCAATGGGGAACACAGATTAGGTACAAGTTACTGATTAGCAAAGATTTGTCTTCTTCATATTTTTAAGAACCCTTGTAGTAAATATCATTCGTCTATGGTGGAACCACATTTGTGAGGATCGATTCGGATTTTGCCATAGACGAATGATATTTACTACCGTAATTGGACTCGCCTCGCAAGATCCTTCCCCTCTGCCACAATGTAATGGATTCAAATCTTGTGCACTTATAAAAACTGTTTTCGAATCGATTATATCATTACATGAATCGTTTTCGCACTCGTAGGTGCTCCGTGAAAAATGCTGATCTGAGCGCTTAACATGTGCAGGAATAAGATGAATACCTCAAATTTACAAAAATAGGGAATTACATTCCATTTGGAAGTATTTTTATTGTGATACATGCTTTCTTTCTATTAAAAATATTTAAAGTAATATCATATAATATAATCGAGAATTTCATCGTTTACAATCTAGGTGATCTAGTACGTAATATCTCGTTAAAATCGGAGTGATAATCGTAAGTTGAGTTGTGACGTAACCACACTCCCCACGAGACTACTTTTTGTTTCTTTTTTAAACAATTTCAACCTTCGACTGCTACAAATAAGGTTTAAATTTGAACACGCAAGTACAACACGAGACTACTTACTACTATTTTACTTTTGTATAGCAATTTCAACCATCACTACATAGAACTTAGGTTCAGATTCGAAAAATGAATAACAAAAATCAAATTGACAAGCAAAACTGTGTAACGAGACTACTAGTCTAAGATCCGGCTGCAGAATTCACTCTCAAGAGTGCACTCATCAAGTGTTTGCTAAAAATCAAATTTTTACGCATATTATATTTATGATGAAGAGAACATTTACCAGGTTGCTGCAAAATGTGGTTGCTATTATTTTTAATTAAATTATTGTTAATTGATTTTCCGGAAAAAAAATTCATTCACTGGTTTTTCAAATAAAATATCGTCCTCTTCACGGCAATATATATAAAGACTGAAAAATCACGGATGCCGTTGTGCACTTGGCCGCACCTCTTCGTAGCCAAGTTTATACAGGTATGATTCTGATACATTTATACGTTCATAACGTACATTTATTATTTATATTATATCAAATTAAAGCTAATTATTTCTGTTTATTATGATATACGATTGCTTAGTTAAATCTGGCCGCAAATAAGGGTTGCTGGTTGTTAAAGATGGTATATATTTAACTAGCTGATGCCCGCGACTTCGTCCGCATGGATTTAGTTTTTAAAAATCCCGCGGGAACTCTTTCATTATCCGAGATAAAAAGTAGCTCTCCCGGTCTGAGGAACCACTACTACATCCATTACTATACCCATGCAAAAACTCGCATCAATCCGCTGTTCTGTTGCGACGTGATTGAAGGACAAACCAACAAACAAACACACTTTCGCATTTATAATATCAGTAATGCTTTATTATAAAACTTTTTATAATTGTCAAATTTTTTACCATACTTAACAAAATTACGTTTAGCTGTCATTTACGTTTTGTTATTCCACTGTCATTTGCGTTTTGTTATTCCATGTCAGGTGCGTTTTTGTTATACCACGTTTTATAGTGACTTGACGGAAACGCGGTCGAACGGGATAAAAAGTATCCTATGTCCGTCTCCTGGTTCTAAGCTACCTCTCCACCAATTTTCAGCCAAATCGGTTCATCCGTTCTTGAGTTATAAATAGTGTAACTAACACCACTTTCTTTTATATATATAGATGTAGAGTGAAAGAGAGTTAGCGCGTATACATAACTAGTCAGACGAGGATAGCGATTGCCAACTGTACGACCGCGATGATTTTAAAGTCACTGCGCATGCGTCGAATGCTAGTGTTCTCAACTGAACAGCTGCGATATTTTTATTATAACATAAAAAACGCAACACAAAAAGAATTAAAGGTTAGGCTCAACGCACATTCCACCGTTCTGGAAATCTTTCAAACAACAATTTTTGTGGACAGTCTGTTAATTCGATGTGTTTAAATGCCACTGAGTCGGAATATATCAGATTTTGCGCGGAAAATAATGGCTGGCTGCTATTAGATAGTTTTCTAAAACCAACATGGTTCCTGAGAGACTCAACTCCAACGCAAGTTAAGAGTGTGCTATGTGATTTCATGAACAAATCTTCCGATAATGTCGACGAATCTGATATTTGTAGCGATGAAAGTGATAGCTGTGATGATAGTGTAAATGAGGATTTTTTAAATAAGAGTCACGGAAATATAAGATACATTTTTTAAATTTTTAATTTGCTTAAATGTTTAATTATTATGTAACAGACGGTTGAATACTTGAATCAAATCTAATATTTTGTTTTATATAAGTAAACCAACCAAGTTATATAAGTAAAAACCAAGGGGTTTTGTTTTTCATCAATATTGATTTTTGTTGTAATTTTAAAATTTGTCATTTTGAAAAGGAAGATTTATTTTGGAGTACCTGTTTATTAAGTCGTTTCTACTACTGTTTGCACCGGTAGTAACATAATGACCACCAAACAACAACAACAACAAACGTACGTACGGTAGTACAAATAAAGTACAGTGGTACCTAATTTAATTAAAAATACTAGCGGTCACATTTTGATAGGCAACATCGTAGATGTATATTCTGCAGCCAGATCTCGTACTATACACCCTATCATTTTGCAAAATTAGATTTTATTACATAGTGCACAAGGTTGCAAACTTTTAAATTTAGTAAAAGTGATGTGACTGCGGTGCGGATCGATAACGATAAAAAAAATTATTACTCATTGAAGAAGCATCGAAATTCATCAGCAAGCAATAAACTAAAGAGGATTATAACTAGCAAAAAGCTGAGCTTTGTGAGAGCTCGCGTAGTTTTTCTAACGGGTAATAATTTTTAAGTTAATGGTTATAAAATTATATTTTCTTTGACAGATAACATTTGGATATGAAATTAAATTACTATGTTAAATCACAAATCTATAGGCGTGATAGTTTTTCAGTAAAGTGTACCACAAAATGTACAGCTTGTGGGATAGTTATAGGTCTCGCTCCGCTTGCCCTAATAAAATGTAAATGAACCAATTCATTACATTAAATAAATTCGACAAAAATATCGGAATATTGATATGTATATATTAAAGCTCCCTTCAATTTTATTTAACTTATGCCGAACGCTAATGTATTGTTTATTAACTAAATGTTGATTTTAGCGGAAACTTTTTAAGTTTTATGGATAAAATATATAGCCTATATTGTGTAAATTGAGAGTACCCTAATCGGTTCGAATGTTTAGGTGGACAGACGGTCGGACTTGACTAGACTATAAGGGTTCCGTGTTGTTTTACTGCGAACCCCTAAAAAGTGTAATGATTAAAAAATATAAATATTGCATTTTTTTAATGTTTTCCTCTTTACGTTATATTATTATGATTTTATTGAATAAGTTGTCACGGCATCGGTTTATGATGCGGAGGAGCAAGTTTTAAGATAATTTTTAGTATAGTTAGTTAATAAGTTTAATATAATAAATAAGTTTAATAGTTAATAAGTTTTAGTAAGTTTAATAGTTTTAAGAGCGGAGCGAGACCTATCACTATCCCACAAACTGTACATTTTGTGGTACACTTCGCTGAAAAACTATCACGCCTATGGATTTGTGATTTAACATTGTAATTTAATTTCTATCCAAATGTGTTATCTGTCAAAGAAAATATAATTTTATAACCATTAACGTAAAAATTATTACCCGTTAGAAAAACTACGCGAGCTCTCACAAAGCTCAGCTTTTTGCTAGTTATAATATAATGATTATAGTCTCTAACTTACCACAGTAAGTACCAATAGACTTGGCGAAACTGTAAGGGTTCCTAGTTGTTTTACTACGGAACCCTAAAAAAGACGTGTCACGCTAACCAAGTAAAGAGTTAGTTGATTAAAATTTTGTTTGAGTGCGTTTTGCTGCTTAAGAAATTTTCTGTTTTTTCTTAGGAAAACTATCGAGATAAAATATCGATATGGTAGCATCGCAATTAATTTGTCTGTCTTACACTGTATTTAATCTATATGTGTGCGTAAATGTAATAGTGTTGGAGTTTTTGTCTTTTGTGTGCCATAATGACGCAAATGGAATTGATAAAGTGTGCAGTTCTGTGTATGTAGTGTTTCCTCCCCCCCCGCACCAAAAGTGGCAGACTTTTTTATTCGTAGCATTAGGCGCGTTACTGGTCCCGTGGTTCATTTGTCAAAGGATTTTGCCTATACAAAACTGTCATTTTCCATACATTCGTGTACGCATCGAAAAGCCGATTTGATCCGTACACGTTTCTATGGAATTTGACAGTTTTGTATGGGCGAAATCCGAAACGATCGATTCGGATTTTGCCTATACAAAACTGTCATTTTCCATACATTCGTGTACGCATCGAAAAGCCGATTTGATTCGTACACGTTTCTATGGAATTTGACAGTTTTGTATGGGCGAAATCCGAAACGATCCACCCTTAGTCTTTTCCGCAGGGCGCCATGGTTCATGTTAGACTTTTACTTAGACGTAGTCGTAATTCCTATTTCCATGCAAAATACAAACGTCCCATGAAGGTAGGAAATTCATGGAGGTGCCCTACCTACAAAAATGAGGTGCATACCTACAGAAAATATCTCATAAAATGGCCGCCCATTAGGGAGTATGCTTCGAAACTATCGACATCGATAAGGAGTGAAGCGATAATCAAGCATTTATGTATACGTAGTAGTTATAGGTAATAATAATTACGTAACGTACCTTTGTACTCTATCAGGGACCTAGTGTCAGCTACATGATTAAATTAACTAGCTTTTACGAATAATAATAAGAATTAGTGTGTATATAATATCAAATAGTTTTAAATATAAGAGATAATATAGGTGATAGTTTTGTTGAAATTTGACTGAATAGAATTTAAATAGACTAATATTTGACTTCTCCCAACGATTGGACGAATGATTTCAAAGGTTCGTCAAAGAAGTGGGAGGTACCGCCATTTTGTAAATGAAATATATAAAAAGCGAAAAGAAAGACGAAAGGCTCTCAGTTCGGTTATGTCGTGAAAGCGTACGCTAAACTCTGTTGAGTTATCGCGCGAGTTATTTACCTATAATTTATGTTTAAATAAGTTTACAGAAAGCTAGTGTAATTAGTGTTAATTTGATAATTTGTGATAGATATTTGGTATAGAAATAAAGGCCTGCTTCTGAACAGTAAAGTAGTTCCAATAACTAGTAGATGCTTTCGTGTCTAGGTCGTTGTATTTGATTGAGGGATTGCGATAGCAATCGCGCCCTAATCGAATAAATATTGCCAGTACGCTTAGATTAGTGTTATTGATTAATTGATATTTAAATGTTTTGATAACTACCCTCATGTTCAGATGGTGTTTGTCTGTCGTGTTTGTGGTGAAATTGATTAGATGTGAGGAAAGGGGCCGTTGTGGGGGCGGAGGAGACGGCTATAGGTAGGGTTTTAGCGTTTTAAGAGATGTATTCTCTTAAGGCGTGATTAGTTTTGAGTGATAAGTTCCGCTTCTGAGTCTATGTTCAACAACTCAGAAGTGGGATGTGACTTACGTGTCCATGAATCCGTTTTGCCATCCACATCAGCGTGTTATCCACGCTAAGTTCATGTAACAAGGCGCGAAGCAGACGCAAGAAAATAACGCCACGCGTGCGTTGGAGGTACGATGAAGGTAAGAGCGGAACTACAGCTGAGAATTATCGCCGGTTGAAGCCACTCGGTGAGATCGTTTCATTATTAATTGCAATGTTGTAGAAATATAGATGAATCCTCATTTAAGTGGCAGATTTGAGTATCCAAGCTTGTTTCTTTTTTTTTTTTTTTTTTTTACAAATACCTTCATTTGCTACGAATAAGTTTATGACTTTTTTGATTGAGACTCATAACTTTGAGATCCCTGACCATCAGGTTTAACGAAATTTTTGTAATTTATTAATGTTTCAAAACTGAAAATACCTACGTAGCATAAAGTAATACTATTTGATCAGAAGATTTTGCTAGAGTACTTGGTTTCATTGAATATTTTTTTGAAATATTAAGAAAATATATAAAGGTTTTGGGGCAAGAATGCACCATTGAATTGATTTTCATGATTTATTTCCGATTTGATTGATATAACTAAAACTACAAGCAATTATAATTTTATTCAAATTTGAAATAAGAGATACTGAGATTGTGAATTAATCATTTTTTTTTAGAACTTTACATGAATATTTTTGTTTTTTTTAAATATTAGTAAATTTTAAGTATCATGACGTGAAACTGATGCAAACTGTTTCACACGTTCCGTCCGCCATGTTTTCATTACCTTCCTAAGATTCAATTTGTAATTAGTATCTACACACCTAATAGAATAAAACTGGAAGAAAGCCGAAACCGGGAATGATTATCATTATTGAGCATTAACGAGTTTCTTTTAATAGGTTCTACTGTTTTCTTTATTTTAATATAGAAAAAAAAATAGTTACAATGAATCAGCCTACCCTTTAATTAAATAATGTAAGTGGTTTAGAGGTGGACCATTTCTAAACTATAACCTTTTGATAGTGCCTATATAGATGTGTAACATTGAATTGTATAAGATATGTAATGAAAGCTTGACGATAATTTGAAAAAGGGATTATATTGACAATAATTTCAATGATACGAGGGCAAGACAGCCTGTGACAAGATTTAGGGCAAAATGCCCGATGACACGATTTAGGGCAAAATGCCCGATGACACGATTTAGGGTGAAATGCCCGATGACACGATTTAGGGCAAAATGCCCGATGACACGATTTAGAGTAGACTACTCAGATGGACAAGATTGTCCAAAATTGTTGATGAACAAAAGATCACCTGTAAAATTGTAAATATTGTCAATATAATAATTGTTCTTAGGACCAAGGAATTATTTAATCATAATAATATGTAGAGGCAAGACTGTCAAAAATCTGATGAAATTGAGAGTGCTTCCTTCATTATTAAGTGGTTGTGTGCCTTTTTGGTGAACGAGTAGGATACGCGATTGGTTGGCCATGTGCATTTGATGTTGCGTTGTTCTTTGTTAGAATTACCAATATTTTTAAAGTAAATATAGTGAAATTACATTTTGGAATAAATAATATGCATTCGGGTCATTTTAGTTAGTAAATATTTAAAAAAAAAAGAGGTTTGAATAAACGTGTCTTAAATAGTTTGCTTACTGCAAAGCATTTCATTAAGACATTAATCTAAAGGTTTCGTTTTGATTAGGAACATTATAAAAAAGAATATATTATATTTTGAATGCGTTTCGCGTGAGTAGCGTTTAAAGAAAAAGACACAAAAACGGGGTTTATTTTAATGCCTTCGTAATCGGGAAGCTGATAGTTAACTGTACAAGATGAGTGTGATCTTGAGGATAATAATTTTGATGAATTACTTATTTATACAGAGTATGGTAGGCGAAATATTTTATTCAAAAAAACCTTGACTCAATTTATACATAGAATATATTGTATATTGTTACTGTTTATAATCAGTAATAGATACATACTATGACATAATATATAAACATAGTATAGCTAGATAATATTTAGCAAGTATATTAGGTTTAGTGACCGATAGTGCTTTTGAGAATTAGTATTTCCGTGATAAATATACTTGACGTTGACTATTCTGATGAATATGATGAAAATGAAAATGAATTTTCCGTTTGATGAAGAATATTCTGATGTGAATATTTTAATGAAGTGTTTGTTGATGAGTTGATCAAAAATTGTAGATTGACGATAGGAATATTGATTGATGATGATTGTTTTGATCACAAATTATTATTATTGATCGACTTACAAGAATTTGTAAGTCGATTTTATGATTGATTTGCCAGTGTATTGCGATGAGAATTACGATGATGACACAATTTGAATTATAATTTTAGTTTTTATTAGGGAAAGTAGATAAACAGTTGAACAGTTGTAAGTATAACAGATCTGATTTGAAGAAACATAGGTTAAAATGCACTTGATAAGATAAAGCGTAAAATATTATGAAAACCTTGGACTTATAACTGATTTTGTTTTTATTTATTTTACTATTAAATTTAACATGAAGAGAAATTTGACAGGATATCTGTATGATTTAAATAACTCACATTTTATTGTGCTAATGGCATTCTGGAATCGTGCCTCAGATAAAGTAAATACGTCTTTTATGAACTGTTTAATGTAAGTGTCCACAAGTTGACGCATAGGTGAACATTTCCCAGCATTGATTCCAAAAGGATAGGCAGCAAGCAGATTATAAATATTATATGAATGCATTAGCCGTCAACTTGCACCTGTAACTGACATTCAATAGATAATATTATTAAATAAAAGAAACTCTTCGTGGGGAAGTTTTGAACAATAACATCTTTAATTCAGTGAAAGAAGGAATTTTTCCTGAACATTTTCAATCTGATTTAGTTACTTATGGTAAAAATGGTTTCATAAACGGAGGTCATAATTATAATAAATTTTAGCTGTAGCGTTCTTTAAAAAAATTATATAAATGAAGGACGGTGGGTGATTTCGAGAAGTTCTTCATCAAGTGCATTACAAATCGATAGGGACTGATATAGATAGATGGTCTAGGTCTTGAAAGATATAGCAGTCAAGTTTAGTGTCCTTTTGTAGCTAGAGATTTTGAGATCATCTGCGAAAAAATGTTACGACTGTTTGAAACAGAGATGAATGTTATTAATATGAGATTTATTTTATTAATTTTAATTTGATAATTATACAGCGTAATGGCCCCAGAACTAAACCTCGTGGTATGCCTGATGTTAGAGACAGATTCTCAGAATTCGAACCGTTTACCATTAACGAATTAGTTGAAGAATTGTTTGGATTAACTATTTAGTTATTTTACTATAAATTAGTGATTGTTTATTTTCGATAGATATCTATTCAATGGGTAAACTAATCTTATGATTAAAATGTTATTAGTTATGAATTTTGTTTATGGTTATTCTAGTTGACCATATTATTATTTTTTATGAATAATGATTTTAAAATTATTGGGAGATGACAATGATAATGAATGACTTTTTTTACGAAATTCTTGATGGTGAAAGTTGAATAAATAAGCGGTTTTAAGACAAAAACTTTGCTTAAAGAAATGAGCAATACATCTGATAATAGTTCTAGGTTGTAGCCAGCAGATCTATTCTGTAAAACCCTTTTGTAAAGAAAAATCAATGCGTGATGTTTTGTAAATTCGTAATCTGCCCACTCGGAAGATGGCGCCACATTCATGAATATTGTGGCGAGGTAAACTATTTGGTAAAGATAAATTGGGGATCATTTTATACAAATTGGTATTTGCTTAAACAATACCAAACCAAGGTGAAGTGAGTTTGCTTTTGAAGTTAGTAGTTTCTGATTTCGATAATATGGTATTTAAGTGAATAACCCTCCAGAGATGAGATTGAATGTGAATGGAATAGAATATAATTTAGTTTTTATTCAAATTATCAATTGAATTTACCATTGGTTCTGGTTCTACAACCAAGAAATATATAAAATGTAGTAAAAAAAGCTGAAAGAGATAGATTGCGAAAAGTAAGTAAAATGAACATAATCCAGATTTGACATTTTGACAATTTGACTAAAATAAAATAGTCGGCAGTCCTTACTTTAATTTAAAACATAACAGAAATTAAGTATTTAATAGTATACTTTGAGGGACAAGAAGTTGTTTGAAGAGTTCGTCAATGCAGAGTTTGTAACTTTTGATTTAAAACTTATTAGAAATTAAGTATTTAATATAATAGTTTAATAGACAAGTTGTTAGAAGAGTTTGCCAATGCAGAGTTTAGAAGTTTGAAATTGATTTATTTAAAAAAAAATATCTTATGCAGTTAAAAATAATATTGAGCTTATTAAACGAATAAAGATTTGACATGATGAACAAAACGACAGGTTGAGTATGGGAAATAATGTAAAAGTTTAAAGTTTTGAATTTTTGAGTAAATTTAAAAATTTTAATTTTTAGTCTCGATATCAAATATTTAGGCTGAAGATTCGATTTTGAGTTAATTAATGACTTTTTTTTAAACAACTTAAGAGACTTGACAGAGGGCGAGACCGCCCACAATTTTACTAAAAGCAGTCATGACCGGAATTAAGGCAGAGTGCCTGCGACCTGAACGATATGACAGAATTGCTTGAGACCTGATTAAGAGTAATGTTATCCTCGAATCGAACTTGGGCAATAAGTATATTTTCCTTGCTATATTTATTTATATTATTTTCTTTTTGTTCTTATATGTTTAGGACATTACGTACACCTTTACGGTTTAAGTCTTGTAAGTAATTAAAGTTCATATTATAGGTAAATGAAAAAATGACACAATTAAGATTACGTTTTATTTAAGTATACTTCGAACACGATTATTATGCAGAACTATGTCGAAGTATTTGGAGCGATCAAAGTGTTTTATAAGATTAAATATAATAAGTATATTATTTTAAGAAAAGTACTAGTAATTATCGAAAAGATCTACAAAAAATATATATGTAAGAATTTATTTGAGACTGACCTGACTTAAGACAAGACCTTCTATGACTTGAACGTGGGCAAGACTGAAGCGATATAATAATAAATTATTATGTTAGGGAAATGATAGAATTTAATTTTTCTTATCTTATTTATTTATTCTATATATTTATTATTAAAAAGAGTCAGAGTAGGTGAAGCGGACATAATATACCGCTTTTAGTTTGAGTGTCACAAACATTTTAAATTATCGATTAAGTATCTATAAACAGTGCGTCAAATGTTTGTGACGTATCGGTTTGATAATTCATGCAAGCTCCCATACTGTGCGCGCCCTTTGACGTGTGATGGGAGTGGTGAATTGCTGGTTTGATTAGTTGCCAACATCTCTATTGAAATAAGGTAAACTGGAAAAAGTAGAGAACACGGGGACGTGTTTAGTTTCAGGACGGCCGAACTGTCAGCTACATGATTAAATTAACTAGCTTTTACGAATAATAATAAGAATTAGTGTGTATATAATATCAAATAGTTTTAAATATAAGAGATAATATAGGTGATAGTTTTGTTGAAATTTGACTGAATAGAATTTAAATAGACTAATATTTGACTTCTCCCAACGATTGGACGAATGATTTCAAAGGTTCGTCAAAGAAGTGGGAGGTACCGCCATTTTGTAAATGAAATATATAAAAAGCGAAAAGAAAGACGAAAGGCTCTCAGTTCGGTTATGTCGTGAAAGCGTACGCTAAACTCTGTTGAGTTATCGCGCGAGTTATTTACCTATAATTTATGTTTAAATAAGTTTACAGAAAGCTAGTGTAATTAGTGTTAATTTGATAATTTGTGATAGATATTTGGTATAGAAATAAAGGCCTGCTTCTGAACAGTAAAGTAGTTCCAATAACTAGTAGATGCTTTCGTGTCTAGGTCGTTGTATTTGATTGAGGGATTGCGATAGCAATCGCGCCCTAATCGAATAAATATTGCCAGTACGCTTAGATTAGTGTTATTGATTAATTGATATTTAAATGTTTTGATAACTACCCTCATGTTCAGATGGTGTTTGTCTGTCGTGTTTGTGGTGAAATTGATTAGATGTGAGGAAAGGGGCCGTTGTGGGGGCGGAGGAGACGGCTATAGGTAGGGTTTTAGCGTTTTAAGAGATGTATTCTCTTAAGGCGTGATTAGTTTTGAGTGATAAGTTCCGCTTCTGAGTCTATGTTCAACACTAGGGACCAGGGGTCTATTATTCGCGTGGATTTAGGTTTTTTAAAGATCTTGGAATATCCAAACAGTTTCGCTGCCGTTTTGTGAAATTGAACGAGATCACCAGATATAAAAAAGTACTCTATGTTAGTATGCAAAACTGATTTTTCAGACCACTTTAACTCATTTATAAATTATAATATGTATCAATCGTTTGTTAATTAAAAACCACTATTTCTTTTCATGAAAAGAGCAACTTGCTGAGTTACTTGCTGGCTCATAGTAGTAGAATTTACTTTCTATACGCGGTGGTAGTCGAAACATGACGAGCCTAGCATGAGACAGCTATCTGACATATAAATAAACAAATATAGAATTGTTTTTGATTGCGTAATTGTAATTGAATTGCACAGGGATTATTATTAAATCCACCTCTTGCTCTTACCGCAGAAAAGAAATGTATCACACGATCTTTTCATATTTTATGTAGAGGGATGTGTTTCAATATATTTATATTTTCCACGCCTATAGCATCCATCCATTTTTTCTTTAAGTTTCATTAGCCGGAAATCTGAAGATAAGAAGTATAATATTAGTAAAATCTATACCTACTGATATTATAAATGCGAAATGTGCTACGTTTAAACGGCCCATATTTTTAATTGTTTTCGATGAAATTTCGTACCTAGCTATAGAGATAGAATCCTGCAAAATTGAGGAGTTTCCATGGGAAAAAAATCTACGACAGCAGAAAACATGGACATTATCATTCATCTATTACATAGAGGGATTAGATTCTAGCATATATTATTTATATGAAGTATTAAAATAACCGGACAAATGATATAAATTTCAACTATAAACACCAAACTTCTTGTATTATCTGATATGGTGATGAGCAGTAATGCATTAGAATTTATTCAAGTCGTTTAACGTCACCTATAATAATATCGACAAGTCGATACTACATTGACACAAATAAACAATGGACATCCCTAAGGCTCATGTTTACATTACATTACATAATGTGTTGTATATAACACTCATAAAATGGTGGATGGCACCCGGCTTGACTAGTAATTACATTATATACTTCATCTCCACCTATTTCCTACCTATAGTAAATATCATTCGTCTATGCCTACCATGAAGGTAGCAAATACATGGAGGTGCCTTACCTACAAAAATCGGGTGCATACCTACAGAAAAAAACTCATAAAATGGCCGCCCATTAGGGAGTGTGCTTCGAAACTATCGACATCGATAAGGAGTGAAGCGATAATCAAGCATTTATTTACACGTAGTATTTATAGGTTATAATAATTACGTAACGTACGTTTGTACTCTATCAGGTACATATTATTCGCGTGGATTTAGGTTTTTAAAGATCTTGGAATATCCAAACAGTTTCGCTGCCGTTTTGTGAAATTGAAAGAGATCACCATATATAAAAAATCGGGCAAGTGCGAGTCGGGCCTCGCTCTTTTAGGGTTCCGTACATACGACCAAATCATTTTTTAAAACTAGATACATAATTATTTAGATATCTTAGAAAGTACTATAAATTAGTATATGGGGGAAAATGCTCGATTGTTTTGGTGACAACTTACCAACCGCATTATAAATCGGTGTTTCAGTAATTGTTGTTTAAATACACTATATAATTCATAATATACCAAAATTTCAAATTCCTTACTAGTTTAGTTTTTGAGATAGATCCCTAACAAAATTGGTCTAAAACCGAAAACTTTGACAGCCCCCCCATTTCTTCATTTTTGTAGCTAAAAAATAAAAAAATATATATTTGAACTCCACTTAATGAGCTCTAGACAATGACACCCCACATGCCGGGGTAAAAAATAAAATTTTATTTCGACTCCTTTTTCATGTATGGGAGCCCCCTTAATTTTTAATTTAATTTAATTTTTATTATTTGTTGTTATAGCGGCAATAGAAATACACAATATGTGAAAATTTCAACTGTCTATCTATTACGGTTTACGAGATATAGCCCGCTGACAGACGGACGGACGGACGGACGGAGGGACAGCGGAGGCTTAGTAATAGGGTCCCGTTGGCACCCTTTGGGTACGGAACCCTAAAAAGTACTCATTTATAAATTATAATATGTATCAATCGTTTGTTAATTATAAACCATTATTTCTTTTCATTAAAAGAGCACCTTGCTGGCTCATAGTAGTAGAATTTCTTTCTATAAGCGGTGGTAGAGTCGAAACATGACGTGCTTAGCATGAGACAGCTTATCTGCATGCCCTACATATAAATAAAAAAATATAGAATACTAGTTGACCCGGCGAACTTCGTACCGCCAACTTATATTTTATATAAATAAAACAAATAAACTATCCTAATCAAAAAAAACTATCCTATCTTTCAAATTGGACTAAATTACAGATAGTAACGAAGTTTGATCAAAATCACTTTAATTTAAATTTAATTTTATATCACACAATATATTATTATCACACAAGTTAAATAGTTTAGGAGTCCATCGTGGACAAATAACGTGACACGTAATTTATATATATTACTAGCTGACCCAGCGAACTTCGTACCGCTTCTTATCTATATAAATAAAACAAATAAACTATCCCAATTCAAAAACTATCCTATCTTTTAAGTTGGACCAAATTACAGATAGTTACGAAGTTTTATAAAAATCGGTTAAAATCGGTAATTGAATTGCACAGGGATTATTATTAAATCCACCTCTTGCTCTTACCGCAGAAAAGAAATGTATCACACGATTTTTTCATATTTTATGTAGAGGGATGTGTGTTATATTTATATTTTCCACGCCTACAGCACCCATCCATTTTTTTCTTTAAGTTTTCACTAGCCGGAAACGACAGCAGAAAACACGGACATTATCATCTATTATATAGAGGTATTAGATTCTAGCATTTATTATTTATGTGAAGTATTAAAATAACCGGACAAATGATATCAACTATAAACACCAAACTTCTTGTATTATCTGATAATATGGTGATGAGCAGTACCTAATGCATTAGAATTTATTCAAGTCGTTTAACGTCACCTATAATAATATCGACAAGTCGATACTCCATTGACACAAATCCAATAACACGCAACTACTTGACAGGCTGACAGCTGAAGTTCAACCAATAGGAGTGAATACATAATGTGTTGTACATAAGGCTCATAAAATGGCGGATGGCACCCGGCTTGACTAGTAGTTACTTTATATACTTCATCTCCATCTATTTCCTACCTACCATGATGCCTACCTACCATGAAACGTCCAGACTCCGGAGAAATGAGAATACAAACGTCACGTCAGACGTCAAACGTCAATTATTACATAATCTGTGAACTATCCTAGTGTTCGTGGTCTATGCTGTGAACGTCAACCGCCAAAGTCTAAACATGGTTTAAACTATTTTTCATTTATTTTCTTGATTTATGTATCCAAAATTATTTTTAAATAATAGATAATTAAAAGTAAATTTTTAATCATGGTTCGTTTCAAAAACAGGTACGTACTTGATGAATATGCAGGTTAAAATAAATTATGATTACAGGGTAATTATATCCATGCACGTTTTTCACAGGTATGTTACTGTTGAAATATTGTCTCCAATGGTGCCAGAAAATAAGCCATTGTCGCTGAAGTCAAGAATATTTCATGATACATTGGTAGAAAAAATCCAACTTCTGCATGGTGATTTTGGAATTGCTGCAGTAAAAACTGGCCTTTTAACAAAATATTGCAATGAAAATACTAGAATAGCTATAATAAGGGCAAGGCACGGTCCTCATAGATTTGTCACAAGTAGTTTGCCATTTATCACTAAAATAGGAAAACTGGATGTCAGTTTACATACACTTCATGTAGGTGCCACATTGAAACATAGTTTTAAGTTCATCCAGAAACATCAGAGATCTTATTTGGACTCCATGTGGTCCAAACTGAAGACTGATGAAGAAAGAAAAGCCTTAGAAGCAGCTGTAATGGACTTCTCAAAAACAGATGTTAAAATAAATATTGAAACTATTGGTTAAATATATAAATGACTTTAATATAAAATAACTCTTATTTCATATATGTACATATAATTAAGTACTAGCTAATTACAGTGAAGAGTTACAGGGTTCCTGTGTAACTATTCACTGTAAGTCTTGGATACTATTCATCCCAAGTGGTTCCTATGTAACTTTTGGGATGAAAAGTATCGAATACCTGTCTTCAGGATGCATTTTATCTTTATAACTTAGAGCCTGCACCCACTGATGGCTAAAATTTTAATTTCAATTTATTGACATACAATTGTCAATTACAGTATATTTCTATTCAGCACATCAAAATGCCGACTGTGACATGCCTTCTGTGGGTGTAGACCCCAGGTTTCAGGTCAATCTGAAAAATTAATTAATTATTGTACAATCTTACTAAATAAATTATGCTGTAATATATTCAACTGTGCTGTATCAACGTTACAAGAGTACATTAAAATGAATCTATTTACAAAATCATTTTTGTAAATGCAAATTTTTGCAACTTAATTTATTTTGAATTAAATTCAGATTATTATCCCTGTACTTCATGTAGGTACTTAACTTTATTATTCCCAATTAATTATTTATTATACTTAGAAAATTTATTAGATTTTTTTAAATTAAAAGTTAACTTAGCAAGAAATAATAACTACTTATTCAATTTTGTCAGTTAAAATAGAGTATAATGATTAAAAAAAATTATTGCACTTAAATAATGTTATTATAAGCCTTACTCAAAAATATACATAATATTATTTTCTACTTTTAATGTCACTATTCAGGAATATGAAGATATAACTTTTTAACTAAAGTAGATTCACATATTGGTACTTGAGCCATTTTGAGCTGTGTACAAAGAGAAGTAACAGAATTTGTTACTTTTGTGAATATGTCTGACAAATGTTCATTTGTCTCCTTCTTCATTTTAGCACACAAGCATTGAATAAATAATGATCCTTTATCTATAATACGAAATGCTTCATACTCTGGAGCGGTAGCCCAACAGATAAGAAAGTGAGACTTCCTTAAGTAGTAACATGACTTTGGTCCATCTGCTACTATTTTGCTGCTCATGTCTGGGTCTTCATCAACTTGACAGGCTTGAAGTATCAATACTTTAGGCATCCCATGAAGGTTTTGAGCATCGTCTGAATCTAACATATTTTGTATATCTTCAACTTTTATTTTCACAGAATCAGCTGCATATACATGGCCTCTCACCCCATGTGATAAAATGCATAGCATGAACACACTGTCATCAGGCTTTACATCATTTTGTATGACATCTTTGATAAATTTAATTAGTTCCTTGTGATCTAAATTAGATTTACTTTTTACTACAAATTTCAGTGATGACATTGTCTTTTCCAAACAGTGCAAATCCTTTGTGGAACCTAATCGATCTTCTAGATTCAGTTTTTCTTTTCTTTCAATACTATGTTTAGAAGGATGAAAATTCTCTTGGTTAATAATGCAACAGACACCAAGACGGTTCTTATTCTTAATGACATACGCATCCTTTCTCAACAATCTGTTATCAGATTTCAAATTTTCAATGGGCACATTCTCTATATGTAATTCATTGAGTAGTTGAAATATATCTTCAAAGTTTTCCTTTTCATTTTCAGGTTGATTCTTTGAATCATTTAAGCTTTGTTTAGTAAGAGGACTGCCAGAAGAGTTTGATTCACCCAAACCATTTTGACTGTTGACCTGATTTTGTACATCCCGGATAATTTTGGCAAACTTACTAAGGCTGTCAAAGTTTTCAATAATTTGTATGAGCATCTCTGTATCATATGATGCAGTGTACATTTTCTTTTCTCTGTCATAATGTCCAATTTTAATGAATTTTTGACACATAAGTTCCAAGAACACAGCCTCGCATGTTTCATGTTCGGACACATCTACCTTGTATGTGGTTAATGTTCTCTTTAACTTTGTTAAACACTCTGAAGTCATGCTTTCACAGAGTTTATACAAAACTTTTTTCACAGGGTCTATGTAAACATTTACATAAACATTTTCAGGGAGATAGTGTTTCTTTACACTTGACACGTTAAAGCCAAGCTTTCTGATAACATTATAAAGTCGACATATACAAAGGGCTTCCAAGAATTCATACCTCCAAGTTGGTCGAGACTGAGCATAAAGGGCCCAATCATAGAGTAAGTTCATGGTGTTGCTCTCGACATCCTTTGATACTCTTTGATAAACAATTAGTCGCTGGAGCGCCGTGTCCGGAACTTCGTATAGGAGGAACACTAATGATGTCATGTCGAGGGGATCCACATCATTTTGTACTTTTAAAATTATATCAAGACTTACGGAATTTATATTTTTGAATAAGTTATCCAACGATTTAACTTCGGCATCTGAACGCAACATTCTAACAGAATACATAATCAGAATTCACTATGTACTTCAGTAGATTAGTGGTTAATTAATAAATAATCAAGGTAAAGAACCTACCAATAAAGTCAATTGCTTTTGCAACCCAAGTCCACCAGAATGTCATTAAACATAGAACTAACTTGAGCCTTGAGCTGTACAAATATAAAATTCTTCTCTATGCCTTGAGCCTGTAAGTATTTAACTAGGTATTTAGATTTTATTTATTTGCATATTAGTATATTTGGGTTTGTAATGAACTATGGTGTCCCGCCCCGCCCGTGTCAGTGTATTTTTTTTTGGCAATTTGCTTATTATTACTCTGTGCTTTGTACCATCTTTGTACTTACCACAGAATACAGTTAATCCAGTCTCCAGTTTTTATGTCTGTGCTCCAGAGTCCAGTCACCTATTGGCTATATTCTCTTGGACTCCAGTGCACCACCAGTGCACTTCTTTGGTCTCGGGTAGTACCAGGTAGTACTATTATATATTCTGTGGTCTCGGTCTGTGTACTTCAGTGTACTATCCTAGTGTTCGTGGTCTATGCAGTGTACTTTGTAAAGCGAAGGCCAAACCGGCGCGTTCAATTTGCGTCTGCGATGGCGTGCACGAAGGCGTCCTGTGTGCGGCCAAAAGTCGTTCACATCAAACAAGCGATCAACCCAGCGTCCGTGTCGTCAATCGTGCGGTGTAGCGGGAAGCGGGATTTGAAATTATAAGATATTTGGAGACGAATTGAGCGAATCTTAAGAAATGTTACTTCTAATGGCTATTGCAGAAGACGAAGAAACTTTTTTCTACTATTTTCATATTCTCCAGAATACTTCAGAATAATTTGTTTGACTTTAAGATATTTTACATCCATGTGAAGTATCATAAAGTAAACGATACTAGTTTTTGTTGATTATTGGTCCTGTATTTGTATCCGATAAGCTTAAAAACCACTATAAATATACGAAGTAAACGTTGCGTCCAGCGTGCAGACTCTGCAAGCACGATCTGATCGCGGACGCGGCGTGCAGACGCAGCGGCAGGACGCGTCGACCAATCATGGGACGCGGCGGTCTATACGAGTCAGTACAAATTCATTCGTCGCAACTGATCGCCACCGCAGACGCGATCGCAGACGCAAGCTGGACGCGCCGGTTTGGCCTTCGCTTAAGTGCACTCTTACGTACACTAGCGGCACGCTATGCTATGATGGCCGGTTTGACACATTACAATAGTGATGTGGAATGTCAATTTATTCTCGAACAAAAAACAATTAAGTTTTGTTTTTGTACCTGATTAAATAGGTTTAATAAAACAAAAATGTATATGTTTATTTAATTTATTTGAACGAACTGAATATTTGAATGAAAATGAATATACATACTTTATATGCACACAAGAAACATATGAATACAAAAGATACCAAAAAAGGTGCCACAAAAGGCCATAATTAATCAGATTCGTCCATACTACTATTTTCACTGTCGTCACTGCTATCATCACCTACATTAATAATTATATGTTCGTTTTCTATAATATTATCTATTTTCACATCTCTTTCATAATCTTTCCCTAAAGAACTTTCCCCACCGAAGAATAATCCAGCTTCGTTCAGTGAATGCACCAACTTTTTTCTTGTTGGATACTCCTTCTGTAAATAGTAGCCGTAAACATGTCTTCGGATAGCATCGGCATCAAAGCTATCGATGCCTACGACTGGTTTTGCTCGTTTTCTCTTTTTTGGTGTGTGAAGTTTATTTTCTTCTGTGCCAGTCTCGCCATATTTTTTTTTAGTTATCCGTCTAACAGTTCGTTGTCCAATATTAAGCGCATCAGCTACGCGTTCAACCACTGACGTTATAGGTAAAATTGGCCCTCCATTTTGAGCTTCACGATCGAAATAGTTACGAAGGCGTATTACGAACTCACGTGTCTGACTATTTAGAACAGTTCTCTGCGTACGTTCGGTCATATCGACGAAATCCACAACAAAGGGCTTGAACAGAGTCCAAATTAACGAGCAAGGGTCAACAGTAATGCAGTATCAATATTTGAAATCCAAAGCCAGGTCAAAACTATATCACAATCGCATTGCACTGACAGTTTATACTTTTCGAAGCAACGTCAATTCGAAACTGCTTTGTTTTGCATTGAGCATTGACGCGAGTTTGCCGGAGGTAGTAGTTGTGCTAGCCAGCGATCCTATGTGACGATCGTATTAGATTCCATTTTTAAAAATTTTCAATTTAGAAAACCAAATGCCGAGTTGTGGTATATATCATATAAAAATAAAAATTTTACCTTTTGTATGAAACAGCTGATATTTTTTTGCGATTTCAGAGGTTTGTCCACATAGTGAAAATTGTTCATATTCACAAGTACATTCACCCCTTAAATGGTGCAAACTGATTTTTCTACACTTGTATACATTTTAGAAATCAATTTAATAAATAAATTTTGAGTCCTAAACCTAAAACTACATTCGATAAAATTTATGAATCTCTGCACATCACTATCGTCAATAAAGTAATACAATTATTTCCTTCAAAGTCGTTATCAATTAATACGGAACTTCATGAGCGGACAAACGTCAAACCGGCCATCATAGCGTGCCGCTAGTATAGTAACTAAAGTAACTAACAGTAACTAATACCTAATCTGTGGTGCACTCGACGATAATATGAACCCAGAGCCGTAAAGCCAGATAAAAAAAAAAAAAAAATATTGTAAAATGACTTATTTTGTATTTTGATTTTTGGTTCTTTAAGAAGTAGGTAATTGTGAAAATAATGTCTGTATCCAGAGCAGAGGTGCTTAAACTTTACAAAGATTTGTTAATATACTCGAAAACATTAAAATTCACCGACGTTGCCTACTATAAACGTAGAGTTTCCAGCGAATTCAAACGAAACAAAATTTTAGACAAACCGGAAGACATCAATTACGCTTATATGGTAACTAAGATGCATTTTGTTATCGTCTGCATATGTACTTTGGTTGGTTGATCCCACTTAATTTTTTTCTCACGCTTCTTGGTAAGTTCTCAGGTCACAACAGGACATTGGTTACAAACACTTGACAGCTGTCTTAGACCTATTGTTATCAACACAATCTACTAGGTCCCTGCATTTTTGGAATTTCCCCACTGGAAATACTGCATACATAAGTAGCATAGCATACCTATTGTATTCTATTCTGATACTGATTGCTGCAAAGTTTGTTTGGGATTTTTTTTGGTTATCAGTTTATCACACAATTTCTTTCCCAGAAGCTTCCATTCGAGATCTTGTCTCGCTATATGGTGGATTCCCATCACAGATTATGGTAAATCCAATGCTATTCAAATATCAAATGGCTTTTTCATACTTTTCTGACAGGCAATAATTTTTGAGATGGCCTTAATCTAATCACAACTCCTACTAATATTATTAATGCGAAAGTTTGTGAGGATGGATGGATGTTCGTTACTCTTTAATGCCACAACAAATGAACTGATTTGCCTGAAACTTGGAATTGAGATAGCTCATATCTGAGAATATCATATAGGCTACATTTTATCCCAGAAAATTGAAGAGTTCCTGTGGAAATTAAAACACTTAATCCACAAGGATGAAGTCGCAGGCATCCTCTAGTTAATAATAATTGTGTTATTTGGCTATACGAAATCCTTGTAACTGTTATTTACTACTACATACAACATTAAAATAAAAAAACAATAATATTGAAAAAAAAATACCTTTTTTTGATTTTTCAGAAGGGAGAAGCTCTAATTCAAAGAGGGTCAATAATCTAGAAATATGATTGGCATACAGACTCTCAATAGAATCCAAAGAAGTGTTACACAGATTCTAAGCACATACAAAGCATCAAAACATACTATAGATTATTCTAGATTACCTAAAATTAATGAGTGTGACTTAACTGAGCAGTTTGTAAGAGGGAGTGGGCCAGGAGGTTCTGCTGTTAATAAAAATGCTAACTGTGTAGTACTTACACATGTTCCTACAGGTATGATTTGTAAAAAAATAAGTTGATTATTTGGGTTGGACTTAGTATCTCTAAGCACGAATTCGGAGGTAAAACAAATTGTAGTTGATAGAGCTTTGGTCCACAATTATAGTGCTACTACTCTTATTACAAGGTAATGCACAGTTTTCATGAAAATAACGAAAAAAATTCTATCCTCAAGACTGGTAAAACACATAAATAAAACGCTAGATGGCATGGTGGCGGGAGGCTAAAAGCTGTCAATTGTAAATGAAAAACAGTGAAATGAAATGTAAAAAAGTAACTTAGGTTCTATTGGTTTGAAATTAAAAATTAATTTGGAGGGGGTTCTAAGCTCCCTCTAACCACCAGACTATGGAAAATCTAGTTAGGTTGGGTTAGAACCCCTTTCCCTTTCTTTCCTCCCCATTTACAAGTTAGAGAGGGGGGGGGGGACACACACACCTTCTATTTTACTATTTGTTTGTCTGTCTTGTTTTAGTTGGGAACAGTCCATTACCTTGTAATGAGAGTAGTATCAGGGGTGAGGGGGCACCTCCCTCCCCATTCCCCCTCCTTCCCCCCCTCGTGCTAAGGGAAACTAAGTTTTAACCGATTATTTTTTTATATTTACATTATTGACACAAGCTTGAAAACTATCATAATTATCGTATGGATAGTAATTATGACTACCATAATCAAATTCTAGTAGGCAAAGCTAATTGGTACCTCACACTAAGGGTACGTTTATGAACACGCGGCGCATGGCGCGGCGGCAAGAAACTCTGCAGTTGCTCTTTTCAAAACAAAACTGTTACAAAATTATCTATCTTGTGGACAGCTGAAGCAAAGTTGATTAGAATAGAACTGAAATATTTTCCATTTAAATAAACTTTTGCAAGTGCTTGCTCTATGAATAATATAAATGAATATACCACTGGTTCGTTATGATACATGTTAAGATGGGCAGACATAATAGTACTAGATTCTAGAAGACCAAACTAGTAGTCTTTTGAATGTTCTAGTACAGAGTGCAAAAACCAGCCAGATGGTGAGCGTGGGGTGCGGCATGCAGGTTGTTGTGCTCCACTCCCTCACTTCTTTACACCCACCATCTAAAAATGCTATTGCAACACGTCTTGCGGTTAAGTTCAGATGCGACTAAATGATTGGCGCCTATACTAACTCTTTTGAAGGGAATAGGGATAGTGTTGATATGCCTGCATTCTACATGGTTATGGTTGGGAATTTACTATTGTACAATTTAATGGGACTATCAGACTGAATAATTGTTTTTACTTCTTAAGGTACAGTTATAAAATGCCATATAAGTAGATGCCAAGATGATAATAGGAAATTGGCGCGGGAAATGTTGATAGCAAAATTAGATGAAATGATGAATGGTGACAGCAGTGTCGCAGCACAGACGAAAAGAATAGAGGAACAGAAATATAAGAAGTCAGAGTATAAAAAAAGGAAAAAAGCACAACTTAAAGAAGAATGGAAAAAACGTGAAGGACTAGTTTAATTATGAGCACTTACACTACAGGTGGTTAAAGTAAAGTTACAGTTAAAGTTAAACTTGCCCACCAAAACAGGCCTCTATGCACTGCACAAGTGAGTCCTTAACTTATTACCTAACCATTTGATTACAAATACTTATTTGCTATCTTATTGTATCATCTGAAGGTACAAGCAAAGTTAAAGTTAAATTGGTAAAAACTATTTTGGATTGTATATTAAGAGGATCATTTTTTTAACTTCACTTTAACCACAAGATGTTCAACTGGCCATGTTTTGTGTGTTTATACCAAATAGAATAGTTATTGCAATATACCTATTTTAAAAGTATACTTTGGATTTTAATTTAATAGCAAATATTTTGTAGATTCTTTACAAAATATTGAATAATTAGTTACAAAACTGCTAAAACTTTTTATCTATTATCTTTTGTTTGTTCCAAAGAGATTAAAATTATAGATATAATATGAATGTAGCTGCTAATTCTATTGTAACTATTGGGTTGTATGGGACTGATATTTTTTTATTTATTTAAAACCACCACTAGTGTTCCAAACCATTCCTGTCTGCACAAATCAAATCAAATCAAATCAAATCAAATCATTTATTTGCATGATCGCAGGTACATAAAAGGTGTTACAGGTAGGTACAAAAAACATTCCGCAATCCGCCGAACAAAGGGCATGCAAAAATTTATAAGTACAATGTTAGTTAGATGATTTGTGTTAAATTTAGTTAGTATTTGTACCACCCACTAACTTGTGCGGACAGGAATGCTGCAATATTATGAATTTATGAAACCGCCCTTTTTCGGCCGTTAACTTATTCATACTTTCTAGTAGGGCCATATAGCCTTAGCATCAGGAGATTCCAGCGACACTTTGCAGCTGCTGCGTGAGGTAGCACTGGATGTGGCGGAACTCCTGGTACGACTTGGGGATGAAACTGACGCCTTTACCATGCGGGGGTCCGTTTGGGGTATGTCCGATAATAATCTTCTTTAGCTCCCTGAAGTGGGTGGGCCAGTCAGGTAGTACCTCCACTATAAGCGGGGGATAGTGGGCGGGCTGCTTGGTAGCAGTCGCGGCGAAAGCGGCTGCGGCGGTAGCGGCGGACGCAGCGGAGGTAGTGGTGGTGTGGGCGGAAGAGTCGCCCGTCGCCGACGTCTTCTTAGTCGCGGCTGTGGCCGCGTACGTCGGGCTGGCCGACGCAGTCTCCATAGGCGAGCCTGGGGAGAACGTCGGCAGCGTGAAAGCCGCAGGGGTTTTCTCCCCTCTTGCCTTCAGTGGCGAAGGGAAACGTCCCACGGCGATATTCGGCGCGGGGGCGCGCCTCGATGTGGCGGGCGTCGCGGTACGCACGGCTGGGATCGGCGTGGCGGCACGCATGGGCGTCGGTCGTCGTCCAGGCGTGGGCGGACGGGGCCGGCGACAACGTTAGCGGGCTCCTTTTTCCCTCGCCGGCCCCCGTCGAAGTACCCGCTGCGGGATCCTGGTTAGTCCTTGTCGTTGAACGAGCAAAGAGAGTGGCCTGGCCAGATGCGGCGATGGCGCCAAGTCCGGCGATTGCCGACCGCACGAAGACCTTGCGGCGCAGCGCGCGCGGACGATTCGCGCGTCGCTGCGGCTGCGGCGGCAGGCTTGGTGGTGGCATATTTACCGACGCAGACGCGGTAATGCGGACGCGGTAACGCGAGGATGCGAGAGAGGTGGTTCGCATTAGAACGTACGCGAAACGTACTGCCGTAGGCGTGGCCCGGGCGGAGATGCTGGGACGCCAGCACCCCACCGGCCTGGTTCCCGGGGCTTGCCACTGGTTGCAGACCGGGCCTGGACCGGAAGGGGTGTCGTGTGGATCCAAGCACCACCGTGGACGCAAGTGGTTCGGAAGGCAGTCGCGCGTAAAAACCGGAAACACTATAGGGGCCCGAACGTCGGTGCAAAACGACTGCACACGACCGACGGAATGGCAGTCGAGCTCTCGAATATATCAGTCGACAATGTACTTTTATTATAAACGTTTTTGAAGAAATATTCTTGTTTAGATAGAATTTTTTTGTAGGCCAATAAGGTGCCTATAAATTGAATTGAAGCAATTAATAATACCTATCACATGCTTCAACGGTGAAGGAAAACATCTTTGAGTTCATTCAAAGGCGTGTGAAATCTGAAATCTGCCAATTTGCATTGGGCCAGCGTAGTGAAAGTATATACCGAACCCTTCTCTGAGAGCAGACCTGCGCTAGTAGTGAGCCCACAGAGTACTATTTTGAGTGAGCCGTTGATGGTTTGCTGATGAATTGAATTCAAGATTACCAAAAGGTTTAAGCGGCTTTTCATGTATTTGTAGCACTTCAATTCAGCTTGTCCGTAAACCTACCCGATTTCGATTAAGGGATAAAACCCTTTGTCGAAGTTTTAGTCAAATTACCTGAGTTAGGTAGGTAATCCTCATGAATAATTTGCGGACTGTTTGAGATGTCGGCCTTTGTTAGCACGCAACGCAAATCCTTAAGGCCGGTTTGCAGAAACGCCAGGTTATCCTTTTAACCCAGAGTTAGCTGCTGCTTTGACAGATTTCGTATAAAGCTTCTGTCAAAATTACAATTTATTCCTGGGTTAAATCTAAACCGGCGTCTCTGCAAGCGGGCCTAAGATATAACAGAATAGGTAGGTACCTACTAGTTCCTCACACATGCGTTTAATAGAATAGAGGATTTCTTAAGCGAATAGATTTTTTAAGATCGAGGAGAAGGATCTGATGGTGGAGCAGAAAACTTGGTAGGTAACTAACAAGTCAGGTAGGTAGGTATAGAATAGAATAGAAATTCAAATAAACTTTTACATGTGCTTTTGAATCGTCAAATGAATCTACCACTGGTTCGGAATGCCCTTCCTACCGAGAAGAACCACCAAGAAACTTCGCGGTTGCTCTTTTTCAATACAGTTTACAATAGGTACACTATGCTATGTATGCAGTGTTTCCACAATAAGGGGAAGTTCCAAAAATGCATACTTATTTATACATGTCATGATGGGCAGACGGAAAGTAGCTCCATTCCTGCCGGTGGTACCCGCTCACGAGCATGACGCATGATCCAGCCGTTGGTATATCGTACATAGTCCGGCCATATAGATTCACATGTCGGAGGGTAATTTGAATATTCAACTTGTTCCTTATGCTAAGAGCCACAGAGCCCTATTATACTACGGCCGTTCAGAGAATGCGTTCCTGACACGTCGCGATTGAACTGACGACGTAACTTTGTAATGGCGTTGCAGTTACGATAAAAATATTATTGCTGGTTGTTTACCGTTTTAACAATTGATGAGCATTAAAACAACATTATTATATCAATAATCAATTAATGTTATAATTTTGTGCCAAACTGAGTGTCAAATAACTTGGTAAACAATATTTTTCTAAATCTGATGCTCCACCTGTGTGCTCCACCATGGTTTTATCCTAGTGTTCGTGGTCTATGGGTAATTTCTTATCTACCATGTGCTCCACTCGAGTAACAAACTACAAAGTACTCTGTGTTTATTTTATTTGCACCCGTTGCACAATCACTCCGTAGTCCATAGAGAAGGATATATATATGCCGTAGTCAACGTCAAGTGTTCTGTGTGCACAATGCACAGTGCACAGTGAGATTTACGTAGTAACTAATAGGTACCTAATCTGTGAGTGAGAACTGATAGGTGTCAGGAACGCATTCTCCGAACGGCCGAACTTTAGTAGGTAGGTAGCTAATACTAAAACTTTAAGAAAGGAATCTAGAGCTAAAGCTAATAAATGTCTACGTAGGTACGAATAAACACACTTGGCTACGTGCTGCTCCATATACCCGACCAGCTTATTGCGGATTTGCACGAGACGATTTATGGCATGCGGTCGCCATGTTGTTTCGTAAAGCTCGCGCCACCAATTCGCCGCACAGTCACCAGTCACATTTCACATAATATAACAATATTGTTTACCTTATAATAAGTAGGTACTAGCTTTTGCCTGTAACTTCATCCGTGTATGGTTAATTTTTAAAAAACCCGCGGGGAATTCCGTTTTTTAGGGATTAAAAAAAAGTTAAAAACCAGCCAAGTGCGAGTCGAACTCGCTCACCAAGCGTTCCGTATCGTATAGGATTTAACACTTCATTTTTCGACTGTCTACCTATTACGGTTTACGTGATACAGTCCGCTGACAGAAGGACGGACAGCGGAGGCTTAGTAGGTTATAGGGTTCCGTTGGCACGGTTCCTTTGCTCGGCTCGGTCGTTCGTATTATAAAAGTACTTATTTGAATAAGTCAAGAAATAATTTTTATTTCGTATCTAGTGTTTCGAATTACGATGTTAGTATCTAATTATTCACTATAATAACTATACTTTTTTGTTATTTTCTTGAATATAGGCAATGTTGGCTTTTCAATTCACAATTAGATACCTACCTAGAAAGTTTTATCGCATAAATAGCGCCCGCCGTTCGTCGCGAATGCTATGCCATACTAACAACTAGTGCTCGGACATCAGTGCAACTCAGTTGAACATGGTAAGTGTTTGTAGCCGCCACAGATAACCCCCAGGTAGCCGCGTATCTAGTAGGTAGGTAGGTACTACATTTATATCGGTGGAACTTCCTCTTTTTTCGTCGGTTGAAAAGCTAAGCTGTCACTTTCCAAGTCTCAACTCTCAATTGTATCCATGCAAAAAATCAGGTCGATCCGTTGTAGTATGATTAAAGGACAAACCAAAAACAAATTAATATAAATTTTCCACGGTTTTAAAAGAACCTTTGCCGTTGTTCGGTTATTTACCTACTCAAGTGGCTTGAGGTTTAAATAGAAGATAATAGTTCTGGCGATGGAAAAGGCAAATTAATCATCATTCTATTGCTGTAGTCGGCTCGTACATGCAGTAAGCCATAATGATTTGCAGAGTCGACATTGTTCCAACCCAACCTTGACCCAAATATCGAGTTCTCTATGCCATGGCCCCTGCCTACCCGGTACCCGACCGGTTTATGTGCGAGCTGGAAATTCAGCTGAACAGCAAATGTTAATTTTATGACGTTAGACAATGAGTGATGACTCCAAGCCTATGTATGTGTCAGATGTCAGACTGATCCGAAATGTTGTACTTACTACACACGTCGTATTTATACAAGTCTTATTTCCAGCACAAGCTTCACGCTTACAAGATGGAGGGTACAGAAGTGAGTAGGTATTACTTGTAGTTATTTAGAGCATCATTAGCAACCCATCAACGGCTCAGTACTGAGCGCAGGTCTCCTCTCAGAGAAGGGTTATAGGCCATAGTCCACCACGCTGACCCAATGCGAATTGGCGGACTTGACACAGCTTCGAGAACATTATATAAAACTCTCAGATGTGCAGGTTTCCTCACGATGTTTTCCTTCACCTTTGAAGCAAGTGATATTTAATTGCTTAAATGCACATGACTCCGAAAAGTCAGAGGATATAACCTGCGACCCCTCGAATAGGAGACAAACGTAACCTAACCTAACCACTAGGCTATCACTGCTTCAATTTAGAGCATACCTACCTAATTTTAAAAAACATAAGTAAATATGATACTTTTCCAATAAAATAAAACCAGCCAAGTGCGTGTCGGGCCACGCGCAGTGTAGGGTTCCGTAGTTGCTAGTCACAAATATTATTGCTGACCTAGGATAGTGTTTTTATTTTATTTAATATTGAATATATTTTGAGTTCTATGGTTTAAATACTATAATATACTACAAAATATGCAA
Organism: Oeneis ivallda; assembly: GCA_029955525.1. NCBI lineage: Eukaryota > Metazoa > Arthropoda > Insecta > Lepidoptera > Nymphalidae > Oeneis > Oeneis ivallda. The sequence goes on from JARPMR010000006.1 coordinate 22,633,479, forward strand.
CTTACAAGTTACACTACGTGTAATATCTACCTTAGAAGAAACAGATAAAACTCTTTAACTAATGAACCCTACTAAGCCGTGAAAGTTTTCCTTTGAAATTCATTACATATACTACTGCTGTGAATTTTTTTATGTATCCTTTATACAACCATTTAGCTGGCAGAGGGGGGTACACTTGACTCTAATAAAATTTAGCACTTTAAAATATCATATTTCACAAACGGATCCCTGAATTGAAAAATAGTGTCTCCACACCCACAATATTTTTGAAAGACCTATTCAACGACACCCCACACTATGGGATAGACAAGAAAAAAATTCATCCGCACTTTACATGTAGGGGAGGTACCCTAAAAAAACATATTTTTCACAATTTTATTTCAACACTTTGTTAGTTTGATTAATATTTATACCCTTGTTAAAATTACCGATTTCTAGTACCAATAGTCTCAGAGCTAAACCGCGGACGGACAGACAGACAGACAGACAGACAGACAGACAGACGGACGGACATGGCGAAACTATACAATTCGCGCAATCTACAATTTAAAACCGCGGGATTCCCTTCGAGAAAAATTTAAGGAAATAGGCATTCTGACAGTAGCTTCACAATATATTTATAACAACATAATATTTGTCAGACAAAATATTTTAAGTTACAAAAAAAAAGGGTGATTTACACGATAGGCAGGTTAGAGATCCAAATAGGCTCGTGATTCCTCGACTGCGCCTCCAGAGGGTCCGAAAGACATTTGTGGGAATAGGCGTGACGTTCTATAATAAAATTCCACAGTCGTTCTTAGACTTGCCTTTACACAAGTTTAAGAAAGCAATTAAAACTTCTCTCATGGAAAAAGCATATTATACAATTGAAGACTATATTAATGACACAAAAGCGTGGATATAACTCGCTCCAGCGATTCATGAGACAGTAATAATCAACCTGTGTAACAAAATTATCCTGTGCTATTCAGTGTTTCTACTTTATTTGTGTCTAAGTGATGTCTTAAAATTAGCATTTGAATATTAGTTTTCAGTTTGATGCCTTGACATGGGTAGCATAAGTATGTCACGCACTCTTTAAACATTTCTGTGGTGGTGTCGTGTGATGCGGGTTGTTACGTTCCCTCAAATATGGTTGAGCGAAGCAATGGCTGGGTCATGCGTCATGCTCGTGAACGGGTTCCACCGGCGGGAATGGGGCTACTTTATGTCTGCCCATCTTAAGATAGAAGTTAGTCTGTATGCATTTTTGGAACTTTCCTCATTGTGGAAACACTGCATATATAGCATAGTATTTACTGTATTGTAAATCTGTTTTGAAAAGAGCAACCGCCGAGTTTCTTGCTGGTTCTTCTCGGCAGGAAAGGCATTCCGAACCAGTGGTAGATTCATTGACTATTCAAAAGCACTTGTAAAAGTTTATTTGAATAAAAAATATTTCTATTCTATTCTATTCTATAAGGGTTCCTTGTTTACTACGGAACCCTAAAAATGATTACTTTAGGAAGAAAATTAAAATATAATGAGTAATTCCGCACACGGGTACAAACCGTACAAGTGATAGGTAATTCATTAATTTTCAAACATTTCAAAAGCTGAACTTTGACGCTACTTTGACGTTTACTAAAGGTATTTTGAATTTCAGCATATAATATACCTACCTACTCTTTTTTGAAGCTCGAACAAAATAATTAAAATTTACTCAGTTATATTCCACCCAAACGGCACGTAAAACTTAATTAAATAAAAACCTGGTTTGATATTAATAGAATTGTATAGCATTTTCATACTCAAGAGGCCCTATTTATTTTCCACTTCATAGTTAAATTAAAAACTTTTTCAATCCCATTTTCTACACACATGAATTTCAGCTTGTTAATTCATGCCTCAATTTCATACGGTCTTAATGAAACACTCAATGTGCGACGGAAAGTATGTGAGCACCTTTCCTTGTGGGTATTACTTATTAGGTTTATCTTCTAGACGGCCCATTAGCCTAAAATAAAAGCGAAATTCCACTGTAATGTGTGTACCTAATGTAGTTACATAATTAAATACCTTTACCACAGAATAAAAATATAATAGTAGGTACTTACAGCTTTTACAAACAATTTCATCCGCGTGGAAACCGTGTACCTATCTACTTATATATATATATATATATACCTTTACATTATATATACATTGCGAACATTTTTTGCGAACAACCTCTTTATAACGAATTTTCAACTACCAAGAAAAAGTGTAAAACGAATTTTGTCAACCCAAAACCTTTATATAACGTTCCACCAATGTATGACCCTTAATCCTATAGTATGTGAGTCGCGACAATTTTCTACACGCTTTTTTCGTAAAACAATCATTGTTGTTTTATGGAAAGTAATGTAAACACTGCTGCTCGTCACTATTGTTAAAGATTCCAGTTGCAATGGCTCAGAAACGTAAAACGTATTCCTTACTTACCTCTTTATAACAAATTTTAGACCAACCTAACCTCAACATAACAAACCTCAGTTTAACGAATTACTTGATATACCTTTTTTTTTAATCGTATGGCGTTATATACGTAAGCGTTTTTATAATATTAGATTTAAAATATTATGTCAAAAAGTAGTACCTACAAAATAGATAAATTATACCTTGACGTCCAGTTTTCCCAACCACGTGACAGCCGGGTCGGGGAGGTCAAAAAGATCCCTAACCCCTGAACCCTGGTAGGCGTGAGTAGGGCAGCGCTGGATGATGTGCTCCATCGTCTGCTCTTCCTTACCGCACTCACACATTGGAGAGGGTTTCCAGCCCCATTTGTGCAGGAGGTAGTTGCAGCGTCCGTGTCCTGTTCTCAGCCGGTTCAACCGACACCACAAGTTGCGGGGAAGCTGGAAACCTTTAGGTTTGACTGTCGGGTCGGGTACATAGGCCACTGGTCCACCAGATTCACTCCATTCCTTTCTCCAGCTCTCGCCCAGGTTAAAGTGCTTTAGCTCGGTAGCCTCTGCATAGGCAGGGCGACGAGATTTTAGTCGTTTTGGTGGCGGGTTGCAGAAGGCCTTATTTGCATGGAGCTGGGGGTTAGCACGGATCTTTTCTATTTCCCTCCGTAAAGCAAATTTTCTGCGCAGGTGAGGGGGAGCAATGTGAGATAATACTGGTAATCAGTGACGTGGCGTTGACTTCACAGTGCCAGAGACACAGCGCATTGCGTCATTTAGTTTTGTGTCCACTTTTTGCACGTGAGCGCTTTGCAACCATACAGGGGCACAATATTCAGCGGCAGAGAAGGTGAGCGCCAGAGTGGATGTCCGCAAGCAGTCGGCGGACGCTCCCCATGTCGTTCCACAAAGCTTTTGTATAATATTATTCCTCGATCCGATCTTCAAGGATAGTTTGTGCAAGTGTTCTTTGTATGTTAGGGTTCTGTCGAGTGTAACTCCGAGATACTTTGGGGATGCGCTGTATCTGAGCCTTTTACCCATAAATATGATATTTGGCTGGTAGCTAGCGAGCTGGTTATGAAGATGGAAACAGCATACCTCCGTCTTGCTCGCACTGGGAATAAGCCGCCAGGATTTAAAATAGTTTTCGAGATTGACGAGATCATTCGTTAGGATGTTTTCTCCGGTCACAAAATCTTTACTTTGGGCCACCACTGCTATGTCATCAGCGTATATAAACTTGGTGGCTGAAGTGGGCGGTAGATCGTAGATGTAAGTGTTGAAGAGAGTCGGAGCTAGTACGGATCCCTGAGGTAAGCCATTGTTAAGTTTTCTTTTTTTGCTTTTGCAGTCCCCCAGGAAAACTTCAAATTCTCTTTCGCTAAGCATACTAGAAATAAGATTAACTATCTCCATGCTCGGGATGACTTTCATGAGTTTATAAATTAAGCCTTGTCTCCACACCGTGTCGTATGCTGCTGTAAGATCGATGAATACGGCGGTCGATTTCATTTGGGTCTGAAATCCCACTTCAATATGTGACGTTAGAGCAAGAACCTGGTCAGTGCAACTCCGTCCACTCCTGAAGCCAGCTTGTTCCGGTGGAATAACTGCCTCAATATAAGGAGAGATCCTTGTGAGGATCATGCGTTCAAGCAGCTTCAAAGTGCAGCTAAGGAGAGCAATAGGTCTATAGCTTTCGGCCATATCTTCTGGCTTTCCTGGCTTCAGAATGGCAACTACTTTGGCTAGTTTGAATGCTCTGGGCAGCCTGTTTTGAAGTAAAATATTTGTGAAAAATGTGGCCAACCAATTGACACAGCAGGGACCCATGTGACGCAGGAACTCGTTAAAGATGTTGTCTGGCCCAGCGGCTTTATTATTTTTCAAGATCTTGATAGCCTCCATGGTTTCTTTAATGCTAAATGGTCTAGATAGCTCTGGGTTACAAACTGGATTGCGCTTCAAAGCTCTAAGTTCTTTTTTCACGCTTTTGGTAAATAGTTTGTCCCGCTTTACTCTTGTTACCTCAACCATGCGAGCGGCAATAGCATCAGGTTTTATCAACGTGTTCAGTTTGGGAGGGTGGTGTTTTCCAGTCAGATTGTGAAGAGTCCTCCAGGCTTTTCTGCTGGACCTGGTAAAATCCATGCTGGATACTATTGAATCCCATTTGTCTCTACGGTTCTTATCAAGGGACTGGAGTAGTTTGGTTCCAGTGGCGTGATCCTCAGATGATTGGTACTCCTTAAATAGGTTTTCGCTTTCTTGGCTCCAGCCAGGTACATATTCCTTTCTGTAGCCCCTGGGAATATTTCTCTTTGCGGCTTTTACTATGAGCTCAGTGAATCTGTGGTAGTTAGAAGGAGTAGGTTCCAGATTTTCAATGGTCAAGTCAGAATCCAGGTCTTCTCGGAACCCATTCCAGTTTGCTCGCTTAAAGTTCCATCTGGGCAGCGGCATTGAATAGGATAGGGGTATTTTAATACCGATCTCTAGTAAAACTGGCCGGTGTTGGCTGCGCGGAAAATCTGGCAGAACTCTGCGGGCTACAGGAAAAGGTTGTTCCAGAGCGTCTTTAGAGACAAAGGTTAGATCTGTATTGTAGTCTTTATTCCACCTCGCAGAGTGGAAAGTGCCTTTATCTTTGGCGTCAAACACTAAGTGTAGGTTGGAGAGCTCGGCCCATTGAGACAGTGCTGATCCATTTTGATCTGTGATCTCGTATTTCCAGTCAGTGTGGTGGCTATTAAAATCCCCAGTATAAAGGCTTGGATGATCGTATGTTGGTAAGACCTCTGGTGACCATGAGGTGCTTGGTGGCTTGTACACATTTACTATTGTCAGGTTGGTGACCTGTATAGCGATTATGAAGATGTTGTTTTCATTGCGTGAGTAAATTAACTGAACTTGTCTAAGAGAAGACCTCGCATATGTGGCTATGCCATATTTGGGGTGGTGTAAGGCTTTAACCAGCGTGTATCCCGGAATATTCCCTCGGTTGGTAATGTCTGCATCATCATTAGTATGGGTTTCCTGGACGTTCAATATGTCGATATTATTATCGTGTAAGATTTTTTGTAGGTAGTCAGATTTAGCGGCACTTATGCCTTCAATATTAAGTTGCATGATGCGGACTGAAGGTCCGACATCCTTAGTCAAAGGGCTCTTAGAAGAGCCTTTGTGTTTGGCGTGTAAAACCATTTCGCAGACTGTTATTAAGTTTGTTATGTTTTAAAGAAACGCTTATTTCGCCAGCAAGTTCGTCGCTCGATTAGCACCACCCAGGGGACACGTGCAGGGGTGTATAAGGTAGTTCCTGCGGACGTGAGCGACGGGTCATCCCCCGAGCGACGGGTCACTTGATATACCTAACGAATATTTACTTGTTCCCTTCCGATTTGATAGAGCGAGGTTGCACTGTATAATAAACATTTGTGTCGATTAGCGCACTGCGACTGATAGGTCTGAGGTCTCTAGGTAGGGCCTTGTACATGACTCAGTGTTGTTGTTGTGGCGTTTGGTTAAGGTGGAAGACACAGTTCTGCCCGCGAAATTCAAATTTAATTTGGTTTTTCGCAATTTGTAAACAAATACGACAAAGTACGCTTATGGTATTCTAATTGCGACAATGGCAGTATCATCTTCACAGGTTTATATAAAAATCTTTACTTGAAAGTGTCCAGTTTAAGAAATTAATTTAATTAATTAATTTCTTAAACTGGTCACTTTCAAGTAAAGATTTTTATGTAAACCTGTGAAGATGATAATTCTACTGGCGCAATTAGAATGCCATTAGACTAGTTTGTCGTATTAGTTTACAAATTGCGAAAAACCAAATTAAATTTGAATTTCGCGGGCAGACTCGTATAATCATCCTTAAAGCTGCTCCCTGGGACTCTTTTGATGTCGTCTATGCGCCTAGTATAGGTATTTCGTATCTAAGAGACCCCAACTATTCTGTGCCCTAACGTCTATCTGGGCTTTGAAATACTTATCAGTTATTTCTATTCGCCATAATAATATTTGTCCCATGCCTTAAAATATAATTCGGACGCGTTGGACTAAAAATAGATACAGCGCTATTTAGGTGACCCCAACGGTCAAAATAATCCGATTTTAACATTCAATGTAATCTTTTATTAAAGCTTTTAAATATCGATTAGAACGATACTACGAATATACGACTATATATACTACGAATACGAATAGATTGACATCTCTGATCAGCCCCCTAGCCAAATTACAATTAATTGTATGTATTCTCTTTCTAAAGAGAAGGGGATTCTCTTTTAAGGGGGGTAAGGGAGCGCACCTACATCTAGCGCTCCAACAGTCAACCTCACCTGCCCGCGGTGCCCCCTGCTTCTACTGACGAGGCTATGACGACCGAAAGATGGCGGTATAACCATCTCATTCTAGCTAAACTGAACAAATGACACAGGCCGGTGTCGGGCAGCAGCGACATCGGTGCGATCAGTTTAGCCCCGCGATGACCAACACGCCTGCCCAGCGTGGTCATTATGGGCAAAACACGAATGGAAACCGAAACAAGGCCAAGGCCCCTAGTTCCCGGCGGCCCCGCTATTCCTGACCCTGGCAGCGGTCGTGGTAATGGCGGGGCAGGGGGTGCTAAGAATCTCCGGAAGAGATTCCGCTGCCAACCCCGACGACTGGACCTGGCGACATACAACGCACGCACCTTGAGGACCGACGAGAAGATCATCGAGCTGGAAGAAGCAGTAAGCAAGTTGCGCTGGAATATTATAGGATTATCTGAAGTTCGAAGAGAGGGGGAGGACTCGATAATCCTCAATTCCGGCAACTTGTTCTACTACCGGGAGGGCGACCAACAGTCCCAGGGTGGTGTCGGGTTCATCGTTCACAAGTCCCTCGTCAACAACATCGTCGAAGTCAAAAGTGTGTCGAGTAGGGTAGCGTACCTTATACTCAGAATCACCAAACGGTATTCGCTGAAGGTTATACAGGTTTACGCACCGACATCGACACATTCTGACGAGGAGGTGGAGGTGCTGTATGAGGATATATCAAAAGCCATACACACCTCTACCACTCACTACAGTGTTGTGATGGGGGATTTCAACGCGAGACTGGGCGAACGAAGCGGGGCAGAGACGAAAGTGGGGCAGTTTGGGTATGGGCGAAGGAACCAGAGGGGTCAAATGCTGGCCGACTTCATGGAGAAGGAGGGCCTTTTTATGATGAACTCTTTCTTCAGGAAGCGGCCACACAGAAAATGGACATGGATGAGCCCCGATGGTTCCACGAGAAGTGAGATTGACTTCATTTTGTCGACCAGGCGGCATATATTCAATGATGTCTCTGTGATCAACAGGGTGAAAACCGGGAGCGATCACCGTATGGTAAGAGGCACATTGAATATTAATGTAAAGCTGGAAAGGGCCAGACTGGTGAAGTCAACTCTCCGACCTTCTCGTGCTCATATCCAAAACCCCGAAAACTTCCAACTCGAACTGCAGAACCGATTCGATTGCCTCGCAGACTGCGTTTCTGTGGACGATCTTAACAACAGGTTCGTGGAAACTGTCCATACTGTGGGGTCTAAATTCTTTAAGACCCATCGCAGGAAAAGAACCGACAAGTTCTCTGCCCATACTCTCAAGCTCATGGAGGAGAGACGAGAGATGAGGCTGCAGTCATCGGCAGACGCGGCTGCCTACCGGCAGATTAATAGGCAGATCTCTAAGGCGCAAACTCGCGACCTTCGGATCTTTAATACCAAGTGTATTAAGGATACTATCGAGCGGAACAAAGGCTCAAAAGTGTTCGCGAGAGATCTGTCTATCGGACAGAGCCAGCTGACGCGGCTGAAAACTGGTGACGGTCGTCTCGTCTCTTCTCGACCTGAGATCTTGAGAGAGGTCGAGAAGTTCTATGGACAGTTATATACCACGACACAAAAACCTGTTGAAGATTTGGCCAAAGATCCCAGAGCCAAACTGACCCGACACTATACCGAAGATATCCCGGACGTCAGCCTATACGAGATTAGAATGGCTCTCAAACAGCTCAAGAACAACAAGGCGCCAGGTGATGACGGAATCACTGCGGAACTCCTGAAAGCGGGTGGAAAACCGGTACTTAAGATCTTTCAGCGATTGTTCAATTCCGTCATTCACGAGGGTATAACGCCGGAAGCATGGCACAGGAGCGTGGTGGTCCTGTTCTTCAAAAAGGGTGATAATACCTTGCTGAAGAATTATAGACCCATCTCGCTGCTGAGTCATGTTTACAAGTTGTTCTCGAGAGTCATTACGAATCGTCTCGCTCGTAGGTTTGACGACTTCCAGCCTCCCGAACAAGCCGGATTCCGAAAAGGCTTTGGTACCATAGATCACATTCATACGCTGCGGCAGGTTATACAAAAGACAGAAGAGTATAACCAGCCACTTTGCTTAGCGTTTGTGGACTATGAGAAAGCCTTTGATTCAGTGGAAACTTGGGCTGTATTGAGGTCGCTGCAGAGATGCCGGATTGACTACCGGTATATCCAAGTGTTGAAGTGCTTGTACGAAAACGCCACTATGTCAGTACGTATACAGGACCAGACTACGAGACCAATCCACTTGCAGCGTGGAGTGCGACAGGGAGATGTAATCTCCCCGAAGCTATTTACCGCTGCGTTGGAGGACGTCTTTAAGCTTCTGGATTGGAACGGACTTGGCATCAACATAAACGGCGAGTACATCACTCACCTGCGGTTTGCCGATGACATAGTAGTCATGGCAGAGACTCTGAGAGACCTCAATACAATGCTCAATGATCTCAGCAGGGTTTCTCAACAGGTGGGCCTGAAAATGAACATGAGCAAGACGAAAATCATGTCCAATGCTCATGCTCCGCTCCACCCAGTAATCGTTGAGAACTCTGCGCTCGAAATTGTGGACGAGTATATATACCTGGGACACACAGTCCAGCTAGGTAGGTCCAATTTCGAGAAAGAGATCAACCGCCGAATCCAACTCGGCTGGGCAGCGTTCGGGAAGCTCCGAGATGTCTTCTCGTCCAAAATACCTCAGTGCCTGAAGACTAAAGTCTTCGAACAGTGCGTGTTGCCAGTGATGACTTATGGATCCGAGACATGGTCGCTAACTGTGGGCCTCATAAGAAGGCTCAGAGTCACTCAGCGAGCGATGGAGAGAGCTATGCTTGGGGTATCCCTGCGAGATCAAATCAGAAATGAAGAGATCCGCAGGAGAACTAAAGTCACCGACATAGCTCAGCGAGTCGCGAAACTGAAGTGGAAATGGGCGGGGCACATAGTTCGAAGAGCTGATGGTCGTTGGGGTCCCAAGGTGTTGGAGTGGCGACCCCGCACCGGTAAACGCAGTGTTGGCAGACCCCCCACTAGGTGGACCGACGACATCAAACGAGTCGCAGGGAGCCGCTGGATTCAGGCGGCGCAAGACCGAGGCCTGTGGAGGTCCATGCAGGAGACCTATGTCCAGCAGTGGACATCTAAAGGTTGATAATGATGATGATGATGATGATTCTCTTTCTATGATCGTTGACGTTTTAGAGCAGAGGTTCCCGAAGTTTTTTTTATCACGCTTCCTGTCCTTTCAGAAGGGAGGTGTGCTGAAAATCTTTGGGAACCCCTGCTCTAAAGCGTTAACGATCATAGAAAGAGAATAGATACTACAATAGATATGTAATATGGCTAGGGGGGCTGAACAGTTAAAATGTTTAGAAATGCCGTCAAATCGTCTTAGGGAGAGGGCAGACTGCCTTCTTTTAGCGGCAGCGAAGGCGCATTTTTATCGCGCGTATCGCGCGCGCGTAAATCGCGACTCAAACGCGTTCGCGTTTTTATGGCTTTCGATCGCAGAATCGCGAAATCGCGCTAAATGCGATGCTCGCAAAATGCCATAAAAACGCCGCGATCGCTGCCGCTAAAAGTAGCCAGTCTGCCCTCTCCCTTAGTGATAACGCCAAGCCGATAAATAGGTAATAAATATTCAGCTAAGCCTTCCCTAGATAAGAATCCTTGCGTATCTTTTTAATCCCGTACTGTTCAACTTTATGGGTTTTATGTGAATTGAGGGAAGACGGTAAAAAAGGCGCACTAAACGGGTTTTCCCGCGAAATTCAAATTTAATTTGGTTTTTCGCAATTTGTAAACTAATACGATGTAATTGGGTTACCTATTAGTTTATTACTTGTTATTGAATTACTATTTATTGGAATCATTTAAATCTCGAACGATGTTTAGATTGCGAGATAAGTATAGTCTTAACCCAAATAGACTACTTATCTTACTAAACCTTACTAATATTATAAACTAGCTGATTCCCGCGACTTCGTCCGCATGGATTTAGTTTTTAAAGTATCTCGGGAACACTTTGATTTTCCGGGATAAATAGTAGCCTATGTCACTCTCCAGGTCCTCAACTATACCCATGTGAAAAATCACGTCAACAAACCAACAACGACAAACCAACAAACACACTTTCGCATTTATAATATTAGTATGATGCGAAAGTGTGTTTGTTTGTTGGTTTGTCCTTCAATCACGCCGCAACAGATCAACGGATTGACTTCATTTTTTGCATGGGTATAGTTGAGGACTTGGAGAGTGACATAGGCTACTTTTTATGCCGGAAAATCAAAGAGTTCCCGAGGGAATTTAAAACTAAATCCACGCAGACGAAGTCGTGGGCATTAGCTAGTATATACATAAATACTGCTAAAATCCTTCCTTTTGGCTATGCCGTAGTCGCATGAGGCCCTCCTGGAGGAAGTCGTGAGTAAGTAATATGGATTTTTGCCACAAAGAGTAGATGACCCCAGGCATTTGCTCGCTGCTTTGCGTACCTAGGTATATCTACCTACTTACATAAAAAAATAGGTCATTAGGTACGTCTGTTTAATAAATTTCCAACCGAATCGTGACCTCTCCCGACGCCTCGTGCTAATAGCAAAATATTTTCCCAAGTTGAAGCAAAAGCATACTGCCCCCGGGGTAATTGCTTTTGTTTTGTTAGAATTTCTCTTTAGTGAATAAATTATATTAGATCATGTTTTCTTTACTTACTATAAATATTCATAACCTTAGGTAGGTACTCTGTGGTATGTTTATTGTTTAGTATTCCTATCATAACTTATATTATAAAATAAATATAATACCTTTAAGCGAGCAATTCTTGTCTTATATAATATATTATTAAGATATTACATATTATATAGAATAAATAAAATATTTTATATTATATAATTACAAGCTATTGAAACAATCTCTCAAAATCACTATGTTTTTATGTTACTGAGAATATTTAATAGGGTCAAAATTCAATTTAATATTTTATTTTTAAAAACAAAATTTTATAAAACTTGTTAAGGTCATTTAGCAATACTTCGCTTTTTGTACATTAATCTAAGACATCTATTATATAATATATAATAATTACCTATATATAAAATTCTCGTGTCACAATGTTAGTTACCTTACTCCTCCGAAACGGCTGGACCGACTTTTATGAAATTTTGTGTGCATATCGGGTAGGTCTGAGAATCGGCCAACATCTATTTTTCGTAACCCTAAATGATAAGGGTGACCAACCACTAAATATTTTTGCTGGCGGTACGAAGTTCGCTGGGTCAGCTAGTCTATTAAGTATATAAAATTCTCATGTCGCGGTGTTTGTTACCAAACTCCTCCGAAACGGCTGGACCAATTTTTGGAACGTAGTTCCTTATCGCGCGGTACGGAAGGGGGCTAGACGGAAAAAATTAAGAGTACGGCGAACATCGTTCGCAACTCCAATTCAAGGCGCGTGCAAAAATCGGCCGTTATATTGCTATCTCTATTTATCTATACACATCGGCACCATGCTTGATGCGACAGCAATATTTAGCGTCTGAATTTGGTCTCTTTCCGTAAATACCAAAAATGATGAATGAAAATTTGTTGTGTTTTTCACTTTGTGTTGTTATTTTGTAACTTGACAATATAAGCTATGATCCTGATCAATTATTAGCTAAGATATCGTTGGTTTTATTATGAAACCAATAAGAAGAAAACATGCCATTTACGTCGTAAAAATATGCAAAACGCAATTCGTTTACATTTCATTTTGAAAACATATATATCCAGGTACCTAGATAAATACAATTTGAATCCAAATAATCGCATAATATGATGGAAATATTCTCCAATTACAAATTATTTTGGGTATTACGTTTGTATGGGCAATTCATTCTCCGCTGGCCTCTTAAGGAACCGACACGACACATTTTTGAAACCGTCATTTTTTGTTGAATGTGAATTTTGCATTGTATTCGGTGTTTTCGCCTTAGAACTCGGCGTCTGCATGGACTAGTGGTTAGGAGAGTCGCCTATAAATTCAACGTCGATGGTTCGAATCCCAGCTCGACAGACTGAATTTTCTATTTTCAATTTTATTTTAAATAATTTCTAAATATGGAATTTTTTCCTAATTTTTTATTGTATAAATTGGATAACGCCATCTGTGAAAAATCAGTAACTCCACCAGAGTAACTCTGGTTTTGTAACAGTGCAATAGATATAAACTAAAAATAATTCATCGTAGTTAATCAATTTAATACTAGATGACACCACTAGTTTTATACCTTAAAAAGTATTAGGTATTCCAATACTGTTTTGACTTGTCATACAATTTCAACATCAAAATAATTACTTTAAGGTTGTACAATGTATAATTATATCGTGCATCGTGTCATGATAATAAAACATAAAAATTGAAATAATACTGTTTCAAGCGTTGGTAGTATAGGCCCAGGTTTAATACGCTCCATAAGCATGAGGTGCGAGTTGGTAGACCTTCTGGTTTAATCAAACAGTTAATTTTACCATCTGTAGAACGATCATCAAAATCATGTAATACAAGATGTTTTAAAATAAAATGACTGATAAACTATAGATTTGTCGCCAGATAAAATGATCCGTCAGAACCAGTTCGTTATCTGATTGATTAGCAAATAAAGATAATTGGGTAACAATTTTACAGCCTACTTTGGCTTATCTTCATTTACCATCAGTTGAATATAATTTTGCATATGAAATCCTATAAATATATTTAAAACCTTATAAAATATTCATTGACACTTCAACACATGATAAACATCACATAACGCAATTAAGTAGGTACACAAACTCCGAAATAAGCTGACCAAGCTTTGCTTCAGTCCAAAATACCAACCATATGAAAGATAAGTTGAAAGACGCAGAGCTAAACTAAGTATAAGCTTAGACCACATTTTAAAATGCGCTTATTTTTGGAACGTAAGTTCCTTATCGCGCGGTACGGAAGGGGGCTAGACGGAAAAAATTAAGGAACCGACACTCGACATAATTTTCAAACCGACACTTTTTTGTTGAATGTGAATTTTGCATTGTGTTCGGTATTTTCGCGATACAACATTGAGTCTCCGAACCATCGACTTTGAACTGTTAGGCGACTGCCGGAGCCACTAGGCTACGGAGACTCAATGTTGTACCGCGAAAATACCGAACACAATGTAATCGAAAGGAACTACGTTCCATCCGGGTGTCCCTTGACACCTCTCAAGTTTTTATGAAATTTTGTGTGCATATCGTGTAGGTCTGAAAATCGGCCAACATCTATTTTTCATACTCCTAAATGACCCACCCCAAAGGGTGACCCACCCCTAAATATTTTTGTTGGCGGTTTGAAGTTCGCTGGGTCAGCTAGTAATACATATTTATATTAATAACATTGTACCTCGTTATATAGAGTTTATTAAATAACTTTTTGAATTCCTTTATGTAAAATCATATTCTATTTTCAATTTAGGTCCGAGAGTAGATTTTAATCCGCCGTGTACATAATAATCTATTTACATAGGTAGGTAACAGGTATTATGAGAGTGGCTTGATTTGAAAGTCTGCCTTTATTTGAAAAGGGTTCGTTCTCAACGGTTTAATATCCCTTTGTAAGTATCGTACGGTCTCAGAGAAGGGTCATTGCTGAAACATACCTACTCAGGGTTCACCGAATGGCATCCTACTTTACAGCACGTCTAAAATTTTGAGAATTGTTTATGAGGACTTGACTCTTTGTGCTTGAGTGCCTTTTCTTTGTATTATAGATAACTAGATGATGCCCGCGACTTCGTCCGCGTGGATGAAGGTTTTGACGTGATAACGTCATATAAATCGATGAACACCGGCTGCACGCACGAAAAAGTGTCACGTTCTGCCTGAGCCTGAGGGTGCAAGCGAGAGCGACGAACAAGCGATAGAGAGGCACGATCGGCCCAAGCGTTGGCTTGTGCCGCCCGCTAGTCAATGTTTCTTTATGACGTTATCACGTAAAACGTAAACGTCCGTAAACCAACTTTACAGACAACCAATTTTTTTTAATTCCCGCGGGAACTCTTTAATTTTCCGGGATAAAAAGTAGCCTATGTGTTAATCCTGGGTATGAGCTATCTCCATTCCAAACAACCAAATCGTTTCATTAGTTGTGGCGTTAAAAAAAGCAAAATTCAAAATTATTTATTTCACGTAGGCCAACCTGTGGCTCTTATGACACGTCAAGATTCTACCACCGGTTCGGAAAGCGGATTCTGCTGAGAAGAGCCGGCAAGAAACTCAGCGGTTGCTCTTTTCAAAATAATCATTTTACAATATTATGTAGTGGTTATTACATTGTAATAAGTTTTTTGTACTATCTTGTGGGCAGCTGGATGCCAAGCCGATTTAACCTATGCAGCTTTGTTAGAATAGAATATAATATTTCCACAATGAGGGGAAGTTCCAAAAAAAACCGGGCAGATAGAAAGTAGTAGTTAAAGAGCAACAAACATCAAAATTCAAAATTACCAACCTGTGGCTCTTATGACACGTCATGACTCTACCACCGGTTCAGAAAGCGGATTCTGCTGAGAAGAGCCGGCAAGAATCTCAACAGTTGCTCTTTTCAAAATAATCATTTAACAATATTAATAAGTAGCTAAAAACTTATTACGATGTAGTATTGTAATAAGTTTTTATACTATTTAAGTGGGCAGCTGATTTAACCCATGCATCTTTCTTAGAATAGAATATAATATTTCCACAATGAGGGGAAGTTCCAAGAAAAAAATTCCCGCCGGCGGCACCCGTTCACGAGCATGACGCATGATCCAGCCGTTGCTTCGCTCGCCATATTTGAGGGAACGTAACAACCCGCATCCACACGCACAGAAATGTTTAAAGAGAGCGTGTCATTCTTAGGCTACCCATATCATGGCATCGAATTGAATACTAATATTCAAATGACCCCATGCAACTTTGTCATTAAGAAAGTCTTTAACTTTGTAATAACCGCGACCCAGTAAGTGAGTTTCCCATTCCATCCATCTACACATCCTCACAAACTTTCGCATTTTTAATATTAGTAGGATACCTAGCTGCTGATACTGTAATTTCGCCCGCGTGGAGTTAATTATTAAAATCCCGCAGGAACTCATTGACTTTCCGGGATAAAAAGTAGTCTATGTAGTGACATACCAACAAACACGCTTTCACATTATTAATATTAGTTAAGATGCGAAAGTATGTTTGTTTGTTGGTTTGTCCTTCAATCACGCTGCAATAGAGCTACTGATTGATCGATGTGATTTTTTGCGTGAGTATACTTGAGGACTTGAAAGTGACAGAGGCTATTTTTTATCCCGGAAAGTCAGCAATTCCGCAGGATTTTGTAAAAGTAAATCCAAGCGGACGAAGTCGCGAGCATCAACTAGTATACAAGATAATAATAGTAAGATAAGATATCATGTTTTTAGAAGTGCAAATAAAAGCTGATGCCCGCGACTTCGTCCGCGTGGATTTAGTTTTTAAAATCCCTCGTGAACAGTTTGATTTTCCGGGATAAAAAGTAGCCTATGTTACTCTACAGGTCCTCAACTATAGTATCCATGCAAAACTGCAACTGTTGTGGCGTGATTGAAGGACAAACTAACAAACAAACACACTTTCGTATTTATAATATTAGTATGATTAGAATATTAAATTGCATAGGAAAACACTGTAACATTACGTCCATACGATGTATTACAACCGTACCTACTGTGTAGTATGTAGGTATAATGATCGTTTGGCAAAATCTGACGCGAGTAGTTTGACTTTGACAAAATAGGGCTGTCCGCGATGGCTATAATTGGATAAAGTACGACTGCCAGCTTAAGATGAGCCGGACATTCAAAGTATCCTGTAGATTCCGGGGTTCAAGTTATTGGGACACTCTACTGAAGATTGTGATGTCTATAACTTCTGACCTACTAAATTGACGACTTGAAATAATTACAGGACAATCTCTAAAGTACCCGCTTTCTAACAAAAAAAGATTGAATGAAATCGGAATACGCCTTAATGAATTACAGCTAAATACACATTTTGACTTTCATCCCCTCTCCCAAGGGAACCGTGCTGAATTTCGGGATAAAAAGTATCCTATATTATACCTCGTAGTATGAACTTAAATCATGCCAAGTTTCATTTAAATCCTTCTAGTAGTTTCGGCGAGATGCGCGGCCAAGCTACAGACAGACAGACAAAAAATTAAAAAAAAAATTGTTTTGGCTTCAGTATCGATTATAGAGTGCCCTCAAATAAAAATTTTCAAAATATCTTCAATGTACAGAATTGGACCTGTTACAGTTTTATTATATCATAGATAGATTTCTGATTTAGAGCGGTTTCAGACTAGCGTATTTTTTTTGCGCGTTTTACACGCGCGCCCCATTTTACCACACGAGTAAACATTCCGAACAACATTACTTTATTACTTGTGTGATTTTACCGAACGCGTGTACATGCGCTTATTCCGGCGTGTTCGCTCGAAACTGGGCGTGCAGGGACTATGCATCTCGCAGCTCGCACTTAAACGATCTCACAAGTGCGTCAATACACGTCCAAACCAAACACACACCCACACACACACACTCACTGCATACGCACACGAGCACTAAAGCTATATTATATTATTAATAAAATAAGACTGAACGTCCGACCTCGCAGTACTACTTACCTACTGAGTACTTGGGAATGGGGAAGGTCAACCCACTGTGATACAGTTTTGTCTAGTTCAGGGGTTGACCTGCCTTTTTCTTATACCATATATACGATAAATAATATGTAACTACTGTGATTGTAAGGCATCAAATAAATAAAGTTATAAATAGAGCTGTGCGTGTGTCAAAGGGCGCGCCTACACGCGCGTCCAAAAAACGAACTTATACGCACCGAAAAAAGCTAATCTGAAACCGCTCTTACAAAGAACGCTATATCATTGTCGATACTTGTTTCCGCCATACGAACGTAGCTGTATTCTGCTGCTCGCCGGGAATTCACGTGACGTAAATATATTTGCTACGTGCGAGAATTAAATAACATTCTATTGGTACCTACATAGCGTATAAATGGCAAAGTTAAGCATCCACTTCTTTATTCATATTTATTTATGTTTCAAAAGAAAGTATCCTGAGTACTACTCAGGATACTTTCTATACTACTACTAGCCCATAAATAGAAATCATCATCATTATCATCATCATCATCAGCTACCCATTAACGGCTCATTACTGTGCGCATGTCTCCTCTCAGAGAAGGGTTATAGGCCATAGTCCACCATGCTGGCCCAATGCAAATTGGCAGACTTCACACACCTTTGAGAAGATTATGAAAACTCTCAGGTGTGCAGGTTTCCTCACGATGTTTTCCTTCACCGTTGAAGCTTGTGATATTAAATTTCTTAAAGGCATATAACTTAGAAAATCCAGAGGTGCATGCGCATGAGACCGCAGTACTAACCTCTTATCTTGGGCCCGGTTGCGTGAGGCGTCGTTATAGTTAAGTTATCTATATATCTATATATATAAAAGAAAGTGGTGTTAGTTACACTATTTATAACTCAAGAACGGATGAACCGATTTGGCTCAAAATTGGTGGAGAGGTAGCTTAGAACCAGGAGACGGACATAGGATACTTTTTATCCCGTTCGACCGCGTTTCCGTCAAGTCAATATAAAACCTGGTATAACAAAAATGCATCTGACATGGAATAAAAAAACGAAAATGACAGTGGAAGAACAAAACGTAGATAAATGACAGCTAAACGTAATTTTGTATTTGGTTAATTATGGTAGATAATTATGGTAAAAACAATTATAAAAATTATAGTTTAATGTAATTGATAATATCATCAGTAATATGTTTTCTCTTTGCATCATCATTAACAATGCCGCGAGTAAGACGATCAAATGTTTCCTGCTACAAAGCTACGGATTGACGTGATTTATTGGATAGGTATAGTTGAGAACCTGGAGGGTGACAAAGATTTCCCGCGGGATGTTATGAACTAAATCCACGCAGACGAAGTCGCGGGCATCAGCTGAATGGCACTAATTTTTTTATATGAATAGTTATTCATATAAAAAAATTAAGTGGCACTCGGGGACTGCCTGCGGTCCTGCGGAAAGCTATTGCATAGCATTTTTATCAACTTATGCTAACTTAATTATAATATTTATGCAATATTTTTTTTTGGCATAATAAAAATTATGCAAAAAAATAATTAAAAAACAAACAAACAAGAAAAGCGCACTGTCACTACTTCGCGAGTGAGATTCGAACCTGCGACATCATACACCATACGGTTAAGAAAGCGGCCGCTCGCCCACTGCGCCACAGAGCTACTTGTGAACCTCTAAAATGTTGAACGCTTACTGAACGACGGTGTTAGGTTTATTTTCGTTACGGAATTTCTTGATTCGGTCGCCGCGCTCTAAATGTTTGTCCTAGTTCAAAGCCCGCGATAAAAGCTATGCAATAGCTTAAAAACTTTTTTTTTAAGGAACCGACTTCAAATTTGTGAATTTCAATAAACGGGATTCTTGCCGTAATGTTCCACGTGGAACGCGCTGGAATATATTCTTTAAATTAAAATGGGACCACCCTACTTTAATAAAAAAATTATCATTAAAATCAGTTCACAGTCATCGAAGATAATATTATTAGATACCTCTTAATATACCTACTAAAATACAGTACAATTCAGAATCTCCATCTTGAAGAAACTTTTTATTTTTGTTGATTTGTATGCGACCTTTTTGAAATAAAAGTCCAAATAAATAAGTTGATCGAGGTCTTTGTAAATTGTACAGAAAAAATAAAAGTCTAGACAATCCTTTATAAAAATTTGTTACGGTCCCAAACTTAAGGGATCTGCAGACAGTTGAATAATTTAGCAAAATGAATAATATAAAACTTTTGCTTTCAACAAAGATTTACAAGATGGAGCCTAAAGGCTGTGAATGCGTCGAAAATTTGTGCTGCCACATGTGGTTCACGCCCTTTTCCCGTGCTCAGTTTGAATTAGGTCATCACCAGATATGGAGCTCGCGAGCCAATATTTTGTTTTTTTAAATGGCGGTTTTTGGTAAATAAAATGTGAAAAAAACTTAACAGGACGATCTAAAATAACCAATAACATCACCTACCATCAGTAAATAACATTCAAGCACATCAGTTCCTGCAAAATAAGAAATTGAAATTTGTAGAAAATAATTAAATTAGAGTTCGCCATTTAATGTGTGTTGCCAGTTTACGAACCCAAAATTTCCCTAATAAATAACGAAACCTTAGAATGTAGATACCGATAATATTCGAAAAGCGATTGTAGATAATGTCATTTTTTAATTTTCTTTCCAAGACAGTCCTTGTTCTACGATCTCACCTGATGGTAAGTGACGATGCAGTTTAGATCGTAACGGGCTAACTTGGAAGGGGATAAGCTAGGATTTATTAAATTTTTACACGCTATCGAGCCGGAACGCTAAATAGCTTAGCGATACGTCTTTGATGGTAGAATGGTAACTAGCCACGGCCGAAGCCTCCCACCAGACCAGATCTGAGATATTTCAGAAATTATAAATTTCGAAATTGTCTCCATCGATAATCGAACTCAAGAATTCCCCTCTCATTTTTTTTTAACTTTTTCGTTTCTGATTTTCTTTTACTTATATTCATCTTAAATTTTTTTTTATTTTTTTAAACGAATATTTTACCGGGAGAGAGTTTTTATGACTTTAGCGATTAAGCGATTCACCGATCGAGTTGGAAATAGGGTTTAGGGTTACCTTGGATCAAAAATAGGAAATGGTTGCCAAAATTTTTAAAAGTCAGCGCCATATTGAAATTCTTTGTTATTGCACCGATGTCGTTCAAAATCGATATTTAGGGTTACCTTGGATCAAAAATAGGAAATGGTTGCCAAAATTTTTAAAAGTCAGCGCCATATTGAAATTCTTTGTTATTGCACTGATGTCGTTCAAAATCGATATTTAGGGTTCCCTGGGGTCAAGAAAGACGAATTGGTGGCCAAAATTTTAAAAAGTCAGCGCCATATTGAAATTCTTTGTTATTGCACCGATGTCGTTCAAAATCGATATTTAGGGTTCCCTGGGGTCAAGAAAGACGAATTGGTGGCCAAAATTTTAAAAAGTCAGCGCCATATTGAAATTCTTTGTTATTGCACCGATGTCGTTCAAAATCGATATTTAGGGTTCCCTGGGGTCAAGAAAGACGAATTGGTGGCCAAAATTTTAAAAAGTCAGCGCCATATTGAAATTCTTTGTTATTGCACCGATGTCGTTCAAAATCGATATTTAGGGTTCCCTGGGGTCAAGAAAGACGAATTGGTGGCCAAAATTTTAAAAAGTCAGCGCCATATTGAAATTCTCTGTTATTGCACCGATGTCGTTCAAAATCGATATTTAGGGTTCCCTGGGGTCAAGAAAGACAAATTGGTGGCCAAAATTTTAAAAAGTCAGCGCCATATTGAACTTCTTTGTTATTGCACCGATGTCGTTCAAAATCGATATTTAGGGTTCACTGGGGTCAAGAGAGACGAATTCGTTGCCAAAATTTTAAAAAGTCAGCGCCATATTGAAATTCTTTGTTATTGCACCGATGTAGTTCAAAATCGATATTTAGGGTCCCCTAGCGTCAAAAGAGAGGGAATAGTTGCCAAAATGTTGAAAAGTCAGCGCCATGTTGAAATTTTTTGTTATTGACGCTTGGGGACCCTAAATATAGATTATCAGTATTGCGCTGACTTTTTAAAATTTTGGCAACCAATTCGTCTTTTTTGACCCCAGGGAACCCTAAATATCGATTTTGAACGACATCGGTGCAATAACAAAGATTTTCAATATGGCGCTGACTTTTTAAAATTTTGGTGACCAATTCGTCTTTCTTGACCTCAGGGAACCCTAAATATCGATTTTGAACGACATCGGTGCAATAACAAAGAATTTCAATATGGCGCTGACTTTTTAAAATTTTGGCGACCAATTCGTCTTTCTTGACCCCAGGGAACCCTAAATATCGATTTTGAACGACATCGGTGCAATAACAAAGAATTTCAATATGGCGCTGACTTTTTAAAATTTTGGCCACCAATTCGTCTTTCTTGACCCCAGGGAACCCTAAATATCGATTTTGAACGACATCGGTGCAATAACAAAGAATTTCAATATGGCGCTGACTTTTTAAAATTTTGGCCTACAATTCGTCTTTCTTGACCCCAGGGAACCCTAAATATCGATTTTGAACGACATCGGTGCAATAACAAAGAAGTTCAATATGGCGCTGACTTTTAATAAAATACTGGCAACCATTTCCTCTCATTTGACGCTAGGGAACCCTAAATATCGATTTTGAACGACATCGGTGCAATAACAAAGAATTTCAGTATGGAGCTGACTTTTTAAAATTTTGGAAACCATTTATCTAAAACAAAATACTAAATACAATAACTCACTATAGTTAAAGGTATTAGTAAAATTATTGTTTTATGATAATAATTAAAAAAAAGTAGATATTAATTTTATTTTTAAAGTTTAAAAATTTTAATGACATAATTCTCCCCATTTTATTGGAATCACCTGCGTACCTGGTATCATTACGCACGCTCAGTAATCCACGCCGCGCATGCGCGGCACTCACGTCACGCACACGAGCATATTCTCATTGGCCTGTTTTTTTTCGTTCTTTAGTAGCGCGATACTCCTTCTAGACATATATGTATTCATAGGCTTTCAATATTCCTAGTCGAGTCTAGTCCTCTGGCCAATCTATAAAGAAGAGCAAAAATAAACGTTGTCTTAACATTTTAGACTTATTTCGTGGTATTAATGACATACGTAATTATAATTTATTATGATTATAATATTTTAGGTGTAACGTCAAAGCTCAAAAGCTCCGAGACAGATACAGTCGTAGTAAAACCATGTTAAAACAGCTTTATAACTTACCTATTTGTTTTCTGACCGATTTATTTTCTGTTTTTACAAATGTTATTCTTAAATGTTACATTTTCGATTATAAATAATGAATATCAACATTTTGACAACAGTTAAATGCCCAGTTATCGTGATAAAGCTTGGCAAAAAAGAGTAGAAACGGTAGGTACCACAGACCAGTAACACTAATATATAGTAGGTACTATATTTTTTTCTCTCCTGGCAACACATAGTATTGCGCCATTCATTGTTTTGGAAAAGTTTGGAATTCATAAATATTATTACTTATGTGTTAAATTGTACGAAGTACTTGAAAATAAATCGATTAGTATAAATAAAACAATCCGCAGTTTTACTCAAGAGGTGATCTTAAAGTTTATAGTTGGTTTAAAGGCGTTCTCTTGCGTAATATTGAGCGGGAAATATTTTGTCGGAACTTGACAATATTTTCCGAAAAACCACCGACATTACGGGTATGTCTATTAATTTACTGAAACAAATGTTAATATTATCTTATACAAAGCAAGTTTTGCAAGATTTCGGTAACGATTTTTCCGAAAACGTAATAGGGTATTTGACTACTTTTAGAAAATCATCTTAAATTGTTAATATTGCTATGCTGAAGCTAACAAAACGTATATTTCGGCATAATTTTCAGTATTTTTCATAAAAATCGAGAAATAAATTCAAAAAAATAAATTGCCGTCGAAACGTTCCATTTGCTCTCATGACGTCACAGTTCACATTTCAAACTATGACAATTCCACAGCCCATAGGTGGTGTGGACTGTGACGTCATTCGAGATCACGGAACGTTTTCGATCACGTGACCATGGCCGGAATTATAGCAATTTTATTTAATGTTTTCTAATTAAATAAAACTTTATATTTTAGTTTTGTCGTATGGAATAATGTTTTTAGATAATAATCTTTTAGGATGACACCAAATGAAATGATATTTTTAATATAGTCAAATACCCTATTAGAGGTTATGGCTACGAGCTTGTTTATTTTTCAGAATGCGTATAGCATACCCAGACCAATTTGATACTTGAACCAAGTAATATTTGATAAAGTCTAAGTAAATACGTATATGTCTAAGTAAATACTTATAATAATATGTCTAGAAGGAGTGTCGCGCTACTAAAGAACGAAAAAAAAACAGGCCAATGAGAATATGCTAGTGTGCGTGACGTGAGTGCAGCGCATGCGCGGCGTGGATTACCGTGCGTGCGTAATGATACCAGTACGCAGATGATTCCAATAAAATGGGGAGAATTATGTCATTCCCATCCAAGCCACTGCAGTGTGTCATAGTACCCAAGATGCTGGCAGCATTACCCCTTTGGATGGCCAAGCTAATCCTTTGGCCAAGGTAGCTGCCAGCTCTTGGATCCCCGGTAGACTCGATCACTTTTTTCGATATCTCTAAAAAAAGTGCGCGAGCCTCCGGGCCCCACGGCCCCAGGGTCTCTACACCAAAAGGCGCAAATATGAAACCACTGTCAAGTTTTTCATATTTGCGCCTCTTAGCCTGTTCGGCGCTAGTAGCCGCTGCACCCGCCACAGAGGAGGTCGCATGGATGTGGGAAGCAGCTAGAGTATCTACACAGGTGGCATCCCACACAAGCGACCTCCCTGTCCTCCAAGGAACAAGTGTCATACCATCAGGTCTCTTGCCATCACTACGTGCCAAACCAATAGGTTCTAATACAGCTGGCACGTGAGCAGTAGCAAGAGACCTGCGGATGATGTCGTTGAGGGCATTGTGGCGGGAGAAACGACCAGCGCTCTTCGAACAGGAGAGCCCGTGATGACCGTAAGCGTCGACTACTTTTTTATTTTTTATGATAAAACAATAATTTTATTAATACCTTTGACTATAGTGGGTTATTGTATTTAGTATTTTGTATAAGGTAAATGGTTTCCAAAATTTTAATAAGTCAGCGCCATACTGAAATACTTTGTTATTGCACCGATGTCGTTCAAAATCGATATTTAGGGTCCCGTAGCGTCAAATGAGAGGAAATGGTTGCCAATATTTTTTAAAGTCAGCGCCATATTGAAATTCTTTGTTATTGCACCGATGTCGTTCAAAATTGATATTTAGGGTTCCCTAGCGTCAAAAGAGACGAATTGGTTGCCAAAATTTTAAAAAGTCAGCGCCATATTGAAATTATATTGAATAAAACTATTTATTTGAATAACAATTAATACTACGATACGAATGTAACGAACTTTTGTTTCTACCGGCGATCTAATTAAATTTTAGAACACAATAAGCTACTATTGTGACTTAACTATGATAGTGAGACAAATATTCATTCCCTCGCGGAGTTTTTTGTAGGTAATAATGAGTACTTTAATCATGTAGTACATAACTTTTATGTATCATCAATAGTTTTCTCAGCATACGCCAAATAATGAATTTTATAGGCAAAATTTTGGTACTTTGGGTTATATTATTGCAATTTTCTTAAGGATCTCTAATTATTTTGAAAATAAATTATAGCCTATGTTAGTTTCTGATAACTTAGCTTTCGATTGGTGAAAAAATGGTTCAAATCGGTCCAGTAGTTACAGAGTCTATTCGGTACAAACAAACAAACAAACAAAAAAATTATTTATAACATCAAATTATTTACATAATAAAAAGCATAAAATCTGTAGCGAGAGGTAGGTACATTCTTGTTTGATATAACAGATTATTAATGCTTTAAAAATTTATGGACTAGGTACGAAAGGTCAACGTTTTAAAAGTCGCATCTATTTCATCAAGCATAGTGCAAATGTTATTGCTAAAGCGAGCTTTTAATATGGTGTAGATTCCATTAAGGTGATCGCACATTGCCGATAGAGCCGCAAAAGGCGTAAAACATCTCTTAACATGAATTGAATTGTAGTTTTTTTTTTGGAACTTCCCCTCATTGTGGAAATATTATATTTTATTCTAACAAAGTTGCATAGGTTAAATCGGCTTGGCATCCAGCTGCCCACAAGATAGTATAAAAAACTTATTACAATGTAATAGCTTCATAATAATATTGTAAAATCATTTTTTGAAAAGAGCAACTGCTGAGTTTCTTGCCGTCTCTTCTCAGCAGAATCCGCTTTCCGAACCGGTGGTAGATTCATGACTTGTCATAAGAGCCACAGGATGGCCTACGTGAAATAAATAGTTTTGAATTTTGAATTTTGAAACCCCAACCCAACTCAATTTCAGTACTTTTTTATGGTGCCTCATTGCGGAATACTGAAAGCCTTACATAGCATAATATATAGCTTATGATATTATATAGTCTTCGTTGATCGTCTGGCTATCTGTCCAAAGGTCAACGCCCTTTATGTTAAGAAACAGCTTAAGATATCAAATTGGAATTTATACTGAATTTCTTTTTGAGGAATCCACGACATTATAGCGTGTAAATGTGTGAACAATATAATTAAAGATTTTCCTACATCATTTGCATTTTCACATAACATAGCAAAACATAACGCATGTTTCTCATTGTAAAAATTGGCCAAATGCGAGTCGGTCCTCACTCTTTTAGGGTTCCGTACATAATATGACCAAATCATTTTTTTTAAACTAGATACATATTTATATTAGAGACTAGATACATATGGGGGAAAAAATGCTCGTTTGTTTTGGTCAAAACTTACAAACCGCATTATAAATCGGTGTTTTCCGTATTTTTTGTTTAAATACACTATATAGTACATAATATACAGAAATTTCAAATTCCTAAGTACTTTAGTTTTTGAGATAGACCCCGTAACTTAAATGGTCTAAAACCGATAACTTCGATGGCCCCCCATTTATTCATCTTTGAAATAATAAAAAATATATTTGAACTCTACTTAATGAGCTCTAGACAATCACACCCCACATGCCAGGGTAAAAAAATAAAATTTTATTTCGACTCCTTTTCCATGAATGGGAGCCCCCTTTATTTTTAATTTAATTTAATTTTTATTATTTGTTGTTATAGCGGCAATAGAAATACACTCTCTGTGAAAATTTAAATTTTCTACTAATTACGGCCAACGAGATACAGTCCGCTGACAGACGGACGGACAGCGGAGGCTTAGTAATAGGGTCCCGTTGGTACCCTTTGTGTACGGAACCCTAATAGGGTCCCGTTGGCACCCTTTGGGTACGGAACCCTAAAAATGTTTCTCATTGCAGCATTTGCGGTTGTTTGGTAGTAAGTATGCGATCGTTCTAAGGGCCATTAAAGCCGTGAGAGGTAATATGGGGCGCAGTACTCGTATATTCAAACCATTTCACGCGCTTAATATGCGTCCTCGTGGCTCCTTTTACTTTATTACTCACCATAGACCATAAAGTAGGCAATACGAGCCTTGAATATGTATAAAATGCCAATATGGCAGAGAGAAAGGCTTTCAATATCATCATCATCATCATCATCTACCCATCAACGGCTCACTACTGAGCGTAGGGCTCCCCCCCTCTGAGAAGGGTTATAGGCCATATTCCACCACGCTGGCCCAATGCGAATTGACGGACTTCACACACCTTCCAGAACATTATGGAGAACTCTCAGGTGTGCAGGTTTCCTCACGATGTTTTTTTCCACAGTTAAAGCATGTGATATAATAATTTCTTAAACGCCAATAAGTTCGAAATGCCAGAGGTGCTTACCCGGGATCGAACCTGCCCCCCCGATTAGGAGACCACAGTCCTAACCACTAGGCTATCACTGCTTTTTCAATATAATTTTTACTAAAATTATTTCATAAAATTTTTGTTCTTGTCCTCAAGAGTGCAAAAAGACGATTAATTAGGCACAATTAGGTATTTATTGTTGTTTGTTGTAACTCGTAATGGAATCTAGCGTGACAATTGACCTACGAGAAACGTATTGCTACGACTGTATTGAAAATTGCGACTGGGACGAGCCGACATGTGCACGGCTTCATATAAAATGTATGCCTGCCTGTCTGTTTACCTTAAGTTTTAAGGCAAACCAGCTTTGGTATCGTCTAAAAATAATTTTGATTGGTTGTATTTTCTGCATCAATGCTTTTTAACCGATAGTAATAGAGTGCCAGCCAATCGATCAGTTTGACGATTCAAACTGATGTAATCGCAGATCAAAGCAGAAAAAGGATAATCCGTAGAAGAATCAGAGTCGGTGTCGATATCAAGTTGGTTCATCTAAGCTTGTTTATATAAGTACCTACTCTTCTGAAAATCTGAACCATCGGAAAGTTCAGATATATAGGAATACGTGAACGTTTCCCACTTTTGTATTTTCAACGGCGGCGGGTAAATAAAATAAAGCCCTTTGTTGCTAATACCAACCCGTTCAGGTTTACATACTTACATTTGAAATTTTACATACATTTATGTGCTCTTTATTCAAATTCAATTAAAACATTACGTTATTTGGATGGAATTTGACGAGCCTATTTTCCCATTGTGAAAAGGGCTTTTTTAATGACTTCGTCGGAACGGAACGGACCGTTGGCATTCCTGAAAAAACTCACTCTTCACTCTGGGTGAATCAAGAGTGTTAAGATACATTGGTCTGATCTGCTCGGTGAAAGACTATCATCAAAAGTTGGTTAATAGGGTTCATCAATCATTTTTAATGTAGGTACCTATACTTAGGATGAAAAGAAAACGCAATCTACACTTAACAGTAGTTAGTACATAAGTATCACTTTGATGATTCATCTAATATGAACATACAAAGTGATAAGTAAGTGTTAAGGTGGAAGACACAGTTCTGCCCGCGAAATTCAAATTTAATTTGGTTTTTCGCAATTTGTAAACTAATACGACAAAGTAGGCTTATGGCATTCTAATTGCGACAATGGCAGTATCATCTTCACAGGTTTATATAAAAATCTTTACTTGAAAGTGTCCAGTTTAAGAAATTAATCAAAATATCGACTAATTTGTGAGTAACTCACGTCCAACTCAGTATTTTCATTAATTTCTTAAACTGGTCACTTTCAAGTAAAGATTTTTATGTAAACCTGTGAAGATGATAAATCTACTGGCGCAATTAGAATGCCATTAGCCTAGTTTGTCGTATTAGTTTACAAATTGCGAAAAACCAAATTAAATTTGAATTTCGCGGGCAGACTCGTCTATTCATCCTTAATGAATCTTTACCGCAATCAGCGAATAAAGACCCATGGCTATATTCTTACCTATTCGATTTCACATTTACTCAGTTATGAAAGCCGCATTAAGTTATGTAGGAGGCAGTACTATTTCGAACCATTTCATGCGTTTAACACGCGCCCCGCCGGTTCCACTTTAATCTCAACTATAGCTGAGGCCAGCAACTTCGTCTGAGAGAATCTACTCGTAGCTTATTTTAAAAACTTCTTGAGTTTCTGGGATTAAAATTACGTATCGTGAAGTCTGAACAATGATAACATAGCAGTATCTTTGCCGGTAGTGAGGTAGATGACGACATCAGACGAGTCGTAGTTAGTCACTGGATACAGTCGACACAAGATCGAGATATGTAAATGCTTATTGAAATAGCATTATTTCATGAACAATCGCATGATAATGAAAAGATCATCTATATCTATCTATATCTATATCTATACTCTATACTACATAATAAAACTGTAACTGGACGATTTCTGTACATATAATCTATTTTGAAAATTTTAACCGGGGGGTGCAATCAATACTGAGCCCAAAACAGATTTTTATTTAATTTTTGTCTGTCTGTCTGTCCGTCTGTCTGTCTGTCCGTCTGTCTGTCCGGGCATCACGCGAAAAGTACATAACGGAATTAAATGAATTTTTTCATAGTAATAGGTGATACTCCGGGTCAACATATAGGATAGTTGTTATCCTGATAAACAATAAGGTCCCTCTAGGATAGGGGATGTAAGTTTTTATCGATTTTACTTCATAACTCCGTCAAATTTGAACCGAATTATTCTTTTTTTATTTAAAAGAGTATACTATCTGGCATAGCTTGTCTAATTTTGATAAAGATCTGTTAAATATTATAGGAGATAGAGGACATAGCTCTTCACGGATAGCAGAAAATGTCACTCACTCACTTAAGAGTGGTGTACGTTCGTTAACAGTAAACAGATTTGATTTTTACAGTAGTAGATCAAGTTTCAACTACTTATCCGAAAAAAAAACACGCAAAAATTATATCATACTGCCAAGGGACGTGCTTGGACAAAAACATAAAATGGTTCGATAGTAAAAAATCGCGAAGTTAGGTCTAATTTTTAACCAATATTCATTTATTTTCAATGTGTTGCATATTAGAAAGCCAAAATTTTTACATTAAATTCCGATTGATATTATCAAGAGAGTAGCCTAGTGAATTGAAAAGAAAATGAATATTTTACGAGTTACAAAGTATTTGGCGCTTACTACACTCCTATTCCGCGCAAAACGCTGTTATGTCTTCAAGTTGCTAAGTGCTAACAGTATGACTTGCTGAAGAAATATTAAGAAATACACGTCAAGTTCGTATCACTATTTATTCATGCTTCACATGCAGTTGAGCGCCAGGAGGGTTTTCGTTTAAGGTGACAATACAGGTGCCCTGCCACACCAAGGAAGGCTAGCCTCAGAAGATCTCAGGGTCGACTTTTATTAACAGATATCGTCCTTTTTGTCCCGTGGCAGAAAGGGCATGACGTTAGGCTATCAACAAAGAGAAGAAAGTATTGTAATGACTCAAACACAGTACCTACTTAATAGAAGCCCTATAATAGTGAATCTATTAGCTTAGCACTTACCCCTTCTGCACGTCCACAACACATTAATCGGAATCAAAACGATTAGAACAAAAGTAAATTGATATTTCAACAATTAGGTACACACTATGACATATTATTTCGGTAGTCGGTACTTGCGTTTCCTCGACAACTAGCCGTACATCCACAGCCAATGTCAATTAGCAACTGCCCTCAATTCTGACAACATTACAATTTTAAATGATTGCATGCCGAACTAGATTATTTTGCTAATAATTAAAAAACAAACAAGAAAATCGCACTGTCACGACTTCGCGAGTGGGATTCGAACCTGCGACATCATACACCATACGGTGAAGAAAGCGGCCACTCGCCCACTTGAGCCACCCAGAGCTACTTATGAACCTCCAAAATGTTGAAAGCTTGCTGAAATCTCATATCAAATATCCCCGCCCTCACAAAAAAATGTATCTACATTTTTTTTTGTTATTTTTTTTTTTAATTTTTTTTTTTTTTTTAAAATATTTCAGTATACCTTCAAGTCCTTAGCATGCCAAACTCCAATGTCCTTACCAAAGGCGTTGTTCAAGCGGTAAACATTTTGTGAGATTTTCTTTGTGATTATAGCTTTTTCGAACTTAGGTGCCAATTTCGACATAAATTTTTGTGTAGCCTTAGATAAGTATTTAGTCCGTTTCCAAACAATGTCACCTTCTTTAAAACTTGCTAATCTATGCTTTACATCATAAAATTTTCTGCTACGGTTATGTGAAGTCTTCAACCTCTTCTCAACTTCCTTATAAACTTTATCTTTTATTTCAGTCTGATTCAAGAATAGCTGTTGATTTCTAACCGGTAAAATGTCCCTAAGGTCTTTTAAATCTTCTAAATGGTTTATTGGTGCCACACTCGTTTCCCTACCAAAAAATAAGTAAGACGGAGTGTATCCCGTGGCTTCATGGATCGCTGTTCGAATGGCATGACCCAAATGTCTGAGATGGATATCCCAATCGAAGTGTTTCCCCGATTTTATGTATGAGCTTATCATTGTGCCTATTACTCTATTGACCCGTTCCGTTGGGTTGCTTTGTGGGTGATAATTTGGCGTAAACCACAATTTTATATTGAACTTGTCTGCCACTTCTTTAAAAGCTTCAGATTTGAACTGCTTTCCATTATCACAAATTATGGCTGACGGCGCCCCGAACAACAAGAATTGACTTTCTAGTATTTCACAGATCTTGTCCGCCTTTCCGGTGCGCAAAGGGAACAATAGAGTAAATTTACTAAACCAACATGTCAAAACTAATAACATCGTGTTACATCTTCTACTCCTGGGAAATGGACCCATCAAATCTACCGAAATGACCTGCCATGGACCTGAAACCTCCCTGTACTGTCCCATTTTTCCGAACGACGGTTGCTGACATACTTTAACTTTGGCACAAGTCTCGCACTTATTAACGTAATCTTCTACATTTCGCAGCAAATTGGGCCAGTAATAATTCTGTTTTATTTTGAAGAGTGTTTTCCGAACACCAAAATGCCCTGAAGTAGTTGAGTCATGACATTCCCTCAATATATCTGTCCTTAGACTTTCAGGTACAAATATTTTCCAACGGCTGGTTGCTGGGTACTGACGCAATGATACTGATTTTAACAGTAAGCCATTTTCGACCTTCCAACCTGGATCCTGATCACCCCCTGACAGTATATCTTTGACCTTGTTTTTGTACCAGATGTCTTTATGTTTTTCTAGAATTTTAATAGCATTGACTTCTAATGAGCGAGATAAAGCATCTGGGACTACATTGCATGATCCTGGCCTATGCACCACATCAAAATCAAATTGTTGGAGTTTCATTGCCCACCGCGCTAAGCGTCCATGCGGGTCCTTCATCTTATGTAACCACTGTAACGCACTGTGATCTGTTACGACCGTAAAATGAACCCCGTCAATGTATGGCCGAAACTTTTCTATCGCAAACACAACACTTAATAGTTCTCTTTCAGATGTCGCATACTTAACTTCATGGTTGTTTAGCTTACGACTCAAATATGCGATTGCCTGATCACCATTATCCGATTTCTGACATAGAACTGCTCCTATGCCATTCTTAGATGCATCACAATGTATAAAAAATGGTTTTGAGTAATCCGGACATGTAATGACTGGAGTAGTGGTCAACAGTGTCTTCAATTGTAGGAACGCCTTGTCCGCTTCCTCCGTCCACTTAAATTTTGAAACGCCTTTTGTTTTAGTTAACTGGTGTAATGGAGCTGCTATCTGAGAGAAGTCCTTTACAAATCTGCGATACCAACTGGCCAAGCCGATAAATCTCTTAAGTTCCCTAATGTTTTTCGGCTTTGCAAAGTTTAGGATAGCGCAAACTTTATCTGGATCGGTTCTTAATCCCTCCCTATCAATAATATATCCTAAGTACCGCAACGAAGATCTAGCAAACTGACATTTCTCCATATTTACAGTCAAGTTAGCCTTTTTAAGAATGTCCGTAACCCAACGCAGTAAGCTTAAATGTTCTTCAAACGTTGACGAACATACGACTATATCGTCCAAGTATGCCCATACATTTTCATGCTTTGACTGAAACAGCATGTCCATAAGTCTCTGCTGCGACTGCGAGGCATTAACTAGGCCAAATGGCATGACCTTAAATTGAAACAATCCCCTGCCTGGTAATGCAAACGCTGTTTTCTGTTTGCTGGCCTCATCTAAAGGTATCTGCCAAAATGCAGCCTTCAGATCTACTGTACTCAAATACCTAGCATTGCGTAGACTGTCCAAGATAGAAGATACACGAGGCAAAGGATATGTGTCTCTCTTGGTGACCTTATTGAGTTGTCTGCTATCCAAACATAACCTATTGCTACCGTTAGCTTTCTTTACTATGAGCACAGGTGAACACCACGAGCTGAAGGACGGCTCTATGACATCCTTTTCGAGCATATCATCTAATTCCTTTTCGATTTGTTGTCTTATTACCGGCGAGAAATTGTATGGTTTTAGATGTATTGCTTTGCTATCACCTGTATCAATATTGTGCTCAATTAGATGTGTTCTACCTAGTCCTTTACCTATAGCAAGCTTCATCTCATCAACTACCTTCAAGAGTTCATCTTGTTGAATTTCATCTAAGTCGTTTTGTGATACTAGTGTATTGCCAGCGTTCAGATTAATAGCATTTATTTCACCTTCCTTGAGCATAATTTCACTTTTAAATTGAAAGGTGATGCCAAATAGATCAAAAAAATCCTTACCTAATAATATACTCTGTACTAACCCTGGCATCACAAGCATTGACATAACATGGGACTGACCATCAAAGTTAATTGGAACATCAAACAAATCCGATATTGTATGACTAGTACCATCCGCAGTTGACATATAGCTTGTAATAGTACTTTTATATGACCGTAATCCTAACATTTTTAAGGTGTCGGCAAATTTCGGGTTGATAACCGTTGTGTTTGCACCAGAATCTAATAAGCCCATGCATTTAAATTCAAAAATACTCAACATCACGTACGATCTGTTGTCATTTTCTTTAGATACCGTGAGATTACTTACTTCATTATGACCGAATATCTTATTGACTACTCCTAGCCAGTCCTGCCATTCTTTACTATCTCTATCTATGGGGAGGCTAACTTGGCAGGTTTGTTGCTCTCCCCAACCTCGTTTCCCTTGCAAGAGCAATCTTTTGAGGTTATTCCAAACCGCCCACATCTATAACAGAATGGACGTTGCTTAGGAATTGTGCATGACCGAAATAGATGCCCCCATTCTCTACAGTTCCAACAACGTTTCTTTTCTCCCTCCACTGTACTGCTTTTTATTGCCAAAACATGATTATCCACCACCTTTATTTCCTTCACTTCCTCCGCTTTATATGCTAAGTCTGGTTCCAAAGTGTTTTTACTTGATTTTGGTTCCTGAAATTTTTCGCAACTTATTTTCGTTCTTTCTATTATTCTAAGTACATTTACCAAGTCAGCTATTGAGGAGAACTGGTCCCTACACACTGCCCTCTGGAAGTGAGGCTGGAGATTTCTTAAAATAATCGTGATTTTCTTTTGTTCTGAGATTCTTTCTGGCAACCTGTTGAACATGTTTTGCATTATCGATATATATATTATAGCTGATTCATTTCTCCCTTGTGTTCTAGATCTGATTTCATCTAATAGTTCTTCTTGGTAACATGGCGGCTCAAATGTTCTTTTCAGTAACAATGTTAGTTCTTCCCAACTAAAAATGTTTTCCCTATTTGCTCTATACCAAATTAAGGCGTCCCCTTCAAAGAAGTCAATCGCATATCGCCATAAGTCCCTATCCGAAGCATTTCTAGCATGTTTAAGCTCATTTACCCTTTCAATAAACGCATTTACACTTACTACATTATTATTTCCAGAAAATTTTACTCCCCACTGACTAATAGGAACTAGTTTACGTTTATGCGTATGATCTTCCTCTTCAATGATGGTTGATGAGCGAGTAATTTTGCGAGCCCTAACGTTTGTACTCGGGGTTTCAAGTTTCTCTTCAAAGTTCACTGACTTGTTAGCATCATCATCCTCATGTCTACTAACGTTTCTTGAGTCTTGACCGGATTCCGACTCATTTTCTAATTTCTTAATGATTGTCTCTCCAATTGGACCTAAAGTTTCCTGTAAAATTCGCTTATCATTAGCAGTAAGGTGTCCTTCTTCTTCGACTTTATCATCCTGTTCTTCCAACTGTGCTAATAAATTATCAACCTTAATTCTATAATTCTCTCTTCTCTCTGTGGCTTTATCTGAATCCGGTACTATAAAGTCGATCCTATTTTTAACATGGTACAACCTAGAAACTAGACGCCTAAATAAATTCCTATCAGGTTTTTCCGAAATTTCTGAAATGTAACTTGCCAAAGTATCAATCTTTGAATTGCAGATATCTAACTCATCCGTAGGGTTCTCAAAACTTTGTTTTGGGGCCTTAATCTGATAAGAGTAATTTCCTTTTTCTTCTGAAAACATTAGTTCCTTTAACAACTTTATCATAACCGGTACAACACTCTTGATGTATACCCCACGAGTCGCAAGTTCGAATTCCAGCTCATCTTTCAATAAAAAGTTTACATCCATTATGCTAAGGTATTTCTAAAACGTTTACGCCAAGAAAACGGATACGTAAAAATAGCTAACCTATTTCAATCAAATAATATCATTAACTTGATTCAACAAATAATAAAAAAACATTCCACAGAATACAATAAAAAATTCCAAAAATTCATTAAATATTGATCTCTTGAGATTACATACAAGAAATTTTAAATATGTGTATATACCTACCATTCAATATTGTAATTAAATTATCCAACACATCAATTTCTATGAATCTATTGACAAATTACCATCATTAAAATTCAAAATTATAAGTTACCATCATTACAAATCAAATACCTACAATCTATACATTCATAATGTTTATGAATTCATAATTTAATGAAGCATGAATTGCATGTCTAGAAAATAATATATCAATGACCAAATACAAGGATTAAAAGTTTGAGAATACCTACCTATCTTGTGCTACTTATTGTTAATGATTTTACTAATAATTACCTACTTAACTCTTTATTTTGATGACTTAGCAACGAATCATGCAAATAACAGTTATTCTATTTGTATCCATGTATATTCTATATAATTAGATTGCAATTTGCCTCTAAGTATGTATTATAGCACCTCAGTGACTAATCTAATGATCCGTTGTGTAGATCCAACTAAGTAGGTAGGTGATACAACTTTAGAACGACTGTTCTTACTGAGGAAAAACACTAATTCAAGTTCTGCATAACTTATACACCATTTAAGTGGGTATCTTGTTTCGCTTTAAATCTTAATTCTTAAGTATTATTTTACGCAGGCGCCATTTGTTATGTCTTCAAGTTGCTAAGTGCTAACAGTATGACTTGCTGAAGAAATAATAAGAAATACACGTCAAGTTCGTATCACTATTTATTCATGCTTCACATGCAGTTGAGCGCCAGGAGGGTTTTCGTTTAAGGTGACAATACAGGTGCCCTGCCACACCAAGGAAGGCTAGCCTCAGAAGATCTCAGGGTCGACTTTTATTAACAGATATCGTCCTTTTTGTCCCGTGGCAGAAAGGGCATGACGTTAGGCTATCAACAAAGAGAAGAAAGTATTGTAATGACTCAAACACAGTACCTACTTAATAGAAGCCCTATAATAGTGAATCTATTAGCCTAGCACTTACCCCTTCTGCACGTCCACAACACATTAATCGGAATCAAAACGATTAGAACAAAAGTAAATTGATATTTCAACAATTAGGTACACACTATGACATATTATTTCGGTAGTCGGTACTTGCGTTTCCACGACAACTAGCCGTACATCCACAGCCAATGTCAATTAGCAACTGCCCTCAATTCTGACAACATTACAATTTTAAATGATTGGATGCCGAACTAAACTAGGGGCACGCTATGATGGCCGGTTTGACGTTTGTCCGCTCATGAAGTTCCGTATTAATTGATAACGACTTTGAAGGAAATAATTGTATTACTTTATTGACGATAGTGATGTGCAGAGATTCATAAATTTTATCGAATGTAGTTTTAGGTTTAGGACTCAAAATTTATTTATTAAATTGATTTCTAAAATGTATACAAGTGTAGAAAAATCAGTTTGCACCATTTAAGGGGTGAATGTACTTGTGAATATGAACAATTTTCACTATGTGGACAAACCTCTGAAATCGCAAAAAAATATCAGCTGTTTCATACAAAAGGTAAAATTTTTATTTTTATATGATATATACCACAACTCGGCATTTGGTTTTCTAAATTGAAAATTTTTAAAAATGGAATCTAATACGATCGTCACATAGGATCGCTGGCTAGCACAACTACTACCTCCGGCAAACTCGCGTCAATGCTCAATGCAAAACAAAGCAGTTTCGAATTGACGTTGCTTCGAAAAGTATAAACTGTCAGTGCAATGCGATTGTGATATAGTTTTGACCTGGCTTTGGATTTCAAATATTGATACTGCATTACTGTTGACCCTTGCTCGTTAATTTGGACTCTGTTCAAGCCCTTTGTTGTGGATTTCGTCGATATGACCGAACGTACGCAGAGAACTGTTCTAAATAGTCAGACACGTGAGTTCGTAATACGCCTTCGTAACTATTTCGATCGTGAAGCTCAAAATGGAGGGCCAATTTTACCTATAACGTCAGTGGTTGAACGCGTAGCTGATGCGCTTAATATTGGACAACGAACTGTTAGACGGATAACTAAAAAAAAATATGGCGAGACTGGCACAGAAGAAAATAAACTTCACACACCAAAAAAGAGAAAACGAGCAAAACCAGTCGTAGGCATCGATAGCTTTGATGCCGATGCTATCCGAAGACATGTTTACGGCTACTATTTACAGAAGGAGTATCCAACAAGAAAAAAGTTGGTGCATTCACTGAAGGAAGCTGGATTATTCTTCGGTGGGGAAAGTTCTTTAACGAAGATTTTGAAGACCATTGGATTTCGATACAAAAAATGTAACAAACGCAAAATATTGATGGAAAGATTTGATATAGCGATGGCAAGGTATACTTTTTTACGGCAAGTGAAAGAAATCAAAAATTGGCAAAATGTTGTGTTCTTGGATGAAACATGGCTTAATGCTAACCATACTGTAGGCCGTTCTTGGAACGATGACACAGCAGCATCTACTTCCAAAGTTCCTGTAGGAAAAGGATCGCGACTTATAATTTGTCACGCCGGAACCATCAACGGGTTTGTCGAAGGTTCTCTCATGGCTTTTGCGTCAAAAACCACTGGAGACTATCATGAAGACATGAATGGAGAAAAGTTTACTGAATGGTTTACCTCAATGTTGTGTAGCCTCCCTGAACCATCTATTATAATTATGGACAACGCCCCATACCACTCGATGCAAATTGACAAGCCACCTGCCCAATCCCAAAAGAAAGCTGATATCGTCGCATGGCTTCGTAAAAATGGCGTAGATGCAAACATGAATATGTTAAAAGCGGAATTAGTACGTCTTTTAAAAGAAAACAAACCAACCAAGATCCGATACGTCATTGACGAAATAGCATTAGAACATGGGCACAGAGTTATACGGTTACCGCCTTACCATTGTGAGTATAATGCGATTGAGTTGGTGTGGGCTCAAATTAAGGGATATGCTGCAAGACACAATACAGAACCCCCATTTACCACAAAAAAAATGCTAAAATTATTAGAAGAAGCTTGTGAACATGTGACTAAAGGAGACTGGGAAAAGGTTGTGAATAGAACTGTTAAATTAATAAGGGAAGATTATGAAAGAGATGTGAAAATAGATAATATTATAGAAAACGAACATATAATTATTAATGTAGGTGATGATAGCAGTGACGACAGTGAAAATAGTAGTATGGACGAATCTGATTAATTATGGCCTTTTGTGGCACCTTTTTTGGTATCTTTTGTATTCATATGTTTCTTGTGTGCATATAAAGTATGTATATTCATTTTCATTCAAATATTCAGTTCGTTCAAATAAATTAAATAAACATATACATTTTTGTTTTATTAAACCTATTTAATCAGGTACAAAAACAAAACTTAATTGTTTTTTGTTCGAGAATAAATTGACATTCCACATCACTATTGTAATGTGTCAAACCGGCCATCATAGCGTGCCGCTAGTGTAATAATTAAAAAACAAACAAGAAAATCGCACTGTCACGACTTCGCGAGTGGGATTCGAACCTGCGACATCATACACCATACGGTGAAGAAAGCGGCCACTCGCCCACTGAGCCACCCAGAGCTACTTATGAACCTCCAAAATGTTGAAAGCTTGCTGAAATCTCATATCAACGCTTTCTTTTGTCGCGCCTCACATGAGGTTGCGGCTATGTTTTATTTCATCGCAAAATCTGATTTTTTTTTGGTGTTATACGCGTTCTTAAAGGACAACGATCGAATACATGCATACCACATTTATATGAGGGTTTTAGCCATAGACATAGACTACCTCCATTTTAACCTCCAGGTTCTAGATGTTTATACTATTGTGTTTGTTTTGTAGCCTACCCGTGCGAAGCCGGTAGTTCTTAATAAAAAGAGCATTTTTAGTGAAAGCACAGCGCACACTGCATCAATTTATCGTTAACTAGCTGATGCGCGCGACTTTGTCCGCGTGGATTTAATTTTTAAAGTCCCTCGGGAACTCCTTGATTTTCCGGGATAAAAAGTAGCCTAGATGTTGACCCGAGTAATAAGCTACCACGGTATAAAATTTTGTAGAAATCTGTGCGGTAGTTTTTACGTGAAAGAAGGACAAACAAACAGACAAACAGACAAAAATTAAATAAAAATCTGTTTTGGGCTCAGTATCGATAGTAAAGCATCCCCCAATTGAAATTTTCAAAATATATTAAATGTACAGAAATCTTCCAGTTACAGTTTTATTATACAGGGTGGCCGGTCAATTGACGTCACAAAAAAAAATTTAGGTCCGGTATGTTGTGGGGTATCCGAATCACCCCCATGTATGTTCTGCGATTGTTTATAGTTTTGGAGTTATGATTTTTTTTTTCGATTTTTTGAGGACTTTCGACATGACCATATTAAAAAAATCCTAAAAAAAAAGCAAAAGACTTTTTAGAGATTTTTTTTTTGCAACTGAATTATCATGAGTTGTACTTTTATGCATAAAATAATCAGCTTCGTAACTTTGATGAAAGTTATGAAAATGTTGGTCTAAAGTTAAAAATTTACGTTTTGTGAATTATGACTAAAATTTTCAACTTTAAATTAAAAATCTAAACAGGTGACCTTATGATTTCTTAGTTAGTCTTAAAAGTGCGCCAGACTATCAGCTTTCATAATAATAATAATAACGTGGTACTTAATGGGGAGAATTTGGCTAAAATCGGTCTTCAAAGACAGCAAGGTGGCAAATTCTTAAAAGTAACCTACTGATTTTTTTATCATTCCTAAGGCTAATTAATGATTTGAGAATGCTGGAAACCTATCGTGTTGGTTGGATGACGAAAGTTTTAAGTAAGAAGTAGATCATAATGTAAATCCTTGAATGATTCCTGGTCAACGCGGCAATCGTGAGGTAAACTTCAGAGCAGACCCGGATCGCACAGAAGTGGTGCTGGAAGCGGTTCAGCGAAATCCGTCTACGAGTACGAGAGCTATGGCTCGTGCTTTAGACATCCCAAGGACTTCTAAATTAGCCAACTAATTAAAAAAAATGTATCATTCCTATGGCTAATTTAATGATTAGAGAATGCTGGAAACCTATCG
The DNA here is from genome assembly GCA_029955525.1 of Oeneis ivallda. Taxonomy (NCBI): domain Eukaryota; kingdom Metazoa; phylum Arthropoda; class Insecta; order Lepidoptera; family Nymphalidae; genus Oeneis; species Oeneis ivallda. The sequence goes on from JARPMR010000006.1 coordinate 22,674,332, forward strand.
TGTTGGTTGGATGACGAAAGTTTTAACTAAGAAATAGATCATAATGTAAATCCTTGAATGATTCCTGGTCAACGCGGCGATCGTGAGGGAATCTTTAGAGCAGACCCGGATCGCACAGAAGTGGTGCTGGAGGCGGTTCAGCGAAATCCGTCTACGAGTACGAGAGCTATGGCTCGTGCTTTAGACATCCCAAGGACTTCTATCCAAGACCTTCTTCATGATGAAGGATACCACGCGTTCCACTTACGACGAGTCCAAGCTTTACAGCCGACAGACCACCAACTTTCCTTATCCAACCAACACGATAGGTTTCCAGCATTCTCTAATCATTAAATTAGCCATAGGAATGATAAATTTTTTTTTAATCAGTTGGCTGATTTAGAAGTCCTTGGGATGTCTAAAGCACGAGCCATAGCTCTTGTACTCGTAGACGGATTTCGCTGAACCGCTTCCAGCACCACTTCTGTGCGATCCGGGTCTGCTCTAAAGATTCCCTCACGATTACCGCGTTGACCAGGAATCAGGATTTACATTATGATCTACTTCTTACTTAAAACTTTCGTCATCCAACCAACACGATAGGTTTCCAGCATTCTCAAATCATTAATTAGCCTTAGGAATGATAAAAAAATCAGTAGGTTAATTTTAAGAATTTGCCACCTTGCTGTCTTTGAAGACCGATTTTAGCCAAATTCTCCGCATTAAGTACCACGTTATTATTATTATTATGAAAGCTGATAGTCTGGCGCACTTTTAAGACTAACTAAGAAATCATAAGTTCTCCTGTTTAGATTTTTAATTTAAAGTTGAAAATTTTAGTCATAATTCACGGAACGTAAATTTTTAACTTTAGACCAACATTTTCATAACTTTCATCAAATTTACAAAGCTGATTATTTTATGCATAAAAGTACAACTCATGAAAATTCAGTTGCAAAAAAAAATCTCTAAAAAGTCTTTTGCTTTTTTTCTTAGGATTTTTTTAATATGGTCATGTCGAAAGTCCTCAAAAAATCGAAAAAAAAAATCATAACTCCAAAACTATAAACAATCGCAGAACATACATGGGGTGATTCGGATACCCCACAACATACCGGACCTAAATTTTTTTTGTGACGTCAATTGACCGGCCACCCTGTATGTATTAGATACATATCTGGGCGTACACGTATAAAAAAAAAAAAAAAAAAAAAAATAGTAACGCGAATTTCTCGCACTAATAAATGTGATGAGAACACCATTAATCTCGTTTTGGCATCAGTTGTAACAATAGGGTATGTATTAAGGGTGGCAAACAAAGTAATAGGCTTTAGGAACACACAGTGTACTCGAATAACCAATTATGTTGAACGATTTTCTCTGTTATCTTGTGGAAACGAGGAAAATGTATCAAAGTTAGAAACCCAATGATTAAGGGGATTAATAGAAAAGAATAGAATTAATAAGCAGTGATAGCCTAGTGGTTAGGACTTTCGTCTCCTAATCGGGGGGGTCGCAGGTTCGATCCCGGGTACACACCTCTGACTTTTCGAAGTTAAGTGCGTTTAAGTAATTAAAATCACTTGCTTCAACGGTGAAGGAAAACATCGTGAGGAAACCTGCACACCTGAGAGTTCTTCATAATGTTCTTGAAGGTGTGTGAAGTCCGCTAATTCACATTGAGCAAGCGTGGTGGACTATGGCCTAAAACCCTTCTCTGAGAGGAGACCTGCACTCAGTAGTGAGCCATTAATGGGTTGCTAATGATGATGATGATGAATAGAATTTTTTTTTTCAAATAAACTTACTTTTCAAATCGTCAAGTGAATCTGCCACTGGTACTGAAGATGCTCTGAGATTTGTATTTTTTATAGTAGCTGGACATATTGCTTATTCTCTAAAATATTTTATAAATATTTAATTACCATCACGGGTTGAAAAAAACAAAATCTACCACTTAGAGAGATATGTACATTGTACAATTGTCGTGCGGTTTTGTGGCTACTTGTAGCAGGTAGCTTAGGCCTTTTAGTCTAGGAAACGGGGCGATCTGCTGTATGGAGACCCCCACATTAAATCCTCAGTCGATGACACTTGGCAGGGTTGTAGTATGGGATGACCCAAAACTTACACAAAATTATCCAAAAAAAAAAACCATGCGGAAGTTAGGTATTTAGTTAGGTACCTAAAAGTACAAATAGCTTAATATTTTGAACTGAATAATTTCTCAGTCCAATTTTTTTCACCAATCAATTTTTTTTTTATTTTTTTTATTAGCCTTTTTATTAGCCTTAATAAGAGTAATAAGCCTTAATAAGTACTTGATAAAAATCCAAAACTTTTTCAAAACAAATGATTTAGGTATGAATTTTTTTTTTGGATTTTCTTACACGTTATGCTAAATTACATTTTAAGGACATTTGAAAATAAAAATTGACTGAGCAATTTTCCGGTCAAATTACGGACAAAAAAGGAAACCTTTTTTAAAAAGTGACAGTTCCGTTTGAAAAAGTTTTGGATTTTTATCAAGTAGGCTAATAATTAGTTTGGTGAAAAAAATTGGACTGAGAAATTATTCAGTTCAAAATATTATGCTATTTGTACTTTTATTTTGGATAATTTTGTGTAAGTTTTGGGTCATCCCATACTACAACCCTGCCGTTTCAACGACAGAGAGATTTCCTTGTTTGTAGTGCAACGGGTGGGATTCAAACCTGCGACCTTTCAGTTTTCTGTCCGCACCTTTAACCGTTGGGCTACTGAATTATTTAAGGAATAATAAGTAAGCACTTTAAGATGCCTTTGTCCATGACTTAGCTAATGGAAACTTGCCGAATAAAACAAGACTCTCTAAGAATCTCTAAGAATGACAGGATTAGTCTCAATTGCTATTTATTCAAGTTGGTTCGCTTTGGATTATCGGATAAGGATTGCGGAATTCTGGTATTCACAGAAGCTCAAATATGGTTGAGCGAAGCAATGGCTGGGTCATGCGTCATGCTTGTGAACGGGTACCACCGGCGGGAATGGGGCTACTTTATATCTGCCCATCTTAAGATAGAAGTTAGTCGGTATGCATTTTTGGAACTTCCCTCATTGTGGAAACACTACACATATAGCATAGTATTTACTGTATTGTAAATTTTTTTGAAAAGAGCAACTGCCGAGTTTCTTGCTGGTTCTTCTCGGCGGCAAGGGCATTCCGAACCAGTGGTAGAGCCAGACGATTCAAAAGCACTTGTAAAAAGTTTATTTGAATAAAAAATATTTCTATTCTATTCTAAAGCTGTAATTCTTGGAATTAGATACCTACAGAGAATAAGTAGGAAACAAGGACGTAAACGTTTAAAAACTGTAACCCGACCACTGGAAATTGTATGTAACATTCGGCATATTGATTTTGTTCGTATAAAATGTAGCCTATCGGACCATCATAACGAATAGGTTGACATCGCTGATCAGCCCCTAGCCAAATTACACTTCGTTGTATCTATTCTCTTTCTATGATCGTTAACGCTTTAGAGCAAGGGTTCCCAAAGTTTTTTATCACGCCTCCTATCCTTTCAGAAGGGAAGCGTGATAAAAAACTTTGGGAACTCCTGCTTTAGAGCAAGCGTGCGTGTCGTGTGCGTAAGCATGTAAGCGTGTATGTTATATTATATATAAGCGTGAAGCGTGGAGCGAAGGAGCGATCAAGAACGTTGTCTCGACTTGGCTATTAATCGTTTCTAAGATAGCTTCCTCTAAAGTAGGGGTCCCCAAAGTTTTTATCACGCCTCCTAGCCTTTCAGAAGGGAGGCGTGCTAAAAAACTTTGGGAAACCCTGTTCTAAAGCGTTAACGATCATAGAAAGAGAATAGATACGACAAGAGATATGTAATATGGCTAAGGCGGCAGAATCGGCTCAGTAGTATATTCGCTACGGTGAAACATTCGCTGTCACATACAAACATAGACTGCTAAAATCATGACCTTCTTTTTGGGTTTGCCATAGTTGGGTAAAAACGTATGATAACACGTTTTTAAAAAGAAGTTCTAGAGTGCGGGCGTAAGGCGCAATATTTAGAGTATTTAAACGATTTTTACTCGCACAGTGAATTTTTTTTATCACGCTGCAGAACAGTGCAGGTTCTACGTAGGCTCGTCAAAGTGACGAATGAGAGTATATTTCTTGCAATTCACAAGGGCGACTGACTTATGGTTGTGTGTGTGGGTCCGCATCTGTATAAGTGTGAGCGAGCGTAATGCTCGCGCCTGCCCGCTCCCACCTAGGCTTTGACAGGCACGCACACTTATGCAATGTGCATGTACACGAAGTAACCACAAGTAAAGCTCACTCGCCTTCGTGAATTGCAAAAACTGTATAAGATCTCGACTCGCGCACGAAAATAACGCGATTACGTAACTAAGTATCACTCACGCTTTATTATATTATTGATTTATTGTTATGTGGTACGAACCCTAAATCCATCAGACGAATATAAGCGTCGAGAGCCCTAAAATTGCCAGTCATGGCTGCAATTTGAAAATGTATGAGAATTGAGAACGTAAGTAAGTATTATTGGATGTTATGCGCGTTGGTCGCGTAGAGTCGTTCTATGATATTGACGACATAGGTACCTACTTGATTCTTGAACAATACTTGTAGCATGGTGTAAACTTCGTAGCCATTATCTACGATGTCTACGTTAAACTCTACGTAGTGCGTAGGAGGTGAGTCAGAGAGGAAAAGTTGTTTTGGCGAATAGTTATTTATTATGGTAGTATTTATGAACGTTAAATTTTCTGTATCATATTAAAACTTCTGATATTATAATGTAGGTACGTAAAATATGAACACAGACAGTCCGCAATACAGCTATAAAATTCTGAGCATTCAGACGTGTAATATGATTGAATTATCTCAACCTGTAGCGTACAATATGTAGCGCCTCGCGAATATTATCACACATTTGGAATATTCGAAATATCATTTTGCAAATTTTAATGGCACACTTTTCTAAATTTGAAACCTACAAATTAAGCAAAAAAGCTTCATAGTAGGCGAAATGATGACCTTAATGTGAGGTTAATACTCCCAGACACATGACTATAGCGTTAATAAAAAAATCGGCCAATTGCGAGTCGAGCCTCGCTTTTTTAGGGTTCCGTACATATGAACAAATAATTTTTTTAAAACTAGATACATATCAACATACTTATCTTAGTTCTTAGAAAGTACTAAATTATGGGGAAAAAATGCTCGTTTGTTTTGGTCACAACTTACCAACCGCATTATACCACGATGTTTTCAATATTTGTTATTTAAAAACACTATATACCTACTACATAATATACCACAATTTCAAATTCTTAACTAGTTTAGTTTTTGAGATAGACCCCCTAAGAAAATTGGTCTATTTAAAAACCGACAACTTTGACGGCCCCCCATTTCTTCATTTTTGTAGCTAAAAAATAAAAAAATATATATATTTGAACTCCACTTAATGAGCTCTAGACAATGACACCCCACGTGCCAGGGTAAAAAAATAAAATTTTATTTCGACTCCTTTTCCATGTATGGGAGCCCCTTTATTTTTTAATTTAATTTAATTTTTATCGACCGAGCGAAGCGAAGGTCTTTGAGTTAACTAGGGCGATTTGCACTTGTCCGTCCGTCCGTCCGTCCGTCCGTCCGTCTGTCAGAGCCTTATAACTTTTGAATTACTGAACGTAATTACTTCAAATTTAGATATAATATGTAAACCAATGGCCTCCAGCCGAAAATGGCTTAAAAAGTTATAAAAATCTTTATTTCAGGGGGGCTCTCATAGAAGCGAATGCGAAGTAAAAAAAAAAAAAATCGCGTTACATAAAATTGTTACGTATCATTTTAAAGATAATTTTGAACTGAGTACAAAAATATTTTTTTTTTAATTTTTCCCTTAAAATTGACGAAATGGGGGGCTTTCAAAGTGGCGATTTTATACGCTCGCTTGAAGACGCTCTCTAGAAAAATCCGCTATGGATTTTCAAACTGATTTTATGTTTTTAGGTCACTTATATCCTGTACTTGAACAACAAATACTAAAATTATATGAATATTATAAAGAAACGAGATTATTTAACACTTTGGCTGCAGCAAGTAAAATCTTAAACCTTCGTCTGGTGCGGCGGCGGGCCAAATTGTGACCCCAATGATTTTTTCGTCAGTGCGTGGTAGGTCTTTTTCGACCTGTCAGCAGAAGGTTAGATTAAATTGCTATAACTTTGCGAAAACATAATGTAGGTGAGCAGTTTTTGGACTGTTGGAACAACCTTGAACTCAACTTCTTTAGATTTGATTCGCCCCGGGATCTGCCGACCAGAAAATGAGAAATAAACCAGGGAAAGTGGCGGGTCGATATCGACCAGAACCGCACTAGAAAGTATTTTTAGTAGTGATGGGAAAGACAAAAATAAGGGGATATCGAAAATAAAACAGATTTATAGTAAGGAAATGAAAAATAGTTTATTTAATTATTTATTAAAACAAAAACATGTCTTTAAAACATTTCGCACAAAGATTATGTTTGCACATTCTGCAGTATGTTTTAATTTTTTTTACTTTTTTTTTTGCTTCTGAACTCCTCATGGTTTCCCGCAGTTTCTCATAGCACCCTGCACAATTTCGCCGTTTAGCGCTCATCTCAAGGATATGATCGGCTGTAGGTGTTACTCGTTTCTTGAATTATTTTTCTTATTTTCTTGAAGGAAAATATCTCCTGACTGCTGTCACTATCACTATCTGCACCGCGAATTAAATTATTTTCCAAAATATTTATCTTTCTTTTGTTGCCTGACATCGTGCCTTTAATTTTAAGGAAAAAAAAACGCGACGTACGTCAGTTACGATAGCTTGCCCAACACTAACTGGCGAGGCGGGTGCTCTGTGCGGTATCGGGCCGCCAACTGCCTGTTCGGACGGCGGGCCACAATAGGCCCCCTCCCGCACCGACGTTGATATTTTTACCGTCAGTGCGTGATAGGCCGATAAAGGCCTGCCGTGATGTTTTTATAGGGAACACCTATAATTTTGACCACAATCTCAAATATATATTTGTCTTTGTCATACCTTTTCAAATACCTGAGATAATCGTTCCGCACCAGCGAGAGGGACATAGTTTTCTTCGTCCGCACCAGTTGAAATTCTGCGGCAGGCTGATTTGGGCCTGATCCGCAGTGAACGTGCTAACAATTTGACAGCTAGGTGACACTCAGTTGAACTTGAGTTGGAACGCAACTGCTGTCATACGAACGTTTTTGCAACAGTTCAATAGACGCTACTTTTTTATAGTTGAAGTTCGATCGCAACAGTTCAATACAGTGTTTACAAGTGTAGTGTTTATTTATATTAAAGTTGAATTGTAGTTGCACCACAATCGCAACTGATCCATAACTGAACTGTAAACGTTTCGTTGACAATGCAAATAGCGCAATCGGCCTCCTGGAGACATTACGGTAGGGCCCGCTATATCATGTTGCTTTTTAGGGTTCCGTACCCAAAGGGTGTCAACGGGACCCTATTACTAAGCCTCCGCTGTCCGTCCGTCCATCCGTCCGTCCGTCCGTCCGTCCATCCGTCCATCTGTCCGTACTTGCGTCTGTCAGCGGGCTGTATCTCGTAAACCGTAGATACAGTTGAAATTTTCACATATTGTGTATTTCTATTGCCGCTATAACAACAAATAACTAGTGGTTCGCCCCGAACTGAGACCTCGCGGTAACGGTATCCCATGATTATTCATTCAATCGATACATGATAACCAAAACTGACATTATTATTATGCCCGTTTTCACCAAACATACCTAAATCATCCCCTAAGTAGGAGTCTCTTAACGTAGGTAGCTCCTAAATACAATCCTAAGTCCTAACATCCGTCCCAATATCCTTTTAGGTGTCCCGTACAGGATCGTGATAAATAAGTTGACAGAAAACATCAATCACCTAACTTATAGGTAGCCCGTAAAGGTTAGGGAACGTTAGTGAAAACATTGAATTATTTATCAAACATTGAATTTAACTCGTAGTTCCATGGGAATAGTTACTGACTGCGCCATCTATTAGCATTATTGTGAAGCTATGTTGATGCTATATGAATTACTGACGCCCATTAAAAATTAACGCGAGAAACGTTCAAAAAGCGGTTGCGGTTCGTTTGCAGTTCAGTTACGTTACAGTCGTAAAAAATAGCGCGATCGGCCCCCTGGATATAGCGGGCCCTACTGAAAGGTCCTCCTCACTTAATTTCAACCTCAAACTTCGTGAAGCATATCCGTTACCAGCCTCGTGTGCCAGCCCGCACTCTCGAATAAATAAGACCTCCGCAAGCGCAGGAGCACAGATAATCGTCGTCGTTGGAATTATCTAACCGGGAAACGCCAAGTGCTACTAACGCGTACCTATCGCGTCTCGGGCCTTAGTTATTTTTACGGTAGGTTTGTTTTTTGTTACGTTTCTTTGTGTTTATTTGTTTGTAATGGTAATTAACTTTCACCAATATAGTGTATGAAAGTGAAGCTAGCTTGTCTCCTTAAAAAGTTCCCTATAAATGGCATCCCACGTTGGGGTAGTACGTGACTAAATAGTCTCATATAAACTCTCAAAACTAGCACACCTCCCTTAGCTCATAAGTTTCCCTCAATTGGCCTGGGTTCCAATTTCATCAAGCATAGTGCAAATATTACGAGTGCGCGGGCAAATATGGTGAAAAATGAGAGTTGTCATGTTACTAGAGCACTCAATGTCCCACAAACCACCTTGTTTTGTGTTTCCACCAGTCATGTTAAGTGACACTTAAGACTGTCTCAATTGTTTTGATTAGGCTGAATTTTGGTATTTTTGTTATAAAAATGCATTTTAGCTAAAAGTGAGAGAAATTCAACCAATAAGCGGTGATTGCAATCACACTGCAGCTGTCAGTCAATTCATTGGCGGTGATCTTTCGCTTTGACTGTGTATCAATAAGAGAGCTATGTTAGGTCACGGAATCCTTGTACCTAACAGAAGTAGGTTTACTTATGTACATTCAAAGACTGATATCTACACAGATAATCTCCTATGTTGCATATATAGTATCTCCGTTCCATTGTGGCTAGTAAAAAAGCACCACCGCGCCGTCTAATAATTTTAGTAAAACGATTGCTCTGATGCCGTTGATCTGTTGCTCCATGGCGTAACTCAATTGCAATAGGCAATATACTTTGGATTCGCACGTTTAAATACGATCCTTTTGAAAATTTTAACGATTTTGATTTTTATTTAATATTTGTCTGTCTGACTGTCGGTCTGTCTGTCTGTCTGTCTGTCCGTCTGTCTGGCTGTATGTCCGCGCATCATGCGAAAACTATTGAACTATAACTATTGGATATAAATCTTCACGGATTTAAAAGCAAGTTACTCGCTGAGACACTGATCGAATATATATAAATGGGGGTTTTGTGGTTTTAGCTACAGGCATCAATAACAAATAGACTGTTATTAACCTCCAGACCCAAGTTGTTTGTACCATTGTGTTTGTTTTGTAGCCTACCCGTGCGAAGCCGGGGCGGGTCAACTAGTATTGAAATAATACTAAAGCGTTGGTGGTAAGGCCCCAGCTCGAGTATTCAGAATAACATAGCGGTCATGCTAATTCACGTGTGAAAAGTAACAACGCGAGAGACCTCCCCTTGACTACTATCTCACCCGGTGGTAAGTGGCGATGTAGTTCGATGGAATGGAAGTAGGGTATGGAATGTGTCTGGCAGTTTTTGTTATACCCATTTTCTTGGCTGCGGTACTTTATTAGGTAATAGGTACCCTAATCAGACGCCATAACAACTTAAAACTAAAAATCTTTAACTAAAATCTCTGCATCGTAGTCTACATTGAGGGTCGTTTCGTTACATAATAGTAAGAGTTTTGATGAGATGCAGTGAGTTCCCAGATCCCTTCGCATCTCGTATACAAAATCCGGGAGAGTAAGGATCTGAGAGCAAGATTAGAGGTTTACTTACCTACTACAAGCGAGACAACAATCAACTCGTAAGTCGTACATGATTCGTGATCTCAAAACGTCTCGCGTCGTTCATATCACTCTAGAGTAGGTAGTTCTACATCTAGGTAAATCATAATTGAGATAGCAAACTCACGCACGATATAAGAATTAATACTTTATAATTCAGTGAGCAAAATTAACGATGTTTTAAGTAATTTAGCTATTCAAGAGAATTTTGCAATTACTTTATGGAAATTAAACTCAAAAAGGGATGGTATAATAAAATAAGCTAAATGAGTATTCAAACGTCAACTTTGGATGTTTCCTGAACAAAAATTAATTTTTTCGACTGTGTAAAGCCAGATACTCTTAAATGGCGATTACGAAGCGACGGCGGCGAGGCGAAAATTTTAACTCCGTATTATGATTTTTTTTAAAATAATATTCTTATTATGATGCGGTCACTTTCATGGATTATACCTACCTATTATTTATTTATTGAATATAACGAACTACCTAGGTACTTATATTAGTAAACAAATTAATTTTGAACGTCGCTCTAGTGCGGTCACTGCCATATCATGTATACAGGAGTTTGTTACTATTTATTAATACTATTGGTATTTTGATTATTAACTTTAAATAATAAAAATCTGTTTAAGTTAATTTGGAAAATCTCCCCTAAAATAGAGCATGAAAGTTTTAATTATTGTTATAGTTAACTTGAAATTTAGAACATAGGTTCTTTCTAGGACGTAGGTGTCAGCTAAGAAACGGATTTAAGGAAATCCCCCCTAAGGGGGTGGAATGGGGTTTAGAAGGTTACACGAAAGTCCTATGTTTTTGAAGTTAGACATATGAAAATTGGCATTTAGATTATTACCTTTAAATAATAAAAATCTGTACAAGTTATTTTGGAAAATCCCCCCTTAAGGGTGGTAAGATGTGGGATGAAAGTTTTTATAAGAAAGTTTTAATTATTGTTATTGTTAACTTGAAATTTGGAACGTGGGTTCTTTCTAGGGGGTAAGTGTCAACTAAGAAAAGATTTTATAATTTACTTACTAGCGGTAGGACTTTTGTCTCTTGCAGCGGGAAGATTTCATAATCACATCACACACGGAAATCAGAAATTGTACGCGGACGAAGTCGCGGGCAACTGCTAGTAAAATATAATTTTGAATTTTTACGTCACACTTTTTTTTCTGAGCAGAAAGGCTGATTTTATATAAGAGCCGTTTTCGAAACTATTGATTAAATATAATTTGATTATCACGAAATTAAACGCCTGAACGATCACAGCGACTAGCTGTACCATTATTGCTTTTATTTAATTAACTAGCTTGTGAAGGTTGGTTTACGCGTGCACAGATTTACAGAAAAACAGAACCTTTAATGCAGGTTGTTACATAAAAGTTTTAATTAATAATAAATAACCCTGAGGCCTTAACTACGGTCTTACATGATATACATCGCATCAGTCAGATGCTTGTTCTCGGTTCTTGTGAAAGATTCTCGTACCTCTACGTGTTATCGTAATGAGAGAAGCTCTTCATACACATATGCATGATATTGCTAAATAAGATTGCCTTCAGGCTGACTTTATTCGGCTTATAGCGATTTATCTCGATTTTGTCGAGTTACTTTTGTACGGTTGATTTAAAATAAATTAAATATTATAAACACAGTGCCATTTTTTATACGACTGCCTAAAAAAGGAGTATATTATTTTCAGGGTTCATGTATGTATGTGAGTTTGAATATTCCACAAGAACTTCTATACGTCTGAACCGATTTTGATGAATGAGTTATCGTTAGAATCCTTAGCTTATTCCGGGTGACATAGACTAGTCAAATTTAAAAAAATTTGATGGGGTGACTATGGATCCGCATTAAAGGCTAAAGTTGAAAAAAAAGTCGAAAATAAGATTAATTAAGTATATAATCATCATCTAGAAAATGATGAGTAGATTCCAAGAATATATTATAATTTAGTTCAATATCCAGTAATTCACAAAAAATATCTTTAACTTGGCCTTATATTAACAAAAGTAACTGTTGTATGTTTTTGTTTAGATAGTTGTTCATTGGCTTAGCCAATTTAATAGATAAGCATCGTCTCTAAAATGTGTGAAATAAATAATTAAAAAAAATTAAAAAACGACTGCCCTGCCAAAAAACGAACTAAAAAGTTAAAAACAAGTAGTTAGTCAGTTTATATAAAAGCGAAAAGTCACTTATTTACGCGTTGACTAAACAAATAAAAAAAATTGTCATCGCAGTCGGGGGACCTCAAAAGGAGGTTGGCAAATTTTGGCCCAGCATTTTTAAAAACCGTTCAGATTCAGAAAACATTAAATTTTTAATTAATATTTTTTCAGACTATTTTTCTGTGTATACCCCATATTTTTAGAAGATGGGGATCAAAAATATAACTACACTAGCGGCACGCTATGATGGCCGGTTTGACGTTTGTCCGCTCATGAAGTTCCGTATTAATTGATAACGACTTTGAAGGAAATAATTGTATTACTTTATTGACGATAGTGATGTGCAGAGATTCATAAATTTTATCGAATGTAGTTTTAGGTTTAGGACTCAAAATTTATTTATTAAATTGATTTCTAAAATGTATACAAGTGTAGAAAAATCAGTTTGCACCATTTAAGGGGTGAATGTACTTGTGAATATGAACAATTTTCACTATGTGGACAAACCTCTGAAATCGCAAAAAAATATCAGCTGTTTCATACAAAAGGTAAAATTTTTATTTTTATATGATATATACCACAACTCGGCATTTGGTTTTCTAAATTGAAAATTTTTAAAAATGGAATCTAATACGATCGTCACATAGGATCGCTGGCTAGCACAACTATTACCTCCGGCAAACTCGCGTCAATGCTCAATGCAAAACAAAGCAGTTTCGAATTGACGTTGCTTCGAAAAGTATAAACTGTCAGTGCAATGCGATTGTGATATAGTTTTGACCTGGCTTTGGATTTCAAATATTGATACTGCATTACTGTTGACCCTTGCTCGTTAATTTGGACTCTGTTCAAGCCCTTTGTTGTGGATTTCGTCGATATGACCGAACGTACGCAGAGAACTGTTCTAAATAGTCAGACACGTGAGTTCGTAATACGCCTTCGTAACTATTTCGATCGTGAAGCTCAAAATGGAGGGCCAATTTTACCTATAACGTCAGTGGTTGAACGCGTAGCTGATGCGCTTAATATTGGACAACGAACTGTTAGACGGATAACTAAAAAAAAATATGGCGAGACTGGCACAGAAGAAAATAAACTTCACACACCAAAAAAGAGAAAACGAGCAAAACCAGTCGTAGGCATCGATAGCTTTGATGCCGATGCTATCCGAAGACATGTTTACGGCTACTATTTACAGAAGGAGTATCCAACAAGAAAAAAGTTGGTGCATTCACTGAAGGAAGCTGGATTATTCTTCGGTGGGGAAAGTTCTTTAACGAAGATTTTGAAGACCATTGGATTTCGATACAAAAAATGTAACAAACGCAAAATATTGATGGAAAGATTTGATATAGCGATGGCAAGGTATACTTTTTTACGGCAAGTGAAAGAAATCAAAAATTGGCAAAATGTTGTGTTCTTGGATGAAACATGGCTTAATGCTAACCATACTGTAGGCCGTTCTTGGAACGATGACACAGCAGCATCTACTTCCAAAGTTCCTGTAGGAAAAGGATCGCGACTTATAATTTGTCACGCCGGAACCATCAACGGGTTTGTCGAAGGTTCTCTCATGGCTTTTGCGTCAAAAACCACTGGAGACTATCATGAAGACATGAATGGAGAAAAGTTTACTGAATGGTTTACCTCAATGTTGTGTAGCCTCCCTGAACCATCTATTATAATTATGGACAACGCCCCATACCACTCGATGCAAATTGACAAGCCACCTGCCCAATCCCAAAAGAAAGCTGATATCGTCGCATGGCTTCGTAAAAATGGCGTAGATGCAAACATGAATATGTTAAAAGCGGAATTAGTACGTCTTTTAAAAGAAAACAAACCAACCAAGATCCGATACGTCATTGACGAAATAGCATTAGAACATGGGCACAGAGTTATACGGTTACCGCCTTACCATTGTGAGTATAATGCGATTGAGTTGGTGTGGGCTCAAATTAAGGGATATGCTGCAAGACACAATACAGAACCCCCATTTACCACAAAAAAAATGCTAAAATTATTAGAAGAAGCTTGTGAACATGTGACTAAAGGAGACTGGGAAAAGGTTGTGAATAGAACTGTTAAATTAATAAGGGAAGATTATGAAAGAGATGTGAAAATAGATAATATTATAGAAAACGAACATATAATTATTAATGTAGGTGATGATAGCAGTGACGACAGTGAAAATAGTAGTATGGACGAATCTGATTAATTATGGCCTTTTGTGGCACCTTTTTTGGTATCTTTTGTATTCATATGTTTCTTGTGTGCATATAAAGTATGTATATTCATTTTCATTCAAATATTCAGTTCGTTCAAATAAATTCAATAAACATATACATTTTTGTTTTATTAAACCTATTTAATCAGGTACAAAAACAAAACTTAATTGTTTTTTGTTCGAGAATAAATTGACATTCCACATCACTATTGTAATGTGTCAAACCGGCCATCATAGCGTGCCGCTAGTGTAGATATAGGAAACAAATAGCTACATTAGTAGCTTACAATATACAAGATTCAGCTATTTTTAGCTTGAATGGCGATGGTACATGTTGTACAAATAATATTGACGTAGTTAGTAATATTACTAATTCAAGTATTTTGACAATAAAATCTAGTGTTTCAATTTTAGTTGACAAAAGTACATGTTGTACTAACAATATAGACATAATTAGTAGTAGTACTAATCCAAGTTTTTCGACATTAGACTCCAATAGGAATAATTCTAATATTGTTTTAAACTAACCAATAAGACAACAGATGAGCAATATAAGATTAATCTTGTACACCAAAATATACAGGGCTTATCTGGCAAAGAACACGAGATTGAGCTATTTATTAAAGAATTCGATATTGACATCTTATGCCTCACCGAGCATTGGCTCAATTCTCATCAGTTAATTATACATTTTGATAATTATTTACTGTCAAGTGCGTTCTCTAGAGGGACTGCTATACGCGGGGGTTCTTTAATAATAACGCGCAATAACATTAATTGCAAAGAGCGAAAAGACATTGTTAGTCTTTCTATGGAACGCATTATTGAGCTGTCTTGTGTCGAGCTGGACCGATATATTATAGTCTGCGTGTACCGACCCCCCTCGGGCGATTTTGTTCATTTTGAGGAGGTCATGGAGGACGCCTTAGGGCGGCTATGTAGGTCATCAAAGAAAATAGTAATTTGTGGAGATTTTAATATAGATATTTTGCATCAAACGCCTATCACAGGAAGATTACTAAACTTATTTAAAAGTTTCAACCTGGAAAATATTTTTGTTGAAGCTACAAGAATAACAGCGCATTCGGCAACTTGTATTGATAACATTTTCTCTGATTGTAAAATTATCAAAAAATTGATTATCACTTATTTAAGATCTGACCATTGCGGGCAAATGATATCTATTCCGAGCAGTGAGCAGAATGTAACAAAAGTAGTAAAATATAGGCCAGTTACCACCAAAAAAGTAAGGCAATTCAAACAAAATATCGCAGCTGCAATGCCGACGCTTGATGTTGCACAGGGTGGTCCGAATGAAATTTATAGAGAGTTTTTTGATCTATTAAACTCTCAATTTAACTCTGTCTTTAAGGTAATAGAAAAAAGATTATTTAAAAATCTTAAATTTAGTGATTGGGCAACTGTTGGCATCTATAAAAGTAGAAATAGGCTGTTTGACTTGTATGCAGAAAAACAATATAATTATGCCCCCGCGTTTATAGAATATGTAAGAAATTATTCCAAATTGTTTAGAAACGTGTGCATACAAGCAAAGTCACTTCACATAAAACAAAAAATTGTCAATTCGGATAATAAAATAAAAGCAGTATGGGACATCATTGGTGATGAAATGGGTAAGAATAAGGTACATTATAATAAACTGGAGCTTAAAATTAACAACCATGTAATTGACTCCGATATAGAAATTGCAAATACATTTGAGAACTTTTTCAAAAATATACCAGTAACCACGACCAGTTCTCTAAATTCCTCGCCAACAGAAGCCTATAATCTTCTAAGAAGCAATGTCTCTGAGTGCAATAAATTATTTAGGTTTAAACATGTTACCCCATATGATATTATCAAAACATTTAAATCATTGCAAAATAAAAAAACAGGAGATCTATGGGGAATATCAGTTAAAATAATTCACAATATCATTGATATTATTGCGCCCTATCTTGCTTTAATTTTTAATAAGTCTGTAGATTCTGGATCTTTTCCAGACCTGATGAAATGTAGTAAATTAATACCTCTTTTTAAATCGGGAAGCAAATGTGACCCGAATAACTACAGACCAATTTCAATTTTGCCAACTCTCAGCAAGATATTTGAAAAAATAATGCTCAACCAACTGCTTCTACACTTTAATTTAAATAAACTTCTTCACCCTGAGCAGTACGGTTTTACTAAGGGTCGATCAACAACCGATGCAGCCGCAACGCTGTTGCAACACATATTCGATGCATGGAATAACTCACAGAATGCCATTGGTATTTTCTGTGATTTATCAAAAGCATTCGACTGCGTTGATCGCGAGACCCTTTTGCTTAAACTGAGCCACTATGGTATTAGAGATTTTGCGCTTAGCCTCATTGCGTCTTATCTTAGTGATCGTGTTCAAAGAGTATGTGTCAATGATGTAAAATCATCCGGATCAGCCTCGGTAATGGGTGTACCCCAGGGTTCTATTCTAGGTCCATTCATGTTTTTGATTTACATAAATGATTTACCACATTTTGTCCAAAATACTTGCGATATTGTACTATTTGCTGATGATACGTCTTTGATTTTTAAATTCGATAGGACGAAAGACAATTTTGACGATGTAAATATTGCATTATCTCAAGTTTCTGAATGGTTTACGGCAAATAATCTACTTTTAAATGCTAAAAAAACCAAGTGTGTTGAGTTTTTATTGCCCAACACCAGAACTGTCAGTAAAAATTTAAAGATAAGTAATGAACCCTTGAAATGTGAGGACTCCACAATGTTCTTGGCATTAACCCTGGACTCAAAGCTGCAATGGGGCACCCATATAGCAACACTTGCTGGCAAGCTTAGCTCTGCTGCTTACGCTGTTAGGAAGATTCGACAGTTAACTGACATAGAAACTGCAAAAATTGTTTATTTTGCATATTTCCATAGTATTATGTCATACGGAATCTTATTATGGGGTAAAGCAGCCGATATTGGAAAAATTTTTGTATTGCAGAAGAGGGCAATTCGCGCAATATATAATTTAAAACCGCGGGATTCCCTTCGAGAAAAATTTAAAGAAATAGGCATTCTTACAGTAGCTTCACAATATATTTACAACAATATAATATTTGTCAGACAAAACATTGTGAATTACAAAAAAAAGGGTGATTTACATGATAGGCAAGTTAGAAATCCAAACAGGCTCGTGATTCCTCGATGTCGCCTCAAGAGGGTCCGAAAGACATTTGTGGGAATGGGCGTGACGTTTTATAATAAAATTCCACAGTCGATCTTAGACTTGCCTTTACACAAGTTTAAGAAATCAGTTAAAACTAATCTCATGAAAAAGGCATATTATGCAATTGAAGACTATTTAGATGATAAAAAAGCGTGGACATAATTCGTTCCAGCGATTCATGAGACAGTAGGTGGTAATTTAACTGTATAACTATTCTATTGAATGTAAACTTATTTTGAAAAGAGCAACTGCCGAGTTTCTTGCTGGTTCTTCTCGGCAGGAACGGCATTCCGAACCAGTGGTAGACTCATCGACGATTCATAAGCACTTGTAAAAAAGTTTATTTGAATAAAAAAAATTTCTATTCTATTCTATTCTATTATCCCGCAAAGTCAAAGAGTTCCCGAGGCATTTTAAAGGCTAAGTTCACGCAGACGAAGTCGCGGGCATCAGCTAGTTTAAAATGTGTCCCAAAGAACGTCCCCCGACTGCGATGATACAGACTAACGAATACAACTTGTTTTTCACTTTTTAGTTCGTTTTTTGTCAGGGCAGTCGTGTTTTTAATTTTTTAATTATTTATTTTTTATTTTAATAGTATTATATAGTTTCCTGTTAGACAGAGTGAGCGCTACTGGCGCGTGACGAAAGCAGTCAGTTCCCTAAACTCTCCATAGAAAATTTCGATTTAGAAAGGGACGGAAATACAGTTGCAATAAAAGAGCTTTTAATTTATACTAGCTGATGCCCGCGACTTCGTCCGCATGGATTTAGTTTTTAAAAATCCCGCGGGAACTCTTTCATTATCCGAGATAAATAGTAGCTATCCCGGTCTGAGGAACCACTACTACATCCATTACTATACCCATGAACAAAATCGCATCAATCCGCTGTTCTGTTGCGACGTGATTGAAGGACAAACCAAAAAACACACTGTCGCATTTGTAATATAAGTAATGCTTTATTATAACACTTTTTATAATTGTCAAATTTTTTACCATACTTAACCAAAGACAAAATAACGTTTAGCTGTCATTTACTTTTTGTTATTCCACTGTCATTTGCGTTTTGTTATTCCATGTCAGATGCGTTTTTGTTATACCACGTTTTATAGTGACTTGACGGAAACGCGGTCGAACGGGATAAAAAGTATCCTATGTCCGTCTCCTGGTTCTAAGCCTCCACCAATTTTCGGCCAAATCGGTTCGTCCGTTCTTGAGTTATAAATAGTGTAACTAACACCACTTTCTTTTATATATATATAGATTTTGTTTTTTGACCGTTTTTTTTTCTGTTTTTACAAATGTTATTCTTACATGTTACCTTTCGATTAAAACACAGTAGGTATAAGGAGAGATATTATAATTAATGAATACAACACTTTGACAACAGTCAAATGGCCAAATAATGTGTAAATACGAATAAAAATAAAATAAAAAATACGATTACGAAACGAATACGTATAAGTGCACAAAGGGCTCTTGTGCACTTCCTCGTATTCGATTCGTAATCGTATTCGTAAAAATACGATTCGAAGTGGCCGTCATACAAAACTATTACGGATCCGTCAAAATACGGATCGAATGAGTGCACAAGCGCACGTACATTTTGTATGTAGACCACTTCGAATCGTATTTTTACGAATCACGAAAAGACGAGGAAGTGAACAAGCGCCCTAACGCTCTTATAAGTGCACGCAAACGCCCCAATTGTGTTTAGTTAGCCCCATACTGTTATTCCTTTCCACACACCACAGTAAGTAGGTAATATGTCGATGTAACTTGTGGTTAAATTATAGGGAAGTACCTATCTAAATATAAAGCTTTCTCGTGAAACTTTATGATGGTCGGCGGTCGCCTTCGTCTCAATCTAGACTTGTCCACAGCTGGATAGTATATAGTACCTTAGGTCTTGGAAAGATCATCACAGAATGAATTCCAGTAGGAGGCTCGTGCTTAGTTCAAATGATTCTTTCCCACAACACTTGGAAGATAATTTTCTTAAGTTAAATTCCCCTATGAGTGCCTCCAGATAATTTTATAACTTAGAGTGTATTATTTTGTCAGCCTGGGGCCAAAGAAAATAAAAAAGAAAGAATAATAAACATAAAATAACGGGGTTAGTCGCTCGTGTAATATATCTTGTTCAAGTAATTTCCCAGAATTCTGTTGCCTCAATTTTCTGCTCCATCACACTACTTACGGTCTACAACTTAGTACGGATTCGATACAGTACCTACCTACATAATGTAGGTATGCGGACAAATAAAGCGAATGGAAACATCTTTATTAATATTACACAAGCGAAAGTGTGTATGTTTATTGATTTGCGTTCTTCCATCACGCCGCAGCAGAGATACATGAATCGGTATGACTTTTTTCTTCAAAATTCAATTCTTATGCAGTGCCGGAACGGAAAATCCCGTGAAACTGTTGCTTTGTTGCTGCGTGACTGAAGGACAAACCAACAAACAAACTTTTTCCATTGAATAGATTATGTAGTAAATCTGGTCTAAAAGGGAGGCCTTCGGCCGTGGCCTGTTATCACCCTAGAAACCGAGTAGGTGTAATAAACGTGTCTTAAACTAGCCTGCATCGAAACTTACTACGGTATCTAAGATCTGTCATGTAGGTAGTTGAATAAAAAAAATACGTGTGGCACTCGGGGACTGCCGCGGTAAAGCTATTGCATAGCATTTTCTAGTCGCACGCGCACAAACACCGTGCCGAAGTCTGCCGAACTGAAACGACGGTGTTAGGTTTATTTTCGTTACGGAATTTCTTGATTCAGTCGCCGCGCTCAAAGCCCGCGATAAAAGCTATGCAATAGCTTAAAAAACATACTATATATTGCGGCAAATTCTAATCAACTGGCAGCATAACTACATTGAATCGCAATACGATGTGAGAATTATTTTCAGGCCAACCGTCGCGCGACGCGGCGACACACAAATTGATATTTATATTGACATGTGGTTATCCAGTTAGATCGCTTCACGTATATACTCGTATATCGAACTGAAATCACACGTTAAATTCAGAAATAAATACGTATACACTATACATATTATTTATCGTTCCGTACTTGTAGTACCTTGCTGATATTGATTTTTCTCTCCACTAGCTCTTGCCCACGGCTTCGCTCACGTTAAGTTCGATTTTTCGAAACCCAATTTTACCCCCTTAGGGTTTGAATTTTCAAAAACCTGTGCCAGCGGATGCCTACGTCAAAATTGCTAGCTGTATGACAAACAGTTCAGTGGTTTGAGCTATGTGCTGATAGATCAGTCAGTCAGTCACCTTTTCCTTATCTATACTTATAAAAAGACTTGTATTATTGTATACCTATAATATATAGATTAAAACTAAAAAATACTAATGTATGTTGTATTCCGTAGTGGGGTCATAGTTTTTAAACCATTATGAGTATGTATACCCACGTCTTTTTCAATATCTTTCAAAGTAAGTACTACTTTCTGTTGCCACTAGCACGCTTGTCTAATCTTTTGTTCCATTCACATTGTTCCATTGTTGTTGAAAACATTTTTATTGTCGTGTTCAGTATAATGCCCGAATCAAGTCGACATCCTTCGTCGTTTTTTTCTTCACCTCAGTCACATCTTCAAAATAATTTCCTCTCACGTCTCTTGATGAATAAAGAACTGATTTTAATGGTTAAATAAAAAAGTTTTTCTTTATTCAAATGAACCTTTACCTACTAAGTGCTTTTGAATCGTCAAGAGAATTTACCACTGGTTCGGAATGCCGTTCCAATCTAGAATAACCAGCAAGAAATGATTCTCTTGCAGTTGTGTTTTTTTTTATAATATGGTATTGGTTATTGGGGAAGATTGGATAAATAGGAAGATAGGGAAGATTGGTGAAAAGTCGATGCAGAACTGAAATGTGAGTAGCATTGACCTCTATAATTAATCAATGATCACTGGAAAGGCTTATTTTTTGGACCTACTTGATTGACGCCATTTGGCGCTGTAAACAGTTACGAGTGTCCAAGGAACTAAAACTAGTGAGGGCTCTAGTTGACAACTGATACTTAATTAGTTACTTTTTTGCACTTCCTGCATCCGTATATTAATTAGTTCCAGAGACACTCGTATGTCAAATTTGGCGCTGTCCTTTATTTAAGGACCGCCAGTCCGCTGTTAATCACAGATTAATTATAAAGGCCAATCTTGGGTAGGGTTTTGTTTTATTGAAGAAAAAAAACCTCAGTACAAGCATAGGTATACTTGAGGACCTGAGCGAAACAGGCTACTTTTATCCCTGAAAATGAAAGAGTTCCCGAGGGATTTTAAAAACTAAATCTAGTTAACAATATTTTCTAATTGGAATAATCTATTACAACTTGGTCATGTATGTATTTGTGGAGGGGACGCCTGCTAACGCCTGGCGGGTGATCAGTCCTGTGTCGGAACTATTCCACCCAATTCCCCGTGTTTGGACACAGGTTACTGGTGCCCAGGCAGCCTACCCCCCTCAAACCTACCTGTAGCTTTCGTAAACCTAACGATGTCTCCTATTGAAAGGTTTGTTAGGTCTTCTTCACTTAATCTATCCTTACCTTGTAGTTCCCATCTTACCAATGAGTACATAGGGCACTCAGCTATAAAGTGGAAGCTGGTCTCTTCCTCACCACAC
The DNA here is from genome assembly GCA_029955525.1 of Oeneis ivallda. NCBI lineage: Eukaryota > Metazoa > Arthropoda > Insecta > Lepidoptera > Nymphalidae > Oeneis > Oeneis ivallda. The sequence continues at coordinate 22,696,624 of JARPMR010000006.1, forward strand.
TCTGGACAGGATGGGTCTTCTTGTATTCTCATTATTGTGAGATGTCTATTTAGCAGACAGTGTCCCGTTGCTATTCCTATTACCAATGCAATATTGTTCCTACTTTGTGACATAATTTGTCTTGTCTTCTTTTTATCGAATGATTTCAGGAACAATTTCGATTGTCTATATTGAATCGAGTTGTTCCATCTTGAGTTCGATTCTCTTTCTACGATTCCCTCCATCACTCTTTTGGTAATCGTGTACGGAATGGGTAGGCAAGGCTCAGGTCCATGAAATTGGATACTTGCTCCCATTCGAGCTAGTTCATCTGCTTTCTCATTACCGATGTTCCCTTGGTGTCCAGGAACCCAAGCAATCGTCACTTTTGTCTTTTCAGCTAGTGAGTTTAATGCATGTTTGCATTCCTTCACGAGAGCCGAAGTGGTGTCCTTTCTTTCCAGAGCTTTTATTACGGCCTGGCTGTCACTATATATAATAATTCCTTTTGTATCAGTACCTACAATGTCCATCAGGCCGATAGCACACTCCATGATCGCATACGTCTCGGCCTGAAATATGCTCGTAAATTTACCCAGGCTGATTGCCTGGTCCTTATCCGGAATGGTGCTATAAAATATTCCAGCACCACTGAGCTTTGTGGATTCACGCCTTGATCCGTCCGTGTAACAGACAATGATACCTTCGCTGGCGGATTCTATCTTCCATTCTTCTTTTGATCCTATATGCACTCTATATTTCTTATCGAAGATGCGCTGCCTCCTAATGAGATCATTATTAATGATTATCATAGACAGTTTATCTCCGTAAATCTTTTCTAACTCAGTATGTCCTTTATCCATGAAACTGCCTTTCCATTGTCTTGACAGTTTCATTCTATACCACTGCTCCAACGCTCTTCTTTTGGCTGCCAAGTCCAGAGGATAAAGACCTAGAATAATCTCCAGTGCTGCGGATGGTGTTGTCCGCATGGCCCCCGAGATCATCAGTGTGGCCATCCTTTGTACTTTAGTCAGTTCTTTGCTATTTGTTGATGTTGCTGCTTTATGCCACCAAACAATCGCTCCGTATAGAATTCTTGGTAGTATGATGGCCGTATATATCCATTTGATTACACACGGCTTCATACCCCAGGTTCTACCTACTGCTCTTCTGCATTGTATGAGGGCTATTTTAGCCTTCAAGCATTGTTCCTCTATATGCCTACTAAACCTAAGAGTATTATCTAGCAACACCCCTAGATATTTAATTTCTTTAGCCAATTCTATTTCTACACCATCAATTGCAATCGGTGCAAAGTGTGCTATTTTCCTTCGTTTGGTAAAAAGTACTAGCTTTGTTTTCGTAGGGTTAAGATTTAGACCTTTATCTCGACACCATTTCATTGTAGTCTTAATACCAATACTCATAATGTTCCTGACTGTAGTCAAGTCCTTTCCCGTGACTAGGAGCACTCCGTCGTCAGAGTAAGCCTGCATGTAAATCTTCATATCATTGATTTTGACTATCAACGAATCTAATAAAAGACACCATAGCAGAGGTGATAAGCATCCTCCTTGAGGAAAACCTCTAGTAGATTTAATGGTGTACTTTTCTCCACCTAGTTCAGCTGTTATCAAGCGATACTGTAGCATGTTCATGATCCACGTTTCTACAGCATGCTCGATGCCGTCTCTCTGAAGTGCTGCTTTTATTGCTTTTCGATTCGCTTTATCAAATGCCCCTTCAACATCGAAGAAACACCCAAGAGCGAACTCCTTGCTATTTATTGATCTTTCAATTCTGACCACTAAATTATGGAGGGCAGTTTCAGTAGATTTGCCCGTCATATATGCGTGTTGATTAATGTGTAGTGGTAGAATACTTGAGTCTAGTTTGGATCTCATATGCCCATCTATTATCTTTTCTAAGGCTTTCAGTATGAAAGACGACAGGCTTATACATCGAAAAGATTTTGCTTCTTGATAAGTTTTCTTTGCTGGCTTAGGTATGAATACCGCTTTGACCTTGCACCAATTGAGAGGTAAGTATCCACTAGCCAGGCTTGCTCTAAATAATGCTAGTAATATGTCTCCAATGTGTTTGTATGCTACTTGCAGCATTTTCGGAAAGATGCCATCCGGCCCTGCTGCCTTGTATGGAGCAAAAGAATGTATGCTCCATTCTAGTTGTTCTTTGGTTATGATGTTCTCCGCTGCCAGCCAGTCATAGGTGGCGTTGGGAACTTCCAGGGTAACTTCTTCAACACCTATTTCCTGGCACTCTGGAAAATGTGTTTCCATCATTTTGCACAGTATCAGTTTAGGATCAGATACTAAATCATTGTCTATTTTGATACTTCCCAGTTTACATGTTCTATCTTTGGCAAGCACTCTCAACAGGCGGGCAGATTCAGGATAATCTGTAATACCCTCGCAGTATGAGTGCCAGCCATTCCTGTCTTCTTTCCTGCACTTATTACGGAATTCAGTTCTTATTTTCCTGTAAATTCCCCAGCTTTCTATATCGTTCTTTTTTAGGGCAACTCTAAGAGCTCTACGAGCTCTTTTCCTAAGTTTCTTCAGCTCATTGTTCCACCAGGGTTGACCTTTTCCCGCTCTTATCTCTCTCAACGGACAAGCAACCTCAAAGGCTTCCACCAGAGCTGTTTCTAGTTCTTTTGCTCCTGTTTCTATGTCTTCTATACTGCTGTATGAGCCACAGGTTGGTGTCCATTTGCTTAGACAACTTGGTCATACAATAAGCACCCATCTAGATGTTTCAACTTAAAGGAACTTTGACCTCATTTCCAGGGCGAGGTCGTTATACTCCGGGCTAGCGCGTTAATAACTGACTATCACGTACTTATTATAAAATTTTATTAAATGGATGGTCTACCGTCTAATACAGGATTGGTATTTTTGCCATTTAAATCTTTGTGAGTTCTTTGTTTGTATTATACCGTTCACTTTTTATGTGAGTAATATTTATTTTTAATGAAATACTACGTTTATATAGCGACTACGGTACGGTTCAAACCCGCGCTCTCTATTCCCTAACTCTCATAGTCCGGTCGGAAGGAAATTCCACACGATCGGAGAGGGATCAGGCGCAGGACCGACGGCTTTACGTGCTCCCTGAGGCACGGGGGTGACTCACCGCCAACTTCCTAACTCCGGGCTAGTACTGAGAATTTCTGGTCAGAAAACTTGATACAAATTTTGACCCGACCCGGGAATCGAACTCGGGACATCGTTATCCGTAGTCGAACATGCTCACTAGACCATCGACGCAGTTTATATGGGTAAACAGAAACGCCGTAGCTCGTAGCACCGTAGAGCCGTGTGATATACGAGTATTAAAGAGCAAAGAATTTAAAATGAAATATTGGCCGTTATTATGAAATATCGTTTAGGCACTTCAGCATTTTGAAATATGCCTATCCAAAATTCTCGTGTCCATTTTACAGTGAGTCGAGAGAAACCTTGTCGGTGTACCACAGAATAATATTACAAATAATTTTCTTGTTTCACAAGAAATATAAGTAGGTAGGTTTACGATGTTACCACAAAAAACAGGTCAAGTGCGAGTCGAACTTGTGCGCCGAGGGTTCCGTACCTACCCATTATACCGCCATTATATAATTATTATTATATATAATTTTCAACTTTTTTTTTATTTTTTGTAATTTTTCCTTTATTTGTGCTGTTAGACATTGCTTTTTGCCTTTCGTGAAATTAGCTCAACGGGAACTGCCATATAGGTTTTCGACCCAAAACCGGTGCTTCCGGTTGACATAGAATTGTCAATTTTGTTTAAAAGCAAGGTCTTACAGCACTATAAAAGGGAAAATTCCGAAAAATAAAGAAGTTGTAAATTAAGGTAAATTTTGGCACTTACAAGTTTTCGCGAAAATCTAAATTTGCCCATATCTTTTTATCGTGTTGACTAAGAACCTTGATTTTTATACACCTAATAGGGAATATAGACCTCAGTATCTGGTATAAATTTCAACTTGCTAGGTCCACCCGTTCCTGAGGAAATCGGTGATGACGCACGGACAGACGGACACACGGACACACGGACAGACGGACAAGAGAGTGATCTTATAAGGGTTCCTTTTTTACCTTTTGTGGTACGGAACCCTAAAAACTCAGCGGTTGCTCTTTTCAAAATAATCATTTTACAATATTATTAAGTAGCTATTACACATAGACGAATGATATATACTACAGCTATTATTACATTGTATTAAGTTTTTTATACTATCTTGTGGGCAGCTGGATGCCAAGCCGATTTAACCTATGCAACTTTGTTAGAATGGAATATAAATAGTTCCACAATAAGGGGAAGTTCCAAAAAACGTACTACAATTCAATTCATGTTAAGACGGGCAGACAGAAAGTAGCTCCATAGATTGATAGTCGCTTCAAACACTACACTAAGCTACCAATCCTAAATCTATGGTAGAAATTTCTGTAATAGGACTACTTCCATGATTACTAAGTGATTACTATGACATGGTAGGTAGTTAGGTACTAACAATGGTACTAAGTAGAAAACGATCTAGTTTATTCTTTGAGTATAATAGTATAATACTCAAAGAGTTTTTACCTTACAGCACTTAGTTATAATATAAACAACTACCTATTAAAGGTAAGGGTAGGTAATTATCTCTAAAATAAACATGTATTTTCCCAGCACTAATTTATTTTCATTTAACAACAGGTATTCATTACAATATAATTACTATTCATGAATAATTTGTTCGCAAAATATTCGCGGTGTCGTGTATCTACCTACTAATTAAAAATATTCTCTTAATAATCGAATTTCAAATATGCCGGCCAATCTCAATGCAAACGCAGGAGATAATATTAGAGTGCACAAGTGTGAGCGCAAACACAGCTGCACTCTCTATTCATACTCACATACAGTATGTATGTGAGTATGAATAGAGAGCACAAAGTAACAGCAATCTGACCGACCCCGGAGATACTCACGTTAATTATTATTTTGGTAGGCTTTATTAAGAAAACTATACAGACTATATGAATTTTATATCTATATATATAAAAGAAAGTGGTGTTAGTTACACTATTTATAACTCAAGAACGGATGAACCGATTTGGCTGAAAATTGGTGGAGAGGTAGCTTAGAACCAGGAGACGGACATAGGATACTTTTTATCCCGTTCGACCGCGTTTCCGTCATGCCACTAGGTATAAAACGTGGTATAAGAAAACGCATCTGACATGGAATAACAAAACGCAAATGACAGTGGAATAACAAAACGTAAATGACAGCTAAACGTAATTTTTTCTTTGGTTAAGTATGGTAAAAAATTTGACAATTATAAAAAGTGTTATAATAAAGCATTACTGAAATTGTAAATGCGAAAGTGTGTTTGTTTGTTGGTTTGTCCTTCAATCACGTCGCAACAGAACAGTGGATTGATGCGATTTTTTGCATGGGTACCTATAGTAATGGATGTAGTAGTGGTTCCTCAGACCGGGAGAGCTACTTTTTATCTCGGATAATGAAAGAGTTCCCGCGGGATTTTTAAAAACTAAATCCATGCGGACGAAGTCGCGGGCATCAGCTAGTAATTTAGATAAAATATTTTTTGATCTTTTTCGAATACGATTACGAATCGAATACGTATGAGTGCACAAGCGCCCTAACGCTTTGAAACAAAGTTTGAAAAAGAAAAAAACATTAAAAGCAATTTTATCGACGAGAACGTTGAGCTCCATGTGAGTTTCAATGAGATGAGAAACGGTAATTTTTGTTTAATTTTCCTTTCTTTTTATAGTTATTTACAATTTTCAAAACATTTCTAGTTCACTCTTAAAGTTACAACTTGATTTTATGCGCGGTAATCATCTTTTTCTCGGTACACAACATTGTATACTTAGATCTCACATTTTTCTCACATTTCACATCTTTCTCACATTTTTGCTGAAATCAAGATTGTTGTAGCGCCTAACCTTATTTAGCTACTTTATTTCTTTTTTAACCATTAAATGTTTCATCTGATCCGGATTGGAGATCCGGTTCCTAATCCGATTCGACTACGGATTATGATGGGTTCGAACCCACCCGCAGGCGAATAAGCTACCCACTAGCCTAATGAGGCATTTATCATCTACGCATGAGCATTATTACGTTCACAAACTACGCTGTTATTTGCACCACAGGAATGGGTCATTCTACCGAAACGCGATTTTTGTGTTCGCATGAAATATATCGTAGCTCTGTACATTTTAAGTGGCTTTAATAGCTAATTTTTAAAATTTATGACCTTATCTAACACATCGAAAAACAATTTTTATAATTAATTATTAGATTTTACTTTGTTTTAGTGGTACAGTACGTGAGTGCTCACGTCCTGTAGAATGTTCGCGACATGGGGTGTTATAATGACGTGTCTGTAAAAAATATTTCAAAATATTCTGCATGTATGTCTAATTAAAAAATATGTAAAGTATATGATTACATTATACAATGTTCGTGAAAAATAATCACACCTGTAGAAAGAAATTGCCAAAAACGGTGGAATTTTTATACTTTAAATTGCAACATTATTTTCTATTTCTAGCAATCCTTAACCCTGCACAAATATATTAGTGGCAGCCATATTTTCGCAGGTGATTTCTATTCCGAGAAACAAAAAATTGATTATGCGTTCAACATCAGTGTCAAAGTTAAGTCCTCACTTCTGTACTCAACAAAAAAACGTAAGTAAACAATTTAAAAATATTATAACTACATGGCGTCTTTTATTAGTTAGTTATTTATCGAAATCAAGTGAATTTTCTTTTCATAACCTAAAATTTCGCACAGGGGGCGTTATTTTATATTGAAATGTCACTTCTGTAGAACTCACTCCTGTCGACGTATTTTTCTACAGAAGTGATGTATTTCTACAGAAATGATTTGCTTGGTAAGCTTATATTTTTTCTTTGTAAAAAAGCTTTACTTGGATTATAATTTAATTTAAAATAAACTTACATACAATGCTGTCTTTTGTCGTTACTGAATGATTTCACAAACCGTACTGCTTTTTAAATATCTTCATTTACAGGAGTGACTTATTTCTACAGAACTAAATTGCGTAGCTACTTTTGGTGCTTTTTGCAGGTATGGCGGATAAAAAGAGACCGGAAAAAGAAAAAAAAAAAGATCATTTATAAGAGCAAAAGAAGGTATGGGTACGAAAGAGAGAGAAAAGATTGAACTAAAAGAAAGACATAGAAAAGATAGAGAAAGATACAAAAAAAAATTGATGGAAAAATAAAGTCGATTAGAGACTACACACTCAGAGCTCTATTTGATCTGTTCTCGTTATGAAATTGGGTTTATTTACTTGACTTCCAATAAACGACAAACTGATGATCAGCCTGATTTAACAAAATCAATTAATTCACAACCAGTATCTGCACCACAACCAATTGATGATGATGATGGTCATTGCGATCCCAAGGTGCTAGAATGGCAACCGTGCACCGGTAAGCGCAGTGTTGGCAGACCCCCACTGGGTGGACCGACGACATCAAACGAGTCGCAGGGAGGGAGAGCCGTTGGATTTAGGAGGGCGCAAGACCGAAGCCTATGGAGGTCCATGTAAGAGACCTTTGGCCAGCAGTGGACGTCTATCGGTTGATGTAGAAGAAGAAATGAAATGTACAGGAACCCTAATAAGAAGGAAGAAATTGTTATAAAATATGCTACGCATCTGATAATACTTCTGATGAGGAAGAGATTTTTCCAATAAAAAAAAACGAAAACTTTTTAAAGAAAATATGACACGCTCGGAAAACGTTCAGACAATATTCTGAAATATGCTTCACCAAATAATTTGTTTTCGTCAGACGAAGAAAATGATATTTTTTAATATTCCTAATTTTCAGGTTTTGTTCTACAGGAATGTTACAGTTAGGTCGTCATTTCTGTAGAACATTTTTCTTATTTTTTTGTATAATTTTTACTTTAGTTTATTTTTTGTAATTGACATATTTAGATTGTTGACAACAAATACAATTAGAACTGATAATTCTTTTTTGTTTGCTTACTTTAATTAGTAGTTTTAAGAAAATTCCTGTCACTTATGTCGAAATTCTTGTCACTCCTGTCGATACGACAATACCAAAATGTGCAATTATTTCTTAAAATTCTAGTGATTGATCTCTTATTTTATTTTTAAGATAGTTATTAGGTTACATCTTATTATAATAAGCTAATTTAAGTATGGTAAGTAAATAATTAACAAACAACTAGGTACAAACATCTTCAAAACCTGATCAAATTAAAAACTCGTATGAATATTAAACATCAAAGTTCTGCGTTCGTAAAAAGCACATATACATATTCCAAATTTTTTTTATAGGTACAGCTGAAATTGTAGACTCCCGCAACGGACAAACTGACAGAAAATATTTAAAAGCTAAATAATAGGGTCTGTTTGTCACCTTTTCTGTACGGAACCCTAAAAAAGGAATTACTTTTCTGCACAATCTCTATATGAGAAATTAATGTAAGCAAACTCGTTTTACCTATATTCATAAGTTTGCCCACTTAAATAATAGATATAATGCTAAGAAAATTTCGTTATTAATATTCTTGTTTTTCAAAGCGTAATTTATTCATATTCATCTACGTAGCTCTAATCTATTTAATGGATTTTTATTACTTTTTGTAACGAGTCAACAAACAGTTATTCCATTTAAAAATTTTAAATGGTTAAAATGAATGAGTGGAAAAATGAATTAAACATTTCCATTCCATTGAATATTTATTTTCGTTGCTAGTGAAAAAAAATTGAATGCTGAAAAATTTAATAGAAAATATATTGAAAAAAAGAGTTCATGTGTTAGCATACGTAGCGATAAATAAGCCTGTTCTAAGTCCAACCAACGTTGGGTGGTAAGAGTGGAAATTTTTCTACCAACCGGTGGGTAGGAGGAATTTTTCCGCCTGTCCCTACTGGTAGGGATGAGTGGAAAATTTTTTATACTCATCCCTACTGAGTGGTATGTGGGCCGTTTTTGTTAACAAGTCTATTTCTGTATAAAAGTAGGTATCTAACCTCGTATGTTTCCAGGTAAATATGAACCTCTTTAGTAATAACAATATAGATATTTAATATGTAGTAATATTATTTTGGATGCGTATTTTGTATATTGGTCACAAAATAGGACGTATTAGTTAGTAGGTATGCGTTTCGGGGAAAACACTTTACAGAACATACATTAGTTTCTTTCTAGTACAAACTTCGTTTGTATGGGGCTCCGAGGTATACTCTTACGGATTTTTGAAACATACTTAAATGATCAGAAACATATGAACATTTTCTGACCTACATTTTCTCTTATCCGAGCGTACAGATGTTTCTGACAGATTTTCATGATATTTTCTCGCATGTTTAAGTCTCATTTCATCATCATCATCTCAGCCTGCGGACGTCCACTGCTGAACATAGGCCTTTCCCAGAGAACGCCACCACACCCGGTCCTCAGCCTTCCTCATCCAGCCACTTCCCGCCACCCGCTTTATATCGTCGGTCCAACGTGCTGGAGGGCGCCCCACACTACGCTTACTAGTTCGCGGTCTCCACTCTAGAACTTTTCGGCCCCATCGGCCATCGCTTCTACGACAAGCATGGCCTGCCCACTGCCATTTCAGCTTGCTAATGGTTTGGGCTATGTCGGCGACCTTGGTTCTCTTGCGGATCTCTTCATTCCGAATCCTGTCCTTAAGAGAAACTCCTAACATAGCCCTCTCCATAGCTCTCTGAGTGACTTTAAATTTGTGGATCAAGCCTTTTGTTAGTGTCCACGTTTCAGCGCCATAAGTGAGGACGGGAAGGACACATTGATTGAAGACTTTCGTCTTCAGGCATTGAGGTATTGACGATGAGAAGACCCGACTTAATTTTCCAAATGCCGCCCAGCCCAGCCGTATCCTTCTGTTGGCTTCTTCGTCGAAATTGTTTCTACCCAGTTGTATGATCTGGCCAAGGTAGTTGTACTCTGAAACAATTTCGATTCCAACATTTTCGACGTTCACGGGTATCGGGACAACATGTTGATTGAACATAACCTTGGTTTTGTCCATGTTTATCCCAAGACCAACTCGTCTGGAAGAGCGGCTTAGGCTATTCAGCATCTGTTCCAGATCTTCTGAAGTCTCTGCCAGGATAACCACATCGTCGGCGAACCGCAGGTGTGAGATGTATTCGCCATTTATATTAAAGCCTCGTCCTGTCCAGTCCAGCGTTTTGAAGAGGTCTTCTAGAGCACTATTAAACAGTTTTGGGGATATTACATCCCCCTGTCTAACTCACAGGTTCTCAAGTTTATTGGTTTTGTTTGCTGAGACTGTACTTGGACGGTCATAGACGCAGTATCGTAAATACATCGCAGCACCTCGATATAACGCCAATCGACTTGGCATCTCTGCAGTGACTCCAGAACAGCCCAAGTTTCGATAGAGTCGAAGGCTTTCTCGTAGTCCACAAAAGCAAGGCAGAGTGGGAGATTATACTCTTCCGCCTTCTGTATAATCTGCCTTAAGGTGTGAATGTGGTCTACGGTGCTGTAGCCTTTTCGAAACCCAGCTTGCTCCGGAGGTTGAAAATCGTCAAGTCTTCGGGCGAGGCGATTTGTGATCACCCTCGAAAACAACTTATAAACATGGCTCAAGAGTGATATCGGCCGATAGTTCTTTAGAAGCTCCTTGTCACCTTTCTTAAAGAAAAGGATTACCACACTCTTGCTCCATGCTTTTGGCGTAGTTCCGTTTGCAATGACGTCATTAAAGAGCTCTGCTAGCTCTTTCAGGATCGGAGTACCTCCTGCACGTAGAAGCTCTGATGTGATGCCGTCATCGCCAGGTGCCCTGTTGTTTTTAAGTTGATTGAGGGCTATTCGCATCTCGCCAAGGTCAAAGTCTGGGATGTCTTCGGTGTAGTGGCGGGTCAATGTCGCACGTTTGTCGTTCGTGTCTTGAGCCGCTTTTGGAGCTTTGGAGGAGTATAGCTGAGAATAAAATCGTTCGATCTCCTCTAGGACCTCTGCTTGTGACGTCACGATTTTACCGACGGGGTTTCTCAACTTTGTTAAGTGGCTCCTCTCAAGTCGCTTAGCGAACACTTTCAAACCTCGATTTTGCTTGATCGCATTTTGTATAATGCGGGTGTTGGAGCACCGGAGGTCGAATCTTATTCGCTTCTTGACGCGCTTGTTCAAAGTATGCCACTGAGGCAGTGCTGAGGAAGTTTCCCGTCTCTGCTCCATAAGTTTACGGGTATCTTCGGAGATCTTTGACACCCTTTTATGGTCATTCTGACAGTATTTGCGCCCCACTTCACGAACGACACCTACGAAATTGGTGAATCGTTGGTCAATGTCCAAGTTGGTTTCCAACAGGTCGAACCAATTCTTGAGCTCAATTTGGAATTGTTCGGAGCTTACACTTTGCAACGGTTTTGGTCGGATAGTTGACTTCATCAGACGTTGTCTCTCTAATTGCAGATCTATATTTAAGATGCCAAGCACAAGCCTGTGATCGCTGCCGGTGTTAAACCTATTGATCACTGAGACATCCTCAAATATATACCTGCGATCCGTCATGATAAAGTCAATCTCATTTTTAGTCACATTATCCGGACTATGCCATGTCCACTTTCTAGAGGGCTTTTTCTTGAAGAAAGAATTCATCAGGAATAGCCCTTTCCGCTCCAAGAAGTGGACAAGCATCTGGCCCCTGTGATTTCTGTGACCAAAGCCGTGTGGTCCCACTTTTAATTCGCCATGTTCTTGTACTCCCACCTTAGCATTAAAGTCCCCCATAACAACATTGAAGTGAGTTTTGGTGGTGTTATCAAGAGCCTTTGCAATGTCCTCGTATAAGGCCTCAACTTCGTCATCAGCATGTGTCGACGTGGGCGCATAGACTTGTACTATCTTAAGGGAGTATCTCTGATTAAGCTTGAGTATAACATATGCCACCCTCGACGACACACTACTGATCTCCAGTACGTTATTTCTGAGGACTCTATTGACCAAAAATCCAATACCTCCCTGTGAAGCCTGGTCGCCTTGCCGATAATAGAGCATATTGCCCGATTCTAGGGTTATCATGTCCTCCCCCTCTCTTCGGACTTCCGACAGCCCCAAAACATGCCATTTAATTCTGCTCAGCTCTATTTCGATTTCAGCGAGGTGTTCGTCCGCTCTCAATGTCCGTGTATTATACGTTGCCAAATACATCCGATTTTTATGGTAGCTGTCCGAAACCCGGTGATTCTTTGCACCCCCTGCTCTACCGTGACCACGTCCGCTACCGTGAACGGGAATAGTAGGGCTGCCGGGGACTAGGGGCCGTTGTGTTGTGACGCTATTCATGGGAAGATATGCCCGTAATGGCCACGCTGGGCAGGCGTGTTGGCCATCGCAGGGCCAGACTGCTTGCACCAGTGTCGCTGCTGCCCGACACCGGTCTGCGTCATTTATTCCAGTCCAGCTCGTGTGAATGGTTATACCGCCATTATTCGGTCGTCATAGCCTCGTTCGTTGATCAGCAGGGGGCACCACGGGCAGGTGAGGTTGACATTTGGAGCGCTAAGGTGGTGTTGCACTCCCTTACCCCCTAAGTCTCATTTACACAAGGAGAATTTCTCGAATACGAGCGAAATTTTCAACATTTCTACAACGAGCATCGCTTTTATAACTGATACGAGTTTTCGTCATAATGTATAATAATGTAATGTAATGTATAATCGCGGGCGAAAATTGTATGGAAAGTTATCTCTTAGCATAATCGCAAACGATTTCTTGCCGCTCGCATTCGAGAAACTCTTCTTGTGTAACTGACGCCTGAGGGTACGTTTATGCACACGCGGGGCGTTGCGCGGCGCGTGGTGCGTCGTGTCGTGCGATGAACTCAAACATAATATGGCCAAGTATGAGAGCGTTCATACAGAAAACGTTTGTGTTGAACCCGGCGGAGCACGCGGGGGGCACCGCGGCGGGCACCGAGGTCACGCGGCGCGTTGCGCATCGCATGGTGCGTCGCGTCGCGCGGTTAAATGAGAGCGTTCATGCAGAAGCGTTTGCGTTGAACGGGGCGGCGCATGTGGCGGGCACCGCGGCGGGCGGCGCCGACAACGCGCCGCGTGTGCATAAACGTACCCTGAGTTCTAGACTGGAACTAATCAATGCATGCGGGGAATACGACTTAATCTTCGCATGCGGGAAACTTGGATGGCTCATCATCCTACGTTGTCCACAGCCTTGTAGTGTATTATTTTATTTTACCGACAATATATCTACTTTTACTTACTCTTCATTCCAAAAGAACAGGAAAATGGTAGAGTTTATTGTAATATCGTTTCCTCAATCCTATTAACCGTGGCGTCTGTCCTAATCTACGAGGTATTGTTGGGAGACTGCGTTACTGAAACGAGATTAATATCGTCCCGAGCGTGCCATGGGAATCGATTTACCTTACCTACCATTCCTTAGACTGAAGACGCATTGCGGTAGAGTAAGTAGAAGCGACATGAAGCTATTATTATTTCATTATTCAGTTTGGCCGTATTCAATAGCAATCTGTTTGCAGTTCTCGACTACTTTTTATCCACGTTGGATTTAGGTTTTTAAAAATTCTTGTTTAGTCAGGGTTCAAAAGTAGCCTATATCACTCCTCAACTATACTCATTAAAAAATCAAGTCGATTCGTAGCGCTGTTGCCGGTTGCGGCGTAATTGAAGGTGTGACTAGCAAATCAACAAACCAACAAACAGACACTTTCGCATTTATATAGTTATGACACATCACGCATTTATCAGTTAAGATCGAATACGGCAATCGAATTACACGACATTTATGAATTTACACTAGTCTGTAATCGAAAAAGCTTGATCTAATATACCAATAAGGCATTGCTTGTTCACGGTCACTACCCGTTTTTCTGAACCCGGAAACAGTGTGAACGTGAACAGTTCGTGTGGACTGTTATTGTGTCACAGTTACCAAAAACTTGAAAGTTACACTACATGTACAACACAGAATATGTACCTACTTAAATGTGCGCCTGAACAATAAACCTCCCTGACCACGAGTGTCCATTCATTAACAACCCATCAACGGCTCACTTCTGAGCGCAGGTCTCCTTTCAGAGAAGGGTTATAGGCCATAATCCATCACGATGGCCCAATGCGAATTGGCGGACTTCACACATCGTCGAGAACATTATGAAGAATTCTCAGATGTGCAGGTTTCCTCACGATGTTTTCGTTCACCGTTGAAGCAAGTGATATTTAATTGCTTAAAAGCACTTGACTCCGAAAAGTCAGAGGTGCGTACCCGGGATCGAACCTGCGACCCCCCGAATAGGAGACCACAGTCCTAACCACTAGGCTATCACTGCTATAACGAGTGTCCATTAACGGTATTTAAATTTTATTCTAATAACCATTGTTGATGTACTGTACAATGTACATACACTTACTTTGAAAAAATATTAGTAGAAATATTAGAACATTGTAAAAAACATAGGACACCTATCTAACCATAATGGTAGAACCCTTTTAGCGCGAAAAAAGTCAAGCTACAGTTTCCGTTGGGAATACATTGGAAGAAAGTAGAGTAGGCTAATTTTGTCAGTTATTTATGGCCCTTGCGAAAAAACAGTGGCTCTCAAGAGATTTGCCAACCTAAAATATTGCCTTAATATTATGTAATAATAGATAAAATACCTAAGAATTTAGATGGTCATACATTTTATAAGTAGTTTGTCTGCATAAACAGACTAGTTTATGCACTTCGGGCTTTGAGTATTAAACGTGTTGGTTTAATACTCAAAGACTTCGGGTGATTAATAGACTGATTAAACACTTTTATTTCTAAAAAATAAAATACGTTTGGACGGCAAAAGCACTTTTTAAACCGAACCAAAATCTTTTTTATCGCCTAAACAATATTGCAGCCATTGGCCATCGAGTATTACTCGAAAAACTTGAAAAATGGCAGACCTTTAAAGACCTATTATGAAAAATTCTAAAACTACTAAACTAACTTTTTTTATGTGAAAAAAAGCGCTTGATCACAATTCCGCTTTGAGTAATAAACCAACACAGGAGAGGACTTGACCCCTAATTTATTCGCAAAAAAGTCTGTCAATTACGGTGGGGGGCGAGGTAGCACACATGAAAACTTGCTTACTACAGTTGCATTTTTCCATCACGTCGCTATGCACGCACACAATATAATTAGCAAACACTACCTTAAAGTATATGCACACTATCACATTCACACACAGGGACGCTCTATCATTATGAAACAATCGCATCATTTGTGTAAGCATTTTAGGGATTTGACACTATCGATTATCGACTTTCGATAAGTTTTTCTAATAATTATTTACAACAGAGTTACTTTATTCGAGAGTAAATTTTTTTGTTCGAGATCTTTAACATGGTAGGTATATAGAAGCGCTAGGAAACGAGGTTCTTGCCGTTATTTTAGTCATAATATGCCTTTGCTATTAGATTGACTCTTTGTAGGCTTTTAGTACTTGCGTAAAGATACAGCTAGAAACTTTGGACTATATTGACGCTGGAAAGCGATCTAGCTTATTTCGAAAAATAACAAAATGACTTTTTTATATATTTGGAAGAAAAAGATACTGCGTCGGATTGTCGGATTTTCGTTTTCCTATGACATTATTTTTCTAAGATACTATGTTGACCTTCTCTACATGTTTATATTATATTTTTTGTTATTCATATTTTTCAACGTACTCAAAAATGCTGTAAATACTAAGACACCATCTATTTTTCAATATTATACAGATACTTCAAAAAAGTTATCAATACTTTTTAGCAGTGCAGTGCACTTAGGTGTACTGTAAGGACTTAGGATTATCTGATTATTAACAGATTTTGTAGATACCAAGGTATTTACTCCGTCACTATACTCTCAATCTCATGCTGAAAGCATGCTGTAGGTACCACAGTATATCACCTTAGAGCAGCTGTTTAGTTATGATTTAAGGTTATAAGCCACCAGGGAGTGCTGTACTTTGTCATAGATTTTTAATAATATTGTTTATTAAGTTGAGAGATATTTAATTTTTATTTGAATACGTAGTGGGTATTAATATTGAACACATTGATTTTTTAAGTAATCTTGTTTAAATAAACATACAGCATTTTTAATCAAACATCATTTGTTTTATTTATGTTTAAAGCGAAATTTACGATGTATCTATTTCTAAAAAGTATATTAAGTACAAACTGTTAGGACTACATCATGTTTCCTTAAAAATAAATACAGCATAATTAGCATTTCAGAGTTTAGAGTTATTTCGTGGTTTCATATGTATCAAATACCAAGTTACAGCAACATTGCTTCTTGAAATTGAAAAACTATTAGTCGAAATTGATATAAAACTAATGTATAAAACTAAAGTAATTCTACTTTAGAATTATATAATTAGTATCATCTGATGTGTTACATTAAAAAATATGCTTTTTGAAAAAAATCTGCTCCTGATAGCTTATTATGAGCTGTTATAATTTTTTAAAACGTTATTGGCTCTGGTTTAAAGTTCACTTTTTCGATTTACAAGATCGTTTTCCAGCGTTGAATAATATTCTCTCAGTCCAGTATGGAGGAAACATAAAAAGGAAAAACTGAACCCTAAAAAAAAAATTTTATTTAAAGTTATGATTGGTAAGTTAAAACTTGTACCTACATACTTTACTTGGAAAGCTTATTTTTTTCATCTACTTCATCTGAACGAAGTGTATATTTGTTTGTAATGCTAGGCTGCCGCCATGGCTATAGTGGCCACCCCATCTGTAATAAAACACCGCCAAGCTATTTAGCTTTCCGGTAAACCTAGCTGGATGAATAAGAAGTATGGGTACTTTAATTCAATTGCCAAGTTTTAATGAACCAAATATGTATAGAATTTAAATATTTTTTTTCGTCAATGAACCATTAGTAAGACGATAAAAATATCTCGGTATAAATAATTTATACAATCCCCCCACCAATATCGACATATGAAATCTTGCTGTCCAGCCCTAATTTTATTGCGGTGTGGCCGACTTCATAAAATTAAAGTCCTAATTTTCGAGTAAGAAAGACTTATGTAGAACTTATCATTATTATTAAACAATTTTTTAGTCTCGTTTTCATTATTTTTTGTATTATATTTGTGAAAATCCTTTCTTAGCGGATGCCTACGTCATAGTAGATATGCGTTGATAAATCAGTGAGTCAGTCACCTTTTCATTTTATATATTTAGAAAATCATATCACACTGGCTATGTGGAAATATATACCTATAAATTTTGAAATAATTGAGTAAAAAAACTAATTTTATGAATTCGCTGAGTTTATGGAGCTCTAGCTGCATCAATGCATTTTAAACAATAGTGGGAGAGTACCAGCCAATCAGACACCATTGCGATCGTTATAATAATGCAATCATTTTAACCGACTTCAAAAAAGGAGGAGGTTCTCAATTTGATTTTTTTGTATATTTGTTACCCAATTATTCCGCCAAATAATGAATGGAATTTGATAATTTTTTTTTTGTTTAGTAGGGCATACTTCAGAGGTGGTTCCCATATAAATTTTTGTTGATATAATGTTAGATGTTACTCCATAACTACGTCAAATCTGAACCGATTTCAATTTTTTTTGAAAGAAAGCATAATAAGGTTGGGCCTATTTAAAAGGTGAAGAGAAGATGATTCATATCTTCGGTGATGGAGGAAGGAACTCAATAATTAAGAGCAAATTGCTCGCGATCAGAGATATACACAAAAAAGCTTAAAATAATAATGTAAAAAAAAATATCTTTAAAAAACCGACTTCATACGCCGATCGGGCAAAGTTGGGCTAGCGTCGCGCATTAGTTTCATCATTTATATTTAGGCCCGCCCGACTTCAACATACATGTACAAATTAAAATTGTTTTATACTTTGTAGTGGCGTTTAAAGTCGGTTTTATAGAAAGAATTTTTTATCATTATTTGATAATCCCACAGACGATCAAAGTTCGTATTTATATATCTAGTCATATTTTACTTAAAGCTTATAAATTAGTCGTTCACCCCTTCCTATTCTATCGTGATTTTAATTTTATGGGATCAATTTATAATGCAGTTCAAGATAAAGGTCTCTAAACGAATAGTAAGTAGGAAGATTAATTTTCAATATTTTCCCCAAATTATTTCATGTACGATTAAGTAGCAACATTTTCAGATCGACAGTTTTCTTAAGTTTTCTGCATAAGTATTGCATTATTTGGATAAAATAATACATCAGAAGTAAATAAATGTTATTCTTTAGTAAACTGGATGTTTTAAATATTTTTTTAAAAGAAAATACTCTCATATTCGGCATTTATAGCGGAGCTCATTCCCCGCTAACCATACGTAGTTGACAGGCGCGTGACTCGAGTCAAACAGTTTTATATAACGAGTAGGACCAGTGCTCATACCCAACTTACAGAGGGGTACGCGCGTCAATTCTTCTCCTGTGTTGGTTTATTACTCAAAGCAATTCCGTCAAGAATTAGTAGGTAGTAATATCTAAATAGAAGAAGATATTTTGGTATGTAGGTACTCCCCCACATAAAATTCCTGTGTATTTTAAACAATACCTAAGTATTACAATTTGATATATTTTCCAGTTTAACAGTAAAACTTCTTTTTTTTTTGTGGTAAGACCCGTGCGTAAGAACAATTATTATCTTTAATCGAAGATTGATCATTTTTCATTTATTTCCCATCAGGTCAAATTGAGAGCGCCGTAAAGTATTAGGAGCCGCAAGATAATAAAAGTACGTAATGGCTTTGACACAGGACCTTGAAATCACCATGAATATAAAGTAAGTACGCTGCAGGCGCAGGGTAAATTGAAAATTCTAAATTATTTATTTCATGTAGGCCATTTTCTGGCTCTCATGACAAGTTGAGACTCTACCACAGTTCCGAAAGCAGATTCTGCTGAGAAGACCCCGCAAGAAACTCAGTATTTGCTCTAAGTGTTATATGTAGCTTATATCTTTAATTATTTCCTATTAGAATCTGGGTACGAATGTCTGAAGTTATTTCATTGATCGTAATTGTATTCGATGACATTAGCGTGAAAGTAAAATAAACCATAAAAGCATTGAATTAGAACTCAATTTCGTGTATGCATTCTTATACGTTTTCGCATGTACGATAAGCTCCATAACGCTCCATATTAAAATCGGTTGTACTGAATTGGTGATTTTAAATCAATACAGTCATGGATTATTTTACTTCGACGCTATAATGTCATCGAATACGAATACGATCAATCGAATTTTTCCGAACCGTGGTAGAGTCTCGACTTGTTAAAAGTGTCACAAGATTGCCTACATTAAATAAAATTTTGAATTTATATTTAATTTAATTTTTTTTTAGTAGGTAGGACTATATTACTTTAATAAAAGACAGTAGATACCTACTTATAATTTTGCTTCGTAAGTTCTTTTTTTATCATAACGTCCCAAATATAAATGCTAATATCTTTGGGATAGCGGTTAAGACTTCAGCCTCCTTTTCCGAAAGTCTTTAGAAAGGAGTTACATGCGTTTTAAGCAATTATTAATTGATTTCACGGAAAATTAATTAATTGATGGATTGATTGATTAAACGGTGACCTGGCACGAACCCCGACCTCCTGGAGAAGAAATCCGAAGTCATATAAGGCACTCGTACATAAATGTTATTTCCATTTTGATGTCAAAATGTTTATCATAATTCAGGGTTCTCTTATTTTAGGTAGGTAATATTATTTTCAACGATTCTAGATCTTTAACTTGAATTTGTATCAATAAACTGAGTAACTTAAAGTCAGTGAGGCGGAAAATGATAGGGCGCGTTTATTGCGAAATTTCAGTTTCAGTCCGCTTTGTGAGGCGACACTCATTGTTAATTCTTGTCAATTAGTCCGAACGATTACATCGCACTTATTTCCCTGGAGGCTGTTGCTAATATACAGCTATTGGCTATTAGGCCAATTGACATCTAAGGTCTTGTGTCGCTGGTAATTTGAGCTATAGTAAGTATATAGTTACGTCAAATGTTATGCGTCCATCTTTATCGATAAAATCCAGTTTTGGTATTGTCCTAAAAATTTATGATGTTGCTGCATCAATGCATTTTAATCAATAGCGGAGAGTACCAGCCAATCAGAGATGATTGCGGTCGTAAAACTGTTTAGACAACTCGACAGTAAGTAGGTACAGTTAAAGTTCACTGCTATTGCCGTCGTCAAATTGGTCTGCTTTTTTTCTGGTAAGACGGTTCCGGCGTAGTGATGATCGATGTAATCGTGTGGAAAGGTGCCGAGTTCGATTCTGACAGGGGTTAGTTATAATCTAGTATACAGGGTTAATTTTAATTCACCAACAACCTCCCACATGGAACTTCTATGCATAATACTGAACAACATTTGTTCAACGACTTTGCACATAACTCTATAAATACCAAAAAAAATCAAAGTTTTTGTTGAAGAGTCTGTCATTTTTTTAACTCTTAGGTCATTTTATGTAATGTCTTTGTCACACCTGCGTGAAGCGTCGAGTACTAAGTTACTAACCACGCAACAATTAACGTCCGAAGTTATCGCTTCGTATTTACAAATGCTTTGTGATGTGTATTACTAACACCAGGCTGAACTATCGTTTGCAAGTCCATAATTTCGCGTTTATATTTCGCGAACAGCAAAAAGGCTTTCCGCGGCGACAGACGTAAGTATCGGACAAGCATTAAGTACCGAATATCGAGTGACCGCGCGTCAAATTCCCTTTGAGACGTGTCGCATAGAGTTTTTAAAATTTTAGAACAGAAAAATAAATATTATTTATTTTTTATGAAAAAAAACTTTTTTATTTTTAGGCATTTTAAAAACTCGTGGAACAAAAGTTATTTATTTACTTTGATGCATAGAAGTTACATGTGGGAGGTTGCTGGTGAATTAAAATTAATTGTGGAACTCCCCCTCATTGTGGAAACACTGCATACATAGCATAGTATCTTTTGTATTGTAAACTTGTTTTGAAAAGAGCAACCGCCGAGTTTCTTGCTGGTTCCTCTCGGCAGGAAGGACATTCCGAACCAGTGGTAGACTCATCGACGATTCAAAAGCACTTGTAAAAAAAGTTTAATTGAATAAAAATTTTTCTATTCCATTCTATTCTGTTCTATATTTCACAGTATACCTAGTGAAAATCGCTTCCATCTTAGACTGCATCGTCACCACCAGATAAGGTCGCAGTCAGTGAGTACTTGTAACATGAAAAAAAATGTTATGAGTTTAAAAAGAACATTGGAAAATCACAAAATGAATTTTTTTAAATATAACATTTTAGAATACCAAAGAAAAACTCATTATGGAATTATGTATTAAAATAGAAGCGGAAGTTTTCCGTTTAATTAAATCGGTTCTGCAGTTTTGAGCTAATCTGTGCATAATTTAACAGATAACAAGAATCTTTATGGTTATTGAAAATGAGATTTCACATTGGCGCGGATTTAAATGGATTTAAAATGGACTCCATTCGTGGGCGTTGAGAATTGAAATATTGAACCGAACATAACAATACTTGTTTATTAAGTTTATCGTTTTGAACACAGGGACCATTAGGTTGTCTAGAAACGAAATAATAAAACTATTTTAATGTTCATTTCGTCTGCATTTTAATAAAAAACTAGCTGATGCCCGTGAATTCATCCGCGTGGATTTTTAAAATCCCGCGGGAACTCTGATTTTCCGGGATAAATTAATATGCCTATGCAAAAAATCACGTCAATCCCTAGCTTTGTTGTAGCGTGTTTGGAGGACAAGTCAACAAACCATTGAACTAGACAACTAAAAAACTAAAAAACCAAATACCAATAAACAAACACACTTTCGCAATGATCGCATTTTATTCGTTATATGCCTACATGTCTCATTTTAGCAATAAATCGCATCATCCCGATTGCATTTTTGTAGCTTCTTTGGTGCCTGTACCTATATTATGAAAGTTCAATAAAATAAGTTTATGACTGACATTATCAATGATTACGATCCTCCAGATTCAATTTTGATCTTTCCTCGATACCCTAAGGCCGTTTATTTTCCGCTTCCGTTTATGATTCATAAACATAGTACGTTGGTAGGTACTACAGACCAACACGTCATAGGACAGGATATTAGGATACTATTGCTACAGTATTATGTGGCAATTAATACTTAATGTATTTCATCATCGTTATTTAAAATAGTTTAAAAATTATCGATATCGATACCGATACAGCTTAGTGAATTTCCTAAAAAATGTTGTGGATTAGAGTTCGACATAACCGTCCGTGGCCCAGGCGCGGTGGTATCCATGATGGATTTCCCCATAAAAAAAAATTATTTTCCGAATTAAAACAGACCTACCCTTGAAAATTATGTTTCAGATATAAAGGTAAATGATATCAGTGAAATAATATCGTCAATTCCCATGTATCGGGAAAATTGATATATCACCAATATATCGGTATCGGTCGCATCCCTTATTTTCGGACCCTAATGATACCTTTTCCCCTCAACATGTCATATTGAAATAGTTCTACCTACACTAGTAAAATAACTTACGTATAGTTCGAAGGATTAATTCGGTATAAGTAAGTCTTCTGTGGATTATACTCGTATCGTCAAAGGGATCTAAAGGCTCTTAATACTTAAGCTTCTCACACGTCTTCATAAATAAATAGTACAAGTAATATAAATTAACGCTTTCACATCTTGTTTATACTTGTGTATAAGCTTGAAGCTGAGTGAAATGCGGTAGATTCAATAAAGTGCTGGTTTACCAACGTTCGATCCATGTCTGTAACTTGATCTTTTGGATTTACTTCTTACCATTCCTCCTAATATACATGTGTATGTATATATATTTTGTTTGTTTGTCGGCCATAATATTTTATTTAACATCGGAGCCGAAATCGTACCCTTAGCCGTGGTGTATGCAAAGGGCTTTTTATCCATAACTCATAAAAAGACATTATAATTAGAAGAAGCCACAAATAATCCTCAATAGCGAGGAATACTTTGCAGAGACGGAGAGGTAAAGCTTTATTAAACTCTTCAAAGTGCTACGACCTCTACAGCACGTCGCGTCGGCGTAGCTCCTCTCTACGGGATTAAATGGTAATTGAAACATCTGCAAGCTATTCCTTGCACTACGTTTGCTGGCTTGAATATTTTAATAGCACAAAAATAAAAACTGTACAAAGAGCAATTTTTATTTTTATTACAAAAAATAAAAATAAATTCAGAATTGTAACTTATAAAATTCTGGCGGTCATTTTTGTAATAAATTTTAATTACAAAAGTAAAAATTACATGTGAGCTTGTAACAAAAGATTTTATTGTTTGCGCTTAGGGCCTATTTCACCTATTTAAGTTCCTATATTTTAACTAGATATTATTTTATAATATAATTTTCTTCAGCCCATTTTTTTTGTGTAATTACAATATGGATGTTACCGCAGAGAGCGATGCGCTATTGCGTCATTTTATCAAAAGAAAACATAAGTAAGTGTTTACCGTGTGCGAAAACTCATAAAATGGAATTAAAAAAATATACAAAGTGCTGATTTCACAAAGGGCGAGTAACGATTAAGTGAGGAATAAATTGGGCGTTCTGACAGTTTTTGTATTGAAAATCTGCCAAAATATCTTTACGCTCGGATAAGACATAGGTATTTTAAGTTGCTGAAATCAACCCTAAATTACCTGACTAACTAAAACATAATAATTATAAAGACAAAAGATATTGGAACAAGTTAAAAATTATTGAATGGATAATAAAATAAATAAAAAATGTAAGTAAGCAAATCGAAACATAAAATTAAAAAAAAATAACTACCCTTTGCCCGCAAGTTGCCTTGATGTGCAGTTAGTTAAAGTATTAAGTTACTTAAAACATCACCACTAGTTTTTCCTGTGTTTAGTGATAAAACAGGATAAAACCTAGCTTGTCACTCTCAAGATCTTCAACTAAAGCCATACAAAAATCACGTTAATCCGTGGCTCTGTTGCTGCGGGACAAACAAACATACTATACATACAAAATTATTGCAATTTTGTACTATTAGTGTATTTTAACATAAAGGAAAATTGGCATCTTGCCAGCGTGGCACCGAGCCGCGGGACCAATCATTGGCTAACGATTAAAGGCTTGAACACACTAATATAATAATCAGTTTTATTTTTGGACTTGTGATTATTCCGATTCATCCGCTGTTTGCCATAAAGGCAGTCCGCACTGCGCAACAATCTTAGACCATTTATCTAAAATAGTAATTTTCTTCATTTACTGCTTATACGACTTAAATATAGTGCGGCTCCTACGCGCTTCCCAGTATATAGTGTATATATATAGTGTTGTTTAACAACTTAGAAAATATATTATTCTATATTTGTATATGAGAACTCGATACAAAGTAATAGAGCGGAAAAGTAGCAATCTAAAAAACTTCAAAAATTGTTGTCTATTCTGCGAACTATGCATATAAAAAAGAAAAATTCAACAATGCCGATCGCCCAGTTCATTCATTCTATACTATGCGGTTAGACTTAGACGTGGTTTCGAATTTCCAAACGCAAATCGATCTTGCACGCGGGAAGTCAATTATTAGCTGTCAGTTCAGAAACGCGCGGAACTGCGCTGCGAATCTAAAAATGTGAATAGTTTCGACTGGAAGCATTGATTGACGAAGGGAAAATATAATAAAAACAAGGAATATAAATTCTCGATCAATTTCATATAAGTATTAATTTATTATATTGAATGATTCGTTTTTAATTTATTATGGTTTTATTATATTTTTATTATAGCCTAAGTGATTAAACCTTCGGCTTTCGTCTTTGGGAGTGCCTGAGGGTCGAATACAAAAAATTCTAAAAGGATAGTTTTTAGGAGTTATGGGCGTTAAATGTCACTAATGCTTTAACCGTAAACATAGTATTTTGAAGAGAAACGTCCAGATTTCTACCTGAGAGTTCTTCATATTAATGTTCTCAAAATACTTCATTATGATCTTATATTTTACGAATAGTATTTTCGTAAAAATTAGTATAGTTTAGTTATAAACTACGATTTATTTTTATGACACTATCCAAAAATTTTGCTCAAATAAACTAAAAGGAAAAAAAATCGGCCAAGTGCGAGTCGGGCCTCGCTCTTTTAGGGTTCCGTTAAAAAAAATTTAATTAAAATATTTTCATGTACCCATGGAAATATTTTTATTTAATTTTTTTAATTTAATTTAATTTTTATTATTTGTTGTTATAGCGGCAATAGAAATACATAATATGTGAAAATTTCATCTGTCTATCTATTACGGTTTACGAGATACAGCCCGCTGACAGACGGACGGACGGACGGACGGACGGACGGACGGACGGACGGACAGCGTAGGCTTAGTAATAGGGTCCCGTTGGTACCCTTTGGGCACGGAACCCTAAAAAAGCAATGAAAATGGTCATGAACTTAAGAGGTCCAAGATAGGTATATCCTAGCGTAGTAAATAATACTCATAAACATTAATGCGTTTGGTCCGTCACTTATAATTTAAATCATCGATTTATCTAGTCTCAGTATCTAAAAGGAAGGTGACTGACTGGTCTATCAACGCATAGTTCAAACCACTGGACTTTTCAGGCAAAAATTTGGCATACAGATAGCTATTATGACGTAAAAATTATGACGTAGGTGTCATGTTTTAATTTATTAATAAGATATTGTTTTGATTTTTGTTGATTGAGTATCATGATTTTCAATTAAATAAGATATGACTTTTAAAAACTAAGAGTATGTGTTTTGACTTGAATGAATTATCGTTTGAGTCAAAACACAGTCTTTATTAAAAACGTTAGTTCTCGTTGAGCGTTGGAGCGGACTGTGGCTCCATAAGCGTTTTCGATATTTACGTTTATATTTTAAAAGATGTGCTGTCGTGGAGTT
This sequence comes from Oeneis ivallda, assembly GCA_029955525.1. NCBI lineage: Eukaryota > Metazoa > Arthropoda > Insecta > Lepidoptera > Nymphalidae > Oeneis > Oeneis ivallda. The sequence goes on from JARPMR010000006.1 coordinate 22,722,661, forward strand.
TCTTTGCCATTTCTTCTCCACGACTATAGCACTTGCAAAACGGGCAGTAGAGTCATTTTTATAATAAATGGATCTATACCGAACAACATAATAAATGGATAGATTCATTACTGAACAACATAATAAAATACAGATAGATATTGATGAAGGAGTTTTCTTTACAAAAGCATAAAATAAAAAATAGGGTGAAATAAGGGTTTGTAAAATCGAACTTAATATGAGCGAAGCCGTGGGTAAAAGCTAGTTATTCTATGAAGTTTCAAGTGGTTTCGAATCCAGAATTTCTAAATGCATAATCGATGTTCGCAAGCGGGAAGTCAATTAGACGCCCGCAGAATCGCGCTGTGAATCAATTTAACTTGAACTGGAGGCACATTGGAGGCATTGATTCACGCCATTTCATAATAGCAGCTCTGCCGCTCGTTTTACCGTTTATCACCTCAATATTTTACGCGTAAAATAATTTTGGCACTGCCTGAAATATTGTTAGAAGCATAAAATTTTCATTACCTACCAAGGTAATTTATGTACATAAAATCATGTTTTACCTTTTAAATCCATTAAAATTTTCCGTTGGAATGACTTGTAGTGCTATCTTTCTTTAGTAACTATGAACTGTATTATCTAGGTACCTTCTTAGTGGAAGGGTCATTATTCGCACTAGTGTGTCATTTTACATAAACAAATAAATTAACGTTTATGTAAGTAAATAAATAAAGATATTATGGGTTAAAGTTGAAAATCAGGGTGCTCCGTCTGTCTGTTATAACTTATATATCTCAGAAAATGTTGCACGACATTTAGCATTAGGGACCTACTTACAGTTATTTATTAAACACCATTTGTACATGTCCACAACACAGAGTAAAGAATACAGAGATTAATGGTGGAAACAAACACAAAGATGTAAAATATAAGTAGGTATAAATACTTAGGCGGCATTATTGTCCTACCTACTTACTAGTATAATTTTTTCCAATAAATAGGGCAAATCAAAAGGATCCAGATTCCAGTGTAGGTACACAACATTAGTGGAGTCACTTAGTTAATGAAAAATTCAAGAGGATTATATTACCCTATACACCTATCCATAAAACAAAATCACTTAGGCTCGTTACGGCTGAATGGGCTCACGCAGGATATCGTCTCCCTCGGGATATCCTCCATATTGAATCCACTAAGCTAGCTATAGACTAACGCCGATAACATTCAAGAAGACTCAATAAGAAAGGAGAATGCAGAAAACATCCCTATTGTTGCGTCACTTAAATGTGTCTTAACCGTTTATGAAAAAAAAACTCATTTTGATTTATAATTACACTTATAGTACCTATTTATTTAAGTTATAAGCATAACTAGCTGATGCCCGCGACTTCGTCCGCATGGATTTAGCTTTTAAAAACCCCGCGGGAACTCTTTCATTATCCGAGATAAAAAGTAGCTCTCCCGGTCTGAGGAACCACTACTACATCCATTACTATACCCATTATAGTGACTTGACAGAAACGCGGTCGAACGGGATAAAAAGTATCCCATGTCCGTCTCCTGGTTCTAAGCAACCTCTCCACCAATTTTCAGCCAAATCGGTTCATCCGTTCTTGAGTTATAAATAGTGTAATTAACACCACTTTCTTGTAGATATATAGATGGGGTTTATAAGCTTTAACGAACTACGTATACTTTGTTTTGCTATTACTTCCATAGCCATTACTTCCATGGTTATTTGCGGAACCGCCATATTTTGCCGTGGTAACTTTGAGTATTAAACCAACCGTGGTAAGCAATGTGTGGTCAAATAAAAGGTATCACTTTATTACGAGTTCATTTTTTAAAGAGAAAAATGGAGAATAATAAGCGGATCCTGTCTGGAGCAGACCAAATCAAAATCTGCTCGTGTGACAGCATATTACTCGTGTTATAGACACGATTCATTTTAATTGAATTATAACGTTATTAATGTGAAACTATTTGCTACGTTTCATATTATCAAACAAGTATTTTCTAATTTAAACAAATCTACGTTTATATAGAACCTCGAGCTTATGGGGGAAAAAGCAGTTTTTTTAAATTTAGGTAAGTAGTAGTAATAAAAGGTATAGGCCTACAGCTACTCTTTCATACAACCGAAAAGAGTGGGTTTGAGTAAATGAAGCTCAGTTCAGCGGTTTATTTGGCTTAAACACTCTATTTTATTAGATAATTGGATTTTTCCATTTACATTTCGTAAGTTGATATACCTATTATGTATATGATACAACGCCGAAAACTAGACCGTTTTCACGGAATATAAATGTAAAATAAATATAAGTACTCGTACCTACTTACATAGAAAGCAATTTTTACATTGTGGGTTGTTAAAACAAAAATGTTTTGAATATGGTAATTTGCTAGATTGTCTTTGGACCACAATGTTTATGTATTAATGTCAGTATACCCTCTCCTCCGATCACAGTAATCGAAGATCCGCCCATTCATGTGGATAAAATAATACACCGATACGAAAGCAACGATGAAGAATATTATACTCGTATATTTATATAAGCTCATTTTAGCTTTTATTCGCAAAAGTGAAAGCTTGGAACAATAGTATGAGAGCGCGCAAGACCGAGGCCTCTGGAAGTCCATACAAGAGACGTTTGTCCAGCAATGGACATCTATCGGTTGATAAAGATTAAAGAAAAAGCTGAAGAAGAAGATAAACTTTAGAATTTACCTACTTAGTTACATAATAGGTATAAAATAGAGATTAACTAAGTATAGAAGCTTCGGTAGGGGACCGAAATTACAGTAGGTACACGTCTTGTTATAACCCAAATCATCCGATTACTAATACCCTGATTAAATTAATATACTAGTTAATTAAATAATAATGCACATAAAAGCAAATAACACGACATCTCCATAGTAAATTGGATGTAATGTGTCGTCAGCTAAGGGTTATGTTATCCTTATCTCGTGGGGGAACCCCGACTGTGCGTTATTACCTTAATAAGCTTTTGTGGTTAACGCGAATATCTACCAATATTGGGTAATTTAACGAGATAAGTACCCTCTAAGGTTTATTTAATTAGGTATACCTACTTGTTATTACATTAGGTACTACTTACGAAATGTTGCATGTAAAACTTGCAACCAGGCAAAGTTAAATTCAAAAACATTTTCATTTTGGTACCTACTAGTCTATTGAAATCGGTAAATACTATTAATATTATTGAAGAATGGTTATTTTTTCATAAACTAAATTATATCTATCTACATTAGGTTTATTTATGGAATCAGGATCAAATGGAATAAAGTTACTAAATAAAACAGGAAACAACTGTAAATCAAAAAAAATATTTTTAAAAAGCAAGCTTTTCGTAGCTGGATACATTGTCAGACCTGGATATCATCTAGGATCAGTTTCTTTCAGTCACCTTCCAGCTCCATCATCAGACCTTGGTTACCATTGAAAAACAAACTACTCGTCAAGACGATTCAAACGAGCCCAAACTCGATGAGGTTGTGTCGTTTCATTGCGGAGTTCCTATGGCCACCTTCCAGCTCCATCATCAGATCAGCACCATGTCATCATAATATTGCATTGTCACGCGATTTACACATGTATCCCAAATTTCAGCAAAATCGGTAACCGGGAAGTGGATCAAATTTAATTTGCAAGATTTGATGACAAACATCACACAGGTGAAACTAAAATAAAAGCTTGTAAAAACTAGCGAAGCGAAGTCAACAACTCTACTTGGGAAAATACTGAATTTCTCATAATTGAAGAGTAGTTGGGCATCTTCTAGGCAAGCGCGCTCCATCGTAGGCTTATCTTAGGCTGTATCTTCACTTACCATCAGGTGAGATTGCAGTCAAGTTCTAGTCTATACCTACCTATATTAAAAAAAAATTACCTTATTAATTAAATTAATTCATTATAATTAATTACCTTATCCTTTCATTGCGTCATCCAATCAGTCAAATATCAATTGATTAATGCAACTTTTCTTTTCCGAAAACTCCAATTTATTTTTAACAAGAACCTATCACTGATTTTAACAAGTAGGTAACCCCGCGTAGCATAGAGAAAATGGCTTATATTCTGATCTAATGATAGGTATCAACGTGTTTAGTTTACGAAGGGCTAATAGAATAAGGTTTCGCGAAAATTGGGCAGCGGCAACGACCAACGGAGAACAAAGAGGATAAAAAGGATTTTCCAGAGGTCAGCGGCCGAATAGGTATCTTGTTAACACAATCAGGGTTTTAAGGAAAGCAAATTAATTTACGTGGTAAATTAATTTACGTGGTACATTAATTTGCCTACGTGGAAAATTAATTTTCCTTAAGCTTTGACTATGAGGTAAAGGTAGCTGCAATGTTAGTCATGCGGTGATCCTTTTTTTTTCGAATTTTGAATGTCCACGACACCCTGTCATTGTCATGTCATTCTCAGAACATGGCAATAAAAATATTGCAAGGCGGACGCGGACGGGCCAGCAGATGCGAAAGTCTATGTTTAGGTCTAGAGAGCCATCACTAGTATTGACAACAATATGCACTTCTCTCTCTCACTTCTCTCTTCTCTCAGCCAATAAGGTGCGTTTCATTTCAGCGATCGATAGGTATTTTTTTGCTTGATGCTCTTCAAAAATGTAAGCACGGAATTGGACCTTGGTAGTCGTTAGGTAAATCTGAATTACCTATCAGGTAGGTAAATTACAAGTCTCGGGTATTATTGGGGGCAATATCGTAATTCAACAAGACCCTTATTAACAATTTGAATAGTTAAAAAGGCTATAGCTATTACATTATAGCTATAGCCTTTTAGTATTTTAACATAATACAGTCCGGCGGACAACATTTTTGAAGTAATTTTGCTACTACTAGATCATTTTGTCGATGGGCTCATTCGACACGTCAATCTATACCATATCAGGCCGATAGGTAGTAAAATCATAAAATGTAGCAGTTCAACAGCTAAAATTCGCTTAAAATTTTCCGAAACTTTAGTCGGCAGTCGTCGTCGGGCAGTCGGCAGTCGGGACGTATATGAATATGACCTAGATTTTCAAAAACGTTAGAAAACTAAAAGTTGGAATGCAATCTCGACCGAAATGTTTTTTGTGGATTGCAGTGACATTATTATAGTGGTAACATTATAGTGGTATTTAGATCAATAAATATTTTAATTCAAAACGCTGCGTTCCTTGAACGAGGCGTCTCGCGCGTCGCTAAGTACTTCGATTCTTGATTCTGTGAAAGATATTTCTTCCAGAATTACATAGCTAATTCTCAATAAAAACACAATAGCTAATTCTCATCATGTATACGTAGACAGTATAACGAGTATGTAGGTTCAAGTTACAGGAACATGAGAAAAGGCTTAATTAACTAAGTTGCTATTTTACGAAACCAGTTTGGAATTTAACATAATATGATTAGCGTACAAGCTTTAATAGAAGCAGTGACGCAGTCCTAATGATGATTAGGCTTGTAGTCGTTAGCACCGCGGTCTCCTGTTCGGGGTGTCACAGATTCGATCCCTAGCACGCACCTCTGACTTTTCGGAGCTTAATCAGCTTAATATCACATGCTTCAACGGTGAAGGAAAACATTGCATCGTGAGGAAACCTGCACGCCTACGAGTTCTCCATAATGTTCTCAAAGGACACCTACGCTCAGTTGTGAGCTGTTGATGGGTTGCTAATGATGATGATGAATATAGTGGAGATAAAGTTGGGTTTGCACGTAACGACATTGTGGTAATGAATTCTTAAACGATCATAAGTAGATATTTAAGTATAAAATAAACGCAGCATGTGTTCCAAAGTATCACGTAGGTTGGTAAGTAGGTATGGTCGAGCGAGCGAGCATTTTTCATTCAAATATGACCACATATACGGCATATATCTTTTTTATGAGTTTTCGCACGCGGTCAACACTATTATTTTTTCTTTTGTTAAAATGACGCAAAAGCACATCTTTGTCTGCGGCAACATCCTTAATATTGTAATTAAACCGAAAGGCCTTATTCACAACCGTAGGGTGGTGTTGAAAAGAAATGGACTAAAAAAATTATATATTATAAATTAATATTATCTTGTTTAAATATATAGGTACTTACTAGGTGAAGTAGGCCCTAAGCGTAGATTATTGTTACAAACTCACATGTATTTTTTACTTTTGTAATCACAACTTATAACAAACAATGACCGTAACAATTTTATTTTTACTCAAAGGTTACATACAATTCTGAAATGATCATAAGAAATTTCATTCAGATAATAAAATGATATTATTTGTAATTGAAATAAAATATAATAAAAGAAACACTGAGGTCAAGAAATGACTCCTTGTGCTGTTTTATTTTTGTGCTATTAAAATATTCAAGCCAGCAAACGTAGTGCAAGGAAAAGTATTGCAGACGTTTCAATTACAATTTAATCCCGTAGAGGAGCTACGCCGACGACGCGACGTGCTGTAGAGGTCGTAGCACTTTGAAGAGTTTAATAAAGCTTTATCTCTCTGCGTCGCTGCATTGTATTCCTCGCTGTTGAGATTTGTGGCTTCTTCCTTCACGCTTGAGAGTTCTCCATAATGTTCTCAAAAGTGTGTGAAGTCTATCAATTCGCATTGGGCCAGAGTGATGGACTATGGTCTATATACCTTCTCTGAGAGATCTGCGCTCAGTAGAGAGACGTTAATGGGTTGCTCATGATGATGATGATGACAAGCTTTATTCAGTTAAATTAGCGAACTGGTAACCTAGCTAGGTATCGCAGTTAATTTCAAATAAAACAATAGTTTTAAGACCCCTTGTTACCCGAATATGGAAAATTGTATGTAACATCAGTTACTTACTGTTCTAAAGGTTACTGTCATCATGCCTATTATTATTTACACTACCTACTTCATACATCTATACATATAATAAAACTGTAACTGAGAGATTTCTGTACATTTAATATATTTTGAAAATTTTAATTGGGGGATGCTTTACTATCGATACTGAGCCCAAAACAGATTTTTATTTAATTTTTGTCTGTTTGTTTGTCCTTCTTTCACGTAAAAACTACCGCACAGATTTCTACAAAATTTCATACCGTGGTAGCTTATTACTCGGGTCAACATCTAGGCTACTTTTTATCCCGGAAAATCAAGGAGTTCCCGAGGGACTTTAAAAACTAAATCCACGCGGACAAAGTCGCGGGCATCAGCTAGTTACAATATATAAGCAGTAGTACGTATTTCGGAGTCTCGTTGCCCTTTATGATCATGCATTCTCTTCTCTGCATAGAGGGCTCTCGATGTCATATGCCGATTTCACCAACGTCAAATGACGTTTTACCGAGGAATAAAGTGGGCGTTCTGACAGTTTTCGTATTGAAAATACTGTCAAAATATCAAGGCTCGGATAAGACTTATTTTACGTTGGTGAAATCGGCAATTGAAGAATGCTGACTATAACACTATGGTATTTTGTTTGGCTTTAAAACTTCTCTGGCGTAGTGGTATGCTTTGGGCCTGTATTTAAATCTAGTAGTCCCGCATTTGATTTTGATTGTTTATTTCAAAATAATAATAATAATGTCCTCCCAAGCCGAGCGATCAATCTCCACAAAGATTTGCCATCTGCGCGTGAGATATAATGGTGCGCAAAGTATGTCTGCAAACACAGATTCACTCTCTACTCCCTCAATCTCCTAGTCCGAATTTAAAATAGTACCTACCTACTTAAATACGTATAATTTCTCTCAATTATTACATTCCCGATATATAAATGACAATTTTTCAAATGAGAATAAGATTAGCTGCATTCATCAGCAATTTCTTAAAGTAAATAACTAATTTCCTTCGGTGATGTACTTATGTTTCTCTACTCTTAGTAACCTACATTCATTACTAACCCAGGTGTTACGTACGTAGGTAGCAACTAACCCGTGTCGGAAGATGTGTAGCAAGGTATGCTGTTCCCGCTTAATCGACACTAATGGAATAAGGAATGTAGGTACCTAACTAACTACCACATCTGCTAGGAATTACCTGCGCCTGTTTATTATCTCCGTTTATTACAATACCTATTCCCTATATCTACCTATACGTAGAGCTGCGTAAGTTCCTAACTTTTTAAAAGTTATCGTTGAGTAAACGAGGAATAAAGATGTTTTGTCCGAACGACCAAATCCAATCATCAGATCAGCTTCATGTATTTCCAGTAAAAAGTACATGTGCGAAAAAAGCGGTTCATATTTACAATACATGGTAAATTTCAGCTCAATCGGAAACCGGGAAGTGGTTGTAATTCAGGTCAAGATTTGACCTAAACATACATACATTGCAAGTTTTTAAGCTTGTAACTTGAGTCCCTAAGGGAATACTTTTTTTTTTTTTAATTGAGCATAGGTACTCCTCCAAAGTTAGCCCGCTACAATCTTAGACTATTGCTGATGGTAGGTAAGCATCAATTAAGATCGCAGGCAAGGGAAATCCTGTCATCGAATAAAAAAATAAATACTTAATATTTATCTAGGTTACTTAATAATATATAGGTATAATAGGTTTTCAATAAAACACGAAAGTTGCGTTTGGTTTTAAATTTATTTTCGTAATATTCAACTGTTGACAGATAACAAATGATCTTACATTATCCAATTTGTACATAATGACTTAAGAAAATATGGCAACACTCATATTTTAACAATAAATACGTGATGCTGATTCAAAATCTCTAAACTAAATCGACAGGTCTAAATAGAGTGCCATCTTTTCATAGAACATGAAAAGTATTATGACAATGATTTTAGACTTTCCATATAGTTTAATTTGGAGATATGTAAGCAACCGAATACGCACCTATTCTGGTGTTACTTCAATGCATAGATAAGTATCGCGACAAAGGAATTACGAGTAGAATCTTTTTAACATTTACTAAGAATCCATAACAGTTTTTTATTAAATAGAAATAGTACTTAACAATAAACACTTGCAGTCAATGCACGAATAAGATGACATCACATGTAAGACGCAATACAACTACTATTATGCCATAATAATTTTAATAAATTGTCTTTTTTTTAATAATAAGATTGAGGGTTTATTCCTTAAAATACAGAAAAAAAGAGCATAGTACACATTGGCCCAATTTGGTCGGCGAATCTGCGAGCGTGTACTTGTATGTGTTTGCCTCGAGCGGCCAGCGCTAGCCTATTTGCAGACTTTTATGGGTTTTCATATAAACATCGATTTTGGCGTAAATGCGTATTGTTGAAACATTGGCCGACACTTGCCATGGCATTTGGCCATTGTATACTAAAACCTCAAAAAGTTTTCGTCCACAAGCGAACCCTTAAACGAGGTTAAGAACAAGTTAGCACAGAGTTTGTATCACTCAACAGCGTTGATCCGAATTTCAAAACACTACACATCGTCGTCACTACACTACATCGTCAGACTAAAATGGATCTTAAATACCTTCACTTCTATTGATTTAAGTTCAAAGTTATAGCTTGGATCGCTGGCTGTAGATGTTAGGACCTCCAACCTTAAAACGAGGCTTCAAGGTCTATTTTACTTTGAAATTTAAGTATTTGATATTCGAAATCGATCAATGTTGCCGAGGAACGCAAACTCATACTACCATTAGTACAATACAAACAGGCAAAACTGCACATTCCGTAAGGACAAGTATAACAGAATACGTTATCACAAAGCGTTAAGTCAAAAGTACATAATATTATTATTATTATATCTTCTCCTAACTAACTGTATTTAACAGTTTAAAAAACGAAGTCACAATCGATGACAGTCTGTGTATTCGTATATATAGCTTTAAAGTAATACGCCCTCCGATAATTTCACGAGGAAAATGTAACACATTCAAATGTAACGCGTCCGAAGTCGCAGTCGCTTTACTTTACCGGCAGTCAACTTTACACGTTGAACTTCAAAAATAGACATTCGGCCAGCCCAGGATTCATGTCAGAAGTCGTTCCTTACGACAGAGACGACACGCTACGACGCCGACTATCCCTTTCCAAAGCATAATAAATGATCGGCCTTGATAACATCAATGGTATTTCCATACACCGATGGTAACGTGAGTGGATAAATCACTAACAATGAAACTGCAAAATCACTCGTCTACTTATAAGTGTGATTAATTAGAAACCTGACAAGCACTTGGCTTACAACTCCCATCGAGGCCAGGGCCCAGGGGCAAATCTAGCGGAAATATATTATGTATAACATTCCTATTAATATTAAAAATGCGAAAATATTGGTTTTGGGTAGTCCTTCAATCACGCTGAACGGAGCAACCGATCGACGTGATTTTTGCATGGGTCATGAGGACCAGTAGGATTTACATGCGCGCGCGAGAAAATTTTGTTTCCCGTTTTCTCGTGATATCCCTTAGAGATTAGAATAAAGTGTAAATGAGTAGACAAAATTTTCTCATGGCTCGCATGTAAGCCCTACTGGAAAATGATATAGGCTACTTGTTATCACGAAAAAACGAAGGGCTCCAGCGGGTTTTTTACAAAAATAACGCAGACGAAATCTTCTTCATAAGTCAGTATAATATAGTAAACTGGCTTATGCCCGCGACTTCATCCGCGCGGATTTAGTTTTTGCAATCCCTCGAGAACACTGTTTTTCCGGGACAAAAGTAGCCTATGCCACTCTCCGGTAGGACCAACATGCGCGCTACGAGAAAATATTGTCTACCCGTTTTCTCGTGATATCCCATAGAGATTGACGAGTAAATGAATAACGTTAATTTAATATACCCATGCAAAAACTCACGGCGATCCGTAGCTCCGTTGCGGCGCGATTGAAGTACAAACCCAATACAAACCAACAAAGAAACACACTTTAGCATTTACAATTAGTACAGATGACATATCTATAATTGAAATGTCAGCGGAGGACTTAGAGTATATCTGCGTGAAGAACATGCCGAAGACAAATTCCGTACACGCTTTTCCGCAACATTTTTCCCTGTACTCAGGCTAGTAATTTCTTCGACGTTTTTCCCACGCGGATGACAAAATTCCTTGTCTCTAGCCTATATTTGAGCTAACTAAACTCTAAATTCTGCCTTTGTGAAATTTCACTGAAGGCTTAGAGGAGTTAGAGGTATTCTTATTAATCCATACCACAGAAAAGATAGTACTTGCTACTTTTTGCAATCTCTCTAGCACAGTGGTGAGCGCTGTGGTCTTAAAGTGGCAGGTCTAGTGTTCGTTTCCCGGCGCGGACAATTAATAAATTTATAATTTCTTGTCTTTTCTGATTTTGTCGGAGCTTTTGGCCGGGGCAAGTAAAGTTTTGACATGGCAAGGCCGGAGAATATGATGCTTAATTTAATTAATTTCTTGTTTGTGAAAAATTATACACTTGATTTTCATGTTGCAAGCATCGATAAATAATAATTTATAAAATTTTAATTGAAATGATATGAAACCAATTTAATAATTTCTATTTTATTTTACAAAAATCTGATAATTGGTGGTGGCCTTCTTGCTTACCACGCCCCGGCAGAATGGGTGATTCAATAATGGCGAACCCGAGCTTGGTTAAGGCCACGCGCACATTACATACGGCACGGGGTGAACGAATTTTGCCCACTTTTGGGCCATGAATAGCTATGATCTTCAAGCCATTCAGGCCGCGGAAAACTTTGTTTTTGGCAACTTTTTTATATTTACAGATTGGGTACAAGTTGCATTGCCAAGACACGCTTCTCAGACTGATATAATACATCTTTTGATTTGAACAACGTACAAATAGTAGAATTTCTGTTGTAAATCACACGATCCTTGTCTAAATTCTTACAAATCGCGATTACACTCGGATCAAAACAAGAAACCGGTCGCTGGCCGGTCGTTGAAAAACTTGTTGCAATTTGGATTCCTATAAGAATAACTTGTCCTGAATATTGCAATATGCAAACTAATTCTATCTCATAAAAATCACCTTGTTACGTTGGTTGGCTTTATAGCCATAATTATGCCCAAATGACGAGTTAAATTGAACATTCCAACATTTTTATTTTTGAATAAATAACTTTTTAATTTGTAAATATTTAAGCTGCAGACACATTACCGAGTAAGTGTAAAATATCATTTACATGTTGACTATAACATCATGTCACGAAATTTCTGTAATGTGCTTGCACCTTTAATCTTCTTTGGTACTTTTGAATAAAGGCTGACTTACTCACTTATGGTATATGTTTGTATAACCCTTACATATAACAAAACGCGCGGAGAAAATTTCCCCCATTTTACGATTATACTAATCAAATAGCTTAACGCACAATTTGAAACGATATTATTCTAGCAACCACTATTTTTAAAATATCTGATATGAAGACTTAACTATTCTAAAAGTCATCTGCAAAATGTGCCACCGAAGCATCCGCCGACTTTTACGTGATTGGTCAATTGTGCTAGGATCGACCATTGCTGACGGGCTGGCCGATATTGGAAAAGCTGCATTAATCATTACCACAGTCCAAAATGTAGTGATTGGATGAATTTCCGGCATTCTTGCTGCAAAAATGAAGCGTCCGATGCATATCAACCAATCACGTGTAACTAAGCCAGCGGCCAACAAGTTGCCACGTCTGTAGACGCTATAAAAATCGAATTGTGCGCGAACATGCAATTACAAGGAAGACGAGAGTTATTACATAATAAAAACCACTGAAATTACATATTTGAAAAAAAAACAAGTTTTTTAACGAACACCGTAACACCATCGATATAGTAACATCACACAGGAATTAATGAAGGTATTAAAGTGCGTGAAATATTATCGAGTGACACTTCAAAATACATTAGTCCGAAATGTAAAAATATTTACATCGTTCACTTCTATCGAAGTTCGAACCCGGCTTTTACTCTTGACGTAAGATATCGTTCACAAAAATCCGAGCCGTTTTGGTGGTCCATAACAATTTTTTCATCATTATTACTAGATTTGCCTAGCAGCGTTTGCACATTACCCGATCGGTTATCGAAGCACCTTACACATTGTGCGATATCGATATAAAATCGTATAGTGTAAAGATGATTAAAATATGAGCGATTTAACGTCATGCAACCGCGTATTGGCGCACCCATTTTATGTGCTAGCTAATAAACCGAGCTAAGCTAACATGAGCTAAGCTATAACAGTGAAGAGATCTTATTGGTGGGTATAAATATATCATGGAACTGAGCGTTCGCAACTCTAAGGCTGTATTGTGCATTATATTACACATCACCGGGAAACCGTAGCAGATGAACGAAAAGGATATTTCGTATAGTCCGATGTCTGAGTTAGAAAAGGCAGCTTCGTTATAATTTCGCTTGTTTGCATCAATCTTCTATAGTTATAAAAAGACTTGTACTGACTGACTGACTGACCTATCAACGCACAACCTAAACCATGAAAGTTAGAAACTTAAAATTTTGACAGTGGGTAGAAAGGATTTTTGAAATTCCATCCCAAAAGGGGTTAAATGGGGATGAAAGTTTGTATAAAAGTCCGTCATCTTTCAAGTTATATCCATGAAACTTAGTATTTTGGCTTTCGTTTAAAAATAAAGAAACACGTGTTTCACAGTTTTTGAAAATTCCACCCCAAACCTACTTCCACGCAGACGCCGTTGTGGGGGCAAACGCTAGTAATATAATATAACCATAATAGACTAAATTGTTGTTACCTAATTGGTTAAAGTGTTTTAAACGCATTTTCGTATGTAGGTACTTAGGTAGCTATCCTTTTCGTTAGGCTGTTATGGAGTAGACAATTTATGTAAAACTTCATAGTTCATACACATAATATTAATGATGGTGTTGAAATACGTTTCTATATTAGCCTCACAGTAATTCAAATAAATCAAACCCGAAATACTTCAATTATAAAAGTAGACGAAAAATAATACCTTAGTAATACGGTCTACATGGAAATATATTTCCAATTAAATGATAGTTTACTGCTAACATCTACAAGCTGACATTCTAAATTAACCGAAGGAATCGCTTATCTGAAATTAAATCTTCCAGTTTGATTAAGAGAACTGTTCAATTAAATTAACACAAAACTGAATTCATTGGATTAATTAATGGGATAAAACATCGTGGTGATGATATTATTATTATTATTGAGCTAAATATTAATAAACTAGTGGTTCGCCCCGAACTGAGACCTCGCGGTAACGATATCCCATGATTATTCATTCAATCGATACATGACGACCAAACCTGACATTATTATTATGCCCGTTTTCACCACACATACCTAAATCATCAAATTATTGTTTAGTTAAATATCAAACTTCAATAAGTTTGATATTTAACTAAAAAATAATTTTAATTGAATAATATGGTATTATATTATTATGTAACTAAATAATAATGGTCGACGCAAAACTGTTTTTGGGATAGGTCGTAGTCGTAATCTCCTAGTTCCATGGAATAGTGCCTAATGTAATGACTGCGCCATCTATTAGCATTATTGTGAAGCTATGTTGATGCTATATGAATTACTGATGCCCATTAAAAATTAAATAATCTCGTTTCTTTATAATATTCATATAATTTTAGTATTTGTTGTTCAAGTACAGGATATAAGTGAAATAATAAAAATAAAACAGGTTGAAAATACGTAGCGGATTTTGCTAGAGAGCGTCTTCAAGCGAGCGTATAAAATCGCCACTTTGAAAGCCCCCCATTTCGTCAATTTTAAAGGAAAAAATAAATAAAAAAAATATTTTTGTACTCGGTTCGAAATTATCTTTAATATGATATGTTACAATTTTATATAACGCGATAATTTTTTTTTTACTTCGCATTCACTTCTATGAGAATGAAATGAAGGTTTTTATAATTTCTTATGCAATATTCGGCTGAAGGCCATCAGTTCACATATTATATCTAAATTTGAAGTAATTACGTTCAGTAATTCAAAAGTTATAAGGCTCTGACAGACGGACGGACGGACGGACGGACGGACGGACAAGAGCAAATTCACCTAGTAGACTCAGAGAGAGACCTCGCTTCGCTCGGTCAATAAAACATCCATCAAAGCTATTAAACCAAATAAGATCAAAGCAAATAAAACATAGATCAAAGTATTCGCTGGCAGTGCAAAAAAAATCGGCCAAGTGCGAGTCGGGCCTCGCTCTTTTAGGGTTCCGTTAAAAAAAAATTAAATTAAAATATTTTCATGTACCCATTTTATTTTTAATTTAATTTTTTTAATTTAATTTAATTTTTATTATTTGTTGTTATAGCGGCAATAGAAATACATAATATGTGAAAATTTCATCTGTCTATCTATTACGGTTTACGAGATACAGCCCGCTGACAGACGGACGGACGGACGGACGGACGGACGGACAGCGTAGGCTTAGTAATATTGTCCCGTTGGTACCCTTTGGGTACGGAACCCTAAAAAGCGAGACGAATGACGGAGATATAGTTAAACAAAGTTGAAAACTTTCGGAATGACAGTTTTTGAGCGAGGCATTCGCTCTCATTTTCCGGTTTGCCGAGCAACGAATTTAGGTATTTAACTTTATCCTTGTTGCAAATTGCTTCCACTATTGTGTATAATTTCATTTATATTTTGATTTTAATTCATAAAAATTGCTGAACTACTTCTTTTACTGTTGTGTTTAATTTTTCTTATTGACTTAAATTTCCATAAAAATTGTGAACTTCTGCATTGGCGGCACTATTAAAATCAAATACTTAAATCAGTTTTAAAATTTTTAAAAAGTGCCAATTTCAGGTCGTTTAAACGCACACGACATCACTGTCGTTGATAAATCGCGTTGCATCGCGTCAATTCGCTCAGGTAACATGTGATGTAACGTTGCCATCACTGACAACACGTACCATTATGCCATTATATCGACACTGTCGGATATGAATATACAGCGAAATCTTGATTTTGACATTATTGGCTTTTATAAACAATTCTTAACACCACAGGAAAAGAAAAAAATATATATATTCAGTAGTATTGGAGATATTCAATCGAACAAAGTCGTATTTGATAATCATTCCGAAGAAAAATGTCGTTTGTTTAGAAGCGCTGCTGTCACTAACTTGTCAAATGCCGGCGGCCGCCAGTTGATTGTCACTTGCGTTGTTGTTAGTTGGAAAGCCGTCGCGTTTCGTATGTTTTACTTTTACTTAAAGAAATACTTAATTAAGAAATACTCAAAAACCATGTCGTATAACATGAACCAACATTATTCTACAGAATACCGAAAAAACCAAGTTCAAAACTTTAAACTGCTCTCCTGTAGCAATTTTGTAGAAGCAACTGTGTTCTACGACAGTGTCGATATATTCGACATACCTCTTAATAAAATACATCCTACACAAAATATTCGCCTTAATATTATAGAGTATCTTCCATACGCCGTTCGTCTCCTTTTAATAAGAGTCACTTCATATACCTACGCGGCGTGACGCAACGCGGAATTGCGAGTCAGTTTGTTTCTACTTCTAATAAGTTTACGATAAGCTACATGCAAATTAAAAACGACATATTTCATGTTATTTGAATACGTTATTTTTTCAGCGTGACATACCAGGGCGCTGTTTGACGTTCGGTTTTTTATATTCACTTTGCAAATATCAAGTCTAAAGGCAAATGTATTTTTTGATGTTTAATTCATTCATTTTCTCTATGAAATATTTTTTGAAACGCTTCTGTCTGCAGTAAAAACTACTCTTACATCTCAGACAGACTTCAATATTAAAAGCGAACGGCGTACATCAAACTATTTTCTGATCTCACTTCGCATCAGATACATAGCTACTGTCTTATTTCATATAGTCATAAAACTAGATACCAAGATTGATCAATCGAAAATGTTTCGCAAGGCTTCGATCGACACGTCATCACGCGCGCCACCAATGTGTTCGGACCCTTGACTATAAACAGTATGCTCAAGGTATTTTAACGTTGATAAATTTCAGAAAACTCCTATCTACTAGTAACTCTAATGATCTATGATTTCAATATATACTTACCTACTGTTTGGAAATTCTACTCATCCAGTCGAACGTTTGTCTATTTTAACATAGTACACATTAATTTTCATATTTAAGATAAATAACACTTATTTTTATCTTTTCATATATATCTGCAAAAAAGGGATTCGCAAAAAATATCTTTAAATACTATACCTACTACTATAAATTGTATGATACGCCCTTTTAATAGTGTCACTGATCAATTATTATAGTGTTATTTTTGAGGGACACCGAGTAGGCTTGAGTAACAAAAAAGTATTGCAATTTGGTAGGTAATACATTAATTGTACTTTAATATTTTTAATACAATACGTTCGAATATTAACATCAAACATCATCAGTAACAAAACTACTACGCGTTCGTTTAAAGTTGAGCCTTGCACCATAGAGTAAAGAAAATCACATCCCTCGCGCTTCCCCGCACCGCACCTCAAGTCAGACCCACAGTAAAGACACAGTATAAGAAGATGCAGTATAATAGTTTATCTATTGTTTTATTTATTAAGTACTAGCTGACCTGTCTTAACTATGAATATTGATTTCGAATTGGTATAAATAATAAAAAAATATTAAAAAAAAAAGTGTTTATTATTCTAATGCTTTACCATATACAACATTCTTAGTTTATTTTACCAAACTTACCAAAACTCCTAATATCCAAAGTTCAATTTAATAAATTGAACTTTTAATATTAGGCGTGATGGCTCTGAACTAACCGTGATGTTAAACCACAAGGCTATGGAGATCTAATATTGTAGTGTGAAAATATTGAACACAATGTCAAATTCACATTCAAAAAAGTGTCGGTCCAATTTAGTCTTAATTTTTCTCGTCTAGCCCCCTTTCGCAACGCGCAATAAGGAACTTCGTTCCAATTAAGGATTTTTTTAATGATGAAAAAATATTATTCAATCAAAGAGTATTTAACAGACATGAAGCTATATGTAGCATAAATTTAAAATCGATAGAATAAGTAAATTAGAATAAAGACATTTTTAATCAAATAAATTTTATATTTGACATTCTAATAAAATAAATTAAATCGATAGTACCTCCTTGAAATTCTACGGAGCACTTACTTTTATGAAATGTTGTTATTGTAAATCTCTTGATTTGCATCACCTATATAATACGTAAACTTAGAATAAGATTTATTATTAAATATTATTTTTGCATGCCTATCAATCTGCCGGTTGTAAGGACTTTTATTATAATGTAACACCATTGTACTACTCAATCTGTGCAAATAAATAATTTGAATTTGAATTTGAAATTTATTTTTAATAAGCGGTGATTCGCGAGCGGTTTACTTAGTGGGTCTGACTTGAGGTGCGGTGCGGGGAAGCGCGAGAGAGCTAGGGGAAATTTGTAACGCGTAGTACCACTAGATCAAAGGCGTCAAACTACTGCATCTCCTATACTGTGTCCGTACTGTCGGCATGGAACTAGGAATTACGACTACGTCGATTACTTTACTCTATGGTGCAGGGCTCAACTTTAAACGAACGCGTAGTAATATCCATTAAAGTACACATTAATCTGCTTTTTGGCGAATCCCATTAGCAGAAGTTATAATTTTGGTAAAACTAAAATAAACTAAAATTCATAATCTAAGTTCTAAAAGATGTCGTTGTAGATAGCAAAGTACTCCAGATCGGATTTTGGTGCTAATTCTGTTTCACGCAATCTCTAAAATAAACTGCCTTTTCTAAAATAAAAATGGCGCCATCTGTTTTTAAATGAAAAAAATACAGAAAACAGGGCTGTAAATTTAGTTTAAAGACTGTGTATAACAGAATTAGAGTCAGTATACAATATGGAAGTAGATTAATTATTTAGAGCTTTAGGCTGAATTATTAAATTTTCCAAATGGATTCCCATAGGAAAGAAATCCTATTAACTCACTTTAAAGATAAAATTACTTATTATATAATTATATAATACCGAAAGATCGTGCATAAGAGCCACCATAGTATCAGGCACACTTTTGATCGGAAGATATTTTAGTCATTTGCTTTACCGGCTTCGACAAATAGAGAGAATGCGTGATTATCGTATGATTCTGCGACCTCGAATCTGCAGTCAGCAAAATGAATATCTCATACAATTGATGAGGTTCAGAGGAGGATAAATGTGCTCAAGCAAATATTAAATATATCAAAGAGTTAGGTACCAAAAAACTTAAATGTATTTTTTTAAAGAATGTTAGTCATCATGATAATGATGATGATGATGATGATGATAAACACGTTTTAAAGTTATGCCAGGCTTGTTACTCCATAACGACAGTGTTCACAGTAGCATTTGGAGCTGTTAAAGTCAAAAACATTAAAGAATCAGGTCTCAAATTTATTCAGCGCAGCAGCAAACTATCTATCGGCCGATCCCAATTTTGTAGTCTGTGGTGGCCCTTAAACAGGTTGCAAAATACTCAAAAAAAGAAATACAATATCAGGTTCACCATTCATTTCGGCCAACCTTATCTATGGTGGGTCACTTCACTCTATCACTTTATCACTTAAGAAAAGTTCAAAACTGTGCAAACTCTTTCCGAACATTGTTGGACTGTGCAGCATTAAATATATTATGAATGTTAGCTGAAGGTTGCTCTTGTTAAAAATAGCAAGTCCCTAGTGCAATAAAAATAGAATCTAAAGAAACCAATACTCCAATCGAAGTAGCAGGGAGAATCTGGGAATTAAACTCACAGAAAGAGATAGGGTTCACAGGAATATACATCTGGTACCCACAGTTACCCTTTATCGAATATTTAAATATAAAAAGTTCCTTTTTAAAAACCGACTTCAAACACCCGCGCCACTACAAAGTATATCATTTATTGTTGATTACTAAAAACCGCTCGACCGATTTTGGTAAAATTTAAATGGGACCACCTGGGAAGTATACCCTTTCAAAAAAAATAATTTTCCAAATCTGTTCAGGCGTCTTCGACTAATCGGTGAACATACATAAAAAATAATGATTCCGACGAATTGAGAAAAATTCAAATTATCAATATGGTATATAAACCAAAGGCTTAAAATGAGAATACCTTGTAAGAATTAATTAAGAAATGCCACAAGTTTATGAAGAATAATTTTTGCCAGTTTTATGACAAATTCATAACATATCATTGCAATTTCTCACTAGTTCTAGTGAGCAGTATTACTAACAACAAAAAGATAAAGAAGCAGCAAGAGATTATAACGTTGACAACTCACTATTTACTTAACGCAAACAAGCTACAACGCATCGGATATTAAATTTCAGTTAATCGCTGTTTGATAAGATATCCTCTGATAAAGATAATCGCAGCACAATGTTCAGTTACTTCGTACACGCTTATATAAGAAAAATAAAACATTTTCGGCTATATCAACAATTTAAACATAGACTGAAGGAAAAAGATAAATGGAGCAAATGCGATCAAATATTGCAATTAAAATGTAGCGAGTTGCGTGCGGGTCGCTGTAAGCGTGCAAATAACTTTATACTTATGCGCCGATAAATAATACGTTCCATGTAAATCTGATCGCACATCTATCTCCAATACTTTTGCGCATTCTGTGCGTACTTTAATCAGTGTAAGCATTCAACCAGATTTGCTCCAGGCTATCGATTCCTCGATGTGTGATCAGTTTTATAGTGAAGCTTCCAGATTGCTTTACGAGATAACAATGTGAAACATATAAAGGCATCTGCTGCAGAATCAGATGCATTTGTTGAAATAGGTACACGATTTTCAGCTTCAAATTAATAAACAAGCGCCCCATTTACCATCTATCGTTTTCCTTAGTTCTGAGGATTAAAATAGCAAACTATCTACATAATTATAATGCAATTTTATTTACTTTTCTTGTTACTTTGTGTTGAGTTTGCACGTTTCGCCTCCGAGCGCTCGGGGAGGGTAGTCTTAATAAAAAGATCTACGCGTCTTCGTTCAGCTGTTTGAAGAGAAGCGTCTCCTCAAATATGTACTTCTTGAGTGTCTCCTTGGGCAAATTGTCAAGTTCCATCGTGAATCGGAAAGGTTCCTCGGCAACGGGCTGGAAAGGAAATTGTGATTCAATAAATCGGACAAAATCAACAAAAAAAAACTCTGGGAAGGAAATTGATTAGAACTTTACTCATAGAAATTCTGTTACAAAATCGTAAAAAAATCACGCATCACAGGAGGGGAGAGGGCTTTGAGTATTAAACCAAGGGAGAGGGTATTATGGGCTTATAAAAAAGAAAAAAAAACAGTTAAGTAAATATTCCTTTTTTAAAATTCAGCTTAACGGCGGGATCTTCGACATCGACCTATTTTTAATTGAATCGTAAACAATGAAATATTCTTTGTTTTGATCGGTTAAAAATATATGTTGTAGTTTAATATATGTTCTTAATTCTTTTGTGATTCAAAACTCTATATTTACAACTTCACCCGATCAAAAATAATTTCGAAAACAGTGTAGTTTTTATCGTTTTTCAGGTCGTGTTCATAGAATATTAAAGTTAGACTAAAATAACAAATTTCATAAAATAGGCAAACACTTTTAGAAGATTCTTTTCTGATTACTTTTTCTCTAAAAAATTTGTATTTTTTTAATCACGACGTTTTTACTTTTTATATAACAAAGTGGCTCGTGCGCTTCACTTCAGTAGCCCGCAAAGTATCATCGAGGTAGGACGTATCGCTTTCGCTGGCTCGCTGCGATCCCCCCGCTGATCAAGCGATCTATTGCATAGATACCTATTATTTTCATTCCGTATTCATTTATCATAGATTAAATCAAATCAGAGTGTTAATATTGTTGTCATTTTTAGTATTTATTAATAAATCTGTAAATATTAGTATGATAGGTTTTAGGTTTAGATTCTTATTGTATCGTTCTTATTGTATAGATAGTGTTAAACTATAGTAATATAAGAATAATAAATATAATAAGGTAAATATTGGGAATAAAAATGGAAGAAAGAACAAAATATCTTGATTTAAATTACGAAAACTTTCGAAATTTTTATCTGGGGTTCCAGTGCTAATAAAAGAGGTAACCATCGTCAAAATAAGAAAAAAAGGCAGCCATTTTCTTTTTTTTTGTTATTGGGCCGATTTCTTTCAAAATTGATATCTGGGGTTCCCAGTGCTAATAAAAGAGGTATCCATCGTCAAAATAAAAAAAAGTGGCGGGCACTTTTTTTTGTTATTGGGCCAATTTCTTTCAAAATTGATATCTGGGGTGTGCTAATAACAAAGGTATACCTACATATCCATCGTCAAAATAAGAAAAAGTGGCGGCCATTTTTTTTTTTGTTATTAGACCAATTTCTTTCAAAATTGATATCTGGGGTTCCCAGTGCTAATAAAAGTGGTAGCCATCATCTAAATAAGAAAAAAGGCGGTTATTTTCTTTTTCTTTGTTATTGGACCGATTTCTTTCAAAATTGATATCTGGGGTTCCCAGTGCTAATAAAAGAAGTAACCATCGTCAAAATAAGAAAAAAAGGCGGCCATTTTCTTTTTCTTTGTTATTGTACCGATTTCTTTCAAAATTGATATTTATGGTTCCCAGTGCTAATAAAATAGGTATCCATCGTCAAAATAAGAAAAAGTTGCGGCCTTTTTATTTATTTTTGTTATTGGACCGATTTCTTTCAAAATTGATATCTAGGGTTCCCAGTGCTAATAAAAGAGGTATCCATCGTCAAAATAAGAAAAAGTGGCGGTCACTTTTTTTTGTTATTGGACCAATTTCTTTCAAAATTGATATCTGGGGTGTGCAAATAACAGAGGTATACATATCCATCGTCAAAATAAGAAAAAGTGGCAGCCATTTTTTTTTTGTTATTAGACCAATTTCTTTCAAAATTGATATCTGGGGTTCCCAGTGCTAATAAAAGTGGTAACCATCATCAAAATAAGAAAAGAGGCGGTTATTTTCTTTTTCTTTGTTATTGGACCGATTTCTTTCAAAATTGATATCTGGGGTTCCCAGTGCTAATAAAAGAGGTAACCATCGTCAAAATAAGAAAAAAAGGCGGCCATTTTCTTTTTCTTTGTTATTGTACCGATTTCTTTAAAAATTGATATCTGGGGTTCCCAGTGCTAATAAAAGAGGTAACCATCGTCAAAATAAGAAAAAAAGGCGGCCATTTTCTTTTTCTTTGTTATTGTACCGATTTCTTTCAAAATTGATATTTGGGGTTCCCAGTGCTAATAAAATAGGTATCCATCGTCAAAATAAGAAAAAGTTGCGGCCTTTTTATTTATTTTTGTTATTGGACCGATTTCTTTCAAAATTGATATCTAGGGTTCCCAGTGCTAATAAAAGAGGTATCCATCGTCAAAATAAGAAAAAGTGGCGGTCACTTTTTTTTTGTTATTGGACCAATTTCTTTCAAAATTGATATCTGGGGTGTGCTAATAACAGAGGTATACACATCCATCGTCAAAATAAGAAAAAGTGGCAGCCATTTTTTTTTTGTTATTAGACCAATTTCTTTCAAAATTGATATTTGGGGTTCCCAGTGCTAATAAAATAGGTATCCATCGTCAAAATAAGAAAAAGTTGCGGCCATTTTCTTTTTCTTTGTAATTGTACCGATTTCTTTCAAAATTGATATTTGGGGTTCCCAGTGCTAATAAAATAGGTATCCATCGTCAAAATAAGAAAAAGTTGCGGCCATTTTATTTATTTTTGTTATTGGACCGATTTCTTTCAAAATTGATATCTGGGGTTCCCAGTGCTAATAAAAGAGGTAACCATCGTCAAAATAAGAAAAAAAGGCGGCCATTTTCTTTTTCTTTGTTATTGTACCGATTTCTTTCAAAATTGATATTTGGGGTTTCCTGTGCTTATTAAATAGGTACCCATCGTCAAAATCAGAAAAAGTGGCGGCCATTTTTTTTTGTTATTAGACCAATTTCTTTAAAAATTGATATCTGGGGTTCCCAGTGCTAATAAAAGTGGTAACCATCATCAAAATAAGAAAAAAAGGCGGTTATTTTCTTTTTTTTTTTGTTATTGGACCGATTTCTTTCAAAATTGATATCTGGGGTTCCCAGTGCTAATAAAAGAGGTAACCATCGTCAAAATAATAATAAAAAGGCGGACATTTTCTTTTTCTTTGTTATTGGACCGATTTCTTTCAAAATTGATATTTGGGGTTTCCTGTGCTTATTAAATAGGTATCCATCGTCAAAATAAGAAAAAAAGGCGGCCATTTTCTTTTTCTTTGTTATTGTACCTATTTCTTTCAAAATTGATATTTGGGGTTCCCAGTGCTAATAAAATAGGTATCCATCGTCAAAATAAGAAAAAGTTGCGGCCGTTTTATTTATTTTTGTTATTGGACCGATTTCTTTCAAAATCAATATTAGAGATTCATCTTGCTCATGAAAGATGTCGCCGTCGTCAAAATTAGAAAAAGTGTCGGCAAATTTTTTTTTGATACTTTAAACATTTGTCAAATATTAAATAGGTGTTTTTATTATTCTTTGCTATTTCGATAAGGAATTTCGTCCCAAATAGGTTGGGGGAAAAACTTTTCCATTTTTTTGTTAGGGCAACGGTTACCACTGTGTCATAACAGTGGTAACCATTGCCAAAACTTGCCAAGGGATCTTCAGATATAGATTTTGAAAGAAATCAGGCCCATAACAAGAAAAAATAAAATGGCCGCCCCTTTTTCTAGTTTTGACAATGGTTACCACTGTTATGAGCACAGAGATACGGATTTTAAAAGAAATCGGTCCAATAACATAAAAAAGGAAATGGCCGTCATTTTGGCAACGGTTACTATTTTATAAGCACAGGGAACCCCAGATATCGAGTTTGAAAAAAATCGGTCCAATAACAAAAAAATGGCCAAGGAACTTCGTCCCAAACAGGTTAAGGAAAAACTATTCTATTTTTCTAATTTTGACATTGGTTACCACTGCTATGAGCACGGGGATCCTCAGATATCAATATTGAAAGAAATCGGTCCCATAACAAGAAAAAAAATGGCCACCACTTTTTGTTATTTTGACGATGGTTACCTATTTAATAAGCACAGGAAACCCCAGATCTCGAGTTAGAAATAAATTGGTCCAATAACAAAAAAAATGGCTAAGGAACTTCGTCTCAAATAGGCTGGGGAAAAACATTTCTATTTTTCTTATTTTTAACATCGGTTACGATTACTATGAGCACGGGGATCCTCAGATATCAATTTTGAAAGAAATCGGTCCCATAACAAGAAAAAAAATGGCCACCACTTTTTCTTATTTTGACGATGGTTACCTTTTTTATTAGCACTGGGAATCCCAGATATCAATTTTGAAAGAAATCGGTCCAATGACAAAAAAAAAAAAATGGCCGACATTTTGGCAACAGTTACCTATTTTATAAGTACAGGGAACCCCAGATATCGAGTTTGAAAGAAATCGGTCCAATAACAAAAAAATGTCTAAGGAACTTCGTCCCAAATAGGTTAGGGAAAAACTTTTCCATTTTTCTAATTTTGACATTGGTTACCACTGCTATGAGCACGGGGATCCTCAGATATCGATTTTGAAAGAAATCGGTCCCATAACAAGAAAAAAGAATACGGCCACCACTTTTTCTAATTTTGACGATGGTTACCGCTTTTATTAGTACAAGGATCCCCAGATATGGATTTTGAAAGAAATCGGCCCAATAACAAAAAAAGAGAAAATGGCCGACATTTTGGCAACGGTTACGTATTTTATAAGTACAGGGAACCCCAGATATCGAGTTTGAAAGAAATAACAAAAAAAAACAAAAAAAAAATAAGTAGGTAAATGTACCTATGTACGTAATATGTAAAATAACAATCAAACTTACATAATATAAATGTATGAATAAAAAATAAAATAAATGTTTCTAAAACTTACAACTGTCCCTGTACTGTTAGGTACAATAAAGTTATTTAATCTATGATGTAAAATTTGGGGTGAGCGAGTTCATTTGAAAAGCGCCTACGCGTACCTCAACGCGCGGGGACTGAGGTAGCTCTAAATGCCTACTGCGCCCGGAGATCGTGCCCTTAATGCTTAAGGGAGAGGGCAGACTGGCTAATTATAGCGTCAGTGATCGCGCGCTTTTATTGCCTTTAGCATTTTTATGGCCTTTTGCGTGCATCGCGTTTCGCGCGATATCGCAATTCTGCGATCAAAAGCCATACAAACGCGAGCACGTTTGAGTCGCGATTTTCGCGCGCTAAAAGGCAATAAAAGCGCGCGATCGCTGCCGCTAAAAATAGCCAGTGTGCCCTCTCCCTAAGAGCGTATTTTGTCTAATTTTTTTACTCATAGTCTTTTTCGTGGAGCAAAAGTCATAAAACATGCTCTAATGACCGAATGCTGTTTCGCTAAGTGACTGTTTTCTTGAAATTTGTTACATGTACAAATTGTACAAAATGACAAAAATAAATACTTTATATTAATGAAGCTCTTAAGTTAATTTACGTGTCTGGTTTCTGCCGTAAACGTTTTAGATGCTCTTCAACATTATGTTTCAGTAATAAGCCAGTTAAGATTATGGGCGAAAAATACAATATTAGGTACGTCCGTCGTCCACGTCTTGTTATTGTAATAAGTACTGAAGTGTAAGAAAGAATTTAAAATTCGGATTTCGGACCAATATTCTCCTCTCCTTTCCATACTTGGGGAAGGCTTGTGCTAGGAGTTAGTACGACACTAATGGGTGTTTAGATGGACCCGTCGAGTTTTCAGTCCGCACCTTTTGTGCTATTGAGCCTTATTTATTTTAAAGATTATCCTAGCAGTAGGTATCAAATAGGTCTATAAAGGCTCGGAACACCGATCTTATGCGTCTACCAACTCGACTGACCTAAACAAACCGTCAACCTTTCAGTTTTCAGTCCGGACCTTTAATTTGTTTGTTGTTGGTCTATCGAGGCTTTTGAATTGTCCACAAACAGACGCAAACAAACAATTTAATTAATTAAATGTCAACGAGTTAAAATATGAATTATCACAGCGTATAATTCTCACCGCCCGATAGCTCGGGTCAGTCCTCGAGTGACCGTAACGTTGTTAATTCGATTTCTCGCGGGACCGGGGACTGTACACCGCGAATATAAAATTGCTTACAGAATATATAATATTACCTATGATTTTTTTATGTTAAATGAATTTTCCCAAACGTATACTTTGTTTTCATAAAGAATTTTATGAATATTCATCATTATTATACCCCGTTACTGTATCTTTTATAAGTTTCATTTTGAATGAATGGATAAATATAATTTTATTGTACACCTACAGTGAAAAAATAATAATAATAAAAAATAATATAGTAAGCAAACTAAACATTAATACTTGTACATTAGCCAATCTGAACTTAACTACTCCTTTCGTTTCCGAGTAAGCGGAACCTACACCACAGACTACAGTGAAATAATAATAATAATAATAATATAGTAAGCAAACTAAACATTAATACTTGTACATTAGCCAATCTGAACTTAACTACTCCTTTCGTTTCCGAGTAAGCGGAACCTACACCACAGACTACAGTGAAATAATAATAATAATAATAATATAGTAAGCAAACTAAACATTAATACTTGTACATTAGCCAATCTGAACTTAACTACTCCTTTCGTTTCCGAGTAAGCGGAACCTACACCACAGACTACAGTGAAATAATAATAATAATAATAAGAATTATTAGAATAGAATAGTGCCACCCCTTCCTATCCCGTGGGTGTGGAACAAATAAGAAATTTACGTATAAGGCCGCTACCTGGGGGTCGCCAGGGCGCGTCTGGGGCTGGCGCTGGACGTGGCAGCATGCGATCCGCCAGTCACGCCATTCGACGGCCTTTACCACCTGGCCAGTCGACAGATCCATCATCCCCACCAGTCGGCTTGGCGCCGACAGGGCCCTCTAGGACCCAATCTTCGGAGCCCGCCGCTGGTGGAGTGCGCCGCATGAGATGGACATCTCCAATGAACAGAAATGTCATGCGTGCGTACTACAGGGCGACAGGAGGGGAAACCGGACGGACTGGCTACCGAGCGGCAATGTACCGCGAGTTCTTGCTGCTCGAGCCGAATCTGACTGTCACGGAACAAAACCTGGCAGACCGGGCTCGGTATATTCAGCGCTCGAACATCTTTAGCGCTACCGAGCTCGAACGATTACGACGTGAGGCTGCTCCCGAGGTGACAACCCCAACCACAGAGCAAATTGTCTCTCTGGCGGAACCTGTCCGCGAAGAGACCGACGCTATCGCGCAAGATTTGCCTGTGGAGGAGGACACGGAGGAAACAGTTTCCTTTGACATAGAGCGGATGAGAAGGATTTTAGAAGAGGCGATTTCGGAGATCCGGAGTGCTCCTCTAGAGAACCGTCCGCGGCTCTCCCGACTCACATTAAATGTAGTGACGCGGGATGTCATTGAGGCCATAAACCAAATGCTGCCTCAATACCTTGAGCGCAGCACTGGCCTGGATGATACGGCTTCTATTCTCTTTGGTGCGGCCTTAGCTGTTCATCGTTTCATGGGTGTCAAGACCCAAGAACGTGGACGCACTACTCTAAGGCGCAGCACGGAGCCAGCCTGGAAAAGGAGAATAGAACACCGTATCACCCTGGCCAGAGCTCTCATTGGCAGACTGCAGAGTTTCAGGTCGGGCAACACTAGGCCAAGGATTGTGCGCTCCGTTAGAATAGCCTTTAATGGGCTCGGGGTGCGGCTAGATCAGCCCGATATAGCCCAAAAACTAACGGAGCGCATCGACGACTTGAAGCAGAAAATCGCTGCATGGGGGAACCGCATTCGACGATACTCGGAAAGAGTCGAGCGCTTTCAGCAAAATCGCCTCTTCTCGAGTGATCAGAAAAGGTTCTATAAAAAACTGGGGTGCCCAGCAGTCTGTTCTACCTCTCAGCGGCCGAGCCCGGCTGACCTCGTCGCCTTTTGGCGAAATGTATGGTTAAGAGAGGTGGAGCATGAGGAGGGCCCTTGGATTGCGGCGGTTGAGGAAGCATGTGCCTCAATAGAGCCGATGAACCCCGTCGCCATCTCTTCGGAGGATGTAGCTGGTGCGGTGCGCCGGGCCCCGAACTGGAAAAGTCCGGGACCCGATGGGCTGCATCACTACTGGTTGTAGGGTTTTTCGCTCTGCCATGCTACTTTGGCTCGACAATTCCAAGATGCTCTCGAGCAAAGGGCACTCCCGAGCCTTTTCACCACCGGGATCACTCATTTAGCTCCTAAGTCAACCGATACCGCTGACCCAGCTAAGTACCGCCCCATCACATGTCTTACTACCATCTATAAGACATTGACATCCGTTCTGAGCCTTAAGATTTCCCGTCACGTAGACGAGAACAACATCATGTCTGGGGCTCAGAACGGATGTCGGGGCGGTGGTCGTGGTACTAAGGAGCTCCTTCTCATCGACTCCGTCGCGGGCCAACTGGTCAAACGCAATCGCCGGAATTTCTCTGCCGCCTGGATTGACTATAAGAAGGCATTCGACTCGGTGCCCCATTCATGGCTCTTGAGGGTCCTTGAGCTGTACAAAGTCGATAGTACAGTTCGAGACTTCCTCGGAGAGTGTATGGGGCAATGGAGTACGATCCTTTGTCTCCATGGCGAGCGGTTGGCGGCTGCGGGTGACCGGATCAAGATACGGCGGGGTATCTTCCAGGGCGATTGTCTGAGTCCATTATGGTTTTGTCTGTCGCTGAACCCTCTCAGCTCTTTGCTGGAGAGATCAGGGACAGGCTTTCAGTTTCGGAGAGGAGGGACAAAAGTACCTCACCTTCTCTACATGGATGACCTCAAGCTGCTAGCACCCAATGCCACCCGCCTGAGGGAGTTGCTGAATATCACCACTGAGTTTAGTAACTCCATCAGGATGGAGCTTGGACTAGACAAGTGTGCGGTCTTACATGTGGAGAGGGGACAGGTTACTCATTCGGCCGAGATCAATCTCGAGCCATCTAACATCAGGACCCTCTCTGAAGCTGAGTCATACCGGTATCTGGGTATGTCACAATCCGTGGGGGTAAAGGAGGCGGACGTGAAACAGTCAGTTTGCGAGGAATTTTTTGGCCGCCTGACAAAAGTTTGTAAAAGCTATTTGTCGGGCGCCAATAAGGTCCGAGCATATAACGGCTGGGTCATGCCTGTTCTCATGTACACCTTTGGCGTACTCAGATGGACTCAGACCGAACTAGACGCACTGGATAGAAAAGTCCGCACGACTATGACTCGCTACCGCATGCACCACCCCAAATCGTCTGTTATGAGGTTGTATATACCCCGAAAATGTGGAGGTCGAGGCGTATTAAGCGTCAAGACCATGCATAATCGGGAGATATCCAGCCTCAGAACCTACTTTGAGACGAAGAGGGAGTGTCCAATGCATAGAGACGTTATAGAATGTGACAAAGGACTCACTCCCCTATCTTTGGCCAAACTCGAGTGGCAGAAACCGGTGGTACTAAGCACCTCTGACCGGGAGACCGTATGGAAGGAGAGGGAGTTGCATGGACGCTTTTTTAAAGCTCTTAATGAGCCGCACGTAGATAAAAAAGCGTCCGTGCAATGGCTGCGCTTCGGTGACCTCTTTGGGGAAACCGAAGGTTTTGTGTGTGCAATACAAGATCAGGTGGTTAAGACGCGGAACTACCGAAAGTACATCCTGAAGGATGGCACTCACGACATCTGTCGAGCGTGTCGCCATCCCGGTGAGTCACTCAGGCATGTGCTCTCGGGATGTTCAGCTCTTGCTAACACTGAGTATCTGCACAGACACAACCAAGCGGCCAAAATCCTTCACCAAGAGCTTGCTCTGAAGTACGGTCTCCTGGATGAGAGAGTGCCGTACTATAGGTACACACCGGTGCCAGTGCTTGAGCGTGACGGAGTCCGGCTCTATTGGGACCGGTCCGTCATCACGGACAGGACGATTCTGGCGAATAAGCCTGACATCGTGCTGATGGACCGGGCACAGTCGAGGGTGTTTTTAGTGGACATCACCATCCCACATGACGAGAACCTCGTGAGAGCGGAGACAGAGAAAAAACGAAAGTATCTAGATCTGGCTCACGAGGTTACTGGCATGTGGCATGTGGAGTCCACTGAAACCATCCCAATCGTTATTTCTGCGAATGGGTTGATCCCAGTCAGCCTCGCTCACCATCTGAGGCGACTGGGGTTCCGTGGCGGTTCGCTCGCGGCCAAGATGCAGAAAGCGGTGTTGCTAGACTCGGCTAGGATAGTCCGTCGGTTTCTCAGCCTGTCGCCCTGACCCCCGGCCGTCTGGTCTCCCCTGCCGGGGCGTAATCCTCCGCCCGCTACAAGTATTTATTTATGTAATCTATATGTAAGTTTATTTATCTGTGTGTCTATATTTATGTTTATAATACTTTTTGGCCCTATATCTATTTATTTTGTATGCGGGTGTGAGAGTCATAATATATAGAGAAATAATAATAATATAGTAAGCAAACTAAACATTAATACTTGTACATTAGCCAAGTTGAACTTAACTACTCCTTTCGTTTCCGAGTAAGCGGAACCTTTTGTTGGGAGTTTGTTTGATAATAATTATATAGTAGGCACAACGGGTGCGGATGGAATCGTCGAGTTTTCAGTCCTAACCTAACCTCACCTTTGTACTATCGAGCCTTATTAGTTTTGATGTTTATCCTAGCAGAAGCTAACGTCTATAAAGGCTCGGTACATCAATCTTTTGCGCCTACCTTCTCAACTTTGGACCTACAGTAAGATGTCCCTCGTTATGCAATGCAGCATGTAAGCATGAGGGTTTGCGTCCGGGAACAGATCCGTCCAGGGAACGCGCGGTTTGTACTGCTCGAGGTAGGGGTGCGCCAGGGTCTCCTCGACGGTGATGCGCATGTGCGGGTTGAACGTCAGCATGCGGTGCAGCATGCGCGGCTTGTACGACAGCGATTATAGTCCAGTAGACATGCAGTTTTAGATGGAAAGAGGTCAGAACTTAATGAAACTTTGGGATGTGGTTTAGGAATGGCTAATTAACATTTTCTCAAGTTTTGGACCTCGAGGAACCTGTGCTAAAAGAGGTATTAACTATTACGGTCAAACTTTGGACATCGCGTTCCCCCGCTCACGCCACTCAACCCCAATTCACAAAAGGTTTTTAGCGAATTTTGACAAAATCTTTTTTTTTCGAATCGGAATATAATCGAAATATCGGAAACGAATTGACATACAAACATTTTTGTGTTATGAAACTTGTAGGAAATTTTACGTTCTACAAAAAAGTATGGAAATGCTTTTGCCGTAGGACGTAGGTAAGGGAAAAAAGTTAATGAGGAAAAACCGGAAGAAGGTCGAACATTTGCAGCTTCCCCCCGCTCCCCCCATCCCTGAACAACATTCTAAAGTTTCATTAACTTCCCACCTTTTTCCACCAAACCCAATTTTTCCTACCTGTCGACTGGGCTATTATAGGTAGACACGAAAAACACCTACCTCGTCATTGGGGTCGTAGTACTGCTCGAGGTAGGGGTGCGCCAGGGCCTCCTCCACGGTGATGCGCTTGTGCGGGTTGAACGTCAGCATGCGGTGCAGCAGGTCCAGAGCGCGAGGGTCCGCGCCCGGGAACAGATCCGTCCAGGGAACGCGCGGCTTGTACGGCAGCGACTCTAGGTAGCTGCGAGCCTGGGACAAAGAATTTCCATATAAATATACGTACAGTTTTTGCAATTCTCGAAGGCGAGTGAGCTTTACTTGTGGTTACTTCGTGTACATGCACATTGCATAAGTGTGCTTGCCTGTCAAAGCCTAGGTGGGAGCGGGCAGGCGCGAGCATTGCGCTCGCTCACACTTATACAGATACGAGACACACACAACCATAAGGCACTCACCCTCGTGAATTGCAAGAATCTATAACTAGCTTTCATCTGCTTTGTTCCCTCAAAATCTATGTTCATATACTTCTATCTCTTCTTCTTCTATTACTTACTTACTTCTATCTATGTGTATGTAACATCTATATTTATATACGATACTAGATGATGCCCCCGACTTCGTCGAAGTTTTTTAATTCCCGCGGGAACTCGGTAATTTTCCGGGATAAAGAGTAGCCTATGTGTTTATTCTGGGTATGAGCTATCTCCATTCCAAACAGCCAAATCGGTTCATTCGTTGTGGAGTTATAGAGTAACAAACATCCACCCATAGGTACATCTTCACACTTTCGCATTTATATTAGTAGGATGTACGTTTGTATTCACATATGTTCCAACATAGCGCCTAAACTACTGAGCCGCGTTGGAAGAATGAGGTGTCAATCGATTCGTTATTATAGTCCGGGTGATAATGCTACATTTTGCACGAACAAAATAAATCTGACGGATGTTAATATATCCAATTCTCCTTAGCCGGGTTACGGTTTTAAAACTTTTCTCTTGTTTTACAAATTCTGTTAGGATCCTTTGATTTCCGGTAATCCTAGCGTTTCCAAGATAAAATAAACTAGAATATCGTTTTAATTTATCGATTACGTAGATAGGTTATTGAATCTGATCTAAAGCATCTGATAGCGTGAAATAATTTCTTGGAAACACGTCGTTAAACTTATTTAGGAGTCTGCTTTCATGATTTATTCAAAGCAAATCTAGCGTCTAACGACTAGTTCTAGGAGTGGTATTTAGTAGTGTGTATAGCCGATTCTGGCTCACTGGCGGGGGTCCACAAAGAAGAAATAGCGCCGCAGGCGAAAAAGTAGTACGTATAGCCGATTCTGGCTCACTGGCGGGGGTCCACAAAGTAGAAATAGCGCCGCAGGCGAAAAAGTAGTGTGTATAGCCGATTCTGGCTCACTGGCGGGGGTCCACAAAGAAGAAATAGCGCCGCAGGCGAAAAAGTAGTGTGTATAGCCGATTCTGGCTCACTGGCGGGGGTCCACAAAGAAGAAATAGCGCCGCAGGCGAAAAAGTAGTACGTATAGCCGATTCTGGCTCACTGGCGGGGGTCCACAAAGTAGAAATAGCGCCGCAGGCGAAAAAGTAGTGTGTATAGCCGATTCTGGCTCACTGGCGGGGGTCCACAAAGTAGAAATAGCGCCGCAGGCGAAAAGTAGTGTGTATAGCCGATTCTGGCTCACTGGCGGGGGTCCACAAAGAAGAAATAGCGCCGCAGGCGAAAAAGTAGTGTGTATAGCCGATTCTGGCTCACTGGCGGGGGTCCACAAAGAAGAAATAGCGCCGCAGGCGAAAAAGTAGTACGTATAGCCGATTCTGGCTCACTGGCGGGGGTCCACAAAGTAGAAATAGCGCCGCAGGCGAAAAAGTAGTACGTATAGCCGATTCTGATGTGTATTAACGCAGCATAACCTAAGTCCCCGGCCTCCGACCGGGCACATCGATATTATATGTTCTAACCCAACCTAACCTAACATTTTGAAGCTTTATTATTATTTAATTTCCCCGTTGTTAAAAATTAAAAACCCCATATACATTTACAATATTTTTTCACTCTTTATCGCCCCATTATGTCTGAGTAGGTATGTGGATACAAAAAAGAATACTGCTTGCAGGTGGATTTAAACATGTCCATTCATGTCTAAAAACATCATGTGTGTATAAAAAAGGGACGAGCCTGTTTGATTTATTTTTCCACTCTTTATAGCCCGCATTATGTTTGGGTAGCTGTTATGTAGATACAAAAAATAGGGGCTGCATCAAAGCATGTCGATTCATGTCTAAAACATGGGTGTATAAAAAGGGTCCATCCTAATTTTGTGTCACAAGTTTTCTCAGTGCCAGATCGTTAGTATCTCGGTGTTATAAGTCTTAAATATTATTTACCAGTCTAGAAGCATTGTGTTGTGAATCTGCATATTTCCATTCATCATGGCGGTAAGTGTGTAATTGTACCGGTTATTTAAATTATATTTGTAACTAACATCTTGATTCGTTATTGATAGAGTACTTTAATAAATTGAAGTTAGCATAATTAGTTTATGTGATTCTAATAGTTGAAATATCACCTTTTTTATTGCAGGACTCGCAAAATGACGAACTCACTTTTAAGCATTACTATTATCCACTCAATGTGTCAGATGATCAAGATACGAGTGATTGTATGGCAAATAATAGAAAGACTGCTTCAAAAAGGAGCAAAACAATGGAACAAAATAATATAGATGTATTTTTCGAAAAACCAAAGAAAAAGAGGAAAACTGCTATGTGTTCATCGGTAGCGCAAGCGACTGAGGGAGGTCTATCGTATATCTCATCCAATGATGGTGACGGTACCAGTGCAACTCATCTCATCAAAATAGATGTCTATGACATGAAGAATCTGAAAGGGGTTTCCCCTATTGAGTACTGGAAATATGCAGATTTACGACTAAAGTACTACGTGAATTCAGACGCTGATAAATTTTATCACAGCACTCGGGATATTATTTACAACATAACAAAGCAGATCGCTGGAAGACAAGATTGTAAAAAATATTTTGTCGACAGAGATAACAAGCAACAATAGCTATAAATTATTCCGTCGCAAAAAATATGACTATTTAAAAGATAACATCCTTACCTGCTGCGGATAAATAACAAAAGTTAGTAGTCCATGTCACTTTAGGTTAATATATTTTAAAATAGTTTTCGCTCTCCCTACCATCTTTCAATCGAAACAAATTATAAAAGAGTCCTGTTGTAACACGATCGACTCATATTCCTCCCACTATCCACAACGATGCTGTGTCAAGTGTGTGCGTTTAACGACTCTGTTTACGATGAAGAATTAGCTGCAAATTGTGAAGAAGCAGAATTGAACACCAAGTTAGTTAACATATGTGTGGAAGCCGACCGAGATCAAGTTAATACGTGAGTATTTTTTATTCATAATTTTTCCACGAACAGTGTTATTATAATTTATTATATTTCAAACGGTTGATCGAAGATAAGGTGCACGACTATAAATTTTATTAATGTATCGGCCGCCACATTCGACCCTGACCAGTTTAAACTTGTTCAAACATAACGCTCATGGGGGGAGGAGCTATTAACGTATAAATATTCGGTTTTAGCGTCAGCTACATTCATTCAGAGAGAAGTTGTGATAGAAAAATATTAATCATGGAAGCTTTTTCCAATGACGAAATAAGTGTATTTACTAAATCATTTGTGTTAAATAAGATGCATAGATACATACGGTTGTGGTATATCTCTGGTAGACTCCCTAGATGGATGCTAGATGACCTAGAAATTAAACCGTTTTATACACCATGTAGTGGTCATCGTATCTCCATTTGCCCTGTTTCTGATGAAATTGATGGTGTTTTTCCTATGAAAGCATATTGTAATATGTGTGCTACAAATGGTAAATTATATTCGAATAAAGATTTGTGTAACGTTTATTTTATAGAAAATGTTTTATTATTCTATTTTAATTTTCAGTTCAAAGCAAACTGGAGCCGGAGTGAAGAAAAGAAAGGCTACTGCAGTCACAAACTCTACGAGTAAGCGACCATGTCAAGAACCTTCTACATCTACGGAGCTATTGACGACACCAATATCAACCGGGGAGGAATCGTCCTCATTTGTAAGTTCTACAAAATATCATAGTGTCGAGTGTCCTTACTGTAAAATTAATGTTAGTAAAAGGTATTATACAAACCACCTAAAGAGCAAGAAACATATGAATAATGTACTTCTTAATAGCCCCATTCAAAACTTAGCCAATGTGCAATTGATAGAAAATACTTTCGGTCGACGGATAGCAACATACAGGATTTCCAATAATAATTCAGAATTTGAGACACCTGAAGCTTTTTTTAATCCAATTAGAAGTACTGTTCATGACTTGCTTCATACGCTTTTGAAAGAGCATACTTTGATTAAAGTTAACTTCATTTTAAATGCAGATTTTATTCAATCAACAAAAAATTTAGAAAATTCCTTCGACTTTCAAACTTGTAACTATACATTCTGTTTAGGTGATGAAATTAATACTATTTACTCGGATTTAGTAGTTGAAACTTCGAGTAAAGTTTGTAATTTTGAAAAGAAAGATAGTGGATGGAGTCTTAAAAAAATTAATTATGTGGATTTAAATATAAATAAATTAAACCCGTTAAAAGGGAACTCTTATATAGATTTACCAATAGATATCAAACATAAGCATGCTGTGATTAATGTAAAAAATAATGATTATCAATGTTTTCAATGGGCAGTGCTTTCTGTTTTGTTTCCAGTTAAAAAAAATGCAGACAGAGTGAGTTCATATATATCTAAACAAAACTCTTTAAGTTTTACAGATATTCCATTTCCGGTAAAGTTGAAAGATATAAATAAATTTGAGTGCTTAAATAATATTAGTATTAATGTTTTTGGACTTGAACATGAAACTAAAAGTAATTCCACAAAGATAATTGGTCCTCTCTATTTCACAAAATGCCGAAAACAAAAACATGTAAATTTACTTTACATAAGTAACGGACCTACCGGTCATTATTGTTATATAAAAAACCTCTCCCGACTAGTTAGTCACCAATTAAATGAACATCAACACGTGAACTATATTTGTGATGGTTGCTTGCTCTACTTTCAAACGGAGTGTAAATTAAAATCTCACCAAGAGTTCGATTGTAATCATATTAGAACAGATTTACCAGACATTAGCAAAGCTAAACTAACATTTAATAAGTACGAAAGGAAGTTAAAATTGCCTTTTGTTGTATATGCAGATTTCGAAGCATTTTTAAATCCTATACAAGGGTGTGCTAATAATCCATCTACCTCTTATACAACAAATTTTCAAAAGCATGAAGTATATAGTTTTGGGTACTATATCAAATGCACATTCAATGATAGATTATCAATGTATAAAACATATACAGGTACTGATTGTGCTAAAGTGTTTATGGAGACTTTAAAAGATGATATAAAACTAATTTATGATGAACATTTAATTGAAGTTAATCCACTGCCTCTAACAATAAATGACAATGAAAAATTATCTGCGACATCCACATGTCATATATGTGAAAAAGAACTAAAATCGGATCGTAAAATAGCATATAATAAATACACTGGAGTTTTTGTAGGTGTCTGTCACAAAAGTTGTAATACAAAGTTAGAAACTCCCCAATTTATACCTATAATTTTACATAACCTTTGTAACTATGATGCTCATTTCATTGTGCATGCATTGAATTTCTCAGAAGGTGGGATAAATGTCATACCCCAAAATAAAGAGCGATATATTTCGTTTTCAAAAAAGATAAAAATCACGAACAACGAAATTGAATTGAAGTTTATTGATTCTTTTAAGTTTTTATCTAGTAGTCTAGAAACCTTAACAAATAATTTAAATGATGAAGATTTCATTGAATTGCGAAGAAATTTTCAAAGTGAAAAAGATATTTATTATAACTAATATTTATTTATTTATTATTTTTATTTAGATATTTATTTAAAACGTAAGGGCGTATACCCACACGAATATATGACATCATTTGACTCCTTAAAGTTAACGTCACTCCCAACACAGGATCAGTTTTTCAGTACACTTACAAACAGCACTGTTTCAAACGAAGATTATAAACATGCTAGAGATGTTTGGAATCATTTTAAGTGTCGTAATATGTGTGATTACTCTGATTTATACCTCAAAACGGATGTGTTACTTTTAGCAGATATATTTGAAAATTTTAGAAACGTATGTATTAGAACTTATGATTTAGATCCTGCTCGATATTATACAGCACCAGGTCTTAGTTGGGACGCAATGTTAAAGTACACGCAAATAACGTTAGATTTACTAACAGATTTTGAAAAAATTGCATTCGTAAAATCAGGTATACGCGGTGGTGTTTCACAGTGCAGTAACCGATATGCGCAAGCTAATAATAAGCACATGGCTAATTTTGATGATAAAATCCAATCATCTTATCTCGCATACTTAGACGCTAATAATTTATATGGTTGGGCTATGTCTCAATACCTTCCCACGGGTGGTTTTGAATGGGTACATGGTGAGACTAATTTTAACATACCAATTGATTCTGATGTGGGTTATATTCTAGAAGTAGACTTAGAATACCCCGAAACTTTACATGACTTACATACCGATTTTCCTCTTTGTCCAGAGAATATACTTGCTGGAGGGAGTAAAACTTTGAAATTAGTTCCAAATCTATTTGATAAAACTAAGTACGTGATTCATTATAGAAATCTTATACAGTGTCTAGAAATGGGCTTAAAACTAAAAAAAATACATCGGATTTTAAAATTTAATCAAAGTCCTTGGTTACAAAAATATATTGATTTAAATACACAGTTACGTACATCTGCACAGTCAGATTTTGAAAAGGATTTCTATAAGTTAATGAATAATTCAATATTTGGGAAAACAATGGAGAACATTGAGAAACGTGTAGATGTTAAACTATGTACACATTGGGAGGATAAGGGTAAATCTGTCGGTGCTCAAAAACTTATTGCGAGACCTGAATTTCATAGTGTCTCAATATTTTCGGAAAATCTGGTTGCTATACAATTGAAGAAAACAAAATTACTTTATAATAAACCTATTTATTTAGGATTTTGTGTTTTAGATATTTCTAAAACACTTATGTACGATTTCCATTACAACTATATGAAAAACAAATACGGTTCAAAATGTAAAATGCTTTATACAGACACAGATAGCTTCATATATCACATTTTTACTGATGACTTTTATGATGACATTAAACCTGACTTAAATAAATACTTTGATACTTCGGATTATCCCCGTAATAATAGTTTTGATATTCCTCTGATAAATAAAAAAAAATTGGTTATTTTAAGGATGAAAATAACAGTACCATTATGACTGAATTTGTTGGTCTGAGATCAAAAGTTTATGCTTTCAATACACAAAATAAATTCATTGCTAAAGCAAAAGGTGTGAATAAATCGGTTACCAAAAATTTTAATATGCAAAATTATAAAACAGTTTTATTTGAACAAAAAAATGAACTGTGTGAGATGTATAGATTCAGATCGATAAAGCATATAATATTTACTCAAAAAAATAATAAAATATCATTATCACATACAGATACAAAACGGTTTTTAATTAAAAACTCTACCAACACTTTAGCTTGGGGTCATTACAAAATAAAGTCATTTAATAATGATTTGCGGTAAGACTCATTGATGTTATTTTTAATTAAGTATTAGAATGTATAAATGTAGCCTTAAGTTATATAAATTGTATAGAAAATTAAGTTTTAATTATAAATAAATGTATTACTTAAATCGATGTCGTATTACTTAATTCCCCATTTCTATATAGAGTTTTACTAAAACTACACGTATTTTTGAACATGTATCATTTTCTCCATCCATTTACTGCTATAGTTGCAGGACCGAGTGGATGTGGTAAATCACATTTTGTGACAAATTTCTTGAAACACTGTAATGATATATGTAATACACGATTTGATCAAGTTTTGTGGTGTTACGATGAAATGCAGCCTCTATATAATCTAGAAAATGTAACTTACATTCAAGGAATTCCTGAAATGAGTATGTTTGATGGAAAACATCCTCGATTAGTCATAATTGATGATCTGATGAGGGAATCAGATGGTCGTATCGTTGATATTTTTACTAAAGGTAGTCACCACAGAAATTTAAGTGTATTTTATATCACACAAAATCTTTTTCATCAAGGGAAAGGACAACGGGATATTTCTCTGAATACCAGTTACATAATTTACTTTAAAAATCCCAGAGACCGAACGCAAATTCGTCATTTAGCACGTCAAGTATTTCCAGAGAATTCAAAGTTTGTTGAAGAGGCTTATAAAGATGCCACTACTGAGCCTCATGGTTATTTAATGATTGATTTAAAGCAAAATACAAATGATTCGTGTCGTTTTAAAACTAAGATAGATAATACCTCTAATGATTGTGTGGTATACATCCCTAAAAAGGGGTTTAAATATGGTTTGCATAACTCAGTTCTTGTCAGTAACAAATAATGGTTGAAGGAAACAGCACGCTCGATACGAAAAAGTTAAGGTGTGCATTACAAACATTTAAACCAAAATATCGTAAAATTTTAATTCGCTCTCTTAAGAAAGAAGAAATTAATCGTGTTTGTGAGTATATCAAAGAAATATTTAAAGAAAATACCCCCAATAAAGAGTCAAGAGAATCCTCTGTAAAACTGAATTGCTTCTTTTCTACAAAGTTAATATAAATATGAATGTATTTAGACTCTCTCTAAAATAATGTCTGCACGAGTAAAAGCCCACAAAAATTTACTGAAGGCTTTACACACACTTCAGCCAAAATTTCGCATAGCCTTATTGAAAGCTTGTAAGGACGAGGAAATCAATTGTATTTGTGAGTGTATCTTCAATATACTAAATGGTAAACTACCTTTAAAGGATTGTGAGAAGGCTAAGTTAAAAAAACACAAAACTATTCTGAGAAAATTAATAAAGAAAGGGAGAAATAAATCACGAAAACGTATTATCATTCAGCAAGGAGGAGCATTTCTGCCTATTATTTTGGGGGCTGTTTTAAGTGGTCTGTTTAATTTAATATAAAAATGGAACTTGCAAAAAAAATGGTTCTTATTGAACCAGAAGTTATTGAAAGGCTAAAATCAAGAAATTCTGCACTGTAAAAGTAAACTGGATGATCGTGAAAAATGGTCTTTGTACACACAGATTTTACAAAGATATCTCCATATTACTGAAGGAGAGAGAAAACCAATTAAATTACCAGTGACTGTGGAGGACGACCGAGACTATGACAATATCAGTATATTTAAAAAGGAAATGAAAGACAATGAATCAACAGTTAATGAAGAATCAGAGGATGATAAGCACGCACGGGGGCTACCCATTGATATTTTATATA
This sequence comes from Oeneis ivallda, assembly GCA_029955525.1. Classification (NCBI taxonomy): domain Eukaryota; kingdom Metazoa; phylum Arthropoda; class Insecta; order Lepidoptera; family Nymphalidae; genus Oeneis; species Oeneis ivallda. The sequence goes on from JARPMR010000006.1 coordinate 22,764,584, forward strand.
CCCCTACTTATATTAACAAACTCATACCAAAAACGTATAGAAAAAAAGGTGAAATATTATTAAATACTCTGCTAAATAATAAAGAAAAAATTAGCTGGCAAAAGGATGGATTGATAGTCGTAGATAATAAAGTTGTAGATGGTAGTAATATAGTCGATCTAGTGAATTATACCCTAAGGCCATTAAAACGCCCCAAGCCTAATGGGTGGGAAAAATTTATCCAAACTATAAAAGATATAGGGGTTCCCTTAATATGTATTGGTAATACTCAAGCTTCTGAAAATATTAGTAATATATCTCCAAAAGTCAGAAGACATAGTTCTCCACTTGATGATAAAAGTCCAAAAACTTTAACATCATACAGACTAAGGAAGAAACACGACATTTGGGAAAGATGGAATCCATATTAGACATCAAAGATATATATTATGATGTGTCCAATCCTGCTGGTTACGGAAGTGCTGAGAAGTTAATAAGAGCATTAAAAGGTAAAGTGAATAGAAAGAAAGTGAAAGAATGGTTACAAGCTCAGGAAACTTATACATTACATAAGCCTGTACATCGAAAATTCCCTCGAAATAAATATATATTGTCTAATCTTAATGAACTTTGGCAAGCAGATTTAAGTGATATGCGTACTTATTCTCAATATAATGAAGGTTTTAATTATATTCTTTGTGTTATTGATGTTTTTAGTAAATACGCTTTCGCTAGAGCACTAAAAAAGAAAAATTCAGAAAGTATAAAACAAGCATTTGAAAGCATATTTACTGAAGCTAATACAACTCCCACCCACTTACAATCAGATAAAGGTTCTGAATTTGTATCAAAAGATGTTAGACAATACTTTAAAAGTAAAAATGTAAATTATTACACAACCAACAACCCAGATATTAAAGCAAGTATAGTTGAGAGATTTCAGAGGACATTGAAAACTAAAATGAGGCGTTATTTTACACATAAAAATACCTATACTTATATTAACATTTCACAAGATTTACTCTATTCTTATAATCATAGCTTTCATTCAAGCATAAAAATGTGTCCTTTTGAAGTTAATTTTAATAACATTATGACAGTTTGGAATAATTTATATGGAAAAATAAACAATAAAATCAGTGCTATACAACAGTCTAAGTTTTCAATTGGAGATCATGTAAGGATAACAAAATATAAGCACATTTTTCAAAAAGGATATGAAACAAATTGGAGTGATGAAATATTTATTATATCTGGTATAAAAAATAACATGTCCAGAGTAGTCTATACACTTAAAGATCTTCAAAGTGAACCTATTGTTGGTACTTTTTATGAGAATGAATTACAAAAAGTTACATATAACCCCACCACTCAATATAAAATTGATAAAATACTACGGTCTCGCTACTCAGGTAACAGAAAAGAAGTACTTGTCAAGTGGAAAGGTTATCCTGATAAGTTTAACAGTTGGATTTTAGAATCAAGCCTTAGTCAGATAGGATGATGGAAGACAATTTTTATTTAACTTTACTTAGTAATAGTTCAATGGAATACTTACCTGAAAACACGACAACCATGTTCTCAACAAAATTACCAAAATCGCTTATTTTGGAAGGAGAATGGCACGTTGGAGTTGTTGAATTTCAATATCCTTGCACCATGTATACGGTTCGAGATTATGAAAATGTTATATATACATCAAAGTGGATTACAATACCCGATGAAGATATAAACTCATTAGTGCACTATAGAAACCGTATTCCTGCCAAGAACTATGATAGCATTGAACATATTGTAGCTGAATTAAATAAAAATACTGATACTGGAATAATGTTCAATTATGATGAAATAAAGCAGCAAGTATCAGTATTGTGTGCAGATAACACAATTGATGTACTTAAGTTGTCAACCAAGTTATATTTACAACTCGGTTTTGAACCAAATACAAATCTTATTCAAAATAAAACGGGAACATATCCTTATAATTTAAAATTAGGATTGCCATCTCAATTGTTCATTTATTGTGATATAATAGAACCACAGATTGTAGGAGATGTTATGGCCCCACTTCTCAGAATCGCACCACTAGATCCTGCAGTCTATGTATACGGGGCAAATAAAATGCATATTTTTTCACCGCCTCATTACGTACCTGTCATGCGTAGAGAGTTCGATGTGATAGAAATAGATATAAGAACGAGTACAGGTCGAAAAGTACCATTCCAGTTTGGGACAACGTGTATTAAAGTACATTTTAAGAGAATCAAGTGAAAACGTGTATTTACAATGCCATGCCCGTACTTACATTATTATTCTCATCAAGCTGGTACAGGTATAGGTGCAATTTATAAAGGTGCACCTTATCAGCGAGGTCATGGTATTGGTAGTTTTTTGGGAGGACTATTTAGATCTGTTCTTCCACTTTTGAAAAGTGGTGCAAAAGTTGTGGGTAAGGAAGCTTTGAATGCTGGTGTGGGTCTATTATCCGATATGTTAAATGTTCAACCAATGGATGAAGCTATCAGATCCCGTTTAAAAACAGCAAATTCGAATTTAAAACAAAAGGCTGATAAAAAAATTGATTCAATAATGAGAGGATCAGGATATAAAATTAGGCGACAAAAAAGGAAACGTATCACTCCTAAAACCACTCTCAAACGAAACGGTAGTAAGAAAATTAAACAAAGTAATATTCAGGATATTTTTCATAAAAGTTAAAAATTAAAAAATGTCATTTTTACATCATAACTCCTGTGAATGCGTAAAATCTGAGTTGGATTTGTTTGCTCTACCATCGACTCAAACTAGTATTGAAGGAGGTCAGTGGATTCATTATAATCCCATTTCATCATTGACCGATGATGGACCCATTGAGTTTTTAGTGCCAGGAAATGGAGATGATTACATTGATTTATCTCATACACTACTTCACATAAAAGCTAAAATTCAGAATACTGATGCAACTAACATTACGGCGACGTTGAATGTTGCTCCAGTTAACAATTGGCTGCACTCACTTTTTAGTCAGGTTGATATATATTTAAATCAAAAGCTCGTATCACCTCCAAACAACACTTATGGGTATCGAGCTTACATAGAAACTTTGCTTAATTATGGTACAGCCGCTAAGAAATCTCATCTTACTTGTGGCCTTTGGTATAAAGATACAGCCTCAAAAATGGATTCATGTGATGCTTCAAACCAAGGATATGCAAAAAGAGAAGAATTAGCAAAGGAAAGTCAAACTATTGAAATGATTGGTCACATACACGCTGATATTTTTAATCAAGATAAGTTTTTAATCAACGGTGTTGAAATGCGTCTAAAACTAGTACGTTCTAAAGATACTTTTAATCTTATGTGTTCAACTACTAGTAAATTCAAAGTGCATATATCTAGTGCTAGCCTTATAATGCGCAAAGTTCGGATCAATCCCAGTGTGTTACTTGCACATGAGAAAGTATTAGCTACTACAACTGCAAAATATCCTGTCACTCGTGCTGAAGTTAAAGTCTTAACGATCCCATCAGGAATCCAGGGAAAAATGCTTGATAATGTGTTTTTAGGTCAAATTCCCAAAAGATGTATAGTTGGTTTCGTAGGAAACTCAGCTTTCAATGGAACATTAAATACAAATCCTTTTAATTTTGGTAATCACGGGCTTAACCTGTTCGGTTTATACGTGGATGGTCAATCTATACCATCGAAAACATTAACACCCTCTTTTGATGATAATATGTTCACAAGTGCATATCATACTTTATTCTCTGGAACAGGAATTCATTTTTTGAATGATGGAAATGATGTCTCTAAGGAGGAGTATAATAATGGATATTGTCTGCTTGCCTTTGATTTAACTCCTGATTTATCCGCTAATTCAAACTCCCACTGGAATCTCATAAAACGGGGTAGTGTAAGATTTGAAGTTCGATTTGAAAGAGCTCTAACTACAACTCTTAATTGTATTGTATACGCAGAGTTTGATAATGTAATTGAAATTAATAAAAATCGAGATGTTAGTTTAGACTACAATAGTTAAAAAGTTAATATAAATGGAGATATTTAATTTTGAAGTCATTTGTTAACCACTCATTGTATCAAGAAGATTATCATCTTATTTGCTTTTAATTTATTTCTATTTAAGTAACAATGAACACCACTGAGATTGGAAAATATTTAAAAATAATCGATCCAAATATTCAATTCAATGTGTTTGCAGCAAATAAGATACCGGTATATTTAACACCACCAGAGTATTTAATTTCCAATTTAGATCCTGATACAAAACCTGGATCTCACTGGGTAGCAATATACGTGGGTAAAAATGGTGTCGGTGAATATTTTGACCCGTTTGGTCGAAAACCAACGGATTATCATGAAATGTTTCTAAAAACCAACTGTAAGAAGTGGACTCATAATAACAATGTACTTCAGAACTATTTCAGCTCATTTTGCGGAATGTATTGTTTAGTTTATATATATTTTAAATATAACAATATCTCAATGTCACAATTTCTTAATATATTTTCTGATAATACTTTGTATAATGATCAACTTGTACAATATATGTTTCAAGACTTTATTTATAAGGAGATGAAATTAAAAATATTGCGTTGAATAATTATAGTTTTATTTACATACACATCTTAAATAACATTTTTACTAAAAATCAACTTAAGAGTACCTATATAACTATAACTTAAGTGTGCACTGTGATGAGAGCGAGTGTTGCGAATCTTGCTCGGAGTCTTCGTTATCAGTTGCTGCTGGTCCTCGTATTCCAAACAAAGCATCTTCCATCACAACGAAGTCAACCGGGCTGTAGAGACTTGGACTAGGACTTAGACAGGAACAGTGATCCCCATCTTTTAAATCCTCACACAACTCGGCCTCTTCTTCTTCTTCGAAATCTTCAAAATTGAGTGTATATTGCACTTCCATTTCTTCACATAGCGAAACCATTTCTTCGTCATAAATGGTCTCGTTCAGTTCACACAGTTGAGACAGCATCGTGTAGTTGGACGTTGTGAAATAGAATATAAGTTCGCGTCTCACGACAAAACACTTTTATACTTTGTTCTGTTGTCAAAGAGTGGGGGACTCGGTTAAGGAATTCATCAAAAAACTCACGTGTATGCTCCGATCATTATGAGCTCGTCTGAACATGTTTTTAAATGGTCATATTTTTTTGCGACGGAATAATTTATAGCTATTGTTGCTTGTTATCTCTGTCGACAAAATATTTTTTACAATCTTGTCTTCCGGCGATCTGCTTTGTTATGTTGTAAATAATATCCCGAGTGCTGTGATAAAATTTATCAGCGTCTGAATTCACGTAGTACTTTAATCGTAAATCTGCATATTTCCAGTACTCAATAGGGGAAACCCCTTTCAGATTCTTCATGTCATAGACATCTATTTTGATGAGATGAGTTGCACTGGTACCGTCACCATCATTGGATGAGATATACGATAGACCTCCCTCAGTCGCTTGCGCTACCGATGAACACATAGCAGTTTTCCTCTTTTTCTTTGGTTTTTCGAAAAATACATCTATATTATTTTGTTCCATTGTTTTGCTCCTTTTTGAAGCAGTCTTTCTATTATTTGCCATACAATCACTCGTATCTTGATCATCTGACACATTGAGTGGATAATAGTAATGCTTAAAAGTGAGTTCGTCATTTTGTGAGTCCTGCAATAAAAAAGGTGATATTTCAACTATTAGAATCACATAAACTAATTATGCTAACTTCAATTTATTAAAGTACTCTATCAATAACGAATCAAGATGTTAGTTACAAATATAATTTAAATAACCGGTACAATTACACACTTACCGCCATGATGAATGGAAATATGCAGATTCACAACACAATGCTTCTAGACTGGTAAATAATATTTAAGACTTATAACACCGAGATACTAACGATCTGGCACTGAGAAAACTTGTGACACAAAATTAGGATGGACCCTTTTTATACACCCATGTTTTAGACATGAATCGACATGCTTTGATGCAGCCCCTATTTTTTGTATCTACATAACAGCTACCCAAACATAATGCGGGCTATAAAGAGTGGAAAAATAAATCAAACAGGCTCGTCCCTTTTTTATACACACATGATGTTTTTAGACATGAATGGACATGTTTAAATCCACCTGCAAGCAGTATTCTTTTTTGTATCCACATACCTACTCAGACATAATGGGGCGATAAAGAGTGAAAAAATATTGTAAATGTATATGGGGTTTTTAATTTTTAACAACGGGGAAATTAAATAATAATAAAGCTTCAAAATGTTAGGTTAGGTTGGGTTAGAACATATAATATCGATGTGCCCGGTCGGAGGCCGGGGACTTAGGTTATGCTGCGTTAATACACATCAGAATCGGCTATACGTACTACTTTTTCGCCTGCGGCGCTATTTCTACTTTGTGGACCCCCGCCAGTGAGCCAGAATCGGCTATACGTACTACTTTTTCGCCTGCGGCGCTATTTCTTCTTTGTGGACCCCCGCCAGTGAGCCAGAATCGGCTATACACACTACTTTTTCGCCTGCGGCGCTATTTCTTCTTTGTGGACCCCCGCCAGTGAGCCAGAATCGGCTATACACACTACTTTTCGCCTGCGGCGCTATTTCTACTTTGTGGACCCCCGCCAGTGAGCCAGAATCGGCTATACACACTACTTTTTCGCCTGCGGCGCTATTTCTACTTTGTGGACCCCCGCCAGTGAGCCAGAATCGGCTATACGTACTACTTTTTCGCCTGCGGCGCTATTTCTTCTTTGTGGACCCCCGCCAGTGAGCCAGAATCGGCTATACACACTACTTTTTCGCCTGCGGCGCTATTTCTTCTTTGTGGACCCCCGCCAGTGAGCCAGAATCGGCTATACACACTACTGTATTTATATGTCTCTATTTGACTAGGCTAGATAAATATCGTATTATGACATCAAACCACGACTTCAAAGGGTCTCTCTATAAAATATAAAATGAACTACATATTCGATGTACGAGTAGATACCTGTACTTTACTGTGATGGGCTCTGAATTCTGAACACATCACTAGTTGCCCTAACCAAGACAAGTGTAAATTGAAAATTTAAAACACCACGACAATCTATGGCTGTTGAAAGTATCAATTAATTGTCATTTAACGATTATACTAGGGCACACGTGAAGCACTTAATCGAGTAATCATAGGCCAAAAATGCCTTACATCATTTCGGAAAAGAGCTGATACTCTTACACTGCTGGACCGATATTAACCAAACATAGCTAAGAACCACCGCAAGGAAACTGGCTTTCAAATGAAAAAACCGCATCGAAATCTACGATGCCACAGACAGACACACACAGACAGACAGACAGACATCGACGTCAAACTTATAACACCCCTCTTTTTGCGTCGGGGGTTAAAAAGAGCGCATTTACGAGTGTTAAGTGAAGGAACCATTGACAAGTAAGTACCTTTTGGTATTTCTTGCAAAAGACTATTAAGTCTAGCTAATACTTGTAAAAATTAACTTGTTGCAAGTTTGTACATTGTGCAAGTGTCTTGCCAAAGCTAACTTCTGCATGTATGATTGGTAGCGCAGACTTTGTTTTGAAATTAGTGCAGGCAAAATGTAAGGCCCGCAGCCCGCTTATTCATCGTATATGCATCGAAACATTGCGTTGGCCGTACAGGTAGGCAAATACCTCCTCTATCTCTCCTAATTTTGACGTACATTATTCTGGGGTTCTCTTTACAAAGCAAAATAAGCAGTTAACACGCCCCCTATAATGCCCCTGAAAAACCTCTACAAAGTCCGGATAACTTTTGGATAAATCGAGCGTGGAACATTTATCAATGTCGAGAACAAAATAGTCCGCACTACCCCCTCTCATGGCGAACCGATAAATGCGGTGTAACAGAGTTATAAATTTACAAGTTATTCTTAGCGCAACTTTGTTGTTATTTACTTTAATAAGTCCTCCCCCGAACTCCCACAAGCTTCGCAAGTTCGTTCAATTATCTATTTAAAATACTAAAAAAAATATTCGATTGGTTACATGCTTCGTTTTCGGTAGCAACTCTAAGTATTATGAATGTAACTCTAAGTATAATGATATTATTGTGAAAGAGTAGCTAAGGTTTCCCTGCCCTCTGTTGTTTACTCGTAATATTTGATACATTTTCGGTACTTCTATTATGTACAGGATGTTTGACAACGGTCAGTGAGGCAAAACCTGAGACTAAAATCTATAGATCGCACTCTTACTCTGCTCACTGAGTTAAAATGAGACAGGTTTATGTCACATCATATTCATAGTCTCCTTTTTACAGTTTACTCTGCTCAAGTCCGAGTTAAGTCAGAGCACGCTCTATAGATTTCATCCTTTGACAAACAATGTTGAAGAAATCACGGGGCGTCGACTTTGGAGAAGAAGAACTGCACTAAAAGATTTTCTCTCAATAAATCTCGCACATGAGATATCATGCTTTTTGCTTCAATATGAGTTCTTGAGATATCAAGAACTCATATTGAAGCAAAAACACTGAAGTGATTCTACACGTACTACAGTCAAAGGCTACAGTAATCAATCGATGTTTTAAAAAGGAAATAAATGTTCTACACTAGCGGCACGCTATGATGGCCGGTTTGACACATTACAATAGTGATGTGGAATGTCAATTTATTCTCGAACAAAAAACAATTAAGTTTTGTTTTTGTACCTGATTAAATAGGTTTAATAAAACAAAAATGTATATGTTTATTTAATTTATTTGAACGAACTGAATATTTGAATGAAAATGAATATACATACTTTATATGCACACAAGAAACATATGAATACAAAAGATACCAAAAAAGGTGCCACAAAAGGCCATAATTAATCAGATTCGTCCATACTACTATTTTCACTGTCGTCACTGCTATCATCACCTACATTAATAATTATATGTTCGTTTTCTATAATATTATCTATTTTCACATCTCTTTCATAATCTTCCCTTATTAATTTAACAGTTCTATTCACAACCTTTTCCCAGTCTCCTTTAGTCACATGTTCACAAGCTTCTTCTAATAATTTTAGCATTTTTTTTGTGGTAAATGGGGGTTCTGTATTGTGTCTTGCAGCATATCCCTTAATTTGAGCCCACACCAACTCAATCGCATTATACTCACAATGGTAAGGCGGTAACCGTATAACTCTGTGCCCATGTTCTAATGCTATTTCGTCAATGACGTATCGGATCTTGGTTGGTTTGTTTTCTTTTAAAAGACGTACTAATTCCGCTTTTAACATATTCATGTTTGCATCTACGCCATTTTTACGAAGCCATGCGACGATATCAGCTTTCTTTTGGGATTGGGCAGGTGGCTTGTCAATTTGCATCGAGTGGTATGGGGCGTTGTCCATAATTATAATAGATGGTTCAGGGAGGCTACACAACATTGAGGTAAACCATTCAGTAAACTTTTCTCCATTCATGTCTTCATGATAGTCTCCAGTGGTTTTTGACGCAAAAGCCATGAGAGAACCTTCGACAAACCCGTTGATGGTTCCGGCGTGACAAATTATAAGTCGCGATCCTTTTCCTACAGGAACTTTGGAAGTAGATGCTGCTGTGTCATCGTTCCAAGAACGGCCTACAGTATGGTTAGCATTAAGCCATGTTTCATCCAAGAACACAACATTTTGCCAATTTTTGATTTCTTTCACTTGCCGTAAAAAAGTATACCTTGCCATCGCTATATCAAATCTTTCCATCAATATTTTGCGTTTGTTACATTTTTTGTATCGAAATCCAATGGTCTTCAAAATCTTCGTTAAAGAACTTTCCCCACCGAAGAATAATCCAGCTTCCTTCAGTGAATGCACCAACTTTTTTCTTGTTGGATACTCCTTCTGTAAATAGTAGCCGTAAACATGTCTTCGGATAGCATCGGCATCAAAGCTATCGATGCCTACGACTGGTTTTGCTCGTTTTCTCTTTTTTGGTGTGTGAAGTTTATTTTCTTCTGTGCCAGTCTCGCCATATTTTTTTTTAGTTATCCGTCTAACAGTTCGTTGTCCAATATTAAGCGCATCAGCTACGCGTTCAACCACTGACGTTATAGGTAAAATTGGCCCTCCATTTTGAGCTTCACGATCGAAATAGTTACGAAGGCGTATTACGAACTCACGTGTCTGACTATTTAGAACAGTTCTCTGCGTACGTTCGGTCATATCGACGAAATCCACAACAAAGGGCTTGAACAGAGTCCAAATTAACGAGCAAGGGTCAACAGTAATGCAGTATCAATATTTGAAATCCAAAGCCAGGTCAAAACTATATCACAATCGCATTGCACTGACAGTTTATACTTTTCGAAGCAACGTCAATTCGAAACTGCTTTGTTTTGCATTGAGCATTGACGCGAGTTTGCCGGAGGTAGTAGTTGTGCTAGCCAGCGATCCTATATGACGATCGTATTAGATTCCATTTTTAAAAATTTTCAATTTAGAAAACCAAATGCCGAGTTGTGGTATATATCATATAAAAATAAAAATTTTACCTTTTGTATGAAACAGCTGATATTTTTTTGCGATTTCAGAGGTTTGTCCACATAGTGAAAATTGTTCATATTCACAAGTACATTCACCCCTTAAATGGTGCAAACTGATTTTTCTACACTTGTATACATTTTAGAAATCAATTTAATAAATAAATTTTGAGTCCTAAACCTAAAACTACATTCGATAAAATTTATGAATCTCTGCACATCACTATCGTCAATAAAGTAATACAATTATTTCCTTCAAAGTCGTTATCAATTAATACGGAACTTCATGAGCGGACAAACGTCAAACCGGCCATCATAGCGTGCCGCTAGTGTAGGAAACCTAGTCTCTCAATGACAAAGGAAAATTTAGATTTGCAGTTTTTTTTTTCAAGTTAGTTTTATGTTTCAAAGTTTCTATGAGACTCTTAAAACTTTAGCAATGTACCTGATGGGATACAATAAATAAAGCGAGCTAAAATGGAGTGAATAAGAGGATCAAATTCTAACAAATTGCCGCAACACGATTGCAGTCTACTAGTTACGCCACAAAAAACAAAGCCGCTCGTTATGAGAGTTTCATTTTGTAATAATAAAACTATGCAAACACACCCTATATATAGCAAAAATCCAAAAACTTTCAGTGTAACGGTACATTTTATTTGATTTGTGAAATAAAGTCCACAAAGTTTGATGGATCTGTACACGCGCTACTTTTTGTTTGAAATTGTATTTCTCATGGGAATTTTGCTATCTTTTCACTTTCTTCTTATCAAATAAAATATAGAACCTAGAATATAATATACCTAATTGGTGCAAAATACTAGTTGTACAATCCTAATATTATAAATGCGAAAGTGTGTTTGTTTGTTGGTTTAAAGACGGAGTGCCAATGGATTGACGTGATTTTTTGCATGTTGTATACTTCAAGAGGCTACCTTTTATCGCGAAAAAACAGAGATTTTTAAAACCTAATTCTATGTGAATTTTTTTCGATGACAAGCTGGTCCTTGACTGCGATCTCACCTGATGGTAAGTGACGATACAGTCTAAGATGGTAGCGGGCTAACTTGGAAGGGGTATGCGAGTGAACATTCAACCCATACCCCTAATTGGTTTCTACACGCCATCGTGCCGGAACGCTAAATCGCTTGGCGGCACGTCTTTGACAGTAGGGTGGTAGCTAGCCACGGCCAAAGCCTCCCACCAGACCAGACCAGACAATTCAGAAATTATAAATTGCCAAATTGACCCCGCCGGGAATCGAACCCGAGACCTCCCAGTAATAAGACAACAGCGCTCACCACTGAGCCAGGGAGGTCGTCAAAAATGTGAATGTCAACATAAATGCGAATACCGTCAATCATTAGAACGTAATTCTGCAGTACACGCAAATTGCCAATATCAAGTCATCATAGTGTAGTTAACCTAATAATTTTGCTAATTACTCCAAACATTCATTCGACGTCATAGCAATTATGCAAATTATTATTAACGTCAACATTTTGCGTTGTTAGTCCACTTAATAAGTAAATATAGGCGTGTTTAGGCTGTATGTTGTAGTCCAAGTCGAAACGCCAGCGCATCCCAAATGGCCTAGGCCAGTGTTTTTCAATCTTCTTGAAAACGCGACCCCTTTACTGTCAATAATTCAAAGAAGAATATACTAAACGTAAAATCAAGGAAATGGCGAGATCTGTGTAAACAAGTAGGTTTTGCCTTTTGAGGTGCGTTTTGGATAATATTTAATTTCCCCGCGAATAAGAAAGAAAATCTTATAGATTTAGCATGTGAAGGCATGCTCACAATGGAGAGAATTGATGTCTTCTGGATGAAAAGAAAATTGGATCCAGAGCTACCAAGCGACGCTTTAAAATTGTTAGTGCCATTCGCCACTTCTTATTTATGCGACGATATTAAAGAAGATATTAAATCTTCTACAATGGTGAACATTAAAACAACATACAAAAAAAGAAATAGGCTCCAATTAGAGAATGACTTCATCATTAATGTCTCTAAATAGAACCACGTTTCGATAAATTGTAAAAAAATAAACAAACACAGCCTTTTCATTGAAACTGTAGTTTTTTTATTGTAGTGTAGGACCTACAAACACTTGACTTTTTTACTTTTTTTTATCCTCGACCCCCTGAGTAAGGCTTGGCCTAAAAACACTGGCCTAGGCAATCCTAGTAATGCCGTGACAGCTAAAGTTAAAACCGGTTTCTGCCTAACTTTGAGATTCTAGGAGTAAGTAATCCAAAAATCAAATACCAATTAAGCTTAGGATAGCTTGCACCCTGAAATCGGACTTAACGATACGATATTTTTTATTTTGGATAAGTAATCATATTATATCATATTCAATAGGTAGTTCGTGAAAAGCTCTCGCAGCGGTTACGCGATGTTGATGCGGTTGTTTTAATTTAAACTATCATTGTCTAACTAAAACCTTACTTCTAATCAACTTGACAAAAGTCTTGCTGGGATATAGTTTGCCGATATAGTTTGCCGAGTTTCTTGCTGGTTCTTCTCGGCAGGAAAGGCATTCCGAACCAGTGGTAGATTCATCTGACTATTCAAAAGCACTCGTAAAAGTTTATTTGAATAAAAAATATTTCTATTCTATTCTATTCTATACTTTATATGGTGCGAGTTATTCGAGTACATAATTATACGTAATCTAAAAATGTCAATTGGTAAATTGAGACTGTACTAAATTCTAAAGATGGAATATTTCGTAAGACAAAAGCCGAAGATTGGGCTTTCGACTAAATGGATTACTCAGGATTGTCTAGGCCGAACGCAGTGAGACGGCGTTTCGGCTTTGAACTATAATATGAAAATTGTACGTTGGCCGCTAAAAAGCAATTAAAAAGATATAAATATTTACAAAAACTGCGATGGTATAATCTAATTTACGAATTTTCAAAGCTATTTTCTTTTAAATTTTTCTAAAATGGACTACACTATTGATTAGGTACTTCATACTTAGTAGAATTAATAAATTCAAGTCTAACTAAGTCTCTTCAAACACATTACACTTACATTCATAATTAGAACATATTCAAATAATTATAAAATATTTTAGACTTGTCTTTAGTTTAAAATGATGAGGATATAAGGCCGATATTTGTGCTACGTTTTAGCAAATAAAAAATCTTATTCTGTAACAGCAAGTTCATTTTAAATTAAAAATACCGGATTAAGTCAAAATATCTCGGTAAACGACACCAGTGAATTATAAGAGCGCGTACATATATAAGTAGTTATACACTATACTTACATTCCTAATTAATGTACCTGTCAAATGGGTTGTAAACTCTCCAGTGTAACGAGCTGGTAACTTGAGACCACGGTTGTATATAAGAGAAACTCGATACGACCGTACATAACTTATACATATATAATATGATGATATAATGTAAGTAACATATTCATACGAACATATATTTGGAAAAAACCCCCTTTCACCGATATTATAATTTAAAATTTGGAATGCCCTACCGGCTTCCGTATTTCCGACGCAAGCTCTACAATTTGGGCGAATTCCAATCAAGAGTTAGGTATAAGCTTTCTAAGCAAGCTCGCTTTATCTTGGTTCGTCCTTCAATTACGCAGAAACGGAGTGACGCATCGTCGGGATTTTTGGGCTTAGCTTATGACCTAATGAGTGGCATAGACTACTTTTTATCTAGGAAAAAAGGTTCCGGCGGAACTTTTAAAAACCTAGCTTAACTCGGACGAAAGCGCGGGCAAAATAGTAAGGAACATAACAGTAAAGTTCTTACCTTTTCATTGATGATACAGTCCAAGTCTTCTTGACTCGGTGAGCCCAGCACTCCAAGGATGTGGTTCAGTTGATCGAGGTAGTGCTTCCCCGGGAAGATCGGTCGGTTCGACAGCATCTCCGCCAGGATACATCCCACCGACCAGATGTCTATTGACTTCGTGTAGCCCTGGTTAATCGGAGAGAGCTATAGCTTAAAACTTATTACATCTTACTTCTTAAGTTCTTACTGATATTACAAATGAGGAAGTATGTTTGTTTGTGTTTGCCCTTCAATCACGTTGCAACAGAGCTACGGATCGACGTGATTTTTTAAATGGGTATAGTTCAGAACCTGCAAAGTGGCATAGCCTGATTTGTATCCTGGAAAATCAGAGTTTCCGCGATGTTTTAAAAACTAGATCAACGGGGACGACGTCGCGGACATCAGCTAATCAGTAATTAAAAAACTTTATTCTAATTTAATTGTACTTAATGTTTAAAACAAAACACCACGCGGCCGATTACGAAGCCGCTGGTCCGACCAGGGCAAGTTTGATCACTTACAACTGCAATTGGAAAGGCCGAGGAGTTCCTCTGGAATGGAAAACTATTTACAGTACCCGGCGATATTATATTGCACATCGGCCTTTGGAATAAAACGCTATTTCTATTCTATTGCAAGGAAAGCTAGCCAGAAATTCACGTAGTGATTACTGAAATCTCTTCACAATCGGCGAGCACATCACGTAACATATATAAAAAAATGCAGTCGAACTGTGAATAGAATAGAATAGCGTTTTATTCTAAAGGCTAATGTGCAATATATATCGCCGGGTACTGTATAAAGTTAAGTACCAACGTCACGAAGGCGCTACAACACACAGACACGATCTTCAGCAATGAATAAATTAAGTATACACTTTTTAAAAATGGTGGCTTGTTTCCAATTTAAAAAAATCAAAAATATTTATTTCATGTAGGCCAACCTATGGCTCTTACCGCACGTAAAAAGTCTACCACCGCGCACCGGTTCGAAAAGCAGATTCTTCTGAGAAGAGCCGGCAAGAAAGTCCGCAGTTGCTTACTATTGAGCATTAATAAAAAGCTTAAGATTTGACCACATCTTATTTGATTTTTTAATTATGTTAATAATTTTGATATCTAATAAAAAGTCTTCTCGAGTAACTAGGTTATAGCTAAAAGAATGCTGAAAGCTTTTAAACTGGTCGAATTAACAATTTGTCAAGTCTGTGAATCCTTTTCGAGGTTTATTTTATTTCACGTATCCACGAGGAAAGGAAATAACATCATTTGATACGTTCTACGTACGCGTCTCCATTGGTGATGTATTTTTAAAAGACTCTTTGTATTTTTAACCTAAAAGTAACTTATAAATAAAATATTATATGCTTTTCTTTAGGAATTTCAGATATCTTTATTTTATACTAGATGAGGCCCGCGACATCGTCCGCGTGGATTAAGGTTTTTAATTCCCACAGGAACTGTTTAATTTTCCGGGATAAAATAGCCTAATAATGTGCTAACCTGGGTATGAGCTATCTCCATTCCAAATTTCCGCTTAATCGGTTCATTTGTTGTGGCGTTAAAGAGTAACAAACATCCATCCGTCCCATCCATCCATACATCCATCCTCACAAACTTTCGCATTTATAATCATTCAATTAAAAAGCGAAACATAAACACGATTTGTTTAATCGTTCCTTAAATAGATATAATTTTTTACCAGGCCGATTTTGATGAATGAGGTGTCAATCGATTTTATGGTCCGGGTGACATAGGCTACATTTTTAACCGACTTCAAAAAAGGAGGAGGTTTTCAATTCGTCGGAATCTTTCTTTTTTAATGTATTATTATTTTATTATTATTATATACATATATTTATGTATTTATTATCGACTAATTTGTGAGTAACTCACGTCCAACTCTGGTCAACTGGTCACTTTCAAGTAAAGATTTTTATGTAAACCTGTGAAGATGATAATTGCACAGACGCAATTAGAAGGCCATAAGCCTACTTTATCGTATTAGTTTACAAATTGCGAAAAACCAAATTAAATTTGAATTTTGCGGGCAGCCCGTGTCTTCCACCTTAACCTAAGGTCCTGACTGACTGATCTATCGACGCACAACCTAAACCATAGGAGTTAGAAACTTGAAATTTTGACAGCAGGGTCCTTTTAAAATTCCATATCAATTATTTTATGTAGGCCAAATTTTGGCACTTATGAAAAACGACGTAGACACCCTCTAAAAAGGATTTTTTGATATTCCACCCCCAAGAGCGCTAAATAGAGGATGAAAGTGAAAGTCCGCCATCTTTCAAGTTATATTCCTGAAACTTGGTATTTGGGCTTTCGATTAAAAATGAAGAAATACGCGTCTCACAGTTTTTCAAAATTCCATCCCCAAATGTTTGTACGAAAGTCCGTCATTTTTCAAGTTATAACTACCCATGAAACTTGATATTTTGGCGTTCGATTAATAAAGAACACGGTATTTCAGTTTTTGAAAATTACAAAAACCTAATACTTACCACGCGGACGAATTCGCGGGGGCAAAAGCTAGCTAGCCGTTATTTTTGTGGTTCTAAAAATTGGTTGTCTGTAAAGTCGGTTTACGGACGATAGTTTTACGTGATAACGTCATAAAGATGAACAGCGTGCTGCTAGAACTAGCTCACGACACATCCGCTAACCACAGCGCGGACGCGATGACTGGCGGGCGCCGGGCGGCGGCGGCCACAAGCCTACGCTTGGGCCGATCTTGCCTCTCTATCGCTTGTTGCACGCTCAGGCTCGGGCGGAACGTGACACTTTTTCGTGCGTGCAGCGGGTGTTCATCGATTTATAAGACGTTATCATGTCAAAAAAATAAAGTAGTAAATTAAAATAGAAGATCACGTTAGCATAAATGTACGCAAATTTATGCGGAAATTTATTGCGAAAATGCAGTAATTAAAGCCGTCTTTCATTTCGATAAAATATTTATAAACCTAGACGTTTATTAAAATATTCACCATAGATATTATGCATTCAGAGTGTACGAAGCGTATTTTATTTTAAATTATATTCGTCAACCTCATTCCCGACGAGAAATCTCTTTCCAGTCGACAATTTCATGATGTCTAGCGCAATTTGCAAAATAATTACAGAGCTGCTGCGCGTTCGCGCCAATGTGCCATTGATGCTTGAAGTAATGAGCTTAGGCTTCAATAAATGTATATTTGCGCGAAGGAAAAGACGAGAACAAGAATAAATATCCGGACAATATCTAGTTTGTCTGGTAGAAGACTTCCACCAAGCGACTCAGCGTTTTTACACACTGCCAGTGTAAATTTTACAAATTTACACTGGCAATTCCTAACCCTGATTGATACCCTTGCCAAGTTAGACGTTACCATTTTAAATCTTACTTATTAAGAGAGAAAGAGAAGAGAGAAAGAGAAGAGAGAAAGAGAAGAGAGGTCAATAGGCCAAAAAAAACTTTAGTTTTATTTTGTCAGTATCATCAATACTACCCCAGATAAAATCACGTTAGCTATAGGAATACATCGGACATACGACACTTAATTTGTTTTCTTTTTTTTTTAATTATACACGAGATTCGAGTATCTTCCCACTCGACAATTCTGCAGCATACATAAAACTGAAGTACAGTAGACAGTAAGCGAAAAAAATATTACAATGCTCTTGGAAGCCCGCGCCATCCCATTGACGCTCGAAATAATGACTGCATTCGATAAAATACTCGCATTTCACAACAAAAGCTGCTTCTGAAAGTGTCATTTACAGAGACCGTTGACGAAACACAGCGTTTTTATATTGGAGCCTATACAAGAGAAACTGGGACGTACATACGAAATCTGACTGTCAAGTTCAATTGTTCGTGAGTCGCTGATAAAACTGAACCGGAGAATGGAAATATGACAGTGCCATTTGAAGAAATGTTCTGTAACTATGTAACTATTACAAAGTGATTTCTTGAAGTAAAATACATATTAACGTAATAACGTAAAGTTTATTTTATTAAAAATATAATTACTAATTGTAAATCCGGATTTTTATGAAAAGGATAAATTACAGTAATTCATGTCTCATAAGCTTACTCTGTGATTTTGTTGGGATTCAGATACCTAACTAGACCGTTCTTGCTATCGATCGATCGCTGTATCTTAGAACTTCTTTACATAGTGTTGGAAATGGAACCCTGCTAGCGCGATTCAGGGTCGCCTAACGTTATTTGACTTTTGGAGCGCCATCTAGTTTTATTTGTAGACAGCTACACTTACCTTAGAATTGAGCATAATTTCTGGAGCGCGATACCAGCGCGTAGCGACGTACTCCGTGAGGAAGCCCGTGTGGTCGTGATCAGGGTCAGCCACTCGCGCCAGACCGAAGTCGCAAATCTACAAAAAACAGGTGATTAATGCCCTCATTCACCAACCATACCTAAATAATTTAGTAAGGTGTCTGTTTACGTAGGTCCTTAATACAATCTTTTACCTAATGTCATCACCTTTAGGGGTTCCTTAGGGTATGTGAAAAGAAAATTGTCAGAAAGCGTCACCTAACTTAGCTTAGGTACTTAGGTAGTCCTTAAAAGTTAGGAAACATTGGTGAAAACGGGCATCAGTCTTCCATAAAGTTAAATTATGATGCAAAACAGTAAACCCATCATCGTTCACAATGCGTCACTCGTGATTTCTGTGACTGTTATGATAATTGAAGAAGCCTGTTCGCAACTTTTGCTTTTAAGCAAATAGCTTCGGTAAAAAGTTTGAGGATTAACGTTATATGCCATTCAAACTTTGATACTTTTTTTAACACGAGTATCAACGAATGCCATTCTTCGATAGAAAACGAATTCGTAAGAAAGGAGACTGCTTTCAGACGCTGGCGATATCATCACTGGTGAATTTCATTTGTCAAGTCGCGAATTTTTCCCGCACGCTGTGTATTGGGTTGCGACCAGATAAACTTACAAGCGCAGTTACACCTAATTGATTTATTCAGGGCTAAAACTAGGCGTAGCTGAACGAAATCTGATCACCCCCATTCCACACAGTCTTGTTTTACCCCTTGCGTGATTCTGTACAGCGTGAAGCCAGAAGAAAGTCTTCATTTGAAATGACTAGCCCCAACTAAATTTGTGCATCCATATTCATCTGACAGCTAAAAGGCGTCCTTGTCGTGTGTGCTCTATGAGTTTACCAAAGAACAAAACAAAACGAAATTATTAAAACTAACGAGCTTTATCAACAGCGAGATTGGCATTTAGCGACTCGCTATTTTAACAAGCTGCCGCTAAAAGCTATTTGTTAGGGCATTGTTAATACTTAAGTCCTCGCCTAATGAATGGCCAGAGCTGCGTTTTCTTTAGCTCGCGAAAGCACTTTGCAAGAAATAATAGGTTTTCCATTTACCGACATTCTAAAGAGTCTGCTTTGTCAATATAACCTAGTTTTTCACATTTTGTTTGTAAAATTACCTAACAAATAGAATATCTGGTCATTTAAATTACGTGCCTTTTTGATAGATAAATAATTAATCAACTGATTAGGTAGGAAATGTTAGGAGATAAATATCTAGGAAGGTCTGGATATCGTTTCAAGTAAAAATACTTCGTAATATCCCTAATGGATATCCCTTTTGTGTATGGGACATGCATTATGATTTTGGGGTCAAATTGTATGGAGAAACAAGCCCGCAGTTCACTGCTGCTCCGTTAGCCATCAGCAATATCTGTCGCGAAACCATAGTAAACGATCGAAAGAGATAGATGCATATTCAAATGAATCTATCTCTTTTTCCTTGTCCGAGAGACTAATAAATATTTTTTAAACCTAAATCCACGCGGGTGAAGTCAAAGGCGTCAGCTAAATAATATGTTAATTCACAAAAATATAATTTTGTTCATTTTAAAAGGTAAACACTAAGTAATAACTCATGAATATAATTTAGTCAGTGATACTATTAAATAAAGCTATGAATACATATATGTCTAGAAGGAGTATCGCGCTACTAAAGAACGAAAAAAAACAGGCCAATGAGAATATGCTCGTGTGCGTGACGTGAGTGCCGCGCATGCGCGGCGTGGATTACTGAGCGTGCGTAATGATACCAGGTACGCAGGTGATTCCAATAAAATGGGGAGAATTATGTCATTAAAATTTTTAAACTTTAAAAATAAAATTAATATCTACTTTTTTTTTTAATTTTTATCATAAAACAATAATTTTATTACTACCTTTAACTATAGTGAGTTATTGTATTTAGTATTTTGTTTTAGATAAATGGTTTCCAAAATTTTAAAAAGTCAGCTCCATACTGAAATTCTTTGTTATTGCACCGATGTCGTTCAAAATCGATATTTAGGGTCCCCTAGCGTCAAATGAGAGGAAATGGTTGCCAGTATTTTTTTTAAAAGTCAGCGCCATATTGAAATTCTTTGTTATTGCACCGATGTCGTTCAAAATCGATATTTAGGGTTCCCTGGGGTCAAGAAAGACGAATTGGTGGCCAAAATTTTAAAAAGTCAGCGCCATATTGAAATTCTTTGTTATTGCACCGATGTCGTTCAAAATCGATATTTAGGGTTCCCTGGGGTCAAGAAAGACGAATTGGTGGCCAAAATTTTAAAAAGTCAGCGCCATATTGAAATTCTTTGTTATTGCACCGATGTCGTTCAAAATCGATATTTAGGGTTCCCTGGGGTCAAGAAAGACGAATTGGTCGCCAAAATTTTAAAAAGTCAGCGCCAAATTGAAATTCTTTGTTATTGCACCGATGTCGTTCAAAATCATCGATTTTGTTCAAAATCGATATTTAGGGTTCCCTGGGGTCAAAAAAGACGAATTGGTTGCCAAAATTTTAAAAAGTCAGCGCAATACTGATAATCTATATTTAGGGTCCCCAAGCGTCAATAACAAAAAATTTCAACATGGCGCTGACTTTTCAACATTTTGGCAACTATTCCCTCTCTTTTGACGCTAGGGAACCCTAAATATCGATTTTGAACTACATCGGTGCAATAACAAAGAATTTCAATATGGCGCTGACTTTTTAAAATTTTGGCAACGAATTCGTCTCTCTTGACCCCAGTGAACCCTAAATATCGATTTTGAACGACATCGGTGCAATAACAAAGAATTTCAATATGGCGCTGACTTTTTAAAATTTTGGCCACCAATTCGTCTTTCTTGACCCCAGGGAACCCTAAATATCGATTTTGAACGACATCGGTGCAATAACAAAGAATTTCAATATGGCGCTGACTTTTTAAAATTTTGGCAACGAATTCGTCTCTCTTGACCCCAGTGAACCCTAAATATCGATTTTGAACGACATCGGTGCAATAACAAAGAATTTCAATATGGCGCTGACTTTTTAAAATTTTGGCCACCAATTCGTCTTTCTTGACCCCAGGGAACCCTAAATATCGATTTTGAACGACATCGGTGCAATAACAAAGAATTTCAATATGGCGCTGACTTTTTAAAATTTTGGCAACGAATTCGTCTCTCTTGACCCCAGTGAACCCTAAATATCGATTTTGAACGACATCGGTGCAATAACAAAGAATTTCAATATGGCGCTGACTTTTTAAAATTTTGGCGACCATTTCCTATTTTTGATCCAAGGTAACCCTAAACCCTATTTCCAACTCGATCGGTGAATTGCTAAATCGCTAAAGTCATAAAAACTCTCTCCCGGTAAAATATTCGTTTAAAAAAATAAAAAAAAATTTAAGATGAATATAAGTAAAAGAAAATCAGAAACGAAAAAGTTAAAAAAAATGAGAGGGGAATTCTTGAGTTCGATTATCGATGGAGACAATTTCGAAATTTATAATTTCTGAAATATCTCAGATCTGGTCTGGTGGGAGGCTTCGGCCGTGGCTAGTTACCATTCTACCATCAAAGACGTATCGCTAAGCTATTTAGCGTTCCGGCTCGATAGCGTGTAAAAATTTAATAAATCCTAGCTCATCCCCTTCCAAGTTAGCCCGTTACCATCTAAACTGCATCGTCACTTACCATCAGGTGAGATCGTAGAACAAGGACTGTCTTGGAAAGAAAATTAAAAAATGACATTATCTGCAATCGCTTTTCGAATATTATCGGTATCTACATTCTAAGGTTTCATTATTTATTAGGGAAATTTTGGGTTCGTAAACTGGCAACACACATTAAATGGCGAACTCTAATTTAATTATTTTCTACAAATTTCAATTTCTTATATTGCAGGAACTGATGTGCTTGAATGTTATTTACTGATGGTAGGTGATGTTATTGGTTATTTTAGATCGTCCTGTTAAGTTTGTTTCACATTTTATTTACCAAAAACCGCCATTTAAAAAAACAAAATATTGGCTCGCGAGCTCCATATCTGGTGATGACCTAATTTAAACTGAGCACGGGAAAAGGGCGTGAACCACATGTGGCAGCACAAATTTTCGACGCATTCACAGCCTTTAGGCTCCATCTTGTAAATCTTTGAAATAAAGCATTAGTGCGACCTGTTATGTCACGCGTATAATGAAACCGGCTAATTTACTAATGTCTATTACTTAAGGCGAATTATCACGCACTGGTGTAGGTAGATGTTAGACTCACGCAAATGTACTTTCATTAGCACTGCTTGTACTATGTACTTAATTAAGCTCTAAATTCAAAATTGTAATCTTGGGTTTGAATAATAATTCTAAACAAAACTTTATAGTTAGATGTATTTAGTTTTAAAGCTCGAGTGTTTTAAACTCCGCGTGTTTTAGTTACCTATTCAAAATTATTACTGTATTATATTGCAGTTCTTTGCAGATTATTTATTGCTGTATTTCATACTCTACAGTCTACACTGTAGAGTTTAAGGACTAAAATAAAATAGGGAGTTCTATAATGCCATAGGTTTATTCCAAAAATGGCAAAAATTGACAACCCCTTTAAGCTCAAAATAATCTTTATCACCCCAGGGTAACACCAAGCAAGAAAAATCGTCGTACAGTACCGCCATCACAGCATCTATCACTACATAATAAGAAAATCAATTACTGCTCGTAAAACTGGCTAAAACTCAAAAACTGCTTGACCGATTTGAATTTTTCTTTTTGTTTTGTTCGCCTCAATACAGGGGTGCTTTAAAAACAAAAAAAAAGGGACATTGAGGAAAAAAAAGGAAATCTGTATAGGAATCATAAGTTTGGATTAGGTACTTTTAATAGATGGCGGTAGCGAAGAAGCGAAGCGGGTAATAATAAAATCTATCAACCCTTAAGGGGGCGTCCATAAATTACGTGAGGTGTTTTTTTTTTAATTTTCTGTCCCTCCCTCCCCGCTGGTGAGATGTCGTGAGATTTTATTCAACCCACTCCCCCATCCCAAAATCTCACGTGAGATTTTTCAAAATGTGGGGTTCTTACGTAAACGCGTTGATTTGTTATAGTAAAGAGAAAAAAAAATTTGCTTCTAGCTTTTATTTACGACTAGTTAAGACTAGTAATCAATATTGCTGAGAGTTTAATTATAAGTGTAATAAAAATTTAACAATAGAATACTTAAATCGAAACTACTGTGATTAAAAAAAAAATATCGTGATATTTCCGAGACCCCCCCCCCCTCTCCAACGTAAGATTAGATGAGATTTCACTCGACCTCCTCCCCCCCTTAAACATCTCACGTATTTTATGAACGCCCCCTAAGGCAATAGCGAGGTAGTACCAGTTGAACAGATGTGATTGCGATCATCATAGACAATCCCACAGCAAAACAACATTACTCCTTCTGGCGCAGTCCAGGTGTTATCTTCTTCTTCTTCATCTTTATCAACCTACAAACGTCCACTGCTGGACATAGGTCTCTTGCATGAACTTCCACAGATCTCGGTTTTCCGCCACCTGAATCCCGCGCTTCCTGCGACTCTAGGTGGACCGGCGATGTCGTCGGTCCACCTAGTGGGCATCTGCCAACACTGTGCTTTCCGGTCAGCTCTTCGAACTATATGCTCCGCCCATTTCCTATTCAGTTTCGCGACTCGCTGAGCCATGTCTGTGACTTTGGTACTCCGACGGATCTCCTCATTTCTGATTTGATCTCGAAGGGATACTCAGAACATGGCTCTCCATAGCTCGCTGACCATCTAGGTGTAAATACCTACTGCTTAGGTATGATACCTTTAAATCACAGGTGGTGTTCAACAACAGGTTGGAGGGCTTCAGGTCCCGATGCAGCACGTTCGCCGAGTGGATGTATTTGAGCCCTCGCAGGATTTGGTAAAGGAAGTAGCAGATGTGGTCGTTACTTAATTTCTGGAACAAAAATGGACGTAAGCTTCCAATCATTTTTAGACAATCTCACAGCTGAGTTTGATCAAAGTCAAACTATGCTGTCAACCTGAATGATAGAATAGAAAATTAAGCTGCTGCATTCTTCTCTCAAGAAATTCCCAGTACTAGCCCGGAGTTAGGCAGTTGGTGGTGGTACCCTCGTGCCTCGGAGAGCAAGTAAAGCTGACGGTCCTGCGCCTGATCTCTCTCCGATAGTGTCGAATTTCCGCCTCATCGAACTATGAGAATGAGGGTTTAGAGAGTGCACCTGTGTTTGCGCACACACTTGCGCACTATAAAACCTCCTACGCAGAGGCTAATCTCTGCAGAGATTGGCCGCCGTGGCCGGAAACGGTCGGGGGCGGCCACTCATAATTAGCAAAGATTTCAAACATGATAAACTTGATCAACAAAGCACAAGGGCAAATGTTTCAACTTTCAAGTACCCTTTCTTTAATCTTTTTATTTAAATGACAACTCTAGGAAATTGTTGTGACATTGTTGTTCAACCTGGGATCGGGTGAATTGAGAGCCTCGGGAGGGTCGCTAACAGACCTTTTATATCCCTTTTTGAATAATTATAAAATTATTCATTTATATAAATAAGCCTTTGAGTTTTCGTTCGTGCTGTAGACTTTAGTCTGGGCTGGAACTTTGCAAAACAATATTAGGATATAATTATTCAATTTTTCTAGACGAGCTTTTTTTTTTAACCGAACTCAAAAAGTAGGTGGTTCTCGTTTATTCGTTCATTCGTCGTAATCTTTTTTTTTATGTGTGTTCACCGATTATTCGAAGACGCCTGAACCGATTTGGAAAATTCTTTTTTTTTTGAAAGGGATACCTCCCAGGTTTAAATTTTATTGAAATCGGTCGGAATTTCATAGTTTATGAAAGAAAATGTATTAGTTGATAAGTAAACTTTGAAAATTACCTGTGTTTTTAATAATTTGTAAAGATCTGTCTCCATTAGACATTGAACGATGTAGACATCCTTCATCTGGTCGATGGTTTCTGCTCTTAATATGTCTCTTATGTCGATTATCTGAAACCAAAGACACAGTTGAGATACAGAATTAACTTACTGAATCCTATTCATTATCAGCAACCCTCAACCGCTCACAACTGAGCGCAGATCTCCTTTCAGAGAAGTTTAAGCTCCACCACGCTGGCCCAATGCAAATTGGCAGGCTTCACTTTGAGAGCACTATGTAGAACTCTCAGACGTGCAGGTTTCCTCGCGATGTTTTCCTGCACCGTTGAAGCATGTGATATTTAATTGTTTAAACGCACATAACTCAAAAAAGTCAAAGGTGTGTGTTCAAGGGATTTGTTGGAACTAATATCATAAATTATCAGTACCGTCTGGGAGTTCGTACTGGATTGACGTGTATTAAGTTTGTACCTACGATTACCTGCGCAACAGTACTCGTATTGCTTGTGTTGTTTGCCTTAAGTGCTAATTTGGACTTTATTCCTAACGCGCAAGATGTCACATACCTGTGTAGCCTGCAAGTCCGCCTTGGAAACGAAGGAGTTAGTAAAATGTTCCGTTTGTACCTCAACTTATCATTACTTGTGTGTGGGCATGACAAAGGATAACTACGCTAAGCTTTCTACGTCATACAAATCCTCCTGGAAATGTCCTGCATGCAAAGTGGCGAGTAAAAAGGGGTCTCAAAATGCGGACGGTACTCCGGTCAAGGGCACTGATCCAGATTACGCCATTGACTGCGGTCAAAGCAAACACTCTCCGGACTTTCAGTCCTTGAAAAATGACTTATTAGGATGTATAGCTAAATCACAGGAGGAGCAACGTCAGGCCTTAATAAACCTAATTACAGAAAAATTCCAGGCCGTACAGAGCTCGTTGGATGTCTTCTCTAAAGACTTAAATCTCATGAAGAAGGAGATTTCGGAGTTAAAGAATACACTATCTGCGAAAGTTGAAGAGTTGGATAGTCGTGTTTCTGACCTCGAGTTGAAGTTGCCGCAAATAGAGGGTATTAAGTCAGATTTTAATGAACTCAAGGAGAAGGTGAGTAACATTATGGAATTTAACTTAAAGAATGAACAGTGGGTCCGGCGCTCGAACATACAAATAAACGGTATTCCGCAGAAGAAAGATGAGGACCTTGTCAAGGTCATCACAAACCTGGCGGTTAAGAGCGGGTATCAATTGGACCCGTCGAGGGATATAGATTTTGTCACTAGAGTTGCGGTAAGGAATGACATCGACAACTCAAAACCTAAGCCGATTATCATAAAACTGTTATCGAGATACAAAAAGGATGACTTCCTAGCGTGCCTACGCCGCCTCAAGGACCTGAGAGCATCGGATATTGGTTTTCCAGGCAATCAAAGTCGTGTTTATATCAACGACCACCTTTCAAGCTATAATAAAATGCTCCTACAAAAAGCCAAACTCAAGGCGAAGGAAAAAAATTATACCTATTGTTGGGTGAGGAACTGCACAATCATGGTTCGTCAAAATGACAAATCTAAAATTTTACATATTACTTCAGAAGATTCGTTAAAAAACATTGTTTAGGTAATAACCATACAGTGAAAGGTGTTTCCTATCTACTATCACGTGGTTCAATAAGTCCCGAGACTAAGTACTAAAACAAGGTTTTTTTTATAAAATTATTTTTTATTCATCAACGTAATCTCCTCCAAGAGCGATACAGTCCCTCCAACGTTTTTCTAACTTTTCTATCCCATGCGTGTAGAACGATTTGTCTTTGGCTTCAAAATAAGCCTCCGTTGCTGTGATAACTTCACTATTTGAGTCAAATTTCTTACCCTGGAGCATTTTTTTGAGATCTGCAAACAGCCAGTAATCGCTGGGGGCCAAGTCTGGCGAATAAGGGGGATGAGGAAGCAATTCAAAGCCCAATTCATTAATTTTGGCCATCGTTCTCACAGACTTGTGACAAGGCGCGTTGTCCTGGTGAAACACCACTTTCTTTTTGTTCATTTGAGGCCGTTTATCCGCAATTTCGTACTTCAATCGCTCCAATAAGCACATGTAATAGTCACTATTTATATTTTGCCCCTTTTCAAGGTAATCGATGAAAAGTATTCCATGTGCATCCCAAAATATAGACTCCATAACCTTACCGGCCGATTTCTGAGTCTTTGGCCGCTTCGGGCGGCTTTCACCAGCCGCTCTCCACTCCGCTGACTGCCGATTGGATTCCGGAGTAAAATGGTGTATCCATGTTTCATCCATTGTCACATACCGACGTAAAAAATCCTTTTTATTACGATTCATCAGCGCCAAACATCGCTCTGAATCATTGATACGTTGTTCCTTTTGATCAGTTGTAAGCAAACGCGGCACCCACTTCGAAAAAAGCTTTTTCATCGCCAAATTTTTATGTAAAATAGTGAAAACACTACCAGCTGAAATCTTCACTATCTCGGCTATCTCGCGCACTTTTATCTTCCGATCTTCCATTACGATTTTGAGGACTTGGTTACTATTTTGTTGAGTCACTGCTTCATTTGGACGACCTGAGCGTTCCCCATCATTTGTGTCCATGCGACCGCGTTTGAAGTCGGCATACCACCGACAAATGGTTGCTTTAGAGGGAGCTGATCCCGCATAACATTTTATAAGCCATTGCTGTGCTTCAACTGTATTTTTTCCCATTAAAAACAATGTTTTATCAACAAGCGAAACTCGTTTTTTTCCATTGTATCGAAACTACAAACGTAGCGTCACTTAAATGTCTGCAAAATCAATATTTTAATGTTCCATTTTTAAAAATTTTACACATATCTTTTCTTGAAGGCCAGTATTTTTTAAAAATCAAAAAGAGTTTTTAATATATACGCTATTTCCAAGTTAGTCTCGGGACTTATTGAACGATCTAGTAGGTGTTGGTTTGAAACGATCGTTTAGTACACAGTGTAAAAAAAATCCGTATTTATTTTCTGTGTTCCGTTTGTTCTGGTATCATGAGTTTTCGATACACCTAAGCTTTGAGTTAGGGTTTACAATCCATGTCATAATTTATTGTCTTCTAGGTATTCAAATATTAAATAAACTTGCAAAATTGTGGGTGTATAAATACTCAGTCACTAACACTGACTGCATATCTTTTATCTGTTATCACGATCACATATGTTACAGAAAGCTGATGCAATGCGCGATATCCATTGCTGGCCCAGCTTGCGTAGTCCTGCGTGAGAAAGCGCCTTCAGCGGAAATGTACTGTAATGTACTAAGGTTAAACAATCATGTAACATTCATATTTAATTTGGTTCTGGTCATGGTAAGTTACATTGTTTTGAAAGTTTTTTGCTCGAAAGTATCATACTCGTTCGTAGTTATCACCGATTTTTGTTTTAACTTACAAATTACGAATGGGACACCAATTTCTTTATACACAACAGTAATCGGGACTAACAAAATGGGGTTTTTCGACTATAAAAGTCAATCATTGACGAGTATTGTTTTTCTTAAATTAATAATAACAATTGACTATTGCTTTTTAATCATTTTATCTATTACTCTAAGAATTGTTACTATTAATAGTATGTTTCCAATTTTTGTAAGATGTGACTTAAGATGTTTAATGCACTACTACCATAAATCTATATTCTACTGCGAACGTTTAATAATATGTTATAGCAACAAACTTTATCTTATTTTGATAACATCTAATATTGTATCAAGCGTTTTGTTTACGAAATATTCACGATTAATATTAAACCTAATTTTAAACAGTGTTAATTAGTCTCTTTTACCAGAACGTTCGCGGTTTACGAACAAAAACGACTGGTTTTCTGAAAAATCTACTAAAAAACGATTACGACGTAGTATGTTTAAGTGAAACGTGGCTACTGCCGGGAATAAACGACGCAGAATTATTCGATTCACGCTATAATGTATATAGAACTGATCGCGACTATGACCGAGTTGGATTGACCATGGGAGGCGGTACCCTTATCGCGGTACACCGTACACTTACTACCAATATATTTAATATGCATCCACTGCCAGTATTCCCAGATACCGAAATCACCCAGATAAACATATCATTAAGCCGCGGGCCTACATTTAAAAATCTCCGATTATTTTGTTGCTACTTTCCTCAAAACCCACATCAACTCTGGTCACAACAGCAATTTTTCGAGTATCTTTCAGACCTGACCATTAATAATCCTACAGACGAGTTCTTGGTGGTGGGCGATTTTAATATAAGGAACGCCGAATGGCAATCCAACTCAGGTGATATAAATTATAATATAGTGAATACTACTGCTGATCAATTAACTTCGCAACTTTATTCATTTCTATGTTTTACTAGTTGGATGCAATTTAATGGTGTTAATAACGTTAATAATAGGTGTTTGGACTTGGTTATATCTAATTCCCACTGTGCAGTAGTCAGAGCGGAGCCATTATCATTACCGGAAGATAAACATCATCCTGCCCTCCATGTAACAGTCGACATCCAAAACTTACAACCTAGCCTACGTCCTCCTCCCCGTCTGGTTCGTCGTTTTTATACAGCAGATTACAGTGCCATTAACGAAGAGTTATCGAAAATAGACTGGGTTGAGCGCCTCGGTAATAGAAGCATCATCGACGCAGTTGATGAATTTTATCACATAGTCAATCTGATAATTGACAAGTTCATTCCTTCTAAGTTAGTGATGAAAAATACTAGGTATCCATGCTGGTACTCACGCCATCTTATTAAGATTGTAAATAAAAAAAATAGAATTCACAAAAAATGGAAAATATACGGCAGGCAATCGGACTACATCCAATTTGCAGAGATCCGGCGTGAATTCAAATACACTGAGGCTTCGTGTTACAATTTATATATTGAACGTACAGAAGGTAATATTTCACTTAATTCTAAAAGTTTTTGGTCGTTTATACAATCTAAATATAACGTTAACAGTATGCCAGATAGTTTATACTTAGATGATCAAAATGCACATGATGGGCAACATATAGCTGACCTCTTTAACAATTTTTTCGAATCTGTTTTTGTAAAGCGCTCTAACCTTAAATTCAAATCTGATGCCAGTGAATCTCCACAAGCCCTCATTGGATACGTTGGGATAGATGTTGACACTGTTAAAAAGCATTTATCCGCTCTTGATGTCACCAAGGGAAGTGGCCCTGATGGTCTACATCCTTTATTCCTTAAAAGATGTAGCAATCAATTATCTGTGCCTCTAACGCTTTTATTCCAAAGTTCCTTGCGATCCGGTGTTTTGCCTAACACTTGGAAACGTTCTATAATCGTCCCCATTCATAAAAACGGGGATAATCATAATGTAAGAAACTACCGTGGTATTTCTAAATTATCTATCATCCCCAAACTCTTTGAAAAAATCATATACGACAAGTTATTCCCGGCAGTACGCCCGCTTTTAACGCAGTCTCAACATGGTTTCATAAACAAACGCTCCACAGAAACCAACCTCTGTGAATTGCTAGATGTTACCTTGGATGCGATGGATAATGGTTTCCAGGTTGACGTCGTGTATACCGATTACTCCAAGGCTTTCGATAAAATATCGCATGATATTTTAATTGCCAAACTGGAGACGATCGGTATACACGGTGACCTCCTGAGGTGGCTCGTATCCTACTTACGTGAGCGAACCCAAGCAGTGGCAGTCAAAGAGTATACTTCCACCTTTATACCCATAACGTCTGGTGTCCCCCAGGGCTCCCACCTCGGACCTCTACTATTTAATATTTTTATAAATGATGTTAAAAATAGTATTAAAAACTCTCATCTACTTTTGTATGCAGATGACACAAAAATTTTCAATATAATAAGAACTGAAAAAGACTGTTTAGGCTTACAGGAAGATTTAAATCGAATAAGTGAATATTGTAAAGTTAATGGACTAGATTTAAATATAGATAAATGCTGCACTATTTCCTTTTCTAGAAAAAAAATTAATGCACTCTTTCATAATTATTTCTTACTTGGCAAAAAATTGCGTAGGGTTGATGAGGTGAGAGACCTGGGTATCCAACTAGACAGGCAATTAATTTTTGATCAGCATCTGAACAAAATCAAAAATAAAGCATATAAAATGCTCGGGTTTGTTCTCCGGCAAACGACTGATTTCAAAAACCCAAAAACCCTAATCCTTTTGTATAATTCAATTGTCAGATCCCATTTGGAGCATGCTTCCACTGCTTGGAACCCTCAGTATGCAGTTTACGTGGACATGCTAGAGAATATTCAGCGCAAATTCATAAAATGTTTGAACAAAAGATTTAGTTCATTTAATACAAGTAAAATAGAAACTTTACAAATAAGGAGGGAACATAAAGATCAAATATTTTTATATAAAATTATCAACGGATTGATCGATAGTCCTTATCTTCTAAATAAAATAAAATATTGTGTACCTAAATTAAATAAGCGTAAGTCACGTAAAAGTAACATGTTTGTACTTCCACGTGCCAGAACCAATTATAGTCATAACAGATTCATCGTTCGAGCTTGTGATACGTATAATAAGAAATATTTCAAAGTAGACCAATTTAAATATAAGTGTGGGGGGTTCGTCTCTGCCATCAAGAAATGCACATAATACAAGGCTTGATGGCAGGAGTGGACCCATCTCGTTTATGGTACATGTTTATTTATCTTTTATTATTATAATATTTTTGTTTACTAAAAGTTTAGGATGGACTCCCACCCAAAATATTGTATTTTACCAAAACGTGGAAACTTAACTGGCTCCAGTGATATAATTATTGTATTAGCTATATTTTATTTATTTAAGCTGTATGTTTTCCAAATAAATGAAAAAAAAAAAATTATATCTATTTTTGCACTCACTCATTTCCGAGCAAATAGACATTGATTTTAATTAATAAATTAAGTAATGACTTACATTTTCATGTTTAAATCGCGTGAGGATTTTGATTTCTCTTAATGTCCTCTGGCAGTATGTCTGGTGTTCGAACGGTGATATTTTCTTAATGGCGACTTTTGCTAACTTCATACTGTCGACGGCAGACCTGTGCAACAAAAAAATTGATTTAATTAGTTGAAACAAATTAAAACGTGTCAAAATGGGTCCAATGTGAACCCGGCCTCACCGTAGACTAGCAATGGGATTGTCTAATAATTTAATATACAAAATTCTTTTTAAAAAAACCACTTCAAATGCCCGCGCCACTACAAAGTATATAATTTATTGTTGATGTTTTAAAAACCGCTCGACCGATTTCTATAAAAATCAAATGGGACCTCCTGAGAATACCCTTTAAACCAAAAACAGAATTTTCCAAATCGGTTCAGGCGTCTTCGAGTAATCGGTGAACACACATAAAAAAAAACCGACGAATTGAGAAACTCCTCCTTTTTTGAAGTCGGTTAAAAATGGTTGCTACAGTGTGACGATGGCGATCACCTCTGGCTGAATTCATGGCGACTTGCTGTGTCAACACATTTCATTCAAGTTGTCAATCACCCGCGATGTAGTGTATAGAGTTATAGACCATGGAACTAGGAATTACGACTACAACGACGTGTTCATACAGGTTCATACAGCAAGTAGTGGGTACAAGTAAATCGCAGAGCGTGTGTGTGTGTTTGTGTGCGTGCGCGTGTGTGTGTACTACGTATCATAAAATGCATGGGCATTCGCCCCTATACGCACTACATAACTAGACTCTAGTTTGTACTGCCTGATCCAACTCTAGTTAATAGAGTTGCTTTTAATTGGTAACCTATAATATCATCAATGTGTTGCTGGCTGCATAGGAATTTATCCACCCTTAAATAATCCTATATCAAAGCTTAGTGGGAAGTGAATCAACTGTCAAAATATAATGTTAATGTGGTTCAGTTAATTAGAGAACACAAACATTATACGAAACAATATTGAAGTTCTACAGAAAACAAAAATAATGAACACTGTGTTAAACATTGTTTTATTAGAGCTCACGAAAATCTGAAAACAGCTTTGAGAAAAAAGAAAATTTCTAGAGGCAAATATCATCAAATAATCTTGTTTCCACAAACGAGTTGTTTCTAAAAGTTTGTAAGTTGCTAAGACATAATTTTCAGTAATGCCGAGCTAACCATTTGCCTGAAAACTTGTTTCTAAACATAAAGAAACCGTACTTAGTTGCTAGAAGTTCAATATAGAACAATAATCTAGAGTTTTATAAAGGTATAAAAAATACAACTTTTGTTTTTAAATTACTTAGGTACTAACTTTTTACCCGCGATTTTGTTCCCGTGGGAACCCTGTTTTTCCAGGGTAAAAGGCATCCGATTTCACTCTCAAAGTCCTCAAGTATACCCATTCAAAAATCGGCTTGGTTGGTTGGCTACACATCTTTGTCGATAGGATAGGGATTAGCCATGGCCGAAGCCTCCCACCATACCGACCAGAGAACGGAGACATTTTAGAAATTATAAATATCCAATTTGCTCCGCCGAGAATCAAAATCGAGGCCTTTCAACTCATCAACGGCTCATTACTGAACGCAGGTCTCCTCTCAGAGAAGGATTATAGGCCATAGTCCAACACGCAGGCCCAATGCGAATTAGCAAACTTCGACACCCTTGAGAACATTATGGAGAACTCTCAGGCGTGCTGGTTTCCTCACGATGCTTTCCTATATCGTTGAAGCATGTAAAATGTAATTGCTTAAAGAAAGAAAAACTATTTTATTTGATCAGCACTATTTATACAAAATTAAGAAATTAGGAGAACAATAATTGTATGTGACCAAGCGTACCTAACTCGGGAAAGTCAGTTGTGCATGCCCGGGGGCCGGGATAGAACCCGCGACTCTCCGAATAGAGGACCGCAGGCCTAACCACTGGGCTATCACTGCTTAACATCTCCCCAGCTCCCACCTATACATACAAGTAGGTATATCCGCAGTGTTCACAACAACACTGTGAAAGACAGGTCGCCATAGGTGTTATTACTTTATTCACTTTTACAGACAAGGAGACCAGGCGAATGGCCACCGCTATGTCACACTAAATAAATCTTATAGTGTTGATATACAAGCAAAATATTAAAAAATATCAATGAAAATATAAATTATCAAAATGAGAAAAAAAATGAAAAAATATATTTTCGTAATCACCTTTTCAAACCCTTTAATTTAATACCCCAATCAATAGGATATGAGGAAAAAATTTTGAACCCCACATTATGGCGTCCAAAATCCGCCATTTTGAATTTTTCAAATTTTTACTTTCTTGTTGACACTCGCGCTGGCATGGCTAATCTAACGACGTGCCACTTATCAAAATCGGTCCACATACATACATACACAGACTGATAAACACATTACCACCTCTTTTGCGTCGCGAAGTCGGGTGAAAAATAAGACGATGTGCCTCGGCTCTACTTAAAGATTATTATTATTCAAGAGTATACTAACTATTTAATGGTACACGTTCTATCCGCAAACAAGGAAATAAATAAGTTGAGCTCAAGTTTCAATCCAAATTAGTAATAACAGTTACTTTAGTTTAGAGAGAGCGGATCAACTTGAAACATGACGACCGAATAAACTTAACGATCTACCATCCGTAAAATACTATTCTTCAATGACTGGTTCACATTTTTCTATTAACGTGCCAGTCCAGCATCATGTAATTCAGCGTATGAAGGGGGCTGAGTGCTGAAATAATGCGAACAGAGTTTTTTGTTTCAATACTATAGTGCAATGAATCCAATGAGCAATCTAGGCTATTTGCAGCACTTAAGTTGCGAAACAACTAGCATTATTTGGAAACAGAAAACATTTGAGAGCTTATTAAAATCTCGCGTACCTATCGTTCATCCGCTTGAGACGAAACTTGGAATAGAGATTACTTGTATCCCAGAGAAATTCCTTAGGATTAGTAAAAAAAAACATAAATGCTGTATGCCCCAATGTCAGTCCAGGGAATCTAGGATCCAGTAACTGGATTAATGTGAACGGGTCATAAAGTTGATGTCAGAGGGAAGAGGCACTCGAAACTCAACAAAGGCTACAGACGTTTACAATGTCCTACAATATTGTCAGAACTTGGAAGATATTCATATCCAACTAGTTATCGAAGTAACCACTAACAAGCATTGCATTGGCATGATTGATGATCATTGTTCGTGAGACAAATTACTGTCGTAAGTTATAATTATTATCATCTACCTAATGAAATATGGGAAATAAATTTAAACTCTATCTAACTATATCTAAACCAAAAAAGTTGCCATTAATTTAACCTAATATTTTTTTCATTACATTTTTGAGTCACTTTTAGAACCAAAACTTTCCGACTGTGATTCACTCGATGAGAAATGAAAAATAATAGTCAGTTATGTTCTTATTTAGATAAGTACGTAATTGTGTTATGTTGGAAGACCCCCCCACTAGGTGGACCGACGACATCAAACGAGTCACAGGGAGCAGCTGGATTCAGGCGGCGCAAGAACGAAGCCTGTGGAAGTCCATGCAGGAGGCATTTGTCCAGCAGTGGAAGTCTATCGGTTGATAAAGAAGATGAAGTTGTATTCCTGTGTTCAAAACTAAAAATATACTCGCTTTCGTATTACATTTTATTAATACTTTACTTTATTCTTCAAAGTGAAGTGAAGAATCTATTTTTAAAAATATTAGCCAGAGTGCCAACGAGCTAATGACAACTATTGTATCCTGTGGCGTAGGAAGAGTCTATAAACGTACTATAGAAATAGGTACATATTTCATGACAATGATACCCTAGCTCTTTGAAAGATTTATTCTTTCCAGCTCATTGAAAATAATCTTACTATAAACGGTCAATAGAAAAAGGTTTCTATTTTAAGTTTTACTAATAGTAAAGAGCTTTTAAATCTTCAAGAGAATCTACCACTGATTCGGAAGGCATCATCTAGTGATAAAAATCAGCGCGAAACGCGGTAGTTATTTTTTTAAAAATGGTGGAGGAGACTGAAAACCGAAAGGTTGACGGTTCAATCCCTTACCCATCCATTCCTAAAACAAGCTTTCCGTTTATAGAATACGAGATTTTTCCCGCCTTAGGAGTTGAAGTTTCAAAACCCTTTCTTAGCGGATGCCTACGTTATTATAGCTACCTGTATGCCAAATTTCAGCCTAAACCATCCTGTGGTTTGAGCTGTGCGTTGGTAGATCAGTCAGTCAGTTCCTTTTTTCTTTTATATAATATTTAGAATTACTGAAGTTTAGCTTGGCAGCAGCTAGTATCATACTAATATTATAAATAAAAAAGTGTGTTTGTTGGTTTGTCCTTCAATCACGCCACAACAGAGCTACTGATTGACGTGATTTTTTCATGTGTATAGTTGAGGACCTGGAGAGTGACATAGGCTACTTTTTATCCCCGAAAATCAAAGAGTTTCAGAGGGACTTTAAAAACTAAATCTACGCGGACGAAGTAGCGGGCATCAGCTAGTTCTTACATAATTCTCAAAAATCTGGCTGATAGAATGAGCCAAGACATTATGTTCTCAAGTGTATCATTAAATCACAGGATATCTAATCTGTAGAACAAGAATGATATGCCGCCAAAAGAGCCAGACATGGTACCAAAAATAGAGTCAACGATCCGTCAGCAAAAAATAAACTGTCGTCTGTTTGAAAGTGAACCTTGATATTTGAAATCCTCGGCGATCTAACTTAATCTTCGAGTGAACCGCTCACTTTTTTCCTCGAGCTGAATCCATGAAAGAAAGAGCTCTTTAAGCGGGTTCGATGAAGGTCCGATGGCACTTCACGTTATACATCCAGTCAGTCACCGTGAAATCTTTTGGCTTTACAAACCATCAAAGTGTACTACGTAATATGTTGGGGCTGCGTTCTGTATTTTTTTTTCAGCTTTAAAATTGTGTGACACCAGAGAATGCAAACGTGTGTGTGTGTGTGTGTGTGTGTTCCGAAACGAAACGAAAAACCGGTTCATTAAATGGGCCATAAATCGTAAACGGTAAGTTTTACAAAAAAGTTTACAGAAAATAAAAGATGCAAAATTTTATTGTTTACAAAAAAGGTCTGAATAACTTTTGCCCTAAAGTGGATAGTTTCCGAGATATCGGTCAAAACCTTTTCTTTAAGATTGCGATCGAAGCTCCACCTGGATTTGTCAGCATGTTGTGTTTTTATGGTCAGTAAGTAACCCTTAACCTAAAATAAAATTAAAATTGGATCGGAAATTTAGTGCGAGGTTGACCAAAAAAACGGCTTTATTTACTGGCCTAATTATCATGTTTTACAAATGAATTCTCTTATGTGGTGAGTGTATGTCTATTATGGTGATGATTGTATTAACGAAATGCAAAAGGGGCTGCTATGTTAGCTTTTAAATTCCCTTGCGTATACAAGGTTTATGCTCCAATCGCCACGGGTGAGCAGGCGGGGCGGCGATCGCAGAGCTAGACATGATCTGTGTTGCTGCTCCCCGAGATCATCCTTTTTTCCTTTTTGTTATGGAACCCTTACAGTTTCGTTCAGTCTGAATAGGCATAGCCCTTTTATTGAAGTCTAGCTATTAGGAATTGTCTAAATATCACAGTTTCCACCCTTATATCCGAGTTTAGCTATTTCGAATTGTCATCATTCGCCAGTCGCCAAGGTCGCCTACTGAAGAATTGCAGGTAAATCATTGTCATCATCATCATCATTAGCAGCCCATCAACGGCTCACTACTGAGCGCAGGTCTCCTCTCAGAGAAGGGTTATAGGCCATAGTCCACGACGCTGGCCCAATACGAATTGGCGGACATCACACACCTTCGAGAACATTATGAAGATCTCTCAGATGTGCAGGTTTCCTCACGATGTTTTCCTTCACTGTTAAAATAAAAGAAATCATTATAAATAAAACAACAAACAAAATAAAAGAAAAATTAATTTACGTTTTCGAATTCTGTAACCTCAATGTACCTATCCAAGTCGTTGGCGAATAATTACTAATTTAAGAGATAAATTACGGCCTTAATATAATTTTGCTATAATATCTCGGCAAAATCTCAAAATCTCATTTACTCTGAACAGCTCTGAACACTTGTTTTGACACGAGGGAATATTTGAAAGACATTCAATTTACCTGAAATCCCTCAAGAAGGGTAATTTAATCAAATCGAGTTAAAACCATCTAAGCTGAATTGTATTATAGACCGATAATATCCCATTGTTTGTAGGTTTATCAATTATCTTCTAAGTAATTAGATTATTTTAACCAATATTAAATTTATACCAATGTACGAGTAAATTAGTACGACCAGTACCATTACTACGAGTAGGAGAATGGACTACTAATACGACGTATATGCCTAGCTTGTCTAATGGTTAGAATGTTCGACTGTGGATGGCGAGGTCTGGGGTTCCATTCCCTTTCGATTGGGTTCGATTCGAGGTATTGGGTTATCTGTTAAGAAATAGTACTAGCCCAGAGTGATAAGGTGGTGGTGTGGCAACCCCGTGTCTCGGAGACCATGTAAGGTTGTCGGCCCTACGCCGACGGCTTTACATGCTTTGTATGCATGATCTTTGCATGCAAAGCATGTAAATTGCATTGCATTGCATGGCATGGCATACAGGCTTTGCATGCATGATCTCTCCCTCCGGTCGTGTCGGATTTCCGTCCCATCGGACTATGAGAGTTTGGGAATAGAGAGCGCAGGAATACCTGCGCTCTCTATTCCCAAACTTTGTGTTTTAAGACACAAGCAAATATGCTTGTGTCTTAAAACTTACAACGTATGATACGATAACGTTTTTGTAGTTTAAAATACTGAAAAAAAAAAATATTGTTGTCTGTAAAGTCAGTTTACGGACGATAGTTTTACGTGATAACGTCATAAAGAAACATTGACGATAACTGGCGGGCGGCGCGGCAGCGGGCGCTCTCTAGTCACAAGCCGACGCTTGGGCCGATCATGCCTCTCTATCGCTTGTTCCACGCTCTCGCTTGCACGCTCAGGCTCAGGCGGAACGTGACACTTTTTCGTGCGTGCAGCCGGTGTTCATCGATTTATAAGACTTTATCACGTCAAAAGAAGCTTAGAAGTTAGCTTTAAAATCCTACAATCGAACAAAGGCATTCCATGATTAACTTAAAATTAAAATAGATCCATTGAGTCATATCCTGAGGAAGCTTAAAGCGTGTAAGGGCTTGGGAACTTAAGTAACCACCGAAAGGATATACTTATTACTATCTAAATAAAAAAAACCGCCAGTGTTGCGGTAAACCGCAAAAAAGATGGCATAATGCAACGGAACAATATTTATTGTAGACTGGAAACCTAAGTTATCCATGTAGATACATACTTATTCGTTAAAAATCTATGTAGGGATTTAACGGATTCGACACTATGTAAATATAATATACTAGTGACCCGCCCCGGCTTCGCACGGGTAGTAGAGCATATTGCGCCTATGCTTTGCAAACTCCTTGAAATGTTCCATAGGTTATATTGAACAGCATATTGAACAGTACTTATAACAAAAACCGGCTAAGTGCGTGTCGGGCCACGCGCAGTGTAGGGTTCCGTAGTTGAAAGTCTCAAATATTATTGCTGACCTAGGATAGTGCTTTTGTTTTATTTATGAATATTGAATAAATTTTGAGTTCCATGCTTTAAATACTATAATATTCTACAAAATATGCAACTTACACTACGTGTAATACCTAACTTAGAAAAAACAGATATAACTCCTTGACTAATGAACCCTACTTAGCCGTGATAGTTTTCCTTTAAAATTCATTATATATACTACTGCTGTGAATTTTTTCTTGTATCCTATATACAACCATTTAGCTGGCAGAGGGGGGGGGGGGGGGGACACTTGACTCTAATAAAATTTAGCAATTTAAAATATCATATTTCCCAAACGGATCCCTAAATTGAAAAATGGTGTTCCCACACCCACAATATTTTTGAAAGACCTATTCAACGACACCCCACACTAAGGGATAGACGAGAAAAAAAAATTCATCCCCACTTTACATGTAGGGGAGGTACCCTAAAAAAAATTATTTTTCACAATTTTATTTCACGACTTTGTCGGCGTGATTGATATTTATACCCTTGTCAAATTACAGATTTCTAGTACCAATAGTCTCCGAGCTAAACCGCGGACAGACAGACAGACAGACGGACGGACATGGCGAAACTATAAGGGTTCCTTGTTTACTACGGAACCCTAAAAAGGCTAAGGCTTATAAAAGAAGTATCGCTCGGCTTATAATATAGCAATGTCAACGCGGCGCGAGGGAGGTCAGTGGTCACTGGTCGCATCACGTGAGCGAGTCCTGTCATCACCATCGGGTTGAAATCCGCGTATTTATTTTGGCGCGCGTTCGTTTTTATTTTGCGATAACTCCTAAGATATTCATTTAAATTGTATGGTGTAAAGCATTTTCATGATGTGCATGATATGCTTATGGTTACTAACGTATTTAAGTTAATAAGGATTAATACTGTATCCGTCTAAATAGATTTCCAATTACCGCATGGTAATATGTTGTGATAGTGATAGTGTAAATCCACTACTTGACTGCGATCTCTCCTGATGGTAAGGGACCACACATTCTAAGATGGTAGAGAAAGGTGGAAGAACTTGGCAGGGGTATGGTAGTTTTAAATATGGTAGTTCTTAATCGTTTGACAGCCCTACTACAGTCATTTGGTGCTCAAAAAGGGGGTTACCTGGAAAGTTTTCCGGGAGTTTTGAAAATTGGTGACTTTATAGATTTCGACGTGCCCTTTCCGAATTTTCATTTTGCCACCTCGTATCTTTGCCGCTCGCGCCGTCATATTGGAAAAATGGCGCCTAATAACAGTTTTTTGACAATAACTTCTTTCCGACTCATTTTACGATGAAAATAGTTATATTTAATAAATTAAACTACAGAAAATTTCCTACAATTTATGTAAGAGAACTTTTTTTAAAATCAATAGTTTCAGCATACGAGAGCCCCAAACCAGGTTGGCATTTTTTTTGATAAATATTTATAGAATTTGTTAGAGCTCGTAATGATGATTGGGGTCAAGCGATTGTTGAGCGTCTCGAGCATGTTTATGATTTGGCCGCAGTCGATGCACAATATCACAATTCGTCCATGAAAAAAATTGTACCACGCACCACCAACTGGAGAAGTAAAAAGGCCGTATCTTTTGATTGCGTCGACTTAGAAGTTTAATTTTTTCACTGCTGCAAGGGATTGCAGACCTGAGTATTTTTCGATATTAATTTCAACTTGATCCCTCCACGGGTTCTTTAGAAAAAGGGTCTTGTCAGACGGACAACGAAGTGATCCTACACTTCGTAAAGGTTCCGTTTTTAAAACCCTAAAAAAGAGGACTGTATGCAAATGAGATCGAAACAGTATATAAATTACTCTTATCTCGAGCAGTATTCTGAAGAGTGTCAATTTTCTCTGGTTGAACTGATGGCTAATATTGAAGGTGATTACCGCCCGCACATGAAAACACAACAGCGAAGAAGAATGCGTTAAATTTTGTAATAGTGCATTACAAGTGGATTAGGCCTAATACTGGCGATCCACGTAAGCGAACTCTGAATATAACCTTCAGGATTGACGCAGAAGGAAAAGTGCACACCTATCTTTTTCGACAGAGAGCTGTTCATTTTTCGTTCCGTAACATCAAAGAGTTCCAATTTAAAATCCGATATCAAACTCAAAGGCTCAGCGAATGGAAGACTTTAACGAAGTATTCAAGCTCCAGTAAAGCTGGAGTATAGCCAAGACGGTGATAGAAACAATTTGCAGCCCCTGTTAACCGCAAACCACCAAATCTCGATGCCGTCATTGCCGCGACAGCAAACGGTCGACGCTCGGTCATGCCGCCGCTCTCTAAAGTGCCACAAACTTATCTGTTCAGGTGGACAATTGGAACTAAGACGGCTATTTTAAAATATCATTCCGCTCAATTCCGGAGGCAAAGTGTTCATGGTCTTTGTATGGACAATGTAATGAAACAATGTAATGAAAATGCAGTACCGTAAATGCAAATACACTTCATTAGCGGCCCCGACTTCTGAACAGATAAGGTGTGGATCTATACCAACTCCCAACGCATCTGCCGGGTATCCCGTGACGGTCACACATTTTTTATGGGACGACAGCTCCGAGGGAAGTTAAAAATATATCTGATTCGTACGCTGGATTTGAATTTATATGCCATTGAATATAATTAAGTTCACCCCAAGGGCATTTAATATGTCACTGTTGGACAATGTAACTTGAAATTATTAAGTATTTAATTTGTGAAAAATTAGTCGGCCCAGGGTTCATACAATAATGCCCAAATAGTCCTTTGACCTTTAAATCACGTTCCAATCCTCACGAGTATTTCAATGGACGGCAATAAGGGATAAAGCGTATATTCCAGAGACAAACACTAATG
Source organism: Oeneis ivallda (assembly GCA_029955525.1). Lineage (NCBI taxonomy): Eukaryota > Metazoa > Arthropoda > Insecta > Lepidoptera > Nymphalidae > Oeneis > Oeneis ivallda. The sequence goes on from JARPMR010000006.1 coordinate 22,807,624, forward strand.
GGAAGTTACGACTGCCATATAAAACTAAACAACAAACCAACATAGCTAGTTTATAAACCCTTAAAACTACTTTTAGACCGCTTTCAGTGTCACATTCTGCGGATTAACAGTGTGGTATATATATGAAAACTCATTGGGAAGCTCGTAAAAGGGTTTATTTACTAATTTAGTACAGTGACACGATATAATCACTGTTCAACAGAAGTCATAACGGTGTCATAAAATGTTATTTACTTTGCTTTATTAGCGCGTGTACCTATTTATAATAATTATATTTACACATGCCAGCCACAGGTTTAAAGTATTCTCTGCACGTTTATTCATTACAATTTTAATATCCAGGTACATACAAAACATGTCATGCAGTACTACTAGTAGATACAGCAAGAATGAAATTACGGGCATCGCCTGTGGCACATGATCACAAAGTTAGTATAATATTTATGTACCTAGACCTACAAACTAAATGGTTCGAAGAAACTTTCGTAAATATCTGTTTTTCCTAAGACGAGTTAAAATGTAAATCTATAGAAATAAATAAAATCTAGTTACTGTGATTTCAAAATAACTGCTTCATTAAGTTCATGTGATTATTCGATTAATAACATAACCTAAATAATAGCATAACGTTTTTAAAGCTTTTGACAGATAGTCACGATGTTTGTGTATTATGTGTCAACTCATAACATACATACACCATAACATTAATAATAAAATGTATAAGTGGGCAGAATCACAGAATAATAACTAGTAACTAGCGTACAGAAGCTTTACTTCGCAATGGTTTTCAAAGAAATATGTACTCAATCTGATAAACAATATGATTTAATTTAGCTCGCGTTCCAGTCGAGCACGTGTTCATTTACATACCTACCAAATTTTTTTTGAGGGAATATGGGCCTTAACTCACTGGACTACGGTTCTTAATAAGTTATACGTGGTTATACGTATTGAAAGAGCCGCGGACTAGGGTTGCCTACTTCGAGAAACTACTTACGCCATCTAGCGCACAGCACGAGCGTTTACTCCTACTTGTGGCGGGCAACGCGCAGCAGGCAGCGCCGAGTAAATACTTTTAGGGTATTGGAATAGTACTTTGTTCAACAAGGGGAGAAAGGGTTTGTAGTTTGAATTAATTTCATTTCAAATAGGAACATAATGTAATCCAATCAAAGTAGATTTTACCTGTCAGCGTCTTTAGGCAACCAAAAAAAAGTTAAATTTCGATCACCATCCGTATTTAAACAATTAAATACTGCACAGTATCTTTTTGCTTTTTTTCGTTTTGTTTTTTCGTGGTCGAACAAATAGCGCGCGCGCGTGTGTCTTTTTTCGTTTGCGGCAGCCTACTAGATTGGCCCTTGCGCAAGGGCCGCCGCCTGTAGGTATGTTTTTAATACCTACACGCGGAGTGACACAGGCCTGGCAGAATTAAGCAAGCTGTCAAACTTGTGTCAATCTATTGTGGAATAAATCAGTTCTCGAGTTCCATTGAAGTTTCTTCTTCACGCCATTGAAGTTTTACTTGAACATTACAAGTGGCGCAGTCGGTAGGATACTAATTGAAATGTTCAAGTAAAACTTCAATGGCGTTGAACTCGAGGCTTATTTATTCCATAATAGTTTGACACAAGTTTGACAGCTTGCTTAATTCAACCCACTTATACATTACATATACCTTTAAAAAACCTACAATATTATAAACATACATAATATACAAAACAATTCGGTGAAGAAGTTTAACGTAGTCATTTAGCGCGTAAAGGCGGCCTTATTGATAAGACGATCTCACCCAGACAACCTTTGGCGAAAGAAATTTTTAAATCGTTGTTTGTCAGATTGAAGTTCTAGGTTTTGTTGTACATAATAAAGTATTCAGGAGGAGTATTGTGAATAAAATTTCATTCATTCATTTATTCATTCATTCATTCATTCATTCATTCCAAATATCTAAAGCGCAAACACGACTGTTAACTACCTAACCAGTCTACTATAATGTCTTATTCGCTAAGCTAGAGACCTAGGAACTATCCTCCTGACGTACTTTTATAGATAAAAAAATATTTTTTGTCAACGAAAAAGAGACACTGCGAAATTAAAAGACATAAAATATATCACGCGTGTAGACTACAATATATTTATTTTACGAACCCGCATCGAACTTCGTAAGAGTATAAGAGTAACACGCATAAAACTATAAGTTACACGCTTTCTGTGCGACAAAATACATATTAGGAGATAGTGAGAGCTTTTTCACAGCGTGGTAAAATCTATATCTATCTATCTATCTATATAAATAAAAATGAATGTTGGTAAGCGCATAACTCAAGAATGGATGGACCAATTCGGTTAATTTATTTTTTTGTATGTTCCTTAAGGTCCACGGAAGGTTTTGATACTTAATAAAAAAAAAACAAGCAAAAAAAATTATAATAGATAAGTTGGCGGTACGAAGTTCGCCGTGTCAGCTAGTAGCCTATAAAATCTAACGCACACAAATAGAACTCTGGCATAGTGTCTTTTGGACCTTTGTCCAGCAGTGGACGTCTATCGGTTGATAAAGAAGATAGTGTCTTTTGGATAATACTCACCAAGTTACCTTAAACTAATCTTTAATTATGTGCCCGATAGAGCTTTTAAGGTCCAACACTCACGAGTGGAGCATATGTTTTTTGATAAAACATAGGTATACTCAGCTTTATAATAATAATACTAGATGATGCCCGTGACTTCTACTAGATGATGAGTGATGACCATGGATTAAGGTTTTTTATTCCCGCTGGAACTCTACTTTTCCGGGATAAAATGTAGCACATGTGTTAACCCTGGGTATGCTATCTCCATTCCAAATTTCAGTCAAGTCGGTTCATTCTTTGTGGCGTGAAAGAGTAACATCCATCCATCCATCCATCCATCCATCCATACAGCCATCCTCACAAACTTTCTCATTTATTAGTAGGATTAGAAGTAGGTAGTTACTTCTATCTGAATTTAGCAAAAGTATTTTTTTTAAATAAAGACTAGCGCTTGACTGGGATCTTACTTGATAAATGAAGGTACAGCCTAAGATGGTGCGCGCTTGCCTTGAAGATGCTTATTCACTCTTGATTTAGAGATATCTATTCGCACCGTTGCTTGTTCAAAGTGTCAATTATGTCCAACGGCAAGTGGAGTCAAGGCCGTGGAGAGTGAAATATGCCACTTATTACTGAGGATCCTCAGTAAATAAACTGAGAATTCCGAGGATTTAAAAAAAAAAGCCTAACTCCACGCGAATAAAAGCAACAATAACTAACCTAACCTAACCTTTTCTTACTAAAAAAGATTCCGACGAATTGATAACCTCCTCCTTTTAGTCGGTTAACAATAACGTTTAAAAGGAAAGCGGAACATCGAGGATAACGTACCTATACAATAGCAACATAACATGATCGTATGAAAATCTCACAAATTACATAATGACAAGCGTATTTAAACAAACCCTCCGCTTTGCAAGGTTTCATCCCCTCTTTACGAGGGAAAGCAGACCGTTCATTCGTGTTAAGGTACTCATTATAGTCGTAAAAAGTCAATTTTTACCCTTTTACGTGGGGGTGGAATATTGCAGGGTCGTCTTTATCAGTGTTTACTCTCGGTTTGACCTAAAATTGGAATAAGGTTTTGTAAAGGGCGACCTCTTTTACTGTTCCGTTCGAGGTAATACAAACAAGAAAAATGTTGTACAAACACTTTCAGCTAGCCTATATACCACCGTCGTATCTATATAATCTTGAAAGTAACAAAAGGTTGTTAATGTAATTTATGAGGAAAAATATCTAGAAAGTTGCATAAGAGGGAGTCTGATAATGGAAGAACCTAAACCAAACAGAACCTATTTTGAACCAAGATCGATTGTCAGGGAGACAATGTGGCTAATTTTGTTCTCAAAACTTAAATAGCAGGTGAATCTCGTGTTATCTTGAAGCTACCTGCAGAAAAGGACAGAGCTTGATTGGGCCGATTTCATCAACGTAAAATTGGTCTGATTCGAGCGTAAAGATATTTTGGCAGGATTTTCAATACAGAAAAACTGTTAGAACGTCCAATTTATCCCTCGGTCAAACGTCACTCGACGTTGGTGAAATCAGCACTTAGAAGGATAGACAGGTAGTCTATTATACCTATAGCCTCGATCACAGAAAAAAAGACCGATAGAAATTTAATTCTGCGATTGAACAAAAAGAGATCGAGACAAAGATAAGCTTAACCTTCTGAGCATTTTGAAAGCTTTATGCTAATAGCTAAAGACAAATATTACATTAGCTAGAAAGTTAAAGACTAGACTAGTTAAGATGCCGACCTTGAATGACAAAAACGGTGGCTTAATGGTCTTGAAACCACACTGATCTAACTCTTCAAATTAAAACAAATGACTTTTGGAGTAGAAATCTTCTAAATAATAATCTATACTAATATTATAGAGGAAAGATTTTTTGTTTGTTTGTACCGAATAGGCTCTGTAACTACTGGACCGATTTTAACCATTTTTTCCATGATTAAAGTACTCATTATTTTCTACAAAAAAGTCCCTGAGGAAATATATCTAACTATCATATTTAAGTCACAATAGTACCTTTTGTGTTTTAAAATTTAATTAGATCGCCTTTATTATCGTATAGTATTAATAATTCTTTTAGTATTAATACATAATTATAAATGCGAGTGTGTTTGTTTGTTGGTTTGTCCGTCAATCACGCTGCAACAAAGCTACGGATTGACGTGATTTTTTGGATAGGTCAGAACCTGGAGGGTAACATAGGCATCCCGGAAAATCAAAGAGTTCCCGCGGGATTTTAAAAACTAAATCCACGCGGATAAAGTCGCGGGCATCAGCTAGTATATTATATAAAGAAAAGGTGACTCATTGAGTAACTAACTGACTGACTGCTCTATGAACTCACGGCTCAAACCACAGGACGGATTGGGCAGGGCATACATGATACAGATAACTATTATGACGTATGCATCCACTAAGAAAGGATTTTTGAAAATCCTACTTGTCCTACTAATATTATAAATGTGAAAGTTTGTGAGGATGTATGAATGGATGTATGTTTGTAACATACATCTCTCGAAATTGTGGACGAGTATATATACCTGGGACACACAGTCCAGCTAGGTAGGTCCAATTTCGAGAAAGAGATCAACCGCCGAATCCAACTCGGCTGGGCAGCGTTCGGGAAGCTCCGAGATGTCTTCTCGTCCAAAATTCCTCAGTGCCTGAAGACTAAAGTCTTCGAACAGTGCGTGTTGCCAGTGATGACTTATGGATCCGAGACATGGTCGCTAACTATGGGCCTCATAAGAAGGCTCAGGGTCACTCAGCGAGCGAAGGAGAGAGCTATGCTTGGGGTATCCCTGCAAGATCAAATCAGAAATGAAGAGATCCGCAGGAGAACTAAAGTCACCGACATAGCTCAGCGAGTCGCGAAACTGAAGTGGAAATGGGCACATAGTTCGAAGAGCTGATGGTCGTTGGGGTCCCAAGGTGTTGGAGTGGCGACCCCGCACCGGTAAGCGCAGTGTTGGCAGACCCCCCACTAGGTGGACCGACGACATCAAACGAGTCGCAGGGAGCCGCTGGATTCAGGCGGCGCAAGACCGAAGCCTGTGGAGGTCCATGCAGGAGACCTATGTCCAGAAGTGGACATCTAAAGGTTGATAATGATGATGATGATGATAATGATGTTTGTAACTCTTTAACGCCACAACGAATGAACCGATAGGCTACTTTTTATCCCGGAAAATAAGAGAGTGCCCGCGGATATCAAAGAACCTTAATCTACGCGGACGAAGTCGCGGGCATCTTCTAGTTCAAAATAAAATATGGGTTTGAAAAATCGAACTTAACGTGAGCGGAAAGCTGGTATATTATACATACAAAACATACACATAATATAATAACTACGGACGATACAATTAATCTTAAAAAGAACACTTTACGCAGAGCGTGAGTGAAAACAAATGGGTTTGAATGTTTTTAACCTCACAAAACCCTTTACCATCACTATTGTTCGGCCGTTCAGAGAATGCGTTCCTGACACCTACCTATATTTAGATTTAGAAAAATATGGTTTACCAAGTTATTTGACACTCAGTTTGGCACAAAATTATAACATTAATTGATTATTGATATAATAATGTTGTTTTAATGCTCATCAATTTTTAAAACGGTAAACAACCAGCAATAATATTTTTATCGTAACTGCAACGCCATTACAAAGTTACGTCGTCAGTTCAATCGCGACGTGTCAGGAACGCATTCTCTGAACGGCCGTAGTTTAATTAACCTTTCCAACGTCCCTCATTCGGGTCCGGAGTCATGTTTTTGATAACTCGGTGAATATGAAACATACTCCATACGTGGCCTTCATATTATATACAGCTCGCTCTACAGTCTACTTAGGACAGTAGTTGTTTCAATTAACCTTTTATTAAACTTATCATGAGTTGTCCATAGACCGTGCTTATTTATGCATCACTGATGCAGAAGACAAACATCCCGTATTATATAACCTTCTATAATCTATACCTTGTTCAAAATTGACGTGGAAAAAATTACCAACATTTTTGCGAAAGCAACAAAACAGCAAAATAACTTAGTATGTAATATAAAGTTGTTTTTTTCCAACGCACCACGTTCACAATGTAGGCAGGTATTTTCTGGACCACCAACGTTCCATTTTCACCAACGTTCTCTAACTTTTAAGGGCTCCCTAAGCTAAGTTAGGAGACACTTTCTGTCATATTCGCTTTCACGAACCTAGGGAACACCTAAAAGTGGAAATGATATAGTGTAAAGGATTGTATTTAGGGGCTACCTACGTAAAGAGACTCCCACTTAGGGGATGATTTAGGTATGGTTAGTGAAAGCGGGCGTATGGCTTCTAGACCATCAATTTTTTTTTCTTGTCAGATACTCGAACCAAAGATAAGGAAACTAAGGCGTGAACGGATTATGAGGTGTTGCTAGCGGATGTGAATGTGATGCCTGTCCACTCTATGATTGTGACTCATAGCGACATACCGATGTGACACTGTTACATCACCGTTTGTTGTCGCCTCAGTCTCATTTTTAACCGAATTCAAAAAAGGAGGAGGTTATCAATTCGTCGGAATCTTTTGGAACGTAGTTCCTTATTTTTTTATGTATGTCCACCGATTTCTCGAAGATGCTTGAACCGATTTGGGAAATTCTTTTGGAATGTAGTTCCTTATCGCGCGGTGCGGAAGGGGGCTAGACGGAAAAAATTAAGACAAAATTGAACCGACACTTTTTTGAAACCGACACTTTTTTTAATGTGAATTTGGCATTGTGTTCATTATTTGCCTTGTGGTTTCGACAGTCGCTAAACAGTTAAAAGTCGATGGTTCGAATCAGACTGAATTTTCTATTTTCAATTTTATTTTAAATAATTTCTACATGTGGAATTTTTCCCTAATTTTTTATAACTTAAAAAAAATTAATAGAAATTATTTAAAATAAAATTGAAAATAGAAAATTCAGTCTGATTCGAACCATCGACTTTTAACTGTTTAGCGACTGTTAACTTAAAAATAAGTTATAAAAAATTAGGGAAAAATTCCACATGTAGAAATTATTTAAAATAAAATTGAAAATAGAAAATTCAGTCTGTCGAGCTGGGATTCTAACCATCGACTTTTAACTGTTTAGCGACTGTCGAAACCACAAGGCTACCGAGATCATATATTGTACTGTGAAAATAATGAACACAATGCCAAATTAATTAATCGAAAGGAACTGCGTTCCATCCGGGTGTCCCTTGACACCTCTCAAGTTTTTTTTTGTTTGAAAGGGTATACTCCCCAGGTGGTCCCATAATATAATAAATTATATACTTTGTATTGTGTGTGTGTGTGTGTGTGTGTGTGTGTGTGTGTGTGTGTGTGTGTGTGTGTAAGAGGCAGGGTCGCCTCTCGAATGAGAAGGCTTAGGAGGAAGATATCAACTAGTAATTGACGTCGTAAGTAATTATTATTTATTGACTAATTACATCATCCGTAATATGATTTTTTTTATTTATTAATGAATTATTCAGCTCAACGGATTCACTCGTGGGCCATTATGTGGAAATCCTTGCATTATACATAATAGGTGTTATGCAACGATGTTTTCTCTTCAATGATCAACGATCTCTTCTTTATAAGGCATTATTTTAGTTCCATACTTTTAGGATTGGTAGCTTAGTCACTATTAGATACCGCCCTTCCTACAAGCAATTGCAGCAACATCATACAATGTAATATCATTTGTTTAAAAACGTCAAACTTTGGTTTGACGCAATTTACTAGTACGCCGACGGTACCTAAATAGTAGGTGCGAAGCGACTAAAAATCCTATATCTATGGTTAGTTCATATCTCCGTCAAATCTAAAAACCAATTTCGATAAACAAATTTTCTTTTATTGCGTCATAAACTCATAAGTAACGCCGTCACGTAATCGCACGCAGTCACATTGACATTTAAAGATCAGCCGTGGGAGTCCAAAAAATATTCCTACTGATTTTTTTTTATTGGAAGGAAAAACAAAACTGTAGAAATATTTTTTGGACTCCCAATTAGTCGTAATTTGTGAGTAACTCACAAAGATAAAGATTTTTATATAAACCTGTGAAGATGAAACTGCCATCGTCGCAGTTAGAATGCCATAAGCCTACTTTGTCGTATTAGTTTACAAATTGCGAAAAACCAAATTAAAGAATTTCGCGGGCAGACCCGTATAATGCACCTTAACAATATGCTTTAAAGTTTAAAAAATAAATTAAATTGAATCCTAGGCTTTTTTTTGCAAATCGAACACAGAAGCCGGTGATTGTTTTTTTTTTTTATCCAAATTCTGTACTGTATCAAATAGCCGGATGTGTCTAGTTTACCTCCTCGCATCTTGTCACTCCATTAGAGTATACTCTACAGTCGACACTATTGTTCATGAACAATGGCCTGGATGTAGCTGTTGCATTAGAGAACTCTTTATTAATGGGTGGCTTTTGTTTCAAGTTAAATTGAGTTTGGTGTTGTTTACAGTTTCGTCATGAACAGGTTTATTTGTGGTTTCGAAGCTCGACCTTCGAATGCTGATTTTAATGTTAATGTCGTTAAGAGAGAAGGTCATGTCAACATTCAATTTGTCAATCCGTCTATATCTGCCCGTCAAATATAAGGCGTATAAGTTCTGAAATTATTAACAGATTTACTTACTTATTGAAATCAACAATCGCATTAATCCACGGGGCCGGTGAGAAAGTTTTAATTTAGGTGTGACTATGGAACTAGGAATTACGGCTACGTACGTAGTACTATTATATATTCTGTGCTACGGGTGTGACATATAAAAAAAAATTTAGACTCCTGACATTTTTATTTACTTTATTTTTTTAGATATTTAACTCGTACTCGTATTATTATGATTTTAAATATAACTGAAAAATTTGGTGTAAAATATTTACTTGAAATAAATAAATTATTATTATGCGGCTAGAAATAGAATAGAAAGGAAATGTTACGCAGGTGTTAAGGTTGTTACAAACTCGTGATCGTAAACCCTCGCATGCGGTTCGAGCTTGCAACTATCAACCCGTGTAATAAATGAAATATCAAATAACGTACTTCCCACCCTTGTATCACATAGTAATCTATATATACATATATATCTAAATTTCCTAACTAACAACTGATACCTCGGCATTCGGCAACTAAGACTGAGTTTCCACGGCGCGGTTCGAAGCACGCGCCCGCAGCGGTTGCGGGCCCGCGGCCTACGTAGTTTGCAGATTTGTATGGAAAATGAAGTAGCAACTTCCACGGCGCGGTTTGCGCCCGCGGCGGGCGCCGTAGCAGCGGTACCGCAACCGCTGCGGGCGCGGGTGCGAACCGCGCCATGGAAACTCAGTCTAAGGATTTTCTTGTCTCAAAATATCATTCACTTTAAGGGAGAGGGCAGACTGCCTACTTTTAGCGGCATCGATCGGTGTATATTTTGCGATTTTGAGTCGATTCGGAAGCTCGGATCCGCGTCCGAAAGCTAACGTGGACACACATGACACAGCGATCGAGTAGCATATTTTAGCATCGGAGTTTCGCGATTTTCAAACGCTGATCCTTGATACTTTTAGCATCGTATTGAACGCTTTCGAGTCGCGAAAACACGATGCAGTAGTAGGTATTATCTATCATCATTCATCAATGTAGTCGTTTTCTACCGATTACACCTAACCAGGTACGAAAATGTGCTACAACACTACTCTATAGACTGTTTAGACTATTGGGCTTCTGGATACAACATGATGTACAAGTAAGTAAAGCACCACTTTTCAATCGAGAGCGAAGGAATAAAAGAAAATAATTCACCGTGCCAGGTACGGGTACATAGCATATTGTATTGTGAGAACTGAAAAGAATCAATCTTTTTACAATTCAGTCTTTCAGCGAATTGTAAAAAGTCCCAGACATGTCAGGATAAAACCCGACGATTGTAAATCCTGACAAAGTTGAACTGAGTTCTTGGGTAATCTAGGGCAGTGAATAAGCACCATAGAATTAGCCCAAAATCTGCGAACCGGATCCTGACAGCGGTTTGATGTGGGTGCGGCGAATATGAGAGCTTTCGCCATTAATCATGGCAATTGATGTCAATTATTTTAGGCGTTTCACTAGCAATGTGTCCTGCCCCTTTATCCAAGTTACACTTCGTTGTATCTATTCTCTTTCTACGATCGTTGTCACTTGAAGTTTTGGCTAGGGCTAGACTAAATGGCGCTGCAGCTGATCAAAGACAGAAGTGTATTGATAATATTTCGCGGCATTTTGTATTGTTTTTTTAGCATTTAAAACATTTATAATACAAAATGCCGCGAAATATTATCAAGACACTTCTGTCTTTGATCAGCTGTAGTGCCATCTAGTCTAGCCCTAGCCAAAACTTCAAGCGTTGACGATCGTAGAAAGAGAATAGATACAACGAAGGTTGACGATCGTAGAAAGAGAATAGATACAACGAAGGTTGACGATCGTAGAAAGAAAATAAATACAACGAAGTGTAACTTGGCTAGAGGGGCTGCATATCACGATAACGATAAATACAACTGATAAAGATAAAATTGAAAACCAATAGTTAGCCTGTTTTATACAGATTACGTTGAGTACACTTGTTTTAGTTGATCACAAATGCATATACGATATACCTATATAAGTATGTATGCACATGCAATAAAGCAAATAATTATTCATTTGGATTGTTTTATTTACATTCCATAATACCTATTTAAAACGGACTTTTAGTATTATCCAATCGTTTGAAACTAGATGATGCCCGCGACTTCGTCCGCGTGAACTAAGGTTTTTAATAACCGCGGGAACTCTTTAATTTTCCGGTATAAAATGTAGCGTATGTGTTAATCCAGGGTATAATCTACCTCCCAAATTTCAGTCAAATCCGTCCAGTAGTTTTTGCGCGAAAGAGTAACAAACATACCTACACACACACACAAACTTTCGCCTTTATAATCATTCAGGCCTATACGTCTTTTCTAGACGATTTAAACATTGCCTCGGAGGCATTTTCTCCGGTGACTGTGGAGACCGATCCGCGTGAGCGACAGTTACGTCCGCACTTGCTGTAACAAAACCCGATGACCACAGACGCAGTCCCGGCGCTGGAACGCCTTCTTGCTCTTTATAATATTAGTGTGATAACAAAACCTTCATAAAAATGGTTTGCCTGTCATTCTATGCGTTCGCGTATCGTTCCCACTAGGTGGACTGACGGCGTCATATGACATGCAAGGAGCCGCTAGACACAGGCGGCGCAAGATTAAGGGATGTGGAAATCTATAGGAGAGGCCTATGTCCAGCAGGGCACGTCTATCGATCGAATCAGAAGAAGTCCATCCAATTTACTTGAAATTTGAAGAGATTAAGTACTTGTATCTTAGAGAATTTTCATGGATATTATTATACTTTTCATCCCGCAAAATGTTCCCCCAAGAACGAAGTCGCAGCCATCAGCTAGTCATAGATTTGGTAATGGCTGATTGGTATTCTGGGGCCTATAGGAAAACGTAGAAATAGACCGGGACCTGTCTGTGACCGTCGTTTGTTGCAGAAAGTGTGATCATTACTGCTCACAAATTAGTCAACGGAGAAATTGCCTCCGACACAGTTATTGAAATTTAGTTTTAGTAAAGATGTCAAGGTTTGAATGATGATAATTTCGGCTAACTGACGAACTCATTTGATCGTGTTTTCCTGCTTATTTGAGCAAAAAATCTGGCTTGTTGTGTTCCTAACAAATCTAATCAACGAATCGCCTTGTGGCTTGAACTAGTTTATTTACAATGCAGTCTCTAAATTAAGCAGAGAAATTGCCTTTCGAGACATAGTTTAAATCATCTAATAAAAACGTCAAGACTTAAAGATGATGATGTATTTTGGTTTATTGATCGCCCGATCGTCATTCCCCCTCAGTCGCCCTCATTTGCTCCTTTTTAATCATAATCAAGAATTTGAAAACCTCGGTTTAATGTCTTCCTAACAAATCCAATCTACAAACCCGCCTTGTAGCTTGTACCAATTTAGAATGGAGTAATGAATTTAACTTTTTTCATAGTCAACGAACAATAGACGAACCGGTAAATACGTTCAACGCAAAGATTGCTCTGTTTTTAATTTGAGTGCTAAATTAAATCCTCAACTAAGATTACGCTACTAATCAAGTTACGAATGAATCGCGCCCGAATTGTTTGGTAAAGTTTTCTTCGGAGAAAATTGCGAACCGACAAACAAATGTTCCGTAATTAAGATTCCTAGCTGTTTGAATTAATTGTTTGGCTTCAAATGGCGCACTTATTTCGAGAGCCCTTCTATTCATCGACTTGACTGGAGTGTAGATAAAGGTTTCCGAGTAATGATTGATACCTACTGCGATCGTTTAACTTCGTTTTGCCTTTTCAGGCGCACGTTTAGGCTTTTCTGAGACATTGTTGAGTATTCAAGCATTTTCAACAAAGAGTTATTCATGAGGAAAATGTATTTGAGCACGATACCTAGGCAGTCATGCTTTTGTTGCTGTCACACTAAATCTAAAAAAAGAAAAAAGCCCTCCCCGTTGGTTAGTATCTAGGCCTCTAAGTGATATAAACATTAAAAAATTTAATCAAGATTTAAATAGCATACCCTGGTCAGACATAAACCATATGAGAGAGGTAGATAATATGGTTAGTGCTTTCAACTCTCATATTTTGAAAATATTTGATTATCACGCCCCCTCGAAAAAAATCCTTATAAAAGAGAAGATGTACCCTTGGTTAACATATACAATAAGGGCTATGATGAACTTGAGGAATGAGAGTTATAAAAGATATAAAACAACTAAAAAAGATACACATAAAAAATATTATAAAGATTTAAAGAAAGTGGTGTGTGAAGCATTAGAGGCCGAGAAACGGGCTTACTATAAATATTATATAAATAGGTACATTAAAAATCCTAAGTTATTTAATCCTAAGAAACATTTAGTTTTTAATAATAAAAAAGATCAAGAGATACCTACTCCCCTATGTAATCCTGACCTTATTAATACGCACTTTCTAGATATTCCTTATATCAGCACTGCAAAAATGTCAACTTTTACTTATTTTGAATTCCACCGTTTCGGGCCTCACAGTTTCAATTTGAAAACAATTACTGAAGATGAAGTTATAAAAATTATTAGGGAGCTTAAATCTAACGCAATCGGAACTGATGAGATTTCTTTAAACATGATACAGTTGTCACTTCCGCAGAGCCTTACTACCATAACAAATATTATAAATAAATCAATATTGACATCAACCTACCCCAGTTCATGGAAAACAGCCATAGTTAAGCCGTTGCCAAAAGTTGAGAACCCTACTAATTTAAAGGACCTTAGACCGATAAGTATTCTCCCATGCCTGTCCAAAGTCTTGGAAAAAGTGGTTTGTAGGCAGCTAACCAAATATTTAGAAGATAATAACATTCTACCTTCATTACAATCTGGGTTTCGTAAGAAACACAGTACTACCACAGCTATTATGGATGTAATTGACAACATTCTTACTGCTCAAGATCAAGGCATGGCCACAATTTTGGTATTACTTGATTTTTCCAGGGCATTTGACTCCATAAATACGTCACTACTTTTGTCAAAATTATCTTACTACGGGTTTGCAAATAGTACAGTTAATTGGTTTAACAGTTACTTCCGTAATAGGAATCAATACGTCGAAGTAAATCAAATCAGCGGTAGTCGGCTGGTCTCTGCGATGTCACCAGTTCTCAGGGGAGTGCCACAAGGTTCAATCCTTAGTCCTATACTGTTTGCACTGTACACGGCAGACATGACCCGCCGCATCGCGCACTGTAAATACCATTGCTATGCAGATGACGTCCAGCTATATTACTCTTTCCACCCAAATGATACAGCGGAAGCTGAAATAAAAATTTGTCATGATCTAGAGAATATAGCAGCTTGGTCAGAGCTTAACTCTCTCAATTTAAATCCCAAAAAAACTAAGCTGATGATATTAGGAACCAAAAATACTGTTAGTAAAGTAGAAAATCGTAAGCCAACCATCCATGTCAGGAATGACGTAGTTGAAAGGGTGTTTGAGGCACGAAATCTGGGTGTCATTTTTGATGCAAAATTACGTTTTGAAGCTTATGTAAAGAGTTTAGTGAAGGGATGTTTTTATCGGTTAAAGGTTCTTTACAAAATGAGGTCATACCTGAACATTGACATCAGGATTCGCCTATGCGAGTCTCTAATATTGTCCAAATTAAATTATGCTGATGCCGCGTATGGGCCTTGTTTGTTGGGTAGGTCAGCGAAACTTCTTCAAAGGGTGCAAAACGCTTGCGCTCGTTTTTGCTTCCCTATTGCTCCTCGCACACACGTTAGTCCGTATATAAATAATGCGAACATGCTAAACATGGAATCTCGCCGGAAAGTACATCTAGCTACTTTATTATTTGGAGTTATTTCCACGGGAAAGCCTGCCTATTTATACTCTAAAATAAAGTGGATTCATGATAATATCAATCTTAGACCGAAGTCAGCTCCCCGGATCTCAATGCCTAGCCATAGATCAGCCGCTTTCAGGGGGACGTTTAAATATGCAGCCTGTAAAATATGGAATGATTTGCCTCCTCCGATTCGTTTGATAAAGTCATTATATTCATTTAAGAATGCGATTAGGAAATACTTTTTTGGGAAACAATAATATTGAAATCAAACTTGTAGTAATATTATTAAGGTAGCTTTTCAGACTTCATATGGCACAGGCTCGAAAGTATATTAGGTAAGGTTATACTCAATGTACTCAATATATCTGTTAATTATTAGGTTGTATATAATATATATTAATATATGTAATTGGAATAATATTTATACATATATATCTATAATTGGAATGCATAGAAACTGTTAGATCAGTCCGTGACGTCACTGTGAGGGTCATGCCTGAAAACCAGCGCTATGGTCTTTCTCGACTGTAGCACATGCTGAGGCAGCGCCCTGTTCAGCAGCAATAAGCACATTTTATAGGTACTTAATTAAATAAGGATAATATATAAGGATATTGTTTGGCGCCTAGTTTTCCAGAGAGCCGATTATTGGGTTTCTCTTTTTCGGTTCTTTCGAAAGCTTAAGGGGCCTTTCTTGTTTGTTTAACTATAAGTTTTTAAATTTGTGTTGTATGCTTGCTGAATAAATGTTTTATTATTATATTATTATTATTATTATACGAATCAGCCTTTCTATTTTCATTTATGTAAAAGTTGATAACGTGATCTGAAGTAAAAATTGTGGCAACGTTAATTCACTAAGCAACAAATGTCGTACAACGTGCTGCTCAATATGTATCCCAATATGTTGAGCGTCACCCGTTGCGCTTCAATATAATTGCTTCATCATCATCATCGGCAACACATTAACGGCTCAGTACTAAGCGCAGGTCTCCTCTCAGAGAAGGGTTATCTAAGATCGAAGGTGATAGGCCCTCGTCCACCACGCTAGCCCAAAGCGAATTGGCAGACTACACACACCTTTGAGAACATTATGAAGAACCCTCATGTGTGCAGGTTTCCTCACGATGTTTTGCCTTCGCCGTTGAAGCTTGTGATACTTAATTTCTTAAACGCACTTAACTTAGAAAAGCCAGAGGTGCGTTCCCAGGATCGAACGTGCGCCCCCCGAATAGGAGACCGCAGTACTAACCACTATGCTATCACTGCATCAATTCAATTATTGCTTAGTGAATAGATTAAAGGCTTTAAGGATGGAACACATTTTCCTACGAGATGTTTGTTCCTGAAGGTGCTGAAATTATAATGATTAATGACAGAGAAGAGGGTGGCTGGAGACCTACCAGATCCAAGATATGCTTTCAAGTAATGCTATAGAGAACTACTTTATATTATAACCAATGTCTCTGAATAGGCTACGGCAAATTATTTATTTACCTATAGGTAATATGCTACGATCAACAATTCGAATATAATACATATTTTGTCACTTCATTGTGTTACATTTTGATTGGACGAGATTAAATAAGATTTATTGGACTCTTTAAAATTTCCATACTTACTTTTAAAGTCGATCTTGATGTTTGATACAGCTTGCATGATGCATCTTATATAAGAACCTACTAACAAAGATTACTTTTATCCTGAAATACAAATGAGTTCCCACTTCCCATGGTATTTAATTCTGCATCAGCATGCATCAGCATGCATCAGCTACTACGACCAAAGGCTACGACTGCTACGATATTTTTTATGAGTAGGTATTGTATATGTAGGTAAATAAGTAAATGTGACGGATAGTTGGGTAGATTCTAGTAGATTTTTCTTATTACCGACATACAAGTAATAGTATCTAGGTATATACATAAACGAGTATATATTATTACGGTACTACATTATTAATAATTACCAAGATTGATGGTAGGTAAGTGATTAATTATTACTTACTACCTTTTAATATTTTTAATAATATTACACCTTACTTTTGGTAAATGTAATAAACATAATATTACATTTTCTGGGTGGTTATTTTTTTGTAACCACACACAAATACTTGCTTACTAAGAACTAACAGAACTAACTTTATGTGTAAATTATTATTATAACATAAATTGTAACGTATTTCATGTCATAGCTTAACAGTAAGCCCGGACTCATAAGAGATTCCATCAAGCGTGAGCTCAGTAAACCGAATGGCTAACGCGGCAATGCAATTATACCACAGGCTCGTTTAACCGTGTCATTTCACGCTGAGCACCGTTTGACCTATCGACCGAGAGATGCACAAATGCCTACACAGCTCGGGAAGGGTTAATCGCTTACACTACACTATTGGCTGAACTGTAGAGCTGTATGCACGATATAGTACCAGTGGTAAGTAGATTTACTTGAAGATTCGAAAGCATTGTATGAAAACTTTGCTATCGTATTTTTATTTCTATTCTATTTAACGATAACCTATAAAACAAATAAATAATTAATGTACACCGATGAAAAATAGCGAACGTGACATAGTCATTATGTCACAAATGACAACATAAAGCTCATTTAACCGCATACATATCTATTTGTCTCGACGAAGCTAATAAACGGTGACGTGAAAATAAGGCAAACAGTTGTAAATGTTGGGCGGGATTACTAATGTATTGCGATTTATTATATCAAGGCAGTATTAGGGAAATCTTTTCAGTGTGTCCTTTCGCCTACTCATCGATTTCGACTAATCAATGTCTAACTTTGGTAGCATACAACTAATAATCACTAATAGTAGACAATCAATTTCAATAATGAATTGGCGTAATTCAGCTATTGACCAATGACCATAGTATTATATCTGGATAACAGAAAACAGAACTCATATACATTAGACATCAAAAAAGTTTAAAAGCTTTGGTCTAAATAATTTTTTATTATATACTATTTTTGCTTTTATTGTATCACAATATATTTTCATGACAATCACACGACAGGTTCTCTTTTTAACACACTTTTATTAGCTTGGTATGTATCTATGAATCTATGTTACCGAATTTTTGGACTCGATTTTCATCCCCTTCAAAACGTCGGATTGATTTGAAACTTCGCACACTTATCAAGGGCCGATGACAGTGCAATAACTTAAATAGTTTGTCCCATTATCCTTGCCAGGATCCTCAGGATTAGCTGATGATGGGGCTGAGAGGTGGCAACTCCGTAATAAAATGACGTAACAATCCTATCGAGTTTGGGTTCGCTTGATTCGTCTTGACAAGTACTCTGGTCCCAGATGATATCCAGGGAATGATGATGGAGCTGAAGGGTGCTTAAGGGAACTCTGTAATGAAACTACGTAACCCTATCGAGTTTGGGCTCGTTTGATTCGTCTTGACAAGTACTCTGGTCCCAGATGATATCCAGGGAATGATGATGGAGCTGAAAGATTGTTAAGGGAACTCTGTAATGAAACTACATAATCCTATCGACTTAGGGCTCGTTTGATTCGTCTTGTGTTTTTTTAGTTTTTAAACTCTTTTTATTAATTTAAACTAGTCATTTTACGGGATATCACAGAATTTAGTATTATGGCACCTCTATGTCTCAAATATTTTTAGCATCAGCATTAATTTGCCATGAAGTAGGTACTTACGAGTAAATTGGTACCTAATCATTATGTTGGCGTTCAAACAGTCATGACTCATTACGCAATATTTTAAGCCAACATCAGCGTGGTAGTTTGCGTACATTTCAACCTATATCCACCAAAAGAATGTCTTAGATGAGTAATGGCAGATAGTAATGGAGCAATGTCTTAAAGGTATGCCCAAATATATTATGACAGTTTACCAAATTAACCTTCAAATAAAAAGTATACAATAGAGCAGGTTTTTTTATTAAAATAAACTTTCAACAAAGTGTTTTGAATCGTCAAGTGAATCTACCACTGGTTCGGAATTCCGTTTCAACCGAGAAACATCAACAATAAACTCGACGGTTGCTCTTTTTAAGTAAAAAAAATATTATAACAGTACTAGCTGATGCCCGCGACTTCATCCGCGTGGATTTAGTTTTTAAAAGCCCTCGGGAACTCCTTGATTTTCCGGAATAAAAAGTAGAGTAAGTCATTCTCCAGGTCCTCAACTTTACCCATGCAAAAAATCACGTCGATCCGCGACTCTGTAGCGGTGTGATTGAAGGACAAACCAACAAACAAACACACATTCATAATATTAGTATGATTATGTTGTGTAAATATACCTAGATCCTAAACTGTAGAGTCTGGCTTAAATGTCATAAAATATGAATGAAAGGCCCCAAAGAAATCAAATCTACGGAAGTCATCCAGTTTTTATAAGGCAAAAGTAAGTTATCGGCTGTTAACTTTAGCCGAAGTCAACGAAGTGACAAATACGAGTTCATGGTTGGGTTGGCTTTGGCACAGGTATTGCAGGGCCGAAGTGCTGTCTGCCGGAATAACAAGGCGAGACGGGAACCACGCTAAGTATTAAGCGATAAACTGTGTTCATACACTTTCAAGGCTTCGGTGACGTGAACATTTTCGTTAGTAAAGACCGGAAAATCTTTAAGCAGAGACAAGTTTTTTTTTTCATTCATTAATCTGTCCCCGTCGCCGGCCCACAACTGGGAACGAGTCTCCTTTTGAATGACAAGGGTTTAGGCCATAGTCCACCACGTGCGGAATGGCAGGCAAACACCTTTGAGAACATTATGCAGCTTTGGGATTGTCTAAAAATAATTGCATTAGTGTGACGATCACAATCACCACTGATTGGATGGTACTCTCCCGCTATTGGTTAAAATACATTGATGCAACAAGAGCGCCATAAATTCAGCCAATCAGTCGTGATTATTAGACAATCCCACAGCGGAACTTTCAAGCATGCAGGTTAAAAAGGCTGAAGTCTTTCACACAAAAGGCACATAAGTAACGCTACGTTTATGGTACAAACAACACCGGGTTTTATGTGTTGAAATCCTTAATTTAGTTGAGAAACTCATCTTTTGGACGAGTATCGACACTGTTGATAACTACAAATTCTTGTTTAATAACTAATAACTTTGTGCCACATAATATTTTGCTTCAGATATTAAAGGAAAATACTTTTTCATCATACCTATTCGAAAAACGAATATTGGCTTCAGAGGACAGCGGGAGCAAAATTTCATTTTAACCCCATGGGACTTTTCATTTCTCTCTTCTGATTGGTCCGCTTTATAGTGCTTTAGCATACTAAAGCACTAACGCGGACCAATCAGATGAGAGAATTCAAAAATGTGTCGAAATTCAAAATGTTTGAGAAGCTGTAGTCTACGATCAGTCACGTGATCAAATTTGTCGATTACATATACGCCCATACTTCCAACATAAATATTAATGTTTAATAATTATTTCATAAAAATTTATTTGTGTTTTATTTACGAATTTAAACTTTCAATATACGTATTGGTAATGTCTATACTCTATACATACTATACATATTAGGTTGATACTCCTAGCTTTTTCTCATAGGTAATGATGAAAAATAGTGTGTGCCATTCGGGGCCAAAATTTTTTGTTCTCGGGCGGCGTATATTGAATTCCTCGCTACGCTCAGGATTCTACTTTAGAATCCCTCGCTGCGCTCGGGAGTCTACTATAGAATCCTTCACTTCGCTCTGAATTCAAAATAACGCCCTCGGGGAACAAAAAATTCCTTTGGCCCCATATAACACAAATAACTATTTGAGGGCAGTTTTTTTACACGAATACGAAAGTTTTGATTAAAAGAGACCTGTTTTTTTTTCTATTTTATACGTAGAAAAGTACACATAATTAAAAGAAATCTGATCTGGAATGGAACCTGCGCACTGGGTATTTTATCGATTTATTTGATCTGTCAGTCAATCTTTCGATACACGCACTGCCCGAAAGAGCAGTACAACTATTAGATACGAACGAACTAAATAGGGTAGACAAAGAAACCTCCACTACTCTCGAAACTGTACTAAACCTACAGCCTACAGTACAGTTTCGACAGTTATACCGAGTGGGTATAGTCCAACCATGAGAATTCAGAACCTTGCTGTTAAGCAGGTACCTAATATAAAGGTAATATAACTAGGTAACATATTGCTTGTTTCATGTTTGTTACAAGCGATCTTCATGACAGGGTTGTGCCGACGTGACAAGCCACTTGTATGGGAATGGGAAATCAAAGTTCCCACGAGATTTTTAAAAACCTAAATCTAGTAGAACTTGTATACTTGATAAGAAGATCCCGCAAATACCTACCGTGTTTAGCCATAGCTGGTAATTACTAATTATGTACTTCTTCACATCGACCGACTAGTCAGAAATAGGGGTCGATTCGACCCCTATTCCCGACTAGCCGAGTAAAAGCAAAAGGAACAATGGGGTGCACATCCGGTCTACGTAATACAGCAGAGAAAAACGGTATAACGAAGCTTGGATTACTTTTTCATGCGATCAAGAGATATGGAAGGAAGGGAAGTTCATTAATATACATTTTTTTCATCAAAAGTTATTACAAAATTTAAAAGTAATTTCAAGAAGGTATGAGTGGTACAATGGCAGTTCTTAATTGACGACGGTAATTAATTTAATAGTATATCTCTGCATCATCGTCCTCAATATTGATTGTTGCGATCTTTTCTCTCTCTCTGTTTCTCCAATGTCATCTCCACTGGGCATTTTTAAGAACAGAGTAGATAATAGGGGCATATGGTGCTGATTTTTGCCCGGTTTCAGTACGCTATCTAATCCAAAATCTACAAATTGAAAGATAAAATTTTATCCAAATATAATACGTAGTAAAGTGTGTCAGTAATAAAATCAGCCCACGTATTGAGATCGCAATCTGATTTATGAATTTAGTAATCATTTAAAACTAAATTGTTAGTTAAGCATCAACAAATGCTTACCTAATAATTTAGTTTAAAAACAATTAATAAAATTTCGAATTTACCTACTGAATCGGGAATATCTCGAGTTTCAGGGGAGTTTATGAATATCTCTAAAGTTTCTTAACTAACTATTGAGTTTTGATATGATAAGCAGGTGCTTTGAATAATAATGTAACAAAGTACCTAGTACCAAGAAAAATACTTACCACAATAACACTATTCTCTTATTAGTAAGGTACCTACCTAAAATTGCCTGTCCAAATAATGTAATTCATAATGCAATTGCACAGTAAATAACATTTTGAATTATTTGTTTGAATGCCTATAGGTATTAAACATTTATATTTGATTATTTCTAGCAGCGGAGCGGTGCCAGAAATAATCACCCATTGACCATTACCAATTACCATGTCCGAATAGGTACAAAGAGGATGACTGACACTCTCAGATCGTGCAACGTTCTTCTTTCTTATTCTTCTTTTGTGATGCTGCTTTGCCGGTCAGTGCTCGCCGCCCTTTTCAGTACCCGATACTTGTTCCCGTCAGGAACAGCAGCATTTTTTGGAACGAAGTTCCTTATCGGACGATACGGACTTGGCGGATGGGGGCTAGGCGAAAAAAAGTGTAAGAATTTTTCCGTCACGAGTCACAACCTTTGTGTGTTGCCTTCGTTTATTACACACGTTCCATCATAGCTTTGGTGGCGTAGCGGCGTACCGAAGGAGTGAAACTATCGGTTCAGCGGTTCGAATTCTGACTTCAGATTATTATTTTTTATTTTATTTATTTTTATTATTAATTTATTATGAAAAGGACTTCGTTCCAACCGAGTGTTCCACGACATTCACGCATTTGTTATTTTGATTTAAATGACTTTAAATCGAAATATCGTACTCCTGTGAGACTCAGCTTATCAGACTTGACCGATGCGCCCTCGAGACCATAGTGTAAACTGTAAATCCACGTTCGATTGACCTAGAAAACGGGAACCCAATTTTCGTCGGCGAAGGCGCCGCTGCGTTGAGGTTTCGAGTGACTATTGACCTGGCTAAGAGGACGCATTAATACTCTTTTGGAGTACATATTATGTAGTTGCACGAAAGACATTTGCTGCGCGAACAAAGTGACCATGTATCTTGCTTTTTTTACAATTGCGACGCATGCGATGCTCATCAATATAACCAACCACTTACTTAATATTATTTTGTTTGCCATACGCCATTAGAATTACGTAAATAGACTTCTTTATTTGGAGATGATTATTGTACGCGTAGGGCGCCGTTACGTGACCGGAATTTAGGGGATAGATGACCAATACTCGATAGGAACAGTGGCATAACTATATCGACATCCGTTGTCAAATCTACTGTCTAAAGTTTGTGCGATTGTCTAAAGTTATTCCATTGATCGTAATCGATGACATAAGGGTAAAAGTAAAATAAACCCTAACTGCATTTAATTAGAGCTCAATTTCGTGTCTGCATTCTTATACGTTTACGTATGTACGATACGCTCCATGACGCTCCATATTAAAATCGGTTGCACTGAATTTGTGACTTTTGTGACTTGAACCAAATCATTTTTTTTAAACTAGATACATATTTAGGTATCTTAGTTCTTCATCATCATCATCAACCCATCAACGGCTCACTACTGAGCGCAGGTCTCATCTCAAAGAAGGGTTATAGGTCATAGTCCACCACGCTGGCCCAATGCGAATTGGCGGACTTCACACACCTTTGAGAACATTATGAAGAACTCTCAGGTGTGCAGGTTTCCTAACGATGGTTTCCTTCACCGTAGAAGCAAGTGATATTTAATTGCTTAAACGCACTTGACTCCGAAAAGTCAGAGGTGCGTATCCGGGATCGAACCTGCGACCCCCCGAATAGGAGACCACAGTTCTAACCACTAGGCTATCACTGCTTCATTCTAGTTCTTAGAAAGTACTAAATTAGCATGTGAGGAAAAAATGCTCGTTTGTTTTGGTCACAACTTACAAACCGTAAAATCGGCGTTTTCAGTATTTGTTGTTTAAATACACTATAAATAGTACATAATATACCAAATTTTCAAATTCCTAACTAGTTTAGTTTTTGAGATAGACCCCCTAACAAAATTGGTCTAAAACCGACAACTTTGACAGCCCCCCATTTCTTCATTTTTGTAGCAAAAACATATATATTTGAACTCCACTCAATGAGCTCTAGATAATGGCACCCCACATGCCAGGAGCTCACTCGCAACTCGGGAAGTGTTTCTAATTCATCTTGCAAGATTTGACCTAAACATACATATGTACATACATTGCAAGTTAAATAAAAGCTTGTAAAAAGTAAAAACAATGAAATATTATGATCACCTGAATATACAGTAGTCAGTAACCATCATTATAGACCAAATAACAGACTGGGCTCTTATCATTACCATCTGATAGTGACACATACTATATATTCTTTTTATTTACAGTCATAACATATTATGGATGACTTATGCTTGTATACGTGACTCACAGTTGATACATGTGCAGCAATAATTGGGCAATACTTTTAAATAAATGACCTGAAATAAACAGATATTATTTTTATTTTATTTTTAAAAATTTCAATACATTTTTATTATTTCAGTTTTAATATAATAGGTATCATTTAAGCATAATATTCTACATCAATGACTACACCATCATATTATGAGCTCAGTACTATGTCATTATAGATTTACTCATATTCTAGGCAGCTAATCTAAACAAATAAATTCTTGGCTAACAAGTGTCTTGGCTTTTACGATAAGCCACTATTGGTCTGATCTGCTGCTACCACCTCAATACCTAGAATGCATGTGTGCAACTGAAGCATTTAAAGGTGTACACTATAAAAGTAAACTACATAACAGCCAATAGAATAGAATAGAAATGTTTTTATTCAAATAAACTTTTACAAGTACTTTTGAATCATCAATACCAAAATTGTAGGTATAACAACAACAATAAATTATACAGGGTGGGGCAGACCAGGTGGATATAAAATTTTTTTAGATTGTTGACATGGGGGTCTACCAGGACCCGCAAGGAAAAAAATCGGTTTCCAACTGATTACGAGAAAAAATTTTTTATTTACAATTTTGGAATATTAACGCCTTGACGAACTTATAATTTTTTTTTTAATTTTTCCAGTGACAATTTCCGCAATTTTTTTATGGAATATCTTTACCTAATAACTGTGCTCTCTTAGGAAAAAATTCCAGTCTGATTAGCTGGTTTTAAGAGCATTAAATTTTAAATTATTCCAAGAAAATTAAGTTCATCCAAAATCTACAGAAAATTTTAAAATTCCATTAAAAATAAAAGAAGAGGTTCATAGCACTGGTGATTTTTTAAAAACTGTAGCAACTTAATGTTCTTTCGATTTCCAAAAGAAAAATTGTATGTCAATGTGCCGGATAAAAAGTTATGATTTTTCAAAAGTCCTCGTTCCTCATTCGTGTAAATAACGACCTTATTGAAAAAAATGTTAATTGTTTGTGGAGACTGCAGTATGTCCTTTAATTTTAACTGCCTCGTAGGTCTAGTGGTAAGCGTGTTCGATTGCGGCCGACGAGGTCCCGGGTTCGAGTCCCGGGTCGGGCCATACCAAGTATTGGGGTTTTCCGATAAGAAATTCTCAGAACTAGCCTGGAGTTAGGAAGTTGGCGATGTTTCACCCCGTGCCTTGGAGAGCACGTAAAGCCGTTGGTCCTGCGCCTAATCTCTCTCCGGTCGTGTCGAATTTTCCGTCCCATCGGGCTATGAGAGTAAAGAAATAGAGAGTGCATCTGTGCTCGCGCACACACTTGTGCACTTTAATATCTCCCGCAAAGATGGCTAATCTTTCTGAAGATAGGCTGCCGCCGTGGCCGAAATACAGAAAAATAAAACATTGTTTTATTTTTCTTTCTCTTAAAAAAGTAGATACCGTCATTCATCATTAAAGGATTAATGATGATTCCTCCCTACCGAATTTCCGTCACTGGAAAAATTAAAAAAAAATTATAAGTTCGTCAAGGCGTTAATATTCCAAAATTGTAAATAATCAATTTTTTCTCGTAATCGGTTGGGAACCGATTTTTTCCTTGCGGTTCCTGGTAGACCCCCATGTCAACAATCTAAAAAAAAATTTTATATCCACCTGGTCTGGCCCACCCTGTATACTTTGTAGTGGTGCGGGCATTTGAAGTCAGTTTTTCAAAAACAATTTTTTATATTAAATTATATGTATACTTTGTAGTGGCATTTGTCAGTTTTATAAAAATAATTTTTATGTATTCTTAAGACTCTTTGAGTAATAAACCAACACAGGAGAAGAATTGACGCGCGTACCCCTCTGTAAGTTGGGTATGAGCAGTGGTCCTACTCGTTATATAAAACTGTTTGACTCGAGTCACGCGCCTGTCAACTACGTATGGTTAGCGGGGAATGAGCTCCGCTATAAATGCCGAATATGAGAGTATTTTCTTCTAAAAAAATATTTAAAACATCCAGTTTACTAAAGGATAACATTTATTTACTTCTGATGTATTATTTTATCCAAATAATGCAATAATTATGCAGAAAACTTAAGAAAACTGTCGATCTGAAAATGTTGCTACTTAATCGTACATGAAATAATTTGGGGAAAATATTGAAAATTAATCTTCCTACTTACTATTCGTTTAGAGACCTTTATCTTGAACTGCATTATAAATTGATCCCATAGAATTAAAATCACGATAGAATAGGAAGGGGTGAACGACTAATTTATAAGCTTTAAGTAAAATATGACTAGATATATAAATACGAACTTTGATCGTCTGTGGGATTATCAAATAATGATAAAAAATTCTTTCTATAAAACCGACTTTAAACGCCACTACAAAGTATAAAACAATTTTAATTTGTACATGTATGTTGAAGTCGGGCGGGCCTAAATATAAATGATGAAACTAATGCGCGACGCTAGCCCAACTTTGCCCGATCGGCGTATGAAGTCGGTTTTTTAAAGATATTTTTTTTACATTATTATTTTAAGCTTTTTTGTGTATATCTCTGATCGCGAGCAATTTGCTCTTAATCATTGAGTTCCTTCCTCCATCACCGAAGATATGAATCATCTTCTCTTCACCTTTTAAATAGGCCCAACCTTATTATGCTTTCTTTCAAAAAAAATTGAAATTGGTTCAGATTTGACGTAGTTATGGAGTAACATCTAACATTATATCAACAAAAATTTATATGGGAACCACCTCTGAAGTATGCCCTACTAAACAAAAAAAAATTATCAAATTCCATTCATTATTTGGCGGAATAATTGGGTAACAAATATACAAAAAATTCAAATTGAGAACCTCCTCCTTTTTTGAAGTCGGTTAAAATGATTGCATTATTATAACGATCGCAATGGTGTCTGATTGGCTGGTACTCTCCCACTATTGTTTAAAATGCATTGATGCAGCTAGAGCTCCATAAACTCAGCGAATTCATAAAATTAGTTTTTAAACTTAATTATTTCAAAATTTATAGGTATACTAGCTGACGCCCGCGACTTCGTCCGCAAGGATTTAGTTTTTAAAATCCCGCGGGAACTCTTTGATTTTCCGAGATGCCTATGTTACCCTCCAGGTTCTGACCTATCCAAGAAATCACGTCAATCCGTAGCTTTGTTGCAGCGTGATTGACGGACAAACCAAAAAAAGAAACGTCCCACATACCCACCCCCTGGGGTGGGATGCGTATATTCATTTCCCAGTGGCTTAAAAAAAACACTTTCGCATTTATAATTTTACTAGCTGATGCCCGCGACTTCGTCCGCGTGGATTTAGTTTTTAAAATCCCTCGTGAACACTTTGATTTTCCGGGATAAAAAGTAGCCTATGTCCTCAACTATAGTACCCATGCAAAAAATCACGTCGATCCGTGGCTCTGTTGTGGCGTGATTGAAGGACAAACCAACAAACAAACACACTTTCGCATTTATAATATTAGTATGATTAGAATATTAAATTGCATAGGAAAACACTGTAGCATTAAGTCCATACGATGTATTACATCCATACCTACTATGTAGTATGTAGGTATAATGATCGTTTGGCAAAATCTGACGCCTTTGGAGTAGTTTGACTTTGACAAAATAGGGCTATCCACGATGGCTGCCGCTATATACGATAAAGTACGCTTGCCAGCTTAAGATGAGCCGTTCATTCAAAGTATCTTGTAGATTCTGGGGTTCAAGTCATTTGGACTTATACTGAAGATCGTGATGTCTATAATTTCTGAACTACGAAATTGACGACCTTGAAATAATTACAGGACAATTTCTAAAGAACCTGCTTTCTAACAAAAAAAGAATGGATTAAATCGGAATACGCCTTAATGAATTACAGCGAAATACACATTTTGACTTTCATCCCCTCTCCCAAGGGAACCGTGCTGAATTTCGGGATAAAAAGTATCCTATATTATACCTCGTAGTGTTAACTTAAATCGTGCCAAGTTTCATTTAAATCCGTCCAGTAGTTTCGGCGTGATTCGCGGCCAAGATACAGACAGACAGACAGACAGACAGACAGACACACAGACAAAAAATTAAAAAAAAATTGTTTTGGCTTCATTATCGATTATAGAGTGCCCTCAAACAAAAATTTTCAAAATATCTTCAATGTACAGAATTGGACCTGTTACAGTTTTATTATATTACTAGCTGATGCCCGCAACTTCGTCCGCGTGGATTTAGTTTTTAAAATCCCTCGGGAACACTTTGATTTTCCGGGATAAAAGTAGCCTATGTCACTCTCCAGGTCCTCAATTATACCCATGCAAAAAATCACGTAGATCCGTGGCTCTGTTGTGGCGTGATTGAAGGACAAACCAACAAACAAACACACTTTCGCATTTATAATATTAGTAAGTATGATGAGAATATAAAATTACATAGGAAAACACGTAATATTACGTCCATACGATGTATTACATCCATACCTACTATGTAGTATGTAGGTATAATGATCGTTTGGCAAAATCTGACGCCTTTGGAGTAGTTTGACTTTGACAAAATAGTATCCACGATGGCTATATACGATAAATTACAAATGCCAGCTTAAGATGAGCCGTTCATTCAAAATATCCTGTAGATTCCGGGGTTCAAGTTATTTGGACCTATACTGAAGATTGTGATGTCTATAATTTCTGAACTACGAAATTGACGACCTTGAAATAATTACAGGACAATCTCTAAAAAACCTGCTTTCTAACAAAAAAAGAATGGATTAAATCGGAATACGCCTTAATGATTTACAGCGAAATACACATTTTGATTTTCATCCCCTCTCCTAAGCGAACCATGCTGAATTTCGGGATAAAAAGTATCCTATATTATACCTCGTAGTATTAACTTAAATCGTGCCAAGTTTCATTTAAATCCGTCCAGTAGTTTCGGCGTGATGCGCGGCCAAGATACAGACAGACAGACAGACAGACAGACAGACAGACAGACAGACAGACAGACAGACAAAAAATTAAATAAAAATTGTTTTGGCTTCAGTATCGATTATAGAGTGCCCTCAAACAAAAATTTTCAAAATATCTTCAATGTACAGAATTGGACCTGTTACAGTTTTATTATATTATAGATATTTCCATATAGCCAGTGTGATATGATTTTCTAAATATATAAAATGAAAAGGTGACTGACTCACTGATTTATCAACGCATATCTACTATGACGTAGGCATCCGCTAAGAAAGGATTTTTACAAATATAATACAAAAAATAATGAAAACGAGACTAAAAAATTGTTTAATAATTATGATAAGTTCTACGTAAGTCTTTCTTACTCGAAAATTAGGACTTTAATTTTATGAAGTCGGCCACACCGCAATAAAATTAGGGCTGGACAGCAAGATTTCATATGTCGATATTGGTGGGGGGATTGTATAAATTATTTATACCGAGATATTTTTATCGTCTTACTAATGGTTCATTGACGAAAAAAAATATTTAAATTCTATACATATTTGGTTCATTAAAACTTGGCAATTGAATTAAAGTACCCATACTTCTTATTCATCCCGCTAGGTTTACCGGAAAGCTAAATAGCTTGGCGGTGTTTTATTACAGATGGGGTGGCCATTATAGCCATGGCGGCAGCCTAGCATTACAAACAAATGTACACTTCGTTCAGATGAAGTAGATGAAAAAAATAAGCCTTCCAAGTAAAGTATGTAGGTACAAGTTTTAACTTACCAATCATAACTTTAAATAAATTTTTTTTAGGGTTCAGTTTTTCCTTTTTATGTTTCCTCCATACTGGACTGAGAGAATATTATTCAACGCTGGAAAACGATCTTGTAAATCGAAAAAGTGAACTTTAAACCAGAGCCAATAACATTTTAAAAAATCATAACAGCTCATAATAAGCTATCAGGAGCAGATTTTTTTCAAAAAGCATATTTTTTAATGTAACACATCAGATGATACTAATTATATAATTCTAAAGTAGAATTACTTTAGTTTTATACATTAGTTTTATATCAATTTCGACTAATAGTTTTTCAATTTCAAGAAGCAATGTTGCTGTAACTTGGTATTTGATACATATGAAACCACGAAATAACTCTAAACTCTGAAATGCTAATTATGCTGTATTTATTTTTAAGGAAACATGATGTAGTCCTAACAGTTTGTACTTAATATACTTTTTAGAAATAGATACATCGTAAATTTCGCTTTAAACATAAATAAAACAAATGATGTTTCATTAAAAATGCTGTATGTTTATTTAAACAAGATTACTTAAAAAATCAATGTGTTCAATATTAATACCCACTACGTATTCAAATAAAAATTAAATGTCTCTCAACTTAATAAACAATATTATTAAAAATCTATGACAAAGTACAGCACTCCCTGGTGGCTTATAACCTTAAATCATAACTAAACAGCTGCTCTAAGGTGATATACTGTGGTACCTACAGCATGCTTTCAGCATGAGATTGAGAGTATAGTGACGGAGTAAATACCTTGGTATCTACAAAATCTGTTAATAATCAGATAATCCTAAGTCCTTACAGTAGGTACACCTAAGTGCACTGCACTGCTCAAAAGTATTGATAACTTTTTTCAAGTATCTGTATAATATTGAAAAATAGATGGTGTCTTAGTATTTACAGCATTTTTGAGTACGTTGAAAAATATGAATAACAAAAAATATAATATAAACATGTAGAGAAGGTCAACATAGTATCTTAGAAAAATAATGTCATAGGAAAACGAAAATCCGACAATCCGACGCAGTATCTTTTTCTTCCAAATATATAAAAAAGTAATTTTGTTATTTTTCGAAATAAGCTAGATCGCTTTCCAGCGTCAATATAGTCCAAAGTTTCTAGCTGTATCTTTACGCAAGTACTAAAAGCCTACAAAGAGTCAATCTAATAGCAAAGGCATATTATGACTAAAATAACGGCAAGAACCTCGTTTCCTAGCGCTTCTATATACCTACCATGTTAAAGATCTCGAACAAAAAAATTTACTCTCGAATAAAGTAACTCTGTTGTAAATAATTATTAGAAAAACTTATCGAAAGTCGATAATCGATAGTGTCAAATCCCTAAAATGCTTACACAAATGATGCGATTGTTTCATGTAATGATAGAGCGTCCCTGTGTGTGAATGTGATAGTGTGCATATAATTTAAGGTAGTGTTTGCTAATTATATTGTGTGCGTGCATAGCGACGTGATGGAAAAATGCAACTGTAGTAAGCAAGTTTTCATGTGTGCTACCTCGCCCCCCACCGTAATTGACAGACTTTTTTGCAAATAAATTAGGCGTCAATTCCTCTCCATTGCTGGTTTATTACTCAAAGTTAAGACTACACAGCTCCACAAGTGATAAGATAACTAACTAACAAGTGTAAATTTTAATCCCATCAAAAACATAATATGTTCGGACATCCAAGTCTGTCTTATTTCATCTACCGCAAAAAGTTTTGAGATCTAACATAAAACCAAGTCAGTTAATTTATTCAGTACCTAACTATGGGAGCATCCATCCAACAACTTTGTCATAAATAATTACCTAATTAGTTAACTAACAACATTTTATAGTGACCGGATCAATATTGTAACATCTTCATTTTTTTAATAAATAGAATGTCTTGGCAATCGCATGGCAACCTAACCATATAAGACAATCTACTATTTTAATAGGCTTAATTGAATTGAGCACTAGCTAGCCAAATTTTTCTTGTATGCATATTGCATACACACACATAAATATAGCTCTCAGAGCCCTAGCTTAAGTAGATTTTTAACGGTATATATATGTGTATATCCATGTAAATGTATAAAGTTGCAAAAAGGTTGCAAACTTTGCTCAAGCTTAACTGCATTAAATAAGTACTATGCTCGAGACTTGAGACTTGTATTATTAGTTACTCTTAAATAGTTACAAAAAATGCTAGTGTTATCTTATCACAGAGATTTTTATTAACAATATAAGGAAAACACATAAAAGGAAATTTGTTAGGAGGTATAAAGTTACTCACACAACCATGCCGTATGCCCCCTCGCCTATGTATTGCAGGTTCTTGTATCTGGGGCCGACCTCGAACACCTGGCCCCTGACAATCTCAGCGTTGGGGTTGGTGCTGGCAGCTGCTGCAGCCTCGGCCATCGCGACAAAACAAATAGAAAAACCCGCTCAGCCACAGTAACAGATGAAATGTTTACAGTACTTTCCTGTCACTGTACTAAGTACTTCAATCAACCAAAATCCGATACCGCACTGATCAGCATCAATTCACAACTTTAATCCAACAGTACACCAAAACAAACTATATCCGACCTACATTATCCACTAGCAAAGCGAATTGCCTAACATTATGCGCCTTATTATCGTTCACCCGAGCGCCCGGAATCAGAATTTCTTGGACACTCCCGTACGGACGCAATACCGTTACAAAAGTGAGCAAGTAGATAAATCATAAATCTCTCCATCTTTGTTTCTCTTGGTCTGCATTACGTAAGGGCAGGACTACACGAGATCCGGTTCCGATCCGGTTCTCTGAAAATTTCAAACCGATTTGAAAATTGAACGTGAAGCTAATGTAGCTGCTAACCTGTTACAAATCGTTGCCTTGGATGAATACTGTTGCAATTCTAAATGCTATTTTTTTCAAGGGAGAATGATTGATATATTATTTTTTAGCTGATCGCCCTACAGGATTGAAGTATAATGATTATAAGGCAAGGCTTCCAAGGCAGCGAAATACATTCACTGACTAATAATAAAATAAAACAATAATTAATTCATTCGTTTAAAATGAAATTAATGCGCAAGGAGCAAATTAATTCAATTTCAAAGGAATCCCCAATACAATACAGTGCTACATGACAAAGAGTTGAAAAGTACTTTTTTATATTGTATTCATTCACATTCGTATTGCAAATGATTGTCTTTATCACTGAATCTGACTTTATCTCCGAAGCTGCCAAGAAGCATTATGTAGGTAGGTATTATACCCAGTATAAATGTAACCTATACTGTAGCCATTACAATTGGCCACTGACCTCTTTAATAATCTATTAATCGTAGATTAATTTTAGAGGTCAGTAGATCGACCTAAACGTTCGATGATTGCAATCAGTAAAAGCCATGCAAAAGCAATGAATATAATCTACCAAAGTTCACAGCTCATGAAATCCTACCATAAATTATTTCACACCTCTTCGAGAAAAAACCATATTTTATGCGAAACCGCTAAACCAATGAAGTAGTGCAACGATTTGTTCAATAAATCAAAACTATTATAATAAATCGAACAAGTCGTTGCTACGAATTAACTTAAATGACATGCAAAACGCCAGAGAATCTTCCAGCTTCGTAATTCTAAATTAACTAAACGCAGAATATTGATAACCCTACCTATTTCTTTCCCACGCGAACCTGAAGAGAGGTTACGTTGGTTACGTTTTTAGAAATAATCGATTTTTTCTGCAATTTGAAAATCTGTTTTGCTTTTAAACTTTTCTTTTTGAAGTTATTGTGCAATAGTGGATTGCAGTCTAACTGAAAAAGTATTTTTACCAACTTAAATATCGCTGTTTCACGATTAGCCACGCTATGGTTCCATCTAGAGCTAGTAATAAAGTTGATCTGAGCGAACCTTGAGCGAACTATGCGAACCTTTAGACTGTCGCATAGAGGTGGTAAAATGACATGGGGTAAAGGAAGCTTCTTGGGTAAGGGATTGTATTTAGGAGCAGGAGCATCCCACGTAAGGAGACTCCTTACATAGGGATGATTTAGGTATGGTTGGTGACTGGAACCACACCTGTGTGCATGGATTCGCATTTTGTCCATATAAAACTGTAATTTTGTATGGAGTATTGCGTACGCGACTCCATACAAAATGACAGTTTTCTAATGGACAAAATGCACAGGTGTGACTGCAGCCTTACTATTATCATATCTAAGAATTTGGTACTTCCTAATTCCATGATCCACAAACCTGTTCGTCGATTGCGGAAAAGCTTATTATGTAAAGTATCAATGGCGAAATCTATCATTTCCATAAAAATTGTTTAGGATTTTGTGAATTTCTTGATCAATCCTTCAGAAAAAACTGAGCTGATAATTGACTATTAGTACTAAATAATGTACTCTGTGACTAAGATATGAGTTGTAATAATCTGTGTTTGTCTTGAAGTTGACCAGTCTCATGAAGGTACCAAAACCTTCATGACCAGTCTGCTGTCTGTGGAAGTTGACCTACGAATAACGATGTTGACAATAGGGTATTTGACTATAATAAAAATATCGTTTCAACTGGTGTCATCCTAAAAGATTATTATCTAAAAACATTATTCCATACGACAAAACTAAAAAATAAAGCTTTATTTAATTAGAAAACATTAAATAAAATTGCTATAATTCTGACCATGGTCACGTGATCGAAAACGTTCCGTGATCTCGAATGACGTCACAGTCCACACCACCTATGGAATTCTCATTTTGTCAATACATTTCGACGTGTTTGTGCGGCGTAATAGGCTAATTTCGTCTGTTTTTCATCGTTACTATTTTATTAAATACCAAATAGTATGCGACACGCGGCCTAAACACATATTATAAAATTGTCATTGTTTGAAATGTGAACTGTTACGTCATGAGAGCAAATGGAACGTTTCGGCGGCAATTTATTTTTTTGAATTTATTTCTCGATTTTTATGAAAAATAATGAAAATTATGCCGAAATATACGTTTTGTTAGCTTCAGCATAGCATTATTAACAATTTAAGATGATTTTCTAAAAGTAGTCAAATACCCTATTAGTGTTCGTGGTCTATGATAATGATTCATTAATCATTAATTGACATTACCACCGGACATTACTATATTGAGTTTATTTTTTGATGTTGTTAGCTTGAAATTGAAAAATGGTCTAAAATTTTCATTACATTTATTAATTAAATGTTAGAAAACCAACCTTTCGGCCAAAGCGAAGATAGTTATATTATGTGATTCAAAATAAACATTCTGTCCCCATATGGAGGAAAAATAAACTTGCAAGCCAGTGACGTCCCTCTATTTCGAACTTCGAAGGGCTGTCGTGCCATTTGTTTAGGTATGTCGGTTTGGTCAGCCAGTACTGTCGGGTATCAGAACCCTCGGTACAGTCAGTCTAATAGCTGGTGTCCAAATCTGACCAAGGTATGCCATAATTATAATAGCTATCTATAGTCACAAGTTCACCAAGTTTGTAGCAAATCGCTTTGTAATTAATTAGAATTTGTACCTATTTAGCTCAATAATTAGCAAGCAGGTACAAAATACTTCACAATTTTTTATGAAAATAATTTGTATTGTCGCATTTGCTAAGCTCTGTTTTATTTTATATGCTCAGTTAAACTTATCCAGTGTTGTAGTGAACCAAAATATTATTGAAATATTAATTGATTGTATTGAATTCTTTACACCATTAATGTGAAAACATATTTAGCAGTGTAACCATAAATTCTGGTTTTATTAGGACTATTCCCAGTGTTATGGGTACTTAAATTTCAATACATAACATATCAAACAAAAGTGACACAATATAGTGTGTTTCTAGTTTTTGTAAAATTCACAAATAATAATTTAAGTAAATAAAAAAATCTTAAATTTTTAATTTTTTTTTTGTTACTGAACATACAAAACATTTTCTTTAAAAACATAAGTATCAAGTAGCCTCAGTCACATAACTTTAGTTTTATGATTCTCTTAACAATGTACTTCATAATACATTGTCGCTTTCAAAGCAAGTTACTGGATATTTTAAAATAAGTTACAGGACACAAATATAAGTTATACAATGTCAAAGCTGTGTTGATAGCACAGAAAGGAGAAATTCTTCAATCAAAAACTGGATACTTTATGTGGTGCATTATGTGTAATGTAGGAACCTATAAGTGAAGAAGATATTTTTACACATACCAAAAAAAATTTGATTTGAGAAGGGACATTGTCATAACTTAATTGTGTGGGTGATCTATTTAAATGGTCATTTTAACAGTCTCGTATTTGTTCACACAGTTTGCCCAATTTTGGTTCACTTTATAAAATAATATAAATTTCTTTTACTTTTGAAACTATTATTGCATGTTTTGCATATTATTAACTTAATAAATTATAATTAACTTTTCAAAATTTTATTGTTGTCTTTTTAATTAATTGTTTTCTTAGTGGAATTGATGACAGGTCTTTAGAGAAGCCTTAAATTCAGTTTATCCTGCACAAACTTCAGGGACAGAATTCAAGATATTTTGAGTCAATGTGAGTTTACGATCAGTGATAATTGGGGCAGCAGGGCTTTCGTCATGCAGTTCCATTAGTTTTCATCGCAGATTATCAAAATAAATCAATGTAAATAACTCTTGCTCATTGTTAGATGTCAAAAGTTAATGGTTTTTCTTTGACACCCTACATTTAACCTTCAAGTAAATCTTCATGGTAGCAGTTCCATAAAAAAATGTTAGGCAAACTAAGTATTCAATTAACAATTTATGTTTTTATATTTATACATGTTTACAATTTTTACCCCAAAATATATTATGTAGGTACTTCATTTTTATTGATGTTTACCCTTTCCTAAGCAATAAAATTTACTATGGAATATGGACTGTGACAATTTACTTTGAATTATAGAGTTTTTTGTGGGCTTTTTAAAGTTTTGCTTTGTGTGTATCGCTAAATCTGTCTTTTTTTTAACTAGTTCTCTTTTGACTTTGTGTTAACAATCAGTTCAATAATTTCTCATGACTTATCTAAATCTCAATTATGTCTTAGTTATATTTTGCTAGTAAACAAGCACTAATACAAGCTTTTATAGTAATTAATTTTGTTAATGATACAAACCCTAACACAAGCAATAGTTTTATAGTGACACTACACTCAGCGTCACAAAAATCGCACTTGTCTGAAAAAAGGTTTTTAACGGCAATGTGTTGAAGCCACTGTCTAACCCAAACAATATTGATATCAGGGTTCGAAAATATCCGATATTTATTATAAATATCAAAATATCGGATATTTATGATATATATCCGATATATATATCAATTTTGTATGAAAGCCATATTAATATTTTATTGTATTATTTATGAATACTATTTGCATATGTGCATAAACATACTAAAATTATGAAAAAAACTAAAATGTTTTAATGTTTTATTTATTTAGGTACTTAAAATCAGACAAATGAAACCAAAACATAAAATTTTATTTTAGATCAGGCAAAATCAACTAAAAACATAAAATGTTATACATGTATATCAAAAACGCAACTCAAAAACATAAAACTTTTTTTATAAATTCTAATCAGTCAATGGTCATACCTACAATTATGTAACAAAACAAATTAAAAAAATCCATTGATATATATCATCGAACCCAGTTTGATATATATCGGATATATATCGGATATATATCGTGTTATATATCCATTGATATATATCCTCGAACCCTGATTGATATCAATGCAAAGTATGCTAAAACTAAACACAAGCTGTTGTATTTTACTGACATTACCATTGATTAAAAATAGTTAAAACTGAATTGAATTTATTATTTCAAAAGGTGCGATTTTTCTGACGCTGAGTGTATTAACAAGGTAGGTACTTATTTTATCATCGTTAAATTTGCATTTTTATTGCCTTGGTCTTATTCTCTTCACAATATAGTAGTTAGTTTAGTTTTAGCTGTTTTTACTGATACTACAGTTACAATTTATCAGAAAGTGTCTTGTATTTATATGTAAGTACATATTATCAGCTGTATAAATATTTTGTGTAAAAGCAATGACGTAATGCAACTAGTCAGAAACAATTATTGATTTTTCTGAAAAACTCCCAATATAATGCTTTCCCAAAGGCACACCCAAATTATAAACTTTTGGTCAGCCCAAGACACTTGAGTTAGAGAGTTTTAAGTTTTTCAACTGTGTATAATTAAACTTCCATACAATTTAAACTAATTTATACATTACAAAAATGCCTTTCTTACAAGGTCATGCGATGATAGGTTGTGAACAATGTGTGTGAAACACAGTATAATTGCTTTATTATTATAGCTTAGCACATTTAAATTCTGGTGGAAAGGGTTTATAGCTACTTGCTACCTACTTGTATGAAGACTGATGAGCTATGAAAATAAGCGATTATGATGGTTTACTTCACTCCTACTTAGCTGTTCATGCTCTCATATCCATGGCATTAGGTACGATTCACATTAGACGTAGCGCAGCAGCATTGCAAAAGAACAGAATGTGTTAATGCAGGGCATAATATATCTCCATTCCAAATTTCGTGAAAAAATTTTTCCGTGAAAGAGTAACAAACATACAGACAAAACTTTCGCCTTTATAATATTGTGTGAATAGTAGGAAGTAAGATATAATTTAAATCTGCAAGCTGCTTGCGCATTTAGAGGGACAAGTTCGTCTATATTTTAATTATTAATCTGTGGTAATCGTAACTTACATGGAATCAGTAAAAGGTGAAAATATAATTTAAATCGCCAATTTAATAAAATAAATTTTCTTTAATGCGTTACTGTTATGCTCTGACGCGATGCTTCTGATGTGAATCGTACGTTAGTCTAGTGAATATGTACTATAGGAGCAGATTATTATAATAGACATTTTATTTTTTATTGCTTTGGGCTGTGCTTTATAAATATCACTAGGATTTAATTTATATAATTGTATATTATGTTGGATGTAACAGCACAAGTGCGTGATGTCGGGCGAGGCACCCATCCAGTCCGGAGATGCGTTACACACGCCAGCTTATCTCTCGTGGCGGAAGCTGCAACTCAGTCGTGCCAAACTCAAGGCTTCAAGCAAAACGTCAGCTTTATTATCTGGCTTTGCCATGGTAAGTAGTCGTTTCTTCTTCTTTTTCTATTTCAACCGATAGACGTCCACTGCTGGACAAAGGTCTCTTCCACAGGCCTCGTTCTTGCGCCGCCTGAATCCAGCGACTCCCTGTGACTCGTTTGATGTCGTCGGTCCACCTAGTGGGTGGTCTGCCAACACTGCGCTTCCCGCTGCGGGGTCGCCACTCCAGCACCTTGGGACCCCAACGACCATCAGCTCTTCGAATTATTTCCACTTCAGTTTCGCGACTCGCTGAGCTATGTCGGTGACTTTGGTTCTCTTACGGATTATTCTTTTTTTATTATTGCGAAATAGGCTTGCACTTGACGACAATCAATGACGGAAAGCACTGATGAGGTATATATACAGGTTTGAGCGCGCTTGCCTAGAAGATGACTCTTCACTCTTGCCTTGAAAGTACTCAAATCAACACAGATGTTGGAAGGTAGTTCCACACCTTAGCGTTTCGTCTCAGATACGTTGAACTAAAGCGTTTCGTGCGGGTAGGTTGGATTTCGACCACGTAAGGATGCTAACCTCACGACTTGCAGTTATCTGGTAAAACGGTGAAGGCGGTTGTGGAGTTTTTAAGCGCACTCTCCAAAGTTTCTACATATGTGTGGACTACATTCTGCTGGTATTAGATGGATTATTAGCAGGTATCTGCTGGCTTGAGAAGATTCCAAAAATTCCAAAATAAATATTTGCACACATAAGAGACTGCATTTCTCCCGATAAATAATACATCGTAAACCTACAATTGCGTCACATTTATAAAGTAGGTAATATTGATAAAATAACTTTATCGAATATCGATAAGACAGATATCAGAGGTGCGATTGTCTAAAGTTATTCCATTGATCGTAATAATTGTATTCGTAGCGTCAAAGTATAATAAACCATAACACCATTGAATTACAGCTCAATTTCGTGTACGCATTCTTATACGTTTACGTATGTACGATACGCTCCATATTAAAATCGGTTGTACTGAATTTGTGACTAAATCAATACAATCAAAGATTATATTTTACTTTGACGTTAATGTCATCGAATACGAATACGATCAATGGTATAACTTTTAGACAATCGCACCTCAGACTCTGATCTATAGGACTTGATTTATAGAACTCTGCCTTAGAGCGTTCCTAATCAGCCTTGATATGAGAAAAAACCGGCCAAGTGCGAGTCGGACTCGCGCACCGAGGGTTCCGTACTCAAAAAGTGAAAGTAAAACGATAATATTAATATATTATATTAATTTGCTTATTTATCGTTAACTTTGTAGAGGTTTATTGTTAATATAAAAAAAACTATGCTAGTTAGAGCGTTGGTTTTATTTTTCCTGTAAAATATACATAAACCTCTATTGACCATAATTATTTCAGATTTTTCGATTGGTAAACTTCGGAGATAAGGGGGGGGGGGGGGGGGACGGTATTTTTTCGACATTTTGGCCGCTTACTCAAAAACTATTATATATAGAAATAAATAAAAAACTGTTTTAGAATACACAAGTAAAGACCTTTCATATGATACCCAACTCTGTTTATTTATCTTACTTTGAAATTTCGAACCCCTGATTTTCCCCTTTTTTTAATTAAACTAAAATAATTTTCGCGTTGATTTTATTTTTCCAGTAAAATATACATAAACCTCTATTGACCATAATTATTTCAGATTTTTCGATTGGTAAACTTCGGAGATAGGGGGGGGGGGGGGGGAACGGTATTTTTTTTCGACATTTTGGCCGATTAATCAAAAACTATTATATATAGAAATAAATAAAAAACTGTTTTAGAATGCACAAGTAAAGGCCTTTCATATGATACCCCATTCGGTATAGTTATCTTACTTTGAAATTTCAAACCCCCGATTTTCCCCCTTTTTTAATCAAACTAAAATAATTTTCGCGTTGATTTTATAATTTTCGATTTTTCTTTATTCCAATGATGTTGGGCCACTATTATACACAACTATGCCAAATTTCATGTCGATAGCTTTAATAGTTACTGAAATAATCGACTGTGACAGACGGACGGACGGACGGAGAAAGTCTCACCATAAGGGTTCCATTTTTACCATTTTGGTACGGAACCCTAAAAAGAACCCTCAACAAATTCAGCTGGGATTTCTTTTAGCTAGCACAATATTACTTGGTCTAAGTATGATGATTAAGCTAATAGAGCAAGCCATTCTTAAGGTTTCATATCGATTAATTAATCTATTAAATTGTAATAATATTTCCAATATGTTTGCGTTTTATAAATTTGAACTTTTGAGAGTAAGACATCTTCATAATGTCTTCTGGTAGTTGTTATATGTCCATCACAAAATACCGATAAAGCTTAATATATATAAATTACGTGTCACGTTGTTTGTCCGCGATGGACTCCTAAACTACTGAACTGATTTAGATCAAACTTCGTAACTATCTGTAATTTGGTCCAACTTGAAAGATAGGATAGTTTTTTTTGATTAGGATAGTTTATTTGTTTTATTTATATAGATAAGTTGGCGGTACGAAGTTCGCCGGGTCAGCTAGTATAATTATAAATAGTTTTTCCAAAAATTCCGTTTTGGTCACCTTCCTCACAAGACTGATATCGAACGAAACGATAACTATTACTAAAATAATAAAGTAGGTATTTTACATCAAAATTGCTAGCGTCTTGTGAAAAAATTTTTTTTGTATCAAAAACGTTTTCCTTTACAGGTAGCAATGGTTGAAGTACAATTGAATCCGCCCGACGACACGAAAGTTCCTCCGGCAATGCTCGTAGCATTTACTGTTTGCACTACGCTACTAGTAGCTGTGCACATGTTAGCCCTAATGATAAGCACATGCATCCTGCCCAACATAGAGGCGGTGGGCAATCTCCACAGCATAGCACTAGTACACGAATCTCCCCACGAAAGGCTTCATTGGTACATCGAAATAGCGTGGGCGTTTTCGACACTGCTAGGCCTCATTCTGTTCTTAGTAGAAATCGCAATTTTGTGCTGGGTAAAGTTCTACGATTTGAGCGAAACTGCTGCTTGGTCCGCCTGCGTCGTCTTAATACCGGTTATGATAGTG
This sequence comes from Oeneis ivallda, assembly GCA_029955525.1. Classification (NCBI taxonomy): domain Eukaryota; kingdom Metazoa; phylum Arthropoda; class Insecta; order Lepidoptera; family Nymphalidae; genus Oeneis; species Oeneis ivallda. Next base: position 22,850,129 of record JARPMR010000006.1, read on the forward strand.
TTTTTGGCGTTCGCGGTACACTTTTATTTGTCCCTCGCTACACATAAGTACGAAGTTACTGTCACTGGTATTAAGGAACTGGAACTGCTGAAGGAACAGATCGAAATGGATGATCACGACTCCCGGATGAACAATTTGACGCTTTTAGACCAGAGTAGGATAGTATGATTATTACTTACATATTATATATAAGGTTGTTACTCTTTTGGATTGTTACAACTTTTATTTCTATACTTACGAATATTGAAAGGAGATTGGCGAATTTTGACCCAGCATTTTTAAAAACCGTTCAGATTCAGAAAACATTTAATTTTAACTAATATTTTTAGAGCATTTTTCTGTTTAAACCCTATATTTTTAGAAGATGGGCATCATAAATATAATTATTCACAAGTACACATTATAAATAACCGTTACATGGCAATAGAAGTGAATATCTTTTTTCTCCCAACTTTATTTGATAGACTTTGATTAATTTTTTTGTTAGTCTGGTTTACTAGAACAAGTATGAGAAGTTTGATTCGTGAACGTGGGCGTTCAGTGTTCAGTTCGTCTGGGTCAGAAACTATGGAATCCGCAAATCTCCTTTTTTCTTTTGTTTTTCTTTAGATAATAAAGGCTGATTTAGATTGAATCAGTCCCTTCATCGACAAATCAGTGCTGACTTCATACTACTATCGTGTAAATTGATTTAAAGTCAGTAACTAGTCATTACTAACTTAAAAAAATTACACGACAGGCAAGTCAGCACTGGCTTGGAGTGATGGCAGTCACTCACCCAATCTAAATCTGCCTTTACGTTTTACGGTGTACGAAAACAAGCAATCATATAATAATGGCGTAGTTATAATTAAGGTTGAGATAATGAAGGCGAAGAGTTAGTATAGGGTGTTATTGAGGATTTGCACTTTGCAATGGATATTATTACCATAGTGAATTTGTTTTCTCGAATATTGATTTCACCATTCAGTTTTAAAACGGAATGGAACTGCTTTTCTTTTCACAAAATCCGGAAAGAAAATTGCATAGGAATATTCGTATCATAACTAGGTACTTAAAAAATTCTATTTCTGCTTTGTTGTGCTTTCCCAAAAGTGGGAATTTTTTGTACGATCCTTGCAGTGGCGTAACTATACCGTTAGTGGCTCGTGTCAAATGAATTGGATGGGGCCCTCCTACCCATATAAAGAAGCTCAACCAACGTTATTTTTTTTTACAATGCATGTGCTCAAGGCCCTCTCGGGCCGGGGGCCCGCTTGGGGGCCCGTGCATTTTGCCTAAATTCCACCCTATATTTACGCCACTGGATCCTTGGTGCAAATTCAGTGATGTGCTATCTTTAAAGAGGTATTAATAATATATTCAGCGTGACATTACGTTTAGACCCATCAATTTTTTAAGAGATTGAGTTCAACCTAATTAGTACCAAATCACCCAGAATCTCGTACACATCATCCATAAATATAAAACATTTATAGACTGAAATTTTTAATGGACCTTATAAAAATATTCTAACTTTATTTATGCATGCTCTATTACATGGTACTTACAAAATAATTATGGATGATGTTAAAAATTGGTTCAAATGACTTATTCACTTACTAGAAATTACTTAAACGTTTTTTGTAGAGTTTTTATGCCCCCAAAGCAAGGTAAAAAACTGTGAGCCTATTATGGAAAATTGGATAATCAAAGCGACGGATGTTAGCGTCATATTGATTTTGTTCGTATAAAATTTAGCTAAGTCACCCGGACCAATAACCATGGAAGTAGGAATAGTAGGCAATAACTAATCGATTGACAACTTATTCATCAAAATTGGCTCAATAGTTAAGAAGCTGTGGTGGAACATACGTAAATAGAAACATACATAGACTGCTAAAATCATAACCCTTCCTTTTGGCGCTGCCGTGGTCGGGTAGGTAATAATATTTGCTCAAGTTAATATTGGATTTTTTTTGCTTATCCTTGAAAATCGTGACTCGGTGACTCGTAAAACTGTAATGTAAACCGATAAGTACTATGTTTGCGGTCTCTATTATCAGTTCTTGGCCTTGTAACTTCTCTGTGCTTTAAATAAGGAAGGTTTTCGAAAATTTGACCCTAATTGGCAGTCAATTAGAGAATGTAAATTTTGGTTAATTTATTGTGATACCTACTTATAAGAAAGGGTTAAAATAAAAGTAAGTACTTAAATTAGGTAGGTGACGCAGCTAGGTGGTAGGTTACGTAGGTGTTCTAATTAGAATGCCTACTGGTCAGTTTTGTTAAAGGTAACTACGTACTTATATTCTGTTGATAGGTTCATGAACATTAACATCAACATTAAAAGATGACAACGGTATTATGACTCCTGTGCCCTTAGTAAGTACAAGTTTTCTCATTGGTAGATTACGAGTATTAAAATGCTTTGACCAACAGACACCTTGAGATTTTTCATGTAGGTTTTGTAACGTAGGTATCTACAGACCCTCACTATGAAAGAATTTTCTGAAATTCCACTAGAAACCGGGCAGCTCGGCTAGCTGTAGGTTGTTGTTAAAAGCCAATTTTTCTTACCTATTTACTTCTTACCTATTTACTATTACTATCTTACATTAATCTCTTAAACTATACATATAACCTGAGACTATGTCCGTAAAATTATGAATATGTGGTATCCCTCGTGACGGCTATGAATCTCAATGAGTCGGATAGATATTGCATTATTATTCAAATGACATGTCAACGGCAGTCGCTGCCATTTTTATTTAATTGTCTAACGCCAATTCGCAGTCAATAATCTGCTAGGTGCCCATATATGAATCGTTCTATAATCTATTTGTATCAATTTAAATTCGACTTTGAACCTCAAGATGCACTTCTAGGTTAGGTCAAAATTCGTTAGGCAGAAGCCGAAGGTTTGGTCTTTGACTAGGGGCTTGAAATCCGAGGGACTCATTATAATATGAACAACATACTTAAATATCCGACACTTCTCTTGTTCAGCAGTCAGTGAATTAGGGTCAAGTTGAATAATTTTCATATAATGTTTACTCGCTAGCGTCTGCGCAAAATATTTGTTTATCAAATTGTACAGCGCCATCGAGCGGTCACTTAAAGAACTAAAATTTCTCATACAAATGAAAAACTCCATGCCGTACTTAAGGCAATAACAATATAGTGGACACTTTCCTGGGTATATATTCTAAAATAATAATTATTATGAAAAGCCACTGCTCTAAATTTTAAGCTAAAATAATTAAATAACTTATTGCTATACCTACATAATTATAATTTATAAGTTTAATAATAAAGAAATTGGTTCAGACCGCTGAGCGATGGGCCCAATGTGGCCAAAAAACACCTAAATGTGGAATAAAATAAGTTTAGAAATGAATTGGTAGGTACCTAAGCAGTGCAGTTTTGCTTGTACGAAGTTTACATCAATGTAAATGACCGATTCACATTATTTTAGTTGCTTCAGCCACTAATTTGTTTATGAAAATTGGATTGTTGGCTGTCTAGCTCTAATGGTGGTAGTTTGAGAAGTGGATTAGATTAATGTGAACCGGCAATAAATTACAATATAGAGGTAGACTTACTACTGTAAACTTATTATAACAGATTTAATTATCTACTGTGATATGACTATGACATAGTGATGAAATTCTGTTTATTATGTGTTCTCTTTGTATAGGGCGTAATATAGGGTGTATAGTAATAATTTTAATGGCTGGTTCACAGTATTCCAGAAGCGAATCAGTAACTTCAATTACTGGGCTACATAATACATTGATCTAGATGACACCTCACACCATCCATTCTGGACTATGGAATTAACTTTCTGGATCCAGCGACTTGAATACTGTGAACCGGCCATTTAAGACATTTAATAATATTATAATGTAAAGGGTAAAATTTATTGTTAGGTATTATTAATACACAGAAGGATCTGATTTTATTTTCCAAAATAAACCTTAGTACATTTGATCGATGCAGTTTTTTAAATGTTTGTCAGCCTCGCCTACTTTTTGTTTTAGCCATTTGTCACTATTTTCTAAAATCTTTCGCGAATCTCTCAGTGTTTCCTGTAAAATTTTAATATTTTAGAGTTAGTTGCGACTTTTAAAGAACTATTGAGCCCGTTGCAAAATTGAGTGATCAAAACGATATTCATACTAATATTCTAAATGTGAGTGTGTTGGTTGGTTTGTCCTTTAATCACGCCGCAGCAGAACTACGGATCGACGTGATTTTTGCATGGGTATAGTTGAGGACCTGGAGAGTGACATAGGCTACTTTTATCCCGGAAAATCAAAGAGTTCCTGACGGATATTAAAAAGTAAATCCACGCGGACGAAGTCGCGGGAATCAGCTAGTCACATAAAAATCTTACAGGGCGAACAAAAAAAGAAACAAACGAATACTATTAATAAGAACGCAAATGAATACTATTTTCTAGCCGATTTACTGGTGAAAATATTCAGACCGTCATAATAATAAGTTCAAGTTGGGCTACGTAACCCATATGTCATGCGACTCGATTGAGTACAATGAGACGAATTCTTTTTTTTTTTTTTCAAAAATTTTCATTTTTTTTTTCAAAAATTTTCTATTTTTTTTTTCAAAATTTGAGAGATTTTTTAACTCCAGTGAGACGAACCGTAAGCCCGAAACCGACTGCAAAACAGCACTTTTGATTCAGTTCTATTGGAGTGGACACAACTGCCGGCTACCTCGCAATCGGCGTGCGGTTCTTTAATCAGTTTGTTGTTTGTTGCAGATACTTGGTTTAGCGATTACTATAAGGTGAATTCTACTATATGGGAAGCAGTGATAGCCTAGTGAAGCAGTGATAGCCTAGTGGTTAGGACCGTGGTCTCCTATTCGGGGGGTCGCAGGTTCGATCCCGGGTACGCACCTCTGACTTTTCGGAGTCAAGTGCGTTTAAGCAATATTAACTATCACTTGCTTCAACGGTGAAGGAAAACGTCGTGAGGAAACCTGCACACCTGAGAGTTCTTCATAATGTTCTCGAAGGTGTGTGAAGTCCACCAATTCGCATTGGGCCAGCGTGGTGGACTATGGCCTATAACCATTCTCTGAGAGGAGACCTGCGCTCAGTAGTGAGCCGTTGATGGGTTGCTAATGAACTCTAAGACGGCTTTACTATCCGCGCGTAGAAGGTTTGCCGATGGCCGCGACCCGCGCTCGCCTAGTTTAGTACGGTAACTAGGCGAGTTCAGGACGCGGTCGGCGGAAACGGGAGGGTAGTCATCAGCAAACTTTCTGCGCGCGGCTTATACATGGCCCCACAAGGAATAAAACTTCAAAGGCCGGCTTACAATGAAACAATATTTTACCGGTGCTATAGGGTATTCCGTGGGTAGATCGCAAAACTGCCGTATGATTATATCGGAGACCTTGGATTTGACGCAGATCCCTTGTTCCCAAACCCCCTCTTGCAACTGACCGGTGTGTATGTGGTAGAAACGACCCAAGCCATTCTTCAAGTCATTCTCCCAGTGACCCTCGTAACGGTTTCCATTTTCTGTAGACAATAAAAAACTGGAGTGGAAATGAACGGATTTGAATGAAAGTCCGAAGAACTGATGGTCGTTTGGATTCCATGATGCTGTAGTGGTGACCCCGCACCGGAAAGCGCAGTCTTGGCAGACCTCCCCACTAGATGGACCGAAGAAATCGGAAGAGTCGCAGAGAGCCGCTGGATTGTGGTGTGTAGGGTTCGATCAAGTTCGTTCGGGTTAAGGGATGTTTGAAATGACTACACTTGAAGAGGTTTGAGTTAATACTGTTTAATAAAATACGATCACTTACTTATATATACTACACCTCCCACGGAGTGATAAAAAAAAAATTAATACAATTACATTTTTTTTTTGAATTGACAGTTATAATTTGTCTTATAAAATAAATTTTCTTACAACTATAAACTTATAATCATAACAGAGAAAAAAAATACATTGGTGTTAAACTATAGTAAATACATAATTATATGGTAGGAATACAGTATGTTTCAGTTGCTATATAATTTTGTGCGATTTTTATGCACAATATCAATTTTCCCATTTATATCGACTTTTACATTAGGTGATAAATCTTCTATGACTCTATATGGTCCTAAATATAAACTATTGAGCTTATTTCCTGTTTCATTCTTTATTAAAATTAAATCATTTTTGTTATATTTTATTGTATTAACTTTCTTGTCATATGAACTTTTTCTATTTTGTTTTACATTCAATAAATTTTGACGAGCATCTTGTTGTGCTAATTGTAGCCTATATCTTAATTCTTCACTATAATTATCTATATTATATAATGGTTCTACACTATTTCTTATTCTACTGGGGAGTTCACAAGTTTTACCAAACACTAGTTCGTAAGGTGTATAATTGGTTGAAGTATGCACAGTATTATTGAATGAAAAACACCAAAAGGGAAGCCAATGGCTCCAAGTCTCGGGGTGTTTATCGCACTGAATACGGAGAAATGAAGCTAGATGTTTATGAGTGTTTTCAAGTGAACCTATTGTTTCGTGGTGATATGCAGTGGAATTGAGTTTTTCTATTTCTAGCAATTTACACACTTCTGTCATATAGCCTAGGCAATGGGGCGGTCTGTTGTATGGAGACCCCCACATCAAATCCTCAGTCGATGAAATTTGGCGGGGTTGTAGTATGGGATGACCCAAAATTTACACAAAAATATCCAAAAAAAAATCCATGCGGAAGTTAGGTATTTATACCTAAAAGTACAAATAACTCAATATTTTGAAATAAATAATTTCTCCGTCCAATTTTTTTTTACCAAACTAATTATTAGCCTTAATAAGAGGTACTTGATAAAAATCCAAAACTTTTTTCAAACGGAACTGTCACTTTTTAAAAATGTTTCCTTTTTTGTCCGTAATTTCGACCACAAAATTGCTCAGTCAATTTTTCATATTTAAATGTCCTTAAAATGTAATTTAGCATAATGTGTAAGAAAGTCCAAAAAAAAATCCATACCAAAATCTATTTATCTTACTTCAACTGAAAATTGTTTATAACTCGGTATGAAAAATTTCTCAATCCAATTTCTTTTTTTTATCATAGTAGGTAGTCACATTTACACTCTTATCCTAAATATCCAAAAAAAATATCACGAAGAACATTGATATTGAAACAGATTTTTTGAAATCTGAACTGCGTTTTCGCGATAATGCACCTTAATTCTTGAAACATTGGGTATAGTTTAGCGTGCGCGAGCGAAGCGACTTCACAAAATAATATACATGTTACTACATGCCTTCTACAATGCTAAATATTGAACATAAACGTGTAACTGAACATTAATTTATTTGTACAAGATAAATGAGCTTAAATAAGGGCTCATAAATTATTTTTTTTGTAAGCTTATGTCTAGGTAAGTAAATTAAAATAAAAAATTAAGTGGCACTCGGGGACTGCCGCAGTAAAGCTATTGCATAGCATTTTTTATCAACTTATGCAATTATAATATTTATGCAATATTTTTTTTGCATAGTAAAAATTATGCAAAAAAATAATTAAAAAACAAACAAACAAGAAAAGCGCACTGTCACTTCTTCGCGAGTGAGATTCGAACCTGCGACATCATACACCATACGGTAAAGAAAGCGGCCGCTGGCCCACTGCGCCGAACAGAGCTACTTGTGAACCTCTAAAATGTTGAACGCTTACTGAACGACGGTGTTAGGTTTTTTTTCGTGACGGAATTTCTTGATTCGGTCACCGCACTCAAGCTGTTTGTCCTAGTTCAAAGCCCGCGATAAAAGCTATGCAATAGCTTAAAATTCAATTTTTTTTAATTACTTGGATTTGAGGAAATAAAGGAGGAAATGTATTAAATATATTTTGTTTAAGTACGTATTTGGCACGCCAGAAATTTGCAAACTGTTTAAAGCAAAATGCTAGACAGTTTATGCAACTGATATCGACGCTGGAAATTTCAAATGTCGTAAGGGACATTCTGTCGTAAGTACACTTGATTCACCATCGAACTTGAAATTTTTCTTTCTATCGATCTGTATATTTATTTAAAATTTTGATATCTCTTATAATTATAAATAAGGACTGGAGATACGAAATGTAATACTTTGTAGTAAGTAACAAAAAAGTAAAATTTTAGTTAGTATAGATCAAATTTTAGATTCTAACTTTCTTGTACAGTACCCGGCGATATATATTGCACATCGGCCGTAAAGCCGATGTGAGATATATATCGCCGGTGCAATATATATGCCGATGTGCAATATATATATATATATATATATATATATATATATATATATATATATATATATATATATATATATATATATAAGCAGTGATAGCCTATTGGTTACGACTTTGGTCTCCTATTCGGGGGGTCGCAGGTTCGATCCTGGGTATGCACCTCTGACTTTTCGAAGTTAAGTGCGTTTGAGAAATTAAATATCACATGCTTTAACGGTGAAGGAAAACATCGTGAGGAAACCTGCACACCTGAGAGTTCTCCATAATGTTCTCGAAGGTGTGTGAAGTCCGCCAATTCGCATTAGGCCAGCGTGGTGGACTATGGCCTATAACCCTTCTCTGAGAGGAGACCTCGCTCAGTAGTGAGCCGATGATGGGTTGATAATGATGATGATGATGATGATATATATATATATATATATATATAATATATAGTAGTAGTACATACAGTACCCGGCGATATACAGGGTGGAAAAAAATTAGGGGCCCTAGAGGGGAACTACCTTAAATCCTCAAGTAAGATAATTTTACTTAAAGGAAACATTCCCTTATTTTTAAAAAGAAACAAAACTGCATTCAAAGTTTTTCAAAAATTCGCTTATTAATTAATTTTATGGATATCTTGTACGACAGACGAGTGTAAGACTAATGTTTCTTGGAGAAATTTTATCTTTTACATCGACTGTATCGACTAGTGCAATAAAATAGCGGGTGTTTATTTTTTGAATTTTTAGCTGGTTCGATTCCCGGGTGAGACAAGCGAATTTTTGAAAAATTTTGAACGCAGTTTTGTTTCTTTTTAAAAATCGGCCAAGTGCGAGTCGGGCCTCGCTATTTTAGGGTTCCGTTAAAAAAAAATTAAATTAAAATATTTCCATGTACCCATGGAAATATTTTATTTAATTTTTTTAATTTAATTTAATTTTTATTATTTGTTGTTATAGCGGCAATAGAAATACATAATATGTGAAAATTTCATCTGTCTATCTATTACGGTTTACGAGATACAGCCCGCTGACAGACGGACGGACGGACGGACGGACGGACGGACGGACGGACAGCGTAGGCTTAGTAATAGGGTCCCGTTGGTACCCTTTGGGTACGGAACCCTAAAAATGAGGGAATGTTTCCTTTAAGTAAAATTATCTAACTTAAGGATTTAAGGTAGTTCCCCTCCAGGGCCCATAATTCTTTTCCACCCTGTATATTGCACATCGGCCTTATGGCCGGGTACTGTAGCTTTTTGTAATGTCGTAATTCATTTCAAACTGTCTGGTTTCTATGCTGTAACGCGTCTACAAAAATTAAAAATTCTTTACGATCTAAAATCTATTTTGGTATTTAAAAATTTTGAATTAACATTGACGTAAGTAGCGAAGAATTGATATCGACGCTGGAAATTTCAAATGTCGTAAGGGACATTTTGTCCTAAGTACACTTGATACACCATTGAACTCGAAATTTTTATCTCTATCGATCTGTATATTTTAAATTTTGATATCTCTTATAAATAAGGACTGGAGATACGAGATGTAATATTTGTAGTAAGTAATAAAAAAAGTAAAATTTTAGATCGTATAGATCAAATTTTAGATTCTGACTTAGTAAATATTTTCACGATCGTTTCGCTCACGAAAATTTCCATTACAGATTGATATTGTAGGTATCAAGTATGGAATACATAGCTGCGTAGTACGGCCGTTAATCACTGGCCTATATCATTGAGCTCAAGGTACCAACTCCTCAATCCTGATGCTGCTGGGCTTCGGCCCACCAGACTCAGCTAGCCTTAATTAAATCATTGGGTCGTTAAAATAATCTAGGAACTGACACAATATTGTAGAGATTTGTAGGGGCGGCAAAATTTGAATAGCCTACTGGCGGCAAATTTGTAAATCTGGTGTGCGTTGCGCCTCCGTTTGTTTCGACGTTTCTTATATGCCCATCCGACTTCAACATACGTGTAGAAACAAAGGTTATATATGTAATTTATAGAGGCGTTTGAAGTTAGTTTTTTGAAAATCGTTATTATTTTTAGTGGCCTAGGAGTGCAATATTCTGCAGCATCAGGTCTGATTTTCAGGTCAGATGATAGAATCTGGAGTTCGTGGTGTAGTCTAACTAAAGGTAATTGGTCTTTACAATATGAATTCACAATCAAAAATTCCTAAATTCTTACAGCGTAAGAGTGCAGCACCCTGCATAATCAGAATTGAGGAGTTGGGGCCTCGAGCTTAACGATGTAGTCTATGCTTGATACCTATTACTTACATTATTAATACACAATCGATATTTTCTAAATCTTCATCTTCTTCTTCTTCTTCTTCTTTATCAACCTATAGACGTCCACTGCTGGACAAAGGTCTCCTGCATGGACTTCCACAGGCTTCGGTCTTGCGCCGCTTGAATCCAGCGGCTCCCTGCGACTCGTTTGATGTCGTCGGTCCACCTGGTGGGGGTCTGCCAACACTGCGTTTCCCGGTGCGGGGTCGCCATTCCAACACCTTGGGACCCCAACGACCATCAGTTCTTCGAACTATGTGCCCCGCCCATTTCCACTTCAGTTTCGCGACACGCTGAGCTATGTCGGTGACTTTGGTTCTCCTACGAATCTCCTCATTCCTGATTTGATCTCGCAGAGAGATACCGAGCATTGCTCTCTCCATCGCTCGCTGGGTGACCCTGGCCTTCTTATGAGGCCCATAGTTAGCGACCATGTCTCGGATCCGTAAGTCATCACTGGCAACACGCACGGTTCGAAGACTTGAGTCTTCAGGCACTGAGGGATTTTGGACGAGAAGACATCTCGGAGCTTCCCGAACGCTGCCCAGCCGAGTTGGATTCGGCGGTTAATCTCTTTCTCGAAATTGGATCTACCTAGCTGGACTGTATGTCCCAGGTATATATACTCGTCTACAATTTCGAGCGCAGAGTTCTCAACGATTACTGGGTGGAGCGGAGCATGAGCATTGGACATGATTTTCGTCTTGCTCATGTTCATTTTCAGGCCCACCTGTTGAGAAACCCTGCTGAGATCATTGAGCATTGTATTGAGATCTCTCAGAGTCTCTGCCATGACTACTATGTCATCGGCAAATCGGTGCAATATATATGCCGATGTGCAATATATATATATATATATATATATATATATATATATATATATATATATATATATATATATATATATATATATATATATATATATATATATATATATATATATATATATATATATAAGCAGTGATAGCCTATTGGTTACGACTTTGGTCTCCTATTCGGGGGGTCGCAGGTTCGATCCTGGGTATGCACCTCTGACTTTTCGAAGTTAAGTGCGTTTGAGAAATTAAATATCACATGCTTTAACGGTGAAGGAAAACATCGTGAGGAAACCTGCACACCTGAGAGTTCTCCATAATGTTCTCGAAGGTGTGTGAAGTCCGCCAATTCGCATTAGGCCAGCGTGGTGGACTATGGCCTATAACCCTTCTCTGAGAGGAGACCTCGCTCAGTAGTGAGCCGATGATGGGTTGATAATGATGATGATGATGATGATATATATATATATATATATAATATATAGTAGTAGTACATACAGTACCCGGCGATATACAGGGTGGAAAAAAATTAGGGGCCCTAGAGGGGAACTACCTTAAATCCTCAAGTAAGATAATTTTACTTAAAGGAAACATTCCCTTATTTTTAAAAAGAAACAAAACTGCATTCAAAGTTTTTCAAAAATTCGCTTATTAATTAATTTTATGGATATCTTGTACGACAGACGAGTGTAAGACTAATGTTTCTTGGAGAAATTTTATCTTTTACATCGACTGTATCGACTAGTGCAATAAAATAGCGGGTGTTTATTTTTTGAATTTTTAGCTGGTTCGATTCCCGGGTGAGACAAGCGAATTTTTGAAAAATTTTGAACGCAGTTTTGTTTCTTTTTAAAAATCGGCCAAGTGCGAGTCGGGCCTCGCTATTTTAGGGTTCCGTTAAAAAAAAATTAAATTAAAATATTTCCATGTACCCATGGAAATATTTTATTTAATTTTTTTAATTTAATTTAATTTTTATTATTTGTTGTTATAGCGGCAATAGAAATACATAATATGTGAAAATTTCATCTGTCTATCTATTACGGTTTACGAGATACAGCCCGCTGACAGACGGACGGACGGACGGACGGACGGACGGACGGACGGACAGCGTAGGCTTAGTAATAGGGTCCCGTTGGTACCCTTTGGGTACGGAACCCTAAAAATGAGGGAATGTTTCCTTTAAGTAAAATTATCTAACTTAAGGATTTAAGGTAGTTCCCCTCCAGGGCCCATAATTCTTTTCCACCCTGTATATTGCACATCGGCCTTATGGCCGGGTACTGTAGCTTTTTGTAATGTCGTAATTCATTTCAAACTGTCTGGTTTCTATGCTGTAACGCGTCTACAAAAATTAAAAATTCTTTACGATCTAAAATCTATTTTGGTATTTAAAAATTTTGAATTAACATTGACGTAAGTAGCGAAGAATTGATATCGACGCTGGAAATTTCAAATGTCGTAAGGGACATTTTGTCCTAAGTACACTTGATACACCATTGAACTCGAAATTTTTATCTCTATCGATCTGTATATTTTAAATTTTGATATCTCTTATAAATAAGGACTGGAGATACGAGATGTAATATTTGTAGTAAGTAATAAAAAAAGTAAAATTTTAGATCGTATAGATCAAATTTTAGATTCTGACTTAGTAAATATTTTCACGATCGTTTCGCTCACGAAAATTTCCATTACAGATTGATATTGTAGGTATCAAGTATGGAATACATAGCTGCGTAGTACGGCCGTTAATCACTGGCCTATATCATTGAGCTCAAGGTACCAACTCCTCAATCCTGATGCTGCTGGGCTTCGGCCCACCAGACTCAGCTAGCCTTAATTAAATCATTGGGTCGTTAAAATAATCTAGGAACTGACACAATATTGTAGAGATTTGTAGGGGCGGCAAAATTTGAATAGCCTACTGGCGGCAAATTTGTAAATCTGGTGTGCGTTGCGCCTCCGTTTGTTTCGACGTTTCTTATATGCCCATCCGACTTCAACATACGTGTAGAAACAAAGGTTATATATGTAATTTATAGAGGCGTTTGAAGTTAGTTTTTTGAAAATCGTTATTATTTTTAGTGGCCTAGGAGTGCAATATTCTGCAGCATCAGGTCTGATTTTCAGGTCAGATGATAGAATCTGGAGTTCGTGGTGTAGTCTAACTAAAGGTAATTGGTCTTTACAATATGAATTCACAATCAAAAATTCCTAAATTCTTACAGCGTAAGAGTGCAGCACCCTGCATAATCAGAATTGAGGAGTTGGGGCCTCGAGCTTAACGATGTAGTCTATGCTTGATACCTATTACTTACATTATTAATACACAATCGATATTTTCTAAATCTTCATCTTCTTCTTCTTCTTCTTCTTTATCAACCTATAGACGTCCACTGCTGGACAAAGGTCTCCTGCATGGACTTCCACAGGCTTCGGTCTTGCGCCGCTTGAATCCAGCGGCTCCCTGCGACTCGTTTGATGTCGTCGGTCCACCTGGTGGGGGTCTGCCAACACTGCGTTTCCCGGTGCGGGGTCGCCATTCCAACACCTTGGGACCCCAACGACCATCAGTTCTTCGAACTATGTGCCCCGCCCATTTCCACTTCAGTTTCGCGACACGCTGAGCTATGTCGGTGACTTTGGTTCTCCTACGAATCTCCTCATTCCTGATTTGATCTCGCAGAGAGATACCGAGCATTGCTCTCTCCATCGCTCGCTGGGTGACCCTGGCCTTCTTATGAGGCCCATAGTTAGCGACCATGTCTCGGATCCGTAAGTCATCACTGGCAACACGCACGGTTCGAAGACTTGAGTCTTCAGGCACTGAGGGATTTTGGACGAGAAGACATCTCGGAGCTTCCCGAACGCTGCCCAGCCGAGTTGGATTCGGCGGTTAATCTCTTTCTCGAAATTGGATCTACCTAGCTGGACTGTATGTCCCAGGTATATATACTCGTCTACAATTTCGAGCGCAGAGTTCTCAACGATTACTGGGTGGAGCGGAGCATGAGCATTGGACATGATTTTCGTCTTGCTCATGTTCATTTTCAGGCCCACCTGTTGAGAAACCCTGCTGAGATCATTGAGCATTGTATTGAGATCTCTCAGAGTCTCTGCCATGACTACTATGTCATCGGCAAATCGCAGGTGAGTGATGTACTCGCCGTTTATGTTGATGCCAAGTCCGTTCCAATCCAGAAGCTTAAAGACGTCCTCCAACGCAGCGGTAAATAGCTTCGGGGAGATTACATCTCCCTGTCGCACTCCACGCTGCAAGTGGATTGGTCTCGTAGTCTGGTCCTGTATACGTACTGACATAGTGGCGTTTTCGTACAAGCACTTCAACACTTGGATATACCGGTAGTCAATCCGGCATCTCTGCAGCGACCTCAATACAGCCCAAGTTTCCACCGAATCAAAGGCTTTCTCATAGTCCACAAACGCTAAGCAAAGTGGCCGGTTATACTCTTCCGTCTTCTGTATAACCTGCCGCAGCGTATGAATGTGATCTATGGTACCAAAGCCTTTTCGGAATCCGGCTTGTTCGGGAGGCTGGAAGTCGTCAAACCTACGAGCGAGACGATTCGTAATGACTCTCGAGAACAACTTGTAAACATGACTCAGCAGCGAGATGGGTCTATAATTCTTCAGCAAGGTATTATCACCCTTTTTGAAGAACAGGACCACCACGCTCCTGTGCCATGCTTCCGGCGTTATACCCTCGTGAATGACGGAATTGAACAATCGCTGAAAGATCTTAAGTACCGGTTTTCCACCCGCTTTCAGGAGTTCCGCAGTGATTCCGTCATCACCTGGCGCCTTGTCGTTCTTGAGCTGTTTGAGAGCCATTCTAATCTCGTATAGGCTGACGTATGATCTTCATGGTTAATAGCAAACATTCTCTTTCAAATAAAAAAAAATGCGATACGGTCTGAAATCTCGAAGAAATTGGTGTGCATGGAAAAAAATATGAGCCGATTGCGCGCCGATATAAACTTCCTTTTTTTGAAGTCAATTATAAAGTATCTAACTTTATTTTAGAGTAAATGAAATACAAAAATGAAAATTAATTATTTTTTTTTGTTGGCAAGGGGGGCGCAGGCGGATTTTCGCACCCCGGCGTCCAGTGTGGTTAAGACGACCCTGTCTATGCAATGGTCTGATTCCAATCGAATGTGCTAGATAACATCCAAAGTCAGTAACATATTTGGTAATGTCTTGAAATAATAAGTTTTAAATATTTAAGAATCGACCTTAGCCTAAACGACACAAACAGCAAAAGGCGTTAGCTTAGTTTATTTACAAATAGCAAAAGCTCTTTGTTAATAAACTAAGTCAATTTAGAAAAAATGCATAAAAGAAGTGTCCCAATGAAAATAAATGATTGTTAAAAATCAATGGAAGAAGAGTCCAACATTTCAAATGCACCAAAAATCTTCTAAAGATGTAAGAATTGAATTGGAACCTGAAATATCTGTAGCAAAATGCAATGATCTGAAAAGTTTAATGCAAATATAGAACAATATCAATACGGTTTTATACTTCAAATGTTCTAAAAAAAACTCTAAAATTATCAAGCAATGAGTTGTCTTCTATTTAAGAGTACTACTATTTTCTATTTATTGTCATCGAACCAATTTTGACAAGCGACTCACGTCATTAATCTGATACTTTTATAAGCTTTATATCATGAATTAATAGCTGAGTGAGCAAGACTTTTCAGGCAGTTACGACAAAATTACTTCTATTATACTATTAGGCTTAAGGTGTAAGATTCTTTTGACGTGATAACGTCTTATAAATCAATGAACACCAGCTGCACGCACGACAAAGTGTCACGTTCCACCTGAGCCTGAGGGTGAAAGCGAGAGCCCGGAACAAGCGATAGAGAGGCATGATCGGCCCAAGCGTTGGCTTGTGACACATTTATTCATCGATGTTTCTTTATGACGTTATCACGTAAAACTATGGTCCGTAAACCGACTTTACAGACAACCAATTTTTTTTATTTTATTCCAAAATTTTTCGATATTATTATATTAAATTGATTACTCATATTTTTTTGTTATACTATACTAGATGATGCCCGCGACTTCGTCCGCGTGATTTAAGGTTTTTTGATTCCCACGGGAACTCTGTAATTTTCCGGGATAATAAGTAGCCTATGTGTTAATCCTGTTTATAAGCTATCTCCATTCCAAATTTCCGCCAAATCGGTTCATTCGTTGTAGCGTGAAAAAGTAATAAACATCCATCCAAACATCCATCCATACATCCTCACAGGATATACTGCATCACAAAAAAAAAATTTTGTGATGCAACTACAAATTTACGATTTTCGGATTTTTTCCTTTACTTGTGCTACATGACATTGCTTCATGCCAAATTTCATGATTCTAGGTCAACAGGAAGTACCTTCTAGGTCTTGCGAGTGTTAAAATATGCGGCATAGACGGATCATAAAAGGCCGTATCTTTTGATTGCGTCGACTTAGACTTTGTCACAGCTACAAGGGATTGCAGACCTGAGTATTTGATACTATTTTCAACTTGATACCCTCCATATGTTCCTGAGAAAAAGGGTATTGACAGACGGACAGACAGACGGACAACGAAGTGATTCTAGAAGGGTTCCGTTTTTAGTACGGAGTACGGAACCCTAAAAATGAGAGTTATGACAGTTTAAAAGGTAAAATTTTGTTTGGTCCTCCTGAAAATTAGGGGTTTGTCGCTTACAAAATTTGAAATATCCAGCATCGATGTATCGGATTACACACGGACCTCGGATTACAAAGGGCGTAAAGGACATTTTGGCCAAAACTTGAACTTTTTAATGGTATCATACTCAGTTTTTAACGCTCTTTCGATCTGTCTTATTTACGTCTCAATATTCGCTAAAAATGTCGTTGACGATCTAGATTTTTGGTGTTCTTAAACATGAATTTTCGAATATTAAATAAATCACTACTAATGGTACTACACTATGTAATGCATACATAGCATAATATCTATTAAGTATATTGTAAAAGTATTTTGAAAGAGCAACTGCCGAGTTTCTTGCTGGTTCTTCTCGGCAGGAACGGCATTCCGAACCAGTGGTAGACTCATTGACGATTGTAAAAAAACTTGTAAAAGTTTATTTGAATAAAAAAACATTTCTATTCTATTCTATTCTAATGGTCGTAAAGCTTGAGCTAAAACATAATATCATCAAATTTTTTTTTTTAATTTTAAAAAGTAAAAAATATTCATATCTATTTCTTCTTTATCAACCTATAAACGTCCACCCGCTTTCAGGAGTTCCGCAATGATTCCGTCATCACCAGGAGCTTTGTTGTTCTTGAGCTGTTTGAGAGCCATACTAATCTCGTATAGGCTGACTGACATCTGGGACATCTTCGGTATAGTTCATAAATCATAACGAATAATTGATCGTCATAGTCACCGTCGTTGGCAACAGTTTTTGATTGACAATTGCACTGTCGATTCAACGAAATACAGTCGATTATCGAGTGCAGGCTCGCGTCACCGTAGAAAAAATATGTCGATAATATGTCGGGTCTCGTGACGTCACCACGCTCCTGCTTCCCTTGATGGATTAAATATAAAATATTTCTTTCTAAAATGTTTATAGTTTTTAATGCGCTTGATTATTTTTTTGGATATTTTGATACTTGATACAAATAAAATAATTGTAATCATATCAATAAAAAAAATGGATGGAGAAATTTTGCACTGTGAGTAAAAGGGTAGTTTTTGAAAAAAATATAGTCTCTTGGTATATTGTTTGGATTTTCAAGTTGTAGGTACAAAACGGCTATAAAAGGACATTCCAGTGAAAAAAATTCACAGAGCAATTTTTCGCTGCAAGTTACACTGAAAAAACGTATTTTTCAAAATTTGGTGGTTTCGACTAGGAGTATATTTTGGATATTTTATATTTTGTTTCTAGACTTTACATGAATGTTTCAGGTGAAGAAAGTTTTGACCGAGCATTTTGCCGAACTGAGATATTAAGCATAAAAGAGTTTAGGTAAAAATACCTAACTTCCGTTCTAATTTTTTTTTGGATATTTATAAAATACGTTTAACTACTGATACTTTATCATTCTGTAAAGTTTCGTCGCCTGAGGAATTGATGTTGGGGTCCACTAGCTTCATTGCCTAGACTAATAGTAGAAGATAAGAATTCAGACCCCCTGTCATTTACCATAAACTTAGGAATACCGTATCTTAATATAAAATGATTAACTAAAGACCTAGCTACAGTTACAGTTTCCTTATTTGCTAATGGATATGCTTCTACATACTTAGTTAAATCGCACTGTATGGTAAGTATATAAACGTTACCCTCTACGTCCTTATCCAATGGACCCATCAAATCCAAATAAATTTTTTCAAACACACACGTGGCGGTTGTCGTCACAACCATGGGCTCAACGGTATGCCTTGAATATTTCATCTTTTGACATTTTACGCACTTACGAATAAATTCACGGACGTCCTTTTCTATATTTGGCCAATAAAATTGTCGTTTTATATTATTTACCATTCTACGTACCCCTGCATGCCCGCTAGTGGGTAGCAAATGATAATCGTTAATAATAAACTTTTTATCATTTTCGTCAATTATTCTTTTAACGCCTCGCAAGATACAAATTCTTGGTCCTTGGTAGTAACCATTACTTTTTATTTCATTAATTAAACTTTTAATAAACATTTCATTTTCATTATTTTTTATAATACAGACTTCGTCGACGTTTATATTCTTACAAAATTCACTCAATTTAATTACAAATTCGGCTCGCGTAAATTGTAATCTATAATCAAGATTTACGTATATTATATTTTTGCAAGAACTATACATGAAACACTCACTTTTCGTGCTTATCAATTTATTTTTTTCTAATTCTCTCAGCTTTTTACTTTCCATTAATAACATTTCTACAGAATTATTAGGAAACCTTAATATTTCCACGACTCGCGGTTGATCAGGCCGTTTGTCATTGGCTACACTAGGGATTACACTCCTATCGAAATGCCTTTCACGTTCCTCTTCCTCTCTTCTCCTCTGTGCTCTGGTCATAACAGCCATGATATTATTACTCATCTCCTTTAACTCGTCTGAGGTAACTATTATTCTAGATAACGCGTCTGCGACCGGATTATCTTTTCCTTTTACATACAAAATTTTATAGTCATACTCTTCTAACGTTAAGCGAAATTTTAATAATCTACTACTAGGATCTTTCATTCCAAACAAATATAACAATGGCTTGTGGTCAGTCATAATAGTAAAAGCTTTTCCAAACAAATATGGACGAAAATATTTAATACCCCATACAATAGCAAGTAATTCCTTTTGAATAGTTGGGTAGTTTTTTTCTGCCTTATTCAAGGGCCGACTAGCGTAAGCTACGGGTCGTAAATCTTTATTGCAAAGTACGGCTCCTATCGCTGTACCAGATGCATCGGTTTGTAGGATGAACTCACTATTTGTTGAAAAATCAGGATATTGTAGAATAGGTGGGGACATTAAAGCTTCTTTCAGTGATTGGAATGACTGTTCACACTCCATTGTCCACAAAAACGGTACATTTTTTCTGCATAACCTATTTAAAGGTAATGTTACTTCAGCAAAGTTTTTTATAAATTTCCTATAATAATTACTAAAAGCAACAAAACGCCTTACATCATCTGAATTCTTCGGTATAGGATAATTTTTAATAATTGAAATTTTATTTGGATCTGGTA
Source organism: Oeneis ivallda (assembly GCA_029955525.1). Lineage (NCBI taxonomy): Eukaryota > Metazoa > Arthropoda > Insecta > Lepidoptera > Nymphalidae > Oeneis > Oeneis ivallda. The sequence goes on from JARPMR010000006.1 coordinate 22,870,247, forward strand.
ATATACCATCCTTCGTCACACTGTGTCCTAAGTATACTATTTCCGTTTTTAAAAATTGACATTTACATGGATTTAGCTTTAAATTTACTTTTCTCAACCTTTGAAAAACATCCAGAAGATTTTTATTATGTGTTTCTAAATTTCTACCAAATATAACAAGATCGTCGAGGTATATAAAACATTTTTCATAAGTAAGGCCTGACATTGCTACTGTCATTACGCGCGAAAAAGCACTGGGACTTATTTTTAAACCCATCGGTAATCTTTTCATTTGATACTGTCCTGTATTCGTTGTAAATGCTGTGGCATTACGACTTTCGGGAGAAAGTGAAACTTGATAATAGGATTGACTTAGATCTAAATGAGAAAAATAAACAGCTCCTGACAATGAATCTAAAATTTCAGTGATATTTGGTAATGGGAACTTATCGTCTTGTATTTTTTCATTTAGCTTTCGATAGTCCACCACTAATCTCCAACTTTTACCTGTATCCGACTTTTTTGGTACTAATAAAATAGGGCTGGACCACTCACTGCACGTTTCTTCGATAATGTCATCTTGTAACAATTTATTTATTTGCCTCTCAACTTCGGGTTTCAAACTGTTAGGAATTCGATAAGGTTTAGTATATACGGGTTTCGAGTCTTGTTTTAAAACAATCGACTGCTCATAAACTTGAGTTGTTGTAAGTTTATCACCTGGCAGTTGAAATATGTCAGCATATTTTGAGCAAAGGGACTCAATTGTTTGACGTTCGTGAGAACTCAAGTGGTCTAACTTTAACAACGATAACAAAATACTTGAACGTTTGGAATTCGACTCGAGTTTACTAAATGAACAAAGATTGTAATTTTTTAACAGTTCTAAATCGGGTTTAAAAATAGGTAATAAAATATTATTGTCGCCTGTATTGAGAATTCGTATCGGAATAATACCTATTGTTTTCCGGTTTTACTATAACACTTGCCAAAAATATGTTTTCCTGAATCTGTTTCGGAAGTACAATACATTCTTCAGTTATATTTGTATCTAACTGTATATAATGTATAGATTCACATCGGGGCGGAATATTTAAAAATTCCTTACTAATTACTGGTCTCCTATACAACGTTAAGTTATGACATTTTTCATGATTTTTTAAAGTTAAAATAGAGTTTTCTAAATCAAACGTCACTGAATTGAATTTATCGAAAAAATCTTGGCCGATGATACCATCTGAGTGACATGGTAGTTTTTCAAATAAATAAAATTTATGTTTAAAATACGAATTATCGTGAGTTTTTACAGTTAAATAAACATAACCCTTCGAAATACTTTTTCCTCCAATACCGTTAATAACAATATTGTCTGTATAAATTTGTACATTTTTTGGTAAAATACAAGCATTTACAGCTGATAACGATGCTCCAGTGTCAAGTAGCCAAAAACACCTAGTATTGTTCACATATAATGCGATGTAATTTGCATTACTTATGCACATGTCAAAATGTTATGTTCTTTAGGCACGAAAAAACTGTTTTTTACTTTGATTGCTTTCTACTGCATCTTGAGACTGAGACATGTTATTATCATTACTAGTTTTATACTCAATTCGCCATAATTAATTTGCTTATGTTGTCGAGGCAGAGCACAATTGCTAAAATTACGGTAAATTCGACGTCGATTCGGTTGCGTATATCGTCCTCCTCGATTATAGTTATGAGTCTGATATTTATGTGAATTGTTGTAGTTATTTGAATTTTCTCTATATTGGTTCGAATAACCACGAAAACCTCTCTGAGGATAACGACCACGCCCTCGAATCGAAGATTGATAAGATCCTCGAAACTTACCTTGAATATTGCCTCGCATATTCATTATTGAGGTCGAGCTCATTGAGGTCGATGCTAACTCCTCATCCTGCGCAGCTCGTACTGCGTCCTTCAGCTCCGTATAGTTTCTAGCTGAAATTATGGTACCTAAACGCTTATTGCGTAACCCATCCGAAAATTTTTTAATTGCCATCTGTTGGTTTATGGGTTTTAAAATTTCATACGCCTTTTCATTAGAATCAGCCTGAGAAATAGTTAAATCTACAAATAGTTCTTCAATACGTGAAGCATATTCAGAAATTGACATTTCATTTTGTGACATATTGTTAAGTTGTGTTAACAACGAATTAGGTGACTTTTTTGTTAGTAAAAACGATTTCATATCTTTCACCAAATCAGCGCACGAGTCATACTCTTGTTTGAGTCTAAGTTTAGCTGATTTACTTAATCTAGTTTTTAAAGCAAACGTAGCTAATTGTTTCCTACACTTTGGTTCGCTTAAACAACTCTCATAAAGTTCTAAACTATCAATAATTTTTTTCTAATGTCTCCTCTTTTCCATCCATCTCTGGAACCAAGCTTGCTGCCGTTTTTAAATTAAACGTCTCCATTTTTAAAAGAACGTTTAAATTATCTTGACAATATTCCTTAATTTTCTGAAAATTACACTACTAAATACTCTATTTATGTTACTTATTCTATGTTAGAATTACATTACATACCTTATTATTCTAATATAATAAAACGGTAAATCTTGAAGTTCATAAAATAATAACGTCATGATATCGAAGTCCGAAAACCGCTTTTTAAACTTTGACACTAATAAACTTTGCACTTATAAACTTTTTTTTTTAAATTACTGCGACGCTGGATTGATCCTCTTGATTTCCCTTAATACCATGACTGGACAGCCTCAGGATCCTTCGTAGAGCACCTTCACGTAGCTCATCAGTAATCACGCACATAATTTATTTTATTAAGTTCGTCCTTATTTAATAATTTATTTTTCGTAATAGTCCACTTTTGATATTTTATTTTTCACGTAGACTACTAATTTTCTTAATTAAATTTTTATTAAATTAGTCACTTCATTATAATATCAGTCAATAGTAAGATATTAGCCACATTATCATTTTTTTTTCTAATCACATTATTTTATAACTGTTTAGCCGTCGGGCTTCTTATTAGAAACGCATTATAGTTTTTTATATGCACTCGGTAACCGGACACCTCGGCTACGCGGCTTTAAGCGTTCGGCAGGGTCGCCATGTGGTGTGTAGGGTTCGATCAAGTTCGTTCGGGTTAAGGGATGTTTGAAATGACTACACTTGACGAGGTTTGAGTTAATACTGTTTAATAAAATACGATCACTTACTTATATATACTACAGGATAAAGGGAACCCAAAACCGAGGCCTGTGAAAGTCTTGCGCAAGCTAGACAACTATTGGTTGATAAAAAAAAAATCACCTTGTATGAACATACCAAGGCCCTCCCTTTTGCTCATATTCCAATACCCCACGTAATATGTGCCGTTGTGATACCACATCTTGCCATAACCGTGCCACTGTCCCCTCTTCCAGAAGCCGAAGTAAACGTCGCCATTCTCGTAGTATCGCCAGCCAACACCTTCTGGCTTACCTTTCACCCAATCCCCTCGATATTCCAAATAGAATGTGCCGTTTGGAAGTCTGTAACTTAGTGTTCCGAAGCCATGTCTAGAAAATTTTGTTAATAAGTACCATACTTAAGGTTATGTAATACATATAATATTGCAGAAGTTATTACCTAGTTGGTTCCTTACGATAGTATGGAATAGGTACCTATGTTTATGGTTGGTTCATATATTATTACCATCATTTTGGTAAAACGAAACTGGCCGGTACGTAAGTCTAGCGCTGAACGAAACGTGGAGGGGATATAGCTGCGCAAGGGTACTGTCGCGCAACGAATGACAACGGACGGATTCCGACTGGAGAGCCAAACGAAACGTGGAGGGGATAGCTGCGCATGGGTACTGTCGCGCAACGAATGACAACGGACGGATTGCGACTGGAGAGCCAAACGAAACGTGGAGGGGATAGCTGCGCATGGGTACTGTCGCGAACCGAATGACAACGGATGGAGTGCGACTGGAGAGCTAAACGAAACGTGGAGGGGATAGCTGCGCATGGGTACTGTCGCGCAACGAATGAAAACGGACGGATTGCGACTGGAGAGCCAAACGAAACGTGGAGGGGATAGCTGCGCATGGGTACTGTCGCGAACCGAATGACAACGGACGGAGTGCGACTGGAGAGCTAAACGAAACGTGGAGGGGATAGCTGCGCATGGGTACTGTCGCGCAACGAATGACAACGGACGGATTGCGACTGGAGAGCCAAACGAAACGTGGAGGGGATAGCTGCGCATGGGTACTGTCGCGAACCGAATGACAACGGACGGAGTGCGACTGGAGAGCTAAACGAAACGTGGAGGGGATAGCTGCGCATGGGTACTGTCGCGCAACGAATGACAACGGACGGATTGCGACTGGAGAGCCAAACGAAACGTGGAGGGGATAGCTGCGCATGGGTACTGTCGCGCAACGAATGACAACGGACGGATTGCGACTGGAGAGCCAAACGAAACGTGGAGGGGATAGCTGCGCATGGGTACAGTCGCGCAACGAATGACAACGGACGGATTGCGGCTGGAGAGCCAATCAGCGCCATGATACCTTATTTTCAACTTCTGCGCAATAACGGTCACCGCTAGACTTTCGTGCCGCTACCTGTATCATACTAAAATTAAAAATGGCACATTGTTTTTTCGGTGGACGACCCGTGCACCTACTGGCTTCTCCCACCAGTGGGTCTATTATTTTTCACATGGACGTCATAGGTAAATACCTACCTAGATAATTATATAGAGTTATATTTTTATGCCTGTAGAAAAGTAAGTTTAAACGATATCTACTTGGTATGTCGGGAAAACTAAGAGATCCCGTGGGAGTTATAAAAAACCTAGTTCCACGCAGACTACGTTGGTAAGTATCTACCTATTGGTCTTGTCCATCAACAGCCATTTGTAAAGAACTAGTTGGCTTGTAAGCAGTGATAGCCTAGTGGTTAGGACTGTGGTCTCCTATTCAGGGGGGTCGCAGGTTCGATCCCGCACCTCTGAATTTTCGGAGTCAAACGTGCGTTTAAGCAATTACATATCACTTGCTTCAACGGTGAAGGTAAATATCGTGAGGAAACCTGCACACCTGAGAGTTCTTCATAGTTCTTGAAGGTGTGTGAAGTCCGCCAATTCGCATTGGGCCAGCGTGGTGGACTATGGCCTATAACCCTTCTCTGAGATGGAGACCTCGCTCAGTAGTGAGCCGTTGATGGGTTGCTATGATGATGAGTTGGGTAGGTAGGTACCTTGAACTTAGCTTACCTAAATCCCTTATGCCAATCTCCTTCATATAATTTCCCAGTAAAAGTTAAAAATAATCCTTTACCTGTTCACCATTCAAAAAGTATTATTGAAATTAGGTAGTTAACAATAGTATAAGTACCTAAGTAATAAAAAGTTTGTGTCACAAATGTTGAAAAATGTTATCACCTACTAGCTGACACGGCGAACTTCGTACCGCCAACTTATCTATTATAAATTTTTTTTTGTTTGCTTTTTTTTTTATTAAGTATTAAAACCTTCCGTGGACCTTAAGGAACATACAAAAAAATAAATTAACCAAATTGGTCCATCCATTCTTGAGTTATGCGCTTACCAACATTCATTTTTATTTATATATAGAAGATAGATATAATAATATGTATATAATTGGTACATCTATGTACATATTAAATTATAAATACAATGCAAAAATATGTATCTGATTGTTCACGGCTTACCACTCAACCGATCTTTAAATAAAAGGCTTTCGTATCGAAAAAGGAATTAAGATACTTTTTCATAAAAACAATAAAGGTCTTGACATATCATACTAATATTAGAAATGCGAAAGTGTGTTTGTTGGTTTGTCCTTCAATCACGCCGCAACAGAGCTACGGATCGACGTGATTTTTTTGCATGAATAGGTATAGTTGAGGACCAGGGGGTCTATCGCGTTTTTTCTCAGTCCATAAAGGACTGCATCAATGTCAAAATATGAATTTGGGCTTCTCCTATTGGCGAAAACCATGTTTTGACATTGAAATAGTCCTTTAAGGACAGCGATAAAAGTTACGCGATCGCCAGGCTGGAGAGTGACATAGGCTACTCTTTCTCCCGGAAAATCCAAGTTCCCGAGGGATATTAAAAAGTAAAAACTAAATCTACGCGGACGAAGTCGCAGGCATCAGCTAATTAGGTATAAGATAAGGAGGACATAGTTCAAAGAACATTGTCGTTGAGGTGCTGGGAGCAGACCCCTATTAGTTGGACCAAGAACCTCAGACGAGTCGCAGGGAGCCACTAGATAGCGGCGCTAGATCGAGACGTGGAAGTTCACGACTGAGACCTTTGTCCCGCAGCAGACGTCAATCTGTTTATAAAGAAGATGTTGCGTAGACGCAGTTTGTTTCCATTTTTAATTTTACCTTCTTTTAAATCGTTTTTCCAGTCCCCCACGTACTTATCAAACCGCGATGTAAAAATCGCGTGGTGTACTCCGTTCTTTACAGATTTCTTCTCGGCTGCTGTCGATAGAGGTGTAAACTTTCTAGGTTTGTGATAAAAGGGCATATCTTTGTAAATACAATACAAACATTAAAAATAATCAGTCATCCAAATCTTAGAAATGGTCCAAAAATCACCAAAAATGGTCACGTTGACAAACAAAATATGTCAGGCCTAGATATTAGACTATGGAACTAGGAAGACTATAGTCGTAAACCCTAGTTCCATGTTTTAGACGTAGTCGTTATTCCTGATTCCATGATTATTATACTTTCCATAGTTAAATATTATTATACTTTTTGGTATTATAGATTCCACTTTAGTAAATATCATTCGTCTATGTAGATTCCACGTTTTAATTTTTTAGGTATCTCTTTTGAATTACATGGAAGATAGTATCTATCTCTACGTTTTACTTAGTGTTTACTTATGGTTCATTCCATACAGTAGAATCATATTAGTCGAATCATTTTTAACCAAGAGAATTTAACGCATGGAAGTACCTAGTAATCCATGATATAACCACTCCGTTTTATTCCATAACTTTAAAGCGTGGCGACATGACATCACGTTTTATAGGTGTCTGTCTTCTTTGCACTAAATGTGTACGAAATTGTGTTTGTTTGTTGGTTTGTCTTTCAATCACGTCGCAACAGAGCTACGACTAGTTCCCAGGGAATTTCAAAAATTGGATCCACGAGGACGAAGTCGTGGGCATCAGCTAATAACTAAATAAAAATGAATCAAAATGCCTCAATGCCTTATCTAAACTTTTATTACTATACAAATCTACAATATTCAAGCGGTTCCATGCGCTTTCTTCAACCCCCTACTGAGCTCCACAAGCTGTTGGTAGTGTTCTCTGAAGCCTTGTAAAGCTAAGCCATGCTGACTCTTCATAGCTGAATTGGTGTTAATGTATTTTTCTACGCACTCTATGCATTTGTTGTCGAGTTGGATGTCCTCTTCGGATAATTGTTCTTGTTTTGTAAGTTGTATTGGTGTGGGCAAAATCTGCAAGTGGCGAAAAAAAATCTAATAATATAACCACAGGATACAAGCAACTCAGAGAGTGAAAGTCCCTACCACCTATATCTAGAAGTGCACGTCTATCTGCCTGTAGTTTTTACCCTTTCCGAAATATTGGGACTCAAATAAAAAAGGGGGACTGCGCTCAGCTATTGGTTATTTTTAAAGTATCTACCACTCCCAACTTGGCTACTTAAATAAAAACGGGATTTTGGGCAACCTATCCCGCTCACAGTCATCACGACGAAATGCATCCTGAGGGCTACAAAACGGGACATCCCGCCAAAAGTACGACATCCGGCTACACCTCTTTTAATATAATTAATTGTACATAAAAAAACCTGTAATTAATGTATCAACGCGATCCTAACCAGCTGTGTATACTTAGCAGTGGTCGACTCGAGACTGATGTTTGAACCTCCCTGCAGCGCGAATTCCGCAGTCATGATAGTTTTTAGGGTTATCTCGCTCAAAATAGAAAAATTAAAACGTTTTTTATAATCTATGAATCCTATTTCATTATTTTTTAGAACAGAATAGAAATATTTTTTATTCAAATAAACTTTTTTACATATGCTTTTGAATCGTCGATTAGTCTACCACTGGTTAGGAATACCTTCCTACCGAGAAGAACCAGCAAGAAACTCGTCGGTTGCTCTTTTTAAAACAAGTTTACAATACAATAAGTACTATGTTAAGTATGCACTGTTTCCACAATGAGGGGAAGTCCCAAAAATGCACACTACTTACAATTCAATACATGTTAAGACGGGCAGACAGAAAGTAGCCCTATTCCCGCCGGTTGCACCCGTTCACGAGCATGACGCATGACCCAGCCGTTGTTTCGCTCAACCATATTTGAGGGAACGTAGCAACTGGCATCACACACATATTCATAATTTCATTAATTCTTGGTTAGTGTCGTCGTGTCTATTCAACTTGCCTGTGTCACTAGCGCACTACTCTCTTCACCACTGGCCAGGTCACTATGTATAGCTTGTCGCAAAGCTACTAACAACACTGCGTCGCGGATGGCGCCAGTCTGCACTAGCTCTAACATCAGGTTGTCCATACTTTTGTGCCATGTGAGGTAGAACGCTAGGGGGCCGAAGTGGCGAGTAGACCTGAAAATATGCAATATCATTGCTATCTACATATATTTTTCCTCTTTTGAACAAGTATAAAAACTGTAATCCAACTGGAAAATTGGATGTTTAATCCGTCATATTGATTTGGTTCATTTATTTATGTCAATTAAAAACACAAAACACATTGGAGTGGTGAAAAAAGCTGCCGATAGATAGCGCTAGTAGTATTCATAAACGCTGACATAGACAAATAAAATTGTTTTTTGTTGGTATATTTTCAGTCATACTTCCTACCATCCTACTGATATTATAAATGTGAAAGTTTGTGAGGATGGATGGATGTTTGTTACTCTATAACTCCACAACGAATGAACCGGTTTGGCTGAAATTTGGAATGGAGATAGCTCATACCCAGGATTAACACTTTTTATCCCGGAAAATGACAGAGTTCCCGCGGGAATTAAAAAAAATCGACGCGGACAAAGTCGCAGGCATATTGTAATATTTTTAATTTTTTATATTTATGAACTCGGAGTTATCTTCTTTTTCATTTGGCAACCCACTCGATATAATATAAAAAAAATCAGAGACCCCCACTGATTTGGGTATGACATCCGCCATATTAATTTTGTTCATATAAAATACAGCCTATGTCACCCAGACCAAAATAACGAATCGATTGACACTCAAATGGCCTCAGTAGTTTAGGCACCACGGTGGAACATTCGTAAATAGTCACGTACATACATACATAGACTGTCAAAAACATAACCCTTCCATTTGGCTTTGCCATAGACAGGTAAAAAAGTGATAATTATATGAAATCAAATCTCCAAAACTTGTTATCTTGATCAGATTTCGGACACGGCGACAACTGAACAACTGTAGATAAATTAATAATAATTCAATTAAAACGATACTACACTTGCGTGCAAAAATATCGACCTACCCCGCGGTTTTCTATTTGGAACAAGATATCTCGAAAATATCCATAAATAAAAAATAACTTTTATTACCGTTTGATAGATGAAAAGGTAAGGTTTCAATAACTGTATTGCAAATTGGAACTGAAAATTGATTACCAACTTTACAGGCTTAAAACGAAAAACGGCTTAATCAACATTAAATTTTAATCATTGATTTCAATAACATTAAAGAGTGTTCATGTAAAAAAAACACAAATAAACTTGTTTCAATAGCACATATTGCCACCCCTTGTCGTGATTGTAACCTCCATCTCTCCATCTCAATTCTCATCTAGCCATCATCTTCATAGACCTTATCAATTCCTGTGAGATACCATCCCACTCCTCTTGGATAGCCACTTTTAAGTTTCTGGAGGGTTTCTGGGTAGGGTATAAGCTCTGCCCTGACCCTCCTTTTAAGCTTATCCCATAAGCAGCATCAAAATTTTGGAAATATCGTGTTTCAAACAGAAAAGCGCGGGGTGGGTCGACTTTTTGCACGCAAGTGTATATTTTACATAGGTGGTAACTTACACTTAAAAGACTCCAGAAACTTTTATTTTAACTCATTTGGTTTTGAAATAAATTATACATATAAACAACTAGCTTATGCCCGCGACTTCATCCATGTGGATGAAGTCGAGTAGAGAAGAGTAAGATTTTTAATATCCCAGTTTTGTCAGGATAAAAGGTAGCCCATGTCTTTCTCCAGGCCCTCAACTAAACCCATGCACAAAATCACGTCAATAGATTGCTCTGTTGCTGTGTGATTGAAGGAAAAACAAACAAACTATATTAGTAAGCTTGATAATCCACTTACCTAAGTAAATTATACAGACTATTCATATCAACGTGCTGGTATGTGACACTGGTAATCTTATGGTAGGTGGGCTCATCTGGCTCGTACTGCACACAGGCTCTGTCTAACACATATTCATACTTCTGCCTTTCCAGAAGGCTGTGGAACTTCTCTTCATTCTCAAAGATCAAGGGCTCTCTTATTTTCCGACCCTGCATCGGGAAATATATCTGTAAGCAGTTTTTCAAAAAAGTGAGCATCTTTTGGATTCTGTACCTACTCAAAATAAAAACTGAACACTTCTTGATTGAATTTGAATGTTAAAATCATTATAAAAATTTTATAAGTGTTTAGGACTCAATATATCAAATCCATTATCTTTTTAGGCAAAATAACCAAAATGAAAAGTGCAGTTTGGGCCCACACAATGAATTTTTTGTGACAACAGCTAATTTTTTTTTAGTGTTGTTAGAATCCTTTTTATCCCAAAATATCAAGAAGTTCCCAATGGATTTTGAAAAAACTTAAACCGTAAAAAGTATGCAGAAGTACCTGATTCAATCTTTTTCTTACATCATGATCACAACTCCTCAGAGTGCCATCGGGATCCCTGGAACAATTTTCCTGATCAATTCTAAGTTTAATATAACACTTCACAAAGAAAACTGAAAATTTGTGGCTAATTTTAGAGTGACATCTATAGATGGCACTTTCAGTAAGCGCAGACTCAAGACTGAGTTAAAACGAGACAGATTTACTTCAGGACATATTTGTGTCTATTTTTTAACTCTAGAGTCTTGAGCAGAGCCAGAGTATGATCTACTGATCTCAGCGTCAGACCTATAAAATGTTTGAGTATACAAGATAATCCCAGACTGCAATCTCACCTGATGGTGAGTGATGATGCAGTCTAAGATAGTAGCAGGCTAAGTTGAAGGAGTTCTGTCTGTCTGTTTAAACACCATCATGCTGTAATGCTAAATCATCTTTTGGTGGCATGTCCTTCATGGTAGTGGTAATTAGCCACATCCAGCCTCCCACCAGACCAGATCAGAGATAATTCAGGAATTATAAACCCCCAAATTGACCTTGCTGAGTTTGCTCCCAGTTATAAGACCACAGCACTCACCACTGTGCCAGGGAAGTCGTCAAAGACCACAGTGTTCACCACTGCACCAGGGAGGAAAAGATAAAGCTAGTAATGCATAATTTTACATACCTTTCAACAATCATTCTGTGTTCATTATCAACACCAAAACTGATGTCTGTGAACAGGTATCTGGCTGAATCATAGCCTACCAAAGCTGGGTCTTTTGATAATACATCATCAATTGGCTTGTGTACCTGCAATTAATTCAGTTTGCAGTTAATTAATTGTCAGGTATATTTATATCGTCCAAGTTGGCCCCACAGATAATCAGATAAATATCAAGAGTAATTTGCACAAACAACAATATATTGCAATCCATAATATTCCAATAGTTAGAGAGCTGTGCTTGGAGTATCTCCCCATCATATCATAAATACTAATAAATGCAAAAGTCCTTCAATCACACTGCAACAGAGTTACAGATCAACATGACTTTTTGCATGGGTATAGTTGAGTACCGGGACAGTGTCAAAGGCTACTTTTTATCAAGGAAAATCAAAGAGGGATTGTAAAAATAAAATCCATGCGGACGAAGTCATGGGTATCAGCTAGTGATTTAATGGAAATGAATTATCAGTAGAAGAACCAGCCCCCCGATTGTCTACAGAATTCTGGTTACACTGAAGCAGTTAGGTTTACCCACCAGCAGAACTTACCTTCACTACCGGTGGCATCTGTAATAACCTTTCAGCACTTTTGTTTGCTTTCAACTTTTCAATCTGGAGTTCCTCATCTGTCAAAAACTTATATTTAGGAGTTCGAAGCACCGAAACATTGGTGTTGTTCCTTTTTCGGAATATTTTAGCAAAATCAGGCCGCGTTAAGCGTTTCAATAATACTTGAATTCCAGAAGAAAAGAACTTTGGTGCTGGATCCTCTCCATCTGAATAGACATAATTACATAATAATTATATCGCTTATTTTGGAGAAATCGATTTTAAATATTCATTTGAAAACATGAAATAGGTACTCATAACTCACCATAGATCGACGGAACTAAACTTAATTTCCTAGAAGAAATGAAGAGTAACTGTGGTTCGTTGTACCTAATTGAAGCAATTTTAGCATTTCTTTGCACTATTTTAAATAAAGACATGATTCCCGAGGCTCTTTTCAATTATTAGAAATTATAAATATTTGTTTTGTAGTTTTCATAATTTATAACCTCAAATTTTTTTTCATTTTTTTACTGGTATAACGGGTCTGGGTTCTAGCCATAGACCGTTCTAGCCATTTTTTGTTAGGGTTTTGAGTCTTAGATCATAGATAAGTAGACCAAGACTATGGTAAAAGTATTGTAGATTGAATAGGGAATAGACAATAGTCCTTTCGAGTTATAAATATGAATAGTCCATGTTCTCTACCTACCATTCTTTTACCTCCTAAACGAATGATATTTACTGTCAAAATTTTACATATAGGGTATTTGACTACTTTTAGAAAATCATCTTAATTCTAAGATAAAGGATCCCATAGATTTGACATGGTAATAATAATACCAGCAACGAACGAGATAGATAACACAAAGTGTTCGTAAGAGCGATAGAGACGGACATAGTGTTTTTTCTCTTTGTCTCCGTACATGCTTTTTTTGTCTGCCACGAATCGTATACGAGGCAGACAGTGAGGAGTGAATTTTTTGATGGTGTTAAAAATTGCATTTTGGACTAAAGCTAGTGCGTAAATTACAAATATTCTGTGTTGTTACACGCCCTAAACTTTATATACAATGGTAAATTGTAGTGTTATTGGCTGTAAGAGTCGCAGTGAACGAAAAATCGAAAACATAACCTTTCACACGTAAGTTTAAAATAACCCTTTTTAAGCGTAGTAAATAAGTATAGAACTATTTGATACGGTTAGTTATATTGAGTAGTGTTCTAATTTGCATTGAAATTATGTAAATTATTGGTAAAATAACATATCTTAAATGCATTTTATGTTGTATTAACCGACTAATAAAGTATGTCATCTAGAGTAATCGTGGGGCGACTGGGCGACTGACTATTATTACGTATTCTTAATTTAGCCAGGTTATAAGCATTTCAGGGTAACCATGTACAGAATAAACAAATTACCCATTTTTGTGGGAAAATATAGTTTTATAAAAATTTTCAGGTTTCCTAAAGATGAGAAAGTGCGTGACGTGTGGATAAAAGCTACTGGACGGCGATATTGGAAGCCTTCTGTAAATGCCCGTATATGCTCTAAGCATTTTGAGAGTCGATCATTTCGTAGAACTCTGCACAAGGTGTTTTTAGATAAGTCGGCTCTTCCAAAATTATTTGTACATGTAAGTATATTATTGTTAAAAATCTAGTAAATGTTCAAAAGTTTAAATTTATTAAATGTTTAATATTTGTGTAAATTTTCATTTTATGTTGTTTTACGTTCAGGATTCTATGTTTGAAGTCGTCGACAATCAAGCTCAAAGTGTTCAACAAGATGACAATGTGATGATTGTGGTAAATACAACACAATACAGTTTTAGTATTGTTAGAAATCAATAACTTAATAAGGGTTCCGTACCAAAATGGTAAAAATGGAACCCTTATGGTGAGACTTTCTCCGTCCGTCCGTTCGTCCGTCTGTCACAGTCGATTATTTCAGTAACTATTAAAGCTATCGACATGAAATTTGGCATAGTAATGTATAATAGTGGCCCAACATCATTGGAATAAAGAAAAATCGAAAATTATTTTTAGTTTTATTAAAAAAGGCGGAAAATCGGGGGTTTGAAATTTCAAAGTAAAATAACTATAAATAACTATACCGAGTGAGGTATCATATGAAAGGCCTTTAATAACTATATTTTTCCTGTAAAATATACATAAATCTCTAATGACCGTAATTATTTCAGACTAGCTGATGCCCGCGACTTCGTCTGCGTGAACTTAGCCTTTAAAATGCCTCGGGAACTCTGACTTTGCGGGATAAAAAGTAGTTCAACTATAGGTACCCCTGCAAACAATCACGTCGATTCGTAGCTCTGTTGGGGCGTGATTGAAGGACAAACGAACGCACTTTCGCAGTTATAATATTTCACTATATAAAGTGCAAGTGCATATAGTCGACGTGGTTTTTTAGGGTTCCGTACCCAAAGGGTACCAACGGGACCCTATTACTAAGCCTACGCTTAATTACTAGCATAGTTTTTTTTTGTATTAACAATAAACCTCTACAAACAAAGTTAACGATAAATAAGCAAATTAATATAATATTATCGTTTTACTTTTGGAGTACGGAACCCTCGGTGCGCGAGTCCGACTCGCACTTGGCCGGTTTTTTTAGTTATTTTTTCTTAATTTCAGAGTACTCATATGACTGATGAGATCAATAGATCATACGAAGAGATAGAAAGAAATTCAGGTGTTGTAGAATCTGTAAGTATTCAATAAAAAAACGGTCACAGAGTTATTATTTTTATCTGCTTTGTCTTGCAGTTTTGCAGACAGTAAAAAAGAAACAAAAAACAAACTTGTTACTCAGGAAATATAATTTGAAATATTTCATTAGTCAAGATTATTTTGTTTGTGTGTTCTAGTGTTCACGACAGCAAGATAATGAAGTTCCAAGCACTTCCCAACTGTCAGAGGTTATAACACCTCGTAAAAAGAAGCTTATAACCCAGTTGAGAAAAAAATCATTACTTGCTGATTTGAGAAAAAAGAAAATAGCTGTACTAAAATCAAGAACAAGGAGACTACAAAAGAAAAATTCGAAACTATGTGATATTATTACTAACTTACAGTCAAAATCTTTGATAAATCAAGAAACTGCGGATTTATTAGCGTCAGAAAATGATCAAAGCAATGATTTTTTGAAACCCGAAAAAAGTAAATTTTCCAAAGAAGTACGCAAATTTGCTCTTCATTTACATTTTATCAGCCCACGAGCTTACAATTTTGTAAGAGATAATTTTAATACTTGTCTGCCTCACACCCGCACTTTGGCACGATGGTACCAGTCGATAGATTGTGAGCCTGGATTTACTAAAGAGTCTTTTAAAGCTCTTTCGCTCTTAGTAAAAAACAACCCAAGCAAAAAATATAAATGTTGCTTGATTTTTGACGAAATGGCTATTCGTGAGTCTGTTCAGTGGGATGGTAAAAGTTATATAGGTTTCGTCAATATTGGCCAGTATTTAGACAGTGATGTCCAACCCATTGCTAGTGAAGTCTTAGTTTTTATCCTGACATCAATCAATGGTAGCTGGAAACTTCCTGTCGGTTATTTTTTAATAGACAAGGTTAGCGCCGAACAAAAGGCTTCTTTAGTTAAAGTTTGTTTAGATATGATTGATGAATGTGGATTAGAAGTTGTTAATATTACATTTGATGGATGTCCTGCCAATTTTGCCATGGCAAAAGTACTGGGTTGTCGAATAGATGGAGACGATGAAATAAATCCCATATTTATTCACAAAGATAAAAAAATATCCATATTCCCAGACCCTTCTCACATGTTGAAATTAGTTAGAAATACTTTAGGTGACAAGTTAACGCTTTCAGATTCAGAAGGGCAAATTATAAGTTGGGGATACATCCAAAACTTAGTAAAATTGCAAGAAAGTGAAGGATTTAATGTGGCAAATAAGCTTAAAAAGTCTCACATCCATTTCAAATCCCAAATAATGAAAGTGAAGTTGGCAGCGCAACTATTAAGTGCTTCAGTAGCTGATGCAATAGAATTTTGTAGAGAAAACCTCAAAATTGAAGAATTTAAGAATTCCGAAGCTACTGTTCATTTCATCAGACAATTTAATAATTTATTTGACATAATGAACTCTCGAAATTTGAATTCCTATGGATACAAAAAACCCCTTAGTTCAGCAAATCATGAAACTATCAAACAATATTTAGAAAAATTGTTTGATTACATAAGATGTTTAAAAATCGATGATAAAAAGATTATTGAAACAAACAGAAAAACTGGCTTTAAAGGTTTTTTAATATGTATAAAAACCCTCCTATTCTTGTATCAGCAGCACATATTGAATGGCAGCTTAGACTTTCTTAGTACTTATAAACTAAGCCAAGACCATATAGAAATATTTTTTAGTGCTATTAGGGCAAAAGGCGGATTTAATAATAACCCGACCGTCACGCAGTTTAAATCTGCATATAAAAGGCTATTAATGCACGGGGAATCAAAACATTTAGCGGGAAACTGTGTTCCTCTCAGTGACATAAGCATTTTAAGTTACAATAACCCTGAAATTGCCATTAATTGTACCACCGACCGAAACAGATTAATCGAAGAAGACAAAGATATCCAAGAGTCTTTGGAGACAGAAATTATAATTCCCGAAGATCATGATTACATTGCTAATCCTACAAGGTTGACAGAATTTTCTAAATCGATAATAGTATATATAGCTGGTTTTGTAGTAAAATCGTTAAAAAAACAACTGAAATGTGAAGAATGCCTATCATACCTCACAACATCAGAAAAAAATGAAACCACTCTTCAATTTAAAAAAGACAAGGGTGGTCTTCATTATCCATCAATTTGCGTGGTAAAATTGTGTGAAATTGCCGAACAAGTTTTTAAAAAATTTAAAATAATTAACAAGTCTAATACAATTGATTTTCTTTTACAGGAGTGCGTAAAAAAATGTGTGGGAATTAATTTATTTAGTAACCATGATAACAGTAATGGTCATTTTGTTACAAACCATCATTATGTTTTACTGATTAAATCTATTTGTAAAAAGTACTTAAATGTCAGAATTTATTACTGCACAACAGCATTTCTGATGATTGGAGTATGATACATGACATAAGTCCAATTTTTTATGGCGATTTCAAATCTATGACTGAAACTTCGGTATCAGCTTTAGTTAAAAAAATATGACATACTTATGTAATTTTTGTAATAAAATACTGTATTTACAAAAATAATTTAAAAAATTATATTCTAAAATTGATAAAAATTTTCTTTTATACGATTTTCTTGCTGTAGCTGAAGGCAGAGAGCTATTCTGTATGCTTTAGCAATAGTCAGCTATCATATGGGCGTTCCAGGAGCCTTGTTAGCGTCCATCCTTCAATCCTCCATCGTCCGGAGGTCCTGGTGGAATCGCTCGCCCTGTTTTTCACTTAGATCCTCAAGGGTGGCGGGAAAATGGTCCAGGTGGTTGTGAAGAAAGTGTTACTTGATACTCGTGTTACATCCAAACCTTTGGAAGTGACTCATTAGTAGTTCGACATGTTGAGAAAAGTCCGAACTTTTCTTGTTTCCCAAAAAATTTTGAACAAGCCACTACTAAGTTTCTTTCTTTTAGCCTAGCAGCCAAAATTTCTGAAGCAGATTTCGACAGTCCCAGATCCCTGATAAGGTTGTTTTAATCATTTTGGTTCAACGGTTTTGGTGTTTCCAGGTCGCATTCAAAGTCACTATCACTTCTGTCGGTTATCGCTTATGCATAGGCTCCTCCTGTGGAGTACCAGCTTGAAGTTCAGGACTCAAGTAGTATTTTAGGGCTCAAAAGATGTCTATGTGCCGACCACATGCAAGGATATTCCCATTTGGATCGATTTTTTCGGTTAATGCCAGTTATGTTCACCAAACAAAAATAACAGTTGTCGTGGTGGTTCACGGGTTCATTCCAGATCAAAGCGGTTTTGTACCTGAATCTGTTCCTTTTCTTATTTGTCCACAAATGTAGAAACTCAACACACGTTTTACATACCTTTTGCAGAATCCAAGGCTTGTCTTTTATTTCCAGTGGGTGACCAAAGTAATTTTTGTAGGCCTCAAATACAAACGCTGTCACATTCAAACGGTTTTCTTCAAACATAATAATTCCGCAAATGAAACAAATTTGATTTGGATCATTCACAAAAACTCTTTTGGATGATGCCATATCAAATTATAGTGAAAATACTTAATATTATTTTAACTATCAGCAAATTAAAACTCTAACACAGTAAATTTTTAGTGATAGCTATAACTCGTAAACAAGAGCTGTTACAAAAAAAATGAGGGTATATTAAGAATTAGTGACATCAAATTAGTAAACATCAAGTGACAAAGTACATTCATCAGGCAAAAGTTCCAATTTTGTTGTTATTATACAAAAAATATGATAAACAAAGGTAAAAATGTTCGGAATCTTTATAACAAACTTATACTGTTTAAAGGACAGTAAACATCAGCTGATTCATTGGTAAAAAATTATGAAAAATATAAATGAATAAACGAATTAGCAATTATATTATTTATGTTTTTCTTCTACCCCATTTCCACTCATTTATTTCTATAACAGAATAATACGGGATGTGAGTACACAAAAGCATTTTTAATTTTTCAGTGGAAAAAGTTGTTCACTAGGGTAACATTGTTTTTGCACGTACTTAGATTGCTGTCCCTTACGGGTGTACGCACATGTCAAATCTATGGGATCCTTTATCTTAGTCTTAATTTGTTAATAATGCTATGCTGAAGCTAACAAAACGTATATTTCGGCATAATTTTCAGTATTTTTCATAAAAATCGAGAAATAAATTCAAAAAAATAAATTGCCGCCGAAACGTTCCATTTGTTCTCATGACGTCACAGTTCACATTTCAAACAATGACAATTCCAAAGCCCATAGTGGTGTGGACTGTGACGTCATTCGAGATCACGGAAGTCGGAACGTTTTCGATCACGTGACCATGGCCGGAATTATAGCAATTTTATTTAATGTTTTCTAATTAAATAAAACTTTATTTTTTAGTTTTGTCGTATGGAATAATGTTTTTAGTTATTAAATCTTTTAGGATGACACCAAATGAAACGATATAATCAAATACCCTAATTGCATGCCTATTGTATTTGTTTGCTTCATGGAACAAGGAATTACGACTATATTATTTAAACCACAGAATATTAATCATAGTGTTCGTTTCGTTTCGTGGTCTAAGCCTCTAGGCAAGGAACATATTTACCTCGGTAGTCTTATTATACTCTTTGGTAGTCCTAGTCGGTAGTGATCTGTGACTGGAGTTCAAGTTTAGTGGTCTATGGTGTTCGTGGTCTATGTTCAAGTTGCAAGTTGAACGAATTTTGACCATTTTCAGGAATTTAGAATGAATAATCTAATAGTATTTCTAATTTGGATGCGCGTTTTATATTTTCAATAAAAATGGCTAAACGAAAAGCGGGTGTGAACGATATAATTTATGAATTGGACAATGATGATGTCGAATTGAGTAGTGATGATGAAGCTAAGCAGACGAAAATGGGACGTTTTGAAGACGAAATTCGAAAGAAACAGCGTGCAAATACACATATCAGAGAAGGGAAGGAAGCAACAAGGGGTTCTGCAGTGATAAATCTGGATTGCTCAAGCGATGAACCTTGCGACACGATATCGCCAAACAATAGTGTGGATAGAGGGAAAACGGCACAAACTGACAATAACCAAAAAAGCTATCACCAAAATGATATCACCGTTGACGAATCGAAGAAAATCGAAGATTTACAAAATAACACTTTAATATTTCACGATCATAATATTATTGTTGATTCTCCATCAAACAGTGATTTAGGTGTTGTAGGGTGCGAGAATAGGACACCCTTAGTGACTGTGCGTTTTAAAGACAGAAAGTTAGCGCATACATACAAAAAAAGGGTTAGGGAGTTTTTGATAAATCTACTTAGAACACAGATTCATGAAAGTGATACTGCATCCGGGGATTCAGATGTTGAATTAGATATTTGGCCAGAGGAGTTGTTTGAAGAAGAATTTGACAAAGTTGGAGAAGTAAGTGCAGAATTCCACGAAGATGAGGCAGTTGAAGAATTTGACGATGCATCTGAGGTTGATGACAGCTTGTTCTTTGTTGACACTGAACCCTGTGAGCAAACACAGACTGACATACCAAAATACAGCCAAGTAAGTTGTGTGCTACATCATCATCATCATTATTAGCAACCCATCAACGGCTCACTACTGAGCGCTGGTCCACCATGCTCGCCCAATGCAAATTGGCAGACATCATATACCTTTTGAGAACATTATGAAGAATTCTCTGGTGTGTAGTTTTCTACACAGTTGTAGCTTGTGATATTTAATTTCTTAAACACACTTAACTTAGCAAAGCCAGAGGTGTGGGCCCGGGATCAAACCTGCAACCCCCCCGAATAGGAGAGTGCAGTACTAACCACTAGACTATACCTGCTACTATTTTTCTGATTTGTATAATCCTGCCCTCGTAATTGAAAACACAGTAACAACAGTTACACATTATAAGCCGTGTCAATAAAGAATGGAATCTGAAATGGCGGCTTGTACTTGTAATGACAGGCACAGGTTGGACCGTCAGCAAAAAACGAAGCGAAGCTGGGCTGCTGCATATACAGACACACATTGTATGTTTATATTATTTATTTAGTATTTGTGTTGATACCTTATTCATTTATGAACTTATATTATTTTATTAAATATACCTGTATATTACTATTGATTTATATAGCTACGTAAATGTTTAATATCTCTAGGTATTTATTTATTTCTTGTTATCTTTAAGTCCTCTAACTTATCTTGTATGTTTCGCGGTAAGGTCGCAACGTATTTTATATTTCTTCTTCAAAGTATTTTGTAACATTATATACGATTTCACCCTCATCATTTCGAAGAATCTTTCCTCGTTTCACGTAAACGCTCATTAGCTCATTAAATTAAACGTAAGTAACAATAATTAGTGATCAATAAACAGCATACGAACGACTATAACAACGAAAAAACTTAACAGAAAACAAGACAGAAAACAGTAACAAAAACACGTGTGCAAGCAGATACAGACTGATAATTTTTTTGCGTGCTGTAACGACGTGTGCGAGTGAGAGGGAATGATTAGCGACGCCATTTATAATTCCTTTCTTTATTGACATGGGTTATAACTGAAGTTACTGTGTTTTGAATTAGGGCAGAATCTATCTCAATCAGTAAAAGTAACACAAGTTGACCTACTATGTAATAAATAATTCTGAAGTTTGTTTTACTCATAGCAAATTGTTTTTAAGACTTCCAGCTTAATTTCCAACATCACTGAAGAAACAGCCAGCTCTCCGTCTGCCGTCCGTAGAGGACCAACCTGCTTCAACTGTGATGGGGCACATCCACTTAAAGACTGCCCGCTGCCACGAAACCATAATAGGATAGCTGCCAATAGGAAGAACATGCCTGCTAGAGTAGGGTATGTAGAAATAATAGAAATAAATATTGCATAGAAGCAGGCATTACTTTGCGGAATTTCATGATTAGCAAGATAAGGTTAGAATTATTTTGCTATAATCTGCCAACAGAAAAATCTGTGCAGTCAAACATGCAGTTACAAGCTACTACTACTACTCTCGAGAGTAGTATAAAAGTCTTGTGTGTTGGTGCATGTGAGTGGTGGTGGCATTGCTTGCTTGGGAACTTTGCTTTCTTGCTTGGTTGGGAAGGTGAAGGTGGTGCTTAGCTTGTAACTGCATGTTTGATCATACTGATTTTTTCTGTTGGCGGATTATAGCAAAATAATTCTAACCTTTTCTTGCTATGTAGAAATAATTGACTTTAACACTACTACATATTTACTAGTAACTTCCAAAAAAAAAGAAAGACTAGCTTCCACAACACAGGCACAAGGGATCTTAGTTTGGGGGCCATTCAATTTGCTGGGCTGTACCATGGTGTTACTTTGCATACTATTTGTAATGTATTATAATCCTATTAAAATAAACAAAATAGCTACCAATGCAATACACAATCCTTTTGTTAAACTGTAACATTAAAAATATTTCCCTTTGGTTTGATTACAGGAGATACCATGTGGAAGATGAACAGAAATATGGCCATCTAGTTCCTGGCAGAATATCAGGAAACTTGAGGCATGCACTTGGCCTCAAGAGATATGAACTGCCTTTATATATCTATCGTATGAGATTGCTGGGGTATCCTCCGGGATGGCTCGAAGAGGCCAGGATATCTCACTCAGGGATAACACTGTTTGATTCCTCTGTAAGTTGCATAATGTTAAGTTTCTTGGTGGAATGACCCTGTCCCAACTCACAGCGCATACTTCGAAACTAGCAAGAAAAAAAGCTTGTGCCTTTATTAAACCTTTGGTGAAACAAAATCTTATCAATTTTGTATTATTTATATTTACAAGCACATCACACATGGCATGGAGTATGGAGGAGTGTTGGAAGTGTGCTAATTCTTTTATAAGTATCTATAATATAATAAAACTGTAACAGGTCCAATTCTGTACATTGAAGATATTTTGAAAATTTTTGTTTGAGGGCACTCTATAATCGATACTGAAGCCGAAAAATTTTTTTTTAATTTTTTGTCTGTCTGTCTGTCTGTCTGTCTGTCTGTCTGTATCTTGGCCGCGCATCACGCCGAAACTACTGGATGGATTTAAATGAAACTTTGCACGATTTAAGTTTATACTACGAGGTATAATATAGGATACTTTTTATCCCGAAATTCAGCACGGTTCCCTTGGGAGAGGGGATGAAAGCCAAAATGTGTATTTCGCTGTAATTCATTAAGGCGTATTCCGATTTAATCCATTCTTTTTTTGTTAGAAAGCAGGTTCTTTAAAGATTGTCCTGTAATTATTTCAAGGTCGTCAATTTCGTAGTTCAGAAATTATAGACATCACGATCTTCAGTATAAGGTCCAAATAACTTGAACCCCGGAATCTACAAGATACTTTGAATGAACGGCTCATCTTAAGCTGGCAAGCGTACTTTATCGCATATAGCCATCGTGGATAGCCCTATTTTGTCAAAGTCAAACTACTCCAAAGGCGTCAGATTTTGCCAATCGATCATTATACCTACATACTACATAGTAGGTATGGATGTAATACATCGTATGGACTTAATGCTACAGTGTTTTCCTATGCAATTTAATATTCTAATCATACTAATATTATAAATGCGAAAGTGTGTTTGTTTGTTGGTTTGTCCTTCAATCACGCCACAACAGAGCCACGGATCGACGTGATTTTTTGCATGGGTACTATAGTTGAGGACATAGGCTACTTTTTATCCCGGAAAATCAAAGTGTTCACGAGTGATTTTAAAAACTAAATCCACGCGGACGAAGTCGCGGGCATCAGCTAGTCTTAAATAACTTTCTTTTTTTTTTCAAAAAAATTAGTGTTCCCATGGGTTTAAAAAAAAATTGAAATCTAAGTGAACAGTCATGCAATGCCCATGCATTAACTAAAAGAAAAATTATTATAGTAGTTTTTTAACAGTTCTCTAAATACCATGAAAGACCATGCAAAAAATCGTCAGTAAATTCATCATGACAGCCTGATGATTTTTTACTATGACAACATCTGCTGTAGATTTGGGGTTTTCATGCTAATCAAATCAAATTACTATTTATTTATTTTTCGGATCCTTAAGAAAATTTCATATATACAATACTATATTAAACCTAAATTTAATTCTAAAATTAAAACTAAAATAAAAACTAATTAAAATCTAAAACCCCATCCAAGCCACCGCAGTGTGGCATAGTACCCAAGACGCTGGCAGCATTACCTCTTTGGATAGCCAAGCTAATCCTTTGGCCAAGGTAGCTGCCAGCTCTTGGATCCCCGGTAGACTCGATCACCTTTTTTGATATCTCTAAAAAAAGTGCGCGAGCCTCCGGGCCCCACGGCCCCAGGGTCTCTACACCAAAAGGCGCAAATATGAAACCACTGTCAAGTTTTTCATATTTGCGCCTCTTAGCCTGTTCGGCGCTAGTAGCCGCTGCACCCGCCACAGAGGAGGTCGCATGGATGTGGGAAGCAGCTAGAGTATCTACACAGGTGGCATCGACCACACAAGCGACCTCCCTGTCCTCCAAGGAACAAGCGTCATACCATCAGGTCTCTTGCCATCACTACGTGCCAAACCAATAGGTTCTAATACAGCTGGCACGTGAGCAGTAGCAAGAGACCTGCGGATGATGTCGTTGAGGGCATTGTGGCGGGAGAAACGACCAGCGCTCTTTGAACAGGAGAGCCCGTGATGACCGTAAGCGTCGACGTGGTCACCGCAGTGGCAACGGTGAGGCTGGGTTATTTTGGCGCCAAGCCTAAGACCAACTATCACTGCAAGAGTGGCGTGGTTTAAAAGAGTGCCCAGATTAGCAGAAGGGATAGCATGGAGCCAGTGTCCGGATTCTTTCGCAGAGACAGCGAGAAGACGAGCACGGTCTTTAGAATTTGCTTGCATTAACATTGCGTCAAAAGTTTTTTTACAAATAATGTCATCCCACTGTCTCTGGGAAGAAAGAGAAACCGGCAATTGATTTGGGCTAATCGCTGACCAACCATTTCTTGCCTCTGCCAAGTACGACACCTCAATTGATCCCAAAGACTGGGATATAATTTTTTCAAAGAGAGTGTGTGTACTATAAGCAGAGGAAAGAAAAGCTGGCAGAGAGACACTAGAAATTTTGCGGATTCCCAGACCTCCATACCTGATCGGAAGAGAAGCCTAGGCCCATACTTGATCATCTATCGGACAATTTAAGATTTCAGATAGAATATTTTGTATAAAATTATCCAAATTTTCCAATAAATTATTAAATTTCCAAAGAGGTGAACATCTAACGAAATAAGTAAATTTTGGAACAAATAAGCAGAATCGAATGATGGTCATTGCCATATGAGGATTAATATCGAACAGATGATGGGAACTGTTTTTGAATTTAGAAATTAAGTCAGTAAAAAATTGAGGAACTGAGGCCTCTAGAACAGGTGCTCCTAAGAGGCGAAGTGACTCATCATTTAAAATTTTAATACCCGGAGCTAAAATATTGAATTTATTTAATATGTGCAGTTTAGATTCGGCCGAAAAAGAATTTGGAATATAAATTTCACATTTATCAAAGTTAAGTTCCAAGCCAATAGTTTTAAATTTTGATATAATTACTAAATCCTCCAAAACCGAACTCACTTCGCCGCCCAAGGTTCCATCATCCAAATACCAAACATTGAATTTGGAATTTATTTTTCAGTGAATTGTTTTGGATTCCAATTTAGTAGTTTACAATAATTATAAAACGAATATATATTAACCAAACAAGAAAAAAGCTATTGTGGACGCAAACATGTTTCTGAGACGTAGAGAAAAAACCACGCCGCGCGCTGCCCGCGCTCCCTCTGACCACCTCCCGCCCTTTCGTCGCCTGTGCATACGCGTGCGAACATTCTTTTGTATTAAAAAATTCTTTTCAGATTGTAAATGGTTATTAGTCTTTTCTGTTGAGGGGAGACAGTGCCCTTACAAATTTTTGCATAGTCATTTCAATCATCAGTAAATATGTTCATTGTTTTCAGGGTAATGCAACCCAGGATCCGGAGGAAGAAGATGGTGAGCTATGTGAGCCAGGTTCGAAGGATAAGTTTGACATTAAGAAGATTCTAGACTTTCCAGGTTTCAATGTCCCTGCTAGTTCACGATACATTGAGGTATTATATAGTTTAAATTATACAAGCATTCCTCTTTGCCCATTAACAAATATCCAGTTTTAACATTTATCAGAATGAAATATAAACTAACATTCCATATAATTGATAAATAATAATATATGCTTTAATAAGTATCTCTCTATTCTCAATGCATATAAATCATTTTTTAGTATTAATATGATGTGTAATACTATATTTTACATTAAAATTAAATAATATGTCTTCATCAATATCTAATCTTTTATGAACATTGTACAGTAGAAAAGGGAAAAAATTGAAATTATCACAAATTTTTTGGTGATAGGAGGCGCATTTATTCGGTCTTCCGCCTATGTCAGAGCGAGACAGCAAGATGGAAATGTTGCAAATTCTCGCGCCTAACGCAATGAAGGCGTATAAACGCAAGAAACTCACATTTTTCCCATCATCGGATCAGAAATCCTTGCTAGGAGGCCAGGCAGAAATGGAACTTGACAGCGGCGATGGTATGTTGTTTTTTTACATGCGTAAAATGATTAATTAATAAACAGGTCTACTTAACAGATTTCGATAAAACTAAGTGCCAAGTCTAAAATTGACAATTTTGTGCAACAGTGAATGAAGGATTCATCAGATAAATCTATTAGAATTTTTTTAAACTCACAAAAGAATTGATTTGCGCCAATATTTATGTACATATCATGCACCTCCAAAGTTGATAAAGACCTTCCAGAATTTTAAAGTGTCATTGTGTCAAAGTTCTTTAGAACCCCTTTCTATACTTGACATTTTACAACTTATAAGAAGTTATCATAAAAAGATTAATAATAACTTTGTAGGAAATGATTTTTTTTTTGTTGATATACATTATTTTTTGTTAATGGGAATTCGAAAATAAGTTGGTTCAGAATCATTGACTTAAAAGTTCATTACATAGTCAGACAACGTATTAAGTATATAAAAAAAAAACTATAATTGAAAATTTTACCTGTTTTGGCTCTCCTATTTAACAAAAAATAATGTTCAGTAGATCTTACAACAAATTATGATAATTTTCAACCTTAACCCTTTAGAAGTAGCCGAATTTCCATCAATACCACCACTACCTGATGAAGAACCGCCACCGCCACCACCGCCACCGCCAACACCGCCACCAGAAGAAACATCAGAAATTTCTGACAAATTATCTGATGAAAGTCAAGAAATTGATAAAAGCAATAACAAAGGTACCAAAAAGTTACATGAAGTAAATTCGTCCAATGAAAAGATAGACTCAACCAAAGGAAAAGACAATTTGACCAAGATAAAGACAAATACAGTTAAGGGAAAAGAAAAAGTGAAGAAAGTTTTAAGTGACAATAATATTGATTTGGCGTCGTCAAGTGATGATGAATTGCAAGTCATTGAAGTGATGCAAGTGCCAGATATTCCAGTGCCTGAAGGCGATCTTATTACTATCGATGATGACGATGATGATGATGTTAGTAAAATTGAATATTTTTTTCATAAAATTATGTTTCATATTTATTTTGTCAAATTGACAGATTTTTCTAGTGATGAGCTTTGTTTATTAAAAACAGTTTTATACCTATGGTGTAATATTTTGTCATTAAATAATGAATTCAAACATTGGCTTTAAGATAAAATTTGAACTTTGCCTTTATATATAAATATAATTTTGTTAATTTGAATTTTTAGGACAAGTCATTGCTTAGTAGTGGACCCGATAGCCCAAGCCTTGCTGTACTAGAAGAAAGAAAAATGCGTCTACTTGATGCGCTTAAGGGAGATAGCGATATTAGTATTGACCAATTGGTCGTACTTGATGAAACGTTCTCTGATAGTGTAGAAAATGAAGAGAACTCTGAAATTAATGTAAAAGAGATAGAGGATAAAAGTACAAGTGAAACGGAAAGAGACGGGAATAATACAAGCAAAACAGAACCAGAAGAATCAACAGTTGAAGTTGATAATTATTCCTTGTTTATAAACGAAGACTTAAAAACGCCAAAAATGAAATCAATTGATGTGGAAGTTTTAGAAAATACTTTAGCTATAGTAGAAGCTGATAAGGAAATCAGAAATACTATTGAAATATCTTCGATTGAAAATGACGATCAAAGTACTAAAGATGAAATGAATACCAGTGTTGAAAAGTCTTCTATTTTAAATGAAAATGTCAAAAATTCTACAGTTGACAAACATTCAGGTCAAAGTAAAGTTACTAAAGGCACTTCTGCAAATAATGAAGTAAGTACACCAGATTCAAAAGCTGGTAAAGTTAAAAATACCTTGTACGGTACACCAGTGCTCAACGTTGCGTCTCCTTACGCTAAATTACCTAGTGACGAAAAGTTCGCGAAAGACATTTGTGATGTCATATACTTCGAGAATCTTCCAAACTCTACAGGTAAGTTTAAACAAATTAGCAATTTGCTCAAAAGAGTGAAGTCTGCGGTAGATAAGATACAAGATTCATGATCAGAGGATACCACCTTTGAATAAAAGGTGGTATATTTTGGTTGGTAGCAACTAAAGAAAAGGTAAAGTCAATTTGTTTAATCAATACCAAGTTAAAAGATGCGCCTCTGTTTGTGTTCTAATCTTTTAATCATAGGACTGAATTTAATCTCGTCCTTTAATGAAATGCAATGTAACAGGTACTAGAAATACTTTTCTTTTACACCCGTCTGTACTGAACAAATAAAAATACATTTGAGTTTTGAATGAAATATCGAAACTTCTAGTACATATAGGTTAAGTTTTTTCTTAATTTGTCCAGTTCTGAGTGCTCATAATTAATTAAAGTTGCATTTCTCGACAGTATCCTTGAAATAACATGATATTTTTATATCGAATATCTAGTACACGTAATATGTAATAATAACCACTGTCGGAAAAATAACTACCTATCTAATTTTTAAATTTTCAAGTACAAACCATGAAAAGGTGATTTAACATGATCCAAAAATATTCATAAAAAATTTAAAAATTTGATACATAAGAAGATTCGTAAATTGTATGTACATTGTACATAAATATTTTCTTTTACGTTTTGTGTATTTATTTCAAAACCACATGCTTATAATGGTGATCGCACACGGCCGCAAGATTGCCGCAATTTCAATACCTACTGTAAATAAGATCAAGCATCAGATCAGAAGAATGAGTACGCTGCGTCGGTAAGGGTCATGTAACATGTTATGTTATGTAGCGTCGACCTCTGTTGGTCGAAAACTGCATCAATCACGGCTAAAGTGTCAACTGTGATGATGGGCTGAACTTATGGCATTCTTGCTGCAACAATGTATTTTAGCCAAAATCAAGAGTATATCAACCAATTAGAGCTGAATGATGATGATTATTACACGAAGCGACGCACGGTTTACTTGTGTAACCAAGTATACAACACGGTACGAATAAGTGTGTGAAGACGAGTAGACGGTACTCTCAGTACTACCGCGCTTACGCACACATTCACAACCTGTTTGTACAGCGCGCATCGCTTCGTGAAATAAAAGTACTATAGTTGACACTAGGTCAAACTGAGTCGAGGTTGCTGTCATTAGAAGACTGCTCCTCGGCATCACGTTGGTGGCCCTTGCGCTTGTAAAGAAAAAAACAAAATTAGTGTCACAATAATCTTTATTTATTTGCATAGTCGCAGGTATATTACAATATCGACTGGAGTTGTCCACGTGTAAGCAGAAATTAATGTAAGTGACAAATAATAATCATGATTAAATTGAAAACCCAAACCGAAATAAATGAAATTATTAAAACTAGTGGAATATCACAAGCAGGGCTAGATATAACTAGCCATGATACAGTAAAAATATAATATAGAAAATACATTTTGTTTATACTGGCAGAGTAGCAACTTCATAGAATAAGGAAAATGAGAAATATAGGCCGTTAAGGCCGTTTTACATCGTGTATTGATCTATATCTCTTGATTTTTCTTTATTTGTATTGGATTTTGTTTAAATTGGATAACAATTATATGGATTTATTTTAAATTTTTATTATTAAAATCTTTAAAAAATTATGTGTGGCTGAGCTGAATAATTATTAAGGAAACAATCACACATTGTAATGTTTTATCCATATAAAATCCTATTAGATATTCAAAACAAATTCATATGAAGTAATTACTTTGACATTACAATTACATCATCCTTAAAATAAAATGAGTTTGGTCAAAATATAATTCAATAACTTTTTTAAATATTTATTATATAATATTATACTTTGTCAATAATCGTGAGTATTGATAAATGGTCTTTTTATCGCATTTTATGTTGTGATGTACATATTTTTAAAATGGCGTTACTTAATTTAAAAGACTCCCTTCGAACATGTTGTCCTTGATCTTTTACTTGAGTAGATTTTATATTAACAATAAAATGTTATTTTTTTGTTTATGAGAAGCCTGAAGATAGTTTGTTCAGAATGATTAACCTATATAATTGATTGCAATAATTTTTAATCATGTTACACTATCCAAAAAATGTCACTAAATCATGAAGTTGTGTGTATTCAAAACTTATTTTTGAAAAATATGATACACTATTATTTGTATTCCTGTTGAGGCTTTTCTATTAACAACAAATAAAACATGCAGTAGATACCAACAATATGATTATCTTTGTCAAGTTAGTGGAATTATTATGAAATTCTTTTTTCACATTCCAGTAATGAACATTGGTATGTAACAAGTTCTTACTTGGTTGTGCCTGGTAAAAAGGCACTTTTACAAGAGATAATGATATGACTTTACGATGGCTTTAGTCTTTTAGTCTGGTGTTCAGTTTTCAATGGCAGTTATTCTGCCAATCTGCACTTGGTCAGCACAGTGGACCCCTGAAACCCTTCTCATTCTAAATACCTAATGCCCAATGGAATGGGTTAAGATGAATGATTGAATGGCTTTACAGAATCCAGCACTGCATTGATCATTCCATGAACAAAATAAAAATTAACTAGCACCAATTAACATTGTTTACATCAAGTAACAGATCTATATAATCATTAACTTGGCAATTATATTACAATTTCGTTTTATGGAATGATAAACAAATTGTTCTTATCATAGGTTCAGAAATAGTTTTTGAAATATAACATCTATTAGACACTTCCAATATTTACTAAACAATTTATAATATAAATAATAATTTTATATATTATTATGTAGATCTTAAACTGCTATACTTAATGAGATATTAATTAATTCATTATTTATAGTCGCTATGCAGTTCGCAATTAGTCTATAATACATACGGGATCGACTTTTCTCTTAGCTGTGAACCTTAGATGAAGAACATTGTCAATGAATGGGCAATGATTAAATTCTTGGTGGTGTCGGCGGGGCACCGTCACGATCCTGAAACACAATTAAGTCCATTAATAGTATACCGATTACCATCGAACTATATTGCTTAGGTATCCCTGCTGGATTAAATCACAAATTGACGACCTCCCTGGCGCAGTGGTGAGCGCTGTGGTCTTAATAATAACTGGGAGGTCTCGGGTTCGATTCCCGGCGGGGTCAATTTGGGAATTTATAATTTCCGAATTGTCTCTGGTCTGGTCTGGTGGGAGGCTTTGGCCGTGGCTAGTTACCACCCTACCGTCAAAAACGTGCCGCCAAGCGATTTAGCGTTGCGGCACGATGTGTAGAAAACGATTAGGGTTATGGGTTGAATGTTCACTGCCATACCCCTTACAAGTTAGCCTGCTACCATCTTAGACTGCATCGTCACTTACCATCAGGTGAGATCGCAGTGAAGGACTATCTTGTCATCGAATAAAAAAAAATGTGGAGGTAAGAGAACCACAGCTGCCAATATAGCTCGAGTGAAGCTGAGCAATGCTCAAGTGAAGTCAATGCGCGGGCAACTAACAGGCAAGTGTGAAGAACCGATAGAAGTTATGGAGAGGGCAGACTGGGTACTTTTAGCGGCAGCGATTGCGGCGTTTTCATGGCCATTTGGGGGGAACTGCAAAAATTTTCGACCTTCCTCCGGTTTTTCCTCTTTTCTTTTTTCCTTATGTTCTAGGGCAAAAGCATTTCTATACTTTCTTGTAGAGCGTTAAATTTCCTACAATTTTGACTTCAAACATGTTTGTTTGTATGTTAATTCGTTACCGAGATATGGCGCTTCGAAAAAAAGGCAATTTTTCAAAATTCGCTAAACAGTTTGGTATGAACAAAATGCGAATCGATGCACTCAGATGTGATTCCAGCCTACATGTATTTTCTTTCTTTTCTTTCTTTCAAGAGATGTTTATCTTTTATTAAGTAAGCAATGAAAAGTCACTTTTTTAATGATGGTATGGTATGGATGATAGAATTCATTGTAATTTAGTATGTATTGGAAAAATGAAAACATAAGTTTGTTATGAAATGCAGTATTGTGTTAATTGTGCATACATTAGGTACTTATATCACATGTATGACTATAATTATTAGCCGATTCTTGCGGTTGCCATTGTGGTTAGACGATACCTTTATTATTCGCAAAATTTATAACACATCTCTTTTTTGTTTTCAATTTGCTGCTGTAAAGCGTCAGTTACACAAGAAGTTTCTTGAATGAGAGTGGAAAGAAATTGTTTGCGATTATCCTACTTTCCATACGATTCTCGCCCGCGATTATACTTTACTAGCTGATGCCCCCGACTCCGTCCGCATGGAGTTAGTTTTTAAAATCCCTCGGGAACTCTTTGATTTTCCGGGATAAAAAGTAATCTATGTCAGTCTCCGGGTCCTCAACTATACCCAAGCAAAAAATCTCGTCGATCCGTAGCTCCATTGCGGCGCGGTGATTGAAGGACAAACCAACAAATACACTTTCGCATTTATAATATTAGTAAGGATGACAAAATCGCGTATCATTTAAGCGATGCTAGTATACAAGTGCCGAAAATTTCTCTCACATATGAGAAACTCTTCTTGTCTAACTGAGCTCTTGTGCACTTCTTCGTATTCTATTCGTTTTCATGATTCGTGAAAATACGAATCGAAGTGGCTGTCATCAAAACTAAAACGGACCCGTCAAAATACGAATCGAATGACACGTACACGTACAGTTTGTATGACGGCCACTTCGAATCGTATTTTCACGAATCACGAAAACGAATCGAATACGAGGAAGTGCACAAGAGCCCCTAAGGCTGCGGTTAACGTACGTGATTTATCTTAAAAATGATACTCTCTCGCTGTTGGTTAAAATGTATTGATGCAGCAAGAATGCCATAAATTTAGCCAAGCTGAGGCGATGGCGATCGACACACTGAAGCAATCATATAAAGACTATTGCTCAGCAATTTGATAGGAGGCCATACTTCAAGGCCCAATAGGTTTCTACTCATAAGCTGTATCA
The DNA here is from genome assembly GCA_029955525.1 of Oeneis ivallda. NCBI lineage: Eukaryota > Metazoa > Arthropoda > Insecta > Lepidoptera > Nymphalidae > Oeneis > Oeneis ivallda. The sequence continues at coordinate 22,903,565 of JARPMR010000006.1, forward strand.
AATATGCCTGTGGTAAACTGGAGCATCTTAGAAGAGGTCTAATCAAGAACATGATAAAATTTAAAAAGCAGTTACTTGAGAATTGGCGGTCGGTTTCGCCGCATCCTGTATCTGGTTGCGTCTGGGGCGCATCATATACATGGCTACAGCAAGGGCCATCACCAGGAACATCATCAGGAAGCTGTTGCCGGCAGACTCCGGCGGCGACGGTAGCCCTGGTAGCTGGTCTATGCAGTCGCTGTCTGTGCAGTACGATTGACCCTGGCGCAGCTGTTGGTAATTGAGAAAGTAATCATCATCATCATCATCATCATCAGCAACCCATCAACGGCTCACTACTGAGTGCAGGTCTTTTCTCAGAAAAGGGTAAGCAATGCAAATTGGCAGACTTCACACACCTTTGAACAAATTGTGAAGAACTCTCAGGTGTGCAGGTTTCCTCACTATATTTTCCTTCACTAATGAATCTTGCGATATTTAATTTCTTAAAAGCACTTAATGTGACCCCCTGAATAGGAGATCGCAGTAATAAGTGTAATTAAATCCTTATTATCCTTACTAATAGTATAAATGCGAAAGTGTTTGTTTGTTGGTTTGTCCTTCAATCACGCCACGACAGGGCTACTGATCGACAGGTTTTTTTTGCATGGGTATAGTTGAGGAATTGGAGAGTTACCTTTTATCCCAAAAAAATTATATGCAAACGATGTTGCAAGCAAAAGCTAGTAACAAATCAGAATAGTTATTTTTGAATCTAGTCTAAAATCCACACTCTGTAATAGGCAGAGCTTGGAAACCATAATAAATTTCAAATTGGTTTCAGCCAATAACCCTCAGTATTGGAATAATTTTGGTTAAGGTTTCGGATTCATAAATTCTTGTAATGCACCTGCCTATGCTCATCACTGTAACGCCTTCGTTACAGTGATTATATAATCATAATTCCTTGTCATTTCATCATAGATTCTTAGTCAAGAATAAAATAATAAGCATGAAGCATCTCCAAGGTATGTACTTTCAAAGAAAATACAATATAATAAACTTATAGACAATTATGCATTTAGGTTAACTATATGCAAAAACTAATGTAACCCACAAAACAAGCACAAAAGTCTGCATAATTAGCATATCAGAACTGATAACAGGCATGCCTAGTGTGTTGTGTTACTAATTGTTCAATAAAACTAACTGCCATACATATAGCACTCTATAAGCAAGGGCTTATCTCAGAAATTGAATGAGAATTCTGAGACTATTTTTTTAGTGTTCTATACTTAATATTAACATATATGGAATCTCGGTTTTGTCTATCAGTCTGTCACAGCCATTTTTCAAATTTTTTTGCCATTTTGAGGACAAACTTCCATGGACACACTGTATGAAATCTAAAAAAATCTATGACCAATTCAATTTTTTTATGGCATCCAGTTGTACTAATTTCCAATTGGGTGCACTTTTCTTCACCCATGACATCTGGAATGGAAGATATGTTTCAGAAAGTAGCTGGTGATAGCTAGGAATATATTTTAAGATTCCACCTTGCAATGTTTGCCTAATATAATATATACAGTAGAACCTCGGTAAGTCGAATTTCAAGGGGACACCAAAAAATTTGAATTATAGAGTTTTCAACTTAAGAAGAATTTCGAGTTAGGCTGATTTTATTAGACTTGTAGAAGTAAAGCATTATTCTAACAATTGACAATAAAAGACTGAATAGCAATAATAACAAAACCAAATAACTCAATATACCTAGCAATAAAAATAAAATCTAAACAAGCATGTTTTAATTCAGCAATAAATTCCTTTAACATTTCATAGAATTAGTAATCCTATTTATTGTACATTATTTTCTAGGAAACAATTGTGTGCATAGTCAGCAAATTTTGTTGGTAACTTGTTTTTCTTTGAGGTAATTGGTTTCAATTGTTTGAGTTGTAGAGGTTGTAGTATCAGACATTTCTAAGTTCGAGATGCAGAGTTATAGAGGGAAAATATGTACTGAAATGGTTTGTATGACTTGCGTAATCGAGGTTTTGGGGCTTGAAGGGAAGGGAACAAAACATTTTTTCGAGTTTTGGAGGGTTTCGACTTAACAAGGTTCCACTGTACATAGGCAAAATGCAACAATATGTTTCATGTGATCCATTAGAGCTGTGAAATCTTACCTCAGATCTCTAAATCTTTCAATCAATGGAATAAAACTTTTGAACATAGTATTGTCAGTTCAAACTTTAATCATTGGTAAATTAGAAAATCATAAACAAATGGAAAATAACTTGTATCTCTTGATACCTCTAATAGGTATATAAATAAAATAAAAAAATAGCCTCTAAAAATAGAATTATATTATATGAAAGATGATGACGACTCAGAAAAAAGTTTTATATTTACATGTTAACTAGATTATGCCTGCGACTTTGTCAACGTGGATTAAGGTTTTTTGATTCCCCCAGGAACTATTTACTTTTCCGGGATAAAATAATAGACTATTTGTTAATCCTGGGTACATGAGCTATTTTAATTCCAAATTTCATACAAATCGGTTCATTCGTTATGGTGTGAAAGAGTAACAAACATCCATCTATCCTCATAAACTTTCGCATTTATAATATTAGTAGGATTGTTTATGTAACATCCTGAACAGAATATAATTAGATGTCTATGAAAAAATCGTTATGATTTTCCTTGTAAACAAACTGATCAAAATTATAGATAAAATAGTTGGTAAAACTAATATAACTACGTCATTAAAAAAAATCGGCAACAGTATTGTAGACGTGGTAGGTACAAGGAAGGCAATTATACACCCTTGTTGATAAATATACGCAAGGTCATGGATGAGTAGACTCACCAGCGAAATGAGCCGCCGCATCGCCAGCTCATGGTTCCACAGGCATTCACACGGGTCCATCTCATCGCCCATATCTGCGTAATATGACCAAAATTACTACTTCGCAAAAGATTCCATTGACATTGGATAGGTATTTGATAGTGGAATTCTTTTCTAAGAAAAAAAGAAATTCTAAGACGGCAAATGAAACAAAAGACTTTATTAATAAACCCAAACGTTTTAGCGTGTCATTCATTTGGAATTACAATATCTTTGTTTTTATTTACAAATAAAAAACATTACAACAGATCATCTGTCACACGGGAAGTGAAAGTGTTTTTGGGGTCGAAATGTGCAGCGATCTTTACCTGATTAACGTATTCACACGTAAATGAAACGATACGAAGTTAAGATAAATTAGTTAAGGTTTATTAACGTAATGCACCCGCGTTTTAGCCTGATAAAAAAGCTAAAATTTCCGAGACAAATACACCCACATACACCTACACCGCCATTTTTACACTGTTTGCTTGTTGGGAGTTCCTGATTGGTTTTCAACGTGTCATGTCAAAAGTCAGTAGCCAATCAGAAATGAATAGTGTAAAAATAATTTATTGAGGGTATGTTTCGTTATACACTGCGAGCACTGCACAGTGCTCTCACTGGTGAAAAATTCGTTCCGTTATGGACTGCCATGCCAGTACACTGCCGCAGTACCCTAGGTATGACGTCATAAATCGCCACCATATTTATACTGTGAGCACTGGCGCTTTCTCTCCTACCAAACTAAAAGGAACGGCTTCACAGTATACTGGGTTGACGTTACACCTTACAGTGGTCACAGTGTAAATCGGAACTTATCCTGAGTGTTGCTAGCATGGAACTAGGATCTAGTATAGTTCTGAATCATGGAATAAAGAAGTACCTCATTTTTGGGCATGTCTTTCAGAAGGAGGTCTGAATTACATTTTTTCGATGTCGTTACATAGATAGAGGGTAATAATTTGAACTTTGAACACTAATTTTTAGGGTTCCGTACCAAAATGGTAAAAATGGAACCCTTATGGTGAAACTTTCTCCGTCCATCCGTCAGTCTGTCACAGTCAATTATTTTAGTAACTATTAAAGCTACCGACATTAAATTTGGAATAGTTGTGTATAATAGTGGCCCAACATCATTGGAGTAATAAAAAATAATCAAAAATGATTTTTAGTTTAATTATTAAAAAAGGGGGGAAAATCGGGTGTTTGAAATTTCAAAGTAAGATAACTTTATTGATTAGGGTATCATATGAAAGGGCTTTACCTGTAAATTCTAAAACAGATTTTTGTTTATTTTTAAATGTAATAGTTTTTGATTAATCGGGCAAAATGTCAAAAAAAATACCGTTCCCCCTTATCTCCGAAGTTTACCAATCGAAAAATCAGAAATAATTATGGTCAATAGAGGTTTATGTATATTTTACAGGAAAAATAAAACCAACGCTCTAACTAGCATAGTTTTTTTATATTAACAATAAACCTCTACAAACAAAGTTAACGATTAATAAGCAAATTAATATAATATTATCGTTTTACTTTTACTTCTAGAGTACGGAACCCTCGGTGCACGAGTCCGACTCGCACTTGGCCGGTTTTTTATTTATTGGAACCAAGTTCCTTATCGCGCGTTGCGAAAGGGGGCTAGACGGAAAAAATTAAGACCAAAAGTTGTAACGACACTTTTATAAATTTTTTGATGGCCTAAAAATATCTTATACTAGCTGATGTCCGCGACTTTGTCAGCGTGGATTTAGTTTTTAAAGTCCCTCGGGAACTCTTTGATTTTCCGGGATAAAAAGTAGCCTAGATGTTGACCCGAGTAATAAGCTACCACGGTATAAAATTTTGTAGAAATCTGTGCGGTAGTTTTTACGTGAAAGAAGGACAAACAAACAGACAAAAATTAAATAAAAATCTGTTTTGGGCTCAGTATCGATAGTAAAGCATCCCCCAATTAAAATTTTCAAAATATATTAAATGTACAGAAATCTTCCAGTTACAGTTTTATTATATGTATAGATTCAACGAGTTGTGCATCGCTCCCGTGGAGCAATTGGCGCGCGTGCGGCTGTTAACCGAAAGATTGGTGGTTCGAGCCCAGCCCACCCGGGGCCCGGGGGCGCGCAATTTTATTTTCTTGGAAGGGGTATGGCAGTGAACATTCAACCCATACCTCTAATTGGTTTCTACACGCCATCGTGCCGGAACGCTAAATCGCTTGGCGGCACGTTTTTGACGGTAGGGTGGTAACTAGCCACGGCCAAAGCCTCCCACCAGACCAGACCAGAGACAATTCAGAAATTATAAATTCCCAAATTGACCCCGCCGGGAATCTAACCCGGGACCTCCCAGTTATAAGACAACAGCGCTTACCACTGCGCCAGGGAGGTCGTCGTCGTTCTTTACCAATCGGGGACAAACAGGTTTTAAACACCCCATGTTTGCGTCACCTTTCGGTCCACCTCTCCTTACTTTCTATTGTGCCACTTTTTTAGTTCATGAAACATTTCTTTTGTCCAAGAATCTTTTCCTATTCCAGTACCTTGAGGTATTCTCTAAAAACTTATTGCATCAGTGTAACGATCGCAACCTCTGATTGACTGCAGGTAGGTAGATGCTGTCCCGCTATTGGTTAAAATGCATTGATGCAGCAAGAACGGCACAAATTCAGAATATCAGTGTCATTGCGATCGTAAACACTGATGCGATTATTTTTAGAGAAACCACTACAGGATCAGTACAGGATCAGTGTCTGTTCTTTGGCTTCGAATAGATAAGCGCGATCTCAAGCCAGCTTGGTCACCTACCAGTAGGTACTTACCTACCCACTTATTCTATCCTAACTATCAACAGTAGGTAGTCAGGTACATGGTTCAGTAGAAACTGTTTCATGGGCTTCGCAGGGGCATATGGAACCGTCTCAGGGAGCCGGAGCGGATCTTAGGTACCTAAGTATAGGGTACTCAAATAGTAGGTACGTAAGTTATTAATTTTTACCTACTCTGATATACTTAGGTTACTAGGATACCTAGGTATTATTTTGCAGATTACTAAGAGTGTAAATTACATTTGCAAAAACGTAAGCGAGGTACCTACTTATATAATCTACACTTAGATAAAAAAAACTTGAGAGGTGTCAAGGGACACCCGGATGGAACGAAGTTCCTTTCGATTAATTAATTTGGCATTGTGTTCAATATTTTCACACTACAATATTAGATCTCCGTAGCCTTGTGGTTTCTACAGTCGCTAAGCAGTTAAAGGTCGATGGTTCGAATCCCAGCTCGACAGACTGAATTTTCTATTTCCAATTTTATTTTAAATAATTTCTACATGTGGAATTTTTCCCTAATTTTTTTATTTTTATTATTAATTTATTAAATAATAAATTAATAATAAAAAAATTTGAGAGGTGTCAAGGGACACCCGGATGGAACGTAGTTTCTTTCGATTAATTAATTTGGCATTGTGTTCGGTATTTTCGCGGTACAATAATGGGTCTCCGTAGCCTTGTGGCTTCTGCAGTCGCCCTAACAGCCAAAGGTCGATGGTTCGAATCCCAGCTCGACAGACCGAATTTTCCATTTTCAATTTTATTTTAAACAATTTCTACATGTGGAACCTTTCCCTAATTTTTTTATAACTTATAAGTTATAAAAAATTAGGGAAAAATTCCACATGTAGAAATTATTTAAAATAAAATTGAAAATAGAAAATTCAGTCTGTCGAGCTGGGATTCGAAGCATCGACTTTTAACTGTTAGGCGACTGCAGAAGCCACAAGGCTACGGAGACCCAATATTGTACCGCGAAAATACCGAACACAATACCTTCAAAAGTGTCGGTTTCAAAAAAGTGTCGATCAGTCTAGCCCCCTTTCGAGTTCCGCACCGCGCGATAAGGAACTACGTACCAAAAATAAAATTATTTTTATTATTAATTTATTAAATAATAAATTAATAATAAAAATAAAAAAATAAACTTGAGAGGTGTCAAGGGACACCCGGGTGGAACGTAGCTCCTTTCGATTAATTTTAGTGAAGGAATTGTAATAAACTAGTGGTGTCATCTAGTATTAAATTGATTAACTACGATGAATTATATTATTTAGTTTATTTCTATTGCACTGTTACAAAGCCAAAGAGTTACTCTGGTGGAGTTACTGTTTTTTCACAGATGGCGTTAGTAGTACAATAACATTTTATCCAATTTATACAATAAAAAATTAGGGAAAAAGTCCACATTTAGAAATTATCTATATAAATAAAAATGAATGTTGGTAAGCGCATAACTCAAGAATGGATGGACCAATTCGGTTAATTTATTTTTTTGTATGTTCCTTAAGGTCCACGGAAGGTTTTAATACTTAACAATAAAAAAAACAAAAAAAAAATTATCTTATCTATATTATAATAAAACTGTAACAGGTCCAATTCTGTACATTGAAGATATTTTGAAAATTTTTGTTTGAGGGCACTCTATAATCGATACTGAAGCCAAAACAATTTTTTTTAAATTTTTTGTCTGTCTGTCTGTCTGTCTGTCTGTCTGTCTGTCTGTCTGTCTGTCTGTCTGTCTGTCTGTCTGTCTGTATCTTGGCCGCGCATCACGCCGAAACTACTGGACGGATTTAAATGAAACTTGGCACGATTTAAGTTAATACTGCGAGGTATAATATAGGATACTTTTTATCCCGAAATTCAGCACGGTTCCCTTGGGAGAGGGGATGAAAGTCAAAATGTGTATTTCGCTGTAATTCATCAAGGCGTATTCCGATTTAATCCATTCTTTTTTTGTTAGAAAGCAGGTTCTTTAGAGATTGTCCTGTAATTATTTCAAGGTCGTCAATTTCGTAGTTCAGAAATTATAGACATCGCGATCTTCAGTATAGGGTCCAAATAACTTGAACCCCGGAATCTACAAGATACTTTAAATGAACGGCTCATCTTAAGCTGGCAAGCGTACTTTATCGTATATAGCCATCGTGGATAGCCCTATTTTGTCAAAATCAAACTACTCCAAAGGCGTCAGATTTTGCCAAACGATCATTATACCTACATACTACATAGTAGGTATGGATGTAATACATCGTATGGACTTAATGCTACAGTGTTTTCCTATGCAATTTAATATTCTAATCATACTAATATTATAAATGCGAAAGTGTGTTTGTTTGTTGGTTTGTCCTTCAATCACGCCACAACAGAGCCACGAATCGACGTGATTTTTTGCATGGGTACTATAGTTGAAGACATAGGCTACTTTTTATCCCGGAAAATCAAAGTGTTCACGAGGGATTTTAAAAACTAAATCCACGCGGACGAAGTCGCGGGCATCAGCTAGTAATAGATAAGTTGGCGGTACAAAGTTCGCCGTGTCAGCTAGTTTAAAATAAAATTGAAAATAGAAAATTCAGTCTGTCGAGCTGGGATTCGAACCATCGACGTTGAACTTTTAGGCGACTGCCCTTACCACTAGGCCATGCAGACGCCGTGTTCTAAGGCGAAAATACCGAACACAATGCAAAATTCACATTCAACAAAAAAGTGTCGGTTTCAAAAATGTGTCGAGTGTCGGTTCCTTAATTTTTTCCGTCTAGCCCCCTTCCGTACCGCGCGATAAGGAACTACGTTCCAATTAGGGAAAAATTCCACATGTAGAAATTATTTAAAATAAAATTGAAATTAGAAAATTCAGTCTGTCGAGCTGGAATTCGAACCATCGACCCTTATCGACCTTTATGCGACTGTAGAAACCACAAGGCTACGGAGATCTAATATTGTACTGTACTGTGAAAATACTGTGTGATTGTACTGTGAAAATATTGAACACAATGCCAAATTCACATTCAAAAAAGTGTCGGTTCAATTTTGTCTTAATTTTTTCCGTCTAGCCCCCTTCTGCACCGCGCGATAAGGAACTACGTTCCAATAATAAGTCAGTAGATCCATAAACAATACCTACACTAGCGGCACGCTATGATGGCCGGTTTGACACATTACAATAGTGATGTGGAATGTCAATTTATTCTCGAACAAAAAACAATTAAGTTTTGTTTTTGTACCTGATTAAATAGGTTTAATAAAACAAAAATGTATATGTTTATTTAATTTATTTGAACGAACTGAATATTTGAATGAAAATGAATATACATACTTTATATGCACACAAGAAACATATGAATACAAAAGATACCAAAAAAGGTGCCACAAAAGGCCATAATTAATCAGATTCGTCCATACTACTATTTTCACTGTCGTCACTGCTATCATCACCTACATTAATAATTATATGTTCGTTTTCTATAATATTATCTATTTTCACATCTCTTTCATAATCTTCCCTTATTAATTTAACAGTTCTATTCACAACCTTTTCCCAGTCTCCTTTAGTCACATGTTCACAAGCTTCTTCTAATAATTTTAGCATTTTTTTTGTGGTAAATGGGGGTTCTGTATTGTGTCTTGCAGCATATCCCTTAATTTGAGCCCACACCAACTCAATCGCATTATACTCACAATGGTAAGGCGGTAACCGTATAACTCTGTGCCCATGTTCTAATGCTATTTCGTCAATGACGTATCGGATCTTGGTTGGTTTGTTTTCTTTTAAAAGACGTACTAATTCCGCTTTTAACATATTCATGTTTGCATCTACGCCATTTTTACGAAGCCATGCGACGATATCAGCTTTCTTTTGGGATTGGGCAGGTGGCTTGTCAATTTGCATCGAGTGGTATGGGGCGTTGTCCATAATTATAATAGATGGTTCAGGGAGGCTACACAACATTGAGGTAAACCATTCAGTAAACTTTTCTCCATTCATGTCTTCATGATAGTCTCCAGTGGTTTTTGACGCAAAAGCCATGAGAGAACCTTCGACAAACCCGTTGATGGTTCCGGCGTGACAAATTATAAGTCGCGATCCTTTTCCTACAGGAACTTTGGAAGTAGATGCTGCTGTGTCATCGTTCCAAGAACGGCCTACAGTATGGTTAGCATTAAGCCATGTTTCATCCAAGAACACAACATTTTGCCAATTTTTGATTTCTTTCACTTGCCGTAAAAAAGTATACCTTGCCATCGCTATATCAAATCTTTCCATCAATATTTTGCGTTTGTTACATTTTTTGTATCGAAATCCAATGGTCTTCAAAATCTTCGTTAAAGAACTTTCCCCACCGAAGAATAATCCAGCTTCCTTCAGTGAATGCACCAACTTTTTTCTTGTTGGATACTCCTTCTGTAAATAGTAGCCGTAAACATGTCTTCGGATAGCATCGGCATCAAAGCTATCGATGCCTACGACTGGTTTTGCTCGTTTTCTCTTTTTTGGTGTGTGAAGTTTATTTTCTTCTGTGCCAGTCTCGCCATATTTTTTTTTAGTTATCCGTCTAACAGTTCGTTGTCCAATATTAAGCGCATCAGCTACGCGTTCAACCACTGACGTTATAGGTAAAATTGGTCCTCCATTTTGAGCTTCACGATCGAAATAGTTACGAAGGCGTATTACGAACTCACGTGTCTGACTATTTAGAACAGTTCTCTGCGTACGTTCGGTCATATCGACGAAATCCACAACAAAGGGCTTGAACAGAGTCCAAATTAACGAGCAAGAGTCAACAGTAATGCAGTATCAATATTTGAAATCCAAAGCCAGGTCAAAACTATATCACAATCGCATTGCACTGACAGTTTATACTTTTCGAAGCAACGTCAATTCGAAACTGCTTTGTTTTGCATTGAGCATTGACGCGAGTTTGCCGGAGGTAGTAGTTGTGCTAGCCAGCGATCCTATGTGACGATCGTATTAGATTCCATTTTTAAAAATTTTCAATTTAGAAAACCAAATGCCGAGTTGTGGTATATATCATATAAAAATAAAAATTTTACCTTTTGTATGAAACAGCTGATATTTTTTTGCGATTTCAGAGGTTTGTCCACATAGTGAAAATTGTTCATATTCACAAGTACATTCACCCCTTAAATGGTGCAAACTGATTTTTCTACACTTGTATACATTTTAGAAATCAATTTAATAAATAAATTTTGAGTCCTAAACCTAAAACTACATTCGATAAAATTTATGAATCTCTGCACATCACTATCGTCAATAAAGTAATACAATTATTTCCTTCAAAGTCGTTATCAATTAATACGGAACTTCATGAGCGGACAAACGTCAAACCGGCCATCATAGCGTGCCGCTAGTTTAGTGTTTGTTACACTAGTTTTACTCAAGAAGCTTAAATACCTTTTACTCGTACCTAGTACCGTGGTAAGATCTAAAGTAAGTCCGGCCTTAGAAAAAATAAATATAAAGCCAAGTACACACGACATTCGCAGATGAAAATTCAATAAAATGAACGCTAGGCGTGGCCCGCGCTAGGCGGGGCGACGAGCGCACGCCCCGCGGCGACCTATCAAGGGACGCTTTTTATGTCTATTGCAGTGCCTGTATTTAGCAATACAGATGAGGATATTTTTAAACGTACTTTTTTAAACTCAAATAATGTAGTTATCTTCCTAATTTTTTAGTCTATACCTAGGTAATGAACTGGATTAAGTAATATTCCCCTTTCCCCTTAAACTAAGCGCAACTCTGGCTCGAACCTTTGGGTTTTCAGTCCGCACTTTAAACATGAAATTTCTCGTTTTCAAGGTTATCGCAGAGGTATTCATCAGGTTATAGGTAATAATTAGCACTCTACTACTAATAATGTAGCACTCTACGGCGGCACTGAAAATTTCGGGAATCAAGGAAGTGACACAACATTACTATTTAAAAATGTATTTATTGCTTTTCGAAGTATTCTCCGCGAAATTTCACACATTTTTCCATACGATGGAACCAATCATTGAAGCAACCATTCCATTCGGAAGTTGGGGTCTCCAAAATGGCCGTTTTGTAGGCGTCCACAGCTTCTTCAGGTGATGAAAATCTCTGACCACGCAATTTGTTCTTTATTTTAGGGAAAGTATAGAAATCATTAGGGCTTAGGTCGGGGCTGTACGGCGGATGGTCTAATAATTCTATGATTTCTTGCTCTAAAAACTCTTTTGTTCTGTGCGCGGTGTGAGAACTCGCATTGTCGTGATGGAGGATGATGCGGCGGTTGCAGTTCTCTTTACGGAGTTCAGAAACGACCTTTGGCAAACAAATGTTAGCATACCATTCTGCATTAACCGTTCTTTGTCCCTCAAGAGGAATAGTCGCAACATGGCCGGTTTTGGAGACAAACGTGGCCACCATTTTTTTTTCAACACTCCGTGAACGAACAATTTTTGTTGGCTTTAACTCATTTTCGAACACCCAAACTCGTGACTGGTTTTTAGTTTCGGGTTCATACGCGTATATCCAGGATTCATCACCTGATACGATGTTGTATACAGCATTTGAGGATCCTGCGTGGAATCTTTCGAGAGTTCTGACGCACCAAGTAACGCGAGCCGCTTTTTGCTCTTCACAGAGCAAATGCGGTATCCATCGGGAAAACAACTTTTTTACACCTAATTGTTCATGCAAGATTATTTGTATTTGACTCATGCCAATGTCTAAAGTTGCCTGAATTTCGCGGTATGTCACATGTCGATCTTCCTCAATCAGCTTACGCACAGCATCAACCTTTTCTTGGGTGACTGCAGTTTTTGGACGACCTTGACGGGGATCATCACTGAGCTTGACACGTCCTCGTTGAAATTCAGCAAACCAGCGATAAATTGTGGTTTTGGATGGGGCTTCATCACCAAATGCAGAAATCATCCGGTCAACACACTGTTTTTGTGTTAAACCACTTCGAAAGTCATAATAAATCATCGCTCTAGAATTTTCTCGAGTCAATTTCATTTTCTCAACGACTAAACAAGTTTGACAAGACCTTCTGAGAAGACCGAGAATCTTTTTTTAAATAAATAAACGGTATTCGATTTATAAAACCAAGGAGTTTTAAATTAAAAAGATTTTAATATGACAGGAACAGTGGAAATATTCCATTCCCGATACTTTTAGTGCAGCCTATGTACTACTTACTAATAATAATCTCATACTTACCTACCTAATTAAGTACCTTTACCAACCTGTTCGAGGTTTCGTACCGGAATAAGTAGGTAGGTACCTACTTGATTGTTAATCACTTGATGGTACGACAATATCGATCAGGTACTTAGTAGGTACGAACCTAATACCTAGGTACGCATTAGTAGAAATATAATTAAAACTTTTTAAATCGGAAGTGGACTGCCATTTAGATTAAAGTGGATTTCAACCTCTATTATCACTACCTCACTACACAAAAACAAAGTCCCCCGCCCGCCGCGTCTGTCTGTCTGTCTGTTCGCGATTAACTCTGAACTCCTGAACGGATTTTCATGCGGTTTACACCAAAAGCCAGGGTGATTCATGAGAAAGCTTTAGATTCATAATTTTCTAAGGTTTTGTGTAAAGTTGAAATATTATGACGATAATTGTTGAAAATCCGCGATGGCATATACTTATCTATCTTTTAAGATATACTATACCCATTTTAACTTCTAAGAAAATCGTCACGTACCACGCGGTAAGTAAGTACTTAATTGAAAATCTATTTCGAGGGAGAGAGTTATCGCAAAATAAAAACGAACGCGCGCGAAAATAAATTCAAGTGAAGGCATAGTAATAAGCTCTACTACACGTGCGAAACTGGCGGCTTTTGGCCGCGGTTTCGTTCATGTTAAGTTCGATTTTTCAAACCCCTATTTTACCTCCTTTAGAGGTTGAATTTTCAAAAATTCTTTCTTAATTGATGCTTACGAGATAATAGCTATGCGTATGCCAAATTTCAGCCCGATCCGTCCTGGTTTTGGCTGTGCGTTGATTGATCAGCCCATAAACTAGGAATTAAGTACGACTAGGATCAGCCAGTTAGTCAATCAGTCACCTTTTCCTTTTACATATAGGACTTATGTTTAGATTACGTACTAAAGGTACACGGTAGATAAGTATATTACATATGTCATAATATAAGTAATGTATTTTCCACGTTTAATATAGCTTTTTTACTCACGACCTCATTTTAAGTAGGTATACCTAAAATATTACCCACATTACCCACGACTTCGTCCGCGAAGAATTATTAAGCTACTCCTCCTCCTTGCACATTATCGGGGATAGTAGCGCCTAGGTATAGTACTTTCTTGATGGTGTATTTTCCCTTCTGCCTTTTTCGCCGTGTGGTAAGGATTGCAGATCGGGAATTCGAATGGCCCATCCGCGTAGCCTCTTTCCTTCCATCTTACCGGTGAGCTTATGCTACTGAACAGGTCAGGCTCTCAACTTTAAATTAACAACGAAAAACATTACGTCCTGTCAATCCGGAACTGAGTGGTTGCAGAACAAACGAATTTTCGCATTTAAGTATTCGATTAATAGACGCACCGATATAGAAAAAGTACCTACTTATGGTGGATTATTGAATTTTCTAGAAAGATCCTAGATCAGAACAGTTTCCGGGGTAAAGAGGCGTGACCCGCCCCCAGGACCGGTCGCAGTCAAGTGGGGCAGGGGTTGAGGCAGCTTGTTCTCAGTTCTCACTTGGCTGCGGTCGCCGCGGCGCGCGGACATGGCGCGAGTGTTGCGCCCACCGAGCCGCACGTGAGTACACTTCCTTATAAACTTATATTGCATTGTTTTCAACTTAGTTTTTCGACTTGGTTTAATTTAGTAATTATTATTATTTTGAAATGTTATTTTTAATGCAGGGTTTTGTTTAAACTATGTAATGCCTACCTTTTTCTTAGGTAAAAAATTAAACGTTTTTTGGGTTCCGTACCAAAATGGTAAAAATGGAACCCTTACGGTGCGACTTTCTCCGTCCGTGTGTCCGTCTGTCACAGTCGATTATTTTAGTAACTATTACAGCTATCGACATGAAATTTGGAATAGATGTATAGGTATAATAGGTGGTCCAACTTCAATGTAATTTAAAAAATGGAAAATTATTTTTAGTTTAATTAAAAAAGGGGGAAAATCGGGGGTTTGAAATTTCAAAGTAGTAAGATATTTTAGATAACTATACCGAGTGGGATATCATAATATGAAAGAGTTTTACCTGGCAGTCTAAAACAGATTTTTATTTATGTTTGTACATAATAGTTTTTGATTAATCATGCGAAATGTCGGAAAAATCCCGCCCCCCCCCCCCCCCATTATCTCCGAAGTTTACCTCGAAAAATCAGAAATAATTATGGTCAATAGAAGTTTATGTATAATTTACAGAAAAAATAAAACCAATTCTCTAACTAGCAAAGTTTTTTGATATAAACAATATACCTCTACAAATAAAGTACGATTACGATTTACGATAACGATTAATAAAAACAAAAAACAAAAAACATATGAATAAGCAAATGAATATAATATCGTTTTACTTTTAATTCTGGCGTACGGAACCCTCGGTGCACGAGGCTGACTCGCACTTGGTCGGTTTTTTTATTGTAAATAAGTGTTTGCGTGTTGAAGAATTATTTTTTAATAATTCCCGCCCGCGACTTCGTTCGCGTGGATTAAAACTTTTTTCATTCTCTAAACTTAAACTCCGGGCATGAGCTACCACCATTCCAAATTTCAGCCAAATTAGTAGGTAGTGAAGTTAAGTGAAGAGTTATGTCCTCTATCTCCAATAATATTTATTAGATCTTCATCAAAATTTTGCAAAACCTGCGTGAATACACTTTCAAATAAAAAAAAGAATTATTGAAATCGGTTCAAGGACATTGCCCGTGGCCGGGCCCATCTTTTTGGCGGCGTGTCAAAACTTTAATTATTTTAAAAAAAATATGTTATTTTTATACGTTTATATGTTTTATTAAAACATTTCTAGCATTGAAAAATGTAATAAATAATTATTCTACTGAATTAACGAACATCCGCCAACCAAACCTAGAGATTATTTCAGCAACATAAAAAAATAAGATTTCTTTAAAACCAGGGTGAATAAATGGAAATCGTTTGCAGAATATAAAACGGTAATTATTTGTCTACAAAATAAAATTAAAACTAAGGTGACATAACAAATGTTTTTGGGGGGCCCAAACTCCTAAGAACATGCATGTTCTTAGGAGTTTGGGCCCTAACATCGCCCATGGGCGATATCCTTTGACGGAGTTATGACGTAAAATCGATAAAAACTTTCATCCCCTATCACGGAGGAACCTTACTGTTTATCAGGATCAAAACTATCCTATATATTGACCCGAAGTATCAGCTCTATTATTATTACAATTCCAATACCAAACATTCAAATCCGCATTCTTCCGCAGTTTTCGCGCACAGACAGACAAACAGACAAAAAAATAAAAAAGAAACTGCCTGAGTGTCGGGCAACACGCGGTTGGATGGAACGAAGTTCCTTTTAATCCTACTTCCTATCCTACTAATATTATAAATGTGAAAGTTAGTGAGGATGCATGTATGAATGGATGTTTGTTACTCTTTCACGCCACAACGAATGAATCAATTAAGCTGAAATTTGGAATAATGATAGCTCATACTCAGGATTAACACATAAGTAGGCTACATTTTATCCCGAAAAATTAAAGAGTTCCTGCGGGAATTAAAAACCTTAATCCACGCGGACGAAGTCGCGGGCATCATCTAGTAGATAAATTAAAAATTATGGTGCTTATTTAAACAATATCATAAAAATATTATTATCTTCTAATAATTAAAACATTCCCTTTTAGAATCAATGCCATCTCTCGTCACATGTTAGAAGCATCTCGTAATAAATAAGCGCGCACCTAATGAAAATAATAATTATTATCTTCTAATAATGAAGACAATACATTTTAAAATCAACGCCATCTCTCGCCACATGCCTATACTATAGAAAGGGGGTCGTGACGGAAAATTCTTACACTTTCGTATTTATACCAAAAAAAATATTTTGGGTTCGGTATTGATAATAAAGCGTCTTCCAATTAATATGAAAGTATATTCCTACAGAATTCTTCCAGTTACAGTTTTATCATACCTAAGTACCTATAGTATAGATAAATTAAAAGAGATTCTTTGAATGATACCTTGTTAAAACCTTGGAAGAACTAAGCGCATTCACAAACGCGAATAATGACTGTTTCTTAAATAGTTTAAAGACATACTTATTCGTAATGAAGAGAAGAGATGATATGGATCCAAATTAATCAAAGCTAAATTCAAAATTACAATTACGAGAAGTATAGGTAAATTCCTTAGTCTTGTTTTCTATACAAAGACAGTCATGCCTATATATTTTGTACAGAAAACACTTGGTATGTAAATGATGAAGTTCGCAACGCAATTTATGAAGCCGAGCACAGCTGCAATTTCGATGTGACACTAGATTATTGGAATCCAATTTAGGCTCGGACTTTGCGTGCTGTTGTGATGACATAGTGTTTTTCGCTGGGAATCATACGGTGCCCGTGACAGCCACTCTGGCACTGCGGGATTATCATCGGATAGGGTTGTCACTTGTCAATGCACAACATAATACACAATAGACATGATGACTGATTTTGAAAAACTATTGGATGATGTTCTGAAGTATCTACTATATCGAAAAAATATATTATTATTTCAGCAAAAAAAAGGTTCCTTTGTTAGATCAAATTGCCTTTTCAATTTTAAATTATAAAATTCACTCCATTACGCTCGCTCCCCGGTGTCATGGCGTCCTTCGTGACGTCACCTCTATGTTTTTCATATTAGGTAGTTGGTCAAAGTTTGGTCAGGTCAAAGATAGATGTGACATATCGCTCTGATTGGTGTTCGATCCAATATTTCGGCTTGCTTTTTTTATAGTTTTATTTTATCAAAATAAATATCAATCGCCCTAAATAGAAACATAAATACGTTTTTTATAATCCATAAATCGTATTTCATTACCTATATAAATTCATAATTTCATTGATTCTTGGCTGTCATCATGCCTATTTCTCACCACTCCTCAAGACACTTCATATTATTTTAAAGTTTCATATTTTTTTATCATTCGGATGTCTAAGGTATGGAATTTTTTAGGAGATCTGTTTTTACGCGTTCCATCTTAATATTGTCGGGTCATAATGAGTGAAATGGACATAAACTGGTTTTACAGTGTTAGATGTAGTAGTGCGTAATACTTGCTTAGTGCTCAATTTTGTTTAATGAAAGTGTCCGCATAGAAAAAAATGGTTATCTCATCGCTGTCACATCGCAACCGTCCAGTGCGGCTTTGCAGATAAAAATAACCCATTAGAGGCAACCCTACAGTCGCCGGACAGCAGCTGGCCAAGGGTTGTTCAATGTTCAGTGCGAGGCGCGGTATCACATTTGTCACTTCATCCGCCATGCTTGTAATGGAGAGGCCTCCACATCGGCGTTATTTCTGCTGTGATAATTAAAACCGGTTAAAGGTCAAGTGGAAATGTTTGAGCGTGATTTGCTTTGTATAGGTTTTTAATTAATTCAGGGGTAACCTACATAATCATGTCGGACGCCGCTTTTTATAAGAGCGGCACTGGTAAGTTAGGCAGGAATTATAATTGTCCAACAGAAAAAAATTATGAATACGATTTAATAGTTAGACTTACTATCCGTAGACACTTTAATCTCATCGAATTTTAGCAGTTCGGTTCCAACGAGATAATTGTATTACACTATTACCTATACACGGTAATATTAACCGCGCAGATGGTAAATCTCTGTGGAGATTGGCCGCCGTGGCTGGATTCGATCGAGAGGATTATCTTTCTTTTGCCCGCGATTTCATCTGCGTAGAGTTTCTTTCTTTCTTTCAAACTTTCTGTTTGTCCGGAATAAAAGATAGATATCTTATAACTGAAGTCCTCAACCTATACCTACATTATGCAAAAAATCACGTTGAACGAACAACGTCGTCGCGTTGCTCAGTTGCTGTATTATTGAAGGACAAACAAACAGAAACACTTTCGCATTTATAAATAGTAATGAGAAAGCGAAAGACTGTCTATTTGTCTTGCAATCACGCAGCAATGCAGCAACGGATCCGCGTGATTTCTCTCTCCAAGCGGAAGAGGTCGCGGGCAAAAGTTAGCTTATGCACCTAGTACTTAATATTAAGGATTTATGATTTGACTTAGAGGAAGTCCGCGACTTTGTCCGTGTGGATTAAGATTTTTTTAATTCCCGCGGGAACTTTTCAATTTTTCCGGGTAAAATGTAGCCTATATGCTAATGCCGGGCATGAGCTATCTCCATTTCCAATTACAGAGGGTAACAACCATCCATCCTTCCATCCTAAATTAATCACTTTCGCATTTATAATATCAGTAGGATTATGTTGTGCAGTTCGTGGCGGCAACCGCACGAGTGCTAGGATGTCGCTGAAGACCCCGACGCCGGCCGACGGCGAGCGCGAGACGTGGGGGAAGAAGGTAGACTTCCTGCTGTCCGTCATCGGGTTCGCCGTCGACCTCGCTAACGTGTGGCGCTTCCCCTACCTCTGCTACAAGAATGGAGGGGGTGAGTGCACCTTATGTACCTACCTGTGCTCATCGATAGGTCGATAAAGAAGAAGAAAAAGAAGAATAAAATGTGTATGACACAGACGAACTACTTTTTTGACGTGATAACGTCTTATAAATCGATGAACACCGGCTGCATGCACGAAAAAGTGTCACATTCCGCCTGAGTCTGAGGGTGCAAGCGAGAGCGCGGAACAAGCGATAGAGAGGCACGATCGGCCCAAGCGTTGGCTTGTGCCGCCCGCCAGTCATCTTCAATGTTTCTTTATGACGTTATCACGTAAAACTTTCGTCCTTAAACCGACTTTACAGACAGCCAATTTTTTTTACAAGAAGAATATTCATCATCATCTTTAGCAACTCATCAACGGCTCACACTGAGCGCAGATCTCCTCTCAGG
Source organism: Oeneis ivallda (assembly GCA_029955525.1). Taxonomy (NCBI): domain Eukaryota; kingdom Metazoa; phylum Arthropoda; class Insecta; order Lepidoptera; family Nymphalidae; genus Oeneis; species Oeneis ivallda. The sequence goes on from JARPMR010000006.1 coordinate 22,923,338, forward strand.
AAAGGGTTATAGGCCAAAGTAGAATTGGCGGACTTCACACACCTTCGAGAATATTATGGAGAACTCTCGGGTGTGCAGGATTCCTCACGATGTTTTCCTTCACCGTTGGAGCAAGTGATATTTAATTGCTTAAACACACTTGACTCCGAAAAGTCAGAGGTGCGTACCCGGGATCGAACCTGCGACCCCCCGAATAGGAGACCACAGTCGTAACCACTATAGGCTATCACTGCCATACATATGCTAGAAATAGTAATAATAATAATTATAATATTCCTAAAGATTTCATTATGTCGTTCCTATTTACCCGCGGACTATTCACAGTTGAACCATCCTTAACAACCCCACACGGTTTTTATTTTGCAATGATGGTATTTTAAAGAATTTTATTATTATTAACTTTATAATATCAATCAAATATTTTAGAACTTTCCGTCATAGATCATGATGGAAATGGTCATGGTCTGTTATTTATATGACGTCTCGTAGGACTCGTAGGCTCATATGAGTCTACGATCGTAGACCGCAAATATGTCCTCTTAGGCCGTCCTTCTTTCCTTTGTGCCTACGTAAAACCAAATGATCATAATCTTTTATGTTTCAAATTTTTCTACGATTGTATAAAACTCATAAATTCCATTAAGTATTTAGTTTGATTCGATGTAAACTTGTACAAATTACATGTTGGTATGTCGGTACATTATAAGAAAAAAAATTGTTAAAAGACCTCTACACGTAGAATTACAAGGCTCTCACATTTCCGGGTAGCTATTATTGGAGCAGGTGTGTAACAAATCTGCAGGACTATATATTCACTTATCCCGGCATTATTACGTTATCCCGACTAAGTCAGCGGGTAAGAGGTGGCGCGGCGAGGCTTGGCGAGGTGATGAAACGCCGCCGTGAATGCTAAGTGCCTCTTGCCGCCTCTCGCCGCCTCTTGCCACCACTCACGACCTCTTGCGACCTCTAGCCGCGCTAATTGTCCGCCTGTTTCCGACCTGAAAGACGTATTCACAACCTGTGACCCGTATTCGTAGAGCTAAGTTTATAGGCACTACGAATATATAGGCTTGCCTAAGCTAGCTACTGGAATGGTCTAAGCTTGCAATTTGCTTCACAGCATACCTTGTTCAAATAGACGTGAAAATTTTACAACTTTTATTTGCGGTCCAGAACTACGCTATCCAGAGATTGAGAAAGCAATGCACCAGCAGAAATAACTTGGTAAAAAATGTTGTTTCCGCCACACCACGATTACAATGTGGGCACGATTTTGGACCGCAAATAAAGTTGCTACTTTTTTCACGTTCCACGTACCTATGACTTTTATAAAAGTTACAGTTATTTTACGAAACTTACTTAAGGTTTCGTTGCCTATTTTTTTATTAAAAATATTGTAATTCATTTATATTAACCTCAGGTAGGGAACCTAAGTAACCGCATGTCCTTTTTACGTTCAAAAATATTTCAGAAGTACCATTGGTAAGTACCTGTTTCTAAATATTCTATTCTATTATATTCTTATACCTCCTCACATACTTCAAAGTCCATTCAGCGCTACAGCCCGTCTCGACCTCCTCTAAGTACAATTTTTCTCCATTTAGTTTCTCGATTTACTTTTTCCACCATATTCATTTTCCTCAGCTGATTTTCTATGCAATATTTTTCAGAGTTCTGATTTACTTGATTAAGTCTTTTTTTGTGGTATCCATTATATCATCAATCAGCATCCTCTCTACGCAAGTCTCTACTTGTGCTGTTGACCGCAAACGTCGGTATTCATTAACGTCTACGTTTCTCTGCATAGACCAAAGACTTCTTTCTTATTTGTTTACTAGCTGATGCCCGCGACTTCGTCCGCGTGGATGTAGTTTTTAAAATCCCTCGGGAAATCTTTGATTTTCCGGGATAAAAAGGAGCCTATGTCACTCTCCAGGTCCTCAACTATACCCATGCACAAAATCACGTCGATCCGTAGCTCTGTTGCGGCGTGATTGAAGGACAAACCAACAAACAAACACACTTTCGCATTTCTAATATTAGTATGACGTATTAGTAACGAAGAATTAATACCACGATGATAAAGGCGATCTAATTAAATTTTAGAGCACAAAAGCTATTATTGTGACTTTATGATATTTAGATAGGTATATTCCCTCGGGCACTTTTTTGTAGAATATAATGAGTACTTTAATCATGTAGTACATCATTTTTAGGGTTCCGTACCCAAAAGGTACCAACGGGACCCTATTACTAAGCCTACGCTGTCCGTCCGTCCGTCCGTCCGTCTGTCAGCGAGCTGTATCTCGTAAACCGTAATAGATAAACAGATGAAATTTTCACATATTATGTATTTCTATTGCCGCTATAACAACAAATAATAAAAATTAAATTAAATTAAAAAAATTAAATTAAAATATTTCCATGGGTACATGAAAATATTTTAATTAAATTTTTTTTTAACGGAACCCTAAAAGAGCGAGGCCCGACTCGCACTTGGCCGATTTTTTATGTATCATCAATAGTTTTCTCAGCACACGCCAAATAATGTATTTTATAGGCCAAATAATTTTCCTACTTTGGGTTATATTATTGCAATTTTCTTAAGGATCTCTAATTTTTTCGACAGTAAATTATAGCCTATGTTACTTCCTGATAACTTAGCTTTCTATTGGTGAAAAAATGATTAAAATCGGTCCAGTAGTTACAGAGCCTATTCGGTACAAACAAACAAACAAAAAATCTTTCCCTTTTATAATATTAGTATAGAAAGTACGCATGTCTGCTTAAGATGAGCCGTACATTCAAAGTATCCTGTAGATTTCGGGGTTCAAGTTATTTGGACAATATACTGAAGATTGTGATGTCTATAATTTCTGAACTACTAAATTGACGACCTTGAAATAATTACAGGACAATCTCTAAAGTACCTGCTATCTAACAAAAAAAGAATGAATGAAATCGGAATACGCCTTAATGATTTACAGCTAAATCCACATTTTGACTTTCATCCCCTCACCCAAGGGAACCGTGCAGAATTTCGGGATAAAAAGTATCCTATATTATACCTCGTAGTATGAACTTAAATCATGCCAAGTTTCATTTAAATCCGTCCAGTAGTTTCAGCGTGATGCGCGGCCAAGATACAGACAGACAGACAGACAGACAGACAGACAGACAAAAAATTAAAAAAAAATTGTTTTGGCTTCAGTATCGATTATAGAGTGCCCTCAAACAAAAATTTTCAAAATATCTTCAATGTACAGAATTGGACCTGTTACAGTTTTATTATATTATAGATAGATTGCTACTAAATATTAAAAGACATTATCGGAGCTGAATTCTGAATTCTTGCTTCAAACCTATAGATTATGCACCGTAAGCACTTATACAGGTCAGCATTCCCACAGTGCATTCTAATTGCACACACACCTAGTGTAGTGCCCTCGAACCTCTAAGCCGAAAACCGGCTTTAGACTGCCTTAAATGCTAATTGAATTGTGGTTTGCAGATCTTTGTAGGCATAACTTCAAGGAGTTAAAAATCATTCTGAATTAAGAATGTCTTCTAAAAAGTAAATAAAGTTACTTACCATTTTAAAATAAAAATATCGAGTCCAGTCAATGACCTTCTATACACAAGTCCAGTAAACATGTTCGTAAAGTTTTTCTATCGAACTTATATAAGAATGAATTTTTAAGAGACTTAAGAAAAAAAAATTAAGAGTTCGACTCTATTTTTTGGGCGCTATGTCTGCCGATTAGGACCTTATTTAAAAGTGATTATTGTAAATAAGAAAATATCCCACCTCTGAATGGAAATTTGTTTGATTGAATAAAGTTAAGTGTAAGTTAAGTAAGATGATACCTAGTTGTGAAAGTGATAAATGGATTTTTGTTTCCAAAAATATTTCGATCTGATCTTAGCAATTTTAGATGTTTCTTTACGAAATATCTAAAAAAAGCTTCTCAATAAAAGTGTACTGATTTTATTTATTATTTATGTATAAAGTAGAACTAAATAAGTGGCTGTCACATACAAAAGGAAATGGACTAACCGGTGTTCACGACGCGTTGAGAGCCATACTTGTTCGGAACTCGCCGGAAACCGAGCAAATGAGCTTCCTCGTTTGATCTTTCTAATGCGTTATGCATAGCTCTAACTTATTCAACAAGTTGGTTTCACGTTAATAAATTATAATCTATTGTACAATTAATGCGCGACAAAATTGGAAAAAAAAATTAAGTTTGTACAAACCATAGAAGTATTATTTATTGCTATCTGTATAAGATATCATAAGATAATTTATTTAAGTTCTAGATGATTTAAATCAAAACATAGGCTTTTGAATTGTATACTATACCTAATACGTGCGTCTGTGTACTATACTTAAAAATGTGTACCTACTTTAGCTCTGTTTATAATTTATATCTAAATCTTTAAAACGAACCGATCTGAACCCTTCGTCTTGAAGCTAATTGTATCTAAAAATTCTAAAAATATTTTTTTATACTTATGTACCTATTTGAGATTAAACTCAGTTAAGTATCCCGTAATATGATGTCGTAGATGTAAAGCTCTCAAATTCATATTTTGCTTAAGATTTTTTATTTCTAAATGCATCGTAAGCATTGCTTATAGCAATACACACATAGCTGGATAGTGGATATAGGTAGCGCAAGATCGTGCTCTGTGATGATCTTTTCACGAGACGTCAATCAATTGAGATGATGTTGACTCCCACGTCAGAAATTCCCAGTAAGCAATAAGATTTAACATCTGAACAATTTTGGAAACTACAGCAACAGTCAAATACTATGAAACTAAGTTCCTCCAACACTAATTAGGTATATCCTCCTCTTTGTACAAGTCAAGTCTTTGGCGTCCAAGAGTCAGTAATTGACAATCAAAACCCGCCCTTTGCGCGACGTCACAAGAAACTTCGTTAGCCACTCTACGTGCAGGAAAATTAGTAACACAATAATAGGGGTAATAAGGTAATGGAGGGGGGAAGGTCATCGGTAGTCTTCTGTAGCCGATAGGACCCCCCTTGATCTAATTAAATATCAATTCTGCGTAGCAATGTTATCGTTTGAAGTCTCGCCAAAGGGTCACTGGCGGAAATTTGTTTAAGCGCTACAACGCGTTTATAATACGCCCGGTCGGCTAGACTCTAGAGCGAGTTAATTCAATTTTGGATAGTTATAACTGGACGCTTTGATGGTGTGACGTTCTCGGTTGTGGTAGTTGAGGCCAATTTACGGCGATTTCAACTTGCACTCTCTGTTGCCTGATATATGCGTTGACGAGCCTTATTCTTCCTTAGGTTATTTCTTAGGTAATATTTAGCCGGCGAATTCGTTAGCGTGGAGTTAGACTTTTAAAACATCCCATGGGAACTTCTATTACCTACTCCGGGATAAAAGTTAGCCCATGTCACTTTCCGGTTCAGGCCCTCGACTATATCTGCAAAAAATCGAGTCAATTCGTAGCACCGTTGCTACGTCTTGCAAGACAAACCGCTTTCGCATTTATAATAAGTAAGTACTTATAATTATTACTACCGATTTGCATTGAGGTGTAAACCTACGCTGCCCACGTTACTAAAATACAAAAATCTTATTACAGTAAGTACCTATAAACAATTGTTTAGTAGTAGCATAGAAAAGATTAATGAAGGCATTTTTTTACAAAATTAATTATTTATTTACGTAATAATTGATATACGTAACGACGAAATTTTTAGATTTAAGAAGCGAAGAGCTGCCAACATGCTGCTATTAGTACTTTTAAAAAGAAGTAAGTATACCTATTTATCAACCATACGAAGTAAAAATACTTAGGTACAAACTTATAACCGAGTAGTACCTAACGTTGCGTTATACCCAATTCATCCAAAAATACTCGCTTACCTTTGTCGTTATACCCGTCTTTGGTATTATCTCTCTACTCAATTCATCAGATTGGTCATTCATCTTGAAAAGCAAACTGCCACCCCGCAGTGACCCATTGTTGCGAACCCACTCAAATATGCAATCTGTAACGAGTAATTTGGCCCCGTAATTGATTGCGGAGCACTTCATAACCCGCGTCCCGGCGACCCGCCATCTGTCACGGCGTGTCACAGCATGTCACGGCACCGTCACGTCACGGCTCGGTCACGATGACGCCGAGAGTGCGTGGAGTACAATAATTGATTAACGCTTTGTTATTGAACCCCATTTGCGTGAAAGTATAACCTACCTATTCAGATATATAATAAATATCTAATAACAAATTGCTTGAAAGAAATCGGCTTTGCTTCAACTGTCCACAAGATGAATAAGCTACCTACTTATTGTGACACTTTTGTTTTGAAAAGAGCAACTGCTAAGTTTCTTGCCGGCTCTTCTCAGCAAAATCGGTTTTTCGAAAAGGTGGTAGAGTCTTGACCTATAAAAAAAAAACTTGAGAGGTGTCAAGGGACACCCGGATGGAACGAAGTTCCTTTTGATTAATTAATTTGGCATTGTGTTCATTATTTTCACAGTACAATATAAGATCTCGGTAGCCTTGTGGTTTCGACAGTCGCTAAACAGTTAAAAGTCGATGGTTCGAATCCCAGCTTTTAAGTTATAAAAAATTAGGGAAAAATTCCACATGTAGAAATTATTTAAACTAAAATTGAAAATAGAAAATTCAGTCTGTCGAGCTGGGATTCGAACCATCGACTTTTAACTGTTTAGCGACTGTCGAAACCACAAGGCTACCGAGATCTTATATTGTACTGTGAAAATAATGAACACAATGCCAAATTCACATTCAAAAAAGTGTCGGTTTCAAAAAAGTGTCGGTTCAATTTTGTCTTAATTTTTTCCGTCTAGCCCCCTTCCGCACCGCCCGATAAGGAACTAAGTCCCAATTAGACTACTACTAACTAGTACTACTACTAAGTAAGTAGTACTAGTTAGTAGCATTAGTTTTTTTGGCCATGACTTCGTAACGTGTGGAGTTAGGTTTTTTAAAATCCCGCAGAAACCATCTGTTTTTCTGGTATAAAATGGTAGATACCGTTTAATTTATCACCTCACACAGTAATAACATTAATTAAATAGCAACTGAATTTAGGTACCTACTTCTGTCCACCCAGCAATTTAGTTGGAACTTTAGTTGAACCAAAACGCGATCGACAAACCACGACTTATACCTATATAACAAAATTACACTCGTCTGGCCTCATATATATAGGACAATCACTTATATATAGACTTTCTACCCTTGACTATGATTTTATAAACGCGAAAGTGTTTTTTGTTGGTTTGTCCTTCAATTATGCAACAACTGAGCCACGGATTAATTGTTTGCATGGACAAAGTTGTGGATTTGGAGAATGACATAGGATACCTTTTATCCCGGAAAAAAAGAAAATTGCTGCGGAATTTTTAACCGACATCAAAAAAGGAGGAAATTATCAATTCGTCTTTTTTATGTAGGTTCGCCGATTACTCAAAGACGCCTGAAACGATTTGGAAAATTCTTTTTTTTTTTGCAAGGGAGTTTTAGTTTAAGTTTGTTTGTTGTCTTCCCAGATAGTTCCATTTAAATTTTATCGTAATTGGTCGAGCGGTTATTAAAAAATCAACAATAAATTATAGGTTACTAATAAAAAATTATATAGGTTATAATACTTTGTAGTGGCGCGGGTGTTTGAAGTCGGGTTTTTAAAAAGAATTTTTTAAACCTAACCCCACTCGCGCAAACTCTAGTAAAAATACATAAATATAAAGTAATATTGCTAGAATCTTAGAACCTAATTCCATCGTCGGCGGTATATCGTTCAATAGCAAATGTTGGAGGGTGGAGGTAGACGGATTTATTTTATCGCCGGACGCAACAAGTCGTGGGATCAAAGCGACTTTCCGAGTAAGTTTCATAAGTCGGGCAAAGAGCATCAGTTATCGAACTTTCGAGAAGTATAGAGATAGATCAAAGATTTTAAAGACTAACTGGAGCCCGCGACTTCGTCCTCATTTCGTAATTTTTTTTAAATCCCGCATGAAACCTCGGTTTTTCCGGGATAAAATGCCTCTCTTCAATAGTCTTCAAATCTTAGACTTATTATATTTACGTAAAGCTTCATACCATACCATACCTACCCATACAAAATATCACATCGATACTTTACTCCTTCGCTATTAGCGCATAATATAGTAACAAACAAACACACATTCGCATTTATAACTATAATAGTCTATACTAATATTTTTAAATTAATTTCCTTAATTTTCATAAATCAAGGAATTGAAAATAATATAAGAAAAAAACTTGAACCTCATAAGAAAAAATCTATACCTACTTACCTCATAATAACGTACAGTTTTCTTGAAAGCAACACATTACGATGTTTCCATATTTTCATGAAAAATCCTATACTTATTACAAAATATCTTCTGTCTTAAGGTAGAGTTTTGAGTTTTTGTCATTCAAAAGCCACAGGTTGGCGTAGGTTTAATACTTAAAAGTTGGCCTAACTGAAATAAAAAATTTTGAATTTTGGATAGAAGCAGGCGTTACATTGCGGAAGTTCATGTTTAGCAAGAAAAGGTTAGAATTATTTTGCTATAATCTGCCAACAGAAAAAAAAACTATGGTCAAACATCCAGTCACAAGCAAGCTAAGTTGGGAAGGTAAGCGGTGCTTAGCTTGTAACTACATGTTTGTTTTTTCTTTGTTGGCAAAATAATTATAACCTTTCCTTGCTAATTCTGAATTTTGTTTTTTTTTCAATTGTAAGTAAGCATCTATGCCTTTTTATAAATATTACTTTTCAAAAACTTCACAATAGTAGATTTTCGTTTTAAATTTTTGACACGAAGTCTGGACAAGGATAATAAAATAAAATCGTCTTGGGCCATTCCCGACGGGGCGCGGATGATTGGGTATTACGAGATTTCCATCGGAACACTCTAGCTTTAAATCATTCGAGGTCTAAGGTTGATCGGAACTCAGAAAATATGTGTTTATTATACCACGGTTCACGATATAATCGAAACGGATGATAGATTCTGTCCTATTTCAATTTAACTGAATTTGAAATTGATCATTGCTTATCTTTCTGTAAATAATTTAATATAAAAAATTCTTTTAAAAAAATAGTCTGGTTATAAAAAAGAACCAACGTATACAACGAACCAAAGTATATAATTTATTGTTGATTTTTTAAAAACCGCTCGACCGATTTCGATAAAAAAATGGGACCACCTGGGAAGTATATATACCCTTTCAAAAAAACCAAGAATTTTCCAAATTGGTTCAGGCGTCAGGAGTAATCGGTAAACATACATAAAAAAAGATTCCTACGAATTGAGAACTTCCTCCATTTTTGAAGTCGGTTAATAATTTAATTACTTACAAAGCCTGAATAGCTTAAAGTTATATTATTATATATAAATAGTTAAAGGTGCGGACTGAAAACTGAAAGATCGAATATGCATATTGTCGTACCCAGTCGTACCCACGCCTAAAAAAGATTTCATCCTATTTGGAGAGGACAAGAGGATATTATTGCTCAAGTTTAGCTTGGCCTAAAGATATTCATTGTAAAAAAGCATTTGCCTACATTTTTTGAAATATTTTATGGAAGGAAAAAAAAGAGAATGAAAATATCAAGCTTGACTTTTTCAAACCCAAAACCTTTATAAGGGACCTTTAAAAAATCATTATAAATGATAAAATATATAAGTAGCGTTTTAAAAGGTAAGGACTCAAATGATACGCAGTAGGTACTTTCAATCACTGATTAGCAAAATTATGAACAAATTGGTGCCGACGGGGTCATTATGTAGGTATCACATAAATAAGTCTTAACGGAAGGTCCCTATTTAACAATTGTTCTCAATTTATAGTGCAGTGTATGACGCACTATTTAAGACAAACAAGTATTTCTGTGGAAGGCACATTTCTCGTAAAATTATATAAAGATAAAGGAAAAGACTGCCATAAGCTTTATTTCATTTATTTATGACCAGATTTTGCCCGCGGTTTCGTCTGCGTAGAATTAGTTTTTAAAAATCCTGGAACACTGTTTTTTCTGGTATAAAAGATAAAGCCTATCTATCTACATCATTCTCCAAGTTCGCAACTATATACCCCTGAAAAAAATCACGTCCATCTGTTGCTGCATGATTGAAGGACAAACCAACAAACAAACACACTTTCGCATTTATAATACTTATTACTAAAGATTCTCTATGGATCAGAATAAGGAAAAGATTGGTTTGCGGTTTTTTGGTTTTCATAATTAAAACAAAAAAATCTTTTTACTGGCTAATGTTTTTACAAGCTCGGAATGTGGCTGTGGAAACTCTGTAATAAAACGACGTAAGTCCATCGAGTTGAGGCTCGTTTGATTCGTCTTGACAAATACTCTAGTCCTAGATGATATCCAAGGTCTGATGATGAAGCCGGAAGGTGGTTTTGGTAACTCGGTGGAGTTACTTCATATAATGAAGTATGAAGATATGAAGTAACTCCACCGAGTTTGGGCTCGTTTGATTCATCTTTACAAGTACTCTGATCCTAGATGATATCTAGGGTCTAAAAATGAAGCTACTAAAAGCTTGTATAGAAAAACATTTAATTTACACTTGTTAGTTATGTCACGTCACTTTAAGCATTTAATTATTTTATTTATTTAGTACCAAATAACGTATAATATAAATAAATCACTTTTGGCCATATCTCCACATGAGATCCCTAAGTTTAATTTGCGTTAAGCGTTCAAATATCGAAAGTTTTGTAACAAAGATATTATGTGGGTACGATGTTACCAAGAACTTGGGTCGCAAGAACTTTCCATCTACACTCCTTTAAAATTTTCACAGTCAGATTCCGTTGTATTGTGTCGAGGTTCATAAAAGCTTGTTCTAAGTAAATGCGAGACTTAAAAGGCCAATTACCGCACAATTTGCGTCGCCCTCCGTCCTCCGCCCTCCGGCGATATGAAATTATTGCCTTGAGAATTGCGATCTGAGATTGCTCCCTCCGAAAGAAATAGAGTGAAAAATGTCTTCACTTTAAGAGGATTAGCAGGTCAATTGAGACAATACTGGGCTTACGGTTTATTATTGAATTCGTCAGAGCTTTGGAAGCATTAATTTATGTTCCTACCTAATTTTATTAATATTTATTAACTTTCGTTGGACAAAAGTAAGAACGGTGGTAATTTAACTGATATTACCTACTGGATATTATTTAAAGCATTCATAACTTTAATTTAAATATCAATTATAAAAAAGTAAAACATTTTTTCAACTTTCATTCTTCATTTTGGGAGGTACTGGTACCCTGTTTTTAGGATTCCGTACCTCAAAAGGGAAAAAACGAACCCATAAAAGATCATTCTTTTGTCCGTCTGACCGTCTGTCGGTTTGTCTGTCCGTGTGTCACCACCTATTTTCTCAGGAACTCGGTGGAAAGCAAGTTGAAATTTATACCAGATATTGATGTCTATATTCCCTATATTAGGTAGGTGTATAAAAATCAAGGTCCTGAGTCAACACGATAAAAAGATATCGGCAAATTTAGATTTTCGCGAAAACTTGTAAGTACCAAAATTTACCTTAATTTTCAACTTTTTTATTTTTCGGAATTTTCCCTTCACTTGTGCTTTAAACCAAAATTGACAATTCTAGATCAACCGGAAGTACCCTATTTGTTTTGGGTCGAAAACCGTATCGTATGGTAGTTCCCGTTGACCTAGAATCACGAAATTTGGCAAAAAGCAAGGTCTTACAGAAAAAATAAAGGAAAAATTTAAAAAAATAAAAAAGTTGAAAATTTTATATAATAATAATATAATGGCGGTATAATGGGTAGGTACGGAACCCTCGCACTTGACCGGTTTTTTTATTTGAGTACCCAGAGTACATAGACACCTCTACCTGTAAAACTTCACTATCTTGTGTCTTTCTAGTTCTGCAGATTTATTAATAGTTTCTGAATAAAATGCCGCTGGATTCAGGCGGCGCAAGACTGAGGCCTGTGGAAGTCCATGCAAGAGATCTTTGTCCCGCAGTGGACGTCTATAAGTCGATAAAGGAGAAGAAGAAGAGGAATAAAATGTGTATGACACAGACGAACTCTTTACTAATATTACCCTCTCCCCTCAAAATAAGTGTCAAACTTGTGCTAGGAGTGGGTACAAGAATATTGAACCGTCAACCTTCCTGAGGTGCGATTGTCTTAATTTATTCCATTGATCGTAATCGTATTCGATGAAATTAGCGTCAAAGTAAAAAACCCCTAACAGCATTGAATTAGAGTTCAATTTCGTGTACGCATCCTTATACGTTTTGTTATGTACGATACGCTCCATAACACTCCATGTTAAAATCGGTTGTACTGAATTGTGATACAATCAAGCATTATTTTACTTTGACGCTATTGTCATCGAATACGAATACGATCAATGTAATAACTTTTAGACTATTGGTACCCCGATTTAGATTCATTACGAATACGATCAATGGAATAACTTTTAGATAATTGGTACCCAATTTTTAGATCGCACCTTTAACCGTTGGGCTTTACTTTATTGAATGGGTATCGGATCTAATGAGTGATAGTAATCTAAGAGGTTTTCGGTTATTTACGACGATGGGATCTCATTGTAGCTACTTCTTCTCACAGGGGCTTTCCTGGTGCCATACTGCATCATGTTGGTGGTGGGCGGAATCCCGCTGTTCTACATGGAGCTGGCGTTGGGACAGTTCCACCGCAAGGGCGCCATCACTTGTTGGGGTAGACTCGTGCCGCTTTTTAAAGGTAACTTTGTATATTTACTTACCTAGTACTAGTGTACCTACTGATCGAATTCATCGAGTGGTTTGAGCACGTAAGTTCAGCGCAAGCTAACTAATTGCATAACTATTTTAGTATTACTCAAGCTATCTTATTTCTATTTTTTTATGTACTTGTCTATACTATTTGTTGACTGAGATCCCCACAAATTCAAATTCAAATTCAAAATTATTTATTTCATGGGCTCTTATGACACGTCAAAATTCTACCACCGGTTCGGAAAGCGGATTCTGCTGAGAAGAGCCGGCAAGAAACTCAGCAGTTGCTCTTTTCAAAATAATCATTTTACAATATTAATAAGTAGCTATTACATTGTAATAAGTTTTTATACTATCTTGTGGACAGCTGGATGCCAAGCTGATTTAACCCGTGCATCTTTGTTAGAATAGAATATGACATTTCCACAAAACGTACTACAATTCAATTCATGTCAAAGACGGGCAGACAGAAAGTAGCCCCATTCCCGCCGGCGGCACCCGTTCACGAGCATGACGCATGATCCAGCCATTGCTTCACAGATATTATATATGTTACAATTATGCAGAAGTAGGTACGAGAAAAATTCACCTTCTCTATGAAAACTACATTACTTAATTGAAAAATAAACTCACAGAATATAAAGTATAAAATCAAAACAAGATTATGAAAATTTAGAAACCTTAGAAACCTTTACCCCAAAAAATGTTTTGAAAGTTTTGAGATCGAGATATTTCATGTCGAGATATTGGAGTAAAATAGTGTTGCATTAACCGAGCGATTTATTTTAAATTGTGGCTCTTATGACAAGTTAAGACTCTACCACCGGGGCGGAAAACATAATATTATAGATAGATACATTTTTCTGTATAAGTATAAAGCGGAGACTGAAAATCATACCGAATTTATGACCACTTAACTCAGTCACGTTCTCTCGTACCTCAAGTCGCAATATTCTTTCAAACGCTCAACGTCCTAGCAATCTTGAGTTATAGCACTCTTTTTAACTTCATATCTTTTTCAACTTTAAGAACTTTTTTTACTTTTTTCCTTAGAAGTAAAATAAGGGGCTTGATTGCTGAATTTCGCAACTATGAGTTTTCTAAACAAATAGTTTAGGTCCAATATATAAATATGTACTTGTGTATTGAAAATCGTCATATTTTTTGGAATAAATAAATAAAAAATTCTTTTTAGTAGACCCTTACGATCGTCATCAATCAAATGAGTTTTCCAGGGGCTGTTTTCAAAAAATATACTTAATGCTGAATCTGTAAAATAGAGAAATGGTAAAGATTTGAATAAAGTAGTTACTATTATTTCCAATTTATAATCGATTAATGTCATAAAAAGTAACATGGTGAAAAATTTATTTGAAGTCATTTACTCCTAGAATAAAATAGAGGTCATAATATATTAAATAATAATTCGCGGCAATGTGCCGGTGCTCGCAAGACTTGCACTTAGCACCCATAATTGACACCATTTCTCGGCCCCCTTAAGTGCTCCATACGCTTTCAAAGGACTCAGCAGATTTGCGAGGCCGGCTTATGGCCGGTGATTTCATTTCACTTGTCACGTCCCGCCAGAGTGGCTCCAACGATATGATTTTAGAAGAATAAAATTGGTAATGGAGTGGAAAAGACGCTTTTCCGAGCACATATTTTCTTTAAGAATGGTTGGGTGTGGTATTATTTCATCGGTTTTACCCCTTTTGTAATTTTGCCTCTTGTTTCCCTAATCATACTTGAAGCTCTTGATATTTAACTATAATATGGATTCATTAATACCACCAAGAAGGTAAAAAAAACCGGCCAAGTGCGAGTCGGACTCGCGCACCGAGGGTTCCGTACTCCAAAAGTAAAAGTAAAACGATAATATTATATTAATTTGCTTATTTATCGTTAACTTTGTTTGTAGAGGTTTATTGTTAATATAAAAAAAACTATACTAGTTAGAGCGTTGGTTTTATTTTTCCTGTAAAATATACATAAACCTCTATTGACCATAATTATTTCAGATTTTTCGATTGGTAAACTTCGGAGATAAAGGGGGGGGGGGGAACGGTATTTTTTTCGACATTTTGGCCGATTACTCAAAAACTATTATATATAGAAATAAATAAAAAACTGTTTTAGAATGCACAAGTAAAGGCCTTTCATATGATACCCCACTTGGTATAATTATCTTACTTTGAAATTTCAAACCCCTGATTTTCCCCCTTTTTTAATTAAACTAAAATAATTTTCGCGTTGATTTTATTTTTCCTGTAAAATATACATAAACTTCTATTGACCATAATTATTTCAGATTTTTCGATTGGTAAACTTCGGAGATAAGGGGGGGGGGGGGGGGGGACGGTATTTTTTTCGACATTTTGGCCGATTAATCAAAAACTATTATATATAGAAATAAATAAAAAACTGTTTTAGAATGCACAAGTAAAGGCCTTTCATATGATACCCCACTCGGTATATTTATCTTACTTTGAAATTTCAAACCCCCGATTTTCCCCCATTTTTAATCAAACTAAAATAATTTTCGCGTTAATTTTATTTTTCCTGTAAAATATACATAAGCCTCTATTGACCATAATTATTTCAGATTTTTCGATTGGTAAACTTCGGAGATAAGGGGGGGGGGGGGGGGAACGGTATTTTTTTCGACATTTTGGCCGATTTATCAAAAACTATTATATATAGAAATAAATAAAAAACTGTTTTAGAATGCACAAGTAAAGGCCTTTCATATGAGGTCCCACTCGGTATAGTTATTTTACTTTGAAATTTCAAACCCCCGATTTTCCCCCTTTTTTAATAAAACTAAAAATTATTTTCGATTTTTCTTTATTCCAATGATGTTGGGCCACTATTATACACAACTATGCCAAATTTCATGTCGATAGCTTTAATAGTTACTGAAATAATCCACTGTGACAGACGGACGGACGGACGGACGGAGAAAGTCTCACCATAAGGGTTCCATTTTTACCATTTTGGTACGGAACCCTAAAAACGTACTCGTGCTCAATTTGCAAAGATAATACCTACGTAGATTTCGATTTTTTGTTGCAAGATTCGTTTACACTTGACTTGACAATTATTTGACGATGGAAAGCAAAGATGGTCTATTTTAGAGCGCGCTTGCCTAGATCTCTCATCTTTAGAGTACTAAAATGATATGTGTCAGAAAACACAAACGTCGGAAGGGTTTCCACACCTCTGATCGCATCAGAAACTTTTGCGTTTTCCAATCTTTTTTGTAAACACAACAACTTTCGTAGACCCTCTCGTAGATGGTCTACGAGTGTCTAAATTCTTTTACCACACACTTCCATTTGATACTTAAAAAATATTGAACGGAGGCATTGAGATTTGGTTGAGACTGGCACAACATCGAAAAGAATGGCGTGTACTTCGAGAGGCCTATGTCCAACGATGGATTACATGAAGAGCCTCAAAAAGAAGAAGAAGAAGAACGGAGGCATTCTCTTTACTAGGAATATCTCTTCGATTGTACAGTCAATTCTATTCTAATGAAAAGGAAAGCAAAGAGTTCCCACGGGATTTTAAAATCTAAATTCAAGTCGAAATCGATGGTCAGCTATTAACGTATAGTGACGGGCCGATTACACCAACGTATACTCAGTCTTATCCGAGCCTAAATTTGATATTTTGACATTATTTTCAATACAAAAACTGTCACAACGCCCAATTTATTCCTCGGTAAAACGTCACTCGACTTTGGTGAAATCGGCACTATCGTGGAAAAAAATTATGGGCCCTGGAGAGGAACTACCTTAAATCCTCAAGTTAGATAATTTTACTTAAAGGAAACATTCCCATATTTTTAAAAAGAAACAAAACTGCATTCAAAGTTTTTCAAAAATTCGCTTGTCTCACCCGTGAATCGAACCAGCTAAAAATTAAAAAAATAAACACTCGCTATTTTAATGCACTAGTCGATACAGTCGACGTTAAAGATAAAATTTCTCCAAGAAATATTATGTCTTACACTCGTCTGTCGTACAAGATATCCATAAAATCGAATTTCTCTAATCAACATTCCCTAGAACTCTTCACCTTCAACAAATAAAAGACACGTTATAATTTTCGTATAAGTCTAACATCCAAAGACATTGTATGAAGTATAAGCTTGCTAATTATCTCTAAGTACCTTGTTGAGATTTAAATAAAATCCTTTTTTTGAGAATTGAAAAAAAAGAATTGCTATTTAGCTTCTACACTTTCGAGATAAATTACAATTCTTGTAGTTTGAAAAGTACTTAATCTTCTAAGAAATCGAATTATTCTTGATAGGCCATTATTACACAATTACTAAATGGAAGCAAAACAAAACAAAATCGATAAAAATTCTCAAAATGCGACATTGCATTTCAAAATTGCTGTCCCGCACTGCAAAGTTAAACGTTTAAATTTTTAAACTTTTCGTAAGAAGGAAATGTGCATAGAATTATTATTACTATTAAACGATTTTCTTATCTAAGTCTTCCAAAAGGTACTTAGAGATAATAAAACTAGCAAGATTTGTACTTCATACAATGTCAGAGTTAATGTTAGAGTTATTAGAATATTATACCTAACGTGTCTTTTACTTGTTGAAAGTGAACAGTTCTAGGTAATGTTGACCAAAGAACTTGTATACTAAATATTCGATTTCATGGATATCTTGTACGACAGACGAGTGTAAGACATAATGTTTCTTGGAGAAATTTTATCTTTTACATCGACTGTATCGACTAGTGCAATAAAATAGCGGATGTTTATTTTTTGAATTTTTAGCTGGTTCGATTCCCGGGTGAGACAAGCGAATTTTTGAAAAACTTTGAATGCAGTTTTGTTTCTTTTTTAAAATAAGGGAATGTTTCCTTTAAGTAAAATTATCTAACTTGAGGATTTAAAGTAGTGCCCCTCCAGGGCCCATAATTTTTTTCCACCCTGTATATAAGTAGGTACAAATGTATGTCATAAAGCTTGCATGCTGAATGCTGAAAACATAAAAGCTTGCATGTTGAAGATGGAAAAGTTTACTTTTATCCCGGAAAATCAGAGATCCCTCGGGTTATTTCAGATACCTAGATCCACGGGGACAAAGTCACGGATATCAGCGATTCTATAATCTGTAGATGTTTTGTTTTTTATCCCTAGGTATCGGATACGCGGTGGTGTTAATAGCTTTTTATGTGGATTTCTACTACAACGTAATAATCGCGTGGGCTCTGCGGTTTTTCTTCGCTTCTTTCACAACCATGTTACCTTGGACCAACTGCAACAATGAATGGAATACCGAATCCTGTCAACCGGTGAGAATGTCTTTCAAATTTTGTAATGTTAGTAGGTACAATACTTGAATAGACATTAGAAATTAAAATAACTCTTAGAATTTTGTTGGAAAATAGTAGCTTACTAGAATTTTATAGAATTTTACAATTAGACTGTTCGCTGTAATAATAATTATTTTGTTCTGCAGGGCGTTAGCCCTACGTAAGCGCGCTACGAAAAACTTTTGTCTACCCATTTTCTATGGATTAATTCATTCAAGAAAATGGATAGATCCTCGTGGAAAGCATGTTAGCTCTGCAGGTCTGCAGGTGACCTGCATACATAATATTTTTATGGAAAAAATGTATGGACGGTTTTTATTGTCAACTCTGAAATAAAGTTAAAATTAAAAGTAAAAGTCATTACAAAATTGAATTAATCAAGATTAAGGAGGTAGGTATTTTATGCACAGTGCAAACTAGCCTTAGAAACTGATAACAGTTCGTATAGAGGTCCTTAAAGCGGTAAAGTAGATAATATATTTGCACAAAAGACAAAGAGATAATGATGGCATTAATTTACTGGGTAGCATATTTTTCACATTGTAAATAGGTATAATCCAATCCCGCAACTGCGGGGTTCCGCATCAAGAGCTTTTCGAGAAGATTTTCCACGCGGAATTCGCGGGACTAGCGGGACTGAAAGATTGCGGCTTCTGACCGAAAGATATTATTTAGTTTTATGATTGTTTGCGATCCCGCAAGACCTGCGGAATGCAGAAAGTTCCGAGGGTCTGCGGATTTCACTTTTTCACACACAAGTTTTACTGCGGGATTGGATTCTATCTTATCTAACCTACCTAAAACCTACAGTTTTCAGTTTTTAGACCTATCTGAAAACTGAAAAATAACTAACTAGTTTAGTTAATTTATGTAATGTTATGTGTTATAGTTATCATAATTAGCAATCATATATTAGGTATCATGTCCGTAGGTCGCTATAATATCACGTGTACATTAGAGTGATGTAGCATAATGTTGTTGTAGTTCGAAACTAACTGGACATCGGCAAACGCAAACAAATCAACACGCCACAACTCTTCCGCGCCCTACACCCCCGCACAAACCACACAATTCACATCAGCCGCTTCTGAATACTTTAAGTAAGTCACACTATATTATACTTACCTACTGGCATAAAGGTGAAATCACATTCGTTAGCATCGTGTCGCATTTAGCTAGATTTTGGACACACGTTATCAGTCACAGACTACATTAGTTGAGTATCGCATGCCTCCAGCTTCGATAGCTATGCTATCGTATGCAATACCATTACCTACTCAAAGTCGTTGCAGACCTAAGTATATTTTGAAGTACGTAAGTTACGTAGATAGAGAACGAATCTCAATAGTGTTGTGTGTGTGTGTAGCAATAGTGTCTTCTAGTAGAAAATTACTTAAAACCTAAATGAAAAATATTCCATCACATGCGTAAGCATCGGTTCTCATTATCGCGTGAATAGTTATGCTTGCTTTCATAATCACGTTCACAAGTCTCCTATACTTATACGCATTTTAAATAAAAAATGCGAGAATACTAATTTCAATTGATAAAAAGTGAATCGACGCTGACTTTGATTTCACCCTTATAATGTTCTTTAATAGTCCAAGGTTTTAATCATAGATTTATGATAGGTATATAGTCACTACGGAGCGTAGCGACTACCGCTATCTATGGTATATTTCCTCAACTAGGCACTTGACTTTATACCTCAGTACTTACCCTAGAAAACTGTTTCTTAAAAATAATGGTTTGCATGAACGATGTCATGGGTATCTGGTTCTTTAATATTTTGATTTTTGATAAATGTTTCAGCCGCGCAATTCTGGAACTCCACAGGAGCGAAGGGCTGCACGATTTGGGCTCCATCAAATGGGACATGGCACTGTGTCTGTTTATGGTCTATATCATCTGTTATTTTTCTCTGTGGAAGGGCATAAGCACATCTGGCAAAGTACGTAACTATTCATATAAATATGAAAATTACTATAGCTTTATACGACACCATCTAAGAGATATATTACCTATCTATCGCAATTTGGGCTGGCAAGATTTCTATCATCATCATCATTAGCAACCCATCAACGGCTCACTACTAAGCGCAGGTCTCCTCTCAGAGAAGGGTTATAGGCCATAGTCCACCACGCTGGCCCAATGCGAATTGGCGGACTTCACACACCTTCAAGAACATTATGAAGAACTCTCAGGTGTGCAGGTTTCCTCACGATGTTTTCCTTCACCGTTGAAGCAAGTGGTATTTAATTGCTTAAACGCACTTGACTCCGAAAAGTCAGAGGTCCCGGAATCGAACCTGCGACCCCCCGAATAGGAGACCACAGTCCTAACTACTAGGCTATCACTGCTTCGGATTTTCTACAGATTCTGCAAAATGATACCTACTTTTGTGATTGGTTTACAATAATCTGCTCATCATTACTTACCAAAGCTTTACCCTATGGGTGGACTTTGGCTTATTCAAGGAAACTTGGTTTTGCTAATATTCAATTAAAAAGTTCATAGATATTGTGATTGTAACGAACGCGCCAAAAACCATTGCACCGAATATCTATCGAACATAAAATAATCTGGAGATCTAGGGAAAACCTATTAGATGCCACTTTTTAAACTGATTAATTTGTTTATAGGTTGTATGGTTCACTGCTCTGTTCCCTTACGCTGTTCTTCTCATACTTTTGGTGCGCGGGATAACTTTACCAGGCTCTGCAACTGGGATTGAATATTATTTGAGCCCTAATTTCGAAGCCATAACGCAACCGCAGGTATTTATCACAAGTAATAGAATAAGAAAAGCTTTTTATTCAAATAAACTTTTTAAAAGTGTTTTTGAATCGTCAAGTGAATCTACCACTGGTACGGAATGCCGTTCCAACCTAAAAGAACCAACTAGAAACTCAGTTCTTTATTTTTTTGGAGTTTACTCCTTAAGAATCGATTTTAGCAGCCCGGTATGAGAAAAATCCGGGCAGTGAAATCAATTTATCAATGACCTCGTTACGTTTTTCACAACGTTGAAATTTCTACCCTAACGTAGAGTAAATAAGGTTGGTTTTCGTGCGAAAGTCGGTCGGGGCGCGCTCGGACCCGAGTTGCGCGCATAGAGAAGGATATAGCGTCGCGCGTAAACTCCAGTCGTGCGTCGGAGGCCGGAGCTGACACACACTTTTTTTTGTCTCAAAAATTACTGGAACGATTCATATCAACTTTTTTATAATTTATATAAACTTACATTGTGTAATATAATATGCTTCGTTCATGAGCATGAATTGTGTAAAGACAAGTCTAAAACTGACTGTGGGAATTTATTGAATGCTATACTCTTTTAAACATTTCTGTGACGGTGTCTGTGGTGCGGGTTGTTACGTTCCCTCTTAGAGGTTCAACGAAGCAACGGCTGGATCATGCTCGTGAAAGGGTGCCATGCGGCTGGAATGGGGCTACTTTCTGCCTGCCCGTCTTAGCATGTATAGAATTGTTTTGCATTTTTTGGAACTTCCCATCATTGTGGAAACACATCATACATAGCATAGTACCTAACTATTGTAAACTTGTTTTGAAAAGAGCAACCGTCGAGTTTCTTGCTGGTTCTTCTCGGCAGGAAGGGCATTCCAAACCAGTGCTAGATTCACCGACGATTCAAAAGCACTTGTAAAAGTTTATTTGAATAAAAAATAATTCTATTCTATTCTATTTTATTATAAAAAATGTCACCCACCCATTCCTACTATCAATTTTCGGAATTTCTTGAGGCTTAGTTGAGGAATAACATGCATATTTGGATTCCTCAATGATCTATACTCTATCGTGTAAATCAGTAAAAGAAAGATATTATACCTACATATGCCTGCTCAACAGTAAACAGTGGTCTGTATGAGAATTTGTTTGTTCTAGGTGTGGGTGGATGCAGCAACTCAAGTATTTTTTTCGTTGGGTCCAGGTTTCGGCGTTCTTTTGGCTTATGCTTCGTATAACAAATACCACAACAATGTTTACAAGTATGTCTATTTTTAAATACACTAAAGTTAGCGAACAATACTGAAAGTTATCTGGCTCAGTTTCAGCTTTTATTTCAATTACCCGAATTCATGACTCGCGAGTTTATGGTTTAATAAAAAAAAATAGTTTATTATTTAATAGAATTCTCTATAGGTAGTTTCTGAATGTACTTAGCATAGCAAAGGTATCTAGTACTTAATTAAAACCCTTTCTGCTATAGGTAAGTTTTATTTTTATCATAGAAAAAAGAAAGGATGAAAAAGCATTTATTTCAAAAGTTGTGCCCCACATCACTATACCTTAAGCTACCTACCTACTTCTTACTTATTTATGTCAAGGTGTGCTTCCTAATTCCATAAGTGTATCAAAGTTCCTTACATTAACTGGCTGTTTTAGTACTTCTTTCTATGAATTTGCATACTCCAACTTTTTCAGAGACGCTATCCTAACCAGCGTTATAAATTCCTGCACGTCGTTCATCGCCGGTTTCGTCATCTTCAGCGTCCTCGGCTACATGGCACACGCGTCCGGCAAAGACGTTCAAGACGTGGCTACCGAAGGTCCTGGGCTCGTGTTCATAGTGTACCCAGCCGCGATCGCGACTATGCCGGGGTCTACCTTCTGGGCGTTGATATTCTTTATGATGTTGCTGACCTTAGGCTTGGATAGTTCGGTAAGTCATAAAGGTATACTAATAGGTATACTAATAGGGCCTGTGGTTTTTTGATTCAAATATTTTTACTGTAATCTTAATCAACACAAAATCACACAAAATGCTATGCAAATACAAACAAAGCTCAAAATATGCGCGGGATAATCAAAATTGCAGAACGCACACCATTGATTAGAACGAAATAGGTAACGTTAAAAAAACGTGTACCTAAACAAACCTATTGTTGAGCGATCACTAAGTACCTACTGAGCCCAGATCACCTCTCAGAGATAGGGTACAGGCCATAATCTACCACGCTGGCCCAATTGACAGACTTACCACACATTTGAGCACATTATGAAGAAGTCTCAGGCGTGTAGATTTCACAATGTTTTCCTTCACGTTGAAGAATGTGATATTGAATTTCTCAAGCCCACCTTACTCCGAAAAGTCAGAGATACGTGCCCGGGATCGAACGTGTGATCCATCGAATAGGAGATCACAGGAAAACCTCTAGACTCTCAAATATTTTTTTTTCTTTCAGTTCGGTGGTTCGGAGGCAATAATAACGGCCCTCAGCGACGAATATCCTCCGATCGGCCGCAATAGAGAGCTGTTTGTTGCGTGCCTCTTCACCCTGTACTTCATAGTGGGGCTGGCTTCGTGTACTACTGGCGGGTTCTACTTCTTCCAACTTCTTGATCGTTACGCGGCTGGTTACTCCATGTTGGTTGCTGTGTTTTTCGAAGCTATAGCGGTTTCTTGGATCTATGGTAAATTTTTGTCTATTGAAATGGTAGGTAAAGATCTAAAAGGCTGGGGTGAAGATAATGATGTGCGGGTTGGTACTTGTTACTAATTCAGAAAAGAGCACTTAGTTCTTTCCAAAAGATTCAGTGATGAATTTAGGGCAATATTTTGAACACTTTGCTGTTAGTTTTAAACGGGTCATCATCATAATCATTAGCAACCATCAACGGCTCACTACTGAGCGCAGGTCTCCTCTCAGAGAAGGGCTATAGGCCAGGGTCCACCACGCTGGCACAACATGAATTGGCGGACTTCACACACCTTAGAGAACATTATAGAGAACTCTCAGATGTGCAGGTTTCCTCACGATGTTTTCCTTCACCGTTGAAGCAAGTAATATTTAATTGCTTAAACGCACATGACTCCGAAAAGTCAAACAGATACCCGAAGGAAATGGCATTCCGCATTACTTAGATATTGGCGATTGCTTCCAAGTATTACAACTATATTCTAAATCGACCAAAATAGAATGATTTCATCGTAGAAGATTGGAAAACTTGAGTCCTTTTATCACGTTTTCCAGTCTTCCTTTTAACACGGGTAGAATTAGGGTTCCAGCGCGATTTTTTAGAACCTAATTCCACTTGGATAAAGTCGCGGATGAAAGTTAGTATTTTTTATTAGTAGTTAACCCTTTGTACAGGTACTGAAAGATTCTGTGAAGACATCAAAGACATGATTGGTTTCCGACCTGGTCTGTATTGGAGGATCTGCTGGCGTTTCGCGGCGCCTGCGTTCCTCCTCTTCATCACAGTGTATGGCCTAATGGACTATGAGCCGTTGCAGTATGAGGACTACGTGTATCCGCTTTGGGCCAACGCTTTGGGCTGGGTGATCGCCGGATCCAGCGTCATTTGCATTCCGACTGTTGCCATTTACAAGATCCTCACTACCAAGGGAACTTTATTTGAGGTAAGGGTTTATTATTCTTATGCTTCTTTAAATTATCGATTGTTATTCTAGTTAGTGAATATTAATTTTAAAATTAAAACTAAAATAAATCTAATACTTCATCGATATCACCGCAGTTCGGCACTCAAAAACTACTCAAAATGTTGGCAGAATTATGGTTTATGTGGACTTCAGTAAGATTTTCCTCTTTTAGTTCATCCAGGTCTATTGATTAAGGATAAGGTGCCAAATCGATAGTGCTGGGGAACTTGCACCACATAGGGTACATTGTGAAAAGGACAGCTTTTATCTCTTTTGGAAGGCTCGACCTCTTTTATACGCTTAGGTTAGGTCTAATGAATGTAATGTCTATGTGTGCTTTGCAACGACGTAACGTTTCAGATAAGAAAAACTTGATTAAAAAAAGGAACAAAATGAAAGCAGCGACAAAACATGAAAGTGCCCAGCAATGAAACAACAATTCAAGTAAATTGATTGGAAAAAGTTTCTAATTAAGGTGTTCTTAGTTTTTACAGGAAGATCTCAGGATTTATCATAAATACGAGCTTTTACAGTAATAATATTATCTATACTTATAAAAAGACTTGTATACTTAGATGCCCAAGGGGAGCTCTCAATTTTCTCACCTGAGATGTCCTCGTTCCAGCGCCTTCGCATCCTGACGACGCCATACGCTGATACTGAGCACAGTGCGGTCCACAACGGGATGGTTGTGTCGGAGAGCGGCGGAGTGAGGTTGGCTTCGGCCGTGACGACGCCGAGCACCCCGCCCGCACCGACCGCACCGACCGCACCCTCCGCACCCTCCGCACTTCCGCACGGACAGCCCGCGCTTGTGTGAGCGACGCTTTCATTTGACGTCTATTACGTATAGACCTAACTGGACAATTTTGTAAAATATAAAGTACTTATATCAACAGCAACTAATGCATAAATAAAATATCACTCATTTGCTGCAATCAATGTTTAATCTCAAAAATGTACCTAATGATTGTAGTAATGTAAACTAGTGGTTCGCCCCGAACTGAGACCTCGCGGTAACGGTTTCCCATAATTACTTATTCATTCAATAGATACATGACGATCAAAATTGACATTATTATTATGCCCGTTTTCACCAACCATACCTAAATCATCCCCTTTGTAGAAGTCTCTTTACGTAGGTAGCCCCTAAATACAATCCTAACATCCCAATGTCATTTTCACCTTTAGTTGTCCCGCAGAGGTTTGTAATAACAAAGTTGACAGAAAGTGTCAACTAACTTAACATATGTAGCCCGTAAAGGTTAGGGAACTGTTATAGTGAAATCCTCAAGGCCTCAGTCAAACTTTTTTTGGAACATTCAAATTAAATTACTTGTACACAGCGTCAACTATCGACACGATCAGAAAACATGTAAAAACAAACTGCAACGTGAAGTTTTATTGATGTTTGCTAAATGACTAAATAATAATTTTAATTGAATATAAATGTTACATTATAGCTGCATTTGCTATATGAGATGAGAGCGCCATCTATTGACATCATTGTGAAGTTCTGTTGTTGCTGCTCATTAAAAGTTAAATAATTTAGTTTCCTTATTACATTTATCTAATTTTAGTATTTGTTGTTCAAGTACATGATATTACGCTAAAATTATAAAACTTTCAAGCCCCAGCTTTCAATGGTTATTCCGTTGTGAGGTCAAATATAATCTCCACTTTGAAAGCCCCCCATTTCGTCAATTTTAGGAAAAAAATTAAAAAAAAATACTTTTGTACTCTGTTCCAAATTATCTTTAAAATGACGTACTGTAACCCTATGAAAAGCAAAAAATTTTTTTTTTCTTCGCATTCGCTTCTATGAGAGCCCCCCTGAAATAAAGATTTTTATAACTTTTTAAGCCATTTTCGGCTGGAGGCCATCGGTTTACATATTATATCTAAAATTGAAGTAATTACGTTCAGTAATTCAGAAGTTATAAGGCTCTGACAGACGGACGGACGGACGGACAAGTGCAAATTCACTCAAGTAGACTCAAAGACCTTCGCTTCGCTCGGTCGAAAAAATCGCCATTTCATACTCATTCAAACTTCATAAATTGGCATGTAAACTCACAGAATTTACTTTAAAATTTTCAAAAACTACGATTGGACCCATTTGAAATCTTCAGACGCATATTTTTGTCGGGATATTTGATTTAAAACAGTGTTGTGGTAAATGAGCGATAATATGTTATTTTTAGGCATTCCCAGCGTTTCAACAATATATATATTATGAGCATAAATATCCATCTATGGCGTATCTCAATAAAGACCTTTAACCAAAATAGAATTCATGCTACGCCGTAGCAAAGCCGTGCTACGAGTTTGGAATAAATGAATAATAATAATAGGCAGCGTTTACGTAAGAATGTTCTACAATGTAGGTACTCGTATGATAAACGGCCCACAAGGGCTCATGTAAATAGAGCTCCATATAATGTAGAAACAAGCCTTTACAGAGAGAACTCGTCAAAGTTTCGTTTAAATTTTTTTAAACTTTAAAATCGCATAATAAATCTATGAACGTTTTAAATTGGATCTGACAGTTGAGTTTATTATGAGTTGACTATCAACTGTCAAAATCAATGCAACGTTAGTTTCAATTGTATTAAATTCTTCATATTTATAAGATAAGGTATATTATATTCCTGCTTCTTTTAAAATTAAAATAATACTTTACTTAGTTATCTAAACTTTAAATTAATAACTTATTCGTAGTTTGTAAGAGCGAAGCTTAGCTATTTAAAAACGCTTTCATATGCCTATTTTTTATGTCTCGTAGTTTTAAATTTAATACCGGAAATAATTAATACTCCACATATTAAATGTAACTTAGAAATCGTTAAAAAATATAATAATATGATATAATACCCCAAAATATAGCAACTATATTTTCAAAATATCTTGACAAATATTTACTTAAGTAATTCATGTAAATACTTGCTTATTGCATTAAAATTTAAATAAAGAATACAGATATTTGTTTCCTGCTTTAAATAGGTATTATACTAAGACTAGCTGACCCAGCGAGTTTGGTAACAAACACCACGACACGTGAATTTTTTATATTAGATTTTCAAAGGTATCTATTTAGCAAAAAAAAATGTTGCTCTTAATCGTAATTAAATTATAAAAATCAAAGTATCTTATAATAATATACTTATCTCGTAAATATTTCATTCTAAAACAAAGTATATTTTCAAAATATTTTTTTATATTTAACTACAATAACGCTAAGTAAAAATCTATTAATTCAGAAAACCGTCGATGTATAAGTAGATATTAATACCTAGTTACTTATTTTATAGACTTTGCATGCACAAGTCAAAATAAACTTCAATGTGCTTTAAAAATTTAATTTTGGTCAGCTCAAGTAAAATTTACCGTATTCAAGTTATTAAAATAAATTAGAACAGAAGAATTTCGGTCCGTTGTAGGTACATAAGATTTTTTTGACTGTGCTTATGCAAGGTAATGTCAAAGCGTAAAAGGTTGAAGCTGGAACAATAATTAGTCTATTTTATGAATCGCTACGTCGCTACACAGATTCCTGAACACTATATTATTATATACTTTTATCTTAGGTACTTACCGTCTTGTAGATTTCCTATCTACCTATACAGTAGCTTAATATGCAAATTTTTCAACAACTTGCACTCATTTGTCTTCCTTGTCCTATATGTACCTAATTAATGAAAAATTAATTAAAATGCGGAAAGTGTATCGAATGCTTTAGATATCTGTAGGAGGTAGGTGTTTATTATTATTATTATTAGTATGCTGTCGAAAGATAATATTTACTTTAAAAATAAATTGCTATTAGTTGATTTTTTTTATTGAATCAATCTTAATTTAATATAGCTAGCAATAATTTATTGGTTTCTTTTTGTAAATAATCTTAAATTATTGTCATCATTGGTATACCTATAATTTATTTATTTGGTTCACAATAATTTAAGATTAGGTATATATTTTTTGTGTTAGGTAGTTAAGACGTATTAACACAAAAAATATTTAAGTAAGATGCATATATGTAATACTCAATATTTTTAGTAATTGTTTTAGTGTCGATCTAATCGACAATTTATTTGAGAAAATAAATGCTGTGTAGATAATAGAAAAGTAGAAAATAAGTAACAAATTATAATCGATATAATAAAAAATGTTTGTAGGGAAGTAGTTCAGTTCATATACCCACGCACGTAAGAAATAATTGATAAGCTTAATATAATTAACTCATGAATGAATATTCAATGATAAGTATATAGTAGATTATTAACCAAGGGGATAAAGCAGTGTCTTCTGTCGCGGGTGACGATTTAAATCGCGAGCGTAACGAAGGACTCGAGGTTTACTCCCGAGCGTAGCGAGGGTGTTAAAAACTTA
Source organism: Oeneis ivallda (assembly GCA_029955525.1). Taxonomy (NCBI): domain Eukaryota; kingdom Metazoa; phylum Arthropoda; class Insecta; order Lepidoptera; family Nymphalidae; genus Oeneis; species Oeneis ivallda. The sequence continues at coordinate 22,952,296 of JARPMR010000006.1, forward strand.
AATCACGAGCGAAGCGAGGGATTTAAGACGAGTCCTGAGTGTAGCGAGGGATTTAAGTACACCCAAGACTAAGACAGCTTTATCACCGAGGAAAATACTCTACTTTTCGTACCATTTGCGAAAAAATTAACACAATAATAATATGAGATAAGTATTTATTAAAAATAATGACAATTAAAAGTAAAAGTTAACATTCGAAACATTGGTCCAATTATTGATAGAGAGAGTTACATTTTTGTTTGGTACATTTATATTGTTGATGAGTTGATTTGAGTATTTCTCTGTTCTTGCGTCTGAGCATTTTGCACTGATGGAATCCGACAATTCACTGTCACTGTCGCTTTGATTTAACATCGTAACGTATTTTTAGAACATTAACTTATTTATAAAAATAAATTAAAATAAACTTAACGTTTATGTATTTGAAGAAAACAAAAACGCGGCAAATTCCTAGACTAATATTTTTTTGTCGGAAAAGCAAAGGCATCAAGCTCATACGGCCTCGTCGGTTTTCGTAATTTTATTTAATAATCATAACTGCATAATAAATGCGTATTCCTTTTTCAAAAAGATGTTTATTGCTTTATATACAAACTCAATGGTGTAAACACAGATTTAGTTCGGTATAAATTTCGGTAAGTATTCCAAATTTAAATCACATTCTCCCCCTAGAGGATGAATGAAATTCAGTACAATTTTCTTTCCCTGTTTTTAACAGATTAAAAATGACTATTATTATGTTCCCTTTTTGTGGCACAGAATGTCACTTTTTTGAGCAAGTGGTACGAAAAAACTATTTTAACCCTAAAAATTCTCAATAGGTATCTAAGTAATCTCAATTTTAACTATATCTATAATAACTTTTAATCTCTGTATGTTGTGATTCTTCGCTGTTAATACTAAAATAATGTGTAATACTCGTAGGTGCTCCATTTTCAGTAAAAATAAAGTTGGTACTATCCATCACTCCGTCCTGGGCAATGCGGATTGATGAATTGTACATAATAATAATTTAAGTTTTTTTTTTATAAATAGAGAATAAGTAATTAAACAAGATGGTTAAGATGATGCTGATCGTTCTTCACGACAAACTTACAATATAATATACCTAGCGATGTGCCGCTTTTAGTGTTGGTAGTGATTTTCACTCTCTATCAGGTTATTTGAGCTTCTTTCTCGCAATTACAGTACCTACATAAAATTTTCACAATAAAGACATCTGTGTTTCTCTAGTTCCATATTATTTAGGTGTGTAATGGAATAACGGATGGAAATCGAAGATGCAGTTAAAGGTTCCTTGTTCAAATTTCAAACTGACCTATCAAAACCGTTTTACTGTCAATATCTAATTATAGGTCATGGAACTAGGAAAAAGACTACGTAGGTACATCGATCTGTCAAAACTCAAGCAAAAAGCTACGATTGCGAGAATTTTGCACAATACTTATTCCATAATCTATATTGTATTTTATTAACAACATCTACTAAAAATGAAACGTTAAAACTTCGTAGAATTATTAAATGTGTAGTTAATATCAAGCTTAATAATTTATGTTAGCAGCTGATTAATGTAAGATGTTTCAAAATAATTATTATTCTATTGTGATTTTCTCTTTTGGATGTTAATCGTACATGTCGATAAACAATCTAAACAATCTAATCATTGCTGTTGTTGTAATTCTAATCAATAGTTATATCAGCCATTATGACTATTGATTTACATACTAGAAGTAAATTTAAATTTATACCTACGATTGTGTTTTATTTACTCAGTATTAGGAAACGATTTGTCAATTATAGAAAGTCCCATGAAAGTCCTAATATTTCATTAGGACAGGAGGCATTCATTAGCAACCCATCAACGGCTCACTACTGAGCGCAGGTCTCCTCTCAGAGAAGGGTTTTAGGCCATAGTCCACGACGCTGGCCCAATGTGAATTGGCGGAATTCACACACCTTCGAGAAAATTATGAACTCTCAGATGTGCAGGTTTCCTCACGATGTTTTTCTTCACCGTTGAATCAAGTGATATTTACTTGCTCAAACGCACTTTACTCCGAAAAGTCAGAGGTACGTCCCGGGATGAATCGAACCTGCGATCCCCGAATAGGAGACCACAGTCCTAACCATTGGGCTATCACTGCTGACACACACACATTACACTATATAAATTGCTATGTACGAGGTGGACGACTAAGGGTTCATGTTTTAGTCATGTAGGTTCCTGGTAGACTCATTGACGATTCAAAAGTACTTGTAAAAGTTTATTTGAATAAAAACATTTCTATTCTATTCTATTCTATTCCTAAATACCTACATGAGTAGGTAACTATGTACATGACTACCTAAAACGAGAGGTACGGTTTATGGAACGAGAAATATTAAGACTGCGCCGAGCATAAGACGCGGGCGCTGTTTAGGTATTTCGCTAGACGTGTGCGTCAAGTCGTGAACGCACGCACACAACAGCGAGATTGCCTAGCTTAACCGGCCGACTGTACGCAAAAGAACGTAACTCATATTTTTTAAAATTGGTGGTTATCATGTAAACACAATAATTGTTAAGGCTAGGCATTTGTGCGCGAGGCGAGATTTTAGGAGGTGAGGTGTGGGCTGCCACCCGCTGAATTGAACTGATTGGCTAAATTTTAAAAAGTGACTGCCATATTGAAATTCTTTGTTATTGGACAGATTTCGTTCAAAATCGATATTTAGGCTTCCCTAGGGTCAAGAAAAGGAAATGGTTGCCAAAATTTTAAATAGTCACCATAATAGTTTCAATATGGCCGGCACTTTTTACAATTTTGGCAACCATTTCCTCTTCCTTGACCCCAGGGAAGCCTAAAATTCGATTTTGAACGAAATCAGTCCATTACCAAAAAAATTCAATATGGCGGGGACAAGTAGGAAATGAGCTTCATCTTCTTCAAACGCCTAAGCAGATTTTCGTAAATCATAGCTAAGATCCATCTCGATCACGTCTTTCAAATATAAAAAAACAGCATCAAAATCGGTGTATTCGTTAGGGAGCTACGAGGGAACAGACAGATATACGGACACTAGCGAATTCTTATTCACTATAGGGCGAATATGTAGTTATTGTGACATATCTGTAATAGTTAGATTTATGGTATTGCCGACTTTTTTTGTAGATATTGATGTCCTCTATAAAACTTGTAGTACATTACTTTGCTCTATTGTCAATAGATTCCACAGCATACGCGATATAAGAATTTTTGTGTTTTTTCACAAAAAATACTTACATCGTTTTGTCGATAGACGTACACGAGATTACGATCGAGACGCGATCGGTGGGTTGTTCTGCAAAGTGACGTGGACTCACTCTGAACACTCGTGGACGACTGAATCACAGAGCACGAACGACGCGTATTTAAACCGGCGCGTGGCCGCCATACAAAAATGTATGGCAGATTTGAAGTGCTTTTTGATAAATATGTATCCTAATCGTCATACAGTAATTTAAATATTTGAGACGGATTTATTATAATATAAATATTCATGCTTTGTTTGAACTGAAAATTACGTTAGATTTCTATTGTTATAATATAAATAATCGCTTAACGCCAGCATACGTTTTTGCAGTTTTCATCCAACTTTATGTAATTTTGTAGGCTAAAATATTAATCATTTTAAGTTTTTTCCACGGTGTAATTGTTAACGCATTCTTCGTTATGGTTAATGTATATGTTATAGATGTATTGAACAAATGCTGTTGATTTTATCAACTTAACTATGACTGCCTGTTTGGCACATTTCGCTCGGCACAGTCTTAAGTAGATGTGTACCTATAGTAGAGCACGCGTTGAAGTCTGCCTTGCTTTAATGAGTAAGTAGGTAAGAACATAAATGCAGGAATGTTAGACAGATTTGTGATATTGTCTGGTCAAAACTATTGACTTAAAAGTATAGTGACTGAAAGTAAGTATTTTATATTATTTTAACTATCAAACGTGAAACTGGCGTCAACATTCTGTCTGGGGGCAGTGGTATGTACGGGATCGGTCAGATACCTACCTACTGTAAGCACCGTACTGTATGTACCGTATTACTAGTATGGATGGATTCACTCATACTAACTGCGGCCTGCACGTGTAAATCGTGTAATCAGCGCAGAGCAATGCTCGCGCAATCATAAATTATGGGCTTCTCCAGTTATGAGAGTTCTCTAGTAAAGGAGTTTCTTAATTCGTCGGAATAATTTTTTTTATTAAGCTATTGCATAGCTTTTATCGCGGGGTTTGAACTAGGACAAACAGTTTGAGCGCGGCGACCGAATCAAGAAATTCCGTAACGAAAATAAACCTAACACCGTCGTTGAGTAAGCGTTCAACATTTTAGAGGTTCACAAGTAGCTCTGTTTGGCGCAGTGGGCGAGCGGCCGCTTTCTTTACCGTATGGTGTATGATGTCGCAGGTTCGAATCTCACTCGCGAAGTAGCGACCGTGCGCTTTTCGTGTTTGTTTTGTTTTTTAATTATTTTTTTTGCATAATTTTTATCATGTAAAAACAAATATTGCATAAATATTATAGTTGCATAAGTTGATAAAAAATGCTATGCAATAGCTTTACCGCGGCAGTCCCTGAGTGCCACTTAATTTTTATTTTTGTATGTTCACCGATTACTCGAAGATGCCTGAACCGATTTGGAAATTCTGTTATTGTTTGAATGGGTATACTTCCCAGGTGATCCCATTTAACTTTTATCGAAAGCGGTCCAGTGGTTTTTAAATTTGTACTTTGTAGTGGCGCGGGTGTTTTAAAAAGATTTTTAAGCTATTGCATAGCTTTTATCGCGGGCTTTGAACTAGGATAAACAGTTTGAGCGCGGCGACCGAATCAAGATATTCCGTAACGAGAATAAACCTAACACCGTCGTTCAGTAAGCGTTCAACATTTTAGAGGTTCACAAGAAGCTCTGTTTGGCGCAGTGGGCGAGCGGCCGCTTTCTTTACCGTATGGTGTATGATGTCGCAGGTTCGAATCTCACTCGCGGAGTAGCGACCGTGCGCTTTTCATGTTTGTTTTGTTTTTAATTATTTTTTTGCATAATTTTTATCATGCAAAAACAAATATTGCATAAATATTATAGTTGCATAATGGTGCGGGATTATACCTATAAAAATTAAGGGTTTAGCGGTTAAAATATGCCATGGACTGTAATAGGATAAAATGATAGGAATTTGGGTACCTTTTTTCCTCCAGGTTTCGCCAATCGCCACGTGATGAGTTAGTGCACTTATGATTTCAAAGGTTCACGGCGCACTTCACTAGAGTTTGTTTTTAAGCAAGCTTGCGGTTTATTTTATTGTCCGTTGGGTTGTACTCCAAAGCGTATGTACAAACACGATATAAATTCACACTCAGATAAGCGTGATGCGGTTTTATAATTTTATACGACACGACACGTCGAGAGCGGTGATCAGCGTTCGTTCGGCGCCGGAGCGTTTTTTACACTGGATTGTGGGCGAGAGGAATATGTGAAAGAGATGGGAATAATGTGCGGATGGAAGTTAGAGAGGGACAAATGGTTAAAGGTATTGTCTTTTTCTATTGCCATTTAAAATTATATAATAATAATCAGACATTTCCCCGCCCTATGAACTCTATGAGTTCAGAACATAATATATAAAAGAAAAACATGCAAATATTTATAACATATATACATACTTAGTTATATAATGAAATTAATGCGGTAAGTTAATTCTATTGTATTTAATTTATAGGTAAAGGACACAACCTTACGATGGGTCTTATGAACGAGCTACTCTTGGTTTTCACTTCCGCTACTCTAGTATACTCCATCCTTACCCGGAAATAAGCGAGTGATAATACCTAAAGGCCACTGCAGTGGTGGAGAGTTGTCGCTACTGATAATGACTACAGTTCCTTCAGTTATAGGTTTTGAAGCAGTGTTCCACTTCTCGCGGGTTTGTAAAGTGTGTAGATACTCATTCTTGTAACGATTCCAAAAGGACTGCACAATTTTATCTAATAAAGAGTATCTACTTAATAAATTTATCTTCTCTCCACTCAAATCAGGCGCAGGTAGAGCCTCTAGCGGTGCGTTATTCAAGAAATGTGCAGGCGTAAGAGCTGTAGGTTCCGATGGATCAGAGCTCAATACATACAGCGGTCTACTATTGAGTATGCCTTCAATCTGCGTTATAACAGTTACCATTTCATCGTACGTCAAGATTTGATTGTCAATGACTCTAAATAATAGAGTTTTAGCGCTTTTTATATTGGCTTCCCATATTCCACCGAAATGACTACCGGTAGGCGGGTTTATCTTCCAAGTAACGCGATTCTTGGCAAGTTCATGGCTGAAGGCCTTATAATAATCTTCGCTTTTTAATAAATCGAATAATACCTTTAAATATCCTTTGGAGGATACGAGATTAGTAGCTCCATCGCTATATATGAACCTACAACATGCGCCAGATCGTGACTTAAAGCGTTTATATAAGTTGAGAAAAGAAGCGGAAGTTAAATCTGGGGCAAGTTCAAAATGAACTGCCTTAGTTACTCAGCATATAAAGATGCATAAATATGCCTTCTGGCTGCGAATACCGCGCCCTCTTGTCATAGTGATGTATAAAGGGCCGGCGTAATCGACACCCGTGTGTGTAAACGCATTACACTGTTCTACACGACACGGCGGCAAATCAGCCATGAGCGGAAATGTTGGTTTAGGATTTAATTTATAGCATTTAATGCATTTATGTATGCGTTTTTTAATAGCTTGTCGTGCGGACAGTATCCAATATTTCTGTCGAATTATAGAAAGCAATAGTTGCGGTCCAGCATGTAGATTTTCGGGGTGATAATGGTCAATCATTATATCAAAAATATGTCCCTTTTTCGGTAACAAAATAGGATGTTTTTGTGAGAAACTCAACGATGAGTGACTCAGACGGCCGCCTACATAGACTATACCATCACGAATAAATGGGTGTAATTTCTGAACTGCTGATGAGCAAGAAGTTCCCTTTTTTAATTTGGTTATGTCATCAGAAAAACAAGTTTTCTGCACGATCTCTATAACCTTTGCCTCAGCTATGTCTAAATCGCTTGCGGTTATGGTTGGGCCCTTAGGTAATTTTTTGATGAATCTCAATACGCACACTACTGCTCTGAGGTATTTAGACCACGACGAAAACTTCGTACTCAAAACTAATAAAGGATTTTCCTCTTTAGTTTGAGTAAGGTGATTCAGAGTTTTCTCTTCCGGCAGAGTGGAACCTTTAGTTGGTGAGAATCTTTGAATAGGCCAATCATTAATAGGCCGAGACGCCCAAGCTGGACCGTTGAACCAGAGTTCATGATTTAGAAGCTGTGATGGCAAAAGACCGCGGGAAATGCAGTCTGCGGGGTTATCAACACCTGGAATGTGGTGTAAGCAATCAGTTTCCAAAAGCGTTTGAAACTGTGAGATGCGGTTAGCTACATATGTTTGAAATCTGTGAGGTGATGCTGACACCCAACACAGAGCGACGGTTGAGTCAGAAAACACATATATGTCATCGATTGGATGACGTGGTGACAAAGTGTCATGGACGTTACGAACTAATTGAGCTAGTAAAACGAGAGCGTTAAGCTCTAGTCTAGCTAGAGTAACAAGTTTTGAGGGTGAGGATACACGAGACTTGGAACAAACCAGTGTTACTATGGGTGGTTTATTGCCATTAGTTACATGCGTATAAATAACGTAGCCGTACGCCTTTTCACTGGCGTCCGCAAAAGCGAGTAAAGAAACCTTTGACCTTTTTTCTACTCCGAGATGTCGCGGAATTTTAAATTCAGATAAAAGCGATAGCTCGGACATGAAAAGTTTCCAAGCTTCAACAATGTGCGTGGGGGGTATTTCGTCCCATGTCAATTTTAAAATCCATAATTCTTTAATAATGAGCTTAGCGTATAGAATTACGGGACCTACGAGACCGACAACGTCGTACAGTCTAGCGGTTGCGGATAAAATTGAACGTTTAGTCCAATTATAAGAGGCGGTTGAGACACAAAAAAAGTCAAAGTATCGTGAGCGGGAAACCAATGTAAGCCTTCTTAATCTTTAAGGTGTGTTCATCATCAAATGATATGCCTTCAGACTGGCGGTGTGACTCAGGTATATGACGTATAAGGTCAGGGGAGTTGCTTGTCCATTTGACCAAATGGAACCCTCCAGACTTGAACATCTGGATTAACTGATCCGCCGTCGCAACTGCATCCTTAGTAGAGGACGCAGAGGAAGCTAAGTCATCCATATAGATGTCTCTTTCGAGTACTGCAGCGGCGAAAGGCCACTTTTCTTTCTCTTGTTTAGCAACTTCACGCAAGGTACGAAGCGCTAAAAAGGGGGAAGAGCGTAGTCCGAACGTAACTCTATTGAACTCATAAGTCTCTAGCGGGTCATCATTATCAAATCTATATAAGATTCTTTGATATCTACGATGGGCGGGGTGCACTTCAATGCATAAATACATTTGCCTTACGTCAGCAAAAAATGCGATTTTATAAAGCCTAACATTGAGTAGGATATTAAATATTTCAGCCTGCAGATTACAGCCTGTGTGGAGTAAATCATTCAAAGATAAATCAGTATCAGTCTTCATAGACCCATCCAGAACAATTCTAAGTCGCGTGGTTATTTTATCATTACGTATGACAGGATGATGCGGTAAGTAAAAACCTGGTGAGGTGCATTCCTCAGGAGAGACCTTTGAAATTATGCCTTTGTCCAGATAATCCTGTATAACTTCATTGTACTTTACGCGTAGATCAGGTGATTTTACGAATCTTTTTTCGAGCAATAGATATCTCTTTTTAGCCGCGATAAAAGAATTGCCTAGCTTAGAAAGATCCTCCTTAAAGGGGAGATCGACGGCGAAGCTACCATCAGGATTGCGAGTCGTAGTTGATGTATATATATTTTCACACTCCTGGTCAGCAGGGCTTAAAAATTCCTTTTTAGGAACCTCTTCTACCGTCCAAAACTTTCCTAACATTTTATCAAGCGGTTCACGCGTAAAGGAACAAAAAGCAGCGGTATGCGGGGGATACGAGATGACAAGCGCGTCACCCATAATAATATAACCTAGAGTGGTTTCTATAGCGGAAGGCAACTTATCATTACCTGTTATTTTATTAAAGAGCAAAATCTCGCAAAAAAGTTTTACTCCTAGCAGTAGATCAATGGATCCTGGTACTGAGAAGTCATCATCAGCAAGAGGTATATTTTTTATCACGCTTTGAAGAGCTGCCACGTCGACACGTGTATCTGGCAGCTGCGATGTTATACGTTCGACGACAAGCGGGCGAATAAAATACTCCTTACCTTCATCAAAGCGAGACTTGAATTTAAAATCGCAAGCGCCTAAGATCCTTTGCGAAGTTCCACCTATCCCTTGTACTTCAGAAAAGCGATTTTGCGAATCAATAGGCAGCGACAAGCGTTTGCAACAAGCTATACTGATGTAATCTTGCTGGGACCCTGGGTCCACAAGGCAGCGTAAGTAGTGAGTGCGGTTATATTTATCATAAATCTTTATTTTAGCGGTACCTAATAAGGTTGTCATAGCGGTGCGATCGTGACGTTCACGAGAGATAGTACATACAGATGCGGGAAAATTATCGTGCGGTTCATTAACTGAGTCTGGAACACTCATTTTTGCGGGTGCATTAGCGGGTTTAGCAGATTGCATTATATTATTATCAGAACGACTGCTCGACACATTGCGAGATACGTCATCTGAGTGAGCGGGGTGCGGTAGCGAACGAAGGTGCGACGTGCTATGTTTCGAAGACTTATTCACAACGACACTACAATTAGATTTGACAGCCTTAGAATTGCTAGTTTTAGAAAAACACAGGGACGAAAAGTGGCGCAATCCACAATTGGCACAGTTATGCTCAGAGGTACACGCAAAATTCCTGTGGGATACACTACAGCAGTTGGTACAATAGGAGTTCTTCTTTATAAAGTCGAATTTCTCCTTAGGGGTGAACTTATTAAATTCAACACACTTGTATAAGTGATCATGTTGTACTTTTCCACACAGAACACTAACTTCATTCGAACGACTAGAGTCGTCGGTATTTATAAAAGATTTAGTAGTCTTAGTAGAAGGCGTAGGTATAATTTTAGTGCGCGGTTTACTATGAGAATGTGTCTCTGAATTCCTAAAAAGACTCCCTCTAGACACCACCCTACTCTTTTTTGTACGATGGTATCTGTTTTTTGCGGTTAATTATCTCAAACATCCTGACCGTATCGGCGTCTAGCTTTGTGGTAGCTATGTGGAAAAATATAAAATCGGTCAAGTCTAGTTTTAATTGTTTAAGCGCTTCTACTGACGAATCAAACATATTTATGAATTGGTCTAACGCGTTATTATTATTACTAGCGAGCGGTTTAAATTGTAATATTTTATTCAAGTAAGTTGAGGCAAGTGCGGGTGGATCGTCATACTTTTCTATTAGAGCGTCCCAAATGACAGAATAATTTTCGGCGGTAGCTGGCAACCCTGAACACACTGCAGCGGCTTTATCCGTCAATTTCCCGACAAGATAAAAAACTCGTTCAGAATTATTTAAATTAGGGTTGTCATGTATCATACTTTGAACTGCTGATAACACAAAGGCCATTTGTTTAAATCCCCGTCAAAAGAAATTAAATTAATTGGAGGTAAGTGCGATTTTAATTTGGGGAAGTGTGATATGGATCTTTGTTTTTCACTTTCCGAATCTACTACATTGCGTGATAACACTTGTTTGACGAAACAAAACAATTCCTCAAAGGAGGTCCAAGATTGATAATTAATAGGTATCTTAGGATTCAACTGTAACTGAGTAGCATTGTATTGGTCCAATATTTGTTCAAATTCCTTCCGCAAGGTGTCCAAATTAGATGCCTGCGACGTAAGAATATGCATTTTGCTTAAATCTTTTTCCACCTCCATGGCGGTGTCATAAATACGTTGCATTCGCGAAAAAATTGCATCCCGTTTTGCTTCTAACAGTTGCAACGCGTTCGCTTCAAGTTGAGCCCTGCACCATAGAGTAAAGAAATCTTCACCCCTCGCGCTTCCCCGCACCGCACCTCAATTCAGACCCACAGTAAAGACACAGTCTACGAAGATGCAGTATAATAGTTTATCTATTGTTTTATTTATTAAGTACTAGCTGACCTGTCTTAACTATGAATATTGAATTCGAATTGGAATAAATAATAAAAAAATATATAAAAAAAGTGTTTATTATTCTAATGCTTCACGATAATATACAACATTCTTAGTTTTTTTAACCAAACCTACCAAAACTCCTAATATCCAAAGTTCAATTTAATAAATTGAACTTTTAATACGTAAACTTAGAATAAGAATTATTATTAAATATTATTTTTGCATGCCTATCCGGCAGATTGTAAGGACTTTTATTATAATGTAACACCATTGTACTACAATCTGTGCAAATAAATAATTTGAATTTGAAATTTATTTTTAATAAGCGGTGCTTCGCGAGCGGTTTACTAGGTGGGTCTGACTTGAGGTGCGGTACGGGGAAGCGCGAGAGAGCTAGGGGAAATTTGTAACGCGTAGTACCAGTAGATCAAAGGTGTCAAACTACTGCATATCCTATACTGTGTCCGTACTGTCGGCATGGAACTAGCAATTACGACTACGTCGATTACTTTACTCTATGGTGCAGGGCTCAACTTGAAGCGAACGCGTAGTACATTCATTGCTTAGATGGGCGGTTACTTCACGTCTACTCATTTTGAATGGAATGAATTTTAATTGCGTTAAAACTCGAGCTCGTAAACGTGCTTCTTTGTATTCTTATCTAGAGATAAGATAAGCAACAAGTTCAATACAATAAAATTAGCTACCAATAAATTTGATCCTTATCGTATAAGCAATAGCGTTCAGTTTTCAGTGGTCCGACTTCACCACACGAAGCAATGAAACCAGTCGGACCACCCCGCGCGGGGGGGAGCGGCGCTGAAAGTGATCGAAGGCCGATGCTTATGCCCATATAAGGTATTGAAATTGAAATGAGTACGTGCGCGCGCAGCACGACGAATTAAAATAATATGGCGGTTTTTACAAATGCTTTCAGATTTGTTACGAGTAGAAATATGTATTGGATTACCTCTTTTACACTACACACATGTTATAATATGATATGATATCAACATAGAATAGTATAAGTGATTAATTGATAACAATATAATGATAAATATGCGTATAATATATTATTTGCGGAATATAATAATAAATATGCGTATAATATAATAATATACGATTAGTGATTTACCTAGGAGGAAATGTCTGTTTATACAGGTTAGAATCGAATCAGAAATGATTCAGATCCGGCTCGAAGGACCAAAATATGGTGCGGGATTATATAAAAATTAAGGGTTTAGCGGTTAAAATATGCCATGGACTGTTATTACATCCTATTGGATAAAATGATAGGAATTTGGGTACCTTTTTTCCTCCAGGTTTCGCCAATCGCCACGTGATGAGTTAGTGCACTTATGATTTCAAAGGTTCACGGCGCACTTCACTAGAGTTTGTTTTTAAGCAAGCTTGCGGTTTATTTTATTGTCCGTTGGGTTGTACTCCAAAGCGTATGTACAAACACGATATAAATTCACACTCAGATAAGCGTGATGCGGTTTTATAATTTTATACGACACGACACGTCGAGAGCGGTTATCAGCGTTCGTTCGGCGCCGGAGCGTTTTTTACACTGGATTGTGGGCGAGAGGAATATGTGAAAGAGATGGGAATAATGTGCGGATGGAAGTTAGAGAGGGACAAATGGTTAAAGGTATTGTCTTTTTCTATTGCCATTTAAAATTATATAATAATAATCAGACACATAAGTTGATAAAAAATGCTATGCAATAGCTTTACCGCGGCAGTCCCTGAGTGCCACTTAATTTTTATTTTTGTATGTTCACCGATTATTCGAAGACGCCTGAACCGATTTGGAAATTCTGTTATTGTTTGAATGGGTATACTTCCCAGGTGATCCCATTTAACTTTTATCGAAAGCGGTCCAGTGGTTTTTAAATTTGTACTTTGTAGTGGCGCGGGTGTTTTAAAAAGATTTTTAAGCTATTGCATAGCTTTTATCGCGGGCTTTGAACTAGGATAAACAGTTTGAGCGCGGCGACCGAATCAAGATATTCCGTAACGAAAATAAACCTAACACCGTCGTTCAGTAAGCGTTCAACATTTTAGAGGTTCACAAGAAGCTCTGTTTGGCGCAGTGGGCGAGCGGCCGCTTTCTTTACCGTATGGTGTATGATGTCGCAGGTTCGAATCTCACTCGCGAAGTAGTGACAGTGCGCTTTTCTTGTTTGTTTGTTTTTTAATTTTTTTTTGCATAATTTTTATTATGCAAAAAAAAATATCGCATAAATATTATAATTGCATAAGTTGATAAAAAATGCTATGCAATAACTTTACCGCGGCAGTCCCCGAGTGCCACTTAATTTTTTTATATTCCGGGAATCGAGTCACGCGACATGCGTAATTTGTACATAAGTAAAGCTTTCACACGCTCACGATTTCGATTGTTTCGATCAGTTACCATCTCGGAAAATCCGTCCCAATATTATGCAAAAAGTGTCCCAATACTACGCGATAGATTGGCTCATAATAAGGTTTATTATACGGGTCTGCTCGCGAAATTCAAATTTAATTTGGTTTTTCGCAATTTGTAAACTAATACGACAAAGTAGGCTTATAAAAATCTTTACTTGAGTGTCCAGTTTAAGAAATTAGTCAGAATACCTATCGTATCGACCAATTTGTGAGGCTCACGTCCAACTCGATATTCTGACTAATTTCCACTTTCAAGTAAAGATTTTTCTACAAACCTGTGAAGATGATACTGCCATCGTCATCGCAATAATAGAATACCACATAGACCACGAACACTAGGATATCCCCCTCCTTTCTCTCTAATAATAATAGTTGGTAGTTATCCAGTTTTCCTGTCCCTATCATACTCATATTGGTGCCAAGCGTTCTCGCTCTATTTCACACTACCAAAAGTTCGCATTTATCGTCATTTCCTGCCTACGTAAAGTTTCCGGTGCTAAGTTTAACATTATCCGTGCCTTTAAATCTTTTAGTTTCTAATATTAAAATTTACTGTATAAAATTAGGAATTGATTACTTATTTAAGGTGTGTATAAATAATGTAGTTTTTAACAAAAGAAATCTCAAGTTAACAATTGATAAAGCTTAATATTTTCTGTACTTTCACTATCGTAAAAGTTATGATTAATGAACGAAAATAATACTATTATCCGTTTTGTAGGTTCTTCCCGGTACTTCCAATTTTATAGCCGTAGGTACATATATTCTTTTCTATTATGAAAATTCTCGACAAATGGCGGCAGCGGAACGGTGTTTTTTAACAGGATATCATTTTTATTACTTTCTATCCCCTATTTCCATTCTCAATTTTAAGTTCCTTGTGTTTCATCTAGATAGTTATATGGTCTGATTTGTGCTGTGCCTTATCACACGTTATTTTGTGCAAATAAAATGTGCCTTCAGTGCGAGTGCTAAACTTTTTCATCCAGGATGCGGTCATGTTGTGTCCCTAAATGTTATAACAAAGTAAATTTACACAGAATACCGTTTACTTGTCCCGACAGATGGAAGGTATGGTTGGATATTTGCCCATTTTTGAGTAACTTCTCCCGGACGCAATTAGAAAATATTAGAATTTGTCGTAGTCATTTCAAACCAGAGCACATTAATAATAATTTAAGATTAACTTCAGATGCAATTCCTTCATTAAATCTACCTCTAAATGAACAATCACTTCACAATCAATCGTCAAATCTTAAATATCTTGAGATATCTCCGCTTGTTCCCGAGGGCGGTATCTTTAACATCGTTAAAGTTACCAGCCATATCCCAATTGCGTCCAGGCATATAGACCAAATTACACATGGAGATTCATCTTCCTCTTCGGTTTTGACATCTAATGCATCAATCGTCGTTGGGGTCACAAGGTGCGGGAGTGACGACCCCGCACCGAGAAGGGCAGACCCCCAACCAGGTGGACCGACGACATCAAACGAGTCGCAGGGAGCCGCTGGATTCAGGTGGCGCAAGACCGAGACCTGTGGAAGTCCATGCAAGAGACCTTTGTCCAACAGTGGACGTCTATCGGTTGATAAAGAAGAAGAGAAAAATGTAGAACATCTCTCAACAATAGATATCATTCAGACCTCGCAGTCGAGGCTGAACTCATGCAATGCTATGCTCATTGATGATGATATTCCAAGTACATCTTGTAACTTACTACTGAGTCCCACTGATTGTATCCCAAGTACATCTTGTAACTCGCAACAGAGTCCCATTCCATCAAAAACCATACCTTCCAATGAGACATCTTGTTTGGATCAGACCACCCCAAAACGTAAAAGATCATATAGCCATGCTATAAGATCATATAAAAATACAAAAATTCGCGAAATACGAATACGAAAGAAGGCAGAACTAACCCCACGCAAGCAAAAGATGTATCAGCAATGTCAAACATTACGCTTGAAGCTGAAATCATTAAGTACTAGATATAAAAAATTAAAATCAAAGTTTCAGTCTTTTTATTATAAATATAAAATGTTTATTAAAAAGTATCCACTTTTAAGTAATTTTGGCAAATTATTAGTAGATTCACAGTTGAGATTGTCAGGTGTAAAGCCTAAAGGAGTGAGATACACTATTGATGAAAAAGTTTTTGCACTCTCACTGTATAAATTAAGTCCAAAATGTTATAGATTTTTACAGAAGTGTAATGTTAAATTACCAGCTAAATCTACCATATCTTCTATATTAACCAATGTCCCACTAAGACCAGGTATTAATGATTTTATATTCCAACATTTGGCAGATGCTGCGAAGACCAAAAATACTATGGGCTTGCAATGTACGCTACTCTTTGATGAAATGGCCATTAACAAAAACTTGTTTTTCAATTTCCATACTGGTGTTATTGAAGGTTTCGAGGATCTAGGAGGTGGTGAACGCACTCATAATGTTGCTGACAAAGCTTTAGTTTTCATGTTGCGTGGAATATTTTCACCTTGGAAAATACCCATTGCATTTTATTTTGTTCGTGATGGTATTAAAACCATGTCTCTAAAAAAGATACTTAAAGAGATTATTGCTGAAGTTCTTAAAACTGGGTTTGATTTGAGAGTAACTGTGTCTGATCAAGGCTCTGCCAATGTTGCTGCAATAAATTCGTTAATATCTGAGACACGTGAAAATTTACTTAGAACTGGTCATAATGATCCTCACGTTATTCATTATGAAATCAATAATAAGAAAATTTATCATATGTATGATGCACCCCACTTGCTGAAATGTTTTCGAAACAATTTTCAGAAAAAGGATCTGCTCATCGGCAATAAGCGCGCTCAGTGGGATTACGTTGAGAGGCTGTATGCTATTGATGGGATCCACGGTGTTGCCAAGTCTACCAAACTCACCGACAAACACATAAAACCTTCTTCTTATGACAAGATGAAGGTAAGTGTACATTTTATAGAATATAATAATAATATTCTCCCGACTGAATCCAGTCACGGCGGCTAACCTCGCTCAGAGAGTAGCCATATTGTAGGAGTATTATAGTACAAGTGTGTGCACAAAAACAGGCGCACTCTATTCCCTCAGTCTCATAGTCCAATGGGATGGAAAGTCTGAAACAACCAGAGAGATAAGGTGCAGGATTGACGGCTTTACGTGCTGTCTGAGGCACAGAGTGACTCACCGCCAACTTCCTTCCTCCTCCAACTTGGTATTTTGGCTCTTGATTAAAAATAAATAAGTAGGTATATTACATTTTTTGAAAATGTTACCCCCAAAGGGATAAAATAGGGGTTGATAGTTTGTATAAAAGTCCGTCAATTTTTAAGTTCTGCCTATGAAACTTTGTATTTGGGCTTTCGATTAAAAACAAAGAAGTAAATCTTTCAAAGTTTCTTTAAATTGTAGCGCAAAAGGGGTTGAATGATTTCATGATAGTCCTTCATATTCAAGTTATGTATATGAAACTTGGTATTTTGGCTCTTGATTAAAAATAAAGAAGTGGGTAATCACATTTTTTGAAAATTTCATCCTCAAAGGGATAGAATAGGGGTTGAAAGTTTTTATGAAAGTTCGTCATTTTTTAAGTTCTATCTATGAAACTTTGTATTTGGGCTTTCGATTAAAAACGTAGAAGTAAATCTTTCACAGTTTCTTAAAATTCTAGCCCAAAAGGGGTTATACAGGGGTTGAATGTTTGTATGATAGTCCTTCATATTCAAGTTATTTTTCAAGCTATGTGTATGAAACTTGGTATTTGGGCTCTTGATTAAAAAAAAAGAAGTAGGTATATTACATTTTTTGAAAATAATACCTCAAAGGGATAAAATAGGGGTTGATAGTTTGTATGAAAGTCTGTCATTTTTTAAGTTCTACCTATGAAAATTTGTATTTGGGCTTTCGATTAAAAACAAAGAAGTAAATCTTTCAAAGTTTCTTTAAATTGTAGCGCAAAAGGGGTTGAATGATTTTATGATAGTCCTTCATATTCAAGTTATGTATATGAAACTTGGTATTTTGGCTCTTGATTAAAAATAAAGAAGTGGGTAATCACATTTTTTGAAAATTTCATCCTCAAAGGGATAGAATAGGGGTTGAAAGTTTTTATGAAAGTTCGTCATTTTTTAAGTTCTATCTATGAAACTTTGTATTTGGGCTTTCGATTAAAAACGAAGAAGTAAATCTTTCACAGTTTCTTAAAATTCTAGCCCAAAAGGGGTTATACAGGGGTTGAATGTTTGTATGATAGTCCTTCATATTCAAGTTATTTTTCAAGCTATGTGTATGAAACTTGGTATTTGGGCTCTTGATTAAAAAAAAAGAAGTAGGTATATTACATTTTTTGAAAATAATACCTCAAAGGGATAAAATAGGGGTTGATAGTTTGTATGAAAGTCTGTCATTTTTTAAGTTCTACCTATGAAAATTTGTATTTGGGCTTTCGATTAAAAACAAAGAAGTAAATCTTTCAAAGTTTCTTTAAATTGTAGCGCAAAAGGGGTTGAATGATTTTATGATAGTCCTTCATATTCAAGTTATGTATATGAAACTTGGTATTTTGGCTCTTGATTAAAAATAAAGAAGTGGGTAATCACATTTTTTGAAAATTTCATCCTCAAAGGGATAGAATAGGGGTTGAAAGTTTTTATGAAAGTTCGTCATTTTTTAAGTTCTATCTATGAAACTTTGTATTTGGGCTTTCGATTAAAAACGAAGAAGTAAATCTTTCACAGTTTCTTAAAATTCTAGCCCAAAAGGGGTTATACAGGGGTCGAATGTTTGTATGATAGTCCTTCATAATATTCAAGTTATTTTTCAAGCTATGTGTATGAAACTTGGTATTTGGGCTCTTGATTAAAAAAAAAGAAGTAGGTATATTACATTTTTTGAAAATAATACCTCAAAGGGATAAAATAGGGGTTGATAGTTTGTATGAAAGTCTGTCATTTTTTAAGTTCTACCTATGAAAATTTGTATTTGGGCTTTCGATTAAAAACAAAGAAGTAAATCTTTCAAAGTTTCTTTAAATTGTAGCGCAAAAGGGGTTGAATGATTTTATGATAGTCCTTCATATTCAAGTTATGTATATGAAACTTGGTATTTTGGCTCTTGATTAAAAATAAAGAAGTGGGTAATCACATTTTTTGAAAATTTCATCCTCAAAGGGATAGAATAGGGGTTGAAAGTTTTTATGAAAGTTCGTCATTTTTTAAGTTCTATCTATGAAACTTTGTATTTGGGCTTTCGATTAAAAACGTAGAAGTAAATCTTTCACAGTTTCTTAAAATTCTAGCCCAAAAGGGGTTATACAGGGGTTGAATGTTTGTATGATAGTCCTTCATATTCAAGTTATTTTTCAAGCTATGTGTATGAAACTTGGTATTTGGGCTCTTGATTAAAAAAAAAGAAGTAGGTATATTACATTTTTTGAAAATAATACCTCAAAGGGATAAAATAGGGGTTGATAGTTTGTATGAAAGTCTGTCATTTTTTAAGTTCTACCTATGAAAATTTGTATTTGGGCTTTCGATTAAAAACAAAGAAGTAAATCTTTCAAAGTTTCTTTAAATTGTAGCGCAAAAGGGGTTGAATGATTTTATGATAGTCCTTCATATTCAAGTTATGTATATGAAACTTGGTATTTTGGCTCTTGATTAAAAATAAAGAAGTGGGTAATCACATTTTTTGAAAATTTCATCCTCAAAGGGATAGAATAGGGGTTGAAAGTTTTTATGAAAGTTCGTCATTTTTTAAGTTCTATCTATGAAACTTTGTATTTGGGCTTTCGATTAAAAACGAAGAAGTAAATCTTTCACAGTTTCTTAAAATTCTAGCCCAAAAGGGGTTATACAGGGGTTGAATGTTTGTATGATAGTCCTTCATATTCAAGTTATTTTTCAAGCTATGTGTATGAAACTTGGTATTTGGGCTCTTGATTAAAAAAAAAGAAGTAGGTATATTACATTTTTTGAAAATAATACCTCAAAGGGATAAAATAGGGGTTGATAGTTTGTATGAAAGTCTGTCATTTTTTAAGTTCTACCTATGAAAATTTGTATTTGGGCTTTCGATTAAAAACAAAGAAGTAAATCTTTCAAAGTTTCTTTAAATTGTAGCGCAAAAGGGGTTGAATGATTTTATGATAGTCCTTCATATTCAAGTTATGTATATGAAACTTGGTATTTTGGCTCTTGATTAAAAATAAAGAAGTGGGTAATCACATTTTTTGAAAATTTCATCCTCAAAGGGATAGAATAGGGGTTGAAAGTTTTTATGAAAGTTCGTCATTTTTTAAGTTCTATCTATGAAACTTTGTATTTGGGCTTTCGATTAAAAACGAAGAAGTAAATCTTTCACAGTTTCTTAAAATTCTAGCCCAAAAGGGGTTATACAGGGGTTGAATGTTTGTATGATAGTCCTTCATATTCAAGTTATTTTTCAAGCTATGTGTATGAAACTTGGTATTTGGGCTCTTGATTAAAAAAAAAGAAGTAGGTATATTACATTTTTTGAAAATAATACCTCAAAGGGATAAAATAGGGGTTGATAGTTTGTATGAAAGTCTGTCATTTTTTAAGTTCTACCTATGAAAATTTGTATTTGGGCTTTCGATTAAAAACAAAGAAGTAAATCTTTCAAAGTTTCTTTAAATTGTAGCGCAAAAGGGGTTGAATGATTTTATGATAGTACTTCATATTCAAGTTATGTATATGAAACTTGGTATTTTGGCTCTTGATTAAAAATAAAGAAGTGGGTAATCACATTTTTTGAAAATTTCATCCTCAAAGGGATAGAATAGGGGTTGAAAGTTTTTATGAAAGTTCGTCATTTTTTAAGTTCTATCTATGAAACTTTGTATTTGGGCTTTCGATTAAAAACGAAGAAGTAAATCTTTCACAGTTTCTTAAAATTCTAGCCCAAAAGGGGTTATACAGGGGTCGAATGTTTGTATGATAGTCCTTCATATTCAAGTTATTTTTCAAGCTATGTGTATGAAACTTGGTATTTGGGCTCTTGATTAAAAAAAAAGAAGTAGGTATATTACATTTTTTGAAAATAATACCTCAAAGGGATAAAATAGGGGTTGATAGTTTGTATGAAAGTCTGTCATTTTTTAAGTTCTACCTATGAAAATTTGTATTTGGGCTTTCGATTAAAAACAAAGAAGTAAATCTTTCAAAGTTTCTTTAAATTGTAGCGCAAAAGGGGTTGAATGATTTTATGATAGTCCTTCATATTCAAGTTATGTATATGAAACTTGGTATTTTGGCTCTTGATTAAAAATAAAGAAGTGGGTAATCACATTTTTTGAAAATTTCATCCTCAAAGGGATAGAATAGGGGTTGAAAGTTTTTATGAAAGTTCGTCATTTTTTAAGTTCTATCTATGAAACTTTGTATTTGGGCTTTCGATTAAAAACGAAGAAGTAAATCTTTCACAGTTTCTTAAAATTCTAGCACAAAAGGGGTTATACAGGGGTTGAATGTTTGTATGACAGTCCTTCATATTCAAGCTATTTTTCAAGCTATGTGTATGAAACTTGGTATTTTGGTATTACATTTGGTATTTACATTTATTCTGTAAAAATGACTAGCAATTTGAATTTTTCAGGTCGTGTATGCTGCGCAAGTTTTCAGCAGGGCGGTTTCGGGAGTTTTACACAACCAGATGAAGACATATGAACATCTTCAAATAGTTCATAATTATAGTGTACCATTTGTGAACATTGATAATGGCTATTTCACTGCCGAGATCCTTATGTTCATTAATGATTTGTTTGACAGCTTGAATTGTTCTGGTCATTCAAGTGTTAATTTACGTAATGCTTTGTCTTTAAATTCAGTCCACTTAGAGTTTTGGAACGAAGCCTTGAAGAAGCTAGAATCAATGAAATTTGATGCTTCAGACTCAAGAGAATGTAAGCCACTGTCGTTACGTAACTTTATTCATGACATTAAAACCATTAAACACCTTTGGTCAGAACTAAGATTGATTCCGGGAGTTAAATTTTTGAGTTTGAAGCGTTTAAACCAGGATCCCCTCGAAAACTTTTTTGGACAAATTCGAGGACAGGGTGGATGTAGCACACATCCAGACTGTCAACAATTTGTTGCCTTGTATAAGACATTGCTCATTAATGAGATATCAACTGGTAAATCTTTATATGCAAATTGCACCCCTGATGATGATAAAATGCTGGGAACTCTAAAAAATTTAATTATCAAACGAAATCGAAATATCAATGACATTCTCCATAGTTCGGATGCTCAAAATTTTATTTTCATTGAAGAAAGTATTCCATCCGAAAATACTTTCCAAACCCACGCTGTGTCATACATTGCTGGTGCAGTTTGCCGTTATTTACTACCCAGACTAGATTGTGCGCAATGTCAACATTGTAAAAATGCACTGTTATCTAATGAAATTGAACCATTTCATTCTTTAATATCAATTAAAGAATATGATAATAGTAAAAGAAAATTGTATTATCCATCAGGTAATCTGTCGGCTTTAGTATGGCACTACATTTATATTATCGAACGGACCTTGCCAAAACTCTGTAAAGTTTACATCTACACAGATATTATTAAACAATTTGACAATCTCGATACATCTTGGTATACTTGTCGTGAACACAAATCTGATTTTTTGAAGGCGTTTGGATTGTTTGTTACAAGAATGCAAGTTAGACAATGGTGCATTAATTTTAATAGACGAATTCACAATGTAGATTCAAGGAAAAAGGGAGCAGAAATGGAAAATTTGATTGCAACCAAAGTTTCCAAAGGTGGCAGTTATAGATCAGTGCGACGTCAAAGTAGTTAACATTGTTGTAACCTAAAATAGGTAGAAGTAAGAAACATTAATTTTCTTTTTATTAACCGATTTCAAAAAAGGAGGAGGTTCTCAATTCGTCGGAATCTTTTTTTAATTTATTTTATGTACGTAGAGAATTAAGACGCCTGAACCGATTTGAATTTTTTTTTAATAATTTCAAAGGGTATAAATTCCCAGGTTCCCATAAATTTTATCGAAATCGGTCAAGTGGTTTTTAAAAAATCAACAATAAATTATACACCTACTTTGTATAGTGGCGCGAGAGTTTGAGTCGGTTATTTAAAAAGAATTTTTTATAATAAATTATAACCATTGTTTGTGCTTTAATGTTTGCATTTCTGTGCTCATCTCATTTATTTTCACTGTGTAAGAAGTATTGTGTTCTCTGTATCAACATTATATTTGTATTTGTTATATTTAGATAATAACACTACTTGACCCAGCTTTTTCAAAGGTTTTCAAAATTAGTTCTGATTTGACGAAATTACGTGTTACCTACATCGACACAAATTTTCATCCCCTATTGCGCGCGAAACCTACTGTTTTTCAGGATATCAAAGTCAATGTTTAGTTTTAGTCCTCTTTGTCCCGGGGACAAATTATTAGACTTTTTAATTCCAAACAATTTTAACCAAAACTTCACAATTTTGTCGATAGATGGCGCTGTCACCAAAACTTGTCATTAACATTAATTTTATAAAAAAATAAATATGTAGTAGGTAACTTTACTAATCATTAGAAATAAATCCTTAGCATATTTTATTGAAATCGATTCCGTGGTTTTAGACTACGGAGTATCTGACAGCCTGACAGACTTATTCAGTATGAATACCATCCACAATAAAATAGTAGTTTCCAATTTTTAATATTATGTTATCGTAGGGAAATATAAAGTTAATTAATGTAGATACAATTAATGAAGGGTAGGTTTTAAATATACATTTGTATGTCAAAACCCGTTTAAAGTCATTTTATTTTAGTATTTTCTCTTGCGATCAACAATTAGAATGAATTTTATTGATCACTCATGACATTGACACATTGACATTGATTTCAGCAATTGAATCAATAAACAGTACGCAATCTTTTTATTTAATTTGTGCAAAAGTCACAACGGAAATTTATTTCATGAATTTTTCATTAAGTTATAATTACTACGTGTGATACGTTAAATTGTAATTCAGTTAAGTGCTATATTGTATGATACATTGTAATTAGTTGTAAAAAGATTTAGAGAAAACTTTTACGAGTACTTTGCAAAAGGCATGATGACAGAAATATCTATTTCGAAAGAATAAAAAATAATATCTTATATCAGCAAAATAGATAAAATATGTCGTCATAATATTTTATCAAAATTTGAAGATATATTATGTGATGTAACTTTCGCTCTTATCTCTGTTCAATTCAATATGGTGGATTGCTGTATTTTATGGTTTTATTTTATCAAAATAAATATCAATCTCTGTCAAAATAGTCGAATAAATAAATACATTTTTTATATTCCATGAATCCTATTTCCATGGATATAATATTCATAATTTCATTGTTTCTTCGCAACTGTCATCATGCCTATTCATGTTCATGCCTAAATGGACGTAGTTATGCATAAATGTTCCAACCCACAAGTCTGTCGAAATTGAGTTAATAGTACTAAACTGGTTTTATACTAAGAACTTTCCAGTCCTTACATCATTATTCTTTTATTTCCAATGTTCCAACCAACAATGTGTAACACATTTGTAGCAAAAAAAACAATTAAAACTGCATCAATCTGACTGAAAACTTGCTGTGGGTTGGAACATTTTTGCATAACTACGTCCAAATATTATGCTGATTTTTTAATTCAAACAACTGATTTTTACTTAAGTAACTTTTCGTATTTTTATCTTTTTTATGACGTTTAGACCTATTATTTATGTACATATTTAAGACCCACTTATAAATCGCCAAGGGAAATTTAATCAACGAATAAATTTGACGTTTAGACAGATTTTCATTACGAAAAACTGCTAAGCAAAAATCAATGAAGGCAATGGGGCTGTCTTAATTTAAAAAATGCATTTAGTGTAGTATGGATGTATGGATATTGGATTGTGATCGTTACAGTTTATAGAACTGGAAGCACGGGCGCCTTTCCAAAAATATCACGATCGCGATGACTGTCACTATTAGACCATTTCGAGGCGCTAACATAGGATAAACATCTGGAAAACCTATCTATTTGGTATATGTTATATTATGGGCATGGGCGTTTAAATATTTAAAAGGGAAGTCAAATTTATTCCGCGTTTAAATGGAACAACTGCGATGGTGATATTAATATAATGTACTAGACAATATATTTTTAAAAGAGTAACTGTTGAGTTTCTTACCGGATTCTTCTCAACAGAAAACTACATTCCGAACCGGTAGTAGCTTAAAATATGAAAATGAATAAACCAGCTATTAAAAGTAAAAATTTCTTTTATTTTACAACCTTAATTTTTAAATTAGAATTTAGAATCATAGAATACAGAAAAAAAATCGGTAAATATAAAAAAACCGGTACTCGAAAACCGATAAGTACATCACTATAATTATAAACTTACGGTTCACTCCGATGGGCCTATCCCATCCCTAAATAAAATAAAAAGTAACCGCTTCCGGTTCCGCTATGACGTAATTCTGCTTAAGCGATGGACCAATAAGCATCGAGTTCCGCTATTGCTATACATCGTGTTAGAGCAGGACATGCTGGGTTATCAATGAAATTTGCACTAAACATGAATGGATAGAGTCGTTAAATCACGGGAGAGTGAGATGCAAGATAGAAAATGTATAGATGTACCATAGTGAAGGAACACGCACACTAGAATCCTGTTAAGATTCTATTTTAGGCTCTATGGAGTTTGACGTCTATATCCTAGTGTTCGTGGTTGTTCGTGGTGGTTCATAAGCCTACTTTGTCGTTGAAAAACCAAATTAAATTTGAATTTCGTGGGCAGGCCCGTATAATCAACCATAACATCCTGTTAAATAATTGTATAGCAAAAATCTGATCTCTATAATAACATGGTAAACGCCATGAAATATCTTCTGTTATTCCAGTGGTACCCACTTTTACTATATTTTCTTGAGTTTAATTGCTTGTTTCTGAACGCAACTTTGGTCCTAATCACTTGTGTCATGTTTGACATTTGGTTTTGAGTTTTGACTTTGACTTTGACATGACAACCTGATAGCTTGTTAGTAGTGTTAGTACAATACAATTTTGGATTTTCTGTAATAAATATTGAATTAAATTAAATTAACTAAAAAGTAAAGTGTGAGTCAAAATGGAAAACAAACCCGAAGAGTCTATTACTCCTGAAAAAACAATATTCACTGCCATAGCGCAAGGTGACCTGGTCGAATTTAAGAATATCCTCGCCCATCATAAGGGGAACGTCGATTTTTTCGACGAAAATGGTATGACGGCTCTTCAGCACGCTGCTTATAAGGGTAGCAAGGAAATGGTGCAACTATTGCTTGACAGAGTGAGTACTAAGTCGGTAGTTATAAGTAGGTCAGCATTTGCAAATCTTTCGAGTGTGGTTACACTCTTCAGATTCAAGACTGAGCTAAAATGAATGAGACAGATTTATGTCTCGTTAGTCGTTTGTCAACTAATAGTAATTGTCAAATAATTTAATAACTGTCTCAAGTGTGAGTATGTTCTATAGATTTCAGCCTAAGATTTAGGCTAGTTGGACTTTATACATAGCCTTGAATAGTGACTGATAATACTAGCGGATGCTCGCGACTTCGCCCGCGTACCTATTTAGTCTTTAAAATCACTCGGGAACTCTTTGATTTTCCAGGATAAAAAGTAGCCTATGTCACTCTCCAGGTCCTCTACTATACCCATGCAAAAAATCACATCAACCAGTAGCTCTGTTGCAGCATGATTGAAGGACAAACAAACACACTTTCAAATTTATAATATTAGTATGATAGAGCATGTTGGTGGTTTCATTACTGGCAAAGGTCTTAGATATTACATGAGCTTAGCACATTTCTGAGTTTTAAGTAATTCTGTAATTATGGCCACACTGCTAAGCTGTATTGTGCACAATCTATCACTATTCTGTTTTCTCTCTAAGTTCTAACTTTACTAATTGCTTGTATTCTGTGCAATTGCAGGGTGCAGATGTGAACTCAGGCAAACATGAGTACAATTACACAGCATTGCACTTTGGCGCACTGTCTGGTAACTCTGAGGTGTGCAAGTTGCTGCTGGATGCTGGGGCCAAGCCAATCGCAACCAACTCAGTCGGACGTACTGCCTCCCAAATGGCTGCCTTTGTTGGTAACCACCACACTGTTGCAACCATCAACAATTACGTACCCATGAGTGAGATATCCTTCTACTCCGTCCCACAAGGGCAACAAACAGAACCTTATCTCCCACCTGTCTTAGTAGAACCATTACACAAATTCGTTCTCAGTGTGAACATACACCCGGTACGATTAGGTCTTAATTTACAACACACACCAGCACTACTAGGTAATGCTGACAAAGTTAGCAAAGTGCTTGAGATGCTGTGTAAAAGAGAAATGACTAGAGGTAGTGATACGAATGAAGTTATGGCGTTTAAATACCACTACCTTGCATATGTGATAAAAGAAATAAACAATATAAGGGATAAACAGAAACCTAGTACAGACAAAGAAGACAAGAAACATGACATTGTAGAAGTGTTTGCTAAAAAGCTCTTGAAGCCTGGAAAAGACGGTGTGTCTCTAGATCTAATGGATTCCTTCTTGAAAGATTGTGTGAGGGAATTCCCATATAGAGAATGTACGACGTTCCACCAAATGGTATCTTCATTGACCAGTAAAGATCCTCTGCCTGCCCTGTCAGTTATAATTTGCACTATCAACGGCCAGAGAGGTTTCGTTGATGCTATTCCTTACTGTAGCACGTGTGGTGAAGAGAAGCCGGCTAAGAAATGTTCTAAATGCAAAATGGTGCAGTATTGCGACAGAGAGTGCCAACGTTTACACTGGTTCGTTCATAAAAAGGCCTGCAATAGAGAATCTAGTGTTCCCGTTACATCCCACTCTAAACCAACTGTTGATGCAGCAGAATTGACGTCAGAACTACAGAATCTTGTCGCTGGATAGTCAACCTAAAGGTGTTAAAAATAATGGTTAGTTACTAAGGCACACTTTTTCTGATACTAATAATAATATTGATTTCTATTTTCTACCTTGTTGGTACATTTACCATACCTGCTGCATTATAAGTAACTGTGTAAACAGTAGACAACTTTATTCATAAAGTATTTATTATTGTCTTTTAAGAGTAAAAAATGACTGAATGACAGTAGATTAATTTCAGAATAACAAAAAATGTCTTCATTTGTAACTTTACTGTTTAAAGTGTTCTATCTTTAGAGAAATAAGTGACAAAATTAATTTTATCATTTAATACTATTGTTATGTTAGTTTATTAAAAAAAGATGCTATCACATTATTAAACCATGAAAAATATATGTATAACCTAATTTAATCTCTATGTAGCAGGATTCGTATATGTACCAATTATTTGTATTCCATGTGCATTTAGAACTTATTTCAGACATACATACTTAAATCTATCTATATAGTAAATAGGAATAAATTGTTTTGTAGTAGTTGATTGAAAAATTAATTAATTAATTTGTAGGAATTGAATGTGACATTGTGTCTTATCTGTAACACCAATGTATTACCATGAATTTATTGTTTCAATGCTTTTAAATGTATTTAAATATAATAAGGTCTAGGAGCTGGTGGGAAATTATGAGGAGGTATAATCTGTTCAATTAGTCATGAGTTTTAAAGTCAAGAGTTTTTCCATTTATTCCACCTTTCCACGTTAATGTGTCCATAGTTTATTTTTAGTTAAAATCAGATTTATTTTTAAGTACATTATCAAACTGTTTGATTCATCAATCACTTTCACAATATTGTTACAACATATTTTTCAATTTATTTAAGTCAACTGACTTATTGAACAGATTCTACTTGATAGATCGGGGTTTTAACACAGACCAAGAGACATGGTAGGTCCAGTTTTCTATACTCAGTTATGGTAATATAGATTGACTATGTTACGTATTTTCAGTTTTTCTTAGTACCTCTCCAAAATTTAACAGCTCTCGGCCTGGAAATATTAACCTCAATGCCTTTAGTCTTAAAAGATAGTCTTAAAAAAAATAGTCTTAAAAGATTTTAATGGTATGAATTTGAATTGACAGACTGCAAAAATAATATCTATATATAATATTGCAATGAAAAAACTGTAGAACAGACTGTTCACTGTCAAACGGAAGTATTGCAGAGATGTGCTAAATGTCTAGATAAACTTAAAAGCTACCTCCAGACCCGCAGCTAATCTCCAGTTTGTAAAATTTGAAGTAAATCCATGTTGTCTTGTTGTTGTAAATGTTTCATAAGTACTTCTAAATAATATAGAATATGTAAGAAATGTGTCACTTTATATGTTAATATGACTTATTTTTTGAAAATATGTAGAATTAAATAAAATTATGTAGATACACTGCTCTTTTCTTTAATTCCACTATTTGCTATTTTCAGGCATAATGAGTGAAACCACCAAACAGTCATTAAAATATTTATTTAATATTCTTACATACAGATACGTTTCAATATGTACATTATGTACACGTAGCTTATAGTACATAAATTAGACCTAGTTTTCTAAAACAAAAAACTTTAATTTATAATACATTCTCATATTTTAATCAAGCTTGCGTAAGGCACTTTTATCACATAAAATATAACTTCGACCCTAATCGTTAACGTCTACGAGGTAGGTTTAGGAAGTAACATCGATATAGGTAGGTAGGTATTTATTAACAATACAGTAAATATTGCGAATTATGCCCGTCGGGATTTCGGCGAAAGAAATCCATTTAAATTATAAAAATACTAATGTCTTAAATTAGCAGCCGAATCAACCTTCGCCTAGTAAAGCGCTGATTGTAAAACTCTTGATGCGTCTGCAAGGAACGGGGGCACTTGGTGGTGCGATGATGGCAGGGGGAGGGGGCAAAGGCGCACCCCAGGGTGAGCTAAGGAAACTGCCAGCTAAAGTATTAGCAGGCCACATTCCTAGGGGCATTGGTATAACATTATGTAAAGGGTTCATGTATGGTAACTCTGGAGGGTAAAATGTTGAGGGTGGGATGTTCTCTGGTACCGCGATGGGAGCGGGTGATTCGACTAATGGTGGAGATCTAGGCGACGAAGACCGAAGGCTGCCTTCTTCGGAGCAAGAGGACGCAGCATCAGAGCAAGGGCGTTTGGCATCTGTGGTTTCGTTTTGGGCTTCTGAATTGTCTGGTTCCACGTTCTTTCTTTTACACTTGGACTGGCCGCACGCACGGAAACCTTTCGCGAATGGGTTGTTGTCTATTTTGAGTTTCGTTATCCGGTCGTTCTGTGGACAAACAAAAATAAAATAAGTTAATTTTATTTTTAATAGCATACTTAGGTAAAGACTAGAGATAGGCTTGTACATCTCTCTCTCTCCAGTCGTTCCTTCATTTCTGAAGATCGTGGGTGTTGTTGCAACCTTGTGCGTATTAATTGCTTCGTATCCAATTCTAATCCAGCCCTTTGCACTTTTCGTATCTACGTTCGTCGTACAAGCGCGATCAGCGATTTTCATCTAATTCATGGATGAAATATCTACGTACATCTTTATTCTATTATTGAGCTATACATAATATAAGTACTATGTAATTACCTAGTTCTATCTAGCACAAGCATTTAATAGGTAGAGGTAGGCTAAATTAGGAGTATTTTTATGCTTTTACATGATTCTTAAAAAAAAATACCACAAGTAGGTAACCAGTCACGTTCTGTAGCTCTAAGTATTATTTGTGAGCTCTCTTATCTCAGTGGGATTTGGGAATGCAATTTACACATCCGTTTCCGCGTACATCCTCGCTAATAGCTAATAGCCTGTAGAAGCTGCAGGATAATTGTTGCACATGTGGCGTCCTGGCGACAGGCCAATTAGCCTGGCGTGGCTGGATGCGCATCGCCCGTGTCGCCGTCGCCCGCCCGCCGCGCCCCTGCCGGCCGAGGACCGAACTAAACCACGAGACGGCGCCAACAGTCGCGCTTTCCAACTACCCGTAACGCCGAAATGTGATCTTTGCTTTCGCTAGTTTAAATTTTTTTTTAAGTAGGTATGTTTTATATTAGCTGATGCCCGCCACTTCGTCCGCGTGGATTTAGTTTTAAAAACCCCTCGGGAACTCTTTAATTTTCCGGGATAAAAAGCCGGGTAGCCTATGTTACTCTCCAGGTCGTCAACTATACCCATGCAAAAAAACCTGTTGCGGCGTAATTGAAGGACAAACCAACACATAAACACACTTGCATTTAGGTTTAATATTAGTATGTAGAAAATGCCATGCTGAGCTTCTCTGAATTTCTCTCTTCCCTCCAAATAAGTATAAAGCTTGTGGAAGGAGTGGGTACGACTATAATGCAACGGGTGGGGGATTGAATCGTCGACCTTTTTTTAATCTTTTAGTTTTTAGTGTCGTAGGTTATTGAGGTTTTAGCCATAGGTCTTAGCCTATAGTCTTGCGTGATTAGTTCTCTGAGATTGAGGTCTTGATTCCGCTCTAATGGTGAGATCTATAGACGGCACTCCCACTCACCTCAGACTCAAGACTGAGTTAAAACGAGACATATTTATGTCGCGACATTTGTCACTCATTTTAGCTCTATCTTGAGTCTTGAGCAGAGCCAGAGTACGATCTATAGATCTCAGCCTAAGAATCACTATAGCGCACGGCTCTGGCTTAAGGTACCTGCTACCTAAAAATTAGCCTAACCTAACCTAATTAGAATCCATTAGCATGGAGATGGTAAAAAAACAACGTCGATATTTGCACTTTTGGTGAGTGCCATCCGAGTTTATCTAGCAAAATCCTAAAGGCAAATAGTCCCGTCGCGATACGCGAAGTCACTTGTAAACGACTGTTTACATGACATGATAAGGCGGCGCCGGCGGGTGCCGTTTGCTTAGCGTATATCACCAGATAACCGAGTACCTTGCCACGTTCGGAAAGCTTGCTAAAAGCTCGATATTAAATCACCTTGGACTACTCCTCAAGTCGGTCGGTTAGTTTAAACGAACGCTTGAGATGTGCAAGGCGCCGCCCCCGGTCCGCCCTGTCGCCCGTGACGTCACCCCACAAACCTGCACTTTGCTTTTACTTTTTGCGTGTAGATACTATTTCACGTAGTATTTGCGACTGTCTCGACGCCAGTTTTTTTGCTAATGTGTAATTAGGGTCTGTATTTGACTCAGTTATCGGGTGCAAACGGAAAAATTATCGACCGGAGATTTACAAACATGCGATGTCTAGACGGGATGATTAATCATGTATAAATATTTTCGGTGTGGCGATGGTAAAAGCTATTGTTATACTGGGATTGGCCTGCCACCTAGTTACGCTTTTAAATGGGCGTCGGCTATCGTGAAGGGGATTTTCTAATTCGATGGTAATTCGTAACAATAACCAGGCGGGTATGTGTTCGCTTGAGCGGGGATAATGCGCAATGATACACCGCCGGCCATTGTCGAGAGCGCGGTCCCGTTACGTGGACAATTCCGGGATTATCCCACAAAGCCGCCGATCGCATAATTGTAATCGTAAATGGACACGAGAAGCAGTTCGCGCCTCGGTGCCGTCAACATAAAACAAGCCGCCGCACTGAAGAAGCCGCCGCGACCTAATTACTGTGCGATGGATTATGCAAGAAAATGACGCGCTCCGCTGAGCTTCCAAAGGAAAAGCTTTATGGAAGAAAACAAACAGCGGGAGGGCGCCGCAGGACGTCAGATCTGTTACAACTATTTGCCGAGCAGATTACTTATACGGGTCTGCCCGCGAAATTCAAATTGAATTTGGTTTTTCGCAATTTGTAAACTAATACGACAAAGTAGGCTTATTGCATTCTAATTGCGCCAATGGCAGTATCATCTTCACAGGTTTAATAAAAATCTTTACTTGAAAGTGTCTAGCTTAAGAAATTAGTCTGAGTATCGAGTTTGTCGTGAGTTATTCACAAAGTTAGATTAACACAAATAAGTAAAGACTTTTTATATAAACCTGTGAAGATGATACTGCCATTGGCGCAATTAGAATGCCATAAGCCTACTTTGTAGTATTAGTTTACAAATTGCGAAAAACCAAATTAAATTTGAATTTCGCAGGCTGACCCCTATAATCCACCTTAATAAATTACATTAGTGCTTTAACGTACGTACCTACAAAAGATATAGGTGTAGAATTGTCCAATATTCTTGTTACTTTTATCTCTAAAGTCTTAAATCTCAAGGAGTTACTATAAGTTACTTTATAGTTACTTATTATCTAAAGTGCCGACATTGTTTGCGACATTCCGTTCTAAGAATGTTAATAGGTACTTCTTCATAGTAATTGTTTTAAATTCCAGAAGCTAGCATTTTGCACTTGACCCTGCCTTTAGTCTACAATGGGATTGTCTATTATCAACTTATCAGTACCTTCAAAACAAAGAAGCTGTACAGTAACTACTCCGTTATGTTCGTTACTAAGTAACTGTTGATTCATCTGATCTCGCACTCTCAAACACAATGCAGAACTGTTAAGCGAACGGGCCGACGAATTTTAAATTAGCTGCTTTTGTTTTCATAACCGACAAGGATGACCGAGTCAACGTCGCCGTCGCAATCTCAGATTTTTTGCCCGGCGTATGGCATAAAAGCTTTGGCGCCTTGGACTTCCAAAAAAAATCGGTTCGTACTCATAAGTGCGAATCGTATCGTTTTCGGAGAAACTCACTACGTTTTCGAAGAATTTGAGTATGATCATCGATCGTTTTTCAACCCGTGTTACGCTTTGAGGTGGCAGGATTGTTACTCTATAAATCAATACAATTTTGCTGTGTAGGTAGTACTACCTAGTACCTAGTCAGACAAGTTTTATACTTCCCATAGCTTTACTTACTTATTTTTGTTTTCAATAAATACATTCAAATAGTCCAGTCAAGTTGATCTGAAAATTCGGAAATTGCAGAAAATTCTTTTGCTAAATTTGGACGGAAACAGCTCGCCAATAAGAGCTAATACAAGCTTGCTAATAAATTACTTGCTTATAAATAAGCAGTGATAGCCTAGTGGTTAGGACTGTGGTCTCCTATTCGGGGGGTCGCAGGTTCGATCCCGGGTACGCACCTCTGACTTTTCGGAGTGCGTTTAAGCTATTAAATATCACTTGCTTCAACGGTGAAGGAAAACATCGTGAGGAAACCTGCACTCCTGAGAGTTCGTCATAATGTTCTTGAAGGTTTGTGAAGTCCGCCAATTCGCATTGAGCCAGCGTGGTGGACTATGGTCTTTAACCCTTCTCTGAGAGGAGACCTGCGCTCAGTAGTGAGCCGTTGATGGGTTGCTAATGATGATGATGATGATGATGATGAATAAATTAATAATGACCTGGTAAGCGGTGACGGCTATGAACTCGGTCTCGGGGAAGGAGAAAGAAGCGTGCGGGGCGCCCCACGCCAGCGCTGCGGCGTCTCTGGCGCGGACCACGAGCACGCGCGGCCGGTACTTGTGCATCGATGTTAGCACCATCTGCATATGAAACATCACTAACTGAAGATAGATAGATAGATAGATAAAAGTTTTATTTGTTCACGAACACAATTCAATTTTACAATATTCGCTTAAAGACGTAAATAAGGCTATTTCATAAAGTAGTTCGTGAACAAATAAGGCTCCTCCCTCAGCACAAAGCTGCAGCAAGCTGCAACACTGGTTTTCAGGAGGAACCTTAAAGTGTCCATAGACGTGTTTCCGACAAATAAGCCTCTTATAACTAAAACATAATATTATTAATTACTAGATAAAATATAACATTTACCTACTAGAATAAAAATATGACAATTACTAGATAAAATATAACAAAAAATATAACTATATCTGAGGAAAAACATTAACTGTCAAATTATATGCAAAATTCTCCGAAGTTAGAACTATCTAATTTAATAATTAATGTGCCTGCTTACCACGAGTTTTTAATCGTACTAAAATAAAACAAAAGAAAGTTGTGCTTGTGCCATTTGCCGCCACACTTTAGTGTGAAGGGGGTTTAAACGAGCATAATGTCTCTTCTTCTAAATATACAAAAGGATTTAAAGGTGACTGACTGACTGGTCTATCAACACAGCTCAAAGCATGGACGAATCGGGCTGGGCATACAGACAGCTATTATATGTACGTAGGCATCCGCTAAGAAAGGATTTTTGAAAATTCAACCCGTATAAGGCGCGTTTGCAGAAACGTCGAGTTATCCCTTTAATCCAGAGTTAGCTTAAACTTTAACTATAATAATTATGGGTTAAAAAGACAGATTTGACAGATCCTTACTAATATTATAAATGCAAAAGTGTGTTTGTTTGTTGGTTTGTCCTTCAATCACGCCGCAATAGGGCTACGGATCGACGTGATTTTTTGCATGGGTATAGTTGAGGACCTCGAGAGTGACATAGGCTACTTTTTATCCCGGAAAATCAAAGAGTTCCCGAGGGATTTTTAAAAATAAATCCACGCGGATGAAGTCGCGGGCATCAGCTTGTTTCCTATAAAGCTTCTGTCAAAATTACAAATTTATTCCTGGTTTAACTAACCCGGCGTCTCTGCAAGCGGGCCTAAGGGGGTAAAATAGGGGTTTGAAAAATCGAACTTAACGTCCCGACATAAATCCATCTCGTTTTAACTCAGTCTTGAGTCTGAGCTGACGGGCATAGTCTTCCAGTAACAAGTCATTTCCGTACCTACCTGCCTACTCTCCTTTGTCTAGATCAGTTCAGCGCTTACACTTAGAGTGAGATCAGATGGCACCCTCACTCAGCTCAGACTCAAGACTGAGTTGCCGTAGCCACTTGTTATTCCGGGAAATAAAACAGTTAAAAAAAAATTCACTATAAAGCCGCGTGAGTTTAATGTATAATTTCATCATAAATTATACCCTTATTATACCTACCTATGGTATATTTATATTTTATATAAAAAAACTGTTTTTTTAAAGAGAGCAACATCCTTATCCTTATTATTCCTTATTATTCCATAATATAAAATATGCGAAAGTGTTTGTTGTTTTGTCCTAAAACCACCGAGGCACCGACGGAGCAACACATTCACATGATTTTGCGTAAGTTCACAATCTGTCGAGTGTTAAAACAGCATGTAGATATATATAATGCTATTTTTACCCGGAGAAGCAACGGTTTCCTGCGGGATTTTTAAAACCTAACTCTAGGAAGACGATGTCGCGGGTAGCTATTCATGTAAACACATGCTACCAAAACTTACATTTAATTACTATAATGAAAAAAAGTTAAGGTAAAAACAGATTGGCGACATGTCTGGTGTCTGGTGGTGGGCGGCTTTGGCGGGCGGTACACACGTACACAGGGCCCTACGAGGTTTATCTGGTACTTGACGCGCTACCTGCGCGGGCGCCGCTCAGCCACTTCATGCGTAAAGGGTTCTGTTTTGTGTTTCCTTCTACTTGTACACTTTTTTGAGGCTGCTAAGCCTTTTTTACGCGCCTACTGAAGTTGAAACACGATCCATTCGAGCTACGGCTGGTTGGATTGCGAGAAGCTCTAAATTCAAATTCAAAATTATTTATTTCACGTAGGCCAACCTGTGGCTCTTATGACACGTCATGACTGTACCACCGGTTCGAAATGCGGATTCTGCTGAGAAGAGCCGGCAAGGAACTCAGCAATTGCTGTTTTCAAAATAATAATTTTACAATTATTATGTAGCTATTACATTGTAATGAGTTTTTTTATACTATCTTGTGGGCAGCCGGATGCCAAGCCGATTTATCATTTAACCAATGCAACTTTGTTAGAATAGAATAAAATATTTTCACAATGAGGGTAAGTTCCAAAAAGCGTAGGTACTACGATTCAATTCATGTTAAGACGGGCAGTTAGAAAGTAGTCCCATTCCGTAGCACCCGCTGCATCAATCATTGCTAGACTTGTGGTGATTGGATGATTTTATTGCGTTTTTGCTGTAATAAAACATTTAGTCAATAGTGAAAAGGATCGATTAATGAGAGGTGATTGCGATAATCACAATGTATACCTACCAATCATTTTTAGACAATCCCCCAGTGTGAAAAGGGCTCGAGCCTCGAAGTAGCCTCTTATTCTTCGTATTACAGTTAATTGTAGGTACCTACTTAGGCAATTTAAACAGATTCGTTATAATTAAGAACAATCTAAATATCCAACTTTTCTTAATGAACTTATCAATATTACATCTTTACGGACTACGGTTTTAAAGCTACTTACAAGTTTATTTTCTAGAAAATTAATGTACAGACTACACTGGCTTTTACCCTCGGTTTTGTCTTTATGTTTAATTCAAACTGTATTTCAGGATTTATTCGATCCATTTTGATCGTAAAACATTGTCTTAGTACCTGTAGAAGGTAGGTACGTAGGTACCTACCTATATTTAGGCTATCGAACCGAATTTTCATCTTAATCGATCTAATGTTTGTTGCGCCTCTAGAAACTCAAAGATATAAGATTAAGAAAACCTATTATGGTATACAGCTTGTAATATAGTCTAATACCTACGTTTTGGAATGCCTTTGAATTTGCGCCATTCGTGACTCGAAAATTTTTTATAATATTATCTTGTAACTTGTACCTACTGGTTCATGTAAGAAAGTTCCGACTTCCAACGGTAGGTATAAGTATAGTATATATACATCTACAGTATATACTATATACTGTAGATCTTATTATCCAAGTGTTTACAAAATCCAAACGAGTTTGCTTTTCATAGTTTTGATACTTAACTGAACCGATCTTAATGAAAGGCAAAGTTAGATTAGAAAGGTAAGTAGTTTCCACATAATATGTCACTTTTTAACACAAATTCATTATTTACTAGTAAGAAATAAACGTACGTTACTCAAGTCACGTTGCAGTTCCAAATCGCCTAATTGCACGCTTGCATGTCGTTCTATTATACGAACACGTGTCAAGTCGATGGGGAGATAAAGTCGTCTAGACGTTTAAGCTAATTGCAGGTTGTATTTTTTTATCATTCGCGCATGACGCCGGCAGGCAGTGGCGCTGGGCTGACGGGAGACGTGGAGCGTAGGTGAAGATCTAACAGGTCTACACGCAATCAGTTTATGTACTGTCAAGTAGAATAGCTTAGTTGTGATGCCCGTTTATGGAGTTCCCTAAGTTTTAGGGATTACCTAAGCTACGCCTTCCCTTATGATAATTTCGTTTCATAAACCTTTTTAAGGCCCGCTTGCAGTAACGCCGGGTCTCTGTAAGCAGGCCTAAATTATGTAATAATTTTTATTGAAAGGTAAAAACCCAATGTATACAAGTGTAAATTAAAAATTTCATTTTTAAATGCAAGCTTTTAGTAGCTACCTACATCATTAGACTCTGGATATCATCTAGGATCAGTGTACTTGTTATGATGAATCAAACGAGCCCAAACTCGATGGGTTTACGTCGTTTTATTACAGAGTTGCGATAGCCATCTTCCGTCTCCATCATCAGATCAACTCCATGTCACAATGATATTGCATTGTCATCCGATTTACACATAAATGTAAAATTTCAGCTCGATCAGAAACCGGGAAGTGGGTCTAATTCATCTTGCAAGATTTGACCCAAATAAATAAATAAACTGGTCAAGGTACCTAAATAAAAGCTTGTAAAAACACAAAAATATTACCTATAGGGAATAAATAGTTACCGAAAGACGAAAATGCCTTTCGCTAAGGGGTTATTTGAAGGTTATAGGTACCTACCTTATTCGACTCTACATTAGGAATGATTTAGATATTAGAGTCGGTGAAAACGAGAGTAAGGCTATGGTTTTTAGAACTTCTTAATAGGTGCCAATACCATAGATGGTATTGGTACCTATTAAGCAGTTCAAATTGACAATGCAGTAGGGCCGGCGACGAATGAGGCGAGAAAGGCTGCCAAAGGTTTCAGACTGGGACTAAGTTCATCTGTCCACAGAACGGAGGTATGTTCGGCGGACCAACCCTACCTAGTACATATTATAAAATTATTGGCATCTAATGGATTCTGTAGGTAGATACCGATTGAGATGAGACGTCGCCGTCAGAAAGTCAGACTAAAATAATGCACAAGGTAAGTGTCGATTTTACCAACGTCGAGTAAAGGTTAAACCGAGAAATAAATAGGACGTTCTGACAGTTTTTGCATTGAAAATTTGACTAAATATAAAACTTACGCTGACTTATTTTACTTTGGTGAAATCGGCCCTAGGTAAGTAGAAAGTTCCTTATCTAAAACTTTCAAGCGGATCGTTCGGGGAGAAAGCTACTTTTATTGTTGCCTAAAAAGACCAAGGCGAGACTTAGCCAGTCTTGGTCTTGGTCTTGCGACCACACACCCGGTCTTGGTCTTGGTCTTGGTCTTGCAAAAACGCAAGAACAAGACCAAAACTGCAAGACCAAGACCGATTTTGGACAACACCAGCTACTTTCATTATTATTAGTGATCTATTAGTTAACCATTTACTTATTTAATGCAATATGCACGGGGGAAAAAATCCCCGTGGATCCTACCATCAGGGGCTACGGGAGGGACCACGAGCATTTTTTTCCGGAATACCGAAATCAAAATATTTACTGAAACTAAATCGCAGGTGTAGGTACCAACCTAACAAAAAAAAAGTTATATACCTATACCATATCATACGTGTATCCGACGACCTAGACTTCTACTCTATTTTAGAACTGCTAGTTTATAAAATGTTTATAGGTAACCATATATTGTTTAATGAGTGCTTTTTATCTCATCAGTAGGTTATAATCGTAGAGCCAATAACTTCCTACGATTTTATTACGTGTACCTACATACA
The DNA here is from genome assembly GCA_029955525.1 of Oeneis ivallda. NCBI lineage: Eukaryota > Metazoa > Arthropoda > Insecta > Lepidoptera > Nymphalidae > Oeneis > Oeneis ivallda. The sequence goes on from JARPMR010000006.1 coordinate 22,991,779, forward strand.
TTATGTGTTGACGAGGGATATAAATTTCTGCTCGTTAACTCCGTAAAAGCTCACTATAATGTTTTATTTTACCGCACAACATCTTCTTATGCTAAGGGATACTAATAAGAACTTATTAAATAAATTACTGCTGTATAAAAAGTAAAAACAAAACATACAAAAAATGCGATTTTAAAATATGGAACTCAAATTGAAACAGGTATAGCTTAGGTACTTTAGTTACAATTTTAGTCATATCTGTACTTGTCCGGGCTAATCTTTGCAATTGCTGAAACGATTTTAACGAGACTTTCAAAGGAAATTTAGGCTATTATGCATAAAGGAAATATTTAGAGTTCCTGCGTAAAAAAGGAAAATTATTGGCAATAGGGATAGGTATAGCTATTCACGGCGTATCCACTGAACCTATCTTCACGAAGTTTCAAAACGAGATAGCCTGTATCTATTACACAGATAATATTATATGCATCATGGATAGGTACAGGCGCGGCGTAGGCTTTTTATAGCGGGAAATCAAAGAGATCGCATTTAATTTTTATAAACCTAATATAAATCCAGAATTCACAGAAGTAAATAAATAAGAAAAATATGTAAGTAAATTAGAAAGGTATATGTACCAACTTTAAAATATTTTTAAGCAACGTGTTGCTTTAATTTTCACTACAAGAAAAATAGATACACATCAGTTGGATAGCGTGTATCAAATGCAATAGGTAGAGGCTGGACGGATTGACAGACGGACAATATAAAAGTTCCACCGTATTCGGAAGCTCGTCCATCAAACTGATATACGCTCAATCAAAGGAGATTGAAGTCACAGATATCAGAATAATATCCTATGATACGTATTCATTTTTTGCATCGTTTTCTTTGAGAACAGTTTTCTAATAAATGTTTGTTTTATTACAAGCTTTTATTTAACATTGCAATGTTTGTTTGGGTCAAATCTTGCAAGATGAATTAGACCCACTTCCCGGTTTCTGATCGAGCTGAAATTTTGCATGTATGTGTAAATCGGATGACAATGCAATATTATTGTGACATGGAGCTTAACTGATAATGGAGACGGAAGATGGCTATCGGAACTCTGTAATAAAACGACGTAACCCCATCGAGTTTGGGCTCGTTTGATTCGTCATAACAAGCACTCTGATCCTAGATGATATCCAGAGTCTAAATGATGTAGCTACTAAAAGCTTGCCTATAAAAATAAAATTTTTAATTTACACTTGTAAATAATTACCTCACAATGCCCAATAATAATTTTATTAATTGCCATTTGCTTATCTAATCCGGCGGACGTAAGTTCACGCGATGCCGCGAAATTTTAGGAAAATCACACGCATCCACGTATATTATTTTGTCTGTTCTTTCGTTTCATATTTCCTTTTAAAAATATATTATAATAAATAGGAGCATTAATATTTATTATTTATGAAAACTAATTTCATAAGTTGAATAATCCAAAATCTTACGAGTATCTACGGTCATCTTCTCACAATATAATACACACAATTATCAATACCCGCGAAACAGAGCAAAGTCTATGATCGAAGTCTGGTATATTATTACTGTTTTAGTTTTTTATATAATTATAGAAATATCGCGAAAAACCTACGTACTTACCAACTTAAATCATCAACAATCAATCATGGTTAGTGTGAGAATTACAACAGTAAATATACCTTTACCTACATATTATTTAATTAGTTTAAATTATAATATCTACTAATTAATGTGACAGAGAACGTACGTGCTACCCCACATTTCCTCAGATGCCGTCGGAAATGTATGTGGTTATGACATCACTAGGTAAATCAGGAGATCGCTCGCATCGATAGTGATAAATGTGTTCAACAAACAAGCTTTAACTTTTTTCAACTTCCTTTCGCATGTTTCCTACGTTAAACCTTTATATTATGTTTATTTTATTAATTAAATTTGATTTAGTGTAAAGACTTTTGGCTACTTAGTTAGAGTTTTAATCATTATTACATTAGATACATTAGTAATTCAACTGAGTATAGTTACATAAAATTCAGTTTTATCAATTAAATTTCAGTAAGTACATATAGGTACTTATACCTACTAAAGATTTCCAGGTCTTTAAAATTATGAAGATCTTCGGAAGTTATGGGAAAAATCCTATTTTTTTCATCTTCATTATCAATCACTGTTAGTACTTACCAAGTAAATATATATAAATGAATAAGGTAAGTTTCTCATTCAAGTAGGTGGGTTTATGACACTAGTTTTCGTGGAGCGGTATTTTTAAATCTTATAGAAAATCTAGCTTTATTGACCGAGCGAAGCGAGGTCTCTGAGTCTACTAGAGTGAATTTGCACTTGTCCGTCCGTCCGTCCGTCCGTCTGTCAGAGCCTTATAACTTTTGAATTACTGAACGTAATTACTTCAAATTTAGATATAATATGTAAACTGATGGCCTTCAGCCGAATATTGGATAAAAAATTATAAAAACCTTTATTTCAGGGGGGCTCTCATAGAAGTGAATGCGAAGTAAAAAAATTTTATCGCGTTACATAAAATTGTTACATATCATTTTAAAGATAATTTTGAACCGAGTACAAAAATATTTTTTTTTAATTTTTCCCTTAAAATTGACGAAATGGGGGGCTTTCAAAGTGGCGATTTTATACGCTCGCTTGAAGACGCTCTCTAGGAAAATCCGCTATGTATTTTCAAGCTGATTTTATTTTTTTAGGTCATTTATATCCTGTACTTGAACAACAAATACTAAAATTATATGAATATTATAAAGAAACGAGATTATTTAATTTTTAATGGGCATCAGTAATTCATATAGCATCAACATAGCTTCACAATAATGCTAATAGATGGCGCAGTCAGTAACTATTCCATGGAACTACGAGTTACGACTACGACCTATCCCAAAAACAGTTTTGCGTCGACCATTATTATTTAGTTACATAATATAATACAATAATTGTATTGTAATTTTTTTTGTACCATATTATTCAATTAAAATTATTTTTTAGTTAAATTTTAGTTAAATATTGTATATTTTCTATTCGCGTCGATAGATGACGATTTGTACAGATGCCCGTAACCCGGTTTCACTCGTTAGTACCTACATAATAATTCAATGTTTTCACTAACGTTCCCTAACCTTTACGGGCTACCTATGATAAGTTAGGTGATGTTTTCTGTCAACTTATTTATCACGATCCTGTACGGGACACCTAAAAGGACATTGGGACGGATGTTAGGACTTAGGATTGTATTTAGGAGCTACCTACGTTAAGAGACTCCTACTTAGGGGATGATTTAGGTATGTTTTATGAAAACGGGCATAATAATAATTTCAGTTTTGGTTATCATGTATCGATTGAATGAATAATCATGGGATACCGTTACCGCGAGGTCTCAATTCGGGGCGAACCACTAGTTTTACGTAAGATTATAGTAATTTGCAAAATACTGGAAATTAGACGGCTTCTAACTTATAATAAGTATTAAGATAATGACCGTTAAAATAAGAAATCCGTTCGCTATAGGTAACCCTTTTTAGTAAGTTAGTAACATACTCGTAAGTTATCACCTAAGAACTTAATCCGTTTCGTAATTAGCTACACCCTTATACAAAGAGATATGAAGGGTTTATTGTGAGGTGCTTTGATGTTGCGTTAAAAAACATCCAACAATAGCAGGATAATGGCAAAAAGGCTTCTTTATATCAGGTGCCGAAACCTCAAGTGCACAAACCATGCGTAGTTTCCACGAGAATGGATATGCTTTGGAATCAGTAGCTATTCTTTTAGAGGTGTACAAAAGGACCGACATCTGTATTTGATAAGAGTACGGGAGAAATAACTGTAGTTTTTTAGGGTTCCGTAGTAAACAAGGAACCCTTATAGTTTCGCCATGTCCGTCCGTCTGTCTGTCTGTCTGTCTGTCTGTCTGTCCGCGGTTTAGCTCAGAGACTATTGGTACTAGAAATCTGAAATTTGGCAAGGGTATAAATATCAATCATGCCGACAAAATGGTGAAATAAAATTGTGAAAAATAATTTTTTTTAGGGTCCCTCCCCTACATGTAAAGTGGGGATGAATTTTTTTTTCTCGTCTATCCCACAGTGTGGGGTGTCGTTGAATAGGTTTTTCAAAAATATTGTGGGTGTGGGAACACCATTTTTCAATTTAGGGATCCGTTTTTGAAATATGATATTTTAAAGTGCTAATCTTTATTAGAGTCAAGTGTCCCCCCCCTCTGCCAGCTAAATGGTTGGATAAAGAATACAAGAAAAAATTCACAGCAGTAGTATATATAATGAATTTTAAAGGAAAACTATCACGGCTAAGTAGGGTTCATTAGTTAAAGAGTTATATCCGTTTTTTCTAAGTCAGGTATTACACGTAGTGTAAGTTGCATATTTTGTAATATATTATAGTATTTTAACCATGGAACTCAAAATGTATTCAATATTCATAAATAAAATAAAATCACTATCCTAGGTCAGCAATAATATTTGAGATTATATTAATTTTTACGCGCGGCCCGACACGCACTTGGCCGGTTTTTTTTAATATTTACACGACATGCTGATGTTTTTGTAAGAGCTACGAATATATCTATCTACCTACTTCTAGCATTTATTTTATGGATCATTTTTAAAGCTCAGTCTGTAGATAGGTATTTTTACCTATTCTATACCGTGTATTTATTTATAAAGTGAATAAATAAAATTAATCCAGGTAGTTACTTATGTATATTTTTCCTATAAGCGCTTGCTCTATTTCTTTGATTAGAAGTTACTATATAGGTAGGTAGTAATCTTACTAATAGATACCTATATTATACATAAAATATGCGAAAGTGTGTTTTTTTATTGTTGGTGCAGAAATTACGTAGCTATACCTAGTTGAGAACCTGGCGAGGAACATATAGGCTACTTTTTATCCAGAGATCCCGCGGGAATCAATAAAAGCTTAATCAACGCGGACGAAGTCACGGGCAATAAGTAATTAAAAATTAGAGACTATTGTAGATAATATTAGGCATAGGCATTTGTAACAAGTAAATAAGTCATAGGTTAGGAAAAATGAAAATTTTGATTTTTTTAAAGCAAAATGAAACTACGGAAAGAAGTCTAAAAGTTTTTCCCATAAACATCTAAATATAAACACCACCTGTGCATCCCAGAAAACCTATAAAGAATAGGAATTAAGAAAAAAGTCAAACTAATGTGTTACTCACGCGCCTTTGCACGGTTACAAAATATTCGCAGCGAAGCGCAAGAGATTGCCCAGACGCTTCATAATCTTGACAGTTTTTATATTTTCCCATGTTTACCAAATAACGCGCCTTCGGGGCACGGACTCCAATTGTATTTAGTGAAGAACCTTTATTGATTTGCCACCAATAGGTACACCGTCTGCCGGTGTACATTTTACACAGACATTTTATTCATAAACTTTTCAGTTTGAGCGATTTTCATTTTTGCATATATTAGGTATTTGTTTATTGGGATTTGGGATTATACTTATCATGTTTGTAGCAAAAAAAAAACTAGAATTAATTTTTTATAGAAAAACTAATCTCCCTTTTCACCAACCATACTAAAAATTATCCCCTAAGTAAGTAGTACTTAGTCTCTTTACGCTTCTCATTTTAGCCCCTAAAATATATAATACAAACCCCAATGTCATTTCCAGGTGTTCCTACGAAACTTCAACGAAATTGACAGAAAGTTTCACCTAATTTAGTTTAGGTACTTAGCTCGTTAAAGTTGGGACCGTCGCGTTGGTGAAAATGGACATAATTGTATACTCAGAGAAATTGTTTACTTGATTTGGGATAGAGATACTCATTGGGGCTGTCTAAGCTAAGTTAGGTGACACTTTCTGTCAATTTTGTTTTCACAAATCTTTAGGGAACACCTAAAGGTGAAAATGACATTGGATAAGGTAATGTGTTTAGGGGCTACCTATGTAAAGAGACAAGGGGATGATTTAGGTATATGGTCGTTGAAAAGTTGAAAACAGGCATTATAGACAGACTCATTGAGTGGTAGTTTTTGGCTGCGGATTTGCATTTATCTCATCAATAGTAGCTTACTTTGGCTAATCAAATTAATTAGATACTTACGTAATTAATTTTCTTTAAGTATATTTTAAAATAAAAAGCATACAGGTAAGAAATGGTATGAATATTAACTCAACAACGTCATCTATCGAAATGTTTGTATAACAGTAGATTAATTAACGCGTCTGTCGCTCGTCTAAACATCGTCGTCGCAAGAGAAGTTACAATAGCTTGCTGAGCTTTCATACAAAAAGTTCTATTTTAATGATGGTACAGTCCTTATACATTCTGTGGCGTATTGATACAATCGAAATGTTATAACGCAATATTATCTTTCTGTACACATGATAAAGTTGATTTTTCGTTGCCAAGTTTGAATAAAACTTAACTTTTTATACTTTCTACTGCTACGGAGTGTTATTACAATTTAATTTTGTGTTCTATTCTAAGTGAAATAAAGACAAAAATTGCTTGAAGCCACCTCGTAGCAACGCTTCGTAGAGGGAAGTGGTTTGGTAGGCGTTGCTTGTGTAGTTTGTGGTGGTATAACATAGTCATGATTTTGTATAGAAATAAACTTGCGTTATGCGTACATGCGTCGTCGGGAACAAACTTTTCTAGTTCGAAAGCCTCTACGACTGAGCAAGGGATTGTTTGGGATAGCATACCAATGTTCGTACGTATCTAACATGGCAAGAAATTTATCGAGGGTCAGGGTAATTTTACGGTTAAGGTTACCACCGAAGAAATACTCTTTTGGGTCTAAAAAGTCAAGGTTCTTTGATTTTTTACCATTTGAATCTTAATTTTACTACTCATAGAATGGAGCCAAGAACATGCTTTCATATTCTTACATACCTATAGATTTGAAACCTAAGTACCTAGGTACAACCTAGGTACTAACACACTTAATTTTTTTTAGTGAGCAAGTTTAACCCTATCGCTAATTTAGAAAAGAAGATAGGTAGTCTCTTTTACGATTTAGTTGCTGGATCAGGTTAGCTTAAGTAACAAAAACTTATTATCTATCTATACATATAATAAAAGTGTAACTGGAAAATTTCTGTACATTTAATATATTTTGAAAATTTTAATTGGGGGATGCTTTACTATCGATACTGAGCCCAAAACAGATTTTTATTTAATTTTTGTCTGTTTGTTTGTCCTTTCACGTAAAAACTACCGCACAGATTTCTACAAAATTTTATACCGTGGTAGCTTATTACTCGGGTCAACATTAAGGCTACTTTTTATCCCGGAAAATCAAGGAGTTCTCGAGGGACTTTAAAAGACTTTAAAAACTAAATCCACGCGGACAAAGTCGCGGGCATCAGCTAGTACTTAATAACATAATAGGTAGACTTGAATTTCCTTCATATTAGGTATTAGTCGACGGCGTGGGCATTGTAGCTTGGGTAGATATAGAGTTGCACAGATTATTCTAGAAATAATAAACTTACGTGTCCCTGCGCGTCCATGGTGTTGTTGGTTAACTTGAGCTTGCTGAAGGACACGGGGTTGGCTGTCCAGTGATGACCAGGGGCGGGTGAGTCAGGGTGCAGCATGAGCCGGCGTGGGGACTGCGGCTCCGCGCCTCCAGCCGCGGCCCAGGCGCCGCCGGCCCAGCGCCAGCGCCTTCGCCCCACCAGGGATAGTTCGAGGAGAACGCAGTATTCCTCTCGAGGGTCAAGTCCGCTCAGGGATACTCGGAGAGATGGGAACATGCGCCTGTAGACAAAATAAGAGGTTAGTTAGTTTTGAATTGAGGGTGCCTATTGTAGCCTAATATCTATATCTGGGTGACCGAGCTTTGCTCGGTTTTTTTTTTTGCTAAATCGTGGTTTTTGGAAATTATATATTAAATAATAATAAAATAAAATTCATAGGTGAAAATATAATCGTCTGGACTCGAACCGGGGTCTTCTGGTTTCGGGACCGCCCGATTTCCCGAGCTATTCGAACTTTACAGATGATGGCGAAATTTACCTTCGTATTCTAATGAGGGGTTTTTCATTGCCTGAAAACATGGATAAAACGACCTTTTCTAAAATGAAACCTAGAGCTAGATCGATGTCTCGCCCCCGAAACCCGCTGCATACAAAATTTCATGAAAATCGTTTTGAGCCGTTTCCGAAATTCAGATTTTATATATACAACAATTGCTCGTTTAAAGGTGATAGATAGATAGATAGAGATATAGATATAAGACGGTGCTTGGTCCAAGTCGCTAACTGAATGGCTCATTGGCTTTGTAGGACAGATTAGGCTTTTTCCTTTCGTGCGAGCCTTGCAGAGCATGTTAAACCTTCAGACAAAGTTATCATATCTAAAGAGTCTGAAACCTGTATGGAGTTGTACCTAAATTGTTGAGGGGAATCCATTATCCAGCACCGCATTATTATCACAAGAAAACCCCATATGTGTATAGGTATTAGAAAGGGGACATCGACAACGCAACGATCACATCCGCAGTAGGCTCAGTGTCCGTGACATCGGAGACAAGTTGCAAGAAGCCCGTCTAAGATGGTATGGTCATGTGGCACGGAAACCACAAAACTACGTCGGTAATAGATGTCTTAACATCGCCGTCCCTGGAGCTAAACCTCGCGGCCGTCCAAAAAAGCGCTGGCTGGATATTGTGAGTGCTGATCTGAGAGCCAATAAACTACGAAAATTGGATGCAGAAGACCGGGCAAAGTGGGCTAGAGCATGCCGGAAAGCGGACCCCACCTAGTGGGATAACGCTTAGTCGAAGAAGATTAGAAAAGGGGCCATGATTCTTAAAACAAATTGCAAAAGAGAGTCTACTACGTACGCCGAAGAATAATTTGGATAATTTCAAATCGAAATACTTAACTTTAACTAATTATTATTATTTCGGTAGGTACTACCTAAGTAGTTCTTAGCTCTTAGCTCTACAAATATCTAAGGTCAGTGTAGGTTTACGAGCAAAATGACAACTTGAAAATATTATATTATCAGGCTCTAACCAAATTCACAGCTTTTACAGTTATTAGTTTGCGCCTATCTACAAAGGCTACATACATACTTAGTGGCAATAAAAACAGGCAGAGCGTGATAATTTTATTAGAAAATCATACATTTCCATTTTTGTCGCTTGCGATAAACTTAATTATCACCTTCGACTTTCAAGTCACCGGCGTGAAATGAAATAGGTAGGTAATATAGAGGTGAATTTGTGGTACCTACCGAATGTTATATTTAATACGCAACTAGCTGATGCCCTCGACTTCGTCCGCGTGGATTTCATTTTTAAAATCCCGCGGGAACTCTTTGATTTTCCCGGATAAAACATAGCCTTTGTCACCCTCTAGGTTCTCAACTATACCCATGCAAAAAATCACGTCGATCCGTAGCTTTTTTGCTACTTGATTGAAAGACAATCCAACATACAAACACACTTTCACATTTATAATATTAAAAGTATCCTATGTCCGTCTCCTGGTTCTTAGCTACCTCCCCACCAATTTTCAGCCAAATCGGTTCAGCCGTTCTTGAGTTATAATTAGTGTAACTAACACGACTTTATTTTATATATATAGATATTATTAACAGTAGTGCTATGAAATAGGTTGCTAGGCATTCTTTATAAGTTACTATGGAATTAAATAAAAGGCAGTTCCATCGAATAGAGAAACACAATTCATTAAAAAAAAGAGAGAAGAAATTAAGATGTTTACCTACAATAATTCCTCAGCGAGTTTAACAAAATATGAGAGAATTCATAACATACTTTAACACTTTTAACGCTTAATTTCTAATTACGCTTATCAACTCCTAATGTAGGGTAGTCAGATACACGCAAGGTGTTCCAAATTTGAATTTAAAAAAAATTAAACTTCACTTTAAAAACTAACACTTAATAGTGTACAAAAGATAACTTTGTTGGACAAAAGAGCCGATAATAAAATTACGATGGCGACCCATAGAGTATAGAACCATAGACAAAGGGTGCAAGTTTGTAAGTGTATTTTATCGTGAATATAAAACATGTGATAAGAGTAAAAGTGTTGATCAATGAGGAATGAGGGGCTTTTGGCACCCGTTCGTTGGTCGTACTAGTCAGCGTCACTTGTCATAAAGATGGCGCCGGCTTATCATCTGGATAGCCGCGGTCGCCCGGGAGGCTTCTTAGGTGCCTATACTTAGCGAATCATATATTATTATTGACTTTTTAATAGGGTACAGCGTCTCTGACAGTGCGATAGCGAATAGTCCTTGTAATTGTAGAATGACAGCTTCTTCATCTACCTAATATTTAAAATCGAATTGAGAAAAGAACAACTTCATCTATTTTTTGTGAATAATAAACTTTGTAGTCTCCTTTTTCGTTATCTTATCTATATCTATCTAGACGTCCAATGCTGGCCATATTTATAGGGACGAGCGAAGCGAGCCCTAACACTATCCCACAACCTGAGCATTTTTGTGGTACACTTTACTGAAAAACTATCACGCCTATAGATATGTACTTTAACACAGTAATTCTACTTCATATTCAGATGTGTTATCTGTCAAAAAAAAAAAATAATTTTATAACCATTAATAAAAAAAGGAACATTAACAATTTTGTATTCATTGGATAGAATGTTATTGTACTAATAACGCCATATGTTAGAAAACCAAAGAGTTAACATCGGCTGCAACAGAACCTAATACCCGTTAAAAAACTACGCGAGCCCTCACAAAGCTCAGCTTTTTGTTAGTTATATACCTAGGTTTCTTGTGTAGACTTCTACGACGGCTTCGGTCTTGCACCGGTTAAATGAAAGTCCAGAAGATAGCTGCGACCTTAGAATATTTAAATACCCATGATCTAAGGCTGAGACTCAACATAATTTAATCAATTACAGCCTCAGTAAAGCGCAGACTGTAAATTGAAAAGTCGATACTTCAACCCCCACGACGTAGTACTATTATATATTCTGTGCCCCCACCCAGAATCGTACCCACTCCTAACATATAAGCTTTAACTTTATTTGGAGGGGAAAGAAAAAGGCCCCCTTAGCCAAGTTACTCTTCGTTGTATCTATTCTCTTTCTACGATCGTTAACGCTTGAAGCTTTGGCTAGGACTAGACTAGATTGCGCTGCAGCTGATCAAAGACAGAAGTGTATTAATTATATTTCGCGGCAATTTGTATTTTAAATGTTTTTTATAGCATTTAAAATGCATAAATTATTAACTGTAGTGTCCATTTAAAGTGCACACTATAGTAAATTAGATAATTTTATTATTGTACCTTGTTAGCAAACAAAATAGTAAACTAGATGACGCTGTAGCCCTAACCAAACCAAGCGTTAACGATCATAGAAAGAGAATAGAAACGATCCAGTGTAACTTGGCTAAGGGGATCCAGTGACTACAGTAACAAAAAATAACACAATATCAAACCAAAATATGTCAGTCTACAGACAGCTCTGTCCTAATTTACATAATAATGCGAGTATTTTCATCTCAAACAAAGTTCCCGATATCGGTCTCATAGATTCACTCGGGCCATCAAAGCCGCTATCGGGCGTCCAGCGCTCGCATCATCCGTCATAACAGCGCGCTATCAGCCGCCGCGGAGGCCGCTAATGCACGCCGATAACGCCGGCACACACACAATTAACAGCACACTAAATTAGCCTCCATTTAAACTTTACGACATCGGCTACCGCCTTACGTGAGACGCCGGGGAAGGAAGGCGGCGAACTCAAACAAAGTGGCTATATTGATTGATTTTTTAAGAATGCGGCTACTATCTATGCTTTTCTTAGAAAGACTTACACGCGTTTGTTGATGGTAATCGAGTAGGTGACAAAAATAGGACTTGCGTAGGTTTACCTGTAGGAGTGTTAGTGTGTTGTGTATGCTTATTGGGGAAAAAACATTTCCAGGTTAAAAAAAGGTAGTAAAAAAAAGGAAAGAATAGATTTTTGACAGTTTTCAATTAATGAATTTAAAATTCAAAATCATGTATGTAATTCATAGAGTCCATTTTTATGACAAGTCAAGAGTCAAGACTCTACCAAAGCTTTCTCTTTCCAAATTCTACCAAAGATCTAATTTGAAGCTGACTCCACCAAAAATTGCATTCAATGCACGTAGAACATGGAAATCAGAAATTTTTTTATTACGCTACTGTGTAGATAATATACATGTTTGTAAATTGTAATCAGTTTTCTTAAATCTTCCTTATTTCTGCAATGAAATGTTTAAAACTTTCCCTTCTTTAATAAGTTACAGCCACACGAAGCCTTCAATGTAAAGTATCCGATAACAAAAATCCCGGATCCTTACGTCGACAGTATTGACACACGTCCCACTCCCAGGGTTGTTCAAACATAAACACTCGGTACAAACTCAAATATGCACTCTCAATACTTGTAGTTGTAGCCATCGACGCCTCGTGTTGACCGTACCTCGACAAATCCCTTGCTACCGTTCGAGGCGTCCTTATCGAAACTTGTCCATTTATATCGTCCCGTTTGAACACGCCGACAAAGGTGACGATCGAAGCGCAAAATTTATGTGCAATGGGCCCCCCAGCAGTGCCTTTAAAAGCCTATTACAATCAACTACTGCAGAGAAGAACCTCTAGATATCTTTGAGATACTTTTAATGCTACATTTATGACCTGACTATTGATACTTACCCAGCTAAGCTTTATATCTCGCAGGTAATTAACATGACAGTTTTGTTATCTCAAAACTCGTTTTAAAAAGTTACATTTTTAAATATTCGAACATTTTTTGCACACAAAAAATCGTACGTACCGTAATTAATACCTGCATTTACTGAGATGGAGAAAAATTTAATTATTTCAAACTCATTATGCACGAAATTTATTAAGCGATCGTTTTTAACGATTAACACGAAATAATATCAACTTTCATTACACCTCGAAAAATAAAACTGTTAATTGTTAAATTTACGCATCAACGATACTGTAGCAATCATATGAAATGCTCACGTCGTCGCTTTAACGATATGTAAGACGTCAATGCAAATGAAATAAGGAGCCTATAAAAAGGCAACACCATAAAAGGCGGTGGAGGGCGCGCTAAGCCGCGGAGGCTTCGCCGGTGGGACGGGACTTAGGCGAATACAATGGGACCACCAAAATCGTGTTGAATAAAGTTTAGAGTGGGTCATAAATCGGTAACAACTTGCCAATTGCCGCACGGAGGCGCTAACAGCGCGGGAAGAAACCGCCACATCCGCTCTCGCATCCGCTCTCCAAAACTGAGCTATCCCGAACCGCGGCCGGCGTGCCTTTTGTGCTATTGTATCCGTCTAATAAATCAACAACACCGCTTTTTCAGTGACAAAATGTTAAAAAGTGTTAAATTTTATTAATGCTACTAGCTGATGCCCGCGACTTCGTCCGCGTGAATTTAGTTTTTTTTTTTTTTTTTTGTATTAAAACCTTCCGTGGAACTTAAGGAACATACAAAAAAATTAATTAACCGAATTGGTCCATCCATTCTTGAGTTATGCACTTACCAACATTCATTTTTATTTATATAGATTAAAGTCATAGTTTGGGGGCCAGTCATTTTGCTGGGCGGTGCAGTGCCACACGAAAATTCATATTATTCATGAAAATTCATAACATACTTAACTATTAAAGCAAATGCTTTGCATATTTTTGTTTTATATCCTCATGTATTCTTTTGAAACAAAAAAGTTAAAACAAAAATTTATGTTTTATCCGGCTCTGTTTTTTTCAGGCTTAGATCAAGCTAATTCTGTGTTATGTTTAATCCTTATTTAACCACAATTCTAAGATATATTGTGATAACTTAACAATCCCCCTCTAATTTCAATGAGAAAAATGAAAATATGGTTGGTGATAAGACTGATAAGACGAAGGGTGTTAAAAATGAAGCTTTCGGAGCTTTCGCTGTTTGTGCAATTGGCTAGGTATGTCAGACGTCTAAGCTAATTATGTGAATATGGATAGGTTCATGACCCTCAGAAATGAGGACTAAGACGCAAGGGGAGTGAACTATAACTTATCTCGAGTAACAAAGACCACGTCAGTAGCAGTACATCGACGAGCCTTTAACAGTCCATCACTCGACGGAGCAATAAAATTATCTGCCCCTAACCTTACTCCACGTCTCTGAATTATCTTTACTACTGATTTCATGGTTGTTTTATCGCCAAGTTCAATGTTAAGTTGTAATGCGCTCGTTAATGCGACAACCGCGTCCTTGTATTCGGCGTCTGCTGCAGCTTCAGAAGAGTAAACAACTCCTTCGAGTGGCTTAACTTCCCAAGTACCTACCGTAGAGATTACTTGAACACATAAGAGTACAAGCTAAAATAAACACATAGATGGAAGGCTTGTGAAGAAATGTGTTCATTATAGCGTGGTGGAGTTTGGTTTGGTTTTTAGGTCAGGGACAAATCTAACGAAATACTACAAGCCGAAAAATGCGCGTTGTTTTCGCGCTTCCACTGCATTTTGTATCAAATGGACCTCGCTACAATGATACACATTTTAATGTTTATCCCTTTTTTATCCCTTAACGTTTGAAGGATTCTATATAACAAAGAGGAAGCGATTCAAAATTGGGTCTAGCTGAAAATACATATAATTATTCTTATAAAGTAGGTACCTAGCCTACTTACTCGCTATTCGTATTCCCTAATTATTAATTAGGAACTGATCCTAAACTACCAATATAATTATCATTTGAAGATGTTGATAATTATGCTACTCTAGAATACAACAAAGTGTATGAAGTTCAGCTATAAGCTACGGACAGGTGTAGCAGAATTCATTTTCAGAGTCTTGTCCACACAAACATGGTTTAAATATTTCAATATGTCAATATACCAAAATGCAGCTGATTTGACACTGGCTTTAGAGACTACACGCACTAATTATGTATAGCGAACATACTTGTAACCTAAAAATCTTTTAAGGATTGTTAAGTCGTTGCGTTCATGTTGCGCTCGATTCGCTCAACGTAAACGCAGCTCTATTTTTTAGAAATCGGCTTCTCCAAACATGTTTCATATTCTAGAATCCCGTTTACAATCCATCCAATTTTCTTTAGTACAAGAATCCAAATAACTCCGTAAAGGCGTTCATTAGCGTCCATACGAGATGTTCTCTCGTCCCAGATGTGAGCCTGGGCAAACAGTCAAACACTCCTACTCTATTGTGTTGTAAGTAAAAAATCGGACACCTGGATGTGTCAAATTGTTCGCTTGGAGGACTCTGAGGGCGTCCCGCGCCGTGAGAATCGCAGCTTAGGTTAGGCTCTTTTTGTTAAGTTTGTGATTAGCACTGTTGTGGCGATGTTTGTTATTGACATATCAACTAAATGCCCTGTATTCTAATTTGGCTTTTATTTTCTAGAATATTCCTCATTTCATCATAAATACTAGATGTAGGAGTAGGTAATTTCTGAATGCTAAAAGCTAAAACTCCTAAGTCCTAACTCTATTTATTGATTTTTTCAAAATTGATAAGTACCTACCTATTTAAACAACTTTTACAAAGTGCTTTTAATTAATCATAAAAAAAAAACATCTATACTAATATAATAAAGAAAGATTTTTTTATTTGTTTGTTTGTTTGTTTGTTTGTTTGTGTGTACCGAATAGGCTCTGTAACTACTGGACCGATTTGACAAATGATGTACCTACTACATGATTAATGTACTCATTATTTCCTACAAAAAAGTCTCCGAGGGAATATATCTATCATACTTAAGTCACAATAGTGGCTTATTTATTATATAGCTATATTATTATCGTAGTATTAATTTTTCCTTACTAATACATATTAAAAATGCGAAAGTGTGTTTGTTTGTTGGTTCGTCCGTCAATCAGGCTGCAACAAATCCCCGGATTGGCGTGATTTTTTGGACAGGTATAGTTGAGAACCTGGGGGGTGACATAGGCATCCCGGAAAATCAAGGAGTTCCCGCGGGATGTTAATAACTAAATTCACGCGGACGAAGTCGCGGACATCAGCTAGTTTTTAAATGTACCTATCTAACTTGTACCTGTCAGTCCATAGTTCAGATATCAGTATACCTAGATACATATCTACATAGAAAAAGAAATCTTTTTTAAAATCCGGTTAAAAAAGTATATTTAGCCACTCCTTGTATCTTTACCGGCTTGAAGTAGTCCCGTCAAAATTAGTTCAGCCGTTTCAAAGACTAGCACTTTCAAACACAATGACAGAAAAAAATTTAAAATCATTTTTTTAGATAATGTTCAAATAATCATATGAGCTTATTAATAATAGGCAGTTTTTTCGAAATCAAACAGACACTTCAATTTTATTCATATACTATAAATGTGTAGACTGCTATTCCAAACGGATCACTCATTGAAGGGTAACTATAGCTATAGGTTACAATTAATAACCTGCTGTTAAAATATAACCTTATACAATACATCCGTAGGCAGGTACCTACATATAAAGGGCGGTTCAGAGCAATAATTATGTTCTTATATATTTGAAAACCAACCTAATAATTTTGTATGCAAACAAGAGTCGTAAATATTTTCACAAACGTCCACATAGTTGTTTCGAGATTTACAAAAGAAACACACTCCATATGCTGTGCGGAGTCGCCACTCGCCTCTGCAAATAGAGACTCGGAAAGACGCTTGTAACAAAACAAATAAACCAATTTGGGGGACGGATAAAAAACGCTCGGTAAGTCGGTATCGTCCCGACGTAACTCGGGATTAGCATATTGATGGTCTCTCTATCTATTTCTCTTTGTTCAAAATCAGCGACAGCACCTTCAATCATAACGATCGTGACAAAAACGCTCTAACTTTTAGTTTAAGTTTTTATTTTATCGGTCGTTTTTTGCCCACTGCGGCTGCAGGTGGCAAAAAAATAATAATTTCGAAACATTCGGACACGTTTAACTATTTGTGTTAAAATTAATTTTTCCACTCGTCAAAAGATTTAAGTTAGTTGTATTGACAGAGAAAGAGACAGGCTTAAAGATGAACATAATTAATGTAATCAATAAATGAGAAACATTGTTTATGTTTAACATTAAAGGGTTATTATTTACATTAGAGAAAAGAAATGACTTTTCGTAACAGGTGCACCGAGACCTACTCGTGGTGAGACGATAGCTACTATTATTCTAAGAACAATAAGCAACAACATGTTGCTATAAGAAAACTCTGCGCTAAACAAGGTTGACGGGTCTTTAAATAACACTCGCGTGTCGTGCATGTCATCTAAGGTATACCGATCTAAAGCAATTGTTTAATAGCTACAAGGACGCAAGATAATTAGAGATAACGTAAGACACGTCCGAAGTATGTTATATAACGCCTAGTTAGATTAGTGCGACAGGCGTAAAGGCGACGTGACGCCGTGCGACACACAAAGGTCGCCCGCAGCGCACCTGCGACATGTTTATGTCCGTTTGCTAAATTTACTACTACCCCAAACACCGACTCTTTTGCGGAAATTAAAATTTTTAATCACCCCGTCGGCGCCTTTACGGTTTAAAGGTAGCGTGCGCCAATTGCGTCCACTCCGCAATACGTTCGCAGATTATAAAATTGTCTTTTGAGATCACCGCCGCAACTAACTCTCGATCACGATTATCGGGTATCGAGTTCGCTGGTGTTACCGCTTTAACATGGAATAAATTTTGAATTTATACATTAAATTGATTATCCGGATTGACTCCTGAGATTTTGAATCACATTTTTTTAATTCGCTTTAGAACGTTTAAAGAAGCAAACGTCGTTAAAAATTTGTACTTTCGTGTCTGATGTCTTTGAAAATTGGATTTGATGTGATTGAAAAAAATTTCAATATCTTTAATAACTCATATTTCTATGGTAGACCGTTTCTTTTCTTCTATTAAGAAGATAAAGAAACTTTTATCTTCTATTAAGTACTGAAATCATCCATTAAAGATTTGACATAGAATTGGAAACTTAATAAAAGAAATGCTAGTGAGTACTTACTATAATTTTTGCAAGACTTTTTTTAAAATAGTCCGTTGTGAGTTGTGACTATCCAAAATAACTGACCACTATAGAAGTAGAAAAAAAGGGTTACTTAGCGTATAAAAGACAAAAGGTAGAGAAGAAAGTCTAGACAAAGCGCCGGCGCCGGCAGATCTTTCTCTCAAAGCGCGACATGATACCGACAAACATGCCGTAATTTAGTTGACATTTAGTGCGGACTGCGGCCGTGCGTGGACAAAGCTTATCGGCTGGCCGCATCTAGAACCTATTATGCGCCTTTTGACGCCGATCAATGCGGACAACAGATCATTTAGATAACGACATCAGATACATCTATACGATTCCGATCTCGATCGCGAGGGATATCTTTGTAGTTTGCAAGAAACAAATATTTATTGGCGATGCCCTCGATGTTCTTGCCTTGTGTAAAATAAAAGAATGTTAATGAATGTTGGGTCGTTGAAAACTTAGCAGCTACTTTGGTAAATGAGTTGAGAAGTATTATATTAGTCCAATACACGTAAAATATTGGGATTTTAAGATTCAATCTGCTCGAAATCATTTAGTTCTCAAGGATTTTGCTTGGGGCGCTGGCTGTAAATGCATACTGTATAGGTACCTAGAGGAATTTGCGTCGTTCTTTCGAGTAGAAAACTATGAAACTTATACTGACGTACAAATGTCTATGCAGGTATAGGTACTATACGTATCTATAATGATGTAATATTTTTGCCAATACCGTTGTTTTCCTTAAAATAAACAGTTACACAAAACCGATGACTGCATTTTTTATATAAATTTTTTAATGGCAACTTATAAAAGCTACTTCAATAAAATATGACAGTTAATATGAATAGAAATCGTAGTCATAGCGCGGTGCGCGGCGCGGGCGCAGCAGTGGCGACCAGCATCGCTCGTTAGCTCCCGCCCGCGCATAAATCACGCCGTTTTATGAGATCTTCCAATTTTTTAACTCCTCTAATGAAATGCGAGCGCAGTATGGGATCCGGCTAGCGACATTAAAAACGACAAACCATAAGGACGGACAGTTTCTAATTATAATTCTGTCAAAGCTGCGATATAGGGAAGAATTGATGATCACCTCAAAACGCGGCGATTTTTATCTGAGACAAAGATCTCAAAGATACTAGTAGCGTGTTTTTTTTTAATGTCACAAAATCTGAGACTCTGATTCCAAATTTTATGCTAGATAAATTGAAAATGTATTTGAAAATAAATAAAAGCAAAAAAGTTTTAATAATTTAATAAATAATAATTTAATAAAATTATTAAATCTTTTCAGCAAGTATAGTGATAGGTATCTAATATCAGGAAAACTCCTTTATAGGTTCAGAATTTACAAAAAGAGGTATTTACTTTTATTCACTAAGTAATAACTAATAACGAATGGGTACAAATTTCATCGAATAAATGATTGTGTGTATGTGATTTTGCATGCAATCGATTAAATTAATTACGTCCAATCAATTACACGGGCGTTACAGAAACTGGCTCTTCTTTTGCTGCAGGCATTTATTGCACCATGTTTCGTAAAAATTGTCTTTCTAAGCTTTCAACGCATAATAGGGAAGGAGTAGTCTGTAGTACATTATCATTTTTATTGATTGTTTCATCATCATCATCATCATCATCATCTCAGAACTCAATCATCTCAATTCACAACCGATAGACGTCCTCTTCTCGACGTAGGGAGCGGACAAACTGCTATTAATAAGCGAAACGCCGATTCTAAAAAATGCAACTCGATCGCTGCGACTGGCGTTTGTTGTATGCCCAACTTAACGTTCGGTCGCGGAGTCGATCTTCCAAACAGCGACTAAAAGCTTTAAAATGCCGATTGCTGTCGCTAAAAGTAGCCAGTCTACCCTCTCCCATAGGTCTCTTGAAATGATCGCCACATTTCCAGGATCCCATCATCAGATCCTGACCTGATGAGGATGACTATGGGACCACCTGGGAAGTATACCCTTTTAAACAAAAAAGAATTTTCCAAATCGGTCTGCCTCACCACAGCCGAGCAGAAGTAATCCTCCATCTATCTTATCCACTCCAAATAAACGGAAAGCTTGTGCTAGGAGTCGGTACATTAATAAAGCAACGGGTGCTGGGTTTTAAAGTTCCAGCAGATTCTTACGTATTATCTAGATTCTAGATAGATTTTCTTACGACTTCTGTCTAACCACAATAACTAGTGCTAGCGAAGCTATTAACACATTCGCAGAACTGTGGAATCGTTGGCAAAGTACGAGTTAACTGTTGCGAGTATCATCAATCGCTTCATCCATCATGCGCAGGATCTGCGCCCGTCGAGCGTAAAGCCGCAATTCCTAGAACCACTCCTCTCTATGGATAACCGGGAGCGTCTGTAGCTGTCTGGGACTCGATTACTGCCAAGCGGAAGTATGGAGAACGGCGCCTGTATTTTAGGAAGCTTTTCGAGGAAGCGGGAGGGCGAAATAAGGGGTTTTACACACTTGCTACTTACAAATCTGGTAAATTACCTTCTATTCTGCAAAATAAGGGGTTTAAGGGGTTCTGCAAAATAAGGGCAAAATAAGGGGTTTTTACACTTCTTACTTACACATCTGGTAAATTATCTTCTATTCTTCTATTCACTGTGGAACAGTAGATTACTTATTTATCTAGCTATAGCCAAATATATGAACGGATTTGTTGATGAACCTTTAAAATCTAGTGTATTCGTAATGTCCGTCGGAGCAGAATGCAGACATAAGTAGTTCGAAGCAGCGACAACAGGCGAACTGCAGGAAGTCGCTGCGTATTGAAGTCCCTACAAGAAAACTTTGTTCAGTAGTGGAAGAAGTAGCAGGATGATGACGATGATGAGTGATATCATCACTCTTCAAGACCTCAACTCATGCAAAAAATCAAGTCAATCCGTACTCTGTTAGATAATTAGATAGTCAAATATGGTCGAGCGAAGCAATGGCTGGATCATGCGTCATGCTTGTGAACGGGCTACTTTCTGTCTGCCCATCTTTGACATGAATTGAATTGTAGTACGTTTTGTGGAAATGTCATATTCTATTCTAACAAAGATGCACGGGTAAAATCAGCTTGGCATCCAGCTGCCCACAAGATAGGTAGTATAAAAACTTATTACAATGTATTTATATTATATTATTTTATTATAATTATTATCTAGTATGTATGTAGAGATGAACAATAGTACATTGTACATTTTAGACTTTATAATTTCATTTTTTTTTAAAATGGTGTGAAAAGATTTTTACCAATGACTTAAGAAAATTTCATATATACAATACTATATTAAACCTAAATTTAATTCTAAAATTAAAACTAAAATAAAAACTAATTAAAATCTAAAACCCCATCCAAGCCACCGCAGTGTGGCATAGTACCTAAGATGCTGGCAGCATTACCTCTTTGGATGGCCAAGCTAATCCTTTGGCCAAGGTAGCTGCCAGCTCTTGGATCCCCGGTAGACTCGATCACTCTTTTTGATATCTCTAAAAAAAGTGCGCGAGCCTCCGGGCCCCACGGCCCCAGGGTCTCTACACCAAAAGGCGCAATTACAATGTATTAGCTACTTATTAATATTGTAAAATGATTATTTTGAAAAGAGCAACTGCTGAGTTTCTTGCCGGCTCTTCTCAGCAGAATCCGCTTTCCGAACCGGTGGTAGAATCTTGACGTGTCATAAGAGCCACAGGTTGGCCTACATGAAATAAATAATTTTGAATTGAATTGAATTGAATTGATAGTCACGAGTAGAATATTGCACTGTGGCTGCAACGTAACATTGTAGCACACTCCGCGAATGGCAAGTGTGGGAGTACCATTAATCGCGAATTAGAGTGGCAGGAGAGCTCAGTCGCGCCGACAAAGAGGCCGCCGCACGCGATCCGCACCCGATTCACAATTAAGCCCGCGTGTGTTAATTGAAATTAATTCGGTGTATGTGGCACAAGCAGAGGAGCGGCGAGCTTTTGATTTTAACGCAGAACAAGCGTTCAGGAATCTATATTACGTTACAATATTATTGTTAACTACGAGTTTGTGAACTTTATGTTTGAAGGTAGGTAATATCCTACCTACATCAAAGGAAGTATTTTCCTTCTTTAAGCTCAGCTCAGGAAATTCTCAGAAGACAGAAGTTGGTTGGCCTGCGAGGCTTTTAAAGGAGAGATTCAAATGCAGGAAACTTGACCAATGTAAAGGAGAATGAAGCATTTTTTTCTCAATCTGGTTTCGCTTCTTTAATCCATCAGTTCAATTCATTGAGAAATCAATATTTGTTGATTAATATTTTATTTTATTGGTTGGTCGTTATAAAATAATATGTGGGTAGGTATTTTAATTTTATCATTGAATAGGTATGTAACATCGGTACGTAAGTCGGCCTATGATTGTCGTCCTCTTTGCCATCCTGCATTTCTCTTACCAGTACGAGTACGTACGTACGTACTCTTACCATTCAAGAACCAAGCGAGCCCGTCAGTCACCTGTAGTCCTACAAACGTATGGCCTATCCAGTGCCCATCTCCACTTTGACCTGAGGTGCGATTGTCTAAAGTTATTGCATTGATCGTAATCGTATTCGATGACATTAGCGTCAAAGTAAAATAAACCATAACAGCATTGAATTAGAGCTCAATTTCGTGTATGCATCCTTATACGTTTAAGTATGTAAGATACGGTCCATAACGCTCCAAGTTAAAATCGGTTATACTGAATTTGTGACTTTAAATCAATACAATTATGGACTTTGACGCTAATGTCATCGAATACGGTTACGATCAATGGAATAACTTTTGGACAATTGGTACCACACACACACACACACACACTCACACACACATACACACACACACACACACACACACACACACGCGCACACACACACAACACACACATACACACACACACACATGTCACATGTGTACACAACAAACATATAATATGTATATTAGTAGTAAAAATTAACCTAAACCATCCTAAACCTATCAATAATTTTTATCTAATAACTAGCTGATGCCTGCGACTTCGTCCGCGTGGATTTTGTTTTTAGAATCCCTCGGGAACACTTTGATTTTCCGGGATAAAAGTAGCCTATGTCACTCTCCAGGTCCTCAATTATACTCATGTAAAAAAATCACGTAGATCCGTGGCTCTGTTGCGGCGTGATTGAAGGACAAACCAACAAACAAACACACTTTCGCATTTATAATATTAGTAATTATGATTAGGATATTAAATTACATAGGAAAACACTGTAATATTACGTCCATACGATGTATTACATCCATACCTACTATGTAGTATGTAGGTTTAATGATTGTTTGGCAAAATCTGACGCCTTTGGAGTAGTTTGACTTTGACAAAATAGTATCCACGATGGCTATATACGATAAATTACGCATGCCAGCTTAAGATGAGCCGTTCATTCAAAGTATCCTGTAGATTCCGGGGTTCAAGTTATTTGGACCTATACTGAAGATTGTGATGTCTATAATTTCTGAACTACGAAATTGACGACCTTGAAATAATTACAGGACAATCTCTAAAGAACCTGCTTTCTAACAAAAAAAGAATGGATTGAATCGGAATACGCCTTAATGAATTACAGCGAAATACACATTTTGACTTTCATCCCCTCTCCCAAGGGAACGGTGCTGAATTTCGGGATAAAAAGTATCCTATATTATACCTCGTAGTATTAACTTAAATCGTGCCAAGTTTTATTTAAATCCGTCCAGTAGTTTCGGCGTGATGCGCGGCCAAGATACAGACAGACAGACAGACAGACAGACAGACAGACAAAAAATTAAAAAAAAATTGTTTTGGCTTCAGTATCGATTATAGAGTGCCCTCAAACAAAAATTTTCAAAATATCTTCAATGTACAGAATTGGACCTGTTACAGTTTTATTATATTATAGATAGATAGGTACCTAATTCAGTTAAATATTGTTCAAAAAGTCAAAAGTTCCAAAAAAATTTATTGTATAATTTATTGTATAATTTCTAATTTATTTTTGTTATTATTGATCTGTTTAATATAGTATAAGTAAAACTGAACCTTCGATCAGGAAGAGGTCCAACAGCTAAACCACAAAATCGTAAGGATTTTAGCTTAGCTGCTGGCAAAACCCATTTTGTAAAATTTAATTTAATTAAATAAATGATATTATTATTATTATCTGCATATATTTAGACTCTCACACCCGCGTACAAAATAAATACATATAAAGCCAAAGGGAAATATAATAAACATAAATATATACACATATAATAAACTTATACACATACATTACATAAATAAATACTTGTAGCGGGCGGAGGATTACGCCCCGGCAGGGGAGACCAGACGGCCGGGGGTCAGGGCGACAGGCTGAGAAACCGACGGACTATCCTAGCCGAGTCCAACAACACCGCTATCTGCATCTTGGCCGCGAGCGAACTGCCACGGAACCCCAGTCGCCTCAGATGGTGAGCGAGACTGACTGGGATCAACCCATTCGCAGAAATGACGATTGGGATGGTTTCAGTGGACTCCACATGCCACATGCCAGTAACCTCGTGAGCCAGATCTAGATACTTTCGTTTTTTCTCTGTCTCCGCTCTCACGAGGTTCCCGTCATGTGGGATGGTGATGTCCACTAAAAACACCCTCGACTGTGACCGGTCCATCAGCACGATGTCAGGCTTATTGGCCAGAATCGTCCTGTCCGTGATGATGGACCGGTCCCAATAGAGCCGGACTCCGTCACGCTCAAGTATCGGCACCGGTGTGTACCTATAGTACGGCACTCTCTCATCCAGGAGACCGTACTTCAGAGCAAGCTCTTGGTGAAGGATTTTGGCCGCTTGGTTGTGTCTGTGCAGATACTCAGTCTTAGCAAGAGCCGAACATCCCGAGAGCACATGCCTGAGTGACTCACCGGGATGGCGACACGCTCGACAGATGTCGTGAGTGCCATCCTTCAGGATGTACTTTCGGTAGTTCCGCGTCTTAACCACCTGATCTTGTATTGCACACACAAAACCTTCGGTTTCCCCAAAGAGGTCACCGAAGCGCAGCCATTGCACGGTCGCTTTTTTATCTACGTGAGGCTCATTAAGAGCTTTAAAAAAGCGTCCATGCAACTCCCTCTCCTTCCATACGGTCTCCCGGTCAGAGGTGCTTAGTACCACCGGTTTCTGCCACTCGAGTTTGGCCAAAGATAGGGGAGTGAGTCCTTTATCACATTCTATGACGTCTCTATGCATTGGACACTCCCTCTTCGTCTCAAAGTAGGTTCTGAGGCTGGTTATTATTATTATTATTAATGAGAAGGATTTAAGGTCGTAGTCCACCACGCTGGCCGAGTGCGGATTAGCTGACGAAAAGAAAATTGCATATTTTCGCTAAATTCGCCAATCGCCTGCAACATAGACGGGTGATCAAGGCGATTACCGGGAATCGTGTAACGCGTCGGGCTCAAACGCGCCGCGCCCGCGTCACCACAATTAGCGACGGCGAGTGACACTCTATTGACATTGACCCGTTACATATTTCAGAGAAGTATGTGAGATGTCGGTGCGTCACTTTACGCCAATCAGTTGACGCTGAAATCCTTCCCACAGTGTTTTATTTCAAACCACTGCGGTGGGCTTGTAAATTTGAGTATAAGAATCATTAAAATCTCACATGAAGTAATACGCACTACACAGTCTACACTAGATACAGTAAAAGGTACTACAGCGACTGACAAAAATCTTTTGGCGCGTGGCCAGAGTTGGAACTAACACCGCACTCATAGAAAAAATTACTCTAATGACAGAATTTGTATGTGCTGTTAGTTGCTACTATACCCTGTCCAACCGTTTATTTTCTTTTTGACAACTCAGTCTCACTGTGACACTATGACAGGGTATCTTTGAGTATTAAACCAGCACAGATACCGCCCTTCCTATAAAGTATAAACGATACTTAGCTGCTTTCACCAACGTCGAGTGACGTTTTACCGAGGAGCGTTCTGACAGGTTTTGTATTGAAAATACTGTCAAAATATCAAATTTACTCTCGGTTAAGACTTATTTTACATTGGTGAAATTTCTTTGAAAACGTCGAACATTGGTTGCTACGAGACTATGTGGGTAAGCCAGTTTAGGCATACTATGAATTTCCGCAATTTACTAGTAGGTACGCCCACAGTATTTAGAAGGTGCGAAGCGACTACCAATCCTAAATCTATGATTTTTACCTGCAAAATTAATGAGTTCTCACAGATTTTTGCGAAAAAATCGAGGTCATCTGTAGACTGTAGTAAGATAAATAAAGTTGAAGGTAAGTAGGTAATCCGCACTCGCCCAGCGTGGTGGACTATAGGTGGGCCTTAACCATTCTCACTCGGGAGGAGACCGGTAGAAGGAATCTGTAACGTTGAGGTATGTTACCCTGAACAATAATTTTGGAAATTAATTTAAGAGTTGTGCTTATGCCTGATTATAAGGTCCTGACCTGAGACGTAAGCGAAACATTCCATTATCCAGTACACAACTCCAAAGGTCAAATCAAAGGTAAGGTAAATCAAATTTGCTCAATATTATAAGCTCATGTTTTCAAATACAAGACCTATTTTTTTCTAGGTTACTCTTCTTTTCTTCTGCACGATAATATGAATAAGTACAAGTACCGTATAAGCATTTACAGCACGCGTGTTCATTACATAGGTTAATCGTGATAAACAACTTCGTTCTCACAACGCAAGAGTGGGCTGCAATGACACCCAAGTGACACTTTTATTAGAAAATCGTGGCAGTACTTGCCATATCCTCACCCATCACTGTTACAAACTTGGCTTTTAAAACCCGTTGTAAAGGAATTGAGGTACTCTGTATAGTTGGTTCAGGGTTGACAACTCCTCGATTCGTTGGATTCGGAGATAATTTATTATGATGTGCAAGGGATTGTAGGTTTTATCTGCGGTTGTTATAGCGTCGTCAGTTGCTTGCACGCAGGGTGCGTGGGTAAAAGACAATGCTCGGTTTCGGTAGCGGGTGGCAGATAGACATCGTGTCGTGATCCCGCGATGCGGCGATGTCGCCGCGATCATATCGCGCGCACGGGTGGCTCACGTCGACATAGGATTACAGTGCCACGATTTGTTGGACAATATCTTATATGAAACTAGAGAAATATACATACGGGATTTATCTATCCATATTTTAAAGTAGTTGTTCTGGCTGTACGCTATAGTCGTCCCGAAATCTGCCGCGATTGGGATTAGCCCGCTGTGGCCGAAATTCTATCAAAATTCTCGTTTGAATTTAGGGGCCATCCATAAATTACGTCACACAAATTTTAAGGTTAGTATTTTGACCCTCCCCCCGTCCTTATCACAGCACAGGTTTGAAACCCCCTTCCTCCTAGTGTGACGTCATAAAATCTCCCAAAATCAAAATTAGGGAAAAATTCCACATGTAGAAATTATTTAAAATAAAATTGAAAATAGAAAATTCAGTCTGTCGAGCTGGGATTCGAACCATCGACCTTTGTGCGACTGTAGAAACCACAAGGCTACGGAGATCTAATATTGTAGTGTGAAAATATTGAACATAATGCCAAATTCACATTCAAAAAAGTGTCGGTTAAATTTAGTCTTAATTTTTTCCGTCTAGCCCCCTTTCGCATCACGCGATAAGGAACTACGTTCCAATAAAGTCAAATATTTTAGATAATGGTGTCACTTGTAATACTTTTTTAGTTTTTGCTTTACATATTATCACCGTAGCGTCGCGTCAGTCGCGTTTTATCGCGTAAGTACTTTAGATTTTTACATATGACGTCACATATCTTTTGTTGCCCCCTCCCCCCCAAAGTGTACCGTAATTTATGGATGGCCCCTATGGCTTATTATATCCTCACGGACAAAGAGTAGTGGCTAGTGAGAAAATTGATCTAAACTATGAGATTGACCACAACAATAATTAAATAATATACTGATAACGTTATATAGATACCTGTTAATTTAACGTAAATAAAAGACAAGAAAAATAAGTTTAACATCACACTGCAGACGGATATTTTCGTAAATATCCTGGAATTATAAAATTTTTTGAGTATTTCGTTGCAGATTCTTCGGACAAATGATTTGGGCGCGATACCGTGGCGCCGCGCCCGCATTTACATAGTATTGCGAGACCAACGGCCAAAGGATACCATCTCGTTGGAATCCTAAACGTGGGTGCGTAACAGCTTAGCTTGAAAATTAAGTTTGAAGTTTATATCGACCGATATTATGAAGGTGTGAGAACGGAGCAATAATTTTCTTTCTTTTAGTTATGTTAGTGTTATAGGTATTATCCTTGTATTATGTCTTTGAATTGGTAGATACACATTCTAAATACCATAAAATCTAATTAACAAATTATAATTCTGTACAAATAGAGCAAGATCCCAGTGCCGCCAGACCTAAGTTATTTTCTCAGCAATTATTTGTGTACGATAGAGTACTGTTCGAATGTCCTTTCAATATATGCGTACCAGCTAGATTGTCCCGACGGCCAATTTCCAGATACCAGGTGCTAAAGGTAGGTAAAAACTAGAATAACTTATCTTAAATTTTCAGGGCTGATTTTCATATATGTTTTAAAGAATATTGTAAAAATTAATAAATTAATACTGCCAGACGCTTACCGCCGGCGGTTACTTTAGCCAGACGCTTTGAAGCTCCCAAAAATATATATAATTTAAGTTAACTTATATTCTCAGTTCTGAGTTTTATACATGATACTCAGGGAAATATTGCGATATTATCTGTAAGCTGCCAGACCTATTGGAAGGGTCAAATATCCCCCCAGACACACATTATGCGTCCCCATATGTATGAGCGCTAGAACATGATTCACTTGTTTAAGTGTGTGAGAGATAATATCATCATACTATAATATTATAAATGCGAAAGTGTGTTTGTTGGTTTGTCCTTCAATCACTCTGCAACAGAGCTACGGATCGACGTGATTTTTTGCCTGGGTATAGCTTGCAGAAGATATTGCAATAGTTCTCTCTCTCTAGATCCTAAGCTATACCCAGGCAAAAAATCACGTCGATCCGTAGCTCTGTTGCAGAGTGATTGAAGGACAAACCAACAAACACACTTTCGCATTTATAATATTATAGTATGATGATATTATCTCTCACACACTTAAACAAGTGAATCATGTTCTAGCGCTCATACATATGGGGACGCATAATGTGTGTCTGGGGGGATGTTTGACCCTTCCAATAGGTCTGGCAGCTTACAGATAATATCGCAATAGTTCCCTGAGTATCATGTATAAAAATCAGAACTGAGAATATAAGTTAACTTAAATTATATATTTTTTTGGGAGCTTCAAAGCGTCTGGCTAAAGTAACCGCCGGCGGTAAGCGTCTGGCAGTATTAATTTATTAATTTTTACAATATTCTTTAAAACATATATGAAAATCAGCCCTGAGAATTTAAGATAAGTTATTCTAGTTTTTACCTACCTTTAGCACCTGGTATCTGGAAATTGGCCGTCGGCACAATCTAGCTGGTACGCATATACTGAAAGGACATTCGAACAGTACTCTATCGTACACAAATAATTGCTGAGAAAATAACTTAGGTCTGGCGGCACTGGGATCTTGGACCAAAAGAATCGTTAACTCCTGAAAAAGTTACACCTCTGAACTGTAGGTATTTTTCAAACTTTCCGCACTTAATTAAAAATTAAATTTGGTTAGATTGTATTAGGTAGGTAAGTATTACACCACTAGATTGGTTTAGAAACATGAACGAATTGATTAATTGATATTTTTAACTTATTATTTCGTCATCATCACAGATGAGGAAACAAGGGTCATCATCATCAGCAACCCACCAACGGCTCACAGTGCGGTTAGTCAGAGTATTTAAAATCGTTTGATCGTAATAGTAAGTAAGCGATGATATTAGCATCAAAGTAAAATGAACCATAATGGTATCGATTTAAAGTCACAAATTCAATACAGACGATTTTAATTTGGAGCGTTTTTGTTACGTAAACGTATAATAATACATACACAAAATTGAGCTCAAACACAATACTGTTACAAATATAAACTGTTATGGTTTATTTTACTTTGATGATAATGTCATCGTTTATTATTTATAGTTAATAGTTAACTATCAAATCTTGTACTAAGCGTAGGTCTCCTTTCTGGGAAGGGTTACTTATACGCCATAGTCCACCACGCTGGCCCAATGCGAATTGGCGGAATTGACACACATTTGAGAACATTATGGAGTACTCGCTAAGTTGTGCAGATTTCCTTACGTTGTTTTCCTTCACCGTTAAAGCATGTGATATTTAATTGCTTAAACGCACATAACTCCGAAAAGTCAGAGGTCGAACCTGCGACCCGCCGTTTAGGAGACCACAGTTCTAAGTTCCTAACCACTAGGCTAACACTGTTTTACTTAGTACTTATTTTTACTTTTACAATTTTTAAAATGTTATGTTGTATATGTGTTGTTCCCGAAATCTTCTTTAGTATAATCAGAGGGCATCAATCTGCATAAATAATAAAACACGGAACCGTAATAATATACGACTGTTTTACTGTCGCACCCAGTACGTGCCCAAATTTTAATGACAATAACCGACGTGAACAGCGCCCGCGCCTCCTAATGACGGGGTTCTAGGAGAGGACACTGGAGTTATACTTATGAGCACGCACTCGACTGTATAGACACTACGTGAACGTTGTTACTGATGCGACCCCGAGTCTTATGGGTGCTGAGATTTGACAGATAAATATAAAGAAAGTGTTACCCGCTAAGTTTATGAAGAAAAGTTTAGAATTGTAGAAACAAACACCAGTAAGAGAAGTAATTTGTGAAGGTGCGAACACATTTCTGTGTTGTGGTGTGTTGCAAGGCAATCGAATTTCAATGCGTCATCCGAATCGCTACGCGATCGACTAATTTGGGTGCACTTATCTTCATTTAAAATTCTAGTCCGCAATTCCGATCTCCGTGATTTAAGTTTATTAAAACTTCCATAGTTTTTTTGAATCTCCTAAATTCCAAGAAAAAAGTAATCTGTGTCTTTCCATGTCTTCGTTTCCTTGCCTCAGGATTCAAACTCTTTCTCTTCGAAGTCGAAATCAGTTCAGCACTTTATTAGGCGTCAAAATGAAATAGACAGATTACCTACTGTCGCATTTGTACTACTGACTGTATGGATCATCGGATTAATATCGGAGTTATATATAGCCGATATACACATCCCTTCGCCTTGTGTTGCGGCCTGACACAACACAACACAGCAATGTGTTTGGCTGGAGCCTTATTTAGGTCGTGATTAAATACCTGGACCTACTTAAGTTTAATTATTTTGGTTGTTCAATCAGAGTTTTCTTACCTTTTTAAGCGTAGGTACAAGTAGTTAATTATATCCCTTGCACGTATCGTTAATCGCGATAATGGATCCGTATACAATCAAGTGGATAATTGTAATGTGACAAAAATGTCGTCTCGAAGCCGTAACCTTAATCGTTTATCAGCATATTACAAGTTGTTAGCAAACAGCCTCGGAGTCCGTGAGAATAATTCCCGACTTCCACGTAACATGGGTTAAACGCTTGTATCGGCAGATACCGATCTAACCCGGGCTCCTTGGCGCCATAAAAACAAAACATCACTAACACGACCACTTTCTTCCCTAAATTATTCGAGGAATTTACGACGATTCGACCGACAAAAATGTTATAACCTAATGAGAAATTATCATCAAGGGTCGCGGCAAAAACGGAATCGTGCGCCGCTCGCTGACGTCGGGTCCGCACATTTTTTACGCTCTAAATTCAATTTATTGTTTTTGTATTTGCCTTTTTATGATCGGTCGATTGTTTTAGGCATGAGGCGCGGGAGCCGATGACGTTGCGTTTTCGTGTCCGGCTACCCAAGTTTGATGCAACGTCCGAGATGGACGCTATACATTGCCGGTGTATCCTGCATTCGCGTTCAGTCACCGCGTTTAATGGCTGCGATGTAAGTCGTTTTTCTGACAAAGTCTGAGCTAATCGAGGGTGGGTGCGCGTTCCCTGGAGACATCGCGATATGATCGCTCGGTGGCGACGGCAGCTCGGCGCGTGCTTCGGATTCCGGCCCCTTCGCCCCCTCGATACAGCATTACCCATTACTTGCGATGACGTTACGCTTTTTGTTACACAAACACAATTCTTACGTCATCTAAGCTTTTATTACGCTATAAACGGCTACAATCAGGCTCTCGAGTCGCACAAACAAATTAGTTTCACGGATATTAGGTACGAATTTAATATAGCGTGAAGTTGAATTGAGCAATTGAGATTTAAATACTTTAAATTTAACAGGTTTTATCATAGATTCATCTAATTAGATAATACGTATTAGGTACGTTACCTAACTACCCCAATTATTATCGGAATGTTTAAGTGGTCCATTAAATAAAGTTTTGGAATAAAAATTAAGTCTTTTGGTTTAATATCAGTGCATAGTATCGAAGTGATAATCTAAGTCTCTGTCGGAGCATTTTTAGGAGGCGATGCTATCGCCCGATCTCAGCTATTGCAACGATTTGATAAGTGAAATTCTGCTGTCAAATTTTCAGGAGACAGTGAAGAGTGATGAGTGGAGTCTGCAGGGGAAGCGGTTGAGACTCGGGCTGTCATAATCTGATTATTAGTGTTGCGCGGCTGGGCGGGGCGCGCGGCGGGCGGCCGGCGGCGCCGCAGGAGGTCGGCGCCCGCGCGCCTCTCGCTCGCTCGCGGCGCGGCGGCCGGCCGAGCGAGCGGGACGGCCGGCGACCCACGCACCGCGCAGGCGACAAACGACCCGTGGTAAAACAAAAGGAATGCTGGCTGAGACGCTTTGAGGCGCCGGCGCCGCTCCCCGCGCTCTAATCACCCATTTTAATTACAGCACAGATCGAATCAATTAATCGGTATGGGACGACCCTACATCCAGCGCTCTGATGACTGATACCCATCGACTTATACAAATACATCTGATACGAGATATCAGTCCCGAATCTTCGGACGTTCGTAGCAGTTATGACAATTTACGTGACCCGTCCCGTCGACGACGGCACTGTCCAGAGACAAACGGATCTCGTCGAAGCAGACACGAACGCAAGACCTCAGACGTTTTTAATTATAACTTACGATTTTTTCAAGCGAATTCGGGCGCGCCCTTCCCTTCGGAATAACACGAAAATAAATAACAAGTTTTTATGTTGTCTGTTTGTTTTTAAAATGGCGGGAGGTCCGCGCGACGACACGCGAGCGATGTGCGCCGGCGCGCCTCGCCCATTTGTCATATTTCGGTTTCGAGAAAAAACAAATGACCTATTCTATCCTAACCAGAGTTTGTTTGTTTGTACGAAGATTATTATGAGGGCCGGTATTATCTCCGAATAGAGGGCAGCTGTGACGTGTCACTTTGTAATACGTTTCGTGGTTTATTATTGTGACGATGTTTGTTTATCTTCGACTTCATGACCCCATCAAAATTTAAAAATAAACTCCCGCTTTTTATCCCACTGTGGGGATCTCTCAAATTCTCTGCATTCACATGCTAATGATAAGTTAATATGCAATCTTGAGAAATAGACGTTGGATTGGTGTGCTTTGTGTCTACAGTACTAATTAACAACAGTGCACAGGTGGGAAAACGACGGAGACCCTACAATCCCGCAGCGTTAGCGAGCGTAATACATAGAGCGAGCGCAAGGGGGCCCAGTGCAGCAGGTGTTAACTTCGCTATATACTCGTCGCCACGGCGCGCTCGCACAAACGTTCCGCCCAAATCTCTCTGTTTACGGATTCAATTGAAGCCGAGCCGTAGTCCTCCCTCTATTTCTGGATAAAGAATTCATCCGAACGAGCGCTAAAAGCTCCGAGTCACACCAATTTGTAGTGTTTCCCAATCCCCGAGTCGTGCGCCAGCGTCCAGTGTGAAATAACTCAATTACGGCAACGCGCGGCCGCAACTAGCCTTCAATACGAGAAATAAATTAAATATTTTGACCCATTTCGATTCCCGTGGCGCCAGGGCCGGCGCCGGCGCGCCCCCGGCCCTCGCGCGGCTTCATTAATACAAAACAAACAAAACTGACCTTTAGACCGGTGCGAGCGGTTAACGAGATTCACTAACGTCTGGATAAAGCGGTAAATTATCAAAATGCTGGGCAGCCCGCACGGTGGTCCCTCTTCGCGGGAACGAAAAAAACGTGTAGGAGATGACAGGAGCGGAGATGAGAGTGGCTAATTACAAGCGCGCAAAAAGCGCACCGAGCGGCCGGATCGCGCTCTGCTCGACTTAACAGCCTGCCCGCACGTCAGTTATGCGCTTGCGGAATATTTGTTGCCCTCGTTTGTTAAGTTTACTCTAATCGCGTAATCGCGTTCCGAGACACGGGGTGGCGTTTGTCGTTCAACGCTTATCTCGGATGTGTGGTTATAATAATACTTTTAAGCTATTGCATAGCTTTTATCGCGGGCTTTGAACTAGGACAGTTTGAGCGCGGCGACCGAATCAAGAAATTCCGTAACGAAAATAAACCTAACACCGTCGTTCAGTAAGCGTTCAACATTTTAGAGGTTCACATGTAGCTCTGTTTGGCGCAGTGAGCGAGCGGCCGCTTTCTTTACCGTATGGTGTGTGAGGTTCGAATCTCACTCGCGAAGTAGTGACAGTGCGCTTTTCTTGTTTGTTTGTTTTTTAATATTTTTTTTGCATAATTTTTATTATGCAAGAAAAAAAATGTTGCATAAATATTATAATTGCATAATTTGATAAAAAATGATATGCAATAGCTTTACCGCGGCAGTCACCGAGTGCCACTTAATTTATTTTTAGCAGACAGACCGACCGATGCAGTGATGCACTCGCAAGGTTATGCGTAGGTAATGACGGGTCGGGCGCGCGGAAATCGCATGACGGGCCGAGCCGCGCCCGAGCAGGAAACGTCGAAGGCGCGGAGTCGGACACGACACGAACATATAATTTCTTCACGAGAGTCGAGCTCGTCGTTTCACTCGCATTATTGATGACGAAAAAAAATAATTGAAGGGGTACAGTCGTAAAGCAAACAAGCTTATAATAAGGTATAATTTGTGCTCGGCCATTTAGAGAAATGCACAAATTGCTATTGAGGCAGCTGTTTGTTTTGTCTATGACGGAGGTCCGAGCGGCCCAAATTGTTCGTTAACAAGCCCCGCGTCAGATTCGGCAGCCCTAATGGGTTTTCGTTAAGTTTTTGTTGCTATATAGAAATTTATGACGGATGAGCAGCTTGCTAGGTTAATTACAGGAATTTACGAGCCTCTGCTGTCTCGTTTTATTCTTGTTTTTAAACGCTATTTGCTAGTTATATTTCATGTAAGTAAATAATATTTTTAAAGACCTAAGATGGTAAGCAACCAGATTCAAATCAAGGTAGATATAGGTATATACCTGAGATCTTAAAATAAAAACTTCGTTAAAAAATAACTTATAATAGTAGGTACGTACTTAAGTACCTACCAATGGACGACTTTGATAAAATCTGAATACTGTGGAATAATTTATCAAATAACTATGATGTTACTAAGTATTAAATATTAAGACATTACCTTGAGTAAGTATATTAATATTCCTACCTTAGTAAGTACGTAGTTGATAACTTGAATTTACATTTTATAACAATTTTGACCCTTTATCTAAATATTTACGACCGTAACCTTTAAAATATTTGTACTAATTATTTTTTTATCTACATACGAGTACCTACTACTTAACTACATAAATATGGGTTGAAGCCAAAAGAATGTTTAGCGAAACCGAGTGAAAGCAATTTCTAACTCGGAAGATTAAATTTATGACGTGTGTGGTAAGGTTTTGAAGTTTCGATTTTAGGTAAAAAGCACAAGAAAGAACAATTTTACGCGCATTATACCTATATCATGCTATAATATCTCGACCACGCTCCTCCCATTTCCGTAAATTCGTAAAACATAAAACAAGGGTCTTTTGTAAGTTAATAACAGCAAATTATTTAATAATAGATATTAAATGATGCCCGCGACTTCGTCCGCGTTGATTAAGGTTTTTTAATTCCCCCGCGGGAAGTCTGTAATTTTCCGGGATAAAAAGTACTTAGCCTAAAATATTAGTAGGATTGAATTATAGATATATAGATATCCTAATGCTAAAAATTATTAGAATCTTTTAAATTATATTAGAATCTTTCACATTATTAGAATCTTTCCATTATTAGCTTCCTTTCCATTAATAACATAACTGCCATTTATTTTGTTTTTCTGTGATCGAAGCCAGCTGCCCACAATTTTTAAAACAAAATATCAACTTTCTTTGTGATATTTTGTTTTGAAAGAATAAGTTCCTTGCCGGCTCTTCTCAGCAGAATCGGCTTTCCGAAGCGGTGAAGAGCATTGAATTAATATGTAATAACGGTGAAGAGACACAAGTTTGCTTACATGAAATAAAATAACTTTGAATTTCGTTTTGAATTTTGAAATAATTGTACCTAAGTAGCATTCCTCTAAGTCTTTTTGAGTTTATAAATCCATAAAAAGGTAACCACTACCTAGGTAGGTTAGACCCACGTGGGGAATGAGTGCCGTCGCTCGGCAATCTATTTCGTAGCTACTCGTAGGTAAGTCTTAAGCAAATCAAAAGTAATAACTTTTTTGTATTAAATTCTGAAATATTTTAGGTAGGTACAAAGTTTTGGGAATCAACTTTTATATTCAGTATGCCCTGAAAAATATTTGTTAATAATTGCTTTAATAATGTAGTACATAATTTTTATGTATCATCAATAGTTTTCTCAGCATACGCCAAATAGTCAAATTTATAGGCAAAATTTTGCTACTTTGAGTTACATTATTGCAATTTTCTTAAGGATCTCTATTATTATTCTCTACAAAAAAGTCTGCAAGGGTACCTGTATAATATCTAACGTTACAATAGTAAGTAGCATTTGTGTTCTAAAATTTAATTAGATCGCCGCCGGTAGAAACAAAGTTTTTGGTTACATTCGTATCATGTATTAATTCTTCCTTACTAATATTATAAATGCGAAAGTGTGTCTGTTTGTTGGTTTGTCCTTCAACGCATGCACTTGACGCAGCAACAAAGCCAGATACGGATCGAGGTGATTTTTTACATGGATGTAGTTGAGAAAGTTGAGGCTTACTTTGTTTTTATTATACTTGATTTTTCCACTTTGTTGATGCACCTTCAAAAAATAGAGTAGGTACCTAGGTGCCTAAGTTTAATTTTCATGTCTGGACTATGAACCTTATACATATCTATTGTTATTATTTTTTTTAAACAGCAACCACCGAGAGTTTCTTACTTCTCAATTGGAACGGCAATCGGAACCAGTAGTCGCTTCACTTGACGATCCAAAAGCACCTTGTCAAAGTTTATAAAACATTTTTTATTCTAAATATTCCCTACAAGTGGGCTATGAATAGAATATAATAGAATAGAATAGAATAGAAATATTTTTTTCAAATAAACTTTTACAAGTGCTTTTGGATAGTCGATGAATCTACCACTGGTTCGGAATGCCTTTCCTGCCGAGAAGAACCAGCAAGAAACTCGGCGGTTGCTCTTTTCAAAACAAATTTACAATACAGTAAATACTATGCTATATAAGCAGTGTTTCCACAATGAGGAAAGTTCCAAAAATGCATACCGACTAACTTCTATCTTAGGATGGGCAGACATAAAGTAGCCCCATTCCCGCCGGTGGCACCCGTTCACGAGCATGACGCATGACGTATGTTGATTTTTATCTTCACTTACCTGCCACCCTTGGTGATGATCATCTCTGTGCCGATGTCGTGAAACCGCCGCCACAAGTCCCCGTTGAGGAGACGCGTCTCGCATGCGGGTGGTTCCGCATCAGCGCCTACTCTGTGTTCTAGAAACAAAAAAAACAATACAATTCCTTGAAAAAAAAAACAGCAACACAACACAACCACAGAGTAGGTATTATGGTAAACAACGCAGCAATATTTTAGATAGCGAGTTGAAAGCAAATGATATACCTACCTACCTAGCTTATAGCTAACTATAGGTACATTAATTAATTATTACCTATGCACGTGCCAGGAGTTGGTACTTACCTACACACATCAAAAGTGTCTAGGGATCAAGCATTTTTATGCGGATTTCTTGAGATTGAGATGTGGCTTTGTAATAAATTTATGATTTTATAAATTTATATGGATCCTTTTTGGTGCATTTCATAATTTCATAATCAGCGATTAAAATCCTGCCAGGAAGTCCATCCTTATAGTGGTGGAACCATCATGGTATGGGCGGGTATTTGGATCGGCGGAAGAACTGAGTTGATTTGGATCAGAGGCAACCTCAACGCTCAAATTTATGCTGAGACGATTGTATCAGACGTCATCGTTCCTCTACAAGTGCAAATCGGTCCCTTATTTCAGTTAATGCATGATAATGCACGACCGCACACCGCAAGAGTTGTAAGACAGACTCTCGCCGCAGCTAACATCAATGTCCTGCCCTGGCCTGCTCAGTCGCCAGACTTGAACCCGATTGAGCATGCATGGGATATGCTACAGAGAAGAGCTCTGCCGAATATGGAGGGTATCCAGTGGCAAGAAGACTTTTTTTTGTTGTTGCAACGAACATGGGCGGCCATTCCACAGCGTGATTTGGATGAACTCATTTTGAGTATGCCAAACCGATGTTCTTGTGTTGTTAGTGTTCGCGGTAGAAACACGGATTATTAATTGTTTAAGTTACCCAATAAAATTTTAAAGAAAACTGTTATTTCAGTCTTTTTTTCGAACTTTAATGTTAGTGGTTCAAATGTCAAAAATCCCTTTATTAGGAAAATGGCAAATTTCTTTATTAATGCAAATGTGACTTGGTTTATCGTTACTGTGACAAACGAAAACACTTTATTTGATGAATCCTTAAAGAAAATTTTAATTAATATCAATCAGGAGAAAAGTTATTGCAAAAATATATGTTGATCCCTAGACACTTTTGATGTGTGTATTAGTAATTTATTTTGAACATAATATTATAGAAACGCCTAAAATCACTTTCACGATATTACCTATAGGTAGGTAGGTAGGTAGGTAGGTAGGTAGGTAGGTAGGTGTCAGTGAACAGTGGTTTTGACAAACATCTTACTAATGTATAAATACTAATTGTAGGTATTGTACCTATTGTACCTAAACAGTAAGTTGTTAATTGGTAGGTAGGTACTTATCTACTCGTTCGATTGTTAACGTGTCATTCTGATATGCAATAATTTCCTACATACTAGAGTTTAATATACATTCATGTTATATTCAATGTACATATTGAATCCATAGCTAATCCAGCTCACATTAGTGTAAATTAAAATCCGTCCTACAGTTAAGATCTTAAGATATAAACTTCTATGTCAGCTGAACAAGTGACCACTTGCTCGGTTTACACATCTCCATAATTGCAATCAAGCGGAGTCTTTGATCCCGCCGTGTCTCATCAAGCATCCGTAGGAAGCAATAAAATAAATATTAATCTGCGAGAATATGAAATTGCTTGTAAATTTTAATTGTAATATAACGTTTTATATACGAAGCTATGGGTAGTCCGCGGCCACTTACAGATAACATTTTAATTGAGGTGCTATTGGCGAAGAATTTTTAGAACTAACCTTATGGAGTCAATTCTTTCAAATTAAGTATGTTTTTGTTTGATCGGTGAAATTTTATATTTAACTAGCTGTCACCCTCGTAACTTCGTCCGCGTGTAATTAGGTTCTTTGAAAATCCCGTGGGAACTCCTGGTTTTATCGAGATAAAAGTAGCCTGCAACACGGCAGGTCTGCAACCATACCCATCAAAGAATCACGTAGATCCGTTGCTCGATATAACTTGAAAAATTATGGACTTTTATACAAACATTCAACCCTCTATTTAACCCCTTTGGGAGTAGAATTTTCAAAATTTGTGAAAGACGTAATTCTTTTTATTTAATTAAGAGCCCAAATACTAAGTAACTCGAATAAGAAGGGACTGTCATAAAAACTTTCAACCCCTATTTTGTGCTTTTGGGGGTACAATTTTCAAAAACTGTGACACACGTAAGTACTTCTTTGTTTTTAATCGAAAGCCAAAATACAAAGTTTCATATACATAACTTGAAAATTGACGGACTTTCATACAAACTATCAAACCCTGTTTTAACCCTTCGGGGGTAGAATTTACAAAAAATGTAAAATACGTACTTCTTTGTTTTCAATCAAGAACCAAAATACCAAGTTTCATAAACATAACTTGAAAAATGACGGACTTTCATACAAACTATCAAAGCTTATTTTCAAAATATGTAAAATACGTATTTCTTTATTTTTAATTAAGAGCCAAAATAAAAAGTTCCATGAACATAACTTGAAAAATGACAGACTTTCATACAAACTATCAAAGCTTATTTTAGCCCTTTGGGGGTAGAATTTTCAAAAAATTGAAAGTACGTAGGTACTTGGTTATTTTGAATCCTAACTCAAAACACCAAGTTCCATAAACATAACTTGAAAAATAACGTGAAAAATGAAGGACTATCATACAAACATCTAACCCCTATTTAACCCCTTTGGGTAGAATTTTCAAAAACTATTTAAAGTCTATAAGTACCGAGTTTCATGGGTATAACACCAAAAATAGCGGACTTTCATACAAACTTTAATCCCCCATTTAACACCTTGGGGGTGGAATCTTAAAAAATCTTTCTTGGTGCTCGCCTACGTCATAAAAAGAACCTACTGTCAAAATTTCAAGTTTCTAACTTCAGTGGTTTAGGCTGTGCGTTGATAGATCAGTCAGTCAGCCAGTCAGTAGGGACAAGTCTTTTTATAAGTAAGTATAGAAGATATAATAATAATAGAAGTATTGGAGAATATTGTTTAATTAGAAAAACTTTTTAGATATCTACTACCTTTTGCCTCCGCAATTTTGTCCGCGTGGAATTAGGGGGTTTCCGGGATAAAAAGTAACCTGTGTCACTCTAACAAAAGCCAAAATACCAAGTTTCATGCATATAACTTGAAAAATGGCGGATTTTCATAAAACATTCATCCCCCATTCAACCTCTTTGGGCTAGAAATTTCAAAAACTGTAAAACACGTACCTACTTCTCTATTTTTAATCAAGAGCCAAAATACCAAGTTTCCTATACTGGAATTCATGAATTTCAAAATTCCTTTCTTATTGGGTGCCTTCGTCATAAAAGGTCAAAATAAGCATATTTTGGGTTAGGAGTGGATGAGAGGAGTGGAGTTGTTCTCCTAAATTCATATAGTAGGTATCTATTTGTATATTTACTTAAATTTAAAAGTCAATGTATCTACCATAAAGTTCGATAGTAAAAAATTGGGTTCTAAATTATTATTATTCTAATGAAAAATCTATTGCGCTCATAGAAAAGACATCAACGCGCGTATAGTTCTTCATATTAGGTAATTTTTATGTCAAACGATTTTTTGTTTTCAATTATATATTATAAAAAATAAACAAAGGCACAATAATAAGAAATTATATCAAATATTCAATTATAAAATAATCTAGTAAAATAATTAGTTACCTAAGTGAGGTAAGTAGGTAGGTACCTACAACCCGTAGGAAGTCATTTAAAACATGAAATTACATATTATTATTACCTATTTAAGTACCTAGATATTTGTCCAAAATATGGATAACATGCAATAGTAATGTTTCAAACATTTAGTATACTATGTTGTTTAAAGGTGGGTAGGTATCATTTAATGTCATTTACTCTATATTCTGACAGATTTATGGAGCTAGGCACATGATACTTTCTGTGACGCATAATTAAAAGAGTTGTAAACAGTCAAAGTAACCCATAAATTACTATTTATGATAGTCATATCAAATTACGATATTAAAAATTTACATTAATTCTTGATATATAAATATGTATAACGTGATATTATAACCGGAATTATAAGGTATCGACACAAAAAGATGCGTGATTATGTGTTGACATAAGCACGTAGTATCGTAAAACATAGATAGTTTTGGTAGGTTAGACATTCATATTCACATCAAACAAAAGAAACACCATATCTACCTATCTGTTATTAGAATCAATAAAACCAAATTACACGCACGAATGTATTCGTACGTGTAGGTACCTAATTAGGTATTATTCATTCTATTAGGTAATATTAGGTTGACTCTTATACAGGTAATAGAAGATTAACGACTTCTAACTTCAAATCTTAAGGTATATTATGTACTTACGAAGGCCACTCAAAGAGGCTGCATGCAACATTTGCTGCCTCAGCAGGTATTCTCCAAAATGAGCCTGGTCCATCATCATCTTTAATTTATCCAACGACCTTCGCAAAAGTCACTTACAGTCACTTATTGAAACATAACACATAAAAGTCACGAAAACTGTTCAAGAAAGTGACAGTTAAAATAATAACAACACACAATATATTACGAGGCAAAAGCGATGATCATAAAAAGTTCATAATTGGAAACAAACGTGAATCGGAAAGAAAATAAGACACGTGGTGACGAAACGACAGCTGAGTTTACACTGACAGGGGATCTACGAAAAGGCGGCGCGAGCGCAAGACTCCGCCCTACACTACGGATTGGCTGGTGGCCAGCTAATGGCGGCGACCATCGAAGCCTTCGAGCTGCCGATCGAGCTTAGGGCTTTATTCCTGAACTTTCCGCCCGCCTTTATATTTTGGCAGGTGATTGTCCCGATTGAAATTCGTGCGTAGGCGCTCATATTATGTCCATAGCCTATTGTTAATGTGCGTTATGAATGAAATACCGTCTGATATCAGCATGAGATGGGAAAATGTCTAATGAGTAGTGTTGCATTAATAATAATACCTATTTATCTAAATGGTGTTCGAATGATGAATTTCTTTCGAAAAGTGTATTGTCCTACTTACCTAACTAGTTTCGTACCTATGCACCTACCTACCTCGCATGACAAGATACAAGAATCTTTTTATTACAGTTTCATTGCACTGTATTATAGTGTAGGATTGGTTCCTATTAGATATAGGTATTAGGTAGGTAGGTACTACTTTTTTGTAGAAATCTAAAAAATAGATACCTAATAAGAGATGACTTAATCTCATAGAAAGCAGTCTATTATAGTAGGTATCTCAATTATTTTGTAAATGCACCATTAATTGAAGTTTAATGCACATGTGGACCCGGTAGTGGTAGACACCACATTTGGGATATTTTAATTAAAATTATAACGTTCTATAGAAATTGTCTGGTATAGGGATAGGTATGTACGAACGATCATTATAATTATTACCTACCTACTAGCTGTAACTTAACATTATAGCCCTATTCTTGTGTTTTCTTAGTTTATAAGAATGCCCATAATTGTAACATGCTGTAAAATAAAAATAAATAAATAAATAAAAAAAATAAACTAGCTGTAACTGCATGCATTGCAATGCCACGTAAAGTATAAATAAATGATAATTATTATACCTACCTAGATTTTTTTGACCAGGAACCTTCGTGGGCGTCCCCAGAATACCCTACCAAAATTTCATCACAATCTGATCAATTTTTTTGATCTGCTTGTTGTTCAATGAATCTGCGTACTATGTCTAAAAGTTATTCCATCGATCGTATTCGTATTCGATGAAATTATCGTCAAAGTAAAATAATCTTTGATTGTAGGTAGGTATTTATTTAAAGTTACAAATTCAGTACAATCGATTTTAGTATGAAGCATTAATTTATGGAGCGTATCGTGCATATGTAACATAGGTACCTACATCGATGAATTACACCCATTACCTACCTAACCCCTACTTAATCAATTTCGGTACCGGGCCCTTAACTGCTTGGCAGCACGTCTTTCACAGTTAGGTCATGACCATGCAACTACCTAACTATCCTTGTGGTAACTAGGCATGGCCAAAGCCTCCCAGATAGAAATTATTTAAGTACCTAAGTAGTAAGTAGGTACCTACTTATTCCCAAATTTGCTCTGCCGGGAATCGAACCTGCCTATCGGTATCTATGGATTTTACACTGCCTTACAAGTTAGACAGCTATACCAATAGGGAATGGACAGGAAATTGGGTGGAATAGGTACTTGTGACACAGGACTGATCAGTGATCACCCGCCTGTCGCTAGCAGGTGTCCCCTACGCAAATACAATACAACAGACCGCTACCATCAGACTGCATCGTCACTCATCATGGTGAGATTGCAGTCAAGCGCTATAATATTGTTATCGAATAAAGAAAAAAAATTAAGTGGCACTCGGGGACTGCCGCGGTAAAGACATTGCGTAGCATTTTTTATCAACTTATGCAATTATATAAAATTTATGCAATATTTTTTTTTGCATAATAAAAATTATGAAAAAAAATAATTAAAAAACAAACAAACAAGAAAAGCGCACTGTCACTACTTCGCGAGTGAGATTCGAACCTGCGACATCATACACCATACGGTAAAGAAAGCGGTTGCTCGCCCACTGCGAAAAACAGAGCTACTTGTGAACCTCTAAAATTTTGAACGCCTACTGAACGACGGTGTTAGGTTTATTTTCGTTACGGAATTTCTTGATTCGGTCG
The DNA here is from genome assembly GCA_029955525.1 of Oeneis ivallda. NCBI lineage: Eukaryota > Metazoa > Arthropoda > Insecta > Lepidoptera > Nymphalidae > Oeneis > Oeneis ivallda. The sequence continues at coordinate 23,036,513 of JARPMR010000006.1, forward strand.
CCGCGCTCAAACTGTTTGTCCTAGTTCAAAGCCCGCGATAAAAGCTATGCAATAGCTTAAAAAGGTATATTTAGTATAGGAATGTGGATATTAAAATTCAGTCGACCACATCTCATGGCTACGGAACGCCGAACGGCCCCTGTAAAAGCTAAGTATAGCTCGCGGTCGCAGAGCTTTTTGTACGTTATCATTTCAAAGATTGTTATCGATAAGATCGGCCATTATCATCCATCAAGAATGCAGTTTCGAATTTTGAGACGGAAAAACAACTACAATACAAACTTGATCTGGATGTTACGACTAATTGGTTTTTGGTAGAGCCACCATTTACACAGCCCTATATAGATATTAATTAGGTAATTAAGGGTAGCTAAATGGAATTTGGTACCCTTCTTATACGGCGAGTGCCCGGATCACCAAGTTTTTACAGTGGGACACGAATGTGAAAATTCCCCGAAATAAATGTAAATGTTTTATAATTAAGTATGTAGACTAGATAACGCTTGACATTCACACCTGATTGTAGTGTTGTGTAGTGCCATCTTAGGCTCAGTCTCAAGTATGAATATGTATAGCCTAAGATAGATTGCGCTTGCCTAGAAGATGCCTATACACTCTTGATTTTAAGATACGTACCTACCTACCTATCCACTTAACCTCCTGCCTAGTGCCTACCAGCGACACTTTTTCTGAATTTTGTTTTTGAAATTTTAGTATAATATTGCTAGTAGGTTAACATATGCCGGAAAAATAGTAAAAAAATCTTACATTCGGAAAATCTGTTTTTCACACTGGCCTTATAGGTATATTATATAGGACAAAGTGACGATATTACCAATACCATGTGATTTGAGTTTGACATAGAATAGTTTCAGGACGTGAATAGCAATTATAATAGGATTAGAAGCTAATTAAAACAAACATTTTTTGCCGTTATATTCATAATAAATTTTCAAAAAAAATAAATAATAAAAATAAAAGATTCTATAGCTTATAGCTAACTTATCTGTAATATTTATTTAGTTTAGAAACTAAAAAAATATTACATTAAAGTATTATAACAAACATTCTTCAAACAAAATTATCGAAACAAGAGAAAAGTTTGAAATATACCTATATCCAGACTACGGGAAATTTAATAGGTACTTAGGGTCCGTCATAATTAAAAAAATAAATTATGTGTAATAGTTAGACCTAGCCTAGGTACTAAGGTTAGAAAAACAGAAGCATTTTGGCGGTGCGTCAATAGGTATCTACTAGAAACGAGAAGACTAAGCGCTTGGATTTCGTGGTATTTTAATATTTTCTGGGATAAAAAGTAGTCTGTAACTTTCAAAGTCCTCATCTCCTTATCAATGCGAAAAACACGACATCGATCCGTTGCTGCATGATTAAGGACAAACCAACAAACAAAAACACTATCACATTTATAATATTAATTGGGATTAATTATTATTAGGTAACCATAACTTTAAAAACCAATATGACTGTCTCAGGAAAACAGAATGGATGACAACCCTAATGTTGGACATACAATATTAATATACGGTCCTTTAGGTTAAAGTTAATTGATCAATGATCAACGATGGTTTACAAAGTAGCTAGTGTGTAAATACTTGGTGTAAGCATAATTACCTGGCACGTAATTGAAATCAATTGTCATTTATACCTACCCATTTGATGTGTAAGTAATAACATTACTTACTTACAAAGTTATGCGCCATTTGCGTCTCTTTCACCTGCGTGCCGTTTTTCAGTACCTACTGAAAAAGCTCATAATATCCAGACACTTCTATTAACTACATGGAATTTGGATACAGTTTATAATTTATGCTCGTCGTAGAAGGCATTACATTCCATAATAAGGTAGGGATAGCGTAGGTACCTACTAACCTATTTAATAATGATTACTCGTATTATTGTGCACCTTTTTAGGGTTCCATACCAAAATGGTAAAAATGGAACCCTTATGGTGAGACTTTCTCCGTCCGTCTGTCCGTCCGTCTGTCACAGTCGATTATTTCAGTAACTATTAAAGCTATCGACATGAAATTTGGCATAGTTGTGTATAATAGTGGCCCAAAAGCATTGAAACAAAGAAAAGTCGAAAATTATTTTTAGTTTTATTAAAAAAAGGGGGAAAATCGGGGGTTTGAAATTTCAAAGTAAAATAACTATATCGAGTGGGGTATCATATAAAAGGCCTTTATTTGTGCATTCTAAAACAGTTTTTTATTTATTTCTAGATATAATAGTTTTTGATTAATCGGCCAAAATGTCGAAAAAAATACCGTTCCCCCCCCCCTTATCTCCGAAGTTTACCAATCGAAAAATCTGAAATAATTATGGTCAATAGAGGTTTATGTATATTTTACATGAAAAATAAAATCAACGCGAAAATTATTTTAGTTTAATTAAAAAAGGGGGAAAATCAGGTGTTTGAAATTTCAAAGTAAGATAATTATACCGAGTGGGGTATTATATGAAAGGCCTTTACTTATGCATTCTAAAACAGTTTTTTATTTATTTCTATATATAATAGTTTTTGAGTAATCGGCCAAAATGTCGAAAAAAATACCGTTCCCCCCCCTTATCTCCGAAGTTTACGAATCGAAAAATCTGAAATAATTATGTTCAATAGAGGATTATGTATATTTTACAGGAAAAATAACACCAACGCTCTAACTAGCATAGTTTTTTTTATATTAACAATAAACCTCTACAAACAAAGTTAACGATAATTATGCAAATTAATATAGTATTATCGTTTTACTTTTACTTTTGGAGTATGGAACCCTCGGTGCGCGAGTCCGACTCGCACTTGGCCGGCTTTTTTTTTAAAATTAACGTTTGTATATCGATTATTGAGATCTAGTTCGTTAATTTATTTCTGCAATGATTGGTAGGCACTTAGCGTGCATTGCACTGCACACAAGGAATACAAAATTTTTTACCCGGGTATGCTCCTTCAGTCAGAAATCGAATGTATCTGTCTATCACCAGAACGCTTAGTTTTTTATCTCCATGTTTTAATGTTAATTCATACGAAGATACGATCTTGTAAATTACCGAGACGGTTTTTAAGGTTTAACAGCATCTAATCAGATATCGACAATCGATTTTATACCTTTATTCAACTCGTACAAAATGAAGTACATACTTACTTAGGTACTTTTACTAATTAATTAATTAAAACCTCAATTATCTACCTATTTTTGTAATTTTCGTTGGTCAGGAATGATAAAAAATTGAAATAAATAATAATTAACTGAAAATATCCTACGTATTTTTAGGGTTCCGTACCCAAAGGGTACCAACGGGACCCTATTACTAAGCCTACGCTGTCCGTCCGTCCGTCCGTCCGTCCGTCCGTCCGTCTGTCAGCGGGCTGTATCTCGTAAACCGTAATAGATAGACAGATGAAATTTTTACATATTATGTATTTCTATTGCCGCTATAACAACAAATAATAAAAATTTAATTAAATTAAAAAAATTAAATTAAAATGGGTAGGTGGGTAGATGGAAATCTTTTAATTTAATTTTTTTTAACGGAACCCTAAAAGAGCGAGGCCCGACTCGCACTTGGCCGATTTTTTTTTATTTGTATCTAATAACTATAATAAATTGCTTTCTCAAACAGAAACAAATATTCGGATTTTTTTTTGAAGATTGTCTCTTGCTGTCTGAAACTATCGGTTCGGAGCATAGACGAATAATATTTACTACCGTTTTCAGAGTTTCGAATCCTGACTTCAGAATATTATTTTTTATTTTATTTATTTTTATTATAAGAAAGAACTTTTTGTCTGGTGGGAGGCTTTGGCCGTGGCTAGTTACCACCCTACCATCAAAGACGTGCCGCCAAGCGATTTAGCGTTCCGGCACGATGGCGTGTAGAAAGCAATTAGGGGTATGGGTTGAATGTACACTGCCATACCCCTTCCAAGTTAGCCCGCTACCATCTTAGACTGCGTCTTCACATACCATCAGGTGAGATCGCAGTCAAGGACTAGCTTGTCATCGAATAAAAAAAAAACTTCGTTCCAACCGCGTGTTCCGCGACACTCAATTTTGTTTAATAGAAGACATAAAGAACAAATATCTATCTAGGTAGGTAGTTAGGTAGGTACCTACCTTATTTAACTCCACTTTATAATTTTATAGTAGGACTTCTTTAAAGCATAACTGGTCGATTTCTTAAAAGCTGCATCAATGACATTGCTACAGTCTCAATTCTGGTGTTTTGAAGAATTTATGGCATGGAGACCGCTGTCAAGCAAGTGCAGTCCGAAACTTTGGTTTGGATTGACGCATGACGATATAAAGAAGGTGGCGGGAAGCGTCCAGCAGCTGGACGAGGAAGTACCTACGTTAGTGCTCATTAGGGAAGTCTTTGTCCATCTGTGGACGGCCACAAGCTGATGTGATGATGTGAGGAATGTATTTAATAAAAGCGCAAACAATGACGTCAGGTAAACTCAAATCTATCAACGCATAATCTACCTAACTACAAAATACTTACTATAGCTTTTCTGATTTATGTACTTATCATTTCCTCGCATGCAATAATGGTGGCTTATCATCCCTTTGTCCTTCGCTTAGTCAACCCTGACCTTAATCACCGGATGTGAACATTGCGAAGTTGTGACATGCCCATACTAGCTAATGAGATATACGAGCATTCTTTAGATAGAACAGGCGACGCTGAATAATTTTGGCTTAGTTATGTTGAAGATTAAATATATTAGTAGGTAATCGGTATTAGATAAAGTTATTTCGGCTGCTAATATATACCCATGACGCATGGATCATGAGAGCCTTAGGCTATAATTCACTATTTAAGATTATTCCTTATATTATCATGCTGATGGTGCGTGCCGATGAAGTCTTAGATTGAAGCGGAAGGGATACGATAGTTTTTAAAAAACCTATTAAACCTGCCTTAATCTAATTAGTTTCTAGGCGGGATTCTACCATAGAAGCTACGTCGTGTGGCAGCACAATGTTGCCGGTAAGGCAACTATCCATTAAATTACCTATAGCTAGACACCTGCGATGGATGTCCCGTTGCATGAATGCACAAGAAAGGCAGCTGTTAAAGAGGAGTGGAGGCGTATTGTGAAGCGTGCCACAACACCAAAGTGACGACCAGGACCGCTCTGTCAAGAGTTACTCCATATCTCCATCAAATCTTAACTGATTTCAATAATTTTTTGGAACGAAGTTCCTTATGGGGCGTTGCGGAGGGGTACCCTAGCCGGCAAACAACGTCCGTAACGTTAAGGGGCTAATAACGATCCTAAATTGTTTGGGTCGTACGAGTGGGATAGATAGCTATATATTTTGCAGTGCTAGAAAAGAGATGGAAATTATGGATTCAGGGGTCGGGAACTGAAAAAAATCTTTAAAATTGATTTAAAAAATTATGGATGCCAATAACCAAAGAATTTTTTCACCGCTTTTAGTAATTATTTATATCAACACAAATAAAAAAAATAGCAGGAAAAAACCTACCGTTTCTGTTTAAACAAGGTTTAAACCTAAAAAAGGAGATTATTGGATCAAAGTTTGGGAAAACATTCTATCGAGAATTTTTTTTCCAATCGTGTTTCTATCTCTAAACGAATTTAGTTAAGATACCCAAATTACATATTGCATTGAAATTATTCAAATTGGAAATACAGTTTTCAATTTGTAAACCTCACAGAGCTCACCGAAGATCGCCTGTCGCATGCTTTTACCACCTTAAAAAATAAGGGTAAGATTTTTTCGTCACAGTCTTTGTTGTTTTCGTTTATTTTACACATTCGATCAATGTTTCGATGGCGCAGCGGTAAAAAGGAGTAATACTATCGGTTCAGAGGTTCCAATCTTGATTTCAGATAATTAGTTATTTATTATTTTATTTTTATTATTATATCAAACCAACCATACAAAATATTATACCTAATTTTATAATTTATAATAATTATTTGGTAAAAAATTAAAAACAAATTACGCTTGTTATTATAAGTATATTTTTATAGATAAATCATTGTAAACAAAATAAAGGTGTTAAGATAATTTTGTAAAGTACTTAGTTATTTTGATTTTTATCGATAAAAAAATCATGATAAGAAATGTATACCTACCCGAATAATTATTTTCTTTATACCTCGAATAGAACTTGAATTCAAAATTTTTATAAAAAGGAACTTCGTTCCTACCTGGTGTCCCACAACACACGACTTTTTTTAGCTTCAAAAATTAAGAAATGTTGTCGGTCCCATCAAAGTTGTCGGTTTTAGACCATTTTAATTACGGGGTCTATCTCAAAAACTAAACTACTTAGGAATTTGAAATTTCTGTATATTATTATGTACTGTAACTGTACTGTACAGGGCTGTAGCGCTTTGATGATAATTATGTACTACCTATATTATAATGTATTTAAGCAACAAATACTGAAAACACCGATTTATAATGCGGTTTGTAAGTTGTGACCAAAACAAAGAGCTTTTTCCCCTTATGCTAATTTAGCGCCTACTTTCTAAGAACTGAAATATGTACTTATCTATAGATTTAAAAAATGATTTGGTCACGGAACCCTAAAAGAGCGAAGCCCGACTCGCACTTGGCCGATTTTTTTAGATGGCCTTTGGTTCTGGCGCGCAGTTCAGTGATCAAAATACACTTGAAGAATGCGTTGAAACGTTTAAGTATTCTGTCGTCATCAGACGTCCTTGGAGGACCTGATTAAGCAGAAAACACCTAAGTATGTACCTATTTCTCGCCCGGCTATAAAAAGCTCGTTAAAAGCCACTCAAGTACCAAGGTGGAAGGTCCCAATGGAATGACGATCCCGTACCGGGAGGCACAGTGTTGATGGACTACTCACCAGGATGGCTGATCTCCTGAGATCTGAGTCCTGACTCAGGCGGGTTGCTGGCAGCCGCTGGATGCAGAGAGCGCAGGATCGTGTTCTGTGGCGACTATTTCAAGGGGCTTATGTCCAGCTGTGGACGTCTATCGGTTGAGATGATTATGATGATGTTGATGAAAACACTACTTGACGTGTGTGCTTTATAGATGTGGGCTTGGAATGGTGTTGTGCTTTGTGGCAGAGTTTCTGCTCAAGCACATTCAGCAGGTGAACGCTTTTTCATCGTCAAAGATTTTCAAAATACTACCTGGAAAATCATTATGTCACATCTTATTCTCGAGCTATCTGGAAGATGTCGCTACTACATCGAAAATCGGTCCATTCGTTTGGGACTTACGAGAGAACAGACAGACACACAGATACACAGATACACTCATACACAGATACACACCTCAAACTTATAGCACCCCTCTTTTTTGTCAGGGTTAAAAATACACATCGTCCCACAGCCCGTCTCATTTCCGTTGGAAATAGTTACACAAGAAAAGAGTTTAAAACTGTATGTAACCCGACGAATGTAAAATCCGTCATATTATTGATTTTGTTCGTGTAGGTATAATGAAGCGGTAATTTATTGAATCGATTGGCACCCCATTCCAACATTCATTAACATCGGTTCAGTAATTTAAGCGCCACCCTGGAACATTCGTAGTCACATAGACTGCTAATATCGTAATTCGTAAGTTACGAATAACGGAAGGGTTACGAATCGTAACCTGTCCTTCTGACTTTGCCATTTCCGGGTAAAAAATCGAATCTATCCCATAAGAATTTGATATTGTGCACCTACATAGACAGATAGATGAAAGATAGTTAGGTAGGTACAGTACCTAAACAGGGATACAAAAGGATTTTTATTCCCGTACTAGCTGATGCCCGCGACTTCGTCCGCGTGGATTTAGTTTTTAAAATCCCTCGGGAACACTTTGATTTTCCGGGATAAAAGTAGCCTATGTCACTCTCCAGGTCCTCAATTATGCCCATGTAAAAAAATCATGTAGATCCGTGGCTCTGTTGCGGCGTGATTGAAGGACAAACCAACAAACAAACACACTTTCGCATTTATAATATTAGTAAGTATGATTAGGATATTAAATTACATAGGAAAACACTGTAATATTACGCCCATACGATGTATTACATCCATATCTACTATGTAGTATGTAGGTATAATGATCGTTTGGCAAAATCTGACGCCTTTGGAGTAGTTTGACTTTGACAAAGTAGTATCCACGATGGCTATATACGATAAATTACGCATGCCAGCTTAAGATGAGCCGTTCATTCAAAGTATCCTGTAGATTCCGGGGTTCAAGTTATTTGGCCCTTACTGAAGATTGTGATGTCTATAATTTCTGAACTACGAAATTGACGACCTTGAAATAATTACAGGACAATCTCTAAAGAACCTGCTTTCTAACAAAAAAAGAATGAATTAAATCGGAATATGCCTTAATAAATTACAGCGAAATACACATTTTGACTTTCATCCCCTCTCCCAAGGGAACCGTGCTGAATTTCGGAATAAAAAGTATCCTATATTATAGAATATAGAATAGAATAGAATAGAATAGAATAGAATAGAATAGAAATAAACTTTTACAAGTACTTTTGAATCGTCAATGAGTCTACCACTGGTTCGGAATGCCGTTCCTGCCGAGAAGAACCAGCAAGAAACTCGGCAGTTGCTCTTTTCAAAATACTTTTACAATATACTTAACAGATATTCTATGTATGCAGAGTTTCCACAATGAGGGAAAGGTCCACAAAAGCATACGTAATTATTTCTAATTATAATTCAACACATGTCAAGACGGGCAGACAGAAAGTAGCCCCATTGCCGCTGGAGGCACCCGTTCACGAGCATGACGCATGACCCAGCCATTGCTTCGCTCAACCATATTTGAGGGAACGTAACAACCCGCATCACACGACACCACCGCAGAAATGTTAAAGAGAGTGTGACATACTTAGGCTACCCATCTTAAGGCATCGAATTGAAACTAACATTCAAATCAAATACTCATTTTAAAATATGACTTGTACACAAATAAAGTGGAAACTCTGAATAGAATAGAATTATTTTGATATACAATTACACAGGTTAATCATTACCTACTGTCTCATGAATCGCTGGAACGAATTACATCCACGCTTTTTTGTCATTTATATAGTCTTCAATCGTATAATATGCTTTTTTCATGAGCGTAGTTTTAATCGATTTCTTAAACTTGTGTAAAGGCAAGTCCAAGATCGACTGTGGAATTTTATTATAGAACGTCACGCCCATTCCCACAAATGTCTTTCGGACCCTCTTGAGGCGCAGTCGAGGAATCACGAGCCTATTTGGATCTCTAACCTGCCTATCTCGTAATTCACCCTTTTTTTTGTAATTCACAATGTTTTGTCTGACAAATATTATATTGTTATAAATATATTGTGAAGCTACTGTAAGAATGCCTATTTCTTTAAATTTTTCTCGAAGCGAATCCCGCGGCTTTAAATTATAGATTGCGCGAATCGCCCTCTTCTGCAATACAAAAATTTTTCCAATATCGGCCGCTTTACCCCATACTAAGATTCCGTATGACATAATACTATGGAAATATGCAAAATAAACAATTTTTGCAGTTTCTATGTCAGTTATCTGTCGAATCTTCCTAACAGCGTAAGCAGCAGAGCTGAGCTTGCCAGCAAGTACTGCTATATGGGTGCCCCATTGCAGCTTTGAGTCCAGGGTTAATCCCAAGAACACTGTGGAGTCCTCTGTTTTCAAGGATTCATTACTTATCTTTAAATTTTTACTGACAGTTCTGGTGTTAGGCAATAAAAACTCAACACACTTTGTTTTTTTAGCATTTAAAAGTAGATTATTTGCCGTAAACCATTCAGAAACTTGAGATAATGCATTATTTACATCGTCAAAATTGAACCTCCTGTAATTATACCTCGTAGTATTAACTTAAATCGTGCCAAGTTTCATTTAAATCCGTCCAGTAGTTTTGGCGTGATGCGCGGCCAAGATACAGACAGACAGACAGACAGACAGACAGACAGACAAAAAATTAAAAAAAAATTGTTTTGGCTTCAATATCGATTATAGAGTGCCCTCAAACAAAAATTTTCAAAATATCTTCAATGTACAGAATTGGACCTGTTACAGTTTTATTATATTATAGAAAAAACTTCGTTGCATGCCATTTGAAACTGCAACGTATGGCGTTGCGTCGTTGTTCAGAAATGAGAGGAATGCTTATCAGAATCGATGGTAAGAACGCTATTTTCTAAGAAGCTTTAATCCAAGCTAGCACTGCTATTTGTTAGGGAGGTAACCTAACAAATAGCAGTGTTAGCTTGGATTATTTTCAAAAGAGGAAACGGTTAGCTTAAATGATTATGACTTCTCTGGCAAAGTGAGGTGCTTTTTCAGCTCGATTCCAGACTCCAGTTATAGGATTCTAGTTGAATCAAGAATACGTAATAATATAGTGTTCTTTCATGGGTCAACATTAATTTAGTTAATTTCATTTAACTGGCCATAGATGGATGTAGCAAAACCTGGAACCATAGCCTGGTATCCTAGTGTTCGTGGTCCATGTAGCCTGGAACCGCGTACCTGAAAGAGACAGACAATAACTCATAAAAACTAGAGATAAAAACTACGGTTGTCGCTTACTGTATGTAGTCTAAAAAAAAGCCGGCCAAGTGCGAGTCGGACTCGCGCACCGAGGGTTCCGTACTCCAAAAGTAAAAGTAAAATGATAATATTATATTAATTTGCTTATTTGTCGTTAACTTTGTTTGTAGATGTTTATTGTTAATATAAAAAAACTATGCTAGTTAGAGCGTTGGTTCTATTTTTCCTATAAAATATACATAAACTTCTATTGACCATAATTATTTCAGATTTTTCGATTCGTAAACTTCGGAGATAAGGGGGAGGGAACGGTATTTTTTCGACATTTTGGACGATTACTCAAAAACTATTATTTAAAGAAATAAATAAAAAACTGTTTTAGAATGCACAAGTAAAGGCCTTTCATATGATACCCCACTCGGTATAATTATCTTACTTTGAAATTTCAAACCCCTGATTTTCCCCCTTTTTTAATTAAACTAAAATAATTTTCGCGTTGATTTTATTTTTCCTGTAAAATATACATAAACCTCTATTGACCATAATTATTTCAGATTTTTCAATTGGTAAACTTCGGAGATAAGGGGGGGGGGGGGGGAACCGTATTTTTTTCGACATTTTGGCCGATTAATCAAAAACTATTATATATAGAAATAAATAAAAAACTGTTTTAGAATGCACAAGTAAAGGCCTTTCATATGATACCCCACTCGGCATAATTATTTTACTTTGAAATTTCAAACCCCTGATTTTCCCCCTTTTTTAATTAAACTAAAATAATTTTCGCGTTGATTTTATTTTTCCTATAAAATATACATAAACCTCTATTGACCATAATTATTTCAGATTTTTCAATTGGTAAACTTCGGAGATAAGGGGGGGGGGGGGGACGGTATTTTTTTCGACATTTTGGCCGATTAATCAAAAACTATTATATATAGAAATAAATAAAAAACTGTTTTAGAATGCACAAGTAAAGGCCTTTCATATAATACCCCACTCGGTATAGTTATTTTACTTTGAAATTTCAAACCCCCGATTTTCCCCCTTTTTTAATAAAACTAAAAATAATTTTAGATTTTTCTTTATTCCAATGATGTTGGGCCACTATACACAACTATGCCAAACATGTCGATAGCTTTAATAGTTACTGAAATAATCGACTGTGACAGACGGACGGACGGACGGAGAAAGTCTCACCATAAGGTTTCCATTTTTACCATTTTGGTACGGAACCCTAATTATAGTCAGAAAGACGCCAAAGTTATTCAGTGAGTTTTAAAAATAGAGGGGAAATATTCATAACTTTTGCCTGCCACCAATTTGCTTTGTTTAGCAACGGTATCCAGAAAAAAATACAACTTAAAGCGAGAAAAGTAGCGTGCGACTCGCTTCTTTTCATATATTTCCGCATAGCAGCATCTCTTTTACTCATAACTCATAAACTATCGCTATCACTTGAGTTGCGTGGATCATGGAAGTAGGAAGATGCATTTTTTTGTATTTTGTAGAATGGCAGCATTGACAACAAAATGTCAAACGGAGTTTTAATTTCGTAGCGAGAGATTCTGCAAAAATGAAAAAAATAAGAAATTAAAGTAAAATTACCCTCTAGCGATATGAAATAGTGTTTAAGGGTGGTTCTTGTCGAATTTATAATCAAATATGCTCCTGTTGTAGTTTTAATTTTGTGAATTTGCCATGAATCGCAATGGCACATCCTGACAGATAATAGGTCCAAAAAGAAAACAAAGCGATTTTTGTGTGCAATAAAGCGGTTGAAGATGTTTTCGAAGACTATAACCAGCAAGGATTCGTTCCTAGAGCAGACGAAAGCAGCACGAGAGGAGCGTGCGCTGGAAAAGAAGCGAGATCAGTCCGCGGTCAAAATACAAGCAATTGTGCGGGGTTGGCTCGCGAGACATAGATTCATTAAGCTCATTTTGTAAGTACTCGACATAATTATGTATGTTGTTGTTGATCTCCAATCTAATATTAACTTTCTAAATATTTGTATGTATATCTGCAAAAGCATGACTGAACAATTGAGATTTTTACACTTTACTTTTTATAGATTAAAACTCTAATTCAATTTAACTGTAAGTACCTAGTAGGTACTTAAATCCTATTGGAATACTGTTCTCTAGTCGCTTGTTGTGCTGTTAATACCTAATTGTAGGACTTAGACAAGTATAAAGTTAAGAGTTTCCTGGAAATGCCATTTTGTAACAATGTTACTTTATAAATCATAATCAGCACTGAATTAAGATCATAATTAGATACATCTCTATTAAATTTTGTTCTAATTTTCTAATCTTTATTGAATCCTAGATGATGCCTGTGACTTCATATGCGTGAATCTTCATTCCCAGGCCAATCAGTGACACTAATAAAAGAATGGTGTTTGTTTAATGGGCTAAGCTCTGCCCCCCCCCCCATTGTCTAAAAGTTGCCAATCAAAATCGTATTAATTTGATGACATTAACGTCAAAGTAAAATAAACCATAACTGCATTGAATTAGAGCTCAATTTCGTGTGTGCATTCTTATATGTTTAGGTATGTACAATACGCTCCATAACATTCCATGTTAAAAGCGGTTGTACTGAATGTATGACTAAATCGATACATTCAAGGAATATTTTACTTTGACGCTAATGCCATCAAATGAATACGATTTTGATCTGCAACTTTTAGACAACTGCACCTTGATATTTGTTGTTTTAGGGAAGATTTTGACAGACTCCTGCCAGAGTCAGTAAGCCAAACCTCCCAAGATGAGTCACAACCACCAGAGCTCATTCAGGCTTTGGATGTGTACACAGTGGCGTGCCGTCTGTTTCTCATCTTCAAGCAACAGAGAGACAAAAAGCGATTTGAGAAACTCTGCAAGTACATAGTACAGAGCTTGCACTCTGAGTCTGTTAAAATATCCTACGTTGGTGTGTTTCTGAACAAAGAATACAGGTATGTGATTTAAATTTTGCTGTAAAAATGATTGTATATTTTTTGGACTTCATCATCATCGTTTATTATAAAGGTTATAGGCATAGAGATCCAATTAGAAATGATGAGATCTGTAGGACTAATGTTACCAACATAGCTTAACAAGTTAGGAAGCTGGATTGGAAATCGGTAGATTTGAAGGTATTTCGAAGGACTGATATTTTGATTATTGGGGTTCTAAAGTGCTGGAGTGGTGACTCTGCACAAGAAATACAGTGTTGTCAGACCCTCTACTAGGTAGACTGATGACATCAGACTAGTTGCAAAAACTGGTGGATACAGGTGACAAAGACCAAGACCTGTTGAAGTTCATGCAATGGCTGGGTCATGCGTCATGCTCGTGAACGGGTTCCACCGGCGGGAATGGGGCTACTTTATGTCTGCCCATCTTAAGATAGAAGTTAGTCGGTATGCATTTTTGGAACTTCCCTCATTGTGGAAACGCTGCATATATAGCATAGTATTTACTGTATTGTAAATTTGTTTTGAAAAGAGCAACCGCCGAGTTTCTTGCTGGTTCTTCTCAGCATTCCGAACCAGTGGTAGATTCATCGACTATTCAAAAGCACTTGTAAAAGTTTATTTGAATAAAAAATATTTCTATTCTATTCTATTCTATTCATGCAAGAGACTTTTGTCCAGCGGTGGGCATCTTTTGATAACCCAATTGGAACCATTTGTGTCAATATTTTAAAAAATAATTCACATTTACAGCTTCCGATGGATAGCTCACATAAAGGACCTATTATTCAAATGCTGCCAATACCTCGAGGAGCTAAAACCCGAGTCCCCCATAGACATGCAGAGTATACTCATTCACCTGCACACCTTGCTGGCCTTCACCGCTACCAACACCTGGGCTCTGACGAGGCTCAAGAACTTTGAGAAGCTTCGGGGTGGCATGACCCAGCTGTGCGCTAATGTTATGGGTTCGCTTTTTCATAGAGGCTATTATTTGACACTAAAGGTAATATCATTTTGTAAACAAGTGGTTATACAAAAAATTTGATTTTTATGACACTAAAATCTTACAAAATATTTTGAACTAGATGATGCTCACAACTTTTCCGTGTGATGAAGGTTTTTAATTCCCGCAGGAACTCCTTAATTTTCTGGGATAAAATGTAGTCTATGTGTTTATCCTGGGTATGAGCTATCACTTTTCCAAATTTCAGCCATATTGGTTCATTTGTTGTGGCTTGAAAGAGTAACAAACATCCATCCATCCATACATACATCCATCCTCACAAAGTTTTGCATTTAGAATATACTTTGTAGGATAAATAAGTTTTACAGCAAAACCTTATGAAATCCCAGAAGGATAGTAAACATTTTTCTTTTAAAAATTATGCTTATAAATTATGCTTAAATTATATTTTGCCGAATATAATAATTTCCATTCAAAGCTAAATAGAGTATTAGATACTGTTGGTATTGTGGTACTACACCCTATTTCCTAGTCTCACTACTAATATTATAAATGTGAAAGTTTGTGAGCATGGATGTATGGATGGATGGATTGGTGTTTGTTACTCTTTCATGTTACAAATAATGACATTATTTGGCTGAAATTTAGAATGAAGATAGCTCATACCCAGGATTAACACATAGGCTACTTTTTATCTCGGAAAATTACGTACTGCCTGCTGGAATTAAAAAACCTTAATCCACGCGGACAAAGTCATGGGTATCATCTACTTTTTAATAACTTTATTTTGAATAAAAACTTTGTTTTGCAGTCACTACTACTCAGAGGTTTGTGCCGTGAGAAAGTGAGTCTGAAGAATATATCGTTGACAGCCATAGTAACACTTGCGCTGAGGCCGCTGGTGTCTGCGCAGTTCTCTGAGAAACTACTTACTATGTACATCATACAGATACTTTCTGTGCCTACATTAGTCTTCCATATGCAGCAGATATCACCTGAGGTATGTGAAATTTTTAAAGTTACACAGCTTGGTATATGTACATGGGATTATTACCCTGATAAGATACTTTTTTATCCTTAGGATTAGAATAGAATAAAACAAACATTGGTTGTCTGTAAAGTTGTTTTACGGACGATTGTTTTACGTGATAACGTCATAAAGAAACATTGACGTTGACTGGCGGGCGGCACAAGCCGTGCCTCTCTATCGCTTGTTCCGCGCTCTCGCTTGCACCCTCAGGCTCAGGCGGAACGTGACACTTTTTCGTGCGTGCAGCCGGTGTTCATCGATTTATAAGACGTTATCACGCCAAAAGTTTTAGAACGAAGTTCCTTATCAAATGTTACGGACTTGGCGGACGGGGACTAGGCGAAAAAAGTGTAAGAATTTTTCCGTCACGACTTTTGTGTGCCTTCGTTTATTACATGTTTCGTCATACCTTTGGTAGCGTAGCGGCTAAACGAAGGAGTGAAACTATCGGTTCAGGAGTTCGAATCCTGACTTCAGATTATTATTTTTTATTTTATTTCATTTATATCATATAATTTACATTTTTAAATATTTGATTATAAAAAAAAACATTTAAAAATATAAAAAATAGCGGTCCACCGGCCTCGGGAACAGGGTCCAAGCAACCGGCGGTCAGGGCCCCAGAGAGAGGAACCTCCTGACTATGCGAGCCGTGTCCAGGAGAACAGCCTTCTGGATCTGGCCCTTGACCCAGCTACCTAACGAGAGCCTCGAAAGATGTTGGTCGAGGCTCTTGGCTATAAGACCATTAGCGGTGACGACTATCGGTACAATGATTGCTGAGTCTACATTCCACATGGCGACAACCTCGTGCGCCAAGTCGAGATACTTGGTGAGTTTCTCTTTCTCGGCTTTCACGAGGTTCTCGTCATGCGGGACAGCAACATCAACAATCATTGCACGGCGCTCTGATCGATCTATCACCACTATGTCAGGCTTATTGGCTACAATAGTCCTGTCTGTAATGATAGATCGATCCCAGTACAGTGTGATATGACCATTTTCAAGAACTGGGTCGGGCACATACTTGTAGTACGGTACCTCCGATTCCACAAGATTGTATTTCAAGGCAAGTTGCTGGTGGATAATCCTGGCCACTTGGTTATGTCTGTGTAAGTATTCGCCGTTAGCCAGATGAGAACAACCAGAGACAATGTGACGGATAGTTTCTCCAGGACGGCGACATGCCCGACATATGTCTACCGTTCCATCCTTCACTATGTATTTTCTGTAATTGTTCGTCATCATGATCTCGTCCATAATTGCACATACAAACCCTTCGGTTTCCCCAAAGAGGTCACCAAAGCGCAGCCAGGCCACGGACGCTTCAAAGTCAACATCAGGCCCATGGAGGGCCCGATAAAAGCGTCCGTGAAGCTCCTTACCTTGCCATACAACCCTGCGGTCATTGGTACTGAGCACCACAGGTATGCGCCAGTTCTCTTTAGCCAAGGAGAGCGGCGTCAGACCCCTGTCCACTGCGACCACATCGCGATGCATCTCCGTCTCGGCGTGGAGAAAGTACTCCCTGAGACTGCACACCTCGCGGTTGTGGAGGGTTTTGGCATTCAAAAGGCCTCTTCCCCCACACTTCCGCGGGATGTACAGCCTCATCACCGAGGAGCGCGGGTGATGCATCCGATATGTGGTCAGCAGTGCACGAACTTGTCTGTCCAGGGCGTCAAGCTCAGTCTGAGTCCACCTGAGTATGCCGAAGGAATACATCAAGACCGGCATGACCCAACCGTTGAAGGCGCGCACCTTATTGCCGCCCGACAAAAGGCTTTTCAGCACTTTCTTCAGGCAGCCAAGGAAACGCTCCCTCACCGACTGCCTCATGTTGGCCTCTCTGATACCTAACGCCTCCGCCATGCCTAGGTATTTGTAGGTTTCAGTTGGGGGGAGCGATCTGAGGTATATGGAATCCGAGAGCTCAACACCCTCAGATTCCACAATCCTCCCTCGTTTTACATGCATGACCGCACATTTTTCCACACCAAATTCCATCCTAATGGAATCACTAAAGGCTTTAGTTACCTTTAGTAACTCTAGTAGATGTGATTTGTTGGGGGCAATGAGTTTTAGGTCATCCATGTAAAGGAGGTGTGATATAACCTGACCACCTCTCCTCAACCGGTAAACTAGCCCTGAATTCTCCAAGAGAGTGCTCAGAGGATTCAGAGCCAGGCAAAACCACAAAGGACTGAGGCTATCGCCCTGGAATATGCCTCGCTCAATCCTTATAGGCTCCGCGTTCCCCAGGGTCCGGCGACACCCTGGATAGTGAAGGACTGTCCTCCACTGCCCCATACACGTCTGTAGGAAGGCGCGTAGTACTGTGTTTACTTTGTACAGTTCCAGCACCTTCATGAGCCATGTATGGGGCACAGAGTCGTAGGCCTTCTTATAGTCTATCCAACATGTCGACAGATCCTTTCGGGAGCGCCGAACCTGTTGACAAATGGCCATATCAATGAGGAGAAGCTCCTTAGTACCACGGGAGCCATTCCTACATCCGTTCTGAGAAATAGACATGATGGATTTTGTATTGATATGATCGTTAATTTTTGTTCTCAGAATGGATGTAAGAAGTTTATACAATGTTGGTAGGCACGTAATCGGCCTATAATTTTTGGGCTCCGTGGTACTACCTGACTTATGGAGCAGGAGGGTAATACCTGTTGTCAGAAACTGGGGTAGCGACTCTGACTCTAGAGATGATTGGAATTGGGATGCCAAACGAGCGTGCGAGCTGCGTAGCCACTTTATCCAAAAGTTGTGCAGCCCGTCCGGCCCGGGGGATTTCCAATTGGGCAGGGGACGGGCTGCAGTGGCCACGTCTTCAGGGGTGATAGTAACTAGGTCCATTTCTGGAATTTGATCGCACGCTCTTTCTACATCCCACGTCCAACCACCCTCAGTGTGAGCGACAGGCGCCGACCAGATGTTGCGCCAGAATGAGGTCATGGCTTCATCATCCGGTAGGCGCGTATCGGTGACACCTTGGTCAGGGTGTTCCCAACCTCGGTATACCCGCCTCTGATCGCTTCGGAAAGTGCGATTCAGGGTATATCTCTCGACCCGGCACTTGTATCTGCGAATACGGCTAGCCCATGCTGAGACCTTCTGTTTCAGGAAGTCAATGCGCTCAGTGACGCGCGCCTTATAATCTTGAGGGCTGATATCAGTCCCCAAGAAAGCGCGCCTCACAAAGCGCATGACTCTAGGGCGAGTGTTGCCCTCCCTGAAGCAGAGTAGTTTGCCAATGAGTGCTCGAGCCCCATCAATACGACGTTCGATCCTGCACTGCCATGCTGGTGCGGTAGGCTTCGGTCGTGTTGCTGTATCATTATTAATAAACTTTACATTAGCAACACGACATGCCGCAACAGCCGCGCAGTACAGAATCGAATGTGTGTCGGAAAGGTCTTCGCTGCTGTCAAAATAACTCGGCAGCAGTGAATCCAGGGCACCCATTAGCGCTTTGTTCTTATTTTTCATGGGCATCCGAGGTAACCGCGGTCTAAACTCGGGTGGTGAAGATCTATATTCCCGAATAGCACTCTCCAAAGCACTCCTCAATTGTTCACTACACTGGGTACTTACATGTGCAGCCCCGCTATCCTGTCCCTCACCAGCCTGAGTGGGCTGCAGCGAAATCGCATGAGCAGTTTGCGATTGTGCTGGAGCTTGCGGTGAGGGGGGGGGTAGCGCGGTTACATTGCAGTTCAGAGCGAAGCCGATCAAGCACGGCGCTGTCCAGCATGTGATTACGCTGAATAACCCGCACCTGGTCCGACAGTCGCTGAGCCGACACATTGAGAGCTGGTTCAAGGACCTGAAACAAAGCATGCATCCTAGCACGGTACGCGGTCATGTTGGTTCCACCCTCAGTAGCCCCTAAGTATGCGCGCATGACATTTTCATTAATGGATGTTGTCCACCTCATGCGCGACACACTACCGCCGGATGCGGGGACCCTATCAGAAGCCGGTGGGCCTCGGGATCCCAAGCAAGTCGGTGGCCGGCCTCTCCCACGACGATGTACTGGTGGTGGCGACGTCGGCGGGGAGAAAAACTCGTCGCTCGAACTCGACGCAACTGCAGCATTGGGCGTGGTCCCGGGTGGCTGCGAGGCGGAACTGAGCGACGAGTCCGGGGGTGGCGTTTGTGCGTTCCGTGCTCTGGATCGTGTCAGCATTCTACATTATTAATTCGTGCAATTTCTTTTGTAGTCTTTCAGGCATCTAATGACAGGTTGTGTCAGTTATGTTTCGGACTGTTTTGATTTTCTTTGTTTGCTCTTTCATGGTTTCTTGTTCTAATTAGTTTTCACTATGGTAAATTTATTGAATTAAATCGAAAATTCTGTTGAGATCGGTTTTATAATATTTATTTCGGCAAAAATGTAACGGCGAAAAAATATGATGTATGCTGACATTCAGGGTTGCCAGGTTATTTTATTTATTATTAAGAACTGCTAAATAAATTGGAGCGATTGCAAAACTTGTGCATCCGATTTATATTTGGCCTCAGAAAGTACGATCACGTCTCCGAGTATCGTAAAAAGTTGAATTGGCTTCCTATAAGGTACCGGCGAAATCTTCATGTCCTCTCTCTCCTTTATGCTACTCTCTATCATCCCTGGTCACCACCCTATCTCAAAGAGCGCTTTAAATTCCTTAACTCTTTTCTTTATAACTACACCCTGCGTTCCCTTTCCGATAATCGTCTGAAAATATTCAAAGGTAACACGTGTTGTTTTTCGGAGTCTTTCACCAAAAAAGCAGCTGTGATGTGGAATGAACTCCCAGCTGAAATTAGACGAGCTCAATCTTTGACCGTTTTTAAAAAAAGCCGTCTCAAGCAACACTATCTTTCCAAGCTTTAAAATTGAGTAGGTACTAATAACATGTTTGTGTGTCATACTTATGATAAGTATATTCATAGTGTATGTATATTTTATATATATATATATATATATATATATATATATATATATATATATATATATATATATATTTATATATTATTATGTATGTGTTGTATATATGATTATATTCTTATTTTAATGTATTTTGGTATAGTTTGTATCTATTAGAGTGTATGTAAGTATGTTTAATAATTAAACTAGCGGCACGCTATGATGGCCGGTTTGACGTTTGTCCGCTCATGAAGTTCCGTATTAATTGATAACGACTTTGAAGGAAATAATTGTATTACTTTATTGACGATAGTGATGTGCAGAGATTCATAAATTTTATCGAATGTAGTTTTAGGTTTAGGACTCAAAATTTATTTATTAAATTGATTTCTAAAATGTATACAAGTGTAAAAGTGTGTGTGTAAAAATGGCGTAGATGCAAACATGAATATGTTAAAAGCGGAATTAGTACGTCTTTTAAAAGAAAACAAACCAACCAAGATCCGATACGTCATTGACGAAATAGCATTAGAACATGGGCACAGAGTTATACGGTTACCGCCTTACCATTGTGAGTATAATGCGATTGAGTTGGTGTGGGCTCAAATTAAGGGATATGCTGCAAGACACAATACAGAACCCCCATTTACCACAAAAAAAATGCTAAAATTATTAGAAGAAGCTTGTGAACATGTGACTAAAGGAGACTGGGAAAAGGTTGTGAATAGAACTGTTAAATTAATAAGGGAAGATTATGAAAGAGATGTGAAAATAGATAATATTATAGAAAACGAACATATAATTATTAATGTAGGTGATGATAGCAGTGACGACAGTGAAAATAGTAGTATGGACGAATCTGATTAATTATGGCCTTTTGTGGCACCTTTTTTGGTATCTTTTGTATTCATATGTTTCTTGTGTGCATATAAAGTATGTATATTCATTTTCATTCAAATATTCAGTTCGTTCAAATAAATTAAATAAACATATACATTTTTGTTTTATTAAACCTATTTAATCAGGTACAAAAACAAAACTTAATTGTTTTTTGTTCGAGAATAAATTGACATTCCACATCACTATTGTAATGTGTCAAACCGGCCATCATAGCGTGCCGCTAGTGTATTATTGTTTTGTAGTCCTATGCACTTATTGCGATACCCCGTCTCTCAGTGCATAATGTTCTCTAGTACAGGTTGCCTGGAAGAGATCACTCTTAGTGATAAGGCCGCCTTTTGTATTAAATTGTTTCTTTACTTATTGTATATTTTTTGATCTTGTATGCAATAAAGTTGTATAAATAAATAAATAAATAAATAAATTATTAATTTATTATTAAAAGGAACTTCGTTCCAACCAAGTATTTGTACTTTTGCAAAGTGATTTTCAATAAAAAAATTCCCACAAAACAAAACAAATCTAAATACCCTTGGACAATATTGCGGGCATCAGCGCGTATTTTACAATTAATATTCTCGCGCTTTACAGTCAATAGCCGCTTTCCGATCGCACGGCATGTTCGACAAGTGCGTGGAGTTCCTGAGCGCAGATCAGAACATGCGCATTGTGTTCAACACTCTGGAGGGCAACTACGCGCTGTGCTTGCTCGCCAACATCATACAGCTGGCGTATTGCGAGAGAGAGCATGCACATTACGGCACGTACTATCCTACATTTGTGGTAAGTTAACAGCAGTATGCATATCACATTGCATGTTCGACAATTGCATGGAGATTATGAGCCCAATTTCCATATTGCGAGAGAGAACATGCACATTATGATTTACAAGTCTTGTTCACTGTGGTACTTTATTTGAGGGCAGCGTCGCATGGCCTTCTTTCTGATATCAAAGAAATATACGAAGAACCTAGTAATTATAACACATTAAATAAAAAAGTACATCTTAAAACATTAAAAGAAATGTAGGGTTAACGGAGCAACCCTTTGTTCACTGAAATTGAAAAAAAAATTAAATATATTTTCTCAGTGAACATGCCTATACTAATTGTAAACATAGTATTACTTATGATACTAATGCAATCAACCCCAAAAGACATACAACTGTTGTCAGTGAAATTAGCTGCATACCTTTTCCTAAACCTACTGATTTCAATAAAGATATTTGATTTATTAGTTATTTCTTTTCCAGTTAGTGGTGAGCCGTTTCCTCGACAGCTGCCAGCAGTATGTGGTATGCAAGAAGGGCAACCTCAGCAACTGGCACCCCATCCTCGGCTGGTTCGCGCAGGGCTTCGACGCGTACCTACCCCCCGCCATGGGCAACTTGAGGATTCAACTGTCCTTGTTATGGGGAACTTCGTTGTTGAAGAAGCTACTTGGGACCCCTTTAAAGGTCTCTTGTGCTATTTTCTTGACTATTAGCTATTGCCTGCAACTTCGTCCGGAGATTTGGGATGTGTGGATCTGACATTTTAGTATCGGTCAATCGGATCTCATATGAAGGCTCAGGGGAAGGCTGACATCGAAAAGAGAGATTTTTTTTTTATGAAATCGTTTTTTTGCAATTTGCAAGACTGTAAGTCCAAAAAATTGACTCTACATGCCTACTTTCATAAAATCTTAATCACAATTATTGATTTATGAAATCATAGACAAATTATAGAGAATCATAAACTAATTAAAAAGGTTGGTGCGCCATTTGCAATACTATTAGTTTCAGAGACACTCGTGTCTGCTTACAGCGTCAAAATGGCGTCAATAGAGTCCAAAATGGTGTCAATTAAGTAGGTCCAAAAAAAAACCAGCTGCCTATCCAGTGTTAATCATAGACTCAGCAGTTGATTGAGAGAGCTATTCTCGGAGTATACCTATATGATGAAGTCAGAATGGAGGTCATAGGAGTATCAGAGCTGACATTATTCAAGTTGGTCTGGGAAGCTGAAGCGGCAATAACGGTGGCCGCGCGCTTCCCGCTCTGCACACCTCTTCATTTTTCCTTTGTTTGTTTCTTTTTCTTCAGAAATAATTGCTATAATAATCAATTCCATTATTTTCACTTCAAAAACACGAGTTTCCTTGCCGAATGTAGAAACTAAACTGGCAAGAGGACACTAGGCGCGCGGTGCCGGGAGGCCGCGAGCGGCCGCCGGCGGCAACGCGAGCCTTCCGCGGCCGGCCTCCTCGCGCATCTGCCGGCCGCTGCCATTCCGGTGTGAATCGGCCCTAAGGTCTCAAGCTGCTCGAAAAGCGACCGGAAGGAGACCGGCAGTGTCTGCACCGGTAAAGACATTTGAAGAAGAACCACCTGATGGAGGTTTATTTGTTTTGAAGGAAATGCTGGACGCGGGTATTACGGGGGAGGAGGGGGCGGGCCCCTCTCAGCCCTCGACGCCCGTGCAGAGCAGCAACCCCGCGTCGTTTATCCGACGCGCCATAGAAGCTAGGACCAGTAGGTGAGTTTTTATGCAGTGAATCCTCAGGATATTCATACCATCAACTTGTCTGTTTTGACTTATCAATTCAATTTTCGCTTGTGTTATATGAATAAAATCACTGTGATGGATATTACATCCAATTTACCCTAGTCGTTTTACAGTTTTTAAACCTGTTTCTTATGAACATTCTGCTGCACGGAATTATCTAAAAACAAGCTGATGCCCGCGACTTCGTCCTCGTAGATTTCGTTTTTAAAGCCCCTCGGAAACTCTTTGATTTTCCGGGATAAAAGTAGCCTATGTCACTCTCCAGGTCCTCAACTATACCCATGCAAAAAATCACGTCGATCAGTAGCTCTGTTGCAGCGTGATTGAAGGACAAAACAAAAAACCAATAAACAAACAAACAAACACACTTTCGCAATTTTAATATTAGTATGATGCATGCTATGTATGCTCTTATTTTATAAAAGTTTATTTTCAGGTCCAACTCAAGTAAAAACTTTAGAAAACTAGGATCGCCAGATTGTACAAAAGTAGCATTAATTTGTTCTATGTATCATACGGCGCTGCAAACTATGTCGCAAGTCAAATTAGATATATTAACTGGTAAGGAAGGTATTATATTTAAGAATTTTTCCCTTGCTTAAAATTAATAAGTGATCCGCGTTTTTGAAAGTCTTGCGGGAACTGTGAAATTTCCAGAGAGAGTAGTATGTTCCTTGTTTCCAGGATAAAAAGCCTATGTCCATCTCAATATCCCTTTTTTATGGATTGAAGGGAGAAAATGTATTACTATAATTATACCCTTTTTGTTCCTGGGCTAATATTATGTATTCTACTTGCTTGTGGAAGTCCCGTCTAAATCGGTTCTGCCGTTACACAGATTTGTCCGCCTAAACAGATAGACAGACAAAAATTAAAAAATCGACAGTTCTTGTCCATCCTATAACCTCCTTTTTATAAAGTAATTCAAAAATTAATACTTTTTGCAGGTCTCTGCAACCAGGATGAAATACTATATTCGTTGTGGCAATTTTTATGCACATTGGGACCAAATAGCGGACTGAAGGCTTTCCTTGATCTCCTAGCACTGAACACTAAGGCCTCGGCGCCGGAGTTTCAGATGCTCATTCTATTTAGCGATTGCATGACACATTATGTTACGTAAGTAATTTCAAAAGCATCGTCAATGTGGAATTCTTAGGGCTCGTTTCTGGGGACGCGGCGCGTCGCGCGATTTTTTGTTCATGGAGAGGCGTTGCGAGAAATGTAGCGACACCAGCGACTGGGCCCACGTCGGTGGCCGCGGCGTCACACGCGAAAACACTATCATATGGAGATATGTGGCTTCGTTGACGAAGACGGCGCGGAGCGTTGCGCGGCGCGTGGTGCGATACGCGGCAAAAGACCGTGGCCGTCGCTGCGCATGCAATGGACCCTTCTGCCAGTCTTGTTCGGATATCACACAATGCAAACGAGTGTATCAATAGCATCAATGGAGTACGATATAAGTACTCACCGCCAGAAACGAGCCCTTAGAAACTCTACAGTATGTATAAAAACACTTAAATCGGATTGAACTCGGATTATCAAAAATTCGCAAGTATCAGCCGGTCACAATGTTATTTAGTGGAATAATCGCACTTCTGATGTTAGAAATCAAAAAACTCTTTATTCATACACCGTACATAGAAGAACACTGGAAAGAAGTCTTAAACAAAAATAAAGTAGGACACAAAAGGAGACCTTATAGTTTATATAGTTGTGATCTTTACCAGAAAACCGTAGAATCAGGAAAACACAAGGGAAAATTTATTGCATGTGGCGTGTAATGATGTATTGGGTGCCCTGAACCTTCAAATTAATTCTTTTGGTTTTCCCAAATTAAAAATGGTATGAATTGTATCCATTGATTTCAGCATATTAGATGACATGGAAATGTATGAAAAGCAAGACCCATTCAAGTTGCAAGATTTCGTCAACATGTCGCACTTTCTGAACATGTTCATCTATAAATCCATTATAGGGCAACTATTTGGTAAGTACAAGTTGCTGCAAAAAAAGTAAAGTCCTATGTGTATGACCCTTAATTTATTGCGCATAATATGATGGCAGCGAAATCATTATTTAATGTCCTAAAAAAATTCAAAACAATATGGTATACAGGTGGGCTTCCTATTAAATAAAATAAAAATAAGTTTTGTTTTTGTTAGTTCTCTTCTTTTTTGTCAACCGATAGACGTCCACTGTTCGACAAAGGTCTCTTGCATGGACTTCCACAGGCTTCGGTCTTGCGCCGCCTGAATCCAGCGGCTCCCTGCGACTCGTTTGATGTCGTTGGTCCACCTAGTTGGGGGTCTACGAACACTGTGCTTCCCGGTGCGGAGTCGCCACTCCAGCACCTTGGGACTCCAACGACCATCAGCTCTACGAACTATGTCTGTCTTTTTATTTTAGATCTAAAAACGATCCAAAGCAACGAGGTGTTCCTGTCGCTGCACACGCTGCTGCTGGCGCTGTATCGGCGCGACTGTCGCCGCGCGTACGCGCCGCCGCAGCACTGGCTCGTGCGCGACATCCGAGACTCGCAGTTCATGGCCGACCTGGAGAAGGGCAAGAAACCACAGCAGGTGAGCCCATTCTCACAAAGGAGGATCTAAAAATGAACTAAAGCAGCAACGAGGTGTTCCTGTCGCTGCACACGCTGTTGTTGGCGCTGTATCGACGCGACTGTCGCTGCCGCAGCACTGGCTCGTGCGTGATATCAGAGACTCGCAGTTCATGGCCGACCTGGAGAAGGGCAAGAAACCGCAGCAGGTGAGTCCATTCTCACAAGGGAAGATCTATAAACGATCCAAAGCAGCAACGAGGTTTTCATGTCGCTACACACGCTGCTGCTGGCACAACTGTCGCGGTGCGTACGTGCCGCCGCAGCACTGGCTCGTGCGCGATATCAGAAACTCGCAGTTCATGGCCGACCTCGAGAAGGGCAAGAAACCACAGCAGGTGAGCCCATTATGACTAGGAGAAATAACACCGGGAGATTATAAAACGGAATAAGTTCATGCTCTCTGAAGTGGTAGTACCTAAACAGGCTAAATAAGATGGTGAGGTACAAAATCACATAATTACTCCAACTTAACTTATTAAAAGAAATGAAGTTATCGCGTTATTATATTAATATAATATTTCTGGTTTTTGCGACGGATAACCAGAAAAGACAATGTGTATTTTCATTCTTTTGCGTGCGTGATAAAAATGCGCATTCTAATTGTATTCACATATGACTCGACGTCGAGTAATCGAAAATTAAAGTTTAACTCAAAGAACCGGTGATATGGTTCAAATCGATCTATGCCATTGAATCATCTGAGCTCGAGTAAAAATTCAATTTTCTTGCGTATTAAGTAATCCCACTTCTGATGTCCGGTATTCTTATTCAATCATCGTTACCGCATCTAAAACTTAAAAATAAACAAGTACTTCTATCTGCTAACATATCGTATCTCCATCTTCATGCAGGTGCTGGTACAGAAGACACCCCACATGATTGCTCACGGGGAACGCGTGAGGTTATTTAGACGTGCGGTGGCCGATGAAAAGGTTAGTCGGGGATTGGTTTCATCATAACTTTATCTGGGTATCCATTATATTCGCCAACATTGCGATTCTGAACTGTCTGAGAACATAGTGAATACCTAATATATAGGCAGGTTTTCATCAGCCCAATGACTGTCGAAAGCTACCATCCCTGCACTGTTCCGTTTTAGCCCATGTAAATACTTCCTGCTAGCAAAAACATTGTCAGCTAGTGCTAGATCCAGTGCCTGTTCGCTGACCACTGTCTGACAAAGGTCTTTGCATTAATTAAAATTTACCTATGTAATTCGTACGTACGTCTTCTCTGGCCGTGAAGCCAGCGGTGGTACAGTCATCGAGTTACTTTCAGTCTTTTTACCGGCGTAGCTACGTTCGTAGATTTACATACCGAAAACATACCGTGCATCCTGAGGAGGCTGCACTCATCCCAGCCAAGAAAGTACTGCTGTTCCTGGTGGCAAAAAATATCGGAGAGGAATTCTAAACAATGCATCCATCTAGGAAACATATTGTGCATCCTGAGGAGGCTACACTCGTCCCACTCCAAGAAAGTGCTGCTGTTCCTGGCGGCAAAAAGTATCGGAGAGGAACTCTAAATAATGGTAGGCACAATGGACCGGCGAAGGTCGACGTGCTACAGGGACTTGGATCTGCATAGCCGCACATCAAAAATAGAATAGAATACGTTTGTAGATCATAGATGTCGCTCTACTATATTACGTCTCGCTGTAATGAGATAATTTGCATTTTAGGTTGTACTAGGTCTAACAGAACGAGCGTGTGGAGGCCGTTCGACGCTAGTAACCGTCCGGAGGAACAGACTCGTGGAGGATGGGTATAGACAACTGGCGGCTTTGCCGAGCAGAGCGCTGCGGGGTGTAGTGCGAGTGCGGTTCATCAATGAGCAGGGCTTAGATGAGGCCGGCATCGACCAGGACGGAGTGTTCAAAGGCGAGTTCTATTGGCACCATAGAGTATAGAGTGCGGAACAGACTGGTGGAGGATGGGTATAGGCAAATGGCGGCTTTGCCGACTAGGGGCGAGGCGTGGTGCGAGTGCTGTTCATCAACGAACAAAGCTTAGCTTATTTTCTATCTCAGTGGCTATCGTAAGATTTTTTATTATCTAATTGTTTTAGGGACTTTTGTCCGACACGGCCCCATGCCAGCCCCATTCTATAAGAATTCCCTAACTAAGAATTGTCAAACCCACATTTTGTATGACGAAATGCGGGTTTTGCAGTTCATAGTTAGCAACTTTCCATTGTTTTCCATAGCCACTGGAAATGTCAAAAATAGAGAATATGGCAGCATATGACAATAACGGGTACTGTATAGTATATCCAAATTCGTATCACTGTTTATTTCAATGAAATTTATAGCATTCGACGTGCCGAATGTTTTCTTAAACACTAATCTTCTTTGCAGAGTTTCTTGAGGAGACGATCAAACGCGTATTCGATCCATCGCTGAACCTCTTTCGGGTAACGAGTGAAGAGCGCCTTTACCCGTCACCTACTTCCTGCCTGCAGGAGAACCATTTGCAACTTTTCGAGTTTATCGGACGCATGCTGGGGAAAGCAGTTTACGAGGTAAGAAGACAGTTATTCCACTTCTGGTGTTGAAGATCCATTATCCACATATTTAAGTTTTGTACCCAAAGGATTCAAACGGGGCCATATTAGGCTCCGCTGTCTATCCTCCGACTATCAGCGGGATATATCGCATGTAGCGTAGTAGATAGATACTCACAGAATGTGTATTTCTATTGCTGCTATAACGACAAATAATAATGAAAAAATAAAATCAAAAATTAAGGAGGGTCTCCATACAATAAACTTTTCTTTTTGCTTATGGCCTATTTTTTTAGTGAACTGCTGTAAAGTGAGAAATAATAAAAGCGTACCGTATTAATGGACTTTTCCAAGGAGCTCTGCACAGATTATAATGAATTGCTGTAGCTTATTTTCCGTCGCAGGGTATAGTGGTGGACGTGCCGTTCGCGTCCTTCTTCCTGAGCCAGGTGCTGGGGCAGACGCAGCAGGCGCTCTACAGCTGGATCGACGAGCTGCCCTCGCTGGACCGCGACCTTTACCGCAGTCTGACCTACATTAAGCACTTTCAAGTAAGACAAGTCCTAAGAACAAAAAGTTTATATTCATCATAATCATGCGCAGCTACTGAGCGCACATCTCCTATATTTATATGATCAAAAAGTTTATATTCATCATAATCATGCGCAGCTACTGAGCGCAGATCTCTTATGTTTATATGAACAAAAAGTTTATATTCATCATAATCATGCGCAGTTACTGAGCGCACATCTCCTATATTTATATGATCAAAAAGTTTATATTCATCATAATCATGCGCAGCTACTGAGCGCAGATCTCTTATGTTTATATGAACAAAAAGTTTATATGCATCATAATCATGCTACTGAGCGCAGATCTATCAGAGAAGGGTTTTAGCCCATAGTCCACGATGCTGGCACAATGCGAATTGGCGGACTTTACACACCTTTGAGAATATTATGGAGAACTCTCAGGCGTGCAGGTTTCCTCACGATGTTAACCTTTACCGCGGAATCTACTAATATATTTTTTTAACGCACATAACTACGAAAAGTCAGTCATGCGTTCCCGGAATTGAGCCTGCGACCCCCGAAAAGGAGACCGCAGTCCTAACCACTAGGCTTTTATACGGCTGCTTTTATAGAAGTAGTGATATCCCGGGGGCAACCAGGGATGTACCTTTTGACTAAATTAATTTTTGACGATGTGGACGGACTTTTTTATGACGATGTATTAAAAAATATATATAATACTAGCTGACCCAGCGAACTTCGTACCGCCACTACTTATAAATGAAAAATTAGTTAATTTTCCAGTGGACCAAATTGTGAATCCATACCATCCTCGAATCCCCTTGAACTCACACAAAAAATTTCATCAAAATCTATCCACCCATCTAGAAATATATATATTACTAGTAGGGCGCGTGGGTGCGCGGCCCGCAAGCGGACCGCGGTTTTTCTACTCGGCAAGTAGACTTTTAGGTCTTGATCATTGTCTATCAAAAAACCACTCTTCCATCTTTTATACTCTCCGAGATAGACACCGTTGAAGTTTGTATGGCCGCCATCTTGAATCCGCCATTTTGGATTTTTTTTCAGCTCACTGCCAATTGGATGAGGTTTCGAGTGACTTGTTCGAGCACCCTATCTTTATTACCATGGCCGTGCTCCTCACCCACCTTCCAAACCCTCGATCATCATATGTCATCATTTGTCATAATGAAAATTCTTCAATAAAAACAAATCTTGAAAAGGAACCGTATCAAAGTCTTGCATGAATCCCGCCTCCCGGCTTCTAGTCTCATCAATATTCGCCATATATTTTGTATGAAGAAAAAAAAATTCCGCCATCTTGGATTTTTTTTCTATTCATCAAATAGACCTTTTGGTCTTGATCATCTTTTGCCAAGAAACCACTCTTCCATCTTTTATACTCCCCGAGATAGACACCGACGAAATTTGTATGGCGGCCATCTTTTTTCCGCCATTTTGAATTTATTTTCAGCTCACTGCGAATTGGATGAGGTTTCGAGTGACATTTGTTCGAGCACACCCCACCTATCTTCAATACCCCGGCCGTGCTCTTCACCCGTCTCCGAAATCCTCAATCATCAGCTCTCTCCATAATTTTCCTCTGAATGAATTTTTGTCCTCTATACGAAACCATAGGTGAAAAAAAAATTTTTCATACAAAATTTTACAGGAGAGGTGATCAATCAGTCAGTGAGTCAGTGAATCAGCACGAGCAGCTATATATATATTAACTAGTAGGGCGCGTGGGTGCGCGGCCCGCAAGCGGACCGCGGTTTTCTATCGTCAAGTGGACTTTCAGGTCCTGATCATTTTCTATCAAATAACCACTCTTCCATCTTTTATACTCTCCGAGATAGATGCCTATGAAATTGGTATGGCCGCCATCTTGAATCCGCCATTTTGAATTTTTTTTCAGCTCATTGCCAATTGGATGAGGTTTCGAGTATTTTTTGTTTGAGCACCTCCCACCTGTCTTCAATACCCTGCCCGTGCTCCTCACCCACCTTCCACACCCTCGATCATCATATCTCATCATTTGTCAGAATGAAAATTCTTTTATAAAAACAAATTTTGAAAAGGAACCGTATCAAAGTCTTGCATAGTTCTCAGCTTCTAGTCTCTTCAATATTCGCCGTATATTTTTGTATGAAGAAAAAAAAAATTCCGCCATCTTGAATTTTTTTTCTGTTCGTCAAGTAGACCTTAGGGTCTTGATCAGCTTTTGCCAGGAAACCACTCTTCTATCTTTTATACTCTCCGAGATAGACACCGACGAAATTTGTATGGCCGCCATCTTTTTTCCGCCATTTTGAATTTTTTTTCAGCTCACTGCGAATTGGATGAGGTTTCGAGTGACATTTGTTCGAGCACCCCCCACCTATCTTCAATACCCTGGCCGTGCTCCTCATCCGTCTCCGAAATCCTCAATCATCAGCTCTCTCCATAATTTTCCTCCGAATGAATTTTTGTCCTCTATACGAAACCATCGGTGGAAAAAAAATTTTTCATACAAAATTTTACAGGAGAGGTGATCAATCAGTCAGTGAATCAGTGAATCAGCACGAGCAGCTATATATATATTAAAGATAATAAGTAATAAAATTTAAAAATATTTTAATTTGAACGCCTGGGGGATCATTATAATATTATTGTTGTTAGTAATACAAAAACTTAACCTGAGATGGGACCGATTTGCCAGCACAGGAGCCATTATTTATTTACTTTTGAAACCACTATTGGACCAAATGCTATGTTTAAAACAATGCTTATTTTTTCTATGTTTTTCTTCTAGTTCGTGTGCCTCTTGGCAAAGGCCTCCTCCAATAGTTTCTATTGGCTGCTCATCTTTTCCATTTTATTCCTGCTATCGACTCAATTTCGTCTCTTTCTCTTTCCCTCTCTGTGGTATTACATGAACCATTTTACAGTTTTCCAAGTACTGACAATTACACCTGTCAGCAAATGGCCTCAGCGCGCTATTGGAGCTGGCCCGGACTTGGCGCAATAAGGATCTGCACAATATTCCAGCTACATATCAAGCGAATAAAAAATTTGATATGGAAATTTATTTTCAGGGTGATATTTCAACATTAGAACTCACGTTTTCCGTAGACGAAGAGCGCCTTGGCGAGATTGTGACCCACGAGCTGGTTCCCGGCGGTAAAGCGATACCCGTTACAAATGAAAACAAGTAAGAAACTGCTTTTAACATGTTCTCTTGTTATTCTCCTCTATAATATGTATTTATTTCAGCAGGCTGATTCTGTTAAAGCTGTGTTGCTACACTCTCAATTGTGGTGATTGTCTGAATAGGATAGTTTAGGCAATAAGAAATCGGAAAGCGTAAGTTTCAGTTCACAAAATTATAATAGCTATTTATGCAACTGCATCGTAATGAGGGTCATTTTAATTCGAGTGCTGTTTTTTGATACGAGGCTTGCCGAGTATCAAAATAGGATAGTACGAGAATTAAAATGACTAATTACGTTCAGTTGCATACAAGATTTTATCTACGACAAGGAAAATAAAATCATTAACAAAATACGCCGTAGGCTCAATAAAGTAACAAAAAGTAACTCCGTAAGCCGCCACCAGCCGCCTGTGGCGCCTCTGTCAACAAAAAGTAACTCCGTAAGCCGCCACCAGCCGCTTGTGGCGCCTCTGTCGTATGAACGGTACAAAAGTGCCAGAACTCAGAGCCTTAGCTTTAGGTATCCTATTTTAAGAAGATAACCATTTCGATTCAGCTCCCATACAACGAGCTGCATCGAAATGAGAAGCAAAACCGAAAGAGGATTCATTTCGATTCAGCTGTCAAATTCGAAACTGGAACTTTTCGATGTTGGAGTAGATAAAATAAATTTTATATTTTATTTCAAAGTTTTCACTTTTATATCTATGTTACAAATAAGCGAAACGTCAAACAGTACCCGCCATTACACTACGTCAACATGTCAGTAGTCTATATAGTTCATTCGCTTAAAAAGTTCGCACTACAGGTACAATACAAGGTATTTTGGAAACAATGTGAAAATAAATAAATACATTATTTAATCATTTAGTACCTTATTTAATTCATTTTTTTTACAATAATGAAACAACTGAAAATCAAAATACAAGTAGTATTAGTTCTGAATCATCACTTAATATAGATAGGCTATTATCACAATGCAACACAAACATTTAGCGCGATGCACTAAAGTACACAGCGGGTCACAGAAGTTGCGCCGCTTTCGTTATGGACCGGTGGCCGCATTGTGTCGGCTTTACAAAGCGCGCCAATCATTTGAGCGAACGAATATACAATCCAGTTGACTTCATCACATGGCATCTAGCGTTTACGCGCGGAAATTTAAAATGCAAATTTTAAATGCATTTTTTGCTACTTATCGATTGAATAAAATATTAGTACATTTTCTAGTAGTCTATTAACACCTTAGGATCAAAATAAGACACTTTTCAAAAAAGAGTAAAATACCCTATTTATCGCGTTCTTTCTGCGTTTTTAGCCAATAACGAGTGAGTATTGGCCAATCAGAAGCGATTACAATCGTCACACTGTTATGATTTTTTATAGAATTCGCGCTTTACTAAAGGTACCGAACCACCAAGGTGTGGAACACCCTTCCAGCATGCGTGTTTCCTGCCACTTATATAATTTGAGTACCTTCAAGGCAAGAGTGAATAGGCATCTTTTGGGCAAGCGCGCTCTAACCTAGACCTCATCAATGCTTCCCAGGGTTGATTGTCGTCAAGCTCAAGCCTATCTATCAATAAAAAAAAGGTACGAGGATGCCAAATGCGCCCTTGTCTAAGAAGGGCCTACAACTAACTCAGAAAGGTATTCCTTTTGCTGTGTGTTAGAACTGTTGGCTATAAGAGTAACTCAAATGCTTTTTCAAATTCTAACACCCCTTTCACCAAACATTCTTAAATCATACCCTATGTAGGAGTCTCTTTACGTAGGTGACTTCTGATTAAAATCCCTTACCTTGAATATTAGTTTTCAATTCGATGCCTTAACATGGGTAGCATAAGTATGTCACGCACTCTTTAAACATTTCTGTGGTGGTGTTGTGTGATGCGGGTTGTTACGTTCCCTCAAATATGGTTGAGCGAAGCAATGGATGGGTCATGCGTCATGCTCGTGAACGGGTTCCCCCGGCGGGAATGGGATTACTTTATGTCTGCCCATCTTAAGATAGAAGTTAGTCGGTATGCATTTTTGGAACTTCCCTCATTATGGAAACACTGCATTTATAGCATAGTATTTACTGTATTGTAAATTTGTTTTGAAAAGAGCAACCGCCGAGTTTCTTGCTGGTTCTTCTCGGCAGGAAGGGCATTCCGAACCAGTGGTAGAGCCAGACGATTCAAAAGCACTTGTAAAAAGTTTATTTGAATAAAAAATATTTCTATTCTATTCTATTCTATTCTTACCCAATGTCATTTCCACCTTTAGGTGTTCCCTAGAGGTTCGTGAAAACGAAATTGACAGGAAGCGTCACCTAACTTAGGCTTAGGTAGCCCGCAAAAGTTAGGGAATGTTGGTGAAAACGGGCGTAAGGGCGTATTTGTTACTAAAGTAACACAATAAGGCCATTTTTTTTGGTAATCCTTGCAAGAGCCCTGTAATAATATGTCCAACAGTGAATGTGTTGTCGCTTGAAACGATAGCGAAGTAAAATAAAATCTTGTGCTTGTCTTTACAGAATAAACTACATACACTTGATGGCACACTTTAGGATGCACACGCAAATAAAGGACCAAACAAACGCTTTTATCAAGGGCTTTAGAACGATAATAAATCCGGAGTGGCTTTCCTTGTTTTCTACTCCAGAGGTGAGTCATTATTTTCATTGATTTTTATTTTATATACCGTAAAATTTATGTGAATGCGCCTTATAACAGTGCTAAGCGAATTGACAATTAGCTAGTTTCCTAATTTTTTTTGGACATTGATTAACATAATTTTGTTCATGTTTATTTTGAAAAATAATTAATTAAAAAACAAGTAAAATCACAGTATCTTTTGTATTTTATTTTGTTTGGTCCATATTTCACCAAGTAATTTTTATTAACCCACAACTTGACATTTTGACAGATTGCCAATACAAAAACTGACAAAACGTCAACTTTATGACACTTCCGAAATAATCGGCCCTTTTGGAATATTACAGATACCAGCAGAACGTTAACGTTTTAAATGTGTCTATTCCATCCCACGCGTCGTTAGCGAAGTAAACCGCGCCCTCTGGGTGCACCTATGCGCCATAACCAAAAATTGAATTGAATGGAAATAGGCCCTTATCGTTTGGATTGTTAAAATGTATTTAAAATAAAATTCTATGAAATATTAAACGTTTTTGAATATTTTAGATCCATCATCACTTGTGTTTGTACCAATTCCAAAAAAAAAAACGGAACCCTTACAGGCTCTGTCTGTCGGTCCATTTTTTTTTCTTAGGAACGGCTTGAGGCACTAAGTTGAAATTTATACTGATTATAAAAGTCAATGGTTTCTTAATGCTGTGAAAACAAGTTTCTAGTTTAACTCTGTGTTTAGAAGTTACGTGAAAATTGAAATTTAAGTGGTATTTGTAGCGCAGTGCCATCTAGCGCCATTCCAGAGAATAAGTACTTGACCATATTCGCGGTTCGATACGATAGTATAATCCTCACAAGGTTCGGGACCCTCAGTGCGCGAGTATGACTCGCACTTGGCCGGTCATTTTTACTGGGGTGTGTTCTTTATTTTAGCTTCAACGCCTCATAAGCGGCGATAATGTCCCGCTAGACCTGCGCGACTTGCGTCGTCACACGCAATACTACGGAGGCTTCCACGATTCGCACCGCGTAGTTTGTTGGCTGTGGGACGTCCTGCAGAGGGACTTCACTGAGAACGAGCGAGCTATGTTTCTTAAGGTATTATAATTTGAACATTAGTTTGAAGTCAGTATAAGTGAACATCCTTCTTCTTTGTCAACCGATAGACGTCCACTGCTGGACAAAGGTGTCTTGTATGGACTTAAACAGGCATCGGTCTTGCGCCGCCTGAATCCAGCGGCTCCCTGCGACTCGTTTGATGTCGTCGGTCCACCTAGTGGGGGGGTCTGCCAACACTGCGTTTCTCAGTGCGGGGTCGCCAACTCGCCACTCGAGCACCTTGGGACCCCAACGACCATCAGCTCTTCGAGCTATGTGCCCCGCCCATTTCCACTTCAGTTTCGCGACTCGCTGAGCTACGTCGGCGACTGGTTCTCCTACGGATCCTCATTTCTGATTTGATCTCGCAGGGATAGTCCGAGCATAGCTCTCTCCATCGCCCGCTGAGTGACCCTGAGCCTTCTAATGAGGCCCATAGTTAGCGACCCTGTCCCTGTCTCGGATCCTTAAGTCATCACTAGCAACACTGACAACATTCGTAGCGTAGTGGAAGGTGATCTGGCCTTATAAGAGAGATTCTGGGTTCGGAATCGAATAATTAAAAAAAGAAGCTGTAACTTTTGTCATTCAGGTCCGCTTTTGTCATTCAGGAGTCCGCTAGGCGGCGCATGGAAGTAAACATTGATTGAGTGCGGAATTATTAAAAAAAATAGAAAGTGTTTATAACTATTGACAAAACTGTGTGTAATTTGTTGACATTGACCTAAATAAACAGTGAGAGTGTTATCTACAAAAAATAATAAGTAGTTAGTCAAAAATAATGAAAAGAGTGTCGTACTGTTTGACGATAAAAGACGTGTGAATTTGCAAATATTTCTTTACGAGAGTGATTAAAAACTTTGGAATAATATCAGAAGTGAAAATATATACCATAGAAAATCCATAAAATAGCTGCGTTAATAAATAGTTAGAAAATAAAAAATTCAAATTCAAACCACACCCTTAGTGGTCGATAAAGCTCTGCATCGTCAAGAGATGGCGGCGCTAGTCTACTTTTGACTACTCGGACGAAGGATCAACGACAATTTTCACTAAAGGCTCCAGGCAAACGTAACAAGGTCTTAAGGAGTCACCAATAGAGGGCATTACTAGTAAAATTCTACGAGTTATTTTGCTCAATCATGGATTCACCTAACAATATTACCTTCAGACCGAAAAAGCTTTTCAAGTCGAAACCATGTGAATCATTGGACAGCGAAGGGGTCAATATATCTTTTTGTTCCACAACCTCTGTATTAGGATATAAAAGTCTAGACTTATCAACCATAGAAACAAACAAATTAGAGGAAATGAAAGAAAAAATTAATAACTTATCCTCATTACTAGTGAGCACGCAATGTGAATTAGAAAATATAATTATAGAAAACAGTGATTTAAAAAAACAAATTGTACATTTAAATCAGCAACTAACCTCACTCAAATATCTGTGTAAAAGTCCGCTTTCTACTTCAAGCAAAACACCCACTTGTAAGAAGCAAAACAAGACCCTGCACTCAACGATCTCAAAGATGTCTTGCGATCAACAATCTTCGAATAATAAACTTACTGCTACAGAAAAACAAACACAAACTGATATTCATCAGACAAACACTTGTGAAA
Organism: Oeneis ivallda; assembly: GCA_029955525.1. Taxonomy (NCBI): domain Eukaryota; kingdom Metazoa; phylum Arthropoda; class Insecta; order Lepidoptera; family Nymphalidae; genus Oeneis; species Oeneis ivallda. The sequence goes on from JARPMR010000006.1 coordinate 23,074,614, forward strand.
ACATATCACATTGTCCTACAGTACCATCGGTGACTAATAAAAATTTGGAAACAAACAAATACAGACAATATTCTGCATCTTATAAGAAAACTGCATACATAGTGGGAGGCAGTCAATGTATTGGCATGTCAGACATACTCAGAAGATTAAGACTAAATACCCAATATGAGCAATTGCAAGTAAAGTCATTTATCAAACCAGGAGCCGATACTGAGGAAATTTTGAAGACCTTTGTATTATTTAAAATCACTTCGCAAGATAAAAATATTATACTGTGTTGGACAACATGACAAGAACCCTATGAAAGTTATGGCAGAACTTTATGCTTTTCTTAAATTAAACTGTTTGAAATGTCCTATTTTAGTAATTGGTATTAATGAAAATATTTACTTGAATGAGTGGAAGTTAAATGATTTACTTAAAACAACATGTAAAAACTTTAACGAAAATTGCTATTTTATAAATTACAGTGATGTTTCTAGGCAAAGTATATACCAATTGTGTAAAAATATTAACTTTGTTCTTGATCAGCATTATTATGACACAAAATATTTAAACTTCATGAAGCTTAAATACTCTCAAACTAGTGGAATATCTAGAGTTATGCAGGGGGGGGCCAATATTCACAACATCTTATAAAGATAATAAATATATAAAAACGATTCAAAATCCCAAAAGAGGCACAATTCCATATTATTTTAAAGCTAAAATCCATAATAATCGATGCGAGAATAGTCAAAAAAATACAGAAAATAAAATGCAGTCAAAAATTACTTCATACTTTCCGGTAATCCAAAAATATAAATCTATGAATAACGAAATACCATTTTTTCGAGACTAAAGTAAAAACGGTCTTTAGAATTATGCATCAAAACATCGCGAGCGTATGTAGTAAAAAACATTTACTGGAAATTACTCTTACCCAACTTTATGATGATGGAAAACAACCAGACATTATATGTTTAACTGAAACTTTTATTGAGCGCGGTTCTGAATTAAATATCAACATAAATAGCTACAATTTAGCATCAGCATTTTGTAGAATAAAAAAACAAAAGCGTGGAGGTGTTTGCATTCTAGCGAAGAAAGGTTTAGATTTTGATTCCTTAGATTTGATAAAACAATATGCATCGGACGAAATATTTGAATGCTGTGGTATTAATATTCCAAGTTGCAATATGATTGTGATTTGTCTGTATCGCACACCAAACTCGAGTGTATCGTCGTTCTTGAATACTCTTGAGCTTACCCTTCATGATGTTTGTACCAAGTATAGTAAGAAAAAAATTGTCATTGCTGGTGACTTAAATATAAATATTTTAAAAAATTCTACAGAGACTAGTATGCTATTTGACATTGCAAAAAATCATAACTTGACATTTCATATTGATAAACCAACAAGGCAAAATACATGTATAGACATTATCATGAGTAACATATCCAGTGCACGAGGCGAACTTCTCAATTTAGGTTTGTCGGATCATGACACCGCACAAATGTTGTATGTGCCAGTGAATAAACCTAAGGAACTCGTAAATTACTATTTTATTTTTAGACGAGATTACAATAAAGATAACATGGAAACGTTTCGCAAACATTTACAAAGCTTATCATTTTCCGAATCGTATAATAACTCTGACTTTAATGTAGCATTTGAAGAATTCTATCGACTGTTTACATTATTATATTATTTATGTTTTCCAAAGATCAGAATAAGAATTACAAACAAAATCTCTAGACCTAAATGGATAACAAAGGGTTTAAAACTAAGTTGTAAAAATAAAAGAGTACTACAGAGACAATTTTATAAACATAAAACCCAAGAAAGTAAAACTAAATACTTAACCTACTCAAAAACACTAAGACGATGTTGTAAAACTGCTGAAAAAAATTGTAATGAGAAATATGTCGCATTTTCAAAAAATAAATGTCGAGCATCATGGGATATTATTAAAGAAAATTCTAATATACGGGTAGATAAAAACTATATCAAAGAAATAAATATAAAAGGGCGTATTTCATCTAATCCCAATGAAATTGTCGAGAGTTTTAATAAATATTTTATAGAACTAACCAATAAAGAGAACGGAAAGCCGTACAATACCAACAAAACAAACATACCTAGCACAATTTTTCTGAGACCTTATTCTATCGATGAGATTATGAATATAATAATGTCATTAAATAACACTAATGCTGCTGGACATGATGAAATACTGACAAAAGTAATAAAATACTGCAAAAATGAAATAGCACCAATTTTAACATACTTAATTAATCTGTCGTTCTGTCAAGGTTGCTTTCCGAATGCTCTAAAATTGTCTGTTGTCAAGCCGCTTTATAAAAATGGCGACAAAAGGCAATTAGGCAATTATCGTCCTATTACACTTGTACCAGTAATGTCTAAAATCTTTGAAAAAGCGATGCATAAACGTATTATAGATTTCACAAATAAATTTAATATATTTAAAAACGAACAATATGGATTTCAAAGTAAAAAATCAACAACGCAGGCTTGCTATAATTTGGTAAGTAAAATTATAAAGAGTATTGATGAAAAAGAAACAGTGATATCGATTTTTATTGACATGTCAAAGGCGTTTGATTTTGTCTCACACGATATCTTATTGAGCAAACTAAATGATTTTGGTATAAGAGGGCCAGCACTGGAATGGATACAATCTTTCCTAAAATGTAGAAAACAGTGTGTAGAAATAGAAAATATAAATGAAAATAATGAAATAGTTTCAATAACATCAACATTTGAAATTAATAATTACGGAGTCCCTCAAGGCACTGTTTTAGGGCCGCTACTTTTCTTATTCTATATTAATGATTTACCCGACATAACAAAATATAATATGACTCTTTTTGCTGATGACATTTCTATTCTGTTGACATGTAATAATAATGACATAAACAAATTCGAATCGGACATTAATAACACACTGATATCAATAATTGAATGGCTCGAGTTTAATAATCTATGCATTAACATCAATAAAACTAATTTTATTCAATTTAGACATTACAATAAAAGACATATAAATTTTAGTATTAACTATAAGGGAAATAAAATAAATGAAGTGACAGATTGTAAGTTTTTGGGAATACAAATTGATCAACATTGTTCATGGAAATGCCATATAAATTACGTATGTAATAAACTAAATAGATTTGTGTACGTGCTGCGTAGACTTGTAAAGACTACTGGTTTAAATACTGCTCTTACGGCATACCATGCGTACGTGTCTTCAGTGCTCCGTTATGGCCTTATAATTTGGGGAAACTCAACAGACCTCAACAAAGCATTCATAGTACAAAAAAAATGTCTAAGGGCTATTCTTGGAATGCCACCATATGAATCTTGTAAACCTGTTTTCCGAAAACTAAAAATATTGCCACTCCCTTGCATGTACATTTTGGAAATTGCTAAGTTCGTTAAAGAAAACCCCCATATATTTAAATTTAGCCATGATAATGTTGAAAAGAGAACTATGAGAAATCTGAATAAATTAATTTTTGACAGAATTTCAAAAACGGCACTGTGTCGGAAAAATTGTTACGTTATGTGCATAAAGATTTTTAATAAACTACCCGCAGAAATTAGGATGCTCCCACGGAAAAAATTTAATTATATACTTAAGAAATGGTTGCAAGAAAAAATTTTTTATACTATAAACGATTTCTTGCAACCTTTTCAGTAGTTGAAATTAATAATAATATTACTTAGTTATAAGGACAACTATTAACTATGTAACTAATTACAAATTTGCATGCTACTCTGTGGCGGATTGAAGCGAATGTATTATAATTGTTAAGATCTTAAATGTACTCAATCTGGCAAATAAATGATTTGAATTTGAATTCAATCCCAGGCACGATTCTTTGATATTTTAGAGACGCCTGATTTTATTATACCACATAATAAACCACAATAATACCTATTTTTTAGTTCGTGACGTCATGTTCCAAGCCTCCGGTCCTGGGTTTCGCCCATCTCAAACCTCCCTTCTCCATCCGATGCGTCGAAGTTGGTGACGACGAAGACACCGGAGACACTATAGGTAAACTTTTTAGTACTGTGCATTCCGGACCATGACATCATTAATAATTAATTATTATTATAGTTTTTTAAATGAGGTACTTTTTAGGATAATAATCGTTAAACCTGAGTCGAAGTCTCTTACTTTTGATTGGGTATGGTACTGTTGTCAAAATGTTGATATTCATTATTTATAATCGAAAATGTAACTTGTAAGAATAACATTTGTAAAAACAGTTACACACACACAGTAATAGTTGCTTAAACTGAAAAAGTAGATACATATCACTAATTTCGATGCTGACGTGTAGTTCGACCGCGGCTATAGTGTAAAAGGCTAACACACTCGGGCGCGATTCCCAAGAGATGTGGGTTCGAACTTCGAATCCCGCTGGCCTCGGAATTTTTGATATGTGTTTATAAATTTATTCTAAAATCTGTTTACAATATTATTGTGACTGTCCTATCAAGTGTCCGTTAATATTTTTATTGGAACGTAAGTTCCTTATCGCGCGGTACGGAAGGGGGCTAGACGGAAAAAATTAAGGAACCGACACTCGACATATTTTTGAAACCGACACTTTTTTGTTGAATGTGAATTTTGCATTGTGTTCGGTATTTTCGCGATACAACATTGGGTCTCCGTAGCCTAGTGGCTCCGGCGACTCAATGTTGTACCACAGAGTAACGAAGGTAAGGTTCATACAGAGGTTCGACGAAGCCGTCTAGACAGGGCAATCGTGCGGTGGGTGCGGTAAGTGCGGAGCGAGGTACGCTCCCGTGTAAACCTCAGTTACCTGGGAGCTATAGTAAAGGGTTGACATATTACGCTTGCGTAAAATTTTTAATAATCCTTCCTTACTCTGCCATAATATTATAGTTAATTAATTGAAATGCACATTATTATGTATTATAATTATATTATTACTTATGAAACGAACTCACTATGGTACATACAACGTGTGCTTTTGCAAATTGTACTTCATCTTCATACATAAATAAAGAATTACGTTATCATCTGTTTCCACATGACGAAGAAAGGTGTGCTATGGTTTTTATTTACAATCATTCCTATCTATATATTATACTCTATACCTAATATTATAAAGGAAAGCAGAGGCGGCTCGTGAAAGATCATATTGGGAGTTCACTAAAAAAAAAGAAAATGCTTACCAATTATTTGTAAATGAAGTCCATTCGGCGGTCCTTCTGCCGAGAAAAAACATCTATGACTTTCCTATGAAAATCGGAAATTGAGATTATCAGTTCTTTTTCGATGCTTACCTATCATGCACAAAGCGTTTAAACGGTCTTGCTTCATTGTGTTTCGAGTTTAATTTTAATTTAAGTTTAATTTTAATTGAAGTCTCAAGTCTAAAGTTTTTTCACAGTTTTTTATAAAATTTACGTTATATTGTTCCATTTTAATCGCCTACACTATTTACATAAATCACAGTCTTTTTCACATAAATACACAACACAATATGTACACTATTTAAAACAACAATACAGATTTTCCAGCCACTGTACAATGATCCGACGCACTCGCGAAGAAATCAAAATAAAACTTTCGTATTTTGTGTTTTGTTTACATCTTACCGGCATAAAGGGGTTGCGGCCCCAGGTTGATGGTGCTCAAACTTCTTGTTTTCGTGTATAAGCAACTATATAACTATCATATAGTATAGCTTTTAAGTCTAGTATAGTATAGTTTTAATATGTTTATAAATGTTTATTTGCATGTGGCGGAGTTGATTTGCATGCGACCGCTGAAGCGGCCAGCAAAGAAACTGGTTTTATTATTGATTCAACTACCTAATAATATTTTAACTACAAATTTATTTTTAATTTTTGGTTATTGATTAATTATTATTGTTTATTGTTATGTTGATGTGAAATATAGTACAAATTATAAATATTAATAGAAATTGTTTCCTTGTGACAACCCTAGCATAAATTACACTGTCGCGACGCATGTCTAGACGCTAGCGGCATTTACGACGAGATCAAAGGCGTCGACATACTGATCTCTTCCTTATACTGTGGTTGTACCGCGAAAATACCGAACACAATGTACTCGAAAGGAACTACGTTCCATCCGGGTGTCCCTTGACACCTCTCAAGTTTTTTTGTTATTATTTGCCACTTTTTGCAGGTAGCGTCATACGAGGTTTCTTCACAATCAGAAAGAAGGATCCCCTAAATCGACTACCGACTTCGTCGACCTGTTTCAACCTTCTAAAACTACCGAACTACCAAAAACGAAGTACACTACGCGACAAACTTCGGTACGCCGTCAATAGCAACACTGGCTTCGAACTTTCGTAGTCACTGTTAGGAGCAAGGCACACCAATGCAACGGAGTGTAAGGGTACCGACGCACCGTCTTTTAATGTTAACACGTTAAATTTAGCTTTATTTACTTTGACATATGGTTTTCTATGGTTTGGTGGACGAATGATTTCAAGAGAACTATGTTCAGTCGTGGACGTCTATTGGTTGAAATGATGATGATGTGGTGGTTTTCGTCAGATTTTGGTCGTATGCGTTTTAAGCAGATGTATGAAATCTGTCACTTGGCCAGCGTGGTGGACTATGGCTTAAACACTTCTCATTCTTCTCAAACAAATCGAACCATAAACCGCCAAAGATAATTAAAAAAAAATTCAATATTCAAAATTATTTATTTCACGTAGGCCCACCTGTGGCTCTTATGACACGTCATGACTCTACCACCGGTTCGGAAAGCGGATTCTGCTGAGAAGAGCCGGCAAGAAACTTTTGTAATAAGTTTTTTATATTATCTTGTGGGCAGCCAGATGCCAAGCCGATTTAACCCATGCAACTTTGTTAGAATAGAATATAACATTTCCACAATGAGGGGAAGTTCCAAAAAAACGTACTACAATTCAATTCATGTTAAGACGGGCAGACAGAAAGTAGCCCCATTCACGCTGGTGTAAGTGTAAGGTGTAAGACGTGTAGCCCTATGCGAACCGCGTGCCGGCGCGTTTATAAGAAAGTTTCATGTTGTTTTCATTATACAAATTTCAACCCTATGTCGAACTAAATAAAGCTGTTTAAGTTGCTATCATAGTACACTGCGCCTCGGCGCCTTTTTACGCTGGCCCTTCTATATGCGACTGAAATAGTACTTACATTTTTAAACAAATGAGGGTTCGATCCACGAAATTCTGAATGAGGATATAGAAGTGGCATTGGTAATACTTTAAGGGTGAGATCTATAGATGACACTCTCACTCAGCGCAGACTCAAGACTAAGTTAAAACGAGATAGGTTTATGTCAGGATATATTTGTGGCTCATTTGAATTCTATCTAGAGTCATGAGCAGAGCCGTAGTACGATCTATAGATCTCAGCAGACCGTCACAGCGTGTTGCTTTTACTTACTCTATAATTACGCGTAAATAGAGAAAAATTAAACTGTAACGCTATGCAAATAAGATGCTATATGGATCGGTGAAACCAGACGAGTCGCAGCGAGCCCCTGGAGACTGGCGGCATAAGACCGAGGCATGTCTCCTATGTGTTGGGCTGGTGGATTAAAATCGTTGTCAACCAACACACGTCCGACCGCTGACATACAATATCAAGTTGGCCGACTATCGTACAACTAAGTTGCGTATTTTTACGAATTATTATCTAGTGACTTTTTGTCGCCAAGTGGAGTGCTATGAAGATATATTATGGAAGTGCGTCCACTGTAGAGACGAAACAATACGGCGACAAATAGTTCCAGCAACTGACGATAGTTAAAAATCCATTTCAAGAATGAGCTCGTTTTGTCGCCCAGTGGCATGCGGCTTGCCTAAAACAGTGGGCTCATCGTGGCGACAGTAGGTGACTGCGACAAAAAGTCACGGCGACAAAATATTACAATTAGCGGCTGGCCTAATAGGAAGTAATTTCGCCAATTATATAGTTGGACGATTTGGTTGGTTAAGAAGTGCGGGTTACCGTAAGTTACTATGCCTCTTCTTCTTCCTAGCGTTTGTCCCGGCATACGCCAGGGTCCACTTTCCTGCTAAGTTTCCTCCACTTTGCACGATCTAAAGCATCCTCTTTACGAAGACCGTTGGCGCGTGCATCTGCCTGTGCGATGTCAATCCACCGTTTCTTCGGCCGGCCTCGGGGCCGCTGTCCAGGGACGGGCATATTTAGGCACCTGTGACCCACATAGTTTTGAGGACGGCGCAGTAAGTGGCCAAACCAACGCAACCGAGACTCTTGCATTTTGTCTGCGATATCTCGCACGTAAAGTCCCGAATCGCCGCAGCGTGGGCCAAGTGTAACCGTAAGTTACTATGCCTATTAGAATATAAAATACTCTGCAATTTAGTTGTCCAAATTGAAATCATAAGTGTGCGGGTACTCTAAGGCTGAGTTCTATAGACGGCACTCTAACTCAGCTCAGACTCGAAACTGAATTAAAACGAGACAGATTTATGTCAGGAGTCAGGACATACATGACTCATTTTAACTCTGTCTAAAGTCTTGAGCAAAGCCAGAGTACGATCTGTACATCTTAGCCTTAGCCTCTTTTAGAGATTTACACGCACTGCGGTCTTGCGCCGTTTGTATCCTAGCGACTCGTTTGATCTCTGCCAACACTGCGCTTTCCGGTGCCAGGACTGCCAGGCCATTCCAGCACCTTGTGACCTCATAGATAGTCTATTGGTTGGATGAATTCATGCATAATGCAAATAGGTGTGTTATTTATGTGTTTTATAAGGTCTTAACAATATAGGCGTGATGACAGTAATCAAGAATCAATGAAATTTTGAGAAAAAAAAACGTATTTATTTTTCTATTAGTTGATGCCCGCAACTTCATCCGCGTGGATTGCATGGGAATAGTTGAGGACCTGGAGAGTGACATATAGGCTACTTTTTATCCCGGAAAATCAAAGAGTTCCCGAGGGAATTTGAAAACTAAATCCACGCGGACGAGGTCGTGGGCATCAGCTAGTAAAACTATGAAATACAACAATCCATACATATTGGATTGAACACCTATCAGAGCCATACGTCACATCTATCTTCAAACTTTGACAAACTACTATGAAAAACAAAGAGGTGACGTCACGAACGATGCCATGACACCTGCGAACGTTTTTGCTTTAATAAAACTTAAAATTGAAATGGCAATTTTATCTACCAAACCTTTTTTTTTGCTGATGTTAAAAATTAAAAAAAATGCTGAAAAATATTTTTTCAAAATAGTAGATACATACTTCCAAACATCAACTAACAGTTTTTCATAATCGGTCATCATGTATAATCATGCAAAATGCAAATACGTGGTATTCAGTGTTTTATGATAAATAACTCGGATATATTGAAATCAATTATATTTAAATATTGACATTTTGTTTATACTTAAATTGACATTATAAATATTCACACACCAGTACTGGTTAAATGTATTAGGCTCGATTTCCTGTTTACAATCATGTTGTACCTGCATTTTTGTGAATAAAATTTCATTTATTCATTCATTCATTCAAGGTGTCGATCCCATACCCAGGGTTCTAGTCTTATGAATTTCGACGTTCTTAATTTTGGTAGGCTAACACAGAACCCTGAACTAAATCCTAGAACTCTGCCTGTGAGATAGACGCCAAAGTACACAAACGAATTTTATGAAACTGAAGGAATTAGTGAACTCAGTCCAAAATTACTAATAGGTGTACATAGACAATAAACTGTTTGTTGTATTTAAGCTAGTGATTGTATGTATACGCGTCACGAAAGTTGAAAATCAAATAACTGATATTTTTTTTGCATGCAGTACACGAGCGTGCGAGCGAGATGGCATGATGAGTTCTGCCATTTCGTTTCTATAATCCAGTACAATACCTTTATTGTATAATTATGACCATTATAATTAACATTTACAAAGGACTATGTGGTAATAGCGATTTTATTGCAATGTTTCAACTTTCGTAACGAAAATTAAAATAGGTGCTGTGCGGCGTGCCAGATAGAAAGTCGGGAAACTATGCGTCTCTGTCACTCCATGTCATTACAACCTCTTTGTTTTCAAATGTGTTGCTATCTCGCTTGCACGAATGCGGTTAGTGCTTTAGTACTAGCGAGTTAGATATATTTTTCCGATTGATTTTCTATTTGGTATGTATTGTATAGTTTTGAATGGTGTTTTAAATTACAAATGTTTTGTTATTAAGAAACCTTCACCACTACCACATTTTGGCTATTTTGTAATTTTTAGTCACTAGTTTTTTAAAGAGGCATAATATTATAAATCGAATATAATTTTGTACATTATCAAAACTTTTAGCCTTTTATATATTTTAGAACTTCCTTTTTATGTAAAGGCAAGGAAAACCATCTAGATACTTTTTCATTTTTGAATAAAAAAAAAATTTATATTAGTAACTAATTTATGAACCTACTTACCTAAAAGATCCTCAATTTATTTTTCTAAAAAGAGATTTTTATTTTTTTATTTTTGTTATGAATTATGATCAGTGAGTGATTTTTAATAAACAACAAAACTGTAAAAAAATTGTAAGATAAGTATAAAGTACCGTCTTTATAAAAGCTGTAAAGGTAGTGACACATGTTACGAGTTTGCGCAAACTCTAAAGTCTTCATCAAACGATTGCGCAAACTTATAACGTTTGACTTCCTCTTAGTACAGGCACAAACATTTTATCATTTGATGGTAGAGCACCCCAAACCTACATACCGAAATTTTTGATGCGTTATTACGTTGATATTGATGTAAAAGTAAACTTTTGACGCTGAAGACTCTTTCATTGCGACAGTAATGTGCTATTTGCATTAGATTTGGGGGCGTGCAATTTTAATTGAGAACATCTCTATATTGAGTTATCATTGTGGAGTAAAGTTGCCAATTTGGATACAAAAAAGTTTGATGTTAAATGGCCTTTTTTCATATCAACAAGAAAGAAGATTTAATTTCAACTTGGTCCTGTTACATAACATAGCATCATATTATGATCCATAATATTATTAAGTTTACGTGATACAAAAGACGCCAGTTTTTAACATTAAAAGATAAATAGTCGCCAAAGATTTTCCATGATCTCCTTTGGTTTAAGACTTCCGCTTTCTGTAATTTGAATGTTTATTTTATTTTAGTTTGGAAACTACATTTGTTACAATAAAGGTTGAATACATTAATATTTTGTGGTGTATCGTGATGCGACAAAATGTTAATGGACACAACAATGTCTGTTGTAGCGAGTTATTGGTGGACCTACGCGCGGATGGATTTCAAACATCGCAACATAATAACGTCAGACTAATTTGGGTCTTAAAATCACCTTGTTTTAAAATCGTTGATCTTCTGCAAAGTACCTGTTAGGAACGCTATATGACAGATGTATATTATAAACATACTTGAGGCTGAAGGCATGTAAGTTAAGGTCCATTTTCCTTTGACGTTTTAGTGTTTCAATATTCGAAGTTGTCGAGATGTATCAAAACCTTTTTTAGTAGTTTGTTTGCACCTTTGTTGCTCAGCGTCTTTAGTGCAATGAAAAACAAATAATGCAATCTTCTCAAATCAATCATTCAATGTTGTATGTAAATGTAGTTAAATTTTAGATATATTTATATTAACTAAGAAAGTTTACGTTCTGTTATTATGATATAATTTAGTGCAATTTTCTTTTCGTCGTCTGTATTCTTATATTAAATTGTATCCCATAAATTAAATTTAAATGTTGAGCAAACATAGTACGTACATATTTTGTAGCGGTGTTTCCATTTTCACTATAATTTAAGGGCAAATTTATCCGGACTGATGGACACGGCAAGGCGCTCCCGTACATGTTGCGATTTCGGTCTAGGAAAAGTGGTTTTCTTACATCTATACACGGCCGCAAAATCCGAGTACTTAGTTAAAATTTGCGAAAGTCGAAAGAAGTGATTGACTTCAGCAACACAGGGTGCCCACAAAAGCACAAGTCGCATAAAAGCTGACCTTAAACACGTCATGGGCAAACTCAAACTGTAAATTATTCAAAGTTGGTAGTACTTTTTAAGGGTTTAAAAAGAACCCTGGACTGAGAAGCAAAATTGGAAACATTTCAAAGCGATTCGGCAGATGTAATTACCTAGTTGGGTCGCTAAACTGAAACTGTCAGTCCGGATTTGACCTTAATTTTTACTAATATTCTATACATACTATTTAGATCATTGTAAGTAATATTTTGTACTAGCCACGTAAATAATAATAATATGTTGTATAACACAATGTGATTCTCTGTGATAAAACAATTGATATTTATAAATGGCCGTTTTATTTCATGACCTAATAACTTTACGACTCTATTCAGAAACATCAATGTCGATTCACGTATGAGTCGAAGCACGTCAAATAGCATTATTGACCTATATTTTGAGAACGTAATTGGGCTGCGAGCGCGGCGATCAGCCCCGCTTGGGGGGCGCGCTTTCGTGCAAACTCATGCGCATTGGTGTTTCGAACAAGTCCAAAACCTATCTTTACTATACGATTCGGACGAATAATCGAGAATACTTTGTGAAACTTTGCTTTTTGTAAAATTTGCGCTTCCCTCTGACTCGCTCTGCGCAAGTGTGAATCGACCCTAACGCTACTTCTGGCTAGTCTGGAAAAAATAATGTGTAGCCAGTTAGCTACAGATAAACAATTTAAGTATGTAGCTAGTAGTATGTAATAATAGATCGCATTACTTATAATAATAATCGATACGATCGTGCTACTTATAGGTAATAATCTATTATCTCCACGCTGCATGTAGGTACCTACTTAGTACTTACTTCAATCTAGCGCCGGCCCTAGAATAGATTGATGGAATAAGATGAATTCGTTAGGAACTCGTAGTTTTCAATGTACCTCGTGAATTAAAAGATCAAATCCAATGTAGGTACTTTGTAACCACCAAAACGATGGAAATGACCTCTAAAATCGGCGACAATCCAGCGGGGCTCTTTTTAGGGTTCCGTACCAAAATGGTAAAAATGGAACCCTTATGGTGAGACTTTCTCCGTCCGTCCGTCCGTCTGTCACAGTCGATTATTTCAGTAACTATTAAAGCTATTGACATGAAATTTGGCATAGTTGTGTATAATAGTGGCCCAACATCATTGGAATAAAGAAAAATCGAAAATTATTTTTAGTTTTATTAAAAAAGGGGGAAAATCGGGGGTTTGAAATTTCAAAGTAAAATAAATATACCGAGTGGGGTATCATATGAAAGGCCTTTACTTGTGCATTCTAAAACAGTTTTTTATTTATTTCTATATATAATAGTTTTTGATTAATCGGCCAAAATGTAGAAAAAAATACCGTTCCCCCCCTTATCTCCGAAGTTTACCATTCGAAAAATCTGAAATAATTGTGGCCAATAGAGGTTTATGTATATTTTACAGGAAAAATAAAAGCAACGCGAAAATTATTTTAGTTTGATTAAAAAAGGGGGAAAATCGGGGGTTTGAAATTTCAAAGTAAGATAACTATACCGAGTGGAATATCATATGAAAGGCCTTTACTTGTGCATTCTAAAACAGTTTTTTATTTATTTCTATATATAATAGTTTTTGAGTAATCGGCCAAAATGTCGAAAAAAATACCGTTCCCCCCCCTTATCTCCGAAGTTTACCAATCGAAAAATCTGAAATAATTATGGTCAATAGAGGTTTATGTATATTTTACAGGAAAAATAAAATCAATGCGAAAATTATTTTAGTTTAATTAAAAAAGGGAGAAAATCAGGGGTTTGAAAGGACAATGGGCAAAAATGTATGGAACTTGGGCCAAGAGCCTCCACTGATGAGACTTGCGGGTTACGAATGGTCAGTCATAGTCTTCTGACGTAGCCCATTTGATTTGTAGCTTGAACAAAACGCAACTCACGCCACAGCCTTCGTGTTTATTATTTTCTACCGCCTAGAAAAACTTGAGCATTGAGTTCTATCACCCCCTCCCCTCCCTCCACCTCCATCCCCCCTCGTGCTAAGGGATATTATGTTTTAACAGTATATTTAACACAGGATAATTAATATATAGGTCAATATTCCTGTGTAAAAGAAGTGAGGTTATGATTTTTAAAAAAAATCATTACTTAAAAACTATGTACATTTCCGCCAAAGGGGAAAGGTGGGGGGGGGGGGGGGGTTTCCTCCCTCCCCCCCCCCCACCCCCCCCTCCCCGACCCCCAACCTCGTAGGTACGCGAGTACCAGTATATCTATACTTTACCCGTGAAAATTATGTACCTAATTGTAATGAATTAAAATATCAATTTCTCACACCCGAGCCTTTGTTTGTAATGACTTAATGAGTATGTGTACCTGTGCCTGTGCCTGTGTCTGTGCCTGAGCCAGTGCCTGTGCCTGTGCCGGTGCAACAAAACATGACCCTGTTTTTTTACCAGCACTTTGAGTCCCTCATACAAGACAAGTTTGTATATTTACCTACTAATAACGCGGTGACGGTGACGGTGATAATGGTGACGATGACGCGAAATCCATGATTTTTGCTCATCCAAAAAGTGCTCAACACTAAAGAAGTTTTCACTTCATAGTCCAGTCAAATAAGCTTAAATTTGGTAAGAATCTCGGAATTCGAGATACCCAGCTGTAAGTCTGTAAATACTTGTATATTGACACCCTAAAAGTGGTCTCAAAACCCACATATTATGGTAGGGTGTACGCAACTATTAAATTTCAAGGATTTTAAAATTTACAGATTTTAAAGAAGATGCACTTAATTATTTTCTATTTAAAATGTCATTAGTGCAAATGGGAATATAATTATATTATGAAAGTTTTTCCCTTAATTATTTTTTAATTTTAGGAAACGGTTATCAGTATTATTGAATATATATAGATTTAATGCATGAAGCAAATGATAAAATATAATATAATAGTTAATAAAAATTGACAAATATTTATAATCATTGATTTATCGATAGTTCATCAACTAGGTATATATGGCGCGTTTTCGACCGGAGGCACCGGTTGACCTGAAGTGATGCTGTGACCTCGCGCTCTCCGCCCTCTATCTCGAAAACGGTTCACCGTATAAAACATTTTTTTTAACAAAATTTGTAGAGAATTTTGTATTCTACAATATTGATAATAAATACAAATAGCAAAAAACCCATAGGAAATGAGATATTTACAAAAAAAGCGCAAAAGACCGATTTTTGTGACCTTTGACCTTGAAATTTAATAGTTGCGCACACCCTACCATATGTAGGTTTTGAGACAACTTTTAGGGTGTCAATATACAAGTATTTACAGAATTACAGCTGGGTATCTCGAATTCCGAGGTGAACTTACTATAATGACTGGACTATCAATAACAATCATTCATGGAAGCGGTTAAATCTCGAGGCCCTGTTATGTTTTTTGATCACGTGATTAAATTACAGAGAGCACCTTACCTCGAAAGCGCCAGTGCCAGCCAGTGCTAACAGTACAAAACTGGCGGCGATTTATGACGTCATATATTATTATTACCTTAAGGTACTGCGGCAGTACTAGCAGTCCATATTGAATAGTGATGTGAACCGATTACAAATTTGATAACCGGTTTTTACCGATTACTTTGAAAAAAAAAACCGGTTTTTATAGGTATTCTTAGGTTTTTTCTTATTTTTCTTAAAGATAGTCCTTGACTGCGATCTCACCTGATGGTAAGTAACGATGCAGTCTAAGATGGTAGCGGACTAACTTCAAAAAGTTCAAATTGGACTTACCTTTGCTGAGGAATGCTGCAGCTTGCTCCCACGGAAATGAAACCAGGTGGACACGTTTAATTCATTTTTATTTTTATTTAGAAACTTAATTCCAAGTAGTTGTTACTTTAGATTTGCAATAACACATGGCTTACATAACAGTTCTAGATGAATCATAGGTGTATTGGATAAATAGTGTACATTTTACTGTTGCACTGCACGGATTTCACGTTCCCTGATGTTTAGCTCGGCTGAGTATTTGCCGTGTGAGATGTAATCAGATAGTGACAACTGACATAAAACATAGCTAAGAAAATGGTAATTGGTTATATATAGATAAAGAACTGTTTATTTTTTAGGTTCCATTGGTCAAAAATTTTAAAACATCGATTTAACCTTTGTTGTTCTAAGAACCTTTAAGAAACTATTATGCCTATACTCTAAAAATTTAATTTAAATAAAACTTTACAAAACTTCATGTATAAATCGGTAATTAGTTTCTTTTATTTAATCTAAATAAATAACCAGCGTACACAGTCATATCTGCTAATATTCCGGGGTCTGCAACACATATAAAGTATTTCACATTAAATTATTACATACCTTATCGCTAATCACTATATACATAATATATTATCGCCTATCACTAATTACTTATCGCTATATTTTTTTTTTTGGATCCTGTATTTCGGAGTGACCGAGATTCAATGTGGGATTTGTGAAGGGCGAGGGATAATTCTTAGGTTCAGCATCAGTTCTCGACTGATCTTTGGGCTACTTGAACGAAACTTCAGGATAATTTGGAACAGCAATTTGTTACATAGAACTGAAAAATGATTTGATCAATAAATAGCCACAATAGCCATGGTCCGGAAACGGGAATTATTACTGAAAAACAAATCAAGCTTTAACGCTGAAACCCTACCTAAAGCCGTCTCCAACCACCCCAATAAGGGCCCCTGACCTCACATCTAATCATTTTAACCACAACACGACAGACAAACCACCATCTGAACGTCATCAAAATGTACAAATTAATTGACAATTATTATGACTTAGGCGTGTCAAAATATTTGTAGCGATAGTGAATTATCGCTACTCACTATTTACTTATCGCAAGTCAATAATTACTTATCTTATCGTTTTTCACTAATTTCTTATCTAATCGCTAATCAATAATTACTTATCTTATCGCTTATCACTAGTTACTTATCCTATCGCTTATAACTAATTCCTTATCTTATCGCTTATAACTAATTCCTTATCTTATCGCTTATAACTAATTCCTTATCTTATCGCTTATAACTAATTCCTTATCTTATCGCTTATAACTAATTCCTTATCTTATCGCTTATCACTAATTACTTATCTTATCGCTTATCACTAGTTACTTATCTTATAGCTTATCGCTAATTACTAATGACTAACTTACATATCCTATCACTTATTACTTATCTTATCGCTTATTAATAATTACTACGCGTTCGCTTCAAGTTGAGCCCTGCACCATAGAGTAAAGTAATCGACGTAGTCATAATTCCTAGTTCCATGTCGACAGTACGGACACAGTATAGGATAATATGCAGTAGTTTGACACCTTTGATCTAGATTCTAGTGTTACTACGCGTTACAAATTTCCCCTAGCTCTCTCGCGCTTCCCCGCACCGCACCTCAAGTCAGACCCACTTAGTAAACCGCTCGCGAAGCACCGCTTATTAAAAATAAATTTCAAATTCAAATTCAAATTATTTATTTGCACAGATTGGGTAGTACAATGGTGTTACATTATAACTAGTGGTTCGCCCCGAACTGAGACCTCCTGGTAACGGTATCCCATGATTATTCATTCAATCGATACATGACGACCAAACCTGACATTATTATTATGCCCGTTTTCACCAAACATACCTATATCATCCCCTAAATAGGAGTCTCTTTACGTAGGTAACTCCTAAATACAATCCTAAGTCCTAACATCCGTCCCAATGTCCTTTTAGGTGTCCCGTACAGGATCGTGAGAAAGAAGTTGACAGAAATCATCACCTAACTTATCATAGCCCGTAAGGTTAGGCAACGTTAATGAAAACATTGAATTAATAAGTACTAACGAGTGAAAACGGGTTACGGGCATCTGTACAAATCGTTATCTATCGACGCGAATAGAAAATATACAAAATGCAGTAATTAATAGTTTATTGAAGTTTGATATTTAACTAAACAATAATTTTAATTGAATAATAAGTTATTATTTTATGTAACTAAATAATAATGTTCGACGCAAAACTGTTTTTGGGATACCTAGTCGTAACTCCCTAGTTCCATGGAATAGTAAATGACTGCGCCATCTATTAGCATTATTGTGAAGCTATGTTGATGCTATATGAATTACTGATGCCCATTAAAAATTAAATAATCTCATTTCTTTATAATATTTATATAATTTTAGTATTTGTTGTTCAAGTACAGGATACAAGTAAAACAAAAAACTAAAATATGCTCGAAAATACATAGTCAATTCTCCTAGAGAGCGTCTTCAAGAGAGCGTATTAAATCTCCACTTTGAAAGCCCCCCCATTTCGTCAATTTTAAGGGAAAAATTAAAAAAAAAATATTTTTGTACTCGGTTCGAAATAATCTTTAACATGATATGTTACAATTTTATATAACGCGATAAATTTTAGTTACTTCGCATTCACTTCTATGAGAGCCCCCCCTGAAATAAAGGTTTTTAAAGTTCGGCCGTTCAGAGAATGCGTTCCTGACACGTGTCAGTTAGTCACGACAACTGTCACAAAATTATAACATTAATTGATTATTGATATAATAATGTTGTTTTAATGCTCATCAATTGTTAAAACGGTAAACAACCAGCAATAATATTTTTATCGTAACTGCAACGCCATTACAAAGTTACGTCGTCAGTTCAATCGCGACGTGTCAGAAACGCATTCTCTGAACGGCCGTAGTATATAATTTTTTATGCAATATTCGGCTGAAGGCCATCAGTTTACATATTATATCTAAATTTGAAGTAATTACGTTCAGTAATTCAAAAGTTATAAGACGGACAAGAGCAAATTCACCTAGTAGACTCAGAGACCTCGCTTCGCTCGGTCAATAAAAGTCCTTACAATCTACCGGATAGGCATGCAAAAATAATATTTAATAATAATTCTTATTCTAAGTTTACGTATTAAAATTTCAATTTATTAAATTGAACTTTGGATATTAGGAGTTTTGGTAGGTTTGGTAAAAAAAACTAAGAATGTTGTATCGTAAAGCATTAGAATAATAAACACTTTTTTTTAAATATTTTATATTATTTATACCAATTCGAATTCAATATTCATAGTTAAGACAGGTCAGCTAGTACTTAACAGATAAAACAATAGATAAACTATTATACTGCATCTTCTTATACTGTGTCTTTACTAGCTGTGGGTCTGACTTGAGGTGCGGTGCGGGGAAGCGCGAGGGGTGTAGATTTCTTTACTCTATGGTGCAGGGCTCAACGGTGCGTACTCCAACGCGCGTTAGAGCACGGCAGCGCACCGACAGGTGAGGGGCAGACGAGCCGTGGTCGGCGCTGCGACGCACCTCTGCGTGCTCGGCAGCGCACAGGCAGGTGAGACGCAGAAGCGCCGTGCTCCAACGGACACGGCAGCACACCGGCAGGTGAGAGGCAGACGCGCCGTAACCAGCGCTGCGCTATGCTCCAACGCGCACGGCAGCGCACAGACACGCCTCTGCGTGCTCAGTAACACACCGGTAGGTGAGACGTAGACGCACAGTGGCCGGCGCTGCGCTTCGACGCGCTCAGCAGCGCACGAGCAGGTGAGGCGCAGACGTGCTGTGGCCGGCACTGCAAGGTGCTCCAACGCGCTCGGCAGCACACCAGCAGGTGAGACGCAGACGCGCCGTAGCCAGCGCTGCGATACGCTCCATTGCGCACTGCAGCGCACCAGCATGTGAGGCGCAGACGCGCCGTGGATGGCACTGCGACAAGCTCCGACCTGCTCGGCAGCGCACCGGCAGATGAGCCGTGCTGAGCCGAGCTGTGAACGGTCCACCATCTAGAGCAAGAATGACACGCAGACGCAAGGCAACAGCCATCCGTATTTATAGCAACAATCATATCCTTGTAATCAATGCAACAATACAACTACAAGATAATGCACTACAAGATAATGCACTACAATACAACAACAAGACAAGACAAAGCCGAGCCGAGTCGTGCCCAGTAGAGCACCAGCAGGTGAGGCGCAGACGCACCGTGGCCGGCGCTACTACGCGCCCCTGTTTGTTCGACAGCGCACCAGCAGGTGAGGCGCAGACGCGCCGTGGCCAGCGTTGCGAGTTGTGACAGTCCTCTACGTGCTCAGTAACGCACCGGTAGGTGAGGCGTAGACGCACAGTGGGTGGCGCTGCGCTTCGACGCGCTCAGCAGCGCACGAGCAGGTGAGGCGCAGACGTGCCGTGGCCGGCGCTGCGAAGTGCTCCAACGCGCGCGCTCGGCAGCACACCGGCAAGTGAGGCGCACACGAGCCGTTGTCGGCGCTGCGCTCCCATACGCTCGGCAACGCACCAGCAGGTGAGGCGCAGACGCGCCGTGGATGGCACTGCGACACGCCTCTGCGTGCTCAGTAACACACCGGTAGGTGAGACGTAGACGCACATTGGCCGGCGCTGCGCTTCGACGCGTTCAGCAGCGCACAAGCCGGTGAGACGCAGACGTGCTGTGGCCGGCACTGCGAGGTGCTCCAACGCGCTCGGCAGCACACCAGCAGGTGAGGCGCAGATGCAACGACGTGCTCGGCAGCGCACCGGCAGATGAGCCGTGCTGAGCCGAGCTGCGAACGGTCCACCATCTAGAGCAAGAATGACACGCAGACGCAAGGCATCAGCCACCCGTATTTATACCAAAGCATGCTTGTAATCAATGCAACAATACAACTACAAGATAATGCACTACAATACAACAACAAGACAAGACAAAGCCGAGCCGAGCCGTGCCCAGTAGAGCACCAGCAGGTGAGGCGCAGACGCGCCGTGGCCAGCGTTGCGACGGTCCTCTGCGTGCTCGGTAACGCACCGGTAGGTGAGGCGTAGACGCACAGTGGGCGGCGCTGCGCTTCGACGCGCTCAGCAGCGCACGAGTAGGTGAAGGCGCAGACGTGCCGTGGCCGGCGCTGCGAAGTGCTCGAAAGCGCTCGGCAGCACACCGGCAAGTGAGACGCACACGAGCCGTTGTCGGCGCTGCGCTCCCATACGCTCGGCAACGCGCCAGCAGGTGAGGCGTAGACGCGCCGTGGCCAGCGCTGCGACACGCTCAATTGCGCACTGCACTGCACCAGCATGTGAAGCGCAGATGCATCGTGGTCGGCGCTGCGCAACGACGTGCTCAGCAGTGCACCAGCAGGTGAGGTGCAGACGCGCCCTGGCCGACGCTGCGACATGCCCCTGCGTGCTCGGCAGCGCATCGGCTGGTGAGACGCAGACGTGCCGAGGCCAGCGCTGCGACACGCTCCATTGCGCACTGCAGCACACCGGCATGTGAGGCGCAGATGCATTGTGGCTGGCGCTGTGCAACGACGCGCTCGGCAGTGCATCAGCAGGTGAGGCGCAGACGTGCCGTGGCCAGTGCTGCGAAGTGCTCCAACGCGCTCGGCAGCACACCGGCAGGTGAGGCACACACGAGCCGTTGTCGGTGCTGTGCTCCCATACGGTCGGCAACGCACCAGCGGGCGCAGACGTGCCGTGGCCAGCACTGCGACACGCCTCTGCGTGCTCAGTAACACACCGGTAGGTGAGACGTAGAGGCACATTGGCCGGCGCTGCGCTTCGACGCGTTCAGCAGCGCACAAGCAGGTGAGACGCAGACGTGCTGTGGCCGGCACTGCGAGGTGCTCCAACGCGCTCGGCAGCAAACCAGCAGGTGAGGCGCAGATGCAACGACGTGCTCGGCAGCGCACCAGCAGGTGAGGTGCAGACAGGTGACGCACTGTGACGCGCTCGCCAGCGCAGACAAGTGGCGTGCTGTGGCGCCACGGCTGGCGTTGCGTCAGGAAGTGACTCGCTCGCACGCACACCGACAGGTGGCGCACAGTGGCACCGAGGCTGGCACTGCGATAGTCCCCTAAGAGCTCAACAGCGCAATGGCGCGCAGGCAGCTCACTGCCAGGTGAGGCGTAGACGTGCCGTGGCCGACGCTGCGACATGCCTCTGCATACTCGGCAGCGCACCAGCAGGTGAGGCGCAGACTCCGTGGCCAGCGCTGCAACACACCCCTGCGTGCCCGGCAGCACACAGACAGATGAGGCGCGGACGTGCTGTGGCTGGAGCTGCGACACGCCCCTGCGTGTTTGACAAAGCACCGACAGGTAAGGCCATATATTAATGCTTATCACTAATAAAAATTATCTTATCGCTAAACAATAATTACTTATTTTATTGCTTATCACTATTAACATATCTTATCGCCTAAATCTTATCGCTTATCACTAATTACTTATCTTATCACAAATCATAAACGAGACCAGACGAGACCAGATGAGACAAGACCAGACCAGACGAGAATAGATGAGACCATACGAGACCAGACAAGACAAGACGAGACAAGACCAGACCAGACCAGACGAGACCAGACCAGACTAGATGAGACCACACAAGACCAGAAAAGAACAGAGCAGACGAGACCAGACTAGACCAGACGTGACCAGACAAGACCAGACGAGTACAGACGAGAGACCAGACGATAAGTAACGATGAAGGCAGACGAGACCAGACCAGACCAGACCAGACCAGACAAGCCGCTGCGAGCTTGACAGCTGAGGTGCAGACGCGCCGTGGCCAACGATGCGCCGTGTTCCAACGCGCTTGTTAGCGCACCGGCAGGTGAGGCGCAGACGCAACGTGGCCAGCGCATTGACACACTCCAAAGCGCATGGCAGGGCACCGGTAGGTGAGGCGCAGATACACCGTGGCCTGTGCTGTTTCGACGCGCTCGGCAGCGCACCGGCTGGTGAGGCGCAGACGCGCCGTGTCCAGTGCTGCGACGCGCTCGGCAGCACACCAGCAGGTTTGGCGCAGAGGCACTGTGGCCAGCGCTGCGACACGCCCCTGTGAGCTCAGTAGCGCACCAGCAGGTGAGGCGCAGACGCGTCGTGGTCAGCGCTACGACACGCTCCAACGCGATCGGCAGCGCACAGGCAGGTGAAAGGCAGGCGCGTTGTGACTGGCACACACGCCTCTGCGTGCTTTGCAGCGCACCAGCAGGTGAGGCGCAGATGCATCGTGGCCGGCGCTGTGCAACGACGCGCTCGGCAGCGCATCAGCAGGTGAGGCGCAGACGCGCCGTGGCCAGTGCTGCGAAGTGCTCCAACGCGCTCGGCAGCACACCGGCAGGTGAGGCACACACGAGCCGTTGTCGGTGCTGTGCTCCCATACGGTCGGCAACGCACCAGCGGGCGCAGACGTGCCGTGGCCAGCACTGCGACACGCCTCTGCGTGCTCAGTAACACACCGGTAGGTGAGACGTAGACGCACATTAGCCGGCGCTGCGCTTCGACGCGTTCAGCAGCGCACAAGCAGGTGAGACGCAGACGTGCTGTGGCCGGCACTGCGAGGTGCTCCAACGCGCGCGCTCGGCAGCACACCGGCAAGTGAGGCGCACACGAGCCGTTGTCGGCGCTGCGCTCCCATACGCTCGGCAACGCACCAGCAGGTGAGGCGCAGACGCGCCGTGGATGGCACTGCGACACGCCTCTGCGTGCTCAGTAACACACCGGTAGGTGAGACGTAGACGCACATTGGCCGGCGCTGCGCTTCGACGCGTTCAGCAGCGCACAAGCCGGTGAGACGCAGACGTGCTGTGGCCGGCACTGCGAGGTGCTCCAACGCGCTCGGCAGCACACCAGCAGGTGAGACGCAGATGCAACGACGTGCTCGGCAGCGCACCGGCAGATGAGCCGTGCTGAGCCGAGCTGCGAACGGTCCACCATCTAGAGCAAGAATGACACGCAGACGCAAGGCATCAGCCACCCGTATTTATACCAAAGCATGCTTGTAATCAATGCAACAATACAACTACAAGATAATGCACTACAATACAACAACAAGACAAGACAAAGCCGAGCCGAGCCGTGCCCAGTAGAGCACCAGCAGGTGAGGCGCAGACGCGCCGTGGCCAGCGTTGCGACGGTCCTCTGCGTGCTCGGTAACGCACCGGTAGGTGAGGCGTAGACGCACAGTGGGCGGCGCTGCGCTTCGACGCGCTCAGCAGCGCACGAGTAGGTGAAGGCGCAGACGTGCCGTGGCCGGCGCTGCGAAGTACTCGAAAGCGCTCGGCAGCACACCGGCAAGTGAGACGCACACGAGCCGTTGTCGGCGCTGCGCTCCCATACGCTCGGCAACGCGCCAGCAGGTGAGGCGTAGACGCGCCGTGGCCAGCGCTGCGACACGCTCAATTGCGCACTGCACTGCAC
Organism: Oeneis ivallda; assembly: GCA_029955525.1. Classification (NCBI taxonomy): domain Eukaryota; kingdom Metazoa; phylum Arthropoda; class Insecta; order Lepidoptera; family Nymphalidae; genus Oeneis; species Oeneis ivallda. Next base: position 23,098,881 of record JARPMR010000006.1, read on the forward strand.
CAGCATGTGAAGCGCAGATGCATCGTGGTCGGCGCTGCGCAACGACGTGCTCAGCAGTGCACCAGCAGGTGAGGTGCAGACGCGCCCTGGCCGACGCTGCGACATGCCCCTGCGTGCTCGGCAGCGCATCGGCTGGTGAGACGCAGACGTGCCGAGGCCAGCGCTGCGACACGCTCCATTGCGCACTGCAGCACACCGGCATGTGAGGCGCAGTTGCATTGTGGCTGGCGCTGTGCAACGACGCGCTCGGCAGTGCATCAGCAGGTGAGGCGCAGACGTGCCGTGGCCAGTGCTGCGAAGTGCTCCAACGCGCTCGGCAGCACACCGGCAGGTGAGGCACACACGAGCCGTTGTCGGTGCTGTGCTCCCATACGCTCGGCAACGCACCAGCGGGCGCAGACGTGCCGTGGCCAGCACTGCGACACGCCTCTGCGTGCTCAGTAACACACCGGTAGGTGAGACGTAGACGCACATTGGCCGGCGCTGCGCTTCGACGCGTTCAGCAGCGCACAAGCAGGTGAGACGCAGACGTGCTGTGGCCGGCACTGCGAGGTGCTCCAACGCGCTCGGCAGCAAACCAGCAGGTGAGGCGCAGATGCAACGACGTGCTCGGCAGCGCACCAGCAGGTGAGGTGCAGACAGGTGACGCACTGTGACGCGCTCGCCAGCGCAGACAAGTGGCGTGCTGTGGCGCCACGGCTGGCGTTGCGTCAGGAAGTGACTCGCTCGCACGCACACCGACAGGTGGCGCACAGTGGCACCGAGGCTGGCACTGCGACAGTCCCCTAAGAGCTCAACAGCGCAATGGCGCGCAGGCAGCTCACTGCCAGGTGAGGCGTAGACGTGCCGTGGCCGACGCTGCGATATGCCTCTGCATACTCGGCAGCGCACCAGCAGGTGAGGCGCAGACTCCGTGGCCAGCGCTGCAACACACCCCTGCGTGCCCGGCAGCACACAGACAGATGAGGCGCGGACGTGCTGTGGCTGGAGCTGCGACACGCCCCTGCGTGTTTGACAAAGCACCGACAGGTAAGGCCATATATTAATGCTTATCACTAATAAAAATTATCTTATCGCTAAACAATAATTACTTATTTTATTGCTTATCACTATTAACATATCTTATCGCCTAAATCTTATCGCTTATCACTAATTACTTATCTTATCACAAATCATAAACGAGACCAGACGAGACCAGATGAGACAAGACCAGACCAGACGAGAATAGATGAGACCATACGAGACCAGACAAGACAAGACGAGACAAGACCAGAACAGACCAGACGAGACCAGACCAGACTAGATGAGACCACACAAGACCAGAAAAGAACAGAGCAGACGAGACCAGACTAGACCAGACGTGACCAGACAAGACCAGACGAGTACAGACGAGAGACCAGACGATAAGTAACGATGAAGGCAGACGAGACCAGACCAGACCAGACCAGACCAGACAAGCCGCTGCGAGCTTGACAGCTGAGGTGCAGACGCGCCGTGGCCAACGATGCGCCGTGTTCCAACGCGCTTGTTAGCGCACCGGCAGGTGAGGCGCAGACGCAACGTGGCCAGCGCATTGACACACTCCAAAGCGCATGGCAGGGCACCGGTAGGTGAGGCGCAGATACACCGTGGCCTGTGCTGTTTCGACGCGCTCGGCAGCGCACCGGCTGGTGAGGCGCAGACGCGCCGTGTCCAGTGCTGCGACGCGCTCGGCAGCACACCAGCAGGTTTGGCGCAGAGGCACTGTGGCCAGCGCTGCGACACGCCCCTGTGAGCTCAGTAGCGCACCAGCAGGTGAGGCGCAGACGCGTCGTGGTCAGCGCTACGACACGCTCCAACGCGATCGGCAGCGCACAGGCAGGTGAAAGGCAGGCGCGTTGTGACTGGCACACACGCCTCTGCGTGCTTTGGAGCGCACCAGCAGGTGAGGCGCAGATGCATCGTGGCCGGCGCTGTGCAACGACGCGCTCGGCAGCGCATCAGCAGGTGAGGCGCAGACGCGCCGTGGCCAGCGCTGCGACACGCTCCATTGCGCACTGCAGCGCACCGGCATGTGAGGCGCAGATGCATCGTAGCCGGCGCTGTGCAACGACGCGCTCGGCTGCGCATCAGCAGGTGAGGCGCAGACGCGCCGTGGCCAACGCTGCGACGCGCTCCAACGCGCAGGCAGCTCACTGCCAGGTGAGGCGCAGACGCACCGTGGCTGGCACTGCGACAAGCTCCGACCTGCTTGGCAGCGCACCGGCAGATGAGCCGTGCTGAGCCGAGCTGCGAACGGTCCACCATCTAGAGCAAGAATGACACGCAGACGCAAGGAATCAGCCACCCATATTTATAACAATACAACTACAAGATAATGCACTACAATACAACAACAAGACAAGACAAAGCCGAGCTGAGCCGTGCCCAGTAGAACACCAGCAGGTGAGGCGCAGACGCGCCGTGGCCAGCGTTGCGACGATCCTCTGCGTGCTCAGTAACGCACCGGTAGGTGAGGCGTGGACGCACAGTGGGCGGCGCTGCGCTTCGACGCGCTCAGCAGCGCATCGGCTGGTTAGGCGCAGACGTGCCGTGGCCAGCGCTGCGACACGCTCCATTGCGCACTGCAGCGCACCGGCATGTGAGGCGCAGATGCATCGTGGCCGGCGCTGTGCAACGACGCGCTCGGCAGCGCATCAGCAGGTGAGGCGCAGACGCGCCGTGGCCAGCGCTGCGACGCGCTCCAACGCACACGGCAGCTCACTGGCAGGTGAGGCATAGACGTGCCGTGGCTGGCACTGCGACAAGCTCCAACCTGCTCGGCAGCGCACCGGCAGATGAGCCGTGCTGCAAACGGTCCTCCATCTAGAGCGAGAATGACACGCAGACGCAAGGCATCAGCCACCCGTATTTATACCAAAACATGCTTGTAATCAATGCAACAATACAACTACAAGATAATGCACCACAATACAACAACAAGACAAGAAAAGACAAGACTAGATGAGCAAAGCCGAGCCAAGCCGTGCCCAGTAGAGCACCAGCAGGTGAGACGAAAACGCACCGTAGCCGGCGCTACTACGCGCCCCTGCGTGTTCGACAGCGCACCAGCAGGTGATGCGCAGGCGCGCCGTGGCAGGCGTTGCGACACGCCTCTGCGTGCTCAGTAACACACCGGTAGGTGAGACGTAGACGCACATTGGCCGGCGCTGCGCTTCGACGCGTTCAGCAGCGCACGAGCAGTCGAGACGCAGACGTGCTGTGGCCGGCACTGCGAGGTGCTCCAACGCGCTCGGCAGCACACCAGCAGGTGAGGCGCTCACGAGCCGTTGTCGGCGCTGCGCTCCAATACGCTCGGCAACGCACCACCAGGTGAGGCGCAGACGTGCCGTAGCCAGTGCTGCGACACGCTCCATTGCGCACTGCAGCACACCAGCATGTGAGGTGCAGATGTATCGTGGCCGGCGCTGTGCAACGACGCGCTCGGCAGCGCATCAGCAGGTGAGGCGCAGACGCGCCGTGGCCAACGCTGCGACGCGCTCCAACGCGCAGGCAGCTCACTGCCAGGTGAGGCGCAGACGCGCCGTGGCTGGCACTGCGACAAGCTCCGACCTGCTCGGCAGCGCACCGGCAGATGAGCCTTGCTGAGCCGAGCTGCGAACGGTCCACCATCTAGAGCAAGAATGACACGCAGACGCAAGGAATCAGCCACCCGTATTTATACCAAAACATGCTTGTAATCAATGCAACAATACAACTACAAGATAATGCACCACAATACAACAACAAGACAAGAAAAGACAAGACTAGATGAGCAAAGCCGAGCCAAGCCGTGCCCAGTAGAGCACCAGCAGGTGAGACGCAGACGCACCGTAGCCGGCGCTACTACGCGCCCCTGCGTGTTCGACAGCGCACCAGCAGGTGATGCGCAGGCGCGCCGTGGCAGGCGTTGCGACACGCCTCTGCGTGCTCAGTAACACACCGGTAGGTGAGACGTAGACGCACATTGGCCGGCGCTGCGCTTCGACGCGTTCAGCAGCGCACGAGCAGTCGAGACGCAGACGTGCTGTGGCCGGCACTGCGAGGTGCTCCAACGCGCTCGGCAGCACACCAGCAGGTGAGGCGCTCACGAGCCGTTGTCGGCGCTGCGCTCCAATACGCTCGGCAACGCACCACCAGGTGAGGCGCAGACGTGCCGTGGCCAACGCTGCGACGCGCTCCAACGCGCAGGCAGCTCACTGCCAGGTGAGGCGCAGACGCACCGTGGCTGGCACTGCGACAAGCTCCGACCTGCTTGGCAGCGCACCGGCAGATGAGCCGTGCTGAGCCGAGCTGCGAACGGTCCACCATCTAGAGCAAGAATGACACGCAGACGCAAGGAATCAGCCACCCATATTTATAACAATACAACTACAAGATAATGCACTACAATACAACAACAAGACAAGACAAAGCCGAGCTGAGCCGTGCCCAGTAGAACACCAGCAGGTGAGGCGCAGACGCGCCGTGGCCAGCGTTGCGACGATCCTCTGCGTGCTCAGTAACGCACCGGTAGGTGAGGCGTGGACGCACAGTGGGCGGCGCTGCGCTTCGACGCGCTCAGCAGCGCATCGGCTGGTTAGGCGCAGACGTGCCGTGGCCAGCGCTGCGACACGCTCCATTGCGCACTGCAGCGCACCGGCATGTGAGGCGCAGATGCATCGTGGCCGGCGCTGTGCAACGACGCGCTCGGCAGCGCATCAGCAGGTGAGGCGCAGACGCGCCGTGGCCAGCGCTGCGACGCGCTCCAACGCACACGGCAGCTCACTGGCAGGTGAGGCATAGACGTGCCGTGGCTGGCACTGCGACAAGCTCCAACCTGCTCGGCAGCGCACCGGCAGATGAGCCGTGCTGCAAACGGTCCTCCATCTAGAGCGAGAATGACACGCAGACGCAAGGCATCAGCCACCCGTATTTATACCAAAACATGCTTGTAATCAATGCAACAATACAACTACAAGATAATGCACCACAATACAACAACAAGACAAGAAAAGACAAGACTAGATGAGCAAAGCCGAGCCAAGCCGTGCCCAGTAGAGCACCAGCAGGTGAGACGAAAACGCACCGTAGCCGGCGCTACTACGCGCCCCTGCGTGTTCGACAGCGCACCAGCAGGTGATGCGCAGGCGCGCCGTGGCAGGCGTTGCGACACGCCTCTGCGTGCTCAGTAACACACCGGTAGGTGAGACGTAGACGCACATTGGCCGGCGCTGCGCTTCGACGCGTTCAGCAGCGCACGAGCAGTCGAGACGCAGACGTGCTGTGGCCGGCACTGCGAGGTGCTCCAACGCGCTCGGCAGCACACCAGCAGGTGAGGCGCTCACGAGCCGTTGTCGGCGCTGCGCTCCAATACGCTCGGCAACGCACCACCAGGTGAGGCGCAGACGTGCCGTAGCCAGTGCTGCGACACGCTCCATTGCGCACTGCAGCACACCAGCATGTGAGGTGCAGATGTATCGTGGCCGGCGCTGTGCAACGACGCGCTCGGCAGCGCATCAGCAGGTGAGGCGCAGACGCGCCGTGGCCAACGCTGCGACGCGCTCCAACGCGCAGGCAGCTCACTGCCAGGTGAGGCGCAGACGCGCCGTGGCTGGCACTGCGACAAGCTCCGACCTGCTCGGCAGCGCACCGGCAGATGAGCCTTGCTGAGCCGAGCTGCGAACGGTCCACCATCTAGAGCAAGAATGACACGCAGACGCAAGGAATCAGCCACCCGTATTTATACCAAAACATGCTTGTAATCAATGCAACAATACAACTACAAGATAATGCACCACAATACAACAACAAGACAAGAAAAGACAAGACTAGATGAGCAAAGCCGAGCCAAGCCGTGCCCAGTAGAGCACCAGCAGGTGAGACGCAGACGCACCGTAGCCGGCGCTACTACGCGCCCCTGCGTGTTCGACAGCGCACCAGCAGGTGATGCGCAGGCGCGCCGTGGCAGGCGTTGCGACACGCCTCTGCGTGCTCAGTAACACACCGGTAGGTGAGACGTAGACGCACATTGGCCGGCGCTGCGCTTCGACGCGTTCAGCAGCGCACGAGCAGTCGAGACGCAGACGTGCTGTGGCCGGCACTGCGAGGTGCTCCAACGCGCTCGGCAGCACACCAGCAGGTGAGGCGCTCACGAGCCGTTGTCGGCGCTGCGCTCCAATACGCTCGGCAACGCACCACCAGGTGAGGCGCAGACGTGCCGTAGCCAGTGCTGCGACACGCTCCATTGCGCACTGCAGCACACCAGCATGTGAGGTGCAGATGTATCGTGGCCGGCGCTGTGCAACGACGCGCTCGGCAGCGCATCAGCAGGTGAGGCGCAGACGCGCCGTGGCCAACGCTGCGACGCGCTCCAACGCGCAGGCAGCTCACTGCCAGGTGAGGCGCAGACGCGCCGTGGCTGGCACTGCGACAAGCTCCGACCTGCTCGGCAGCGCACCGGCAGATGAGCCTTGCTGAGCCGAGCTGCGAACGGTCCACCATCTAGAGCAAGAATGACACGCAGACGCAAGGAATCAGCCACCCGTATTTATAACAAAGGATCCTTGTAATCAATATAACAATACAACTACAAGATAATGCACTACAAGATAATGCACTACAATACAACAACAAGACAAGACAAAGCCGAGCCGAGTCGTGCCCAGTAGAGCACCAGCAGGTGAGGCGCAGACGCACCGTGGCCGGCGCTACTACGCGCCCCTGCGTGTTCGACAGCGCACCAGCAGGTGAGGCGCAGACGCGCCGTGGCCAGCGTTGCGATTTGTGACGGTCCTCTGCGTGCTCAGTAACGCACCGGTAGGCGTAGACGCACAGTGGGTGGCGCTGCGCTTCGACGCGCTCAGCAGCGCACGAGCAGGTGAGGCGCAGACGTGCCGTGGCCGGCGCTGCGAAGTGCTCCAACGCGCGCGCTCGGCAGCACACCGGCAAGTGAGGCGCACACGAGCCGTTGTCGGCGCTGCGCTCCCATACGCTCGGCAACGCACCAGCAGGTCAGGCGCAGACGCGCCGTGGATGGCACTGCGACACGCCTCTGCGTGCTCAGTAACACACCGGTAGGTGAGACGTAGACGCACATTGGCCGGCGCTGCGCTTCGACGCGTTCAGCAGCGCACAAGCAGGTGAGACGCAGACGTGCTGTGGCCGGCACTGCGAGGTGCTCCAACGCGCTCGGCAGCACACCAGCAGGTGAGGCGCAGATGCAACGACGTGCTCGGCAGCGCACCGGCAGATGAGCCGTGCTGAGCCGAGCTGCGAACGGTCCACCATCTAGAGCAAGAATGACACGCAGACGCAAGGCATCAGCCACCCGTATTTATACCAAAGCATGCTTGTAATCAATGCAACAATACAACTACAAGATAATGCACTACAATACAACAACAAGACAAGACAAAGCCGAGCCGAGCCGTGCCCAGTAGAGCACCAGCAGGTGAGGCGCAGACGCGCCGTGGCCAGCGTTGCGACGGTCCTCTGCGTGCTCGGTAACGCACCGGTAGGTGAGGCGTAGACGCACAGTGGGCGGCGCTGCGCTTCGACGCGCTCAGCAGCGCACGAGTAGGTGAAGGCGCAGACGTGCCGTGGCCGGCGCTGCGAAGTGCTCGAAAGCGCTCGGCAGCACACCGGCAAGTGAGACGCACACGAGCCGTTGTCGGCGCTGCGCTCCCATACGCTCGGCAACGCGCCAGCAGGTGAGGCGCAGACGCGCCGTGGCCAGCGCTGCGACACGCTCAATTGCGCACTGCACTGCACCAGCATGTGAAGCGCAGATGCATCGTGGTCGGCGCTGCGCAACGACGTGCTCAGCAGTGCACCAGCAGGTGAGGTGCAGACGCGCCCTGGCCGACGCTACGACATGCCCCTGCGTGCTCGGCAGCGCATCGGCTGGTGAGACGCAGACGTGCCGAGGCCAGCGCTGCGACACGCTCCATTGCGCACTGCAGCACACCGGCATGTGAGGCGCAGATGCATTGTGGCTGGCGCTGTGCAACGACGCGCTCGGCAGTGCATCAGCAGGTGAGGCGCAGACGTGCCGTGGCCAGTGCTGCGAAGTGCTCCAACGCGCTCGGCAGCACACCGGCAGGTGAGGCACACACGAGCCGTTGTCGGTGCTGTGCTCCCATACGCTCGGCAACGCACCAGCGGGCGCAGACGTGCCGTGGCCAGCACTGCGACACGCCTCTGCGTGCTCAGTAACACACCGGTAGGTGAGACGTAGACGCACATTGGCCGGCGCTGCGCTTCGACGCGTTCAGCAGCGCACAAGCAGGTGAGACGCAGACGTGCTGTGGCCGGCACTGCGAGGTGCTCCAACGCGCTCGGCAGCACACCAGCAGGTGAGGCGCAGATGCAACGACGTGCTCGGCAGCGCACCAGCAGGTGAGGTGCAGACAGGTGACGCACTGTGACGCGCTCGCCAGCGCAGACAAGTGGCGTGCTGAGGCGCCACGGCTGGCGTTGCGTCAGGAAGTGACTCGCTCGCACGCACACCGACAGGTGGCGCACAGTGGCACCGAGGCTGGCACTGCGACAGTCCCCTAAGAGCTCAACAGCGCAATGGCGCGCAGGCAGCTCACTGCCAGGTGAGGCGTAGACGTGCCGTGGCCGACGCTGCGACATGCCTCTGCATACTCGGCAGCGCACCAGCAGGTGAGGCGCAGACTCCGTGGCCAGCGCTGCAACACACCCCTGCGTGCCCGGCAGCACACAGACAGATGAGGCGCGGACGTGCTGTGGCTGGAGCTGCGACACGCCCCTGCGTGTTTGACAAAGCACCGACAGGTAAGGCCATATATTAATGCTTATCACTAATAAAAATTATCTTATCGCTAAACAATAATTACTTATTTTATTGCTTATCACTATTAACATATCTTATCGCTTATCACTAATAACATATCTTATCACAAATCATTAACGAGAGCAGATGAGACCAGACGAGACCAGACGTGGCTAAACAAGACCAGACGAGACAAGACCAGACGAGAATAGATGAGACCATACGAGACCAGACAAGACCAGACCAGACCAAACCAGACGAGACCAGACTAGATGAGACCACACAACCAGAAAAGACCAGAGCAGACGAGACCAGGCGGGACCAGACGTGACCAGATAAGACCAGATAAGACCAGACGAGTACAGACGAGAGACCAGACGAGAAGAAACGACGAAAGCAGATAAGACAAGACCAGACCAGAGGAGACAAGACCAGAACAGACCAGACCAGACCAGACTAGATGAGACCACACAAGTCCAGACAAGACCAGATGGGACCAGACGAGAACAGACAATGAGATCAGACCAGCCCAGACGAGACCAGACCTGGCGAGGTCCAACGCCAGCGTGCTCAGTAACGCACCGGTAGGTGAGGCGTAGACGCACAGTGGGCGGCGCTGCGCTTCGACGCGCTCAGCAGCGCACGAGCAGGTGAGGCGCAGACGTGCCGTGGCCAGCGCTGCGATACGCGCCATTGCGCACTGCAGCGCACCGGTATGCGAGGCGCAGATGCATCGTGGCCGGCGCTGTGCAACGACGCGCTCGGCAGCGCATCAGCAGGTGAGGCGCAGACGCGCCCTGGCCAGCGCTGCGAAGTGCTCCAATGCGCTCGGCAGCACACCGGCAGGTGACGCACACACGAGCCATTGTCGGCGCTGCACTACAATACAATTGCGCACTGCAGCGCACCGGTATGCGAGGCGCAGATGCATCGTGGCCGGCGCTGTGCAACGACGCGCTCGGCAGCGCATCAGCAGGTGAGGCGCAGACGCGCCCTGGCCAGCGCTGCGAAGTGCTCCAATGCGCTCGGCAGCACACCGGCAGGTGAGGCACACACGAGCCATTGTCGGCGCTGCACTACAATACAACAACAAGACAAGACAAAGCCGATCTGAGCCGTGCCCAGTAGAGCACCAGCAGGTGAGGCGCAGACGCGCCGTGGCCAGCGTTGCGACGGTCCTCTGCGTGCTCAGTCACGCACCGGTAGGTGAGGCGTAGACGCACAGTGGGCGGCGCTGCACTTCGACGCGCTCAGCAGCTCACGAGCAGGTGAGGCGCAGACGTGCCGTGGCCAGCACTGCGACACGCTTCATTGCACACTGCAGCGCACCGGCATGTGAGGCGCAGATGCAACGACGTGCCCGGCAGCGTACCAGCAGGTGAGGTGCAGACAGGTGACGCACTGTGGCACCGCGGCTGGCGCTGTGTCAGGAGGTGACGCGCTCGCCAGTGCAGACAAGTGGCGTGCTGTGGCGCCACGGCTAGCATTTCGTCAGGAAGTGACTCGCTCGCACGCACACCGACAGGTGGCGCCGAGGCTGGCACTGCGACAGTCCCTTGCGAGCTCGACAGCGCAATGGCGCGCAGGCAGCTCACTGCCAGTTGAGACGTAGACGTGCAGTGGCCGACGCTGCGACATGCCTCTGCGTACTCGGCAGCGCACCAGCAGGTGAGGCGCAGACGCCGTGGCCAGCGCTGCAACACACCCCTGCGTGCCCGGCAGCACACAGACAGATGAGGCGCGGACGTGCTGTGGTTGGAGCTGCGACACGTCCCTGCGTGTTTGACAAAGCACCTACAGGAAAGGCCATATATTAAGGCTTATCACTAATAAATTATCTTATCACTAAAAAATAATTACTTATTTTATTGCTTATCACTATTAACATATCTTATCGCTTATCACTAATAACATATCTTATCACAAATCATTAACGAGAGCAGATGAGACCAGACGAGACCAGACGTGGCTAAACAAGACCAGACGAGACAAGACCAGACGAGAATAGATGAGACCATACGAGACCAGACAAGACCAGACCAGACCAAACCAGACGAGACCAGACTAGATGAGACCACACAACCAGAAAAGACCAGAGCAGACGAGACCAGGCGGGACCAGACGTGACCAGATAAGACCAGATAAGACCAGACGAGTACAGACGAGAGACCAGACGAGAAGAAACGACGAAAGCAGATAAGACAAGACCAGACCAGAGGAGACAAGACCAGAACAGACCAGACCAGACCAGACTAGATGAGACCACACAAGTCCAGACAAGACCAGATGGGACCAGACGAGAACAGACAATGAGATCAGACCAGCCCAGACGAGACCAGACCTGGCGAGGTCAGACCAGACGAGACGAAACTAGACCAGACGAGACCAGACCAGACCAGACGAGACCAGGCGAGACAAGACCAGACCTAGCGAGGCCAGACCAGACAAGAGGAAACTAAACCAGGGAGACGAGACCAGAGAGACGAGGCCCAACGTGCACGCCAGCGCAGAGACACCACGGCTGGCGCTGCGTCAGGAGGTGACGTGCTCGCCAGCGCACCAGCAGGTTTGGCGCAGACGCACCGTGGCCGGCGCTGCGACACGCCCCTGCGAGCTCAGTAGCGCACCAGCAGGTGAGGCGCAGACGCTCCGTGGCCAGCTCTGCGACACGCCTCTGCGTGTTCAGCAGCGCACCAGCACGTGAGGCGCAGACACGCCGTGGCCAGCGCTGCGACAAGCCCCTGCGTGCACCGGCAGATGAGACGCAGACGTGCTGTGGCTGACGCTGCGACATGCATGGCAGCGCACAAGCAGGTGAGGCGCAGATGCGCCGTGGCTGCGACAGGCTCCGACGTGCACGGCAGAGCAGCGGCAGCCGAGCCGTGCTGAGCCGACCTCCGAACGGTCCAACGTCTCGAGCGAGAATGACACGCAAAGCATCAGCCACCCGTATTTATACCAAAGCATGCTCTAATCAATGCAACATAATATAACAACAAGACAAGTTAAAACGAGACGAGCCGAGCCGATCCGAGCCGAGCCGAGCCGAGTCGTGCCGAGCCGAGCTCCGAACGATCCGACGTCTCGAGCGAGAATGAAACGCAAGGCATGCTACCCGTATTTATACCAAAGCATGCTTGTAATCAATGCAACACAATACAACAACAAGACAAGTTAAGACGAGACGAGACGAGTCGTGCCGAGCCTAGCCGAACTGAGCCAGGCGAGCCGAGCCGAGCCGAGCCGAGCCGAGCCGAGCCGAGCCGAGTCGTGTCGAGCAGAGCCGAGCTGAGCCGTGCCGAGCCGAGCAGAGCCGAGCCGAGCCGAGCCAAGCCGAAATAAAAAACACAATTTGGTATTTTGCATTTGAAATAGGTCGATCAAAAAATTATTTGCATTTTGTATTTTAGTACATTTCTTAAACTATTTTGTACAACTCTGCAAGCTATGTAGGTTCAATTTCTAGAAAGAGATCAACCTTCGAATCCAACTCGGCTGGGCAGCGTTCGGGAAGCTCCAAGATGTCTTCTCGTCCAAAATCCGTCTTCGAACAGTGCGAGCAACCCCGCGAGATCAAAGTAGAGAGAGAAAAATATTCGGTTTCAGTAAACGAAAACCGGTAGTTTTTAGGTTTTTTTAAAACCGGTTCACATCACTAATATGGAACGAATTTTTCACCAGTGAGAGCACTGAGGAGTGTTCGCACTTCGCAGTGTATCTAGTATCCTCTAATCTGTGCAGTGTATCGTAACATTAAACATAGGTACCTACCTGCCCATAATAAGTGTGGACTATGAAATACCAATTTTTATGACGTTAGTACCGTATGTACTAACGTCATTTTGATGCACTTTTTGTAGTTTAATCGATATAATTTAAAATGGTGAGAGACCATTATATGAAGGGGTTCTAAGTTTAACCACCTGTGGCAAAAAGGGAGATATTTTAATTTTAACCGCTTAGTCTGTCGGCGGTTTATTTTATTCGAAAGCGAGTTTATCTGGGACTGTTAGTAGCTTGATTGATGAAACTGTATCTGGCAATTTGGGCAATTTAATTAGGTTCTATCAGATCTTTTTTCAGCCGCTGTAGAGATCTAAAAGTTATTCCATTGATCGATTCGATAACATTAGCGTCAAAGTAAAACAAATCATAACTGCATTGAATTAGAGCTCAATTTCGTGTATGCACCCTTATAAGTTTTTACGTATACTATACGCTCCATATTAAAATCGGTTGACTAAATCAATACCATCAAGGATTATTTTCTTTGAGTATTAAACCAGATTATTTTACTTTGACGTGACAGAATAAACGTTCATGTTGGCATTGATGGTCTACCATTAATATCATGCGAGCAAAGAGCATGCGAGTATAATGTTGCTAAAAAATTGGGTAATGTCTGATGATGGAGCAAGAAGCAGGAAGGTTGTGGACAATAAGATGTCAATTGTCAGGTAGGTATATTATACTGAAACAAGCTGTTTGTGGCGTTGTGTTATGGACATGAACGTAAAGTTATGGATGGAATCCAATCGTCTGTTTCGAAGGAATATTTGGTTAGCGGATTTTGTCCGACAGACAGAACCCGCCCGTGTGTAGTATAAAAACTTTTTTACTATGTATTTTTATTTTGTTTTTAATTTTTAAACAGGATGCGGATGTCAATAATTTTTTAGTCAATAACATATTTTAATATTTTCTTATGATTATTTTATTTTCATTTTAATTTCATAATATAAGTGCTGCGATCCAGAAAATACAATAATTGGTTAGTCTAGGGAGCACTGCTCATTTTAGTGAGCCAAGCCAAGCCGAAGCCAACTTCAAGCAGAGCAGCTGTTCATTGCGTCGCCGCCATTGTTGTTTTCCGTCCCACTCTTTTAACGCTTCCTCCCCCTCCCGGAGCGGCCCGCCCGCCAGTCTCGCTCGATTTTCGTGGCGCGTGGACGATTGCGTGTTGCAAGAGTGTAATAATAATTTACCACGGTCTCATCCTTTGTCCTCAAATTTTCTAAATAGAAACGAAACATCAGCTGTAGTATCACCGACGACCGTACGGTTTGCGTGCATAAAACTGGTGAAATTGACAGGTGTCTCTCGGAACCGTGTATCGCAGAGTGCGTCAACTGTCGACTTGTCGAGTGGCGAGTGTTCCCGCATAGTCGTTCGAGCATGAATAATAAAGAAGTAACCGGTGCTTTCGTCGCGTGTCCACCGGGAGCGGTCTGGTGATCCGGGCGCAGTGTCGAACCCCGGGGTTGGCCGTGTGATGAGTCTGCGGTGACGGTTCGCCGCTGAGCGGTTGGATGGCGGCAGTCAGCGGCCCCGCGCGGCACTCTCGCGTCTCCATGAGTGTGTCGATGTCGCTGATGCAGGGCGGTACGCAGAGCGCGCCGCAGGGCGCCATCCTGGCGGCGGCGGCGCCCTACTACCAGACGCCGGCCATCCCCACCGACGTGCAGCCCGACCGCCCCATCGGATACGGCGCCTTCGGAGTCGTATGGTGGGTCGCTTTCCTTGTCCTATTATGTACTAGCTTATACAAAAAACAATTAGGTTTTAAAAATAATTCAAGTTTGAAAACCCTCTAAAAGATACTTCATCATTGAAATCCAGATACCGCTGCCAAATCTTCAATTAAGTATGAAGCTTAAAAACTTATACTTAACTAGCTTTTGCCCCCAACTTCGTCATAGGGTAAGGTTTTTAAAATGCAGTGAGAACCCTGTCAACTTGCCCCCCCTTAGCCATGGACTGGCGACGCTCTTGCTCGAGGAATATTTCCTTTGAATTTCAAATCCAGTTCCATAGGTTTTAGGCTATTCGTGGTCAGTCATGGTACTGTTTTTGATTTCTCTTTCATTGAGACAATTCATAAGTATAAAAGGAAATTCATAATCATAAGTTCTTTGTGTTAACATGATGACATAGTTTGCCTGAGCATAATCTCTGCTAATTTGTTTGCAAATAATGTTTCCCCTTGGCCACAGTTTGTTAGTATCTTTGTACTATGCAGATTTTAAGGAAGTAGAAGTTATTCTTATTATATATTCGAAAACAGTTAGCTATCTCAATATGTTGGATGTCATTTTTTAGTATGATTTTCAAAGCCATCAGGAAAAATGCAAGTTTCATAGATGTTATTTTCCTCATAACTTAAGGTTTCAATTGGGTTTCACTTACAATCAAGAAAGCTGGTTAATTTGAGGATATTATAGTTAGTATAAATATTATTTATATTATAGTTATTCAAAGCAAGAGCTACCTTTTAAAGAATAAACTAGGTACTTTATGGAAGGCTAAGGCAAAATGACTAAATATTTTTTTAAACTATTAATATAAAATATTATATTAATAATATAGCCGCATAGGTTACTCTGTGATCTTTTTGAAAATGGTCTTTGTTCAAAGCTTAAATAGTCACTCAAGTTTTAAAAGAATTACAAACCTCTATTACTTAAGTAACTATTGAATTCTTAATCAGTCCCTAAACTTAAATACTTTTTGTAACAACAATTTTTTAGATAATATTTGCTGTCAAACTTGACAAATTATATTCCCCTTTACCTTCCAAATTAAGTAAATAGCTTGTATAATTTGGAATATTATGCTTGTCAATAGAAAATTGGGGCTTGAACCTTTGACTTTCATTCTGGTTTCAGTAAGGGCCCCTTGCCTGTTGAACTATTGAGATTATAATTTGACGGAAGGACAATTCTCATATTAAGCATTGAACTATTTAAATGCTTAGAACAGAAGTTTTTAACCAAGTTACATTCCAAACATAGGCTTAAATCAGCCAGCCCTTGTTTTATTTTCTGTTACTCATGCTTATCACTGGTTAATGTGATGAACTATAACACCCTTTCATTTCACTCCATTTATTAAGTATTTTTTGCGAGCTCTTTGTCCTAACCTGACCATAAATGCATAGTCGACCTATGAAGGCTTAGTAAAAATTGTTTATCACCGCGTTGATTATTGCATTTCTAAGCTTTATAGTTCCAAGTTTGATGGTAATTAGTATAACTAGTCACTTAATTGATTTAAATAGGTAAGTAGGTACTCCAACAAATTGTACTTCAATACAGTAGACAGGTATCTGTAACAGGTACCAATAAAAGCACATTTCCTTTAGAAAGCTCCTAGGTAGTTAATACAAAAAGAACTTGTTTTTACATTCTTGATTGTAGCAACCTTAATAAAAAACATTGCATTTATAATACTTTGCAAAAATAATTATTTTGGTTTCTTTCATTTCTGCTGTACATTATTTGTACATTTCTTTTCACTATCTTTTTACTTGAGGTGCTTTGGCGACCATAAGAGAAAGCCGCTGACCGATTATCTACTTATGTAGGTAGTTACTTATTGTTATCATATTATTATTTGTAAATCTTCAGTAATTAAGGTTGTTATTTAGTAATACAATTATTATTATACTACCATAGAAAAGAGAAGCTTGAGAAGGTTGTATTATTAATATTTTCTATAGATTTTCCAATCTGCACTGGTGAAATTTTTTATACCTACCTCATGTAATTAAGTGTACCTATCAAGTAGTATGCTATAGTATATTGTCTGGAGATTAAGGCTGGAATCACATCTGCGCGCATCGATTCGCATTTTGTCCTTATAAAAGTGTCATTTTGTTTGGAATTGTGTAGGTAGGTACATATGTAGTTACATACGCTGTACGCATCGCAACGCCGAATTGATGCGACACGAGTCACGACTCCACGACTCAAAATGCCAATCGATGCGCACAGATGTGTTTCTAGCCTTTTCTAATTTCTTTATAGGTTTTTGGCAAACTTTGGCAAACTTGCTAGTTGCAACCTATCAACTTTTTTCATAAGAATGCGGCGCACCTACCAACTTTATAGTATTATTTATGATTCCCAAAAAACACTCCAGCCATACATAGATTGCGAAAGTATCGCAACAGCAGAAATGGCTTGGTAATAGAAAGTTGTTTCTGCTGCAGTGCTACGTTCGCAATATCGCCCAAGGGTTTGATTTTGGGACCGTTGTTAATTTTTCCATACTTAGAGGGACACAAGTTATTGTTATCATCTAACTGCTAACATGTGCGCAAACTTTCAGAACTTCTAATCTAAGTAAAACACGTGCTTGCAATACCCATCTGTCGATGTGTATTCAATCCACCGCGGAAGACATAAGAGTGATTTTCATTACATTCATTCCCACAATCGGATGCATATTGCGTCTGCCGTCATGGGCCCGACTTTGACCGATTCTGCGCTTTACGGCCCCGCATTTGTCTCGTTTTTGATTCGCTGGAGACGCTTCCCGTTATCAAAATGAATGCAACGCCTGCACGCACTTTTGATGGGAATAAGGACCTATAGTGGTCCGCGTAAAGTTGAATCTGTCTTTTGCTATTCAAATTTTATTGCATTATTCGGCGTGGGTTAGGGATGTTAGGTTAGGTGGACTTTGGATTCATCGGAAAGGGTCGTCAACTGCCTCTTTGGTCCAATAGTTAGTTTGTTCGGCTGCGGACCGTAAGTATCCGGGTTCGGGTCGGGCCAAGCAAACTTTTAAGTTGGGCAGTTAGTGGTGTAAGGAGTTACTCCCTGGGTCTCAGAGAGCACTTTTGGGTATTTAATATTTACACAATAAAATAAATTTATTGCTGTCAACCGGGGTATCCCTGACTCGCAATAGTTTAAACACATCTTCTTCTTTATCAACCTATAGACGTCCACTGCTGGACAAAGGTCTCCTGCATGGACTTCCACAGGCTTCGGTCTTGCGCCGCTTGAATCCAGCGGCTCCCTGCGACTCGTTTGATGTCGTCGGTCCACCTAGTGGGCGATCTGCCAACACTGCGTTTCCCGGTGCGGGGTTGCCACTCCATCACCTTGGGACCCCAACGGCCATCAGCTCTACGAACTATGTGCCCATTTCCACTTCAGTTTCGCGACACGCTGAGCTATGTCGTTGACTTTGGTTTTCCTACGGATCTCCTCATTTTCGACTTGATCTCGCAGGGATATACTGAGCATAGCTCTCTCCATCGCTCGCTGAGTGATCCTGAGCCTTCTTATGAGGCCCATAGTTAGCGTCCCTGTCTCGGATCCGTAAGTCATCATTGGCAACACGCACTGTTGTGACAAGACTTCAGTCTTCAGGCACTGAGAGATTTTGGACGAGAAGACATCTCGGAGCTACCCACACACAAAAGCAAAACCCATCTAATAGCCCCAAAAAATAAATGCCTTGATATCTAAGGTAATGATTTCTTAATGCGGCTCTCGAATATTATAGATGGTTTGAGCTAGATTTAGTTTGAGAAATCGACCAGTTGAGTTATCCCCGTCTTCACCAACAACTTACCCTAGCTAAGTTAGGGAACGAGTTAGGTGACGTTCTTTTAGTCAATTCAATTTTTACGAATGTTTAGGGAACACCTGAAGGTGAAAATGACATTGAGTAAGAAAGAGATTGTATTTCAAGGCTAACTACGTAAACAGACTCTTACTTAGGGGATGATTTAGGTGTGGTTGGTGAATACGAGCATGATTCTTACAAAGGGATGTATGTGTGTGTTAATTCCTCACAAAGGGATGTTTGTGTTAACTTCTCACAAAGCGATGTGTGTGAACTTCTCACAAAGGACTGTGTTTGTTAACTTGACTTATGAGGTTTCTCTCAGCTAAAAGGCATAGCTATCGTGGCGTGGATATTTTCGGCGATGAGCACAGCAGCCCTATTCGTAATGTGTAGGTAGGGCCACGGTATAGCCGCGTCGATTGTGTGTGAACGACCGAGGGGAGGCACGCTTGATTATTCCGAGATCGCGTCGATCGCGGGTCGAGGGCCCTAAAAACCCGGCTCGGAGTCTGCCCATACCCGCTCTGAAGCTCGATGTTCAACGAAGGAGTTTTACACTCGCCCGATGAATGCAAATAAGGACTCGTTTAAAATTAACATTTTAACTTATTTCATAGCCTTTCTCGGGGGTATTTCGTTTTGTAGCATCTACAGAGTACAGACATGCCAACTTTAAATTCCAATTTGAGAAGTTAGGTCCTTGGTCTTGGCACGTCTTTAGATGTGGTCTTTTATCTTCTTTTCTAAATATATAAAAGGAAAAGTGTTCTGACTGACTGATCTATCAACGCACAGCTCAAACCACTGGGCGGGTCCGGTCGGGTTAAATTGGGCATAGAGATAAATATTATAACGTAGGCATCCGCTAAGAAAGGATTTTTGAAAATTCAACCCTTAAGGATGATAATACGAGTCTACCCGCGAAATTCAAATTTAATTTGGTTTTTCGCAATTTGTAAACTAATACGACAAACTAGGCTAATGGCATTCTAATTGCGCCAGTAGAATTATCATCTTCACAGATTTACATAAAAGTCTTTACTTGAAAGTGACCAGTTTAAGAAATTAATCAAAATACTGAGTTGGACGTGAGTTACTCACAAATTAGTCGATATTTTCATTAATTTCTTAAACTGGACACTTTCAAGTAAAGATTTTTATATAAACCTGTGAAGATGATACTGCCATTGTCGCAATTAGAATGCCCTAAGCCTACTTTGTCGTATTAGTTTACAAATTGCGAAAAACCAAATTAAATTTGAATTTCGCGGGCAGAACTGTTCCACCTTAAGTTATTTGAAAAATCGATCTTAATGTGAGCGAAGCCACGGGTAAAAAAAGCCTACCTACCTACATACATTTAATATATTAATTCTATATTTTATATAATACTATATCCTATATCACTCTCTCCTTTAACTATAATATCGTCCGCTGTTCTGCGTGATTGAAAAATGAAAGAAAACCCAACAAGCCTGACAAAGGCGAAAATAGTGTCAAAGATTAAAAATCAAACGAATATTTTCGTGTGTAGCTAATCAATTACCACGGTTAGTGGTTACAATGATACAGAAAACTCTTGGTTGAATATTACCACGTCCACGTCTTATAGAAGATACTTGGCAGTACCAACTTTGTTGACCGAGCGAAGCGAGGTCTCTGAGTTTACTAGAGCGATTTGCACTTGTCCGTCCGTCCGTCCGTCCGTCCGTCTGTCAGAGCCTTATAACTTTTGAATTACTTAACGTAATTACTTCAAATTTAGATATAATATGTAAACCGATGGCCTCCAGCCGAAAATGGCTTAAAAAGTTATAAAAATCTTTATTTCAGGGGGGCTCTCATAGAAGCGAATGCGAAGAAATGTTTTTTTATTTGCGATTCATAGGTTTTCTGTGTATCATTTTAAAGACAATTTGGAACAGAGTACAACCGTATTTTTTTTTTATTTTTTTCCCAAAATTGACGAAATGGGGGGCTTCCAAAGTGGCGATTTAATACGCTCGCTTGAAGACGCTCTCTGGGAAAATTTTCTAGGACGGATGTTAGGACTTAGGATTATGTTTTGGAGCTACCTACGTAAAGAGACTCCTACATAGGGGATGATTTAGGTATGTTTGGTGAAAACGGGCATAATAATAATGTCAGTTTTGGTCGTCATGTATCGATTGAATGAATAATCATGGGATACCGTTACCGCGAGGTCTCAGTTCGGGGCGAACCACTAGTATTATTTTATTTTACTGGCGGTAAAGTGCTGGTAGCTGACGATATTGGCACGTCTGTAGATGCTGAAATGTCTTTCGTGGGGATTCTTTCGTTTTAAATTCTGTTCTAAGCCGTTCTTTAACAGACTTCAAAAACTAAGAGGTTCTCAATTCGTAGGTTGTTTTTATTTTCACCGATTTCTCGAAAACGCCTGAACCGATTTGGAAAATAAATAAGGGTATATATCAGTCGGTTTTTTAAATTTTTTTTTATATATTTAATTTTTATATTTTACTAGCTGACCCAGCGAACTTCGTACCGCCAACTTATCTATATAAATAAAACAAATAAACTATCCCAATCCAAAAACTATCCTATATTTTAAGTTGGACCAAATTACAGATAGTTACGAAGTTTGATAAAAATCGGTTCAGTAGTTTAGGAGTCCATCGCGGACAAACAACGTGACACGTAATTTATATATATTAAGATTTGCAATTCGTCATTTTGTTGGAGGAGCTATTGTGTTTACTAATTCGATCTGGATTCTGGGCACATCTGTCTGTTTCGTGCGTACTTTGCCCCGGCGAGGTGCTTGCAAGTGACAAGACAATAAAGATATCAGTTGTTGCGATATGGGTAAATGGCCGTTCCAGAATAAAACGTGGTAGTTAACTAGACGGGCTCAATCACAAATGTGTTGTTCTATTTCAGTTAGCTTTATGAAATTTTACCCTTACTAATATTATAAATGTTGTTTGTTTGTTGGTTTGTCCTTCAATCATGCCGCAACAGAGCTACGGATTTACGTGACTTTTTGCATGGGGTATAGTTGAGGACCTGGAGAGTGACATAGGCTTTCTTATCCCGGAAAATCAAAGAGTTCACCAATTCGGTGCCGGCTTTCCAGGATATTGTTGGTCCGCCCCTTGAATAATCAATAATAATAATAAAATTGTAATTAAATGGGAACACCTTCGAAGGGAGTTGGTGCCACAGAAGAAGGTTGGTTGTACAAGAAGTTCCAATCGTTGGAATTCTTTGCATGGAAAAAAAGCTAAAATCAGTTGTTACAGTGAAGTACCTACCTATCTATCTACCTGTGAAATGTCTAGTAAGTACCTTTTTTTATCGCTGGGAAATGCCTTTACTTGCCAGGTGGGTATGTGGGACTCGACGTTAGATAATATAGATCTAGTAAGTACCTGCTTCTATACCCTTGTGAATGGATATTGGATACATATATGTACAATGTACCTACATATCATCATCATCATTATCAACCTATAATCGGCTCACTACTGAGCGATGTCACCTCTCAGAGAAGGGCTATAGGCCATAGTCCACCACGCTGGCCCAATGCGAATTGGCGGACTTCACACACCTTCGAGAACATTATGGAGAACTCTCAGGTGTGCAGGTTTCCTCACGACGTTTTCCTTCACCGTTGAAGCAAGTGATAGTTAATTGCTCAAACGCACTTGACTCCGAAAATTCAGAGGTGCGTACCCGGGATCGAACCTGCGATCCCCCGAATAGGAGACCACAGTCCTAACCACTAGGCTATCACTGATTCTTATATGTATATCGTTAATTATAGTTAGTTATACGAGCATAAAAATAACTTAATATACCTGCAAAAACATTCTGAGAGAACAATAAACTTGAAGTTGCTCAGGCAATAACTTGGATTGGTTTAATGGTTGGTTTTATCGAAGGTTTACGTAGAGTTGGCGTAGAGGTGCCTACCGCCTATTGTTAAATTCTTTATACCGATTAAAGTAACTCAATTGGTATGTCCAAGACTTACTTTTATATTGTAGTTTTTAATATGAAATGATAACTAGAGGTGTAGTTATCCTTACTAATATTATAAATGCGAAAGTGTGTTTGTTTGTTGGTTTATTGGTTTGTTGGTTTGACCTTCAATCACGCCGCAACAGGGCTACGGATCGACGTGATTTTTTGCATGGGTATAGTTGAGGACCTGGAGAGTGACATAGGCTACTTTTTATCCCGTAAAATCAAAGAGTTCCCGAGGGATTTTAAAACTAAATCCACGCGGACGAAGTCGCGGGCATCAGTTAGTTTCAGTATATTTGTAAAATATCCTACGAACTTCAATTTTTAATATTTGGGAGGTGCCCTAATAGAATGTCTGTGTGTCACATCCATTTTTAAAATGGCTGTGACACACAGACATATAGATGGACTGGATGAAACTACTTGAAGAAGAGCATACTTTAATTTGCATTCGGCGCACTTGTATGATGATAGAATGACCTCAGCCATGCAAGCTAAGCTAAACTAACTTAGCCTTGCTCTTGGTCGTTATGTATTGTTATTGTAATTATTGGGTATGATGTCACACATCGTTTTGTCATAACTAAAAAGTTGTATAGGGATTTCGGAAACAGAAGAGTTTTAAGTGCAGATAACGGCCCGTAGTTACGAGTGCAACTGCCCCGGTTACATTTAACCAGGTCATGGGAACCCGAACCGCTTCCACCGTGCGTTACATTACATGACGTGACATAATTTAAACACCCAGAAACTGATAATCAAATTAAAAAGGACTTTATTGTGGAAGCGATAAAGTATTGTTTGCGTTATTACTCGCAAGGAACATGAACAACAAATTCCTAATTTATCATAATATTAATGTGGTCAACTCAAAAGTCGTAACTTTCAACACTTATGGATATGGCCACATAGCTAGAAGAACCACTAGACGTTGAAATCCCGGATGGTCCTCGAATGGCGATCTCGCGCCAGGGTACAAATAGTCTAAAAGTTATTCCATTGATCGTATTCGTATTCGATGACCTTAGCGTCAAAGTAAAATAATCCTTGATGGTATTGATTTTAAGTCACAATTTCAGTACAACCGATTTTAACATAGAGTTTTTGTTCAGAGATTGTAACATAGAGATTGTTCTATGGTAGTCCTTACAAAGATCCATATTTATGTTAAAAATTTTCATGGCCATGACCTTTGAATAGCAGTGATAGCTTAGTGGTTAAGACTGCGCTCTCTATTCGTGGGGTCCCAGATTCGGTCCCGGGCACGCACTTCTGACTTATAATAATAATAATAATATAATATCTTTATTTCAGATAGAGATCCATGTTACAATAATAAAATAAAATAAAAATAATAATAAAAAGTAAAGTAGAACAGTTCGTTCTTATACATTATTTCTTATTTGCGTCTCGGTGTACAGAGCGCCAGTGTTTAATTATATCACTAGACATATCCTCACCGATGACCCTAAGAATGACATTATTGGATGCACGCAATCGCTCCCAGTAGGAAGCTATTCTATTTCTCCTAATTGCAAAGAAATCGGAGACCCCCACTTCGGCAAACATGCCCGACGCGCTGCAGTACCTTGGCAACCTCATGAGGATGCGGTATGCATCATTATACTGCACCCTCATGGTGCTCATAGTCGTTCGCCTGAATTTCGTCCATAACTGGCAAGTGTAAAAACATTGACAATATGCACGAAACAGGGTTAACTTAACGTCAGTACTGCACTTAGAAAATCGGCGCGCGAGCATGTTTCACCGAACCGACAGTGCTCTTCTCTCTCTTTCTATATCCAAGAAGTATCTTATCAGAGTTAATGTGCGTTTAAGCAGTTAAATATCACATGCTTCAACGGTGAAGGAAAACACCTGCACGCCTAAGAAATAACAGTTCTCCACATTGTTCTCAAATGTGTGTGAAGTCTGACAATTTGCATTGGGCCAGCGTGGTGGACTGCCTGTAACCCTTTTTCTTAGAGGATACCTGTGCTCAGTAATGAGCCGTTGATGTGTTGCTACTGCTGCTGATGACTGACCTCTATCTCCACTTTATAACGTACGTATATTACGTTAAATAAATTACATACACGTACAACATAATGACTGTGTGTGTGTGATGTAATGTAGGAACATTGCGTTGTGTCTCCACTGAAAATAGCCATCAATATGCCAAATTGATAGATTTTCGCTCAGATGTGCTTCGATTCGGCGTCAGTGTAAACTGACCCAAAGTTGCATTTTTTCACAAGGTATTGAACTAGCTCGTTGATTTTAGTTGCAAAACTTTTTTTAGGATTATGCACCTACCTACCAATTATAAAATCCAAAGCTGCAAATCAATTTTCTGCTTCGACGAATAATTGTTAACCGCGCTCGCGGAGCAAAAACATTAATCACTGAAATGAATTTCATCACAGAAAGATTAAAATTAATAACGAAATTCATTTTGGTATTTACTGAAGACACTTTCAAATAATTGGAACGATGAATGTCTGAATAAGCTGTAATTCTATAACGAAGGGTTGCTGCAATGTTACTTTAAATTACAATAGACGATATTGTCTTGATGGTTTGGTTTCTAATACGAAAACTGTACAAGTAGAGTTCCCATTTACGTAAGAAGGTTCTCAAAGTTATTTTTGAGTCTTGCCTAAGATGCAAGAAATCGAGGAGTTTATTTATAGCGGACACATCGTTTATAAAGATTTCGCATGAGAAGTTTGACAACTTCACGAAAAAAATTCACAATTCACAAACAAAAGTTTGACATTAACATGTATTGGCGGTCACTTATTATTTTTACTTAAAAAAAAGGACTGATTGATCACACAAAGTAAGGAATTCCTTTAACTATTAAAAAAAGAAACAAATATCCATAACTCAATAATTGATTAATAAAAACAATAAACACAAGTTTAGGTACAGAGAGATGTGAATGACGTGACAGCCAGAAGCAGAATGGCCCATGGCGTCGGTACTCGTTGGCTTCTATATAGAACTGACAAGCAGCGAGGCTCGCCCAATATTAAAAACTACCCTACTCTTACACATAATAATATGATTCACGCAAACTTTCCGACTAGGACATAATTTTTTATGCCATGAGCACTGAAATACACTCCACTCTCATATAAACTCAAGTTAAATTTTCTTCAAGAAATAAGAGTTATTTCCTTCTCGGCTGGAATCAGATGATAATCGTAAACTCTCAATCTCATTCGCACTCAGGTCGAAGCAGCTTTACGCTTTATTGCAGGGCTATGACCTTTTCACTTGAGCGGCAACTTAATCCGATGTTGGCAATATAACCCATATTTATTACTTACTAGCTGATGCCCGCGACTTTGTCCGCGTGGATTTAGTTTTTAAAGTCCCTCGGGAACTCCTTGATTTTCCGGGATAAAAAGTAGCCAAGATGTTGACCCGAGTAATAAGCTACCACGGTATAAAATTTTGTAGAAATCTGTGCGGTAGTTTTTACGTGAAAGAAGGACAAACAAACAGACAGACAAACAGACAAAAAAAAATTAAGCTTATGTTTTGATATCTGTATCTTGAACACAATTAGAAGCAAAAACCCTTTTTTGAATCTATTTCATGTACAGATGTTGGTTTCGTTTCTGTTTTATTATATATGTATAGATTTATTTATAGCCAATGTGGGGCAAAGGGCTCCTTCATCAAGCGCTTCTTCATGCGTATTGCGTTTACAAGTCCGGCTGGATTCAGCAGCTTTATCTCCTACGCCTATGGTGTAGACGTCACGTCTATACGAAATTGTGTGGGAGTTTGTTTTTTATAAACCACAATTTTTTGCCCGCGACTTCGTCCGCGTGGAGTTCATAATGTTCATGAGGACAGGTAGCTAGTTGTAATTATAATATTATGACTCATTATGAGTAAGGATAGTGCCACAAAAACCATCTTGTGAATTGTGACATGGGTAGTTGCTTCTTCATTTGAACGTTCGTCTGTCGTCTTCATTGTATAGTGTTTATTTTTGTTTATTTTTGATAAACCATAGATAGTGTCATAAAAACGTTTTGTGAATTGTGATGTAAGAATGGGATATGGGAATTGCATCGGAATTAGCTCTCGCTTATGCGACAAGGCAGTGGCCCTGGGGCGAGTAGTTTTTGACGTGATAACGTCTTATAAATCGATGAATACCGGCTGCACGCACGAAAAGGTGTCACGTTCCGCCTGCGCCTGAGCGTGCAAACGAGAGCGCGGAACAAGCGATAGAGAGGCACGATCGGTCCAAGCATTGGCTTAGAGAGCACCCGCCAGTCATCTTTATGACGTTATCACATAAAACTATCGTCCGTAAACCGACTTTACAGACAACCAATTTTTTCGTCTAGAAATAGGTTTGAGGCTGGTGTTGTGTTCGTAAGCAAATTGGCCATTAATCATGGAGTTTTTGCGTCGTCACCCGGCTCTAATTGGTGTCTTGTGAAAGGAGATACGCACAGACGCTATCGGGTTGAAATTCAAATTCTATTACATTGCTCTTAGTTACTGGGTAGCTTTCTCGTTACTTGCATGTACGGTGAAACTGATAATGCGCATATTTAGTTTATTTGTCTACCAGCAGTGCTACTCGCTTTGTATTTAAGCTCTTCTCTCATAATGAATGAATGAATGAATACACTTTCATTGTATACCACAAAGATTACAGTGAAATAAAACATATATAGGTACTTAGTATAAATAGCAAACAAAGCAAGTATACAATTTGGCGGCCTTATCGATACCTAGCGATCTCTCATCATCTATCTAGTGATCATCATCTGCTTAATCCAACCGGTGGTATTCTTGACTTGTCATAAGAGCTAAAACATTCGGCCTAAATGAAATAAATAATTTTGAATTTAAATATAGAGTAGGTATTATTACATATTATGTTATTCGCTATTCCGTTGTAGGCGTACGGTCTATTGATACGCGAGAAACAGCTGCTATATTTTAATTCCCTGAGCCGCCTATACATATAAATAATATGGATAGTATTCATGATCAAGGATCTGTTCTTGAATACTCGCTACTTTCCGTTCCCTAAATTCAGTGTAGGTACGACGAATGCAATAAAAAGTTACATTTCTCTCATGTCGCTCACTGTCACTGGAAACTCTCAAAATTATTCGCACCATGTGCGTAGTTACCTTGATTTGACATTCGGTGCGACTAAATGCAAAAAGAGTTATCCAGCTCTATTTCTTTTTATGTCAACACGTCACTGTCACAGTCAGTGTTAATTAAATGTCAATATTCTTCTTCTTCTTCTTCGTGTGTCCAGTGGCTCCTCGCGTCGAGCGTTTGAGCCATAGTCCATAGTTTTTCTGATCCTTTCCAGAATTCCGCTTCTTCAAATCAAATGTCAATATTGTTAGATAGATGAAGTATATTTTGCTCAGAGGGCCGATTCTGTAAAAGCTGCATCAATCATTGCTTACAGTCTCAATTGTGGTGATTGGTGATTGGTTGAATTTATAGCGTTCTTTCTGCAACAATGCGTTTTAGCCAATAGCGAGTGAGTATCCTCCAATCGGAGGCGATTGCAGTCATCACACTGTAGCAATCGTTTTTAGGGAATCACGGCACAGATTTCTCAAAAGTTGCTAAAATGAGGTTCTCTCCAAAATCCATTATCTAATATATAAAATTCTCGTGTCGTGGTGTTTGTTACCATACTCCCCCGGAACGGCTGGACCGATTTTTATGAAATTTTGTGTGCATATCGGGTAGGTCTGAGAATCGGCCAACATCTATTTTTCATACCCCTAAATGATTAGGGTGACCAACCCCTAAATATTTTTGTTGGCGGTACGAAGTTCGCTGGGTCAGCTAGTAATATTCATAAAATTCCGAAAGTAAATCGCACGTCGTTGTAGGAATTATAATTCCGCACACGGTATAACGTTCGCTGCGAAACGACGTGCACTAAAACTGACGCGCTTTTATCCGTTTTATCCGTTTATTCTGATCACTATATTTTTATTGCGGAAGTCCGCAAAAAGGTACATGCACCGTATAAATAAATGGCCAGGTTCACATTAGATCGGACCGACACATTTATAATCCCGATAAATTAGGATGTATCGTCAGTTAAATAGAATTGTGGCATGCTAAAAGATCAAATACATTACGATCATTTAAAGTTAAGTATAACATATTAAGTATATATGTACCTTAAGAACGCGTAGAACACTAAAAAAAAATCTGATTTGAAGATGAATTAATAAAACATAGCCGCAAGGCGCGAGAGGCGCGACAAAAAAAAGCGTTTTGCGCGGAATAGGAGTGTAGTAAGCGTAAAATATTCATTTTCTTTACTTAAGAGTTACTTTGTAACTCGTAAAATATTAATTTTCTTTTCAATTCACTAAGCTACTCTCTTGATAATATTAATCGGAATTTAATGTAAAAATTTTGGCTTTGTAATATGCAACACATTGAAAATAAATGAATATTGGTTAAAAAGACCTAACTTCGCGATTTTTTATTATCGAACAAATTTCATCATTTTATGTTTTTGCCAAGCACGTCCCTTGGGAGTATGATGTTATTTTTGCGTGTTTTTTTTTCGGATAGTTGAAACTTGATCTACTACTGTAAAAATCAAATCTGTTTACTGTTAACGAACGTACACCCACTCTTAAAATGCTGTTGATATATCGTTCGTTTCGTTTGGGCGCTGCTATGATACAAACATACAAACATACAAAACGATCTTTTTGCATCGGGGGTTAAAAATATAGACACTCGTGGCTAGTTCATAATAAACTTGACTTGACGATTAGGTCAAGTCAAGTCACCTTGCCGTTATCGGTCACTTCACATCTTCGTCGTTCGAATTCGCAATGAGGTGACAAATATTATCTCTTTGGTGTACAGTTTTTGCAATTCACGAAGGCGAGTGAGCTTTAGCTACTTGTGGTTACTTCGTGTACATGCACATTGCATAAGTGTGCGTGCCTGTCAAAGCCTAGGTGGGAGCGGGCAGGCGCGAGCATTGCGCTCGCTCACACTTATAGGTACAGATACGACACACACACAACCATAAGTCAGTCGCCCTCGTGAATTGCAAGAACTATAACTCATGTATTTTCAATGGGAGAACCTAAAATATAATGCAAGCTTTCAAATATAATACATTTGTTTTTATTTTATGGCTATTTATTTTTATGACTAATATGAGCTCCCCTCCAAATGAGCGGCTAGCTTGTATTGGAGGATAGGACGATATTGTAATGGGAGTCGAACCGTCGTTCTTTCAGTTTTTAGTCCGCACCTTTGACGTTAAGCTATTGAAATTTCAAAATATGTATATATTGAAAAAATGTGGGAAAACAAAACAAAGGTTTTTCGATTAATCATCGTAAAGGTTGCTATACAATAAATAGTAGCAGTAAATTAGAGAAAGAAAAAAAAGTATTTTCGTTGCAATTAACCGGGGCGTCGTTATCCAATGTTTTTTTACCATAGATCGTTCCACGTTTAGTGTCACATCAGAATTATACAAATGTGGACCCAGCTTTAACCTAGAATTTCTTTGTTCTAGCAGGATACGGATTAGAAAGTTATTTCGGTTATATCAGCTATCAGTTAGATCATTTTACGTGCTCCGTTTTAGAAACGTGAAATGGATACTTGACGAGAGAATGCGTTAAAATCCAAACCTTCACAAATTGAGCAAATTCTTTTTATAGGACCGCTGTAATGATAAGTTAATATTTATGTATTCATGTATGTATTAAATATAGATTAAATAATGTCACTAACGCATACCTACACTTATTATATTATTGTATTAATTAATGCACTTAATGTCTACAAACGCTATTAAGTAATATACCATGTACCCAGTCTCCGATCACGTTACATAGCCTTCCTACATTTTATGAGACAGACGACCTAAAGGTCAAGTTAACAGATGACAGATAATTTTGCCTTAGCAACTTAACGTATATCTTGAATGTCCCAGATGTAAAACAAGAACAAGAGTCTGAGGACTGAAGTTTATCGGATAGATAAGAATATTCTGTTTTACTAAATACATGCTAAACTTTCTGTTTTATGTTATATTTTGAAAAACTTACTTAAGTAATTCTGGAATTCGTCGTATATACAAGCTATGTACCTACGCAACATCTTCTTCTTTATCAACCTACAGACGTCCACTGCTGGACAAAGGTCTCCTGCATGGACTTCCTCAGGCTTCGGTCATGCGCCGCTTGAATCCAGCGGCTCCCTGCGACTCGTTTGATGTCGTCGGTCCACCTAGTGGGGGGTCTGCCAACACTGCGTTTCCCGGTGCGGGGTCGCCACTCCAGCACCTTGGGACCCCAACGACCATCAGCTCTTCGAACTATGTGCCCCGCCCATTTCCACTTCAGTTTCGTGACACGCTGAGCTATGTCGGTGACTTTGTTTCTCCTACGGATCTCTTCATTTCTGATTTGATCTCGCAGGGATATACCGAGCATAGCTCTCTCCATCGCTCGCTGAGTGACCCTGAGCCTTCTTATGAGGCCCATAGTTAGCGATTACTATGTCTCGGATCCGTAAGTCATCACTGGCAACACGCACTGTTCGAAGACTTTATTCTTCAGGAACTGAGGGATTTTGTAGGGAAAATCCCTACGCAACATAAATAATAATTTAACTGTCCCGGAAATAAGTGGGTAACCTTTTTATGCATAGTTTTATCTTTTCAGCACGCTTCAAGCTAGCACAGGAAGTAAGCTAGAAATTGCCAATGCTCATCTTTTTAAAACAGAAAAGAGCCAAAAAGTGCTCCGAAACTGTTTATTTTGCTCCTCCCAGTAGTGCGTAAACTCAATCCCATTGCTAATGTTACTTATGGGATACTGAAATGGGTTATTATTTTTATTATTAGGTCGCTGACGGTATCTAGTAGGTGCGAAGCAACTACCAATCCTAAGTCTATTATTAGGTATATAAACTGTCAACTATGTAATTTGCTGTCTCAAGCTCAACTATTATATAATAATGACTTTTAATTGCTTTTAAAATACTTAAAATGTTTGGCAAGCACAAAAACAAGATGTTCTGATGCTTCTAAATAATTGCTCGATTTTAATCTTGATTCATCCACTTTCATTACGGACTTCTAAAATGTGTGAGATCCTGAAAGTAATATACGGGCTTCGGATAAGTGTCACGTATTATTAAGAAGTAAGAACTTTCCCCATGTGATCTATTGCTCCCTAAATATTATATGTATCTACGCCGTAGAACTTTTCCCTTGTGATAGATGTCTCCTCAATGTAGCTGAGCGAACATTGGCGTGTATTCCCAAAATGTGGACACCCCCAAACTATTGATTCCGTTTTGCGTAACCCACGTCACACCCATGCCTGGTCTAACCCGGCCCCGATACAGTCCGTCAATCACTTCCTAATCGAGTTTATGATCGTTTGGGTGTACGTACCTACCCTGCTGCCTAGTGTACACCACACTATAGACTATACATATGGATACTTACGCATATTTACGAATTCTGCCTGCCGCCGCGAAATCTCCAGCTCAC
This sequence comes from Oeneis ivallda, assembly GCA_029955525.1. Taxonomy (NCBI): domain Eukaryota; kingdom Metazoa; phylum Arthropoda; class Insecta; order Lepidoptera; family Nymphalidae; genus Oeneis; species Oeneis ivallda. Next base: position 23,130,617 of record JARPMR010000006.1, read on the forward strand.
GCCAAGGATTACCTTTATTTACCGTTCCTCATAGAACCATTAATATTATTCTTCTTCTTCTTCTTTATCAACCGATAGACGTCCACTGCTGGACAAAGGTCTCTTGGACTTCCACAGATCTCGGTCTTGCGCCGCCTGGATCCAGCGGCTCCCTGCGACTCGTTTGATGTCGTCGGTCCACCTGGTCTTGAAAAACTTACTTTTAAGTAATTCTGGAATTCGTCGTATATACAAGCTATGTACCTACGCAACATCTTCTTCTTTATCAACCTACAGACGTCCACTGCTGGACAAAGGTCTCCTGCATGGACTTCCTCAGGCTTCGGTCATGCGCCGCTTGAATCCAGCGGCTCCCTGCGACTCGTTTGATGTCGTCGGTCCACCTAGTGGGGGGTCTGCCAACACTGCGCCTCCCGGTGCGGGGTCGCCACTCCAACACCTTGAGATCCAAACGAACATCAGCTCTTCGAACTATGTGCCCCGCCCATTTCCACTTCAGTTTCGCGACTCGCTGAGCTATGTCGGTGACTTTGGTTCTCCTACGGATCTCCTCATTCCTGATTCGATCCCGCAGGGACACTCCGAGCATGGCTCTCTCTCCATCGCCCGCTGAGCGGTCCTAAGCCTACTTATGAGACCTTACTTATAATATTATTACCTTCAGGAAAAAGGATGAGGAAGAAAGGATAGAAATAAGTGCACACCCTAAGAAGATTTATTTCAAGATCTCAACGATGGTTACGTTAGCATGGTTGATGGTCTCAGGATGGTCTCACTCTCAAGCATGTGGATCACATGAGCAAAAGCAGATGGTTATATTAGCACAGTTGATGAGCGCAAGCAGATGGTCACATAACACCCTCGATGGCAAATGTCACTATGACCGATGACGTAATCAATCGGAGTTAACATCTAATTTTCTGTAATCGGGTTATAGTTTTGAACCTTTGTCCTTGTTCCTGGTTCATATTACCATAGTTTTCGTACAGTACTTCTTTGTTTCATTCTATTAGCATTCAGTTTCTTTTGGGGAGGAGACTAGCATATTAGTTGAATTCAGTTTCACAATATATATATATTATTTTTTAAATAGTCTGTGGACTGGACTGCTAGACCTTTTTTAATGCGGCCTAGCCACAAATGTAGGTTTTTCTTGTAACGACGAATAGAGCGATTTTTTTTATGTTGGCCTCGTCCATTAATTTTAAATCGCTCAGTGAGCTATGTAGAACTACTCGTATAGGCTATATTTTTTAATAGGTCAAAGAGCAGACCGAACTCGGAAAGGTTGATGGTGCAAACCCCACCCACAAGTAGATGCGCTAGGAATGCAACGTCTACTATTAATTAACTAACATAAGTTTAACCTTAGATGAGGCTGAAAGGGGTATTCCCCTTTCAGCTTCATCTAAGGTCATAGTCATGTTTTCTCCCATTTCAATCATATTCGTAAATCGGGTCGATTTTTTGAATGAGTCCTACTGCGCAAAATTAATTTAATGTTGAGAACTTGAAACACTAAAGAAAGCCCATTTTTACCAACCATACCTAAATCATCGCCTCAGTAGGAGTCTCTTTACGTAGGTAGTCCATAAATACAATACCCTATCCAATGTCATTTCCACATTTAGGCGTTCCCTAAAAGTACGTGAAAAACAAAATTGACAGAAAGCGTCACCTAACTAAAGCTTAGGTAGCCCTTAAAAGTTAGGGAACATTGGTGAAAACGGGCATTTTTAACCGACTTCAAAAAAGGAGGAGGTTACTCAATTCATCGTTTTATTTTTTTATGTATGTTCACCGATTACTCGAAGACGCCTGAACCGATTTGGAAAATACTTTTTTGTTTGAAAGGGTAGGATATACCTCCCATGTGTTTCCATTTTAATTATATCGAAATCGGTCGAGCTGTTTAAAAAAAACCAACAATAAATTATATACTTTGTAGTGGCGCGGGTGTTTGAAGTCGGTTTTTTAAAAAGAATTTTTGACCGAGCGAAGCGAGGTCTCTGAGTCTACTAGGTGAATTTGCTCTTGTCCGTCCGTCCGTCTGTCAGAGCCTTATAACTTTTGAATTACTGAACGTAATTACTTCAAATTTAGATATAATATGTAAACTGATGGCCTTCAGCCGAATATTGCATAAAAAATTATAAAAACCTTTATTTCAGGGGGGCTCTCATAGAAGTGAATGCGAAGTAAAAAAAATTTTATCACGTTATATAAAATTGTAACATAATATCATGTTAAAGATAATTTCGAACCGAGTACAAAAATATTTTTTTTTAATTTTTCCCTTAAAATTGACGAAATGGGGGGCTTTCAAAGTGGAGATTTAATACGCTCTCTTGAAGACGCTCTCTAGGACAACTGACTATGTATTTTCAAGCTGATTTTAATTTTTTGTTTCACTTGTATCCTGTACTTGAACAACAAATACTAAAATTATATGAATATTATAAAGAAATGAGATTATTTAATTTTTAATGGGCATCAGTAATTCATATAGCATCAACATAGCTTCACAATAATGCTAATAGATGGCGCAGTCATTAACTATTCCATGGAACTAGGGAGTTACGACTATCCCAAAAACAGTTTTGCGTCGAACATTATTATTTAGTTACAAAAAATAATAACTTATTATTCAATTAAAATTATTGTTTAGTTAAATATCAAACTTCAATAAACTATTAATTACTGCATTTTGTATATTTTCTATTCGCGTCGATAGATAACGATTTGTACAGATGCCCGTAACCCGTTTTCACTCGTTAGTACTTATTAATTCAATGTTTTCATTAACGTTGCCTAACCTTACGGGCTATGATAAGTTAGGTGATGATTTCTGTCAACTTCTTTATCACGATCCTGTACGGGACACCTAAAAGGACATTGGGACGGATGTTAGGACTTAGGATTGTATTTAGGAGCTACCTAAGTAAAGAGACTCCTACTTAGGGGATGATATAGGTATGTTTGGTGAAAACGGGCATAATAATAATGTCAGGTTTGGTCGTCATATATCGATTGAATGAATAATCATGGGATACCGTTAGCGCGAGGTCTCAGTTCGGGGCGAACCACTAGTTATATTAAATTATTATTAATTAAGGACTCTTGTTTTGATTGCAATAAGGGTCCGAAAATATCTCCGCACCCTGAGTATCGATCCAGAGCTCTCCCTCGCCGTTACGCGTGAATCCCCTGAATTGCCCGTTTCTGATGTGTATGCTAGACCATCAATCACTTCCTAATCGAGTTTATGAGCGTTTGAGTGCCTCCGCTGGTTAGGCATTCCTGCTTTGACCCTTGATATTAGGTTACGAATCTATAAGTAACATCTCAGATGATTTCGTTAAATAAGGTCTTATTTGAAATCGAATAAGTTAAAAGTCTCAATAGGTTAATCAACGGTAAAGGAGCAAACTGAAGTCTGAAAGGTTGACGATTCATACCCATTTAGGGTTCTCAATTCGTCGAAATCTTTGTTTTTTAGGGTTCCGTACCCAAAGGGTACCAACGGGACCCTATTACTAAGCCTACGCTGTCGGTCCGTCCGTCCGTCCGTCCGTCTGTCAGCGGGCTGTATCTCGTAAACCGTAATAGATAGACAGATGAAATTTTCACATATTATGTATTTCTATTGCCGCTATAACAACAAATAATAAAAATTAAATTAAATTAAAAAAATTAAATTAAAATGGGTAGGGGGGTAGATGGAAATCTTTAAATTTAATTTTTTTTAACGGAACCCTAAAAGAGCGAGGCCCGACTCGCACTTGGCCGATTTTTTTTATGTATGCTCACCGATTACTCAAAGACGCCTGAACCGATTTAGAAAATTCATTTTTTTGTATCCAAGAGTATATTTGCCAGGCGGTCCCATTTAAATTTTGTCGAAATCGGTCAAGCTCTTTTTAAAAAATCAACAATAAATTATATAATACTTACTTTGTAGAGGCGTGGGCGTTTGTAGTCGGTATTTTAAAGGCTCAAGCCTTGAATCCGTTAAGTAAAGTTATAACTTAACCTATCAAAAATTTTTGCATAACAATAGACAGAAATATATATAACAGAAATAGTTACTGACTGTCTTTACGTGTACATATTTTATTAGTTATGATAGAAATCCGTGGTGCGAAAAACTCAAATTAATTGGTTCCGTCATCCATACTTTCATGAAGACGAAGTGGCATACTACCGTCTGTCATTTCAAAAGAAAACTTGTATTGTACAGTGACGTTATACCAATTTCCAGCCATAGTCATTACTACGGAGAAAGTGAAGACGGGAAACATTGAATTGTTAACTAACTGCCGCTTTTGTTTCTGAATTCAGTCATTTTTTGCTCGCGATAGCGCAATCGCGCTGTCGTTTTTGTCCGCTATGAAAAATTACGCAACTATTCCACTTTACTTGAATCTGGTAAACGGTCTGAATGAAGTTTGAATAATAGTTACTTGCTCTGCCGTATGTCCACAACTAAAAAAATATTTTTGAATATCATCATCGTTATCTCAAGCGATAGACTCTCACTGCTGGACATAGGTCTCTTGAGCATGCAAAACGTGAGGATATCTTATTGCGTAAAGTGTAAACCATTGATGTATAATTTTAGCTCTACATGGATGGCGTAAACAAATCCCAGGATGTAGAAAATAGGTCTCTTAAAATGATGGCAACAGAAAACGATCTTGGTTCGTCTGTTTCCATCTACTGCCAGTGGGCAGTGACTCGTTTGAAATCGTCCGTCCACCTAGTGTAGGGTTTTACATAGTTTCACCTCACGGAGAGGAATACTCAGGGTTTTCCGTACTTCTGTGGCTATGAACGGCTGGGTCATGCGTCATGCTCGTGAACGGGTGCCACCGGCGGGAATGGGGCTACTTTCTGTCTTAACATATTGTGTTTAATTGTAAGTAGTGTAACGCTTTTGTTTAGAGGTACAGGTCTGAGTCAATTAGGCGTTACAAGTAGGTAGGGTTACCTTGGCACGGTAGGGCGTCAAGGTAACGATTTAGGTAGTCTAGCCAGGTAGTAAATGATGAGACTGGATGAGTAACAATAATATAATTAGTAACAGAGAATAAGTCTAAATTCTAAAAATTATTTACAGAAGTGCTAAATTAGGTTGGTTGGCTGAAGGCCTTATAATTTTAATATTACTTAGAACAGAAGGTTCTAGCTAATTATCACAAAGTAGAAATAATTTAGAAATAGATAGATAGGTAAATGTTGGGGCTAACGGAACAGTCGGAGAGCTGGGTGGGGATCGTCGCCAGACACAGACAGCAATGGTGAGTTAGGTCTCAAGTGGCGTAGTAGTATTATAATCTTGGGAAATCACTATCCAGCCTTTGTAGTATTTAATTATGGTACTGCCCTGTCATCCCGGGTGGCTCAGCGCACTCGGCTCCTCTGGTAGTCCGGCAGTGCCGCGCGTAGGTGACAGCCGCAGGTAATAGTGCAGCACCAGGCGTCGCTCACACGTCGCAGGAAGTCCTTAGGTACTGTGCTTAGGTCTTGCGCATAGGTTCCGTGCTTAGACCCTGAGCTTAGAGTCCGTGTTAGCTGTTAGCTCCCTGGGCTTAGATCCCTGGAATCCAGTGAATTGCAGATGTAAGTATAGATTGGTCTCTCTCTCCACCGTTCCGTAGCTCTGAGTCCGCACTGATCTGTCCAATTTGTAGTAACAGCAGTGTCGCCTTGTACAGGGCAGTATAAGCAACCAGTGTGGACTCAAGTGGCAGTGAACAGATGTAAGGTTAGACTTATAGCTACAAATTGTGTCAATTAGGTACAATAAATGACATATCAGGTTGCTTAATTCATTAGAAGAATCGTTTCCCTTAGTCTAAAACGATATTACGCCTGAGGGGCTTATTTTTTTTTTTAATTGTTAGAATGTAGGTCAAAGGTCATTGTTCAAATGTACATCTGCAAGGTTAAATCCTATATAAATGAGAAAATTGTAATTTATACACCGAAATATTAATAAAATCTACAAGCATGTTCAGATTAGCAGTAGAATTAAAGAAATTAACAAGAGATGTGTGTGGATTTAGTTTCACAATGGATAGGTACACGCTAACGTTTTTGACATTACAATAATTGCATAAATACCTTTAGAGGGTTGATGTTGTAATCGTACCACGTCGCAGGATCTTAGTTTTAATAATTAGTTTTGAACATTTAAGTTGAATTAAGGTTGATTTCAGATTGGTAAAATTTAGAATTTTGAAGAGTAGCACTACACACTCTTATTTTTTCCAAGGCGGCCGAGAAAGTGAGTCAAAATGTCATTTTTCCTCGAGCATAGAGTTGCCATTATTTTTTTCACAACATTTTCGGCTCTGGGTTCTGGGATTTCTTGAACCTTTTGCACGGAACTAGTAAGGATGCTTATTTGCAGTCGCAAGTTAAATAAATCACTACAGTAGGTATGCATTTTTGTTACTTCCCCTTATTGTGGAAACACTGCATACATAGCATAGTACCTATTGTAAACTAAAAGAATAACCGCAGAGTTTCTTGCTGGTTCTTCTCGGCAGGAACGGCATTCCTAACCAGTTGCAGTGGGGTCATTCCACGGTGACGGGTGTGACATTTCTACTAATGTTTTGTGCTGTAATTCTCATATTTGATACAGGATATATTTGAGTTCGAAGTAATCCGTTAGGGCTTAAAACGGTCTGTTAAACTATAAAAAATGTTGTTAAAAATAACTTAATTTGTAAGAGATATAGACATTTTAGTCGGCGTGACGGGTGTGACCGGCACGCAAACAAGATCCAGTACCTCTTGAATGAAACGCAATATTTCTGCCCTGTATGATACGTCAAATAGAAAAATCGGAAATTTTTAAATAGTTTAATATTTTTTCTTTATGTTGGCAAGAATTCAATTTAATTAAGTCTGATAATACAGATTTTAGGTTCTGCGTTATTTCGTGACGGGTGTGACTAGTCTTTGTGACGGGTGTGACAAGAAAATTATAATAATCAATAACATACAATTTTGATAAGCTTTTAAAGTTTTATTTAATGTATCATTTAAGTTTTGCTCATATTTCAAGTTTTAGTACACTATTCTTGTACATAATTATATCAACGGGATTGCTTGATATGATATTTTTCTTCTTTTCTCTTCTAATTTTGTTTGTCTCCTTATCTTTCTCTTAGAACTAACGCCATTTCTCCGGGTCCCTCTTTAATTTTTCCCTACTTTTCCTCTTCCTCGTAGCAGCATCCATTCTAAGTAGAAAATAAAATGCTTTGCAATAACCATGCATGGCATAGGCAAACATTATCATTAAAACTCTTCTTAAAAGAAAGTTCACCTCTGTAAACATTCCATGACCCAATAATGAGCTTATTGACTCAATATGTTAAAGAAATTTTTCATAATATAAGTGAGCAAAAACAGTGACGGGTGTGAAATGTGACGGGTGTGACCAAAATAATTAGCTTCCTAAATCTCAACAAAAGCTTAAAAGCAAATAAAATCAATTTGCACAAATTCCCCTGTGACATAACCTTACTCTTGTAAGCTTTTTTACGGCATTCCAGTTAATTTGACGTTCTGACGAAAACATTTATACTAATTTTCAGGGTTCGAGGAAATATATCAATGGATATATATCACGATATATATCCGATATATATCAAACTGGGTTCGATGATATATATCAATGGATTTTTTTAATTTGTTTTGTTACATAAGTGTAGGTATAACCATTGACTGATTAGAATTTATAAAAAAAGTTTTATGTTTTTGAGTTGCGTTTTTGATATACATGTATAAGATTTTATGTTTTTAGTTGATTTTGCCTGATCTAAAATAAAATTTTATGTTTTGGTTTCATTTGTCTGATTTTAAGTACCTAAATAAATAAAACATTAAAACATTTTAGTTTTTTTCATAATTTTAGTATGTTTATGCACATATGCAAATAGTATTCATAATAATACAATAAAATATTAATATGGCTTTCATACAAAATTGATATATATCATACTTGATATATATCAGATATATATCATAAATATCCGATATTTTGATATTTATAATAAATATCGTATATTTTCGAACCCTGCTAATTTTGTGACGGGTGTGACACAAAAACATGATTCAGCATAATAATTAGTAAAAAACCAAGTATTTACCTTAGAAATTTCAAACTTTGCAGTGTTACAGCCAAAACATTAAGCACTTCAATGACAGTCCAAATGGCACGCTGAAGACTATAGGTAACGAATACTAGTGTTGACAATGTCAACAATCTTTTTCCACTAAAGAGAGTTGGAGATTCAATCGAAAGTAAAACAAAATTTTGCCGGTTTTTAGAATTAAATCAATTTTGTACATTTTGTATGTGAAAGTTGGATAAATACGCTAATATAATCCAGTACGCAAATGCACATATTCTTAAATAAACTACCTTATTTGGTATCACTTATCGTGGAATGAGCCAGTGGTAGATTCATCGACTATTTAAAAACACTTGTAAAAGTTTATTTGAATAAAAAATATTTCTATTCTACGAAATTTAGTTATAAACTTCGGAAAATGTTACATAAGAGATCGAGATATCAGTATCCTTGCCATTCCTGACCATTCTTTAACTAAGATCTTCGTCTTTCACTAAGATCCAGTAGTTGCGACGTCATTTCGCTTGGTCACCGCAGTAAACTATCTATTGGACACACACAGTGATAACAACACAAAACTCGTTAACTTTCGAAGAAGCCAAAACAGACTAACTGATACTTGCAGAAGTTCATTTCATCAATCATCATCATCTTCGTCTTCAATGAGAGTCTTTTCTTTTCATCTATCGTTTGACATAATATGCATCCTCATGTGGCATTCTTTTCGGTGTTGAGCCAGTCTCATACCATCCAGCTTACAAGCTTGATGATGTCGTCGGACCAGGCGGGTTGATGGCTTCCCCACATTCCTCTTGCCGATTATTATCAGATTGAAAGTCGAAAATCGAATCCCGAGAATATGTAGTAAAAGGTAGTGCTTATCGATTTGCAGTCATCAGTCAGATTGCAAATCGTGAATTGATTATATTGACACACTTCTCTTTTGAATTTGATAAGTTACTAATCATATGGAGCAGTGATAGCCTAGTGGTTAGGACTGTGGTCTCCTATTTGGATGGTCGCAGGTTCGAGCCCGGGTACGCACCTCTGACTTTTCGGAGTCAAGTGCGTTTAAGCAATTAAATATCACTTGCTTCAACGGTGAAGGAAAACATCGTGAGGAAACCTGCACATCTGAGAGTTCTTCATAATGTTCTCGAAGGTGTGTGAAGTCCGCCAATTCGCATTGGGCCAGCGTGGTGGACTATGGCCTATAACCCTTCTCTGAGAGGAGACCTGCGCTCAGTAGTGAGCCGTTGATGGGTTGCTAATGATGATGACTAGTCATATCGGCCGTTACAGACTGTAACAGTAAAAGAATTATGAACATCCTTATAATATGTAATACTTTACTCATAATTTTGTATTTGTCGAGAGTTAAGCGTTCCCGTATTACAAGGGGGCACGTGAAGATGATTTAAACAATGTCAAATTGTCTACGTCTACCTGAGTCGCGAAACACGGCTTCCCTCCGGGCCGTCCGTCCGCCCGACCAGTTTCTAACCTGCGTTAATATATGGCCATCTCTTACTGTAGCTGGGATGCTTTGTGGATACAAATACCTTTAATGCGAGCTATGCGGTCCTATTTTATTTATTATCTAGTTTTTGCCCGGTATCCTTTTGTGTCGCCCAATGGTTTGATGGAACTAGAGAACTCTTTAAAAATCAAATTACGGTAAAAATCATCTTAAGATGGCGTTTCTAAGATTGAAAGCTTTATTTTATTGTTCTGGTGCGCCCACAGACCACTCAGCCTAACTGATTGGTCTGTGGGTACGCCATACTTATTTATTTCTCGGATTTAAATACAAAATTTTCATTAAATCCTAAAAAATAGCAAATTATTAGTGTTTTTAGTGTTCTTCGCGTCCCTTTTCTTCTAATCTCTCTTGCTTTTTTGGAGTTTACTCCTTTAGAATCGATTTTAGGCGCCCGGTATGAGAAAAATTTGAGCAGTGAAATCTGTTTTGAATGACCTCGTTACGTTTTTCACAACGATGCAAATTTCTACCCTAACGTTGAGTAAATAAGGTTGGTTTTCGCTTGAGTTGTCGAATGCCCTTGTTACGTTTTTCACAACGATGCAAATTTCTACTCTAAGGTTGAGTAAATAAGGTTGGTTTTCGCTTGAGTTGTCGAATGCGAAAGCGCTTTCGTTTCGGGAAGCCGAGCGCGTAGCGATCGGGTCGGAGCGGCGCGGCGCCGCGAATGCATTACGACGTTTTAAGTGGTAAACTCCAGTCGTGCGTCGGAGCTGACACACACACTTTTTTTCTTCCTTTTTCTATCTTTGCTTTTTTTTAATCTTTGGTTTTGTTGCAGATATTGTTTTGATTTGAGAGTTGGCTGATGGTCAATAAAGCGATTAGATTCGTAATTTCTAAGTTACTCTTGAAATATTGCCTTCTGCACCATGCGTAACCGCAAACCGTAGTCTTAATCTTGCGTGCGGAAGTATCTGGGTGTCCAACAAACAATTGTTCTAATAAAACCCCTACCGATCATCCATGAACGTTATTTGACTTACCGATCATCACTATTAAGACTCATTTCCACAATGACCATAATCATCATTTTGCTAATGAAACATAAAATATGGCTCTAACCCAGACTTGTGTATGTAAATAATCTCGTTTGTTCCAAAAATAGACCGAGAGGTATGGGATATCTCTTAGGGATTCAACCTTCCAATTTGTAAGCTGCGTAACTCGAGTCTAATTTATATTGCTAAGCAACGATCAGCGGACGCCACTGTAACGTGGCACATGAACAATTAATCAAGCCCAACCAACACGAGATACGTTTTATCCCGAAATCCAATCTGGTCCTCGCGGGATTCCGCCTGTTTATTGATCACAATGCGGGCGAGGCCACAAACTTGACATGCACGGGAAATGGTTTTTCTGATAATAATGTTCTTTCAATTAATGTGCTGTTACATTTATTTATTGGAACGTAAGTTCCTTATCGCGCGGTACGGAAGGGGGCTAGACGGAAAAAATTAAGGAACCGACACTCGACATATTTTGAAACCGACACTTTTTTGTTGAATGGGAATTTTGCATTGTGGTCGGTATTTTCGCGATACAACATTGAGTCTCCGTAGTCCGTAGGGAAAGGTTCCACATGTAGAAATTGTTTAAAATAAAATTGAAAATGGAAAATTCGGTCTGTCGAGCTGGGATTCGAACCATCGACTTTGAACTGTTAGGCGACTGCTGGAGCCACTAGGCTACGGAGACTCAATGTTGTACCTACCGCGAAAATATCGAACACAATGTAATCGAAAGGAACTTCGTTCCATCCGGGCATAGATAAAATAAAAAAGGTAATTTATCTATGATCCGGGTGTCCCTTGACACCTCTCAAGTTTTTTTTTTTATATTTATTCAATGGCAATTTTTGTTACATTCAGTGCCACAAAAACCACAGTCTGTAAATTACAGTACATTGTGCTAACCTTTAGTAAAGTTTTTTCTGAATCGTTAAAGACATATTAAAAGTAGAACTTAGATAGACAGTATCCTAAGTAACTGGCACTTCACAAAGGATAGGATATAAATTAAATATATTTAAAGAAAAACTAATATTCTTTGCCGCCAAACAGAATAAATCTTTTAACACTGTTTATTCTGTTTGTCGGATTATAGCAAAGAATATTAATTTTTCTTTAAATAAATATCATGGAATTCCGCAAAGTAACGCCTTATTCTATTCAATATTAGAAATTAAATCCATTTTCTCCAGAAAACACCGCAGCCAAATTGTTCCAAAACATTTGATTGCTTCGATGACACTGGGTGGGTTTTATTCCACCCGAATGGTTTTAGATGAAATGTTAGTGGGGTTGTAAGGCCCACGTTATCACTGGTTAGAATAGTAATTAGCGGACTGTATTGAGATTTAATTCGATAGTTCCTATTTCTGGACAAACCTCCAACATCAATAAGCAAGCAGGAAATTAAGGATTCCACTGACCTTTCGATGTCGTCGATCTGCCACGCCGACGTAGGTGGTAGGATCGGCTTTTGTTCTGCTAGACTTCTCTCTTTTAGTTCGAACGAATAACACAACACTGCAGCAGCTGCTGTTATGGAGAATCCAAGTTCGAGGAACACGACACTTGATGACACGATGGAAAAGCTAAAAGGTTCTGAACAGTTTTATCAGCGGCACTTTAGACGTCCGAGCAATGACAACGCCCGATGCTTCGCTTGTCTCACTTGCGAATTGACAAGACGAAAAAATATCGAAAAGGTAGGGTGGATCGATAAAATCCTACCCACAAAATTGACGTTGCTAGTAAGGTTTGCCGAGATTGTATGGTACTATCGAATTATAACCCTATATGTCTAAACAGACAAAGACATTTATTTGCTTATTTCTGGTTCATGGAACCTTTCCATCTTCTTCTCTTGGTTTATGGAACTGTTATTGCCAGTGGAAACCGCTTCAATTAATAGCTATTTTGTGGGATTCATCAGAAAGTGAATGGGTCACATCCATTTGTTTGCTACGTCTTCATGGTCAAACCAGTAACCGTGTCGGTTGGTCGGTTTGTTAGTTTATTTATTCACGCTGCACGTTTGACGAAACCGTGACGAAGCTTAAGGTTTACTTTAAGGTTTATTCCCATTCGGGTTAAATTACGAAACAATTTTTTGTAAGTTTGAATAGCCGTATCGGCTAGGCGACTTAGGCCTTAGTGACCTTTAACTCTTGATCACAGTCCCATTAGAAATTATATACTTGACCTAAAAACTAGCTTAACCCAAATAAGATCGAACTGAGCATATTAGTGTCCTCATTTGATACCACGCTCTTCGCGGGATTTTTAATACAAAAGACTAAATAAAGCTGATAAATCTATTTTTTATTGTTCTAGATCTATTCTTAGCCCGATATAGATTTATCTCTTTATTATCTATGACTTACTGCAAAACAGTAGTAAAATGGTTGAACGTTTTCGTTGATCGTTCAAACATTCCTATTTTAGCGCAATTTTTAAGGAAAAGTGCGTGGGTGAACTATAACACAATGCAAAACTAGCAAGAAGGCATACTTAATTTAATATTAATTCATATACTTACATATTTCTCTTTAGTTATTTAAAAATACTGATTAGTTTTGGAAAAATAACGTAATACAAAAATACACAATACCACTCTTGATTATGTCCCGCCCGTAAATGTTGATTGAAGTAGCATTCTCTCACGCACGATCATAATATTGTAATATTGAAGAGAACACTCTTAGGACCTAGGTACAATCTGTGGTACAATCTACATTCTACAGTGATCGTCACACGGCCAGAACTCAGACCTATCGAACTTATGACTGACCTCATGAGTCTGTAGTGAGAGTGAGTATATATATATATACATATATATATATATATATATATATATATATATATATATATATATATATATATAGAGTCTGTAGTGAGAGTGAGTATATATATATGTATATCAGACATTTTTTTCTTGAAACAGAAACTTTTGAAAGCTATCTGTCAGACAAGTTGTGGATAGGTCCGAGCGTAAATTTCATATTTTGACAGTATTTTCAATACAAAAACTGTTAGACCACATAATTTTTATTCCCCGGTAAAAGGTCATTCGACGTTGTTGGTGAAATCGGCACTAAAACACTAGTAATTAATCCAGACTGAATTATTAAGAATATCATAATATCTACTTATTTCAAATAGAAATTGCGAATAAAATAAAACCACATTATTATACGCTAAATACCATAAAAACACGCGATTCGCGTGTTTTTATGGTATTTAGCGTTTTTATGGCCTTATGCGAGTGCATCGCGTTTTCGTGATTCAAACGCGTTCGCTTTTTTATGGCTTTTTAGCGTTTTTATTTTTAGCCTTTTATCGCGGAATCGCGCAGCAGACGCAAAAGACCATAGAAACGCCGCAATCGCTGCCGCTAAAAGTAGCCAGTCTGCCCTCTCAGTCTCAACAGCGCAAATGTTAAGGCGGGGACTGTAAACCGAAAGGTCGACAGTTCAAACCCTATATTGTCCTGAACACTCCTAATACTCTAAACTTGGTTGGAGGAAGGGAAATGGGAATATTCATGTTCTTCTTCTTCTTTATCAACCGATAGACGTCCACTGCTGGACAAAGGTCTCAAATGAACATATTCATGTTCAGCATCCTACTAATATAAATGCGAGTGAAAAGTGTGTTGGTTGGTTTGTCCTTCAATCACGCTGCAAAAGAGCTAAGGATCGACGTGATTTTTTGAATCTTTGAATAATTGAGGACGGGGAGAGTGGGTACTTTTTATCCCGAAAAATTAAAGAGTTCCCGCGGGATTTTAAAACTAGCTAAATCGACGCGAACGAAGTCGCGGGCATCAGCTAGTGCCTAATAGTCTTAAAATATTGTAAACGAAGTCATTAAACGTAATCGAAATACGTTTCGTTGGCGAATTGGCGCTGCGCGGTCTGTCTCATGGTCACACGTTTGAACCGCGCCTTGACATTACAGTCGTAATGATAATTGATAACACGAGCTTATTGCACGTGATCGTGTTAAAAACGAGTTTACCTATCGCTTTCGACCAACGTAAACTGGTTCATCATTAGCAACCCATCAACGGCTCACTACTGAGCGCAGGCCAAGGAGAAGTGTTATAGGCCATAGTCCACCACGCTGGCCCAATGCGAATTGGCAGACTTCACACACCTTTGAGAACATTTTGAAGAACTCTCAGGTGTGCAGGTTTCCTCACGATGTTTTCCTTCACCGTTGAAGCAAGTGATATTTAATTACTTAAACGTACTTGACTCCGAAAAGTCAGAGGTCCCGGGATCGAACCTGCGACCCCACGAATAGGAGACCACAGTCCTAACTACTACGCTATCACTGTAAACTGGTTACTATGCATTTAAGCAGTATTTTTGACGACCTTCGTGAGTCGTGACTCGTGACGCAGTGGTAAGCGCTTAGTCCAGGGTAGATAATTTTTGAAAACAAAAAAAATTATAGTAGGATGAAACCCATTGGAAAAGGAAGAGAATGCAACAAAAATTAAAGGTCTGGGCCTTACTACCTGTTATTTCGTATTTCGTTTCCTCATTTTCTGAGAGCATTTACCATCCCTCCTCCTTTCGTCGTATTCCCCATTACTGAGGGTCGTGACCCCTTCCACCAATGATCTTTTTATGGACGATGTCGCGCCATGTCGTCCGGTTCTCTGCGACATGGAGAGCTTCGTGGATCTTGGTGTCGAGAGCGGTGCGGATTTGATCCGACCAACGCATCGGGCTTCGTCCCCGAGGTCTCCTTCCATCCACTTTGCCAGTAACGACAATCTTTTCAAGGTTGTGTCCCTCTCTTCTGGCAATGTGGCCGAAATAATCAAGGATCCTCTGGAGACAGGTGGTAGATAGCCGTTTCGTGATCTTTAATTGTTTAAGGATCGATGCGTTGGTTCTGTGCGCTGTCCAAGGGATTCGGAGCATTCTCCTCCAGCACCACATCTCGAAAGCGTCAATGCGGTGTCGGTCAGCAGCTTTTATTGTCCACGTCTCAGCTGCATACATGAATATCGGGAATATGAGCGTGCGGACTAGACGCATTTTGGTACCAGTCGATATCTGCTTGTCCCTCCAAGTCTTATACAACTGTGACATGGCACTTTTGGCCATTCCAATCCGTCTTCTAATTTCCACCTCACATGACCCGGTATTAGTTATGTTGGAACCCAGGTAAATAAAGTTCTCCACAATCTCGAGGTTCAATGAGCCAGTGAGTTCCAACTGTCCGGCACGGTCTACCACCATTACCTTCGTTTTGGATCTGTTTATGGAGAGACCCATTTCCTCACTTATTTGCTCCATCCTGTTCAATAGAGACGACATTTCAGTCTCAGATGCTGCTAGGAGTGTTGTGTCATCAGCGTATCGCAAGTTAGTAAGCTTTACTCCACCGATGCTGACGCCACCTTTCCAATCTTCGAGAGTACGCCGCATGATGTATTCACCATAGATATTGAACAAGATGGGAGAAAGCACACAGCCCTGTCTTACACCCTTACGAAATCTAAAGGGCGCAGAGACGGTCTCGTCTATCCTTACAACTGCTTCGCTGCTACTGTAGAGATTCTTTAGCAGTATGACCAGATGCTGTGGCACTCCTAATTCGGCAAGGACACTCCATAAACGGCTCCAATTGACGCAGTCAAAGGCCTTACTGTAATCGACAAAGCACATGATAATCGGCGTATTGAATTCATAGGCCTTCTCAATTAATTGCCGTACATTTAAAATTTGTTCACGGGTGCCTTTACCTTTAACGAAACCCGCTTGCTCTTGCGGGATCTGCCAGTCCAGGTAGTGTCTGATTCGATGATTGATAATGTAGAGCAGTATTTTACTGGCATGTGAGATAAGTGCTAAGGTGCGATAATGATCGCACTTTCTCGTTGATCCTTTTTTGTGTAAAGGCACCACGACAGACAAAGCCCAGTCTCTTGGCCATTCACAGTTGCGCCAGATTAAGTTGCAAATCGTGTGCAACATGTCGATGCCAGTATCCCCCAGAGCTGTCAGCGCTTCTGCTGTTATTTGATCTGGTCCCGGAGCTTTCCTAGTTTTAAGCGACTTCAGGGCAGCGAGAATTTCTGATCTAAGTATGTTTGGCTCCAGTTCCACTCCAGTACAGACGGTATGCAAGAGTCCTAGATCATCGGGATCCTTGTACAGCTCTTCACAATATCTGCGCCACCTTTCAGCTATTGCGTCAAGTTCATTAATGAGCTGGCCTTCGGAATCTTCTATCACCCACGTTTTTGGCTTAAATTGCCTGGACAAGAGACGGACCTTCTTGAACAGGTCAGAAGTTTCAAATTTTTGGGAGTGGTGTTCAATTTCCCTGCATAAGTCTTCTATGAATTTGTTCTTGTCTTCTCGACAGCTTCTCAGGATGTCATTACTTATGCTAGAGTAATCTTCCATCACTCGCGGGTTCTGAAGTCCTTTCATTTTGATTGTCTTCCTCTTGTCCATCAATTTCCAAGTCTTTTCTGTTAACCAAGTTTGTTTTATAGGGCTGGCTTTCCTCGTCTTTGAGATTTCATGAAGAGTTTCTGTCATATGAGTTTTTAATAGTTCCCAAAGTGAGTTAGCATCAGCCTGTGGGTTGTTCTGAAATGAAAGATCCTTCAGCTTATTTTCCAAAGAAGTTTGAAAAACTGATCGCTCCGAGGGGTTAAGTTGTTTTGGTGGGAGAGTACGTTTTCTGGGGGCTTTCAGACGGAGTGCGAAGTCAGCTACAAGAAGGTTATGATCGGAGCCACATTCGGCCCCAGGAAAGGTCTTTGTATTAGAGACAGAAGACCGCCACCTAGAGTCAATAAGTATATAGTCAATTTGATTCCTGACTCTGTCTCCTGGTGATTTCCACGTATATAGTCGGCGTGGGTGATGTTGAAAGCATGTGTTAAGTATAGTGAGGCTTTTGTCTATACAGAATTCGATGAGTCTAGCACCTCTTTCATTTCTGACACCGAGTCCATATTTGCCCACTGTCTTCCTGATATGGTCATCTGCAGCTGTATTGCCAATCTTGGCGTTCCAATCACCAATGATGATTTTTATTTCGCGGCTTGGTATTTTGTTCAGGGTTGTCTCAAGTGTTTTGTAGAATTCGTCTATATCGTCCTCTGAAGCCTGTGACGTAGGAGCATAGACCTGGATGATATTAAGAGAGCATGGTCTGGTATTGAGCTTCAATGTAATTATCCTGTCAGAAACGGGATTGTAACCAAGAACATATTGGTTTACTTTTGGAGGTAGAAGAAATCCCACGCCGTGATGGCTAGAATCTTCTGATCCACAAAAATACAGCGTATTTCCCGACGCTGTCTTGAAATGACCTTGACCGCGAAGATGTGTCTCGCTGACGCCTAATATAGAGAGTTTGTAATTTTCCATTTCTTCCTCCACGATACTTATTTTCCCGGGTCCTAGAAGTCCTCTGACATTCCAAGTGGCAATACGGTGGTGTGCTCGTATTGAGGTTTTGCACGAAGTATGTTTATTGCCGCCAGTAGCATTACCGTTAAGAGAGGCCTGACGAGACGCCACTCCCACAGCTTCGGTCGCACATTTCTCACTATCCAGCCCGGGTACTGAATAGCGCCGAGCGTTAGTCGGGTCGTCCAACAATCGCATATTCATTCTTTTTGTTCTCATAATGGTAGGGGGGTTTTCTTGGGATGGTAATGCGGTGGGCTCCCAGATCCTTCCGCATCAGTCTTTTTAGGAACTTTAAATCCATATGGCCACTGAAAACCACTCTATGCATGGGCATAGAAAAGTCGGGCTATTAAAGTACCGGCCGAATTTCGGCGTAGCTGCGCATTTAGCACCACCCAGGGGGCACGTGTAGGGTGGGACTCATGGAGGATGAGATGGTAATTCCTACGGACGCGCGCAGCCGATGCCCCCCATACCATAGTATTGTATTTTTTTTTACACCATCAGAAAGTAGAAATTTCAAGGAACAAAAAGCTCACCGACTTTTTTAAAAAATCGGCCAAGTGCGAGTCGGGCCTCGCTCTTTTAGGGTTCCGTTAAAAAAATTAAATAAAAATATTTCCATGTACCCATGGAAATATTTTAATTTAATTTTTTTAATTTAATTTAATTTTTATTATTTGTTGTTATAGCGGCAATAGAAATACATAATATGTGAAAATTTCATCTGTCTATTACGGTTTACGAGATACAGCCCGCTGACAGACGGACGGACGGACGGACGGACGGACGGACGGACGGACGGACGGACAGCGTAGGCTTAGTAATAGGGTCCCGTTGGTACCCTTTGGGTACGGAACCCTAAAAAGCAGATATTTTGACGGGAGAATTTTCGATTGAAAATTAGGTGCTTTTTCAATATTAAGTCAAAAAAAAGGTTAAAAAATAAATATTTTAAATCAGAAAAATTACAGTGTGTTTGGAACATAAAAAGGTAAGTTTTCACCAAATTTCGTGAAAAAATATTTTTTTTTGTAAAAGATAAAAATAAAAAACCAAAAACTTGGTTATTTGAATTTTTCACATACATTTTGAGGTTATGTGAAAAAAGTCTAAATACAAAAGTTGTAGATCTTTTTATTACCTACAACTCTGCCATTTAAATTTTTTCCATAGTACTTGTAGTTTTTCCGGAAATCGAGATAAACCGTTTTTTACCCTTAAACCCCCCCTCCTCCCCACGTCCCGACCTCAGATCGCCCGTAATTTATTTTTCATCATACCTATTCGAAAAACGAATATTGGCTTCAGAGGACAGCGGGAGCAAAATTTCATTTTAACCCCATGGGACTTTTCATTTCTCTCTTCTGATTGGTCCGCGTTATAGTGCTTTAGCATACTAAAGCACTAACGCGGACCAATCAGAAGAGAGAATTCAAAAATGTGTCGAAATTCAAAAATGTTTGAGAAGCTGTTGTCTATGATAAGTCACGTGTTCAAATTTGTCGATTAGACATATACGCCCATACTTCCAACATAAATATTAATGTTTAATTATTTCATAAAAATTTATTTGTGTTTTATTTAAACTTTCAATATAGGTACGTATTGGTAATGTCTATACCTACTCTATACATAGTAGGTTGATACCCCTAGCTTTTTCTCATAGGTAATGATGAAAAATAGTGTGTGTCATTCGGGGCCAAAATTTTTTGTTCTCGGGCGGCGTATATTGAATTCCTCGCTACGCTCAGGATTCTACTTTAGAATCCCTCGCTGCGCTCGGGATTCTACTATAGAATCCTTCACTTCGCTCTGAATTCAAAATAACGCCCTCGGGGAACAAAAAATTCCTTTGGCCCCATATAACACAAATAACTATTTCATCACACCTATTCGAAAAACGAATATTGGCTTCAGAGGATAGCGGGAGCAAAATTTAATTTTAACCCCATGGGACTTTTCATTTCTCTCTTCTGATTGGACCGCGTTCCGCGTCCGCACTAACGCGGACCAATCAGAAGAGAGAATTCAAAAATGTTTGAGAAGCGGTTGTCTTCGATAAGTCACGTGATCAAATATGTCGATTAGATGTATACGCCCATAGTTCCAACATAAATATTAATATTTAATTAGGATTTCATAAAAATTTATTTGTGTTTTATTTAAACTTTCAATATACGTATTGGTAATGTCTATACTCTATACATAGTAGGTTGATACTCCTAGCTTTTTCTCATAGGTAATGATGAAAAATAGTATGTGTCATTCGGGGCCAAAATTTTTTGTTCTCGGGCGGCGTATATTGAATTCCTCGCTACGCTCAGGATTCTACTTTAGAATCCCTCGCTGCGCTCGGGAGTCTACTATAGAATCCTTCACTTCGCTCTGAATTCAAAATAACGCCCTCGGGGAACAAAAAATTCCTTTGGCCCCATATAACACAAATAACTATTTCCTTTCATTTTTGTTGCATTCTCTTCCTTTTCCAATGGGTTTCATCCTACTATTATTTTTTTCACTTTTTATTATTTTTTAAGGCTTCTACCCTGGTCTAGCTGTGGAGTGTGGTGTTAAAAGTGATACTTATCTGGCGTATACTATACCGTGAAGTGAGAGGTCCCAGGTTCGATTGCGGCTGCGGTATTTGGAATTTAATAATTTCTAAACTGTTTCTGTTCTGTTCTGTAGGGAGGGAAACGATGTGGCGCCAAGTTATTTAACGTTCCAGTACGACATTCAGATTAGGGACCATCGGTTAACCGCCTCGGTGGTCTATAACTCTATAGTGTTTAGCATGGTCGACTGCGGATGACCAGGTTCCGAGTTGGATTCCCAGCTCGGGCCAAAACATGTATTGGGTTTTTCTGTCAATAAATTCTTAGTTTGGAGTTAGGAAGTAAGAAGTCTCGAGCCTCGAAGAGCACGTAAAGCCGTCGATCCTGCGCCTGATCTCTCCGGTCGTGTCGGATTTCCGTCCCATCGGACTATGAGAGTGAGGGATTAGAGAGTGTAACCAGTGTTGGCGCACACACTTCGCACTATAATATCTTCTAATCGGGGGCGAATCTCGGTCGGGAGGACTAATGTTACCCTTACCCTTGATTTATAGAAAATGTCTAGATCATACCAATATCCTATTAAAAAGTTGTATTTAAACCAAATTTAAACGTACATAATATCGTCGCATCGTTTACTGTGTACGAAGTACGAACCATTGAACCGAAAGAAATTTAATATTAAGCAATTTCCTTTGTGTGTTTCGCCCCTTATGTTGTGAAGTTGAACAGTATCCAATAAATCTTTATAGTCCCTTGCTGTCTAGTAGTACATAACTATGACGATATTAAAATTTATCAACAACTTAAGATCTGGACAGGAACTTAAAAAGGGACCTAACAAATAACTACTCAAGCTTTAAAACTTTAAGCCTCAATAGCCCAACGGTTAAAGGTGCGGACTGAAAACTGAAAGGTCGCAGGTTCGAATCCCACCCGTTGCACTATTGTCGTACCCACTCCTAACCCAAGCTTTCCGCTTATTTGGAGGGGAGAGGAGGATATTAGTCAACTTCAACGACCGATATTCTTTTTTACAACTACTTGGTCATATATATAACAACGCGTTTTTCACATGGATCAAGGACTTTAATATTTGAAGTTACTAGTATTTTAGAACCTTTCCCACGCCTTATCTATATAGCGAAATGCGACATAATACCGTTCGTCATTTCGCAGCGAGGCGAGGGCTCGGAATCCTTAATTTAACTGCAGCGCCGCGCCCGGCGCCCGGAGATGCAGTCGGAATGAGCTTCCCGCCCGTGATTGCATTCGCACC
Source organism: Oeneis ivallda (assembly GCA_029955525.1). Classification (NCBI taxonomy): domain Eukaryota; kingdom Metazoa; phylum Arthropoda; class Insecta; order Lepidoptera; family Nymphalidae; genus Oeneis; species Oeneis ivallda. Next base: position 23,152,614 of record JARPMR010000006.1, read on the forward strand.
GCTCGTGACTTGGAATTAACGCCGCGTCTTATGTTCATATATCTCCTAGGCGCTGCTGTCGACCTAGTACTTACCAAGTAATACTATCAAATAATCATCATCATCGTCATCATTAGCAACCCATCAACGGCTCACTACTGAGTGCAGGTCTCCTCTCAGAGAAGGGTTATAGGCCATGGTCCACCACGCTGGCCCAATGCCAATTTGCGGACTTCACACACCTTCGAGAACATTATAGAGAACTCTCAGATGTGCAGGTTTCCTCACGATGTTTTCCTTCACCGTTGAAGCAAGTGATATTTAATTGCTTAAACGCACATGACTCCGAAAAGTCAGAGTTACCGGGATCGAACATGCGACCTCCCGGATAGAAGACCACAGTCCTAACCACAAGGCTATCACTGCTATCAAATAATACTGATTGGATTTAGTTCAAAATTCAATTTATTCATTAGTGATCTTTTTTCCGTTCAAGTCAAGTTTGGTTTTAAACAATCTCGCGGGAATTTAATTTTCCGGAATAACGGTAGCCTATGTCACTCTAATTCCTCAACATGCAAAAAATCACGTCGATCTGTTGCTCCATCCCTGAGTGATTGTAGGGAACCAACCAATCTCACTTTGAAAAGTTTTTGTATTCGCAACCTGCCAAATTGTCAAAATGTATAATTGTCGGTTAGAGTTTACTTCGAGTTGGTGAAATAGGCCTTCAGTACTTTATATTTCATATCTTCTTGGCTCTACTTACCCTGGTATTTTTATAAAGTTTTCTAAGACTGCTGCAGCTCTCCGTAACGTCCAGTAGTTATGGCCGGGTCTAACATTTGTATTCGAGTATCTTCAAGGCTTTATTCTGCTCCTTCTAAAACTATGCTAAGGGTAGGTATGCCGGATTAGTTTTAAATGCAAATTCGGAAATTAGTTATTTCAAGATTTTTGTTGCAGTTATGTAAATTACCTAATTCATATCTTCGCTCAGTTATTAACGGTGTCGACTTAAAATTATGCAAAGTAACTAATAACTTTATGCTCGATTAGAATTATTAATGTAAAATATGTTTTCTATTAAATTCCAGATTTTTGGAATAAGCCCTCTCTCTAGTTAGAGAATTCCTCGACATGGTTCTGATGATTATCATGATGTTGTTTATGACTTTAGTAGTTTCCTTTCATTAATTACAAAACATTCTACATTCAAGTACATATTAAAATATAGTTAAAATTATCAATTCCGTTTGTATGGACAAAACTTAAAATATAAATGCCACTGTCTAATAGTGTCAAATAGTTTTGGTACACAGCATGTAAAGTTATTCGTAGACTGTAATCTTACCAATGACCATATTATTAAAATGCATTGAAATAAACCTTAGTGGGATGTTATCTTAAAATATTTTTTTTTTGTTTCAGGTAAGCTTCACATCACGCCAATGAATTATATTTGTGACTTTGATTTGTACTTCTACAAAAAAGGTATACAATACAAGCACAACGTCAAAAAATAGCACATTTTAGGTAGGTAGGTTTATAGGGATATTTTATAGTTTGGAACGGATAACCAACTTCCTCCAAAATTAAATACGTAAAATACACATTTTAGTATATTGCGCACATATAGTTCTTGAGGAATCTTGTAGACCACATCCTATTATAATCGAAGAAAAATAAAGTTTTATTAAACTTTGTATACTGTAGGTATAATTTAAATAGTATCGTCATCATATTATAAATATCCCCGTTCTGATGGCTTTGTCATTCATCGTGACATCTGGGCGAAGTGCTGAACTGGCACTAATTTAAGCCAGAAGGTAGCAAAAATAAGTGCTATAAGTTAATAGTGTTTCTATTTCCTCGTCAACTTTTAAAGAGAACAATATTTATTTTATGACGCGATAATTTGGTAGTGAAGCAGGTGTTTAAGAGGATTGTCTAGTTGAAAATTTTCATACAAAAGGCTTCAAAAAGCGATAACGTTTTGCTACCCGTAAATGTTGTCCAATGTTCATAATTTTTTGAAATGTTGCAGATACAATGAAAAACTATGCCCGTACGTTTTAATTTTAAAGAAATATTGCTTATGTTAAAAGTTATTAGTGACTAAATATCCATATTTTTGACTAAAAAACTACCTCGACTAATTTTATTTTTTTAAATTTAACTAAACTGAAATACTAAAAAAATGAAACGTACGAGCCTAGATTAAGGTGTACTGAATCTAATGAGACCAAAATTGTCTAATTTTGTAAACGTTTCGGGGGGTAAAAACGTTATGACCCGAAACAATATTTCAAGAATAAAATTTAGGCAAATAACTCCTGGACTTGCAACTCTCTCTATCGCACGATGCGGGTCGGGCAGCGAAGCGTTGTGAAACAGATAGCATTTTGGAAAATATCTACTCGCGTCGCGTTTCGTCACTAGACACTCCTCTTAATTAATGATTGTTCCCTCAACCGCGCAGAAGCGACGGCCCTTTAATTACCTCCATAGAGCCTCAGCCACGTTATTTTTATACTCAACAATATTATTATTCCTTCTAATTTAGCGGACTTGAATGAAAATTGTTTTTCTATTTTTATACCAAGCATAAAATGCGTTTTGAACTTGTAAACAAATAACGGAAACATACTTGGTGAAAACCAAAAATTACCAACGCTTTATTAGAGTTTAGATGTTCCAAAGTTTACTTTTTAATTTGCATCATAACTGTTTAGTTAGTTGTTGTCCGTGGTTAGAACATGTTATGGTCGTGTCACTGCGAGAAATGGTTACTTTAGGCTGTTAGCACATCCAGAAAAATTGAAGGCATGTATGGTCAATGTCTAATTGTCTAGGTTAGGTGTTACTGTCAAAATAGAACTGACTGCTTCAACAGCTGTGCGACTGTCTAAAAATTAATTCTACAATGTGACAATTAAAATCGCCTCTGATTGGCCGATACTCACTCGCTATTTGCTAAAATGCAAGCGTTGCAGAATGAACGTGATAAGTTCAGCTAATCACCACAATTGCGACTGCAGCAATGATTAATGCAGCTTTTACAGAATCGGCCAGCAGTTTCACGGCGGAGAACTTACTTACAGCCTTACCTTTTAGGGCCCGCTTGCAGAAACGCGGAGTTATCCTTTTCACCCAGGAGTTAGCTGCTGGTTTGACAGATTTCGTATAAAGCTTCTGTCAAAAATACAAATTTATTCCTGGGTTAAACCTAACCCGCCGTCTTGTCTCTGCAAGCGGGCCTAAGGCAGATAAGAAAAAATTTATACAGGAAAAATCTCACTTATCTAACTATTTAATATTTTATTAGTGCTTGCTTAACTTAACCTTTTACGAAATTTCCGAATAAATTTTTAAATTTTGAATACACTATATTATGATGATATGATAAGTACGATCCCCGCTGAATGCAATTTTTGATATGTACTACTACTTATTTAAAATTTTTAGAAAATCAATATTTAGGTACTAAATTTATATCGGCGTGTTACCTCCACACGCCAATATAAATGTAGTACCTAAATCCTTACCTTAACTTACTTCCAAATAAAATTATCGGACTTGTTATCTCCAAGTGCATTAAGTTACATCATTAAAATAAAAATTTTGATTTCAAACATGTCTTAATGTCAGTAGGTACACTTTCTGAGAGCGACAAGCACCGAGACTTTCCCAACTGCGTAGTAGAGTATTCATTACATCTGGTAAGACCGCATTGAGATAGGAGCGGGTCTCCTTTGTCCGCGCGACGCGACGACGGTCGCCCGAAACTTTACACCATAGAGAAACTAGATAGCATGCACACACGAGAGCCGGAATTGATCAGATTAGAGCCGGTTACGATCCTTGCTGGTGGCTCCGAGGACTACGTAAACCAGGTTTCGCGTGGGTTCTAGAGCTTGCACTGAGACACAAAATGAGTTGTGCATGAAAAAAGAAGCTTGAGAGAGAAGCTCAGTGTTATACAGTATCACATTGCATCGTGACGAAATATAAATTATGTCTCTGAAATCGCCTTAAAGACCTATTAAGTAGACCGTAAGAATCGTAATCACCTCCGAATGACTGGAATTCTCCCACTATTGGTTAAAATGCATTGATGCAACAAAAACGTCATAAATGCTAGACAGAGGTGATTGCACAATCTTCACCACACTCATAGAATAGAATAGAAATGTTTTTTATTCAAATAAACTTTTTTACAAGTGCTTTTGAATCGTCGATGAGTCTACCACTACTGGTTCGGAATGCCGTTCCTGCCGAAAAGAACCAGCAAGAAACTCGGCAGTTGCTCTTTTCAAAACAAGTTTACGATATAATAGATATTATGCTATGTATACAGTGTTTCCACAATGAGGGGAAGTTCCACAAAAGCATACCTAATTATAATTCAACAAATGTTAATACAGGCAGACAGAAAGTAGCCCCATTCCCGCCGGTGGCACCCGTTTACGAGCTTGACGCATGACCCAGCCATTGCTTCGCTCAAACATATTTAGGCAATTCAATTTAAGTAATATGAAAATGTACTACACTGAGCTTCTATAAATATAATAAAACTGTAACTGGAAGATTTCTGTACATTTAATATATTTTGAAAATTTTAATTGGGGGATGCTTTATTATCGACTAGCTGATGCCCGCGACTTTGTCCGCGTGGATTTAGTTTTTAAAGTCCCTCGGGAACTCCTTGATTTTCCGGGATAAAAAGTAGTCTAGATGTTGACCCGAGTAATAAGCTACCACGGTATAAAATTTTGTAGAAATCTGTGCGGTAGTTTTTACGTGAAAGAAGGACAAACAAACAGACAAAAATTAAATAAAAATCTGTTTTGGGCTCAGTATCGATAGTAAAGCATCCCCCAATTAAAATTTTCAAAATATATTAAATGTACAGAAATCTTCCAGTTACAGTTTTATTATATGTATAGATACTGAGCCTTAAGAGACTTAAGATCGCAAAAATATGGTACAATATAAGTTATTTTCTTTTGACCTGTCTATTTGCTAGGCAACCCATATGCAATATATTTTTTGATATATTAAATTACATAAAAAATATGTTTGATCCATTAACCAGCTCGGTGAAGGTCGTTCTATATCGGGATCCTATACGATAAGGTATCGTAAACGAAGAACAATTTAGAAGCCTGAATTTATTTATACTGTCATCATTTAGAATTCATCCATTGAGATCGTTCGTCATGAATGACGATTCGCACTTGACATGTGTTATTCGAACCTGTTTACTGTTTAGCTCTTCATAACAATTAATAATTACCTCCGTTTACGGTTGAATACGTAAATAGTAGCTATTGGCAAAATAAACCCATTAAATTATAATTGCGTATTTAATCCGCTATCTCATGCCAAGCCTTTGTTTGGTTATCACGTTTAATTTTATTCAGATTTAGGGTTTTATAGCATAGGTACTAAGGTGACTCTCGCGTGGGTGTAGATCCAACACACATGCACTCTAGCACCCATTTTATTTAGGTTGACCAGTTTATTTGTTTGTTTGGGTCAAATCTTGCAAGATGAATTAGACCCACTTCCCGGTTTCTGATCGAGCTGAAATTTTGCATGTATGTGTAAATCTGATGAAAATGCAATATTATTGTGACATGGAGCTGATCTGCACCCCGATTCAGAGCATTTCGATAACTTTCCGTTTCGATACGATTAGATATCGATCTCGTATCGAAAATTTTTTGTCGTGCGATTCAGAACGTTCGGTTAGAGAATTCGATTCGATGGCGACTACGGAATCGGCTTCGTTATCGGTATGGACAAGATACATTAAATTACATGTGGATTTACGAAGTTTGTTGTTTTACCAAAATTTCACTTGATAATAAATTCATGATGACCCTAAATAAATAGATTTTAATCATTTTCGAAGGTCATTGAAGTAATAATTATTTAAAATGATAACTTGTTAAATTATTGACGGCCAATTTTCAGCCTCTTCGATAGATGGCGCTAAGTTCATGTTGAATCCCTCTGGGTTCTTATTTTATTTTGTTGTGGTTTACATAATAAGTTATTTTAATGTTAAAATACGTACAATATGGTAAGTAAACATTTACATACCAAAATAATCCATCATAATCATTTTATACGAAAAACCAGTAAACACAGTACGTAAACAAAAGGATACCGGATGCCCTGTAGCTTTCGATAAGTTACCAACTAAAATTATCGGACGTTCGGAAAATCTTATTCGATAAGGTTGTTGTGAATAGCGTTTGATAGAAGATATCGAACGATATCTACGTCGCCGTCGGTTCGATTCGGTTTCGATTTCGACAACTTCTCTGTCGATACGAGTACTCTGAATTGAAAATTCATCTTACCGTACGATAGCAAACCGAATCGATCGATAATTATGTTATCGTAAGGTTCTGAATCGGGGTGCTGATGATGGAGACGGAAGATGGTTATCGAAACTCTGTAATAAAACGACGTAACCCCATCGAGTTTGGGCTCGTTTGATTCGTAATAACAAGTACTCTGATCCTAGATGATATCCAGAGTCTAATGATTTGTAGCTACTAAAAGCTTGCATTTAAAAAATTTTTTTTTAAATTTACACTTGTATCTAATATCAAATATCCTCCCTTAATTTACCACTGCACTTGACTATTTATATTTGCACAACAACTAATGACTAATTATATTTCGTCTAAATTTCTAAATTCTACATAGATGTAGACTACATGGAATTAGGATGTACTTAGGTCTTAGTTACATTCTTCATGCTCTGCTATTCGAACCGGTGCAGGTGGTAGAGTCTAGAAGTGTCACAAAAGGCACAAGTTGGCCTACATGAAATAAATATTTTTTTTGAATTTCATGATTGCCTCCTAACTCCGTGGTAGGATTGATAGGCTATGAGTTCAGTTCAGTCTGTCAGTCAGTCATAATCGCGAGGTATTTTATAGGTAAGTTTAAAGATACCTACATATTGTATCCATGTTTACCTGCATGGAATTTCATCCTTGTTGTATCCAATCTCCGCCAAAATTCTGATCTGAAGCTGATTATTCGAAGTATTTTGAACATTTAACCTCATGAATGCTTCGGACAATCAACTTTTCGGGGAAAAACTTCGCCAGAGAATTCATAGTTACTTAGGTACAGGTTTCTTGCTCACAAGCAAACGGCTCCTATAATAAAGGAACATTAAACACGTCGGGTGGAAAGTGGAAACCATTTCGATAGACGAGTGTAGTCGTTACGCGCCAGGGGAAGCCTGGCAGCGCGGCAGATGTGCCCGGGGTCACTGACATGCTGTCCCGTACCTACCCGGGGGCGCAGCTGCTAACACGGTATAGAGGTTCGCTTTTTGTACTTGTTTACTGCTAGAACCCCTATCTACCCTTACTAGACATTCTGGAACATTAGACATTGTCAGCCAGAACTTATCTGAGCTGTAAGACATTTGAAAGAAATATTTAGTTTTTTAGGTCTTGCGAGAAAAGGTCGGGCATGTTTGGTTATATTTCAGTAGCGTAAAGCGTGACTAAGCAGATTTACCTTGATCATAAACTCTGGTATCAAAGGAATTTAAGAACATCCTGATATACTTATACTTATCTATATTGTTGCGATACTGTGGATGTAGGTATGATAATATAGCATCGCGTAATAATATTTATAGTGTTACATTACACCCTTCAACCATCATGGTGAAGCCAGGGTATGCTCCAACAAACCGTTTTAATAAAACTGCCACTGCAAACTCTTTCTCCAAATAGTAAGTAATTAGTAATTACTAGTTACCTAAGCAGAACTTTAGTATTCTCAGGATAGTACTACACCGATCCCGACAACTTCCGAAAAACCCTTGCAAGATGTATACCTACCGTACAATAATAACCAGTGATGCGTAATTTAATTTTTTTGTATTAAGACTCGTCTCACCGCAAACATCTCATCATCATCGAAATAGCTTAATCACGCGTCTGAGTAATTGACATAGATTGAATTTGGTTACCGTAAAGCGTGTTTGAGGAGTCTATAGATATTATGACCATATTTTCTTTTACGATGATTGAATCGCGTTTCTTATTATTTACATGTTATTTTATCACTATTTTTATTTTATTAAAGTGTTTACCTACACTTAAGGAAATATCAGAATAAATTTTATAAACACATATCAAAAATTCCGAAGCCAGCGGGATTCGAACCCACATCTCTTGGGAAACGCGCCCGAGTGTGTTAGCCACTTACACTATAGCCACGGTCGAACTACACGTCAGCATCGAAATTAGTGATATGTATCTACTTTCTCAGTTTAAGCAACTGCTAGCGACATCTAGTAGCAACACGTTACAGTTATTGATCTACTTTCCAAGACCCCATATTGCAATAGAGCTCGTTAGGAACTAGAGATGCCACAATGCTTTTTACTATTTTTATTTTATTAAAGTGTTTACCTACACTTAAGGAAATATCAGAATAAATTTTATAAACACATATCAAAAATTCCGAAGCCAGCGGGATTCGAACCCACATCTCTTGGGAAACGCGCCCGAGTGTGTTAGCCACTTACACTATAGCCACGGTCGAACTACACGTCAGCATCGAAATTAGTGATATGTATCTACTTTCTCAGTTTAAGCAACTGCTAGCGACATCTAGTAGCAACACGTTACAGTTATTGATATACTTTCCAAGACCCCATATTGCAATGGAGCTCGTTAGGAACTAGAGATGCCACAATGCTTTTTACTATTTTTATTTTATTAAAGTGTTTACCTACACTTAAGGAAATATCAGAATAAATTTTATAAACACATATCAAAAATTCCGAAGCCAGCGGGATTCGAACCCACATCTCTTGGGAAACGCGCCCGAGTGTGTTAGCCACTTACACTATAGCCACGGTCGAACTACACGTCAGCATCGAAATTAGTGATATGTATCTACTTTCTCAGTTTAAGCAACTGCTAGCGACATCTAGTAGCAACACGTTACAGTTATTGATCTACTTTCCAAGACCCCATATTGCAATGGAGCTCGTTAGGAACTAGAGATGCCACAATGCTTTTTACTATTTTTATTTTATTAAAGTGTTTACCTACACTTAAGGAAATATCAGAATAAATTTTATAAACACATATCAAAAATTCCGAAGCCAGCGGGATTCGAACCCACATCTCTTGGGAAACGCGCCCGAGTGTGTTAGCCACTTACACTATAGCCACGGTCGAACTACACGTCAGCATCGAAATTAGTGATATGTATCTACTTTCTCAGTTTAAGCAACTGCTAGCGACATCTAGTAGCAACACGTTACAGTTATTGATCTACTTTCCAAGACCCCATATTGCAATAGAGCTCGTTAGGAACTAGAGATGCCACAATGCTTTTTACTATTTTTATTTTATTAAAGTGTTTACCTACACTTAAGGAAATATCAGAATAAATTTTATAAACACATATCAAAAATTCCGAAGCCAGCGGGATTCGAACCCACATCTCTTGGGAAACGCGCCCGAGTGTGTTAGCCACTTACACTATAGCCACGGTCGAACTACACGTCAGCATCGAAATTAGTGATATGTATCTACTTTCTCAGTTTAAGCAACTGCTAGCGACATCTAGTAGCAACACGTTACAGTTATTGATTTCGATGCTGACGTGTAGTTCGACCGTGGCTATAGTGTAAGTGGCTAACACACTCGGGCGCGTTTCCCAAGAGATGTGGGTTCGAATCCCGCTGGCTTCGGAATTTTTGATATATTGTGTTTATAAAATTTATTCTGATATTTCCTTAAGTGTAGGTAAACACTTTAATAAAATAAAAATAGTAAAAAGCATTGTGGCATCTCTAGTTCCTAACGAGCTCCATTGCAATATGGGGTCTTGGAAAGTAGATCAATAACTGTAACGTGTTGCTACTAGATGTCGCTAGCAGTTGCTTAAACTGAGAAAGTAGATACATATCACTAATTTCGATGCTGACGTGTAGTTCGACCGTGGCTATAGTGTAAGTGGCTAACACACTCGGGCGCGTTTCCCAAGAGATGTGGGTTCGAATCCCGCTGGCTTCGGAATTTTTGATATGTGTTTATAAAATTTATTCTGATATTTCCTTAAGTGTAGGTAAACACTTTAATAAAATAAAAATAGTAAAAAGCATTGTGGCATCTCTAGTTCCTAACGAGCTCCATTGCAATATGGGGTCTTGGAAAGTAGATCAATAACTGTAACGTGTTGCTACTAGATGTCGCTAGCAGTTGCTTAAACTGAGAAAGTAGATACATATCACTAATTTCGATGCTGACGTGTAGTTCGACCGTGGCTATAGTGTAAGTGGCTAACACACTCGGGCGCGTTTCCCAAGAGATGTGGGTTCGAATCCCGCTGGCTTCGGAATTTTTGATATGTGTTTATAAAATTTATTCTGATATTTCCTTAAGTGTAGGTAAACACTTTAATAAAATAAAAATAGTAAAAAGCATTGTGGCATCTCTAGTTCCTAACGAGCTCCATTGCAATATGGGGTCTTGGAAAGTAGATCAATAACTGTAACGTGTTGCTACTAGATGTCGCTAGCAGTTGCTTAAACTGAGAAAGTAGATACATATCACTAATTTCGATGCTGACGTGTAGTTCGACCGTGGCTATAGTGTAAGTGGCTAACACACTCGGGCGCATTTCCCAAGAGATGTGGGTTCGAATCCCGCTGGCTTCGGAATTTTTGATATGTGTTTATAAAATTTATTCTGATATTTCCTTAAGTGTAGGTAAACACTTTAATAAAATAAAAATAGTAAAAAGCATTGTGGCATCTCTAGTTCCTAACGAGCTCCATTGCAATATGGGGTCTTGGAAAGTAGATCAATAACTGTAACGTGTTGCTACTAGATGTCGCTAGCAGTTGCTTAAACTGAGAAAGTAGATACATATCACTAATTTCGATGCTGACGTGTAGTTCGACCGTGGCTATAGTGTAAGTGGCTAACACACTCGGGCGCGTTTCCCAAGAGATGTGGGTTCGAATCCCGCTGGCTTCGGAATTTTTGATATCTATATATATAAAAGAAAGTGGTGTTAGTTACACTATTTATAACTCAAGAACGGATGAACCGATTTGGCTGAAAATTGGTGGAGAGGTAGCTTAGAACCAGGAGACGGACATAGGATACTTTAAAAAAAAAAAGCAGAACAGCGGATTGATGTGATTTTTTGCATGGGTATATTATTGGATGTAGTAGTGGTTCCTCAGACCGGGAGAGCTACTTTTTATCTCGGATAATGAAAGAATCCCGCGGGATTTTTAAAAACTTATTCCATGCGGACGAAGTCGCGGGCATCAGCTAGTGTGTTTATAAAATTTATTCTGATATTTTATCACTGTTATGAAATGAACGGTGTTTTAGTTTTATCTGTAACTTGAGCTGCGTCGTGACTGGGCCCATCTATTCAGGCGCTTGTGGTGTGGTGTAATTTTCTCGTTTCCGACCAAGAGTTGGTGGAAACTTTTGGTAAGATAGTAGCTAACTAGCTAATCTATGTAGATGCATAAAAAAATCTTTATTACTATATAACGAAGTAATAACTTAATGTTGACAATAAAAATGAACAATCCTTTAAAGTTTAAACGATCTCCTCCAGACAACCTAAATAAAATAATCTTATTTTCTCTAAGTTTAGGTATTTACTAAGTTTACGTAGAATGAAATATAAAGATAGTTCGTTGATTCACTAAAATACCGATGTTGGTGAGAGTTGTGACGTATTTCATCGGTCTTACGATGCACTCCATACGAACAATATCAACAATGAAATCATCATGCCATTGTTAAATCTTTCTTAACCTCAACTCACCGTTCTTTTTAACTCACGCGCATGCAACCTAAATCGATTTATTGAAGCGTTGCATTTTCAACTTTAGTGACATCCTTACATATTACAAGTAACATGTAGGGATGTAATGTGTGCGTAGTGTGTAGTAATATGTAAGGATGTCAATACACACAGGATGTCACATAGGTTACGGTAGAGTTACTGGTGTTAAGAAAAAAAATATGCGCGAACTTCTCTTTTCCACCAGCTCCCGGGCTATTTGGAGTGGTCATTAGTAGCACGGGGACAGGGACTTCGTGTCGCTTGCCCATTAACCCTATATTTTATACATACCTGCTCGAAATGGTTGAGGACTCCTTTGTCATAAAACGTCATTACGCATTCCTTTAATGTTCAAAATGGGACAAGTGTCAAATGTATGTTCCTTAGATCATACTTCCATGCCTTAGATGCTTTGGGTTTCACTGAACTCTGGAAAATTTAGCAGTCCCTAAACCAATGTGCTGAGTTGAGCCTGTACGAGTGATTTAAGCGATGAATTTGAGGACATTTTGACAATGATATTTTGGCAATCTGTCAAAGCTTGAAGTTTATTCGTCAGGTAAAGTTTACTTTGCAGATGTGTTAAACTGTTTTTAATTATCATTCAGTTGAGGACGTTCTATTGTTATGGCTGTTATAATTATCATATTAATTTCAGTATTTATTAGGTCTTATCAAAATCACCTTCAGACGAAAACTATTTGAAGTTAGCCATAAAAGAATTAGGAGCGACTCTACCCTTCGCCTGTCTGTCGCCGGGTGCGCCGCTCAGTTAGGGGTGCGTTCACCGAGCGCGATCGATCCAGCCCCAAAGTGCAAAGACCCATCTAACATCATCTGTTTTCATTTCATCTTACAGCCGGGACTCGAGGGCTGCTTAGTTTAGCTCACACAATTTTACTCGACTTCAAAGAAAAAATTAGTTGTCTGTAGTCGGTTTACGGACGTTAGTTTTAAAAATTGATGATAAATTGCATACTTTTATGAATTGAAGTGAATTATCATCACTGAATTATCATTATTTTGTATAATAAGAAGGAGTTAATTGAAAATTACACAAGCTAACGCTTGGGCCGATCGTGCCTCTCTATCGCTTGTTCCGCGCTCTCTCTTGCACGCGCAGGATCAGGCGGAACGTGACAATTTTTCGTTCGTGCAGCCGGTGTTCATCGATTTATAAGACGTTATCACGTCAAAAAATTTAAAAACTGTTACCCTACTGCGGAGAATTGTATGTAACATCCGCCATATTGATTTTGTTCATATAAAATGTAGCCTGTCGAGTAATCGGTGAACATACATAAAAAAAAAGATTCCGACGAGTTGATAACCTTCTCCTTTTTTTAAAGTCGGTTAAAAGGGGTATTTTAAAACCCAACTCGATTTCATTGAAAGGCACGCCTATTGAAAGAAATGAATAACCATCGAATTCAATTAAATTCTCCCTCAAGTTGCTAAGTTTTAATCCCAATTCACTTTTTTACCCTGCCCTCTGGGCTATCCGGAATCGCTGGTGCCCAGGTTTCGTTATAACTTTCTACATTCGATTTGCAGGCAATCTCAATGTGTCCGTATTTTCTTTATAGGTTTCGATTTCAATAGCACGCAATGCACCCTGCATGCAGCGATTTCTTATAGGCTTCCTCATCGATTTCAGTTAATATCGTTAAAATAGAGGTGCGAAGTATGTTCAATTGCCAGTATTTACAGTCAAAAAAGTTACATAAAGTGTTTGAAGTTTTTGTGCAAAATATGAAGAGTAAAGAGTAGGTACTTTATAGTCTTTGTTTTTCGTGTTTATAGAGTTCGTTTATTTATTTATATTAATTTGTTAAAAGTAAAGCATTAAATTAAAGAACTAAAAATGTATCGGTAATGAAGATGTGGTTTCCACACTTCACTGATATCACAAAAACAAGCAGTTCTAAATTAATTTTATCAATTAATAATAGATACAAACATCACTATAGGCTAGCTTTTTTGTGTTCGAAAAGGTCCACTAAAGATTCTCATCAATTTCAAGTAGGTAGACCAATTTTGTTGTATGATATAAGTAAGTTATCTCGATGATCGTTACCAACGTTAAAGGTTCTGATAAAGGCTCGACTGCTGTGAATTTCTACGAAAAAACGACCCAAACAGGTTTTAAGACGTAAGCGCTTATAAATTATACGTAGACGAAATTGTTGATCTTCACCTCAACTTAATGTGTAGTAGTCCTTTTTGTAACAAAGATGGTCCGAGAGTCCGTACAAAACATTGAGCTGTTCGATATATTAAACTAAAATACTGGTGGGGGGCTTTGTTACCTCCTTACAGTTAAAAACGTGCCGCCAAACGATTTAGCGTTCCGGTACGATGGTTTGTAAAAACTGTTTACGACTATACGTGCTTAATTTAAAAACTGCCACAAGTTAGCCAGCTACCATCTTAAACTGCATCTTCACTTACCATCAGGTGAGACCGCCGTCAATCTTTCAAAAAAATTTCAAGCTTTGTAGGTTAGCCAGTTCTGGAAGTAGGTACTAAACTTATGAAAATAACTAAAAAATTACTAATTACTAGATCATGTCACATAATATACGTACTGTAATATAGATATGGTAGTTGATTAATGCGACCTGTAAATGTGCGCGAAATACCTGTAAGGAGACCTACCTAATCCAGTACCTGCACGTGCCAGATCCACATGAATTTCAAAATTGTGGACCACCGTGGAGCAGATGCAGGTCTAGCTAGTCATAGTCCTGCAACGGAGATGAACTACAAATACCTACTAACTTTCAGTTTTTATCATAAGGGACTGTCCGCACAGCGATATTTCACCGCGAAGTTTTTATCCTCGCGTATTAAATTCCGCGATCGGAATTACACCTAGTACGCACTGCGATAAAATTTCGTACGACTTTTGTCAGTTTTAGTCAGTTCTCGGCTGAGACGCACGTGTAAAATGGACAACCGTACTAAAATTTTAATTTATCTAATATTAAGGCGGCGTAACAGACGTATCAAAAGATGTCATCAACATTGGATTCACCCACTTACGGCATTGAGACCCATGAAAGGATTTTTCTACATAAAATATCAAGAGTTGCGAAAATACAGCAAAAAGTTTTTTGGCTATTACAGAATGACAAAAAAATCATTCGATAACTTACTACAACTAGTTGGTCCAGCGATTACCTATCAAGATACGAATTGGAGAAAAGCAATTTCAGCTGAAGAAAGACTCTCGATAACTCTAAGGTAAGATGTTAGTTACGTACCTACCTACTTAAGTCTCCCCCACACAGCTCAGGCGCGTTATTATCGGTCGTTAATATCGAATGCGTTGCCATATAATATAAGGTATATCGACCAATAAAAACCCGCCTGTGCGGGTGAGACTTTACAGTACAGTACAGTCAGGAGCAAAATTTTCTAGGTGACATTCCAGTGAACATTCAATTACTGACAGATGTAAATAAAAACAAGGATTAATCATACATCATCATTTATTTAACAGAAATTAACTTTTATTTAAACAAAACATAATCCTTCATATCAAAAGCACTCCCCTCCACTACGTATGAAGTATGGCTAAATGAGGTATTTGGAAAATTTGAATTGAGAGAAAGCGCATATTGGGATTGAGATGGATCAGGCTGAGTTTGAGGAATGATAGTTGGATTACGAGATGGCGTGTATTGTGTTTGAGGAGATGAATCAGGCTGAGATTGAGGAATGACAGTTGAATTACGAGATGGCGTGTATTGTGTTTGAGGAGATGAATCAGGCTGAGATTGAGGAATGACAGTTGGATTATGAGATAGAATTTGGGGAGGAGTTTGACGGATAGTATTTGGACAAGGTGACGGCGTATTCGGGTTGTAAGATGAATATGAAGAAGATGATGGTCGATACTGCGATACAGTGGAACTGGCTCTAGGTGGCATGAAATTTTCCGGTGAATATTTATTTGCTCTGTTAAGTACATTGAGAATTTCAATTTTAGCGTAATGTTTTTGCTCTGTTGAAAGTTTTTTGAGCATTGGTATGCTCATTTCACAAAATGAAACATCCTCATCATATTTTTTGTCTTTCAATAATTTCAACATTTCATCTTCGCTATTATTCTGAATTACGCGTCCCTTTTTACGCATGCTCGTTTTAAGTTTTCTTTTTCGTGTAGCTTCTGTGTCACTGTCTTCGTCGTCTTCGGTTTGATAAGTAAGATCTTCGGGATTGCTGTTGGTGCTTTCTGTATCTCTAATATTATTTGTTGTATCTCTTAAACATTTTTGAGTTTTTAAAAATGAAAGTGCTCTCATGTGTATGTATGGTCTCTTTTTTTTCTTTGTTGCTTGACCAGAAGCTATCATTTTATCCGCTGCTACCTCTTTGAAGTATGTATCTTTGAGATTTTTCCATTTTTTTTGCACTTCAGCTCCTGTGAAAGAAAATAAATGTTTTTTTAAAGTAATTTAATAGTTATGTAGGTATTGATTTGTCTGTTTGTAATTTATATTCTTGGTATAACATATTTTTTATGATTATTGCAGGTATTTGGCTTCAGGAAATAGCTACTATTCGCTGTATTACGAATATCTTATTGGTATCTCTACTATTGGCGAAATTATAGAAGACACGTGTGAAACACTATGGTCATGTCTACAACCTTCATACATGCCAGAACCAGATGAAAGAACCTGGTCCCATACTGCCGAAATTTTCCATAAAAGAACCCATTTTCCAAACTGCCTAGGAGCGGTGGATGGAAAGCATATAAGGTGCGAAAAGCCTAACTGCGCGGGTTCCGAATTTTATAATTATAAACAATATCACTCCTTGGTTTTAATGGCGGTTGCTGATGCAAATTATTATTTCATCAGTGTTGATATATGTAGGTGCTTACGGCAGCAGTAGTGACTCAACGATTTTTAGAAATTCTAAATTTGGGAAGAAGCTTGAAGGTGGTCAATTAAAACTTCCATCACCAAATTACCTACCAAACGATCAAAATGGGAAAAAAATGCCTTATGTCTTTGTTGGAGATGAAGCGTTTGCTCTCTCAGAACATATAATGAGACCATACCCTAGAAGAAACCTATGTGTAACTCAAAGAGTTTTTAATTACCGACTCACACTAGCAAGAAGATATATAGAATGCACATTTGGCATACTTACTAATAAATGGAGAATTTTACATCGAGCTTTAGATGTAAAACTAACAACTTGTGACCAAATAATTAAAGCGTGTTGCATTTTACATAACTACGTTCGCAATCATGATGGAATTCGGTTTAAAGACAGATTGTATGGGACCGATTTACAAAGTTTGGGCCCTAGTCCTGTGAGATCTAGAATATCCAGCATTGAAAACAGACAATATTTTGCAGAATATTTTGATTCATCGAAAGGGTCAATTTCATGGCAATATGAAAGAATATAAATAAACATCTATATCTAGTCAACAATCTAGGCAACAAACAAGTTTCAAGTTGATTGAGACTTGTTTGTTGCCATTTTGTTGCGCATTCAAGGACACAAGGCGCACGCGTTGCGGGCAAGTTTCATATATTTTTCAGTTAAACTAAACTTGAAATCGAGATATAATTAAATAATACATTATTATAATTGAATTAATAAAGTATTTATTTTACTAACCTTTTTGTTTTCTTTCAACGTTACTGCACTGTTCCCAAGTGAAGTATATGTTTTTATATATTTCCTCCCACAATCTCGCCTTTATTATTCTGTCGTGGTATGATTTATGAAATTTGTCCCACAGGGGAGGTCTCATGTGCATCAGCGAGATTAGTTGCTCCACATCAATCTCCTCGTTTTCTTGCACGGCCGCCGTTCGGGTGGGAGAAGAAGCGCGCGACATCTTTTGAACAGCGCCGTGGCACGACTGAGCGAAACGCGCGAATTTTAATCCGCGGTGTGGAATGAAATTGCTTTATACTGCGCAATAGCCATACTAAAATACACTGCACAGAATATTCGCGCGGAAATAAATCGCACCGCTCCGCGTTCAATTTGCATCAAATCACAGATATTATTACCGCGTGACTTTTTTACCGCCAGTGCGGCTACGTCCATTAGATTCAATGTGTTACAGAATTGCGAAAAAAAAACCTCGCGGTGAAATATCGCTGTGCGGACAGTCCCTAAGCGCTAGTTCAGACATGCGGGAACCGCGCGTTTTTGAATCGCGCGGTTTGAACCCGCAAAATTGTGATGCTATTCAGACACCGGCGGTTATTATGCGATTTTCGTGCGGGGATAACGTCAGTTTGAAAATGGAGGTCGACGAAGAAGTGTGTTTACTGTGGTTGCTCCTTAAAAAAATCGGCCAAGTGCGAGTCGGGCCTCGCTCTTTTAGGGTTCCGTTAAAAAAAATTTACATAAAAATATTTCCATGTACCCATGGAAATATTTTATTTAATTTTTTTAATTTAATTTAATTTTTATTATTTGTTGTTGTAGCTGCAATAGAAATACACAATCTGTGAAAATTTCAACTGTCTACCTATTACGGTTACCGAGATACAGCCCGCTGACGGACGGACGGACGGACGGACGGACGGACGGACGGACGGACGGACAGCGTAGGCTTAGTAATAGGGTCCCGTTGGTACCCTTTGGGTACGGAACCCTAAAATAGGGTCCCGTTGGTACCCTTTGGGTACGGAACCCTAAAAAAAAGAAAAGAAAAAGGCGGTATTGGGTGCATCCAATATTAAGTGACCGACTAGTACATGGTCAGTTCGTAACGTTATATCCCAATTTAAGAATGTACGATAAAAAATTTTTTGACTATTTGAGAATGTCAATAAAATCTTCTCCACTTCATCAATAAATAGTTCAGTGTCGAAACGATCCATGGCGAACTCACGAGCTGCGACGTGCTAACCGCGCGGTATGCGCAACGCAACTGAACGAGAAGTAAAGACTCCATAGTAATAGAAACGCGCGGAAGCAGCGCGATTCTATTTTCTGGCGGTTGGGTTGCGGTAACCGCGCGGTTTGATTAACCGCGCGGTTATGTATGAACGATTACTAAATAGCTCATATAAATAAGACCCGCGCGATTTCCACGCGATTCTATAATCGCGCGGTTCCCGCCGTGTCTGAACTAGCGCTTAACCTCTTCAATATTTCCAACAAGCTCACAGACCAGTATTCCTTGCGGTGCGCCCTAACAAAAGACGTGCCTGAAGAGTATTATAGAGTGGTTATAAAGGGGTGGGATTTTGTGCGAAGCACGTATAATATGAGCCTTTAGTTACCGACAAAGTGAATTTTTTTCTCGCCTTTTTAATAGAAAACATGTGCATGAAAGTTATTGGCGATGCTCTCAGATTTTAAATTAAGATAAGAAAAGGGTGAATAGACGAAACAGGACAGAAAGAAATTCTTGTTAGGATTATCTGGAAAGAGGTATGTGTTCACTTCAATCCTTTTGGAACTACTGGTTCTCCAATTGTTGATTGATTTTGATTTCTATTTTCGACCGAGCGAAGCGAAGGTCTTTGAGTTAACTAGAGCGATTTGCACTTGTCCGTCCGTCCGTCCGTCCGTCTATCAGAGCCTTATAACTTTTGAATTACTGAACGTAATTACTTCAAATTTAGATATAATATGTAAACCGATGGCCTCCAGCCGAAAATGGCTTAAAAAGTTATAAAAATCTTTATTTCAGGGGGGCTCTCATAGAAGCGAATGCGAAGTAAAAAAAAAATATCGCGTTACATAAAATTGTTACGTATCATTTTAAAGATAATTTTGAACTGAGTACAAAAATATATTTTTTTAAAATTTTCCCTTAAAATTGACGAAATGGGGGGCTTTCAAAGTGGCGATTTTATACGCTCGCTTGAAGACGCTCTCTAGGAAAATCCGCTATGGATTTTCAAACTGATTTTATGTTTTTAGGTCACTTATATCCTGTACTTGAACAACAAATACTAAAATTATATGAATATTATAAAGAAACGAGATTATTTAATTTTTAATGGGCATCAGTAATTCATATAGCATCAACATAGCTTCACAATAATGCTAATAGATGGCGCAGTCAGTAACTATTCCCATGGAACTACGAGTTACGACTACGACCTATCCCAAAAACAGTTTTGCGTCGACCATTATTATTTAGTTACTTATTATAATACAATAATTGTATTGTAATTTTTTTTGTACCATATTATTCAATTAAAATTATTTTTTAGTTAAATTTTAGTTAAATATTGTATATTTTCTATTCGAGTCGATAGATGACGATTTGTACAGATGCCCGTAACCCGGTTTCACTCGTTAGTGCCTACATAATAAATAAATAATTCAATGTTTGATAAATAATTCAATGTTTTCACTAACGTTCCCTAACCTTTACGGGCTACCTATAAGTTAGGTGATTGATGTTTTCTGTCAACTTATTTATCACGATCCTGTACGGGACACCTAAAAGGATATTGGGACGGATGTTAGGACTTAGGATTGTATTTAGGAGCTACCTACGTTAAGAGACTCCTACTTAGGGGATGATTTAGGTATGTTTGGTGAAAACGGGCATAATAATAATGTCAGTTTTGGTTATCATGTATCGATTGAATGAATAATCATGGGATACCGTTACCGCGAGGTCTCAGTTCGGGGCGAACCACTAGTTTATATGGTGAAAAATATGGAGTTCGATACGCGACTCTGTTGGGTATTGTTACCATATTTTGTTACCAGTTTATTTAGTTACCATATTATAGGTTGACTTAAGAAAATTTCATATATACAATACTATATTAAACCTAAAGGAGAATGGGCGGTTTCGTCCCCAGTGGTGTATCAAGTTGTGATATATGTCATTTGAAAGGTCATGATAATAGATTCATTTTATTGTATGACACCAACTGTGAGACTCTTGCAGGGAAAGAACTATGTTATTTTTTAATTTTTTATTTTCTTCTTCTTTATCAACCGATAGACGTCCACTGCTGGACAAAGGTCTCTTGCATGGACTTTCACAGGCCTCGGTCTAGCGCCGCCTGAATCCAGCGGCTCCCTACGACTAATTGATGGGATTCTGCCCACACTGCACTTCCCGGTGTGGAGTCGCCACTCCAGCACCTAGGGGCCCCAACGACCATCAGCTCTTCGAACTATGTGCTCAGCCCATTTCCACTTCAGTTTCGCGACTCGCTATGTCAGTGACTTTGGTTCTCCTACGGATCTCCTCATTTCTGATTTGATACGAGGATACTCCGAGCATAGCTCTCTCCATCGCCCGCTGAGTGACCCTGAGCCTTCTTATAAAGGCCACAGTCAGAGACATCTCTGATCCGTGAGTCATCACTGGCAACACGCACTGTTCGAAGACTTTAGTCTTCAGGCACTGAGGGATTTTGAACTAGAAGACATCTCGGAGCTTCCTCAACGCTGCCCAGCCGAGTTGGATCTCTTTTCGAAATTGGACCTACCTAGCTGGACTGTGTGTCCCAGGTATATACACTCGTCCACAATTTTGATCGCCGAATTCTCAACGAATACTGGGTGGAGCGGAGCATGAGCCTTGGACATTTTCAGACATTTTTCGGTTTCAGTTGAGAAACCCTGGTGAGATCGTTGAGCATAGTATTGAGATCTCTCAGATTCTCTGCTATGACTACTATGTCATCGGCAAATCGCAGGTGAGTGATGTACTCGCCGTTAATGTTAATGCCAAGTCCGTTTCAATCCAGAATCTTAAAGACATCCTCCATCGCAGCGGTAAAGAGCTTCGGGGAGATCAATTCTCTCTGTCGCACTCCAGGCTGTGAGTGGATTGGCCTCGTAGTCTGGTCCTGACATAGTTGCGTTTTCATACAAGCACTTCAACACTCGGATATACCGGCATCTCTGCAGCAACCTCAATACAGCCCAAGTTTCCACCGAATCGAAGGCTTTTTCATAGTCCACAAACGCTAAGCAAAGTGGCCGGTTATGCTCTTCCGTCTTTTATATAATATATTTTTAAAAACGAAATCCACGCGGATGAAGTCACGGGCACCAGCTAGTTGAATATATGCCGCTTGGTCGACATAAGGAATAAAAAAACCGTATAATCTAAAAACAACTGTTCTTAGACTTTCACGGGCTTAAAAAAATTAAATGATTTCTAGTTCTTTCCCTGCACGTGTCTCATAATTGGTGTCATATAATAAAATGAAGCTATTATCATGACCTTTAAAATGACATATATCACAACTTGATACAGTCTGGGGACGCAACTCATACAAAGATGCCCATTCTCCTTTAATTCTAAAATTAAAACTAAAATAAAAAACTAATTAAAATCTAAAACCCCATCCAAGCCACCGCAGTGTGGCATAGTACCCAAGATGCTGGCAGCATTACCTCTTTGGATGGCCAAGCTAATCCTTTGGCCAAGGTAGCTGCCAGCTCTTGGATTCCCGGTAGACTCGATCACTCTTTTTGATATCTCTAAAAAAAGTGCGCGAGCCTCCGGGCCCCACGGCCTCAGGGTCTCAACACCAAAAGGCACAAATATGAAACCACTGTCAAGTTTTTCATATTTGCGCCTCTTAGCCTGTTCGGCGTTAGTAGCCGCTGCACCCGCCACAGAGGAGGTCGCATGGATGTGGGAAGCAGCTAGAGTATCTACACAGGTGGCATCCCACACAAGCGACCTCCCTGTCCTCCAAGGAACAAGCGTCATACCATCAGGTCTCTTGCCATCACTACGTGCCAAACCAATAGGTTCTAATACAGCTGGCACGTGAGCAGTAGCAAGAGACCTGCGGATGATGTCGTTGAGGGCATTGTGGCGGGAGAAACGACCAGCGCTCTTCGAACAGGAGAGCCCGTGATGACCGTAAGTGTCGACGCGGTCACCACTGCGGTGACCGGTGGCAACGGTGAGGCTGGGTTATTTTGGCGCCAAGCCTAAGACCAACTACCACTGCAAGAGTGGCGTGGTCTAAAAGAGTGCCCAGATTAGCAGAAGGGATAGCATGGAGCCAGTGTCCGGATTCTTTCGCAGAGACAGCGAGAAGACGAGCACGGTCTTTAGAATTTGCTTGCATTAACATTGCGTCGAAAGTTTTTTTACAAATAATGTCATCCCACTGTCTCTGGGAAGGAAGAGAAACCGGCAATTGATTTGGGCTAATCGCTGACCATCCATTTCTTGCCTCTGCCAAGTACGACACCTCAATTGATCCCAAAGACTGGGATATAATTTTTTCAAAGAGAGTGTGTGTACTATAAGCAGAGGAAAGAAAAGCTGGCAGAGAGACACTAGAAATTTTGCGGATTCCCAGACCTCCATACCTGATCGGAAGAGAAGCCTGGGCCCATACTTGATCATCTATCGGACAATTTAAGATGTCAGATAGAATATTTTGTATAAAATTATCCAAATTTTCCAATAAATTATTAAATTTCCAAAGAGGTGAACATCTAACGAAATAAGTAAATTTTGGAACAAATAAGCAGAATCGAATGATGGTCATTGCCATATGAGGATTAATATCTAACAGATGATGGGAAGTGTTTTTGAATTTAGAAATTAAGTCAGTAAAAAATTGAGGAACTGAGGCCTCTAGAACAGGTGCTCCTAAGAGGCGAAGTGACTCATCGTTTAAAATTTTAATACCCGGAGCTAAAATATTGAATTTATTTAATATGTGCAGTTTGGATTCGGCCGAAAAAGAATTTGGAATATAAATTTCACATTTATCAAAGTTAAGTTCCAAGCCAATAGTTTTAAATTTTGATATAATTATTTCCAAATCCTCCAAAACCGAACTCACTTCGCCGCCCAAGGTTCCATCATCCAAATACCAAACATTGAATTTGGAATTTAGAACCGAAATTATAGGGTGTATGGCCAAACTAAAAATAACTGGTCCAAGCGGATCCCCCTGCTGACAGCCGACAGCGGAGCTCAGAACATTCTTTTTGTGTACGAGCTTTGAAGGTTCCCGGTAGCACTGCGCCAAGTATGGGAAAAACTGTGGAAATTTATTTTTTACTTCTGAGAGGAGGACCCCCCGATCCACTGAATTGAAGGCATTCTTCACATCAATTTTAAGGAGTACCTCCTCCCGGGAGTTAAGGAGGAATGTGCGAGCAGCATGAACAGCTGCTTCGCATCCCCCCTTTACCCCAAAGCCTAACTGAATTGGGACAAAATTAGAAGATATTAAAGGAAGAATTTTTTTACAGCAAATTTTGGAAACGACGCGCCGAATCGTTGAACCCACTGCTATGGGACGAATACCACCATCCTTTTTTTTTTAGGGCACATAAATTTGCTCCATATAAGGTTTTAGTTATTTCATGGGGTACTCGTCCAGATAGCATCAGGTTCACCAGATCAGTGATCGATTTCAGAAGGGTACCACCTACGTCAACGTTTGCACCACAAACTAAGTCTTTAAAGTGCTGTGGTGAGAAACCATCGAGCCCTGCAGCGGAACCACTTCTGAAAGACATCAGAGCTCCCAGCACGTCATTTGTAGTGGCCTGAAAAATAAAATCGCTATTTGTCGGTGGGTCTGGAAAAGAGGAATCAGGAGAAGGAGATGGGTGTTTAGTAGGGCTTTCGAATACCGGACTTTTTCAATACCGGTATTAATACCGGAAATATTGTTTTCAATACCGGGATCCCGGGATCCCGGTATTGAAATGGGATTTAATTGGGATTATATGAAAGTCCCATCTTTTGACGTAGAGACATGAAAAATCGGCATTTACGTTATTAATTTTAGGTATTAAATCCCGGATCCCATTTCAATGCCGGGATCCCGGGATCCCGGTATTGAAATGGGATTTAATTGGGATTATATGAAAGTCCTATATTTTGTCCTATATTTTGAAGTAAGAGACATGAAAAATCGGCATTTACGTTATTAATTTTAGGTATTAAAAACCTGTGTAAGCTACAGAAAATCACCCTTTCAGAGTAGTACAATAGGGGATGAAAATCTGTATGGGGATATTTTGATTTTATAGATATTATTTACTTGTTTGGGCGGTAGGTTATTTCTAGGGATCAGCTCAGAATAGATTTTATGAAAATTCCTCTCAAAAGGGGAAAGTGAGGGTTGGAATGTTGAATGAAAGTCTTATGAATACTAAACATCTGATAGTTGAGAACCTGAACAGTGACATAGGCTACTTTTATTCCGAAAAAAATGGGTGCTTACAGGATTTTGAGAAAACTTACTACACGCGGATGAAGTCGTGAGAAACCGTGGGGTAATTCAACAACGGCTAATAAGGCTTTTATAGTTCAAAAAAAATTCCTTAGAGCTATCCTTCGCATGGCAGTTGGCACCACATGATTCGTGTAGGCCGGCTTTCACAAAGCTCCAGGTCTTGCCACTGCCAGTTCCATCCATGTACATTTTGAAAATATCGAAAGTGAAAATGTATATGCATAATTTCAAGGCCAAACGTGACACGAAATTTAAATACGCGATCTCTGAGAGATCCCGATAAACTTATTTTTACCATAGCACCGCAAACAGCACATTTTATTAAAAAAAATGGTTATGCTATGGCAATTAAAATATTCAATAAATTGCCAACCGATATGAAAACACTACCAAAACAACACTTTGCACATAAATTAAAGAAATGGTTGCAAGGAAAAATTATGTTACTTTGTAAATTATTGATATAAAATGTTCCTTTAAAACTATGTTATAAAGAAACATTTTATATCATTTTATATAATATAGACTCCTATAATATTTTGTTCGCCGCTACGGCTAATGTGCTGGACTGCAAAATAATTATAATATTTACCAACTTGTCGACACACATTATGCAAATAAAGAATTGAATTGAATTGAATTATTAATCAATTCCATAAATATGTTGACCGAGGAAAACGCTCTTTTCACATCTACGCCTTAAAACGCTTATAAATTAATTCTCTTTTCAACTCTCACAATAGATTCATTTTATCAATGCTAGAGGAAGCTTGGGTTTAGATACTTTTTTTTAGTTTTAGCCTCCATTTCTGCTTCCAGATTTTTTTCAGTTCAAATCAACTCATTATTGGGCTGCAGGCATATCTGCAGATATTGATAAAAATTTCAAAAAGGCCTAGGTTCCTGGTATAAGCCAATACCGGTATCCCGGTATTGGAAGCCCTCAATACCGGTATTGAAAAAGTCCGGGATCCCGGTATTAGCCAATACCGGGATCCCGGTATTGGAAGCCCTAGTGTTTAGAACGCAGTGCTTCCAGAGTCTCCGCTGTATCAGGGGCAATTGTGTCACTGGAGAATAAAAGTCGAGCCACTCCCTTAAGGTCGCCATCGCTTATTTTGTTTTAATTAATTTTTATAATAATTAATAATTTTTTTTTTAATCATAATTGTGTTTCAAATATGGATGAGATTGTGTATGTGTCACGTGTAGTGGATTTAACTGTATGGTAGTATTATAAATGTTGCTGTCATTTAATGTGCAGTTATTTTTTATTTTCTGTGTAAGGGAGAGGTTTTGACTCTTATCCGCATGTAGCGTGCGGTACGCGAAAGTGAGCAGCAGCTCCCAGCTTCGACAGGTGTTATGAGTGATGACATTATCTATGGTTTTTTTAACGAACATGAAACTGAATGGCGTGATCCTCGAGGAATGCGTCTGATTAATGGGATGGAATTCTTAAAAGTACTTAAGATTCGCAGAGGTTATCAACACATCCATTAATTGGAAGGGAAGAAAATGAAATGGGAGGTATCGATGGCGCAAATGACGATTTGTGAACTCTACCTACATGAATTTTTAAACCTTTACTATTTTTAAAATACCGAGGCTGGGAACACTGATCACAACGCACGCTATCCTGCGACATAAAAACCCCGGCTGTCTCAACCTAGAACAAGTGGCTTGGCACCATAATAACACATATGATTTATATACTTATACAAATAAAATCTAAAAATAAGAAAAAATACAATCACAAAATACAATCCACACTTCACACTTCACAATTTAACAGCGTAAACTTTCTTGACCTTGAGGTATCAAGCACTTGGTTTACACATTTATTTGTCTTCGAGCTTCTTTGTACCGAGGATTCCGTTATACTGAAGATGCTGCCTCATTGTCCTGCGTGGATCCTTCAAATGAAACTTCTGTAGTAAAGTTCGTTATCAGCCCTTTCAAGCTACTTATCCTCTGGTTGAGCCACGACATATTTAATATTATATGAAATTAAGTCCACAAATCACAGGCAAACGTATTGGCATCAAAATATTATGGAAATAAACAGTAAATAAATCACAATTTTTGCAGTTGACAGCTGTTGATATTATAGGTTAAATATAATATAGGTTAATATAAATATATTATAGGTATAATATTGTATTCCAATCTGTTAATGAATAATATTAATCCGATTTTTTTTTTTTTTTTTTAGTTACCTACTAGTCAACTTTCTATTCAGTTCATAAATTTCGTCCTTTCATATTTGTAGAGTAGGTAAGTACTAAATTTTTTTTGTTTTAATCTTTTCCCCCGCAGTAAACAATAGGGTAGTATTTAATCCTATACCTGTAAATCCCCTTTCTTGTAACAAAATATTCGAAAGTAGCACCAAAAATACTGGATTGCACACTTGTGCACACTAACTAAATCAAATTTAACATACTGTTTAATGGATTAAGCAAAACTGTTTTACTGAGCCATTATCTATTATTTAATAATCCAATTTAATTTTTCATTTCAAACCAATAGAACCTAAGTGCCCGGCCTGCGGACGGGCACCAAAATAATATATCTATGTTAGAACATAGATATATTATTTTGGTGCCGTTGTACTGACTTGCACACTAATTGGAAATAAATTGCTAATCTATATATACTAGTGGTTCGCCCCGAACTGAGACCTCGCGGTAACGGTATCCCATGATTATTCATTCAATCGATACATGATAACCAAAACTGACATTATTATTATGCTCGTTTTCACCAAACATACCTAAATCATCCCCTAAGTAGGAGTCTCTTAACGTAGGTAGCTCCTAAATACAATCCTAAGTCCTAACATCCGTCCCAATATCCTTTTAGGTGTCCCGTACAGGATCGTGATAAATAAGTTGACAGAAAACATCAATCACCTAACTTATAGTAAAGGTTAGGGAACGTTAGTGAAAACATTGAATTATTTATTAAACATTGAATTATTTATTTATTATGTAGGTACTAAGGAGTGAAACCGGGTTACCGGCATCTGTACAAATCGTCATCTATCGACGCGAATAGAAAATATACAATATTTAACTAAAATTTAACTAAAAAATAATTTTAATTGAATAATATGGTACAAAAAAAATTACAATACAATTATTGTATTAAAATAAGTAACTAAATAATAATGGTCGTAGTCGTAACTCGTAGTTCCATGGGAATAGTTACTGACTGCGCCATCTATTAGCATTATTGTGAAGCTATGTTGATGCTATATGAATTACTGATGTACATTAAAAATTAAATAATCTCGTTTCTTTATAATATTCATATAATTTTAGTATTTGTTGTTCAAGTACAGGATATAAGTGACCTAAAAACATAAAATCAGTTTGAAAATCCATAGCGGATTTTTCTAGAGAGCGTCTTCAAGCGAGCGTATAAAATCGCCACTTTGAAAGCCCCCCATTTCGTCAATTTTAAGGGAAAAATTAAAAAAAAAAATATTTTTGTACTCAGTTCAAAATTATCTTTAAAATGATACGTAACAATTTTATGTAACGCGATATTTTTTTTTTACTTCGCATTCGCTTCTATGAGAGCCCCCCTGAAATAAAGATTTTTATAACTTTTTAAGCCATTTTCGGCTGGAGGCCATCGGTTTACATATTATATCTAAATTTGAAGTAATTACGTTCAGTAATTCAAAAGTTATAAGGCTCTGACAGACGGACGGACGGACGGACGGACGGACGGACAAGTGCAAATCGCTCTAGTTAACTCAGAGACCTTCGCTTCGCTCGGTCGATAAAAGAAAGTGGTGTTAGTTACACTATTTATAACTCAAGAACTGATGAACCGATTTGGCTGAAAATTGGTGGAGAGGTAGCTTAGAACCAGGAGACGGACATAGGATACTTTTTATCCCGTTCGACCGCGTTTCCGTCAAGTCACTATAAAACGTGGTATAACAAAAACGCATCTGACATGGAATAACAAAACGCAAATGACAGGAATAACAAAACGTAAATGACAGCTAAACGTAATTTTGTCTTTAGTTAAGTATGGTAAAAAATTTGACAATTATAAAAAGTGTTATAATAAAGCATTACTGATATTATAAATGCGAAAGTGTGTTTGTTTGTTGGTTTTTCCTTCAATCACGTCGCAACAGAACAGCGGATTGATGCGATTTTTTGCATGGGTATAGTAATGGATGTAGTAGTGGTTCCTCAGACCGGGAGAGCTACATTTAATCTCGGATAATGAAAGAGTTCCCGCGGGATATTTAAAAACTAAATCCATGCGGACGAAGTCGCGGGCATCAGCTAGTACACTAATAAAGCACTAATTGGTAATATGGAAAATCTAAAGTTATGGTTAGGTTGTGTTCTAACACAACCTAAAACCTAACTTTAGATTTTCCATAGTCTGGTTCTTTTATCTACTTCAGGTAAATTAGTGTGCAAGTCAGTATATTTGTTACGTTAATTAGTGGAGACAGTTCGTTTGCTTAAATTGTAAATAAAGGTGCAATTGAAAAACTCCCTAAAGATTAACATCCTATAGATGTATAGAACGATGTAAAATACGTTTTACTTGTAATACATACTATAGGGTATGGCTAAATACTTAATATCATTAAGTATGTATTAGTTCGCCCAGTTTTTCGTAATCTCCTCGAAGCGAGTCTCTACGTCTCCCTATCTACTTAAAAAACGTAGGAGCCGCGTTTCGATGCTCGGAATCGATAATGCTTTAGTCGTGTCTCGCTGGTCACGCTCCGGTGTGTAGGGTATCGTCTTTAAATGCATCACATCTATCAGATTGTCTCCATTCGGCCTTATTTGTATGGGCTTCTTGCCTGCACATGCACCATTGATCTAGAGATAGAAAGTCTGTGGTCATGGCTTTGTTAGCTACTATATTTTCTTCTAGCTTTTGCCCGCGGCTTCGTTCACGTTAAGTTAGATTTTTAAAACCCCTATTTACCCCTTTAGGTTAGGTTAGGTTTAATTTTCAAAAATCCTTTCTTAACGGAAGTCTACGTCATAATAGCTATCTGTATGCCTTTCAGTACGATCCGTAGAGTTATTTAAGCCGTGCAATGATAGATAAGATCAGTCAGTCAGTCAGTCATCTTTTCCATAAATATTTAAGATTCTCTGATGGTTATTGCGTGCGAGTTACACACATTTCATTACCATTTTTTTATAAAAACGAGTAGGTGTTACGATAGTGTTTGTTTCTTTTTTGTCGCTCTCTCGACGGCGATTGAAAGTGATTGATAAAATATAAAGATGGCATAGTTAGTCGAGTAAAAATACTTTCGCACATTTATTACATTACATTTAATACGTTAATATCACTTATTTAAAGGCAGTAAACCTTTAATCTAACTTCAATGCTATTAATGATAATAAAAGAAAATAAAAAAAGGTTATTCAAACGGTTCCATAGTGAAACTATCTCAAATCCACTTTTATCGATGATTTTATTCATATAGCTAACTACCGCGACTTCGTCCGCGTGGATTTAGTTTTAAAATCCCGCTGGAACTCTTTGATTTTCCAGGATGCCTATCCCGTTCCCTCCAGGTTCTGAACTATATCAATCCATCTAACTTATCCAAAAAATCACCAATCATCAATCTGACCAACCAACCAACAAACAAACACACTGTCGCGTTTATTAAGTTAAATTAATACCACGATGATAAATTCAATCTAATTAAATTTTAGAACACAAAAGCTACTATTGTGACTTAAATACATATGATAGTTAGATTTATTTCCTCGCGGACTTTTTTGTAGAGAATATGAGTACTTTAATCATGTAGTACATAATTTTTATGTACTTATCATCAATAGTTTTCTCAGCACACGCCAAATAATAAATTTTATAGGCAAAATTTTGCTACTTTGGGTTACAATAATGCAATTTTCTTAAGGATCTCTAATTTTTTGAAAATCAATTATAGCCTATGTTACTTCCTGATAACTTAGCTTTCTATTGGTGAAAAAATGGTTAAAATCGGTCCAGTAATTACGGAGCCTATTCGGTACAAACAAACAAACAAAAAAATCTTTCCTCTTTATAATATTAGTATAGCTAATATGTAAATTGTAAACACATAATATTATGTGCCTGATTATATTATCAGTAGTGTATTGTTTTTCGAGTTTTAACGTTAATTAATACCTATCGTTGTTAAGGTAATTAATTTTCACGCTCCATTGTAATTTCTTTCCCCATTAAGCACTTACATACTAGTACCTACATACTTAAACGTTAATCGTGCGTGAGTAAAACGTAAAATTAGTGCCACTTAAGACCCGATATCCCTCAAAGTGGACTGATGGTCGAAGCCTGAACAAGAAGAACATAATATTATGTTTATCAATTAACTACTAACTAATATAATACTTTCAGTTCCAATATTTGTTTATTTATCTTACTAGCTGATGCTCGCGACTTCGTCCGCGTGGATTTAGTTTTTAAAATCCCTCGGGAACTCTTTGATTAAATATAAAAAGTAGCCAATTGTCACTCTCCAGGTCCTTAACTTTAGGACCTGGAGATTTTTTGCATGGGTATAGTTTAGGACCTAAACTATACCCATGCAAAAAATCACGTCAATCCGTAGATCTGTTGCAGCGTGATTGAAGGACAAACCAACAAACAAACACACTCTAGTACATCACCTTGCTCTATTGTCAATAATTTTCGAAGCGTACGCGATATAAGGATTTTTTTTGAATTTTTTTCACACCTTGGGTTACATTATCGAAGTTTTCATACGGATCCCTAACTTTTTGAAAATATTCTACCGCCTATGTTCATCAGGGATAACTTAGGATTCTACTGATGAAAGAATTTTTCAAATCGGTCCAGTAGTTTCGGAACCTATTCAATTCAAACAAACAAACAAACAAATCTTTCCTCTTTATAATATTAGCGTAGATCAAATCAATATAGTCGTTACAGTAATTGATTTTCACGCGCCATTGTATTAAATTTTGTTCCCACGGTTCTAAGACGATAAAACGGTTCTGAGTTGAATTGAAGAGCGTCCAAGGGATTTCAATAAGGAACCTTCACCGGCGGAGAGAGGGGGTGTCTTACTTATATAGTCAGTTGTATCACAGTAGAATTATGTAAACAGTACGGAAACTACCTACAAACGTTCGAAACGGCTCACTCACACAAACATGCGCATCGACGAGACCAAAAAGCGGCACTCACTAGCACTACTGACAGTCCTGCGAGGACCGCTTTTTGGTCTCGTCGATGCGCATGTTTGTGTGAGTGAGCCGTTTCGAACGTTTGTAGGTAGTTTCCGTACTGTTTACATAATTGTACTGTGGTTGTATTGATAGAATAGTATAGAACCATTACATAATAATTTATATGTATAAAACAGTTTTTATTCACATAAACTTTTATAAACTCTTCGAATCGTCAAGTGAATCTGCCACTGCCCTGGTTCGGAATGCCATTCCAACCGAGAGGAACCAGCAAGAAATTCGGTGGTTGCTCTTTTTAAAATAATATGGTGATGACTATCTATTCCCCGCGAATACGTCCGGGTTAATTTAGGTTCTGTCCTCTATTATTATTTATTATGTACTAACGTACATAATGTTCAATGCCTCTATCTCACCAAAATTACACAAAACTTAGGTACCAGATGGTACACACTTTCCAATCAAGAAAGAATTATCAAAATCGGTTCAGGTTTGACGACGTTCTGGAGTGAAATCAATAAAAACAGCTATCCCCTATTTTTCCCCTTCGAAGGTCTAACAAACAGACAGACAGACAGACTTACTTTCGCATTTATAATATTAGTTTGGATGAAAACATGATTTCAATAAGTATCGTATTTAATTTTCACGGTAACTTTAAAGTTAATAATGTAAACATGGCTATCAATTATTTTCGGTCCTCAATCTCTCTACATTGTTCCTTAAAAAATATTTCGTATCCTCTGCTATGGTTTAGTAACAGAAATTAAAAAAAGCGTAGTAAACTTAAATATTATAATAAATACAATCGTACTTTATTATGTGAAGTACTTTATATAATTATTTATCAGGTTTCGCTAACTTTACGCGTTCCAGAGTACGAGTAGATGTAGCGCATTTTTTACGGGATAGCGTTTTTATATCGTCTCTTAGATCGTCTCTATCGGATAGCGCATTCCAGGCAACTGCATTCCAAATTCATACATGCCTGCATAGGAGAGGTATACGATGATATCTTAAAACACGATTGTGGTCTGTATTTAATACATTCAAATCGCTGAATTTATTTATTTATTACTAGTGTTTCTCTACCTATGGACAAACTTTCGATTTATGATTGAATTTTTAGATAAAAATACTTTGGTGTCATACTGAATTTATGATATTAATTTGTGTAAACACGAATATAAAATTGTATCCTCTCGGGGTGTAATTTTAGGCAATATTATTGACAAAATATTAAAGCCATTTTTTTTTGCGAAACAAAGGTTCTATTCACAGATCACGGAAGTGGTTCTATTGTATAAGATCGCAAGGAATTGTAAAATGTAACATCTAACAACCACGGCACAGTTCAGCGCATCGGCGTGAGTCGGAATGCCCGCCGGAAATCGCAGGTAGCAAGCAATACGAGCCAAACTCGCTTCACACGAGAAAATTACAATACCCAACAGAGTCGCGTATTGAACTCTATTTATATTTCACCATGTAAATTGTTTTGCAAGTCGGCGTCGATAGTCGAATATGTGTCACATTTGAACATGTAGACTTACTTTGTTTCTCAGTGGTCAAGTAAATTGGTTGTACACTAGCTTAACTTAATTAAAGAAAATACCAACAAATAACAGTAACCAACCAAGATAACACTGTGAGCCAGTGATCTCGGTGACTGATACCGAAAGGGATCTCGTATGGACATCGCAACTCAGTTGTTTTTTAGGGTTCCGTACCCAAAGGGTGCCAACGGGACCCTATTACTAAGCTTCGCTGTCCGTCCGTCCGTCTGTCAGCGGCCTGTATCTCGTAAACCGTAATAGATAGACAGTTGAAATTTTCACATATTTTGTATTTCTATTGCCGCTATAACAACAAATAATAAAAATTAAATTAAAAAAAATAAATTAAAATATTTCAATTTAATTTTTTTTAACGGAACCCTAAAAGAGCGAGGCCCGCCTCGCACTTGGCCGATTTTTTGGACTCATATTCAGTTACAGAACGTAATACAGGATCAAGATCTTCTAGACTGATATTGCACGCCGTAATTCTTAAGGACAACAACACGAACAACTGGTTAACGCATATATACAGCATCTTTATCAACTGGTTTTTCAACGAACAACCAAAAAATTGGTAGAACGTGAACTCTTGAGTTGTTGTTTTGATGGTAGATTTTTAAGCTATTGCATAGCTTTTATCGCGGGCTTTGAGCGCGGCGACCGAATCAAGAAATTCCGTAACGAAAATAAACCTAACACCCCGTCGTTTCAGTTCGGCAGACTTCGACACGGTGTTTGTGTGCGTGCGACTAGAAAATGCTATGCAATAGCTTTACCGCGGCAGTCCCCGAGTGCCACACGTATTTTTATTTATAAAGTAGTATCATCATCGTCCAGTTAAAGTAAGTATTAGATTAAGTATAATATCCTAACTCAAATTCGCATCCTCATTCCAGGGCTTATCTCAAATAAGGTTTTGGGGTTGTTGCTCCGTGGGGCGGGGCGAGGAGTGCGGAGTGAGGGAGGGGGGGGGGGGGGGGGCGCCCGGGCCTCGGCAGCCCCATTCATCCCAGCGCCCTTCGCGGGTTCGCGACCTTTGCCAAGCAAGAATGGAGGGAAGGACAAACGACTATTGAACGGAAATAGGGCCCCTAATGGTTTCGTGTCTTTTTTCCACCCTGTTACTTTTCTCCTCCGCCCGACTCGATATTAATTTTGTTTTTGGTAAACAAGTAGCTTTTATACTTAAATGAATTACGTCGTTGTTGTTTCAACAAGATTGACTTCCACTGCTGGACAAAGATCTATTTTAAATGTCGCCACGTGTCGTGTCAATGGGTACGATTTTGTGCCGGCGCGGTGATTTGCCCATAATAATGTAGGTATTATTCTGAGAGTATTAACTCCGCTATCAACACAGTTAATATTCTTATTAGGTATTCTCTAGCTCGTCAGTCTAGTCTGATGCGGACATAGTAGTCGTAATTCCTAGTTCCATGGATGCGGAACTCGTTGCATCTCTTTCTGAAAATTCATTAATGGATTCTTTGGCCGCGAAACCGTGAGCAGCTGAACGAAAGAGACAGAAACATAATCAAATGTGTGTGCTAGAACGGGCAGTTTCACAATGTTTCTGTCAAACATAAGGCTGTCATCACATCTTCTGTTTTTTTAAAGGTAGAGCAACTGCTCTGTCATTAAAAAAGCGAAAAATGAGGCTTTATTCTCGGAACTTCAGTGTTCATGAATAAATTTTATTGAGGAAATAAATTATTTTAATATAGCTTATTAGATCGTTAATCAAATTTGAGAACCGTATCGGGTGATTCACAACATAATTCTATTAAACGCTCTCGAATTTATTGTTCGGAGTTCAGACGGCAATCAATTCTTAGAATTTTCGTTGATCCATAGTTATAAGGATTTTATAATACCTGCCTACTCTGAACATTTAATTTGTGCTTGATTTGTGTTTAAATCTAATAAGTAATAACATAATACACACACATATTTAAGTTCAACCGTTTTTCAGAAATTAAGCTTAGGTAGTTTCAAAACTCATTTAGGTACATAATACCTTCTTATTGCGGTTTTGGGAAATCCTACTATCCTACCTACTTGCGACGTGTAAAATAAATTGAATTGAAGCCGCTGCGTTATTGGTAAAGAGTGTATGCAAGGATTTTGTCGCGAAAAAGTTTGCAACTAAGGTGGCGAAGTTAGACGCTTCGTTGCTGTTTGCAGCATAGGGTTTGATTGATTGAAGCATTTTGTTGTTCTCTTTCGGCTGTAGTACTGGCTATTTGTAGCAAAATCATCAATGCCAGCGTGGTAGGCCGAGACGATGATGGTGTGATGAATTAGATTTTCAGTTGAGTGACCCACACCCCACAGAGGCAAGAATAATGAGAGGTGGAAAAATATTAGGAAGGTCTTTGCCAGTTCGTAGGACTGTACCTACAGGCTTAATTAGATTAGCATACCTCAAGAAGATGTGCACCGCACCTATCAGCATGTCGCATTGATATTGTAAACATACGTTTTGTTTATTATTAACAAGTGTAAATTAAAAATTTTATTTTTAAATGCAAGCTTTTAGTAGCTACATCATTAGACTCTGGATATCATCTAGGATCAGAGTACTTGTTATGACGAATCAAACGAGCCCAAACTCGATGGGGTAACGTCGTTTTATTACAGAGTACCGATAGCCATCTTCCGTCTCCATCATCAGATCAGCTCCATGTCACAATAATATTGCATTGTCATCCGATTTACACGTACATGCAAAATTTCAGGTCGATCAGAAACCGGAAAGTGGGTCTAATTCATCTTTCAAGATTTGACCCAAACAAACATTGCAAGTTATATAAATATTATAGTATTAAATAAATTGTGTAGTAATTAGATTAGTTTAGCTATAAGTTTTTTGTAACATTTTAATAAAAAAAGAAAGTTAAATAAAAGCTTGTAATTATCTAATTTTTTAAGGGACTCGTCCGACACGGACTCACCAGCCCCACCGAATATTGACGTTATTACACTTATTACGTTGCTAATATGATTTGTTCATTGCAACATCGCGCGAAGTAGGTACATCAGATAATGTGGCCGCAACATTACACAAAGCCTTCCAAATAATATCGTTATGACTCAATCCCACGAGGTAGGTACCTACTTGATTAGTATTTGCTGTTGTAATAATATTGTTAAAGGAATTATAACAATGCGGCTTATGCGGATTGTATTTCGTAACTGTTTTAAGGGCTGCTTTCACGATGTTTGGTTAAGTGCAGCTGATAAGGCTAATCCTAACAATTGGTCGTTACTTCACAAACAGTGCGACCCAAAGCTTTGTTAATTTTGTGAGCCTCTCACACCGATTGTAGAAAAGAATTAAAAATACCTACTCTACTTGGGCGTTGGTAATGATAACCGATTATTATTTTTGTCGGTATATTATACCTAAGTACTTAAATACAGATTGTAATGCTTTTGAATAAGTCGTTTCGATGGATCAAGTGTTTGAACAAGCATTGTTTTTGCATTCTCAAAAGTTAAGATTGTTGGCACAGAAAGTTGCATTACTTACTTAAGTTAAGTGCGTGGTAAAACCCAAAGGCTATTAACTATACTAGTGCTGTTCACTCACTAATGATTTTTGGCTTTTTCAAATCACTTCCGGATCTTCAAAGCCCTATTCGTGCATGCAGTATTAGCTTGAGTGTTTACTTTACTTATTAATATACAATCCACGAATTTATCGTTTTTTCATTAATGATTCTTACAGTCAGATCGCAATCAACTCAAATTGGTCCTTACGTTCTCACTATTGGCCATAATGGTCCAAGATCCCAGTGCCGTCAGACCTAAGTTATTTTCTCAGCAATTATTTGTGTACGATAGAGTACTGTTCGAATGTCCTTTCAGTATATGCGTACCAGCTAGATTGTGCCGACGGCCAATTTCCAGATACCAGGTGCTAAAGGTAGGTAAAAACTAGAATAACTTATCTTAAATTCTCAGGGCTGATTTTCATATATGTTTTAAAGAATATTGTAAAAATTAATAAATTAATACTGCCAGACGCTTACCGCCGCCGGCGGTTACTTTAGCCAGACGCTTTGAAGCTCCCAAAAATATATATAATTTAAGTTAACTTATATTCTCAGTTCTGATTTTTATACATGATACTCAGGGAACTATTGCGATATTATCTGTAAGCTGCCAGACCTATTGGAAGGGTCAAACATCCCCCCAGACACACATTATGCGTCCCCATTTGTATGAGCGCTAGAACATGATTAACTTGTTTAAGTGTGTGAGAGATAATATCATCATACTATAATATTATAAATGCGAAAGTGTGTTTGTTGGTTTGTCCTTCAATCACTCTGCAACAGAGCTATGGATCGACGTGATTTTTTGCCTGGGTACAAGCAGTATATATTATTTTAGGTCTCTATTAATAGTATTTTTCTAGTATATATACATATTTATTTATCAGTGATTCTGGTCAGGTGTTTGACGATACAATAAATAAGTCTGATGCATTCATAATAGTTATTTGTGTTATATGGGGCCAAAGGAATTTTTTGTTCCCCGAGGGCGTTATTTTGAATTCAGAGCGAAGTGAAGGATTCTATAGTAGACTCCCGAGCGCAGCGAGGGATTCTAAAGTAGAATCCTGAGCGTAGCGAGGAATTCAATATACGCCGCCCGAGAACAAAAAATTTTGGCCCCGAAAACACAAATAAATTTTTATGAAATAATTAAACATTAATATTTATGTTGGAAGTATGGGCGTATATGTCTAATCGACAAATTTGATCACGTGACTTATCGTTGACAACAGCTTCTCAAACATTTTTGAATTTCGACACATTTTTGAATTCTCTCTTCTGATTGGTCCGCGTTAGTGCTTTAGTATGCTAAAGCAGTATAACGTGGACCAATCAGAAGAGAGAAATGAAAAGTCCCATGGGGTTAAAATGAAATTTTGCTCCCGCTGTCCTCTGAAGCCAATATTCGTTTTTCGAATAGGTATGATGAAAAATTCGTTTGCCATCCCTTGGGCTAGATTAAGTAGAAATAAAAGGAATCATAACAGACAATAGAAGGATTGTAGATAGTAAATTATGATAAAGTTGGACTCTAGCAAAGGCCTATGAAATATGTCGGTTTTGAGGGAGAAACGGTAGGGAGTATGGGAAAGGGGCGGCTCATTGTTACGCGATAAGTAAATAACACATGAACGGTTATTATTATTTATCGCAGTTAAACATTTCAGT
Source organism: Oeneis ivallda (assembly GCA_029955525.1). NCBI lineage: Eukaryota > Metazoa > Arthropoda > Insecta > Lepidoptera > Nymphalidae > Oeneis > Oeneis ivallda. The sequence goes on from JARPMR010000006.1 coordinate 23,191,700, forward strand.
GTGCTCGCAATTATGTCGGTGCCTACTGTACGTAATTAGCTTAGAGCTATAACGAATTATTTGACGATGTCATTTATTTTGTACTAACTGATGCCCGCGACATCGTCTGCGTGTATTTAGTTTTTAAAATCCCGCGGGAAATCTTTGATTTTCCGGGAAGCCTTAGATGACCATCCAGATTCTCAACTATACCTATCCAAAAAATCACGTCAATCCGTAGCTTTGTTGCAGCTTGATTGACGGACAAACCAACAAACACACTTGCGCGTTTATATTATGTACTAGCTGATGCCCGCGACTTCGTCCGCATGGATTTAGTTTTTAAAAATCCCGCGGGAACTCTTTCATTATTCGAGATAAAAAGTAGCTCTCCCGGTCTGAGGAACCACTACTACATCCATTACTATACCCATGCAAAAAATCGCATCAATCCGCTGTTCTGTTGCGACGTGATTGAAGGACAAACCAACAAACAAACACACTTTCGCATTTATAATATCAGTAATGCTTTATTATAACACTTTTTATAATTGTCAAATTTTTTACCATACTTAACCAAAGACAAAATTACGTTTAGCTGTCATTTACGTTTTGTTATTCCACTGTCATTTGCGTTTTGTTATTCCATGTCAGATGCGTTTTTCTTATACCACGTTTTATAGTGACATGACGGAAACGCGGTCGAACAGGATAAAAAGTATCCTATGTCCGTCTCCTGGTTCTAAGCTACCTCTCCACCAATTTTCAGCCAAATCGGTTCATCCGTTCTTGAGTTATAAATAGTGTAACTAACACCACTTTCTTTTATATATATAGATTAGTAAGGAAGAATTAATACTACGATAATAAAGGCGATGATTAAATTTTAGAACACAAAAGCTATTATTGTGACTTAAATGTAATAGTGAGATATATTCCCTCGGGGACTTTTTTGTAGAGAATAATGAGTACTTTAATCATGTAGTACATAATTTTTATGTATCATCAATAGTTTTCTCAGCTCACGCCAAATAATGCATTTTACATGCAAAATTTTGCTACTTTGGGTTACATTATTGCAATTTTCTTAAGGATCTCTAATTTTTTGAAAATAAATTATAGACTATGTTACTTCCTGATAACTTAGCTTTCTATTGGTGAAAAAATGGTTAAAATCTTTCCTCTTTATAATATTAGTATAGATTGAGTAGGTACATACCTACTCTTCTTATATTTATTTTTATTCGATGACAAGATCTCCTCTGATGGTAAGTGACAATGCAGTCTAAAGTGGTAGCGAACTTACTTGGAATAGGTATGGCAGTGAAACTCATTCCCTCGGCTTCTACACGCAATCGTGCCGGAACGCTTGGCAACACGTCCTTGACGGTAGGGTAGTGATTAGCCACGGCCGAAGCCTCCTCCATCAGAAAAATATACGCACATATTTGTAGGTTGGTGTCTAGATTAAAACGAAGAATTAAATACCTCTATGACATGTTTGAAAGTTTGAAACCCAATCTGAGATATATTATTTCGACCCATGGTTGAAATTCTCAAATAGAACTACCATTTTGATCCGTCCTCTTCGATCAAAGACCAGATGGCAATCGTTCTAGATGCGAACGGGGTAACCTATCCAATCTAGGTAAAGATAATAAAACATACCCCGGTTCAGAAACCGGAGAATTTAAGATGGCGTTTTCGTCTACAATTAGGTAATGAACGTGTGCCTTGTCTGTGGTCCCTTCCGGACAAGAAGCTCGCTGAAGCTTAACTAGGTTAACGGCATCTAGCTGGCACGGATCGGTTTTATGTTCCGACTAGGACATTCGTAAGACGTTCGAACAAATGCGGCAATATAAAATTTCAACTAGCCGACAATATTTCATTAGAAAAGTTCAGTTAGTCTTGCAATGGTTTGGTTTTCTTAATATATTTTGCGATTCCGCAATTTAGTCAGTGTAGCGTCAATTAAGGGCGGAAACGGTATTGCCCATGATTAGAAACACTCTACAAATATCCAATACTATGCCATATTATCAGTTTTTATGGTCTATAAGTTATACTTATAACCCTTTTCTGAGATATCTGCGCTCAGTAGTGAGCCGTTGATGGGTTGCTGCTGATGATGATGATAGTTTTTCACACAAAACTTAATAGCTGATACCTACCCACAGCTTCGTCCGTGTGGTTCTACAAAATGTTCCTCCATACGAACTGTACCACCCCTTGTCACCCCTTAAGGTTAAAGGCAAAATAATATGAAGGTATTATTCAGTTCTTTTTGGTTATTAATTAACATTCATTTTTCAAGGTTTATATTCTTACCCAGTTTCAAGTTTATAAATACAGTGAATAATAGTGTTTGCACCTTTGTGCAAAATGACGCGATTTGCTCTTAGAAAACATTAGCAGTTAGCACCCACTTTCTTGTCATCCCACAAGCGACGTCGAATATTATAACAAAGTAGATTGTACTCATACGAGTGTGTAGGTAGTTATTGCATAGAAATTATCTATAACTGTTAAATACACTGTTAGCTGCGTCGTGTTTTCTACGCAGATTGTTTCCAGGCATCGCATCGTTTTAAACACATATATAATTACTGTGTAGGTAGTAGTTAATAGAAACATGTGGAAATTCACATAAGTACCATATTTTAAGCTGTGACCTCGAAATCGCCTTGACTCCAGCTCAATTAAGGGGTCCTAAACGAGTGACTTAAAAAACCTTAAATTATCTATCGTGGGCTCTGAATTTGATAATATTGGCTGTTCTACATTATTCCAGTTCTTGGATATACCTAGTAGTAGGAAAGGAACTTCGTTCCAACCGAGTGTTCCACGACACTCACGCACTTTTTATATTTTGGATTTGATATAACTTATTGAAACTTAATGCCTCCTCTATACACACGTGGTATACATATAAGCCGCTAGTGGTAGCGCACTACTGCCTTCCTTCACCCCTCAACCAGTCATTACATCTATTAGTGTTCAGGTTGAACCTACAAACATCGCATAGCTTCGCTTAGTTGATTACAAGCTTAAGCTACGTGACATTCGTTTATTCCTGGCATAGTTTCTAAATTTTAGTTATACAACTACAAAGACCTACAGATGTGAATAAAATCCACGACAGTTAATCTACGATTGCCTTTATCACCTTTCCCACACCGTCCACCTTTAAACCACCTCTTAATTATCCTGTTAAAAGATAAGCCAATTTTTATCCTTTTGCACACTAAATTATTGCATCCTTTTCATCCGTCTCGCCTGATATACCATCAAACTTTGCAAATTATCTTCGAGCAGTTTTAGCGCCTTTGGGCCCAGGCTGTTATCATCGTACATAAATATGCAAATTAAGGAACTCTATAGTAATAAAGCAATCAGCTACAAGACTCCTAAAGATTTCTGGATACCAAAGGAAAGGAAACCGTAGAAACAAAGTAAGAGCTAAAGGTCGGGGGATTGTTAGAGAGAAACCACCGGTGGAAACTCCTTCGTGAACATTCCACTGGAAAATAATCTCCGCAGTATTTTGCATTATTCAATACTTATCAGACTAGCTAAAGTTTGCAAAATTGATTTGCTTGCGAGTGTTTACCCACACAGTCCAAGTGATTTGCTAAAGCTGAATTCTGTAAATTTTATTGCTAGTAGATAGTAATTTTACAAGGTCTATCGTCCAGAATTTCACGCTTTAGTGCTTCGCTCGTAGCGACAAATAAATTAACCATTAATTGCTTTTTCCAGACGATTTCCTTTTTTGGCAACCTCTTTCCTTTACTCGCTGTTTTCAAGAATAATATAAATCATGATGTACCTAAAATTAAAACAACTAGTTGTGTATGATATCAGCCCCCTAATATAGCCATTTTCGATTTTGCTACTCAAACCTTTCAACATTGCTAACTAGATGGCGCTTAAATTACCTAATTATTTTAATGTGCATTTTAAATGGACACTACAGTGAATAATTTATGCATTTTAAATGCTAAAAAAACATTTAACATACAAAATGCCGCGAAATATTATCAATACACTTCTGTCTTTGATCAGCTGCTGCGCCATCTAGTCTAGTCCTAGCCAAACCTTCAAGCGTTTGCAATCGTAGAAAAAGAAATAGACAATCGTAAGTGTAACATGGCTACGGGTGCACCCGTGACACTGTGAACTGCAGTTCACAGTTGCAAGGAGACTCGCTAGATAACAATGCATTGCACCACTTTGTTATGCCGACGTCAGTCTCAAATAAGTGGGTCGAGCGGTGCGCTGGCTGCCAACATGCCAAGAGCTCTCGGATGATCACGATGCCACGCACAAAGGTCTCTGGGTTAGTGGAGCGATTATACTTAGACCTCAAGTGAGTTCGTATACTAATTGTTTAGCCTCTGGAGTAGGTTTAACCTGCGGTAACTGCCTTGCGAGTTTGCGACCCCAAACAAATTAATTTCGTCACACCCAGATGGCCGCAGAAATATCGGTCGGCCGAAACATCTCTCGTTGAATGGAGTTAGCCAAGACACAAGGCGCATCGGTGTAAGAAGTTGGAGGGCGAGCTCGAATGTTAGTGTAAAGAAAAACTGAACAAGTACATAGTACGAATGTGATCAATCCAGTTCACTAAATGGATTGACATTATAGGCTGACTGGAATTGTCTAGACACTCAATCTAATTCCATTACTCTCGCTGAATGCATAGTGGTGTGTTACCCGATGGCATAAAAATTACTGTAACAATGAAGATTAGGTACTAGCCTAGTAGGTACCTAATCTTCATTTTTACAGTCATTACTACTAGTACTACTAACGTGACGGAAAAAATCTTACACTTTTTTTCGCCTAGCCCCCATCCGCCAAGTCCGCACCGTCCGATACTTCGTTCCAAAACTTACTTTGTACTTAGATTTTTAAAAGCGTGACAATGAAATCAATCTTTGGCAAGACTTTACTACACATTTGGATTAAATATTTGACTTTAAATTATTTATTAGATAGAACGGCTGGTTTCAATAGATTAACTTTTTAGTACGCGGTGCTGAAGATGTGAAAAGTCAAAAGATGCCGAAGTTCCGCGAGCTGTGCTTAGCTAGCGAAGTTAGCGTTGTGACTAGAGTTTAAGAGCGGAAAAGAGAAAAGTTTAATTATATTATTAAACATGTTCTAAATGTCCATGAACTCTCCACAGATCATGAACTACATTTCTCCAGCCGTAATTACAGACGTACCTATAACGTAGACGTCCAAGATAACGTTTTTATTTAGTTATTGTTCTGGCGCATTTCCTAAATTATGTACCTATATGGAAAAGGTTAAATTCCCGGTGTCTTCAATAAAAAAATGTGGGAAAAACTAAACAGAGCAATTTTAATTCTGGTTACTTCTGGGAAGGATCAAAAACCATTTGCCCAAGAACAACATTCTGCATAGGTCAATGGCTAAGAGTGACGCGTTGTATTAAAAGGCTAATAAATGCACGCTAGTGGTGCGTCGACCTTTGTGTGAGGACGATCGAATACAGGTAGAGACCTTTTATAGTAGATGGTAATAATAAAACAAATTAATTATGCGGCAGGGTGTAGGTTATATGGTACACTACTCGCTGTCGGTTTCGTGGAATATCAAACTTGAAACTAAAAATTAAATTATTTTAATCTAATATTTTATATCTTAAGTTTAAGCAATTGAATATCATATGCTTCAACGGTGAAGGAAAACTTCGTGAGGAAACCTGCACACCTGAGAGGTCTCCCTAATGTTCTCAGGCTCAGTAGACTTAGTAGTGCGCCGTTGATGGGTTGCTGATGATGATGAATTATGAATATTTTATATCTATTAAATGAACTGATAACTATTTTTATAATTAAAAATATGCCTAAATTATATACTTACGGTAGTAAATATAATACCCGAGTCTATGATTATATGTAACAAAATTAAATCTAAATATCAATTTGAGTGATCAACAAGGAGTCTTGCAACTAAAAGACATAGCATTTACATCAATAACTGGCATCATGTTCACCGATTATTCGAAGACGCCGAACCGATTTAGAAAATTCTTTTTTTGTTTCAAAGGGAATACTTCCCAGGTGTTCCCATTGAAATTTTTATCGAAATCGGTCGAGCGGTTTTTGAAATATCAGCAATATATTACAATTATACTTTTTACTGGCGCGGGCGTTGTCACGAGTCAGTATTCATACAATATGTGTGAATCTGTGTGATGTCACTCGTTTGTGTTTTACATACGAGTAGTTCCAGCATCCAAACAACGTAAATCAAACTATACGGAAAAACGCATTTTTACAATAACGCACCCTGATGTTTCACGTGCTACTTTGCGAGTTCGACTGTTCTACATCCATTCAGAGTTACAGTAGGTACCGAATTATTATTAGCCGCTAGCTATTAAACTATTAATTAGCATTAGAGTTCAGCGCTGGTTCACAGCGAGCAACTGCGTCTACTCTACCAGTCTCGAGACTTGGTAATGAGTGTAATGACGCTCACGTGTTCGTCGAGCGGGTAGCAGAGTAACTACTGATACTAGTCATTATTAATGTGTTGCTCGTTACGCGGTTTTATGTCTTGTGTTTATTAGCCGCCATTAATTTTGAGCTCAGCACCTGCATTCGGACGTAAGAAGGCAATCCCTATGACAGATCATATTTTTTAGTTCTTCCGTACTTCCAAAATTAGTTACTCCTATTCTCTGTGCGTTCGTATTCCATATTTCTTAGGGTCGTAACCCCGTGTTTTCGTAAGATAATGATGCGGTAGCTGATGGTAGATGTCCTGAGTTAGTCTTGTTGTAACTTTGTCTTGAGTCTGATGGAGTGCAAAAAGCAAGCAAAAAGTATCTTTTTTTTTTTTTGGATGGAGTATGCTGTTGGCCCTAATGGCCGCTTGGAGCGTTGGGGCGAGCGCGAAGCGTCACCCGGGGAGTGAGCCCTAGGGCTCGAAGACATCGGGGGGCAACGTCTTCCTAAGGGCGCCTCCTGTGAGGCTCGGACGGCGGACCTCGGCTAAGGATGACGTTGGGAAGAATGGGAGGAGTGGCTGGACTAGGTTAGTCCGTACGTCCCCGAGATCGTGGTAAGGATCCACGCCCAGGTGATGTTAGAAATCGGGGCCCTCGTCTTCGCCGGCGAAGACGCTGTGTTGAGGTTGAAGGTGTGTGTGGCCCTACCTGATAGGGTGCGTAGTCTGTCGTAATCTGGTCGTCAGGGTCGTTAAGGACGTGCGACGTTAGGGCGCCTTTTATCTGGGGGGTCGTTATGATCGGTTAGGTAGTTCGAGGCCTCAACCACTAGTGGGTTGGGGTGGTTGGCAGCTTTCTCGAAATAATTTTTGGAAGTCTGAATTTGAAGTCTCGAATTTGATTCATATTTAAATCGGAAACATACAAAGATAATTATTATCGTAAGCCTTAGGTAGCTCAACTGACTCTATCAAAGCGACTGCAGCAGCACGGTTGCTACATCATACGTATATTGTACTGTATCGTACAGCAACAGCCATGTTGGAAACGATTTCATCGCGTTTAAGTAGATGCTGTCCAAGCTTTTAGTGAAAAGAGAACCTTAATAGAAACTTTATTTAATATTCTATTCAGTTACCTACCCACTGGCGAAAATGCGGGGGATAAAATGTACATAAGCAAATACATCAATCATCTCTCCCTTCCAGGAACCTGATTTATATATATTATAGCTATGAGGCTATTCTAGTAGGAGCCTCGTTCGTCTTTACTCGCTCTCGCTTATACAGAAGGCTAGCTAACGCATGGATCCGCGCAATTTTAATCTTTAGAATGACTAATGAACTAACGATGTATCAAGCTGTATGAGTAGGATTATTGCGAATAAGGAATGACTGACCGCTCTTTTGTGAGTGCAGCTTGTCTTACTAATGAGCTATCAACAGAGAGCTATGTAGTATATTTTGCTTCAAAAAATCTCATACTACTAATCCTAGTACTTGAATCACTGTTGCATGGTTCGAATGTGCTGACAAATCGGTGCCGTCTTAGGTTAAGTTTTAGGTTTTAGTCTTACCACAGAATATATAATATTACTACGTACAGAAGTTTCACTCCTTTGATGTTGACTACTTGCCGGCGCTTTAATAGCCTACATATTTTTTATTAAATAAGATAAATCACGCACGCAAGCTAAATTAGACTTTATAGCTCGGCGCGAGGATCCATATTGCTTTGGATCTGTTCGCCTACCTACGTCACGGACAACGTTGCATGGTTGCCTGGGGCTGTCAACAAAGAGTAAAAAAATCAGTAGGTATAACTTTTAACTATTTACCTATTTATTTTACATCAGCTGTTTAACTTTAATATAATGTCTTTAAAGATTGTTTCTGTCTTTAAAATAACGATTGTTAAATTTAAGGGTTGAAAAAGCTCTAAGGCAAACATATAATTTTAGTAAATATTGGGAGGGAAAACATGGACACAGATTCATAAAATTAATATTAGTTTATAAGCAACGTAAAAAATGATAAATTAGAATCCTTTTCTTTGCTGATTAAGCATCCATCCACACAACAATTACAGTAGCAACGACTTTATGCTATTATTTCATTAGATAGATACCCATTTTAATGTTTACAACTATTTTTATTACTACAAATGTACTAAACACTAAACGTAAACTATTTAAAATAATATTTACGAAAAACTATTTACGTAAGCAATGTTAAATTCAGTAGTACGTCACTCGCCTAGAGCGCGCTAGCCCCGACTGTAGTATCGCGCTCAGAGAGCCAGCGATTGTAGGTACATAAATCGCGTAAGTACCAAGAGTGAGACAGGCCTGGTCTTACTAACATGTAGGTTTAAGTTTATTGTTACTAACACACTATGATGCCAGTTGGTCGAAATAAAATATTTTTATTTTATTTTTTATTTAATCCTACACATAAATCATGCTGAATCCGTTTACATTTAGCTATCAAGTTATCAACATATAATATGTCGCGTCCTCTCTCGTCTTACTCTAAACTGATCGACATCCACTGCTGGTCACTGGACTTAGGTTTCTTGGAGTTACTGGGATTTCCACACTTTATGTCCAACGGCATTACTAACAATAATAAGATTAATAAGCAATGATACTTAATATAACTCTTAAAAATTAAAAACTAGCTAGATTTATTATATTACTAGAATACTGGTTAGATAAATATTATATTATCTACTATAGGTCGACCGTTTAACTCGCGTATCGCATGCGCGGTAAGAAGGGAGCGGGGGCGGGTAACGCTACACACGGAGTCAATAATCCAAAGATTTATCTCGAGATAGACATTGTTGGTAAAGAATTAAGTATTTATTTTTAAGTTTTAACATCTCCCTCCGCTCCCTTCTTACCGCGCAGGCGATACGCGAGTTAAACGGTCGACCTATAAGGGCCGATTTCACCAACGTAAAATAAGTAACAGTCAATGTAAACGGGTGTAAAAATGTTTTGGCTGATTTTCGATACATAACCGTCAGAACGCACACTTTTATCGCTCGGTTAAACGTCACTCGACGTTGGTGAAATCGGCATAATATAAGTTTGTACAATATTGAGGATTCAGTTTTTATTTAGTTAGCAAATACTTGAATTATAATATTTTAATACAGACCTATGTACCTCTATTCTTTTAGTTTAGGCGATAACAATGAAGTAATTTACCTAACTGGTTCACGGTTTGGTAATCAGTTTACTAAATACATTATATCTTTTTAGGTATGTATAACAATTGAATGTAATCATCGTGGTAATTTATAGGAGGTCAATGCCATTTATCGTTACAAAATTTGTATTTTTTATTGTTATTTTTATGAACACGAACACTTATTAATTAACACTTATTAATTAGGATACCTACCTATTTCAATTCCGTTTTTCATAATATACCTGAGTAGGTATAATAAATTTATAATCTAGGTAGGAGTTGGAAAAGGCCTTCCCTAAGGTTACTTCCTGCAAACTCAAAGTAGGCGCCTCTTTGTACCAGTTGGCTGTGATACTCGTAAGATAGTCTAAATTTTTTGGCCCATAGACAAAGTATCCGAAAAATGGCCTAAATATTTATAGATATGTATACGAGTAGTACATTAAACATTAATGAATTAAACAAAACTAATAAAAACTAGTACCTAATGAAATTATTACATCCAACCACGAACATTCACGTTTAAACTCGTTCTAGCAAATCTAGTTCTAACGACATCCAGTTCTTTGAGAACCGACCTTTTACCTGGCAAAGAGAAATTTGGCCTTAGCAGGTACCAACAGCTTAGTAACTTTGTGTCAAAGTAATTTAGACAGAAATGTAGGGGCTGAGTTTAATTGTGTCATTAACCTAGAGACCTTTGTTTGTATCGCGACCAACCGAACGTTTGGCGTAGTACGTTGGCAACTATGCACGACCCATTTACTGATTGTGACGATACAACCTGACGCGTTGGTACTTGGTAGGTGCCTAGATGTGAGGAACTAGAGTTGTTCAGATTTGTAAAATACTACTAATATTAGCATCAGCATTCAGCAGCCCATTAACGGCTCATTGCTGACCGCAAGTCTCATCTCAGAGAAGGGTTATAGGCCATAATCCACTACGCTGACCCAAAGCAAATTGGCAGACTTCACAAACCTTTGAGAACATTATGAAGAAATCTCGGGCGTGCAGGTTTCCTCACGATGTTTTCCTTCACCGTTGAACTCCGAAAATTCAGAAGCGTACCCGGAAACGAACCCGCGACAATCCAAATAGGAGACCGCAGTTCTAACGTCACTACTACTTTAACTCCCGACGCAAAAAAGAGAGGTGTCTAAAAATTCAATGGCTTAATTGAGAATCATACTTTGTTTCTATGAGGCGCGCTCGAGATAATATCTTAAACAAACCCTTTTGTTATGTCAAGTAAAATATCACAACAAGGCACAGTAAATAAATACTGAATAAATATTTACTGGAATGTTCGTCGTTCGTGCCTCGAGCGCGTCATGCAGACGCCGCACGCGGTTTTATTCACGTTTATGATGTGTCTGTATCGGTCAGCCATACATCGCTTTGTCTACATGAGACAAAGCTTTGACTAAATGAGACTAGAGAGACAGTAAATGAGCCCCTAATAAATGAAGACATGGTGCTCCAAACCAAAGGCTTATTTTAGAGACCTTTTGAATAAAATCTCTGTATGCACTTAGACTATTTTAAAATTTTTAAAAGGCTAGGATCACTTCAGCAAGCTTCTGGCTTCGGTGTTTAAAAAAAGCACTTCGGATATAATTTGAAAGACTGCAGTCAGTGCAGTGCAGTCAACCTTCGTAATCAGATTGTTCACCGCGATTGATTATCGGGTGCTCTGGGCTTCGTTTGGGTATTGATCTGATCTAACACATTGCTTACTATGAATTCTTATGCTGATATTACATAAATACATTCCATTAAAAGAATGTTTTCAACCAAAACAATTGTTCACATTATGTCGGGCTCCAAATCAACTACAATCATAAAAATTATCTGCATTGTAATTGGCTTACGTACGAATATTTTAAGTAAGAATACGAAGGGTTGTCTGAAAGAGTTCACTGAAAGCGATAAGGCCCTCTTTGCGCAATTTATGTCACATTAGTTTATGTGAATTTGCTTCTTTCTATAGTTATTGCAATAACGACTTAATGTAACTATATTATTTATTATTTTATTGTGCAATTCAGGGCCTTTTGCGTGACACGCACATCGCACTTTACGTTTATCACTTTTATGAGCACATTTGTTGGCGATGACTCCGTCCGTTTTTTCCTTTACTCTCGGGTCTGGCTAAGCTCGTTTTGTCACGGTAAGCCGACGAATAAAAACGTTGGACCGTACCTTGTCAGTTTCGTCCTCAGCCCCTTTTTGTCGGTGACCCATGTTTGTGAAATTGACGTTCCGCTTTCGGCTTTTTTAAAGCTTGAGTATAAATTGTGCATAAAAATATTATAAGTTGTATGCATTAGTTACAAATTACAATTGATAGTTATTCTTCATCTTTTGGACCGAAGTTCCTTATCGCGCGTTGCGAAAGGGGGCTAGACGGAAAAAATTAAGAGCAAAAGTTGTAACGATACTTTTATATATTTTTTGATGGCCTAAAAAATATCTTATATAATAATTTCAACGAGTTGTGCATCGCTCCCGTGGCGCAATTGGCTCGCGTGCGGCTGTTAACCGAAAAATTGGTGGTTCGAGCCCACTCGGGGGCGCGCAATTTTATTTTCATTTTTTATTTTATAAAATTATTTTAATTTTAATATTTTATAAAATCGATATTTATGCTTCCCTGGGGTCATAATATATAGAGTTTCTTGTATAATATATAGAGTATTAGTTTCTTGTATCATATATTATAGAGTTCCACATGTCTCGGTCTTGAGCAGATTTTATCCAGGCGGCTCCCTGCGACTCGTTTGATGCCATCGGCTCACCTAGAGGGGGGTCTGCTAAAACTGCGTTTGACGCTGTGAGGTCGTCAGAACTTTGGGATCCCGATGACCTACTTCAAACTGCCCCGTCCCCAGTCCATTGCCTCTTCAGCTTCGCCCCTCGAAATAATTTAATATTATTAAAAACTTGAGACTTAAAGGGACACTCGGATTGAACGTAGTTCCTTTCGATTAATTTTAGTGAAGGAATTGTAATAAACTAGTGGTGTCATCTAGTATTAAATTGATTAACTACGATGATGACGAAATTATATTTAGTTTATTTCTATTGCAGCTCTGTTACAAAACCAAAGAGTTACTCTGGTTTTTTAACAGATGGCGTTAGTAGTACAATAACATTTTATCCAATTTATACAATAAAAAATTAGGGTAAAATTCCACATGTAGAAATTATTTAAAATAAAATTGAAAATAGAAAATTCAGTCTGTCGAGCTGGGATTCGAACCATCGGCGTTGAACTTATAGACGACTGCCCGATCCACTAGGCCATCCAGACGCCGTGTTGTATGGCGAAAATACCGAATACAATGCAAAATTCACATTCAACAAAAAAGTGTCGGTTTCAAAAATGTGTCGAGTGTCGGTTCCTTAATTTTTTCCGTCTAGCCCCCTTCCGTACCGCGCGATAAGGAACTACGTTCCAATAAAATAGTTATTATTGTTAGTTAATTATTTCTTGTTATTGTTACAGGTAATTCAACTTATTCAACACTATTTGATTAACTACGTCTGGTATGTGGTAATTTACTGGGTGCCTGTCCATTGAAGCGGAGCGGAGCGGAGACGTGCTTCTTAGACCAAGCAGGTCATCGATACATGACGCGATAATTGTATCAAGTCATATCTTAATAGTATCATTGATCCACCGAAGACAACTCTGCTCCGCTTCACTTCAATGGACAGGGACCCAAGAAAGATTCTTTGCACTGTGTAGGTACTATATTTAAGTCTTATTTCTTCTTCTTTATCAATCTAAATAGACGTCCACTACTGGACAAACGTCTCCTGCATGGGCTTCCTCAGGCTTCGGCCTTGCGTCGCCTGAATCCAACGGCTCCCTTCGACTCGTTTGATGTCGTCGGTCCACCTAGTGGGGGTCTGCCAACACTGCGCTTCCCGGTGCTGGGTCGCCACTCCAGCACCTTGGGACCCAAACGTCCATCAGCTCTTATTTAGTGTATTTTAAATTTGAAGGCGGAAAAAAACATACGTTTACGTAGGTACTAGGTACATAGGTGTTTCTACCTTTATTTATTTCAAAACTTTAATAAATATCTACCAAGCAAATATTTAAGATTTTACGTGACAAGTTTTAATGAGTTGCAGATGAAACTCGTAAAAAGTTCGTAAAATAAATTAGTGGACACGCCCAAATTTCATCCCCAGACTTGTTTGCATCACGTACTTCAGTTAGACTAGACATAGAGTAGTAAATACCTAGAGTCGACATTCTGCTTGAGACGAGGCGGATCCATGTGCGAGACTTCTGCCATATTTTAAGGTCTTCTGCTATTTACCACGGAATAAGTGCTTAAAAACTTCACATAGGTACTTAGGAGGTACCTAAATAAACGATAAAGATCATTCATAAAATACTTATACCCTTCAGAAATAATCTTGTCCAAGGTTCCATTAAAAAAAATGGTTATATATTGAAATGCATTATAGTATATATAATATTAATTATGTCAAACTCCTACCTCTATTAAAGTAATATTGTTGCAACAATATGGTAAATGTTGTATGTCTTGTTGTATAAGTGCCGATTTCGCGGACGTCGAGTGACGTTTATCCGAAGGATAAATTGGGCGTTCTGACAGTTTTTGTATTAAAAATACTGTCAAAATATCAAATTTACGCTCGGATAAGACTTATTTTACGTTGGTGAAATCGGCCCTTAGAAACATTACATTATTTATTTATTCCGATTAAAGAATAGAATAGAATAGAAAAGTATAGAATATCGAATTCTGATATCTATACATATAATAAAACTGTACAACTGGAAGATTTCTGTACATTTAATATATTTTGAAAATTTTAATTGGGGGATGCTTTACTATCGATACTGAGCCCAAAACAGATTTTTTTTAATTTTTGTCTGTTTGTTTGTCCTTCTTTCACGTAAAAACTACCGCACAGATTTCTACAAAATTTTATACCGTGGTAGCTTATTACTCGGGTCAACATCTAGGCAACTTTTTATCCCGGAAAATCAAGGAGTTCCCGAGGGACTTTAAAAACTAAATCCACGCGGACAAAGTCGCAGGCATCAGCTAGTAACTAATATAATATCAGAATGACGAACTGAGCGAGACTAATCTTGAAGCGCTTAAGTATTAAAAAATTCATCAAAACTTTTTCAATAACCACCTAATATTTTAGTAGATTTTGTATCTAAAATAAAAGGCATCAATATGTGGAGTTGTAAACGCGTTAATCTTAAGCTGGCTCATTTCCGACGTACACTACAATTTAAAAATATCTTATACAGCAAAAATAATCTTAAAGCTTTGTCGATGGGTTGGGAGAGAACCCGCGACAGCTGGCGCGCGGCGCACCTGCCCATCTGCCGAGCCCTATATGAGACATTTCTAGTGATGCGGCACTGTCGTATCCACTTTACCGTTTATCGTACCCACTGTACTGTTGATTATATCGCTAATCGAATCAATATGTATATCGTATAGTATAGTCACTTAAATCGATTTTGAGAAATGAAAGGGCTTGCTTGGCAAAAACAAAAAAATGAGGCTATTGCATTTATCCACATTGAAATTATGCTTGAGAATGTACAGTCAAAAAGCAGTATAAATAGACTACAGCATATTTTTCGTGGTTTTAAAGTTTACAATGTTGAAAAATTCAAGTTTAAAATCAAAAGTATCAATAGATTCAACGCTATTATCCTTACTAATATTATAAAATATGCGAAAGTGTGTTGGTTTGTCCTTCAATCACGCCGCAACAGGGCTACGGATCGACGTGATTTTTTGCATGGGTATAGTTGAGGTCCTGGAGAGTGACATAGGCTACTTTTTATCCCGGAAAATCAAAAAGTTCCCGAGGAATTTAAAAAACTAAATCCACGCGGACGAAGTCGCAGGCATCAGGTAGTCAGATTATAATCCAAATTGTTATAGTTTAAGTACACAGTAATTATTTGCAATATAAAAAGACAAACCAATGTAAAAAATTACGTCGATCCACAGCTCTGTTGCGGAGAGATTGGAGGACAAACAAACACACTGTCTTGTCACTTTTGCAGTTGTAATAAGAGTAAGGGTAGTTGATTGAAATTATTTCAAATCGATTCGCAAACTCATCGACTCGTGGGGCGTCACTATTTTCGTAAGAATCGACTCGTTTCGTCCGTATGCAATGCGATGCGAACTCGTAAAACTGGTGATAAATTTTAGCAAAAAAAAAAAAATCACACTGTACAATAATAAATAATGCTCGTTTTTAGGGTTCCGTACCCAAAGGGTACCAACGGGACCCTATTACTAAGCCTACGCTGTCCGTCCGTCCGTCCGTCCGTCCGTCCGTCTGTCAGCGGGCTGTATCACGTAAACCGTAATAGATAGACAGATGAAATTTTCACATATTATTATGTATTTCTATTGCCGCTATAACAGCAAATAATAAAAATTAAATTAAATTAAAAAAATTAAATTAAAATATTTCCATGGGTACATGAAAATATTTAATTTTTTTTAACGGAACCCTAAAAGAGCGAGGCCCGACTCGCACTTGGCCGATTTTTATATATTTTTACATTCTTTTGCACTTACGATGGAATTCAGTACCGCATGCTTTTAATTGATATTGAGATTAGTTTTCTTATTAGGCACATACAATAACACGTGTAAGACAGATATTTCCTGGTTTTATTACTTTATTAAGAAAAAACAACAATTGTGTACGAAGCCATAACTATAAACTAGCTATTTGAAAATAAGGACACTGGAATGAAGAATATTTTTTTCAACTTGTTGAAATTATCATAATACCATAATGCTGTTCGTGATATTTTAAAACACTGGATAGAGTTTCCCAAGCGCCCGCGCAGTCTATATATTTTGAAACGGTTTATTTTGTAACGTTATTTGACACCAGTCCGCTGTTCTCACGGATAACGGCGCGGCGTATTATTGGAATTGATGAACGAGCACTATTCCGATTTCCGAGTGACCGGTGAAACAAAGTTTATGTATAGCAAAATTATAGGTACATTTGCGGTGCGAATTCATTGCTCTTTAGGGTTTCGTACACAAAGGGTGCCAAGTGCCAACGGGACTCTATTACTAAGCCTTCACTGTCCGTCCGTCTGTCAGCGGGCTGTACCTACCTCGTAAACCGTAATAGATAGACAGTTGAAATTTTCACATACTTATTGTGTATTTCTATTGCCGCTATAACAACAAATAATAAAAATTAAATTAAATTAAAAAATAAAGTATACTTAATATAAACTCCTTTTCCATGTATGCCCCCCTTCCCATACATGGAAAAGAAGTCGAAATATAATTTTATTTTTTTTACCCTGGCATGCGGGGTGTCATTGTCTAGACTCTAGAGGTGATTAAGTGGACTTCAAATATATATTTTTTTATTTTTTAGCTACAAAAATGTAGAAATAGGGGGCCGTCAAAGTTGTCGGTTTTAGAGCAATTTTGTTAGGGGGGTCTATCTCGAAAACTAAACTTAGTTAGGAATTTGAAATTTATGTACTAAATATAGTGTATTTAAACAACAAATACTGAAACACCGATTTATAAATGTAAGTTGTGAGTTGTGACCAAAAAAGCGAGCATTTTTCCTCATATGCTAATTTAGTACTTCCTAAGAACCAAGATATCTTAATATGTATCTATTTAAAAAAAAGGATTTGGTCATATGTACGGAACCCTAAAAGAGCGAGGCCCGACTCACACTTGGCCGATTTTTAGGGTTTCGTACACAAATGGTGCCAACAAGACCATTTTTTCTAAGCCTCCGCTGTCCATCAGTCCATCTGTAAGCGGGCTATATACCTGCACATAAACCGTAATAGGTAGATGCTGAAATTTTCACATGTGTAATTCTATTGTCGTTATACCAAATATTATCATCAGATCAGCTCCATGACACAATAATATTGCACAGCTCAATCGGAAACCGGGAACTGGCTCTAAGTGTCGTCTTGAAAAAAGACATGTCCCAGTTTAGTATGGAGGGTGGTTTTTTATTCTGAGTGTCCATTAACCAGAACCAAACTGTCATCACGTGAAAGAGAAAAAAAAAAAAATAAACGCCATAAAAATAATAATTTTAGAGTCCTCTGTTTTTTTTAAATTAATTATGAAAAATACCGTTTGTAGAAAATATTTTTCAATGGTAGGTAACACTAAAAACTTTTATAATCTATAGACTATCAAATCTGGCACCGGTTAATGTCACGTAAATGTCATTTTGAACCAAATACATGTCATTTTGAACCATGGAACTAGGAATCACAGACCAGGAACTAGGAATTACGACTAGGTACTTTTGAACTGCCTATTCGAAAATGAAATTATTTGTTCCTGACAATCATCTGACATTGACAACTTACATAGAATAATATTTTCAGTTTTTTACCGGTGTATAAATCACATGGAACTAGGAATTACGACAAATCACAAGCAAAAAAATGAGTCAAAACAAAAAAATTTTTTTTTAATATCGGAGTCTTTAAAAAATCTGTAAATTATTTTGATAGAAGCCTTTTGGGATCTTTATCCAACTACATTAAAATCATCCTTGTTAATTAAATTCAAATTTAAAAAACCAATTTTGGACAACTCCTTTGACATAAACATACATAGATACATGTACAATGTACATACATTGCAAAATAAATAAAAGCTTGTAAAAAAAACTAATTCTATCAGACTTTGTTTTACAGTACTGGTAAATCTCGTTGTAGCCAAAGCAAAAGTTTTTAAAACTGTTTTAGTTTGAACTTGCGTTGTTATCTCAAGTCCCTCGGCTGTCAACTCTAGAGATGTTTACCGGCTGTTAAATTGAGATAGTAATTATTCTACTCGGGGAATTATTCTGTCTTGGCTCTTGGCTAATCCTAATGAAGTCTATTGATTTATGCTACTAATTTCGCCAATACTCTATTTTATTTAGCATCTATCGCCGGCCCACTACTGGACATCTAACTAAGAATATTTTGGTTTGCTCTAGAGTTAAAAGTAAATAGATAATTAGACTAGACTTAGATAAGACTGTTAAATTATAATGGAAAATATTAAAATTATAAAAGTCGCAGTAAATAAAATCTAAAACAGCCATTTGTTGTAGTAAGATATGAAAAACAATTGTACTTAATTTTATCAAAATAAATGTATGCATAACAGAGAACGCTGGGATTTTATGTATTTGCAGAGTCAACTTTGCAATTTTTTTCTATCGAGAAAAGTTTGCGTTATCGTTTTTAGGAAACAGCCATCAGGCTAGAAATACGATCAATTATAACTAATTTTTTTTTCATAATATTATGACCCATAGATTTTAAATAAGACGATCTTCATTCGGCTTGTGATTCGGCTCACGAATGAAGATCGTGACTGAACACAGCGCCTTAAGTCTTCATTTCTGATTCGCACGGTCAGGGTCTGAAACGCTCTTCCGAGATCTGTGTTTCGTAACACGTACAATTTGGGTACCTATCCTTAAAGCAAGATTGAATAGGCATCTTCTAGGCATACGCGTTCCACCTTAGGCCACATCATCACTTTCCATCAGATGTGATAGTGGTCAAATGTACGTATTAAAAAATCATAATTTTTTTTTAGTGACCGGTTCCTTAATTTTCATAATTTTCATTCCGGTTCACAATTTATTTTTATTAAGCTGATAGGTAACAGTCGAATGACTGCAAATAGATCGACTAAAGGACCCGTGCATAACTGGTTTTGTCAGGAGATATTGACTCCAGAGTATACAATTGCGAAGCTGATTTAATAATCAATAAAACGATACCATCCACCCACACAAGTCAATCGACGCAAACATTTCGTATTCGTAACTAGTTGAAACTTGAAATTGTTGAAAGTGTCGAGGGGAACTGACACAGAATCGATTTTGTTTGTAAGTCGCACTACCATGAAATGCAGTTCTCGAGCGGTGCCATGTCGCCCAAGGCACCGCTAATGGATGTTCTGTTACTATTATAGGTACCTAGTAGCTGCTCGTGTAAAGAAATGACAGCTGGTACCTGCCTACAGCTACCAGAATTTCGTTTGGTCGAAATATACAATATAGTATAATCCTATGTACTAGCTGATCATCAGCTTTGTAGATTAAGGGGCCTGTATTACAACCTTCTGATAAGTGTCGGATAACCTAACCGTAAATTTTGTCACTTTCTTACTTAATGTCAAGTGACAAAGACAAAATATGCGAATAAGCTATCCGACACTTATCAGAAGGTGGTGAAAATAGTATTAGCATTGTTGAACATCCGATTTTGGGGGATAAAAATTTTCTCCTTGGTTGCACCATGAAAATTTGAGAATACAGTTACTTTCACATTTTGATTTTTGAGTAGGTATTATGTATGGAATCCGACTGCTTAAACCTCACCTATACTTACCAAGTTTAGTTATTCCTGTATTTGGACGATGCACTATAACTTATTATAAAGCATGTTATTATTTCTGTCCATCATTTTCGTCATCTTTTTCTGCGAGTTTGCAAGCCTGGAATTTCCATTTTAATTGTTGTCGCTTATATTAACAGTTGGTAACTAGATACCAAAATTACCAATCAAAATGTTTTTAGGGATAAAAAAATTGAGAATGACCGCCACATGCAATGGTATAGTTATTTAAATTAGTAGCTAACACGTCGTCAAGTGCAAACCTATCATCATCAACGATCACCCACTTATCTCTTGATATAACATTATCATCTGCACATTTATCCTACGTTAATTACCAGCACGCCAGTAAAGAATGATGTCACAGGCAAGGGTTATTGATAAAATATGTACGTCCTAGAGAACATCGGAACCCGTTTGTACTGCGTAATGATGTGGACATAATAACCTGTGTGCACAATTATTGTACATTGTATGCTGACTGTAGCATACAAGAACATACTCGTAAGCCGTAGGGCAATCTTGTAACTAAGTTATTCTTATAAATTGATTTTAGCATGTCCTGGCTCAATCATTATTAATTTATTTTTCATACAAGTTTTAAATTTACCTGTCCAAAAAAATGAAGCGATGTGTGAATGAATATATCAATAAATAGTGAATCGTACGAAGGACTATGAATCTATATTCAACCGATAGACGTCCACTGCTGGACAAAGGTCTCTCTCAATCCAAGGACTATAAATAATCCATACTTTGTAGTGCTGATATACCTGACATAACATTTTTATTTTCTCATTTCAATTAAATAATAAAATAAATAGCACTGTATAACAACTACAGTAAAAGATCTTAGTTTTCTAATTAAATTCTTTTCCGTAAAAGTATTTTGTCCTAGGCCCGGGTTGAAAGTAATAAAGTTCAAGATTTTATAGCGCCTACAAGCCGTGGCAGAATGTACCTTAGGTACGGTAGAGGTTATTCCTTTGTCTTGTACTCGCTTTATTGGAAAATGCTCACCTACCTGAACCTCGAAACCTCCCTGGTGCAGTGGTGAGCGCTGTGGTCTTATAAACTGGGAGGTCTCAGGTTCAATTCCCGGCGGGGTCAATTTGGGAATTTATTATTTCTAAATTGTCTCTGTTCTGCACCCCGATTCAGAACCTTACGATAACATAATTATCGATCGATTCGGTTTGTTATCGCACGATAAGATGAATTTTCAATTCAGAGTTCTCGTATCAACAGAGAAGTTGTCGAAATCGAAACCGAATCGAACCAACGTAGATATCGTTCGACATCTTCTATCAAACGCTATTCACAACAACCGTATCGAATAAGATTTTCCGAACGTCCGATAATTTTAGTTGGTTACTTATCGAAAGCTACAGGGCATCCGGTATCCTTTTGTTTACGTACTGTGTTTACTGGTTTTTCGTATAAAATGATTATGATGAATGATTTTGGTATGTAAATGTTTACTTACCATATTGTACGTATTTTAACATTAAAATAACATATTATGTACACCACAACAAAATAAAATAAGAACCCAGAGGGATGAAACATGAACTTAGCGCCATCTATCGACAAGGCTGAAAATTGGCCGTCAATAATTTAACAAGTTATCATTTTAAATAATTACTTCGATGACCTTCGAAAATGATTAAAATCTATTTATATAGTGCTAACATGAATTTAATAACAAGTGAGATTTTGGTAAAACAACAAACTTCGTAAATCCACATGTAATTTAATGTATCTTGTCGATACCGATACCGAAGCCGATTCCGTAGTCGACATCGAATCGAATTCTCTAACCGAACGTTCTGAATCGCACGACAAAAAATTTTCGATACGAGATCGATATCTAATCGTATCGAAACGGGAAGTTATCGAAATGTTCTGAATCGGGGTGCTGGTCTGGTGGGAGGCTTTCGTTGGCTAGTTACCACCCTACTGTCAAAGACGTGCCGCCAAGTGATTTAGCGTTCCGGCACAATGGCGAGTAGAAACCGGGGAAACCGGGGTATGGGTTGAATTTTCACTGCCATACCCCATCCAAGGTAGTCCGCTACCATCTTAGACTGCATCGTCACTTACCATCAGGTGAGATCGCAGTCAAGGACTATCTTGTCAGCGAATAAAAAAAAAGCCTTAAAAATGTATAGGCTGATTTTTAATAGCCACTCCGGAACAGTGTTCACTGAATGTGTGCTAGACGTGTCTGGAATCGAATTCTGGTTAGGTTATTTATTATGAATCTTGAGCGTAGTGAGGGATTATTATTATTCACAATTATTATGAAATTACATACTATTTTCAATACCACTGAATTAAAAATGGGTACCTACCTATGTCTCGCAGTCTTTTTAGGGTTCCGTACCCAAAGGGTACCAACGGGACCCTATTACTAAGCCTACGCTGTCCGTCCGTCCGTCCGTCCGTCCGTCCGTCTGTCAGCGGGCTGTATCTCGATGCAGGTAAACTTTCATTCAGATTGCTGTCGAGGTACGTGGAGATCTTTAGTAAAATGTTTATTGAAACGTGTAAAACCAAGTTTCAGACCCAGACTTGAGGCTCACGTTTACGAATGAAACTTCTGATACTTACTTGTTCTAGTAAACGAGCCTAAAAACATGTTAATCAAAATCAATCAAATAAAGTTGGGAGAAAAATGATATTCAATAGTAAATTATTAAAAATGAGGTTAGGTTTCCATTGAATTATTTTTAGGGCAAATTACCATAACATATAATATCTTTGAATAATCTAATAGGCACTGAAGATCATCGTCTGAATTATCTTTATTCGTTCAAAGAGAACACGCTTTCTTTTGAATATTACAATAGCGATTACTTAAAAAGCCTACGTATTATGTAATTCATTCATATATATGTATATAACCACAACAAAACAAAAGAATTACAAATAAAATTACCACAGATGACATTTGAGTTTGACATTGACATAATTATTTTAACAAGTTAGTTTTTACTCTTAAGACTGCCTTCACACTAAGTCGCAAGCAATGCGGCAGTAGCAGCGCGACTGCCGCGCGACAGTCGCGCTGTTTAGAAGCGGCAGACTTCCATACTGAAATGAGCAGCGCGACAGCCGCGCGACACGTGATTGTCATAGCGAACGGCAGCGCGGCAGCCGCGCGCGATCAGTCGGCTTCCAACCGGTGTTGCAAGCGCACGTGCATACAATTATTGCACAATGAGCGACGAGCAATTCGACACAGAAAGATTTATAATTGAAGTTCGATTGCGTCCTTCTTTGTGGGATTCGAGGATCGATGATTACAGTAACAGGATCATAAAAAAGAAAAGCTGGAATGAATTATGTGAATTGTTTTTTCAAAATTTCAACAGTAAAACCGGGTCAGAAAAAAATGCAGCAGGTATGTTTTAAGCGTATCTTTTTTATTATTTTTTATTAATATGTATCACCTTAATAAGAATTTCAATTTCTTTTCAAATTTTCGTAAAAATGACCAAGTTTTTAAATCGAAATGTAAGATTATTTTGTAGTTTGCGAATCTAGAACAACTTTGTAACTAGGTACTAAATTTTAATATAAGCTTTGAAAGTATCCAGAATTTAAATGAAAGTGTCAAATATTAATTAACCGTCAATTACTTTTCGTTACACTGTTATTTAAATTTAAGATACTCGTAGTTTCAAAGCTTTTTAAAAAAATTTATCTACTCCAGCATCGAAAAGTTCCAATTTCGAATTTGACAGCTGAATCGAAATGAACCCTCTTTCGGTTTTGCTTCTCATTTCGATACAGCTCGTTGTATGGGAGCTGCATCGAAATGGTTATCTTCTTAAAATAGGATAAAGCTAAGGCCTAAAGCTACAATAGCAAGAGCAACAATGATGTTTCCTCGTTGGAATCCATTATTGAAATGAAGTGGGCCACCCTAAACTAAACAAGTCGCGCTGCAGCCGCACTGCTTGCGACCTAATAAGAAGGCATCTGCGGCTGTCGCGCTGCTGCCGCGCTGCTGCCGCACTGCTTGCGACCTAATGTGAAGGCGCCCTTACTCCATAAAATGCCTTGGGTATAAATAAATTTATAATGTGTCGTGAAAAATTATATTTTTTATCTTCTAAAAATATGAGGTTTACACAGAAAAATACATATCTACCTAAGTACTTACTTTGAGAAATATTAATTAAAATTATAAATGATTTCTGAATCTGAATGGTTTTTAAAAGTGCTGGGTCAAACTTCGCCATTCTCGTGTATCGATTTCCCTTATTAAATGGAGAGAGTCGTAGGCGACAGCGGTTGGCGCCGCGGTTGAAAATTTCTCTACGCCCTGGCTCGTCTCGCGGCTTGTTTGCGAAAATATCACGTCGCCGAGCATCCCCTCAGAAACACCCCCTTCCTTTCATCTATTTATACCACCCCTCGATATCCCAGCGGCGACCGCTAGCTAATGTCCTCCCCATCCTTGGCTACTGCAGAAAATCTAAACGGAGCCTAGCTAAACTTGCGGGAGACATTTCTGCTTTCCGGACCGTGCGTTGGTAGATTCTGGTCTTTTCATAAGAGTTGGCGTATATGATAAATATAATTTTAATTTCTTATTAAACTGCACAAATTCGTATACGGTATAGCTGTATGAGAGCACATAGTTGCTCTATCCTTACGGCCCGGAAGGTCCAAATCCCTGAACGTCCAATGTGTCCATTAGGTCCTGTTTCTCGAACGTCCATTCCCTGAAGGTCCAATTCCCGGAAGGATTCGCTCATTCTCATAATCCGATGAGCGGGAACTCCTACACGACTAGAGAGAAATCAGTCGCAGGATCGACGGCTTTACGTGTGTAATTTCCATTTCCAACATACGAGTACATGATACATTTTATATGACAACAACCCATGGAACCTGCGATGTCAGCAATAAGGTGAGAGCGGGCGTCGCGAGGATTCTCAGAGATTGCCTTTGCATTTATAATAGTAGTAAGAATATTACCAAAGTACTTTACTATGTAATAGTACTTCTATTACTGTTTTTTACAAGCTTTTATTTAGCTTGACCAGTTTATTTATTTATTTGTTTGTTTGGGTCAAATCTTGCAAGGTAAATTAGACCCACTTCCTGGTTTCTGATCGAGCTGAAATTTTGCATTTATGTGTAAATCGGATGACAATGCAATATTATTGTGACATGGAGCTGATCTGATGATGGAGACGGAAGATGGTTATCGGAACTCTGTAATAAAACGACGTAACCCCATCGAGTTTGGGCTCGTTTGATTCGTCACAAGTACTCTGATCCTAGATGATATCCAGAGTCTAATGATGTAGCTACTAAAAGCTTGCATTTAAAAATAAAATTTTTAATTTACACTTGTAGTAAATAAAGTATGGGCTTTGACTGTGTCTTTGTGTAACGCGCCATGTAGCATATCTCTCTCTCGCTGTAATGTCTGACCAGCAGGTCGATTATGTAAATGCTACATCATTCATTGCTACAGTCTCAGTTGCGGTGATTGGTTGAATTTATCGCGTTCTTTCTGCAACAATGCGTTTTAGGCAATAGCGAGTGAGTATCGGCCAATCAGAGCCGATTGCAATCGTCACACTGTAGCTGTCATTTTTAGAGAATTCCACACCAGCAGCCCCTATTCAGTAAAATACAAACTCAGTTCGAAATTAAACTCAATTCGACAATCAAGGAGTAAGGAAAAAATACTATAACGGTTATGAGTTATGACACTCGTCCAAATACGAAATAGGAATGCATGCCTAACCATTCTGTATCATCTAATTCTGTGTTATCAAAATGTTTATCCCTTTTTAGGGTTCCGTAGTAAACAAGGAACCCTTATAGTTTCGCCATGTCCATCCGTCTGTCTGTCTGTATGTCTGTCTGTCCGCGGTTTAGCTCAGAGACTATTGGTACTAGAAATCTGTAATTTGACAAGGGTATAAATATCAATCACGCCGATAAAGTCGTGAAATAAAATTGTGAAAAATAATTTTTTTTAGGGTACCTCCTCTGCATGTAAAGTGGGGATGAATTTTTTTTTCTCGTCTATCCCATAGTGTGGGGTGTCGTTGAATATGTCTTTCAAAAATATTGTGGGTGTGGGAACATCACTTTTCAATTCAGGGATCCGTTTGTGAAATATGATATTTAACCGACTTCCAAAAAGGAGGAGGTTCTCAATGCGGCCGGTATCTTTTTTAAAGTGCTAAATTTTATTAGAGTCAAGTGTCCCCCCCCTCTGCCAGCTAAGTGGTTGTATATAGGACACAAGAAAAAATTCACAGCAGTAGTATATATAATGAATTTTAAAGGAAAACTATCACGGCTGAATAGGGTTCATTAGTTAAGGAGTTATATCTGTTTTTTCTAAGTTAGGTATTACACGTAGTGTAAGTTGCATATTTTGTAGAATATTACAGTATTTAAACCATGGAACTCAAAATTTATTCAATATTCATAAATAAAACAAAAGCCTATCCTAGGTCAGCAATAATATTTGAGACTTTCAACTACGGAACCCTACACTGCGCGTGGCCCGACACGCACTTGGCCGGTTTTTTTTTTTAGTGAATACCCTATACAGGACTTAAAATTTGTTATTCTATGTTCTTCTAGCACTTAAGAGCTTCAGTTACGTCGTTTTTCCGAAACGCGAGACTAGCGTGAGCGTGACACAGCCCGCCTTATCTCGACTAGCAATTTCTTTGTTTGCGGTGTACGCAATTTCCTAAAAGCGGGGCGAGATAAAGCCACTAGGTACCTCCCGGCCTGCAAGATGGCAGATATTCTGCGTGCTCAGATCTGTCCCTATTTCCCGCTTTGTTTTTGTGCCGTGACGGGATTAAGAATGTTTGAGATTACATTATTTTAAAGTAGATGATGTTCAAGACCACTTAGATTTAACAAACCGTGACAGTTTTTTGGGATAAAAATTAACCGCTTTGTGTGTTGTATGCGTTTCTGGAACTCAATCTTTCTTTGTGCTAACTGATCAACATCGTTTCAGCGGTCAAACTGCATTATTGTCCGTAATAGCAAAAGTTTTTTTATTCTAAGCTATTGCATAGCTTTTATCGCGGGCTTTGAGCGCGGCGACCGAATCAAGAAATTCCGTAACGAAAATAAACCTAACACCGTCGTTCAGAAAGCGTTCAACATTTTAGAGGTTCACAAGTAGCTCTGTTCGGCGCAGTGGGCGAGCGGCCGCTATCTTTACCGTATGGTGTATGATGTCGCAGGTTCGAATCTCACTCGCGAAGTAGTGACAGTGCGCTTTTTCTGTTTGTTTGTTTTTTTAATTATTTTTTTGCATAATTTTTATCATGCAAAAAAAAAATATTGCATAAATATTATAATTGCATAAGTTGATAAAAATGCTATGCAATAGCTTTACCGCGGCAGTCCCCGAGTGCCACACGTATTTTTTTTTGAAAGGAACACTTATTATTCCCTGCATACATTGTAGCCTTAGTTACTCCTTGTATAATCCTCTATTTGTGTGTGAAAATTTTGTCGAAATCGGTTCAGCGAAAATCAGCCCGTACAAGCAGACAGACATGTGAACAATAGTTGTAAAATGTTCTTGATCCTGACATAGTATAAATAGTAATAAATAGAAGTTCTTGATCCTGACATAGTATAAATAGTAATAAATAGAAAGGATCTTTTTGTCTTGTACAACAAATATACTATCCCAACTAAAAGCTGCAAACCATAAAAGTATGGCACTTTCCTTAAGCAGTTTCTCTATAAAGACCAGTAGTTACTTATGTGCGATAGATTTTTTTTGTTTAGATTACAAAAGAATGTATTGGTTTTTACCCGAACAATGGAGCGAGACGCGCAGGTGCGTCTCTGCCGAGGTGACAGTGGCAGGTGTGCGAGAACCATTACCACTAAAAGTATTCTATCATCATTTAGATATTACCTTCCTGTACATGGCAATTGAAATTGTTTTGCGAAATAGAAAAAGCTGAATACTGCGTTGCTTTATGACATGACATAAAAAATGATATAATAAGTGTAGATTAATTTAAAACACCCCTGACATCTGAATCTATGGCCGGACTATGGTAAGTATATTACTAATATTATACCCATCATCCTGTTACCCAGTTTGCTGCTCCATCATTAGATCCTCCTCCTTGATCCCCGATCATTATTATCTATTTAACTGTCTAACACCTACTCATTGATCATACAAATACTACACACTGTATCTGCTGTAAGTTGCTGACGAGTTGGGATCCCGCAGACTACTTAATGTATATCCTTCCTGTTCCTACTTCAAATCTTATGTTTCAATGTTTGCCCGCCTTGTAAAGGCTGAAGGCTGCAAAAATTGTAATTACCTATAAACATCTTATAATACGTATGTCTGCAAGTAAAGGATCTATCTATCTATACTTACTACTAGCTGATGCCCGCGACTTCGACCGCGTGGATTTAGTTTATGAAATCCCGCGGGAACTCTTTGATTTGTCACCCTTCAGGTTCTCAACTATACCTATCCAAAAATCACGTCAACCCGTAGCTTTGTTGCAGCTTGATTGATGGACACACCAACAAACAAACACACTTTCGCATTTATAATATGTATTGGTAAGGAAGAATTAATACTACGATAATAAAGGCGATCTAATTAAATTTTAGAACACAAAAGCTACTATTGTGACTTAAATATGATAGTTAGATATATTCCCTCGGAAACTTTTTTGTACTTTTTTGTAATCATTTAGTACATAATTTTGATGTATCATCAGTAGTTTTCTCAGCACACGCCAAATAATGCATTTTATAGTCAAAATTTTGCTACTTTGGGTTACATTATTGCAATTTTCTTAAGGATCTCTAATTTATTAGAAATAAATTAGCCTATGTTACTTCCTGATAACTTAGCTTTCTATTGGTGAAAAAATAATTGAAATCGGTCCAGTAGTTACGGAGCTTATTCGGTACAAACAAACAAACAAACAAATCTTTCCTCTTCATAATATTAGTATAGATAATGTAGCGTATATTATACGCTATCAGTACCAATACCATCAACAGAGTAGGTATTAACAATCAATGAACCGCAAGCATAACGCACAAACACCTCCCAATCGGGCGCTCGCATGCAGCAACACCGCCATTAGCCGCTACAAACGAGAGCGTTTACCGCACAACGCCACTCCTGAGTATTGGATCGATCTGCCGCCAATCCCTCGAGGCTCCGGTATTTACATGTCAATATGTCGGATAATGAAAGGTGTACATTGCTTCGAATTAACGTTTAATTGACTGAGCGGAACGTGCTCTCGGACTCTGCTTGGGTGAAGAAGCGCTTTCCCTTCCGTCAGTCTGTCTTTTTGAGTGACTGTCAGAGCTAATTAATGAACGTTATTTATAAATTATTAGGGCGAGCGAGCGAGCCTCACACTATCCCACAACCTGAGCATTTTTGTGGTACACTTTACTGAAAAACTATCACGTCTATAGATTTGTGCTTTAACATAGTAATTAAACTTCATATCCAGATGTGTTATCTGTAAACAAAATATAATTTTATAACCATTAAAAAATGAACAATAACAATTTTGTATTCATTGGATATTCTATCCATTATTGTCTATCTACTATCATAATATTATTGTACTCTAACGCCATCTGTTAGAAAACCAAAGAGTTAACATCGCTGCAACAGAACTTATTACCCGTTAGAAAAACTACGCAAGCCCTCACAAAGCTCAGCTTTTTGCTAGTAATATTAAGTAAAACAAATTTAATAAAAGCAAAAAAAAAAGTAATAATAATTATTCTACCGGGCGCAGATGGCTTAGGCCCGCTTGCAGAAACGCATGGTTAATTAACCTTTTAACCCAGAGTTAGCTGCTGCTTTGACAGATTTCGTATAAAGCTTCTGTCAAAATTACAAATTTATTTCTCGGTTAAACCTAACCCGGCGCGGCGCCTCTGCAAGCGGGCCTTATAGGTGTACTGTTGAAAAAATCTTTTTAAAATTACGCAACTATTTTTTTATTGCAAAATTGGCATACATATTTGTTTGATCTTTTTGATGATTTTATGATGACGCGAGGCTTTTGGCAGAGATTTATTTATAGATTGCGCTCTGACTCACTCGTAGCTCAGTCTCAAGACAGTAATAGTTATGCCAGTTTTCGCCAACCATACCTAAACCAGCCCCTAAGTAGGAGTCTCTTTACGTAGATAGCTCCTAAATACATTCCTTACCCAATGTAATATTTACCTTTAGGTGTACCCTAGAGGTTTGTGAAAACGAAATAGACAGAAAACGTCAGCTCACTTATAGTTATACCCTGTCCAACCGTTTATTTTCTTTTTGACAGCTCAGTCTCACTCACTCTCACATAGTGAGTGAGACTGAACTGTCAAAAAGAAAATAAACGGTTGGACAGCGGCGTATAGCTTAGGTGGCTAGCTATTTAATATCTACTAATATAATAGTTAGGAACTAGGAAGAAGCGTTGGTGAAAATTGGCATGTGAGTTTAGAGGTAAAGTGTCTCGTTTTAACTCTTATCTTATTTTTGAGCAGAGTGGGAGTGCGATCTATAGATTTGAACCTTAGGGGCGAACTACTAGAACAATTAAAACTTCATTTGCTGTCAAAAGGCACATTATGAATGTGCGCGCTGCGTGGCTGCAAAACAACATTCATTGTATTCCCGAGCCAAATGCTGTCAACATATTGTCACGTTGCTTTCGCTGACCTATTTTTTGACATTATATAAAGTTGGCAATCGTTGTAAGAAATAATTATGGTCAATAGAGGTTTACTTATATTTTACAGGAAAAATAAAACCAACGCGAAAATTATTTTTTAATTAAAAAAGGGGGAAAATCGGGAATCTGAAATTTCAAAGTAAGATAACTATACCGAGTGGGGTATCATATGATAGGCCTTTACCTGAACATTCTAAAACAGATTTTTATTTATTTTTAAATATAATACTTTTTGATTATTCGGGCAAAATGTCGAAAAAAATTTCTCCGAAGTTTACCAATCGATAAATATGAAATAATTATGGTCAATAGAGGTTTATGTATATTTTACAGGAAAAAGAAAACCAACGCCCTAACTAGCATAGTTTTTTTATATTAACAATAAACCTCTGTAAACAAAGTTAACGATTAATAAACAAATTAATATATTATCGTTTTACTTTTACTTCTAGAGTAAGGTACCCTCGTTGCGCGAGTCCGACTCGCACTTGGCCGGTTTTTTTTACTTTAGGTACCGTAAAATACGCCAACTTTGCCCACTTTTTTCGAATAATTACCATTTTTGTAAGATTTTTCTATGAGGACATAAGTATTTTCTTTTATCATCTGTTACTCTAAGATCATGTGCATATGTTGGTGTAGCGAAATGTATTATATTTCAACATTTTAATCATCATTTGATTCATTTTGTTGGCGGGCAAAGTTATCTGGAATTTTAGCCAACATTGCCCACCTTGATTTTTGACGAAAATATGGCACTTAACCAGGTGACATTAAAATCCAGTACAAGAATTTTGGAAAAGATGGCGTTTACTTTAGAAATTAAAGCGATACCTCGAATAGTTTCCTACTAAAATGACTGGGCAATGTTCCCCTTACATTCTTTGTCTTTTTCATACAATTCGCATTTAGCATTTTAATAGTGCTAGGGTTGGCACATATCAATAAAACGACCCTGATTTTTTTACATTGTTACTAAGGTTGTGTTTAGGTTAAAAAAAAGAAGTAGAAAGAAAATTATTTCACTTTTATTAACCTAATAAAATTTTAATTAACAATTTTTATACTGTAGTGTACCGTGTGTAATGTGAATTAAATTTCAATTGAGATACAATAATGCGTGTAAAGAGGTAAATATTAAATACTGACATTTAGTGTGATTACTAAGAGTATACTTAATCATTCTTTGAAGATTATTAAGAAATAACCATCCACGCACGTAATAGTACTGATCCAGTCCCCCTATTCTGTAACTCTGTGGCTATCAAGAAAAGAAAGCCATTGACATCATTTTTTATTCACTAAAGGTTTGCTATGAAATCAAAATTACATATTTTCATAGCAAACCTTCAGTGGATAAAAATATATGTCAGTGGTTCATTGACATATATTTTTATATGTCAATGAACCACTTCATTCATTTTTTGAATGAAGTGGTTCATTTTTTGATAGCCACTGATTAACAGAATAGGGGTACAGATGCTAGAAGGTAGGGTTAGTCAGATTGCCCACTAGTCTAATTATGCCTACTCACTAATATAATAATGTTTTCTGAATCATATTTTAAATAATTGTACTGTAGCGTACCCTAAATTTTAAAGTCTAAACATTAATGACTGAAGAATACACAAAATTATAATGGTAATCGGCAATGGTATATCCCAGCTATGTCTCGTTATTCAAAGGAGATGGCCAAAAAAGTACATTCGGCGTACACATACATAGTAAATATTTATTAAATATTAAAAATAGAAAGATGAATTATTAAGTAGTTTTTAACCTCTCTGAACTTGTCAGTTTTTATTTCAAAATAATAAGGAATACAAGATGAATTCTTCAACTTCCGCCATATTGTAACATAGAGATATCTGTAGAAAATAATGGACGTTCCTCACCATGCATATTACTTATGTAGACACGTTATTTGAATATACGCTTGACAAATGACAAATGCTTTTACTAGGAACATTTTATTCATATTGAAACTGTCTTTATTGATATTTTTTGCATTCAATAAATGGAAAAAAAAATTGTATTAAAACTAACAATGTTTTATGTGAAAATGAGTATTAATTAGTTCCATTCCCACATTCTGCAACTTAATACTTATAACGGAACGCATTTACGTATTTGACAATGTGTCATAGTCTATGTCAAACGTCAATGTTATGCGAATGATAGTTGATTGTAGTCGTTTTCCTAGTTCCATGGTTGATTGCATTGCAGTTCATCATCATGCATCATATTTTTTGGTGAGAAGGTGGCCTTTACCTTGTTTAAATGCATATTGTTACTAAAATCATATCAGTTTACCGTAATAATTCGCAACTGTTCGCTATTTTAAAGCGCCCTAAGTTTTTTAATCACAATCTATACTCTTACATGTTTACGTCTAGTCTGTTGTAATGACAAGTTCTGTGAGGTTTTTATTTATAGCAATTTAATGTGCCTATAATCACGAATTTAAAACACCAAAAGTCATTGGTGTACACTAAGTTTGAACGTCCATAGAGAAATTGGCCATGTCCTTTAAACACTTACTTAAACCACATAAAGATATTTATAGAAAAAAATTGTCAAAATTAGTAACAAGATTCTTAATCTTATTTATATTTTTAAAGTTAATGACCAGAGATCAAAGTCTTAAAGTTAATAATCGGAGATCGAAGTTTTGGGGTAGTCCATTAAGGATAGATGTGAATCTATCCCGCAATAACGACATAAGTTACACATTTTTCGATATCACAATTGTTCACTACTATTCAAAACATAAAGAATATAATAATAGAACTAATACAATAGTAGGTAATATTTGGCAATAATAATAGGAACGATATATTATATTATTTATGAGATTATACTTATTTGGAGATAGATCTTTAGCCCTAGTAACACTAATTGACAACAAAAAAATATTTAAGCAGAGCTTTTGTAATGAAGTACTAGGCAATTAAGTTATTGAATGTTGTAATTATTCAAATCAACTTTAAAAACGATTTGACCACGTCGAGTAATATTTGGCCGGGGAAGTATTGTAATAACATCTTTTAAGTGTTGAATAGTGCAAACGTCATCAACTATTGGGTATGTGAAAGTGGTTCCTTCTTTACATTTAGACTCCTTAACCTTTCGCACAAACTTAACTGTAGGAATTTGGTCGTTGATCGCTAAAACATTGCCTACAAAATGCTTTAAAGTCTTTTTGGTAGCAAACTGAGCAATGATCCAGTCATCTTTTTCCAAGTTTTTATGGTTTTCTGTAAAATATTCAATTTCATGAATCCCGAAAGAAAAATCGGGTGGTTCAAAATTTTCTACTTCTTCTTGTTGCCTTATGCATTCAGTTATGTAGTCATCCACTGTAGCGTAATCTGAATCATCCGTGTCAACTGTTACAACTTCACTATCATCGAACATCGAGCTAGATTCACTATCAGATTTTTCCTGCCTTTTTTTCACTAAAGTACGCCCTCGAGCTGACTTTTTCCCTTTAGAATAATTCGTCACTTTATTTGTTCTGTTAATTTTCTTCCCTTTTCTAGAACATTCCTCCTTTACTTTTTTCAAATGTTTAGTTTTCCTCGCTTGCAGACACTCTGGTAAATCACTATGAGATGTAGCAGCAAACGGCATATTTTCAATCGTATTAGAAACTTCCTTTAAAACGCAAACATTTGATGACCCTGCTTTTATGATCACATCGGACAGTATAGTTATTTTATTTTCTTTGACAGGACCACTTTTCACAGATCCTTTCGAGGAAGTCTTAAAATGTGAGAAATCTGTAAACGTTTTTTCGCAAATCTTTTCATTATGTTTTTCGCTACTGTGTAATTGGCTTAAGTAGGAGTTAATTATAGTTATGCAAATCTTGTTGAGACTTTCAGGAGAATAAGTATCTTGAAACTGGGAGATAAAAAAAGACCCTTCCAAATCTAAATAGCTCTCTTGATCTTTGTCGACATCTTTATTTAAAATTAGATCAGTTTTGGCAACGAAGAGGCCAGTTTCTTCATCCAAAAATAAAGAGTCCTTAGTTTTTCTTTGTCTTTTTTCCGATTTCTTTATTGCTTTACCTTTGCAAGAATCAATATTTAAATCTAAAACCGTCACCGATTTCCCTGGCTCGCAATTAATCCTTTTATTTCTTTTAACTAGCATCGGCCGTGGCGCTCTGGTTTCTTTTAAATAGTCTACCAATGCTTGATCAATTGTATATGATAATATTTCTTCTTGCATTTCAGGGATCTTCTTTAGAACTTCTTGCGGATTGTATGGAAATATTCCTGTTGCTTTAAATCCAATTTTTATGTTCTCTGCTTCCCTAATCTGAATGGCATTAATTAATTCACTAAGCAATTTTGGAAAATGTTTTTTATTTAAATTCGTTTGGTTTGGATTACGAAGTTTATACTGATACAAAATTTTACGCCAGGCTTTCTTTAGGAGCCCAAAAAATGCCACGTCTAGCGGCTGGGTGATATGTGTTGATCTCGGAGGGATAAAAATAAATTTGATGTCATTTTGCTGGCATAACTCTACTACTTTAATACTTAAATGACTAGAAAGGTTGTCGCAAATGACAACTTTAGTCCCTGAAATCTTTTGCGCCCATGGGAGGATTATGGTTTCAAAATAATTCTCAAATATAGCGCTGTCAAACCACCCAGATTTAGTGCAGTTATATCTGGTTTCTGGTGGTCCTCCACTAATCCATTCTGAATATAAAGTTGTTGACTTGTAAACAACGTATAATGGAAGACGTTTACCGCTTGCGGTAGCAGTAAACATGACGGATATATTTCCTTTTGTTGAATTGGCTACTCTTTCGGGATACTTAACTCCCCTCCGAAAGATGCACTTCGACGAACCTGGATCGTCTGAAAGGTTCGTCTCATCAAAGTTGGCTATATTTTCTGCTGGTATGTCTTTTAATGTTATGCTTAAATTTTCAAAGTATTCCGCTATTTCTTCGGGCCCCTTTTCAGCTCTTGCCTTGGAAATATTTTGAGTAATTCTTAGACTCAATTCATCAGCATGTCGCGCCAAAAAGCCTTGAACCCATGCATCTCCAGGAATCTTATTCTTGAACTTATCACCGCGACTATTTTTATTTAGATATCCATGAACTAAAAGCTTCAGGTCCACTTTAGTTAGTGGGGAGCCAAAATCGCTAGATGCTTGCAATACTCTTATAATTTGGGTCTCTTCTGCATCTGATAAAACTGTGGGATGCCCAACTGGCTTAGTATGTTTGTTTTTAATTTTATTTTCTATGGTGCGTCTTGGGATACCAAATTGTCGTTGCGCATCTCGTGAAGAAATTAGGCCTGATTTTACTGATTCGCAAGCAAGTTTTAACATTTCTTCAGTATAGTTTTTATACAATCTGGCTCCAATTTGACGCCTTGTCTTTCTTTGTCGAATTCGAGATTTATGTTTATCTTTCTGAAATAAACCATACAACGACAGTATTAGAAGTAATCATTTATAGGTTTAAATAATAAGTATGGAGAAAATGCTATTGGTTACTAGGTTATTTACCTACAAATACGAATATATTGATGAATTATATTCTTAAATACATAAATCACAACAAAACAAAATAAAATAAATCACAGTGCCAGCCCTAAGCATTTTTAGATGACGGGCAATGTTGTCAATCGTAGATCGGAACATTACTGGGTAACTTTGCCCACGATTATAACTTTAGTTTTAAAATATTCTCAGCGATTACACTAACAATAAAACACTCTACAGATAGTTTATAATACCATAGTATAAAGTAAACATACCTGTGTTTTCGCCATCACGCACAATTCACTGTCAAATCTTCACCAGAATTTGCCCGCGAAAATACGCTCCTACTTTATCGAGTTCCAACTAGTTACTGACTGAAGTTAGAAACACACACAATAGTTAGTGTTGCCAGTCATATAACCTATTTTTACCAAAGTGAAATAATGTTACCCTAAGTACTAAAATATTTTTGCACTTCAAAGATTTGCTTGAAAATGGATCTTAGGGCAAAATTACCCTTGTGGGCAAGGTTGGCGTATTTTACGGTACTCCCTATTTTTACTCGACTTACAACGGGAAATTCTTACCGGAGCGTCAGTCAGTCCCTTTATCTTGTGGTCTGCGAAATGCCTTGAGGAAAACCACGTGTTCATTACCATGTCAGAAGTTACAAGTTTCCGTTGTGACGCGTGAAGTCACAGCAGACCTACTTACTCACATAAGCAGTGATACAGCTGTGACAGCAAAACAGCTGTTCGACCTACATTCGCATTTAAAATGCCATTGTCTCTCATCGGACTACTCTTTCGAACATACTTTGTTATAAGGTTACTGAAAAGTTTATAAAATATTCGATTTTAAAGCAAAGGAGTGAGATAATAGTACATTATTGTCGAGGCTCGGAATAAAGCAATTTATTGACGAGTAACATTGGAAGGCCGAGGCGAAGCCGAGGACTTCCAAGTGATTTTAAAAGGACGAGGCGCTAGCCGAGGCCTTTTTAAGTAAACGAGGCCATGAATTGCTATTTCGGCCGAGGCTTATATAGTACTTTTCTCTAATTTGCGAGGAAACAACAAAAAAATAATTAAAGAAACACTGTTTTATTTCATGTTAAATGTTATAGTACATTAGCTTCTTCCGCCATATCTGGTGGTGTAAAGTCCATTAATTCTTCATCCGATTCCGAATCCATTTTTATTTCAGAACAAGAAATATATTGTAAAAGAAAACACCAGTCACCAATAATTCTTTACCTCCAATTAAACCACCAAACTTTTTGTTCCATTTAAAAAAAAAAATTCATTCTTATTTTTTTAAATTGTATAACTCAGCGAAAGTAATGCACATTTAAAACACCTAATCACAGAGGAGAAATACCTAATAGAGGAAAGTGTACATTTTAAAAACCTCGTACCTGTCCAGCAATTTACATTATTGTCCTGTTACGTAATTGCTGGCGCCACGCCCAGCAATGAGCCAATTGACGTTTCGTTTTTTTTAAATAAAGAAGCGATTTCCGAGCATATTTGAGAAAAGATTATTTTCTCCCGAGTATTTTATAGGCAAGCCATTATTGCTGTCTTAGGCCACTGGCCAGGTAGAAATGTGACGAGAAAACGCGAATGGAGATTTTCCTCTATATTGACCGCGTAGATTTGTCGCTCACCTAAGATTTCCCATTTCCCAAAAGCACCTCAATGATCGATCCGTCTTTATCATATTGGATTTAAATCTACAGATCGATTATAATGGTTCAAAGCCCATCCTTTACGATTTGCGTACCCACTCCTGCCCCCTCCTACGAAAATGTTGGAGGTGAAAACGAAGAATTTTACTATATATATATATATATATATATATATATAAAAGTACCTACTTAATATTCGTTTTAAATGTTTCAAAGAAAAAGTTTTGTCTCTAGCAAGCTGGCAATTGTTATAATTGGCATATTTTGTAACTTTCCATTGAAGTTAAGCATGCCAAAATGATCTACCAGTTCTTTAAGTAATATTGGTGACATTTTTATAATAATACTCGTAGATGTACGTATATAAAAACTTTAGGTAACCGAAAGATTTTTGCTCATTTTTCGAGATGTAGATTGAAAATATCCGATCATTTCATAAAGATAACCAGGATAACCTACTGAATATTTTTTCAAATTGCATGAAACCACACTAGTAAACGAAACTAATGCAGTTCTGCATTGCAGCAATTTACCTAGATTACCGACTTGATATTTCTAACCTCGATGCCAATCAATTCGCTTTGGCGTTATATCAAAATACCAATTAAAACTAATGAAAGAAATCCCTTGTTATTTAACTGAAATTAGAAGGAAAAATGCCTAGTAAGAAAAAATCCTATAGTGAAGCTCTTCCTCAACCCGAAGTCGGTTTAAAATTAGTTCTGGCTACTGCATGGATCATCGCAGAATAATTGGACCTAGGGGCATACTAGACAAACTCTCGGAGTGTTGGACGTAACAGACTATTGGACATTTGGGGGATTGGACGTTCCGGGAATAGGACGTAACAGACAAATTATAGGTACATTCGTGGATTTGGACTTTCCGGGCAGTAAGGAAGCTCATTTATTCGCTACATATATAAAAAAAAAAATAACTTGAGTAGTTTCGATCTGGTATTGAACGCAGTGTTTTTTCAATAAACTCGTATCATTAAATTAACTATGTAATTGATATAAAATGATAACCCTTGTCAGCGCTGACCCCGATGTTAATCACAGGCGTCATTTTTGCACGGACTCAATTAAATCGACACCGACTGGTTTCTTGGACAAACCCACAGTCATTGGAAAATGATACTTATTGGTGTAGAAATAAAAACTTTCTGCATAAACGGACTACAAGTAAATGCCATACGGTACCGTTTTAGTCCGACGTCTGGTTTTAATACTTTTCAGTTTCATGCTCTCTCAATCTATTCTATTTATAGTGCGTCATATGCGTCGTCTTATGGTGATGCCCAATTTAACGTCAATGTATAGGTCTGGGCCGAATTACCGAAGTATCGCGAGTTGCCTAAACAAGCGTTAGGAAGGCCGAAATCGCCTAGACAATCCTCTAGGAGTCTAGAGTGTGTATAGTTCCATCCGAGGAGTGCTCATTTTTTCCATTCGGCTTCGGACTAGGCCTTCCAGAATTATGTAAATATCATTAGAATTTGAGTTTCAACAATATTAATTTAAGTGTTTCTATACCAATCCTAGAAACCTGCACATCCGAGAGTTCTCAAAGTGTGTGTGATGTCTGCCAAAATGCATTGGGCCAGTATGATGGAATATGACCTATAGCCCTTCTCTGAGAGGAGGACTGCGCTCAGTAGTGAGCTGTTGATGGGTTACTGCTGATGATGATGATACCACTCCTACTTGATGCAAACGATGCACAGGCATCCGCTAGTTGGATTATAAAGATCAACACAGAGGGGCATGCAGGCCGATTATGTAAATGCTGCATGTACCATTGCTGCAGTCTGAATTGTGGTGATTGGCTGAATTTATCGTTTTCTTTCTGCAACAATGCATTTTAGCTAATATTGAGTGAGTATCGACCAATCAGAGGCGATTGGAGTCGTCACACTGTAGCAATAATTTTTTAGAGAATCGCACAGGTGTTTACGAATATCTATGTCGCTGAAGG
Organism: Oeneis ivallda; assembly: GCA_029955525.1. NCBI lineage: Eukaryota > Metazoa > Arthropoda > Insecta > Lepidoptera > Nymphalidae > Oeneis > Oeneis ivallda. The sequence goes on from JARPMR010000006.1 coordinate 23,231,766, forward strand.
TACTCGTACCTTATTAACTAACTAGCTGATGCCCGCGACTTAGTCCGCATGGATTTAGTTTTGAAAAATCCCGCGGGAACATTATCCGAGATAAAAAGTAGCTCTCCCGGTCTGAGGACCCACTAACTATACCCATGCAAAAAATAGCATCAATCCTTTGCTCTGTTGCGACGTGATTAAAGGACAAACCAAAAAACAAACACACTTTCGCATTTATAATATCAGTAATGCGAAATTATAACACACTAGACAACCGCAATCTAACATCCTTCGAGATTTAGGTTTAGGTTGCCTAGCTGTGTATATGACTCGTGTATTTAACATATTTTAATTTGCAATAACAAATATTGATGTCAATAATTAAGACAAAAACTATCTTATCTTTTAAGTGGGACCAAATTACAGATAGGTACGAAGTTTGATCGAAATCGGTTCAGTAGTTTTCGAGTTTATCCCGAACATATACCGTGACACGAGATTTTTATTTAGATAGATTTCTTTTGTTCTTAAAACTAGTTTAGCACGAGGAACCCAATTCTCATTACCAAAACTAGTGTTGGAAGGGAGGATTGCAGGCAAGCTCCAGGTCGCGATATATGGGGGTGGACTGGGCTGACTTATCCAAAATTAAAAGATGCGGCTTTAAATAGAGAAGCTTTTCGCATGATGACCGCCAAACTTCAACACGAGGAAGGCACACGATGATGATGAGCACGAATTTTTCAACTAGGTTCAATATAAACGAGTCCACGTCGTCGTCGCGGGCGCTAGCGTAGGAGTTACTATGATTTGTTTACAGCCGCGAGCGCCTCGTACGATCAGCTGTGAGCGACGCGCGGCGCGTCATCGTGCCCCCGGTGACGTGAGCGATCGCCCACGACTACGAATCACTTGTCGTCATGATCTATCGCGAGTGATTGTATGATTAAACTCATTGTTATACGAATTGGTGTCTTATGTGCAAGGTGTGAGGTTGATTTTTGTTTTCTCTCGATTGAGTTGACAGTGAATAGTTGCTGTTGCATTATTGCTTGCACACTTAATGCATTAGCTACGTATCTTTTATTATTTTTGAGACATTTTTATTTGTTCCTGCTTTACACTAACTATCTATCATTGTTTCAATAATTCTATTGCGTTGTGCAAAATTTTATTTTACTTATGTACTTATTTTTTGAATACTCAGACGGATAATTTCCTTCAGCTAGGAATGCTGTAGAATATTATGTTATTGAAGTTTAAGGCTCCGATTCGATGATTTCGTAATCTTATAGTTATACCTATATAGCTAGGTAAACTTTATCACATACATCCGTTACTTTATGAGTGCTTTCTAGAACATCACGAGTTATTAACACATGACATTTCCTTAGCAAAAGGATCGCAATCGAGTAGGAGTCATATTATGATAACTTTCAAAATAAAAAGAATAAGTTCGAACGAGTGGTAAGCAATCTTACGGGCAAAAGCTTGCTATTCATAATTATTTTCATCATCATCATCATCATTAGCTAACGGCTCACTTCTGGGCGCAGGTCTCCTCTGCAAAAGGGTTATAAGCCATAGTCCACCATGATGGCCCAATGCAAATTGGCAGACTTCAAACACTTTTGAAAACATATGGAGAACTCTCAGGAGTGTAGATTTCTTCAAAATGTTTTCTTTCACCCTTGAAGCATGTGATACTCTTAATTAACGCACGTAACTCCGAAAAGTCAGACGTGCGTGCCCGGGATCGAACCCGCGACCCCTCGAATAGGAGACCTCAGTCTTAACCACTAGGCTATAATACTTCTTATTCTTCTTCTTTATCAACCGATAGACGTCCACTGCTGGACAAAGGTCTCTTGCATGGACTTCCACAGGCCTCGGTCTTGCGCCGCCTGAATCCAGTGGCTCCCTGCGACTCGCTTGATATCGTCGGTCCACCTGGTGGGGGTCTGCCAACACTGCGCTTCCCGGTGCGGGGTCGCCACTCCAGCACCTTGGGACCCCAACGACCATCAGCTCTTCGAACTATGTACCCCGCCCATTTCCACTTCAGTATCGCGACTCGCTGAGCTATGTCGGTGACTCTGGTTCTCCTACGGATCTCCTCATTTCTGATTCGATCCCGCAGGGACACTCCGAGCATAGCTCTCTCCATCGCCCGCTGAGCGGTCCTGAGCCTACTTATGAGGCCCTTAGTTAGCGACCATATAATACTGCTTTCTTATAATTCTCTTGTCACAATACATTTAAAATATTTCTCTTGGTCTTGGTAATTTGTGAATATAGAGATGGTTTTAACGACTTTTCCTAAACACATTTGCTAGTGTAGAACCATGATGACTTACCTACATCATGACTTAATTGTGCACCTGATACAAAAGGAAACGTAATTAATTGTTACATGATACTCATTCCACTCTGTTCGCCCGCTGCTCGTACCCTATCGGGCTTCCACAAATATCCCAAAGCTTCGTACACCTAGTTACTGTAACTAATGACTCATGATCCCTTAATTGCCTGCCTGAGTTTTAAATACTCACTCACTGACAAACGCGCTTGCACATTGACTTTGTCCGTGGTGTGACGTAAACTGTGGGTGTCCAATAATACTGTAGTTGTTACTCAACCTTGTGGTGTGGCCTGCAATATTGGCGTGCCTATTGGCGTAATTTTTATAATATTGCGTTCACCATAGGCACTATGGTGAACGCAATATTATAAAAATTCAAATTGTATATCAAAATATAAGCAAAACAAAACAACAGCCACTTATAGGCAGATTTTCACTAATTGAAGAGTAATAGTTTAAATTAAAAGCTCAAAAAAGTTATTGGTCTATGTGAAGCTCAGCGGACGAGAAAATAGCTTCATGACGTCACAATCCTCATCCTGCGACAATCACTCCACGCTGAATTTTCCAACATTGATTGTCTCTATTTCTGTAATTTCTTGACGATTTCCAAATTCTTTGCACCTTCATTTGGTTGAAATATTTCATTTATATATGGACCTCCAACACCTAACACCATAAAAGAATAAATTATGCCAATTAAGAAGTTTCTTACTTCCTTGGTATAATTAATGATTAAATGAACTTACCTGTACGTGAAGTTCAATCATAATTACTCGAAGGGCTTCGTTCGAAGATATTTTCAATATTCACCATGTAGTTCCACACGTCTAGCACTGGCCATTTGTACTTTAGTTCGGATGAATTAAAAAAAATATTCAACGTCGCCTCGTCCTGTTCCGGTCATGTCATTAAGTTTGGAGAGTGCTGAGCTGTTTACATACTATCCCACATATGTTTCACGAGGGGTCTGGTTAGCCCAGGTAAGGGAGGGAGGGTTGCTAATATCTTCGAACGAAGCCCTTCGAGTAATTATGATTGAACTTCACGTACAGGTAAGCTCATTTAATCATTAATTACTCTCGAGCTTCGTTCGAAGATATTTTCAATATTCACCATGTAGACGTTTAGAGAAAGAAACAAGCGTGAAACATATGTTTATTTTAATTGGAAAGAAAATAATCTGAAAATCAGACAAATTAGTTGATTTAAAAAGAAATCATTTCAATGCTAAAACTGTGTCAAGTTTAAACAAAATCACATAAACATAATAATCTTTAAAAAAATTAATTATTAGATTAGCCAAGAACGACTCATCATTTAATTTCTTCAATAATAATTAATCTCTCGTAATGACAATTAGGAGAAATCATTATTAAGTATTAATTTTAGTTTACGTTTAAATATAATCCTGGCAAATTCTTTATTCAAACAAATCTCATTAGAGATTATGCTTTTGTAGTATTTTGTGAAAACATGATAATTTGAGCCTCATCCAGCATTATTTCTAATAAATTCTATATACTCATTCCTGACTTTGGTTTGGAAGAGTGAATGTGGATGTATCAACTCCACATCTTAAAGTCCTTTTGACCCACCTACCCCATATTTGAGAAGAGACATTATCATGAGGCTTTCTGAATGAAATGATCAATGTATTGAAATTTTCTTTAAATCCTTGGTTGTTTCAAAATATACTTTCAAAGTGTTAGCGGTATATTATATTTTTCGGTCTTTGTAAAAAGAAAAGTAAATATAAAGTTGATTTTAAAACCGTCTAAATAAACCTAACTGTGAAGGTTTTTATTCATTATTTTTATTTTATATTATTATTTTTAATATAATATTTTCTATTAGGTTTTAAATAAGTTTTGAATTTTTATATGATATTTATATCTATAATTACAGGTGTTTGAATTCAGTGGGCTGTGAGCATTGCCAATAGGTTGTTTAATTTTTCACTTTATTTCTCGACAGTTAAATCTTCATAGGGGTACCAATCTTGTAAATAATCAAAGACTTAATATGTTTTAGCAATGTCCCATTCCGCCTAGCCTAAGCGTGCAAGCGAGAGCACGAAACAAGCGATAGAGAGGCACGATCGGCCCAAGCATTGGCAGAGCGCCCACCGCCGTGCCCGCCAGTCATCGCGTGTGCGCTGTGGTTAGCGGTTTTCAATATTTCCTTATGACTTTATCACGTAACACTATCGTCCGTAAACCGACTTTACAGACAACAACCGACCTTTTTTTTTTTTTACAACCGTCTCATTCTGTTTCAGTGTACTATTACGCAAGTGACACGCACTAGCATTACTAGGTTGAATGAGGGAGCCCCTTTGGAGTAGCGAAGTCCGGATAAGATCCCTACTTACCGAGTAATTGCAATTATCAAATTGTGATTTTAAAAATCAATGGTTTTGATGTTTGAAGTTTCTTGTAGATTGTAGTTGTACCCACGTAGGTATCACGGTTGAGTGGGCCATTGAGGCAATATCACAGACCCTGTTAATAATTGATAATTATTTTTGAAAGGTCTTAAGAATAATACAGCAATTGGAGAAAAAACCTTTGAAATGGAAAAAATTTGAGAAAAAAATTGAGAAAAAATACTCTTCACGATATAAGTAAATGCATTGATGGCAAAAGCATTCGGATTTGTATAGCACGACGCTAAGCTGCAAACAAATCTGTTGAGGGAATTCAGCCAATATCGCCGTGATTGTAATATGAACCATATTCAATAACTCTAATTTAATATCTGGATCTGATATTCTCAATTCTGCATTTAGGATTTTGTTATCAGAGGTGCGAATGTAATCAGCGCGGACCATTATATTACGCATTACGCATCATCTTCATAGTTGCTATTTAATATAATAATAACTCCCAAATTGATAAGGAACGACCGTTCCTGTTCACTTCACGGCCCACAAGCAATATCCTCACCATAAGAGGCAACCTCACATCCCGTTGTCAAGATAATATCCGTGAATATTTCCATGGTAGGTATATTATTGTCACCTTTTATTTTAAATACAGCATAATCAAACAGAGATGATAAATTATATAGGTATTGTCATGAAACTGTTCATCTTCCATTAGATTCAAATATTTACATCTCTCAAAATCTTTTGAGTACAGTCATATTCTGCGCTTTAATACGCAGAGGTATACTCGTAAGTACACCCAAAAACAAGCAAATCCTTAATTTTACACCTTTCAAATTTTTTATTTTAAAAATTATCTTCATTTTCTCGTACCTATTTATTTCCTGGTAATTTAATTTCTGACTTTTTTGAGTCTATAATATTTCCCAAAAATATAAGTATCGTTTAGGTGTACATGCACTTTTATATAAGTATATTAATAATAATAAATCCTAAAGTTTCTTATGATTCTGAATCGAACATGTCTTGTAATCAATGATTGCTATAAGACTGCCACTAAAAATAAATCATCTAGATAAGAGGTGGACAAATATCCCGTGAATTGGATGTATCAGATAGAATCTTGGTAAATATGTAAGGAGCCGTATGCTATCCAAGTGGTGTACATTGAACACCTAAAGGTTGCAATTCCATCGAAAATACAATTTCCTTGAATTTTGATTTACATTTTTAAGGAAATAAGGGTCTTTTTAGCCACTTAAAATAGTTCTTTTTTGGTCTTAATTTGACAGATGTACTAAGAACCTCTAAATCTGAGATTTAAATAGACACTTTATATTTATACTTTATGTCATAGAAGTATAAATGCTTTTTTTATTAGAAAATAAATCTTCCTTCACAGGGTTGATACAATGATACAGTACTTAAAGCCCAAAGATTAACTATAGATTATTTAAAATAACTATAATATTCTATTCAAGAAGAACAAAAGAAAGGATTCCAGCACCACCGTAATGAACCGAAAGGTGGCGGCTCCATCCCTTCCACCAACAAAAGTATTCCCAAAGAGGGTTGACGTTAGGCGGGCGGCCAGTCGTACATGCTGAATCGCCTATAACATGGCTTACAAGACATAATGTGTCGATCCCACATAGCGCGGGACAAGGACATCGAGATGATGATGATGAATTATATTCTGTTCAAGTATGTTGCTTTTTTAAGTATAACTGATTGTATCTCTGAACATGAATATGCATATCCAAGATAATTATAATTGTGAGATAGTTAGTAATAATTAATTGACCATTCATTATATAAATATGTCAGGCTTGCCTGTCAGCTTTACCGTTTCTATCGTCTGTGTCTTGGAGATTGTTGACGCGACAACGTCCTCTGGCGGCGGCGTGGTGCGTCGACGTCATCCTCCACCTCGTTGTCGACAGCCGCGCGGACGGGCGAAAGCCCACCAATGGCGAGGTCGCGCACTGGTTCGCAAGGGGCGCCCGGTAAGCCTAAAAGCAGTCTGCAGGCAGCTGAGTCAGCAACAGCAGACAGGCCTTTTCGCTCCAATCTTTGCAGATTTTAAAATTTCACACTGGTTTCTTAGAAGTTATTTCAGTAAGAACATCATTCTCGAGATTCTGTGACGTCAACATAAATGTCGGCGATTGATTAACAATCCGCAAAGCTAATATGCCTCGGTTAGGTATAGTAAAGTTTGTATGTGAGTCTCCTCTATGAGAAACACGTAACCATATTGTCACGATATATGCATAGTAAGGGTGTATGTGGGACTCCAGAATGAGAAAAACGCAGCCCTATTTTAAAGGTGTATGTGAGACTCCCGTATGAGAAACACGCAACCAAATTGTCAAGATATATTATGCAAACTAAGGGTGTATGTGAGACTCCAGTATGAGAAACACGCAACCCTTATTCGTGATATCCAGTTATGGTTTATTCCAGTTGTTCTTTTATTTCTTTATCGTGGTAAAAATAAAAAGTCTCCTTAGAACTGAATCATTGTGCCGAATATCACGGGATTGAGCTGTATCCAGTATAAGTTTGAGCATTAGCATAATTAGAGGATAATAGTCACATTAAAGCTATTTTAAAGGTGTATGTGAGACTCCCGTATGAGAAACACGCAACCAAATTGTCAAGATATATGCATAGTAAGGGTGTATGTGAGACTCCGGTATGAGAAACACGCAACCCCTATTCGTGATGTCCAGTTATAACATTAAAGCTGCAGTTGAGCAATGACATCGCACAGAAAGTTAATACTCGCTTATTCATTGCAGTTATCACGATTTGATTGACTCTCTGTCAGGGATGCCCGAATATAGATTTTCGGCATTCAGCGCCGGCCACTAGTGCTTTTATTAATTTGCAAATAGCAAAAGTTAAATATTTTTCTTTCGGCTCTTATCTTTGCTTAACCAACCCAGTTACTATGTTACACAGTATTAAAATGGATCAGTATCTAGTGATCCCGTCCACTACAAAAATATAATCATGAATATTTGATGGTAGTATGATTCTCTCCTAATAACTCCGCAATTTGGGGTTTAAAGGCTCTGTAAGTGCAACGGCCGGCAGAGCAACAGACGATTCAGCAGAGGTAACTGGGTCGAGTGGACACTGAATTCGCACGCATCGGCGACAGAAACAGCAACGTTAGTAAATATTCATCAATATGTACATAGAAAACAAATTCAGTGTATGATAGCGGCGCTTTCATATTATTATCTTATACGTTCTATTTTTCTTAATTTCACTAAATAATAATCTGAATCTCCATCATCACTTCTATCTTTCCTCCTTACCGGCAATATAAAACTTTAAAACACTTCATTTTATCTCCAAAAATCACTAAATTAGATTTAAAACGTACAAAACAGCGATGTACTAAACTGTGAATGACATGACCGGAACAGGACGAGGCGACGTTGAATATTTTTTTTAATTCATCCGAACTAAAGTACAAATGGCCAGTGCTAGACGTGTGGAACTACATGGTGAATATTGAAAATATCTTCGAACGAAGCTCGAGAGTAATTTATTCTATATCGGATTTATGTCTACTTATCTATATAAATAAGAACGGAATAAAAAAATTTAAATCCACTCGGACAAAGCCGCGGGCAATCATCTAGTCTAAAATTAAATAAACCCATATTTGTATAACTTGTTTTATCATAGAGCCATATCGTACACAATTATAATAACTGTGAGTCACTAACATTAGCCGTGGGCTGTGGCTGAGTACCGAAGCCCCACGTAGGGGTGAAATGAGGGCACCGCGTACGACAACTAGACCTATTTATGCTGAGCGCAGCTAAAAATACACGCCGCTTATTATGTGATCATCTGTATGTGCCACCAACTTATCTGGTCAGTTGATAGATTCGCTAGTAGAGTTTAGTATTACGCGATCAAATCGGTAAGCTGCATTTTTATAACATTGTACTAGCGACCCGCCCTGGCTTCGCACGGGTAGTAGAGCATATTACGCGTATGCTTTGTAAACTCCTTGTAATGTTTCATAAGTTATACCTTGAACAGTGCGTAGGCTTATGAAAAAAGTATCGCTCGGCTTATTAGCAACAGCCAAAAGCGCGGCGCGGGGGAGGTCGCATCACGCGAGTCCCGTCGTCGGGTTGAGAAACAATTACCGTCATAATTCAACCACATTACAGAAAACATTAATAAAAATTATATACCTAAATTTTCCTCATGAATCACCCTGTCTGTTAATGAAAACAACAACTGTTACAAAGACAAAATAAGAGTACGCATCTGGATCATATTCATTTCGTGGCTAAAGGCAAAAAACAGCACATGGAATATTGTATGGAGAAGGACATCTAAGCTTAAGAACGTGAACCATAACTGTTCACTAAAAGCAGTAACCAATGATCAAGTTACAACAATGATCCTTCGTTAAAAGAGGCAATTTCTTCTCTATTTCATGACGTCTCAGATACTCAGAACTTGGCAGAATGTTGGAGATATTAAATACCTATAGTGAAGCATGAATCAACTATTGTTAAGTGGATATCGAAAGTCTTCTAAAGTATCTAAAGTGCCTGTTTACACGTAGGTAGCCCCTAAAAACAATCTCTTACCCAATGTCATTTCCACCTTTATGTGCTCCCTAAAGGTTCGTGGAAACAAAACTAACAGAAAGCATCACCTAACTTAGCTTAGGTAGCCGGTAAAAGTTAGGGAACGTCGGTGAAACCAGGCATTATATAAGTATGTACTAGCTTATGCCCGCGACTTCGTTCGCGTGGATTTAGTTTTTAAAGTCCCGCGGGAATTCTTTGATTTTCCGGGATGCCTGTCACCCTCCAGGTTCTCAACTATACCTATCCAAAAAATCACGTCAATCCGTAGCTTTGTTGCAGCGTGATTGACGGACAAACCAACAAACAAACACACTTTCGCATTTATAATATTACTCGCGGCATTGTTAATGATGATTCAAAGAGAAAACATATTACTGATGATATTATCAATTACGTTTAGCTATCATTTTTATAATTGTCAAATTTTTTACCATACTTAACCAAAGACAAAATTGCGTTTAGCTGTGATTTACGTTTTGTTATTCCACTGTCATTTGCGTTTTGTTATTCCATGTCAGATGCGTTTTTGTTATACCACGTTTTATAGTGACTTGACGGAAACGCGGTCGAACGGGATAAAAAGTATCCTATGTCCGTCTCCTGGTTCTAAGCTACCTCTCCACCAATTTTCAGCCAAATCGGTTCATCCGTTCTTGAGTTATAAATAGTGTAACTAACACCACTTTCTTTTATATATATATAGATTGAAAATATATTTTGGACTTAAGATATTTCTGACCTAAAACGACAAGCTATTATAGGTAGGTAATTGTGGTAGATTTATACGGACAGAGGTAAAATGAGGGCGACCGGCAATGTGACATGCGGGTGGTGTGCTAGACCTATTTTATGCTGACAGGCTGACCAATCAACATTGAGCTATGCTGCGCTGTGCTGTTCTCAGCTAAGCTGCCTATGTATTGAACAAAGCGCAGCGCAGAAGTGTTTGTTTGTTTCTTCATTATAATCTAAGAGGAGCGATTCGACTAAATAGAGCATAGCACAACATAGCTCTGTGTTGATTGGTCACCCTTAGCGTTTGTAATAGCTACTACCCCTAAAGCGTTAAAACCTATAGTGATCTGCACGTCTGCGTTGCTCTTTAAAGTTTGCATATTATTTAATTTTTATTCAAAAGTATTTTTAACTAATTAATGCTTTGAACAGGTTGCCAAAGTAAAGAGCTTTTATTGAAAAGAAAAATAGACAAATCTCTCTATGTATGGCCGTGCTCTAGCTGTATATAAAAGACTGCGAAAGCCATAGTAATCAAAGTAAGCCTAATGAAATTAAATTTGAACCATAAGCAATATTTTTTATTAAATTCAATTTAAAAAAAAAACGTACTTTAGTGGTCAACTAGTTAAGTAGTACAACCGTATAGATAAATAGCTGCGTACTGTACCGGAAATGCATGGTATTTTTCAAACATGATTGGACTGGACTATGTATAAAAAACTGCAATTTTTTTTTTTTATTCGATGACAAGATAGTCCTTGACTGCGATCTCACCTGATGGTAAGTGACGATGCAGTCTAAGATGGTAGCGGACTAACTTGGAAGGGGTACGGCAGTGAACATTCAACCCATACCCCTAATTGGTTTCTACACGCCATCGTGCCGGAACGCTAAATCGCTTGGCGGCACGTCTTTGACGGTAGGGTGGTAACTAGCCACGGCCAACGAAAGCCTCCCACCAGACCAGACCAGAGACAATTCAGAAATTATAAATTCCCGAATTGACCCCGCCGGGAATCGAACCCGAGACCTCCCAGTTTTAATACCACAGCGCTCACCACTGCGCCACGGAGGTCGTCAAAAAATGGTAGTGTAAAATAAAACCATACGCATAATCGGCTACACGCCATCGTACCGGCACGTCTTTGACGGTAGAATGGTAACTAGCCACGGCCAAAGCCAGTCATTATTTATTCAAATTCAAATGACACGTCATGATTCTACCACCGGTCGGAAAGCGGATTCTGCTGAGAAGAGACGGCAAGAAACTCAGCAGTTGCTCTTTTCAAAATAATCATTTTACAATATTATTATACAGCTGATGATGATGATGATTAAATACAGCTATTACATTGTAATAAGTTTTATCTACTCCAGCATCGAAAAGTTCCAATTTCGATTTTGACAGCTGAATCGAAATGAACCCTCTTTCGGTTTTGCTTCTCATTTCGATGCAGCTCGTTGTATGGGAGCTGAATCGAAATGGTTATCTTCTTAAAATAGGATACCTAAAGCTAAGGCTCTGAGTACTGGCACTTTTGTACCGTTCATACGACAGAGGCGCCACAGGCGGCTGGTGGCAGCTTACGGAGTAATTTTTTGTTACTTTATTGAGCAGGCGTATTTTGTTAATAATTTTATCTACTCCAGCATCGAAAAGTTCCAATTTCGAATTTGACAGCTGAATCGAAATGAACCCTCTTTCGGTTTTGCTTCTCATTTCGATGCAGCTCGTTGTATGGGAGCTGAATCGAAATGGTTATCTTCTTAAAATAGGATACCTAAAGCTAAGGCTCTGAGTTCTGGCACTTTTGTACCGTTCATATGACAGAGGCGCCACAGGCGGCTGGTGGCGGCTTACGGAGTTACTTTTTGTTGATAGAGGCGCCACAGGCAGCTGGTGGCGGCTTACGGAGTTACTTTTTGTTAATTTATTGAGCCTACGGCGTATTTTGTTAATTATTTTATTTTCCTTGTCGTAGATAAAATCTTGTATGCAACTGAACGTAATTAGTCATTTTAATTCTCGTACTATCCTATTTTGATACTCGGCAAGCCTCGTATCAAAAAACAGCACTCGAATTAAAATGATCCTCATTACGATGCAGTTGCATAAATAGCTATTATTTTCCTTGTCGTAGATAAAATCTTGTATGCAACTGAACGTAATTAGTCATTTTAATTCTCGTACTATCCTATTTTGATACTCGGCAAGCCTCGTATCAAAAAACAGCACTCGAATTAAAATGACCCTCATTACGATGCAGTTGCATAAATAGCTATTTTATACTAAGTATCTTGTGGGCAGCCGGATTCCATGCCGATTTAACCCATGCAACTTTTTTAGAATAGAATAGAATATAATATTTCCACAATGAGGTGAGGTTCCAAAAAAAGCGTAGGTACTACAATTCAATTCATGTTGAGACGGGCAGACAGAAAGCAGCCCCATTCCCGCTGGTGGCACCCGGTTTAAATAAGGGTTTACGACCTCATACTTTGTCAAATGTTTTTATTTGTAGAGCTCCGGCGCCGCAACGACTTCTTGGCGATACCGGGCGAGTTCCGCTAAATATAAATCTTGGCAATATCGCATCGCTAACACGCGCTTATGTGCAGTCAGAAAGCTATGATGGATAGATACGCGTATTACTTTACCACCCTCCTAGTTATGAGACCATAATATGTAAGTAGGTACGAGGTACCTACTGACTGACTGAGGGCAGAGCCTTATTTCCTTTCCATCAATCACCAATTCTTTTAATATGGTATGGGTTATTTTATTAATAAAGCGACGGTCTCCTCGCGGACACTCAAGAAAGCACTGACGAGACATCGTAAGCTCAGAGATGAGAAGCGAATAAACTCAAAAAATTGGAAAGTACAAGATCATGCAAAGTATCCTAGAATATAATATATAAGGAAACGCGGACCCCACCTAGTGGGATAACGATCAGTCGATGAAGAGAATACGATGATAGATACCATGGTCCTTTAGACCCTTTCACTTCCCTTCCTAGACTCTACAAAAATTACGATGATGATTGTAATGATTATTAAATATTATCAGATGCTAGCGACAAATAACGCGACTTACGTGTTTAACGTGCTCTCCAAGGCATGGAGAACTCGAAAGGTCCAATCTCGTTTCTTAAAATTAACGCGACTTACGTGTTTTCACGTGCTCTCCAAGGCATGGAGAACTCGAAAGGTCCAATCTCGTTTCTTAAAATTCGGTCACCTATCCAGTCAACGACTTGGGTGGTGTTGCTTACCTAGTGCAATCGCTGGTAAACGCTGTCGCCATAGACTACACGATGTCCCTGACACGAGCAAGAATTTCTTCCCAATCTCCATTCTTGATGGCTGCATGGTTTAATAGTAGGTATTAGGTAAGTGTCTAGTACAAATTGACCTGCCCATGTAATAAATCGATTATCTACTAATATTTTTTCTAGAAACATAAGCTGCGGAGCAAACTTAGTGGGAAGTCCGAGATAAGTGGCTTTGTATTAGGGCCGAGAAAAATATGATGTTGTTATGAGAGCGGTTCGGTATTGGATCAGCTGCCGCTGTAACGAGGATTGCTTTCATTCCACGCTCTGAAAATTACTTTGCGAACATAGGGCACTTATTGATTTACTGCTCGAAAGATAGAACTATAGGATACTCTATATTCGTTACCAAAAAGTGCAGAATACAGTTATGTAACACAAATAGAAATATTGTATACTGGTTGCCTATATTAAACTGAAAATTAGTTCATTAGTCATTCCCAATCTTCACCAAATCCAAAGTTTTATCATATCTACTAATATTATAAATGCGAAAGTGTTTGTATGTTTGCCCTTCAATCACGTGATTTTTTGCATGGATACCAATAGTTGAGGACCTGGAGAGTAACATTGGCTACTTTTTATCCCGGAAAATCAAAGAATTCCCGAGGGATTTTAAACTAAATCCACTCAGACGAAGTCGCGGGCATAGTATCCAATAAATAGCCTAAACCAGGTTTTTTTTAGTTTTGTGACTAATGCCCGTTTTCACCAACCACACAATCATCCCCTAATACGTAGGAGTGTCTTTACGTATCCTCAATTATCTTACCCAGTGCCATTTTCATTTCATATGCTACAAAATATGCAACTTACACTACGTGTAATACCTAACTTAGAAAAAACAGATTTATCTCCTTAACTAATGGTAATAAACCCTACTTAGCCGTGATAGTTTTCCTTTAAAATTCATTATATATACTACTGCTGTGAATTTTTTCTTGGTTCCTTTATACAACTATTTAGCTGGCAGAGGGCACACTTGACTAATAAAATTTAGCACTTTAAAATATCATATTTCACAAACGGATCCCTGAATTGAAAAATGGTGTTTCCACACCCACAATATTTTTGAAAGACCTATTCAACGACATCCCACACTATGGGATAGACGAGAAAAAAAATCATCCCCACTTTACATGTAGGAGAGGTAAAATTGGGAAAAAAATATTTTTCACAATTTTATTTCACCACTTTGTCGGCGTGATTGATATTTATACTCTTGTCATATTACAGATTTCTAGTAATACAAGTGAAAAGTGCCACGGGTGAGGATTGAACGTCGATTTGATCAGCTTTCAGCCCGCGCCTTTATCGTTGCGCTATTGAGATTCTCTATTTATCTAGCAGCCTCTTCATTCATCCGATGTCAAGCGCAAAATGATATACGCCACGTCATACATTATTTGGAACACGTTATGCAAAATCCTGGCTAGTTTTTACACACGACTTTTAAAATATTTCATTCACCGACACGTATGTAGGCGGCACAGAGAATGAAAAAATACCTGCCGTGGCATTGAGTGGCGCGCTAAAAATGTGTCAAAAACGTCAAGTCCGCGATACGGCGACATTGACATAGTCTGCGGCCTTTAGGCTTCCTGCTGTTAGGTTCGGACTGCACGCAGACCGGTTCCGGCTAACCGGCTCCGGGTCCTTAAAGTTTTGGAACGTAGTTCCTTATCGCGCGATGCGAAAGGGGACTAGACGTAAAAAATTAAGACTAAATTGAACCGACACTTTTTTGAATGTCAATTTGGCATTGTGTTCAATATTTTCACACTACAATATTAGATCTCCGTAGCCTTGTGGTTTCTACAGTCGCATAAAGATCGATGGTTCGAATCCCAGCTCGACAGACTGAATTTTCTATTTTCAATTTTATTTTAAATAATTTCTACATGTGGAATTTTTCCCTAATTTTTTATTTTTATTGTTAATTTATTATTAAAAGGAACTTCGTTCCAACCGAGTGTTCCACGACACTCACGCATTTTTTTTTAATATTAATATCCTTAGTCCTTACTAATATTATAAATGCGAGTGTGGTGTTTTGTTGGTTTCTTTCAAATTTCAATCACGCAGCAACGGATCAACGTGATTTTTGCATGGGTATAGTTGAGGATTGCGAGTGATTTAGACTCCCGGAAAAAAAGGGACGTGGACAGTCGCGGTCAAAAGCTAGTGAATAGTAATATAATTATAATGTTATGTAAGTTACTATCCGAAACTACTCATCTGATTTCAAATATTTTCTCACCAATATAATAGAATTTCAATTTAATTCCATTCAAAAAGCTATTGTATACTATAATTATATACTACCTTCTTCTTCTTCTTATTCGTTCACTCTTGGCAGAGTGGTCGTGGCTATGACTTGGCCTTCACAGCAGCTCTTACGATCTCCTTCCAGCGATTTCTGTTGGTGGCATCACGAGAACACTCGGAGACGGATAAATTTGTGGCGGAGCGGATTGAATCCGTCCACCTAGTAGGGGAGCGACCACGTGGACGTGTGCCCTCGACTCGACCTTGTACAACGAGGTGTTCGATGGTACCAGTCTTCCTAGTGATATGCCCAAAGAACTTAAGGATTCGCAGTTGTACAAGCGACGAAAGCCTTTGCGTTATTTTCAGCTCTTTGAGTATGGAGACGTTTGTTCGATGCGCTGTCCAGCTTATTCTTAGTAGGCGTCTCCAGCACCACATTTCCAGGGCGTCGATTTTACGTCGGTCAACTTGTCTTAGGGTCCATGTTTCAGCCGCATATAGAAATATCGGGAAGACAAGACATTTCATTAGACGAACCTTTGTATTTTTCGTAATTCTTTTGTCCTTCCAGATTTTCGATAGCTTCTCGACGGCTGATCTGGTCACGGCACAGCGTCGTTTAATTTCGCTCTCGCAACTCCCGTTATTAGTGATAGCGGAACCAAGATAAATGTAGTTGGTGACAACCTCACAGTTATTGATATGAGTTATCTCGGGTCTGTTATTAGTTTTCCTATCAACTATCAACTACAACTATATACTACCTACCCCGTTCAAATAAAAGAAATTTTCGTGGAGACCATTTTTGCAACGTAAGTTAACGAAGAAACGGTCGAGCCTTTGGTCGAGCGAATGAGTTTCTTACGAACGCTGCCATAAATCGGTAAGAGGAATATTAGGAATGTTATCTATAGAAAACTAGAGCTTAAAGACTTGTAAAAAAGCCCGCGAGGCTATAATTATTTATTATTATATGTCAAGGTTAATTATTCACAAATTGATGAAACATCAAAATATATTATATTTAATATTAATATAAGACGTAATTTAACGAAAATTATTAAGTAATTTAAGTAAACAATGTTAAAATTCTTAACAAAATGAATGATCCCAACAGCTCTAGTAATAAAATATTTTGTGAGTTTCGCTCACACGAGTCCGTTCTTATCACGCCCACTTTTTATCTTATCAAGTGAGTCGTTTTATAGAAGCGGAGGCTGCTACGTTTGGCCTTCCGGCTTGTGAACCCCGCGTGGGCGTGGCTAATGACAATCGGGGTTTTAAGTAATGTACATGCAAAATATTTCTGTCGCTATTAAGAGGTTAAAGGAGGTTAATTAATGTTACTAGCCATACTAGAAAGTACTTCCGTAGCATAGTGATACTAATCGTTTTGAAGCGATTCTTTTTGACGAACGTTTATGATCGCCAGTTGAGATTTTTAAGGAGAAAAATTGAAGTAAATAATGATGAAACACAACTTGAGGCTTGGGCAGCGCGTAATTCAATATTCCGAAATTTTAATGATTTGCGTTTTGTGTCTACATTTTGCGCATTGAACGGTTTTACGTATTAAGATTTTTGTTTCAAATATGTATGCGAATAATTTTTTGCGCATTGGACATTCTGCGACATTATAGACGATTCTCATCCGTATGAGTCAGCGTGTACCATAGTCCATAACCCTTCTCTGAAAGGAGACCTGTACTCACTGCTCAGTAGTGGGCCGTTTTGGGCTGCTGATGATGATGAGTCAGCTATACAGAATTTCCCTTAACACTTTACGCCTTTTACTTTACAATAATTGACTACTCAACTCCCTTAAACTACGTAACCAATATCTTACCTATAACATTTTCTAAAACCCAGATTCCAAAAAGTTATCATTTTATGCTAACTCGAACGAAAAGCTAAGCGAACTCAGCGTGCTGTCTTCTATAATTTTCAATGTAGCACGTAACTTAGCTTCGTGAAGTCCGAGCCTTACACTTACAAATAACAATTATTTCCTGACGTCTATGTCCTCCTTTTATTTCGCAACGCGCCGCCGCGCGGAACGTTTGCCAACGCCGTGTTTTTGTTTCCAACAATTTGGGGAGTTGTGAAATGAATTCTCGATATCTCTGGCCTTATGCTCGTATTATTGCAATGGGAAACATAAAAGGGAACAAATGTTTCCTGTGTTTGTTTTTGTTACTACTAAATTTTACTTAAATTTAATCTGTGACAAACGACTTTATATCAATAGTCCGTTTGGCTTATCGCTTTAAATCATGATTTAAAGCGTTTCATGGTTTAACGAGTTTTTTTGATGATTTTTCTGATGTTAAATTGAACATTTGTAGATAACAATATTTCCGTTTATAAACCGTTTGTTATCCCCGTTCTTGACACGATGATTTGACGGTTAGGTTTACTAAGTTTCCTTAATTTTTTGCCGATTACCGATTTTTGCCTTTTGCTTTATCCTACCATCCTTCGATTAGTATGAGTTTATATCGATATTCTGGCTACTTTGGTTACACAATCTCTGAATACACAATCACACATACACAATATTTAAACACAGACGCACACACGCTCATAATTGGGTATTTGACTGTTGTCAAAATTTTGATATTCAGTAATTTTAATCGAAAATATAACATGTACTTACCTAAGTAAGAATAACTAAAAATAGAAAATAAATCGGTCAAAAAATAAATCAGTTATTTAAGCTGTTGTACTGTGGCTGCAATATGTGTTTGTTACTAAAACGATATTTTCTATGGAGCGTGTATGGAGCTGTTGACTTGTGAGTTGTGACATCACACTTCAGTAGCGCTCTCTCTGTTTAACAGGAAACTTTAAAGCTCTATATTTCAGAGACTAGTTAATCTTAACTTACTTAACTTTGTTAAGATCTATTTAAAAAGGTAAAAGGGCATTGTGTTATAATATTTGAAAACGTTATTTTAAATAAATAAAAAAAAAATCAGTCAAATACCCAATTACACAAGCTCTAAACTATGACAGGTCTAAAATCTCGTGCTATTAAAGTCCCTGCGGAAAAAGATAGCATTAGATTTGGCTTGTCAATTTAGTTTAGCTTAGAGTGTACAACGGAATTAGCCGCAATATCTCAGTTTACTTATCTGTGACAAGTGCTGCAGAGCGGCCGCCATGAATATTTCAGCATGATTTGAAACACAGTTCCACTACACCCCACCTAGCTACTAGCTATACCTACAGAGAGGTTGGTTAGGTACACAGAAAAAACAGATTTCTTAATATGATATATATTTAGTTAAATCAAAGCGATTATCTTTAATCCAAGAAACATTTTCTCCATATAGACGTGAGACAATATTTTCTTGCCAATAGAAAAAAAATGCTCTTAAATATATTTTCTCAAAGTAAGATATTAGTTATCAAACCAAAAAAAACAAATTGCATAAAGCATTCACACATTAATCGGAGTAAAAAAATATTCTCAAATCAAATATTTTTCTCTTGACGCTAAACTAAACTTAGTTTTCGACCAAGTTTCATTTTCTCACGCTGAATATAAGTATATTTTACTTGAAAGAAAAAAAATCACAAGAAATTTCATTTACTTGATTCAATTAATCCCTTTTTTCCGTGTTTAAATATCTAGTGCGTACATATTACTTATATACCTACCTAACATTCAGAGACAGTAATCCTACTTGGAACTTATCCTATCCTATCCTACTGATATGTTATAGGTAGTACCTATATAAGATGGTGCCCGCGACTTCATCCGCGTGGATTTTTGACTCTCGCGGGAGTTCTTTAATGTTCTGGGATAAAAAATAGCCTATGTGCTATTCTGATGTATTAGCTTGTGAAGTTTGTGTACGTTGTGAACCACGCAGTAACGAACGGATCGACGTGATTTTTCTTTTAGTAGGTATGGGTTTTTTGTATAACTCTATAAAAAATAATTTTTATAGAAAATCACAAAAACCTTAAAAATAAAATTTTTGTACCCTCACAAATAAAATAAACCAAGAACTAGAGAAGTATAGAAGTTATAAGTTATAGCCTCCTTATAGTCAGGTTTCTATCTATTCGTAAGTTCGGTTTAATCGTACAATTTTCATACCTAAGTATAATATATTAAATCTAGAAGGTATGGTAAATGGTAATACTTCAAAGTACATAATATATTAGTTACCTATCCTAAAGTACATGATCCTCTAAGTCGAAGTGTCGAAAAGCAAATATCCTGTAATCTGTGGGGGATCACGCTTCATAACGGTCCGCGCAAATCCCTTTAACAGAGAATAGAGACCGGTTGATACGCTAACCCGCGGCTTATCTCCCCGCTGCAGGGCGCAGCTATGATTCCAAGCTGTCGTGGAACAACTATTAGTCTACTATGATGCTTATTTCTGTTTAAAAACGAAGGATGCTAACAACTCTCTTAAGATATATATATCCCCATGTTTCAATGCTCATGTTGAATATGTGATGTGAATTGTGATTCGAGGCCGTATCTAAGGAAGTAGGTAAACTCATCATCATCATCATTTAAATTTTCATCATCTTTAGCAACCCATCAACGGCTCGCTACTGAGCGCAGGTCTCCTCTCAGAGAAGGGTTATAGGCCATAGTCCACGACGCTGGCCCAATGCGAAGTGGCGGACTTCACACACCTTCGAGAACATTATGAACTCTCAGATGTGCAGGTTTCCTCACGATGTTTTCCTTCACCGTTGAAGCAAGCGATATTTAATTGCTTAAACGCATTTGACTCTGAAAAGTCAGAGGTGCGTACCCGGGATCGAACCTGTGAACCCCGGAAAAGGAGACCACAGTCCAAACCACTAGGCTATCACTGCTTAAGTAGGTAACTACTACTTCATAATTCCATGGCAGTATCATACATAGTACATGACCAGTTCGTGTCCTCTGATAGGGTAAAATGTGTCTGTCTGTTTGTGCGTGTGTTGCATCCTAACGCCCAAACGCATGGACTGCCGCAGTCAACATCGACGGCGTACGTAATATATTCCATATTATGTCGGGGGGTGATTTTTTAGTCATTAAAATTAGCGCGTCAATACATTTGGCAGGAAAATGCGGCTGGGGAGATATAAAGCGAAGACCAGAACTTATAAACCAACGTTTCTCGCTAAAATGTGCCCAGTAGTAGAGAGTAGTTGAGAGAGCTGTCGTGTGTTATATCCAGCGATCGTGTCTATTTGTGGAAGGAGCTGATCTTTGCAGTATAGTGTCCTTTATTTTTGTCGGCGTACGCTCGAATACACTCAGATAAAAGGCTCGAGGACGTTTCTTACTGAGTATTACCAAACAATTGCTTTTACGAGGACAATGCATTCGTTTACGGTAAAGAAAACCTTATTCCTACTTTGTTCTACTGTATAGTAAGTAAGTAGTTAGTAGTTGAAGTATTGTAGGCTTTTGTTGCTATGGCCGGACAGTTGTCACTAAAGAATCTTGAGGAGTAGGCTGCATCCACATCAGTTATATTAAATTAAGCTTGCTATTCCTTACGTATTAAGAACTCCATAATATATTGAAAAACGTATCTAACTATCTATCATATTATCACTCTGGTCTCTCAGTAAGTGCCCATTTCACTACCATCGAGCATTGAATTATTATGTACTACACTAGCGGCACGCTATGATGGCCGGTTTGACACATTACAATAGTGATGTGGAATGTCAATTTATTCTCGAACAAAAAACAATTAAGTTTTGTTTTTGTACCTGATTAAATAGGTTTAATAAAACAAAAATGTATATGTTTATTTAATTTATTTGAACGAACTGAATATTTGAATGAAAATGAATATACATACTTTATATGCACACAAGAAACATATGAATACAAAAGATACCAAAAAAGGTGCCACAAAAGGCCATAATTAATCAGATTCGTCCATACTACTATTTTCACTGTCGTCACTGCTATCATCACCTACATTAATAATTATATGTTCGTTTTCTATAATATTATCTATTTTCACATCTCTTTCATAATCTTCCCTTATTAATTTAACAGTTCTATTCACAACCTTTTCCCAGTCTCCTTTAGTCACATGTTCACAAGCTTCTTCTAATAATTTTAGCATTTTTTTTGTGGTAAATGGGGGTTCTGTATTGTGTCTTGCAGCATATCCCTTAATTTGAGCCCACACCAACTCAATCGCATTATACTCACAATGGTAAGGCGGTAACCGTATAACTCTGTGCCCATGTTCTAATGCTATTTCGTCAATGACGTATCGGATCTTGGTTGGTTTGTTTTCTTTTAAAAGACGTACTAATTCCGCTTTTAACATATTCATGTTTGCATCTACGCCATTTTTACGAAGCCATGCGACGATATCAGCTTTCTTTTGGGATTGGGCAGGTGGCTTGTCAATTTGCATCGAGTGGTATGGGGCGTTCTCCATAATTATAATAGATGGTTCAGGGAGGCTACACAACATTGAGGTAAACCATTCAGTAAACTTTTCTCCATTCATGTCTTCATGATAGTCTCCAGTGGTTTTTGACGCAAAAGCCATGAGAGAACCTTCGACAAACCCGTTGATGGTTCCGGCGTGACAAATTATAAGTCGCGATCCTTTTCCTACAGGAACTTTGGAAGTAGATGCTGCTGTGTCATCGTTCCAAGAACGGCCTACAGTATGGTTAGCATTAAGCCATGTTTCATCCAAGAACACAACATTTTGCCAATTTTTGATTTCTTTCACTTGCCGTAAAAAAGTATACCTTGCCATCGCTATATCAAATCTTTCCATCAATATTTTGCGTTTGTTACATTTTTTGTATCGAAATCCAATGGTCTTCAAAATCTTCGTTAAAGAACTTTCCCCACCGAAGAATAATCCAGCTTCCTTCAGTGAATGCACCAACTTTTTTCTTGTTGGATACTCCTTCTGTAAATAGTAGCCGTAAACATGTCTTCGGATAGCATCGGCATCAAAGCTATCGATGCCTACGACTGGTTTTGCTCGTTTTCTCTTTTTTGGTGTGTGAAGTTTATTTTCTTCTGTGCCAGTCTCGCCATATTTTTTTTTAGTTATCCGTCTAACAGTTCGTTGTCCAATATTAAGCGCATCAGCTACGCGTTCAACCACTGACGTTATAGGTAAAATTGGCCCTCCATTTTGAGCTTCACGATCGAAATAGTTACGAAGGCGTATTACGAACTCACGTGTCTGACTATTTAGAACAGTTCTCTGCGTACGTTCGGTCATATCGACGAAATCCACAACAAAGGGCTTGAACAGAGTCCAAATTAACGAGCAAGGGTCAACAGTAATGCAGTATCAATATTTGAAATCCAAAGCCAGGTCAAAACTATATCACAATCGCATTGCACTGACAGTTTATACTTTTCGAAGCAACGTCAATTCGAAACTGCTTTGTTTTGCATTGAGCATTGACGCGAGTTTGCCGGAGGTAGTAGTTGTGCTAGCCAGCGATCCTATGTGACGATCGTATTAGATTCCATTTTTAAAAATTTTCAATTTAGAAAACCAAATGCCGAGTTGTGGTATATATCATATAAAAATAAAAATTTTACCTTTTGTATGAAACAGCTGATATTTTTTTTGCGATTTCAGAGGTTTGTCCACATAGTGAAAATTGTTCATATTCACAAGTACATTCACCCCTTAAATGGTGCAAACTGATTTTTCTACACTTGTATACATTTTAGAAATCAATTTAATAAATAAATTTTGAGTCCTAAACCTAAAACTACATTCGATAAAATTTATGAATCTCTGCACATCACTATCGTCAATAAAGTAATACAATTATTTCCTTCAAAGTCGTTATCAATTAATACGGAACTTCATGAGCGGACAAACGTCAAACCGGCCATCATAGCGTGCCGCTAGTTTAAGTCACGTTTTACCAAGGAATAAATTGGGCGTTCTGCCAAACTTTGTATTGAACTTGATACTGTCAAAATATGAAAACGCTCGGATAAGACTTCCGTTCGTGAAATTGGCCCTACGTGTAAAACCACAAAAATAGGTTCGTTTCTAGAGCGTCTCTACAAAATTTAAGTAACATAGATTGGTTAATATTCAAATTGAGTAGTTTTTATTTAAGTACGAAGAAACACTTCAGGATGATTTTCAGGATATTTAGCGTAATTTGCTTCAAAGTATCTCATAAGGTTTCGCCAGCGTTAGCAATGCAATGCAATGAAATGTAAAATGTTGAACATGAAAGCTAATATACTTACACCATTTCGTTCAATAAGTACCAAATTAAAATTACGTTATTATCGGCGTGTTTGGTGGTACATCTATTATATAAAAGAAAGTGGTGTTAGTTACACTATTTATAACTCAAGAACGGATGAACCGATTTGGCTGAAAATTGGTGGAGAGGTAGCTTAGAACCAGGAGACGGACATAGGATACTTTAAAAAAAAAAACAGAACAGCGGATACTTACACCATTTCGTTCAATAAGTACCAAATTAAAATTACGTTATTATCGGCGTGTTTGGTGGTACATCTATATATATATAAAAGAAAGTGGTGTTAGTTACACTATTTATAACTCAAGAACGGATGAACCGATTTGGCTGAAAATTGGTGGAGAGGTAGCTTAGAACCAGGAGACGGACATAGGATACTTTAAAAAAAAAAAACAGAACAGCGGATTGATGCGATTTTTTGCATGGGTATAGTAATGGATGTAGTAGTGGTTCCTCAGACCGGGAGAGCTACTGTTTATCTCGGATAATGAAAGAGTTCCCGCGGGATTTTTAAAAACTTATTCCATGCGGACGAAGTCGCGGGCATCAGCTAGTACTTAATAGTTTTTGTGTCAAGTAGGTAATGCTCTCTAGTGGGTGCCGTGGCTAGAAGCTAGTGACCACCTTACTGTCAAAGACATAAAAATAAATTTAAAACTGAAATCAACTATAAGTACCTACATATTTATCACCGCAAGATCGTCACAATACACTTAAAATCGCGTACACATCAGAGAATGTCACATTAATTCATCAAGTGTGTTTTGTTTATTCAAAAATTCAGTAGAGACAAGACTTGCTTGTGGCGAATTCACGACCTTTTTAAAAATTAACCGGGACACGTTCAGGAATTCTAGCGATGCTTTTAAATAACGAAGACATTTGGTAATGTATATTTTAATGGAAAAACTGGGTTGGCAACGGCAACCGAACACGATGTATTACGAGCGTAGCTAGGCTGTGGCAATCCCACCGGATTCGTTTTACTTCCTTCCCGCGTAAAACTGATATGAGTCACATTATAGCATTTGCGACATTATATGCGACATGTATAAGATATTTTCCCAGCAGAAGCAAGATTCGAAAAGTATTTTTATGTTTTCAAAATACGAGATTCTAGCCAAAAAATACCAAAAGGAGGATAGGTACGAGGCTAAAACCTACGAGTAGATTTCAGCTATACCTAACCTACCTATACTTCTTCCAATGTTACCTACATTTTACATTTGACAATCTCGGTCGCTATCTGTCATGTCCATACGACATCGGCGCTGTCAGCTTGACAGTTTTCTGTGGGAGATGACAGCTCGATATTCGTGCTTATTATTTGCTTAATTTGCCAGCTTTCAAATCTTAGTAAAACATTTTTATACAATAATCAATACTAATTTTTGCTCGCGACTTCGTCTACGTAGATAGACTTAGTTGCTTAAAATCCCGCGAGAACCGTTTGTTTTTCCGGGATAAACTTCACTCACTTTCCAGGTCTTCAACTATACCTTCCCATTCAAAAATTGCGTCGATCCGTTTCTCTTTTGCTGCGTGATAGAAGGACAAACCAACAAAAGCAACGCACTTCGCGTTTATATTATTAAGAGTTTTTGTTCGCAGCTTCGCTCACGTTAAGTTCGATTTTGTACAAACCCAAATTTTACCCCCTTAGGAGTTGAATTTTCAAAAATCCTTTCTTTGCGGATGTAAAGCGATTTGTGTGCCAAATTTCAGCCCGATCCATCCAGTCCTTTGAGTATATAAATATACTCAAAGATCCAGTGGTTTGAGCTGTGCATTGATAGATCAGTCAGTCAGTCACCTTTTCCTTTTAAGTACTTATTATGTATTTAGAATAGTAAAGTAGTGAAGATTATTTAACAATATTTTACCACTGATGTTATCTTCTGTGTGATATTTGCCAACTAATAGAAAGGAGCGAGTTATTCTAGAGAGCTGTACAAACACAAGTTTTCACATTTAATTTATATTTATTGTCTAGAGAACTATGTTTTCCTAGCGTTTCGTTCAGGAGACTCGCGAGTCGCTACGCTTGATGCTCCCACTGGCAATACATTGTATGAGCACATTCTATACCTAGCTGTTCTCATACTAGAAGATTGTACATTTTATAAAATAATGTTTGCACTTAACTAGCTGCCCAATCCGTTTACATCTTCGCATACAAACGTAAAAGTTAGATTACTCTACTATTTGTTATTAATTTATTATACGACCAAAATTACTTTATTTTGCATGGTTACATTAATTTTGTAGCTATTTATAAGGAACACGTTTTAGTGCGCTTGTTTTAAGTATGATTTACCAAAATATTTCACGCAAAACTTGGTGACATATTTCCACTTGTGCTTGTAAGCATTTTAGCTTGAAATCGAGTTAATAGGCAACTTCTATCTACTTACCGTGTGATTGCACTCAAGCGCTACTTTAATATTTAATTAGGAAAAATTAAACCCACTTCAATATGACCGAAATAAAGAGTAACTGAAAAGGGAAAAGTGTCCATTTCTTGAAAACTACTGAACCGATTTTGATGAAACTTTTACTGTTCCCTTAGTTGAAGTAAATAAAAAAGAACGATCGCGATCCGATTAATAGTTTCGGAGAAATGCATGGTAAACATACATGTTACTTATATACATACACCTATATTTTATACCTATAGTTGTTTGGAAGCCCTAATAGATTATCATTATATGTTTGCAGCTCCAATATATTACACACATACATACGTGTCGAATTGGTAACCTCCTTTTTTTGAAGTCGGTTAAAAAAAGCCACTGTTCGTCCTAGTGGCGGTAAGCACTCTTAGAATGCAATTTCAAACATTCAAAAATAAATGTTTACATAGCTGCATAAACTGTATTAGTGGCGCCGTAATGTGTACTCATGTTACACTGTCGAATTAACAATTGGTAGGTACTATTGTATTGTATTTATACAAGTGCCGTTTATAAATAGCTAACGAGCTCTTCGGCGCAGCATGCGTTGCGATTAGGGCTTGCAAATATTCGAAAATTTTGGTATTCGAATATTCGACTTTTTTTCGGGTATTATTCGAATTATTCGAATAATATTCGAATAATTAAAAAAAAAACAAAAGATGTTATAATAATCATGTTTTTAACTGCCAATCTCTTACTTTGATTCTAATATCTTTGAACCAAAACAAAATTTTACTTAAAAATTAAAGAACTGTTTGGAATTTGACTGTTATGGCACTAATTCAGTCCTCCAAAAAATATAAAAAGTTGTTGTTTAACAAGACAACCACAATATAACACAGTCTTATACACCGAGATATGAGTGTGAATATTGTAATAATATTTATATATCAATAAAATCAAATAATCAATTACAAAAAAAAACAACTTGCTTAAAATCTTTTATCATGTAACTAGAAATAAAGTACTAAATTCTAAACATTATTTTTGGTTCTTCGTACTACTTACTTCGTATTACTTACAAATCTTAAAAGATTTAAAAGAAAGATTTTCAACGTCGATAGAATACAATTAAGTAATAATTCAGTATTAGAAATTATGAATTTGGACCTACCTAGCTGGACTGTGTGTCCCAAGTATATTATTTACTCGTGCACAATGTCAAGTGCAATATTCTTAACGAGGGTGGAGTGCAGCATGAGCATTGGACATGATTTTCATCTTGCTCATGTTCATCTTTAGGCCCAACGCTGAGAAACCGTGCTGAGATCGTTGAGCACTGTATTGAGGTCGCTCAGAGTCTCTGCCATAACGACTATGTCATTAGCAAATCGCAAGTGAGTGATGTACTCACTGTTTATGTTGTTGCCAAGTCCGTTCCAATCCAGAAGCTTAAAGACGTCCTCCAATGCAGCACTAAATAGTTTTGGGGAGATTGCGTCTCCCTGTCACACTCCACGCTGCAAGTGGATTGACCTCGTAGTCTGGTCCTGTATACGTACTGACATAGTGGCGTTTTCATACAAGCACTTCAACACTTGGATATATCGGTAGTCAATCCGGCATCTCTGCAGCGACCTCAATAAGGCCCAAGTTTCCATCAAATCGCAGGCTTTCTCATAGTCCTCAGACGCTAAGCAAAGTGGCCGTTAATGCTCTTCCATCTTTTGTATAACCTGCCGCAGCGTATGAATGTGATCTATGGTGCCCTAGCCTTTTCGGAATCCGGTTTGTTCGGGAGGCTGGAAGTAGTCGATCCTACGAACGAGACGATTCGTAATGACTCTCGAGAACAACTTGTAAACATGACTCAGCAGATAGATGGGTCTATAATAATTCTTCAACAAGGTATTATCACCCTTTTTGAAGAACAGAACCACCACGCTCCTGTGCCATGCTTTCGGCGGATGCAGCGGCGTGATGACGGAATTGAACAATCGCTGAAAGATCTAAAGTACCGGTTTTCCACCCGCTTTCAAGAGTTCTGCAGTGACTCCATCATCACCAGTCGCCTTGGTGTTCTTGAGCTGCTTGAGCCATACTAATCTCGTATAGGCTGACGTCCGGGATATCTTCGGTATAGTGTCGGGTCAGTTTGGCTCTGGGATCAAATCCTCAACAGGAGAAAGAGATCAACAGCCGAATCCAACTCAGCTGGGCAGCATTTGGGAATCTCAGAGATGTCTTCTCGTCCGAAATCCCTCAGAGCCTGAAGACGAAAGTCTTCTAAGTCAGTAAAAGAACAGTGTGCCAGTGTTGACTTACGGATCCGAGAATTGGTCGCTAACTGTGGGCCTCATAAGAAGGCTCAGGGTCACTCAGTAGGCTATGGAGAGAGCTAAGCTCGGAGTATCCCTGCGAGATCAAATCAGAAATGAGGAGATCCGTAGGAGAACCATGATTATGAGATCAGAATCAGATCAATGTTACATTGCACTAAAATAAAATGCATTTTTGTCTTATCATCTTACTTTGGCTTATTCATACACTTACACGTACAACTAAAGAACCTTCAAGGCAAGAGTGAATAGGTATCTTCTAGGCAAGCGCGTTCCAACCTAGACCTCATCACTGCTTTCTTCTAAGCATAATTATTGTCTTCTACTTCTAAGCATAATGTTGCGCGCGGAGTTTAAAATTCATATTTTGTGCATGTCGCAGGCATTTTGTGTGATTCCGCCATTTACATACGGCGTCGTCAGTTTAGAAACACTCGCTGTTACGTAATATGCCAAAGGCAAAATAACAACTCGTTCAATTGTTTTAATTTCACTGTAGTTTTAGATGTAGTTATTGCGAATCTACGCAATTCCCAAGCACCAGGACCACGAATCTGCAGCTAAAGTTAGCTTAGGTTGGGGTTCGACATGAACAGTCAGGTGCCCGCTTAGGTTCCATTTGGCCAATATACCTTTTTTTTACGTGGGGAAATCCATCATGGATACCACCGCCCACGGGGTTACGCGACAGTTATGTCGGACTCTAACCGACTAAAACCCCACGGTGTTCCTTCTCATCGCCCGGTGACTGGGCAACGGGACCGTAATCACGTTCACGCAACCCAGCTAGCGGCGCCTGCAGAGACAGAACCTCTTCTCAAACACAGAGTTCTTCACTCATCGCTCTATCTGAGGCACACAAGGAACAAAGTGTGTCTCCCGGCCCGAGGACCTTACTCCCTCAGGCGACGGACTCCCCATATCCATCGCCTGGAGGCGATGAATTTCACTGTAGTTTTAGATGTAGTTATTGCGAATCTACGCAATTCCCAAGCACCAGGGCCACGAATCTGCCTCTTAAGTTAGGTTAGGTTGGGGTTCGACATGAACAGTCAGGGCTAAGGTAACCTAAGGGCACCCCTTAGGTTCCATTTAGCCAATATACCTAAGTGTTCACCAGACTCTTCACACACACCTGACTGTTCACACTACCACCCGACTGTTCATGTATAACCCTAACCTAACTTTAGATTTTGGCGAACATAGTACTTGTTAGGCATAAGAAACAGAACTAAATACTTCAATTTGCCGCGGCATTACATAACAGCGAGCGTTTCTAAACTGACGACGCCGTATGTAAACGGCGGAATCACACAAAATGCCTGCGACATGCACATCAATATTCAGAGTTTGGCTTTCGGAAAATTGGTCGAATATTCGAATATAGCAGATTTAATATTCGAATATTCGGACAAGAAATATTATTCGAATAATTCGAATATTCGAATATTCGAATGCAAGCCCTAGTTGCGATCCGACAACTAGAAAGTGCCGGGTTCTAAGGTGATTGATTGAATAATGACCGAGCGAAGCGAAGAACCTATACCTACAAGCTTCTTCTTCTTCTTCTTCTTCTTTATCAACCCGTCCATTGCTGGACAAAGGTCTCTTGCATGGACTTCCACAGGCTTCTAGGATGCGAGATCTGAGACAGATCTATAGATCGTATTTCTGGATCTGCTCAAGACTCAAGAGTTAAAATGAGATACTAAATATATGTTCCGAAATAAATCTGTCTCGTTTTAACTTAGTCTAGAGTTTGAGCTGAGTGAGAGTGCCATAAAGATTTTACCCTTTGTTCGGGCGAAACACTAGATTTTAGTAAAAGTCAAGGGAGCTTCCAGCTTTGTCTACCTAGTATCAAATGCCATACTGGTGAAGCCGTTTTAAGAAGTGATTAGGCGTTCTGGTAGGATGACGCACAGATGTCTATTGTGAATTTGTGATATACTTAGATTAATAAATGAAATTGATTTTTTTTCTCGAGGGCTAGTGACTATGGTGTAACCTACTGAGATGTGATAATGAAGTCTAAGATGGAAGCAAGCTAAACTGGAACCAGGCTGACCCAGCCTGGAATCGTTTTTGAAGACCTCCCATATATGAAACTACAATCTTCAATAACCACTGCGCAAGAAAGGTTGCCGTCGGTCGGCGCTAATTGGCGCCAAGAAAACCGGCCAAGTGCGAGTCGGAGCCGCACACGAAGGGCTCCGTACCATCGTTAAAGACCTCTTTTTTTCTTTTTAATTATTGTTCTTGTTGTTAAAGCGGCAATAGATACGTACATTCTGTGAAAATTTCTAGTATCTAGTATCTACATATTACGGTTCATGAGATACAGATTACAGTCCACTGACAGATGGACGGCCAGCGGAGGCTTAGTAATAGGGTCTCGTTTACACCCTTTTGGTACGGAACCCTAAAAATAAAGAGCTGAAGATAATACGACGTTTTAAAAACAAGTCAAACTTTAGAAGCTAAACTTCCTGCAACTCTTTTTATTAGTATCAACTTCGAAGCAGTGAGCGCGTTTCCTGTCTTTATATTTGAAGTTTCGCCCAAACGGGACTTGAGCATTCATCCATACATGGGAGTGTCGAAATCGATTGTTTTGAAGTTCGTAATCGTAAATCGATTGTGTTAAGGTTTGTGACCTCTGGCTGTAATAAAAGCACTAAGTTTTAATAAGAGTAAGGGCCTGTATCGGAATCGTGGAATATTGTTTTGAGATAGTTTTAGAAAGCATTTATTAATAACATTATCTGAAAACTAGATGATGCCCGCGACTTCGTCCGCGTGAATTAAGGTTTTGATTCCGGCGGGAATCCTTTATAAAAAATATAATCTATCTCCATTCCAAATTTCAGCCAAATCCGTCTAGTAGTTTTTGCGTGAAAGAGTAACAAACAAACACACACACACACACACACGCACGCACGCACGCACGCACGCACGCACGCACGCACGCACGCACGCACGCACGCGCGCGCGCGCGCGCGCACGCACGCACGCACGCACGCACGCACGCACGCACGCACGCACGCACGCACGCACGCACGCACGCACGCACGCACGCACGCACGCACGCACGCACGCACGCACGCACGCACGCACGCACGCACGCACACACACACACACACACACACACACACACACACACACACACACACACACACCAAACTTTCGCCTTTATAATATTAGTGTGATATTGTTTTACGAGTATGACAGTAATACATAGTTACAGTGCACCTCTACTACCGATGTGTATGCATACCTATTTTATCTTCTTGATCGCACACTTCATTGCTGAAGGTTGTTTCATCACATTTGTGCGCATCGATTCGCATTTTTAACCGACTTCCAAAAAGGAGGAAGTTCTTCTTCATCTTTTTCGTTTTTTTTTTCTTTCTCCGGGATTACTGGACCGATTCGCGTGATTTTTTTTTTAATCGACAGTGGATGTTTGCGAAATGGTCCCATAAAAATGTTAACCTTCAACTCCTCAAGCCTGATGCTGCAGGGATATTGCTCACCTAAAACTATGGCGATTTAGGAAATTTCGATTACGAATTGATATTGTAGGTAACAAGTATGGACTACATCATGGAGCTCCAGGTCCTAGCTCCTCAATCATAGGATACTACACTTAAAAGCTTAAAATAAAAATTCTTTTCAAAAAACCGACTTCTAACGCCACTACAAAGTATAAAAATAATTTTAGTTTGTCCACGTTTGTTGAAGTCGGGCGGGCCTAAAATACAAACTATGAAACCGACTCGCGATGCTCGCTCAACTTCTACAAACGAGTCTCTCATATTGTGTAGCGTCGCGCATATTTAAAAACAGTCATTTTCATACAGTCGTACAGTCGTAGGCATGGAAAAGCCGATTGATACACGAGTCACGACTCTATGAAAAATGACAGCTTTGTATGGACAAAATGCGCATCGATGCGCAAAGATGTGATTCCAGCCATAGACTTCCACTCTGTCTGGTCCTCGGCTGTCTTAATTGCGGTTATAAGTGGAAGAAGTGGCCGTAAGTGACTTGGCCTGGTCAGGTCAACGGTTTGGTGATCGGCCAAGTGGTGTTTTCCCTCCACCTTCCCGCACTAAGCGCTTTGCTTCCTCGTTCCTAATACGCACCGCTAAAATTTGGAATGCCCTTCCGGCTTCCGTTTTTCCGAATGACTATAACTTGGGTACCTTTAAATCAAGAGTGAATAGGCATCTTCTAGGCAAGCGCGCTCCATCTTAGGCTGCATCTTCACTTACCATCAGGTGAGATTGCAGTCAAGCGCTAGTCTATATATTTAAAAAAAAAAAAAAAAAAACCTTGCCTACATCTATAAGTGCCTAGCAAAGGTAGTAAATTATTATATTGTAGGTAGATTTAATCCAAAATCGCAACAATGTAGTTACGAGGACTGTGCCAAGAAAATTAAAAATAATTAATAATAATTTCGTACGTTTCAGTAAGTAGTTACTATTTTCACGCATTAAAGGTATGCGATGTGGAAAATGTACGAAATGATTTCAGTGAATTCGACGTGTGAAACATGGATTGTTATCGCCATACCTATCGAAACGTTTCGGCGGCTCGTCGACCGCGAGTTTGTTTTTATTTTCGCACCTTTGTGAAGCGACTGAAACTGTTTTCCCTTTTGCGCGTTTGAAAGTTATTCCTATGGGAACGTTTATTTGATTATCTCAGGCTGTTGTTGGATACGGGAGTACAGGACGCCTACCATCGTAGCTTGATAGTTACAATGTGATGACTGCAATCACATCTGAATGCCTGAAACTTTTATCACTATTAGTCCAGTAAATAAAGCATTTAACCTCGCACTAAATTTCCGATCCAATTTTAATTTTTTTTTAGGTTAAGGGTCACTTACTGACCACAAAAACACAAAAGGCTGACAGATCCAGGTGGAGCTTCGATAGCATCGAAATCGATGCTTCGATCTTAAAAAAAAAAGTTTTTGGCCGATATCTCGGAAACTATCCACTTTAGGGCAAAAGTTATTCAGACCTTTTTTGTAGAGAATAAAATCTTGCATCTTTTATTTCCTGTAAACTTTTTTGTAAAACTTACCGTTTGCGATTTATGGCCCATTTAATGAACCGGTTTTTCGTTTCGTTTCGGAACACACACACGAACCTAAAAAAAAAAAAATGGATCGGAAATTTAGTGCGAGGTTGACCAAAAAAAACGGCTTTATTTACTGGCCTATATTGGCGAAACTAAATCAGCTTGATAATCGGAAAGCTTGCATTGACAAGCCTGACAAGCGACGATTCAAACCCCAACCAGAACACTTTTGTTGTGCTCACTCTTAACTTATTTGAACTGTAGAATATTTATTATGTCCAAAATGGTTATCTAATATTTAAAAAAAACTATTTTGTGCACTTGAATCTTTCTTCTTCTTCCTTATCAACCGATAGACATCTTCCTTATCAACTGTTGAACAAAGGTCTCTTCCACAGGACTCGTTCTTGCGCCGCCTGCTTCCAGTGGCTCAGTACGACTCGTTTGATGTCGTCGGTCCACCTAGTGACAGTTATGCCATTAAAATGCTTCCAGGTGCTGGACCTTAGGACCCCAACGACTATCAGCTCTTTGAATGTGCCACGCCCGCTTCCGCTTCAGTTTCTCGACTCGCTGAGAAGCCTCGTGAGCGGATGAATAAATCATCATCATCATCATCATCATCATCATTAGCAACCCATCAACGGCTCACTACTGAGCGCAGGTCTCTCAGAGAAGGGTTATAGGCCATAGTCCACCACGCTGGCCCAATGCGAATTGGCGGACTTCACACACCTTCAAGAACATTATGAAGAACTCTCAGGTGTGCAGGTTTCCTCATGATGTTTTCCTTCACCGCTGAAGCAAGTGATATTTAATTGCTTAAACGCACTTGACTCCGAAAAGTCATAGAAGCGTACCGGGATCGAACCTGCGATCCCCCGAATAGGAGACCACAGTCCTAACCACTAGGCTATCACGGCTTAGATGGATGAATCTGTACTTAATGGGAATTAACAATAAGTTTGCTTGTCTCCAGGGCAGTGACGGACCCGCGCGATGGGCGCCGCGTGGCCCTCAAGAAGCTGCCCAATGTGTTCCAGTCGCTCGTCTCCTCCAAACGCGTCTTCCGCGAGCTCAAGATGCTCTGCTTCTTTAAACATGAAAACGTAAGTAACGGCACACTTCATACAACTTGCTGTGCTGCATGCAGGCGGTGAAGAATGAAGATCGTGTGGCGATCCTTCGAAAGAATACTAGTCCAGCCGTAGACTGCTATCGGTTAAGATGATGTTGATTGAGGATTCGAATAAATAGACAGTCAAATGCTTCAAGGAACTCCTGACCTCTGTAGGGTTTTGGGTATGGATAACATCCGATTTCCCAATTTCTTTTCTATGTAAACTCGGCTACGTACCCTCTGGACCGTTAACACTTGATGACGACAGCAAATACACTGAAAATGATTAAAGTTCGTTCCCCGTGGCAGCGCGAGCGGGGCACTGTAATTGTTTCCTAGTTTGGCTGATCATATTATTAATTATTTAATAATTGTTGTCACCTCAATGCCGTACATTATGTCCTTTCAAACTGACTGTCAAGTAGGTATATTTTCACGGATCCCACTGTCTTGCTGGACGGTTGGGTACGAACGATCCAATTCCTAGTTTCTATGTACATGATACATCTCGCTTAAACACGGTGAAGAAATCCTTACGGCCTGGAAGCTTTAATTCGCCGAATGTTGGATAAAATTATGTCTGTTACGTCTTATTCCCAGAATGTCCAATCTGTAAAAACTTGACGATGATCGATAGCAAAAATAGTGAAAATGACAAGAAGTGGCAGCGCACTGCACTGTAATTATTTCGTGATAAGAGGCGGGTTGGCTGATCAATATAATTTTAAATAAATTGTTGACACCTTAATTTTATGAAATATATTCGTCCAAACAGACAGGTAGGTATATATAGGTAGGTATCGTATCCCGCAGCCTAGTTGGACGGTTGGGTACATATTATTATTATCCAATTCCCAGTTTCTATGCAAATCCCACGCAAACACGGCGACAAACGCTACGCTACACGCTAATCGATAACGCAAACGCTGAAAATGAATAAATTATACGCCCAGCGCGTCTGTCATTAGTCCTTGATAATAATTGATAATGGACAGGTTTGCTGATCATATTATCATTTTTAATAAATGGTGACTAAGACCTTGAGCACTACCGAGTGCTAAGTGAAGTTTTAAATAAGTATTTTTTATGTAGCCTCGCTTTACAATCTGTAAAATTGAAAATGAAAAGAATTAAAAATGTCTAGTTTCACATGTGAACTCAGAGATGTGTAAAAACCACATAAACAGTGTCTAGGCGACGTTTTAGCATAGGCGTGGCGTTGCGCGGCGCGTGCGGCGTCGAGTCGCGCGTGAAACTCAAACATATGGCCAAGTATGAGAGCGTTTACAGAGAGGCGTCGGCGTCGCACGCGGCTGGCGCCGCCGACGCGGGCACCGCGGCGACGCACAGTGGATCGAAACAGCTATATGAGGGACATAGAATTTTTTGTTACAAATTCCATTAAAAAAATACTTATCGAAAGACCTTGTCATTCTGATGAATAATTGTTATTAAACGTTTTTCTCTAAAACTGATAGTTTGCCCGGAAAAATTATTTTCAGTTTTTGTTGTATGGAATGAAACAGAAACGGCTAAAATTTGGCCAAGTCTTGAGAGGTCTTGCTTTAAAACTACTTTATTCTTATTCTTTGTCTTGTTGGCTATAACTCTATGCTATCAGCTTGCACCCAAACTTGCCCGTTTAAAAGTTATAAGAATCCGAAATTAAAAAAAAAATATGATTGTTATTGATTTTATAATGTCGTGGATTATAAAATATTTGACCAAAATAATGTGGTGCATGAAAATTCTATGAATAAATATTGAAATTAACTTTAAATCACTAGTTCATCGAAGAGAAACTTATAAGTTAAGCACTTAAAAAAGGATATTTCATAGATTAAAACTGTAAATTATATTAAAATAACGTGAATTTAAACAAAGGATCTACAAAAATAAAACTTTCAAAATATAGCTTTTTTTATTTCTTTTTAACAATTCATTTTATTATGTATCTAATGTATCTCCTTAGCTAAACTGTCTTTGTTGTTGGAAACTAATTACAAACAGTGAAAAATTAGCTAATCATACTTAATATTATAAATGCGAAAGTGTGTTTGTTGGTTTGTCCTTCAATCACGTCGCAACAGAGCTACGGACCGACGTGATTTTTACATGGGTATAGTTGAGGACCCGAGAGTGACTTTTTATCCCGGAAAATCAAAGAGTTCCCGAGGTACTTTAAAAACCCACGCAGACGAAGTCGCGTGCATCAGCTTATTATTAGCAAATTTTAGCAGTTTCTGTTTCATTCCATACAACAAAAACTGAAAATATTTTTTTCCGGGCAAACTATCAGATTAAGAGAAAAACGTTTAATAACAATTATTCATCAGAATGACAAGGTCTTTCGACAAGTATTTTTTTTAAATGGAATTTGTTACAAAAAATCCTATGTACCTCATATTATAGCAGTTTCGACCCACTGTGCGTCGCCTCGGTGCCCGCCGCGCTGCCCGCCGCGGTGCCCGCCGCGACACGACGCCGCACGCGCCGCGCAAAGCCACGCCTATGCTAAAACGTCGCCTTAGTTTCTGGAGCGTCCTACATTTCATTGACTTTGGTTGGTGTTTCAAATAAAAATCCAATTCGTTTCTGTGCAGCTGGTTATACCAGGCATCTCTGTTGCAGCTTTGAGCTTTATTCTCTACGGAAAAGTCAATCCTATCTTAGTCTAACTTGTTTTAAAGATACGGGTGTAGCTTTACGGGATGGACATATTTTGCGTATTGTTTAGACTTTAGACGTATCGTATCAAAGTCGAAATGCCTAAACCTAAGCCTAGTGATGACGGCTTCAGGCTCCTTTCCGCGGGATCCGGGGTTTGTTCCCAGGCACCCATCTCTGGGTACCAAGTTATTCCATTGATCATATTCGATGACATTAGCGTCAAAGTAAAATAATCCTTGATTGTATTTATTTAAAGTCATAAATTCAATACAGCCGATTTTAATAATGGAGCATATCGTACATACGTAAACGTATAAGAGTGCACTCACGAAATTGAGCTCTAATTCAATGCTGTTATGGCTTATTTTACTTTGATTCTAATGTCATCGAATACGCTTACGATCAATGGAATAACTTTAGACAATCGCACCTCTGTCTTTACGGAGTTGTGTGCGCTTCAAGCAGTTAAAGCCTTGTTTTAACAGTAAAGGAAAACATCCTGAGAAAATGCATGCCTGAGAGTTCTCTATATAATGTTCACAGGTATATGAAGTCTGCCAATCCGTACTTGTCTAAAATGTTTGATTGTTAAATAAAAAAAATTTAGATTTTTGTAATCCATGAATTCTCTTTCATTAAGTAGATAAATTCATAATTTCATTGATTCTTGATTACTGTCATCATGGCTATTATCGTAATTAAAAATGTTCAACAATATATTTTTGCAAGATTCTGTAAAACGAAATCTTACAAGTGTTTTGTTTGCAGGTGTTATCGGCGTTAGACATCCTCCAGCCACCGAGCCTCGACTTCTTCCAAGAAATGTATCCTTTGATGTTTTACTTGTAGCATTGCGAAGAACATTTAGCACCACATTTCTGTTAATTTCCACTCCAAAAATAATTTTACTATACAAAATTCGAAATCGGTTGTAAACAAAAAGTTTGTCATCACTGCAAATCAATCATATCTTCGTTTTCTGCCAAGACATTTTGAAAACTTTGGCTCTTTCAAAGGAATAGGTACGGCGCCGCGAAAAGTAAAGTCTTATAATAATGATAACAATTTAAATTCAGCGTTTGTATACGGTTGAAATTGGTAAAATGAAAACAAAACACAAACCGCGCTGACCCGAACGTTAAAATTAATTTCATAACCTACAATCAAATGAGCGCCACTAGCCGTATTGTGATTCTTATCAAACTGCGATAGCGAAAATCGTTGTTATTGGTGATATTGAAAGTACATAACCAGTAGTCTTGCCAATAGTTAACGATCCCAGTTAATTGATAGTGAATGGTATTATTACATTGTATAATCTATATTTCCGGCTGTCAAGGGTAAATAAATAAGTTTTTCCTCGCAGAAAGGCGTAAGCACCGCGCTATGAATAGCGCATAGGACGTTCTTAGTTCTTATCGCACTGACAACATAGACTTTAACATCGATGACTGACAATGAAACTGACAATGCTACAGGTGATAAACAAAACATAAGAAAGTCGTAAGTGCCCGCTTACGTTCGTCGGTTACGCGTTTCTCCGCAACGTTACCTGCGATTTGACTGCATTTTGAGACAGCTAAGGAAAATCAGATTATATCTATCACTTTGGTGACTTTCGTGTGGTTTAAACTATTCTATAGACATAGATGTACTCCTATAAAATATAATTGACCGAGCGAAGCGAGGTCTCTGAGTTTACTAGAGCGATTTGCACTTGTCCGTCCGTCCGTCCGTCCGTCCGTCCGTCCGTCCGTCCGTCCGTCCGTCCGTCAGTCAGAGCCTTATAACTTTTGAATTACTGAGCGTAATTACTTCAAATTTAGATATAATATGTAAACCCATGGCCTCCAGCCGAAAATGGCTTAAAAAGTTATAAAAATCTTTATTTCAGGGGGCTCTCATAGAAGCGAATGCGAAGAAATTTTTTTTTATTTGCGATTCATAGGTTTTCTGTGTATCATTTTAAAGACAATTTAGAACAGAGTACAACCGTATTTTTTTTTTAATTTTTTTCCTAAAATTGACGAAATGGGGGGCTTCCAAAGTGGCGATTTAATAAGCTCGCTTGAAGACGCTCTCTGGGAAAATTTTCTATATATTTTCAAGTTCTACTTATTTTCTTACTTCACTTGTATCCTGTACTTGAACAACAAATACTAAAATTATATGAATATTATAAAGAAACGAGATTATTTAATTTTTAATGAGCATCAGTAAATTTCACATAGCTTCACAATAATGCTAATAGATGGCGCACTCCATACACACATAACTATTCCATGGAACTAGGACTACTAGGAGTTACGACTACGATCTATCCCAAAAACAGTTTTGCGTCGACTACTATTATTTAGGTACATAATATCATATTATTCAATTAAAATTATTCTTTAGTTAAATATCAAACTTCAATAATTTGAGATTTCGGGTTCATTAAATTATGTGATTATAAAGGATTTAAATAAAAACTTGATGGGTTCGGCACGATTTCGTGTCGTCCGACTGCTGTTACCAAGTTAAGTTACGTTAAGCTAAGTTGGGCCCAATTTATTAGGCAATTAATTTGGGCCAAATTAATTGCTGCATTTTGTATATTTTCTATTCGCGTCGATAGATGACGATTTGTACAGATGCCCATAACCCGTTTTCACTCGTTAGTATACCTACATAATAATTCAATGTTTTCACTGACGTTCCCTTACCTTTACGGGCTACCTATGATAAGTTAGGTGATGATTACTGTCAACTTCTTTATCACGATCCTGTACGGGACACCTAAAAGGACATTGGGACGGATGTTAGGACTTAGGATTGTGTTTTGGAGCTACCTACGTAAAGAGACTCCTACATAGGGGATGATTTAGGTATGTTTGGTGAAAACGGGCATAATAATAATAATGTCAGTTTTGGTCGTCATGTATCGATTGAATGAATAATCATGGGATACCGTTACCGCGAGGTCTCAGTTCGGGGCGAACCACTAGTATTATAGTGTCGATACACAACCCTAACACATTGTTCCAACTCCCAAGGCCGAGGAGTGACCGCCTGAGGATATATTTCGCCCTCCAGTCTCTTTGTTTAGCCCCCGGAATTGGCCTTGGGGTGTAGGGCTAAATTTCTGCTCACTCAATTGCGGTCATTAACAGACGAGCCAACTTGGTTTACCCCATGTTGACCTCGATCCAATATAGTGGGACCAAATTAAATTATGACAGCAAAACCAATCTCTGTACGAAAATACGTATCTCTCGTAAATGAAAACTTTCTACCTTTTCGCATAAGAAGAGGTTTTTAAGGGGGAAAAAAATTAAGACTTGGACATTATTTTTATTAGCGTCTTTCATAGTATTAGTTTTCTCGCTTTAGGTTCAGCTTTCGAATTTTTTGATCAGACTAGCTCAAATCTAAAACTTGCAGAAATGAACTTGCTGGGTGTGCCTAGAAGTGCAAGTGACTTGCCAGAGCTGATTGCTAGTGAACTCTTTGTTTATGGTAAACCTTACGAATTGCGATGTTGGTCCATCTGTTCAACCGTTTTTGCATGTTTTGGAACGTAGTTCCTTATCGCGCGGTACGGAAGGGGGCTAGACGGAAAAAATTAAGGAAACGACACATTTTTGAAACGTCATTTTTTGTTGAATGTGAATTTTGCATTGTATTCGGTATTTTCGCCTTAGAACTCGGCGTCTGCATGGCCTAGTGGTTAGGAGAGTCGCCTATAAATTCCACGTCGATGGTTCGAATCCCAGCTCGACAGACTGAATTATCTATTTTCAATTTTATTTTAAATAATTTCTAAATGTGGAATTTTTCCCTAATTTTTTATTGTATAAATTGGATAACGCCATCTGTGAAAAAACAGTAACTCCACCAGAGTAACTCTTTGGTGTTGTATCAGTGCAATAGAAATAAACTAAAAATAATTCATCGTAGTTAATCAATTTAATACTAGATGACACCACTAGTTTATTACAATTCCTTCACTAAAATACTACTAGGTACTAAGGTACTACGTTCCATCCGGGTGTCCCTTGACACGTCTCTTTTTTTGAATTTGTTTCGACTCGTTTTGCCCATCGATAGTTCTAATAGGACGAAAAGATAAATATTAGATAAAGAAATTATTGTTAATTGAAGCATAGACATAGATTTTATTAATGTTAATTACTAAGTTCTAAACTGTTCATCTAACAAACTGTATGCTCTCATCATTCAGATCGAATGCAAGGTATGCAACAGCTATGAATATGTATTAAATGTCAGATTAACTTCATTTATTGTTCTTTGAATAGGACCTAAACAATGCTTTTATGTTTTCATGAAGTTCACGCCACTGACTCTCCTTACTGGAAACTTCTATTCTATTCTATTCTATTCTATCAAAACAGTAGTATCATAAATATTGCCTGCAGGCGATATTATAATATACGAGCCCACGGCTTCGTTCACGTTATGTTCGATTTTTCAAACCCCTATTTTACCCGCCTAGGGGTTTAAGGTGGTAAAAGCATGCGACAGGCGATTTTTGGTGAGCTTTGTGAGGAAAACTATAAGTTCAATTTGAATAATTTCAAAGTAATATGTAATCTGGGTCTCTTATCTAAATTTACTTTGAGGTAGAAACACGATTGGAAAAAAAATTCTCGATAGAAAGTTTTCCCAAACTTTGCTCCAATAATCTCCTTTTTTTTCGTTTTAATCGGAAACGGTAGGTTTTTTTCCTGCTATTTTTTTTATTTGTGTTGATATAAATATTTACTAAAAGCGGTTTGAACTATTCTTTGATAATTAGCATTCATAATTTTTTTTTAATCAATTTAACACTTATTAAAGATTTTTTTCAATTCCCGCCCCCTGAATCTATAACTTCCATCTC
The DNA here is from genome assembly GCA_029955525.1 of Oeneis ivallda. Taxonomy (NCBI): domain Eukaryota; kingdom Metazoa; phylum Arthropoda; class Insecta; order Lepidoptera; family Nymphalidae; genus Oeneis; species Oeneis ivallda. The sequence goes on from JARPMR010000006.1 coordinate 23,274,240, forward strand.
TTTCCTAGCACTGCAAAGTATATAGTCCCATCACTATCGTACAACCCGCCCATTTTTAACCAGTTAACTGATGGCTATTGCCAGCGTTGGACGTGTGTCCGGATCCGCCAGGATAATATGTATTTTTTTTCGGTTAGGAAAAAATTAAAAATGCCTTGATGGCGCTTGAAAATAGCAGGTTGTAACTACTCGGCGACCAAAAAATAAAATACGAAGCTTTTATCGTAAAACTTTACGTTGAAGAGCAACGCCATCTATTGGTCATTGACTAAACGACTAAGCAACATGATATAAAATTGGTTTGTTAAAAAGTTCGACGGAAATATGATTTGCGTGATGCCTTCGATTATTTCACAGACTTCTCCGTAGAGTGTCTAGTGTGGTGGCACAGAGGAGAAAAACGGAAGGCGAGGGTGACGGAGTGAATCCAATTGTTCAGGGCTCGAATTCTGACTTCAGATTATGTCTTTGTTTGTTTTTTTTTGTTTACCATAATAAAATAAAATTGAAGTTTCTGCTTGTAATGTCAAGATAACAGGTTTATATAACTAAATGCATATTATGAAAGTAAATATGGTACTCTATGTGAATACTTAGTCTAGAAGGTGTGTCGCGCTACTAAAGAACGAAAAGAATCGGCCAAGTGCGAGTCGGGCCTCGCTCTTTTAGGGTTCCGTTAAAAAAATTAAATTAAAATATTTCCATGATGGAAATATTTTAATTTTTTTTTTTTAATTTAATTTAATTTTTATTATTTGTTGTTATAGCGGCAATAGAAATACAAAATATGTGAAAATTTCAACTGTCTATCTATTACGGTTTACGAAATACATTCCGCTGACAGACACGCACAGTGGGTCGAAACGGCTATATGAGGGACATAGGATTTTTTGTTACAAATTCCATTTAAAAAAATACCTATCGAAAGACCTTGTCATTCTGATGAATAATAAGTGATCAAACGAACTTACCTGAAGTGAAGTTCGATCATTATTATATGAGTTGCTTCATCCGAAGATATAATTAATTACAAAGGTAGTCACGTTATTCACTCGAGATAACTCCGCGAATTTCACAGATATATACCCTATTTTAAAAATAAATCACCTTCGCAGCACCGTCTTAAGTTTGCTCATTCTTTTTAGAGATGTATACGGTTCAAAACTTTTTTATTTGGGCAGTCAGGGAGGGTGGGTAATTATATCTTCGGATGAAGCAACTCATATAATAATGATCGAACTTCACTTCAGGTAAGTTCGTTTGATCACTTATTATATTTCTTTGCTTCATCCTCAATATAATTAATTACAAAGGTAGTTGTTTAGAGTAAAAAGTTTTGATAAACATGTACGCAATACAGATTTTGTAAATGGTGTATTTTTAATCACTCTCTTGCTTGCGTACACTTTAACAATATTAATATTTATTTATGATATTATTATTATAATATTATTTAATATCCGTAGCTCTGTTGCGGCGTGATTGAAGGACAACCCAACAAACACACTTTCGCATTTATAATATTAAGTATGATTAGCTAATATTCCACTGTAATTAGTTTCCAACAACAAAGACAGTTTAGTTAAGGAGATACATTAAATACATAGTAAAATGAATTGTTAAAAAGAAATAAAGAAAGCTATATTATGAAAGTTTTATTTTTGAGATCCTTTGTTTGAATTTACGTTATTTTAATAAAATTTACAGTTTTAATTTATGAAATATCCTTTTTTAAGTGCTTAACTTATAAGTTTCTCTTTGGTGAACTAGTGCTTTAAAGTTAATTTCAATATTTATTCATAGAATTTTCATGTAGCACATTATTTTGTTCAAATATTTGATAATCCACGACATTATAAAATCAATAAAAATCATATTTTTTTAAAAATTTCGGATTCTTATAACTCTTGAACGGGCAAGTTTGGGTGCGAGCTGATAGCATAGAGTTATAGCCAACAAGCTAAAGAATAAGAATAAAGTAGTTTTAAAGCAAGACCTCTCAAGACTTGGCCAAATTTTAGCAGTTTCTGTTTCATTCCATACAACAAAAACTGAAAATATTTTTTTCCGGGCAAACTATCAGTTTTAGAGAAAAACGTTTAATAACAATTATTCATCAAAATGACAAGATCTTTCGATAGATATTTTTTTTAATGGAATTTGTAACAAAAAATCCTATGTCCCTCATATAGCCGTTTCGACCCACTGTGAGACGGAGGGACAGCAGAGGCTTAGTAATAGGGTCCCGTTGGCACCCTTTGGGTACGGAACCCTAAAAACAGGCCAATGAAAATATGCCAGTGTGCGTGACATGAGTGCCGCGCATGCGCGGCGTGGATTACTGAGCGGGCGTAATAATACCAGGTACAAGTAGTTCCAATAAAATGGGGACAATTATGTCATTAATTTTTTTTTAAATGTTATATAAAAATAAAATTAATACTTTTTTATTTATTATCATAAAACAATAATTTTATTAATAATATTAACTCTAATGACTCATAGTATATAATATTTTGTATAAGGTAATTAGGGTTTTGTATTAGGTTTCCAAAATTTTAAAAAATCAGCACCATATTGAATTTATTTGTTACTAGCTGATGCCCGCGACTTCGTTCGCGTGGATTTAGTTTTTAAAATCAGGCAGGAACTCTTTGATTTTCCGGGATGCCTGTCACCCTCCATTCTCAACTATACCTATCCAAAAAATCACATCAATCCGTAATGCAACAAAGCGTTGCAGCGTGATTGACGGACAAACAAACAAACAAACACACTTTCGCATTTATAATATCACTCGCAGCATTGTTAATGATGATTAAAAGAGAAAACATATTACTGATGATATTATCAATTACGTTTAGCTATCATTTTTATAATTGTCATTTTTACCATACCTAACCAAAGACAAAATTACGTTTAGCTGCAATTTACGTTTTGTTATTCCACTGTCATTTGCGTTTTGTCAGATGCGTTTTTGTTATACCACGTTTTATAGTGACATGACGGAAACGCGGTCGAACGGGATAAAAAGTATCCTATGTCCGTCTCCTGGTTCTAAGCTACGTCTCCACCAATTTTCAGCCAAATCGGTTCATCCGTTCTTGAGTTATAGATAGTGTAACTAACACCACTTTCTTTTATATATCGACGGCAGAAAGCGGAAATGTCGTATCTCAAAATTTGGGCTAAATGACTTTTTTTACTATATTGTTGATAAGCAAAAAAGCCGCGTCGAATGGTATATGTCTCGTCTTTCTACGATGAAAAAATTTAATGATACGCCATTGAATTTTTTCTAGTTTTGGTACTGCTTACATGACAAATTGCTGTAAATAGAGGAAAAATCGCTATTTTTGAAAATAAAATAGATACGACAACACGTCCAACATAAATAACAGTTACACCATTATTTTACCCTGACGGACATTGATTTCAAAAGAGATACAGCATTTCAGCCGCCCCAAAATTTTACGTTGACAAGGATACAGCAATATGCTTTGAAGTGGTGAGTGTTTATCAAACAGTTACTACATTTCAAACATTTAATTTAAGAGCAAATATCTTACTTACACTATAATATTAGAGTATTGTTTTGTGATGAGTAATCAATACGCCACTCTAGATAGACCCGCACCCCTCCAATCCCGAGGTGTTTGCTATATACGCCATTCTGATCGCGCGGCATCTGATGCGTAAGCGCCAATAGTGAGAAAGCGTATTTGTTGTTAACAAAAATATTATTTTAAAAGATTGTTAACTTATCGTTTACGTTTTATTTACGTGTTTAAAATTAATTATTATATTGGATAGAAGCAGGCGTTACTTTGCGGAAGTCCATGATTAGCAAGAAAAGGTTAGAATTATTTTGCTATAATCCGCCAACAGAAAAAATCTGTATAATTTTTACACTACTTTCGACGCACGTTTCGCCCCGACACCGGAGCATCCTCAGGAGATGTTGACTCTACAACGATGCATTGTCTAGCAAAATAATTCTAACCTTTTCTTGTTAATTATTATACTTCAGGAGTTCGGGTAAGTAAAAGAATATTAAAATTTAACCTATTTTTAGTTAAATGTTATTTTTTAGTTAATTGGAAGTCTGTATATTTACCATACCTACTATATCTAATAAGCATAGCTGGGCATTAACTCGTTAATCCGTTAATCGTTAATTAACGAAGTTAACATTTTGATTAACGGATTAACTTTTAAGTTAACTTTTAAAAATGTTAGCGGACACGTTAACTTCCGTTAATATGCAGAAAGTCCGTTAATCGTTAATCCAATGCCTAATAGTTACAGCACGGCATCGCGGCGTGGCGCGCAAAACAGGTTCAGACAAGTATTAAACGACAAGTGCCGGGCGGCGCGTGGCAGCGAGTGAAACAAAAACAAAACTAGATATATTTTGCGGCGCGTGCGAGTGAGAAAGAAAACTGCGAAGAGATTTGTTTCGTTTGTTCATTTCATTACCTAGCGCCGGTGCTTAGAATGAGAGTCTCGCTTTCAGACGACGATTGTGGACACTAAGAGCAAAAGTATTTGGATTTCTTGATCGGAAGTTAAAATTAATATTGATCAACGAGAGTAAGACAGAAACTAAAAAAAAAAACATGTTAATGTTAATGAAGGGGAATATGCACCTTATGCCCGACAATTAAATTACACATTTGAATTATACAGGGTGTCCCAAAAGTAAACGTAGCTGGGGAGGGGGGTGATAGGGGTGGTCACAAGGGTCACCAGAAAAATAATAAAAAAATCCCCTCTGGGTATTTAAAAAAATAAAGGGCATTTTTTAAAAACTAAAAATTTTCCACCTTGTGGGGCTATTTTGCTAACTGTACCTACAAATATTGCTGTATTTAAAAAAAAAAGATGTTATGTAATCGTCAATAACCCTTTATCAAATTGAAATAAAAAAAACAATACATATCTAACAAAGATTTTAAAGAAAATTAAGTTCTTGTCCAGTCAAGGACTTAGTAATTAATATTTCACTCAACTTCCTCCAAGTGTACTGAAAAAAAAAAGTACTATGCAACTCCGCCGAGTAACTTAAAAAGATAGGTAATTTTATTGCCTTTCCAAAATGGTATAACACTTATTTGAAAAATTCATACTAGGACATTTAAAAATTATTTTCGGGAACAATACCCCTGCAAAACAAAACATATCAATAAAGCAATAGTCTCAAATTCGTACGCAAATACATTTTTAAATGTCTATTCTGTTCCTTTGATTTTACTGCCCGTTATACTAATTCTCAAGATTGGAGTACAGACTTCCCAGTTACGTTACCTTTTGGGACACCCTGTATATATAAAAAGTATTTAGTTTTGTTCCTAACCTGTTAACTTTCAGAACCTAAACCAGGTTTTATAAGTTCACTAACGCAACGATATAAAGATGCAATTTTACACATATTAACGGATTAACGATTAACGTTAACTTGCGTTAATTCTTCTGAAATGTAACGCTTTAACGTTTAACGAAGCTAACTTTTTTTGTAGCGGATTAACGATTAACGAAGTTAACTATTTGATTAACGGTGCCCAGCTATGCTAATAAGCAAGTAAAGTTTACAACCTTACCTGCTTATATTTTACGTACCTATCTTGATTGTTAAGAAACATTAGGTAGGTACACAGTAAAGAAAGTGAGTGATGTTTTATATAAATATTTTTTCACTTCAAAAATTATGGATTTCAATGCAAACTTTCATCCCCTTTTCCATCATTTTCTTAAGACGCCTAAAAATATAGTATCATGCATTTCACTTCGAAACTTCATCATCATTACATACCAAATTAATCCCCTTTTTCACCCGTAAAGGTAGAATATTTGAAATCGCTTGATGGCTTTTTAAGTTTATGCATTTCGTTTAAAAAATGACCAAACTCACATAAATGTTTCATCCCCCTTTTCATCCCCTTAAAAGCAAAATTATTACTTATTTATTATTATAGATGAGTGCTTTATTATTACCAAATAGACACCCGTTAATAAAGATTCACGCATCATACTCCATAAATTACCGAACTCACTTACAAACTTTCATTACTCTTTTCACCCCCATAAGGATAGAATTATCTTAAACACTGAAACACGTAGATATTAATTTTAATAATGTTAAGAGCCAAAAAAGCGTCAACGTTCAACAAATGATGACAAATGTTCAACGTGATTCTTTAACTGAACAGTTAAATGTTCGACGTGATTCTTTAAATTGACATAACTTTTTTATTTATGAACTATATTGAAGTAAAACAAACACTGAGTTTGAAGTGAAGCTTACCACAACACCGTAGCCATTTCTGAGATTAGTGCGCACTAACGCAAAGACATACAGACAAAAATTCTAACAATCATTGTTTTGGGTTCTATTCTGTTGATAAAGGCCCCTAATAAGTTTTTCTCATATATCTTCACTGTACAGACAACGATCAGTTACAGTTTTATTATAATATATCATGTACTTATAGATAATTCAGAATGTAAATCAAACATTTTATTTTTATAAACTTATTTGATTAAAATCACATACATCAAAATGGCCATGTTTCGAATAGCAGAATATTTGAGATACAGCAGATCGTAGCACGAAAACTTGTATCTACTTATTTTAATTGGTCATACATTTCACCTTACAGTTACAGCTTTTCCGCTGCTCGATATATAAATATCAACTGCTGTAACTCGTAAAAAATCAATGAAGCAGTAACTTTAGGACATTCCTAATAACTGTTTCAAATATCGTTTAGATTCATAGAAATTTCTTGCAAATTTAAACATTCTACCTTTATTAATTTACGAGTTATGATTTTTTCAAATAGTTTTTTGGCTCTGGTGTAAAACTGGATTTTTTGAGATACGCCAGTTCCGCTTTCTGCCGTCGATATCGTAAAAAACGAACGATTAAAATTTTGGCAACCACTTCGTCTTTTTTGACGCTAGGGGACCCTAAATATCGATTTTGAATTACATCGATGCAATAAAAAAGAATTTCAGTATGGCTTTTTTTTTATTTATTTTTTATACATTATTATAGGCACACGCTTGACCACTATCACACCTGATGGAAAGTGATGATGTGGCCTAAGGTGGAACGCGTTTGCCTAGAAGATGCCTATTCCCTCTTGCTTTAATGATACCCAAATAAGTCTTCGGTCTTGCGCCGCTTGAATCCAGCGGCTCCCTGTGACTCGCTTGACGCGTCGGTCCACCTAGTGGGGTTGTTGTTTGTTGTTGTTGGCAGACCAACACTGAGTTTCCACCCCACTCCAGCACCTTGGGACCCCAACGACTAACAGCTCTTCGAACTATGTGCCCTGCCCATTTCCACTTCAGTTTCGCATGGTTTCGTGACTCGCTGAGCTATGTCTGTGACTTTGGTTCTCCTACGGATCTCTTCATTTTATTAAGTAGGTATAGTAATTGTTAACCAATTTACTTGTGACCTTATGTTATTCTTTAGATTTCTCATCTTCCAGATTGTGTATTAAGCTGATACCTTTAAATTTTCAAATAGAATAATATTATACCTACCTTTAATAAACCGTCTCCTGTATACGATAAAAATTGAGTATTTTTAAATAGTTATAATATTTATATATTTTGTAGGTATGTATTAAAAATATTTTTAAACAAAATAGTGCTTTTCTATATCAAATATTATTAAACATAAAAATGAAAGTTATTTATTTTTACCAGCGCCATCTATTTTATCTACGTGACCTCTTAGTACGTGAAGGGGGTGCGCCCCGCGGATGGGTTTTGGCCCCGCCTATTTTTATAAAGTACTCTCCAAATTCGAAACAATTTATTTTCCGTTTAGCGTCTTAATTTTCAAAAATATTTTCTTAGCAAAAGCCTACATCATTATAGCTATCTGTATGCCAAACAGCCCGATCCGTCCAGTGGTTTGAGCTGTGCGTTGATATATCAGTCAGTCAGTCAGTCAGTCAGTCAGTCAGTCAGTCAGTCAGTCAGTCAGTCACCTTATCCTTTTATATATTTAGATAAACGGACTAAATTAGTTTGATTCATTTAAAATTCTGCTAAATAAAATAAGAACCTACAAAAGTTCCACTCAATCCAGTGTGCAATTAATACAATTATCTTTTGCTTTATTTTTCGCAATCGGCTCGTAATGGCGAGGGTGTGGCGGGGGTGAGGTGGGGGCGGGGGGCGTCAGCTGGCGAACACAATATACAGCCACCCTACGATTTATTCCCCTTCAGTTTTTATTGAAATTCGGCTGGCATTCGTCTGCAAAGGCCTCTTCTCGCCTCGCCTGTAAAACTATCATAATATGAATACTTTTCCTTAAAAAAAAATTGGCAGTCACAGGGACTGCCGATAGAAGTGAAAACTAGATTTGCTAATACATAATTAAAAACAAATAAGAAAAGCGCACTGCGACGATTTCGTGAGTGAGATTTGAACCTGCGACATCATACATTAAACGGTAAAGAAAGCGGCTGCTTGCCCGCTGCGCTGTACAAGGTTGCTTGGGAATTTCTAAAATGTTGAACGCTTACTGAAATCTCATATCAACAGTATACACATAGCTCATGGAAAGCGTGACGCGTGACGGTTACGATGACGCGAAATCCATGATTTTTGCTCACTCAGAAAAGTGCTCAACGCGCCTAAAGAAGTTTTCACTTCAAATAATAGTTGATTTTATTGGATAAAAGCAGAAGTTACTTTACAGATTTTTATGATACACAAGGAAAATCAAAATTGTTTTGCTTCAATCCCTTATGGCCCAGAAGGTCCATTAACCAATTCCCCGAACGTCCAATCATGTGTCCGTTACGTCCTATCCGCTAAACTCTAAACCAAATAACATGTCAGGCACTAGTCAGTAGACCTAGACACCAAGGAAGAATAAGAAACTGAGCAAGGAGCACGACCAACACGCAACACCACACTCACTAAAATACACTGTATACGCACGTTCACCGGAGCATCTTTCAGTTTTTTTTTTCAAAGTATAATAGTTATTTATGCAACTGTTGTATAATAAGAGGTAATACCTAATTATCAACAGTTGCATACAAGACTTTATCTACTCCCATAATATGAATCCTCTATAAAGGTTCTGAAACAGTTAGCTTACTGCTAATATTAAAACAGCCATTCCTAGTACCTAACCTAATTAATACCATCCATTACTGAGTATATACAAAAAAACTAAGTATTAATGAAAGAATTATTTATTGTAGTAGTAATTAACATTTTGTATAGTGCAATTATTAAAATTCACTTGAATATTACGTTCTTTAATGTTTGAAGGTCCCGATCCCGATGCACTCGGCGATGTTCTTTTTTTGAAATTCATACAAATGTTTTTTTTTTTTTAAATTCATAGATACCACGCATCGAACAGTAAGAATGTGGCTGTCTGTGGAGTAAACCTTTGCTCAGAAGGGATCGAAAAAAAAAAACAAAGGAGTGTTATTATGAAATTCAGTACAACATTATATCATCCGTTTGGATGACATAATGGTTATTAAGACATTGGGTGTTTTAATGTTGGCAATAAGCTAACTGTTTCAGAATCTTTTATAGAGGATTTAAAGCATGGGAGTAGATAAAAGTTTAAAAACTTTTACCCGACATCATCATCATCATTAGCAACCCAAAATCGTTGTGCTATTGAGGAATGAAATTGAGGATTTTACACACAATCGTAAATAATCTAAGAAGTGGTGTGATACACGAAGTCTCTGCTAACTTGGAATTGGCGAAGTTTGTTGAATTACACATGTTCTTTACCTGCTCTTGTTGTGTTTCGGGTTGCCCTATCTTTTTTGCGATGGTATGAAGTATGAACCTCGCGGGAGCCTTGTACTGAACTTTTTCTGATTTATTTTGTTCACTAATGTTTCTTTAATAAAGCAACCGAAGTGGAAAATTGTCTTTTTGGTCGCGTCTTCCACCCACCGAGCAGTAACTACGGAGAATAATGGAATTTAAATTTATTGCTATCATTATTATCTTTGGATCTATAAAAATCTATAGATTTAATAAAATCGCGACTAATCAAAAAGATAATCTGGATCCCATTCTATTGTAAATTTTGTCCCAGTCTATTTTCTTGATTCACAATCAAGTCAAGTTTAAAAATAACTTCACTAAATAATATTATAAAACAAAGTCCCCGCCGCGTCAGTCTGTCTGTCTGTCCGTCTGTTCGCGATAAACTCAAAACTACCGAACGGATTTTCATGCGGTTTTCACCAATAGATGATTATGAATGATTCACGAGGAAGGTTTTAGTGTATAATTTGTTAAGGTTTTGTGTAAATTGGTTGAAATATGACGATAATTGTTGACAATGTCGGAAAAATTCAAGCCGCCTGGAGCTTTCATCGAAAACGCTGCCTCATCCCTTTGAGATATAACAAAACAATGTATGGTGCTGGTATGGTGGGATAAGCCTTTACAGAAAAGTCCGCGATGGCATATATCTATCTTTTAAGGATAGCTTACTATACCCATTTTAACTTCTAAAAAAATGGTCACGTACTAATGCGGTAATTGGAAATCTATTTAAACAGATACAGTATTAATCCTTATCAACTTAAATACGTTAGTTACCATAAGCATTTCATGCACATTATGATAACCCTTTACACCATACAATTTAAATGAATATCTTAGGAGTTATCGCAAAATAAAAGCGAACGCGCGCCAAAATAAATACGCGGGTTTCAACCCGACGCGGACGCGCCGCGCTGTTGCTTGAATACTTCTTTTATATCTACGTCCTGTTCAATATGCTGTTCAAAATATAACTTATGGAACATTCCAAGTAGTTTGAAAAGTATAGGCGTAATATGCTCTACTAACCGTGCGAAGCCGGAGCGGGTTCCTAGTTTTGAATAAATGAACGAAATTGCATTCAATACCTACTATAAAGAGTTAGCGAGGCGCCTGTTTGATGCAACCCAGGACCCCAGGACTGGCTCTTACTTTAGGCAAAATATAAGTATTTGTATACAGAGAGGAAATGCAGCCAGCCTTCTGGGGACATTACCGTCTGGCGTGCGTCGGTGTGGATCCAGTCAGCTAGTTAGGCTATGAAATTTATGTAGTTAGAAATTAGAATACAGTTTTAATTTTAGATGTTTCATGACTCTATTGTTCAACTGCTAAACTAGAAATCAATAAATAAGAGATAAATCTGTTACACTTTATTATGCACGTGTAAATGTATCCGAGTATAAATATTTTTACGTGCATATTTATGTCGGAATATATTACTAAATAAATCATTAAAGATAGGTAACACTCGAAATTGTAGCAGAGAATCTTAATAATACACGTGTTCAAAGCAGCACGATGAGTTGTTTATATTCACGCGTTGCTCAGAGCTTTCCCGTTGCATCGGGAATTACAGAAATAGATTCAAGTGCTTCCGTCCGCTGACACTGAAGTGTAATTTTAACGTAATTTGTAGCCTCTGTGTTTGTTACTCTGTGACGAGTATATTTTGCCCTTTGCAGGGTAGATGCATACGGAAATACTGGTGCTGTGTCGAGTCATAGCGCACTCTGGCGTGATAATTGACCAATCAGAGAGTGCGTACGATAATAATGTCCTCCCGACCGAATCCGATCACGGCGGCCAACCTCCTTAGAGATCAGCCATCTGCGTGGGAGATATCATAGTGCACAAGTGTGTGCGCAAACACAGGTGCACTCTCTATTCCCTTACTCTCATAGTCCGATGGGACGGAAATCCGACACTACTGGAGAGAGATCAGGCGCAGGACCGACGGCTTTACGTGATCTCCGAGGCACGGGGGTGACTCACCGCCAACTTCCTAACTCCGGGCTAGTACTGAGAATTTCTTTGCAGAAAAACCCAAATACATTTTTTTTGGTCCGATCCGGGAATGAACCCGGGACCTCGTCATCCGCAGTCGAACAAGCTAACCACTAGACCAACGTGGCAGTCGAGAGAGCGTGTACGATAGTGAGCAACTGTGCACGTCTTCATGTCTTAACAATGATTATATTTCTTTGCTTCATCCTCAATATAATTATTACAAAGTAGTCCACTCCAGTCGCCAGAGATAAGTCCGCGTATTTTACAGTTATACCCTACCCTAAAAATAAATCACCTTGGCAGCACCGTCTTAATTTTGCTCATTACTTTTTCGCGCGAGATAAGGACCGTACGCGCTCAGCGCGCCGCACTTAATAATTTAACCAGAAGTGCAGAAGATCGAGTGATATTGTAGGATAGTGTGATTGCAGTATTGTTCATCGGCTGAAATGATCATCATCATCATCATCGAAGGAAAAAGGTACGAGCTCTTTTCTGTGTTCAAACGATCTCTTGTTTGCGCTTACGTACCGCCACATAGCCTACTATATTATTGTTTTTTGCATTAACATAAAAACGGTACACTTTTCGTATCGAGGTTTACTGTGAGTCTTCATCGATTACGAGGTATCAGAGAAAACGTAAATATTCTGAATTAAATATTACGTTACCTACTCCGCAAATACTTGCGGAAGTGTTTTATTATGAAAATTAATAAAAATTAAAACACAACTTTATCGATTATTATGGTAACACTATTGTTACAACTTGTCATCAATCACGATTGAATTAACTTAGTACCTACCCCCCAAGTGTCTCGGATTTATTTAGGTAATTTATCATTATTATTTCTACATATCATATTATACATTCGAAAAATGTAATAAAATTCACGAATTCACTCAACTATGCTCGTAACATTCGCTCAACGGGGCTTTAGTAGCTTGCCCAGCCGTTAACTATATTCGAGTACCTACTTGTAAACAAAAATATAATATTATTTATCTGGAGAGACGGTAGTGTCCCTTCCAAGACGAGCCAAGCGAAGCGTAAGGGAACTAACTACCCACCTTTTCTTCGATTTATCTGAAAACACTAATTGTTACGAAACACGTAAAATTAAAAGCAATGGTAGATGAACAAGCAGAGCAAGTAGCATATTATTAGATATTATAGAAGATATTAAATATTTGGAAGAAATAATGGCCATTTTCCTCGGTTTGAAAGTCTTGCTCGTAACTTAAACAACTGTGCAATGTTCGTGTCGACACTACGACGGTAATGAGTTATATTAATTGAAAGAGAGGCATTCAATACCCTCACCTAAATAAGTTAACTAGAACCAGTTTGCATTGGTGTGAACAATGTGAGCTTTGTTTTTTTTTTTTTTGCGTCATACGTAGACGCCGAAGAAAATCAAGCCGACGCCGAGTCTAGTAGGTACAGTTAATCCAGATACTGAATGGTCATTTTGACAAAGGGTTCAAAGTTACTTTATAAAAGTCGGTCAACTCGAAATTGACTCAAAATTACACTCGGCGCTTGGGAAATCGACGCATGTTTCCCCGAAGTATGGTGAAAATATTCATGCCAACCATATGGCTCTTTATATTAAAAAAGGGGATGCGACAAAGACTACTCGTCCTGAGTATCACGGCCGTTAGTAAAGGAATGGGCCTACTATTAAAAGAGAGTGAAAACAGGGTGCAGGCCATGAAACACTTAAGCAGGAAGATGGCTGCAGGATCCTATGTGATTCAAACTTCGGAATCACTCAAAGCAGCATTAAACTCTTAATGCCTCAACTCAACAAGAAGTGCTATAAGATTCGGAAGGAGACAAAACTTTATTTGGATTGGCTTTATCCGAGAAACTAAAAAACAACAAACAGGGATTGACTGCGAACCTATTGCAATAACATGATTAACTGCGAGCTAATCATCAGTCATATACTAAAGCCACGACTCCACAAACAAATTGGAATTGGCTGCGAGTCAATTACGATAACATAACTAGCTGCGAGCGAGCTACTCATGAGTGAAATACTAAAGCTGTGACTCCACAAAAAAAAAAAAAAAAAAAACGGGATTGACTGCGAGTCAATTGCGATAACATAACTAGCTGCGAGCTACTTATGGTTCATATCCTAAAGATGTGACTTCCTAACTGCGAGCTACTCATGAGTCAAATCCTACAGCTATGACTCCACAAACAAATCGGGGTTGACTGCGAGTCAATTGCGATAACATAACTAGCTGCGAGCTACTTATGGTTCATATCCTAAAGATGTGACTTCCTAGCTGCGAGCTACTCATGAGTCAAATCCTACAGCTGTGACTCCTCAAACAAATCGGGATTGACTGCGAGTCAATTGCGATAACATAACTAGCTGCGAGCTACTTATGGTTCATATCCTAAAGATGTGACTTCTTAGCTGCGAGCTACTCATGAGTCAAATCCTAAAGCTGTAACACCACAATAAAAAGGGATTAACTGCGAATCAATTGCGATAACATAACTTGCTGCGAGCTATTCATAAATCACATACTAAAGCTGTGATTCCTTAAACAAATCGTTGACTGCGAGTCGATTGCGATTACATAACTAGCTGCGAGCTACTCATGAGCCATATCCTAAAGCTGCTAAAGCTGTGACTCCACAAAAGAAAATTGGTAATTGTGATAACCTTACTAGCTGCGAGCTAGTTATGAGCCATATCCTTATGACAATTGTGTAGAAAATGTGTAATCGTGAATATATATGTACATTAGCTACAAATTATTGTCTGCGAGACAATATACGTTATGTTCTTACCTAACTATATACGGGTACTCGACCAGCCCGCAACCAGGAAAACTGGCGAGCGCCTCGTCGGTACTCGTCATGAACTGGGGGGGGGGGGGCGTAACACTGCGGCGCAGGATAACAGCTTACCAACTTAATATGTGGGTTGTTATTAATAATAATTTATTACAAATAGGAGCTATTAGTTCCGAGTTTTATTTTCTTGATGCCTAAACCTAATGTTAGGCTGTTCGTCTTATCAGTGACTCCAGGTGTTTTAATCAAGGTCATAAAAGAAGTTATAACCTATTTGAGATACCTAGGCTTTAAGTCCGTTTTGCTTGAATAACAATACTAAATTTAAAAAATCCGTGCCTTGACAACAAGATCCGGACGCCTTAGCTGTCGATGCATTTACGCTTTGTGGGGCTTTTATGTTTTTCTATGATTTTTGTTTCCTCCTTTTTCTTTAATTTTAAAGTGTCTGAGGAAAATCATTGATAACGAGGCAAACGGAATCCTAGTTTTTTCAAATTGGTTACCACAAGCGTGGTACTCTCTCCTACAAAGCTTGGTAGTTTCGGATATTACTTAATGTTAATCCTCATTAATACTTATTGCAATCTCATTTCACCATTCCTTGCACAAGTAACTTACTCTGGGTGTCGCGAGACTCTCCGGACTCTCTCTCTCTCTCTCCCTTAAAACAAGGCACCGACCCAGACTCAGCGTCACTAATGTTAACATCATTCTGTGACAGTATTTTAAAACAATATAATACCACACTCAAGTTTCGGTGGCAGTTGTGTAAATTAAATAATAAAAATGTATTTAAACCGTCAAAGACCAGCATTAGGTATCTTCTCTTACAACGTTTGTTACGGAGTTTGAACCCTTATCGAATTGCAATATAATTTATGCTAAGAAACAGCATTGTTTCTGGAGCGAGCGTAAAACGTCTCCTCAAAGGTGTCTATAAGTTAAGATCAACCAAACCCTATTCCTCCCGTACTTGGGTCCCTCAACTTGTTTTAAACTATATTAAAAATCGGTTCCCTTATAGTCACTCATCTTTAGAAAAAATCACTAAGAAACTTTTCAGTATACTAGCAATTTGCACTGCTCATAGACTACAAACTCTTCCATCAATTAAATTGGAAAGCAATATTACTTTCGAAATCGGGGTTTAAATTAGAATAACGGTAAATTAAAAAAAAAAAAAAAAAACATACGCTGCGGCAGATACCAAGCCTCTCTCTCTCTTCCTACCTTACTTTCAAGAAAATCTGGGCATCTGCCCTGCTACACCCCTCCACACACTATATTTCCAGAACTAAAAATATAAGATCTGAGGGGACAAATAACCTGCTATTTACCTACAAGAAGCCTTACAAAAAGGCCGAACTTCAATCGATCAGCAGGTGGATCAAGTAAACGGTATCAGGGAGCAGCGTTGACACAAGCGCACAGCGCCTCACGCTCAGGCGAGCGTTGAGGAAATTAGAAAAACGGCAGGCTGGACTAACACCTCGAACTCATTCTTTCGCTGCTTAGATGTTAGACCCATGGCGGATGAGGGAGATTATGCCAGACCCTGCCAAGACAGGTCTTAATAATAATTGCGTTAACACATCTAATAGTGAATCAATTTATGAATTATACCTAATCATAAAAATAAATATATTCTAATTTATAGTATTAAATAATATTATAATAATAATATCATAAATAAATTTTAATAATGATAAAGTGTATGCAAGCAAATTAATTAGTATTTCCATAAGAAAGTGATTAAAAATACACGATTTACAAAATCTGTATTGCGTACATGTTTATCAAAACTTTTTACTCTAAACAACTACCTTTGTAATAATTATATTGAGGATGAAGCAAAGAAATATAATAAGTGATCAAACGAACTTACCTGAAGTGAAGTTCGATCATTATTATATGAGTTGCTTCATCCGAAGATATAATTACCCACCCTCCCTGACTGCCCAAATAAAAAAGTTTTGAACCGTAGGTATACATCTCTAAAAATAATGAGCAAAATTAAGACGGTGCTGCCAAGGTGATTTATTTTTAGGGTAGGGTATAACTGTAAAATACGCGGACTTATCTCTGGCGACTGGAGTGGACTACTTTGTAATAATTATATCTTCGGATGAAGCAACTCATATAATAATGATCGAACTTCACTTCAGGTAAGTTCGTTTGATCACTTAATATATTTGAATAGCCCCTTAAACCCCATTAAAAAAAATGTACACCTATACATTCCTCTTTAGACCTCTCTATGCTAGAGAAACCCTGAGGTGCGATTATCTAAAAGTTGCCGATCAAAATCTTATTCATTTGATGGCATTATCGTCAAAGTAAAATATTCCTTGACTTTATTGATTTAATTTTAAAGTCACGAATTCAGTACAGCCGATTTTAACATGGAGCGTTATGGAGCGTATCGTACATACGATACGGTACACACGAAATTGAGCTCTAATTCAAAGCTGTTATGGTTTATTTTACTTTGACGCTAATGCCATCAAATGAATACGATTTTGATCGGCAACTCTTAGACAATCGGGGGGCTGACCTTCTAACATTAGACCATGATCTCTTCAAGACCAATATAACAAGTACCAACCCGGTGGGCCAACGTTAAAAAAATTCAAAATTCAAAATTATTTGTTTCACGTAGGCCAACCCGTGGCTCTTATGACACGTCATGACTCTACCACCGGTTCCGAAAGCGGATTCTGCTGAGAATAGCCGGCAAGAAACTCAGCAGTTGCTCTTTTCAAAATAATCATTTTACAATATTACTATGTAGCTATTACATTGTAATAAGTTTTTTATACTATCTTGTGCATGCAGCCGGATGCCAAACCGATTTATCCCATGCAACTTTGTTTAATAATAATTATCAGGCCGTTTCACTAGATATTTATAAACCAAATAACTCGTCACAGGGTCCAAAAGTTTGAGTTTTGACACAGACTCACATGGAAACGGAGAAAAATGCGATCAAACTTAAAAATCGGCCAAGTGCGAGTCGGGCCTCGCTCTTTTAGGGTTCCGTTAAAAAAATTAAATTAAAATATTTTCATGTACCCATGGAAACATTTTAATTTAATTTTTTTAATTTAATTTAATTTTTATTATTTGTTGTTATAGCGGCAATAGAAATACATAATATGTGAAAATTTCATCTGTTTATCTATTAAGGTTTACGAGATACAGCCCGCTGACAGACGGACGGACGGACGGACGGACGGACGGACGGACGGACGGACAGCGTAGGCTTAGTAATAGGGTCCCGTTGGTACCCTTTGGGTACGGAACCCTAAAAACAGGGGTGTTTTGTTTCTGTCTGTTTGCGTTTGATGGTTGAAATAGTAGATTATTAACCAAGGGGATAAAGCAGTGTCTTCTGTCGCGGGTGACGATTTAAATCGCGAGTGTAGCGAGGGATTTAAGTACACCCAAGACTAAGACAGCTTTATCACCGAGGAAAATACTCTAATTTTCGTACCATTTGCGAAAAAATTAACACAATAATAATATGAGATAAGTATTTATTAAAAATAATGACAATTAAAAGTAAAAGTTAACATTCGAAACATTGGTCCAATTATTGATAGAGAGAGTTACATTTTTGTTTGGTACATTTATATTATTGATGAGTTGATTTGAGTATTTCTCTGTTCTTGCGTCTGAGCATTTTGCACTGATGGAATCCGACAATTCACTGTCACTGTCGCTTTGATTTAACATCGTAACGTATTTTTAGAACATTAACTTATTTATAAAAATAAATTAAAATAAACTTAACGTTTATGTATTTGAAGAAAACAAAAACGCGGCAAATTCCTAGACTAATATTTTTTTGTCGGAAAAGCAAAGGCATCAAGCTCATACGGCCTCGTCGGTTTTCGTAATTTTATTTAATAATCATAACTGCATAATAAATGCGTATTCCTTTTTCAAAAAGATGTTTATTGCTTTATATACAAACTCAATGGTGTAAACACAGATTTAGTTCGGTATAAATTTCGGTAAGTATTCCAAATTTAAATCACATTCTCCCCCTAGAGGATGAATGAAATTCAGTACAATTTTCTTTCCCTGTTTTTAACAGATTAAAAATGACTATTATTATGTTCGCTTTTTGTGGCACAGAATGTCACTTTTTTGAGCAAGTGGTACGAAAAAATATATATCTAACTGACTCCAATCGCCTTCTTTCACATCACATCACAAGATCCACTTTAGGTACATTCTACAGTCTGTCAGTCATTTGTTTGTTTCCATCTTCGAGTCGGTCGTATATTCGCAGAAATCGTCATTCAGAATTTTTTTCTTTATTGCATCCGATGTGCTTAAAGGCCGTACATTCCGACAAGATTCCGATTGTTTCTAAGGTGACCCATGTCTAGTACAAATGTTTTTGTGACAGCGGTTATATGTGACTAATTACTTAAAATAATTATATTCAGCTTATCTTTCAATGCTTTTCACCTTGTTTCAGTCAGAACTGCATGAATCGTGTGACTTATCGTATTCTTTTGTTCGGGACTTACAGAAATAGAAATAAACTTGCTTCCGTCCGCTGACACTAAAGTGCAACGTTTTCATTCGTAACCTCTATGCGTTTATTGCTCTGTGAATTTGATGCCCTACGCTATATGTAGCAAATATTTTATTTATTTATTTATTGAAAAGGTACACAAAACAGGTTGCAACCAAATATAAACGTAATACAATAACATCAGATTTGGGTTCCAGGTAACAACAACCCTTAATATGTGTAAGTACACAGTGGTTATAAAATGCATAGAATCTACAGAAATTATAGTTATAATTACACAATTTACTCAGTTACACAGTTAGTAAAGTTAACATAAATATTTAAAACTTAAAAACTTAAAGTGCATTTTTGAATATAAATAATGCCTGTCTAAAACTAAAGTTGTAAGTTGCTTGATTATGAGGTCAGAAAAAGTATAAGTATTAGGTTTTTAAATAATTTTGACTTTACAAACTTAAATTGCGATTGAATAAAATTTAAAATTTATGCTTGCTTACTTGCAAGTGGTTTTTCCTTTAAGATCTCTTTTTTTAGTTTCTTTAATCATCAAAATCCTTTCCATTTATTAAAAATAATAAAATAAAAATAAAATGTTCCATGTTATTATTTACATAATATTATACTACATACTTAACATTGACACCTCTTCCATACATCGCTACTTAAGTACTGAAAACGTTTATTGTCCCTAGTCTTTATGACTTTCTTATCCTAGGCGTTACTATTTTCAGAAAGTATCAGTTTTGACGTTTCAGAAGAGTAAGACATCTAGGGTTTGGTAAATAAAGTTTATTTGAATACTCAACAATATTTTGGGTAGACTTTTTAAAGTAACTATTTGAGCTAGCAGATATTGTATTCTCAATTTGTTAGTACAATAAATAAAATTCACGAGTTTATCATACCGATATGAGGTAAGCGTTCGAATTATTTTGTTCATAAGGATAGGATCCGAATCCCGTACGGAATATTAACATGTAACATTACATTTTTATTGCGTTCGAATGAATTATGTATCATTTTATGTGCTGTTTAAATATATAAGAGCAGACTTAGTGCCACTTCTTAGAATAACTTTTATGTTTTTTATGTAAAGTGTCACTATTTTTTCTTGTTTGCGCTCTTTAGGTTGGCCGATAGGTAGATGTTTAAAACTTTTCAAAAGAAATAAATTATCATATTAAATTTAAAATTTATCAAAGTTAACTAGAAAGGATGAAATTTTAAATGGGAATGCCCGTGGAATTCAAACGTCTTTTTACGCCAACCCGGACGTTTAAAAACAAAGAAAGCAAATTGGCAGTTTGGAGCGCGTTGAGCGATGATTGCAATAAGTACCCTTGGCTTTCCGTCGCCTTTGTTAAAGACAAATTCCATTACAAAGGTTCAGCCTTACAAAAATGCACAGAATGGTCCCGGCAATGTAAACTTAGTAGGAGTACATCGGCTGTAGATATTCTGAAAGTAAGGGTGAGAAAAACGCGTGATAACTACTTACTTATATTAAATACCTATACATATGTCGCAGTAAGATAGTTATACGTGATATAGCTTATAGCGTGATATAGCCCTAGGGATATAATATAGCTTATAACGGAATATAGTTATACGGAAGCGGTTCATAGTAATCTTACAAAGAATATAGCTATAATACGAGCACGATCTAGTTATATGTATAACTATCTAGAATTCTAGACTAATCTAGTGAAATGATTAGAGGATCAATTGAAGGATGAACCGCTTCCGTATAACTATCCGATCGTGATATTCCTAGTATTATAGCTATAGCACGGCTTTAACTAACTTACCCTGACATATGTACATACTTTCATATAGACTGCTAAAATCATAACCAAAAACCAAAAGGAATTTTGGCTTTACCTTAGTCGGGTAAAAATTGGAAAAGTTAGCCAACTAAGTTAAACATAGATCGTTTCAACTGCTGTGGGATTATCTCAACAGTGTTATCATAACACGCAATCACCTTCAAAAAAATTCGAGAATAATCTAAATCCTTACTAATATTATAAATGCGAAAGTTTGTTTGGTTTTGGTTTGTCCTTCAATCACGCCGCAACAGAGCTACGGAGTTGAGGATCTAGAGAGTGTCAGGGTTTTTTTAATCCCGGGAAATCAAAGAGTTCCCGCGGAGTTCCTAAAAACTAATCCACGCGGCCGAAGTCGCGGACGTCAGCTAGTGGTACCTAATATAAAATGCCGCTTTGGTGTAGGATTGTCCGTAATTATTACCCTGGCTGTCCAAAGCTTCCCTAAGCTCATATTTTAGTCGCCAATAATAATTTTAAAACTCCTTTGTTTAGATACCCCGTAATGATCGCGCATCGGTTTATGGATATTACGGCTAATATTAGACGGCACTTTTGCAAGCGGTTATCGTAAAGCAGCCCTTGAATTTTGTGCCATGAAGCATCGGACTTTGAAATATGTCCCTTTGTGTTTCTAAGTGTAGTAATACGGTATTTTTTATTTGTAGCGCTAGTAGGGATGTCGCTTTTGAACAAAGTTTTCGCTTTCGATGGTTAATATTTAACTAATAAACAAGCAATAAGTTTGTACCGTAACAGATAATAAGCTTTGGTCCAGTTTGATCGTTCCGTTGGCATCGGTTTATTTGGTAGGTGTTTTGGCAACCCCATTAAAGCACTGTTTCGTAATTTTAATCGGCTTAATTTTCTCAATGCTGCATTTATAGTTTCTTATTCAACTGTATTTATTTTCTCTGTTTTCCGGGAGAAAGTCTATGTCACTCATATGAGTGTGCCATAACGCCGCTACGATATGGATTTCGTGCCCTTCTTCGAGCACGATGGTAAATTATTATTTTCTCGTGATTGAGAAATACAGAGCGATAGACGCGCAACGTATTTTTGACGAAGTAAGCGCCAAAACTGCTTATTACCTAATTACAAGTTAATTAAACAACCAATCGAAAAATTAAAACATGTAATTGAAAAATACTTCTAGGTTTCTTGAAAAAACAAAAACCCAAAAAAATTGTTTGCTCCTCCTGAGATAAATAGCAAAATATGTGCAAAACATGTATTATGTATTTCAAAAAAATATACTATCGATAAAACTTTCACCAATCGTGTTTTTAAAACACGTAATCCAAGATAAAAGTTCGAAATATCATTTCCCCAAATATTAAAGTGGTAACTTAACAAATTCTGAGATACATTGACAAAATACCAAATAAGTAGCATATTGTGGACTCTTACGTCGCGTGGATCCGTTGCTGCGTGATTGAAATACATACCAACAAACCAGCATACCTACTTCCGCATTTATAATATGAGTAGGGTTTGTAAGTTGTTTATGTTGTTTGTGATTTGTCATATTTTGTGAGTTTGTAGTCCTTTGTCTCGTGGTCGGGCGCACATCGCTGCGGCGCAGCGCCCTGCGCGCCCTCTGCCTAATTAGTCGCGTGGGCGCGTGACCTGATTTGACCTCGACGCGTTACGTGCGAATGTTGGTCTGCTTTGTCCTTTTCTGTGATTTGTGACCAAAAAATATACATTTCTTCCTTCTTATCGCCTTAGTTGACTGGTAGAGATCAGTTCTAAGCGATGAAGCCGCCAATTTGCAAATTTCCCTTTATCTTACTTCCTAATAATATTATAAATGCGAAAGTTTGTGAGGATGGATGGATGTTTGTTACTCTTTCGCGCCCCTATTTGGCTGAAATTTGGAATGGGGATAGCTTATACCCAGGATAAACAAAAAGGCTCTATTTTATCACGGAAAATTAAGGAGTTCTCGCGTAAATTAAAAAACCTTAATCAACGCGGATGAAGTCACGGGCATCATCTATAGTATTTCATAATTAGTAAATCAAATTATGTACATGAATGCTAATAAATAATGGAAAGAAATTAAATTATTATTTTAACCGGGAAGAGTTTACGCGTGAACACTTTTAGATCTTGCATCCTTGGCGGCGGCATGAATTCTTCCCGCATAATAAGATTTCATCTTTTATGATGAGGCCGGTAGCACCTTGGACCTTTTGTAGATGTTGTTATGAGCTTTTCAAGTACATTTTGTTTGAAAGTTTTAATAGACACAAAGTATAAAGACGGGCTTAAAGCAGAAAGCAAAGTTTCCGTATCGTATGCGAATGTCTTATTGATGAAATTATTCGCCGTTTCAATTAGAATAAATTTTATTGCTAGTATATACTATACTAAATACTATATATAGTCTAATTCATGCTAAGAGGCGACAAGGCATAATCATAAAGGCCAAAATTGGCAAGGATATTTTTTTGAAGTAAAACTTCTTTACGCACGCTTGACTTGGGGAGTAAGCTGGTGGATTCGTTACGAAAAGTGTGATCGGGCTAGGCGAACGGAAGTTGAGAGGGAGATATAAGTAAGTGAAGATAGATAGAAAGAGAGAGAGAGAGTTACGTTTCGTATATTACTGTAGAGGCAAGAGATAGAGGTGCGAGCACACATTTTCTGTCTCTATCATAGCCAGTGCGTTTCGTAAGTTTAACTTCAGTCGTGTGGTCTAAAGTACACTCGTTTTTTTGTTTTGTTCGCTTTAATACAGGAGTGCTTTTTAAAAACAAAAAAAAATAGGGAAACCTAAAAGAACAGCTGAAAACTTGGAAAAATCAAAATTGGTAATTCTGTATAGGAGTCACCACTTCGGATTACTTTTAATAGACGGCAGGAGTGAAGCTGCGGGTAAAAGCTTGTCAGTAATAATAATAATTCCAAACTCTTGAAATCCGTGACACATTAACACAGTGGACGAAACATTAACCTACGTGGCACTTCGCGTAAAAGGTTTATGAAGGAAGAGGACACGTCAGAACTCAGTGCCTCCTTAAATTATAACAGCGCGACCGTGAGTCACCCGTCAGCAAACAACGGGCTATTAAGTGACTCAGGAATTAACAAAGAACTTGTAACTAAGCTTTAGGAAATTAATAACCTTTATTTTAATTTAGCTTAATTTTCTTCGCCTTGGGAAATGAAGGTATTATAATAATTCAGACTTTTTTAAGTTGCGACTGATGTTTTATTTATCTGCGTGCATCGTAACGTGCGCACTAGACCAGAATATTAATGTTCTGTAAAATCGACCGAATCTAATTTGCAATTACGATTAATCCGATAATTAAATGACAAGCGTAAATTTAAAATTTAAAACACCCTCGACATGTGAATCTATGGCCGGATTATGTATGATTCTGGTTGCAGCATCAGGTCGAAGTTATCAATTAATTGTCATATAACGATTATACTTGTACACGTGAAGCACTTAATCGAGTAATCATACGCCAAAAATGACTTACATCATTTTGGAAAAGAGCTGATACTCTTACACTGCTGGACTGATATTAACCAAACATAACTAAGAACCACCGCAAGGAAATTGGCTTTCAAATGAAAAAAACCGCATCGAAATCGGTCCATCCGTTTGAGAGCTATACTGCCACAGACAGACACACACACACAGGCAGACAGACAGACATACACACACACACAGACAGACAGACATCGACGTCAAACTTATAACACCCCTCTTGTTGCGTCGGGGGTTAAAAATAGAAAACTTACAAACTCTAAGGAGATCTATAGATCGTGCTCTGGCTCTGCTCAAGACCCAAGATAGAGTTAAAATAAGACACAAACATGTCCTGACATAAATCTGTCTCGTTTTAACTCAGTCACGTGTCTGAGCTCAGTGATCTTTCTACATCTATTTGATAGTTGGGTGAAATCCAAGCGATTTTTTATTTGTGAGATTTACTTAATTCCATTGTAACTCGTAGGCTTAATTATAAGATATTAAAGTAGACGAAGTCGCAAGTATCTCCCAGTGTACGTATTATGGCGATGTCATCCCTTATGCCGCCCCCTGCCAGCCTACCTACCCTGGGTAGCTTTAATTACTGCAGGGCCTATGGTCGTTGATTTGGGGACCGCCTCCGGGCTCCCTGTGAAATATTAGTCTGCCTTTTTAACATAACTGAACGTAACTACCTACATAGATAGATATAACGGCCTCGTTGATCTAGTGGTTAACAAGTTCGACTGCGGGCTACTAGATCCGATAGGTAGGTTCGATTTCAGGGTATTCTCTGTAATAGCTGTGGCCTGTGCTTCCGAGAGCACGTAGCCGTCGGTCATGCGCCTGATCTATCTAGTCGTGCCCTATTTTTGTCCTACCGTACTGTGACAGATGAGCCTGTGCTTGCGCGCACACACACACACACACACACACACACACACACCCACACACTCCTCTCACACATACACACACCCACACACTCACTCTCACACACATACACCCACACTCACACCCACCCACACACACACGCACGCACGCACAAAAATGTAAAAATGTACTCATGATGACCCACCTTAGTTTTACTTTTATAATAACTACTTTAGTGTACGACATTATTTAGTAGTAGTTTAATTTGTATAAAGTTGTTTTAGTTACACTTTACGTAGAGACTAGAGTTCAACTGAATTTCCTAACAACTAGCTACTGAATCGGCCTATTGGCTGTGTGGCAACGTTATCGTTCAACAACCACAACACTGCACATAACGGAGTTTACTCTAGCGGCACGTTATGATGGCCGGTTTGACACATTACAATAGTGATGTGGAATGTCAATTTATTCTCGAACAAAAAACAATTAAGTTTTGTTTTTGTACCTGATTAAATAGGTTTAATAAAACAAAAATGTATATGTTTATTTAATTTATTTGAACGAACTGAATATTTGAATGAAAATGAATATACATACTTTATATGCACACAAGAAACATATGAATACAAAAGATACCAAAAAAGGTGCCACAAAAGGCCATAATTAATCAGATTCGTCCATACTACTATTTTCACTGTCGTCACTGCTATCATCACCTACATTAATAATTATATGTTCGTTTTCTATAATATTATCTATTTTCACATCTCTTTCATAATCTTCCCTTATTAATTTAACAGTTCTATTCACAACCTTTTCCCAGTCTCCTTTAGTCACATGTTCACAAGCTTCTTCTAATAATTTTAGCATTTTTTTTGTGGTAAATGGGGGTTCTGTATTGTGTCTTGCAGCATATCCCTTAATTTGAGCCCACACCAACTCAATCGCATTATACTCACAATGGTAAGGCGGTAACCGTATAACTCTGTGCCCATGTTCTAATGCTATTTCGTCAATGACGTATCGGATCTTGGTTGGTTTGTTTTCTTTTAAAAGACGTACTAATTCCGCTTTTAACATATTCATGTTTGCATCTACGCCATTTTTACGAAGCCATGCGACGATATCAGCTTTCTTTTGGGATTGGGCAGGTGGCTTGTCAATTTGCATCGAGTGGTATGGGGCGTTGTCCATAATTATAATAGATGGTTCAGGGAGGCTACACAACATTGAGGTAAACCATTCAGTAAACTTTTCTCCATTCATGTCTTCATGATAGTCTCCAGTGGTTTTTGACGCAAAAGCCATGAGAGAACCTTCGACAAACCCGTTGATGGTTCCGGCGTGACAAATTATAAGTCGCGATCCTTTTCCTACAGGAACTTTGGAAGTAGATGCTGCTGTGTCATCGTTCCAAGAACGGCCTACAGTATGGTTAGCATTAAGCCATGTTTCATCCAAGAACACAACATTTTGCCAATTTTTGATTTCTTTCACTTGCCGTAAAAAAGTATACCTTGCCATCGCTATATCAAATCTTTCCATCAATATTTTGCGTTTGTTACATTTTTTGTATCGAAATCCAATGGTCTTCAAAATCTTCGTTAAAGAACTTTCCCCACCGAAGAATAATCCAGCTTCCTTCAGTGAATGCACCAACTTTTTTCTTGTTGGATACTCCTTCTGTAAATAGTAGCCGTAAACATGTCTTCGGATAGCATCGGCATCAAAGCTATCGATGCCTACGACTGGTTTTGCTC
This sequence comes from Oeneis ivallda, assembly GCA_029955525.1. NCBI lineage: Eukaryota > Metazoa > Arthropoda > Insecta > Lepidoptera > Nymphalidae > Oeneis > Oeneis ivallda. The sequence goes on from JARPMR010000006.1 coordinate 23,301,417, forward strand.
GTTTTCTCTTTTTTGGTGTGTGAAGTTTATTTTCTTCTGTGCCAGTCTCGCCATATTTTTTTTTAGTTATCCGTCTAACAGTTCGTTGTCCAATATTAAGCGCATCAGCTACGCGTTCAACCACTGACGTTATAGGTAAAATTGGCCCTCCATTTTGAGCTTCACGATCGAAATAGTTACGAAGGCGTATTACGAACTCACGTGTCTGACTATTTAGAACAGTTCTCTGCGTACGTTCGGTCATATCGACGAAATCCACAACAAAGGGCTTGAACAGAGTCCAAATTAACGAGCAAGGGTCAACAGTAATGCAGTATCAATATTTGAAATCCAAAGCCAGGTCAAAACTATATCACAATCGCATTGCACTGACAGTTTATACTTTTCGAAGCAACGCCAATTCGAAACTGCATTGTTTTGCATTGAGCATTGACGCGAGTTTGCCGGAGGTAGTAGTTGTGCTAGCCAGCGATCCTATGTGACGATCGTATTAGATTCCATTTTTAAAAATTTTCAATTTAGAAAACCAAATGCCGAGTTGTGGTATATATCATATAAAAATAAAAATTTTACCTTTTGTATGAAACAGCTGATATTTTTTTGCGATTTCAGAGGTTTGTCCACATAGTGAAAATTGTTCATATTCACAAGTACATTCACCCCTTAAATGGTGCAAACTGATTTTTCTACACTTGTATACATTTTAGAAATCAATTTAATAAATAAATTTTGAGTCCTAAACCTAAAACTACATTCGATAAAATTTATGAATCTCTGCACATCACTATCGTCAATAAAGTAATACAATTATTTCCTTCAAAGTCGTTATCAATTAATACGGAACTTCATGAGCGGACAAACGTCAAACCGGTCATCATAGCGTGCCGCTAGTTTAGTATAATAATACGAGAGTAAGCGTTTCACGGCGAGGCCTGCAGGCTCTAATTGACAGCAATGAACGCCAGGCGCGTGTTACCCTCTCGTCCTATTACGTAGTTATGTTTGTATGACTCGTGCCATCTGTGTTAGGGTCGGTTCAGATTATACGATAACACTTACTGCAACAATCTATATCCACACAAATATAAAAGGTGTCTCTGTTATCTTTTCAGGGCGCAAAAATTGAACCGATCTTGGGAATTTTTTATAGATTTTGTAACGATTTTTCTAGTGAAAAGAAAAAAACAAGTAGGTTCGATTTATTATAATCGACCGAGCGAAGCGAAGGTCTTTGAGTTAACTAGGGCGATTTGCACTTGTCCGTCCGTCCGTCCGTCCGTCCGTCCGTCTGTCAGAGCCTTATAACTTTTGAATTACTGAACGTAATTACTTCAAATTTAGATATAATATGTAAACCGATGGCCTCCAGCCGAAAATGGCTTAAAAAGTTATAAAAATCTTTATTTCAGGGGGGCTCTCATAGAAGCGAATGCGAAGTAAAAAAAAAAATATCGCGTTACATAAAATTGTTACGTATCATTTTAAAGATAATTTTGAACTGAGTACAAAAATAATTTTTTTTTAATTTTTCCCTTAAAATTGACGAAATGGGGGGCTTTCAAAGTGGCGATTTTATACGCTCGCTTGAAGACGCTCTCTAGAAAAATCCGCTATGGATTTTCAAACTGATTTTATGTTTTTAGGTCACTTATATCCTGTACTTGAACAACAAATACTAAAATTATATGAATATTATAAAGAAACGAGATTATTTAATTTTTAATGGGCGTCAGTAATTCATATAGCATCAACATAGCTTCACAATAATGCTAATAGATGGCGCAGTCAGTAACTATTCCCATGGAACTACGAGTTAAATTCAATGTTTGATAAATAATTCAATGTTTTCACTAACGTTCCCTAACCTTTACGGGCTACCTATAAGTTAGGTGATTGATGTTTTCTGTCAACTTATTTATCACGATCCTGTACGGGACACCTAAAAGGATATTGGGACGGATGTTAGGACTTAGGATTGTATTTAGGAGCTACCTACGTTAAGAGACTCCTACTTAGGGGATGATTTAGGTATGTTTGGTGAAAACGGGCATAATAATAATGTCAGTTTTGGTTATCATGTATCGATTGAATGAATAATCATGGGATACCGTTACCGCGAGGTCTCAGTTCGGGGCGAACCACTAGTTAATTAAATTGTCGTGGGTGATATTTTGACTACAACATTATGACTTAACGTTATATTTACGTCAGAGCATAAACTGTAATCGGACCCCTCTATGAAGGACGATGAGACATGGGTATACGCACTGCTTAAATACAGGGGTGTATCCGACGAACGACAAATAAACATTGGCTCTCCAGCAACACTCCCTAAATTCCTGTATTCTAAGTTTTTTTGCATATTTTAAAATACTCTACAAAAGGCAAACCCCAACTTGAACATACTCGTAAATGACGACCAGTTCCCGCAGAACTCAAGATTCTAAAGTGACGCATGCAAGAAATATGCATTCTGTGAACTGTGAAGTGGTAAACTATTTTTTATACACATGTCGCATACCTACCATACCGAATGCGACTCGGGAATAGAACCAGTTGTGGACTCATGTGGGTCACATCACATCATATTTTATCTCTCGATTTATTACTGCGTTGAACTATTTACAACTTTTTATTATGGAATGGTTACAGAAATGAGCTTCGACTCCACTTACTCGTATATATTCCCTGTAGAATATTATACAGGAACTCGGTAAATGCCGGCAAACTTGTGCTCTACATTTACCGACGGCTAACTTTGTATTATTTTATCTAGAAACAACAATGCGAACCACTAACAAAGAAATGTTAAAAATTGCGTTGCTTCATAAAATAAATCTAAAGGTGAGGGCACACCCACGCAATGTTCTGACATCGTCATTCGTCACCACGCGTACATATACGTTACTATATTATACAACGTGTAGTTACTATACTACACGTTGCCGAGAAGACAGAAAAAATACGTGTGGCACTCGGGGACTGCCGCGGTAAAGCTATTGCATAGCATTTTCTAGTCGCATGCACACAAACACCGTGCCGAAGTCTGCCGAACTGAAATGACGGTGTTAGGTTTATTTTCGTTACGCAATTTCCCGATTCGGTCGCCGCGCTCAAAGCCCGCGATAAAAGCTATGCAATAGCTTAAAATCAGAAAGCGAACTTTGAACCACTAAGTACTACTCCTGTATTGACTCGCAAATGCACAGGCGGGAGTCGTATCTGTGGAAGTTTTTCCCATCAGAAGGAAATCTTAGTCCCATCAGCTCAACAGGTAAGATGCCAGACTGAAAGCCGAAAGGTCGAACAGACAGTGTCGTGCCCACTCCTAACACAAGGTTTACGCTTTATTTGGAAGGGAGAGGTGAACATTAGTTATGTTTAACATGAAAACATTAATTGAAAAATTGACAATTCATGTTATTACAAAGTAACACACATTTAGGCTTATTATCTCTACAACTGCGTATTGCTGCAGCATAAAATCATTTATACGTTTTTGTGTCAATTGTTAAGATTGCTAAGGTGTGTGTCGAGCTTAAACACCCCTGTGAAACATTAAGCCTTGGCTTTATGGTACCGCCTGAACGTTTAAGGCAGAAGAATCTTGCCGTAAATAACAGCTTTTATGTTATCCCATGACTTCATTAAGGTCTTCTAATGGCATAACCTGGGGAGTTATAGCATGTCAGGGTTTATTACGGAACAGAATTGTTTTTAGGTGACAACTGCGAAAATGATTTGATCACGCTTGTTCGTTAAACTATTTAAAACCTCTTTTTGCAAACGAGAATCTTTAATTTGTTCCACATTCAAAATCCCGTACGGTCCCAAATTGGGTTGAATGGTCTAAGATTCCAACGTAAGCTGTTTAGTAACTATCTATGGATTCCTACCGAAGTACCGAGTAATGTGATTGGTAAAAACAGGATAGATAAATTGCTTTTTGTCTGCTATAGATTTTTAGTTAAATTGATTAGGTATCCACTCCTGAAGCCTGGAGATATTTTAGCATCTAGTCAAAACTGTACCATGGTTTATTCAGTTTTTCATTTACATCTCCCATATCCCAGCTCATATTAAGAAGTGTCTAAACAACTTTACTTGACAGTCAACCTGCCGCATTCAGTCGCAGTCAGTCATCTTTGAGTCGCTAATCGTTCCAAGATCTCCTTTGTATAGATTGAAAAAGTTCATTTCATGAGTCATTATTACATTAGGTAATGATTCATCAAATTTAATTTAATGAATGTCTCGGATTGCGGCAGTTATCGTTACACGGCGGCAAAAATCGTTACTCTATCAGCGAAAAAAGTTTACAATTCCGTGAGACAATAGCGTTCCACGCCGTAAGCTGCGGTCTTTGCTAATGTATTCCAGCAATTTACCTAACGCCCAGACCCTTGGGACGCGATTCCTTCTCCGAGTTTCAGTCAGATTAAATTTGTACTGTACCCTTCTGTTTTTGTAACTTTCAACTTGGATATAATATGTCGATGTCGATTTTGTATCATGAGTCTAACTGCCGCACTCAGACTTTAAATTTAAATAAATAATGTCTAAAGATTAAATTACTGTCACTAAATCTCATAATTTCTCTCTCTCTCTCTCTCTCTCTCTCTCTGTCTGAGAGACTTTAAATCCATACAGCCTTAAGCTTATGCGTTGTTTCTATGTACGGCACAAATGAGGATTTTGATAATCTTAGTATATATAAATTACGTGTAACGTTGTTTGTCCGCGATGGACTCCTAAACTACTGAACCAATTTTTATCAAACTTCGTAACTATCTGTAATTTGGTCCAACTTGAAAGATAGGATAGTTTTAGTAGTTATTTGTTTTATTTATATAGATAAGTTGGCGGTACCAAGTTCGCCGGGTCAGCTAGTAGCTCTATATGTATTCTAATATACTTTGCTGTATTGTTAATAATAATAAATAATTAATAAATAACATAATTTATCTTAAACGACAATAGAACATGATATATGATAATAGGAACGTAATATGAATCTATGAATTTCAGTCTATCTCCGGATCCGGATAAAATGAGCTATTGAGTAGTCACACATTCTAAGTAAGTAGGTATATCAAAACAAAGTGCATGTCTATTTTTTTGGATGTATGCACGTATCTGTAATTCTATGCGACCGTCTCTACAACGTTATGATATTTTTAATAAGTCGTTCTATAGCGTTACTTAGGTATGTTTCCTTAACGATTTATGAAATACTCTTGCAGATTTTTTGATACTTCATAAATCAACTGTTTTAACTTTACTAGGGTACATTTACTTTTGACTTCTTGTAATTGTAAGTAAGTAAATAATTAAGAAATATATTACTGGCTGCTCTCCGTAATCTAGACCGCAGACTAATTTTTAATTAATTTTCGCATTAATAGAATATAAAAACTAGTTCTCTATGATTCATTTATTCCTACTATTTTCTTTCCAATTACAATTTAACGAGTAACATTGTAGTAATAAGTACAATTTTACATTTTTCTGCAGCGCAATCGAATTCCCAGGCGTCTTAACTGTACATAATACTTTCCCATTTTATTGCGTTAACTTTATATACCTATATCGTGTCGTGTCGTGTCGTGTGATGCGGGTTGTTACGTTCCCTCAAATATGGTTGAGCGAAGCAATGGCTGGGTCATGCGTCATGCTCGTAAACGGGTTCCACCGGCGCGAATGAGGCTACTTTCTGTCTGCCCATCTTGACATGTGTTGAATTATAATTAGGTTTGATTTTGTGGAACTTCCCCTTATTGTGGAAACACTGCATACTATTGTAAACTTTTTTTGAAAAGAGCAACTGCTGAGTTTCTTGCTGGTTCTTCTCGGCAGGAAGGGCATTCCGAACCAGTGGTAGACTCATTGACGATTCAAAAGCACTTGTAAAAAAGTTTCTTTGAATAAAAAACATTCCTATTCTATTCTATCTACACCTATTCTGTCTAGCTTCACCGGCTCAATATAGCGTCCTCGTTGCGGTTGAATTGGTCCGGTCCCTATTTAGTTACTCGTACAACTTCCTCTCTCGGGTGTCGTCCTTAGTTCGCAACTAGATACGTATCTGTGCAAGGATTTTATCCCACGCCGTGTTTTATGTAGAACGTGGGTAGGTATTTTAAAGTGCCGCATAGTAGAAATGCAGAACTGGTATTTGTATCAAGTTCAATTTTTTTCTATCTATTATTTTAATTTAGGTGGGTAAGGTAAGTACTGCAAAATACACCTACTAAATTTTATTTATTTATTAAAGATAAAGATCGCCTTTGAAATTGAGTTTTAAGTTATACATTTCGTCTTTCGTGTGCAATAATGTTTATTTTATATTTTTTGTCTTTTTGAATTTAGATTCTAAATTATGAATGATTGTGTTTTTTAATAAAGTTATGGATCAAATTCTTGCAATAAGTTATTCGCTAGGATTGTGGAAGTTAATAATTGAAAAATGTAACTAAAATAAAAGAAAGTTATATCCCAATAGCACGTTTTGCCACCCCTTTTAAGTTCCTGGAGGGTTTCTGGGTGTGGTATGAGTTCTGCCCTGACCCTTCTTTTAAGTTCCATCCCATCCTAATATATATAATGCATAATTCATTTAATGCTGCTTGCATTAAAATTTTGGAAATATCGTGTTTCAAATAGAAAAGCGCGGGTGGGTCGATTTTTGCACGCAAGTGTATTTGCATCCAAAACACGTAGTGTCCATCCCGTTTCATTTACTTGATAAGAGTTATTTGACTCTTTTGATACAATAAGCTGCAAGAATTTTTACATGACATAAACCTATAACATTTGGCATGAGGTGACTGGAGAGGCTTCTTGGCTTCGCTTAAGACATCCCCTCCCTCGCCTATATTCCCTTTAGCGACGTCTTGGAAACTTGCCCGATAGGCTTTACATAAACGCTACCAAAAAGTAACACACTTGTCCTCCTTGGAGGGGAATAAATATATATTAATATGTCTTTTCACTTTTGTCTGGTGGGAGTCTTTGGTTGTGGCTAGTCACCAGTTAGTTATTTAGAAGTAAATTCCCAAATTTCCCCTGCCAGAATCAATCCCGACACCTCGCACTCATAAGCCCACAGTGCTAATCACTGCGTCAGGCAGGTTTAGGCGTAATTTCGGTAAAATATTGAACGATTAATGAAAAACAGTATATCAAACAGAACATAAAATTGCCTTCTGCTTTATAGGTATGTTTTGAGTCGACTAAGACATTATGTACAGCGACTCTATCATGTGTTGCATTTCCTCTCCATACTATGTCGTCGGCAAATCTTAAATGTGATAGATACTTTCCGTTTAGGTTTAGTCCTTTATGTTCCTAATACACTTCCCTAAAAATCTGCTCTGGCAACGCGATAAAAAGCTTAGGAGAGAGTGGGTCTCCATGTCTACAGCCCCTTTCAATTCTGAAGTGCGGACCTGATTTTTCTAAGATTATCCTTGCAGTACTCTTCTGGTATATAGTTTTCATCGGGTCTATGAGTTGCTTGTTAACTCCTTGGGTTGATAGAGCTTGCCATATAGAGCTATTAAATATTGAATCAAACGCTTTACAATCTTATCTTAATATATATAAATTACATGTCACGTAACACGTTGTTTGTCCGCGATGGACTCCTAAACTACTTAACCGATTTTGATCAAACTTCGTAACTATCTGTAATTTGGTCCAACTTGAAAGATAGGATAGTTTTTTTTTATTAAGATAATTTATTAGTTTTTTATTTATATAGGTAAGTTGGCGGTACGAAGTTCGCCGAGTCAGCTAGTAGTCTATAAAACATAGATACAAAGGATTATCATATTCGGTGTATTTTTCTATAATCATTTTAAAGGAACATGTGATCTACAGTCGAAAAATTGCGTATGCACCCGGCTTGCTCTACTGGTCTGAATTAGAATTGAGCATATTACTTTGTCTTCTTCCAGGCTTCTTATTTGACTTTAGATAGAGGCTTCCGTATTGTGCCTCCCCACACGAAGATTATGATCTTTTTGTGAGTCGTTATAGAATCAGATTTTGAGTCCTTTGTTTTTGTTTCGTTGTTCGAAGACACTTTTGGTTTGCGACTGATGATGTTCGTGTGATTCACAGTAGCAGTTATAAATCAGTTTATTTATGGACGCTCATTAAATTACTTTGTACTAAGAGAATGTTAATGTACTTGCACGTTAATGGATTTGCGTTGCATACGCTTTAAAGTTCTTCATGAGTGTCAAATTTTCGTTGTCAAGGTCAGTAACGTGTCCAACATTTTGCGTTTTGAAATGTTTTGCGAAATTGAACATGTTGCGAATTAAATATACCTACTGCGTGTAGACGGTCCGATCGCATTTTGATTTTTATTAGGAAGTGCCAAGGTAATTAAGAAGTTAAAATTACACAATAACCTTTACCTACTGACTGATTTTTCTCCCCTTTTCATCACAAAGTGAATTCTTTTTTGTAGATTAGCATCCTGTTGATAATTCAGCGGCGATGGCCTAAGCCCTAGACGGAAGAGACAGAAGACTGGGGACGCCGACGGAAATTTGTCGCTTTGCGAAGTCTGCGACTGTTTTTGTTCCTCTTTGTCTCGTCCAATTAATTTATTTTCTTTGCTTTGTTTTTTATCGGATATAATTTTTTTGTATGAAAATTCGTAGCCAAAATTATTGAGAAATAAAGAGAAAACAAGTACAGCATCTCTTATCTATTTTGCTGCCGTACATTATTGACAGGTTAACGCTTACTCCAATGACGAGTTCTGTTAACAATATACCTGAAGTCCCATTAGGTAATAAAGGTTAGGAATTTGTATATGAACAAAAGTTTCAAAATTAACATAGCCTAAAAATACTCTATTAAAGCAACTTTATTATGTTTTCCCAATAATGCCTTATTTACTGCGAGTCGCAGAGAGCCGCTGGATTCAGGCGGCGCAATACCGAGGCCTGTGGACGTTTATCGGTTGATAAAGACGAAGAAGAAGACTTTATTGAATACGTCGTCAATGAGTATTAAACGAATATGTATACTCTTTAAATATGTATATTTACATATATTTATAAACTATATTTTATTTTATTTTAATATAATTTTCAAGCACTTTTAAGCGTGTTTCTGTTCACCTAGGTAGCTAGGTACTCACTATTCGAAAGCAGCGACCGTCCCCTATTCATCAAAGTCCTAACTTCGACCTTTGCCTGCTTTATGTACCTGCTCACCGTCTGTATTTTTGCCGCTGTGGTATAATCAAGTATTTATATTATTAGGCCACTGGTAAAATACACTTTTTTTTAACTTTTTAAAATTATGTGTTTTGTTACCATTTTTATCGATATCGCCTCTATTAAATTACTCTAAATTATCGTTATACCGATAAAGTTTCGGTATAGAGGCCAAGGAGCTGAGTGATTTTTGGGTGATTTTGGTTTTTTTTAATGACGATAGAAATTAAGAAAAAGTTAGAATTTTCCCAAAATTACCCCACAACCCCCAGAATAAGTCTCAAGTGTTATTATGTCTGTGATACTGATAGGGTACATAATATTAGAAATATGTACATAGTTCATTGCTATTTGGTAGCAGAATGGACCTAAATATAATATCACTGTTTCTTTCTGCATAAGATCGGCTAATACATTTTTCCGTTTAGCTCACAACGGCTAAGCATGACATTAACTAGTATTAGAGTACGGCAGTAGTCTAACTGATATAACAACTTTTCGGGCTGACTTAAAACCTCTGAACTATTCATTTGTCTGGACTTCATTAAAAGCGTAGTGTTCGGAATATCTACATAGGAGAAATAAATCTACTGATAGCCATCTAGGATCTAGATCCGAAATTAGGCCAGTTTAAATCCGCTAATGTAAAATACAAGTCAGTGGGTCGCAAACGAAAGTGCCCACGAATATAACAATGAATCTAACCCAGTTTGCTATTAGATGTTGTTGTTCTCCTTTTATGGTAATTTTATTGCTTTTTGCCCCTTTATCAGCTATCGTGAAGTTTTAGTAACAATGCTATTATGGGACTAAAACTTGGTCAACAAAGCTAATAAGCTTTCGAGATAAGTAGGGTTCTGAGTTTTCTCATGTCAAGTCATTTTTCGAATGAAGGACAAGGAGTGTTGGAGATGTAGATAGAGTACAGAGAAGACAATTATTGCTTAGAGGCTTTAATGTCGTGTCGTAATTGCCATACCAGTGCGTCCCCGGCTTTAAATGCAAAACGGTAGTATCGAGATGCGAGATATACGGACGGTGACAGACAAAATGTAGCAGTTCATCTTAACATCCGTGACTGACGGAATATTTATGAACACGCTACGGCAATTAGGAATGGAGACATGGCGTAGGATTTACTAATGCAACGCTTATTGTCTAGCCTCGGCCTTATGTTTGAACAATGCCTCAAACAGAAGTAACTCTGAATATCCATGCGTTAATACAAGTCGTTCGCTCGGTGCAATACGACGTCCAAACCATTTAAAATCCTTCCTAGTTATTATAAATGCGAAGGTATTTGTTTGGTGATTTCTCCTTCTCTTACGCAGCAACGGAGAAACGGATTCACGAGAATTTTGAAGTGAAAACTTCATTAGGCGCGTTGAGCCCTTTTTTGGTTGAGCAAAAAACATGGATTTCGCGAAATCGCCACCATTGCCACCGTCACCATCGTCACCTGTTGATATTAGATTTAAGTAAGCGTTCAACATTTTAGAAGTTCCCAAGCAACCTTGTACAGCGCAGCGGGCAAACAGCCGCTTTCTGTACCGCTTAAGGCGCTGTAGTCAGTCACGATCTTCATATCACAAGCCGAATGAAGATCGTCCAATTTAAAATCTATGGGTCATAATATTATGAAAAAAAAAAGTAGTTATAATTATTGATCGTATTTCTGGCCTGATGGCTGTTTCCTAAACACGATGACGCAAACTTTTCTCGATAGAAAAAAATTGCAAAGTTGACTCTGCAAATACATAAACTCCCATCGTTCTCTGTTATGCATACATTTATTTTGGTAAAATTATTTACAATTGTTTTTCATATTTTAATACAACAAATGGCTGTTTTAGATTTTATTTATTGCAACTGTTATAATTTTAATATTATCCATTACAATTTGTCACTTGGCCCTTCTATTCCCAGAAGCGACTTCTTTGTCTCTCCTACTCAATTAGACAGTGATCGCCGAGGCGTGCTGCTAGGTGGACCTGCGTCGCGCTGCGCTCGCTCGGCTATCAAATATCGTAAATTGTAATAATTGAAAATTGTTTATGTTTATACTGAAAACTATTATTTTGTATATTTTAGACTTTAGAGAAGTCAAATAGAGTGTACCTAATTATAAGTTTGTATATATTAATATTGTAAATAATTTATCCATCAAAAAAGTTGTAAATAAGTAGGGACTGAGTAGTAGAGTAGATTAATTTTGAAAATGGGTCCGAAAAAAAGCAAAATCTAAGAATGTACAGTATAAAAAAATCGGCCAAGTGCGAGTCAGGCTTCGCTCTTTTAGGGTTCCGTTAAAAAAATTTAATTAAAATATTTCCATGTACCCATGGAAACATTTTAATTTAATTTTTTAATTTAATTTAATTTTTATTATTTAATGTTATAGCGGCAATAGAAATACATAATAATTATGTGAAAATTTCATTTGTCTATCTATTACGGTTTACGAGATACAGCCCGCTGACAGACGGACGGACGGACGGACAGCGTGGGATTAGTAATAGGGTCCCGTTGGTAACCTTTGGGTACGGAACCCTAAAAATAACAAAAGCAGATGATGGAAGTTGTAAAGTAAGTAGGTACCTATTTCAATATTTTGTAAAGGATGATTTGTGTAACATGTAATGTAATGGATCATGAAATATCAATTTCATCATCAAGTAAGGTATCTAATAATGGTGGGATGCATCATGCAAAGTAAGTACATCATATAGGTACATCGTACAGTTTGGCTAATCAAATTGAGGTCAAATTGACGACCTCCCTGGCTCAGTGGTGAGCGCTGTTGTCTTATAACTGGGAGGTCTCGGGTTCGATTCCCGGCGGGGTCAATTTGGGAATTTATAATTTCTGAATTGTCTCTGGTCTGGTCTGGTGGGAGGCTTTGGCCGTGGCTAGTTATCACCCTACCGTCAAAGACGTGCCGCCAAGCGATTTAGCGTTCCGGCACGATGGCGTGTAGAAACCAATTAGGGGTATGGGTTGAATGTTCACTGCCATATCCCTTCCAAGTTAGCCCGCTACCATCTTAGACTGCATCGTCACTTACCATCAGGTGAGATCGCAGTCAAGGACTAGCTTGTCATCGAATAAAAAAAAAAAGGTAGGTAGGTGGTAGTTAGGTACTTTATGGGTATGGGTAGGAGTAGGGGTCGGGGTAGGGGTAGGGGTAGGGGTCGGGGTCGGGGTCGGGGTAGGGGTAGGGGTAGGGGTAGGGGTCGGGGTAGGGGTAGGGGTAGGGGTAGGGGTAGGGGTAGAGGTAGGGGTCAGGGTCGGGGTAGGGGTAGGGGTAGGGGTCAGGGTAGGGGTCGGGGTAGCGATAGGGGTAGGGGTATGGGTAGGGGTTGGGGTAGGGGTAGGGGTCGGGGTAGAGGTAGGGGTAGAGGTAGGAGTAGGGGTAGGGGTCGGGGTAGGGGTAGGGGTAGGGGTAGGGTAGGGGTAGGAGTAGGGGTAGGGGTCGGGGTAGAGGTAGGGGTAGGGGTATGGGTAGGAGTAGGGGTCGAGGTAGAGGTAGGGGTAGGGGTAGGGGTCGGGGTAGGGGTAGGGGTAGGGGTCGGGGTAGAGGTAGGGCTCGGGGTCGGGGTAGGGGTAGGGGTAGGGGTATGGGTATGGGTAGGAGTAGGGGTCGAGGTAGAGGTAGGGGTAGGGGTAGGGGGGGGGGGTGTTCACTGCCATATCCCTTCCAAGTTAGCCCGCTACCATCTTAGACTGCATCGTCACTTACCATCAGATGAGATCGCAGTCAAGGACTAGCTTGTCATCGAATAAAAAAAAAAAAAAGGTAGGTAGGTGGTAGTTAGGTACTTTATGGGTATGGGTAGGAGTAGGGGTCGGGGTAGAGGTAGGGGTAGAGGTAGGGGTAGGGGTAGAGGTCGGGGTAGGGTAGGGGTAGGAGTAGGGGTAGGGGTCGGGGTAGAGGTAGGGGTAGGGGTATGGGTATGGGTAGGAGTAGGGGTCGAGGTAGAGGTAGGGGTAGGGGTAGGGGTAGGGGTCGGGGTAGGGGTAGGGGTAGGGGTCGGGGTAGAGGTAGGGCTCGGGTAGGGGTAGGGGTCTGGGTAGGGGTCGGGGTAGGGGTAGGGGTAGTGGTAGTAGTAGTATTATTATATGTATACTTAGTGACATATTTAGTTCCTATCACAATCTGTCCTTTTCTGCATATTACTTTTACAAAATAATGTCGATGTTTCACATCTGCCAGGCGTCCCACGACGGCTCACAATTTTTTTGTACCTAAAAGTGCCTAAAATTACAAGTGTAGATCACGATTCGCATGCGAAAGGATCCTTTCGCATCCTTGGTTCCGTAAGGATGCGCACGGATCCTTCCAGATCCTTACGCGTGCGAAAGCGTCTTTGGCAACTAGGGCAATGCATGAAGTGCCAAAAAGTATCGATATATCGAATCGATGAAATTAGTTTCTATCTCAAGTATGTGTGCAAACACAGGTGCACTTTTCCGCCATGTTGGAATTCTTTGATAATGGACGGATTACGTTCAAAATCGATATTTAGGCTTCCCTAGGGTCAAAAAGAAGAAATGGATGCCAAAATTAAAAAAAATTCACCGCCATATTGAAATTCTTTGTTATTCGACCGATTTCATTCAAAATCGATATTCAGGCTTCTCTGGGGTCACGAAAGAGGAAATGGATGCGCAAATTTAAAAAAGTCACCGCCATATTGAAATTCGTTTTTTATTGGACCGATTACGTTTCAAATCGATATTTAGGCTTCCCTGGGGTCAAGAAAGAGGAAATGGGTGCCAAAATTTAAAAATGTCCCCGCCATATTGAAATTCTTTGTTATTCGACCGATTTCGTTCTAAATCGATATTTAGGCTTCTCTGGGGTCAAGAAAGAGGAAATGGATGCTAAAATATAAAAAAGTCCCCGCCATATTGGAATTATATGTTATTGGACCGATTACGTTCAAAATCGATATTTAGGCTTCTCTGGGGTCATGAAAGAGGAAATGGATGCTAAAATATAAAAAAGTCCCCGCCATATTGGAATTATATGTTATTGGACCGATTACGTTCAAAATTGATATTAAGGCTTCTCTGGGGTCAAGAAAGAGAAAAAGGATGCGAAAATTTTGCAAAGTCACCGCCATATTGAAATTCTTTGTTATTCGACCGATTTCGTTCAAAATCGAAATTTGGGCTTTCCTGGCGTCGAGAAAGAGGAAATGAATGCCAAAATTTTAAAAAGTCACCGCCATATTGAAATTCTTTGTTACTGAACCGATTTCGTTCCAAATCGATATTTAGGCTTCCCTGGGGTCAAGAAAGAGGAATTGAATGCGAAAATTTTAAAAAGTCACCGCCATATTGAAATTCTTTGTTATTCGAACAATTTTGTTCAAAATCGATGTTTAGGCTTCCCTGGGGTCAAGAAAGAGGAAATGGGTGCCAGAATTTTAAAGAGGGAATGGGTGCCAGACTTTTAAAAAGTCCCCGCCATATTGAAATTCTTTGTTATGGCGGGGACTTTTTAAAATTTTATCACCCATTCCCTCTTTCTTGACCTCAGGCAAGCCTAAATATATATTTTGAACGAAATCGGTCCAGTAACAAAGAATTTCAATATGGCGGTGTTTTTTTAAATTTTGCCACCGATTTCCTCTTTCTTGACCCCAGGGAAGAACAAATATCGATTTGGAACGAAATCGGTCTAGTAACAAAGAATTTCAATATGGCGGTGACTTTTGAAAATTTTGGCACCCATTTCCTCTTTCTGGACCCAGGGAAGCCTAAATATATATTTTGAACGAAATCGGTCCAGTAAACAAGAATTTCAATATGGCGGTGAATTTTTAAAATTTTGGCACCCATTTACTCTTTCTTGACCCCAGGGAAGCCTAAATATCGATTTTGAACGAAATCGGTCCAGTAAACAAGAATTTCAATATGGCGGTGACTTTCAAAATTTTGGCACCCATTTACTCTTTCTTGACCCCAGGGAAGCCTAAATATCGATTTTGAACGAAATCGGTCCAGTAACAAAGAATTTTAATATGGCGGTGACTTTTTAAAATTTTCGCAGCTATTTCCTCTCTCTTGACCCCAGGGAAGCCCAAATTTCGATTTCGAACGAAATCGGTCGAATAACAAAGAATTTCAATATGGCGGGGACTTTTTAAAATTCTGGCACCCATTCCCTCTTTAAAATTCTGGCACCCATTCCCTCTTTCTTGACTCCAGGGAAGCCTAAATATATATTTTGAACGAAATCGGTCCAGTAACAAAGAATTTCAATATGGCGGTAACTTTTTTAAATTTTGGCACCCATTTCCTCTTTCTTGACCCCAGGGAAGCCTAAATATCGATTTGGAACGTAATCGGTCCAATAACAGCGAATTTCAATATGGCGGTGACTTTTTAAAATTTTGGCACCCATTTCCTCTTTCTTGACCCCAGGCAAGCCCAAATATCGATTTATAATGAAATCGGTCGAATAACAAAGAATTTCAATATGGCGGTGACTTTTTAAAATTTTGGCACCCATTTCCTCTTTCTTGACCCCAGGGAAGCCTAAATATCGATTTTGAACGTAATCGGCCCAATAACATAGAATTTCAATATGGCGGGGACTTTTTAAAATTATGGCAGGCATTCATTTTCTCTTTCTCGACCCCAGGGAAGCCCAAATATCGATTTTGAACGAAATCGGTAGACTAACCAAAAAAAAAAAAAATTAAAAAAAGCATGTTATTGTATTTGGTTAGGAATTGAACCTGTATAAATTTTTTTTGATTATCTATGAACATGAACTGGAACCATGCTAACTGAGCCAAATAAAGTATAATAGGATTGACGAAAATAAGTTACAGTACCTATTAAGTTTAGATAAATAACCAGTTTTGTCAGTCGGGAGTTGTTTCCCGCCAGAGTTGCTTCGCGCCATTTCTGCGCTTCGCACGGGGCGCCCCGCGGTGGGCGGGACTACGACTCCGCTCCTTCCCCTGCTTCACCCCCTCAAATACCTAAACTTTGTCTGCCTCCTCGCCTTAATGTATGATGTCGCAGGTTCGAATCTCACTCACGAAATCGTGGCAGTGCGCTTTTCTTATTTATTTTTTATTATTAGCAAATCTAGTTTTCACTTCTATCGGCAGTCCCTATGACTGCCAATTTTTTTTGCGTGGGAATAGTTGAGAACTGGGAGAGTAACATAGTCAAGTTATTCCCGTGGCATTTTTTAAAAACCTTAATCACGCGAAAGAGTCAGTCGGTAAATGCTTTATAAATATCTACTCTAATCTCAAGTCTTAGATATTTAACTCCTCCACTACTGTGCCAAATCAATATGCACTTTTCAGCTATTTGTCCGGGCCAATAATGTAAGAAGTATGTTGGCAGTGATAGGCCTACTAAATGCTAATGTGGTAGGTATGGATGATTGTAATGTGATAAGTTTCTCAACAACAACGGCGAGGGAAAAGATATAACAACGGGAACTGCACATCTCCGTGTGCATTTTATGGCCAGAGCAATAAACTAAAGAATAACTTCACTGGTTCTTCTCATTTTATTGCGGGGCAGTAAAAAATACATATATCGAAACTCTCGTTTTTACTGTTTCCAAAGAGTTCCGGCTATTAGGTACCTTTCTTTAACCTTAAGATGATTGAACTATAAAAAAAAATACGTGAGGCACTCGGGGACTGCCGTGGTAAAGCTATTGCATAGCATTTTCTAGTCGCACGCACACAAACACCGTGCCGAAGTCTGCCGAACTGAAACAACAGTGTTAGGTTTATTTTCGTTACGGAATTTCTTGATTCGGTCGCCGCGCTCAAAGCCCGCGATAAAAGCTATGCAATAGCTTAAAATCTCAAAACTATTAGGTACTAAGAAGCACCTAATTCTGTTTTAAGCCTAGGCACGTGTTAGTGAATTGTGTAATTCGGTTATTGATTATGTAATTGAAGCTCATCGTGTAAGTTTGATTGGAAGTGTAATCGTTAGGAGTACACGTGTTAACATTACTGAGCAAATCGATGAATGGATTTATGCACGTGTAATCAGCATCGGGCGGAAAGAACAATTTATTTAAATATTTCATACGAGAACTTCAAATTATTTATTACTCCTCTGGGAGTAGGGGTTTCATGCCTCTCCAATGCCTGCGTAACGAAATTTCGACTCGTTTTCGAAAAGTAACGTTTAAATAAAAAGCGCAGTCATGATGCTTTTAATATTATTGTCACTGTTAAAAACTTAAAGAGTGTGCCATAACGCCGCCGCTACGATTTGGATTTCGTGCCCCTCTTCGAGCGGGATGGTTGATTATTGTTTTCTCGTGAGTGAGAAATACAGAGCGATAGACGCGCAAAGTATTTATGACTTATTGCTTTGCTTACTTATTGCCAAAACTGCTTATTACCTAATTACAAGTTAGTTAAACAACCAATCAAAAAATTAAAACATGTAATTGAAATTTTTTTTTAGGTTTCTTGACAAAACAGTAACTTTAACAAATTCTGAGATAAATAACAATGACAAAAATACCAAATTGCATATTATGGACTCTTAAATTGAAATTCGGTTGCACATTTAATAATATCTCAAATTAAACTAAATTGACAGCCCTAAATCGTGCTATCCTTTTTAATTGCGATGTTTTAGTGGAAAAGTATAATGCAACTTCTTTATCAATCGATAGACGTCCAATGCTGGACGTGGTTCTCTTGTAAAAACTTTGTCTTGGTCTTATGCCGCCTGTATTCTGCGGTTCCCTACGATCTACCTAGTGGTAGGTCGCCACTTCAGCACTTGGCACCCTAACGATCATTGGTTCTTTGGATATAGCATACCTATAGCATCCTTTGAACGTTGATCACATCAGAGGTAGAATTTCATCATTTCATGCAGACCACTCTTGGATCAACCCCAAGGTTCTTCAAATAAAATATACTGCAAAGTTAACGCAACAAGTCCCAAAACGTGTGTGCAAGACTCGCGTCTTTATACGACTGGCAGACTCGCGTTGTGGTTTATTTTAGTTCTTATGTGATTGCAATAAGGGACGTGTTGCCAATGTGTATAGTAGAAGGGGGTGGAATCTCAGCCCCTCTGTATATAATTACGTCTGCCCACGAGGGTGCATCCCCTAAGATAGGGTTACCACATTCAAACTGAATATACTTTAACCATGTTTTTTAAAAAAACATGTTCTGAGTTTTTTGTCGGTAATCGTAAAAAAATTGTGTGGTGGCTGTCCTCCATCGCCCAACGGTTAAAGGTGTCGACTGAAAACTGAAAAGTCGACGGTTCGATTTTCAGACGATCTCCTAAAACGAGCTTTACGCTTATTTGGAGGGGAGGGGAGAATATTAGTAAAATTCATCATGGCTACTATTCTTAAGAATAACTTTTTTTTAATAATTAAAGGCACAGGCTTGACCACTATCACACCTTATGGAAAGTGATGATGTGGCCTAAAGCGGATCGCGTTTGCCTAGAAGATGCCTATTCACTCTTGATTTAAAGATACCCAAATTGTACGTGTTAGGAAACACAGATCTCGGATGAGCGTTCCAGACCCTGGTCGTGCGAACGACCATCAAATGAAACTTGCTTAAAAACTCGGACACTTCAGAAAATCTCCAAGGATTGATACAGAGGCTGGCTATATTAAGATTTTATACAAAGTGTAGTGCTATTTTCTGCAGTTTGCGAAGTTTTGGCCAAAATCCTTACGTCTGCAAGTGGCAAGTTGGAAACCTCAGAAACTCTGTGATGTGGTGGTAACCCTACCGTCCGCTAGTTCCAAACATGGCTCCCCCTCATGGTTTTTGAGTTTCCTTTGCTCCGCTTTTTGGGAGTCCTGAAGAATAGACTTCACTTCGCCCTAGTCATTACTGAACTTACTGAGAATTTTAATTGTATCCAATTTAAGGTCCCCCAAATTAAAGCGTAGGTATAATTTGCTGTCTTTGATCTATCAAGTACTCTCTCTGCTTTATTAGATTGTTCATCAGAAAAAAAATCTCTATACTTAATAGAAATATTTATATGACAATAGATCCTGCAACTGTATATATTTCGTTCATCATGATGGTGATGCGATGATGAACTAGAGGACCGTCTAATTACTAGTCATGCAAACATCAGTCGTCACATAAAATAATAGATTATAATATTATCCATCAGACAAAGTTATCACTAAGCATCCTCCACCAGTCAACCTTTGAATGTGCATAAAAGTCACAGTCATAGAACGTTGTTGAACTTAGATTTTCATTTTTATCAATCGATCATATAGGGGACTTTGACTTATTAAATAATAAATACATGGAAGGATTCTAATTCGTTTTAGAAAAGGAAGGAAATTAATTAGCTAAGATTACCTAATTAATTTCCTAACTTTGACAACAATACCCATTAATTATTATTTATTGTCTGGGGAGACTCAAGACTTTAGTGTTCTCGCGCTGAATATTACAGTTCGTAGCACGCATTCTCAGGATAATATAGTAGATGCCTCTGTCCATGTTTTGTATTTTATACACAAATACAAACACAGCTTCAAATTCTCCAGAGTTCAGTCGCACGGATGTTTACCAAAGATGTATTAACTAAATTATGAGCGTGCCTGTGGCCTCCAAAATATTTAACAAGAAGTTTCTTACGTACAAATTCTATGATGAGAGTTCTATCATCAAAGAGTTATCATGTCACTAGAGTAGCCATGTCTCGCAAAATGGATTGAATCCTGGGTTGGCATTTCATTTCGCACGGCACGGCACCGTATTTCCACTTGTTATAATTTTTGTCGTTCAGTAATAAGGGCGATGGCGATGCAGTACGAAATCTGAAATATGAATTTCACCCCACCCACAAACACAACTGTCAAATGCATGTACGAAACATGCCTTAGGGTTAAAGTGACTTAGCATCGTCTGGGCAGGAAGGACCAATTTTGTAATAAACCTACCATGCCACTTCGCTCTCTATGATTGATATTTATTTGTGTGTATTTTCGGAATCTTCACTAAATCCATCTTAGTGGTTGAGTATCTTTTAAGTAAGCTCAGAGTCACTAAGGCTGAAATCTATAGTTGGCACTCTCACTTAGCTCAGACTCAAGACTGAGTTTAAACGAGACGGTCTAATGTCAGGATTGTTTCTCTTGTGTCTTGAGCAGAGCCAGAGTGCTGAATATTAAAATATATTTTTTCAGAAGACTAAAATTTATTACAAAAGATATGGCTGGAAATATCTTAGGAAATTTTTTCCGTAAAAGTCACGGAATCATTTTATTGTGATAAATTTTTTTCAAAGTCTTATACAGTAATAGTTAATTACAGACTTTTTGAATGTAATTTGCAATAGTTTAGAAACACAATACGCGCCCATGTCGACACTTCACTCAAATGCAAAATGGCATATATCATCTGTCCAACGTTACTTATAGAAATAGACTTCAAACATTGTAAGATACTATTACTGGTATAATAAAAAAATATATATATACGCTAAGAATAAAGTTTAAGTTAAGTACATGATTTTTGGTGCAAGGTCGACATCCTAGAAACTTGGTACGCCAGCGTCTATATTTTCTAAGAATTACATCCTACCTATGCATTTAAGCTCATGAAAGATCATGTAGACAAAATCCGAGCTTAGCTCCGCCCACTGAGGCTGAGATCTCAGCCTCAGTGGGCGGAGCTAAGCTCGGATTTTGTCTACATGATCTTTCATGAGCTTAAATGCATAGGTAGGATGTAATTCTTAGAAAATATAGACGCTGGCGTACCAAGTTTCTAGGATGTCGACCTTGCACCAAAAATCATGTACTTAACTTAAACTTTATTCTTAGCGTATATATATATATTTTTATTATACCAGTAATAGTATCTTACAATGTTTGAAGTCTATTTCTATAAGTAACGTTGGACAGATGATATATGCCATTTTGCATTTGAGTGAAGTGTCGACATGGGCGCGTATTGTGTTTCTAAACTATTGCAAATTACATTCAAAAAGTCTGTAATTAACTATTACTGTATAAGACTTTGAAAAAAATTTATCACAATAAAATGATTCCGTGACTTTTACGGAAAAAATTTCCTAAGATATTTCCAGCCATATCTTTTGTAATAAATTTTAGTCTTCTGAAAAAATATATTTTAATATTGACCCCAAAGACTTGTGCAATAAAAATTTAACTTTAAAAATTAAAAATGATGTATCATATACCTGAATATGCTAAATGGTTCCAAAGTAGCACAAAAACATGTCACAAACATGAACATGTCTCCTGTAAAATTTAGATTTTACGATTACTGATTTATTGGCCGGGGGGGTCGAAATATTATTTCAAAACAACATGATTAGAAATATTAGTTTAACGGTTCCAAATAATTCCAGAAAAGTTTTTTCCAACAGAGTTTTTTTCAAATAGGTATATTTATTCTGTCCGATCATGATAAAAGCGAACCTTGTAATCCTACAATATTCTATGTGTTTCACGCGTTATCAGGTATTCAACGGTCAATGACGTTTCTATCAGTCCCCGGGGACGCCGTCCATTTTAGAGCGGGCAATATAAATCAACTGGGTGACTTTTAGGCGTTATTCCGAACGAATAAATAATGAAATGAACTACTGTAATTTTCAAAATGGCGACCCAAATAATCCTCTTGCTATTTCTTTTTTAACGAATATCTATTAAAAAGTTGAGCAGTAATTATGAAAATTCTAACAGATATAATTACACCTGTGTTTGCGTACCCACTTGTGCACTAAAATATCTCCCTCGCAGATGGCCGACCTCGATGGAGATTGACCGCCGATATTAGATATTATTATTAGACTGAGTAAAAGTTTGGAAAACTTTAGATTTATTTTGATTAGAACACCAAACCAGTACAATTTGCTCGTATCTAGCAAGGATAATAGTATCTAAGATTGCAAGGTTATTTTGCAAGAACGAGCAGTTTCCAAGGATGTTAAGATTGGCCATGAAGAAATGTGTCATATCGAAAATGAAAATCTAAACAACGACACAATATTGAAGGTCAACTTGCTAACATTGAAGATCAAGGAGTTCTTATTTCATAGAATCTTTAGCCGTAAAAAAATAGTAGTCCTACCTATAGTAGGTAGTAGTACCTATTCAAGAAGGTAATAAATAGAAAATAATTTCTTTCCAAATTCGAGACTAGATGAGCACCTTACCTTAATATTCTCACCAAAAAATCGTACATACAAAAACTCCCGTTTCTCCCGAAAAAATGTTACATGCAAAAATGTTTCTCCCAACATTTTCAGCGCGCGACAATTTGTTTGAATTATACAGAAAAACAGTTACATTAATTTAGATATTACTTTATTTTATTTACAATGCTGCTTATGATGCCCGCGACTTCTTCCGCGTGGATTTAGTTTTTAGAAATCTCGGAGGAATTCTTTGATTTTGCGGGATAAAAAGTAAGTAGTCTATGTCACTCTCCAGGTCCTCAATTATACCATGACAAAAAAAAAATAACACTGAGACCTTGCTTTGTTGCGGCGTGATGGAAGGACAAACCGACAAACAAACACACTTTCGCATTATAATATATAGTAAGTAACGATGCAGTAATAATAATAAAATGAATAAGACTTTAAAGTGAAACCAATTAAGAATAGACAAAACTACACTAAATGAATTCCACATTTACCATACATTTTCTCTACCTAATATTTTCGCAACGAGCGACAATTTATCCCTAATATTAGACAGAATTCCTCGGGAGCTTAGCTCAGCTTAGTTTAGGAACTAACCGCAACAAGTACTGCATAATTTCAACGTCCGGTGTGTCCTGTAATTTCGGTAATGGCGGCGACGGGACGGGCTGGGCGTAGATAAGCGGGATAGCGTATGTTCCTTAGAATTCCGGACCTTTTGAGCCCTAAGGGAGGAATAGACATTCCGATCCCCGTGGCTGGAAAGCTCACCCCTCCGCGTGGGTGTTCAAATTACGCGTTAAGGTTCGTTTCGGAAAAACGTGACTGTACGAATAATGAGAAATGTTATCTATAGAGAGATTTATTTTACGGTCCGGAAGGTCCAATTTCCCATTATGTTTCGTTTTTTAACATGATCAAGTAAAAATAAATGTTTAATCAATAGATAATTTTATGATTACAAAAAATTTATTCTAGCTAGTTTTTAGGGGTAAAAGTGTACCTTTTCAATCGTGTACCAAATAACTTGGCCTGAATATTTGATTCAGCACAGTTTACCACAAAGGCGTCGGCCGTTGAGAATTTTTTATGGGCTAAAATATCATCCGGTCCATAAGGAATATATATTGGTAGCTTTGATCTAATCAAATTACTGTCTTGTGTCTACCAACCATAATAATTCTCAAAAACGAGAAACGGCTATTCGATTATGTCATTTAATCTTTGTTTTTTAGTTTGTTTTCTTAATCGTATATATATAATTTTTGCAGATGCCAAAATCAATGTAATCAAGCCTTAATAGCCTTACGTGTAAAGACGTGTGCGGACTGAAAATTGAGGGTAAGACCTGTAGATGGCACTCTCACTCAGCTCAGACTCAAGACTGAGTTAAAACGAGATAGATTTACAGGACATATTTTTGTCTCATTTTAACTCTATCTTGAGTCTACAGAGAGCTAGAGTACGGTCTATTGATCTCAGGCGGAGATCTATAGATACTCTGGCTCTGCTCAAGACAAGATAGAATTAAAATGAGACACAAATATGTTCCGACATAAATCTGTCTCGTTTTAACTCAGTCTTGAGTCTGAGCTGAGTGAGAGTGTCCTCTATAGATCTTACCCTCAGTCTCAAAGGTCGACGGTTCGATCTCCACCCGTTGCACTACTGTCGTCTGTCGGTACTCACTCTAACCCAAGCTTTCCACTTCTTTGAAGAGGAGATAAGAGAAGAATATTAGTCAAGTTCAGCTTGGCTAATATTTCCACTATTAAAAAACAAAGAAAAATATCGCATGTCGCGAGTAATTGACTCTCCACAGTCTGTTTCAGTGTCACGCAGACGCACCTTTATTTAATTCGTAGGCTTCGTTCAATACTAACTAAATTCGGTTGGCTTTGTACTCATTAGCGCGACCAACGTACGTGTTTGTTTGTGAAAATCCTATTAGTGCTGTAATGAGCGAAACCGCTCCGAATTAACGCTACGTGTGACTATTTGCCTCTTTTTCACTTTATTAGATATTCATTGTGATATAAATCATATCTAACTATATATTATAGAGACTATTATATAAACTTGCACTGTGTTAAGACTTACAGCTAATCTGATAATGACTTCTGCAAGAAATTGCCAGTGAATTTAAGAATACTTAGCATAATAATAATACCTTTGAGTCGCTGTATGTGTTAATTATGCTGACTGAATAAATGTTTTTATTTATTTATTTCCATATTTTTGTGTCCTGTATTTCTTTAACCCCGAATAAATTTTTAAATGCATACCTACTATTGCTAAAAACAGTTGCCACAAACAGTTGCTAAAAACTGATTGAAAAGTAGATACATATAATTATATACTATCACTAATTTCGTTGCTGACGGTAGTTCGATTTGCCGTCATGTAATCTGTATGCTTAGTACAAGATTGGATAGTTAACTATGAATAGTCAACTATGACATTACCATCACAGCAAAATAAACCATATTTAACAGTCTTGAGTTAGAACTCAATTTCGTGAATGTATTCATACGTTTACGTAACGAAAACGCCCCAAATTAAAATCATCTGTTTTGAATTTGTGACTTTAAATCGATATTATTATGGTTGATTTTACGCTAATGTCATAGTTTACTATTACGATCAAACGAATTAAAACTCGGCATAACCACACAGGGTGCGATTTTCGAGAAACGTGGGTTCGAACCCCGCCGGACTCGGAATTTCTGATATGTTTTAAAAAATTCGGATATTTCCTTTAAGTGTAGATTAATACTTCAAAAAAAAAACAGAAGATTCCTTAGCCCCGTATAAAACAGCTATGTAATAACCGAGCTGCTCCAGAGCGACCTGCACAAGATCATCGTGTCACCGCAACACCTTTCCGCCGACCACATCAAAGTCTTTCTCTACCAGATACTCAGAGGTATGTACAAAAAATTCCTCACTGTTTAACTACTGGGAATGTTTTGTGCCAAACATTTTTTACCCGACTCCGGCAAAGCCAGAAGGAAGGGTTGATTTTACTTTTAGCAGTCTATGTATGTATGTATATAACTAAATATTTAAGCATGTTCCACCGCAGCTAATAAACTATTGAGCCGATATTGATGAATGAGGTGTCAATCCGTTATTATTGTCCGAGTTTTTTTTCAGTTAAAAAAGCCTATGACACTCCAGGTACTCAAGTATATCGATCCGTAGCTATAGTGCAGCGTGATTGAAGGACAAACCAACACACAAGCACACTTTCGCATTTATAATATTAGTAAGGATTCTTGAAAAATTATTGCTAGACTAATTTTAATATCACACGAACCACGAGATTTTGCCTACCCATTTTTGACTTAGTCTCTATCTCTAAAAGATACCTATCACGAGAAAATCGGTATAGACAAATTTTTCTTGTGGTGAGTTGCGCATGTTAGTCTGTAGGGCAGGTTCTTTAATAGATACTGAATTCCTGGTTCTGAATAACTACAAGGCCGATTTTGATAAGTTTTATTTTGCATCACACCTGCTGTTATCTCAGGTTTGAAGTTAAAAAAGCCACCAGAGTTCTTATCGGTAGGTACGTCGTGGGTTTTTTTTATTTCTTCATTTCTTTTTATTTTAATTGTTAATTAATAAATAAATAATATAAAATGATGTAGACAGTTATGAAGCTCTAAATTAAAATTTCTTCCAGCTTCTCTCTTCTATTTTCTACTAGCTGACAGCTTCGTTAGCTTCGTACAATATACTTGAATTATAATTATGTAGTGTTTTACACATTCCGTTTTTTCGGCGATCTATATATATATATACACCTAAACCATTAATTCTTTTGGGTTCTGAAGGAAACCTACCTAAATGGATTTGAAATAATTTATTCAAATTGTACGAATACAATTTGATTAACTTTCTCTACGGCTTCGCAAATTGAATGCGGCAGTATAATTTCAGGTTTATTAATTATGAAAAACGTGTTTCAACTGGGCCAATGTTATGTAATCTGCTGGCTTTTGCCCACAACTTTCCTGAACCTGGTATAATTAATAACCTGGATCTCACCTTCCATAGTCCGCGAGGCTCTACAGGCCTGCAAAAGTTCCCTCAAAATACAAGCCAGCGAAAAGAAAACCACATTATTTTTATTTTTTTCTGACACCTTAATTTTTTAATGTACCTACCTATTAAGTAACTAGATTTTGCTCGCCACTTCGTCCGCGTGGATTGAGGTTTTTAAAAATTCCACGGGAACCCTCTATTTTTCCGGGATAAAAAGTAACCTATATTACTCTTCAGCAGGCCTAGCATGCACGTCGAAGTGATCTCTCGCGAAGAGAGAGACAGAGATATTGTCGATGTAGACTAATTTCTCGTTTACTCTTTTAAACTTCAAAATTCGAGAAAATGATGTCGCCAACCGCCATGTTGTCGCCAGAGTCGCCAGAGTTCGTTGAGAAAAATAGAGTAAATAATTTTTCATCATACCTATTCGAAAAACGATTATTGGCTTCAGAGGATAGCGCGAGCAAAATTTAATTTTAACCCCATGGGACTTTTTATTTCTCTCTTCTGATTGGTCCGCGTTCGTGCTTTAGTATGTGTCGAAATTAAAAAATGTTAGAGAAGCTGTTGTCTTCGATAAGTCACGTGATCAATTTGTCGATCAGATATAGTACGCCCATACGTATGTATCCAACATAAATATTAATGTTTAATTATTTAATAATAATTTATTTGTGTTTTATTTAAACTTTCAATATACGATGTCTATACATAGTAGGTTGATACTCCTAGCTTTTTCTCATAGGTAATGATGAAAAATAGTGTGTGTCATTCGTGGCCAAAATATTTTGTTCTCGGGCGGCGTATATTGAATTCCTCGCTACGCTCAGGATTCAAAATAACGCCCTCGGGGAACAAAAAATTTCTTTGGCCCCATATAACACAAATAACTATTATCTCTACTTTTGACGTAACGAGACGAATCATGGTGTGCAACCATGTTAGTTTCGATAGAGATATAGAGATAATACGAGAAAAGGAAAAAGCGGCAGACAAAATTTTCTCGCGCGTGCATGCAGGTCCGCAGCTATACCCATGCAATAATATATAAAAATTCTTAAAAAAAAACTGACTTCACAACGCCACTGAAAAGTATAATATAATTTCAGTTTGTACACGTATGTTGAAGTCGGGCGGGCCTAAATAGAAACGATGAAGCCACGCTAGCCAAAATTTTTGTTTGTAGGTCCAGGCACAGGATATAATCGTTGCGCAGTTGCTGCGTGATTGAAGAGCACACTTTCGCATGTATAATATTAGTATAGGAAAGTAGAAATGCTTAGAAACGGTGGGTGTGAGTAACCATTGTTGTATTTAGCTTAACGATAATTTACTAGCATTTTGCCCGCAACTTCGTCCACAAGGAATTTGGTTTTTAAAAACCCCGCGTGGACCACCTGTTTTTTCTAGAATAAAATATTGTCTATGTCTCTCACGTCCAATTCAACTCGTCAACTTTACCCATACAGAAATAACGTCGATCAACAAACCAACAAAACAAACACACTTTCGCAACAAAATAATTGGCAGTCATAGGGACTGCCGATAGAAGTGAAAACTAGATTTGCTAATAATAAAATAAAATAAAATAAATACAAAAATAATTCGAGAGATTGTGAGATTCGAACCCGCGACAATTACATTAAACGGTAAGGAAGGCGGCTGCTTGCCGACTGCGCTGTACAAGGTTGCTTGAGAACTTCTAAAATGTTGAACGCTTACTGAAATCTCCAGGTGACGATTGTGTAGGTGACGATGACGCGAAATCCATATTTTTGCTCACCAAAAAAAGTGCTCAACGCGCCTAAAGAAGTTTTCACTTAAAAAATTATAAATGTTGTGAATAATGTTTCACCTAGGTCCAAGGTTCGTGTTATTTTCCATAAGGGAATAAGACTCAGGCGAAAAGGTCGTACTTTCTGAGCTTCACTATTAATCGAAGTTTTACGCAAACCAGCTCCCACGGGTCGGTCGTGACTCGTGACCCTCTCAAACTCATAGCCGAAGCTACCCTTATACCGGCTTTTTCCATTTCCACCTCGCTTAAATCAATTAGAACTACTGAGAGCACTAACTTTTCAACTAGGTACGCTTAATGCAAAGTCTCCCCAACTTTTTTGCATTAAAGAAAAAGTTAAACTGCACTGCGTATTTTCTTATTACACTTGACAGAGTGTAATGCAGCAATAATCGGGTTATCTAAATTCTAAAGGTATCAAGCAGTAGCTACACTGACAAAATCAAAATACAGTGCAACCTCGATATAACAAATCGGAAGGGAACAAGTAAATATTCGTTGTATCAAGAAATTAGTTATACTGAGGTTTGTTATGTTGAGGTTAGATTGGTCTAAGAGGTAAAAAATAGTTTTATTTCAATAGTGACGAGCAGCAGTGTAAAGGTTTTGGGTTAACAAAATTTGTTTCTTAGAGGTATTTACATTTTACACTTTTTTAAAGAGGTTGTTCGCAAAAAATGTTTGCAATGTAAAGGTATATTTTACATTGACTCTTATGGACAATTCAAGGGGATTACGAAGAATTTGTTATATCGAGGAAGTCGTTATATTGAGGTACGTTATATTAAGGTTGCACTGTACTTGGAACAAACTGGCATCGCAGCGACAGAGAGCCGTGGTGTTGCGGTGAATACGCTCGGGGCGCGTTTCCTGGAGAGACGTGGATTCGAATCCCGCCGGTTCCGGTCGTAAAAATTATTCGAATTATCACAATCTCAGCCCATTCTCATTCGGGGCGAAAAAAAAGGAAAATAGAACTAGTTTTTAACACCAGATTGCGATAACTCATCTTAATGGCGATTCCGCGCACTGAGAGCAGTTTGTAGCAAAACTAGACGTAGGTAATAATTGATATTATTAAGATGTACAAATGTTTTGATTATAATATTATATTAATACTTAAATAAAAAAAAAAAATAAAAAAAAATATTTATGCAATTTAAAAAAAAACATACCTATTAGCTAACATGATAATTTGCGTTAGTATCTATTGAAAATTTAATTTCCCGCATAAGGAAAGGTTTAGAAGTTTGGCTAATAGAGGATGTGGGTATTTTTTTCTTGTACATTAAAATTAAATTACGATGTAATCCTGTCGCTCGATTTGATATTATTAATCCCACCATTATTCTTGTCAATGCCGTGAGATTTCCCCCGAGTGAAAAGTAATGATATGAGAGCATCTAGAATAACTGGTCAAGTGTGTTTAGAACACGCTAAAGGTAGGATTCCGTAGTAGGAACTTCTTACTGTGAACTTAACCAAGAATAAGAAACAAAGATGTTA
The DNA here is from genome assembly GCA_029955525.1 of Oeneis ivallda. NCBI lineage: Eukaryota > Metazoa > Arthropoda > Insecta > Lepidoptera > Nymphalidae > Oeneis > Oeneis ivallda. The sequence goes on from JARPMR010000006.1 coordinate 23,331,204, forward strand.
ATGTTGTATTGTAACCTGAATCGAAGTACAAATTATCTTGATCGAACATAAAACTCTTACATATTGCTTGCTGCTGCTAACCGTCAAAGTGTATGATAATCACGCGGGAAGTGGTGCGACCCAGAACTAAGGAGACCGACGACGGCTAATGTAGCATCATCTTAGCGGCCACGACCACTGGCACGAGTGACCGATTCAGAAGAAGAGATATTTTATCTTACAACAATTTATGATAAGTTTTAAGCTATTGCATAGCTTTTATCGCGGGCTTTGAACTAGGACAAACAGTTTGAGCGCGGCGACCGAATCAAAAAATTCCGTAACGAAAATAAACCTAACACCGTCGTTCAGTAAGCGTTCAACATTTTAGAGGTTCACAAGTAGCTCTGTTTGGCTCAGTGGGCGAGCGGCCATATGCTACGGTTTTACGGTTTTACGACGGAAATGTGCAGACATCTTGAGGTATACAGCTGATAGTATTTCTTTGAATAAAATAAAAAAAAAAAACTGGCAAATTCGTAAATGATTTAATTTCTACAAAAGTTGTTTCATAAGAAGCCTGACATAAACAACACATTTTAGCACTGTGGCTTCCCCTTTTCAAGACAAAGGCCTTTTTTCTGTTCCTTGGACTTTTTTTGTTTTTCTGTTCGTTGGTTTTTTGTTTTTCATGTTCAATTATTTAGAAAGGTATATCCATAGTGATTATCATTGGAAAGATACCGTTTCAGGGTTGCTTTTCTATACCTACTATCATATCTATCCTACTATACGTACGTCCTATAAATACGTAAAGTGTGTTTCTTTGTTGGTTTGTCCTTCAATTACCGGCAATGCAGCAACGGATCAACGTGATATTTTGCCTGGGTAGGTATAGCTGAGGACCTGCTGCCCGATTTTGTAACTTTGTGCCTATCAAATAATGCTACCCACTTACATATATTTTTTATCGATTGAAGGTTTGCTATGAAATAAAAATAACATTTTCCTAGTAAATTTTCAGTGGCTTTCATTTTTTAATAGCCACTGACAAAAATTGTTAAACATGAAACTTATAATACCTCCCTTTTTCTTCGAAGGTTAATACTAAATAAATAGGAAAAATAAATTCGACTGCGAATGCAATATAATTAACTTAAAATAAATATCTCTCCGGCCGATTTCGATGTCCTTTGAATATCCATAAAGCATTCTACAATCGCATGTTAGGTGCACGCTCACGCATCCACCTTCCTATTGTAGCCAGTGTTTCCCAATCTATGGATCTTAATCGGCTCGCGTCTGTGAAAAAAAAAAATAAGACTGGCATCCAATCCGGTCAGTAATAAGTTGAGCTTTTAACAATATAACGCTAAACCAAGTTCGACCCACATCATCAGCTAAGACAATAAAAAAATCCTATCCACCGTGCTTAAAAAAAAATTATTCAAATTCAAAATTATTTCTTTCACGCAGGCCAACCTGTGTCTCTTATGATAAGTCATTAAGTCAAGACTCTAACCACGTTCGGAAAAGTACATTCTGTTGAGAAGAGCCGGCAAGAAGCTCAACAGTTGCTCTTTTCTAGATTGATTAATTTATTAAATTAATAATAATTATATTAATTTTAATAATTATTATCCAAACGGGATCATCTCCATCATTAGCGACCCATCAACGGCTCAGTACTGAGCGCAGGTCTCCTCCCAGAGAAGGTATTATAGGCAATAGTCCACCACGCTGGCCCAATGCAAATTGGCGGACTTCACACACCTGCGAGAACATTATGAAGAACTCTCAGATGTGCAGGTTTCCTTACGATGTTTTCCTTCACCGTTGAAGCGATATTAAAGTGATATTAAATTGCTTAAACACACTTGAGTCCGAAAAGTCAGAGGTGCGTATCCGGGATCGAACCTGCGACCCCCCCGAATAGGGGACCACAGTCCTAACCACTATCACTGCTAACAAGATATCATAACCTAATTAGGTATAATAAGTGATCAAACGAACTTACCTGAAGTGAAGTTCGATCATTATTATATGAGTTGCTTCATCCGAAGATATAGATATTACAAAGGTAGTCACTCCAGTCGCCAGAGATAAGTCCGCGTATTTTACAGTTATACTCTACCCTAAAAATAAATCACCTTGGCAGCACCGTCTTAATTTTGCTCATTATTTTTAGAGATGTATACCTACGGTTCAAAACTTTTTTATTTGGGCAGTCAGGGAGGGTGGGTAATTATATCTTCGGATGAAGCAACTCATATAATAATGATCGAACTTCACTTCAGGTAAGTTCGTTTGATCACTTATTATATTTCTTTGCTTCATCCTTCGATATAGATATTACAAAGGTAGTTGTTTAGAGTAAAAAGTTTTGATAAACATGTACGCAATACAGATTTTGTAAATCGTGTATTTTTAATCACTTTCTTATGGAAATACTAATTAATTTGCTTGCATACACTTTAACAATATTAAAATTTATTTATGATATTATTATCATAATATTATTTAATACTATAAATTAGAATATATTTATTTTTATGATTAGGTATAATTCATAAATTGATTCACTATTAGATGTGTTAATGCAATTATTATTAAGACCTGTCTTGGCAGGGTCTGGCATAATCTCCCTCATCCGCCATGGATCTAACATCTAAGCAGCGAAAGAATGAGTTCGATGTGTTAGTCCAGCCTGCCGTTTTTCTAATTTCCTCAACGCTCGCCTGAGCGTGAGGCGCTGTGCGCTTGTGTCAACGCTGCTCCCTGATACCGTTTACTTAATCCACCTGCTGATCGATTGAAGTTCGGCCTTTTTGTAAGGCTTCTTGTAGGTAAATAGCAGGTTATTTGTCCCCTCAGATCTTATATTTTTAGTTCTGGAAATATAGTGTGTGGAGGGGTGTAGCAGGGCAGATGCTCAGATTTTCTTGAAAGTAAGGTAGGAAGAGAGAGAGAGAATAGGCTTGGTATCTGCCGCAGCGTATGTTTTTTTTTTTTTTTTTTTTTTTTTTTTTTAATTTACCGTTATTCTAATTTGAACCCCGATTTCGAAAGTAATATTGCTTTCCAATTTAATTGATGGAAGAGTTTGTAGTCTATGAGCAGTGCAAATTGCTAGTATACTGAAAAGTTTCTTAGTGATTTTTTCTAAAGATGAGTGACTATAAGGGAACCAATTTTTAATATAGTTTAAAACAAGTTGAGGGACCCAAGTACGGAAGTAATAGGGTTTGGTTGATCTTAACTTATAGACACCTTTGAGGAGACGTTTTACGCTCGCTCCAGAAACAATGCTGTTTCTTAGCATAAATTATATTGAAATTCGATAAGGGTTCAAACTCCGTAACAAACGCTGAGAGAAGATACCTAATGCTGGTCTTTGACGGTTTAAATACATTTTTATTATTTAATTTACACAACTGCCACCGAAACTTGAGTGTGGTATTATATTGTTTTAAAATACTGTCAGAGAATGATGTTAACATTAGTGACGCTGAGTCTGGGTCGGTGCCTTGTTTTAAGGGAGAGAGAGAGAGAGAGAGAGAGAGAGTCCGGAGAGTCTCGCGACACCCAGGGTAAGTTACTTGTGCAAGGAATGGTGAAATGAGATTGCAATAAGTATTAATGAGGATTAATATTAAGTAGTATCCGAAACTACCAAGCTTTGTAGGAGAGAGTACCACGCTTGTGGTAACCAATTTGAAAAAACTAGGATTCCGTTTGCCTCGTTATCAATGATTTTCCTCAGACACTTTAAAATTAAAGAAAAAGGAGGAAACAAAAATCATAGAAAAATATAAAAGCCCCACATAGCGTAAATGCATCGACAGATAAAGCGTCCGGGTCTTGTTGTCAAGGCACGGATTTTTTAAATTTAGTATTGTTATTCAAGCAAAAACGAACTTAAAACTAGGTATCTCAAATAGGTTATAACTTCTTTTATGAACTTGATTAAAACACCTGGAGTCACTGATAAGACGAACAGCCTAACATTAGGTTTAGGCATCAAGAAAATAAAACTCGGAACTAATAGCTCCTATTTGAAATAAATTATTATTAATAACAACCCACATATTAAGCTGGTAAGCTGTTATCCTGCGCCGCAGTGTTACGCCCTCCCCCCCAGTTCATGACGAGTACCGACGAGGCGCTCGCCAGTTTTCCTGGTTGCGGGCTGGTCGAGTACCCGTACATAGTTAGGTAAGAATATAACGTATATTGTCTCGCAGACAATAATTTGTAACTAATGTACATATATATTCACGATTACACATTTTCTACACAATTGTCTTAAGGATATGGCTCATAACTAGCTCGCAGCTAGTAAGGTTATCACAATTACCAATTTTCTTTTGTGGAGTCACAGCTTTAGCAGCTTTAGGATATGGCTCATGAGTAGCTCGCAGCTAGTTATGTAATCGCAATCGACTCGCAGTCAACGATTTGTTTAAGGAATCACAGCTTTAGTATGTGATTTATGAATAGCTCGCAGCAAGTTATGTTATCGCAATTGATTCGCAGTTAATCCCTTTTTATTGTGGTGTTACAGCTTTAGGATTTGACTCATGAGTAGCTCGCAGCTAAGAAGTCACATCTTTAGGATATGAACCATAAGTAGCTCGCAGCTAGTTATGTTATCGCAATTGACTCGCAGTCAATCCCGATTTGTTTGAGGAGTCACAGCTGTAGGATTTGACTCATGAGTAGCTCGCAGCTAGGAAGTCACATCTTTAGGATATGAACCATAAGTAGCTCGCAGCTAGTTATGTTATCGCAATTGACTCGCAGTCAACCCCGATTTGTTTGTGGAGTCATAGCTGTAGGATTTGACTCATGAGTAGCTCGCAGTTAGGAAGTCAAATCTTTAGGATATGAACCATAAGTAGCTCGCAGCTAGTTATGTTATCGCAATTGACTCGCAGTCAATCCCGATTTTTTTTTCTTGTGGAGTCACAGCTTTAGGATTTCACTCATGAGTAGCTCGCTCGCAGCTAGTTATGTTATCGTAATTGACTCGCAGTCAATCCTGATTTGTTTGTGGAGTCACAGCTTTAGAATATGACTCATGAGTGGCTCACAGCTAGTTATATTATCGCAATTGACTCGCAGCCAATTCCAATTTGTTTGTGGAGTCATGGCTTTAGTATATGACTGATGATTAGCTCGCAGTTAATCATGTTATTGCAATAGGTTCGCAGTCAATCCCTGTTTGTTGTTTTTTAGTTTCTCGGATAAAGCCAATCCAAATAGAGTTTTGTCTCCTTCCGAATCTTATAGCATTTCTTGTTGAGTTGAGGCATTAAGAGTTTAATGCTGCTTTGAGTGATTCCGAAGTTTGAATCACATAGGATCCTGCAGCCATCTTCCTGCTTAGGTGTTTCATGGCCTGCACCCTGTTTTCACTCTCTTTTAATAGTAGGCCCATTCCTTTACTAACGGCCGTGATACTCAGGACGAGTAGTCTTTGTCGCATCCCCTTTTTTAATATAAAGAGCCATATGGTTGGCATGAATATTTTCACCATACTTCGGGGAAACATGCGTCGATTTCCCAAGCGCCGAGTGTAATTTTGAGTCAATTTCGAGTTGACCGACTTTTATAAAGTAGCTTTGAACCATTTGTCAAAATGACCATTCAGTATCTGGATTAACTGTACCTACTAGACTCGGCGTCGGCTTGATTTTCTTCGGTGTTTACGTATGACGCCAAAAAAAAAAACAAAGCTCACATTGTTCACACCAATGCCAACTGGGTCTAGTTAACTTATTTAAGTGAGGGTATTGGATGCCTCTCTTTCAATTAATATAACTCATTACCGTCGTAGTGTCGACACGAACATTGCACAGTTGTTTAAGTTACGAGCAAGACTTTCAAACCGAGGAAAATGGCCATTATTTCTTCCAAATATTTAATATCTTCTATAATATCTAATAATATGCTACTTGCTCTGCTTGTTCATCTACCATTGCTTTTAATTTTACGTGTTTTGTAACAATTAGTGTTTTCAGATAAATCGAAGAAAAGGTGGGTAGTTAGTTCCCTTACGCTTCGCTAGGCTCGTCTTGGCAGGGACACTACCGTCTCTCCAGATAAATAATATTATATTTTTGTTTACAAGTAGGTACTCGAATATAGTTAACGGCTGGGCAAGCTACTAAAGCCCCGTTGAGCGAATGTTACGAGCATAGTTGAGTGAATCCGTGAATTTTATTACATTTTTCGAATGTATAATATGATATGTAGAAATAATAATGATAAATTACCTAAATAAATCCGAGACACTTGGGGGGTAGGTACTAAGTTAATTCAATCGTGATTGATGACAAGTTGTAACAATAGTGTTACCATAATAATCGTTATAGTTGTGTTTTAATTTTTATTAATTTTCATAATAAAACACTTCCGCAAGTATTTGCAGAGTAGGTAACGTAATATTTAATTCAGAATATTTACGTTTTCTCTGATACCTCGTAATCGATGAAGACTCACAGTAAACCTCGATACAAAAGGTGTACCGTTTTTATGTTAATGCAAAAACAATAATATAGTAGGCTATGTGGCGATACGTAAGCGCAAACAAGAGATCGTTTGAACACAGAAAAGAGCTCGTACCTTTTTCCTTCGGTGATGATGATGATGATCATTTCAGCCGATGCACAATACTGCAATCACACTATCCTACAATATCACTCGATCTCCTGCACTTCTGGTTAAATTATTAAGTGCGGCGCGCCGAGCGCGTGCGGTCCTTATCTCGCGCGAAAAAGTAATGAGCAAAATTAAGACGGTGCTGCCAAGGTGATTTATTTTTAGGGTAGAGTATAACTGTAAAATACGCGGACTTATCTCTGGCGACTGGAGTGACTACCTTTGTAATATCTATATCGAAGGATGAAGCAAAGAAATATAATTTTTATAGAATATGCGGTGTCTAAACATTCCTACGAATTGTTTTTCAGTTGTTTGGGATACGCTGTTTTATATGAATCGCTCGTGTCGAGGGCAGATAGCCTAGCAGTACTAGCTAGCCTAGCTATGCTAATGCTCTACGTACGATATCAATAATGTATGCAACATGCAGTCCGGTCGGTCAAGCGTAAAACCCAACTGTTTCTATTGTACAACAACATCTCGATAGGTACCTATCACGTTCGTTCGTCGCGGTTGTCTCCTTTTGAGTTGAATGGTCAAAGGCTCTAAGCCACCGATAGACTACTGGACAATGAACATTTAGTCTCTTAAAAGAATTTCCAAAGAGCATGGTCTTATGGCGCCTGCTTCTTATGGCGTCTACCAACTCCTAGCGACTTTTTTATGAACGTCCGTCCACCGGGTGCAACTTAAATATGACGGACATACTTTTATTAATAGGTATAATAAATCGAGAATTCTTTTTTTTGTGTATTAGGTATAACAAATTTCGTGGAGTTTTATTTTTATTCTATTGCAGAACTGTTGCACTTGAATTATTGCAAATTGTCGGTACGGGTGCCTTGCCCACATTTCCGTTCTGTCTTCGTGTTCTGCATCTATAGATCCTCGACCGCGCGACACTTTTAATAATAAATAATCTTTGTCGATACTCTATAGTCGCTCTACTCTTATGTGGGAGGAGGGGGAGGGGATATTATCAAGTAAATCTGACTAATGTTGTTTCTTTGATTGTTGGTTTGTCCTTCAATTACGCTGCACCAGAGCTACGGACCGATACTTTTTATCCCGGAAAGGCGAAGAGTTCCCGCGGGATTTTAAAATCAACCCACGCGAATGACGCGACTTTGCGGCATGAGCTAGTAAAGTAAATTATAACTATAAATAAAACAAAATATATAGTTTGGGAAATAATATAATGGGCAAATAAGGTAAAAAAATGGTATAATTAATTTTGTTTATTCAAACGAAACCTAGAGATATAATCGCAGAGTTGGCGAGCTGTCCTAACGAGCGAAATTATGGTAATGCGGTGCGGCTGGCGCCTCGGTCCTTCGCGACTCGCAATTACCTGCTGTAACTCTCTAACGTAAATTATGAGCTAGATTTTTGTATTCTGAAAATATTATTGGTCTCAGAATCATCATCTTCATCATCATTAGCAACCCATTAACGGCTCACTACTGAGCGCAGGTCTCCTGTCAGAGAAGGGTTATAGGCCATAGTCAACCACGCTGGCCCAATGCGAATTGGCGGACTTCACACACCTTCGAGAACATTATGAAGGACTCTCAGGTGTGCAGGTTTCCTCACGATGTTTTCCTTCACCGTTGAAGCAAGAGATATTTAATTGCTTAAACGCACTTGACTCCGAAAAGTCAGAGGTGTGTACCCGGGATCGAACCTGCGACCCCCCGAATAGGAGTCCTAGCCACTAGGCTATCACTGCTTAGGTCTCAGAATAGCGGAACTTAATTAATCCTCATTAATCAATCAAACAAACCCGCACGTCTGAGAACTCCATAATGTTCTTAAAGATGTGTGAAGTCTGCGTGTCTGCACTGGGCCAGCATAGTGAACTGTGGCCCTTCTCTGAGAAGAGACCTGCGCTCAGTAGTAAGCCGTTGAAGGGTTGATGTCTTCATGATAATGATGAATCAATCAAATATAGAGAAAAATAGCTCAAAATAGCAATCGAAACTGAGACATTGAACGAGTATAGACCTTCGATCACAGAAAATAAAGGTTTAGGTGAAAGCGCAAGTATTTCGCTAACAGCTGACTGCATCTTACAGTCGTAAAACTATTTGTACGAATCTTTTCAAACTAAGCGAAATAGCAAAGTAATTGTGTACACAACACATGAGATTATTTAATTTTTTTAAACGAGCAACCGCTGAGTTTTTTGCTGGTTCTGGTCAGTTGAAACGGCTTCCCGAACCAGCCGTATCTACATTCACATGACTATAATTGTTATCTAACCTTACAGAGGTCGTAGATATGTGTATTCGAGTACAGCCTTCGCAATTATTGATATGCTATTTCCTACGGCGCCTCACTAATGGAATTTTTCTCTGAGACGTCAGCACATATCAGCCCCTCCTCCGGTAAATATGGCGTACTTATTTGTTATTACGTCAAATATTGGTGCCAGCGCAGCGTTGAGAGGCATGGAATCCGATTTATATTTACGAATCTCGTAATATTTTGAGGGGGAAACCTGTCCCTGTTAATCCTTAAAGTCAAGTCAATGCGACTGAAGTGCCTCACTATATCCAAGGAAATGTGTCTAAGAGCCTGTCATTTTAGAATTTAATTGCTGAACATATCTTACATGTTACGAACATATTATCTTAATTTATTACTTTACTAGAGGATGTCCGCGACATCGTCCGCGTGGATAAAGGTTTTTGTTTCTCGCGGGGAACTCCTTAATTTTCCGTGATAAAATACAGTCTAAAAAATTTTGTCTATGAGAAAAGGATTCTCGTATAATCTCTATATCTCTGACGAAAATAACATGGTTGCACACCATGATTCGTCTCGTTACGTCAAAAGTAGAGATAAAATGATTTTCTCTATTTTTCTCTACAAACTCTAACATGGCGAGTGGCGACGTCATTTTCTCGAATTTTGAATTTTAATAGAGTAAACGAGAAAGCAGTCTAAATCGACAATGTCTCTCTCTCTTTCTTCGTGAGATATCACTTCGACGTGCATAGCTAGGCCTGCAGGGTATAAACTTCAGCCAAATTGGTTCAGTCATTGCTTTGACGCATTTGTAATGCATTCTAGCCAATAGCGAGTGAGCATCGGCCAATCAGAGACGATTGCAATCGTCGCACTGTAGCTATCGTTTTTAGAGAATCGCACAGCAGACATTTGATAACGTAGCTATGCCTTTAATTCCGCTGTTACGGATTCGCATAGAGCTAGAACATTGTGTAAAGAGTAGGGTTTGGGAATTCCCGACAATTTCAAAGTCCCGGGACACGAGACAGCCTTCAATCAAAGTCCCGGAAATTCCCGGGACCTCGAGACTTAAGAAAATTTTTATTTGTTTTTTTTAAAGAGGGGCAAGCCATTTTTGAAGAATTTTAAATGAGTTTATTTCTAGTGAAACGTATTAAAAAAGGCAATTTTTTTTGTAAAAATTGCCTTTTTTAGGGTTCCGTACCCAAAGGGTACCAACGGGACCCTATTACTAAGCCTACGCTGTCCGTCCGTCCGTCCGTCCGTCTGTCAGCGGGCTGTATCTCGTAAACCGTAATAGATAGACAGATGAAATTTTCACATATTATGTATTTCTATTGCGGCTATAACAACAAATAATAAAAATTAAATTAAATTAAAAAAATAAATTAAAATATTTCCGTGGGTAGGTACATGGAAATATTTTTATTTAATTTTTTTTAACGGAACCCTAAAAGAGCGAGGCCCGACTCGCACTTGGCCAATTTTTTTTTAAACAGAAAATTACATCTTAATAACTTTAACGTTAATTTCAAGTTTTACGAGTAATCACATACAGATTCACTTTTAAGCAGTTAAATCTATACTTAGTTATAAAACGAACTTATTTAAAAATCATACTAATTCTTAATAACTTTACTATTAACTAGTAATTCTAGTATCTAATCATTGGTCATAATCACAACATTGTTAATTCTCATAATCACAGATTTGTTTCATAATAAAATAATAACAATTTCGACAATCTTGTCTCGTCTCGAGTCTCGACCCGAAAGTCCCGGGACTCGAGACAACTAAAATTACGAAAAGTCCCGGAACTTCGAGACACGAGACGTCCCGGGACCCAAACCCTAGGAAACAGCCTAATATTCAGTATTGGCAACCTTTTTTTACTAAGGTCGATGGTGGCGGTGCATTGTCCTACAGTTACTGCTAAGGACTAGCCACAAGCGACCGGTCGCGGTCGGCTGCACATACGCTGCGTGCGTTGACCCCCTATCTTCGCTAATGAACTTCCTTTGGTTAGGTGTAATAGGGGTGCTCCCAACTAATGAAACGACGTAACTCTCAAAATACGCGCCTATAGTATGAGACCTTGTATGAACTGGACGTCATAAACTTTTGATGCACTTTTTGTAGTAGGTACATATTACATAGCTTAAAATGGACATACATAGTCGTGTATTTTACTTATTTTGTTTAGAATACCTTCTATTTAGGTAATAAAATAAAATATATAGGCAAGAAATAATTTATTTTTAACATAGGCAACATCTCAATTTTGTCAAACGGTTTACATTTCAATAAGCATATTAGCATTCATATACAAAACCATGAGCACCCTCTAGGTTTTTTAAAGTAGGGGTAAGGGTTTAATCGACTCGACTGCAGCGTCACTTAGGGCCGTAAGATCATTTGTAGTTTAAACCACGCGTAACAGTTTAATCTACTGTCATCGATTATTTCGTAAGATCAATTGCAGTTGATCGATTAAGGGCAGTTTAAACTGTCGATTAGATTAAACCAACCCAAAGGGGCGTTTAAACTCTTCTCTATGGGTTAAACTGTTTTTTTTTTGGTTTTGACGCGCGCACATGGCGCGCACGTGACCAAGCGAGAGCAACAAAGACCACATTCACAAGATTTTGTTCTTTGCGTTGACTGAGTACCTGCTATTCTGTTAAAAATGGAAAATTACAGTGATTCTGATTCAGATATAGAAATTTTACATGAATTAAATGATATTAATAGATACTATAGTAGACCATATGTTGTTCGAACGCGAGACAATCATTGGGATCAATGTTATTAACCACGTCGGTTTTTTTATTTTCTAATACATTGGCATATTTTTTAACTAATGTGGTCAATAGTTCTGTCTCAGAAGCCGCAAAGTTCGGCACCCTTTTAGAACCAATTTCACTCATGTCTAATATAGTTTATTTTACGAAGCGGGCGAAATACACAAATGAATAATTTTAATCAAAGATGAAAGAAAATAACACACACAACACAACAAACAAATACCACGTAAATTATTTATTAAAACCAAAACTATTAATATTTATCACCGACCAGGAAATAAAGGTTATTTATTAATGTCAGTGTGTCAATGTCAAATTCATCCAAAGACTATAAAATATCACTCCGTTTGCCATTTTTGCATGAAATAGCGAACGATCTTTGGTAATCCACGGAATAAACTGTAAAATGTTGCCATGTCAAAAAGACTAATCGAAGTTTAGCTAATCGATCTACATTTTCGGTTAGATCTTAGGACAGTAGATTAAACCATCGATTATTTTTTACTATAGATTACGAAATCCTTAGTTTAAACTTCATTTGATCTTACGGCCCTTAGTCATCGTCAGGCAAGACAATAGTCAAATGCTATCTTGTCATCGAATAAAAAATTAAGTGGCACTCGGGGACTGCCGCGGTAAAGCTATTGCATAGCATTTTTTATCAACTTATGCAATTATAATATTTATGCAATTTTTTTTTTTGCATAATAAAAATTATACAAAAAAAATTATTAAAAACAAACAAACAAGAAAAGCGCACTGTCACTACTTCGCGAGTGAGATTCGAACCTGCGACATCATACAACATACGGTAAAGAAAGCGGCCGCTCGCCCACTGCGCCAAAGAGAGCTACTTCTGAACCTCTAAAATGTTGAACGCTTACTGAACGACGGTGTTAGGTTTATTTTCGTTACGGAATTTCTTATTCGGTCACCGCGCTCTGTTTGTCCTAGTTCAAAGCCCGCGATAAAAGCTATGCAATAGCTTAAAAAAAAGGTCAATGCATGGTAGGTAGACAAGTTGGAAGGATGTGGTCGCAGCGGTCAGTTGCACTCTCAATGCGGACGCCGACCCCCATCATTATCAATGATGACTTTTACATCTTGATTTTCAAGTGACAGGCGCCAGTGACACTCGATGCCAGCGGTTATTAACTTTTCAGGCTACGGAACCCTTGATAGATGGCAAACTTTCAAAAATTTCAAAATATATTTAAATAGGGAACTTCAGTTCTTTATTTTTGTTGTATTTACTTGAAAGACTTTAGATTTGAAAGCAATTTATAAAAAAAAAATTGGTTGCCTGTAAAGTCGGTATACGGGCGAAAGTTTTACGTGACAACCGAAATAGAAGCGCAAGACATGAACCGGTGTGTATGCCTATCTCTCTCACTCTCTCTCTCTCTCGCTCTGTCTCTCTCGCTCTTAGGCGGGCTAACTGTGCTCGAGTGGAAGGGACGCGTGCCTTTCACTTTTTATGTCTGTCTCTCTCGCTCTTAGGCGGGCTAACCATGCCTCTCACTCGCTCTCATTGTGAGCGCATAACGTGAGCGGAGCGTAACGCAGTTTCTTGAAGTGTCACCCGGCAAACCAATTTATAAGACGTTGTCACGTCAATACAACGACCGTAACAGGAGAAACAGGAGAGGAGAGAAGTATCAGGAGCAAAACACACCGTTTCTGAAGTGGGTTAAATATTATCACTTTTAATTTAACACCATTACCGTCATGTGTATTAAAATTAAAATCCACGACCACTTCGATTCTTTTCCACAGAAAAACAATCGCATTGCTCAACGTAAACATTCAATTCATTATTCCGTCAGCTTAATTTTTATTGTCCATTGTGATCATAATAAATTAATTCATAGTAGGTAAGTACATGAGTCAGATAAAACTGTTTGAAACTGCTCGAAACTGTTCAGCGGTGCATAAGAATCCAATCACAACAGTCTAGCCCACAAGTGATTCGTTGATATCACAATAATACTGTGAAATACATGACTTCGTCTGCGTGGAGTTAGCTTTCAAAAACCCGTGGAAAATATTTGTTTACCCGGGATAAAATGTTTCTTAAGTCACCCTATGTTTTAATATTGGTAAGTATATATCCAAACAGTCGAGCCTTCATGGACATTTTGATGATCTCCCTGGCGCAGGGGTGAGCGCCGTGCTCTTATAAGCGGAACGTCTCAGCTTCGGTTCTCGAAGGAGGCAATTCGGAAATTCATAATTTCTGAATAGGCTTTGGCCGTGGCTAGTTACCACCCTTCTGCCAAGCGTGCCGCCAAGCGATTTAGCGTTCCGGTACGATGGCGTGTAGAAACCGATGAGGTTATGGGTTAATTTACACTGCCATAGCCATTCCTAGTTAGCCCGCTACCATCTTAGACTGCATCGTCACTTACCATCAGGTGAGATCGCAGTCAAAGGCTATCCTGTGATTCAATTATTAAAAAAAAATATCATGCTACTTAAAATTTTTCAGTCAATGTTTTAGACTTTTAGTTGTACAATTATACTTATTGTATTCTGTGCTTAGACAAGAACATATAATGCACTATAACGGTATCCCGGGCATGTATGGCGCGTTCAAGAAAGATCCAGGCGGAATATATGAGGCTCTTCCCGCCCGCAGCGCCAGATTTCCTAGTCATAAATATTAAATGCCAAGGATGTGAGATTCTCTTTTAATGGTCTCTGTACGTAAATTCTACATTTTTTCTGTTTTGCTGTGATACTGACGAGTAGGTAGATACTACTACTATACTAGCTATATTATTACTAAAGGTATATTACTAAAATTAGAGCCAATTTTCGGATTTCAAAAACTAAATTCGGTGTAGGGTTCGGAGAGTCACGAAAATCATCGAAGATTTTGGGATACGCAAATTCTTACTAGGAATGCTTTGCGTGTATGGAATAATATAGTTTTCGTATCCTAAAAAGACACTTAAGGGTTAGTTTGTTTAGATTGGATAGTTAACTATGAATAGTAAATTATGACATTACCATCAAAGCAAAATAAACCATAACAGTCTTGAGTTAGAGCTCAATTTCGTGAATGTATTCTTATACGTTTACGTAACGAAAACGCTACAAATTAAAATCGTCCGTATTGAATTTGTGACCTCAAATCGATATTTATGGTTCATTTTACTTTGATGCTAATGTCATAGTTAACTATTACTATCAAACAAATTAAAACTCGAACTAACCACACTTGTAGGTAAGGAAGCTAAAAAATGATACTGAGATGGTTCTCCGAAAAGCTATTCAGGACTCTATAATCATGAAATAAAAAACCTAATGAAAGAAATACTCTATACCTAGTATCTATTTTTGTAAGATTTTGCTTTTACTCAAACTTAATTTCAAAATATTTGCGATGGTGAAAATTCCTTTAAGTGTGAACATTAAGTGCCAAATTCAACCTAGCCGAGAAGCTTTTAACTGAGGAATAAAGATGTTCCGGGACAGTTTTTGTTTTGAAAATCTGTCAAAACGTTATTTTTACAAGCTTTTATTTAGCTTGACCAGTTTGTTTGGGTCAAATCTTGCAAGATGAATTAGACCCACTTCCCGGTTTCTGATCGAGCTGAAATTTTGCATTTATGTGTAAATCGGATGACAATGCAATATAATTGTGACATGGAGCTGATCTGATGATGGAGACGGAAGATGGCTATCGGAACTCTGTAATTAAACGACGTAACCCGATCGAGTTTGGGCTCGTTTGATTCGTCATAACAAGTACTCTGATCCTAGATGATATCCAGAGTCTAATGATGTAGCTACTAAAAGCTTGCATTTAAAAATAAAATTTTTAATTTACACTTGTTTGTTTATCAGTAGATACTCGGAGATGATAAAATTAGCCCTTAGTGTCGATTTCACCAACGTCGAGTGACGTTTAAACGAAGAATATATTGGGCGTTTTGTCAGTTTTGGAACGTAGTTCCTTATCGCGCGGTACGGAAGGGGGCTAGACGGAAAAAATTAAGGAAACCGACACGACACATTTTTGAAACGTCATTTTTTGTTGAATGTGAATTTTGCATTCTATTCGGTATTTTCGCCTTAGAACTCGGCGTCTGCATGGCCTAGTGGTTAGGAGAGTCGCCTATAAATTCAACGTCGATGGTTCGAATCCCAGCTCGACAGACTGAATTTTCTATTTTCAATTTTATTTTAAATAATTTCTAAATGTGGAATTTTTCCCTAATTTTTTATTGTATAAATTGGATAACGCCATCTGTGAAAAAACAGTAACTCCACCAGAGTAACTCGTTGGTGTTGTATCAGAAATAAACTAAAAATAACTCATCGTAGTTAATCAATTTAATACTAGATGACACCACTAGTTTATTACAATTCCTTCACTAAAATACTACTACTAAGGTACTACGAACCGTAAATTTGTAAATGACGTGATTTGAATGATTTGTGTGACGTAAATTAATATGTTTGACGGTAGGTGCCTGAAGACTAAAGTCTTCGAAAAGTGCGTGTTGCCAGTGATGACTTACGGATCCGAGACATGGTCGCTAACTAAGGGCCTCATAAGTAGGCTCAGGACCGCTCAGCGGGCGATGGAGAGAGCTATGCTCGGAGTGTCCCTGCGGGATCGAATCAGAAATGAGGAGATCCGTAGGAGAACCAGAATCACCGACATAGCTAAGCGAGTCGCGATACTGAAGTGGAAATGGGCGGGGCACATAGTTCGAAGAGCTGATGGTCGTTGGGGTCCCAAGGTGCTGGAGTGGCGACCCCGCACCGGGAAGCGCAGTGTTGGCAGACCCCCCACCAGGTGGACCGACGACATCAAACGAGTCGCAGGGAGCCGCTGGATTCAGGCGGCGCAAGACCGAGGCCTGTGGAAGTCCATGCAAGAGACCTTTGTCCAGCAGTGGACGTCTATCGGTTGATAAAGAAGAAGAAGAAGAAGAAGGTACTACGTTCCATCCGGGTGTCCCTTGACACGTCTCTTTTTTGTATTGAAAATCTGCTAAAGTATCACACTCATTACTTATTTTACGTTGGTGAAATCTGCCCTTAGTTTCTTATATTACAAAAATACTACTTAGTCTGAAAATATCAGGGCAAAATATCAGGGCATAAAATATTCAGCTACGCTACGAAAAGCATCTAAAAGTGTTTAAGAAATTCTCGTGTCAACCATTTACCCAGAATTTCCCGCATGCGAACAAGTTGGCGTGGCGGTTCGAAGACAAGAGTCAAGCATTAGTCGCTCACAAAATCCTTTCGGGAATGCGAAACACGTCAACCGCTTGACTTTCAGATTTAAGATAACACACTAGGTACTTTTTGTTTCGAAAGTTTGTTCTATCGCCTTGCCACAAGTCTTTCTTCGTGCTTGTTGAAAATTCATCAACCTATAAGGTTATAAGCCACTAGGTGATGACCGCGACTTCGTCTGCGTGGATTTAGTTTTTAAAATCCCTCGGGAACTCTTTTATTTTCCGGGATAAAAAGTAGCCTATGTCACTCTCCAGGTCCTCAAGTATACCACTGCAAAAAATCACATCAATCCGTAGCCCTGTTGCGACGTGATTGAAGGGCAAACCAACAAACCAACAAACAAACGCACTTTCGAATTTATAATATTAGAAAATATTAGTAAGGATAGTCCACCACGCTGGCCCAGTGCGAATTGGTAGACTTCACACACTTTTGAGTACATTATAGAGAACTCTCAGTCGTGCAGGTCTCCTCACGATGTTTTCCTTCACTGTTGAAGCATGTGACATTTAACGTTACTCCGAAAAGTCAAAGGTGCAAGCTCGGTATCGAACCTGCGACCCACGAATAGGAGACCGCAGTCCTAACTACTAGGCTATCACTGCTTCAGTTGGAAATTACAAAGTGCTCATTTTCCGCAACTCCGTTTGATAAAAAAACTTGAGAGGTGTCAAGGGCACCCGGATGGAACGTAGTTCCTTTCGGTTACATTGTGTTGGTTATTTTCGCGGTACAACATTGAGTCTCCGTAGCCTAGTGGCTCCGGCAGTCGCTTAACAGTTCAAAGTCGATGGTTCGAATCCCAGCTCGACAGACCGAAGTTTCCATTTTAAATTTTATTTTAAACAATTTCTACATGTGGAACCTTATAACTTATAAGTTATAAAAAATTAGGGAAAAATTCCACATGTAGAAATTATTTAAAACTAGCTGATACCCGCGACTTCGTTCGCGTGGATTAAGGTTTTGTACTCCCGCGGGAACTCTCTTATTTCCCGGGATAAAAAGTAGCCTATGTGCTATTCCAGACTACAATCTATCTGTAACAAATGTCAGCCAAATCGGTTCAATCGTTGCGACATGATTGAGTAACAAACATACAAACTTTTTCCCTCGGGAACTACTTAAGGAATCGGGATAAAAGGTAGCCTATGTTCTTTTCCATGTCAAAGGCTACATGCATGCCAAATTTCATCCAAATCCGTTCAGCCGTTATTGCGTGATTGAGTAACAAACATCCAAACATCCACACTTTCACATTTATAATATTAGTAGGATAAAATTGAAAATAGAAAATTCAGTCTGTCGAGCTGGGATTCGAACCATCGACTGTGAACTGTCAGGCGACTGCCGGAGCCACTAGGCTACAGAGACCCAATGTTGTATCGCGAAAATACCGAACACAATGCAAAATTCACATTCAACAAAAAAGTGTCGGTTTCAAAAATGTGTCGAGTGTCGGTTCCTTAATTTTTTCCGTCTAGCCCCCGATAAGGAACTTACGTTCCAAAACTACTAGATAGACTACTAGGACTATTTACAATGATACCTCAGTTTAAACTGTTAAAAATAAGTGGTACCTACAGACTGCTAAAACGAAGTGTTAAGATAGATAAAAAAAAGGCCATTCAAAGTACCGACCTATAACAGTCTCCGATCGCCATGTCGGAGAAAAAAAGGGAGGAACACATTAAAAAAAAAAAGTGTTAAGATAGGTATATTGCACCATTTTTCCTATTTGTCGTCGACTATTCGCGTGTTTGTATAAGAATGTTTATGTCGCAGTAAGATAGTTGAAGCCGTGATGTATAGCTATAACCCTAGGTTTATAGCTACAAACCGGAATATAGTTATACGGAAGGGGTTTATAGCTATCTTACAAGGAATATAGCTTTCATACGAGCACGATCTACTTAGTTGTAAGTTTATCATTCTGGTAGACTAATCTAGTGAAATGATTAAATAAGGATTAAAGTATACGTTTTATTCGATTTGCACTAGTAAAATACTCGTAGCTATAAACCGATTCCGTATATTCCGGTTTATTTTTCCGGCTTCCCTATTATTATTCAGCCGCTCCCTATGTACGACTCATTTAATGTTTTCTGTCCGCCAATTTCCATAATGTAGCTTAATGTTTTTTAGTTAAGTTGACTGAGGTACCTATTATGTAATAAGATTATTGGCCTGTTTCACCGCTTGCTGATAAAGTGCCTGAAATATATCTAACTGATAAAATATAACTCGATAATTCTGTCTGATATATTTTTGAGTTAAACTGCCAGATTGATTTATCAGATACTTATGAAACAGAAATTTAAACGCTATCCGTCAGACAAGTTGTGGATAGGCTATCAGACCTTTATCAGCAAGTGGTGATGCCCTAATTGATTCGAACTCATATTATACATATGTACACACTACACATAGATGATGGGGTTGCCATGCAAGGTGGACAAAAATCCAAAAAAAAACGTACTTACAGACTGTCGGCCGACATGTCGCTAGTGTAGTCTTTTATACGATGAGAGTGAATCCGACGTCAAAACAAATTAACGACACCTCGCCGGTTCCCGCAGAGTTTAATTTCCCAGCGGGGTGCAAAGTTTTCGTGTACACAGAACACATTACAGTGAAAGGCACCCGATTTTCAGCTCATTGTGACGTTAACTGACGTGATTTTAATCCACAAAAGTGTAATTAGTCAAACGTTTTTGCGATGATTAAAATGAAACGGAATGGAATTAAAAAGTGAATAGAATAAGAACTTTCTGTTCCTCGTGTTTGTGTTTTCGATTGTGAGGGCTATAAGGGAACAAGTAGATGATAAGTACTTAATATATTATATAAACGGTTTCAGTATTAATTTTCATTAAACTTACCTATCATTTTATATATATTGATATTTTCTTTGAATCCCGTGGGAACTCTTTGATTGCATAAATGGATCAATCATGCGGTTCATGGCTACAGTCTTGTTTGTGATTGTCTGAATGGATAGTATGTATATTTGCTGCATTAGTGTTGGAATTACTTCCTTACAAGAGAGACGCTTGAGCCGTCGACCTCTCTAATGTAAATTTTACAATCTCACGGAAAAAATTGGTTGAAGTCTTTAAATCTATGATAGCAGGAAAACACATCCTATACTGTGAATCACAATGTTTACTTACCGTTAAGGTTTTATAAGAAGTTATAGCCTACCGTTTCTCATATAAACTGTTTCTTACGATGCTCTGCAGCGCTGTAGTTATGCGTATTCAGACTTGAAATTTTATGTACGTCTATTCTATGTACCTACTTATTTAAACTGCTTTCCTAGTACGAGTTTATACTATTCAAAAACGTCATACGATAATTTTTTTTTTAAACCGACTTCAAACGCCTACGCCACTACAGATTATATAATTTATTGTTGATTTTTTAAAAAGCGCTCGACCGATTTCGATAAAATTCATGGGATAAAAAGAATGGGACCACCTGGGAAGTATAAACTTTCAAACAAAATAAGAATTTTCTAAATCGGTCCAGGCGTCTTCGAGTAATCGGTGAACAATGAACATACATTAAAAAAAAAAAAGATTCCGACGAATTGAGAACCTCCTCCTTTTTTTAAGTCGGTTAAAAATGAATATAAACTTTATTGAACATAAAGTCGTACGTTCTTTAATATTTTATTTAAAAAAATGTAAGGGCTCATTCAAAAAGCTGGCTGTAGATGGTAAAGGAACTCGACAAGAAGGGCCTTAGTCCATCGCTGGCAAAATGAGAAGCGACTTCACACACCTTCGAAACCTTTTCCTTGGAGGAAAAAAGGAGGCCGAAGTCTTAACATCCCTTAGGTTATCCCTGCTTAATATATATCATCATCATCCCATAAACGGCTCCCTAATGAGCGCAAGTCTCCTCTCAGAGAAGGGTTATAGGCACAGATCACGGAAACAAGGGAGATGTGCTAAGGGGGCGTGTTGCGTGCGAACTCATCAGGCACAAAATAGGTCTGATGGCCGTTTTTGTCTTTAGTCGCATGTCATTCAAAGATTGGTTCACTTCTCTCGGTTTTTAACAAAATGCCGCGTTGTTCAGTGGTTGTTTGTAAAAATTCAAGCTGCAAAGTGAATTACATGAAAGATGGCATCTCATTTCACACGTAAGTACAAATAAATTGTTGTAATTTTCCATTAAAATCAATAAAACATTATTTAGTGGTATCATAATGTAATAGAGTGACAAGTCTATATCTCATTATGAACAAAAACCATTGCTTGCTTAGTAGAAATCTATCAATGTATCGGCCAGTCTTACGACGCAATGGTTAAGTGTTCTTTACCGATTCTTTCACTAGCACGATAGATCAAATTTCGTAGTTCGGCCGCTGTCGGCGTGCCGTGAACTAGAGATGTGACGATGCAGGTACGAGTACAATGCAGTTGTCGATATTTTAACGACCAAACGATGATCTGTGATACAATAATTAATAGTACCTTAATTATAACTTAGTAAACAATTATTGCTATTTTAACGTTTAAACTATCGTGAGTAAAATTCATTATAACTATATTTTTAGTCATAATTATTACTATTTTTTTTAATGTAAGTACTCGACTTACTTAGCTGACGAAACGTAGTTATAAAAAATATACTACGTGAATTAATATAATGTCAATTAACGTAGATACTCATTACTCATTTATTGGTATATTTACACTAGCGGCACGCTATGATGGCCGGTTTGACACATTACAATAGTGATGTGGAATGTCAATTTATTCTCGAACAAAAAACAATTAAGTTTTGTTTTTGTACCTGATTAAATAGGTTTAATAAAACAAAAATGTATATGTTTATTTAATTTATTTGAACGAACTGAATATTTGAATGAAAATGAATATACATACTTTATATGCACACAAGAAACATATGAATACAAAAGATACCAAAAAAGGTGCCACAAAAGGCCATAATTAATCAGATTCGTCCATACTACTATTTTCACTGTCGTCACTGCTATCATCACCTACATTAATAATTATATGTTCGTTTTCTATAATATTATCTATTTTCACATCTCTTTCATAATCTTCCCTTATTAATTTAACAGTTCTATTCACAACCTTTTCCCAGTCTCCTTTAGTCACATGTTCACAAGCTTCTTCTAATAATTTTAGCATTTTTTTTGTGGTAAATGGGGGTTCTGTATTGTGTCTTGCAGCATATCCCTTAATTTGAGCCCACACCAACTCAATCGCATTATACTCACAATGGTAAGGCGGTAACCGTATAACTCTGTGCCCATGTTCTAATGCTATTTCGTCAATGACGTATCGGATCTTGGTTGGTTTGTTTTCTTTTAAAAGACGTACTAATTCCGCTTTTAACATATTCATGTTTGCATCTACGCCATTTTTACGAAGCCATGCGACGATATCAGCTTTCTTTTGGGATTGGGCAGGTGGCTTGTCAATTTGCATCGAGTGGTATGGGGCGTTGTCCATAATTATAATAGATGGTTCAGGGAGGCTACACAACATTGAGGTAAACCATTCAGTAAACTTTTCTCCATTCATGTCTTCATGATAGTCTCCAGTGGTTTTTGACGCAAAAGCCATGAGAGAACCTTCGACAAACCCGTTGATGGTTCCGGCGTGACAAATTATAAGTCGCGATCCTTTTCCTACAGGAACTTTGGAAGTAGATGCTGCTGTGTCATCGTTCCAAGAACGGCCTACAGTATGGTTAGCATTAAGCCATGTTTCATCCAAGAACACAACATTTTGCCAATTTTTGATTTCTTTCACTTGCCGTAAAAAAGTATACCTTGCCATCGCTATATCAAATCTTTCCATCAATATTTTGCGTTTGTTACATTTTTTGTATCGAAATCCAATGGTCTTCAAAATCTTCGTTAAAGAACTTTCCCCACCGAAGAATAATCCAGCTTCCTTCAGTGAATGCACCAACTTTTTTCTTGTTGGATACTCCTTCTGTAAATAGTAGCCGTAAACATGTCTTCGGATAGCATCGGCATCAAAGCTATCGATGCCTACGACTGGTTTTGCTCGTTTTCTCTTTTTTGGTGTGTGAAGTTTATTTTCTTCTGTGCCAGTCTCGCCATATTTTTTTTTAGTTATCCGTCTAACAGTTCGTTGTCCAATATTAAGCGCATCAGCTACGCGTTCAACCACTGACGTTATAGGTAAAATTGGCCCTCCATTTTGAGCTTCACGATCGAAATAGTTACGAAGGCGTATTACGAACTCACGTGTCTGACTATTTAGAACAGTTCTCTGCGTACGTTCGGTCATATCGACGAAATCCACAACAAAGGGCTTGAACAGAGTCCAAATTAACGAGCAAGGGTCAACAGTAATGCAGTATCAATATTTGAAATCCAAAGCCAGGTCAAAACTATATCACAATCGCATTGCACTGACAGTTTATACTTTTCGAAGCAACGTCAATTCGAAACTGCTTTGTTTTGCATTGAGCATTGACGCGAGTTTGCCGGAGGTAGTAGTTGTGCTAGCCAGCGATCCTATGTGACGATCGTATTAGATTCCATTTTTAAAAATTTTCAATTTAGAAAACCAAATGCCGAGTTGTGGTATATATCATATAAAAATAAAAATTTTACCTTTTGTATGAAACAGCTGATATTTTTTTGCGATTTCAGAGGTTTGTCCACATAGTGAAAATTGTTCATATTCACAAGTACATTCACCCCTTAAATGGTGCAAACTGATTTTTCTACACTTGTATACATTTTAGAAATCAATTTAATAAATAAATTTTGAGTCCTAAACCTAAAACTACATTCGATAAAATTTATGAATCTCTGCACATCACTATCGTCAATAAAGTAATACAATTATTTCCTTCAAAGTCGTTATCAATTAATACGGAACTTCATGAGCGGACAAACGTCAAACCGGCCATCATAGCGTGCCGCTAGTGTAATGTCACTCTTTAATATTAATATCTAAGATATCCGAAGGATGCAGAAAGAAAAGAAAAGTGGATAAATGCTACAGGAAGAGGTCCAAGCTGGTTTCCGACGAAAAATAGCACAATATGCTCGTCTCACTTTGAGCCAAAGTGCTTTCAACCATTGAAGATGGTTCGTCGGCTCTTCGAATGGTCAATCCCAACATTGAACTTGCGTTTTGTGTTGACTGTAAGTTAATAATACCCACTAGATGATGCCCGTAACTTCGTCCGCCTGGATTAAGTTTGTTTTAATTTCGCGGGAACTCCTTAATTTCCGGGATAAAATATAGCATACGTCCTTTCCCGAGATGCAACCTATATCTATACCAAATTTTATTTAAATCGGATTTTTTTTTGTTCTATTTTTTTTTTGTATAAAATATTTTGTTTGTGCCCAATTGTTACCCTTCAATTTATAAATATATACTACTACATAATTTTAACCGAACCGAATGAAGCGAAAGTTTCTGAGTGAAGTAGGTACAAATTCTGTACTTACGGGACATGGCTGTTTCGGTAAGTACTTGCACCAGATTGCGAAACGGGAGGAAACAGCCATCTGTCATGAGTGTGGTACTCCAGAGGACACAGCGCACCATACCCTAGTGGAAAATGTTATGGAGCTGAAGGAGGCTGCGGAACGGGAACGAGAGCTGGACCCTAACGCTCCACTGATCCGCAGAAGACGACAGGGGGGAAGAAGGCGACGCTTCGCTCGCCTTTTCCCGCCTTAGTATAGGTGTCTAGGACC
The DNA here is from genome assembly GCA_029955525.1 of Oeneis ivallda. NCBI lineage: Eukaryota > Metazoa > Arthropoda > Insecta > Lepidoptera > Nymphalidae > Oeneis > Oeneis ivallda. Next base: position 23,355,906 of record JARPMR010000006.1, read on the forward strand.
CTATGGTCGGTTCAGCGTCGTGATGTCTCAGTAGAATACACCTTGGGACCCTGAGAGCTCTCTTTGTAGACGCAGACTGTGCTGCTGGTTTTTTAGTGGGTATTCTGCTTCCATCTGTGAGTCCCACATACCCGCCTTGTGCGGGATGCGTAAATGCATTTTTCCAGCAAAAAAAAAAGTACAAATTCTGTGTCTAATTGGGACGTTTGGGTGATATTTTCGTCGCCCAAGGGTGGTTAAAGTATATTTAATAACGAGGAAGTAAGAGCCACTTTACGAGCAAAGGTCTTGTAAAATAATTTTTCGATTAATGTGTACTTAAAATTCACCCAAACAAACAAACAAACAAACAAACAAACAAACAAACAAACAACCAAACAAACTTGAAGAAAAAAGTGTTGTAATGTGCACAAAAAGAACCTCGTCCTTTTTTCGGAAAGTCGTTTAAAAATAATCTAATATGAGATGATTTTTTACATCTTATTTTTGGTACACAAGTAAAATATAACTTTTCATAATAGGTAGTCAATAATAGGTAATAGGCTCAGGATCGCCCAGGGAGCGATGGAGAGAGCTATGCTCGGTGTATCCCTGCGAGATCAAATCAGAAATGAGGAGATTCGTAGAAGAACCAAAGTCACCGACATAGCTCAGCGTGTCGCGAGGCTGAAGTGGAAATGGGCGGGGCACATAGTTCGAAGAGCTGATGGTCGTTGGGGTCCCAAGGTGTTGGAATGGCGACCCCGCACCGGGAAACGCAGTGTTGGCAGGCCCCCCACCAGGTGGACCGACGACATCAAACGAGTCGCAGGGAGCCGCTGGATTCAAGCGGCGCAAGACCGAAGCCTGTGGAAGTCCATGCAGGAGACCTTTGTCCAGCAGTGGACGTCTTTAGGTTGATAAAGAAGAAGAAGAAGAATAGGTAGTCATTGTCAAAAACCCAAATATTAAGAAATTTAGCATCGATAGATCCATTTTAGTCAACCACTAATTGTATCATATTTGAATTTTGCACAGCACATCGACAACTTTTTACGTTTGTGTGAGTAAGATGCACGGTGATTGAAATTGAACCCTGTTTGGTAAACAATAAAGTGTATATTTGTTCGTGCCTCATGCACTGATCTATGGGTATGCGTGTGTGTGAGTGAGACTTCCTGTCTATTGTATTTATTTAGTTGCTTGTATTGGTAGCAGGTAGTAGGGATAGGTAGGGATAAACTGGAGACAGCAGGTTTCAATACAATTTGATTCATAGGCATATCTCCTTGTTTCCGTGATCTGTGGTTATAGGCCATAGTCCACCACCTTCAAGAACACTATGAAGAACTCTCAGGTGTGCAGGTTTTCTCACGATGTTTTCCTTCACCGTTGAAGCAAGTCATATTTAATTGCTTAAATGCACTTGACTCAGTCAGAGGTACGTACCCGGGATCGAACCTGCGACTCCCCGAATAGGAGACCACAGTCTTAACCACTAGGCTATCACTGCTGCTTCGGCTTAATATAGATACCTACTAGTAATGTTAGGTATAAATGCGAAAGTTTGTCTATTGGTTTGTTCAATCACGCATAAACGAGTAATAGACCGACGTGATTTTTTTGCATGGGTATAGTTGAGGACTTGGAGCGTGACAAAGGCTGCGTTTCATCCCGGAAAAACAGAAGGTTGCCGCGAGACTTTACAGAACCTAACTCCACGCGGACGAAGTCGCGGAGAGTGGGTGTGCGCTCGTTCAGTAAACAGATTTGATTTTTACAGCAGTAGATCAAGTTTCAATTATCCGAAAAAAAACACGCAAGAATTACATCATACCTACTGCCAAGGGACGTGTTTGGGCAAAAACATAAAATGATGAAATTTGTTCGATAATAAAAAATCGCGAAGTTAGGTCTAATTTTTAACCAATATTCATTTATTTTCAATGTGTTGCATATTACAGAGCCAAAATTTTTACATTAAATTCCGATTGATATTATCAAGAGAGTAGCCTAGCGAATTGAAAAGAAAATGAATATTTAACGAGTTACAAAGTATTTGGCGCTTACTACACTCCTATTCCGCGCTAAACGCTTTCTTTTGTCGCGCCTCACATGAGGTTGTGGCTATATTTTATCTCATCGCGAAATCTGATTTTTTTTTTTGGGGTTACACGCGCTCTTAAAAGCTGGTATATAAAAACTTGTACTTAGGCTATTGTTTACGCCATGCGTCAGTCGGCAGTAAAGGCCGTGATATTGAGCTGACGATTAACCTAACGGGACGCAGCCCGTTTGCAGCGATACATATATATTATGACCCTCGCTCGTAGCAGTTGTAACTACGTACTTCCTTACTCGAATGCACTTGCAAGAAACGTAAGGAACTATGCACATTGCACATACGTACATGGTGTTTTGCAAAGGGCTTGACAAAGTGGGTATTCAATCGGTTCATTGCATACGGAAATCTAGTTCTGCAGTTTCGAACAGTAGGTACCGTGTTGTCAATCAACGATTTATGGATCCGACGCCTCTGCTAACATTGTGTTGTGACGAAGGATGTCTGAGAGTGACTCTGGGTCAGTTAGCGGGCAATGGACAGGGCTATGCTCAGAGTATTCCTGCGAAAACCAGTGTAATCGACGTTGCATATCGAGTTGTATATTGAATTGGCAATGGGTAAGGCATGTATGATGAACCGATGGAATTTGGGGTTTACTGCTCGTAGTGTTAAACGATCCTCACTCAATGAATGCTGGGTACAAGCGACACAAAACCGTTTTCTGTGGCGATATTTTTGTGTACTTTCAACATAATTGTTCAGCAGGAGCTGTGCTGATGATGAATGATTGCACACGATTATAATCAAATTAAAATAAATAGTTTTTGATTGGGAAGTGGCCATTTATTAGTGTTATTCAATAGTATGGGCCTAATACACTCTATACTACATATTAAATTAGTTCAATGATCGTACGAAATATATGAAATTATGAAAATATACAACTGCCGTTATTAAAACTGTTGATAGGGATTAGCTAGCCTTTTCCAAACCTCTAGTGCGCTAAGTCTCAAAATCTCCGTGGGTACAAGTTTTAATTGACAGAAACCAGTATGATTTATTGCTAACAAGAGACATTTATTCTGCTCCGTATCGTTATGTGAAATCTTATTTAAAATTTTATTCTTGACGTTGGGAATAAAATGAAGTGCTTCCTTTTCATCAATTTTAAATATTTATAAATAACATGTTTTTGCTTACTTTGAGCTTAATAAAAACGCGTAATTTTGTGTGTTTTAAATTTTTTGTAAAGTAATTTTCCATATTTAAATAAAATAGGTATGATACTATAAAATAACTATACATTATATATTTTCAAGTGTGTTTAATTTTAAGCACTTTTAGAGGTAGTAGGTTCATATAAAAGCACGTATAGTGAAAGTATGTTGTGAATTGCAGTGCTCATATGCGAACAGAACTAAGAGAACCTGCTTGGACATGCTAACACTTAATGATAAAAACTTCAACTGGTTAGGACTGCGGTCTCCTGTTCGGGGGGATCGCAGGTTCAATCCCGGGCACGCACCTCTGACTTGTCGGAGCTATGTGCGTTTAAGCAATTAAATATCAACTTCAACGGTGCTTCAACGGTGAAGTAAAAAACATCATGAAACCTACACGCCTGAGAGTTCTCCATGATGTTCTCAAAGGTGTATGAAGTCTAACAATTCGCATTAGGCCAGCGTGGTGGTGGAGAGGAGACCTGCGCTCAGTAGTGAGACGTTAATGGGTTGCTCCTGGTTGCTCAGCCATAATATCAGTATCCTGGATTTTTGAATTTTCTATAGTCGGGTCGGGATCTGTAGTTCTAACTTTTAAAGTCTTTTTAAACCATACTAGCTGATGCCCGCGACTTCGTCCGCATGGGTTTAGTTTTTAAAAATCCCGCGGGAACTCTTTCATTATCCGAGATAAATAGTAGCTCTCCCGGTCTGAGGAACCACTACTACATCCATTACTATACCCATGAAAAAAATCGCATCAATCCGCTGTTCTGTTGCGACGTGATTGAAGGACAAACCAACAAACAAACACACTTTCGCATTTATAATATCAATAATGCTTTATTATAACAATTTTTATAATTGTCAAATTTTTTACCATACTTAACCAAAGACAAAATTACGTTTAGCTGTCATTTACGTTTTGTTATTCCACTGTCATTTGCGTTTTGTTATTCCATGTCAGATGCGTTTTTCTTATACCACGTTTTATAGTGACATGACGGAAACGCGGTCGAACGGGATAAAAAGTATCCTATGTCCGTCTCCTGGTTCTAAGCTACCTCTCCACCAATTTTCAGCCAAATCGGTTCATCCGTTCTTGAGTTATAAATAGTGTAACTAACACCACTTTCTTTTATATACCTATATAGATATATGTGTTCTTGGTCACCAGGTCTGAAGTACCTTCACTCGGCGCGGATCCTCCATCGAGACATCAAGCCCGGCAACCTGCTCGTGAATAGCAACTGCGTGCTCAAGATATGCGACTTCGGCCTCGCGAGGGTCGAGGAGCCAGACGCCACCAAGAACATGACGCAGGAGGTGGTCACGCAGTATTACAGGTGAGGAATATACTCGTAATACCACCTCTTTTGCCTATAGAATAGAATAGAAATATTTTTTATTCAAATAAACTTTTTACAAGTGATTTTGAATCGTCTGGCTCTACCACTGCTTGGGAATGCCCTTCCTGCCGAGAAGAACCAGCAAGAAACTCGGCGGTTGCTCTTTTCAAAACAAATTTACAATACAGTAAATACTATGCTATATATGCAGTGTTTCCACAATGAGGGAAGCTCCAAAAATGCATACCGACTAACTTGATCATAAGATGGGCAGGCATAAAGTAGCAGTAAATGGGGCATTCCCGCCGGTGGAACCCGTTCACGAGCATGACGCATGACCCAGCCATTGCTTCGCTCAACCATATTTGGGGGAACGTAACAACCCGCATCACACGACACCACCACAGAAATGTTTAAAGAGTAAAAAAATTATCCCACCCCCCACCGCATTATTATCCCAAGACCCCTTACCATTATGTTGATAATGGGAAGGGGTCACGACCCGGACAATGAGGAATACGATACAGAGAGAGATAGAGTATAAAGTACCCGATTTTCGTTTTAATTTCCTTTTTATGTTGGTTGCCTGGAAGAGATCGCTTCTTAGCGATAAGGCCGCCTATTGTACTCTGTTTTGTTTACTTTTTTTTGTTGTTTTTTGCTTATTTGGTATACAGCAAAGAACTTTTCATTCATTCACTGATTTAAAGCCTGCTATTAAAAAAACCAAGAACCAGAAACCAAATCTAAGCTCTTACACCGCTGCGCCACTAAGGTAGTCAACCATGATTATGGAAGTCACGATTCACGATATTATTATACATAAACCGCGATGAGCAAGCCATGGCCCACTTTCAAACCGCGGCGGTCAGAGGATCAGAGGTCGTTCATTCATTCGGTCGTGTGCCTTCACTCCACTAAACTACGCTTCCAAATTATACTAAAGTAACCCACCCGACTTGCATACAAAGCATAAATCTGAGATATATCGCAGATCTATCGTTCTCCGATGTGATTCTCTCCATCCAAGGATGGCTACACAATGAATGGATTTGAATAATGGAACCTAGACTACTGCAAAATTTAAATAATACATTTATATGCCAAATATATACATAGTAAGGTAATTTTTTCCTATGAAAATTGTGTATTATCAAATTTTTTTAATCATATTTTGTGTTTCACAATCACTGCTCGTAATCGTTGAGTTTAACCACAGATGAATAAATAGTTTGATTTTTTGATAGTTTCAATCTGTCTAAATCTTAAAATTTGGCATTTAAAAGTTTATTCATACTCTACAACTCTACTATAATTTTTCATCAATATTTGTTCTTATGTGTTGTGTGCCTCTTTAAGCAATTAAATATCATTATTTGCTTTTACGATGACGGATAACATCGTTAGGAAACCTGCATCTTGAGAGTTCTCCATAATATTATAATATTCTCGATAGGCATCCCAATCCGTACTTAGCCATTGACTTTTGGCCTTAGGAGCCCCATTTCCACTAAGGCAGGTGATCAGATCATCATCATCATCATATTATGATGATGATGATGAGGATGATTTAAAGGAGTCTAAACGACAGTGCCAAAGCAACCATGGCATGAAAACATTTCATTTCAGGACAATAAATTCTTTTCACAATAATATATACAGCAGCGCGAATACGTGATAATTAAGTAAATAAAAAGTTAAAATATTGTCACGAAATTCGCAGCGCTCTGCAGTTGTGTTTTTGCATGTCGCAATTTTGCATCGCTGATTGTGGTTTATGCCGGATTTAACTGAGTTGTATGTTTTTTACTATACATAAATTAAATTGGAAATTAATTGTGTATTTATGTGCCCGTTTTATGGATTAGTCGACCATTGTGATAAATATATGCAAACAATGTTTTGAACTTTGTTTTTGTTGCCAAGGGATCCAAAATTAACTGCTGTGGCCATTCCACAACCGCCAGAAATGATTGCACAAGCATAACGATCGCAATCACCTCTGATTGGCTGCATTTATGGCGTTCTTGCAGTATCAATGCATTTTAACCAATAGTGTAAATTATTGTTTTTTATTAGCCCTATAGCTAGTAACTGGATCATTCACTAGTGGCGCCACACCGCACCGTGTAGCATAGAATCTGGCAATGTGGCATCGCTGCATCGCTGTCGTGGCCACGCGGCCTGAAGGGGCCCTTCTCTGAAGTAGAAACGTTTGTGTGTCAGAGCGCCCGAGATCGTCATGGGCGCGAACCACTACACGGCGGCGGTGGACGTGTGGTCGGTGGTCTGCATATTAAGTAGTAACGTTTGTGTGTCAGAGCGCCCGAGATCCTCATGGGCGCGGACCACTACACGGCGGCGGTGGACGTGTGGTCGGTGGTTTGCATATTAAGTAGTAACGTTTGTGTGTCAGAGCGCCCGAGATCCTCATGGGCGCGGACCACTACACGGCGGCGGTGGACGTGTGGTCGGTGGTTTGCATATTAAGTAGTAACGTTTGTGTGTCAGAGCGCCCGAGATCCTCATGGGCGCGGACCACTACACGGCGGCGGTGGACGTGTGGTCGGTGGTTTGCATATTAAGTAGTAACGTTTTTGTGTCAGAGCGCCCGAGATCCTCATGGGCGCGGACCACTACACGGCGGCGGTGGACGTGTGGTCGGTGGTCTGCATATTAAGTAGTAACGTTTGTGTGTCAGAGCGCCCGAGATCGTCATGGGCGCGAACCACTACACGGCGGCGGTGGACGTGTGGTCGGTGGTCTGCATATTAAGTAGTAACGTTTGTGTGTCAGAGCGCCCGAGATCCTCATGGGCGCGAACCACTACACGGCGGCGGTGGACGTGTGGTCGGTGGGCTGCATATTAAGTAGTAACGTTTGTGTGTCAGAGCGCCTGAGATCCTCATGGGCGCGAACCACTACACGGCGGCAGTGGACGTGTGGTCGGTGGGCTGCATATTAAGTAGTAACGTTTGTGTGTCAGACCGCCCGAGATCCTCATGGGCGCGAACCACTACACGGCGGCGATGGACGTGTGGTCGGTGGGCTGCATATTAAGTAGTAACGTTTGTGTGTCAGAGCGCCCGAGATCCTCATGGGCGCGAACCACTACACGGCGGCGGTGGACGTGTGGTCGGTGGGCTGCATATTAAGTAGTAACGTTTGTGTGTCAGAGCGCCCGAGATCCTCATGGGCGCGAACCACTACACGGCGGTGGTGGACGTGTGGTCGGTAGGCTGCATATTAAGTAGTAACGTTTGTGTGTCAGAGCGCCCGAGATCCTCATGGGCGCGAACCACTACACGGCGGCAGTGGACGTGTGGTCGGTGGGCTGCATATTAAGTAGTAACGTTTGTGTGTCAGAGCGCCCGAGATCCTCATGGGCGCGAACCACTACACGGCGGCGGTGGACGTGTGGTCGGTGGGCTGCATATTAAGTAGTAACGTTTGTGTGTCAGAGCGCCCGAGATCCTCATGGGCGCGAACCACTACACGGCGGCGGTGGACGTGTGGTCGGTGGGCTGCATATTAAGTAGTAACGTTTGTGTGTCAGAGCGCCCGAGATCCTCATGGGCGCGAACCACTACACGGCGGCGGTGGACGTGTGGTCGGTGGGCTGCATATTAAGTAGTAACGTTTGTGTGTCAGAGCGCCCGAGATCCTCATGGGCGCGAACCACTACACGGCGGCGGTGGACGTGTGGTCGGTGGGCTGCATATTAAGTAGTAACGTTTGTGTGTCAGAGCGCCCGAGATCCTCATGGGCGCGAACCACTACACGGCGGCGGTGGACGTGTGGTCGGTGGGCTGCATATTAAGTAGTAACGTTTGTGTGTCAGAGCGCCCGAGATCCTCATGGGCGCGAACCACTACACGGCGGCGGTGGACGTGTGGTCGGTGGGCTGTATATTCGGCGAGCTGCTCGGCCGACGCATTCTCTTCCAAGCGCAGAGTCCCGTACAACAGGTACTTATAATAAAGTATAGTTATCACTTACTAGGTAGATGATGCCCGCGCCTTCGTCCTCGTGGATTAAGGTTTTTGAATTCCCGCGGGCACTCTATAAATTTCTGGGATAAAATATAGCTCTTGGGTATGAGCTTTCTCTATTCCAAATTTAAGCCAAATCGGTTCATTCGTTGTGGCGTAAAAGAGTAAGTAACAAACATCCATCTGTACATCCATCCTCACCAACTTTCGCATTTATGATCTTTATAATATTCAAAATTCAAAATCATTTATTTCATGTAGGCCAAATTTTAGCACTTATGACAAGTCATGAATTTACCACCGGTTCGGAAAGCTGATTTCTGCTGAAGAGCCGGCAAGAAACTCAGCAGTTGCTCTTTTCAAAACAAAATACTTCTAATTCTGCAACTAAAATAAATAAATAAATAAATAATGCAATATCGTAATACGTGTATTTCTACATCCACCCACAATAACAACAAATAATAAAAAAAAGTTCAAACTTAAAGTCGGGTTTCTAATAGTTTCCATTGAAGTTTTGTTTTTGATCGATCTTAAAAAAAAATACTTGCGCCAATTCCAGCTGGAGCTAATAACGGAGCTGCTGGGCACGCCGTCGCTGGAGGACATGCGGTACGCGTGCGCGGGCGCGCGCGCGCACATGCTGCGACGCGCGCCGCGCCCGCCCGCGCTCGCCGCGCTGTACACGCTCTCCGTGCAGGCCACGCACGAGGCCGTGCACTTGTTGGCGCAGGTGCGTCACTTGTCCTTACTAATATTTTAAAATAGTGCACTTGTTGGCGCAGGTGCGTCACTTGTCCACTAATATTTTAAGATAGTGCACTTGTTGGCGCAGGTGCGTCACTTGTCCACTTATAATTTAAACTAGCTCTTCGTCTGCGAGGAATTTTTAAAAATCCCTCGGAAACCCTCAATTTTGTTTTATTCTATGACAGGATAGTCCTTGACATAGATCTCACCTGATGGTAATTGACGATGCATTCTAAGATGGTAGCGGGTTAACTTGGAAGGGGAACGGCAGTGTACATTCAACCCATACCCCTACTTAATTATTAATTACTTATTTAATTTTTACGAAGGACTTACTTACCTATTTATTTAATAAATCCATAACCTCCGTCGGGGACTGAGATTACTTAGGGCCAGTTTTTTGATCCGTAGTTAAGGCGACCATTAGTTAAAAATTGCAACAAATTGTTAAATTTCTATAAAATACATTTTTTGACTCATAGTTAGCTTAACTAATGGTTGAAAAAGTAACAAATAGTTAAAATATTTAACCACAGCAGTCTCGAGGGTTTAGGGCCAGTTTTTTTATCCGTAGTTAAGGCGACCATTAGTTAAAAATTGCAACAAATTGTTAAATTTCTATAAAATACGTTTTTTGACTCATAGTTAGCTTAACTAATGGTTGAAAAAGTAACAAATAGTTAAAATATTTAACCACAGCAGTCTCGAGGGTTTAGGGCCAGTTTTTTGATCCGTAGTAATAGTAGAGTTGACCATTTGTCAAATTGACTATAGTTAAGACACTAACTAATGGTTAAACCAAAGTTTCGTTTTTTGATCGTCATTTTAACTATAGTAAGTATTAACCAATGGTTAAAGTATTGCCATTGCTAGTAACATTGACTTACCTAGGGTAAAGTCATTTTTCGTAGGGAGTCGTTATTTTCTTATGGGAATATTTGTAGATCCGATTGCATTTTGGCCATTTGTCGTGGCATTTATGTCAAATTCGTGTGAATTTTGTTTTGTGTGAATCAATTGTGCAGTTAAATACATAGTATTTGATTCTAAGCGAAACTACCATGTTTGAGAGTAGTTTTTAACTTTTTATCATAATTTAATTCGATTTATAAAGATCGTAAACATTTTATTTCTAGATTCCTCCTCATAAACTTTCACATTAATTTATTATAATATTAGTAGGAAAGGAAGATACTCAATTATTTTGTGTATAGGCAAAACCTATCTACTTATGGATTACACAATAATCACAAGCAAAAAAATACTGATTATGCATGTAACCAACAAAAAGATGCAGCCTGGCGATCTCTGGCCGATAATTTCAATTCCGACACAGTTAGATATCGAACTATAAAACAACTACCATTTAACAACATGAATAAACTCAGTAGCAAGGAAGTTTGATAAATCATGCCAATGCTCCAGCGGCGAGTTACGTGGTTATTAACCTTAGGGCTTAGGTCTTAGATCTTCTCATCAGGACTACGTAGTATAACTAACCGACCGTAACTAGTTCATCATAAGATGAACTCTCCGACATGTTAAAGTATCGGGTTATTTTTAAATTCATCATTAAATGGCCCAAAACACTGAATTATCCCAATTGCAACAAATTGAGAAAAGACAAAAACTAATAATATTATCTTGCGTCGAGGACAGATGGTCAATGGACCCAAATAAAACAAAAGAACAGATGTTCCTCCAAAAGTTAACTATTCGTTACTTGCTAAACCCTCGAGACTGCTGTGGTTAAATATTTTAACTATTTGTTACTTTTTCAACCATTAGTTAAGCTAACTATGAGTCAAAAAACGTATTTTATAGAAATTTAACAATTTGTTGCAATTTTTAACTAATGGTCGCCTTAACTACGGATCGAAAAACTGGCCCTAAGGGCCAGTTTTTTGATCCGTAGTAATAGTAGAGTTGACCATTTGTCAAATTGACTATAGTTAAGACACTAACTAATGGTTAAACCAAAGTTTAGTTTTTTGATCGTCATTTTAACTATAGTAAGTATTAACCAATGGTTAAAGTATTGCCATTGCTATTAACATTGACTTACCTAGGGTAAAGTCATTTTTCGTAGGGAGTCGTTATTTTCTTATGGGAATATTTGTAGATCCGATTGCATTTTGGCCATTTGTCGTGGCATTTATGTCAAATTCGTGTGAATTTTGTTTTGTGTGAATCAATTGTGCAGTTAAATACATAGTATTTGATTCTAAGCGAAACTACCATGTTTGAGAGTAGTTTTTAACTATTTATCATAATTTAATTCGATTTATAAAGATCGTAAACATTTTATTTCTAGATTCCTCCTCATAAACTTTCACATTAATTTATTATATTAGTAGTAAAGGAAGATACTCAATTATTTTGTGTATAGGCAAAACCTATCTACTTATGGATTACACAATAATCACAAGCAAAAAAAAACTGATTATGCATGTAATCAACAAAAAGATGCAGCCTGGCGATCTCTGGCCGATAATTTCAATTCCGACACAGTTAGATATCGAACTATAAAACAACTACAATTTAACAACATGAATAAACTCAGTAGCAAGGAAGTTTGATAAATCATCCCAATGCTCCAGCGGCGAATTACGTGGTTATTAACCTTAGGGCTTAGTTCTTAGGTCTTAGATCTTCTCATCAGGACTACGTAGTATAACTAACCGACCGTAACTAGTTCATCTTAAGATGAACTCTCCGATATTTTAAAGTATCGGGTTATTTTTAAATTCATCATTAAATGGGCCAAAACACTGAATTTATCCCAATTTCAACAAATTGAGAAAAGACATAAACTAATAATATTATCTTGCGTCGAGGACAGATGGTCAATGGACCCAAATAAAACAAAAGAACAGATGTTCTTCCAAAAGTTAACTATTCGTTACTTGCTAAACCCTCGAGACTGCTGTGGTTAAATATTTTAACTATTTGTTACTTTTTCAACCATTAGTTAAGCTAACTATGAGTCAAAAAACGTATTTTATAGAAATTTAACAATTTGTTGCAATTTTTAACTAATGGTCGCCTTAACTACGGATAAAAAAACTGGCCCTAAACCCTCGAGACTGCTGTGGTTAAATATTTTAACTATTTGTTACTTTTTCAACCATTAGTTAAGCTAACTATGAGTCAAAAAACGTATTTTATAGAAATTTAACAATTTGTTGCAATTTTTAACTAATGGTCGCCTTAACTACGGATCAAAAAACTGGCCCTTAGCAAGTAACGAATAGTTAACTTTTGGAAGAACATCTGTTCTTTTGTTTTATTTGGGTCCATTGACCATCTGTCCTCGACGCAAGATAATATTATTAGTTTATGTCTTTTCTCAATTTGTTGAAATTGGGATAAATTCAGTGTTTTGGCCCATTTAATGATGAATTTAAAAATAACCCGATACTTTAAAATATCGGAGAGTTCATCTTAAGATGAACTAGTTACGGTCGGTTAGTTATACTACGTAGTCCTGATGAGAAGATCTAAGACCTAAGAACTAAGCCCTAAGGTTAATAACCACGTAATTCGCCGCTGGAGCATTGGGATGATTTATCAAACTTCCTTGCTACTGAGTTTATTCATGTTGTTAAATTGTAGTTGTTTTATAGTTCGATATCTAACTGTGTCGGAATTGAAATTATCGGCCAGAGATCGCCAGGCTGCATCTTTTTGTTGATTACATGCATAATCAGTTTTTTTTTGCTTGTGATTATTGTGTAATCCATAAGTAGATAGGTTTTGCCTATACACAAAATAATTGAGTATCTTCCTTTACTACTAATATAATAAATTAATGTGAAAGTTTATGAGGAGGAATCTAGAAATAAAATGTTTACGATCTTTATAAATCGAATTAAATTATGATAAATAGTTAAAAACTACTCTCAAACATGGTAGTTTCGCTTAGAATCAAATACTATGTATTTAACTGCACAATTGATTCACACAAAACAAAATTCACACGAATTTGACATAAATGCCACGACAAATGGCCAAAATGCAATCGGATCTACAAATATTCCCATAAGAAAATAACGACTCCCTACGAAAAATGACTTTACCCTAGGTAAGTCAATGTTAATAGCAATGGCAATACTTTAACCATTGGTTAATACTTACTATAGTTAAAATGACGATCAAAAAACTAAACTTTGGTTTAACCATTAGTTAGTGTCTTAACTATAGTCAATTTGACAAATGGTCAACTCTACTATTACTACGGATCAAAAAACTGGCCCTTAGGGCCAGTTTTTCGATCCGTAGTTAAGGCGACCATTAGTTAAAAATTGCAACAAATTGTTAAATTTCTATAAAATACGTTTTTTGACTCATAGTTAGCTTAACTAATGGTTGAAAAAGTAACAAATAGTTAAAATATTTAACCACAGCAGTCTCGAGGGTTTAGCAAGTAACGAATAGTTAACTTTTGGAGGAACATCTGTTCTTTTGTTTTATTTGGGTCCATTGACCATCTGTCCTCGACGCAAGATAATATTATTAGTTTTTGTCTTTTCTCAATTTGTTGCAATTGGGATAATTCAGTGTTTTGGGCCATTTAATGATGAATTTAAAAATAACCCGATACTTTAACATGTTGGAGAGTTCATCTTATGATGAACTAGTTACGGTCGGTTAGTTATACTACGTAGTCCTGATGAGAAGATCTAAGACCTAAGCCCTAAGGTTAATAACCACGTAACTCGCCGCTGGAGCATTGGCATGATTTATCAAACTTCCTTGCTACTGAGTTTATTCATGTTGTTAAATGGTAGTTGTTTTATAGTTCGATATCTAACTGTGTCGGAATTGAAATTATCGGCCAGAGATCGCCAGGCTGCATCTTTTTGTTGGTTACATGCATAATCAGTATTTTTTTGCTTGTGATTATTGTGTAATCCATAAGTAGATAGGTTTTGCCTATACACAAAATAATTGAGTATCTTCCTTTCCTACTAATATTATAATAAATTAATGTGAAAGTTTATGAGGAGGAATCTAGAAATAAAATGTTTACGATCTTTATAAATCGAATTAAATTATGATAAAAAGTTAAAAACTACTCTCAAACATGGTAGTTTCGCTTAGAATCAAATACTATGTATTTAACTGCACAATTGATTCACACAAAACAAAATTCACACGAATTTGACATAAATGCCACGACAAATGGCCAAAATGCAATCGGATCTACAAATATTCCCATAAGAAAATAACGACTCCCTACGAAAAATGACTTTACCCTAGGTAAGTCAATGTTACTAGCAATGGCAATACTTTAACCATTGGTTAATACTTACTATAGTTAAAATGACGATCAAAAAACGAAACTTTGGTTTAACCATTAGTTAGTGTCTTAACTATAGTCAATTTGACAAATGGTCAACTCTACTATTACTACGGATCAAAAAACTGGCCCTTAGTGCCGATTTCACCTATGTCGAGTGACGTTTTACCGAGGAATAAATTGAGCGTTCTGACAGTTTTTGTATTGAAAATACCTTCAAAATATGATTTACGCTCGGACAAGACGTTTTGTTTTACGTTGGTGAAATCGGTCTATTTTGGTCTATTATTAAATTACTAACAGATTTTTTTAAAAACCCCAAGGGCTCTTTGATTTTCTGGAAGAAAATGCCATAAAGTAGTCCATGTTACTCTTTTTAAACTGGGATGGAGGGTCAAGGATTATCTTGTCATCGAATAAAAAAATAAGTCTTCAATTGTCGGTTCCAGAAGTTTCCTCGAGGCATTGTAATATTTTTACTTGTGTCCATTTTATTCGGCAACGTGCCTCAGCAACACGTGTACGCCTTTAGTATCAGGCACGTTTCGTATTTAAGCTCGCTTCGCGGGAACGCTTCCGATAAACGTTTTGCTTTAAGTCTTCCGAAAATAAGAAACTTAAGTTGGCCAAAGTTATTATTCTGAATAGATATGTGGGCGCAATTGATTTCCGTTTAATTTATATTACGTTCGGAAGGTGGTTTGTCTGTCGTGTTGTGGTTCGATTAGATGTGAGGTTCAGGGGCCGTTATTAGGGTTTCAACATTTTAAGAGATGAGTTCTCTTAAGGCCTGATTAATTTTTGAGTAAAAATTCCTGCTTTTGGACCATGGCTAATAAATGTAAAAGAGGGGCCTTTGAGGGTACTTTGTTCGAAGAGTAAACATCCTAAGAAATTAAGTGATTTTTCCATGCTACTTTTACTCGTTGCACAACAAATGTCTGACTTTGCTGCCGATAAAGATACCTGCTCCGACATATACTTAATTTGCTGATGCTCTTTGGGGTCCCAAGGTGCTGGAGTGGCGACCTCGCACCGGCGTGGACCGATGACATCAAATGAGTCGCGGGGAACCGCTGGGTTCAGGCGGCGTAAGGACGAAGCCTGTGGAGGTCCATACAGGAGACCTTTGTCCATCAGTGGACGTCTATCGGTTGATAATGTTATGATGATACTTAATTTTGAATATTTCATCACAATTTGCGGTTGAAGTTCCACAATCTGCAGCTAATTACATACTTCTTCAAACATCTTCACAAACGGTCTTATTTGTAAGATTACTATCTGATGCCCGTGACTTCAACCGTTTAGACTTTAATTTGTAAGATTCCCCTAAGAATTCTTAGATTTTCCAGGTTAGGTAAGTAACTTAAAATAGGCAAGCGGAGCTCCATCTTGGGTTGCATCTTCACTTACCATCAGTTGTAATTGCAGTCATGCGCTAGTCTGTATATACCTACCTATTTAAAAAAGTTGAAATCCAATTTTTGTATCTATAATGAAAGCTATGAGTATATCCATCGGTTAAGTGAAAGAAAGCACACTATAAAGCATAAATTTCACGACTTAATTTTTTTTTGTTTCGACATTTCTTGAATATAAAATTAGTGTGTTATGAAAAAAAAACAATTAGCTCAATTGCATTAAAATTAAGTTGAAAGAAATTGTAAATGATTATTTAAATCATACAATTAATTTAGTAAGTAAGTAAATAATGCTATATGCATTCTAGGTATATTGTAAACTTGTGATTTGTGTTCTGTTTTCAGTAATAAAAGGCTTTATTATTATTATTAGTAGTTTTATAATTTTATATTATTAGGACGTTGGGAAAATGAAAGACCTTGCGTTCACGTTGAAGCCAGAGACAAGAAGTTAATTTTTTTAAATAAGATGAAGTGTGAACCATAACCATATATTAATACCTAATTTAAGTATCTTATACACCACTTAACAGTATGGATAAGAAACGATCTGCGTTGCCCAGATAATAATCCAACAAACATTTTCAATTCCAGATGCTAGTATTCGACCCGGCCAAACGAATCTCAGTAGTGGACGCGCTCGCGCACCCGTATTTAGAAGAAGGTCGTCTCCGCTACCACTCGTGCATGTGCAAGTGTTGCTACAGCGCGCCGCCCGCTGCGAGGCACTATTCGCCTGACTTGGAGCCGGTCGCGCCACACGCTTTTCATGACGGTTGGGAGAGGAAACTAACTTCTGTACATCAAGTCAAAGGTAAAAGACATTAATATGTAGGAAGCCTAAAGTTCCGTTATATAGCTATGAAGGTCTGCTCCAACATTTATGCTAAAAAATTCCATTCATCCACTCCAAACCTCATCGGGTACTCTCAAGCTAATTTTTCTACGAAAGTCCTCGCTGAATATTCTTTCTAGTTATATCTTTTTTTTATCCAAAATGCGCCAAAAATTTTCCAACGATGAAATCGCGATTCCGGCACCTTGGGATCCCAACGAATTCAATATCAATTCTTCGAAGAATTTGACCCCGCTCATTGTCACTGCAACTTGATGACTTATTTCGATAACTTTCTTCTCTGATGTTCTCTTTCGGACTGCCTCATTTCGGTTTTTTTCACGTAGGGATATTGTTATAAGCATCGTCCGCTGAGTGAACCAGAGGTTCCATAAATGGCCCATTGTAAGCGATCATATTTCATCACATTTCTTTTCTAGAAATGGAAACATACATTAACGATTTCGTATACCAACGTAATGGTGAAGGAAAATGTTGTGAGGAAACCGGCCCGCCTGAGAGTTCTCTATAATGTTTTCAAAGGTGTGTGAAGTCTACCAATTCGCATTGGGCCAATGTGGTGGACTATAGCCTATAACCCTTCTCTGAGAGGAGACCTGCGCTCAGTAGTGAGACGTTAATGGGTTGCTCATGATGATGATGATACCAACGTAGAGGCTACAACTCAAAAGTGTGTGACGGTGTGTTCCGCAGAAGAGATCCACAAGTTCATAGCGGAGCAGCTGCAGACGTCACGCGTGCCGCTGTGCATCAACCCGCAGTCGGCCGCCTTCAAGAGCTTCGCAAGGTAAGGCGCCGCAACAACCCACGCCATCCAACGCAACCAAGCAACCAACCGACACTAGGTGATTTCTTTGCGATATAACCTAACCTTGTGGTGCCTACACTTGCGGCCGGCCGATTCTTAAACCTATTTAAACTCTCTATTTAAAGTCGTTTTGTCCGATATCATGCTGAAATGAAAATGTTTAGTACGCTCCTAGTACTAACCGACACAGTTCAGTACAGTGCGAACTTTTTCTCTGGCGCAGTCGAGGACCTCTGGCGCAGTCGCAAATACTGTTGTCTGAAGGGTGCTTCCATATTCGGCAGGGACAATTTCTGAATTCATAGTTGCGTATCAATGTGTGATTACATACATGTAGGTACTTATATAAAATTAGATGGAATTAATGTCAGAGTGTAAAGGGTTACTGCTCCTATTCGAAACCGAAAAACACGGATCAAGAAATTTTTACGAAATCGTTTGTCATTTAGACGTCCGATCAAAATCTGAAAAAAAAAAAGCCATTGCATAAAAACATTAACGAGTTCCTCTTTCGGAGAGATCTAATTTGAAAGCATTTAGGTAGAATGGTCTTGACATAAGACTGATCACCCACCTAGTGACTGGTATCAAATCAAATTAAAGCTTTAATATCGGACAAAAGACTACCTCAATTTTACTACAGTGGCACTTTGATGACATTGACAGCCGGCCAAAGTTTGTAGGCACCACACGCTGAGCTACATATATAGCGACCACCCCGCACCCATATTCGGCCACGCTATTTTCTTTGACGTGTGGACAATAAAATATCTATGTTTGAATACAATAAAAAATCACTAACATAATTATTTTGTATTTTTTTGTGGGTAGTTTTGCACAGTAGCAATAAATTGAAAGAAAGCAGTTTATTCCACATTTAAAACTTAGAAATTGATTAATTAATCATTTATTTTTGTGTTAATCGTAGATTATGGTAGAAGCGTAATCGCAACCGTTGTCTGCACGTCCGATAGACGATAATAAAACTGAATATAGCAAATGATCATCACAACTAAGTGTGGCACGGTGCGACCCGTCAGTGTCACGGCCTTAATGTTCTCTTCAACACGTGTCTACGTCACGTAGGGTCCAGAGCCTTGAGTGCTGGGCTGGAACGTACGTATAACACGCCACCTGGGTTCTGACTGAGCTCGACGCGATGTATATTAAGTCAAATCAAATCGTAGTATTCGCTGTTGTCAAATAAAACCGAAACATTTGCCTATGCTTAATATTATGTCCCTTTTTGTTCCACTGCCACGGTTTTGAAGAGATGTGATACGACACTAAACTTTTACGTCAGCTGTCTTATGGCCGATTTCATCAACTTCGAGTGACGTTTTACCGAAAAATAAATCGGGCATTCTGACAGTTTTTGTATTGAAAATTCTGTCGAAATATCAAATTTACGCTCGGATAAGACTCATTTTACGTTGGTGAAATCGGCCCTTAAAAGGTAAACAAACAGATGGCAAAAAAAAGACTCATAAGTGAATTGCTTTTCTCGGCGTTTTAAACGGTTTCAAGTTTGATTTGTCAATCGTATCACAGTTTACGGTAAGAACATCCTATGTGCCGTGCATAGTTCATCACTTTCTAAGACTTTGTGCACTTTTAAGTCTGCTAAAGAAAAAATATTGTATAAGCACTGCAATACTTTGTACGATTTGGATTTTGATTTAACTCAATCATCTCGTAGGGTGCTAGGGCGGTTGATCGAGTGACGTGTTATGAGTATGTTTCCACTCTGAATTTTCAAGTTAACAAACGCGCCACTGGAGTTGACGTAAAGAGGAGACTATATGAAATCTATATATTACTGTCCAATCGTCATTGTCCATACAAACTGTCAGATTTACGTCAAGTCCTAATCGCGTTGTTTACTTCTAAAACAATATTCAAGGCTCTGTTTCTATACGATATTAGATCGTTCAGCGCGAAGTGCATTTTGTGGCGTCAGATTGACAGTTGTTCAAACATGGATTGTCCAGTCTGACGTCACAATCTGCGACGCGTAATAATAGTTTGAATATCAGAGCGCACATCAGTCTAGTTTTGAGCAGGCAGTTGAACGGTGGTCGCAAAAGTAAGCCTATGTCGAGGTCCCCGTCCCTAATCCATTCCCGAAAAGCCTATTGTAGTTATGTTTTGCAGTGTATATAAATAAATTATTGATAGCCGCAGAGCTGTTGGAAACTTTGAGGAGGTACTTGAGAAAAGCTGTATGTAATATGTTTAGTATCTCTACTATATCTGAGTATCCTCGGTTACGCCTGTCAGCTGGGCCGCTATGGATTTATAAATTGTTTAAAATGGTGGATGCCCACCAGGTTAGGTAGGTTTAAAGATGTTTTCGAAACGCGGCCGAAAACTAAAAAGTTACCTTTTTACACATTTATATTTTAAAGATTGTGTGTTACAATGGTAGACAAATAAGTCAGTCTGAAATATCGGACAGATAATTTTAAAATTCGTTAAACATAAATCCGTGACTGTTTAAGTTTCTAAATAAATTTGAATTGAAACATATAAAAATTATGGAATTGGCGGTATTTGAACCCCGTCTTGAATCTTGAATGTCTTGAATTTAGGCCAATTCCTGGAGACGGTTGGAGGAGATGGTGGTTCGAATCCTACCGATTCTGCCTCGTGTTCAAACTAATTTGGCCTTCTTGTGTAGGGAAAAACTGATACTAATTTATAAAAAACAAATAACAAGCGTTTAACTTGTACACAAACTGTACCACAATTTGACAGATACAAAAACTGTCAAGCGTAAAATTACGTCATCGGCTAAACTTGCAGGAAGATCGACAGCTTTTATCTAGTGTCTCCTCAATTTCCCACCCGCTCTCCGGCTATAATTATTATATTACATACCAATTTTGCAAGCCCAATCTGTGCATGGGTTTCAAATTTGTTTTCTTAACACCTACTTGTCTCTTTCTCCGCTTGTCTCAACGAGCGACAGTTTTCCGCACCACCGCAGTTCAAGCGATTAATTGTCATCAACCCTCTTGAAATGGTGGTTCGCATATTCTTAGTAGGTCGTGCCTTATGTGTAGTATGGGCTGTTCGTTTATTATGTCAAGAGTCTAGGATTTACTGGCGCAACGTACTCGGTGAACGTGTACGTATTTATTCCACGTGCTGACCGCTTTTGAGGGTTTCATACAAATAATAATCATAATATCTTGACGCAATTCGTATAAGCAGCGTTTACATGTTGGCAGGCACTCGTCAAAATCATTAAAGCCAGACTGTTCCTTTTTTGCGCACATCCCTAGTGATAAATCAGACTTATTTATTTCATTATTTTTTATTTAGAAAATATTCTTGTAAAGTTTTACTATTAGACTTACCACCAGGTGTGATCCCAGTCAAGCGCTAGATTATACGTTAAAAAAAAATATTTAGAAAATCGTCGGCACCCGGTTATTTCCTTCCTCCTAACTTAATTATGTTTTACTATTAGCGACTAGCCAATCCCTTTATCTTAATAAATGAACAGCCCCTTATAACGTTTTGCCTTTTTCTGTGTGTTTGCGGCAGCCGTAGAACCAGTTCGAAAGCAAAAGTTTGTTCCCCTTTCAAGACCGCGGCAAAATATCTGCTGCTCTCGCCCGTGATATTTCTGTGCGCCGCCTAGTGCCCCGCCCGTAAGCGCTCCGCACGTTCTATTGTGTTGTCCCTAGGGACTTACTCGTATGCATACACGGACGCCGTTCGACAAGGCACTCGTTTCGACCCGAGGGCGTTTATATGAACAGTACAACGTCTGAAAAATTTATAGAATATTAGATGAAAATTTTATTTTAATTTATTGGATAACGGTTCGTTAAAAATATTACTTTTGGTCCCAATTTATCAGATCCAACTCATGCTTATCCGATATCGCCATTGAATTACTGATTTGGAGACAGGTAACTTTGTAGAGTACGAGAGAGTGAAATCGCAATTTTATCGGAGTTACATTACACGCAGTGTTTTATTAAAACATGATTATTATTATTATTACTGATTACAATTTTACTAAAGAAAATAAATTCAAAAGAACAACAGACTTAATTTCAAGTTACCATAAATAATATAATTGTTCCTATAAACGCTTTTTTACAGTTAGTAATGCGTACCGTTGATGTTCATTTCAACTCTTATGCAGTCAATATAAGGGCTAGTTCAGATACGGCGGAATCCGCACGGATCTTGTATGACCTACAACATTATTTTTTGTTAATGAGAAAGATGGAAATAATTTTTTTGAGTATCAGTAACCTAATAATTTTAAACCATGCTATGAAGTGGGTTACACTGCTCTTCTTCTATATTCTACCACGATGCCTATTATTTTAGCGTGCGCATGTATGTCATCAATCATCACACTCTGTATCATACTCACGAGTGCGGACAACGACGAGCTATCAAAACTAACTTGGCCAGTTTTGATATTTTCTTTAAAAAAAACATTAGAGAGTCTCCGTATGAAAAGATTTTATAAGTTTTTCAGCTTTTGTATTAACAAAAAAATACGTTGTACCCCTTACGGCTCGGAAGGTTCAATTCCCTGAGCGTCCAGATCTATATTCATAACAGCTTTTTGCTATGACTCACCGTCGGAAAATAAATACGCGCGTCCGTGCGTCCGATTCCGCTTGTCTGAACAGGTCCTAAAAGGTTGAAAGGGATGTCGCCTTTCCGAACGTGTTCCGTCCGTAATTTCAAAAGGGTTGATCGTCGGAGTCTGTTCCGTTCACGCACCAGTTCGGTTTCAATGCATGCTCCAATTTTACAACTTTCCTCGATCTTGATCAGATAGTTAGCGTTCTCTATATCTCTAAATATTTCAATCAAATATTATATTCTGCTTGTAGATTGATCTTGCTTTTTTGTAATAATTTCATAAATGATTATGAACTTTTAATATTTTTTGTTATTTATATTAGATTAAATAAAATATATAAAAACCCTTTTTAATACATTGCACTGATGCTATAGTTTCAATAATATTTATTTTTAAAATAACTCCTTAAGCGAATATCAGATATAACGATCGCTAACGGTACCTAACTCTATTAAATATTATAAAATCGTGAACTGAATTTGGATTCAAGAAAAATATTTAAAATATTCTTTAAAATTTCATTAAATAACCGGAATGCATTTAATAAATATACATTATTTAAAATGGGCGAAAAATTGTGTTTCTGGAATGATTTTTTTATATTGATGCTGTTTTCGATGGTTTTTCGAATTTTAATTCAAGTACCAATACTTTTAATTGATATTCATAAACTAGTTTAATATAATATGTATATTCGAAAATGTATATTCCAGAAATATGGCATAGATAGAATAGATTGTTTTTTTTTCTTTTGGGTGTATATTTCGAAGGCAGCTTCAAAATCTTTTTTTCTTCATGGTATCCATCTAGTAGTGCATGCGTAGTTATTGAGAACAGAGGCTCAAGTGTGTTTTTTTTTTTGAGTGAATGAAATCGTTCACTGTTGTTTGCGTTTATATTAAATCCACAACGAATAGAGGGCATATAGATTTAGGATTGGTAGCTTAGTCGTTACTAGATACCGCCCTTCCTACAAACAATAGCTCCTTAAGGTGGAAGACACGAGTCTGCCCGCGAAATTCAAATTTAATTTGGTTTTTCGCAGTTTGTAAACTAATACGACAAAGTAGGCTTATGGCCTTCTAATTGCGCCAGTGGAATTATCATCTTCACAGGTTTACATAAAAATCTTTACTTGAAAGTGACCAGTTTAAGAAATTAATCAAAATATCTATAATATCGACTAATTTGTGAGTAACTCACGTCCAACTCAGTGTTTTGATTAATTTCTTAAACTGGTCACTTTCAAGTAAAGATTTTTATGTAAACCTGTGAAGATGATAATTCCACTGGCGCAATTAGAAGGCCATAAGCCTACTTTGTCGTATTAGTTTATAAATTGCGAAAAACCAAATTAAATTTGAATTTCGCGGGCAGACCCGTGTCTTCCACCTTAAATGAGGCAACGTAATATTATAATTGTTTAACAATGCCAAACATTGGTTGCTACGAGACTACCAACAGGTACGCCAGTTCAGGCGTACTATTAATTGCCGCAATTTACTATAACGCCGACGGTATTTAGTAACTGCGCAGCGACTACCAATCCTGAATCTATAAATTTTTTTTCTTGACATAATCGCAAGCTGTCTTCTCTTACAAAACTGTCATATTGATAGCTTGTCGAAATGGCAGTTTTGCATGAGATGAAACATAGACTAGAGTGCTAAGGGCCTGTTTCACCACCTTTTGATAAGTGTCGGATAGCATCACCGTAAATTTTGTCACTTTCTTACTTTATTTCAAGTGACTAAAGACAAAATATGCGAATAAGCTATCCAACACTTATCAGAAGGTGGTGAAACAGGCACTAAATGTCAAAAATCTTACAGAAAAACTGGACAGAGGCGTTGTTCGTTCTTCTCCATGAATATGAAATAAACGCAAGCTGTAGTGAGCGAGTTTTGTCCGCGCAAAAGTCACACTCGAGACACAGTGCCAAGAACTCGGTTGTGGTGATATTGTGTTGTTTAAATTTTTTTCTATCAAGTATGTAGTTAATACAGTAGTTTGAATTGTGATGCAGTTTTGCTGTTCAAGTCTTTTATTATCATAGGCGAAAGTTTTTGAATTGAAATACTTTTTTTATATTTTACGACTCATGCATGGTCAAATATTAGTTATGTGTTGGATTTGGGCAACGAACATTGAATGAGTGTGCCGAAACTGTCTTTTAAACGTTCCGTTAATATTTATTTGTACTATCTATCCGTGTAAGACAAATGCTTTAGTTTTAAAATTTCAAATCATACGTCATACTAATATTATAAATGCGAAAGTGTTCTTGTTTGTTGATTTGTCCTTCAATCACGCCGCAACAGCGTTACGGATCGACGTTATTTTAGGGGTATAGTTAATGAACACCTTGAGTTCGGGAGTTTGATTTTCCGGGATAAAAGGTAGCCTATGTCACTACATAGGCTACATTTTGTCCCGAAAAATCAACCTCCCGAGTGATTTTAAAAACTAAATCCACGCGAACGAAGGCGGGCATCAGCTAGTCATATAATAATTTCGGAAGCGATTGTACATGTTTTTCATGTGTTTTTGTAAATGTGTCATCCGCGATTTAAATTATTGTTCGACTAGCTGATGCCCGCGACTTCATCCGCGGGATTTAGTTTTAAAATCCCTCGGGAACTCGTTGATTTCCCGAGATAAAAAGTAGCCTTTGTCACTCTCCGGGTCCTAAACTATACCCATGCAAAAAAAATGAAGTCGATCCGTGACTCTGTTGTGGCGTGATTAAAGGACAAACCAACACACTTTCGCATTTATAATATTAAGTATGATTTCCTTTCCCTTTTTTGAACGCAAGGTGGAAACCTTCCTTAAAAATCGTTTCTGTGTACCTATTTTAAGCATCCTAAATAAAATAGTGCTTTATTTATAAAGATTAATGGGGCTTTGTCTCAAATAAAATGTTTAGGTAAAGGTTACACTTGAAACAGACTCATAATCATAAACGCTCACTATGCTCTAATACGAGTGCATTAGTTCGTCACAAATCCAGCACGTAACTCTTGGGTGTGGGTTTCGCACGCAGTACTCTGTTCTAACCGCGCTTACATTGCAGCTCTACCGTCGCGCACCCCTCCGAACTGCCGCCATCGCCGCACCAGTGGGAATGACGCGAAACCAAGCGCGGCTTCGACAAGCAACGCGCCGTCTAAACCGATACGCGATAACCGACCTTACCACCAACGCGATTAGACCACATTTCCTCTGCATTATCAATTAGGCATCAATAACTCAAAGCTTATGTAAGAACGAGATGAAGACATCCACATCGATTGCAACACTGCAGCGGAGCGTACACGAGAACTCGCAACACGACTCGCCATCTGCACTGATATGCGATAGTCGATCTTATCACTAATGCGTTTAGACCTCATTTCCTGTGCATTATTAATTAAGTACCCACAACTCATAGTTTATGTAGAAAAGAGATGAAGATATCTACATCGATTGCAACACTGCAGCGGAGCGAATACGAACAATCGTAACGCGACTCGCGACATTGACAAGCGGTAAGTGATCTTATCACTAACGCGTTTAGATCTCATTTCGTCTGCATTATTTAATTTAAAAATAAAAAGGCGACACAGATCAAAAACATCAGTTGGACAAGCGATATCATCATCACGCATTATTTAATTTAAGAAAGAAAGAGATACAGATATTATCTCAACCAAATGTCAACGCTAATTCGATGACTGTCATGAGATTTAAATAAATAAATTAAAACTAAATAAAAATAACGTGTATTGAGGTGTAAAGCTTTGTTGCTTTATGTTTTATGGGTTTTCATAAAAATATACCTACAAAAACAAAAGAATATATTGTATCGGACAAACTAAAATATATCTTAGAAATTGATTTATAGAAATCAAATGTAAATTAACCCAAATATAAACATTGGTTATGTATAATTTTACTCATATATTATTTTACTGCCAGTGTATAGATACCTATTACAATTAAAAAGCAAGAAAAAAAAAATTAAAAAAAGAGTGATTGAAGTCTCGCTTTTAGTAAATGGTTTATATGTAAGTACTCATATCTATGA
The DNA here is from genome assembly GCA_029955525.1 of Oeneis ivallda. Classification (NCBI taxonomy): domain Eukaryota; kingdom Metazoa; phylum Arthropoda; class Insecta; order Lepidoptera; family Nymphalidae; genus Oeneis; species Oeneis ivallda. The sequence continues at coordinate 23,382,341 of JARPMR010000006.1, forward strand.
AAGATGAATTAGATTTTTTGTGATCTGTAACTGCCTTTCTTTATGTGCATTTAAAATATATTTTGTTAGTAATAAATAACAAGTCAAGAGTTGTACAAGCCTCTTGTTTAAAATTTGAAATTAAACTTTTAAATTGGCAAGAAAACAATCTCTCTCTGTAAGTAACTTTGCGATTGACAAGATATTACTTGAGATTTTAATAATTAATACTTGCAAATAATTAAAGGTTTTAATTAAAACTGCCGTACCCTATCCACATTATCCCGCTACCATCAGACTGCATCGTCACTTTCCAGCATGTGAAATTGCAGTCAAGTCAATCTTGCCATCCAACAAAAAAAGTTAAAATTATCTGAAAAATTAAAGCCAATTTATTTCGCACATTTTTTTTTTGAAAAGCGTCGACTGCGCGCGAATATATTCGTTTGCGAAGACTACATGAGAAAAGCAGATCGTTTAAAAGTGGCCACCAAATATTAACCTGTTTCAAACCTTATTTTAGATTAGTTTAAATAGGTTAATGTAGTGATTTTGTGTATAAAGAGGGGAGACGAGCGTTAGTAAATGATAGTAGAAATAATGGCGGGTTATTAATACTGCGTTTTATAGGAAAACTAGGTTCACCCAGCTCCTAACGGATTGTATAGTAAAAAGAAGCTAATCATGACATACTTTGATATGCGGTATGTAGCTCCCAGCAGAAAAATTGTTTAAGGACCGATATCACCAACATAAAATAAGTCTTATCCGTGCGTAAATTTAATATTTCGACAGATTTTCAATACAAAAACTGTCAAAACATCAAACGCTGGTGAAATCAGCCCTAAGTTTACAAAAAAAAGTATATTGTGAATATTCTTGAAATAAATCTCCATTTTTATTGGGTAAATTAGTAAAAGATAACCTTTTTTAGTAAACGTAACTGTATCTACATATTTTTTCTCTTTGATTATGTTCTTATCAAAATCTATTTAATTTAAACAAGCATATTCTGCATTATGACATGGTTAATTAAAAAAAAGAAGTCAGAAGTTATCCATCGGAAATGATTATTGCAAAGGAATAAAAATGAATAGATGAAGTGGCTATTGTACATAATCCCTAAAATGAATTGACAGGTCCAAATCTAGTGTTATTATTATCCGCAGAGAGCATTATGAAAGAGATTCAGACCTAATTAATTTAGTTAAGAGATTGTGTACAAAAGAATAAGCCATAAAATCTCAATATAAAACGCAGTATGAACCATTTACAACGAAAAGAATCGCAGATGTAACGAATCGGTGGTAGCAAGAGTTTGATATTTGACTTTTGAGACACCTCGACATAATAGCTGTTTGTTATACAGTAGGGTTAGTACGAGTTCGCATATTTCGATGAAGTTGACAGATTTGGAGTGTTCGAGAAAATATACGGGGTGTAATGGACAGCCTAAAAATCTGAAGGTACTCAGGTATTCAGGTAACAGGTAGGTAAAATATTTGTCAGTGGCTATCATTTTTTGATAGCCACTGACATATATTTTTTATCCATTGAAGGTTTGCTATGAAAATAAAAGTATCATTTTCGTAGCAAACCTTCAATGGATAAAAAATATATGTCAGTGGCTATCATTTTTTGATAGCCACTGAGTTACAGAATCCATTGAGGGCCCAGTACATGATTCTGAGTCGCTCAGAGTTGGAATTTTTCATCAATCTTTTTGTGATTTTGTTGATTCTTTAATACGTAGCTGATCAAAATTTTGCAACATCTTACACCGATCAATCAATCTTCTTTGTGCCCTCCGTCAACGCGACTCTGGCGAAATCTGTGCCCAGATAGCACGCCTAGAAGCGACTACTTGGGAATTGAATGAATTAAACATGGAATCGTGTATATAACGTATCTCAGCTTGATTTTAATAGAAAAGCTTATACACTGTATTACAACGAAGTTATTGTGTTTCGATACTCTAAATCTATTAACGTTGTCGTTTGCAAAGGCGTACTAAGAGTAGGTACAGACTGGTTCACTCATTTGTACCCGCGGCGAATGTGTCGGTTAGGAAGGTCACACATGTACCTATAAGTTGGCACAATGTGTTATAGTATGTTTGTTTGTATGTAGGCAAGTATACCCTATGTCAAACGTTCAATGAAAGCCCGCGACAATTGATGTCTAATTTCTCATGGCTCAACTCTCCGATGATAATATAACGGCATAATAGCGACATAATCTGGGGACACGGTAGTGTCTCCGCCATGACGAGCCAAGCGAAGCGCAAGGGCACTATCTATCTACCTTTTCACGAAGCGCTTCGTCGTTTTTTTTTTAATTATTACGTCGTAAAAGACATACGAGTATGTTTTCCGCTATTAGCTAAAGTGGGTTTGCACCCAATTTTAGTGCGGCAGGTAACAGTTATGGTGCACCTCTCTTTAACCTACCAGCTAACCTTTGACTTATAAATGACCAACGCAGTCACGGTCTCCGTCCCCCGTCGCCGACCTGAAAAATTCAAATTGCTAGTCATTTTTACAGAATAAATGTGATATACCTACTTCTTTATTCTGAATCAAGAGCCAAAATACCAAGTTTCATACACATAACTTGAATATGAAGCACTATCATACAAACATTCAACCCCTATGCTCCCTTTAGGGCTTGGCGTCGGAGGGATCCATGTTAATATTAAAAAAAAAATAAAAAAAACCTACCAGCTAAACTGCGCTTCTGCTGTTGAGGTGGTTTTGTTTTGTTTAAAGTTTGTGAGGATGGACGGATTTTAATGAAACTTCGAAATGTAATAATTTATATATCAAAATAGTACATGGGCAGGCTATTTAAATTCCCGAGGGAATCAAAAACCCTTAATCAGTGCGGATGAAGTCCCGGGCATGAGCTAGTATAAAAAAATATAGCATACCCCAAGGTTTAATCAATTACTACCGACTGCACTAGTTTTAGTCGGCTAAACTGCACCTTGGCATTTGTTACGCCGAATGCCCAAGTACAGGCTTAACCAACCGCTACCGGCTGCACCTAGTTTTAGCCGGCTAAACCAGGGAGAAACCACGCTTGGGCTATTTATTATCTGTGACATTTACATAAGTACTTATGCACATATTTAATACCTCAAAAATAGGTCGTGCGCGCTAGGTGAGTTTATTTTAGGTAAATAAATGTGCGATTTGTGACCTCTATAAGTTTGGCTAGTCACTTAGGCTGTGTACGTACTTGCGTACGTTGGACGACTGTCGCGTCGCACAGATGAGTGGACTTGTGCTATGTTATATGATCGCTTCTTAGGAATAGTTATATTCATTTATATTTGCGATTCTATATAGTATACGCGTGTGTGAGTAGGTTTCTGTGTGTGCCTGAATGTATGGACATTGCAAGCAATAAATGTTGCAATATAATTAAATATTGTAATTATATTACTATACTACTATTAACTATGTTAAACATACTAATTTTGTTTCTAATTGATTCATTAAAGATTTAATTAATTGATGTTTGTGGTAGGTATATCGGAAAATTGTTGACTAAACAGTATGTACCAGGATATTATTTTTTTACTTGACAAGTTAAAGAAAAGTCTTTTATATTGACCAGTTTACTTTAACTTTTAAGTCAAGAGAAGTGCATACTATATTTTGTAACATTATTCATTTGCGATCATCGTAGAAAAAGATTGATGTCTTTCTAATGAACAATAAAAGTGAAAAATAGCGGGAATTGTGAAAAATTGGCTGTCCCCAGATAAACTATGAATAAACATATTATTTGATAGTTACTTCTTCTTCTTTGTCAACCGATAGACGTCTACTACTGGACAAAGGTCTCTTGCATGGACTTCCACAGGCCTCGCCTGAATCTAGCGGCTCCCTACGACTCGTTTGATGTCGTCGGTCCACCTAGTGGGGGTCTGCCAACACTGCGCTTCCCGGTGCGGGGTCGGTGCTCAGCACCTTGGGACCCCAACAACCATCAGCTCTTCGAACTATGTGTCCCGCCCATTTCCACTTCAGTTTCGCGACTCACTGAGCTATGTCGGTGACTTTGGTTCTCCTACGGATCCCCTCAGTTCTGATTCGATCCCGCAGGGACACTCCGAGCATAGCTCTCTCCATCGCCCGTTGAGCGATCCTGAGCCTACTTACTTACTATTATTTGATAGTTACTAATATTATTATTTTATTCTTTAAGAATAAATAAGTATCAAACGTATTTATTCCTAGTTTACCAAGGGACACACCTAAATATTTCAATTTTCCACCATTTTTTACCGTCAGGTTTCATAAGAAATACTAGTGATCAAAATTAACGTCACTGAAAATATCGTGGTACTTACTTGAATTTAGTTTAATATGAGGATTAATAGAATTGTAATTTTTGTGTTCTGTCATAAGGCCGCTTACAGACGTCGGTATCGTACTTAACGCGTAGACGACAGTTGTGTATCGCCAACTCGAGAATCTCGACGCTCCGCCGTCTGTGCGCAGCTTTATCTTGTAATATACCTAATAAAATCTTACTCTAAACACCATTGTATGTAACATCGACTGAGCATTTTTACGTAGTTAGGATAGATTAGAATTTACGACTAATGTACCCAATACACAAGGAAATAGTGAGCATAAAATATAATACGCGCCGTAGTGTATATTATGTATAGCGATTTAAATTTAACTGATACATATTGAATTCAAGCATTTATAGTGTATACTAGAGGATATACATAAACATATGCCGGTGTGTTAACGCAAAATAAAAGGTAACAGAACAAAGGTATTCAATACAATGCGCGATACAAATGTACTAGACGCCTACTGCCAATCTTTATGATTGTTGTGAGTATATCCGCGTTTCGAACGTAGAACGCCAATTTCAGGTCGCCCGCGCACGTGCAATCTTCCATCGTAGCTATTTTTTTGTACCTAAGTATTATTATTTGCAGCCAGAATAAGTTTCATGCTATGCCCATCGCTTACAAAAAAGAACCAAAATAACTCTCGTATACAGTATGACTCGTACTTCAAGTGAAGAATTACACACGTACTTTAAATTATTATTTTTGCGTGTTATTAATAACTACCATTAAAATGCGTCGTAAGTTGTATCGAGCGGACCTTCTGTTACCTTTCTATTGTGGTGTTAGTGTGAGTGACATTACGAGAGTATAGGAAAAATTATAACATATACCTAGATATATCGATGTAATATTTTGTTTAAGAAAATGACGTTTCCATTCGTTTACGTAGAAATCTGTATCACGCTGCTAACATATTGTAATAGTATAGGTGAAACTTTGTGTGCGTGTCGTGAGACCGTAGCCTTAAAACTAGTTCAAAGCTATATGAAATAATAAAAAAAAAAAAATTGTAAATAAATAAGAGCGTAGATTTAGTTAGACTAGTATTATTTGAAAAGTAAGCAGTTGTAATATCCGCACGATTAGAATGGCTAGTTCGATGTACCGTGTCAAGGGAAAGTGAACTTTATACAGTTCGCTTGAGAGTTCTCATTCTAGGTGACTTCTAATTAACCGTGTAATGGTACAGTCGAATACATTTTGATGGTACAAAAGGAGTGAGTCAGCAGGCTTTTCTTACTGTACGCGCATTGCTTTAATGCCGGCGCCAGACATAAGTTCATAGAAGTGATCACTTCTTTGGAGACTTTGCTCACACATTTGGTCACATATTGTTGTATTTGCCAGACATGTGTTCAAAGATTTGTTCACTCTTTTGAGCTCACAGTTTTCAAATACGCTTCACTAAACATGGACGACGATTTGGTCGACACAGTTTGTTTATATTATTTATGTGCGTGTAATTATTTTTTACACGTGCAAATAAATAAACAAAAATCGCCAAAACGAAGACGCGAATGGATGTGTGAAATGTTTCGTAATAGAACAAGGTAAGTGAAATTTATTTATTTTTAGCTAGCAACACTCACAAAAATAAATCAGGAAAATTATAAGTCACCGTATATATTTAAAATAATGATAGGATAACGTTTTCCATGTAATGGTTTTTATTTAAACATTGTTTTTGTTTTAGAGATTCCATGAAAAAAATGCTTGATGAAATGATGCCTAGACCAGTGGGTTATTTTAGTAATTTTTGCAGAATGTCTTCTGAAGACTTTGAAATACTATTACAAAAAGTTTCTCCTTTAATTTCAAAATTAGACACAAACTGGAGAACAGCTGTTCCTTCCAAAGTGAGATTGGCATTGACTATAAGATTTTTAGCAACAGGCGATAGTTATATGAGTCTACAATATCTATTCAAAATTTCACATCAGTTAATCTCTACCATTGTGTACGAAGTTTGTAAAGCTCTAATTCAAGTCCTTAAGGAGGAAGTAAAGGTTAGTAAAAAACAGTGTTCAATATGTATTACTTTTATTTATTACTGATAAAATCAGTATTGTATTAAATAAGTAATACCAATATCAATAATTGTCAGTATCAGTATCGTCATTACGATCATCACATTGGTTGTAAGCTTCTTTAATTATATTTTTATTGTATGTTCCTGGTGGTATTATGGTATGAGAAATAATCTTAATCTGTTTATCATCACCAACTTCTGACTTACATTGATTTTTTGAAGTACTTGGTATATTACAGTCATATAATAAAGTATTATTTTCTGAAGTATACAATGCATAATTAGCAGTTTCCGGGGACAGATGAACTTCGGGCAGATTGATTTGAATGGCACAGTTATTTTGAGCATTTGTGTCCTGAAATGGTGTTGAGGTGCGATTATCATAATTTAAAATGGATTGCGAATTTTGTATATTTGTTTGTGAAGCAACTGGATGTGGTATCGATAGAGTGGATGATCCAGGTAAATTGACAGGCTCACGATAGACTACTTGTTGAGTTTGGTTCATATACGGCGAATTCGCAGTTGTAGGGATACTCTTACGCTGTCTCACATTCATAGTATATTTGAATACCAGATTATCAATCTCATTCATTAGCACTAGCCTGTCATCTATATGTAAGGGCTTCAATTTCTCAGCTAGCAGCTGGCCATATAAATCACATGCGTTAACCTCTTTTTCATTTTCTCCACGATTCAATCTATTTTTAATAAGGGAAAAAGCCTCATCCATTTGTTTCCTTGCAATCAACATATCTTGCGCTCCACGTTGCCTCTTTGAGGGAAAAGAATCCGATCCACTTCGACTGTTCGATTCTCGTGACTCTGGCCTAACAGAAGAAGTTTCTATTGAGTCTGTTTCACGTGACTGTGGCCTTTCTTCTGTTCTTTCCTGCAAAATAACAAGTGTTACTTAAAATTAATTCAATGTCCCATTTTATCTGTTTTAGCTACCCACATCACCAAATGATTGGTTAATAAAAGCAGCTGGTTATGGAGCTGTATTTCCAAATTTTTTAGGAGCTTTGGATGGCAAACACGTTGTACTACAATCGCCTATACACAGCGGATCAGATTTTTACAACTACAAGAAAAGTTTTAGTGTTGTTCTTTTAGCTCTAGTAGACGCTGATTATCTTTTCATGTTCGCCGATATTGGTTGTCAAGGTAGAATGAGTGACGGCGGAGTACTAAGAAATAGTCTACTATGGGATAAAATTAATGAAAACACGCTAAATTTACCCAATCCGCATCCACTACCAGGCAGGCAAGCTAATGTGCCATATGTCTTTGTTGCTGACAGTGCATTTGCATTGAGTGATACCGTGATGAAACCGTACCCAGGTAACCACCCAGAACAGAGTAAGAAAAGAAATTTTAATCGTGCATTGTCAAAAGCAAGAGTTAAAGTGGAAAATGTTTTTGGAATAATGACATCAGTATTCAGAGTTTTCAAACATCCTATGCTTCTCCAACCAGATAAAGCCTCTATTGTTACTATGACTTGCGTTTATTTGCACAATTTTTTGAGAAAAAGCAGAGCATCACAACATATATATTCACCACCAGAATCATTTGATCGCGTTATAAATAATATATTTGTACCCGGAACTTGGCGAAATGAAAACCCACCCAATGGTCTGATCCCAGTTGCTTCGCATCCTCGAAAAGCAGCAAATTCTGCACAGAATATTAGAGAAGAGTTTGCAGAATATTTCACTACTACGAGATAAACTTTGGTCATAATAACTTCGACGACAACGTCAGTACTTTGTCTGTATGTAACTGTGCTTAGAATTTTGTATCAGGTGTTTGTATTGATTAATTAATAATAAAGTACATAAAGAATTGATGTAACTAAAATAATTATTTATTTACTTACCATAGCCTCAGTAGAAATTGTCACACGGTACTCATATACATCACTCATGAAAGTATGGAGGGCATCAAAAGCAAACCATGAAGGTTTGTAAATATCCTCAGCACTAGATCCAGTTCTTGTAGAATCTTTTATTTTTTTTAAACAATCTCTGTACTGTGTCAGTAAAGTGTTCCTTTTTCGCTTCAATTCTTCGATAGTGCAAGGTATTGAAAAGTTATGTTTAATTCTGTTCCAGGCGTCACTGAGTTTATTTCGATTTTTATGCCCTTTACGTTTCGGATCCCATATATCTGGCTCCCCTTGCATCAACTCTATAAACTCGAAAACGCTGTCATTACTCCACTCCATCGTTAGTTCGTTTGGTTCTTTACGCACGACAGCTCTCCACGGCGACGCTCGCGCAACTGGGCTTCGCGCAGTGTAGCAGGCACGCAAACATTTTGTACTTTGATCCCTTTGATGTGCGCTATAAAGACCGACACGGACCGGCAAAGCGCACTTAAGTGATCAAATATGTGACAATAGTATCAAATCCCCGTGCCTCACATGTGAACACTTATTTGATCACTTCTTTGAACTTATGTCTGGCGCCGGCTTAATACCTACTGCTTTATGGAAAGTGATCATGTAAGTATATAATCATATAATAGGCGTAACACTTAAGAGGACTATTACTTTTCGCATCCCTCTCTCTCTCTCGCACATTCTAATATTTTCAATGATTGTTAAAATATCAGATATTTTTGACAAAATGTGGTCAAATAACCTGGACCTGTGGAAATTCAGCTCGTGATCATTTTCAAGTTTAATCAATGCGTACTTCGTAGGAAATGCGTGCGACTCACGAAGGACCCACCTTGCCTTAAAACTCAGAAAACTGTCACTGTGATCCGTTTGGCGTTAAACATTATTGAATTCAATAGCAGCCACCCCTCATTTGTGACGATGTGCATAAATTCTTTATAGGTCGGCGCTGACTGAGTGGTAGAAAACCATGGATAATATAATATGAGGATGTCGCGGCAGTCGAAGTCTATTGGTTGACGAGGGCGACAACAGACGATGTTTTAACCCTTCGACAATTTAAAGCAGGACGTGCCTTAAAGCAGATTTAGTACTAAAAAAAATCTGCCCAGACTGCCACTTTCCGCGGGAGGTGAGGTAAATACGTACATCACATTTCCTCACTCCATGAGCGCACACTAACTCAAAAGCTGTCACACTTACAGAAAATGAGCACACAAGCAAATAATTACACGTACGTCGTACATATACTTCGGCAGGAATGCGTGCGCTTGGCAAGTCCTTCTCTTTTTCGTCCAAGTTTTAAGCCGACATTACATTTATCAAGAGGTCTAATATGGTCACGAAAGTGATTATCTTCGCGTTGATATTTTTATCGTTTTGAAGCGTACTTATAAGGTGTGAAACGTTTCTGTAAAGCAATTAACCAAAAGAAGAACGTTTCCGTATAACAAGCAGAAGTTTATTTTCGAGCTTCTTCAGTCGAGAAAAGAAGAAACCGCACTCCTTTGCGAATGCAGTAATTAATTTTATTAGGTACATTAGGGAAAACATTTCGGCGAAATTTACTGACATTATTAGCGCGTAATACGCGATAATAATGAAAAGAAAATATCGTCCCGATGCCGTTTTTGTGACGATATTGTAATCGTAAATGTAACATCGGCTTAAACGTCGTCCTTTGTCCTCGTCGTCAACCATACGTCGACTGCTGGACGTTTGGGTCCAAAAGCTCCCTGCAACTCAGTTGGATGCCGTGTTACGTTTCATTTCAAGCTAAAGTGTACTGAACAAGTATATTATAAACTAACTTTTAATTATTATACAAGCTTTGCAGTCTAGACGATATTATATAATAAACGTGGGGAAATAAAGAAATATACCTAATAGGACAACGTAAGGTTGCCCAATTGTACATAACTATGTAATGTCGACAAGGGCGGATCCAGCTTTCATGTCAGGGGGGCTATATATCAAGGTGAAGTTGAGAGTGAGTCTATAAGCCAAGTTTTGAGCCTCCTAAGAGTGGAAAAGGATATTTTTGTGTTATCGAATATTAGTATCCACCAAGAAATTACGCTCACGGGGGCGTTGCTCAAATCATCATACAAATCTCGAAGATGATACGATGACGCCCAGCCCGGGGGGGGGGGGATGACTCAATGACACCCCCCACCCCTCCTGGATCCGCCCTTGAATGTCGATCGTTGGCTTTAATGTCGCACACTGCCCCGCGACCATACTCGCTTCTTACTTTATGTAATTGTACGTATTGCGTTTCCAGACTTTCAGAGATCTCGTATGATTTAAGTTTTACTTATACGATTATTCGATTCGATTACGATTTAGCACACAAGTGATCTTAGTTCATAGGGCGTCATCTCTAAGGGCTAGTTTAAACTTGCGGTATACTGTGCTGTGATTCGAAATGCAGTAAAACGCGGTTCAGACATTCGCGTTAACTTGTGCGGATATGCAGAAAGGCGAGGTCACCGCAAAGCGATTGAACACAACCTCTAGGCAGGTTATACAGTATACACATCGCGTTATATATTTTCCGCCAGTCGAGAAGAGTCAGAGCGTATTCTGCCGTGTCTGAACTAGCCCTAACTGTGTTGAAGTTGATTTTCTTTTATAAATTTAAGGTCAGTTTAGGGCTTGTAGATGTAAACGCACGCACGAACTACTTCGGAGGCACTTATAGGGTCTCGGACAATTTTCAGATTAAAAAAGGCTATATTCTGTGCGGTGTAGCATGATGCGGGAGACAGGCAATAGAACTTAACTCATTTTGTACCATATTATTGCAGTCATAAGGTTCAAATTCACAACTTCTTTAAAAAAAACAGTTTTCGTAATTTGAACCTTATTGCATCAATATGGTACAAAATGAGCTTCGATCTATTGCCTGTCTTCCATACCATGCTACACCGCAGGAAGTAAAAATAAATACTCTTAGAGCCGATTTCACCAACGTGGAGTAACATTTAACCGTGGAACTTTGATATTTTGGCAGATTTTTAATAAAAAAACTGTCAGAACGCTCAATTTATTTCTCAGTTAAACGTCACTCAACCTTGGTGAAATCGGCTTAAGAGATTTGCAACAAAAAGAAAGAGTTTGCTTAGAAAATAGTAGCCACTTGTGAATATGTATAAAGATAATAATTGTAGAAAGGAAATAGCTTGAATAATTCTCATATTAGGTATGAATACATCAAACAAAAGGTTTAATTTTACAATATTATTTATGATCAAACGAACTTACCTGTAAGTGAAGTTCGATCCTAATTATGTGAGCAAGCTTCATTCGACGCGATTTGGGGTTTTACATATTGTAGCAACACTTTCTAGCTACCGGCCTTCACGTTATTTGTAGTAGGGAAAAAGAATTTACGTATGGTATCACCATTCGGTAGACATCCCTACCATTACTCATTAGTTTAAAGCAAAATAGGTACCTGAAATAATAAAATGTTAGCTTGTGGTAATACCTATGCTAATACCTATTTATGAATGTGATTATTTTTACATGTTTATTTATACTTAAAGTATACGGTACATTGGGAGGGTTAACTTTAAATACGAACACTTATTAACACATAAAATAGATACTAGATTAGGGTGGGTTCTCCCAAATCGCGTCGAATGAAGCTTGCTCACATAATTAGGATCGAACTTCACTTACAGGTAAGTTCGTTTGATCATAAATTATGCTTCGCAAGCTTCATTCTAGCGATTTGGGGTTTTACATATTGTAGATGTTTATAGCTGTATATAGTAAAAATAATACAGACTAGAATAGGTAGGATAGGTATTTTTATTAATTTCTTTTATAGAAAAATAATTAACTTACCATAATTTAATTACTTAATTACATTAATCATAAATCATTGATCAATTATTATTATAATCATATGTATTAATTGTTATACTATTCTAAGTATTACATGACAACATTACTGATTTTTGATATGGGTGATGGTCTGGACATTATAAGCTATTACTAAAGCATTAAGTGTGACGGTTTTCTTTGATAAGTCTTGTAGACTTAACGCATGGTTGGGCCAGAACTGGCTCAAATAATTTAAAACGATATTAGCTTCCCAAACTATATCATATTTAGGCGTATGAGGTCGTAACCTATATACCTACTCCCTTCATGAATCTCTTTATCCTATTATTATCTATGGGATTTCCCATTAACAAACTTATTGCTGCTATAAGAGAGTTAATGGTGCCATACCGTACTCCCTGATCAAAAAATCGGCTAAGGTAATAAATTATTTCTAGAATAGGCATAGAATCATAGCATAATATGACGTTATTTATCTCAAAGTACTTAATGCATAATCTAATACAGCCAACATATTGCTTATAATATGTATTTTCAGTCAAAGAGAATAATATGATATCCACAGATTTTGAGGAAAGTTGTCTGTCTTAATATTGTTTTCCTGACAATCTTACGGCAATCAGTTCTAGCGAACTGTGTAGATTGTGATGGATTCTGAAAGGAGATACAAGCAATTCTTTACTTGGTCGAAAATATATTTTTCTAGAAATTTTAATTTTTTGATACAATGGATACCAAGGTTGTGTTTTCCAATTCGGTATTACAACAATACCTTCAGCTTTATCATCTATAATTTTTCGTATTACTTTTAATACCATGGAGAAAGGAGGAAAAGCATAAAAATTAAGATGAGTCCATGACAATGTGAACGCGTCAATTGCCCAAGCTTCAGGATCTGGCTTCCAAGATACGTAAGTGGGACATTTCTTATTATTTCTAGATGCAAACAAATCAATAGTAGGTTGTTTAAATGACAGAATAATTTCTTGAAACGCATAATCTGCAAGTTCCCATTCTGTCTCTTGGAATTTCATTCTAGACATTGCATCCGCTTCCACATTGTCTTAGGAATTGATATATGATGCGAATAAGAAAATTTTTCTTTGTTCACACCACTGCCAAATTTGACGAGTGATTTTTTCCAGATGTGCATACTGTACGCTACCCATTTTATTAATACATGCTATAGCTGTAGTATTATCAATTCGTAAAAGAATCTCCGTATTAGTAAGATGTTTAGCATAAACTTTTAAAGCAAAGAAAGCTGCTTTAAGTTCTAATAAGTTTATATGTTGCAATCTTTCCTCTTCGGTCCAAAAACCATAGACTTTATTCTTATTACAGTACGCTCCCCATCCCGTAAGAGAAGCGTCTGAAAATATTTCACACTCATAGTTATGGGTTCGTACTTTAGCATAATCGTTCATAATATGCCTTAACCACCATAACATATCCTCATGTAACGTAGCTGGGATTTTTACGATCTGATCGTATGAAGAATTTTCCTTTAAACTACATTTTTCTGTATTTATGAATTTCAAAATTAATTTTTGAATCTTAGCCTTCTTTTCCTCGGGTAATTTTAGTATCATTTTTTGAGAGTTAAATATGAAACCTAAATATTTACACTCTCTTGAAGGTATTAAGCAACTCTTTTCATAATTTATTATAAATCCCAGATTTTCGAGAGCGTTTTTAATGAATGAAATATTTCTATTGCACTCCAAGTATGACCTACCAAAAATCATTATGTCATCTAGATAAATACTGTTAATATATTGTTTGACCTAAAGTATTCCATTACTGGTTTTAATAATTTTGTAAAAACATAAGGCGCTGTCGCCAGCCCGAACGGTAAGCAATTATATGCATAAAGAGTATCATTAAATTTGAACTTCAAATATTTCCTATGAAACTCATAGATCGGCAATAAATAATAAGCATCCTTTAGATCAATGGAAGCCATAAAACAATCTGGGAACATCATCTTGGTTGCAGTACGATAATCTTCTAATTTAAAATGTTCTGTTTTGACAAACTTATTTAAACATTTTAAATTCAAAATAAACCGATTCTCTCCACTAGGTTTAGGCACTAAAAAACACTAGAGACAAATTCCTCTTCCTCATGATTACATTCTGAAATGGCGTTTATATATAATAATTTTTGTATACATTTATTAAATTCAAGTAATTCCTGGTCTGAATGTGAAATTGTATAAGGCCTATCGCTGCGACTAGGTGTAGAAATAAATGGAATTTCATAACCGTCTAGCCAGCCTAATATAAGCGGGTCGCTAGTTATATTTTCCCATTGTTGAGAGAAGCAAGACAATCGCCCTGCATATCGTTCCTCGTTATTACTGTTCAGTAGCGCTGCTGTCTCTGACGTCGAGGGGCCGCGGCCGGCGGGGGGCTGCGGCGGTAGTGTCGCTGGCGGCTGCTTGCTGGTGCCGGTGCTGGTGCTGCATGATCCTGCACTCGTTGCTTCCCCATATAAGAACGCGCAGCTGTTTTCTGATATGGGGTCTTTTGGTTTAAAGACTTAACATTGCTAGGTGCAGCTGTCATAGTATTCTTATTAGAATTATTAGAGAATGGTATGACTTTTAAAATTTGTCCCGATCTATTAATGCCCTGGGCCGTTTTAAGCTTTTCAGACATATTGTCACCGAAAAGAAATTTCCCTGGGACTGTGTCCATAACGATGTCTTTCATCTTATTATTTATTGAATTTATTTTGTGGATTCTCCTTCTTTTCGTTTCAAGCTGATATAAATCGCATAAAATGCGACAGGCATCGCTTAGCGGTTTTAATACAGTCGACTTTGTTTCATTTTGTAAACTTTTATTTGGGTCATTTATTATCGAGTCCACTGATTTGCTTAAAGCGGATAATGCAATCCCGGTCTGTTTTTGTCTATGAAAAATAGCGAAATCCCGCTTTACTAAGGGCTCTGTTAATGCCGCTTTAACTTCGGGATTTAGGATTGGCGGTACAAGAATTTCCAAATTACTAGGTATAGGATACAATTTTATTAAGTCTTTTTTAATATCATCTTTAAGACCTTTCTGTAAAATGTCCTGCCATCTAGTGGCAATATCCCTATGGATAGGGGGACCTGATTCAATATTACTTTCAGGAGCGTCACCTAGTAATGAAAGTATTGATCCATCCAGCACAAGCTCAGTATTTTCCTCAATTCCGGCGACTGCAGAATCGGCACCACCGTTCTGCGAAACTGGTAGCGTCTCGATAGCTGTCCCAGGTGATGGCGAGGCGTCCTTCAACGATAACGCGATGTCTGGACGTTGTTCATCATCGTGTATAGTAGTGGAATCGAAAAACACCGGTACAGGGTCACATAATGCACCATTTACCACCTGATTGACATCTGTAAACGTACGAAACGTCTTACTATTCCTCCTTTGTTACAACGAAAAAAGGAAGGTACCCACATCAAAGGAAAAATATTTTATTTTTATTTTTACCCTGGTTATAACTATTACAATAGAATAGTTTTGTTAAAGCTAAAATCTAGCTCGTAAAGCGTAATTATGAAGGAGTAAACCCAAAAACGGAGTCTCGCATCATAGTATTCATCAATGGCGTAAAAACAAAATGAAGGAGTAAACCCAAAGCGGAGTCTCGCATCATAGTATTGTCTAATGACGTAATTATGAAGGAGTAAACCCAAAAGCGGAGTCTCGCATCATTGTATTGTCTAATGACGTAATTATGAAGGAGTAAACCCAAAAGCGGAGTCTCGCATCATAGTATTGTCTAATGACGTAATTATGAAGGAGTAAACCCAAAAGCGGAGTCTCGCATCATAGTATTCATCAATCCAAACAAAACAAAGAAACTTTGAATCATGCGCCTGTATTAATATTAAATTCTCGTATTAACACTTACCCTCGTTTTCGTCACTTGAACTGGAAGGTAGACGCATTATACGTTTTCGTGCCAATTTCTCCTCCAACTTCCTTATTTTTCTTCTAATCTTCGCCACCTTTTCCTCTGCTTTCCGTTTTCCCATGATTTTCACTACCTAACTAACTCCTTTACTTAAAATAAAATATTCGAAACTAATTATAATATTGTGCGTCCGAAGGCCTCGAGCACGAAAATGTTAATGAGTAATGGTAGGGATGTCTACCGAATGGTGATACCATACGTAAATTCTTTTTCCCTACTACAAATAACGTGAAGGCCGGTAGCTAGAAAGTGTTGCTACAATATGTAAAACCCCAAATCGCTAGAATGAAGCTTGCGAAGCATAATGATAAGATAAATGTTTTGTTGTCAGTCCGATTTTAATCTGAAATTTGCGAGTTGCCTTAAAGTTTTGATTTATTCTGTAAATATTAGAAAATTGTGATAAGACTTAAACTTTCATTTAAACTATAAGCCTCTGTCCCATTATTTGTGTTCTATAATAATTAATTATAATTAATAAAATAAAAAAAAAACGAAATGAGAAAACTAAGACGTTCTCTTGTAAGACTTAAGACAATTTACTTTAACAGTTATGTACCAGTCGTATTGTAAATAGTAGTTATTTTGTGCACTGATAGTCGTGTTAAGTTACTATTAACTTAGGTATTAAAACCCAATGGCTGTATTGATTCTCGTAACGCCCAAAACATGTTCACTATAAGACTTAGTAGAGACGTTTGCTATGCGATAATGCTCCTTATCGACATTATTTAGAGCCATTGCACGCGGCGACATTTTCACCTGCAGTTGAGTTTCTACGCAGCCTGAGTGCACTAGCGGACAGTAAAAGTACCTGCACATCGATTCCCAGAATGACATAATCGGTTAAATTCAGTGTATTATCTCTTTCACTAATACATAAATGCACGGCCATAGAGAGAATGCGTTTTTGCCACCCGTCAGCTTTGACATACCTACAGTATGAAAGTATGGCAGTATGGCAGAAAAATATTTTTACAAATTTAGCAATAGTACATTACGATACGCGTGACCTAAGTAAGCCTATTATTGCACGGCGAGAAGTTAGCGCCCGAGCGTAGCGAGGTTGCTAAACGCCGTGCATAGACAACTTAGGTCACAAGTATCGTATACTATTTTATAGGGGGGGGGGGGGGGGGGGGGGGGGGGGTTCAGATTACCATTTTAAAAGAAAATAATCAAATACTATTACAACAGAATAAAATTTCAAAGTATCCATAAAGTTCACTATCCGAACTGAATAATTTTTAATTTGATCTGTGCCAGTAGTGCATACGTCGATAAAATTAAATATTATTCGTCACTACAAAGTCACCTCGATCATCTGATAAAGAACTGTCAAAAAAGCATTCTCTCGTTGGCCGCACTATATGCATTGTTCTTTTCACATGGCATGACAGAGGCAACACTACGAAGCCGAAGCCAATCGATGTGTAATATTAAGTGTCGCTTTTTATAAGTTCATAAAATGTTTGCACTACTGACGTAAGCTGCGGGTGAGATTTCGTCGTATACAAAGGCTCTTAACTGTGTATAGTTTTAGTTGTTTTGTCGATGTACTTTTGGATTTTGGATTTTCGTAATCTGTGACCGTCAACAGAAACGGGCGATTGTAAATATATTTGATACGTGTTTCTGTCAGTGCGGAGTTAGTTGCATTTTACCATTGTTGCGAACTGCCAAAACTAATGTTATGATTTTCTAGCGTCATCGCGACCACACGGATAATATGCAATCTGTCTGTAGGAAATGCTTATTACTTGACCAAAATGATCAAGGTACTGATACTTAATCAGGATTAACATAACATTGCTAAGCTATATTGGCCCTTCTTATGTTATATTATGATAAAACTTGTAAGTAAATAGATAATTTTAGTTTTGACACATGTCAAATATTATACTGTTTAATTGGAGATTATTATTTTGAGAAACTAAACTGCACTACAAAGTTAAGTCAGACGGATTTTTCTTATCGAGTCTGAATTTTGTGAAGTGGCTTATTGAAATAGTTTTCAGGAAGCTTTTCCTCATTCTTATCACGCGGCGCTGTGCCAATTAAATATTTCGATAATTTCGGTCGAGTAGTAGGCATTTCAACATTTTTCATGGTATTGTAAATGTAAAATTTTGACATGATGTAATTGTATAGTAATCTAGAATAGATGTTTGTATAATTGTCTAGATTACTCTTATTTATCGTTATTATGGATATCGATGTTTACGATGCTGTAGTTTATTGCGGGGCAATAAGAAATATATATTATTATTTTTTTTTCAATTTTATAGATTAAGATGACCGTATATAAATTTTTAGTTTCTGATTGCTATAGGTAACTGCATTGCGCGCGCGGTACTTTCTTAAAAACTATAAAGGTATATTTAACGCGTCTCGGCTACATTTAGATGAAAGACAAAAATTCTGTTCAAAACGAAGAGTAAAGTCCAGGAGGTGTAAGCTCAGTTTTAAATTTGTGTGAGTGTAGTATACCGATTGAGGCTTCATGCGTCCCTTTCAAGGTTTTGGACCGGTTTATACGTTTTGAATTGAAATGCTTTTGGCAATTGGAATTTAGCGTTCTATGTACGGTCATCCTGATTTATTGGTACCTGAAAAATACGTTATAAACCTTCTCGGAGTAGGAGTTATTTTATTTTGATGATTCGACTCGTCCCGCGATAGGTTACGGCGCCGCGCGCGCGTTGAGACAGTTTGTAGTTATCTGTGTAGTCGATAGAGTAGGCCCCGGCTAGAGCTGTACCATCCGGGCTCGACACTTTAACAATAAAACTACTGCATAATTCACACCTGAAGTTTTATTTATTTACTAGCTCTACCCTTCCTGCGTTGCAATGCCACGTAAAGTATAAAGAAATAATATAGATTTTTTGGGCCAGGAACCCTCGCGGGCGTCCCCAGAACACCCTACCAAAGTTTCATCACAATCTGATCAATAGTTTCGGAACGCATAGAGCACATACATACAAACATTGATTTTTATATTTATTTTTATTTAACAAAAGGATGTCGCAGAAACATTAGTGTTAGGTTACTGTCTTTCTGGAATTGCTGAGGCTCTAGTTATGGATATAATTTTATTTACTCGTAGATCCATGACGCTAGAGATTCTTCTTTATCAACCGATTATAAGCGTCCAATGTTAAACAAACTTCTCTTGCATAGACTTCCAAAGGGCTCTCTATTGCGCCGCCTGAATCCAGCGGCTCCCTGCGACTCGTTTGATGTCGTCGGTCCACCTAGTGAGCCGGGTCTTCCAACACTGCGTTTCCCGGTGCGGGGTCGCCACTCCAGCACCTTGGGACCCCAACGACCATCAGCTCTTCAAATTATTATGTGCCCCACCCATTTACGGATTTCGCTAGAGATTACAATATGGGAACTCTACAGTAGAATTACCTACGATAATGTTTATTCATTGATAAGCTAAATTTTGCCGGGCATGCGACAGTGCTGGTTCAAATCCGGCTTTACGGTCCAACATTTTTTATTATCAAAAGTTATAAATTTATTTTAGAACGTGATAGCCTAATAATGAAATCTTTTTTGGCCTAAATCTTTTCTATAATAAATACATAACGACTATTAGGTACATACAGATTGCATGTATGTACATATTGCAAGCAAGCAGATAGGTGATAGGATAGGACACGTGATTCCATATGCCGTGGACTCCGTTATTTTCACGAAAAATTGAAATTAAATTGTTATTCATTCATTAGTATGATTTAGGTACGAGTAGGTAGGTACCTAGTCTGCGCGAAGTTTATTTTGTCCTCATTTAATAACGGAAAAACTATTTAGGTATGTTACAAATAAGTAATAATACTGACTGAGTCATTAGTATTACACAGGCAACCACCGAACCAAAAGTCGTTATAAGTACCTAATAAAATTATTATAAATTCTAAGAATTATAAATAAGTAATTTTATTACTGTAAATTGTAATGATCGTGTAATGTTGTGTTGAATTAATTGTGTTTTAAGTGTTATTTTATATCTTAATACGAATTGAAGAAAATGAACAGTAAGTTTTTAAATATCTAGAAGTCTTGATTATTTATCTCAGCATTAACAGTTGCGCTTAGGGAATTTAAGTTGGTTATAGATATACGCACCTAACTACCTACCTACCTACGCAAAGCTATAATATTCTGGTATTGCTTGATAATGGTATCTATCTACTTGTTAATTATTATTATTTTACTGGGTTGTTGGCAACTTCATCACTATCTGTTTAGTTCTAATTTTAAATCCCGACGGTAACTATGACTAGCCGGGATAAAAGTGTACCTACCTATCCCATGGGTAGATATAGGTAAGTAGGTACAGATCCACAAAAATTTTTGTGTAGTCAAAATTATAGGAAATATAGCGCTCTACTAAAAATTATAGAAATACTAATAAATAAATGTTAATTAAACATCCCTAAACAACATCCCAAAGTTTCATTATTCATTTGGAAAAGGTCGGAAGTACCTTTTACATCTGAAACTACCTGTCGACTGGACTATTAGATGATGCCCGCGACTGCATCCGCCTGGATTAAGGTTTTCCATTCCCGCAGAAAGTTTGTAACTTTCCGGGATATAAAATTTATGTGTTAATCCTGGGTATGAGCTGTCTCTATTCCCAGCCAAATCGGTTCATTCATTGTGGCTTGAAAGAGTAACAAACATCTATCCATCCATCCTCGCAAACTTTTGCATTTATAATATTAGGATAATAGGTTATACTCTCACGTATTTTTAACCCCCGACGCAAAAACAGGGGTGTTATAAGTTTAACGTAGGTACACACGTCATGTGTGTATCTGTGTATGAGTCCATCTGTTTGTCTGTGTGTTCCCTCGTAGCAGCTTCCCCAATGGACCTGATGAAATGGAAATGCAATGAATGGACTGATGCTGTTTTTTCTGTTCGAAAGCTAATAGAATAGAATAGAATAGAAATATTTTTTATTCAAATGTGCTTTTGAATAGTCGATGAATCTACCACTGGTTCGGAATGCCTTTCCTGCCGAGAAGAACCAGCAAGAAACTCGACGGCGGTTGCTCTTTTCAAAACAAATTTACAATATAGTAAATACTATGCTATATATGCAGTTTCCACAGTGAGGGAAGTTCCAAAAATGCATACCGACTAACTTCTATCTTAAGATGGGCAGACATCAAGTAGCCCCATTCCCGCCGGTGGAACCCGTTCACGAGCATGATGCATGACGCAGCCATTGCTTCGCTCAACATATTTGAGGGAACGTAACAACCCGCATCACACGACACCACTACAGAAATGTTTAAAGAGTGGGTGACATACTTATGCTAATGTAATCGAGGTGGCCCTTAGCTGTAATTTATGAAGATCTGCTCAGGCGTTTGAAGCTTATCAGCTCATTTCCTACTTGATTCTTCTTGAGGGTCTTACAAGCTTTCACTGGTGCGATTGATTTGAAATTTGGTGTACCTACTGTTAGTGTTCGGTGCGCTGATGCTGCAGCATCAAGTAGTCTGCGGGATACCCAACTCCTCAGCAACTTACAGCAGTTACCTAAAGCGTGTTTGGGTTCATCAGAATGCTCTCAAGGACTAGGTGTTAGATAAATGATGATCGAGGATCGAGGAGGAGGATCTGATGATGGAGCAGAAAACTGGGTAACAGGATGAATATCATACATAAGTATATAGATTCACATGTATGGGGATGTTTTAAATTTTTAATTTATACCTTCTTGTTTTTGTAGGCTATACGGTGATTTTTGTAATGGCAGCAATTTTACCGATTCTCGGCTTTTTCCACGAGCCGTCGACGATTACCAAGACTTCACCCACAATATTGGGAAAAGATGCCCATTTTGGCTATACCATGGCTTATGATGAAAAAAAGTAAGTTATCGTTTCTTTATAAGTAAAATATGAAAGGTCTTAAGTACCTATGTAAAGTCGCTTACACCTCTATTACCTAGCGCACTGTTTAATAATGCCCAACTTAAGTCGCACGTATCGTAATGTTCCTACAAACTTTTCAGGCTTTTGGTAGGCGCTCCGGCAGCCAATAAATTCGGAGAGATTTTTGAACTCAATCTCGCGGAAAATACATCTGTTAAAGTTTCTTCCCCGCTGAAAAAAGATGGTACATTCCCTATTTTTTGACTTTTATTTATAGTATCAATTATCTATTTTCTCGTATTGCTTTGACCATAAACAAAATTTAAAAATATTCAAAATTCAAAATTTAACCGCACATTATTATTTATACAACTTTAAAGAATCCGTGATGTTTTACTATTAGTAATTAATTTATAGTAACTATTACCTACTTACCTAATCACTATTCTGAAGAAATTCTACGGAGCCGATTCGACTAATGAGGTTCTTTTGCATTAGGTACTATACCTGTAGATACAAAGGTTTCTCATCATTTATATATACCTATTATTGTCAATAAATTATTCTTAGTTCTTGGCTGACGATCGATAAATCCCTTCAATTAAAAGTATTTTCTACACGAGTTATATCTACCACCTTACTACAAGAAGGTACCTACTTGTACATAACTAAGGAGTTATACTTATTCAAATGCTATTTAAATTATCTTATAGCTAAATACATGTTCTAGAAAACAACTCTGAGTACGATTGGTTTGGAGCCACAATCAAATCTTATGGACCTGGGACCTTTGTGGTAAGTAAAAAAAAACCGGCCAAGTGCGTGTCGGGCCACGCGCAGTGTAGGGTTCCGTAGTTGAAAGTCTCAGATATTATTGCTGACCTAGGATAGTGCTTTTATTTTATTTATGAATATTGAATACATTTTGAGTTCCATGGTTTAAATACTATAATATACCTACTACAAAATATGGAACTTACACTACGTGTAATACCTAACTTAGAAAAACAGATATAGCTCCTTAACTAATGAACCCTACTTAGCTGTGATAGTTTTCCTTTAAAATTCATTATATATACTACTGCTGTGAATTTTTTCTTGTATCCTATATATACTACCATTTAGCTGGCAGAGGGGGGGGGGGACACTTAACTTCCGGATCCCTGAATTAAAAAATGGTGTTCCCACACCCACAATATTTTTGAAAGACCTATTAAACGACACCCCACACTATGGAATAGTCGAGAAAAAAAATTCAT
Organism: Oeneis ivallda; assembly: GCA_029955525.1. Taxonomy (NCBI): domain Eukaryota; kingdom Metazoa; phylum Arthropoda; class Insecta; order Lepidoptera; family Nymphalidae; genus Oeneis; species Oeneis ivallda. Next base: position 23,405,631 of record JARPMR010000006.1, read on the forward strand.
CCCCACTTTACATGTAGGGGAGGTACCCTAAAAAAAATTATTTTTCAAAATTTTATTTCACCATTTTGTCGGCGTGATTGATATTTATACCCTTATCAAATTACAGATTTCTAGTACCAATAGTCTCTGAGCTAAACCGCGGACAGACAGACAGACAGACAGACAGACAGACAGACAGACAGACAGACAGACAGACGGACGGACATGGCGAAACTATAAGGGTTCCTTGTTTACTACGGAACCCTAAAAATCTGCTCATAAATATATTTTGACACACTCTTGAAAATAAAAATTAACTACAAAGCTCTAAGTAGTTTTGTTAAAAAATAGGTATTTCTATGTGTTTCAGATATGTGCACCGCGAAAAAAACAAGATGGTTTTAAACGTAAGTCAAATACCATTGCTTAATTATTACCAATTACTAGGTAGACGCAACTTCGCCCACGTGAATTAGGGTTTTTGATTCCCGCGGGAAATCTTTAATTTTCCGGCTTTATTGTATATATCCGGGCCTTTAAATTAATCCTGGGTATGAGCTATCTATATACCAAATTTCAACCAAATTGGTTAATCCGTCCATCCATCCTCACAAACTTTCGCATTTTTAATATTAGCAGGAGTAGGAAGTAGAAAAGGATAAATAGGATTTATTTGTTGATTTTTCACAATTTGTAAATTGTATCTCCATAATTTGATTCTAAGTTTTTTTTATAAATCGATTAAACTGCCAAGAAAATAATTTCGTTGCACGAAAACGACCATTATTTCAGCGTGTAAGTGTATGTACTTAAGCGACTTCGACCGCGTGTTTTCCGGAAAAATCACGTCGATCAGTATAGCTCTATTGCGGCGTGGTTGAAATTGAAGGACAAACCAAGAAACAAACCAATTCGTGTTTTATTGGTTTATTTTCAAATTCTTAATTAAGTTTTAATGTACCTACTACCTATTAATAAAATTAATATAATTATTATAATTAATTAATTAATATAATTATTATAATTAATTAATTAATATAATTAATATTAATAAACTTAATAGGTAGGTACTTACATTAAAACTTAATTAAAAGTTCACTATTATTAATTAATAATCCACATTATTAATCCACAGTCAATAAAATAACACGAGGCCGATGCTACATACTTTCGTCACAAAGCAAAGAATTGATGGAGCTAGCGGACATAAGCTCCGATAGCCGCATTTATTTCAGTAAGAGCAAAACTTTTATGCAGTAGAGATCTCTTAAATTTGATTCCTTGTCCAAAATCTTTTGTTTTGCCTTGTTTATATAACTTGTTTCATCATCATCATAATTTAAAGCAACCCATTAACGTCTCATTAACTGAGCGCAGGTCTCCTCTCAGAGAAAGGTTATAGGCCATAGTCTACCACGCTGGCACAATACGAATTGGTAGACTTTACACACCTTTAAGAACATTATATGGAGAACTCTCAGGCGTGGAGGTTTCCTCACGATGCTTTCCTTCCGTCACCGTTGAAGTATGTGATATTTATTCCTTAAACGCACATTAACTCAGAGGAGAGAGAAAAGTCTGAGGTGTTTGCCCGGGATCGAACCTGCGACCCCCGAATAGGAAGCCGCAGTCCCAACCACTAGGCTATCACTGCTTCCATAAGTTAACACTATCACTGATTCCATAAGTTGTTTGCTACCAAACTAGCTACCTTGTACCTTAGGTTTTTACGTTGGTTTCTTGAGCGTTTCGTTGGTTTGCTAAATCTACTTTAGTCAACTTTGGCCTTTGTGGTTTTTGTTTCAGACGGTGGCATGGACACGTTTGGTTGGAGTGTAGACGTTGACGAAAATCGTCACATTTGGATCGCGAGCCCTGTTATACAAAATAGTAAGATAATATTAAGTATAGCTAATAAAATAAACACATTATCGAATACCTAATTTTCTCCATTTGTGCGCGCTAATCTCATAAACTGTAGGTACTTAATTTCATTCGGTTTTTAAACGACTTTAAAGAAGGAGGAGGTTCTCAATTCGTCGGAATCTTTTTTTTATGTATGTTTACCGAGATTACTCGAAGACGCCTGAACCGATTTGGAAAATTCTTCTTTTGTTTCAAAGGGCAAGGAAAATACTTCCCAGGTTGGTCCCATTGAAATATTATTGAAATCGGTAGAGCGGTTTTTAAAATATCAACAATAAATTATATATACTTTGTACTGACGCGGGCGTTTGAAGTCAGTTTTTTTAAAAAGATTTTTTTTATATAAAAACAATACGTGTGGCACTCGGGGACTGTCGCGGTAAAGCTATTGCATAGCATTTTTTATCAACTTATGCAATTATAATATTTATGCAATATTTTTTTTTCATAATAAAAATTATGCAAAAAAATAATTAAAACACAAACAAACAAGAAAAGCGCACTGTCACTACTTCGCGAGTGAGATTCGAACCTGCGACATCATACACCATACGGTAAAGAAAGCGGCCGCTCGCCCACTGCGCCGAACAGAGCTACTTGTGAACCTCTAAAATGTTGAACGGTTACTGAACGACGGTGTTAGGTTTATTTTCATTACGGAATTTCTTGATTCGGTCGCCGCGCTCAAAGCCCGCGATAAAAGCTATGCAATAGCTTAAAATAATATCGGTGTAATAAATAGAGCCCGAGAGCGCTTTCTGCGAGAAGGTTGATAGCCTTTTTCACCAACATTCCCTCACTTGTACAGCTACTACTACAGTCCGTTCACTAAAACTTGTCCCTTGCCGTCAGGTTGGCACCACTGCTTCACACAATGAAAACCATACCCGATAAGCAATGGTGTCAACATGACGGCAGTTATCAGCAAGTTATAGTGAACAGTCTGTACTTACAAAGTTAGGCTTGATATGTGACTTTTTTTGTCAATTTCGTTTTCACGAATCTTTATGAAACACCTAGAAGTGAAAATTACATTGGATAAGCGATTGTATGTAGAGGCTACATAAAGACTGCTACTTAGGGTATGATTCAGGGTACCATTGTCTAAAAGTGAATCCATTGATCGTATTCGTATACGATGACATAATTAGCGTCAAAGTAAAATAATCCTTGATTGTATTGATTTAAAGTCACGAATTCTGTATAACCGGATAATTTTATATTACTACGATATTACGGTTTTTGCAATTCACGAAGGCGAGTGAGCTTTATTCGTGGTTACTTCGTGTACATGCACATTGCATAAGTGTGCGTGCCTGTCAAAGCCTAGGTGGAAGCGGGCAGGCGCGAGCATTGCGCTCACACACAACCATAAGTCAGTCGCCCTCGTGAATTGCAAGAACTATACCATGTTAACAAGGAGAGTTATGGAGCTTTATGGAGCGCATCGTACATATCTAAACGTATGAGAATGCATACACGAAATTGAGCTCTAATTTAATACTTTTATGGTTTATTTTACTTTGATGCTGATTACATCGGATACGATTACGATCAATGGAATAACTTAAGACAATCGCACCTCAGGTATGGTGGAAGTGTGTCTGTCATGCGTGTGTCTGTCTGATACTTTTTTGTTTTAGGTTCAATTAAGATTTACGACGATCCTACGAATTTAAAAAACATCCCAAGGCCACTTCCAACCTTTCGTCTCAATAATGGATCTGACTTGATTAATTTTGGTAAGTCATTAATAAATATTACATATTTTTGCATGAGTAATGAGAATATTGAGGACCCAGAGATTAACATACGAGTAGTCTAGGATTTAAAAAAACCTTACCCCACTTGGAATATGACAAATAGTGTATTATATATCTTTAGATAGATTTCTAAATAGCTTGTATTGCATTATGTAACTTGTTGCAGGATACAGTATAGTGAGCGGCAACTTTTTGTCGGAAAATGGAAGTGACCATGCTGTCAGTTACACATACGGTAATGATCGACACGGAAAGGTATTTATTTTCGAGCTAGATATATTATATACATACATAATATTATATATAATATTAAGTATTTATTAAATAGTAATATATATTTCATAGCATTAATATATCCCAATGGCATATCCAATCAAGCGGCCCATATATATTTTGAACGTATCATGTAAATGAGTTAAGACCTTTAGGGTCATGACGCGGACGCATCTGAATTCTTTGCGGCTGCACTGTACATAAAAAATTCGTTTAAATATAAAGTTAAACAACAAAACGCAGCCTGATGATAGCCTAGACGTGGTTAGGACTACGGTCTTCTATTTGGGAACTACGGTTTCGAACCTCTCTCTTTTCGGAGTTATACAATCAAATAATTATCACATGCTTGAACAGTGAAGGAAAAAATCGTTAGGTCATCTGCACGCCAGAGGCAGATTACCTCATACTCTATAATGTTCTCAAAGGTGTGTGAAGTCTGCCAATGAACTATACTTTCTAACCTTTTATCTTAAAGGGAGACCTGTGCGCCTAGTATGCACACGCGAGAAAATTTTGTCGACGCCTTTTCTCGTATTTTCTTTATATCTCTATCGACACTAACATGGTTGCACACATGAATTCGTCGATCGAGAAATTAGTCTACATCGACAAATCTCTCTTCGCGCAAGATATCACTTCGACGTGCATGCTAGGCGGGTTGCGCTCAGTAGTGAGACGTTGATAGGTTGCTGATAATGATGTTGATGATTTTTAGGTGTTTATATTCGAAAAAAGGATGAAAAAGTTGGAATTACCCGGTGATAATGATTCGGTGGGGTCCATGTACGGCGCTGTTCTGTGCAAGGCCAGCTTGGGCCATAAGCGTGCGTCTCTGCTGGTCGGCGCGCCAACATTTGCGACGCCTCAAGGCGGTTATGATAGGGGCGCAGTCTATTTGTATGTACCCGAAGAAGAGACTGAGGTAAAAAAGTTTTTTTTATATTAACCAGCTGAACTTGACTATTATTCTTCTCTTCCCTGCGTACAATAGTTCCATGGTTAGGGCTTGAATGCCGACCTTTCAGTTTTCAGTCCGCACCTTTATCTCTTAGGCTATTGAGGTTTTAAACTCATTCACATAATCCCCGCCAAACGAGGGCGCAGTGATAGCTAGCAGAGGAGTGGTTAGGACTGCGGTTTCCTATTTGCAGGGTCGCGTTCGATCCCGTGCACGTACCGCGAATTTTTCGGAGTTATGTGTACAAACTTCACACTTCAACGATGAAGGAAAACATCGTGTGAAAACCTGCACCGAGAGTTCTCCAAAATATTCTCGGATGTGTGTGTAGTCTGCAAATTTACATTGGGCCGGCGTGGTGGACTGTCTATACCTAACCACCTAACCCTTCTCTGAGAGGAGACCTGCCCTCAGTATTGAGTCGTTGATGATTCTGATTATGATGATGATGAATTGATGATGAATCCCTGCCAATGAAAGAACAGAGTAGTTGCCTGGAGTCGTAGCAAAAGCTAATGATCACTGGCGCTCCTTGCAAGAAACCTAAGTCCAGCAGTGGATGTCTACTGCCTCGATTCAATAAATTAATACCTAATTATAATTTGTACTATTTCAGAGCTTTACTTTAAAACGGTTGATTAAAGGAGAAAAAGATGCTGGATACTTTGGTCAAGCCATAGTAAGCTTAGGAGATATGGATGGTGATCAAAAAGACGGTAAATTGTCATTTATTGCACTTCTCAGTCACGTAAAATTTTTCCATGACTAGAATGAAATCGTCCGCCATTTTGGATTTTTCATTACGTCATACCTTTTATATGCGAAACAAGTAAAAGTTAAAATTAAATTAGCAGTTTGGATTGGATGACTGGTGGGCGAAATTGCTTACGTGGTTCATAGGCTGTAAGACGTCATGACATAATATCCAAAATGGTGGATAGGATAAACAAAAATCGCAGGTAAAAAGCTTTAGTATAATTAGGATTATTATCATTACTAGCTGATGCCCGCGACTTCGTCTGCGTGAACTTAGCCTTTAAAATGCCTTGGGAACTCTGACTTTGCGGGATAAAAAGTAGCCTGTCACTCTCCAGGTCCTCAACTATAGGTACACTGCAAAAAATCACGTCGATCCGTAGCTCTGTTGGGGCGTGATTGACGGACAAACCAACGCACTTTCGCAGTTATAATATTTCACCATATAAAGTGTAAGTGCATATAGTCAACGTGGATTTTAGGGTTCCGTACCCAAAGCCTCCGCTGTCCGTCCGTCCGTCTGTCAGCGGCCTGTATCTCGTAAACCGTACATAGACAGTTGAAATTTTCACATATTTTGTATTTCTATACATACATACATACATACATACATACATACATACATACATACATACATACATACATACATACATACATACATACATACATACATACATACATACATACATACTTACACACACACATACATACATACATACATACATACATACATACATACATACATGCATGCATATTGGCGCATAATAGAAGGATAAATATGTGAAAAGTAGAACACTAATATCCCGCGGAAACCGTTTGTTTTCCCTAGATAAAAAGTAGCCTTTGTCTTTTTTCAGGCTCTTAAATTTACCTGTGAAAAAAATCACGTTAGTCTAAAACTCCATTGTGCGTATTTTGAAGGACAAATGCGGAAAATAATAGCGATGCTATCCCGCAGGAACTGTTTGCTTTTCCGGAATTAAAAGTAGCCTATATGCTATTCCAGACTATATTCTATGTCTGTGCCAAATTTCAGCAAAATCGGCTCATTCGTTGTCGCGTTAAAGAGTAACAAACCATCCATCCATCCATCCATCCAAACATCCATCCTCACAAACTTTCGCATTTATAATATTAATAGGATCTACACGTACACATAATATCTAGTAATGTACTCACTATGACTGGACAAATCGATACCTTGTACTATTTGTATTATTTATTTCGTAATCCAATCCTAATCCCTAAGAAATTTTCTATTGCTAATGAAAAACTTCAATAACTGAGTTTAAGATTTAAGTACAATCAGCGCCATCTATCGGTGTTTTTTCAAAATCCCGCGGGAACCTTGGATTTTTCCGGGATAATTTGTAGCCTATGTGTTATTCCAGGGTATAATCTATCTCGATTCCAAATTTCAGCCAAATCCATCCAGTAGTTTTTGCGTGAAAGAGGAACAAACATACACACAAACTTCGCCTTTATAATATTAGTAGTGTAAGTAGTGTATAGTGTATAGTGTATTATTTATTTCGTAATCCAATCCTAATCCCTAAGAAATTTTCTATTGCTAATGAAAAACTTCAATAACTGAGTTTATCCTACTTGATTATTGAATTGGAATTTTTTACTTATTCTCGATGCTGCGGATAATGTAAGGCGTGATTTAAGTACAATCAGCGCCATCTATCGGTGTTTTTTCAAAATCCCGCGGGAACCTTGGATTTTTCCGGAATAATTTGTAGCCTATGTGTTATTCCAGGGTATAATCTATCTCTATTCCAAATTTCAGCCAAATCCATTGAGTAGTTTTTGCGTGAAAGAGGAACAAACATACACACAAACTTTCGCCTTTATAATATTAGTAGGAAGTAGGATTAGGCAATTTAGGGTAGTTTTATTTTCTTTTCTAAAGAAGTTTTAACTTTAAAAAATTACCTACTTGAAACTTGACCTGAAACTTACCATTTAGAAGTGGCGATTGGTGCACCATTTGAGGAAAGCGGCAAAGGCGCGGTGTACATCTACTCCGGAGCTGGGCTGTTGAGCGACCGCACTTGGACGCAGAGGGTCCAGAGAGGGGCCCACTCCTTCGGGTTCAGCCTCCTGCCATTGCCCAATTACTCTGGGAATGGATTGAACGGTTATATTATATACTTTTTATGTATTAAACCCTTTTTCGTCGTCGTAGCAAAAACCGGCAAGAATGACGGTCGAAGACCGACTAGGGCGGTACTTAAAATTTGCTACCAGTCACTTTCTGTTTGGCGACCCCCCATTGGAAAGCGCAGTGTTGGCAGACCTCCCGCTAGGTAGATGGACGACATCAGACGAGTTGCAGGCACCCACTGGATACAAGTGCCGCATTCCAACAACCGCAGTTCTTCGAACTACGTGCCCCGCCCATTTCCACTTCAGCCTCGCGACTCGCGGACCTATGTTGGTCACTTTGGTTCTCCTATACAGATCTCCTCATTTCTGATATGATCTCGCAGGGATACTCCAAGCAAAGCTCTCTCCACCGTCCACTGCGTGACCCTGAGCCTGAGACTAAAGATTTACGCTCAATTGATTTTAAGATAATAAGTTAAACTAGAGCTTCTGGTTGTCGCAGGGTTATCGGTGGGTGCTCCGTTCGAGAATCGTGTCTACGTCATTACACCCATTCCTTCCATCACCGTCAACGTGGACGCGATTTTGCCGAACTCACAGGTATTCTTGATGATTTAGAATCGTTCATGTAGTACCTACCTAGTTCCACAGTACAGTAGGTACTGTACTGTGGAACTAGGTAGGTACTACATGAACGATTCTAAACTTCTCTTTGACTCTTCTTTTTGACTTCTCTGAACTTCTCTTCTTTTTGACTTTGACTAGGTAGTCAAAGTCAAAAAGAAAGAAAATTTTCAAAGTATCTTAACAACCTAAAAAGTAAAGTACCCAGTAGTCAATACCTACCTTAATATTATTTTGTAAAAGTGGATATTTGATATCAAATAAATTTGTTTTTAGTACCGTATCGGGCTTAAGTTTCATCCTTTTTTTAATAAAACCGATAACTTATTTTATCAAATTTTTTATATAATTTTTCTATTAATATTGCAATATCATTTAAAACCTATAAAATGTTTCAGATGTTGTTTAAAATATTTCAGGACGGTCGGAAAGATCCCAGTTATGTTGACTTTACGTTAGTTGTGGACGTCATCTATCCTGTGTTGCCAAAAGATATCATCGCAAGTAAGTTTTATTTGCTATTGCTGTCTATCATTTGGAGACCTACTATGTGGGCAGTGAACAACGTCCTTATACCCAGGTCGACGCCTAATACTAATTCATTCGCTATGCAAACAATTCAGTCAACTAGCTGAGACGGGCGGGCGCGGTGCGAACTGAATGCTTATTGGTCTAGACAAGGTCACGATCCGGACTATACTAGCCAACCTCCTTATACCCAGGGTATAAGGTTGTTGTTCAATGTGGGCATGAATTTTTTAGTAAGTTCATGCTGTCTAATGCAGTCTGAAAGCGTTCGCTTTATATTAGGCGTCTACTGGGTATAAGATCTTTGTTACTGAAACATGGTCCATATAATAGGTACCCACTATCATTATTCTGTAATTAGCGGCCTTAGCGTCTAGCGGCAGCCGAAATTTTTCAATTTATAATGAGCCGATTCATTTTACAGAACTCGAAGTCAAATTAGAAATAGAACATCCAGATTTTAAATTGGAGCATGCAATAAACAACGGCACTGTTAAATTATACAACTGGTCACTAAACACTACGATTACAAGTTACAAGGAAACGCCGAGAATTTCGACACCAATCGTAAGTACCTATAATAATTATTTTTGAATCGATCAAAAGGATTTAAGATCGTAGAGTTGTCAAAAGTGGATCTGAATAATCCTGTTATGAAAATCGAAATTATTATATTTTTTTAGAACGGAAAGTACGACGTAGCGATATCTTACACGATATCCGTAAAATTACTCAATGAATCTGAGAAAGACGGTAAGCTGAACGAAGGGCGCTTGCTTCTGAGCGAAAGAAGCAATGTGATGAAGCGGGGAGTGGTGTGGGTGTCCGAATGCAAGGCGGACGAACATTGCGCACCCGATTTGAGTGCGGAACTTCGTACGGGTATCAAGTGAGTATCATGACTATTGTGACTCTTATTAGAGCTAGGTGCTAGACCATACAAAAGAGACGTGCTTTTGCTTGATACATAAAATGTAGCCTAAGTGTTAATAATCCTGGGTGTAAGCTATCGTCATTCCAAATTTCAGCGAAATCTGTTCATTCTTTGTGGCGTGAAAGAGTAACAAACATTCATCCATTCATCCATCCTCACAAACTTTCGCATTTTTAGGGTTCCGTACCCAAAGGGTACCAACGGGACCCTATTACTAAGCCTACGCTGTCCGTCCGTCCGTCCGTCCGTCCGTCCGTCCGTCCGTCTGTCAGCGGGCTGTATCTCGTAAACCGTAATAGATAGACAGATGAAATTTTCACATATTATGTATTTCTATTGCCGCTATAACAACAAATAATAAAAATTAAATTAAATTAAAAAAATTAAATAAAAATATTTCCATGGGTACATGGAAATATTTTAATTTAATTTTTTTAACGGAACCCTAAAAGAGCGAGGCCCGAGTCGCACTTGGCCGATTTTAATATTAGGATAGTAGGATATAATCTATGAAATGAAAGATAAATGAAATCATAGAGGTCGGTGCGCCATTTGCAATACTAAAAGTTCCAGAGACACTCATATCTTTTGACATGGCCAAGTTGGCGTCAATCAAGTAGATACGTCCAAAAATATGCCGGCAGCATCTCTCAGCAGTGCTTATTACTGAACTCAGTGAACTTTCTGATACGAAGCACTGCCCCCCCTAGCCACATTACATATCTACTGTCGTATCTATTCTTTTTCTATGATCGTTAACGCGTTAGAGGAAGCTATCTTAGAAACGATTAATTGGTAGCCAAGTCGACACAACGTTCTTGATCGCTCCTCCGTTCCACGTTATAAAATTCACGCCACACGCTTATATATTACTAGCTGATGTCCGCGACTTCGTCCGCGTGGATGTAGTTTTTAAAATCCCACGGGAACTCTTTTATTTTCCGGGATAAAAAGTAGCCTATGCCACTCTCCAGGTCCTCAACTATTTACTACTAGCTGATGCCCGCGACTTTGTCCGCGTGGATTTAGTTTTTAAAGTCCCTCGGGAACTCCTTGATTTTCCGGGATAAAAAGTAGCCTAGATGTTGACCCGAGTAATAAGCTACCACGGTATAAAATTTTGTAGAAATCTGTGCGGTAGTTTTTACGTGAAAGAAGGACAAACAAACAGACACGAAATCGTCCAGTTACAGTTTTATTGTAAGTATAGATTATGGAACATACACGCTTACGCACACGAATTCATGCTTCCTCGACTAAAGCAGGAGTTCCCAAAGTTTTTTATCATACCTCCTATCCTGATAAAAGCGATAAAGGAGGCGTGATAAAAAAACTTTGGGAGCTCCTGCTCTAAAGCGTTAACGATCATAGAAAGAGAATAGTTAGGTGCAACGAAGTGTAATTTGGCTAGGGGGGGCAGGTACCTAACGCCCTTGTCAACTTTCGTCAATTTCAGCGAGCCGTACACGGTGGGTTCGTCGGACAAGGAGTATTTAACTCTTGTGATACACAACGAGGGCGAGACGGCGTACACCCCGTGCGTGGTGGTGAACGTGACGACGGTGGGCGTGCTGCGCCGACCGCCCGGCTGCGCGCTCGACCGCACGGGCCTCGTGTGCACGCCACCACACCCGCTGCGTCACAACGGCGATTGGGTGAGGAACAAATTCTATCTAATATCTTTAAACGAGCAATAGGGTATTTGACTACTTTTAGAAAATCATCTTAAATTGTTGATAATGCTATGCTGAAGCTAACAAATAGTTATTTGTGTTATATGGGGCCAAAGGAATTTTTTGTTCCCCGAGGGCGTTATTTTGAATTCAGAGCGAAGTGAAGGATTCTATAGTAGACTCCCGAGCGCAGCGAGGGATTCTAAAGTAGAATCCTGAGCGTAGCGAGGAATTCAATATACGCCGCCCGAGAACAAAAAATTTTGGCCCCGAATGACACACACTATTTTTCATCATTACCTATGAGAAAAAGCTAGGAGTATCAACCTACTATGTATTGAGTATGTATAGACATTACCAATACGTTTATTGAAAGTTTAAATAAAACACAAATAAATTTTTACGAAATAATTAAACATTAATATTTATGTTGGAAGTATGGGCGTATCTAATCGACAAATTTGATCACGTGACTTATCGTAGACAACAGCTTGTCAAACATATTTTTTGAATTTCGACACATTTTTGAATTCTCTCTTCTGATTGGTCCGCGTTAGTGCTTTAGTATGCTAAAGCACTATAACGCGGACCAATCAGAAGAGAGAAATGAAAAGTCCCATGGGGTTAAAATGAAATTTTGCTCCCGCTGTCCTCTGAAGCCAATATTCGTTTTTCGAATAGGTATGATGAAAACGTATATTTCGGCATAATTTTCATTATTTTTCATAAAAATCGAGAAATAAATTCAAAAAAATAAATTGCCGCCGAAACGTTCCATTTGCTCTCATGACGTAACAGTTCACATTTCAAACAATGACAATTTTATAATAGGTATGTGTTTAGGCCGCGTGTCGCATACTATTTGGTATTGAATAAAATAGTAACGATGAAAAACAGACGAAATTAGCCTATTACGCCGCACAAACACGTCGAAATGTATTGACAAAATGAGAATTCCATAGGTGGTGTGGACTGTGACGTCATTCGAGATCACGGAACGTTTTCGATCACGTGACCATGGCCAGAATTATAGCAATTTTATTTAATGTTTTCTAATTAAACTTTATTTTTTAGTTTTGTCGTATGGAATAATGTTTTTAGATAATAATCTTTTAGGATGACACCAGTTGAAACGATATTTTTACTATAGTCAAATACCCTATTCTATAATATATATATATAATCTGAATCTCGGAAACGGCTCCAACGATTTTCATGAAATTTGGTATGCAGGGGGTTTCGGGGGCGATAAATCGATCTAGCTAGGTTTCATTTTTAGAAAAGGTCGTTTTATCTGTGTTTTCAGGCAATGAAAACCCCCTTACAATATCATTAGAATACGAAGGTAAATTTCGCCGTCATCTATAAATTCCCGATAGCTCGACGGTAAGTCGGGCGGTCTTGAAACCAGAAGACCCTAGTTCGAGTCCAAGACGGTTATATTTTTTCCCCTATGAATTTTATTATTATTTTTTTATTTTTTATTATTTTGATTATATAATTTCCAAAAAACACGATTTACCAAAAAAAATAAAAAAATCGAGCTAAGCTCGGTCACCCAGATATTACTTTATTTAATACATAAAGCTGAAGAGTTTGTTTGTTTGTTTGCTTGCTTGAACGTGCTAATCTCAGGAACTGAAAAATTCTTTCAATGTTAGATAGCCCATTTATCGAGGAAGGCTATAGGCTATATATCATCACGCTAAGACCAATAGGAGCGGAGCACCAATGAAGAATGTTTCAAAATCGGGGGGTTTTTTCAATAGGCTTCTTGCAGCGGGAAAATTTCAGGTTAAAGAATTTATTTCCTCAACGAATTGTTACAAAATTCACTTACAGAGAAAAACAATATATTATTATACAATTTAGATTTGGCAGTCAGATGCTAACTTATAATTCACATTTCATTCTAAATCTACCCTCAAAAATCCGTCATGAACTCCGGTTGAGGAATGCGAGATCGTTGCCACAGTGTAGTTTATACCTAACTTACTTACTAATTAGCGTTAATCAGCACGTAAAAGTTCCAAGTAAATTTTATCAGTTGCACATTACAAAACAATGTCCCGAGTAATAACTCAAGGGATAATTGAATGATCTTCAAAATGCATTCAAACTTTCGTTCAATAGAGGCTGCTTTGACCGCTGCCATCTGGCACTCAATAAATTATGTCAGTTTTTAGGGTTCCGTAGTAAACAAGGAACCCTTATAGTTTCGCCATGTCCGTCCGTCTGTCTGTCTGTCTGTCTGTCCGCGGTTTAGCTAAGAGACTATTGGTACTAGAAATCTGTAATTTGACAAGGGTATAAATATCAATCACGTCGACAAAGTCGTGAAATAAAATTGTGAAAAATATTTTTTTTAGGGTACCTCCCCTACATGTAAAGTGGGGATGATTTTTTTTTCTCGTCTATCCCATAGTGTGGGGTGTCGTTGAATAGGTCTTTAAAAAATATTGTGGGTGTGTGAACATAATTTTTCAATTGAGGGGTCCGTTTGTGAAATATGATATTTTAAAGTGCTAAATTTTATTAGAGTCAAGATATAGAGATATCGATCTTCGAGATTTCTTAACTAATTTGCGCAAATATTTTCCATTGAAATTATCCAATGAAAAACTTTGCGAGATGGTCCTATAAAAAATTCTGGTTCCAACTCCTCAATCCTAATGCTGCAGATGCACCAATTCAAATAAATCCATTTAAAACAATAATTTCGATTTAAATACTTGGATATCAACTGTCAAGTTCGTTCGAATAACGTTACTCGTCAATTTTTCCACATGTAGAATTTTTTTTAAATAAAATTGAAAATGGAAAATTCGGTCTGTCGAGCTGGGATTCGAACCATCGACGTTGAACTTTTAGGCGACTGCCGGAGCCACTAGGCTACGGAGACTCAATGTTGTACTGCGAAAATACCGAACACAATGTAATCGAAAGGAACTACGTTCCATCCGAGTGTCCCTTGACACCTCTCAAGTTTTTTTTTCTCCCCGACTACTTATACCTATGCAAAAAATTACATCAATCCATCGTTCGTTGCTGCGTGATTGAAGGACAAACCACTAAATCAACAAACAAACACACTCTCGCATTCATAAAACTAGTGGTTCGCCCCGAACTGAGACCTCGCGGTAACGGTATCCCATGATTATTCATTCAATCGATACATGATAACCAATACTGACATTATTATTATGCCCGTTTTCACCAAACATACCTAAATCACCCCCTAAGTAGGAGTCTCTTTACGTAGGTAGCTCCTAAATACAATCCTAAGTCCTAACATCCGTCCCAATGTCCTTTTAGGTGTCCCGTACAGGATCGTGATAAATAAGTTGACAGAAATCATCACCTAACTTATCATAGGTAGCCCGTAAAGGTTAGGGAACGTTACTGAAAACATTGAATTATTATGTAGGTACTAACGAGTGAAACCGGGTTACGGGCATCTGTACATATCGTCATCTATCGACGCAAATAGAAAATATACAAAATGTAGTAATTAATAGTTTATTGAAGTTTGATATTTAACTAAAAAATAATTATAATTGAATAATATGGTATTATATTATGTAACTAAATAATAATGGTCGACGCAAAACTGTTTTTGGGATAGGTCGTAGTCGTAATCTCATAGTTCCATGGAATAGTTAATGACTGCGCCATCTATTAGCATTATTGTGAAGCTATGTTGATGCTATATGAATTACTGATGCCCATTAAAAATTAAATAATCTCGTTTCTTTATAATATTCATATAATTTTAGTATTTGTTGTTCAAGTACAGAATATAAGTGAAATAATAAAAATAAAACAGGTTGAAAATACGTAGCGGATTTTGCTAGAGAGCGTCTTCAAGCGAGCGTATAAAATCGCCACTTTGAAAGCCCCCCATTTCGTCAATTTTAAGGGAAAAATTAAAAAAAATATATTTTGTACTTGGTTCAAAATTATCTTTAAAATGATATGTAACAATTTTATGTAACGCGATAATTTTTTTTTTACTTCGCATTCACTTCTATGAGAGCCCCCCTGAAATAAAGGTTTTTATAATGTTTTATGCAATATTCGACTGAAAGCCATCAGTTTACATATTATATCTAAATTTGAAGTTATTACGTTCAGTAATTCAAAAGTTATAAGGCTCTGACAGACGGACGGACGGACGGACGGACGGACGGACAAGTGCAAATTCACTCTAGTAGAATCAGAGACCTCGCTTCGCTCGGTCAATTAGTGAGATAAATGAACCTAATGAGTTCTGACGTAGGTATTTATGAGATCTGACTTTGTTAACGTATTTTTATGGAAAGTAATATTATGTACATGGCAATCAGTACTTTTTTTCTGCAGGAAATTACCAATATCGAGTTGGAAATGGACTCCTTAACTACCAAGTTCCACGACAACATAAAGAGTATAAATATCCTGTACGACATCTACAATGACTGCAACAATAAATCGGATCATAAAGTACCATACAAAAAGTCATTTGAGTTGCACTACGAACATGGAATTCACTTAATGGGGTAAGATTTTCTTTTAATTAAGATTAAGAACATTAAAACCATAATCGTGATTCGTGATATATACCTCCCCCCTCCTTCCCCCCTAGATGATGCTTTAAGATCCACAATAATATTGTCCAATTGGGTATTTGTCTGTTAACAAAATGTTGATATTCATTAATTAAAATCGATTAAAATCGAAAATATAACATGTATGAATAACATTTGTAAGAACAGAAAATAAAACAGTCAAAAAAAAAGTTATAAAGCCCTTCTACACTGGCTTTTTCTAAAACAAAATTTATTCTATGAAGAGTTAGAAATCGCGATACCTATTTAGGTTAGCGCGATATAAATAAGAAGCAGTATGAAGATCCCGGGTTCCTTCCTCGAAGAAGAAGACCTCTGACTGTTCGGAGTCAAGTGCGTTTAAGCAATTAAATATTATCATTTGCTTCAACGGTGAAGGAAAACATCGTGAGGAAACAAAGGGTTGCTAATGATGATTTATATAAGTTAGATTTTTGGCAATGCTTGGGTAATCTGCCATCATGGAAGATGTATTTGGTTTCAGGATTTCCATACCCAGTGAACCAGTAGAAATTACCAGCAGTGACCTTCACAATGTTACGCGATTGAAACACCATTACACGGTAAAATATATTCATACAAATTCCTGTACCCAGTACCAACGAAGACTAGTCAACCACACAGTGTGATAGTGTATGCGCTAAGATAGGCGCATTATCTATTCCCTCACCCTCATGGTCTGAAGTTAGGGTAATCTGATACAACAGGAGAGCGATCAGCGAGACTTTACCTACGTACTCTCTGAGGCATGGGATTACACACCGCCAACTTCCTAACTCCGGAATAGCACTGAGAATTTCTTGAAAGAAAACCTTTCAGTTTTCTCGCCGCATCTTAACCGTGGGGCTGTTGAGGCTATAAACTTGATGTAATAACACAGAGCAGTCCTACAAATGCACGCTAACTATTTTTGGTTACAGATAATGAATAATGGAGTACTGAACTGGGCGGGTGTCACATGTGATATTTTGTTGCAAAAGAAAAAGTATCTGCGATATCCTCGAGGGATTATGGTAAGCAATAATTTGCAATAATTATGATAGATAGGTAGGTATATTGTTTTAGTTTTAGTAGATAAATCTATATAAATAAAAATGATTAGCGCTTAAAAAAAAAGTTGGCGGTACGAAGTTCGCCGTGTCAGCTAGTTATTCATAAAAAAACGTAAGTTTTACTTCAGTCGTGTGCTAACCACACGACTGAAGTAAAACTTACGAAACGCAACTGGCTATGAGAGAAAGAGAGAAAGAAAATGTGTGCTCGCACCTCTCTCTCTTGCCCCTACAGTAATATACGAAACGTAACTCTCTCTCTTTCTATCTTCATAAACTTATATCTCCCTCTCAACTTCCGTTCGCCTCGCCCGATCACACTTTTCGTAACGCATTCACCAGCTTACTCCCCAAGTAAAGCGTGCGTAAAGAAGTTTTACTTCAATAAAACATTTTAATGTTAACCGAATTGCTATCGCTATGTTTTTATGACCCTAGATCACACCGAGATTGTTTCCTCGTAAATATCTTAAGAATCAGCAATACTAAACAACCACTAGCGACCCGAACGATAAGTAGGTGGATCTGTATCGTTATGTTTATTTCAGATGCGAAGGGGACCCAATATGATAACTTGTCCCTTTAAAGAAGGGAAAACGAGTAAAGCTAAAGATATTTCTACCGCAGTATGCAATATTGGAGACTTAAATAAGAATAACATCATAGAAGTATTAATAGATGTTGAAGTTTTACCTGATTTTTTAAGTGAGTACCTATCTCAGACGTATTAATGTAGAATTGTCTAAGGGCCAGTCCAGTCCATCATTGCTGACCTCTCTACGATACGCTACGCTGGCCAAGCCGGATTGACAGATTTCACACATCTTTGAGATCATTAACGAGAACTCTCAATCAAGAAGGCAGGCAATCCTCTCAGAAGAAACTCTCTCAGGCATGCAGTTTGACCCATGATGTTTTTCTTCACCGTTTAAGCAAGTAAGTTTAATTGCTTAAAACACGCATAGCGTCGAGGAGTCAGATAAATAATCGTGCATAGGATCGTTTCCCGCTCAACTAACAAATCGTTGTCGTTGAATAGTCATCAGAACGTTAACAATACGCGAAAATGGCCCCAGTTCATCATGAGCAGCCCATCAACGGCTCACTAATGAGCGCAGGTCTCCTTTCAGAGAAGGGTTATAGGCCAACAGTCCACCACGCGGGCCCAATGTATATTGGCAGACTTCACAAACCTTTGAGAACATTATAGAGAACTCTCAGGTGTGCAGTTTTCCTCACAAGGTTTTCCTTCACGCACCTCTGGCTTTTCTAAGTTAAGTGTGTTTAATTTCTTTAACACACTTAACTTAGAAAAGCCAGAGGTGCGTGCCCGGGATCGAACCTGCGACCTCTTTAATAGGAGACCGCAGTACTAACCACTAGATTATCACTGCTTCAAGCTCCCACGGTCTCAGTTACAGGACTATATTGTCGTTTAATCGTTACATAAAGGTCGCGACGATGACCATTTACTAAACTGCTGCAAATCGATAACATATGTAGGACGTCATTGTTGTCTTATTACCATTATAAGACTACTACATAACATGATAGAGTTATAACTTATACTCTAGATTTATATGACTTTATTGCTAGTTGGGCGGAACCACTGAAAACGAGACTGAAGTCTTAAGCCCTAGGCTATCACTGCGTGTTATATTTTCATTTGTAATAAGTACTTGAGTTTCAGGAAATGCACTTAAGAGTGATGACGTCACTGTCCCTACTCAGCTAACGCTAAGATTGTTAAAGGAAGAATCGATAAATAAAACGTAAGTGAACATTAGAAGAACTCATATGGTAGTTATTACTTATTACTCAAGTAACCCTCCGCTGAAATCCTTAAAAGTGAACATTACCTACTTGAATTTAAATCGTATATAACTCAAGTAACCCCCTGCTAAATTCAATCCTTTATGCCTTCGCCGTTCGAGCGATTAATCACACAAACGTATTAGGCTAGAATCACATCTGTGCGTTTTGATTCGCATTTTGTCCATATAAATGACAGTTTTGTATAATATACGTTCCCTCAAATATGGTCGAGCGAAGCAATGGCTGGATCATGCGTCATGCTCGTGAACGGGTGCCGCCGGCGGGAATGGGGCTACTTTCTGTCTGCCCGTCTTTGACATGAATTGAATTGTAGTACGTTTTGTGGAAATGTCATATTCTATTCTAACAAAGATGCACGGGTTAAATCAGCTTGGCATCCAGCTGCCCACAAGATAGTATAAAAACTATTACAATGTAATAGCTGCTTATTAATATTGTAAAATGATTATTTTGAAAAGAGCAACTGCTGAGTTTCTTGCCGGCTCTTCTCAGCAGAATCCGCTTTCCGAACCGGTGGTAGAATCTTGACGTGTCATAAGAGCCACAGGTTGGCCTACATGAAATAAATAATTTTGAATTTGAATTTGAATTTGAATATACAACCGAACCGATGCGCACAAATGTGAGTCCAGCCTTACGCTGATAAGCCTATTCATATTAATATTTCGAAAACCGCAATCAAAATATCTTTTAAATGTAAAAATCTCTTGTCACGATGTATGTTCGGGATAAACTCTGAAACTACTGTACCGATTGTGATCAAACTTCATAACTATCTGTAATTTGGTCCAACTTGAAAGATAGGATAGTTTTAGTAGTGGTAATTGTAGTAGTAGTAGTTTATTTGTTTTATTTATATAGATAAGTTGGCGGTACGAAGTTCGCCGGGTCAGCTAGTTAAAATTTTTTTTTCAATCTTTTGACTTTTCAAACAACTCTTTCTTCATCTATTTGGTACAACGAAACGTGAATTCACATGGCCATCGTTCCGCAGTAAAATTTTCAACTTTAATTCTATTTCTCACCTCTTCATAATTTCTTGATGGATTTCAAAAAAATAGCCATTTTTAGGGTTCCGTACCCAAAGGGTACCAACGGGACCCTATTACTAAGCCTGCGCTGTCCGTCCGTCCGTCCGTCCGTCCGTCCGTCTGTCAGTGGGCTGTATCTCGTAAACCGTAATAGATAGACAGATGAAATATTCACATATTTATGTATTTCTATTGCCGCTATAACAACAAATAATAAAAATTAAACTAAATTAAAAAAATTAATTTAGTTTAATTTTTATTATTTGTTGTTATATATATATATTGATTTCCGGTTCCGGCTGTCAAGTGATTAAGATATACCATTATAGTGTCTCCGTAAAATAAATCTAAATTGTGGTGAAAAGTGGGATATATTTTCAAAAAACACTGTACTTACATGGCAATAGTGTCATTCTATGAAGAAAAGTGTTTTGCTGTTCACGAAAATACATAATATCAGTGATTTCAACGTTTTAAGTTCTGCAAAATTTGTTACGATTCTATTTATGTCAAATCGCAAATTCACAACACAAGTGTCATTATTAAACATAGACAACAGATCCATTTAATCCGTCAGGAATACCAACATAACCAACCTACAAACATTTAAGCCTCGTATACACGACACGACATTGTCAACGCCTGTTTACACTCAACGATTATTTAGTTAAGGCTCGTTTATACAAGGCGTCAATTCAGAATGGATAACGAAGAACTTGTATCAATTTTATCAAAACTTATAGAAAAACAAACAAATACTATAATTGAAAGATTAAATAAATTGGAATTAGAGATAAAGCCTTTACAAGAAGAAAATCAAATTTTGAAAGAAAAAGTGGGAAGATTAGAAAATAAGGTGAAAATATTTGAGAGTAAAGAAAAACGGTGCAACTTAATATTTTATGGCATACCAGAAAATAAGGACGACGAGATACAAATGATAAATAACATCATAAAAATTATAAAAACAGACTTACAAATAAATATGGATATAAATGAAGTTGTTACTAGTTATCGATTAGGGAAGTTTGCGCAAGATAAAAATAGACCGATCCTCGTAAAATTTTTAACGTCGTGGAAAAAGATGGAAATTCTTAAAAATAAAAAGAAATTTAGTAACGGGATTAGAGTTGCAGAAGACTTTCCAAAAGATGTCTTAATAAAACGACAAGAATTGCAAGAAAACTTGAAAAAAGAGAGAGAAAAGGGAAACATTGCATTTTTGAAATATGATAAACTAATTGTAAAACCGAATCCACATTTTGAAAATTCCGAAAAAAAGAAAAGACCGCTTGCAACTTCTCCACCGATGCAAGAAAACATGGACAAGAATGCACCACCACGAGCACCCAGCAAAATTAACAAAAGAGATGCATTTACCATTATGAGAGACAGAACGTTGTTGCAATCACAATCTTCGTCGAAACAAACAACTAAAAATTAGCAATCAAAGAACAATATCAGCCCCCGGAGTACTCTACATTTAAAAAATAAACAAACATATTGTAAAATCAGCAAACCACCTTCCCCAAGCCGGTTGGTCACCGTGGGAAAGGCAAATGACCACCACCCTCTAAACCCTAGGAAAGATAATGATGGAAATAATTACAAAAGTCAAACTATTGCCATTGCTACCTTGAATACACGTACCCTAAAATCCGATGATAGTCTAGTAGAATTAAAAGAAGCTCTTAATGAAATAAATTGGGATATATTGGGCTTATGTGAAGTAAGACGTACAGGAGAGCAAATAGAGGAACATGATCGGTTTGTTTTCTATTATATAGGAGAAACACCCGGACAACACGGAGTGGGTTTTCTTGTAAGTAACCGAATTAAGTATCAGATAGAAGAGTTCATTGGTGTCTCTGAGAGAATTGCTATTCTGAATATGCAAGTACCTGGTTACAAGGATTGTTGGACGATCATCCAAATCTATTCACCAACCGAACAAGCTAAGCTCGAAGACATAGATAAATTTTATACAGATCTAAGTACTGTTTTGCATGATGGGAATTATAAGAACCTAATAGTAATGGGTGATTTTAATGCTCAAATAGGCGACATGCACACTGGTGAGGAACTAATTCGGGGACCCTATTACGCTGGTAAAAGAAGTAAAAATGGAGAAAAATTGATTAATTTTGTATTCGAGCATAACTTGACTATTTTAAACACCAAATTTAAAAAGAGAAGTGGTCGAAGATGGACATGGGTCTCTCCGGATGGACATTATAAAAATGAAATCGATTATGTACTAACAAATAAGCCAAAAAATTTTAATGATGTAAGTGTAGTTAATACCTTAAACTTTAATACTAATCACAGAATGGTAAGAGCTCAACTAAAGAAAAGACCAGAAAGAAAAATAAGAAGAAAATACCAAGGAAGCTCAATTTCACAAAGTAATCCTGTGGCTAGTAATATGAGTCTTAATGACCAACTCCTTACAATTAAGCTAAACATTGGAAATAAATCTGTTCAAGAGAACTATGACTGCCTTGAAAAAGTTATTCAAAACTATGCAACATTACCCTTAAATTCAGGAATAAAATTAAATGTTTTATCTAAGGAAACTAAGGAGTTACTACAGGAAAGAAAACAACTGTTGAGCCAAAAAATTAAAGATAAGACCAATAACCAGATAAGAAAACAAATATCCCAAATCAGCAAGAAAATAAATATATATATAAGGAGAGATAGAAGAGCTCATCGAATGAAAGCTATAGAAGAAGAAGTTATATTAACAGGAGGAATCAAAAAAGCTCTAAAAAATCTAACAGATATAAAAACTTGGGTGCCACGCCTCACCAACCAGGTTGGAAACGAGGAGACTAAGAGATCAGGCATAATAAATGTTGCTACCACATTCTATCAGAATCTTTATATGATGAATACTGAAGCCTCTGCAGATTGTGAAATAGAATACCATGATGAAGAGGAAGAGATACCTACAATATTAAGTCGAGAGGTAGAAAAGGCCATAGAAACCCAGAAAAAAGACAAGGCCTCTGGACCAGACAGAATAAAAAATGAGTGTCTTATACATCATAAAATATTATTATCACCAGTACTTACGAATATTTTTAACCAAATTCTTGAACAAGAGATAATACCAATACAGTGGACGGTATCAAATATTATTTTATTGCATAAAAAAGGGGATATGAAGAACATCAATAATTACCGACCAATTAGCTTAACATCAAATGTCTATAAGATTTTTGCAAAAGTACTTCTAAGCAGAATAACGAAGGTGCTTGATCAGAACCAACCACGAGAACAAGCTGGTTTTAGAGAAGGTTTTTCTGTACTGGACCACATACATGTGGTAAGACAGGTGTTTGAAAAATATTCTGAGTACAGCATGACTTTTTACTGTGCCTTTGTAGACTATAGCAAGGCCTTTGATTCATTAATACAAACAAAAATATGGGAAGCACTTCGAGATCAAGGCGTGCATAATAAATACATTAGACTAATTAAAAATATTTACTGTAGGAGTACAGCAGTAATACAGCTAGAGAAGCAGGGATCCGTCATAAATATTGAAAGGGGAGTACGACAAGGAGACCCCCTGTCACCTAAATTATTTTCAGCTGTCTTAGAACAAATATTTCGAAAATTGGACTGGGAGGATTTTGGGTTATTGATTGATGGAGTACCTTTAAATCACCTTAGATATGCTGACGACTTAATACTTTTTGCCAAAAATGCTCATGAGCTAGAAGTAATGCTCAATGAACTAGCACTTCGAAGTAGGGAAGTTGGTTTAAGCATGAACTTAGAAAAAACTAAAGTCATGACCAATGGGCTAAAAGTCAATATAATAGTAGAAAATAACATTGTGGAATACGTGGATAACTACACATATCTTGGTCAAATTATTTCAACTCAAAACCAAATGACTCAAGAAATTGAAAAAAGAGTAGGTAATGCATGGAATGGCTATTGGTCCTTTAAAAATATAATGAAAGACAAAACTATTTCTATGTCTGTAAAGAAGAAAGTTTTTGATACCTGTATACTACCGATCCTCACATATGGTTGCCAAACATGGGCAATGACGAAACAGCACCTGCATAGACTTCAAGTCTGTCAGCGATCAATTGAAAGAAGTATGTCAGCCATAAAAATCACGGACAGAAAAACAAGGCAGTATATTAGGCATATTACAAAAGTGGAAGATGCAACATGGAGAATAAGAACTTTAAAATGGAAATGGGCGGGCCATATGATTAGGGGAAAAGATAAGTGGAGCAAAGTGGTAACAGTTTGGCAACCTAGAATAGGAAAACGAAAGAAAGGGCGGCAGAGAATTAGATGGGAAGATGAAATAGTTAAGATAGCAGGCAAAATCTGGAGTAGAAAGGCAAGGGAAAGAGCTGTGTGGAAAGGGTTAGAGGAGGCCTTTGCCAGAGGGCAAACAGATACAAAGCATGCGGGAACTGATATTGTTCTTTAAACACGAGATAATTTTAGTAACTGTTCTTTTTTTTTTATTGTAATTGTATTAAAACTATAAAATATGTAAATAATTCTGTATCTGAAAATAAAGGCTTATATATATAAAAAAATTAAATTAAAATATTTCCATGGGTACATGTACATGAAAATATTTTAATTTAATATTTTTAACGGAACCCTAAAAGAGCGAGGCCTGACTCGCACTTGGCCGATTTTTATTAGTTTTGTTCTACATTTTATAACTCAATATTATAATACCTAATTTAAATCATATTATGAAACTTCTCCATTCCAGAATAACGACGACTTTGGTACTCAACAAAAAATCGGTACCTGGGTGGGTGATTGTATTAGCGGTGCTATTTGGGCTCCTGATCATCTTGCTGATCGCATTCATACTATACAAGGTAAATAAAATACAGTACACAGGAACCGTAAGAAGACCTGAGTTACTGGTATAGCTTCATTTCACAAAGCTGAATGGGGTGGATGGTATATAATTGAGATCTAGATTGTCCTCCCGACCGATTCCAGCCACGGCAGCCAATCCACAGAGATTTTCCATCCGCACGGGAGATATTATAGTGCATAAGTGATTGCGCATACACAGATGTACTCTCTATTCCCTCACTCTCATAGTCCGACAGGACGGATATCCGAAACGACCGCAGAGAGATCAGGCGCAGAACCGACGGCTTTACGTGCTCTCCATAACTCCGACCTATTATTGAGGATTTCTTATCAGAAAAACACGATACTTACATTTTTGGCTTGATCCCGGAATCGAACCTGGGACTACGTCATCTGCAGTCGAACATGCTAACCACTAAACCAACGAGTCTACACAAGAGATCTGTGTTCAGCAGAAGATGGCTGCACATACCTATTATAATATTTATTTATTAGGAGTAGGAGCCACTCGGTCAGATTATTAATGAGCTGATGGCGGGCCATCAACATAATAAGGAATACTATATTTATGGTCATTTAAATTCAAATTCAAATTCAAATTCAAAATCATTTATTTCATGTAGGCCAACCTGTGGCGCTTATGACAAGTCATGACTCTACCACCGGTTCGGAAAGCGGATTCTGCTGAGAAGAACCGGCAAGAAACTCAGCAGTTGCTCTTTTCAAAATTACACATTTTACAATATTTTTTGTAGGTAATATGTATTTACATTTTAATAACTTTTTATAATATCTTGTGGGCAGCTGGATGCCATGCCGATTTACCCCATGCAACTTGTTAGAATAGAATATTTCCAACAATACGATGATATAATATTTATAGAACAACTCCAAAAATACATAAGTACAATATTCAATACATGTCAAGACTGGCAGACCAGCAGCCCCGCTTCCGACGGTGGCACCCGTTCACGAGCATGACGCATGATCCAGCCATTGCTTCGCTCAACCATATTTGAGGGAACGTAACAACCCGCACCACACGACACCACCTACAGAAACGTTAAAGAGAGTGTGACATACTCGACTACCCATGTCAAGACATCGAATTTATCTAATCTAATACAGTACTATTACTATTCAAATACTCTTTTCAAGATCCCATGCAACTTTATCATTAAGAAAGTCATTAACTTTGTAATAACCGCGACTCAGTAAGTGAGTTTTTACGCATTCTTTAAATTTGTGCAGTGGCAAATCTAGCAATTCCTTCGGAATCAGATTATATAAGCGTACGCTCAACCCCACAAAGGATTTTTGCACTTTACGCAGGCGACATGATGGTATTTCTAGTTTATGACGATTTCTAAGACGATTGTGTGCATCGCCCCTTTGTTTATGCAGATGAATATTTTGTCTCACAAAGACTATATTATTATAAATGTACTGTGAAGCTACTGTAAGTATCCCAATCTCTTTAAACTTTTCACGAAGAGATACGCGCGAACCGAGTTTATAGATAGATCGAACGGCTCTTTTCTGCAATATAAAAATAGTTTCAATATTAGCTGCTCCGCCCCACAATAAGATTCCATAGGACATTACACTATGGAAGTAGGCGAAGTAGAGAAGCCTAGCCGTTTCCACATCGGTAAACTGTCTGATTTTTCTGACAGCATAGGCAGCTGAGCTGAGTTTACCCGCTAATGTCTCAATGTGAGCGTCCCACTGAAGCTTACTATCCAAGGTCACCCCCAGAAAAACAGTGGAGTTCTCAATTTTAAGGTTATCTCCGTTTAATTTTATTGATTTATCAATTTTCTGTACATTAGGTTCAATAAATTCTAAACACTTAGTTTTTTGGCGTTCAGGAGCAAATTATTAACAGTAAACCAACGCGATATTTGAGATAACGTACTGTTTACATCGTCAAAATTTACTTTGTTTCTATCTGTTTTAAATATTAGAGATGTATCATCTGCAAACAATACAATATTGCAAGCATCGCGTACATGATATGGTAGGTCATTAATATATACCAAAAATAGAAAAGGACCCAAGATAGAGCCCTGTGGGACACCCAACAGAGCAGATGAACCCCGCGATTTCACGTCACCTACGCATACACTTTGAGTTCGATCATTAAGGTAAGTGGCAATGAGATCAAGTGCAACGTCTCTGATGCCATAATGTCTAAGTTTAAGTAAAAGAGTTTGGTGATCAACGCAATCAAAGGCCTTAGATAAGTCACAAAATACCCCAATGGCATTCTGTGAACGCTTCCAGGCATCGTAAATATGTTCAAGTAGCTTAGCACCTGCGTCAGTGGTGCTTCGACCCTTCGTGAAGCCGTACTGTTCAGGATGTAGCAAATTATTTACATTAAAATGATTTACTAGTTGATTAAGAATAATTTTTTCAAAAATTTTGCTTAGAGTCGGCAAGATTGAAACAGGTCTATAATTTACCATGTTTCATTAAATTTGGGAAGGTACCTAGGGCAACACACTCGTTAAAAATTACAGCTAAGTAAGGAGCAATGTCATTAATTATATTAGATATAACTTTCACGGAAATACCCCACAGATCTCCCGTTTTTTTCATTTTCAACAACTTAAAATTTTTGATAACCTCAGATGCAGTAATAAATTTGAACTCGAAGAAAACATTGCATTCTTTGACGTTGACCCTTAATAAACTCTGAGCTGCAGTAGGTGAGGAGTTTAGAGAATCTGTTAGCAGAACAGGAATGTTCTGAAAAAATTCTACGAAAGTATTTGCAACTTCCATGTCAGAAGTTATTTTATCATTATTTACAATAATTTCAAAGTTAACATCACGTGGTTTAGTTTTACCAGTTTCTTCGTTGACTATGTTCCACGTGGTTTTTATTTTATTGTCAGATTTCACGATTCTCTCTTTGATATGTAGCGCTTTTGCATGAATACATACTTTTTTAAACAATTTAGAATACGATTTCACGCTTTCAAGAAAGATGGGGGACCGATTAAATTGCTTCTCTTCATACAGCTCATAAAGTCTATCTCTACTTTTGTAAATACCTACAGTAGCCCACTCACTGAACTTTAATTTACCATTGACATCTATTTGTTTAAGATTAAATGTTTTTTTAAATTCAGTGTCTTTTGTCTTGAAGAGACTAGGGTAAAGATTGTCTGGGTTACCTTTTTTATAAGCTAGAGTTGGAAGTTTGGCAGAAATTTGACTTTTAAATCTCGCCAACTTATTTTCCGTTATGGGTCTACACTTAACAATTCTTTTGTCTTTGTTTACTTTGTTTGAAATTGTTATTCGTTGCCCACAGTGATCCGACCTCAAATTGGTAATTATTGCTTTATCCAGGACGATATCACCGCTGCAAAAAATATTATCCAAACAAGTGGCCGAAATTTCTGTGATTCGAGTTGGCGCACAAAAGGAGTTAATTAAATTAAAACATTTAAATAAGTTTAGAAAACTGACAGTGATCGAGTTCTCCAATAGAATATTTACATTGAAATCACCGCAGACTATAATCTTTTTTGTGGACACACACAATCGCTTCAAAACGTCCTCCATTATATCTTCAAATTGTTTATAATCACCTGAGGGGGGCCGTTATACACAGACTATAATAAAACGCTCCAGCTCCACACAAGAAAGTTCAATTGTGCGTTCAACAGAGAGACCAGCTATATCTTTACGTTCCTTACTAGTTATACTTTCATGAACCATAATTAAAGATCCGCCATGGATTGCAGACCTTCTAGTGAACGCACTTGACAATTTAAAGTTTTTTATTAACACTGGCAACTGTTGATTAACAAGCCAGTGCTCAGTAAAACATAAAACATGTGTGTTACATTTTTCTAAAAATAATTCTATTTCCAATTCTTTGCCAGTGAGGCTCTGTATATTTTGATGTACAATGTTCAATTCATAGAGCCTCTCTGTTGTCTTACTATCTAGTTTAAACAAGCAATAGGCTCACTATTACTTGAGTCAATAATAGAAATATTATTAGTAGGTACATAAGGTACTGTTTGTGTAGGAGTCAAAAGACTTTGTTACAGGATGTGTGACTGAATCACAGTTTGTATAATAGTCAATAGACTTAGTTAAAACACTTGTAACTGAATCGTTAATATTATGCGCTAAAAGTGAAGCTATTAGGAGCTTACATCTCCTAGGGAGATACATACTCTCACCGTTCAATGTGAAATTAGAAATGAATTTATTCGTATCAAAATAAAAAATAGCATCGCTATGATGGTATGTCAGGTAATACAAAAGTATATTTAGGTCATGTATATGCTGGTTTTGCTTTACATTCAGTGACTTAGAGTAAGGTAAAGCACACATATAAAATTTACATTTAGTTTTCTTATGTAGGTGCAATAATTTATCAATATTTTTCAATAGTTGGTGTTTCTTTACCTTTAAGCTGTCGCCAAACAAAATAATAACATTAGTACTGGAGTTCAAATTATCTTCATTTAAACTATTGATTAAATACTCCAGACTAGCCCCCGGTGAACATCTATTTATCACTGAATGTTGCAAGTAATTACTAATGCATGAGCCAAAATCTCTGCCCAACCTGTCTGAAACAATAATAGTTTGTTTTCTAGGGCCATATGAGAGATCCCTGCTCAAGCATGCAGAAACTTCAGCAGCATTTGTAGTACACTGCTCCGGACAAGTGCCCAAATTGTCAGGGAGCAGTATACTGTCCCTATCTTTGGTAGCCATAGGCACCTTATGGGTGCATTGACACTTACTAGTTAGTGACTCAAAACGAGCCAAATTATAGGTGCCTAAGGCTAACAGCTCTGCAAGTATCTGGTCATCGATCTGTTTCTGTGACAGCTCATATTGCATAGTAGCATTCATTAGGGAGTCTTTTAAAATTATAATCTCCTCATTTAGTCTTTTAATGTTCAATTCATATTTTACTCTAATATCAGCCCAATCAGAACAATATGTATCCAGTTTATGTAATAAATCAAGTCTTTCCTTTCTTAAAAATACATTTTTTGTTTGGGCTTTTTGTTTTTTAATTAATTTTTTGGTTTTATTAATTAATTTACTAATTCTAATATATTTTTTAATTTTTTTATGGCTATTAAATTGCTTTACAATTTGCCCTGACAATGGTTTCTTAACACTGGGACTGTCACAAGTCAGATCAATGGTCACAATTGGCACCGAAGAGGACGAAGTGAGCAATTGATTATACAATTTATTTGTTGTTTGAGTTTCATAACTCTGTAATTGAGACTGAAGGTCATCAATTTTATTTTGTGCCCCACTCAGTTCCTCCTCCAACCTAGAAATTTTAGAGAGAGCATCGTCATATGTCTGTACGCATGAGTTGAATGAGTTGACCGCCTCCTGAAGTAGGTCACGTTCCTCCAATACCACAGTGTGAGCGCTACTCAGGACAGCCAGGTCAGCTTTCAACTGGCTGTTCTTAGAAATTATTTCAGTGAGCTCAACTTCACTGTCTTCTCTCTCTTTCAATAATTGTTCATTTAGTTCTTTCGCAGTTTTAAGTTCATATAAGGCATTCTTAAGCTTCAGCTGCTCATCCATAGCAGCTGCCCGTCTAGTTTTCATTGTAGATGCCATTGTGCACAATGGCATCTACAATGATATATGAACATACAGCTCTGAAACACCAAAAAGTAAATGTTAGTAAAAAGAAACAGAAGTTATGTAAAGAGAAAAGACTTGAGTATGCAGTGTTTTGAGAAAAAGGGAAGTTCAGACTCAAATAACGTGGAAACACTGCAGAAGAGAACAGAATAGAATAATTAGGCACTGTATTACACTCCAATGAAGGTTTTAGCACGGGATTAGTGCAAATAATTTCTTGTTCTTGTTACACTGTAATCAGCTGATGTTGTCAGTACAGTTCAGTAATGATACAAATGGGTACCCAATTACTTAGTTCGAGATTTACTGTGCTCCTATGTAATAAAAAACTTATGATAACTAGTAAACTTGCGTTATGGTCTTATGGATTAAGAAAATAACAATACTTCCCCGGTTTAAGTCGTTGACTTTGGAATCACGTTGTCACGGCACCGCCTCCAATGTATGAGTTTTATGATAAATGTTTCGATGGTCGACGGGTGATGAAACACAACAATTAATAGGAAAGTTTAGATACAAAATATAACTGTTTACACTTAGTTTAGGCAAAATTTATTTAAAATTAAACATAAAAATTAAAATTATTTACAGAACAGCTGATTTCACGACTTGACAGCTTGACAGCTGACCACAGACTGAATTTACAACATATACCACATATTGATAGTTGATTCACACTCTTTTGGTTTCCAGTACAATTGCTTTGAGAGGAAAAACAAGAAAATGTTGGAAGATTTGAAAACAAAGAAGAGTGTAAGTATCTAAAATACATATACAGGCTGTAAGGACACGTCCCAAACGAAAACTTTTGAAGAGGTTACGCTTTATGCATAACGAAATTACAAATTAATATGCACCACTTACTTATCTCATAATTGTTGGGTTAACGATATTGTAATTTTTGAGATAGATTATACAGAGGATTTCAATTTGTAATTATTAAAAAAACTCTTAGGCCCGCTTGCAGAGACCGGGTGGGTTAACCCAGGAATTTTGTAAAATTGACCGAAGCTGTATACGCAATCTGTCAAATCTGTCCTTTTAACTCAGAGTTAGCTGGGTTGGGACGTTTCTGCAAGCGCGCCTAAAAGATCGATGAAAAATTACAACGCTGGGCCACTCAGAGTCATGTACTGAATCTATGGTTTCAGCTTTCGTTACGGTGTCCCTAACACTCTGTATAAATATATAAAACAATATTATTATTAAACAAGACATTTCTTATTCATTTAATCTCAACAAATCCACACACATGTTACCAATTATGTAGATGTACGTATTCTTATTACACCTAAAACTTTAAGATTTTTTTGTTAGTATTATCTGTAGAAAAACTGGTCTATTCAAAGCGAGTTGTCAATTCTATTTCAGATTCGTAGACGTGACGAAATCGTTGAATCGGATGGTAACTACAAAGTTCTACAAGAAGGCAATGAAGAGCCTGGCGTAGACCATACCAAAGACCAAAGCGTAGCACCCAGTCAAGTCCATAGAATAGACCACATCGTAGAGGCAGAAATAAATTAACTTTACTTGTGAATATTGCTTGAACATTGTAAAAAATATCGCTTGTTTTCACAATGCGAGCTGATTTGTTTATTAAACTTTAACATGGAATTATTCTTACTAGAGATTAAAATATGATAAATTAAAAAATTATAGCCTAATCTGAGATTAAACTCGCTACTCGTGATTAAATCACTAAAGAACTAAAAATAAAATAATAATATTATACTTAATAAAATAATTTCTGATATTAATATTGTCATGGATAAGTAAGTTTGTGAAATCGGATAGGTGAAATAATGAAATCTTGATTAACTAAGGTACTTAATAAAAAAATTGTGGTCATTCAGTCCAAAAAGATAGCGTGTATACGCTGTCAATTCATTAAATAATAATAAGTATAATAGCATTAAATCAATCTCACAATATAAATACTTGAAGCTTTATGCAACCACTTTGAAGCTACAGGCTAAATCTCACGATATAAATTTTGCTCTGTATAAACCAGCCTTCAATGGCCAAACCGATTTTAACCTAACATTAAATTAAAGAAATTATAAATATGTATGTTTGTTTTTTATAATATAATTTATTTTATGATTTACTTATAGTTAATATTACTTACTTAGAATTATAGATTGTGGTATGTATATGTCATAAACATGCCCCATGTTATGTAACATAATTATTTACTAGCGTAAGTTTATGCTTGTAGTTAAAGAACAAAAATTAATCCTAGTATTATTTGCGAAAGAGATCCTTGAATAAAAAAAATAATTAATTATTTAAAAAAATACAATTACTATTGATTATATTAGACAAGAAAACCTTGACCAATATTCTCCT
This sequence comes from Oeneis ivallda, assembly GCA_029955525.1. NCBI lineage: Eukaryota > Metazoa > Arthropoda > Insecta > Lepidoptera > Nymphalidae > Oeneis > Oeneis ivallda. The sequence goes on from JARPMR010000006.1 coordinate 23,438,574, forward strand.
CTCCCCTCTAAGCAAGGAAAGCTTGTGTTCGACAATAGTGCAATGGTTGGGCATTGAACCGTCGACCTCAGTTTTTCAGTCAGTACATTTACGTATTCGTGGCTCAAAATTTTAACTCAAATTATTTAGTATTAGACACTTCCTTTTCACAAATAAAGCCGAATTGGCTGGTGCAGCTGATGTCGTTGTATTTGCCGTCGTTCTTGAATATCACGACACAGTACTCGTTACCCAGGTAGTTGTTCGGCTCGTGCTCGCTCCACTGGCTGTAGCCCGCCTCCTCCAAAGTTTGATCTGAAAAACAATAGCAAATTAAGCCTCAATAAGTTTTATTTAGTTTACACGCAGTGATAGCCTAGTGGTTAGGACTGTGGTCTCCTATTCGGGGGGTCGCAGGTTCGATCCCGGGTACGCGCCTCTGACTTTTCGGAGTCAAGTGCATTTAAGCAATTAACTATCACTTGCTTCAACGGTGAAGGAAAACATCGTCAGGAAACCTGCACATTTGAGAGTTCTTCATAATGTTCTCGAAGGTGTGTGAAGTCCACCAATTCGCATTGGGCCAGCGTGGTGGACTATGGCCTATAACCCTTCTCTGAGAGGAGACCTGCGCTCAGTAGTGAGCCGTTGATCGGTTGCTAATGATGATGATGATGATGAAGTTTTATTTAGTTGGTACGAAGTTCCTTACCGGACGGTACGGACTTGGCGAATGGGGGTTAAGCGAAAAAAAGTGTAAGAATTTTTTCGTCACGTCACTTTTGTGTGTCGCCTTCATTACACACGTTCCTTTATAGCTTTGGTGGCGTAGCGGCTAAATGAAGGAGTGAAACTAATCGGTTCGGGGGTTCGAGTACTGACTTCAGATTATATTTTTATTTTAATTATTTTGTTATTTATTATTAAAAGGAACGTTCCAATCGAGTGTTCGAACTTCGAACGCAAAACGTCGGTCGCCGCTGCGTCATTTCTGCCCGGGCCGTAACGCAACTGTTGAGAAACCGACTGAAAGCCGAAAGGTCGACGATTAAATCCCCACCCGCTGTCCTTTTGTCGTACTCACACGCAACACTTACGCTTATTTGGCTTTACGCTTATTTGAAAGGAAAGGGGGATTCTGAAAAAAAAAATAAGTAAAAAAAAAAACGACAAAATCAAATGCCACTCCCGCTGCAAAGTACAGAAAGAAAACCTTAACAACTTTTTGGTCCAAGCTGGGCCTCGAAACGAAAATGTGGCTTCTTCTTTATCAATCGATAGACGTCCATTGCTAGACTAATGTCGCTTTGGATAGAAGCAGGCGTTACTTTGCGGAAGTCCATGATTAGCAAGAAAAGGTTAGAATTATTTTGCTATAATCCGCCAACAGAAAAAATCTGTATGGTCAAACATGAAATTAAAAGCTAAGCACCACTCACCTACCCAGCCAAGCAAGAAAGCCAAGTTGAAAGCAAAGCTTGCTTGGGAACTTGGCTTTCTTGCTTGGCTGGGTAGGTGAGTGGTGCTTAGCTTTTAATTGCATGTTTGACCATACAGATTTTTTCTGTTGGCGGATTATAGCAAAATAATTCTAACCTTTTCTTGCTAATGTCGCTTTTATGGACTTCTAGGTATTGCGCCGCTTGTATCTAGCGGCTCCCTGCGACTCGTCTGATGTCGTCAGTCCACCTAGTCGAATAAAAACAAAACATCGAATGAAAAACAGTACTTACTAAAAATAGTTTTAAACACAATAGGGGAGCCATCTGTTTTCTTCTCAGCTCTGATGCCAGCAAAGAAGAACCAGGACGTCAGAGCGTTGGTCACAGGGGGCTCCTCGTTGGTGAAGTTGTGTATGACCTGGTGTTCCAGCTCGGAGTTGAGGACGAGTAAATGGGCGCCCTCCGCGCGACACTCCGCGTACGCTCCGTTCCATGTTAACGCTTGTGGGGGAATCTTGTAACAGCTGCCCACGTTTTCGAAGTATCTGTAACCTGAAAAGAAGTTAAGTAGGTTTAAGAGGGGTTCCCAACGCGACCGCAGCTACTCCGGACTCCGTTTGACTCACAGACAAAAACTGCAAAGGTACAAACACTTTCACCAACAAAAAATGATCGCATTGCTGCTATTGTTTCTTCTTCTTCTTTATCAACCGATAGACGTCCACTGCTGGACAAAGGTCTCTTGCATGCACTTCCACCGGCCTCGGTCTTGCGCCGCCTGAATCCAACGGCTCCCTGCGACTCGTTTTATGTCGTCGGTCCGTCTGGTGGGGGGTCTGCCAACACATGCGCTTCCCGGTGTGGGGTCGCCACTCTAGCACCTTGAGACCCCAACGACCATCAGCTCTTCGAACTATGTGACCGCCCATTTCCACTTCAGTTTCGCGACTCGCTGTGCTATGTCGGTGACATTGGTTCTCCTACGGATCTCTTCATTTCTGATTCGATCCCACAGGGACACTCCTCCATCGCCCGCTGAGCGATCCTGAGCCTACTTATGAGGCCCTTAGTTAGCGACTAGTTATGTCTCGGATCCGTAAGTCATCACTGGCAACACGCACTGTTCGAAGTCTTTAATCTACGCTATTGCTTGCTTGCTTGCTCTTGGTAATGTATGGATGCAACAAGAACGCCACAAAATCAGCCAACCAGATAGATCGCATGACTGTTACATCCCTTTGTATCCACAGCCTAGGTACTTACCCTTGCCAAAGACGTTGCACTGCTTGTCATAGACTACGTCCTTAGCGTCCACCTTGCAGATGAAAGGCAGCTGTGCGCGGCAGAGCAAGCGCAGAGTCTCACCGTTCCTCTGAATTATGTTGCATTCATCGTGGTAATTACCTAGCCACCGTGGTTCCGTCGGGGAGTGAAGGTGGTCCACTGGAAATATGGACGGACAAAAGGATAAAAAAACGTTATTTATTAAGGGTTAACACACTATGTATTAATGTACCCTAGTAGCAATTTGCCTTGGCTGTTAGTTGAGCCTATGTCCCAAGTTTGGCTGGCCAACAGAAGGACTTGTCATCCCTAAAAATCGTGGTGCCAACCGTAGAAAGCCGGGATGTGGTTGGCCTTGCGAATCGACTTAGTCGGCGTCACCACTACCATCTCCCAACCGTTGGCTACCGTTGGCTGTAAAACCCCAACGGAAATTGATACCACTATTTCTGGGTAAGTTCCGAGATAAGTGGCATAATATTATACATTACTGTAACCTATTTATGAATTTTTTGTTAGATTAGGGAATTAGGTTAGGGTTTATGTTCCTTACACACACTGTATATGAGTAAACTTCGCTTCAACTCACAGTTGATGAGAGGAATTTCTTCGGCCGACTCATGTTTATTGCCGTCATAGCCTATCCAGGCCATGTTCCCTACATCGGGATACTGCTTGAACAGGCCGTGCACCTGTGCCACATCCTCCTCCGACCTGGGCACCATGAGCGAGGCTCCCTCCACTGCGCAGATCCTCTGCGCATCAGGCGACCACACCGTCTCCATGTGAAACTTGTAAAAGGCATCAGTTTTGCTATTGTATACGTAATCTGTGCGATACGTTTTTGAAGAACTCTGTGAAGATGGTACTGCAAAATAATTTTATTTTATTATATAAAACAAAATATACATTTTTATTTTTAAATACTAGCTGATGCCCGCGACTTCGTCCGCGTGGATTTAGTTTTTGAAATCCCGCGGGAACGCTTTGATATTCCCGGATAAAATGTAGCCTATGTCACCCTCTAGGTTTCGAACTATACCCATGCAAAAAATTACGTCGATCCGTAGCTTTGTTATTGCGTGATTGAAGAACAAACCAACACACTTTCGCATCTATAATATTAATAAGGAAGAATTAATACATGATACGAATGTAACTGTTGCGTTACTGCAATGGTTGCAATGTAACGGCGTGTTCTTGCAGAGGGGCGTCGGTGAAGGAATAAAGAAACACAGACTGCAGTGTCTAATGGTAGTGGCATATATTACATATTTACAAAGGTCTTTTATACTAATTAAAATTATAAGTAAAAGGTGGGGAAAGATGTGCTTGGATATTACGTACGTGCAAAAGTTGCTGAACTTATATTATTATAAGTTTGTTGAAATATATTACAAGGTAATTATCGCGGAATTAAAATATGCTATGCGGTGTTCTATGGTCACGTCTCGTACGTGCCATAGATATTCCCCCCTTTAGGGAAAAAATGACGTATATGTCGGAGAAGGTATCCTCGTCGGCAAAAAAGTCAGAATTATTTGTTGCGCAACGAGGAAAAGCTAGCGTGGTAAGATCAATTCATTACTTGGGATGTTTATTCTTCGAACAAAGTACCCTCAAAAGCCCCTCTTTTACATTTATTAGCGATGGACCAGAAGTGGGAATTATTACTCAAAACTAATCAGGCTTTAAGAGAACTCATCTCTTAAAACGCTGAAACCCTACCTAAAGCCGTCGCCACCATCCCCAATAACGGCCCCTTTCCACTCAGCTAATAACCACAGCACGACAGACAAACCACCATCTGAACGTGAGGGTAACTATCAAAAATTTCAAAGAATTAATTGATCAAACAACATCTAAACGTGAGGGTAGTTATCAAAAATATCAAAATATTAATTAATCAAACCAACATCTAAACGTGAGGGTAGTTATCAAAAATATCAAAGTATTAATTTATCATTTACAGTAATCTAAGCGTACAGACAATATTTATTCGATTAGGGAGCAATTGCTATCGCAATCCCTCAATCGAATAGAACGACCTAGACGCGAAGGCATCTACTAGTCGAATGAGTCTCTGGGCAGAGACTGAATTCGTATCGTCGAAACAGCCCTTTTATACTAATATTTTAAGATGGCGCGCAAAATGGTGTACCCGCGCTGTCAAAGTCAAATGTCACTTTGATTAAACTAATTTTAATAAATAAAAGGAAACGGAAGTCGAAACAATACTTTTAAATAATTAATTTAAAATGAAAGGATACGGAAATCAAAACAATACTCTTAATTATTTAATATAAATTAAACGGAAATCAATTGCGCCCACATATACATCAAAAGGGAAGAAAAACTACTACTAATTAACATTGTTGAAAACGAACTGACTTCTTAATCTTGCTGTGGTTAGTTGAGGTAGGGAATGGTCCTGCGATATCACTTTGCTGATGCGAAAAATGCTGTGCAGGCATAAATTTCCCGAGTGGCGATACTGTGTGCCTATGCACTTTTGATAGTTGGCATGGTATGCACGAATCGCACCACTGATTTATTTCTGTGTTCATTTTAGGCCAAATGTAATTTCTTCCGATTAATTTCCTTGTCGTACTTTTGCCAGGATGGCTGAAGTTGTGATAGCTGTCAAAAATAGTTCTTCTAAGTTGCTTCGGAATGTATGGTCGCGTAATTCCAGTAGAAATGTCGCAATAAATCTTGCTATTTGTATTGGGTACTGCTACTCGCGTCATGTATAATGACCTATTTTGTTTGAGTTGCTGTAGCTCGATGTCACCCTCTTGGTATTTTTCTAGCTCAGAATAATCGATAACGGTGGGTAATGTGATAGTTTCCACAACTCGAGATAAGGCGTCAGCCACTACGTTGTGATTCCCGCTTACGTGCTGTATATCGGTGCTAAATTGTGATATAAAATCCAAATATCTTATTCTCCTCGGAGTGTCATCTAGTGACGGCTTCTTGTCAAAGGCGTGCACCAATGGTTTGTGGTCGGTGTAAATCGTAAAAATGCGACCTTCTATCAGTCGTCGGAAATGTTTTACCGCCATATAAATTCCGAGTAGCTCTCGATCATAAGTGGAATACTTGACTTGCGTATCCGATAAGGATTTTGAAAAATATGCAATAGGTATCCATTTTTGCTTGACCTTTTGTTGTAAAACTGCGCCGACGCATTTTAAACTAGCGTCGGTCATTATCGCGATCGGTGCGTTTTCATCAGGAAATGCTATCGTTGCAATGTCACGCAAATCTTGCTTGCATTGTTGAAAAGCACGCTCGGCCTCTGTGTTCCACTTAATCAGCGTATTGTCGTTCTTTCTTGAATTATTTAAAAATATGTTGAGTGGAGCTTGATGCTTGGCGGATTGCTTGATTGCATGTCTGTAAAAGTTGACCATGCCCAGGAAACGACGAAGTTCCTTCACAGTTTTGGGTTTGGGATAATCGATGATTGCTTGAATTTTTTCTTGTGTTGGTTTCATTCCTTGGCTCGTTATATGATAACCAAGAAAATCTAGTTCTCGTTTGGCGAACTGTTCAGCGATTTGTTCATGTTGATTGTAATACCATTTTGTTGCAATCTCTTGAAAACTGTTTCCAGATGTTTGTAGTGTTGTTCCTCGGACTTGCTTGCGATTAATATGTCGTCGACAAAAATGAAAACGTAGTCCAAATCTCGGAATATTGAATCCATGAATCTCTGGAAGGTCTGTCCTGCGTTACGTAAACCGAAAGGCATTTTTAAAAATTCGTATAAACCGATCGGTGAAACGATCGCGGTTTTCTCGGGTTCCGCTACTGGTATAGAATGATAAGCCTTCCGCACGTCGATTTTGCTAAATATGTTTGTCCCGTTTGCGATATATGTAAAATCCAGTAACCTTGGCAACGGGTATCTGTCTGGAACAGTAATCTTGTTAAGGGCGCGGTAGTCACCGCAAGGTCTCATATTATAAATGCGAAAGTTTGTGAGGATGGATGGATGGATGGATGTTTGTTACTCTTTAACGCGACAACGAAAGAACCGATTTTGCTGAAATTTGGCACAGACATAGATTATAGTCTGGAATAGCACATAGGCTACTTTTTATCCCGGAAAAGCAAACAGTTCCTGCGGGATAGCAACGCAATTTTTTACACATTTGTCCTTCAAAATACGCGCAATGGTATTTTAGATTGACGTGGTTTTTTGCACAGGTAAAGTTAAGGGCCAGAAAAATGACAAAGGCTACTTTTTATCCCGGGAAAACAAACGGTTCCTGCGGGATATTAGTGTGCTAGGTACTTTTCACATATTTATCCTCCAATTATGCGCCAACGGAGTTACAGATTAACGTGGTTTTTTGGATAGACATAGTTGATGACTTGAAAAGTGACAAAGGCTACTTTTTATCCCGGGAAAACAAACATTTCCCGCGGGATATTAGTGTGCTACTTTTCACATATTTATCCTTCAATTATGCGCCAACGGAGTTACAGATTGACGTGGTCTTTTGGATAGGCATAGTTAAGGACATGAAAAGTGAAAAGACTACTTTTTATCCCGGGAAAATTAAACAGTTCCCGCGGGAAAAGTGTATGCTACTTTTCACATATTTATCCTTCAATTATGCGCCAAGGGAGTAACATATTGACGTGTTTTTTTGGATAGGCATAGTTGAGTACCTAAAAAGTAACAACAGATACTTTTTATCCCGGGAAAACAAACAATTCCCGCGGAATATTCGTATGCTACTTTTCACATATTTATCCTTAAATTAAGCGCCAACGGAGTTATAGATTGACGTGGTTTTTTTGGATAAGCATAGTTGAGGACCTGAAAAGTGAAAAGGCTACTTTTTATCCCGGGAAAACAAACAGTTCCCGCGGGATATTAGTATGCTACTTTTCACATATTTATCCTTCAATTATGCGCCAATATGCATGCATGCATACATGTATGTATGTATGTATGTATGTATGTAGGAATGTATGTATGTATGTATGTCAGTATGCATGTATGTATGTATGTATGTATGTATGCATGTATGTATGCATGTATGTATGTATGTTTGATTGTATCCTCCTCCTACTAACTATTACTACATTAAATAAATCATATTCTACTTATCCCACTAATATTATTAATGTGAAAGTTTGTGAGGATGGATGTATGGTTAGATGTAGTATAGGGATGGATGGATAAATTGATGTATGGATGAATGGATGTGTGTTCTCTGAGATAGGGGTTGAACTATTTTGACTGTTTTACTCCATTAACTTAGTCAAATTTAAACTATTTTTTATTATTATTTTAATCGACTTCAAAAAAGGAGGAGGATCTCAATTCAACGGAATCTTTTTTATGTATCTTCACCCATTACTCGAAGACGCCTGAACCGATTTGGAAAACTCTTTTTTTGTTTCAAAGGGTAACTATACTTCCCAGGTGGTCCCATTTAACTTTTATCGAAATCAGTCGAGCGGTTTTTAAAAAATCAACAGTAAATTATATGTTTTGTAGTGGCGCGGGCGTTTAAATGTATGTTCTCGGGACAAAAAGTAGCCTGTGTTATTTTCCAGGTCCTCCTTACCTGTGTAAAAAACCACGTCGACTATATGTACTTGCACTTTATATGTGAAATATTATAAATGCGAAGGTGTGTTGGTTTGTCCTTCAAAGACGCTACAACAGAGCTACGGATTGACGTGTTTGTTTACCGCAAAATCAAAGACTCCCCGAGGTATTTTAAAAACTAAATTCACGCAGACGAAGTCGCGGGCATAAGCTAGTCATTAAATAATATAATTTAATACATGCGGCTGAGTGCGGCAGTTAATCACAAGTCAATGATTAATTAATCATAATTTAATGAATGACTCTGAGTGCAGCAGTAAGTATCGTTTCTCTTTCTACAATCGTTGTCACTTGAAGTTTTGGCTATGGCTACACTAGATGGCGCTGCAGCTGATCAAAGAAAAAAGTGTATTGATAATAATATTTCGCGACATTTTGTATTATAAATGTTTTAAATGCTAAAAAACAATACAAAATGCCGCGAAATATTATCAATACACTTCTGTCTTTGATCAGCTGCAGCGCCATCTAGTGTATCCCTAGCCAAAACTTCAAGTGACAACGATCGTAGAACGAGAAACGATACAAAGAAGTGTAACTTGGTTACAGGGGCAGGGCAGATACGATTATGATTGTAACTGCCCTGGCCCTTAATCTTAGAATATTTAAACGCCTAGAAATAATATTATACTTAAACGCAAACAAACAATGCACGACAAAACGGACCCAGTTACTTCGAGGTTCGGAGAGCTGATGGTCGTTGAAGTTTCAAGGTGCTGGAGCGGCGGCGACCAGATATAGCGTAGTGTTGGTAGTAGGTAAGTAATCTAAGTATTTAATACCTATTTTATCAATTCCCATTCCCTTTTAGACTGCGCTCAGACTCAGCCACGACTTGGCAGACGAGGTCACGGTCAAATGCTAACCTTTTATCAATAATAAACAAAAGCATCTGCATTGTAAAGTGTTTATCGATAAAATTATTACATTTATACCAATATCCATTAATTACGATTTATTTTTTTCTGCCTGTTTGATTTTCATTGCGCAACCTCTTGAACGAGTGCCACATAGGTAGTATAGGTACCTATAGTATCTTGGAATTTGGAAACTAACACACGATACTTTTGATCCCGGAAAATTAATGAGTTCTACACGTAATGTTCACAGAAACTAAACTCACGCGGACTTCATCGCGGGCATATTCTGCTAGTACTTTAAAAATAGCTAGGTCCTGTAATACGTTCCTTGATGAAATGTTCCTTGATCAAAACTCTGATTTTTATTTGTTTTATTTACATATACAGGTTAAACTTTTTACATAATACTTACTTAGGTAGGTAAGGTTCTTTTAAAAACATTACTTTAAACTACTCTATAAAGATCCCGAGTGGTTATAAAGATCCCGATCTCACCTAATGGAAAGTGTTGATGCAGTCTAAAATGATAGCGGGCTAGCTTGGAAGGGGGTATGGCAGCTTTAATTAAACCCAAACCGCTTTAATCCGTATCTACACGCCATCGTACCGGTAAATACGCAAGTCAGTCTTACTACTTACCTAAGTTTGCTTGTTTACTTAATTCACACATAAAAATTAAGATGCAATACTTACACAACATTAATAAAATAATAAAAATTATGCAGCAATGTATATTCATCGAAAATATTCGCACTATTTCCATAATGATGATTTTTACAATTTATTAGGAAAAAATTATTACTTAAGAAAATAATTAGGTAGTCTAAGAAACGACGTGACTTATCAACTTGTAAACATATAGTGCAAATAAATTACTTTACTTATAGATATACATATTATTATGTTTGATAAGCAATAATGTTATGTAGGTATATAAATCTTGACTAATATTATATTTTATGTGAAGGTGTGTTTGTTTGTTATAACTATACATGTGTATGAGAAGGGTAGACCCTTCTCTTCAAGCATGCAGGAATACATCGTGAGGAAACCCTCACGATGTATTCCTCCACCGTGAATTGAAGTATAAGTGTACCTTGGCAGGAAATATTAATCCTACTTACCTCTTAACCGTATAGTCCTATCCTATTAATATTATAAATGTGATACTTAGTTTATGAGGGTGGATGTATGGATATATGGATGTCTGTTACTCATTTATGCCACAACAAATGAACCGATTTGGCTGAAAAAGTTTATCTAAAATTACGGATTTCCCGCGGGAATTAAAAACCTTAATCCACGCATTTATAATATATCTCAACGTCATCAGCAAACCATAAATAGCTCACAACTGAGAGCAGGTCTCCTCTCAGAGGAGGGCTATAGGCCGTACTCCACAGTGGCCCAATGCAAATTGGTAGGCTTCACACAGTTTTGAGACCTTTATAGAGAACTCACAGGCGTGCAGATTTTCTACGTAACTCCGAAAAGTCAGAGATGCCTTCCCGGGATCGAACCCGCGACCCCGAATACGAGGACTCCCCGAATATTAGGTTCATATCGACTAGCTTTGGCTTCGTAGGACGTCGTCTCTCTCACAAAGAAAATCACATAGTGACGAAGAGTGTCTCTTAGTAGGGCTCGATGTGTTAAATAAAAAAAGGTTACTAAATAAAGAGTTTATTTATAGAACTGTAGTTACGCATCAATATTCCGCACCCTGTCTTGGCCGTGCTCTGCATCCCTAAGGAACTGGATATCTTCAGTGCTTTTTCTCTTCGCTACCGCCCTCATGCTCTCACGAATCGCTGAACGACGCTGTAAAAAATTAAGATATATTCATCTGAGATCGATTATACACGAGTAAAGCCTTAGTAATGGGTACATACGTATTCTACATGTGAAAGTGTGTTTGTTTGTAGGTTTGCCCTAATCAATCACGCAGCAACGGAACGACGGATCGACGTGATTATTTGCATGGGTAGGTAGGTGTAGTTGAGGACTGCAAAGGCTACCTTATATTCCGGAAAAAGCAAAAGATTCCCGCAGGATTTTTAAGTCCCGGGAAATTCGGCTTGTCTTCAATTCTTACTACAGTTCGATTCAAACTCTAAATAACCACGGATGTTAGCTGCGAGGGTAGGTTCGTGCAGATTCACCGCCTCCCCGCGTGCTTCTGGTACCGAAGAATGAATTCTGCGCATTGAAACGAAGTCCGAGAAGTCATAAAGTTTGAAGTGGACTGTACCTAATATTCAAACCCATAATCAAACACTCTTTTGAGTATGGTATTTTGGTTTGTCCATCGATAACCCAGGAATGCAACAACGGATCAACGTGATTTTTTTGATTGGTATATAAGTAGTTGTGGACTGACATAGATTACTTTTTATCCCGGAAAATAAATAATTCTCGCGGGATTATTTCAAAATTAGCTCCACCCAGAAAAAGTTGGAAATGGGCGGAGCACATAGTCCGAAGAGCTGATGGTCGTTGGGGTCCCAAGGTGTTGGAGTGGCGACCCCGCACCGGGAAACGCAGTGTTGGCAGGCCCCCCACCAGGTGGACCGACGACATCAAACGAGTCGCAGGGAGCCGCTGGATTCAAGCGGCGCAAGAGCGAAGCATGTGGAAGTCCATGCAGGAGACCTTTGTCCAGCAGTGGACGTCTATAGGTTGATAAAGAAGAAGAGAAAGTTTAATATAGGGAAAAGCTAGTAGCTCTACAGTTATAAAATATACTCACAACACTTTGACGATAAACTTCTTTCTTCAACGCCTCTAGTTTATCTTTGTTCTTTCTTTTCAAGAAACCAAACTGAAATAGAAACGATTAAATTAAAAGTTCATCCAGTAGCGTCATTAAAAACTAATTTATAACCAGTGCAGATTGTGGAAAAAACTAAATATTTCAAGTAAATTTTTATTTTATTTGTAAAGTAGCTGCCCAGACAGACTTCGTTCTGTCAAAAGTTAAAAGTAAAAATTAAATTTTTTTTGTTTTTTTTATTATTAAAACCTTCCGTGGACCTTAAGGAACATACAAAAAAATAAATTAACCGAATTGGTCCATCCATTCTTGAGTTATGCGCTTACCAACATTCATTTTTATTTATATAGATAGATAGATAAAAACTAAACTAACAATGCGGAATAAATAAATGAAAATTAACCTAAAGCAACATGTGATTTATATTATAATAGGTACGTGGTATCGAGTTTCATCCATGGCACGTCTTGTAGATGAATTTTCCCATTAGATAGATTGGGGTTTGGCATCAGAAAATGAGCATTCATTCACAATGATAATCCGTACTAATATTATAAATGCGAAAGTGTGTTTGTTTGTTAGTTTAAAGGTTTGTCCTTCCGTCACGCCGCAACAGATAGATAGATAGATAGATTGATAGATAGATAGATATTCTCTATTTGCACCACACAAAAAAAAAATAGACACAAAAGTATGACACAAAAGGCGGCCTTATCGCTTAGTAGCGATCTCTACCAGGCAACCTTAGGAATACACACACATAATAACACACTATAACAGAGCCACGGATCGACGTGATTTTTTGCATGGGTATAGTTGAGGACCTGGAGGACATAGGCTACTTTTTATCCCGGAAAATCTAAAGAGTTCTCGAGGGATTTTAAAAACTAAATGCACGCGAAGGAAGTCACGGGCATGAACTAGTGAACAATAAAATCGTGCGTCATTTATTTTTTTAAAAACAAATTAATTACATTTGGTGACGGTGCAGTGACATCAATGAGGAAAGAAGTAATTTAATATTACATTATTTTTATATCAAAATCCCAATTGGGTTTATCCGTCCACCAGTAGGTAATAGGTATTCGTGTGAGCGCTAGGAAAATTTATAATACAAGCTCTTTAATTTGGTATTTGACTGTTTTTTATTTATTTGAAATAACGTTTTTTAAATATAACACATTGCCATTTTTCTTTTTTAAATATCTCTTTAAAGTTACCTGTTAAAGAGAGCGCTATTGAGGTGTGACGTCAAAACTCAAAAGCTCCATAGACTCTTCATAGAAAATTTCGTTTTAGAAAGAGACAGATATAGTCTTAGTAAAACCGTGGTAAATCATGGTAGTAATTAATAAGTTAATTATATTCTCTGTAGATTGCATCGTACTGACACATATTTATTCTGTCAGTGTACCTACATAAACATCATCATCATCAACAGCAACCTATCAATGGCTCAATACTGAGCGCCGAAGAGCAGGCCTTCCTCTAAGAGATGGCTTATAGGCCGTAGTCCCACCACGCTAGCCCAATGCAAATTGGTAGACTTCACGCACCTATAGAGACATCATAGAGAACTAACAGGCGTGCAGAGTTTCCTCGACCGTTGTTTTCCTTCACCGTTGAAACCATTGCCTTCCAAACCCAAAGCCTTGACCATTCAGTATTTAAATAAATAAACTGAATGTATTTATAATTCAAGATGGCGCCCCCGCGTCATCACATGAGTTCCTTAAATAAACTAATAAAGCTTTAAATTTTTGAAAAAACTAATCATCTTTTGACAAGAATCTAATGTGAGACGTATTTGTATCAATATTGCAGCGTATTTTCGTTACTAAATTAATTATGGAATATGGATTCTTCTATGTCCATACATGGCCTCGAGCCATACATACCTCATAAAGAGAAAAGGCCAGGAGTCCAAAAAGTAGTAATCCAATGATTGAAGCTGTTACTATGACCCACACTGGGACACTCGCTACTTTTAATTTTACTAAAGATTCCTCACTGAAAAAAAAAAGATTCTTTAACGCCTCTCATAAACAAGATTCCGCTGAGAAACTTAGAGAGGATGTGGTGAAAAGAAAATTCCCAGTAGGAAAAGACGACACCCTAGGTATCGTTGGATGGATCAAGAATATTTGGAAGACCAGATAATCATAGAAACTTCTATTTACTTTCCTGTTCATAAAAAGAGAATAGTGATCGTGACTATAGATCTATGGAAGTTCATCGTGTCCAAAAAAATTCTCCATAGAAAAACAATTACTCACGTAAATTGCATGCATCGTTAAAGCGTATAATAAAATCGTTTCCACACTGAAAAGCCATTTTACAGCACTGAATTTAATGAGTACCCTCATGATAGACCAAAAAAGGGTTTTGTAGAAATAGGGGTTTCACATAGTAGAACCTTGTAGGTTTTTAGGTTCTTTTCTATTCCTCATTTACTTACATTAATGACATTCCTTCTCTAGACAAGCACGGGATACATAGTCTTTGCTAATGACACATCACTTTTAATTAAACTTAACTGGGTACCTACCAAAGAATTCCTGAATAAATAAATAATTCTCTAACAAAATGGTCCTTAGAGAAACTTAGAGAGGATGTGATGTGAAAAGAAAATGCCCAGTAGGAAAAGACGACACCCTAGGTATCGCTGGATGGATCAAAAATATTTGGAAGACCAGAATAATAGAAGCTTCTATTTACTTTCCTGTTCATAAAAAGAGAATAGTGATCGTGGCTATAGATCTATGGAGGTTCATCGTTACGTTCCCTCAAATATGGTCGAGCGAAGCAATGGCTGGATCATGCGTCATGCTCGTGAACGGGTGCCGCCGGCGAGAATGGGGCTACTTTCTGTCTGCCCGTCTTTTGACATGAATTGAATTGTACGTTTTGTGGAGATGTCATATTCTATTCTAACAAAGATGCACGGGTTACATCAGATTGGCATCCAGCTGCCCACAGGATAGTATAAAAACTTATTACAATGTAATAGCTACTTATTAATATTGTATTGTAAAATGATTATTTTGAAAAGAGCAACTGCTGAGTTTCTCGCCGGCTCTTCTCAGCAGAATCCGCTTTCCGAACCGGTGGTAGAATCTTGACGTGTCATAAGAGCCACAGGTTGGCCTACATGAAATAAATAATTTTGAGTTTGAGTTTGAGTTTGAGTTTCATCGTGTCCAAAAAAATTCTCCTTAAAAAAACAATTACGTAAATTTCATGCATCGTTAAAGCGTTTAATAAAATCGTTTCCACACTGAAAAGCCATTTTACAGCACTGAATTTAATGAGTACCCTCATGATAGACCAAAAAAAGGGTTTTATAGAAATAGGGGTTTCACAGGGTAGAACCTTGTAGGTGTTTAGGTTCTTTTCTATTCCTCATTTACTTACGTTAATGACATTCCTTCTCTAGACGAGCACGGGATACATAGTCTTTGCTAATGACACATCACTTTTAATTAAACTTAACTGGGTACCTACCAAAGAATTCCTGAATAAATAAATAATTTTCTAACAAAATGGTCCTTATCACTAATTAGACTTATTAATTATAATATTATGTAGGAAAATAACTCACGGTAAAGTTTTGTTGATACCCAAGACCGTGAGAGTTGTTCTAACAGTGATATTAGGCTTTTTCTCGTCTAATTCTGTAAATACAAAGATAATAATTTGTTAAAATACATATTATAATAATAGTCTTTTGATGTCCACTCGGTTTACGTGGGGAGTCACCACTCCAGCACCTTGGGACCCCAACGACCATCAGCTCTTGGAACTATGTGCCCGCCCATTAATACTTCAGTTTCGTGACTCACTGAGCTATGTCGGTGACTTTGGTTTTCTACAGATCTCCTCATTTCTGATTGATGACATCAAACGAGACGCGGCTAGCCGCGCGCTGGATGCAGGCGGCGCAAGACCGAGGCCTAGAAAAGCTCATGCAAAAACATTTGTTCAGCAATGGAACGTCTATCGGTTGGTAAAGAAGAAGAAGAAGAAGAATAGTTTTTTTTAGAAAATATTTATTTATTTATTTAGTACCAGTAATATAAAAATGAAAGAAAGACATAAAGGACGTGCACAAGGACAGCTTATCTCTAAGGAAGAGATTTTTTCCAGAAGGCCTCGAATGTGAGAACAGTGAGAACATGCAGAGGTAGGTAGGTACTAAAGACTAATCTTTAAAAATTAATAAATGGCTACAGATATACAATACATATTATATTAAAATACTAATATATACATAATATTATAATAATTAAGTATACAATTTAAACTACATATATACTTAATAAATAGTAATAACACTATAATAATAATATACTGTACATATACTATAATATATTATATAGAAGAAAAAAATTACCGGGCATATTAAAGATGAAATTAGCGTAGAGAGGAAAGATAATGCTGTTTCAGTTTCGACTTAAAAACAGCAACAGATGGACTGATGCGGATATTCTCAGGAAGAGAATTCCAGAGGAGCGCTGCAGTTACCGCAAACATCTTGCGAAGAAAATTGTGTTGCTGTGGGGCACTTTTAGTACTTGTAATTCGACGCAGGAACGCAGTGGTCTGGCTCGCGGAGGAGCATCCAGAAAATACTCACGTAAATATCCAGGGGACGAAAACTTAAAAATTTTGAATAATAAGGTTAAAATGTGAGAATTCCGGCAAAATCGAATAGAGAATAACTATGTGATAGAGACACGAAAACTAATTCAAGGTGTAAGTAAATCTGAATAAAATTTCGTAGACTTTGTTTAATATCAAAACTATAAGAATCAGAATTGTTTTTTAAAAATCTTTTCTCTTTCTCTCCTGGAACCCATAAAATGCGCGATTTATTGATAATAATTTCTGTAAAAAAAACAGAATAGCTTTTTTTGGCCCGCAAAAATCCTCCAACCATAAACTTGCAACCGGCATCTCATGATACAAATAGCCTAGCAAACAGACTAACACAGCAGTTCAAAATACAATAATAAGTACATATTATAGAAGACAAAAAGCAGTGTTAGCCTAGTGGTTAGTACTGCAGTCTCCTATTCTGGGGTCGCAGGATTCGATCCCGGCAACGCACCTCCGATTTTTCTAAGTTATTTGCGTTTAAGAAATTAAATGTCACAAGCTTCAACGGTGAAGAAAAACATCGTGAGGAAACCTGCACACCTAAGAGTTCTAATGTTCTCAAAGGTATGTGAAGTCTGCCAATTTGCATTGGGCCAACGTGGTGGATCATGGCTACCCCTTCTCTGAGAGGAGCCCTGCGCTCAGTAGTGAGCTGTTGATGGGTTGCTGATGATGATGATTATAGATACAAACTTAAGATTTTTGGGACTATATCCATGGATATTGCGAGTGAAGTTTTCTGTGATTTCGGCAGGTCCCCGATGTTACACAACACCACAATTGTGTTGTTGATTGGCGTTCCGTTGTTTTTGGGACACCCAAAGTAGGAAATCCCTGTGTCGATCTGGTAATAAACAAACGATATTATTTTGGAGATGTCTTAGAATTAAATTGCTATAAAACGCAAATTTTTGAAAATTTTTATCCCTTGTACAAGAGAAGAATTGTGTATGAATTTCTCTAATTCTATTAGGTACCACACGGGGCAACCGAAAAAAAAAATTTTACGCTGACGCAACCAAAGGACACAACCGATCGCATTATCACATTCATTTCAAAAGTTTTTTAAGCTAATCATTTTTTTGCATGCCATAACGTGGTAAAATAGCAGCGACTTTTAAAATATAATGTGATAACATCAACACTATACCTATTCAAGAAAAAAAAGTTTTGAACTTTGAACTTCATAGTTTACTATTAGGTATTTTATGCATTAAGGTGCCGCACACGGAACGACTTGTCGAAATCTTGTTTTGTCGGCGAAGCAAACTGAAATACAAAATGTGGTTTATCTGGATAATATGACTATTGACTAATTGTGAAGTAAGTAAAGCCAACTCACTTTGATGGGCACTTCTGAGTGTACGATGTATGGTATAGATGGTAGGGTGATCTGGACTTGCATACCAATCCAATTTGTGATTCCTTTGTTTTCTATCTGTAAAATTATTTTATCAAATTGTATTGCTTTATCAGTGAAGGAAAACATCTTGAGGAGGTCTTTGTTGCATTCTGTTCAGCCACAGACGTTGCCGTTGTTCGCTGGCCAGGAATACGCATAGAACCTTTGCAAATAGAGAACGAGTTATCTTCGAAAGTGTTATGAAAAAGCTAGATTTAAATTAAGAAGTCAGGGGCGAATCTGCGTGAAGTATGCGTGAATGTCATTTCAATTTTGTATCTCTTTAGGACCGGTCGACTACAAAATTTCTGTAGGTATTTGTGGTCTCCCTCCTCTCCCTGTGTGAATGTGGCCTGGACGAAGGTACTGTTTCCCATATTCTCTTCTCTTGTCCTAAACTTCTTCATCCTCTGTATGATGTTCTTCCGCCCCAAATCCCCCGTCCTTTAAATGTTGAATGTTTGTTAATGTCTGTGTTTAGTCCTCATTGTAAATTTCTTTGTAAATATATTAAATTAATAATATTAAGCTGTAATTATTTATGTAGTATATAATTGAAATTTTGTATGTGACTTATCCTATATTTATTTTTTAAATAATTTGTTTTTAAAAATCCTGCTAAGATGCATCAAAATTGCAAGTTGGAATAATAACCGATACCAGTAATTTTCAAACGTGTCTTCCATCCCACACGTCATTGGCGAAGTAAATCGCACCCTCTGGGTGCACCTGTGCGCCATAACTAAAAATTGAATCGAATTGAAGAGTTTGTCTATGTAGAGAGTTCTATAGACTAATAAGTAACATATCCCATTGTCATTTCAGTATAATTCCGACCGTCGTACCGTTCAAACCGTAACCTATATTTGACCTCTGATCCCATATTGTAAAATTCAAATAGAATAATCCAAGTGCTTCCGGAGTTTTATTTGGATATCAGCAACCTTTGGAAAGTACATCGAAGCACTACACCTTCTTGAATAAGAGTTCTCTTTAATGTTCTCAAAGGAGTGTGAAGTCTACCAATCGGCATTTGGCCAGCGTGGTGATCATGGTCAAATCTCTTCTAAATCAACTGAGTAGTCAACCGATGCGTAGATGAAGGGTTATTGTAAAAGCCGGGATAGTAGTGGTACATTTCACTAGATCATCCCGTGATCCACAATGCATTATTCGAGTTATGGCACTTAAAAAAATCTTAAAAAGTTCTCGAATGTGTGTTTAGTATGGGAAGTACTTACAAAATATAAATGTTCAAAAGGTTTTCGCTCAGTAAGAAGAACATCAGGGGTGACATCAACATCGCCTTCAGGATTTGTCTGTCTGTTGAATAATAATAGGTAATTTTTGGAGTTTACTCCTTAAGAATCGATTTTAGCAGCCCGGTACGAGAAAAATCCGGGCAGTAAAATCAATTTATCAATGACCTCGTTACGTTTTTCTGTCACGTTTTTCACAACGTTGAAATTTCTACCCTAACGTTGAGTAAATAGGGTTGGTTTTCGCTTGAGTTGTCGAATGCCCGCGGTCACGTTTTTCGCAACGATGCAAATTTCTGCCCTAACGTTGAGTAAACAGGGTTGGCTTTCGTTCACATGTTGTTGTCACAGTTGCTATTCGAAATGGTTTACACATGAGCCGAAAGATGGCGCTGATCTACATGTGAACGAAAGCCAACCCTGTTTACTCAACGTTGGGGTGGAGATTTGCATCGTTGTGAAAGGCGTAGCGCGGGCATTCGACAACTCAAGCGAAGACCAACCTTATTTACTCAACGTTAGGGTAGAAATTTCAACGTTGAGTATACAGTAAACTCCATTCGTGCGTCGTAGCTGACACACACAATTTTTTTTTTATGTTAATTATGTTAAATTCACATCAATTTCGACTTCTCAGCTAAACAAGTACCTACAATCAGTGCGACACATCTCTTTGCTCTTTTGCTGAGAATGCCTTACTGGCTCTTTTACTATAAAGCTGAGATCTATAGATGGTACTCCCAATCAGCTCAGACTGAAGACTGACAATTTAATAGTAACTTTTAATTATTTTAAGATAATTTTGAATTTGAATATTGAACCTTAATGTAGAATACGCATATTGTATTCTACATGTAGATAACACACAAACAAATATATTGCTCTCACTACACTCTGCTCACGTGCTGCTCTGTCCGCGATCTAAGCACGACTGCCCCCACCATACAGTGGTGCCTGTATTTATGTGTTTCGCTTCCACCCGCTTCTACCCGCTACTTGCTGCTATATAATATGCCTATACACTACACTTTATGTACTTACCCTGTGATGACAACATTTTCGGTATCGCCTTTCAGGTAATATTTATCCACAAGCTCGAAATCACCTTGTTCTTGTTTGCTACAGTCATTGTACAACACTTCCACATAATATTCTTCCGTGCTTTTTATGTTTTCACGTGGTTCCAATGTTATATTACCTATGACCTGAAAATTAAAAATTAAAAAATGCCTGCTGACTACGGCAAATCTAAAATTATACTTTAAACACTCGCTGTTTGTATGTATATTTATATTAACATAATTATGCTCCACTATAGCGCTTAAACTACTGAGCCGATTTTGGTGTCAGGTGTCAACCGATTCGTTATTAATTATATTATGGTCCGGGTGACACAAGCTACATTTCATACGAATAAAATCATTATGACTGATGCTACATCCAATTTTCCGTAGTTGGGCTTTAAACATTATTTTGGTTTTGCCCAAGAAAAACCAAGGGTGACTGTCACAATCACATGCAAAAGGCAGAGAATAGAATACAATAGAATACAATAGAATGGAATAGAATGGAATAGAATGGAATAGAATGGAATAGAATGGAATAGAATGGAAAAGAATGGAATAGAATGGAATAGAATGGAATAGAATGGAATAGAATGGAATAGAATGGAATAGAATAGAATATGATAGGATAGAATAGAAATATTTTTTATTCAAATAAACTTTTTACAAGCGCTTTTGAATCGTCTGGTTCGGAATGCCCTCCCTGCCGAGAAGAACCAGCAAGAAACTCGGTGGTTGCTCTTTTCAAAACAAGTTTACAATACAATAATATATGCAGTGTTTCCACAATGAGGGAAGTTCCAAAAATGCATACCGACTAACCGTTCTATAGAACTTAGTAGAAAATGTATTCTCACCCACTCCTCATTCTTGCGAATATTATGTTTGTCTTTGCACTTGAGGATGTCGGTGCCCGCCGGCATGGTGCAGTCGGGGGGGTACCGAGTGACCAAGGCGCCTCGCACGCTCAGCTCCACGCATGCGCCGTACGCTGTGTCACCGGTGTTTGATACGCTGACCGAAATTTGCTCAGACGTTGACGAACCAACGATGTAATATGGTTTTCTGTTACAAGACTTAAAATGAAACAAGTGTAAATCAAAATTTTTATTTTTAAATGCAAGCTTTTAGTAGCTACATCATTAGACTCTGGATATCATCTAGGATCAGAGTACTTGTTATGACGAATCAAACGAGCCCAAACTCGATAGGGTTACGTCGTTTAATTACAGAGTTCCGATAGCCATCTTCCGTCTCCATCATCAGATCAGCTCCATTTTTTTTATTCGATGACAAGATAGTCCTTGACTGCGATCTCACCTGATGGTAAGTGACGATGCAGTCTAAGATGGTAGCGGACTAACTTGGAAGGGGTATGGCAGTGAAAATTCAACCCATACCCCTAATCGGTTTCTACACGCCATCGTGTCGGAACGCTTAAATCGCTTGGCGGCACGTTTTTGACGGTAGGGTGGTAACTAGCCACGGCCAACGAAAGCCTCCCACCAGACCAATATATTATGTCAAAATAATATTGCACTGTCATCCGATTTACACATCATGCAAAATTTCAGCTCAATCAGAAACCGGGAAGTGGGTCTAATTCATCTTGCAAGATTTGACCCAAACAAACATTGCAAGTTAAATAAAAGCTTGTAATAGTAAAAAAATAAAAACAAAAACTACGAACAATTTATTTCTATGCTCTGCCGTGATAAATAAGTACCTAAAGTAAAATTTAAAAAAACCGGCCAAGTGCGAGTCGGACTCGCGCACCGAGGGTTCCGTACTCCAAAAGTAAAAGTAAAACGATAATAATAAATTAATTTGCTTATTTATCGTTAACTTTGTTTGTAGAGGTTTATTGTTAATATAAAAAAAACTATGCTAGTTAGAGCATTGGTTTTATTTTTCCTGTAAAATATACATACACCTCTATTGACCATAATTATTTCAGATTTTTCGATTGGTAAACTTCGGAGATAAGGGGGGGGGGGGGGAACTAAACAAAAAACTGTTTTAGAATGCACAAGTAAAGGCCTTTCATATGATACCCCACTCGGTATAGTTATCTTAGTTTGAAATTTCAAACCCCCGATTTTCCCCCTTTTTTAATCAAACTAAAATAATTTTCGCGTTGCTTTTATTTTTCCTGTAAAATATACATAAACTTCTATTGACCATAATTATTTCAGATTTTTCGATTGGTAAACTTCGGAGATAAGGGGGGGGGGGGAACGGTATTTTTTTCGACATTTTGGCCGATTACTCAAAAACTATTATATATAGAAATAAATAAAAAACTGTTTTAGAATGTACAAGTAGAGGCCTTTCATATGATACCCCACTCGGTATAGTTATTTTACTTTGAAATTTCAAACCCCCGATTTTCCCCCTTTTTTAATAAAACTAAAAATAATTTTCGATTTTTCTTTATTCCAATGATGTTGGGCCACTATTATACACAACTATGCCAAATTTCATGTCGATAGCTTTAATAGTTACTGAAATAATCGACTGTGACAGACGGACGGACGGACGGACGGACGGACGGACGGACGGACGGAGAAAGTCTCACCATAAGGGTTCCATTTTTACCATTTTGGTACGGAACCCTAAAAATCGGTCGGTTGTAAAATAGTAACATAGGAGAAATTTAAAACGAGCTCATGCTCGTGCTCGACCCTTTGTGGCCATAAAAAAATTAAAATCTAGACCAGAAACCGATTCACAGCAGCGTGCCCAGGCTTTGTTCCTATGTCAGTCGGAAATGATCCTTGTTGCATGAACATAATATCTTACTATAATACTATAATATTACAAATGCGAAAGTGTGTATGTTTTGTTGGTTTTTCCTTCAATCACGCTGCAAAAGAGCTATGGATCGATATGATTTTTTGCATGGGTGTAGTTTAGGTCCTGGATCACTCTCCACATAAGCTACATTATTATCTAATTAATCAACAAACAAAGTCGCGGGCATCAGCTAATTTAATCATCATCATTAGCAACCCATCAACGATTCACTACTGAACGCAGGTCTTAGGGTTATAGGACATAGTCCACTACGCTGGCCCATTACACAGAACATTATAGAGAACTCTCAGATGTGCAAGTTTCCTCACGATGCTTTCCTTCACCGGTAGAGTAGTTGCTGATTTAATAATAATCAACAATTAAATATAATTTATCTATTTTTTTGATGATTGATGACGATTTATAATGGTCTGACAAATTTTTAGGGTTTCGAAAAAAAATGAAACCGAAACCAACTTACGGCATGGTAGAATTAATGGTCACATTGAGCACCGGCTCACAAATTTTTCCATCGCATGTCGAGTATTCGTTGCCTGAGTAGGACAGACGACTGCGTTCACTGAGCAGCACGGTCGAATTGTCGTGGATCATTGTTGCATTTATTTCGTACGATATTAGGAGGGGGCTGACTTCCTGAAAATTTAATAACATGTCTATATGAATTTCTGCTTGTCAGTCTGGTTTAAACTCAAAAACGGCTCGACAGATTTGTTTTTTTTTTTGTTTTGTTCGCCTTAATACAGGTGTAAAAAAAAAGAATACGAAAAACTCAAAAGATCAGCTGGAAAATCGAAAAAATCCAAATTGGCAATTTTTAGGAATTCTCACTTCGGATTACTTTTAATAGATAAATCTAGTCAAATAATAAAGATGATACCGAATAGGCTATTAAATCAATTAATATTAGGATGGTTTTTTTTTGCTTAAAAACTATTTATATTAATTAGCCATGCCAATTATGTATCCTGTAGCCCTGCTGAACTTGACCAATATTCCTCTCTCCCCTCGAAATAAACGTACTTAAAGCTTGTGTTAGGAACTAGGATTAGGTATTATAATAGTGCAACGGATCGAATAGTAAATCGTCAATTTGCCGGGTTGCCTAATGTTGATTACAATCAAACTACTACAATTAATGGCGGTAGGTTTGGTTGGTTAAAACTGCCATATCCCCTCCCAAGTTAAAATCCCTCCCAAGTTAAACCGTTACCAACTTAGACCGTATCTTCATTTATAATCAGTCGAGACTATCTTGGATGAATTAAAAAAAAACGTTCATACTTACATTATTTAGGCAAGTTGCTTTTATGGAATTATTACATAATGGACTAGTTCTTCCTCTTATTTTTACGAAGTAGACATATTCGTCTTTACCTGTGTCTAATTTACAATGGTGATCTGTTATCTTAATAGTTATTTCTAAATCTGGAATTAATAAAACATTCATCTACATAAGTAGGTAAATAAATAACACCGTTATAATACACAAATCTATATTAGGTCAAATTATTGAAAGAGCCTTCTGTAAGACACTAGAATATTACTTATAGAAGTACATAAAGAAAACTGGTTTTTATACAAACAACTACTTACCAAAAAGTAGCCTAAGTCTGCTAACTTACGGAAAAAGGTCGTATTGACATCTTTAAACAAGTTTATACAATTTCGGCAGATTATTTATTAGCAGTAGCTTGAGACACTGGAGCTTAAAAGTAGCCTTATCCAATGTCTTAGGATCATTGCGTAAAGTTAAATGTGTTGCAATTTAACCTGTCAGTTAGAGATTTATGTATTCGTGCATCGATAATGGAATGGATGATGTTATTTGTAATATGCATACCTGTCTTAACTTCAACCGGCTTCTTGGGATATTCAACATGGACACACGATTTTATTTCAAGCTTTACATTTTTAGTCGTATCTGTCTGCAAGTGAACATTATTGTTACATTTTAGGTTAAACACTGGGATTATGTGCACAAAAATAATAAATAATATGGGGTCACTCAAAAAGCTTGACGATTATAAGGAAATGAGTTTTCAGGCAAGACCGACATTGACAAGTATTAGTTTCGCGTGCTCTTCTATACCTACCTAGACTGTGTATACAATGTCTAAATGTTACATTTAGACATTGTGGGGCTGAGCGTACGCTTATATAATATGATTCCGAAGGAATTGCTAGATTTGCCACTGCACAAATTTAAGCAATGCGTAAAAACTCACTTACTGAGTCGCGGTTATTACAAAGTTAATGACTTTCTTAATGACAAAGTTGCATGGGATCTTAAAATGAGTATTTGAATATTAGTATTCAATTCGATGCCTTAACGTGGGTAACCTAAGTATGTCACGCTCTCTTTAAACATCTGTGGTGGTGTCGTGTGTGTGTCTTAAATATGGTCGAGCGAAGCAAGCAACGGCTGGATCATGCGTCATGCTCGTGAAAGGGTTCCGCCGGCGGGAATGGGGCTACTTTGTGCCACAGTAGCCACAGGTTGGCCTACGTGAAATAAATAATTTTGAATTTGAATTTTTGAATACATAAAAGTACAAGAGTCGGAATGTCTCCACAATGAAAGGTTCTAGGTATCTGTAAATATCGCTGCATCTGTAACGATTGGGTATTTGACTGTAGTCAAAATGTTGATATATTCATTATTTATAATCGAAAATGTAACATGTATAACATTTTTAAAAACAGAAAATAAATCGGTCAAATCGGTCAAAAAAATAAGTTATAGAGCTTTAAAGTTTCCTGTTAAGGCAGAAAGAGCGCTACTAAAGTGTGATGTCACAAACCAGCATACATGCTCCATAAAAAATTTCGTTTTAGAAAGAGACAGATACAGTCACAGTAAAACAGCTTATTATTCCGAGACTAGTAAAGATATTTTAAAAAGAGAAATGTCATTGTGTTATAATAAAAACGTTATTAAAAATTTTATATTAAATAAATAAAAAAATATCAGTCAAATACTCAATTGCAACTGTTTTAACATTTAACTCATTTTAAAGTAGATCTTCATATATATTAGATCTTCACTTTAAAGTAGGTGAGAAAGTGCTACAATACTGGGCCCACGATCCACATAATGTTGCCCATTGTTCTTTAAATCTTAAAATTTAACTTATAGCATTAAAGGCCTAATCTAATAGCTTCAGAAATCAAGACGGCGTGGCATAGTGCCAAGAATACTGGCTTCACTGGCACGTTGAAGAAGTTGACTAGATGACAATTAATTAGGTGCGGTGAAATTACATTTTTTCTCAGGTTCTCCAGGGCAAATGAAACAATTATTAAGATCATTGAGGGGTGAAAGTGACCGATTACATACGAGGGTGTAGTTTGAGGCTCGAGGCGTAGCCGAAGGGCCCGGTCCCCAACGACGTTATATGCATTCTACCGCTCCCGTAAGAAAAATATCTTTAAATTCTCACAGTTTGGTATTGTATAGAACGGTTATGACTATCATGATCATCACATTCATCTCAAGCCATCGCCGGTCCTCTACTTAAAGAGTTAAGGCAATAGTCTCACGTGACCAAGTGTGGATTGGCTTCACACCTTTGAAAACATTGTGGAGAACTCTCAGGCGTGTAGGTTTCCTTATGTTATCCTTCACATAGCAAGTCATCATTAATAGAACTAGGTAGATTTGCAACGTTAAAATTTTCGAAACTAGGTTATACCTATTAGAAAGTAAGAGTAAGGATAGCAGTTCTATAAACTGTATTTATGATAGCAAACATATTTTTACCTTGTTAATAGTAATTACTGAGCCATTTAAATTCACGGTAATAGACGCCAAGCTTTTGAATACAACGACATTGTTGGTTCCGAGTGCACCAACTGCCAATCCTGTAAAAACTTAGATCATAAAACTTAAATACAAGTAATATCGAATTTTGGCTGAGATGGCACTCTCACTGAGCGCAGACTCAAGACTGAGTTAAAACGAGACAGATATATGTCAGGCATCTTTATGTCTCATTTTAACTCTATCATGAGTCCTGAGCAGAGCCAGTGTACGATCGATCAAGGGGCTAATATTTCGATACATTTTGCGTTTCACAATATAGTTCTCACAGTCTCAATAGCCCGACGGTTAAGGTTGCGGACTGAAAACTGAAAGGTCGCTGGTTCCAACTTCGATTCCCACCTGATATAGTTCTTGTAATTCACGAGGGCGACTGACTTATGGTTGTGTGTGTGTCGTATCTGTATAAGTGTGAGCGAGCGCAATGCTCGCGCCTGCCCGCTCCCACCTAGGCTTTGACAGGCACGCACACTTACGCAATGTGCATGTACACGAAGTAACCACAAGTGAAGCTCACTCGCCTTCGTGAATTGCAACAACTGTACCGATATCTGGCTATTTATAGTCTTAAGTTAAGAATAACTACTCTATACAAAAATAGTGTCTACTTACCATTGCTCTCATTTTTACTATGTAAAACTGCTAAGCTGAATCCAAAAGAGGACACCCCTGCTGGTGTAATCCTTTGCTTTATTTTACCTTCTAAAATACCAACACCAGAGTAAATATACACCGCACCTTTACCATCATCTTCATATGGAGCTGCGATTGCTATTTCTGAAAATAATTTTTTTATCCCCTCTGTTTCCATCACAATAATTAGGTTAGCGATTACGATAAACTAGCTGATGCCCGCGACTTCGTCCACGTGGTTTTAGTTTTTAAAATCCCTCGGGAACACTTTGATTGTCCGGGATGGACGATGAAACGAATGCGCCACGCTAGCCAAAATTTTAATTTGTAGATCCAGGCACAGAATATAATAAATAGTACTTGGTACAGGTACGTTGAAGTCGGGCTAGTGTTGCAGTTCCATAGTTCTATTGAGGCCCGCCCGACTTCAACATACGTGTACAAACAGAAATTATTTAATACTTTTCAGATAACTACAAAAAGAGGAGGTTCTCAATTGAGAACAATTTCTTCAAATCTTCACCAAATTTAAATGGGACTTACCTGCAGATACGTCCTTTCAAATAAAAAAAAATTAAGTGGCACTCGGGGACTGCCGCGGTAAAGCTATTGCATAGCATTTTTTATCAACTTATGCAATTATAATATTTATGCAATATTTTTATTTTTTTGCATAATAAAAATTATGCAAAAAAAAAATTAAAAAACAAACAAACAAGAAAAGCGCACTGTCACTACTTCACGAGTGAGATTTGAACCTGCGACATCATACACCATACGGTAAAGAAAGCGGCCGCTCGCCCACTGCGCCAAACAGAGCTATTCCTCCTCTAGCTCGCTAGAGCTAGAACCTCTAAAATGTTGAACGCTTTCTGAACGTCGGTGTTAGGTTTATTTTCGTTACGGAATTTCTTGATTCGGTCGCCGCGCTCAAACTGTTTGTCCTAGTTCAAAGCCCGCGATAAAAGCTATGCAATGGCTTAAAAAAATATACTGAAATCGGTTATGATTTGAGGGAGTTATGGAGTAACATCGCCAAAAACAAAAATCCGCGTCGAATTGAGAACCTCCTCTTTTTGTATTTTTTGAAGTCGGTTAAAAATATATTTAATGTGCTGAATTCGTGCTGTTACAGTTTTAATATACCCAGCGAACTTCGTACCGCAACTACTTATAAATGAAAAATTAGTTAAATAAACATTTTCCAGTGGACCAAATTGTGAATCTAAACCATCCTCGAATATCCTTGAACTCACACAAAAAATTTCATCAAAATCTATCCACCCGTCTAGGAGTTCAGTGACATACACACGCACACAAGAAATATATATATTAAGATAATATTATAGATTCTTAGAAATCTTAATAACGAGGCAAAAGATTTCTATGATTATATTACTAGCTGATGCCCGCGACTTCGTCTACATGGATTTAGTTTTAAAAATCACGCGGGGACTCTTTGATTTTCCGGGATAAAAGGAATCTTATGTCACTCTCCAGGTCCTAAACTGTACCAATGCAAAAAATCACGTTGATTTGTAGTTCTGTTGCGGTGTGATTGAAGGACAAACCAATCGAACCAACAAACCAAAAAACAAAAATTGATGTGCCAGCTTATTTGGGCCATACATTCGTTTGTGGCACAACCTATTTCAATTTTCAATAAGGTTTAAAAACTAGCCAGTCATCTGTCTGCGAGAACGTTTTCTTCTTCTTCTTCTTTATCAACCTATAGACTCCACTGCTGGACAAAGGTCTCCTGCATGGAATTCCACAGGCTTCGGTCTTGCGCCGCTTGAATCCAGCGGCTCCCTGCGACTCGTTTGATGTCGTCGGTCCACCTGGTTGGGGGTCTGCCAACACTGCGTTTCCCGGTGCGGGGTCGCCACTCCAACACCTTGGGACCCCAACGACCATCAGCTCTTCGAACTATGTGCCCCGCCCATTTCCACTTCAGTTTCGCGACACGCTGAGCTATGTCGGTGACTTTGGTTCTCCTACGAATCTCCTCATTTCTGATTTGATCTCGCAGGGAAATACCGAGCATAGCTCTCTCCATCGCTCGCTGAGTGACCCTGAGCCTACTTATGAGGCCCATAGTTAGCGACCATGTCTCGGATCCGCAAGTCATCACTGACAACACGCACTGTTCGAAGACTTTAGTCTTCAGGCACTGAGGGATTTCGGACGAGAAGACATCTCGGAGCTTCCCGAACGCTGCCCAGCCGAGTTGGATTCGGCGGTTAATCTCTTTCTCGAAATTGGACCTACCTAGCTGAAAGAGAACGTTTTACGTAGTCGCAAATCCTAGTTCCATGGTTTTGATTGTGGAAACGAGAAACAATAAATAGCTGTGCGGACTGATGCGCGCATTCAATTCATTATCAGACACCATTTAGGCTGACCGCTGTCGAAATTCTCGTTTAACCTTTTGTTTTGATACTAGTAATTATTTTATTGTAGAACAAGTGAAACCCTTCCACGGTATTTTATTGCTGCTAGGAAGCAATTCATTATACCGAGGCTGCTAGGACGTTCAAGCATTTCAATCGCTTGTGCAACTGTGCCACACCACTTTAATTAAAGACATATTCCTCGCAATTGCCATTGGTGACTAGAAATTTTTGTATGTCCGTCTGTTTATCCAGGCTTATCTTTGGTAGAGCTAAACGGGTAAGACGAGACTTTCACAGATAGGTAGAGATATGTACTCGTAGGTGTAAGAAACCATGCAGGCTACTCTTTCTATTGTCAGTCAAAGGGTTTCTCGGAGTTTTGAATAAAAAACTTGAGAGGTGTCAAGGGACACCCGGATGGAACGTAGTTCCTTTCGATTACATTGTGTTCGGTATTTTCGCGATACAACATTGCGTCTCCGTAGCCTAGTGGCTCCGGCAGTCGCCTAATAGTTCACAGTCGATGGTTCGAATCCCAGCTCGACAGACCAAATTTTCCATTTTCAATTTTATTTTAAACAATTTCTACATGTGGAACCTTTCCCTAATTTTTTAAGTTATAAAAAATTAGGGAAAAATTTAAGTTATAAAAAATAATAAGTAATAATATATGTATAATTTTAAGTTATAAAAAATTAGGGAAAAATTCCACATGTAGAAATTATTTAAAATAAAATTGAAAATAGAAAATTCAGTCTGTCGAGCTGGGATTCGAACCATCGACTGTGAACTATTAGGTGACTGCCGGAGCCACTGGGCCGTGTAGTATCGCGAAAATACCGATCACAATGCAAAATTCACATTCAACAAAAAAGTGTCGGTTTCAAAAATGTGTCGAGTGTCGGTTCCTTAATTTTTTCCGTCTAGCCCCCTTCCGTACCGCGCGATAAGGAACTACGTTCCAAAAACCAAAACCAACGCGCCGACATCTAGTTAGTTATGTGTAGTATACCAACCATCATTATCATCGTCGTCCAGGTCGCCAAGATTAACAATACTGTGTCCAAACAATCCACCGCTTGTTGTACCTTTTACCACCTTCTTCATTTTCATACGCTGAAAATATATTTCTATGAATTTTCAACCTTAAACATAGTATTCCTATCTACTTCAACCTATTTATTCAAGAACCAAAAATTAAGTGGTACTCGGGGACTGCCGCGGTAAAGCTATTGCATAGCATTTTTTATCAACTTATGCAATTATAAAATTTATGCAATTATTTTTTTTTGCATAATAAAAATTATGCAAAAAACTAATTAAAAAACAAACAAACAAGAAAAGCGCACAGTCACTACTTCGCGAGTGAGATTCGAAACTGAGACACCGTAAAGAAAGCGGCCGCTCGCCCACTGCGCCAAACAGAGCTACTTGTGAATCTCTTAAATGTTGAACGCCTACTGAACGAGGTTTATATTCTTTAAAAAAAAATAGGTACGTTTAATCGCCATTTTTTATTTGACGGACATGGTTTATATTATAAAAAAAATATAGGTACGTTTATCGCCATTTTTTAATTGACAGACATGTAGAAATATAAATTAGGTTGAAAGGTTAGAGACCTGACTTTACTTTCTCTACATATTTCTGAGTCTCTCCGTGACTCTTGTATGTGTTTGCAAGTCTGCAAGTTTGCAAGGCTCCTCCGACCCCCTTCTGCTAACACGTGCATACTTAACTTAGGTATATTGACCAAATGGAACCTAAGTGCCCGGCCTGCGGCCGGGCACCTGCTGTTCATGTCGGACCCCAACCTAACCTAACTAGATTTTGGCAAACATAGTACTTGTTAGGCAAGATTCGGTGATCAGGTGCTTGGGAATTGCGTGAGCTGATGATCTGCAAACGCCGGAACAGATCTTCATAAATTATAGCTAAGATCGATCTCGATCACGTCAGCTTTCAAACAGGAAAAACGCATCAAAACACGCCTCCTTTTTTATCGGGGCTTAAAAACGAATAACCAGTTGTGCAAATGAAAGAAAATGTATACTTCTATAATCATTTTACTAGATTATTCTAGTCAGATAGCTATACTACTAGATCGCGTTCGTATTATAGCTATATTCCTAGTAAGATAGCTATGAATCGCTGTCGTATAGCCATCGTCCGGCATATCTATCTAATAATCTTTAAACAATTCTTGTATATATATATATATATATATATATATATATATATATATATATATATATATATATATATATATATATATATATATATAATCTGAATCTTGGAAACGGCTCCAACGATTTTCATGAAATTTGGTATGCAGGGGGTTTCGGGGGCGATAAATCGATCTAGCTAGGTTTCATTTTTTGAAAAGGTCGTTTTATCCGTGTTTTCAGGCAATGAAAAACCCCTTACAATATCATTAGAATACGAAGGTAAATTTCGCCGTCATCTATGAATTTCCGATGGCTCGGAAGTCGGGCGGTCCCGAAACCAGGAGACCCCGGTTCGAGTCCAGACGATTATATTTTCCCCTATGATTTTATTATTATTATTATTATTTTTTTTTTTTTTTTTAATAAGTAATTTCCAAAAACCACGATTACCAAAAAATAAATAAATAACCGAGCAAAGCTCGGTCACCCAGATATTAGCTATAAACCTAGGTTTATAGCTATAACACGGCTTCAACTGTCTTACAGCGACATATTCATTTATTGATAGCATGAAAGTACATACATTTGTTCCAATGGAGTCGGCGGCATAAATGTACACAGCTCCCACATTGTGGGTGCTCACGTGCTCGGCGTACGCCGGTGCCCCCACGAGCAAAGCGGGGACGCGCAACTTGGCAGAGCAGAGCGCTGCGCCGAACATCGAACCCACGTTACCTTCATCCAAGATAGCTCCGATGTTTTCACGTTTGGTGTTGAACAAATATACCTGAAAAAAGCAAGCTTTGTGTTGAAGACATGAATCTGAAAATGGGATGGGTTTAGTTGAAGAAATAATATAATTAACTGAAAATGGTAAGTTTTTTTTTTTTTATTTGAGTTGAAGAAATATACATGAAAATGTTAGGTTAAAAATTTTAGGCTGGAGGGTGACTTGTAACATATTGGTGTAATGTATCGAGTTTTCGTGTGTTAACTCAAACCAAATAACTGACTTGTAACTCTGACTCTCTGAATCTGACTCTGACTTGCTCCACTCGACTGTCGGTTTTTTCGCGAATTCCCTTTGACTATGCAAGCGATCTTTGTCCAGCATTGACTACCGGTTGATAAAGAAGAATAAAATAGAATAGAAACACGTTTTATTCAATTAAACTTTTACAAGCGCTTTCAAATAGTCAAATAAATCTACCATTGGTTCGGAATGCCCTTTCTACCAAGAAGAACCAGCAAGAAACTCGGTGTTTGCACTTTTTTCAATACAGTTTATAATAATTATGTACTATGCTATGTATGCAGTGTTTCCACAAGTTCCAAAAATGCATACTTAGAATTGAACACAAATGTTAAGATGGGCAGACAGAAAGTAGCCCAATTCCCGCCCGTGGCAACCGTTCACGAGCACGGCGCATAATCCAGCAGTTCGCGTTGCTTCGCTCAACCATATATTTTGAGAGAACGTAACAACCCACATCACACCACACCACCACAGAAATGTTTAAAGAGTGCGTGACATACTTAGGCTACCTATGTTAAGGCATCGAATTGAATACTTATATTCAAATACTCATTTTAAGATATGACGACACAAATAAACTGGAAACACTGTAGAATAGAATTATATTGTTTTTATAAAGGTTAGTTATTACTGTCTCATGAATCGCTGGAGCGAGTTATATCCACGCTTTTTTGTCATTTATAATTATAATCTTCAATTGTATGAGCTTTTTTCATGAGAATAGTTTTAATAGATTTCTTAAACTTGTGTATGTAAAGGCAAGTCTAAGATCGACTGTGGAATTTTATTACAGAACGTCACGCCCATTCCCACAAATGTCTTTCGGACTTTCTTGAGGCGTAGTCGAGGAATCACGAACCCATTTGGATTACTTATTTGCCTGCCACGTAAATCACCCAGTTTTTTTTTGAAGAATAATAATATTAAAATTAAAATTACCTTCCCATATCCTCTATCACCAAACGTCGTGCTTATTGCATAAACTGTTTGGCCAGAAAAGAAATTGCCACTTGCTAAACTGTAACCTGAAATGAATTGAAGTGATATAAGGCCCAAAGCACACAAGATGATTAATAAAACTCACTGAAGTTTTGTAAGCACTGTTGTTTTTTGTGAGCATTCAGATTTTACTTTTGAACATTAGGTATCTCAAACATTGAATTTTCCTCTCCTTTAATAATAATGACAGAATTCATGCGTGGTATGATTCTACACTAGCGAGAATTTTAGATATATGCATATATTTAAGGAATAAAATTTTTTTTTTATTCGATGACAAGATAATCCTTGACTGCGATCTCACCTGATGGTAAGTGACGATGCAGTCTAAGATGGTAGCGGACTAACTTGGAAGGGGTATGGCAGTGAAAATTCAACCCATACCCTTAATCGGTTTCTACACGCCATCGTGCCGGAACGCTAAATCGCTTAGCGGTACGTCTTTGACGGTAGGGTGGTAACTAGCCACGGCCGACGAAAGCCTCCCACCAGACCAGACCAGAGACAATTCAGAAATTATAAATTCCCAAATGGACCCCGCCGGGAATCGAACCCGAGACCTCCCAGTTATAAGACCACAGCACTCACCACTGCGTCGTCAAAATTAGTTAAAACTTACCGAAATTATATTTGACAGGGTTGTCGCCACTTATTTGGTTAATTAATTTGGGTGTGCGTCCAATTTTCAATGCGTCCGTATACAGAGACACTCGGCCTGGAATAAAATTATACATAAGAAAAATTTTTAATTCAATTAGGTACTTTAGAACTAGTACAATTGGTTGAAAAGGTAATAAAAGCCTAAAGGTTAATGTGCGGACTAAAAACTTGTAGGTCGCTTATATTATTGCAATTTTCTTAAGAATCTCTAATTTTTTTGACAATAAATTATAGCGTATGTTACTTCTTGATAACTTAGCTTTCTATTGGTGAAAAAATGATTAAAATCGGTCCAGTAGTTACAGAGCCTATTCGGTACAAACAAACAAGTAAACAAACAAATCTTTCCTCTTTATAATATCTATTAGTATCTATTAGAAGTATAGATGAAAACAACTCGTCTTGACAACGAAGGTCAACCAGGTGAAAATCTCTGCCTAGCGAAGAAGCGACCAGAATGAGGTGTGATGCGAAGGCCACAAAGGCATAACACAACTATTGGTATTGGTCATGCATTTTTGTCAACACTATTTTTGTTCAACCTGTTTTGCTGTCGCTGTCTCTTTGATAAACAGCAAGCAGCTTATAAAACAGAGTAAATGAAATGCTCATGCATAATTTTTCTATTCATAGAATCCTAGAAATGTAGATACAAACTTACCTGTGTGCATGGCAGCTCCTCCGATGAGTACATCTCTCTGATTGGGAGCCACGAGGATACTCCAACCGAACGAGTCCATCTTCTCTCCTAACAACATTACATTAATAAAAAACTTTTCTATTCTATCAACATAATATATTATGACATAGAATAGAGAAGAGTCAGCCAGTGGCACCAGCATGTGGGTACCGGAGACCAATATGCCCTGTGCCTACAAATTCAAATTTCTTTATTTCACGTAGGCTAACCTGTGGCTCTTATGACACGTCATGAATCTACCACCGGTTCGGAAAGCGGATTCTGCTGAGAAGAGCCGGCAAGAAACTCAGCAGTTGCTGTTTTCAAAATAATCATTTTACAATATTATACAGCTATTACATTGTAATAAGTTTTTTACACTGTTTTGTGGGCAGCAGGATGCCATGCCGATTTAAACCATGCAACTTTGTTAGAATAGAATAGAATATATTTCCACAATGAGGTGAAGTTCCAAAAAAAGCGTAGGTACTACAATTCAATTTACGTTAAGGGCAGACTGAAAGTAGCCCCTTTCCCGCCGGTGGCACCCGTTCACGAGCATGACGCATGCTCCAGCCGTTGCTTCGCAACACACGTGTACACGTTCGAATAGTGCAATGGCCATGTTTGTGTGCACCGATGTGTACTACGCTCTTCAAAATTTAAAACACTGCCGTAACTTGGGGCGGCTACTTAGCGCAAATGTCATTTTGAATTTATTCGGATTTGGCGCAAAGTAACCCCCGTAGGAGCAAAGTCAGCCCATCAAGTTACCGGTAGTTACAGCGGGCACCAATTCATTATTTATGTATCTACTATCTATACTTGTACCAAGTTTATGTATCTATATGAGTTACGAGCTACGAGCGTGGTGTTAGAATCCTCTGTTTTGCCGGGGTAAAAGGTAGCCTACGTCAATCTCCAAGTCGTCGACTAATCTAATCGTCTAACTAATCTAACTCGTTAATCCGTTGCTCCGTTACTGCGTGATTGAAGGATAAATCAACAAACGAACACCCTTTCGCAATAATTATAATATCTATTAGTAATGATAAGTTTACTTACTAAATTCGTTCGTAGTATTAAAATGTCGATCTTCTTTTTTGATATCTTTCAATGTTTGCCAATTTTTCTGTTTTAAAAAGCAGAGGCCGAAGACTCCTGGCGCTGTAAGTGAAATAAAAACAGTTAATAAAAAACTTGAGACGTGTCAAGGGACACCCGGATGGAACGAAGATCCTTTCGATTAATTAGTGGAATTTGGTATTGTGTTCAATATTTTCACACTACAATATTAGATCTCCGTAGCCTTGTGGTTTCTACAGTCGCTAAACAGTTAAAAGTCGATGGTTCGAATCCCAGCTTTTTCTATTTTCAATTTTATTTTAAATAATTTCTACATGTGAAATTTTTCCCTAATTTTTTATAACTTAAATAAGATATAACTTAAATAATTTTTATAACTTAAATAAGTTATAAAAAATTAGTTATAAAACCTTTAACTGTTTAGCGACTGTAGAAACCACAAGGCTACGGAGATCTAATATTGTAGTTTGAAAATATTGAACACAATGCCAAATTCACATTCAAAAAAGTTTCGGTTCAATTTAGTCTTAATTTTTTCCGTCTAGCCTTCTTTCGCACCGCGCGATAAGGAA
Source organism: Oeneis ivallda (assembly GCA_029955525.1). NCBI lineage: Eukaryota > Metazoa > Arthropoda > Insecta > Lepidoptera > Nymphalidae > Oeneis > Oeneis ivallda. Next base: position 23,475,800 of record JARPMR010000006.1, read on the forward strand.
CTACGTTCCAATAAAATATGTTTACTAAACAAGGTTTTCGAACTATGCTTTCACATAGTTTGAAGAGCTGATGGTCGTTAGGGTCCCAAGATGCTGGAGTGGCGACCTCGCACGACATCAAACGAGTCGCAGGGAGCCGCTGGATTCAAGCGGCGCCTGACCGACGCCTGTGGAAGTTCATGTAAGAGATCTTTGTCCAGCAGTGGACGTCTATCGGTTGATAAAGAAGAAGATACAAGGTTGTCAAGATCTTCCGAACTTTGATTAAAAGTGAATTAGATTTGATGAACGCCACATAAATTAACCAGTCAAACTGTTATTAGCCTGTAGTAGTAATACGACTTAAATATATTATACCTTCTTTGCCTTTTTCTTGGGGGATAGCCTTCATCTCGACATATCGGGGAGCACATGTCTTAAAAAAAAAACAAAATATATATTAGGATTGCCAGTTATTTTATCTGATAAAAAAATCTCCCTTACTCTAATTCATATTCGACATCTACTTAATGAGGAGGTCCTTAATTGGGCAGGTAGCTACTTTTTCATAACATAATTATTATGTACACTACATTGATGATACATGATTTATTTTTGTGATCGAAACAGGAAGTCTGTAATATGGTTCCATAAAATGTTTCGTTCTAACTCCTCAATATTGATGTTGCAGGCATACTGCCCACCTAAACTTGGGGATTTAGGAAACGCTGATTGATGTAAACTTTGTAGTTACAGAGTATAGACTACAGACACAAAGCCTCAATAGCCCAGCGGTTGAAGGTGCGGATTGAAAACTGAAAGGTCGCAGGTTCGAATCCCACCCGTTGCACTATTGTCGTACCCACTCCTAAAACAAGCTTTCCACTTATTTGAAGGGGAGAGGGGAATATTAGTCAACGTCAACTTGGCTGATATTCTTTAAAAAAAAAAAAAAAAACTGGAGGAACTTGGTGATCTTCATTGAAGTCCCCAACTCCTCAATCCTGATGCTGCACAATACTGTACTTCTTAGCTGCGGGGAACTCATAAATATACCTTTTGGGGTCAATAATTGACATACCTAAGGCTAAAACAAATAATTTCTTACAAAAACTGACTTAAACTCCAAAGCTCACCCGACTTCAATATACAAACAAAAAGTGGCGTTTGAAGTCGGGTTTTTATAAAACAATGTTTGATGTTTCATAAGAATAATATTTTTTTATTTTTAAGCTTTTACCACGGAAAAATGTGGACTCGCTACTACGGTTGCGCCCAGCCAGAAGGAATAGTTTTGTGGGCTTCCTGAAAAAAAAAGATTACCTGCTGTAATACAGACTTCGTATTATAGTACGAGTAGGTGTTGAAACCTACACAATATTTTTAGGGTTCCGTACCCAAAGGGTACCAACGGGACCCTATTACTAAGCCTACGCTGTCCGTCCGTCCGTCCGTCCGTCCGTCTGTCAGCGGGCTGTATCTCGTAAACCGTAATAGATAGACAGATGAAATTTTCACATATTATGTATTTCTATTGCCGCTATAACAACAAATAATAAAAATTAAATTAAATTAAAAAAATTAAATTAAAATATTTCCATGGGTACATGAAAATATTTTAATTTAATTTTTTTAACGGAACCCTAAAAGAGTGAGGCCCGACTCGCACTTGGCCGATTTTTTTTAAGATAACCATTGACTGCGGTCTCACTTGGTGAGTGCAATCTAAGATGGCAGCGGGCTAACTTGTAAGGGGTACGTCGGTTTCTACATGACATCGTACTGGAACGCTAAATTGCTTGGTTAATGGTGGCACGTCTGCCGGTAGGGTGGTAAGTTGGTACTAGCCACGACAGTCTAAGCCTCCAAGGCCAATATGCAAAAAAATTTCGTAAAGAGTATAAGTACGTCTAATTACCTCCTAACTCGTTTTTTAAATTTGCGTCGATGGTCGTTTTTCCAGTGTTCACATCGACGTTGTAAACCTGGCCTTCAAGGGATCCTTGCGGAGCGCTTACAAGCAAACTGTCGACGGAAAATGCACAATATTATAATTTATATAAAAACATATATTGAAATCGGCTGCGTAATTAGGGAGGTCTCTGTATCGATTATGTATTACAGGTTTATATAAAAATCTTAACTTGAAAGTGTCCAGTTTAAGAAATTATTCCGAGTATCGAGTTTGACGTGAGTTACTCACAAATTAGTCGATATTCTGACTATAGAAAAAAATTCAATAAAAAAGATGTTTTTTAACCGACTTCAAAAAAGGAGGAGGTTATCAATTCGTCTGATTTTTTTATGTATGTTCACCGATTACTCGAAGACGCCTGAACCGATTTGGAAAATTCTTTTTTCTTTGAAAGAAAGAAAGAAGAATCTTCTTTCGAGCGGTTTATACAAAATCAACAATAAATTATATACTTTGTAGAGGCGCAGGTGCTTGAAGTCGGTTTATAAAAAATAATTTTTTACATTAAATTATGAAGTCAATGCAAATAACTTTACCTGGAACTTTCCGGTTGATAAGCGATACTGAATCCGTATAACGAATCATCCTTTAAATCTTTCGGTTTTGTGAAAATTTTCTTTGGAGTTTCATGGAAAAAAGCATCAATCAACAGCAGCGTCTTCAAAATACAAAGAAACCTGAAAGATACTGGAACAAAAATACAAAAATTATTTTGGTTTTTAATATAAGACACATATCTATTTGATATTAGATTTTACGTAAGATAGACCTTTCAAAGTGTGCTGTTAAAATATAACAGTACATATTTAATTACCTAAGTTTTTTTAAGTTATAAATATTAATATTTGTACAAATAATATTATTTTATACAAAAGTGCGCCATTCTTCTTTGTCAACCGATAGACGTCCCCTGCTGGACTTCCACAGGCTTCGGTCTTGGGCCGCCTGAATCCAGAGGCTCCCTGCGACTCTTTTGATGTCGTCGGTCCACCTAGTGGGGGGTCTGCCAACACTGCGCTGCGGGGTCACCACTTATTTTACAGGGGGGGGGGCACCTTGGGACCCCAACGACCATCAGCTCTTCGAACTATGTGCCCCGCCTATTTCCACTTCAGTTTCGCGACTCGCTGAGCTATCAGCTATGTCGGTGATTTTGGTTCTCCTACGGATCTCCTCATTTCTGATTACGCCATTAAATCTATTTAATGAAATCGTTATGCAGCTAGCAGTTTTATTACTATTTTTGGAAACAACTAACTAGGTATCTTAGATCCAATACTTACGTGAAAACATAACGCCTGTACACAACACCTACGAAATATAATTATATTAAAAAGCCTATAACAATATAATTATATTAAAATAAATTAAACTTAAACTGACACCTAACTGAATGGTCTAAATATAATGATTTCATTTTACATTTATTACATATTCTAGTGCATTATCAAATTAAACCGGACTTGGTTTTCCTCATCAGTAAACGTCATTATCTTTTTATGTACCTAATACCTATTATGATGGTTAAATTTTAACCGACTTCCAAAATATGAGCAAGATTCACTGGTTCTTTCACTAGTTTGTTTACTAACGCCTTACCACAGAAAATCTTCGTCATCATCAACAGCTCACTACTGAGCGCAGGTCTGCTCTCAGAGAAGGGTTATAGGCCATAGTCCACCACGCTGGCCCAATGCGAATTGGCGGACTTCGCACAGCTTTAAGAACATTATGAAGAACTCTCAGGTGTGCAGGTTTCCTCACGATGTTTTCCTTCACCGTTGAAGTTTCCTCACGTTGTTTTCGTTCACCGTTAAATATCACTATATTTAATTGCTTAAGCGCACTTGACTCCGAAAAGTCAGAGGTGCGTACCCGGGATCGAACGTCGTCGCAGCCCCCCGAATGAGAGACCACAGTCCTAACCACTAGGCTATCACTGCTTGATGAGAGGCCTCATCTCAGAGAAGAGTTAATACCTACCCACCTAAAGTACTTGTAAAAGTTTATTTGAATGAATAATATTACTGTTCTGTTCTATTCTAATTGGCTTTGCTTTAGCTGTCCACAAGCTAGCTACATTTTGTAACATTTTTGTTTTGAAAAGAGCAACTATTGAGTTTCTTGCCGGCTCTTCTCAGCAGAATCAGCTTTCCGAACCGGTGCAGTGGTAGATTCTTGACTTGTCTATGAGCCACAAGTTGGCCGACAGGAAATAAATGAATTTTGAATTAGAGTCATAGTCCACACTTAGAATAGGTAATTCTGAATTAGGCAACGTTTTTAAACCACCCCTGTATTAAGGCGAACAAAACAAAAAAAAAAACAAACGGCTAAGCCGTTTTTGACTTTCAGCCAGACTAAGGAACTGCAATTGACTTTTATATGATACTAGCTGACCCAGCGAACTTCGTACCGCCACTACTTATAAATGAAAAATTAGTTAAGTAAATAAACATTTTTTTTTTTTCATTTTTTTTGTGAATCTAAACCATCCTCAAATCCCCTTGAACTCACACAAAAAATTTCACCAAAATCGGTCCAGCCGTCTAGGAGGACTTCAGTGACATACGCACGCACACAAGAAATATATATATTAAGATAATATAATAATATGTACCTAATCAGTGCCTAAGACCGCATTGAGGTAAGCGGTAAATAATTATGTAAAATAATATTTATTATTAATAAGTCTATTTTAACACTGATATTATGTGAGTAAGATTATAAGTTTTAAATTAACAGGATAAAAATTCTTGAACTGTATCTAATAAAAAATAATAGGGTCCCATTGGCACCCTTTGGGTACGGAACCCTACAAAACATTATTCGTTAAGACAAGTCGTATGATAAAAGGTTACCTCATACAGTTTATTTTAAGCATTCATGGTGCTAAATCAACTATTTAGTACAATATAATTTATTAATCACGTAGTTTTCCTGGTTCAATTATTTATTACATAAGTAATAATGAATTAATGTTAAGTGCCCGTTATATCGGTTCACCATGATGGCAGGTTAGTGTTATATTTTTTAAACTGTTGTGCTTTGGTTTAAAAGATGGCTACGGAAACGTTATGTGAACAAAAGGAGAAAAGTTCAAGGAGATGGTAAAACAAAAGTAGAGCCGTAAGCCTGAATTTCATAGGTTATTCTGTGTCTCCATGTATTGCGCTACTGCTTTTCGGAATGGATGTTTTTTTTAAGCTATTGCATAGCTTTTATCGCGGGCTTTGAACTAGGACAAACAGTTTGAGCGCGTCGACGAATCAAGAAAATCCGTAACGAAAGAAACCTAACACCGTCGTTCAGTAAGCGTTCAAAATTTTAGAGGTTCACATTTAGCTTTGTTTGGCGCAGTGGGCGAGCGGCCGCTTTCATTAGCTGTCGCAGGTTCGAATCTCACTCGCAAAGTAGTGACAGTGCGCTTTTCTTGTTTGTTTGTTTTTTAATTATTTTTAACAATTATGCAATAATTTTTATTATGCAAAAAAAATATTATAATTGCATGAGTTGATAAAAAATTCTATGCAATAGCTTTACCGCGGCAGTCCCCGAGTGCCACTTAATTTTTTTTGTAATAACGGGCTGTAATATTTACTACGGTACTCATAATTATTATGGTATTTATGACACTATTCAAAACTAGCTGATGCTAGCGACCTCGTCCGCGTGGATTGTTTTTAAAAATCCTACGGGAACTTATTGATTCTCCGAGATAAAAGTATAAGTCTTTGTCACTCTTCAGGTCTTTAACTATACCCATGCAAAAAATTACGTCGATCCGTAGCTCTGTTGCGGCGTGATTGAAGGACGAACCAACAAACAAACCCACTTTCGCATTTATAATATTAGTAAAGATAGTATTGATGGGTTTCATAAAATGATATTATGTATTTTTATCGTTACAGGAAATTTCCTATTTTGGTTGCAATTTATTTTCGTGTTAAAGGTAAATAGTGACACCTTTTTCCACGATCCCTCATGCATAGAAATAGAACCAAAAGAACGAGCCACAGATTTTGGTTCAACCTTGGCTTATCATCCTAAAACACATAGCTTGGGTAAGAAATAAAAATATATGTGAGAAAATATTTTTTTTTTGATCACTAACATAATTTGTAATAAACTTAAATCTAAATTAATAATTAATTAATCGTTAAATAAAACTAAATTAAATCTATAACCCCATTGACCTCACTAGCTAACTAACCAAACTAATCCTTTGGCCAAGGTAGCTGTCGGCTTTTGAACAGTTATATTCCAAGAGATGTGGGTTCGAATCCCGCTGACCTCGGATTTTTTTTTTTTTTTCATTAATATGAGTATACATTACAATATATACTCACTAGAATTACAATCTAGCCTAATAATTTGGCTAATGAGTAATTTAACTTTAACCTAAACTTATAAAATATCTTAATACTAAGAAGTAGTCCACTGACGCATCTTAGCCTTTCTTTATTGATTGAAGACACTTTGTTCATGTGTTCTTTAAGGCAGCTTTTACACTACACTATTCACTATTCACTACTAAGGACTAGTTCATAGGCTTTTGTCCTTTTAAGTCTCCTCACTAACTGCGTTACGTCGAGCAGCTGGATCGCCTCAAAGTTAACGTGATGGTGAAGCCGATGTTCGTGGGTTTCAGCGAATTTTGAAATTATTCTATCGACATATTTTGGACTTTTTGATATTTGTTTATTAATTTATTCAGTTATATTCCATCTTCGCTGATGTCGGTTGCACATTATGTCCCCCTAGCCAAATTACACTTCGTTTTATCTATTGTCTTTCTATTAACGTTAACGCTTTGGAGCAGGAGTTTCCAAAGTTTTTTTATCACGCCTCCCTTCTGAAAGGATAGGAGGTGAGATAAAAAAACTTTGGGAAGTCCTGCTTTAGAGGAGCGTGTATTCGTGTGCGTACGCGTGTAAGCGTGAATTCTATTCCATGGAGCGAACACGTTGTGTCGACTTGGCTACCAATTAATCTTTTCTAAGATAGCTTTCTCTAAAGTAGGGGTTCCCAAAAATTTTATCACACCTCCTATCCTTTCAGAAGGGAGGCGTGCTAAAAAACTTTGGGAAGCCCTGCTCTAAAGCGTTAACGATCACACAAAGAGAATAGATACGACAATAGATATGTAATATGGCTAGGGGGGCTGGCACAGAAATTTCATAGCTACTGAAAATCACTGACCGTTATCACTTACTCCACACTTTAAAACAATTTAGCCTTGTAATAATTTAAAATAAAAAAATCTTTTAAAAAACCGACTTCAAACGCCTACACAAAGTATATAATTGATTGTTGATATTTTAAAAACCACTCGACCGATTTCGATAAAATTTCAATGGGACCACCTGGGAAGTATACACTTTGAAAGAAAAAAGAATTTTCCAAATCGGTTCACCATATCGGTTCAGGCGTCTTAGAGTAATCGGTGAACATACCTACATAAAAAAAATAAAAAAAAAGATTCGGACGAATTGAAAACCTCCTCCTTTTTTGAAGTCGGTTAAAAATAGAAAATTTAAGTTAGATAAATATTGTATATTTAGGTCATGCTGTGCTACAGAACCTAATAAGAAACGACAAAAACTTTCTGCTAAACACTTAACCCTTCCATAGTCCCTAATAATGTTGAAGAAGGAGATAGATTTTGGCCACAGCAGCCAATCTCAGAAATTAGCCATCTGCGCAGGAGATATTATAGTGCACAGGCCTGACAAGACAGGAGAGAGATCAGGTGCAGGTACCACGGCATTCGTGCTCTCCGACGCATGAGGGTGACACACCACCAGTCACCACCTGCCTGACTCCGGGCTAGTACTGAGAACTTCTTGTCCAATAAACTCTTGGCCCAACCCGAGAATCGAACCCGCGACCTCGTTATCCACAGCCGAACATCATCATCATCATCATCATCATTAACAACCCATCAACGGCTCACTACTGAGCGCAGGTCTCCTTTCAGAGAAGTGTAATAGGCCATAGTCCACCACGCTGGCCCAATGCGAATTGGCGAACTTCACACATCTTCGAGAACAATATGAAGAACTCTCAGATGTACAGGTTTCCTCACGATGTTTTCCTTCACCGTTGAAGCAAGTGATATTTAAATGCTTAAACGCACTTGACTCCGAATAGTCAGAGGTACGTACCCGGGTTCGAACCTGCGATCCCCCGAATAGGAGACCACAGTCCTAACCACTAGGCTATCACTGCTTCTAGGCCAGGGATGGCCATTAATGGCACGCGACACAATATTTTGGGCACGTCACTGAACACAAAATTCATTATGATGCACTACGAAAAAAAGTGTGAAGTAGGTATTATAATATGATATTATCTAATCTGCAACAAATGAAGTCACACTAATTTTACTTTAATTTAAATTACGCGTATAATCGAAACATTGCAAAATGTTCCTACTTTTTTGTAGTAAATAAAGAGTTTTGAGTTGATAGTATTTATTATTATTGTTTTCCCAATAATCACAAAATCAAAATTACTTGATGGCACGTCTAAACCTCATTAAACATTTCTTTAGAAAAATGGTACGTTGATACGTAAAGGTTCGCCATCCCTGTTCTAGGCTATCACAGTCGAACATGCTAACCAACGAGGCAGTAATAAAAATACACTTCTTGCGGCTCTTGCCAATCTTTGTAGTACCATTTTACTTCTTCTTCTTCTTCTTCTTTATCAATCAATAAATGTCCACGGCTGGACAAAGGTCTCTTGTATGGACTTCCACAGGACTTTTACTACTGCTATTTATTCTAGTGGCCGGTGCACCCTTCAGCGATATAAATGGGAAAGTGTATTTATGCCCCATAAATGATGATGTATTGAAAACCAGGAAAATAATGTGCAAACAAATCCCTATAGACATCACCAAAAAAGTTCCAAACTATAGCAGATGTAAGTAATTCTATTGAACTTTACTTTAGTCTTTAATGTATTTCAATTATTATAACGATATATTAATATATAATCATACTAATCCTTAGTAATATTATAAATGCGAAAGTGTGTTTGTTTGTTGGTTTGTCTTTCAATCACGCCGCAACAGTTTTTTGCATGGGTATAGTTGAGGACCTGGAGAGTGACGTAGGCTAAAGATCCCGGAAAATCACAGAGTTCCCGAGGGATTTTAAAAACTAAATCCACGCGGAAGAAGTCGCGGGCATCACTTAGTCAGCTAGTAATATTATAAATGCGAAAGTGTGTTTTTTTGTTGGTTTGTCCTTCAATCACACCGCAACAGAGCAACGGATTGACTTCTTTATTTGCATGGGTATATTTGAGGACCTGGAGAGTGAGATAGGCTACTTTTTATCCCGGAAAACCAAAGAGTTCCCGAGGGAATTTAAAAACTAAATCATCGCGGATGAAGTCGCGGACATTAGCTAGTCAGCTAGTAATATCATAAATGCGAAAGTGTGTTTGTTGGTTTGTCCTTCAATCACGCCGCAACAGAGCTACGGATCGACGTGATTTTTTACATAGATATAGTTGAGGACCTGAAGAGTGACATAGGCTACTTTTTATCCCGTAAAATCAAAGAGTTCCCGAGGGACTTTAAGAACTAAATCGTCGCGGATGAAGTCGCGGGCACCAGCTAGTACCTTATGAATATGTGTCCTCGTCGAACTATTTTATTATCACGTCGTCAAAAGCTATCAAAAGTAAGATCCCAAAGTATTTTTATATAATTCCCAGAGACAGTGATATTTTCTTATTGCCAAAATTAAATATGAAATTCGTTTCTTTTAGCAAAAAGTCCTAACCAGCACTTTGGGCTCGGTGCTTCGATAAGTGTTACTCCAGAGCATATTTTCGTAAGTTTTGAAGATTTCTATTTTGTAAATTCATATTGCGGGTACAATAAAAAATGTTTAACTTAAAAGTTTTTATGTGCGGTTATGGAGATCCCCAGAGCAAACCTTTCCAAAAAAGTCAACAATTTTTTATCAAACGAATTGGATTTTTACTTAAAAAAATAAATAGGTCTGAAAAAAAGATAAAATATTATTATTGTTTCATGAATCTTTTTCTAAAATGTCTCTCGTAAGCTTGTGCTTCCATACAAACAAACTAACATTACGGTGCCGCATCATACAGCGTGGCTGTGCCAAATCTATTTTTCATCTATTTTATCAGATTTTTCTAGGCTTTAGATTACTTTTGTTATACAGGTTGTTGGGTATATTATTCTAACGAAAACTGAAACCAGGGATTCAGTACGTGATTCTGATTCGTTAACCGTTGAAATTTTTCATTGCTCGATTTTTCATTAATCACAGATCGTTGTGATCGTATTGTTAATGATACATTAGGCGCTCAAAAATTAAAATATCGCTAACCCATCATTTTCGAGTATCTGTTTAGGCATTAGGCATTAAGTGTAACCTCTTCACCACACAAAGTTTTCTTTGACCATAAAGATATATTATTACCGTAAGGAATACTATGTTTGTGATATAAACGTCGGTAATATTTAGGCAGCAGTGATAGTCTAGCCCGAGCACGCACCTCTGACTTTTCGGAGTTATGTGCGTTTAAGCAATTAAATATCACATGCTACAACGGTGAAGGAAAACATCGTGAGTAAAACTGCACCCCTGAGAGTTTTCCATAATGTTCTCAAAGGTGTGTGAAGTCTACCAATTCGCAGTGGGCCAGCGTGGTGGACTATGGCCTTCTTTGAGAGACCTGCGCTCAGTAGTGAGACATTAATGGGTTGTTCATGATGATGAATATTACAAAACATTCGAATTCCACGCCGCTGATACAAAAAAATAGTGATAGCCTAGTGATTAGGACTGTGGTCTCCTATTCGGAGGGTCGCAGGTTCGATCCCGGGTACACCTTTTGACTACGACTTTTCGGAGTCAAGTGCGTTTAAGCAATTAAATATCACTTGCTTCAACGGTGAAGGAAAACATCGTGAGGAAACCTGCACACCTGAGAGTTCTTCATAATGTTCTTGAAGGTGTGTGAAGTCCGCCAATTCGCATTGGGCCAGCGTGGTGGACTATGGCCTACAACCCTTCTCTGAGAGGAGACCTGTGCTCAATAGTGAGCCGTTGATGGGTTGCTAATGATGATACTAAAAATGCCGTCCTCATTTACTTCACTTCAAGTCGCGAGTTATTCAATTGTTAAATTTTCCAGATATGTGCACCGCTGTTGACCTTAGATATTCCTATGAGTAGTGGAAGCGAATTTGGTGTATGTGGAACGTGCTTCAGAAGCGACGGCGCAGCGACAAACCGCTCCATCGGAATGGTGGAACAGTATGAGGAAGACATGAATACTGCTCATACTTCCAAAATTACAATAAGTAAGTGCTGTATCCATCATCATTATCTCAATCGATAGATGTCCTCAGCTGGGAGATAGCTCTCTTGAAATTATCGCCACAGAACACGATCTTATGCCGCTTGCTTCCAACGGCGGCCAACGACTCGCCTGAGATCGTCCGATCGATCAATTTAAATCTATGGTTCAATTTCAAAATTAGTTATTTCACGTAGTCCAACCTGTGGCTCTTATGACACGCAATGACTCTACCACCGATTCGGTAAGCTCACCGTTGCTCTTTTCAATTCTTATTATGTAGCTATTACATTGTAATAAGTTTTTTTTAATATCTTGTGGGCAGCTGGATGCCAAGCCATCCCATGCAACTTTGTTAGAATAGAATAGAATATTTCCACAATGAGGGATGTTCCAAAAATGCATACTACAATTCAATACATGTTGTTGGTTCAACTGGTTTAACCGGAGTGTTGTCCGTCTGTCAGCCACTTTAAACGGTAATGTTATAACTTATACCTACATTAGTGATGTGCGAATATTCGCATTCGCAAGAAACGATGCGAATGTTTGACGAATGTAGGCTGATCCAAAATAGCCGAAATTGACAAAGTAATTCAAATTGTAAATATTTATTAGACCTAAGAATATATCTACATATACGACCTTACAATGCCATAAATGAAATTCAAATGTTCCGGGAATTTTTTGATCAGCTCACGTACATTCACATTCGCAAGAAACCATGCGAATGCCAATGAATTTGGGGTGGTCAAAAAATACCTGAAATATTTGAATTTCGAATAAGTATAATTATGTAATTGTAAGATCCTGTATTTTTTCTTAGGTCCATCAAGTATTGTATTGTTTATTTCTTCGATTGAGGCTTACGAAAGCGCTTACGAATGTCGTATATTTATTTCAAATCAATATACTTAGTACATTTATATATTAGTACTAGCTGATGCCCGCGACTTCGTCTGCGTGGATTTAGTTCATAACATCCCGCGGGAAATCTTTGTTACCCTCCAGGTTCTCAACTATACCTATCCAATAAACCACGTCAATCCGTAGCTTTGTAGCAGGAAACATTTGATCGTCTTGCTCGCGGCATTGTTAATGATGATTCAAAGAGAAAACATATTACTGATGATATTATTAATTACGTCTAGCTATCATTTTTATAATTGTCAAATTTTTTACCATACTTAACCAAAGACAAAATTACGTTTAGCTGTCATTTACGTTTTGTTATTCCACTGTCATTTGCGTTTTGTTATTCCATGTCAGATGCGTTTTAGTTATACCACGTTTTATAGTGACTTGACGGAAACGCGGTCGAACGGGATAAAAAGTATCCTATGTCCGTCTCCTGGTTCTAAGCTACCTCTCCACCAATTTTCAGCCAAATCTGTTATCCGTTCTTGAGTTATAAATAGTGTAACTAACACCACTTTCTTTTATATATATAGATATTTTAAGTATAGTAAAAATCGGCCAAGTGCGAGTCGGGCCTCGCTCTTTTAGGGTTCCGTACATATGACCAAATCATTTTTTAAAAACTAGATACATATTATTTAGTTATCTTAGTTCTTAGAAAGTACTAAATTAGCATATGGGGAAAAATGCTTGTTTGTTTTGGTCACAACTTACAAACCGCTTTATAAATCGGTGTTTTCAGTATTTCTTGTTTAAATCCACTGTATAGCACAGATTATATCGAAATTTCAAACTCCTAACTAGTTTAGTTTTTGAGATAGACCCCGTAACAAAAGTGGTCTAAAACCGAAAACTTTGACGGCCCCCCATTTCTACATATTTGTAGCTAAAAAAATAAAGAAATATATATTTGAACTCCACTTAATGAGCTCTAGACAATGAAACCCCACATGCCAGGGTAACAAAATAAAATTTTATTTTGACTCCTTTTCCATGTATGGGAGCCCCCTTTAATTTTGAATTTAATTTAATTTTTATTATTTGTTGTTATAGCGGCAATAGAAATACTCAATATGTGAAAATTTCAACTGTCTATGTATTACGGTTTACGAGATAAGTACATCCCGCTGACAGACGGACGGACGGACAGCGGAGGCTTAGCAATAGGGTCCCGTTGGCACCCTTTGGGTACGGAACCCTAATAAGTAGTAAGTATTTTATATTTTATTTCAATTAATATTCAATATTATATTTTATTTCAAATCAATTTGTTTTTAAATAAAACATACAGCCTGTGCAGACGTGCAATCCTTTCCAGATACCTATGTTCAGCAGTGCAAGTCTTCCCATTACTACGAATATTGAATGCTTCTGCAATGACTCTTGTAGTCCATTCTCAAAATTTGTTTTTCGGCTATTTTGGATCAGCTTAAATTCGCCATCGTTTCTTAGGATTGCGAATGCGAATATATCAACATTATACATAATATAGATTAATTTTTTCCTTGTAGATGATTTCTACGGAGGTGTTGGCTGGAGCACCCTTCCGGACGTTGACAACAGGTTGATTCTGATCGCCAAGCCCATGCCCTTCAGTACATTAAACTTTATAGACATGGACCAGCCGTCAAATGTTAAACTGGTGGATGACGTCAAAGCTAAATACAATTACATGGGTAATTTTTTCATTTTATAAAAAACTGACCCTTGGAGACTTATGGAACGAAGTAGGTAGGTACCAAACTATTTTCCAAAACAGCTTTATTTATCATCCTGATAGTATGACCTTTTTACCTACATCTAAGCCAAGGTGTATCTCCACATAGTGTAAGTTACTTTCTGTTTCGAATAAATTATCAAGTAACTATCATGCTTACGGTTCACAACAGTGTCACAAAGAGGCATTTGAATTTTTAATTCATATCAAGTGAGGCCTTTAGTCAGGTTTATTTGCTTCTATTTATTCATTTCGTTTCCAAAAATTAGTTGGGACTTGAGACAGACTTTTAAAATATCTTTTTTGAGTCTGAGTAGGTACAGTGATTGTACCTACCTACTAATAATATAAATTAGATTTTAGATTGATAAGATTAGAGTATATAATATAATAGACTTCAGTTTTAAACCTAAATGTCTCAAATCTCGAATAAGTGAAAGAAAGACCTACGGATTGATTGATATGATTCTGCTCTGATAATCGGCTAAAATATGAATCACTTTTCCAGGTGGATCTTTGACGCTCGGCAAGTTTTTCAAGGGTTATCCGAAACTATACGCATTTAGCGCAGATACCGATATGAGGTTAGGTTTTGTAAGTATGTCTTTTATTGTCTTTCTTTTGTATTTTTAACCGACTTCAAAAAAGGAGGAGGTTCTTGGTTCGCCGGAATCTTTTTTTTTTATTTTTTATTATGTATGTTCACCGATTACTCAAATACGCCTGAACCGATTTGGAAAATTATTTTTTGGTTTTAAAGGGTATACTTTCCAGGTGATTTCATTTCATTTAAATTTTATCGAAATCGGTTGAGCGGTTTTTAGGGTTCCGTACCCAAAGGGTACCAACGGGACCCTATTACTAAGCCTACGCTGTCCGTCCGTCCGTCCGTCCGTCCGTCCGTCCGTCCGTCCGTCTGTCAGCGGGCTGTATCTCGTAAACTGTAATAGATAGACAGATGAAATTTTCACATATGATGTATTTCTATTGCCGCTATAACAACAAATAATAAAAATTAAATTAAATTGAAAAAATTAAATTAAAATATTTCCATGGGTATATGAAAATATTTTAATTTAATTTTTTTAACGGAACCCTAAAAGAGCGAGGCCCGACTCGCACTTGGCCGATTTTTTAAAATATCAACAATAAATTAAATACTTTGGCGCGGGTGTTTGAAGTCGGTTTTTTAAAAAGAATTTTTATAATAAATTATTCTAGAGACGTAAGAAAAGAGAGGCGTAAGACGTAAAAATATTAAGGGATCTTTCGTAAATAAAAGAAACTCTTGGTAATGAATTTTCATGGCCGTAATGCGAAATTCAATCTTGATGAAACTTGACGTACAGATAGCTTGCATTCCGAATATAGACATTGGCTACTTCATAGATTTGGGATTGGTAGCCGCTTCGAACTTACTAGATATACTCTCAGCGTACTAGTAAATTGCGGCAATTCATGTACGCCTGAACTGGCAACAAACCCACATAATTAATCTCGCAGCAACCGGAAAACTAAATGGCAATAGCTAGTGAAAAATAAATTTCCATTCCACAGGTTGCATTTCTCTCGTATAACGATCGAGAGAAGAAAATGGAATTATTGAAAGTCGTAAACCGCAGACCAGTAGCTGTGATGTTAAAAGATAACAAAGTGGGATCGATGTTCGGAGCGGCACTTCACAGTGCAAGCCTCGATGCTGATAATTATACGGATGTAATTGTGGGTGCTCCGGCGGTGGTTTACATTGAGGGGGGCTATGAGACCGGCGCTATACATATCTATATGGGAGGAGTCATGGTAAGTAGGGTAACAATCGTACCGCACGCCACCGAATGCAATTTCACCCTCACCACCTGGGGTGCCTGAAGCATTTTGACCATCCGCTGTGCCAGATCTTTTTCAAGCAGTGGAACCAACTTCCTTCAACGGTAATCCCACTTAATTACAACATGGGGTTATTCAAGGGGCGGACCAACAAATTCCTGAAAAGCCGGCAACGCATTAGTGGTGCCTCTGGTGCTACAGATGTTCATGGGCGGCGGAAATCACTTAACATCAGGTGACCCGCCTGTTCGTTTGCTCGCTATTTATATAAAAAAGAAGTTTCTGTTAAATCTTATTTTGCGAAGATTACGTAGTGTGTGCTTCGTAGCTTTGTTCCAATTCTATTGATGTAACAGATCTTAATGATATACTTCACGATGTTTGATTATACTTTATGGTGGATGGACATCGAATATACCTTACAGCAAGGATATGAAGAGTTTTACGTATTCCTCCTACATTTGGCGGGAAATACGGACGCCGGAAAGGCGTTTCACATCTTAGAGGCGCATTTCAGAAATGTTGAATAAAGCGTTTCATGCGTGTAGGTTGGATTTCAACCACGACTTTTTGCAGTTTTGTGGTAGAACGGTGAAGGAAGAACAGGCCTGTGAAGTTTCTTAACTCTACTTACTCTCACTCTCTCTCAAAAGATTTATATTATACTTATTACAAATATAACACAAAAGTTCTGGAGGTTATAATATTTCAGTTCGGAAAAATACAAGGGCATTTAAAAATATTCAAATCTACGCACCGATGAGCATTAGTTAGTAACATAAAATAAATCTTATTTCAGTTCGATGATTTTCCAAGGCTTAAAACGTTATGCATATACAGTAACAAGGATGCTTCAAGGTTCGGATCCAGCATTGCAACTACCGATCTCGATGGGGATGGCTACCCAGGTTTTTAAAGTTTCATTGTTTACTGGTTTCTTTAGTATTACATGTTTCTACTTAACAGCAAACGATGGAGCACTTATTGAATCTGCACCTTTGTATTATGTCAGAAGTTTAATCAGAAATTAATATAACTGTACAGTCATATAAACTTGTTGCCAATTTATATACTATAGAGATGGCTTTTGTCCTAAAGATGCACATACAGTACATCTTTGAAATACTAAGCAGTCTCCACATGATTTTAAAAAACTAGAAAAGAGAAGTAGCGGGAGAAGTCTTGAAAAATCTAGAAGAGAGAAGAAGAAAAGAGAAGCGGATAAACCGGCAAACAGCACTAAAGTATTTTTATCTACTCCAGCATCGAAAAGTTCCAATTTCGAATTTGACAGCTGAATCGAAATGAACCGTCTTTCGGTTTTGCTTCTCATTTCGATGCAGCTCGTTGTATGGGAGCTGAATCGAAATGGTTATCTTCTTAAAATAGGATACCTAAAGCTAAGGCTCTGAGTTCTGGCACTTTTGAATGAATGAATGAATATACTTTTATTGTACACCACTAATAAAATACTTAATTAAATAATTATACTTACATAACAAAAACAAGCATACAATTTGGCGGCCTTATCGCTACCTAGCGATCTCTTCCAGGCAACCAATGGTGTAATAGGACATGTCTACAGATAAAACCGGTAGATGGTGCAGACATATTAGACATATTACATTTATAAATATAAATATATATACACATATAATATATTAGAGCTTTATGAGTACTATATACATATAAATATATACATAAAATACAATATATATAATAATATAGTATACAATATACATACATACATATATAGTTATAAATAAACATAAATATATAAACAAATAATAAATAGGAAACAGAATTTCATTATAGTGACAAATAGTGATTTTTCACAAGTCCTTTGAAGATAGTAATGGATTTAGCCTCTCTTATTTCAAGAGGCAAAGCATTCCATAGCTTAACAGCTTGAACTGAAAAGGACTTGTGAAAGAAAGAAGAATTATGTGAAGGCGTCCTTAAAATAAGTTTCCTTGTAGTACGGAGAACCTCTCCTGGACGACCTACAAATACAAATTTCTCCTTTAAATAAGAAGGGGAGGAAGGGTTAAATAAAACACAGTACAGAATAGAAAGGATATGCAAGTTCCGGCGAAGTCGGATGGGCAACCACTTGAGACGAGACCGAAATTGAGATACGTGGTCATATTTGCGCAATCCAAATATGAACCGAATGCTAATGTTTTGAAGTCTCTCAAGTTTATTTAACTGATCTTCAGTTAAGCTAATATAGCTTGCGTCAGCATAATCAAGAATAGGAAGAAGTAGAGTCTGCGCTAACATAATTTTAGTAGGAATTGGAAGAAAAGATCGTAGGCGACGCAAAGAGCTCAAAGAAGCAAAAGTTTTCCTGCTAACCTGTTTTAAGTGATTCGCCCAACCCAAAGTGCAATCCATATGAATTCCCAAGTTTTTAACGGAATCACAATACGGAATAACAATTCCATTGTATTCAATGGGTGGAAGTACAAACCAATCAACTCTAGAGATAAGATTACGACTGCCTATAATTATGGCTTGAGATTTTTCTGGATTCACATTGAGGCCGTAGAATCTACTCCACTCTAAAATAAAATCCAGATCCCTATTTAAACGCTCAATGGCTGCCGGAAGATTCTCTAGAGTTGTCTGGGTGTAAATTTGGACATCATCTGCATACATATGGTAGAGAGAAGACAATTTATGAGTTATAGAATTAATGAAAATAGAAAAGAGTAATGGTGACAGCACGCCGCCCTGAGGTACACCAGCAGTAATATCGCACCAAGAAGAATGAGTTTCTTCGATACGAATACGCTGCCGACGACCATTAAGGTAACTATGAAACCAGTCAGTTGCAGATGGAGATATGTTAAGAGAGCGTAGCATGCCCACAAGTATATCATGATCCACGGTATTAAAAGCATTAGTAAAATCCAGCAATGTTAATACTGTAAGCTGCTGATTATCCATGCCCCAACGAATGTCATCAGTAACTTTGATCAAAGCAGTAGCCGTACTATGTCCAGAGCGAAAACCAGATTGTAAAACGTTAAATAAGCAATTTCTGTTTAGGAAAAGGTTAAGCTGATGATGTATTAATTTTTCAAGGACTTTGGAAAGAAATGGCAAGATTGAGATAGGACGAAAATCAGAAAAATAAGAAGGATTAGCCTTTTTTGGAAGTGGTACAACATTTGCACTTTTCCAGGCATCCGGAAATTTGGAAGTCATGATAGATTCGTTCAAGATGTGTGTAATAATTGGAATGATAATATCTAGGAGGGGAATAATCATATTACGGCTAATATCATCGCTACCAACAGCATTAGAAGAGATGGACAATAAGGTCTTCTTAACATCACATGCAGCAAACTGACTAAAATTGAACGGAGGATAAGAAGAAGTTGGAGTTGTCAAAAGGGAATGAATAGTTTGTGATTTATCAGAACTATTAATAGAGCTCTGGGGAGAGGAAAAATATTGATTCAGAAGATCAACGTCAATATTAGGAGGTGAAGAATTATGAGATTTTTTACCAACTTATACACTTTTGTACCGTTCATATGACAGAGGCGCCACAGGCGGCTGGTGGCGGCTTACGGAGTTACTTTTTGTTGACAGAGGCGCCACAGGCAGCTGGTGGCGGCTTACGGAGTTACTTTTTGTTACTTTATTGAGCCTACGGCGTATTTTGTTAGTGATTTTATTTTCCTTGTCGTAGATAAAATCTTGTATGCAACTGAACGTAATTAGTCATTTTAATTCTCGTACTATCCTATTTTGATACTCGGCAAGCCTCGTATCAAAAAACAGCACTCGAATTAAAATGACCCCCATTACGATGCAGTTGCATAAATAGCTATAGTGAATCTTAACCCTCTTATATGCTCTAGACGAAATTTTGACGTAAAGGTGTATGTAATTTTCAGAAATATTTGTAAGTGCTCCCTACGAGAACGATGGTAAAGGAACCGTATACATATTTTCTGGATATGAGGTTAACCGGTTTTTTGTGAGCAAAAAGACATCGGATTCCAAGTCAGTCCCTATATCTGACTTCCTTATCACGCAAATTATTCAAAATACAGGAGTACAGACTTTGGGATTTAGCCTCCAAGCTTTGCCAATGACAAATTTTGATGAAGGAGAGAAGCGTAAGTTGGTTTTATAATTATGAATTCTCGTTGGCTTTATGGGAAACTTTTTACTAATTTATTTTAAAACTACTTACCTAGGGTCTTATTAGGGCCACTATTAGATAGAAAGAAGCAGGCATTGGTTTGCAGAATTCCACGATACACAAAGAAATTACTATATATATCCACTAAACCAAAAAATATTGTTGGTTTTGAGATCAGATTAATATTTTTGTTTCAGTTTTGGCCATGGGCTCTCTGGCGAGCGGCAAAGTGGCGTTATACCGCGGTATACCCTTAATAACAGTGAATGTAGACGCTCACCTCAAGGGAGTTGATGTAAGTTCTATTTCTCTATCTTATTTAAACCATTCTGCGAAAATGAAGTAGAAGTAGGTAGAGGACATACCTAGTTCTAAGAACAGAAAAACGTTGGGGTCACAATCTAGTGCAGTGTTGGCAGATACCCCTGTAGGTAGATGCCTCGTTGACCGAGTATGTAGTATGTTCGACTGCGCGTGACGAATAATGTAATGGGTTTTTCTGTCAAAAAATTCTAAGTAGGCGCTAGCCCGGAATTAAGAAGTTGGAGGTGTGTCACCCCGGTGTCTTGGAGAGAACGTCAATCCGTCGGTCCTACGCCTGATCTCTCTCCGGTCGTTATTTTTCTCTGCACAGTGCTCAATGAGTTATTCATTTCTCATGATTGGCAATCTAACTTTTAATGGACGCTTAGGTAATGCCTTGGACCTTACTTACATCATCATCATCATCATTAGCAACCCATCAATGGCTCACTACTGAGCGCAGGTCTCCTCTCAGAGAAGGGTTATAGGTCATAGTCCACCACGCTGGCCCAATGCGAATTGGTGGACTTCACACACCTTCGAGAACATTATGAAGAACTCTCAGATGTGCAGGTTTCCTCACGATGTTTTCCTTCACCGATGAAACAAGTGATACTTAATTGCTTAGACGCACTTGAATCCGAAAAGTCAGAGGTACCCGGGATCGAACCTGTGACCCCCCGAATAGGAGACCACAGTCCTAACCACTAGGCTATCACTGCTTCCACTTTTACTGACATACGTTCCTGCTTTTCAGAGAGTTCGCGAACTTGACGAAAATTTTACAGTGTGCGTAACTGTATCCATAACATATCCAACAAACGTTAAACTGATGACTGGAAGTAAGTTATATAGTTAAGTAATTATGAATATTATACGTATAAAAATATGCTATATTATATATAGCCTATCTGTGATCAACAATTCGCAGATACCGATGATAAATCAGAAATAGGATAGAAATTCGGAGCCTCAATAGCCTAAAGGTTATAGGAGTGGATTGAAAACTGAAAGGGTCGACGGTTCAATCCGTGGCAATTGAACCTTCTAGTATTCGTTTAGTTCTTTAGTTTAAGTTTTTCTATGTATCTTTTCCTCTTTCCCTCCAGCCAGGTCGCTTAAAGCTTATGTTCGGAGTTGGTACGACGTTTTTGAACAGAACTTTCAGCTTTTCAGTCTGCATCCTAACCGGTATAACTGGTATTACCGGTTATTGAGGTATTATTAATTAATCTACTTAGTTCTATTCTGCTTATAGAAATCATTGTAAGTAGTAGTTGTTTAGTTTTATTTTGCTTACAGAAATCATAGTTACGACAAGGGTAGAGGGTGATGCAGCATGGATAGAAGGAGGTAGCAGTTATGAAATTATGCTATCTAAAAAAGAACTCCAAAATGTCACCGACGTCGTTGTTTCGTTGGTATGTATTCCGTTGGTAAGTTTTTAAATTTTACAGCAAAAAGAGTGGATTTTTCATTATTATCACGTAGGTATTTGTTTTGAATATTAAACAAACATTTGTCTTGCTTCTGATGTCGTCCGTCCACTTTATGAGAAGTTTTACACGTTCTAACGTCTATCAGTTAATCCTAATTTTTTGAACGTGCCCCATTCATCGCTATTTTTGAACTTCGCAACCCGTTCTGCTATTTCGGAATCTTTAATTTCTATAATATGGATCTACTTGATGGATTACTGATTTGATATCGTAGAGAAACCCCTCTCCACTTGTTTATTATTATTTTTATTTTAAGGGTAACTACAAACGCGGTTTGTACAAGTTTAATGCAACGGTGCGGCCGGACACCGATAACTTAAAACGAAAAGGTATACAGTTTTCTAATTATTTTTTTAATTTTGTGTCGATTAAATGTGAACACATATTATGCATATATCATAATTAATGATCATTGATCACTGCAGTGTGCCCAACTCTGCGGGACTGCCTTATCAAACCTATTATGAGTACTGAAGTGCGATTGTGTAAGAATTGCCGATCAAATCGTCAAGTAAAATAAACCATAGCACCATTACGTTTAGGTATGTACGATACCCTAAACGGATGAGAATGTATACACGAAATTGAGCTCTAATTCAATGATATTATGGTTTATTTTACTTTGACGCCGAACTTTGATGATTTGATCGGCTACTGTTAAACAATCGGGGGGCTGATATATGTAGTATGTACTTATTTTACACCAATTTAAAATATTTACGCCAAGGATATTTCTAACATACTGAAAATCACAGCACCAATTTTTTGGTCATGTATTGTATCCTGGAATTATTTTTATATCTCACAACGGATTTCTTTACCCTGTGCAGTCGATCTATATATAACAAGGTATTGATGATTGTAATAAAATTGCAGATTTTGACGCATCGTTGGTGGGCATAAGTCCTCGCAGCAACACGTCGGCGGAGTTGAGTCTAATGCGCGAGTGCCAGGGGGAGGACTGCGTGCCCCGTCTGTCCCTGACTTTCCAGTGGTCGGGCAGGTGAGAGACGTCGATAAACGTCATTATTCCAATTTTTTTTTGTATTTTTTTTATAAATTACTTTTTTTCTATACAAATCATGCCCGCGTGGAATGGTGCTAAGTTGGACAGCCAGGCTGATCCTTTGCGCAAAAATGAGCCAGCCCTTCTGTCACCAGATGAGGCAATTAACCGCGGTGAAATGTCTCGTAAAAATTTTTTTGCACTTTGGCTCCATGGCCCTAGGGTCTCCACAGCAAACGGGACAAATAAGTAACTCTCGATCAGAGAGGCATACTTGCGCCGCTTACAGGATTCAGCCATTTCAGCTGCGGCTCCCGGTCTTGATGCTGTCTCCCTGATATGACACGGGGCCAATGTGTCGACGCACGTTGCTTCCCACATTAGAGCCCGTCCCCGTTCTCGGGGAACTAGCGTCAATCCATCAGGTCTCTTGCCATCATCTCTACTAATCCCTGTTGGCTCGATGAGCGCAGGAATATCAATGGTGGCAAGAGCCCTTTTAAACGTATCGTTAAGAAGGGCTCTTGCCCTTATTTTATTCCTAATTACCTAATAGTTCAGTTTGTTGACAGGGAATAAGAATGCGACGTGTAACATTCTATATATCTAGAAAAACGATTTTTATCTGGGACTAGCTTTTACCCGCGGCTTCGCTCCTGCCATCTATTAAAAGTAATCCTAAGTGATGATTGCTTTTGGATTTTTTTATTTTTAAACCATTATTATTGTATTAGAACAAACAAAACAAAATAAAATCAAATTGTTCAAGCTGTTATAAGCTGATTGGTATAATAAATAAGATTAAGATTATTCACAATCCCAGAGGAACAGACCGATAATAAGTATCCCGATCTGTCCTCTCATCGGTAGCCCCCTCAGGGATAGATAGAAGTTTTTATTCCTATCTGTCCAAATGATGGGACAGAGCAGGGGACAAGACCAGAATAATTCCGTCAGATTCCATAAAAAAATTTTTTAACTTTTTGTGGTACCTACCTGGAGGAAGAAGTTCGTTTAGGTAGGTATTTACTCCTCGGTAGATTTCTAGAGGAGTACCAACTCAGGGGAACATAAATGAAATTAGTTTGTTTTATTATTAGAAAAAAATGATTGTTTATAGCAACAAAACGCACTACACCCTCGGATCGGCTGAGACGGAAACCATGTCGTTGATCGTTCGCAACGACGGCGGTGCAACTTTTGGATCTTGCGCTCGCGTAAAAATCACTGGTGCAAAGGTATGTATGTAGATTCTTACTTAGAATTCCATAGAAAGAGATTTTCTTTGTGCTCTTTTTTTAATAATTAGGCTGAAATCGATTAAGAATGCGCAGACTTGAGACAAAGTTAAAACGATACACAATAATTATTATGTCCCATCATCATCATCATCATCATTAGCAACCCATCAACGGCTCACTACTGAGCGCAGGTCTCCTTTCAGAGAAGGGTTATGTCCCATAGGACCCATAATATTATCTCTAATCCTTATTAATATTATAAATGCGAAAGTGTGTTTGTTTGTTGGTTGGTCCTTCAATCACGCCGCAAGAGGGCTACGGATCGACGTGATTTTTTGCATGGGTATAGTTGTGAACCTGGAGAGTGACATAGGCTACTTTTTATCCCGGAAAATCAAAGAGGTCCCGAGGGATTTTAAAAATTAAATCCACGCGAAAGAAGTTGCAGGCATCAGCTAGTTCTGTATATTTGTATAATGTAAAATATATTAATGCATGCAAAAGGATTTGTAAAAGTAATTATTTAATAAAGATTAATTTTTAATTTTATTTATATCTAGGTATACTTATATATTAATTTTCCAGGTTGCACTTTTAGAGTGTAACAAGGAGGAAGGCAGGTACAAATGTGATCTGACGGACATTGAGAGATTAACAACGGTGAGTGTACTGGAAACATACTTATACTTACTTAGAACTGTAAGTCCTAAACCAATAGATCTGTAGCCTTAGTACAAGATTGGATAGTTAACTATAACGGACCTCTGTTTGCGAGCTTCTTCGTACATCTACAGCCAACGCCCCAAGCGGAAACATTGGGAACTAAAAGTGTCCGAGTAGTTCCCAGTTTGAGCGTGTATAGTTAAAACGCATGACGTCACTATCGTGAATTAAAAACGTCTTCGTACAAAAATACGGATAGTATCGCTATTTGGCAGTATGAGTAATATGTTTGACAACTCACAACCCGTAAATGACGTCATTTACGATTGTAAACGTGATACGATAGGTGAGTTTCAATTCACCGAAAATATTCCGTGAGAGCTTGGTGATATACAATCGAAATGTTGAAAAATAATTATTTGAGGAGTTCCCTGACCCACGGAAGCGTGTAGAATGATCACGGAGGCTCTGCAAGATAGCCTCCGAGACGAGGAGGAGTAACAACTGTCTCAGAGGCGATATTTGTGTTGTGCATCTCGGATGAAATATTAATTTGTCCAGGAACTCCTAACCGGTCTCTGAGTGCTTGAAATTGTGCTTCAAATAAACCTTTACAAAGTGATAGTCAAGTAAATCTTCCACTGTTAAGAAAGAGTAGGTATACTCTAATAAGCAACCTCATATTATGTTCACAAAAAGTACCTACCTATCATTATTCACTGGAGAGTTGGAGACTGAGTGTTCGAAGGTTGGTTTATTCAAAGACCGGAGACGAAGGTAGGTAACCCGTAGGTTACATTTGGCATAAGTGTAGGTACACAAATACGTCAGATACCTAGGTCTGTACCTATTCTATATTGTATTATTTTGGCCTCAAGGACTACGGGCCTAGGTAGGTAGGTAAACAGCTATGTTTTGTTACAATTTCTATGATGATTTGATGAAATTTTGCTAGTTACATGTCCTTGAAAGTAAGGGCATTTTATCCCTAACTACATATCCAGTAGAGATAAGGAAAAGTCACTCTTGCAATATTCTTGCTTATTTAGCCTTTTGGGGTAAAATGTTCAAGGAAGGTGTAACACCCTACTTAAGTATTTATTTATTCAAGAGACAAAATACTAAGTTTCATATACATAACTTGAAAAATGAAACATTGTCATAAGCATTTTCATCCCCTATTTATCTTCTTTGGGGGAACAATCTTTAAACACTTATTTCTTCAATTTCAATTATTGAAAGGCCAAATACCAAGTTTCATGGATATAACTTAAAAGATAACAGACTTTCATACAAACTTTCAGCCCCTATTTGACACCATTGGGGGTGAAATTTCAAAAAATCCTTTCTTGATGGGTGCCTATTTCATAAAAGGAACCCACTGTCAAAATTTCAAGTTTCTAACTCCTATGGTTTGGTAAGGCTGTGTGTTATAGCTCAGTCAGTCAATCAGTGCTGTTAATGTTGGTTATCATCATCATCATAATTAGCAACCCATCAACGGCTCAATACTGAGCGCAGGTCTCCTTCTCAGAGAGGGGTTATAGGCCATAGTCCACCACGCTGGCCCAATGCAAATTGGCAGACTTCACATACCTTCGAGAACATTATTAAAGAATTCTTAGGTGTGCCGGTTTCCTCACGATGTTTTCCTATACCATTGAAGCAGGTGGTATTTAATTAAACTCACATGACTCCGAAAAGTCAGAGGTGCGTACCCGGGATCAAACCTGCGACCCCCCGAATAGGAGACCACAGTCCAAACCACTAGGCTATCACTGCGTATGTTGGTTATACTTATTGTCATTTTGCACATTTTATCAATAAAATTTATGCTTACTTAACCTACATATTACCTATGTACAAAAACTAACAACATCCACATTTAACTTCAAAAATATGCATCAACAATATGCATGTGTGTAGGTAAAACAATTGCAAAAAGTAACTACTCCCATTCATAAAATATGTGCAAATAGAATAATTTATTAGTAGGTAAATTACACCTATGATATTAAAAACAATCAAACCACAAACCTAACTCTAATGAATAAGTTTCTATTTAATATAAGTATCATATTTTTACAGGTTGCAGATCACCTCAGAGCATAATAAAAGCTGTCACCTAAACAATATGTACCTACCTACCAAGTATGCAGGTGTTGCTTAACATCTGCAAGTGGCTGTCACATCATAGTGATCATACTTGAATAATATACTTAATTAGATTTTAATATAGGTACCTACATAAAAGAATAAATACCCAAACCAATTGTATAAAATGCAATTAGTTTTTATAAATAAACAAATTGAATCCTTAATTGTTTTAGTTTTCTTATTTTACTTACCTTATTCCATCCTAATTCATAAATTATTGCAAAGTTTATTAATCTTTTCAAAAGAAAACTTTAGTATGTATCTATTAAAAAGAAAGATAGGTATTTTGAATTGTTCTCAGTAATAAATAATTAACATTACACATTAAATTCATATTGTACTAGCTGATGCCCGTGACTTCGTCCGTGTGGATTTAGATTTTAAAATCCCTCGGGAATTCTTTGATTTTTCGGGATAAAAAGTAGCCTATGTCACTCTCCAGGTCCTCAACTATACCTACCCATGCAAAAAATCACGTCGATCCATAGCCTTGTTGCAGCGTGATTGAAGGACAAACCAACAAACAAACACACTTTCGCATTTATAATAAGGATTTACTTTGTCCTATATGTATATACTTGTATTAAGTTGCCGTGTTGTAATATTTCTATAGTTATTAAGGTAACTTTTCAGGAATAAAAAGTAACCTAGATAACTCATTGCATAGTCTTTGTATCTGGATAAATGGTCAGCATTTGCAATAGAAATATAACATCCACACTGCAATATTGCAGTCAGCTTGCAGTGCATCTACTAAACAGAAGGTAAAAGTTCATCAAAATTGGTTCAGCCTTTTAACTTTTATTGACTGGGACAAACAGACAAACAAATTTAAAAAAGACAGTTTAAACATTATAGACATAATGCCATTTGAAAATACCTTTGTTCTGCATCAATTTACTACTTATACTAAACATAATATATAGGTATACATTTTGAAAAGAGCAACTGCCGAGTTTCTTGCTGGTTCTTCTCGGCAGAAACGGCATACCGAACCAGTGGTAGACTCATTGACGATTCAAAAGTACTTGTAAAAGTTTATTTGAATAAAAAACATTTCTATTCTATTCTATTCTATTGTATTCTATACCAATAAAAGGAAAATATTATTTTGACAAGACTAAAAATAATGGTGTGTAGGTAAATAAAAATAGGTAAGTAAATAAAGAAATGCTGATGAAAGATAAAGTAAAAATATTTATTTATTTATTTATTTATGTAGACTTATGGAATATACACAATTTTATTTTATTTATTCAGCAACAATATTATCAAATTACAATGTTTCTCAAACATGATTTCTCAAAGTACAATTTAATTCCATCCCGTTATGACCCTGGATGCTTGCACTGGAAAATGCAATGATTATAATATGAGCGGTGTAAGTGCAGAGGGCATGGTGACTAAAGGCTGAATACAGAGATGCAAATGTGCACCCATTCTTCTGGTGTAAATTTGTAAGTACTAGCCTCTAATTATGTAGGTTTCACTGAAAAAAAAGAAAAAAACACATTTCCCATAAGCTTATTATATAGCTATACTTACAGAGGATGGTATTACAATTAATAAAATGTCAACATAATTAATACATTATAATATGCTTGGTGACAGAAATCTTAATATGTAATAATATTTTTCTATAACAAATTCAATAGTTTAGACATTTTGAAAGAAAAATAAAAAAGAAACTTCTTTTGCATCAACACTATTACATAACAAGCAAAGTATACCTAATTTAGAAAAAAATTAAACCAACTTCAATAAAGTACCAAAATAAAGAATAACTGAAAAGGGAAAAGTGTTCATATCTTGAAAACTACTGAACCGATTTTGATGAAAGGTTTACTGTTCCTGTTGAAGTAAATGTAAGCAAATAAAAAATGAAAGGTCATAATCTGATGAATAGTTTCAGAGAAATGTATGGACAAACATACATACATACACCTATAAAATTTGTTTGGAAACCCTAATAATTATAATATCATATGAAAATATTTTGCAGTTCCAATAATATTACATACATACAGGTCGAATTTGATAACCTCCTTTTTTAAAATCTATTACAAAGAAAACAAAACTTAATCTACGGGGCCTAAACTAAAAACAATTTTATTATGATTAATTAATATAAGTAAGTCTCTTGCTGCAGCACTGGTTTTCATTTGCAATTTCATATATCATTTCAACAATAATATATTATGTACTAGCTTATGCCCCCGACTTCGTCCGTGTGGATTTAGTTTTTGAAATCCAGCAGGAGCTCTTTGATTTTCTGGGATAAAAGTAGCCTAGCTGTCACTCTCTAGGTCCTTAACTATATCCATGCAAAAATCACGTCAATCCGATGCTCTATTGCATCGTGATTGAAGGACAACCCAACAAACAAACACACATTCGCATTTATTTTAGTAAGGATTTATTTCTCAAATCATCATGATAAATCAAACCTGGCATAATAATATACTTATATACCTACCTACTTTGAATATAAAGAATTCATGTTTTAGGTACCTTTCCTCACTATTCTATGTATCCAATTCAGTTGGCCAGTTAGTGAAAATCCAGGCAGTTTTAGATTAGGATAATGAGCTGGTTGGTGTAATATACAGAATTCTTCTTCATCATCCTTATCAAGCCAACATAACACTGCACATCTAGGTCCGGGGTCGCCACTCCAGCACCTTGGGACCCCAATGAAAATAATATACCTCCATACAGGATTCTGAATCTTGAATTAAAGGTTATACTCGTAAGTAGGTACTAACTAGGTATAGTTTGTTTTACGTTTCATATCCTATAGTTTGTTTGTTTTATATTTTATATCCACTATCTATTTCACTGTTTTGAGAAGTCTGAATCGTAAATTAAGATCTATTATAAATAATTTGATTTGATAATTTGTTTGTTTGTTATGACAGTTTGACTTTTACGGATGACCACAGAGTATAGAATCACTCAATTTTACCTCAGACTTGCCACAGACTCATTCTCATTGTATTAACCTTCGTAGTGGTCATAGAACTCACTATAGTTAGCTCGTTTACGGATACGTGACCGACTCGTGGTACCAATTTGACAAAAATGTTATTTACTATGAATAGTTCGTGAGAGAACGATACTATAGTCGTAGCTGCCATAGTAAATCTTGTACTAGCCACACTGATTGCGTTCAGTCAGAGTAATAGTAGGTATACAGGTATCCGTAATAAGGCGAAGACGAAGAAAAATATTACGGCGAGGAAGAAGAAGAATATGGTGTAACGGGTTAAAATAATGCACATTCAAATATGGGCTTCAGGTCGTGCTCTGTAAATACACTTTACAGTGATAACATAAAATAGCAAGTTGCACGGTAAGCGAGCTTGCTGTAATCTAGCAGCTCGATAGTTGACATCTCGCTTACCGCATACAGAGCCATTAGCAAGGAACACACTACCCTCTATCGAGAGGTCATTAGGATTAGCTTAACGAGGCTTGACGTGAGCGGTCACTTCGATTTGAGCTGCTGCGTAGGAGCGATATCGCGTAAGAGAGATATTATGATATTTACTTATTCAGAAAAAGATTCCCAGAGAGCTCTTATTTTTATAGGCAAGTGCTGTACCTATGGACGCTTGTACCTGTGGACACAATCGATTCCGTCGAAACTAGCAACCATAAAATTCTAATTTGAACGCGACCGTAAAGCTTTGTTGACAGTTCGCGTTCAAATTAGAATTTTAGGGTGTTAGTTTTGACGGAATCGATTGTGTCCACAGGTACAAGCGTCCATAGCACTTGCCCCTACAGCTTTTATGATTACAGCGTAGTATACCGATACGTCTTGATATGAGCAAACCCACTAACAAGGACCGAAGTCTGCGTGTAGACGTTGTGTTGTATAACAACTGCAGTTCCATACCTAACAGTGAGAACTACACAGAAACGATAAAGTACGAATTCAATACTGATGACATTTACTTTAACAGGTAAGTTAGTAGAGTACACATAAAAAAGCTCTGCACGACGATGGCCTGAACACTGACTCTTGATGAAAATTGGCTCTGAGATAGCTTATAGATACACTAGACAAAGGCAAACATATGAAATTAGTTTCCATTATGATTTTTAAAAACCATTCAATTCACGATGGCGAGCATCAGCAAGGGTGGGATGATATGTTGAAAGGGGCAGGTAACGGTTAGGTCATATTTGGGAACGTACCGTTTCTATAATTATGTTGAAAGGGGCAGGTAACGGTTAGGTCATATTTGGGAACGTACCGTTTCTATAATTATGTTGAAAGGGGCAGGTAACGGTTAGGTCATATTTGGGAACGTACCGTTTCTATAATTATGTTGAAAGGGGCAGGTAACGGTTAGGTCGTATTTGGGAACGTACCGTTTCTATAATTATGTTGAAAGGGGCAGGTAACGGTTAGGTCATATTTGGGAACGTACCGTTTCTATAATTTTCTCAATCTCTTCATGCATTTTTCAGTACGAACTTCAGTCGAATTATCACGGACATTGAAATGCAAAATGTCGAAACCAGCTCATACATAGAGATCAACGAGCTATATACGGTAAAGTCCTGTACTTACCCTTATACGAGTTTTCACATCACCACAGCAATGATAGATTTCGAGCATTGAAACATTCTTGCGTCAACGACAATTATTTAGATCACTTTGCCTTAGGGAGAGGGCACACTGGCTACTTTAAGCTGCAAGATCGCGCGTTTTGA
Source organism: Oeneis ivallda (assembly GCA_029955525.1). Lineage (NCBI taxonomy): Eukaryota > Metazoa > Arthropoda > Insecta > Lepidoptera > Nymphalidae > Oeneis > Oeneis ivallda. The sequence goes on from JARPMR010000006.1 coordinate 23,507,323, forward strand.
CGTGACAACGTCTTATAAATTGGTTTGCCGGGTGACACTTCAAGAAACTGCGTTACGCTCCGCTCACGTTATGCGCTCACAATGAGAGCGAGTGAGAGCCACTCGGGCATGGTTAGCCCGCCTAAGAGCGAGAGAGACAGAGCGAGAGAGAGAGAGTGAGAGAGATAGGCATACACACCGGTTCATGTCTTGCGCTTCTATTTCGGTTGTCACGTAAAACTTTCGCCCGTATACCGACTTTACAGGCAACCAATTTTTTTATGGCCATTAGCGTTTTTATGGCCTTTTGCGACTGCATCGCGTTTTCGCGATTCAGTCGCGTTCGCGTTTTTATTGCCATTAGCGTTTTTGTGACATTTTGCGTTCGATCGCGGAATCGCGCAGCAATAAAAATTGATTGATCTTGATCGCTGCCGCTAAAAATTGCAGTTTGCCGTCTCCCTTAGGGACCGAATTAGTTTATTCATCTACCCCCTAAATGGAAATTTGCTTATTAGAAATTTTAAAAAATGGTAGAGTACCTACTCTCTTATTGAGGTAAAATGAAGAAAGACTTTGCTGCTATCATATTACGGTAGTAAATATCATTCGTCTATGTTTACAGCCACAGTCGCACAAGGTTTAAGACAGGGTAATATGCAACGCAGTGTTGGCAGATCTCCCACTAGGTGGACCGACGACATCAAACGAGTCGCAGGGAGCCGCTGGATTCAAGCGGCGTAATACCGAAGCCTGTGGAAGTCCATGCAGGAGACCTTTGTCCAGCAGTGGACGTCTATATGTTGATAAAGAAGAAGAAGAAGAATATGGAATAAAATTTTATTAATTATAATTATTAAATTTTTATTCCATATTCTTCTTCTTCTTCTTTATAATGGAATATAATGGAAATTTTCAATAATTATTATTATTAAAATTTCCATTCCAAAGTCTATCTTCTCTCTCTAATAGTAATATTATTTTAGGATTACAAATACTTTTCTGTCTTAAACTGTTACCTATGTTTAAGGACAGAATAGTATTTCTACTTTCTTTACTCCATAATAGATTCCATTGAACGTTTGCGAGTTGTCTACTCCTACTAAACCTACTGCTGGCTGGTATTGTAATTAGGTATACAAGATCTTCCAGGCTAAATTACTAGGTTAAATAAATTCTAAGTTTGAAATAATTACAGGTTACAAATGATGGATACATATCATGGAGTTCGTTGCCCCTGGAGATTTATTTACAAGAGGACAATTTTATCAAAGACTATTTAGTAAGTGCTGTTTCGTTTTGACGGTTGATCAAAAATAAATAGTCCGTCATGATACGTGACATTACTCAAAGTACGTGACGTATGACTTGAATACTAAACTACCTATACTTAAATGTAAGGTGCTACAATTATTTATCAATCCCTTAGTGTTTGAGACAGCTAAAGTCTTCGAACAGTGCGTGATGTCAGTGATGACTTACAGCGATGTAGAGCACTATGCTCCCGCTGTATATTATTATTATTATAGAATAATAATAATAATCATCATCATCAGCAACCCATCAACGGCGCACTACTGCCGGCAGGTCCCCTCTCAGAGAAGGGTTATATAGCCGTTATAGGCCATAGTCCACCACGCTGGCCCAATGCAAATTGGCAGTCTTCACACACCTTTGAAAATATTATGAAAAACTCTCAGGTGTGCAGGTTTCCTCACGATGTTTTCCTTCACCGTTGAAGCTTGTGATATTTAATTTCTTAAACGCACTTAACTTAGAAAAGTCAGAGGTACGTGCCCGGGATCGAACCTGCGACTCCCCGAAACTGCGGTCTCCCCCCCCCGGAGACCGCAGTACTAACCACTAGGCTATCACCGCTTCATAATAATAATGCCTAAATAATAATAATAATAATAGTACCTAATGTCTAAATTTTCAGATTCGAGTCGAAGCAAGTGACTGTACAAAAGTCGAGATGGAATTAAAATATAATTGTCGAGTGGATCTTACACCCAACTCTACTATAAAAGTACAAGGAACTATTATCTTAGTTAAAGACAAAATTACATGTAAGTACAAAATGATTGGTCAGCCAGCTAAAGACGTCTCGCTTTGTTGTCATAGACAATTTTTTTATATTTACCTACCTATGCCTCTCATCAAAAACCTCCTAGATTAGGGGTGGGTTTATTCAGGTTTATTCCGAAGAAATGTACAATGTACATATGTACCACACCAAGCTTCTCTAGAATGAAGATTTCTTTCCTTCTTTCAAAGATAAGGAATACCTACTGTTGCGGCGCCTCGGTTTAAGCTTCGTATACACGACGACGCCCGGGAACTTGTCCCGCAAAAGTTGACGGGACGCGGAGTTAGCGGGGCAGCGTAAGGCCCACCGTTTTGCACTGGTAGGCGTCCCGTCCCGTGCACCCCTGTCGTGCACCTCTACCGCGACAGGTAGACTAGTTTGTATAGAGGAAGAGAAGTACTTTTGAAAATAAAAGAATAGTTTTCAATTGCAGTGCTCTGGGTTGACTGACTGGCGATCGTTCTTTCCTTCAGTATTTAAACAAAACTCTCGTGGGAGTACTCTAATATTCTCACGATCGCCAGTGAATATGCCCTTTGTAAGTCTTTATTTTAAGGTATTTCTAACACCTCATAATTTTAAAAACAACTTATTACTTTAACAAAAGTTAAAAACTGCTAAGGACACATTTAAATTTATTACATTAGCAGTCGGCGCCAAAAAAATCTGTGCGTGAGACCCTCATAAGTGTTTCCGATCACACAGTGAGACTTTTTATTCCAGTCACCGCACTTGACGCACCCATAAATTTCAGTGTAACTTATACAAATTAAAGCACACAATAGTTCTTTGTTCTAAATTTTCAACCGACTTCAAAAAGGAACGAGGTTACAAGAAATAATCTTAATTCTGGTCGCCGACAATCTCCCCCTTGTGCGTAGCACCAATCTTCAGACACGGCGATGGTACTAGCACTACTATTCTAGAACTGGGTCGTCGTAGCACTCCTTCTCTTATTTCGACGTCGGCAACCCTTGTTCTGCCATCAGGGCCTGGATAGATTTTGTGTATTTTTCCTCTTGGCCATGTGCTGCATTTGTAGCTTCACTCTTCTGTTCTGAGCTTCTCTGCTCAGAGTGAAGCAGGAAATGATGCCATAGCTTGCAGGACTTGCAAGCTGGTTTTCTGCACTTTTCTTTTCTATGCCTTCCCCTTAAGCACTTGAAGCAGATGCGTTGCTTGACTGCTAGTGCCCATCTCTCTTCAACGGGCATCTTCAGGAAGCGTTGGCACTCTGTCAAGTAGTGATCACCTTGACAGCTTATGCAAGTCCATTTCTTTTTTTTATTGTCCTCTTTCTTTGTTCGTTGAGGTTCATCTTCTTCTTCTTCTCTGGTGGTGTGAGTTGCTTCACGTCCACGTTGCTGTTTCTTCTTTTCTGAAGGTGCATAAGCTCCACACATGTCTGCTTGCTTGTTCAGGAATTGTGACATCAGCACAAGATCTGCTGGTTCTTTATCTTCGTGGGCATCTGCGAATTCATACCAGCGAAACTTCAGGTATGTTGGTAACTTGTCAACAATTTCTCTCACCATTACTGGTGAACACAAGTATTGAGGTTTCTGAAGTCCTTGGATGGCTGAGATACAGTTGTGTACATCGCTAGCAAAGGCGCAAATGTCTTTCGGGGTTGATGAAATCTTAGGAAGGGCTTTTATTCTGTCTAGTTCTTCCATCACGAGTGAATCTGGTCTTCCATATCGACGCTGAAGAGCTTTCATGACCTTGATCTGGAGTGGCATCTGAGTAAAGAAGGCTCTTGAAGGTATGTCTCGCCGCTCCTTTTATGGCTTTTCGTAGTCTTGCCATGTTCTGCGTCGGTGTGAAAGATTTAGATGTGTCATCGTAGACAACCCTAAAGGCCACCCATTCGGAGCTGGACCCATAATAATAAGGTAGATCTTGATTTGCTTGATTGTTCAATGGCTGTGGTGGTTACACAACTGCTGTCGTGTGGCTGTCAAATGCTTGTCGTATAGCACCTGCCAGGGTCTGGATCGTAGACATCAGGGGCTGTTCTGTCTTCACGATCCCTTGGTTTTCTTGAAGATCTTTTTCTGGCTTGATATCTTTTGTATCTTCCAAAGTAGACGTCTGGATCCAGTTCTGAACACGCGATGCTCTGTCGTCTAGTTCTTCATCCAGATCGTCTTCTGAAGCTGAATCTTCAATTGTTTGTTTCTCGAGTCTGATTCGTGCCAGACGTTCGTTTCAATGCGCTCCAATTCTAAACGCACCAGCTCTTCCCTTGCTTCCAAGTTGCGTAATCTGGCAGCAGAACTCCTCATTCGAACTGACTTGACTGATGCACGGATTGAACCACCTGGTTTTTTAATCATCAAGGAGCTGTTCTGGTTCTCCCCTTCAGTCGTCTGCAGTTGTTTGAGTCTAGCACTGTTTTCTGTAGATCTCATCTTCGTAGCTATATTAGATTCTTTCACGGTGATTCCTGATGATTCCGCGATTGAAGCTTTCGAAGAAATATTCGATGCCATGGCTTCCGAAGTCATAACCCCCTGACCCCTCTGATCTGGTGCGCTCACTCGTCTCTTCAGCATACTGTGATGCAGTTGAGCTTGCACTTAGGGGCACATCTTTAACCTTCTGGGACCTGATGAGAGGCATGTCTCTAGGTCCCGATTCGTAGCTTCAGCCTTTCGAAGTCTTCAATTTGCAGTTCCAGGAATTCGTCTTCAGGGATCCGGCTCTAAGGACCATCTGTTGCGGCGCGTCGGTTTAAGCGTCGTATACACGACGACGCCCGTCAACTTTTCCGTCAACGTGCGGGACAAGTTCCCGGGCGTCGTCGTGTATACGACGCTTAAACCGACGCGCCGCAACACCTACCTTTATTTCGAATGATTTTTTATGATTCATAATTTTAAGAGCCACCAATTAGCCTACATCAAATATATATATTTTAATTAATAGGATTATTTCATTTATATGTTTTTTTTCAGTGAAAAGCTTAGTAAACGGAAAATTAAAAGTAGTCTCTCATCTTAAAATGGATATGGAACCAACTTCGAAGACTTATGAAAAAATGTAAGACTTTAGTTTAATTTTATATAGCACAAGGTTTCGTAGTAAAACAAAAAATCCTTATCCAGTTCATGAAACTCTCCCTGCCCCTTTTTAAGCTTTGTATTGGGTCTGACCAGAGTGAAAGCACGCTCATAGATTTCAGTCGTAGACTAAATCGTCACTTACTACTAGGTGACCCCTGACACGGGTACCTTGTATAAATTGGATGAAAAAAGACCGATAAATCATCGACCGTATGAAACTTGCCACCGCGAATAACCTATAGAACAGGTACCTACTAGATATATTATTATGATTTTCTTGTAACTTTGCAGGTATCTAACAAAATTCGTGTACCAAAAGACTATCGGCTTAAAGAACAATATGTACATGGTAATTGCTATAGCAGTTTTGCTTGGTGTCTTCGTGATGGCTATCATTGTTATCGGATTGTCTAAGGTAAGCCCCCGATTGTCTAAAAGTTATTCCATTGATCGTATTCGTATTCGATGACATTAGCGTCAAAGTAAAATAATCCTAGATAGTAGTGATTTAAAGTCACAAATTCAGTAAAACCGATTTTAATATGGAGCGTTATAGAACTCCAGTATCGAACATACGTAAACGTATAAGATAAGAATCATCATCATCATCATCATCAGCCTGTATTCGTCCACTGCTGGACATAGGCCTTTCCGAGAGCGCGCCACCAAACACGGTCCTCCGCCTTCCTCATCCAACCGCTTCCCGCCACCTTCTTAAGGTCATCGGTCCAACGAGTTGGAGGTCGTCCTACACTGCGCTTGCTGGTACGCGGTCTCCACTCCAGAACACGTCTGCCCCATCGGCCATCGGTTCTGCGACAGATATGACCTGCCCACTGCCACTTCAGCTTGCTAATCCTCAGAGCTATGTCGGTCACTTTTGTTCTTCTACGAATTTCCTCGTTCCGGATTTTATCCCTGAGAGAGATTCCCAACATAGCTCGCTCCATAGCGCGCTGAGCGACTTTTAATTTGTGAACGAGGCCCACCGTCAGTGTCCACGTTTCCGCTCCATACGTCATTACCGGTAGGACACACTCATTGAAAACCTTTGCCTTCAGGCTTTGCGGTATTGACGAATCGAAGACCTGACGCAGCTTTGAAAATGCTGCCCAGCCCAACTGAATTCTTCTGTCAGCCTCCTTGTCGAAGTTGTTTCTACCGAGTTGTATAATCTGGCCAAGGTAGTTGTATTCCTGAACAACTTCGATGCTGACATTTCCGACGTTAACCGGTCTTGAGATAACGTGCTCGTTAAACATGACTTTTGTTTTGTCTATGTTCATCTCAAGACCCACTTGTCTGGAAGAACAGCTAAGCTGGGCCAGCATTTCTTCAAGATCTTGCAGCGATTCCGACAGTATAACTATATCGTCTGCAAAACGCAAGTGTGAGATGTATTCACCATTCACATTAACACCTCGACTTTTCCAGTCCAACACCTTAAACACGTCTTCTAGGGCGCAAGTGAAATGTTTCGGGGATGTAACGTCTCCCTGTCTTACCCCCCTTCGTATGGGAATCGGATTCGTTTGTTGGTCTTGGACTTGGACTGTCATAGTTGCGGCTTCATACAAACTTCTCAACACCTGGATATAGTGCCAGTCGACTTGGCATCGCTGCAATGAATCCAGAACAGCCCAGGTCTCAACGGAATCAAAGGCTTTCTCGTAGTCCACAAACGCCAGACAGAGGGGCAAATTATACTCCTGGGTCTTCTGCATAATTTGCCGTAGCGTGTGAATGTGGTCTACGGTGCTGTAGCCTTTGCGAAACCCGGCCTGCTCTGGCGGCTGAAATTCGTCAAGCCTTCGAGCGAGACGGTTCGTAATCACCCGCGAGAACAGCTTATAGATATGGCTCAGAAGTGAGATTGGCCTATAGTTTTTGAGTAGGCTCTTATCTCCTTTTTTGAAAAAGAGAACCGTGATACTTCTGCTCCATTTTTCTGGTGTTATGCCAGTTTTGATGACCGTATTAAAGAGGTCTTTAAGATTAATCAGAATTGGCTTTCCTCCTGCACGTAGGAGCTCCGCAGTAATACCGTCATCGCCTGGGGCTTTGTTGTTCTTCAGCTGTCCGAGGGCTATACTAATCTCGCCTAGGTCAATATCCGGGAGGTCGTCGGTATAGTGGCGCACAAGTTTCGCTCTTTTGTCGTTCGCAGTTTGAGTTTGGATGGGTGCAGGTTTCGGAGCATGGGCCGAGTACAGCTGCCCGTAAAACCGCTCGATCTTAACTAACACCTCTGGCTTTGAAGCAACAACCCGGCCGTCCGATGTTCTCAACTTTGTCAGATGGCTTCTCCCAAGACTTTAAGCGAATACTTTAGCTCCTCTATTGCGTTCTATCGCATCTTGTATATTGCGCATATTTAAGATAAGAATGCATACACGATATTGAGCTATAATTAATTCAATGCTGTTATGTTTTTTTTACTTTTACTCTAATATCATCAAATACGATAAAGATCAATGGAATAACTTTAGACAGTCACAGGGAAGGTTTCTTATAATAATTATTAATTATTTACAAGACTCGGCCCACGAGTAGTTAGATTTCTTAAACTCCTGCAAAGCACTTGGTTTTCCCGGTGTAAAATGTATTCCTATGACCATCGAACTATAACACTTCGAAACGCAATAGTTGACGCGATATTATTATTTTATATTATTATTTATTATTTCGTCGCGTTAGTACAGCGAGCTCGCAGAAAATTATTGAAAAATAACGCACTGTGCTGTGAAAAGATGTCATAATTCATCACAAAAACCACCAAAAACGTAAGTATCAGTACCAGTACCAGAAAATAATTACAAAAGTCGTGTGGCGTCGTGGGACACCAGATAGGAACGAAGTTATTATTATAAAAATATTAATTTCAAGTTCTATTCGAGGTATAAAGAAAATAATTATTCGGGTATACATTTTTTATCACGATTTTTTTATCGATAAAAATCAAAATGACCCCAGGGAAGCCTAAAGATCGATTTTATAAAATATTAAAATTAAAATAATAATTTTATAAAATAAAAAATGAAAATAGGATTGCGCGCCCCCGGGTGGGCTTGAACCACCAGTCTTTCGGTTGGAAACCAGTCAGCCACAGAGGCGATGCACAACTTGTTGAAATTATTATATAAGATATTTTTTAGGCCATCAAAAAGTGTCGAAAGTGTTGTTACAACTTTTGGTCTTAATTTCCGTCTAGCCCCCTTTCGCAACGCGCGATAAGGAACTTCGTTCCAATACCACTCACACATTAATTGGCTGTTTTGAACCTACGCTTGATGCGGAACTTTTGTTAGAAACTTTTGCTCTAAGCGTTATAGTTCGATACCTATGAGATCTTTAACTTTACAGTAGGTATATCCAAGTCAATCCGTTGCTCCGTTGTTGCGTAACTGAAGAGCACATCAAGAAACAGCATAGTTGTATGGGCCTATTTGTCAATCGCAAATAATGGTGTTTATCTGAGGAATAAATCGACGTTCTGCCATTTTTAACCCACTTCAAAAAAGGATGAGGTTCTCAATTCGTCGGAATCTTTTTTTTATTTATTTTTTTGTGTATGTTCACCGAATACTCGAAGCCTGAACCGATTTGTAAAATTCTTTTTTGTTTCAAAGGGTATACTTCCCAAGTGGTCCCATTGAAAGGACCATGGGCAATTTTGTATGGACCCCGTCCCCACCCTCCAACAGTCACCGGATTTATGTTAATATGTTCATTTGGATCCAAATAGACGTAAATAGTTGGTTTCAGCTTCAAAATCGCTGGGGTTCTTCTAAAAAAAAAAAAACTTTTTGTTTGAAATTGATTTATTTTTGTTATTTTTTCTATATTTTATCGTATAAAAATCATATAACAGTAAAAATAACTACTTCTACTCTGTTAGAATAACCCAGGTTTTTTTTACGGGGTTTTTAAAAAGGTACACTTTCCTCTATTAGGTGTTTTAAATGTACTATTTTTGAAATTCAGTCAGACGTTCTTTTTTTGAAATTCATACAGTTATCACGCATCGAGCAGTAAGAATGTGGCTGTCTGTTGAGAAACCTTTTTGCAGAAGGGATCGAAAAAAAACAAAGGTGTGTTATAATGAAATTCAGTACAACATTATATCATACTTTTGAATGATATAATGGTTATTATGACATTGGGTGTTTTAATGTTGGCAATAAGCTAACTGTTTCAGAATCTATTAAAGAGGATTTATAGCATGGGAGTAGATAAATAGATAAATGAGTAGGTATTTTGGAATTAGTCATCAATAATACGTCAACGAAATATTTTTTTGAACGTAAGATACAATGAGAACCCCATGCATTTGGGCATCGTCGCCATAGTAAAAAAATATCATCTTGCCAAGGTCTATCAATTGCGCTACATTTAATTCTTGTTGATAGGGGGGGACGATTCCGCCCATAGTCCTTTATCGAAATTGGCCGAGCGGTTTTTAAAATATGAACAGTAAATTTTATACTTTGTAGTGGCGCGGGCGTTTGAAGTCGGGTTTTTAAAAAGAATTTTTTATATTAAATTATTTTTTACTGCGGAATTTGTCACACTTTCGTCGGTGAAAGTTTATTAAGAAATAGACCCTAAGTAGGTTTGTAAGTTGTATGAGTATAACACGCTAAGTTTTCCATCAGTTGGAGCAGTTACCTTTACCTGTAGGTTACAGTAGTGATAAAACTGACAGCAAAAGTTAATACCGCCTAATGGTCGACTAAAACCTGTAACATGTAAAACTTTCTTTCCACTTTGCTTAAAATATCCGTAAAAAAATATACATAACCATTTTGTTCCGCGAATACGTAGCAGGTTCTAAAAACTCGATTTAAAGACCCATTTTCATGCGGTCGTTTTAGGTTTAACGCTGATGCATTCTAAAGTTGTGTCTTAAAAAAGTTCAGCGCAGACTCGAGACGAGTTTTGAGGCGGACTTTGTTGACTATTCAAGTTGTAAAGTTCAGTACTAGTGTTATGTACTTGTAGTATATTGTAATATTACAATTTTCTACATAATAGGTACATAGTAGTACGGAATTTTATGCCTCGGTTTTTTAAAAATCCCGTGTATTTACTTGCGTTTCTTGAATCGAAGTATCCTTATGTCGTATTATAATTGTTCATATTATTATAATCTACAGACTATTCCACATCTCCAAGATGCAAAATACCTCTGTGTGAAATCCTGTCAAGACTAGACTAGACTAGACTAGACTAAAGGTAAGAACTCTAAATGAGTTCTGACCGTATTAGTTATCTTTACTTCTATACTAATATTATAAATAACACTAATATTTGTTTGTTTGTACCGAATAGGCTCTGAAACTACAGGAGCGATTTTAACCATTTATTCACCAATAGGAAGCTAAATTATCATGAAGTAACATAGGCTATGATTTATATTCAAAAAAATAAGAAAGAAAAGAAAATTGCAATAATGTAACCCAACGTAGCAAAATTTGCCTATAAAATTCACTATAATATGGCGTGTTCTGAGAAAGTTATTGATGATACATAAAAATTATGTACCTACTACATAATTAAAGTACTCCTTATTCTCTATAAAAAAGTTCGCGAGGGTATATGTCTAACTTTCATAGTTTATTTATTTCAATTTAAACAACATACGATCGTAGCTTTTGTGTTCTAAAATTTAATTAGATCGCCGCTGGTAGAAACAAAGATATTGGTTACATTCGTATCATGTATTAATTCTTATAAATTAAGTAAATTTAAAGTGTGTTTGTTTATTGGTTTGTCCTTCAATCACGCAGCAACAAAGCTACGGATCGACCTGATTTTTAGCATGGGAATCAGTTGAGAACCTGGAGGGTGACATAGGCTACATTTTATCCGGGAAAATCAAAGAGTTCTCGCAGGATTTTAAAAACTAAATCCACGTGGACGAAGTCGCGGGCATCAGCTAGTACATAATATATTAGGGATAAGTCTTTGACACCTTAATTACTCGAGCGATTTCAATGAAAAGTAAAAGGCTGAAAAAGGAAATAGGATACTTTCAATCTCGGGAAAATAATTTTCTTTTATTCGAATTCGGATTTGAAATTCATAAATCTATGCCGACGAATTCGCGTAATAAAGTCAAGTTGCCTAACTATCTATCAATTAAAATAATTGATTGACTGTAGAAAGCTTTGAGTATAATATACTCAAAGGTAGAAAGTCACTGAAGATCTTCGAGAAAATGTTCAAATTTAAGCCTTATTTATTTACAATAAATAACTTTGGCTGCGATTTCGTCTGTCTCGAGTAGTTTTTGAAAATCAGGCAAAACGTATTCTATGCAGCTCTTTAGGCCTATATATGTATATCCAAGCAAAAAATCTAGTTGAAAGACAAACAAACACACTCACTTTTAAAATATAACTAAGGACAGTTATTGGACTGTAAATTAGATATAGAATTTATTTATAAGTAGAAGTTACAATAATATTGCTATTAGCCCTTAGGCTAGATTGCAGTAAAAAATAAGGCTACCGTTACGTAATGGTGCCTTATGGTAGGAAAAAAAAAAACTTTTAAAATATTAGAATGAAAGGACATCTATTTGCCGAGTGTTGAAGAAGGGCATTACGAACCAGTGGTAGAGTCAGACGATTCAAAAGCACTTGTAAAAAGTTTATTTCAATAAAAAATATTTCTATTCTAGCAAGAAAAGGTTAGAATTATTTTGCTATAATCCGCCAACAGAAAAAATCTGTATGGTCAAACATGCAATTAAAAGCTAAGCACCACTCACCTACCCAGCCAAGCAAAAAAGCCAAGTTCCCAAGCAAGCAATGCCACCACCACTCACATGCACCACCACACAAGATTTTTACACTACTCTCGACGCACGTTTCGCCCCGACACCGGAGCATCCTCAGGAGATGTCGACTTTACAATGCTGTATTGTCTAGTGAAGCTTGTGTCAAATGCGCGGTATTATATACCTTTTTCCTACCCCCACTACTGTTGCCCCGCCCACTACCCCCCGGACCCCCCACTACCCCCGGATCCCCCCACTACCCCCCGGATTCCCCCTCTCTTTTTTCAAACAAACGAAGCAGTGGTGAACTTGAGACGTTCACTTGTTCATTAAGTAATTTAAACTGCTTATTATTATTGTGTTTTATTATTTCTAATTGTTCCAACATGCTCAGTCGAAGTCCTTTATCGCAGGTATGTAAGATTTTATATGAATGATCGGATGATAATTTGTGTCCACTATCAAGGAGATGTTTAGCAAAATGAGACTTTTGGGGTTGGTTGTTCCTAACCGCGGCCATATGTTCTTTGTAGCGTGTTTCAAATTTACGACCCGTTTGACCAATATAAGTGGCCTTACAGTCTGAACATTCGAGTTTATAAATGCCCGATTTTTGTTTGTTGTTTAATTTATCTTTGCCGTTGCAAATATTTTTAAGTGTATTATTTGTCCTAAATGCAACATGTATATCATGTGCTTTAAGTGTCTTCGCAATACTCTCCGACACTGTTCCAAAATAAGTTAAACTGGATTTGTATTTATTTATTTTATCAGGTGATGATGAATATAAATCCTTTTTGATCCGCATCAATTGTTGCTTTTTTATTTTATTATTAACAATATTATTGTTGTATCCATTTGCCTGTGCCATATGGTAAATTACTTTTAATTCTTTTAAATAGTTTTCTTTCGTGAGTGGAATAGTGAGCAACCTATGTACATAACTGTGGAACGCTGCGAGTTTATGCTGCCAAGGATGACAGGATGAAGCGGGTATGGTTGTGTCTGTGTATGTGGGTTTCCGGAAAATTCCAAACTGATGTTTATTATTAGTACGAGTTATAGTTAGATCGAGGAAGTTTATAGAGTTATCTTGTTCTAATTCTGATTTGAATTTAATTTTCGGGTGTATATTGTTTAGATTTTTTACAAATATGTCAAGTTGTCGGTCTGTCCCAGTCCAACATATAATTATATCATCTACATATCTATAGTAATACAGAATATTTTTATGTTTGACAATATGTTTATTTTCAAAATCATCCATGAAGATATCAGCCATTAGGGGACTTAGTGGTGAGCCCATAGCTAATCCCTCTTTTTGTTGATAAAATTGGTCATTGAATTTGAAGTAGTTCTGTTTCATGCATATTTTGGTTAATTCTATTAATTCTGTTATTTCGTTGACATTTTTATGATTATTTTCCAACAATTTAGTTAAGATGTTTAGGGTTTCGTTAACTGGTACATTAGTGAACAGGCTGTCCACATCTAATGATATTAATTTACAATGGTCCGGTAATGTCAAATCTTTAATTTTATTGACTAGTTGGATACTATTTTTTAATGAATAAGAAGGATTGAAGGATGTTTTTGATTTAATAACTTTGTTTAGCTCTTTTGCTAATTCATATGCTGGTGCGCCAATATATGAGACCACGGGACGGATTGGAATATTATCTTTGTGGATTTTTGGTAAGCCATATAATGTAGGAGCATTAGTATTCATTTGAATGACGCTGTGTTTTGATGTATTTTTTGGAAAAATGTGTTTTGATTTATTAACGGCTAGCCTAACTTCTGCTGCGTATTTATTAGTTGGGTCAGAGGATAACTTAGAGAATTCTTCTCCAGAGATAACCTCGTTGACCTTATTTTGGTAGTCGGTCCTCTTTAGGATAACAATCGCATTACCTTTATCGGCTTTTGAAATAATAAGATCATTATCTTTTAACGTTTTTTGTAAAGATTTATATGTTATGTTGTTGTTATTGTTTATGTGGTTTTTATTGTTGTTGTTATTGTTTGTGTTGTTGTTATTATTTGTGTTTTTATTATTATTATTACTTTTTGAATTGGAATTTAGAAGTGTAGCATTAGTTTTGATTTCATGAGCGATAATATTTTTGATAATATTATCTTTTTTGTTAAGGACCACAGCTAATTCAGATTCCACTGCCAGTGTTTCTAATGATTTTTGTGATTTATTATTAGGGATATTGTATTTTAAACCGTTGTCTAAAAGACGTATTTCGTTTTTAGGTATTATGATATCAGTTAGATTTTTAACTCGGGGATGAAATTGGTGATTCGGTGCGTCTGTCATATTGTCCGTCTTATTGTTGTTCAATACCGCAGATTGGGAGGATTTATTAACAAGTGATTTTAATTTCTTTTGCTGGGAAAGGAATTTACTGTGGACTTCAATTGATGCTAAATCTCTCGCTTTTTGGTCTAGAAGATCGAATTCAATATTATGTAATTTGAAGGAAAGTTCAGAATAGAGTATTTTTAGATGTAGTTTTAAATTGTCCCTAACAGTGAACCAATGACGTGATTCTTCATTTAACCATACTTGTTGAGCTTTTTTTATTGCAATATCAGAAGCTCGACTGTGCGTGTTGGTCTTTAGATTAATGTAGTTTGGAATGACGTTTAAATGTTTGCATTGTTGGTTAAACCAAATGTTTTGAACCGCGACACGATGTAATTTAGTTAATTTGATGTAAAGTCTAGCCTGTACGGTCAAGCTCACCGATTTTAAATATTGGATAGAAGCAGACGTTACTTTGCGGAAGTTCATGATTAGCAAGAAAAGGTTAGAATTATTTTGCTATAATCCGCCAACAGAAAAAATCTGTATGGTCAAACATGCAATTAAAAGCTAAGCACCACTCACCTACCCAGCCAAGCAAAAAAGCCAAGTTCCCAAGCAAGCAATGCCACCACCACTCACATGCACCACCACACAAGATTTTTACACTACTCTCGACGCACGTTTCGCCCCGACACCGGAGCATCCTCAGGAGATGTCGACTTTACAATGCTGTATTGTCTAGTGAAGCTTGTGTCAAATGCGCGGTATTATATACCTTTTTCCTACCCCCACTACTGTTGCCCCGCCCACTACCCCCCGGACCCCCCACTACCCCCGGATCCCCCCACTACCCCCCGGATTCCCCCTCTCTTTTTTCAAACAAACGAAGCAGTGGTGAACTTGAGACGTTCACTTGTTCATTAAGTAATTTAAACTGCTTATTATTATTGTGTTTTATTATTTCTAATTGTTCCAACATGCTCAGTCGAAGTCCTTTATCGCAGGTATGTAAGATTTTATATGAATGATCGGATGATAATTTGTGTCCACTATCAAGGAGATGTTTAGCAAAATGAGACTTTTGGGGTTGGTTGTTCCTAACCGCGGCCATATGTTCTTTGTAGCGTGTTTCAAATTTACGACCCGTTTGACCAATATAAGTGGCCTTACAGTCTGAACATTCGAGTTTATAAATGCCCGATTTTTGTTTGTTGTTTAATTTATCTTTGCCGTTGCAAATATTTTTAAGTGTATTATTTGTCCTAAATGCAACATGTATATCATGTGCTTTAAGTGTCTTCGCAATACTCTCCGACACTGTTCCAAAATAAGTTAAACTGGATTTGTATTTATTTATTTTATCAGGTGATGATGAATATAAATCCTTTTTGATCCGCATCAATTGTTGCTTTTTTATTATATTATTAACAATATTATTGTTGTATCCATTTGCCTGTGCCATATGGTAAATTACTTTTAATTCTTTTAAATAGTTTTCTTTCGTGAGTGGAATAGTGAGCAACCTATGTACATAACTGTGGAACGCTGCGAGTTTATGCTGCCAAGGATGACAGGATGAAGCGGGTATGGTTGTGTCTGTGTATGTGGGTTTCCGGAAAATTCCAAACTGATGTTTATTATTAGTACGAGTTATAGTTAGATCGAGGAAGTTTATAGAGTTATCTTGTTCTAATTCTGATTTGAATTTAATTTTCGGGTGTATATTGTTTAGATTTTTTACAAATATGTCAAGTTGTCGGTCTGTCCCAGTCCAACATATAATTATATCATCTACATATCTATAGTAATACAGAATATTTTTATGTTTGACAATATGTTTATTTTCAAAATCATCCATGAAGATATCAGCCATTAGGGGACTTAGTGGTGAGCCCATAGCTAATCCCTCTTTTTGTTGATAAAATTGGTCATTGAATTTGAAGTAGTTCTGTTTCATGCATATTTTGGTTAATTCTATTAATTCTGTTATTTCGTTGACATTTTTATGATTATTTTCCAACAATTTAGTTAAGATGTTTAGGGTTTCGTTAACTGGTACATTAGTGAACAGGCTGTCCACATCTAATGATATTAATTTACAATGGTCCGGTAATGTCAAATCTTTAATTTTATTGACTAGTTGGATACTATTTTTTAATGAATAAGAAGGATTGAAGGATGTTTTTGATTTAATAACTTTGTTTAGCTCTTTTGCTAATTCATATGCTGGTGCGCCAATATATGAGACCACGGGACGGATTGGAATATTATCTTTGTGGATTTTTGGTAAGCCATATAATGTAGGAGCATTAGTATTCATTTGAATGACGCTGTGTTTTGATGTATTTTTTGGAAAAATGTGTTTTGATTTATTAACGGCTAGCCTAACTTCTGCTGCGTATTTATTAGTTGGGTCAGAGGATAACTTAGAGAATTCTTCTCCAGAGATAACCTCGTTGACCTTATTTTGGTAGTCGGTCCTCTTTAGGATAACAATCGCATTACCTTTATCGGCTTTTGAAATAATAAGATCATTATCTTTTAACGTTTTTTGTAAAGATTTATATGTTATGTTGTTGTTATTGTTTATGTGGTTTTTATTGTTGTTGTTATTGTTTGTGTTGTTGTTATTATTTGTGTTTTTATTATTATTATTACTTTTTGAATTGGAATTTAGAAGTGTAGCATTAGTTTTGATTTCATGAGCGATAATATTTTTGATAATATTATCTTTTTTGTTAAGGACCACAGCTAATTCAGATTCCACTGCCAGTGTTTCTAATGATTTTTGTGATTTATTATTAGGGATATTGTATTTTAAACCGTTGTCTAAAAGACGTATTTCGTTTTTAGGTATTATGATATCAGTTAGATTTTTAACTCGGGGATGAAATTGGTGATTCGGTGCGTCTGTCATATTGTCCGTCTTATTGTTGTTCAATACCGCAGATTGGGAGGATTTATTAACAAGTGATTTTAATTTCTTTTGCTGGGAAAGGAATTTACTGTGGACTTCAATTGATGCTAAATCTCTCGCTTTTTGGTCTAGAAGATCGAATTCAATATTATGTAATTTGAAGGAAAGTTCAGAATAGAGTATTTTTAGATGTAGTTTTAAATTGTCCCTAACAGTGAACCAATGACGTGATTCTTCATTTAACCATACTTGTTGAGCTTTTTTTATTGCAATATCAGAAGCTCGACTGTGCGTGTTGGTCTTTAGATTAATGTAGTTTGGAATGACGTTTAAATGTTTGCATTGTTGGTTAAACCAAATGTTTTGAACCGCGACACGATGTAATTTAGTTAATTTGATGTAAAGTCTAGCCTGTACGGTCAAGCTCACCGATTTTAAATATTGGATAGAAGCAGACGTTACTTTGCGGAAGTTCATGATTAGCAAGAAAAGGTTAGAATTATTTTGCTATAATCCGCCAACAGAAAAAATCTGTATGGTCAAACATGCAATTAAAAGCTAAGCACCACTCACCTACCCAGCCAAGCAAAAAAGCCAAGTTCCCAAGCAAGCAATGCCACCACCACTCACATGCACCACCACACAAGATTTTTACACTACTCTCGACGCACGTTTCGCCCCGACACCGGAGCATCCTCAGGAGATGTCGACTTTACAATGCTGTATTGTCTAGTGAAGCTTGTGTCAAATGCGCGGTATTATATACCTTTTTCCTACCCCCACTACTGTTGCCCCGCCCACTACCCCCCGGACCCCCCACTACCCCCGGATCCCCCCACTACCCCCCGGATTCCCCCTCTCTTTTTTCAAACAAACGAAGCAGTGGTGAACTTGAGACGTTCACTTGTTCATTAAGTAATTTAAACTGCTTATTATTATTGTGTTTTATTATTTCTAATTGTTCCAACATGCTCAGTCGAAGTCCTTTATCGCAGGTATGTAAGATTTTATATGAATGATCGGATGATAATTTGTGTCCACTATCAAGGAGATGTTTAGCAAAATGAGACTTTTGGGGTTGGTTGTTCCTAACCGCGGCCATATGTTCTTTGTAGCGTGTTTCAAATTTACGACCCGTTTGACCAATATAAGTGGCCTTACAGTCTGAACATTCGAGTTTATAAATGCCCGATTTTTGTTTGTTGTTTAATTTATCTTTGCCGTTGCAAATATTTTTAAGTGTATTATTTGTCCTAAATGCAACATGTATATCATGTGCTTTAAGTGTCTTCGCAATACTCTCCGACACTGTTCCAAAATAAGTTAAACTGGATTTGTATTTATTTATTTTATCAGGTGATGATGAATATAAATCCTTTTTGATCCGCATCAATTGTTGCTTTTTTATTATATTATTAACAATATTATTGTTGTATCCATTTGCCTGTGCCATATGGTAAATTACTTTTAATTCTTTTAAATAGTTTTCTTTCGTGAGTGGAATAGTGAGCAACCTATGTACATAACTGTGGAACGCTGCGAGTTTATGCTGCCAAGGATGACAGGATGAAGCGGGTATGGTTGTGTCTGTGTATGTGGGTTTCCGGAAAATTCCAAACTGATGTTTATTATTAGTACGAGTTATAGTTAGATCGAGGAAGTTTATAGAGTTATCTTGTTCTAATTCTGATTTGAATTTAATTTTCGGGTGTATATTGTTTAGATTTTTTACAAATATGTCAAGTTGTCGGTCTGTCCCAGTCCAACATATAATTATATCATCTACATATCTATAGTAATACAGAATATTTTTATGTTTGACAATATGTTTATTTTCAAAATCATCCATGAAGATATCAGCCATTAGGGGACTTAGTGGTGAGCCCATAGCTAATCCCTCTTTTTGTTGATAAAATTGGTCATTGAATTTGAAGTAGTTCTGTTTCATGCATATTTTGGTTAATTCTATTAATTCTGTTATTTCGTTGACATTTTTATGATTATTTTCCAACAATTTAGTTAAGATGTTTAGGGTTTCGTTAACTGGTACATTAGTGAACAGGCTGTCCACATCTAATGATATTAATTTACAATGGTCCGGTAATGTCAAATCTTTAATTTTATTGACTAGTTGGATACTATTTTTTAATGAATAAGAAGGATTGAAGGATGTTTTTGATTTAATAACTTTGTTTAGCTCTTTTGCTAATTCATATGCTGGTGCGCCAATATATGAGACCACGGGACGGATTGGAATATTATCTTTGTGGATTTTTGGTAAGCCATATAATGTAGGAGCATTAGTATTCATTTGAATGACGCTGTGTTTTGATGTATTTTTTGGAAAAATGTGTTTTGATTTATTAACGGCTAGCCTAACTTCTGCTGCGTATTTATTAGTTGGGTCAGAGGATAACTTAGAGAATTCTTCTCCAGAGATAACCTCGTTGACCTTATTTTGGTAGTCGGTCCTCTTTAGGATAACAATCGCATTACCTTTATCGGCTTTTGAAATAATAAGATCATTATCTTTTAACGTTTTTTGTAAAGATTTATATGTTATGTTGTTGTTATTGTTTATGTGGTTTTTATTGTTGTTGTTATTGTTTGTGTTGTTGTTATTATTTGTGTTTTTATTATTATTATTACTTTTTGAATTGGAATTTAGAAGTGTAGCATTAGTTTTGATTTCATGAGCGATAATATTTTTGATAATATTATCTTTTTTGTTAAGGACCACAGCTAATTCAGATTCCACTGCCAGTGTTTCTAATGATTTTTGTGATTTATTATTAGGGATATTGTATTTTAAACCGTTGTCTAAAAGACGTATTTCGTTTTTAGGTATTATGATATCAGTTAGATTTTTAACTCGGGGATGAAATTGGTGATTCGGTGCGTCTGTCATATTGTCCGTCTTATTGTTGTTCAATACCGCAGATTGGGAGGATTTATTAACAAGTGATTTTAATTTCTTTTGCTGGGAAAGGAATTTACTGTGGACTTCAATTGATGCTAAATCTCTCGCTTTTTGGTCTAGAAGATCGAATTCAATATTATGTAATTTGAAGGAAAGTTCAGAATAGAGTATTTTTAGATGTAGTTTTAAATTGTCCCTAACAGTGAACCAATGACGTGATTCTTCATTTAACCATACTTGTTGAGCTTTTTTTATTGCAATATCAGAAGCTCGACTGTGCGTGTTGGTCTTTAGATTAATGTAGTTTGGAATGACGTTTAAATGTTTGCATTGTTGGTTAAACCAAATGTTTTGAACCGCGACACGATGTAATTTAGTTAATTTGATGTAAAGTCTAGCCTGTACGGTCAAGCTCACCGATTTTAAATATTGGATAGAAGCAGACGTTACTTTGCGGAAGTTCATGATTAGCAAGAAAAGGTTAGAATTATTTTGCTATAATCCGCCAACAGAAAAAATCTGTATGGTCAAACATGCAATTAAAAGCTAAGCACCACTCACCTACCCAGCCAAGCAAAAAAGCCAAGTTCCCAAGCAAGCAATGCCACCACCACTCACATGCACCATCCAAATCAAAAACATCCTTCAATCCTTCTTATTCATTAAAAAATAGTATCCAACTAGTCAATAAAATTAAAGATTTGACATTACCGGACCATTGTAAATTAATATCATTAGATGTGGACAGCCTGTTCACTAATGTACCAGTTAACGAAACCCTAAACATCTTAACTAAATTGTTGGAAAATAATCATAAAAATGTCAACGAAATAACAGAATTAATAGAATTAACCAAAATATGCATGAAACAGAACTACTTCAAATTCAATGACCAATTTTATCAACAAAAAGAGGGATTAGCTATGGGCTCACCACTAAGTCCCCTAATGGCTGATATCTTCATGGATGATTTTGAAAATAAACATATTGTCAAACATAAAAATATTCTGTATTACTATAGATATGTAGATGATATAATTATATGTTGGACTGGGACAGACCGACAACTTGACATATTTGTAAAAAATCTAAACAATATACACCCGAAAATTAAATTCAAATCAGAATTAGAACAAGATAACTCTATAAACTTCCTCGATCTAACTATAACTCGTACTAATAATAAACATCAGTTTGGAATTTTCCGGAAACCCACATACACAGACACAACCATACCCGCTTCATCCTGTCATCCTTGGCAGCATAAACTCGCAGCGTTCCACAGTTATGTACATAGGTTGCTCACTATTCCACTCACGAAAGAAAACTATTTAAAAGAATTAAAAGTAATTTACCATATGGCACAGGCAAATGGATACAACAATAATATTGTTAATAATATAATAAAAAAGCAACAATTGATGCGGATCAAAAAGGATTTATATTCATCATCACCTGATAAAATAAATAAATACAAATCCAGTTTAACTTATTTTGGGAACAGTGTCGGAGAGTATTGCGAAGACACTTAAAGCACATGATATACATGTTGCATTTAGGACAAATAATACACTTAAAAATATTTGCAACGGCAAAGATAAATTAAACAACAAACAAAAATCGGGCATTTATAAACTCGAATGTTCAGACTGTAAGGCCACTTATATTGGTCAAACGGGTCGTAAATTTGAAACACGCTACAAAGAACATATGGCCGCGGTTAGGAACAACCAACCCCAAAAGTCTCATTTTGCTAAACATCTCCTTGATAGTGGACACAAATTATCATCCGATCATTCATATAAAATCTTACATACCTGCGATAAAGGACTTCGACTGAGCATGTTGGAACAATTAGAAATAATAAAACACAATAATAATAAGCAGTTTAAATTACTTAATGAACAAGTGAACGTCTCAAGTTCACCACTGCTTCGTTTGTTTGAAAAAAGAGAGGGGGAATCCGGGGGGTAGTGGGGGGATCCGGGGGTAGTGGGGGGTCCGGGGGGTAGTGGGCGGGGCAACAGTAGTGGGGGTAGGAAAAAGGTATATAATACCGCGCATTTGACACAAGCTTCACTAGACAATACAGCATTGTAAAGTCGACATCTCCTGAGGATGCTCCGGTGTCGGGGCGAAACGTGCGTCGAGAGTAGTGTAAAAATCTTGTGTGGTGGTGCATGTGAGTGGTGGTGGCATTGCTTGCTTGGGAACTTGGCTTTTTTGCTTGGCTGGGTAGGTGAGTGGTGCTTAGCTTTTAATTGCATGTTTGACCATACAGATTTTTTCTGTTGGCGGATTATAGCAAAATAATTCTAACCTTTTCTTGCTAATCATGAACTTCCGCAAAGTAACGTCTGCTTCTATCCAATATTTAAAATCGGTGAGCTTGACCGTACAGGCTAGACTTTACATCAAATTAACTAAATTACATCGTGTCGCGGTTCAAAACATTTGGTTTAACCAACAATGCAAACATTTAAACGTCATTCCAAACTACATTAATCTAAAGACCAACACGCACAGTCGAGCTTCTGATATTGCAATAAAAAAAGCTCAACAAGTATGGTTAAATGAAGAATCACGTCATTGGTTCACTGTTAGGGACAATTTAAAACTACATCTAAAAATACTCTATTCTGAACTTTCCTTCAAATTACATAATATTGAATTCGATCTTCTAGACCAAAAAGCGAGAGATTTAGCATCAATTGAAGTCCACAGTAAATTCCTTTCCCAGCAAAAGAAATTAAAATCACTTGTTAATAAATCCTCCCAATCTGCGGTATTGAACAACAATAAGACGGACAATATGACAGACGCACCGAATCACCAATTTCATCCCCGAGTTAAAAATCTAACTGATATCATAATACCTAAAAACGAAATACGTCTTTTAGACAACGGTTTAAAATACAATATCCCTAATAATAAATCACAAAAATCATTAGAAACACTGGCAGTGGAATCTGAATTAGCTGTGGTCCTTAACAAAAAAGATAATATTATCAAAAATATTATCGCTCATGAAATCAAAACTAATGCTACACTTCTAAATTCCAATTCAAAAAGTAATAATAATAATAAAAACACAAATAATAACAACAACACAAACAATAACAACAACAATAAAAACCACATAAACAATAACAACAACATAACATATAAATCTTTACAAAAAACGTTAAAAGATAATGATCTTATTATTTCAAAAGCCGATAAAGGTAATGCGATTGTTATCCTAAAGAGGACCGACTACCAAAATAAGGTCAACGAGGTTATCTCTGGAGAAGAATTCTCTAAGTTATCCTCTGACCCAACTAATAAATACGCAGCAGAAGTTAGGCTAGCCGTTAATAAATCAAAACACATTTTTCCAAAAAATACATCAAAACACAGCGTCATTCAAATGAATACTAATGCTCCTACATTATATGGCTTACCAAAAATCCACAAAGATAATATTCCAATCCGTCCCGTGGTCTCATATATTGGCGCACCAGCATATGAATTAGCAAAAGAGCTAAACAAAGTTATTAAATCAAAAACATCCTTCAATCCTTCTTATTCATTAAAAAATAGTATCCAACTAGTCAATAAAATTAAAGATTTGACATTACCGGACCATTGTAAATTAATATCATTAGATGTGGACAGCCTGTTCACTAATGTACCAGTTAACGAAACCCTAAACATCTTAACTAAATTGTTGGAAAATAATCATAAAAATGTCAACGAAATAACAGAATTAATAGAATTAACCAAAATATGCATGAAACAGAACTACTTCAAATTCAATGACCAATTTTATCAACAAAAAGAGGGATTAGCTATGGGCTCACCACTAAGTCCCCTAATGGCTGATATCTTCATGGATGATTTTGAAAATAAACATATTGTCAAACATAAAAATATTCTGTATTACTATAGATATGTAGATGATATAATTATATGTTGGACTGGGACAGACCGACAACTTGACATATTTGTAAAAAATCTAAACAATATACACCCGAAAATTAAATTCAAATCAGAATTAGAACAAGATAACTCTATAAACTTCCTCGATCTAACTATAACTCGTACTAATAATAAACATCAGTTTGGAATTTTCCGGAAACCCACATACACAGACACAACCATACCCGCTTCATCCTGTCATCCTTGGCAGCATAAACTCGCAGCGTTCCACAGTTATGTACATAGGTTGCTCACTATTCCACTCACGAAAGAAAACTATTTAAAAGAATTAAAAGTAATTTACCATATGGCACAGGCAAATGGATACAACAATAATATTGTTAATAATATAATAAAAAAGCAACAATTGATGCGGATCAAAAAGGATTTATATTCATCATCACCTGATAAAATAAATAAATACAAATCCAGTTTAACTTATTTTGGAACAGTGTCGGAGAGTATTGCGAAGACACTTAAAGCACATGATATACATGTTGCATTTAGGACAAATAATACACTTAAAAATATTTGCAACGGCAAAGATAAATTAAACAACAAACAAAAATCGGGCATTTATAAACTCGAATGTTCAGACTGTAAGGCCACTTATATTGGTCAAACGGGTCGTAAATTTGAAACACGCTACAAAGAACATATGGCCGCGGTTAGGAACAACCAACCCCAAAAGTCTCATTTTGCTAAACATCTCCTTGATAGTGGACACAAATTATCATCCGATCATTCATATAAAATCTTACATACCTGCGATAAAGGACTTCGACTGAGCATGTTGGAACAATTAGAAATAATAAAACACAATAATAATAAGCAGTTTAAATTACTTAATGAACAAGTGAACGTCTCAAGTTCACCACTGCTTCGTTTGTTTGAAAAAAGAGAGGGGGAATCCGGGGGGTAGTGGGGGGATCCGGGGGTAGTGGGGGGTCCGGGGGGTAGTGGGCGGGGCAACAGTAGTGGGGGTAGGAAAAAGGTATATAATACCGCGCATTTGACACAAGCTTCACTAGACAATACAGCATTGTAAAGTCGACATCTCCTGAGGATGCTCCGGTGTCGGGGCGAAACGTGCGTCGAGAGTAGTGTAAAAATCTTGTGTGGTGGTGCATGTGAGTGGTGGTGGCATTGCTTGCTTGGGAACTTGGCTTTTTTGCTTGGCTGGGTAGGTGAGTGGTGCTTAGCTTTTAATTGCATGTTTGACCATACAGATTTTTTCTGTTGGCGGATTATAGCAAAATAATTCTAACCTTTTCTTGCTAATCATGAACTTCCGCAAAGTAACGTCTGCTTCTATCCAATATTTAAAATCGGTGAGCTTGACCGTACAGGCTAGACTTTACATCAAATTAACTAAATTACATCGTGTCGCGGTTCAAAACATTTGGTTTAACCAACAATGCAAACATTTAAACGTCATTCCAAACTACATTAATCTAAAGACCAACACGCACAGTCGAGCTTCTGATATTGCAATAAAAAAAGCTCAACAAGTATGGTTAAATGAAGAATCACGTCATTGGTTCACTGTTAGGGACAATTTAAAACTACATCTAAAAATACTCTATTCTGAACTTTCCTTCAAATTACATAATATTGAATTCGATCTTCTAGACCAAAAAGCGAGAGATTTAGCATCAATTGAAGTCCACAGTAAATTCCTTTCCCAGCAAAAGAAATTAAAATCACTTGTTAATAAATCCTCCCAATCTGCGGTATTGAACAACAATAAGACGGACAATATGACAGACGCACCGAATCACCAATTTCATCCCCGAGTTAAAAATCTAACTGATATCATAATACCTAAAAACGAAATACGTCTTTTAGACAACGGTTTAAAATACAATATCCCTAATAATAAATCACAAAAATCATTAGAAACACTGGCAGTGGAATCTGAATTAGCTGTGGTCCTTAACAAAAAAGATAATATTATCAAAAATATTATCGCTCATGAAATCAAAACTAATGCTACACTTCTAAATTCCAATTCAAAAAGTAATAATAATAATAAAAACACAAATAATAACAACAACACAAACAATAACAACAACAATAAAAACCACATAAACAATAACAACAACATAACATATAAATCTTTACAAAAAACGTTAAAAGATAATGATCTTATTATTTCAAAAGCCGATAAAGGTAATGCGATTGTTATCCTAAAGAGGACCGACTACCAAAATAAGGTCAACGAGGTTATCTCTGGAGAAGAATTCTCTAAGTTATCCTCTGACCCAACTAATAAATACGCAGCAGAAGTTAGGCTAGCCGTTAATAAATCAAAACACATTTTTCCAAAAAATACATCAAAACACAGCGTCATTCAAATGAATACTAATGCTCCTACATTATATGGCTTACCAAAAATCCACAAAGATAATATTCCAATCCGTCCCGTGGTCTCATATATTGGCGCACCAGCATATGAATTAGCAAAAGAGCTAAACAAAGTTATTAAATCAAAAACATCCTTCAATCCTTCTTATTCATTAAAAAATAGTATCCAACTAGTCAATAAAATTAAAGATTTGACATTACCGGACCATTGTAAATTAATATCATTAGATGTGGACAGCCTGTTCACTAATGTACCAGTTAACGAAACCCTAAACATCTTAACTAAATTGTTGGAAAATAATCATAAAAATGTCAACGAAATAACAGAATTAATAGAATTAACCAAAATATGCATGAAACAGAACTACTTCAAATTCAATGACCAATTTTATCAACAAAAAGAGGGATTAGCTATGGGCTCACCACTAAGTCCCCTAATGGCTGATATCTTCATGGATGATTTTGAAAATAAACATATTGTCAAACATAAAAATATTCTGTATTACTATAGATATGTAGATGATATAATTATATGTTGGACTGGGACAGACCGACAACTTGACATATTTGTAAAAAATCTAAACAATATACACCCGAAAATTAAATTCAAATCAGAATTAGAACAAGATAACTCTATAAACTTCCTCGATCTAACTATAACTCGTACTAATAATAAACATCAGTTTGGAATTTTCCGGAAACCCACATACACAGACACAACCATACCCGCTTCATCCTGTCATCCTTGGCAGCATAAACTCGCAGCGTTCCACAGTTATGTACATAGGTTGCTCACTATTCCACTCACGAAAGAAAACTATTTAAAAGAATTAAAAGTAATTTACCATATGGCACAGGCAAATGGATACAACAATAATATTGTTAATAATATAATAAAAAAGCAACAATTGATGCGGATCAAAAAGGATTTATATTCATCATCACCTGATAAAATAAATAAATACAAATCCAGTTTAACTTATTTTGGAACAGTGTCGGAGAGTATTGCGAAGACACTTAAAGCACATGATATACATGTTGCATTTAGGACAAATAATACACTTAAAAATATTTGCAACGGCAAAGATAAATTAAACAACAAACAAAAATCGGGCATTTATAAACTCGAATGTTCAGACTGTAAGGCCACTTATATTGGTCAAACGGGTCGTAAATTTGAAACACGCTACAAAGAACATATGGCCGCGGTTAGGAACAACCAACCCCAAAAGTCTCATTTTGCTAAACATCTCCTTGATAGTGGACACAAATTATCATCCGATCATTCATATAAAATCTTACATACCTGCGATAAAGGACTTCGACTGAGCATGTTGGAACAATTAGAAATAATAAAACACAATAATAATAAGCAGTTTAAATTACTTAATGAACAAGTGAACGTCTCAAGTTCACCACTGCTTCGTTTGTTTGAAAAAAGAGAGGGGGAATCCGGGGGGTAGTGGGGGGATCCGGGGGTAGTGGGGGGTCCGGGGGGTAGTGGGCGGGGCAACAGTAGTGGGGGTAGGAAAAAGGTATATAATACCGCGCATTTGACACAAGCTTCACTAGACAATACAGCATTGTAAAGTCGACATCTCCTGAGGATGCTCCGGTGTCGGGGCGAAACGTGCGTCGAGAGTAGTGTAAAAATCTTGTGTGGTGGTGCATGTGAGTGGTGGTGGCATTGCTTGCTTGGGAACTTGGCTTTTTTGCTTGGCTGGGTAGGTGAGTGGTGCTTAGCTTTTAATTGCATGTTTGACCATACAGATTTTTTCTGTTGGCGGATTATAGCAAAATAATTCTAACCTTTTCTTGCTAATCATGAACTTCCGCAAAGTAACGTCTGCTTCTATCCAATATTTAAAATCGGTGAGCTTGACCGTACAGGCTAGACTTTACATCAAATTAACTAAATTACATCGTGTCGCGGTTCAAAACATTTGGTTTAACCAACAATGCAAACATTTAAACGTCATTCCAAACTACATTAATCTAAAGACCAACACGCACAGTCGAGCTTCTGATATTGCAATAAAAAAAGCTCAACAAGTATGGTTAAATGAAGAATCACGTCATTGGTTCACTGTTAGGGACAATTTAAAACTACATCTAAAAATACTCTATTCTGAACTTTCCTTCAAATTACATAATATTGAATTCGATCTTCTAGACCAAAAAGCGAGAGATTTAGCATCAATTGAAGTCCACAGTAAATTCCTTTCCCAGCAAAAGAAATTAAAATCACTTGTTAATAAATCCTCCCAATCTGCGGTATTGAACAACAATAAGACGGACAATATGACAGACGCACCGAATCACCAATTTCATCCCCGAGTTAAAAATCTAACTGATATCATAATACCTAAAAACGAAATACGTCTTTTAGACAACGGTTTAAAATACAATATCCCTAATAATAAATCACAAAAATCATTAGAAACACTGGCAGTGGAATCTGAATTAGCTGTGGTCCTTAACAAAAAAGATAATATTATCAAAAATATTATCGCTCATGAAATCAAAACTAATGCTACACTTCTAAATTCCAATTCAAAAAGTAATAATAATAATAAAAACACAAATAATAACAACAACACAAACAATAACAACAACAATAAAAACCACATAAACAATAACAACAACATAACATATAAATCTTTACAAAAAACGTTAAAAGATAATGATCTTATTATTTCAAAAGCCGATAAAGGTAATGCGATTGTTATCCTAAAGAGGACCGACTACCAAAATAAGGTCAACGAGGTTATCTCTGGAGAAGAATTCTCTAAGTTATCCTCTGACCCAACTAATAAATACGCAGCAGAAGTTAGGCTAGCCGTTAATAAATCAAAACACATTTTTCCAAAAAATACATCAAAACACAGCGTCATTCAAATGAATACTAATGCTCCTACATTATATGGCTTACCAAAAATCCACAAAGATAATATTCCAATCCGTCCCGTGGTCTCATATATTGGCGCACCAGCATATGAATTAGCAAAAGAGCTAAACAAAGTTATTAAATCAAAAACATCCTTCAATCCTTCTTATTCATTAAAAAATAGTATCCAACTAGTCAATAAAATTAAAGATTTGACATTACCGGACCATTGTAAATTAATATCATTAGATGTGGACAGCCTGTTCACTAATGTACCAGTTAACGAAACCCTAAACATCTTAACTAAATTGTTGGAAAATAATCATAAAAATGTCAACGAAATAACAGAATTAATAGAATTAACCAAAATATGCATGAAACAGAACTACTTCAAATTCAATGACCAATTTTATCAACAAAAAGAGGGATTAGCTATGGGCTCACCACTAAGTCCCCTAATGGCTGATATCTTCATGGATGATTTTGAAAATAAACATATTGTCAAACATAAAAATATTCTGTATTACTATAGATATGTAGATGATATAATTATATGTTGGACTGGGACAGACCGACAACTTGACATATTTGTAAAAAATCTAAACAATATACACCCGAAAATTAAATTCAAATCAGAATTAGAACAAGATAACTCTATAAACTTCCTCGATCTAACTATAACTCGTACTAATAATAAACATCAGTTTGGAATTTTCCGGAAACCCACATACACAGACACAACCATACCCGCTTCATCCTGTCATCCTTGGCAGCATAAACTCGCAGCGTTCCACAGTTATGTACATAGGTTGCTCACTATTCCACTCACGAAAGAAAACTATTTAAAAGAATTAAAAGTAATTTACCATATGGCACAGGCAAATGGATACAACAATAATATTGTTAATAATATAATAAAAAAGCAACAATTGATGCGGATCAAAAAGGATTTATATTCATCATCACCTGATAAAATAAATAAATACAAATCCAGTTTAACTTATTTTGGAACAGTGTCGGAGAGTATTGCGAAGACACTTAAAGCACATGATATACATGTTGCATTTAGGACAAATAATACACTTAAAAATATTTGCAACGGCAAAGATAAATTAAACAACAAACAAAAATCGGGCATTTATAAACTCGAATGTTCAGACTGTAAGGCCACTTATATTGGTCAAACGGGTCGTAAATTTGAAACACGCTACAAAGAACATATGGCCGCGGTTAGGAACAACCAACCCCAAAAGTCTCATTTTGCTAAACATCTCCTTGATAGTGGACACAAATTATTATCCGATCATTCATATAAAATCTTACATACCTGCGATAAAGGACTTCGACTGAGCATGTTGGAACAATTAGAAATAATAAAACACAATAATAATAAGCAGTTTAAATTACTTAATGAACAAGTGAACGTCTCAAGTTCACCACTGCTTCGTTTGTTTGAAAAAAGAGAGGGGGAATCCGGGGGGTAGTGGGGGGATCCGGGGGTAGTGGGGGGTCCGGGGGGTAGTGGGCGGGGCAACAGTAGTGGGGGTAGGAAAAAGGTATATAATACCGCGCATTTGACACAAGCTTCACTAGACAATACAGCATTGTAAAGTCGACATCTCCTGAGGATGCTCCGGTGTCGGGGCGAAACGTGCGTCGAGAGTAGTGTAAAAATCTTGTGTGGTGGTGCATGTGAGTGGTGGTGGCATTGCTTGCTTGGGAACTTGGCTTTTTTGCTTGGCTGGGTAGGTGAGTGGTGCTTAGCTTTTAATTGCATGTTTGACCATACAGATTTTTTCTGTTGGCGGATTATAGCAAAATAATTCTAACCTTTTCTTGCTAATCATGAACTTCCGCAAAGTAACGTCTGCTTCTATCCAATATTTCTATTCTATTCTAGTTCCTATTGTGATGAAAAAAAAAGTCAAACATGATGTACTAAACATCTGACTAGACAGTCTTACATAGTCAGTCAGTCAGTACTTAGTCCACGTAGGACTGTCTGGTCGGATGTTTGCTGATTCTAAGTAGATAGCGAAATTAAGCATCCGCTGTTTCAGGGTGGTTTTTTCAAGAGGAAAGAGAAAGAGGAATTGGCCAATCTAAAGCACGAGATAAGGATGCAGAGCATTGTAAGTAGTTGCATGCTATTTCGTTTTCCAAATTATCGTCTGTCAAGTAACGTCCAATGTTGTACTTAGAGCTCTATTAAAGAAAGCCTCAATAGCTTAACGGGCAAGGTACTGGACTGAAATCCGAAAAGTCGACGATTTTGACCCTATCTTTTACATCATTGTCGTACCCAAAAGCTTTCCGCAATTTGGAACGGAAAGGGACATTTTAGGTTTCATTATTATAATATGTATATACACGAGGTGACAGATCCAGAGAGGAGAGGTATCCAGTGAAGTCCATTTATTAGTCTAAAGAAATAGAAGTGGTCCGTCCAATATCGCATCCCTTATGTCCGCTTGGAGAAACGGCGAGTTATCCTTTTAACCCAGAGTTAGCTGCTGCTTTGACAGATTTCGTATAAAGCTTCTGTCAAAATTACAAATTTATTCCTGAGTTAAACCTAATCCGGCGTCTCTGCAAGCGGGCCTTAGTCTATCACCTAATTGTGTGGCGAATAACTTCGTTTTGGACTTTATGCGTCAAAAATTCTCGGCATGCTATACAATAGGTACCCAAAACTTGTTATTTTTTTGTGTTAGCGCTGTATAATATAGGTATGCTTTACAGGCCCAACCTTACAATGTGTACTTTACATTAGCATGCTGATCTATTTAAACTTGATGTTTGTAGAATTTTCTTGTAGAGGATTCAGGAGTTTTTTTCTTTTTAAGCGTCGACCTGCCATCGACGACCTTCCAACGTGTTTAATAGCACCTAAATCAGAACAGGATGAAGACCAAGAAGACCGCAGTGAAAGCATAGGAACTAGCTTCAGTGAAAAGGTACTATTTGAGAGTTAATCAACTACTACTTTAGGATCTAACTCAACCTAACTTTGTTAGACCATATTGTACCACTTGTCTCCAGCGGCTCCAAGCGAATTGATCATTTCAGTGGGTTGTGCTTAGGGTTTGGGTCCCGAAACGTCTCGTGTCTCGAAGTCAAGGGACTTTTCGTAATTTTAGTTGTCTCGAGTCCCGGGACTTTTGGTTCGAGACTCGAGACGAGACAACTTATTTCGACTATGAAATTGTTAATTATGACCAATGATTAGATACTAGAATTACTAATATTAGTAAAGTTGTTAAGAATTAGTATGATTTTTAACTAAGTTCGTTTTATAACTATAAGATTTAACTGCTTAAAATTAAATCTGTGTGTGATTAAAAGAAACAAAGTAATTATTAAGACTGTAATTAAAGTTAAAGTTATTAAGATTTAGTTTTCTGTTTAATAAATGTTGATTTTTACAAAAAATTGCCTATTTTCAATACGTTTCACCAGAAATTAACTCAATTAAAATTCTTCAAAAGGCTTACCCTCTTAAAAAAAAATTATTTTTTTCTTAAAAGTCTCAAAGTCCCGGGAATTCCCAAACCCTAGTTGTGCTTAACAATAGTCGTAAACATATTTCATACTGAGCGTCTCGTATACAAATTGATGTCATAGTCTTATTTAATGAAAATATAAAATAAGCCAGAATTTATTTATCAAGTCTTCTGTTTTTAGCCTGCCGTCGACGATGACCCACAAGAAGAGGTTCCAGAAACTCAGCGGTAAGGAGGGGAGAAAAGTAACAGAGAATCTATTTATGGTGTACTATATTAATAAATTAATTAGTACATAATTATACTTATTTACAAGCTTATATTTTAAGGCCTAGCAAAATAAAATTACTGAAGTATATTTATTAGTGAAAAATATAGACTATTTTTTTGTATTTTCATTTTTTAATGCAGATCATACATTATGGAACTATTTCTCAATCAAAAGTTTGACCGATGAAAAAGTTCACGTTTTGACATTTTTTTATTGCCAATCTGTCAAAATGACAAAATTCTGTGAAAGTTTACTTGAAGAAAGCTTGGAGATGATGAAATAGGCTCTTATAAATAAATGCTGGTTAAAGTCTGGGATTAAAGTAAGGTTTGCAATGAGAGTCGTAGTGTAAGTTTTCAAGTTAAAAGTTTTAAGTTTTCAAGCAAAAAAAAGTGCCGATTTCACCAACGTCGAGTGTCATTTTACCCAGGAATAAATTGGGCGTTCTGATTTCTGACAGTTTTTTTTATTGAAAATACTGTCAAAATTGCAAAACACTTGGATAACACTTTACGTCAGGTGAAATTGGCCCTTTATCTGTTATTCTTAATCTAATCTTATCTTATCTTTCTTAATAATATACATAAATTACGTGTCACGTTGTTTGTCCGCGATGGACTCCTAAACTACTGAACCGATTTTTATCTGTAATTTGGTCCAACTTAAAAGATAGGATAGTTTTTTGGATTGGGATAGTTTATTTGTTTTATTTATCGACCGAGCGAAGCGAAGGTCTTTGAGTTAACTAGGGCGATTTGCACTTGTCCGTCCGTCCGTCCGTCCGTCCGTCCGTCTGTCAGAGCCTTATAACTTTTGAATTACTGAACGTAATTACTTCAAATTTAGATATAATATGTAAACCGATGGCCTCCAGCCGAAAATGGCTTAAAAAGTTATAAAAATCTTTATTTCAGGGGGGCTCTCATAGAAGCGAATGCGAAGTAAAAAAAAAAAAATCGCGTTACATAAAATTGTTACGTATCATTTTAAAGATAATTTTGAACTGAGTACAAAAATATTTTTTTTTTAATTTTTCCCTTAAAATTGACGAAATGGGGGGCTTTCAAAGTGGCGATTTTATACGCTCGCTTGAAGACGCTCTCTAGAAAAATCCGCTATGGATTTTCAAACTGATTTTATGTTTTTAGGTCACTTATATCCTGTACTTGAACAACAAATACTAAAATTATATGAATATTATAAAGAAACGAGATTATTTAATTTTTAATGGGCGTCAGTAATTCATATAGCATCAACATAGCTTCACAATAATGCTAATAGATGGCGCAGTCAGTAACTATTCCCATGGAACTACGAGTTAAATTCAATGTTTGATAAATAATTCAATGTTTTCACTAACGTTCCCTAACCTTTACGGGCTACCTATAAGTTAGGTGATTGATGTTTTCTGTCAACTTATTTATCACGATCCTGTACGGGACACCTAAAAGGATATTGGGACGGATGTTAGGACTTAGGATTGTATTTAGGAGCTACCTACGTTAAGAGACTCCTACTTAGGGGATGATTTAGGTATGTTTGGTGAAAACGGGCATAATAATAATGTCAGTTTTGGTTATCATGTATCGATTGAATGAATAATCATGGGATACCGTTACCGCGAGGTCTCAGTTCGGGGCGAACCACTAGTATAGATAAGTTGGCGGTACGAAGTTCGCTGGGTCAGCTAGTTGTCTATATAATATTCTCGTCTCTTTCTCGTCCACGGAATGAAATGAAAAAATGACAGATTAACGCACAGCTTTGGCGTTAACTTGAAAACTTACACTACGTCCACTGTTCTAATAATAACTATCGACATGATCGCAGGCATGTTCACGGCGCCGATTTTTTCCTGCCAGTCAAACTAAAAGTAAATTAAATACAATCCAGTGATCGCTATTGACTTTCGACAGTCACTGGATCATTAAAACCCTAAATGGCACAAAAAAAAAGAAATTAAAAACATAAGATTTTATTCAAGTTCGCAAGTATAGGTGTTAATTAATAATATTTCAATTTCTTGGCCTCCGTGGTTAGGCCGACCATCATCTGGACGACCTCGTCTCCTTGTTCAGGGATCCTGGAGGGCGGCCAATGGAAGGAGTTGCCCCGAAGCTCATACGTGTACACTAGCGGGGTCTTCAAGGTGTTGCGCACCCAGTCCATGCTACCTCCTGACGCTGGGTCTTAGAAGCGAAAAAAAAGTCAAATAAAAATTAACCTAACTCCTTGTAATTTATATGTTCAGCTTGTGTGTTGCTAGAAGTGTGCTTTTAGATTATAGGTGAGTGAATGAATGAATGAGTGAATGAGTGTGTGAGTGATCGAGTGAGTGAGTGAGTGAATGATAGAGAGAGTCAGTGACAGCATTAAGGAACTTTGACTTGCAATTATTCTTAAAACTGTAACTTCAAATTGAATGTAATTTGAGAATAAATAATATACAAAATATTATGCCCACAAATATTATGGTCACAAAAAAATTAGGCTTAGATAACTTTATTCAAAACGAAGTTACAGGGGGTTCGCAAAATGTCCTGAATGGGTTCGAGAAAAAAAGAATTCAGACAAATTCATTTCAAATTAATTAAAGAATTCAACGACTTCAAAAAAACTTCATTCATTCATTCTATGTCAGATCCAAACCTTTGGGTTCTAAAATACCTATATACGTCCCATACACGATAACCTCTGATTGGTCGATACTCGACACTCTTTTGCTATTGGCTAAATACATTGTTGCAGCACAAATGCTATATATTCAACCAATCACCTTAATTGAATGTGTATCAATTATTCTTACGTAATCGACCATTGGGGTGCCTGAAATTGGTAGGTTAGTAGGACCTGACCATTTCCAAGGGTTTCAAAATAGTACTTACATAAGATTTCTGCAGCCGTACCAATATTTTCGTATCTGACTTTGTTCACTCTGTACCCATATTCCAAGGAAGCTTTGCCAATTTGTACCTGAAATCAGTTTAGTGATTTGAACTTTTAAGTTTAAGTCTAGCATCCACAAACGCGTCCCATACAAAAGTAAGTTTGACGTTTAACGTCATAAAGGCGACACATCCGCTAACCACAGCGCGCACGCGATGACTGGCGGGCGGCGGCGAGTGCTCTTGATAGTCTAAGCCAACGCTTGGGCCGATCGTGCCTCTCTATCGCTTGTTCCGCTCTCTCGCTTGCACGCTCAGGCGCAGGCGGAACGTGACACTTTTTCGTGCGTGCAGCCGGTGTTCATCGATTTATAAGACGTTATCACGTCAAAAGTTTTGATGGATGGATGCGAGGGATTTGAAATCGTAACCTCTAGCCTAGCACCGCTAAATAATTATACTATGGTATAATCTATATTCATCATCATCATTAGCAACCCATCAACGGCTCACTACTGAGCGCAGGTCTCCTCTCAGAGAAGGGTTATAGGCCATAGTCCACCACGCTGGCCTAATGCGAATTGGCGGACTTCACACACCTTTAAGAACATTATGAAGAACTCTTAGGTGTGCAGGTTTCCTCACGATGTTTTCCTTCACCGTTGAAGCAAGTGATATTTAAATGCTTAAACGCACTTGACTCCGAAAAGTCAGAGGTGCGTACCCGGGATCGAACCTGCGACCCCCCGAATAGGAGACCACAGTCCTAACCACGAGGCTATCACTGCTTCTGCTTAATCTATATTATGGTCTTAAATTTATTTACCAAATCATCGTAATTGCTGACGTGCTCAGTTGAATCGGACAATGGCAGCAGGAGTATGCCCGCGTATGAATGGAACGATACATAGAACAACAAGTTGTGTATCTTGGAGATGTATGACGACAGAGATCTCGTCTCCACTTCGGAGAACGGTTTTGATCCGCAGTATAGGTGGTAGTGGCATGGTTGGTCTGATGATGATTCTTCTGCAAGGACACAAATAGGTATTTTTAACCCCCGACGCAAAATGATGGGTGTTATTATATTGACCGCTATGTGTGTGTGTCTGTCTGTGGCACCGTAGCTCTTAAACGGGTAAATTATTTTGAGTACGGTTTTCTTAATTTAAAAGCAGGTTTTCTAACGGTGGTTCTTAGACATTTTTTATCAAAATCGGTTCAGCTTCAAGTTTCAGTTTCAAGGTCATCAGCTGTTTAGTTGCGCAGCTGTGGTAGAGTTCTTAGACGCATAATGTGTGTTTACTTTACTTTCAAACAGACAGGTGGGTGGGGACGCAAATTTGCATGGTCATTTACGCTCGGATGAGACTTATTTTACGTTGGTGAAATAGGTCAAATCGGCCTTTTGTGCCGATTTTACCAACGTCGCGTGACGTTTTACCGAGGAATAAATTGGGCGTTCTGACAGTTTTTGTACTGTCAAAATACCAAATTTACGTTGGTGAAATCGGCCCTAAATGTGACGTCAAGGAAAAAAA
Organism: Oeneis ivallda; assembly: GCA_029955525.1. Lineage (NCBI taxonomy): Eukaryota > Metazoa > Arthropoda > Insecta > Lepidoptera > Nymphalidae > Oeneis > Oeneis ivallda. Next base: position 23,544,811 of record JARPMR010000006.1, read on the forward strand.
GGGAGAATTTATATAGAAATTAATTACTCACGTCCCCAGTTATAGTCCCAGTTGCGGTTTGGATCAGCACCGATACAGCCGTTGGGCGATATCGAACGCGTTTTACGCCACATCCTGTCCTGAAAAATTAACGTTTGTTGAATTCAGCATTCTCATATCAATTCTCCAGTCGTGATTGCTGAGGGTCGTTATACCTAACAGTTGAAGTTTTTTTAGGAAAATAATGCGGGGGTTTTAAATAAAGCTTAACCATTGCGATGAGTTCATGAAATAAATTACAATTATGTACCACTTTCAACTCAACAACGTGGTAGACTCATCGCCGATTCAAAAGCACTTGTAAAAAAGTTTATTTGAATAAAAACATTTCTATTCTATTCTATTCTAACTAGAACTAAGGAAACCTACAAGCTTTCGGAGCCGTGTTCGGAGTAACTTTGTATCTTGATTTAACTGTTTCCAATCCGTTTTCCCAAAAAGCATACCTGCTATATCTAAATATATAAAAGGAAATAATGACTGACTGATTGACTGACTGACTGATCTATCAACGCACAGCTCGAACCACCACAGGACCGATCTGACTGAAATTTGGCATACAGATAGCTATTATGACGTAGGCATCCTCTAAGAAAGGATTTTTGAAAATTCAACCCGTAAGGGGGTAAAACAGGGGTTTGAAAACTCGAACTAAGCATGAGCAAAGCTGCGGGCAAGAGCTAGTCATAGATATATCTTTAAAGTGTCATATTTTTAAAGTTTTCAATCTATTTAATCAGCTATTTTTTGTAAGCCACAATATCACCAAAGATAGCACATATCCTTACTAATAATATAAATGCGAAAGTGTGTTTGTTTGTTGGTTTGTTGGTTTGTCCTTCTATCACGCTGCAACAGGGCTACTGATCGACGTGATATTTTGCATGGGTATAGTTGAAGACCTGGAGAGTGACATAGGCTACTTTTTATCCCGGAAAATCAAAGAGTTCCCGAGGGATTTTAAAAACTAAATCCACGCGGACGAAGTCGCGGGCATCAGCTAGTCCTGAATATGACGAACTACGCTAGATATCGCGCTGCTCGAATCTGAGTGTCCAATATATCGCTCGCATTCGAGAAATTCTCCTTGTGTAACTGAGCCAGAATGTCGTCATGTGAGAGTGGTCTAAGTAACATATTATATTATGATTAATATGATATCGCTTACGAATCGATGGGTGTAATGGTATCCATCAGGATTAACAGTGGGGAAAATCCGCCAGTCGAATTGATCCCTCAATCTCGTTACATTAGGGTCGGTGCTCGTGAGCAGTTGATTGATGAAGTATGTTGTTACGGCCGGCGTTATCCATTCTCGAGCGTGGATACCTACAACCGATCGATACCTATAAGAATTTCCTTTCTTTCATGTTCTTCAAATAGAGATTTTTTAAAAAGAAGTAGGTATAAGCCAAGCTGAACTTGCCTCTTAGGGTGAGATCTACAGATGGCACTCTCACTCAGCTCAGACTCAAGACTGAGTTAAAACGAGACAGATTGAGGTCAGGACATATTTATGTCTCATTTTAACTCTATCTTGAGTCTTGATCAGAGCCAGACTACGATCTATAGATCTCAACCATATTCTCCTCTCCCCTCCAAATAAGTCGAAAGGTTGTGTTACGAGTGGGTACGACAACAGTGCAAAGGTGGGGATCGAACCGTCACCCTTTAAGTTTTCAGTCCGCATCTTCCGCCTCCCGTACCGATCCGTATTCGCCTCTTAAATATCTATAAGTCTTATGCCTGTTTTTACCAACAATACCTATCCGAATCATCCCCTATATAAGTAGGAGTCTCGTTATGTAACTAGCCCTTAAATACAATCCCTAGCCCAATATCATTTTCACCTTTAGGTATTACCTAAGGGATGCCTAAAGGTTCGTGAAGACGAAATTGACAGAAAGCCTCACTCGCCTCACCTACTTTAGCTAAGGTAGCCCGTACAAGTGCAAATTATTAAAATATATATAAAACCCGACTGCATAATATATAAATTATTTTCGTAATGACGTTTTCAAACCCTTTAATTTGATACCCCACCCGATAGGATTTGAAGAAAAAAAATTTTAGAACCCCACATTAAGGCATCCAAAATCCGCCATTTTGAATTTTTCAAATTGTTAGTTCTCGTTGACACTCGCTGGCAAGGCAAATCTAATGACGTGCCACTTATGAAAATCGGCACACGCGTTTTGACTCTAGAGTGCCACAAAAGAACAAACAAACTTATATAGACTGATAAACACATTACCACTCCATTGCGTCGCGCAGTTGGGTAAAAACAAAAAGTAAGGGAACGTTGGTGAAAATGGGCATGAATAACCCATTTACATATTAAGGTTTAAAGATTTAAGAGATACGGTTTAGGAACTTGAAAACTTGTGGCTCTTACGACGTGAAGTCTTTAATAAGTTCGATCTGTCCCCTCGTCGGTAACAGGGGGCCAGCTCGAACTTTTTAGTCCTATTATTCCCCAAAAGGGGACAGATAGGAATAATCCCTCTACCTCCAGTTCAGCAGATTTTGCTGAGAAGAGTAGCTGCTCATTTCAAAACAAAAGTGTTACAAATTACAATAATCGACCGAGCGAAGCGAAGGTCTCTGAGTTTACTAGAGCGATTTGCACTTGTCCGTCCGTCCGTCTGTCACAGCCTTATAACTTCTGAATTACTGAACGTAATTACTTCAATTTTAGATATGATATGTAAATCGATGGCCTCCAGCCGAAAATGGCTTAAAAAGTTATAAAAATCTTTATTTCAGGGGGGCTCCCATACGAAATGGGGGGCTTTCAAAGAGGAAATTGTATTCGAGGCTAGATTTCTAAAACCACTTTGTTTTAAAACTTGAAACTTACACATAATTTGAGTTATATTCTGTACTTGAACAACAAATACTAAGATTAGATAAATATTATAAAGAAACGAAATTATTTGAGTTTTAATGGGCATCAATGTTTTTAACAAAACTTCACTATACTGTTACTAGATGGCGCTGTCTTTAATATTGTAAATATGCATCCCATCCACGAAAGCAGATGACGATTGACGTCATCAGATTCGGCGCGTTTTAACTACAATATAATATAGTTAAAACTACCTTAAGGGAATTATGGGATACCGCGAGGTCTCAGTTCGGGGCGAACCACTAGTATGTAGGTAGGTATAGCTTAACTTTCTTATGTAAATCTGAAGCAAAGCCTATTTCTTTTCCATGCGACTTTGTCATGTTCCTAGTTATTACGTACCTGATTCAATGAAAAACACAGGTTTCGAATCGCTTCGGCCGTCACCGTTACAAGTTGGAGTATTAATTCTCAGGCCTTGAATCTTCCTGCCCTCGTAACTACTACCACCCACTATCTGTTCTGTCCACATGGAATACTTTCTACTTATGTTTTTGAGATATCTGTTAATCTAAAACACAAAAAAGAAGATGGTCCAAAAATTATATGGAGTCTGCGGGATTTACATAAAATAAACGTTTTCTTAAAAAACGAATATGGTAAGAAAAGGAACCCTAAGAATATGGTAAGGAAAATATAACAGGAATAATTATTTAATGTTAATCTAGCACAGTTTTGTATAATTGTCAGGTTTTGTTTAGGAGTAGGTAGGTATAACTTAAATAAATAACGGTAAAGACGTTTCTTTCAAATAAACGGAATTTTTTGCGTGAGTCGGGCTTGCATAATTTAAGTATAACAACGTATAAAATAATGTGTTTTAATGAGAATATTAAAAGAAAAAACAACTTACATCAGGAACATCGTAATACGCGTTCCACGAAAATCCTCTTCTGGCTCTCAGGATAGGCGGTGCCTTTTCCGACCGAATTATCCTTCAAAAAATAAGATTGTGTAACGAATGGCGTCTTTTCGATTCATCACAATCCCATTCGATAAGAGCACAATAATTGAATGATGCATTATACCTAATATATTGCATGCGGAATCGAAAACTCTTAATGGGAATTAGTATAGTTAACAATAATTAGACGATTAAATTAAGCTTGGTAAGCGTTAATTTAAATAGCCAAAAAAATGTTAAAAAATTATTTTTACATTGTATTCGATATTCAGAAAATTTTTCAGAAAAACGTCGAAAATGCACAAGATGACGGAGAAACTTTATTCATATATTCCATAAGTAGGTATGCGAGATCGCGATGAAGTGTTAAACAATAGTTATTTGTTTTAAATGGGGTCAAAGTAATTTTTTGTTCCCCGAGGGCGTTATTTTGAATTCAGAGCGAAGTGAAGGATTCTAAAGTACGTATGTAGTTCGTAGTATATACGCCGCCCGAGAACAAATTTTTTTGGCCCCGAATGACACACTACTTTTCATCATTACCTATGAGAAAAAGCTAGGAGTATCAACCTACTATGTATAGTCATTACCTATACATATATTGAAAGTTTAAGTAAAACACAAATAAATTATTATGAAATAATTAATCATTAATATTTATGTTGGATACAGTATGGGCGTATATCCGATCGGCAAATTGATCACGTGACTTATCGAAGACAACAGCTTCTCAAACATTTTTGAATTTCTCGCTATGCTCAGAATTCCACTTTAGGATAGGGATCCTTACTTAGGGATTTTCACTTTAGGATAGGGATCCAGCGAGGGCGCTGCGCTCGGGATACTACTATGGGATCACTTCGCTCTAAATTCAAAATAACGCCCTCGGGGAACAAAAAATTTCTTTGGCCCCATTTATCACAAATAACTATTTTTAAATGTTGTCGCACTTAAAATGCGATTTTTGCAAAAACGAGAAGAAATACGAAAAATTGTCAAGAAATTGTTGTTTATTTGTGGAAAACTTAATATTCTACAATTTTTGTTTAATTTTTTTCATATTTCCAGCTGTTTAAGAATATAATATCTTGAAAATGTCATTTTTGTATCCTTCTACTTTTTTTTCGAAAATGTTGCCCGTGGTTCAGAGGCCTGAATTTATTAACCTGTTGTGGAAGCACTTACTATGCAAATTTTCAAAATTCAGCTTCCCAACTCAAAAAGGTACCTAAAGGTGCTCAATTGAACTGGACTATTTTTTTTGTATTCGATGACAAGCTAGTCCTTGACTGCGATCTCACCTGGTGGTAAGTGACGATGCAGTCTAAGATGGTAGCGGGCTAACTTGGAAGGGGTATGGCAGTGAACATTCAACCCATACCTCTAATTAGTTTCTACACGCCTTCGTGCCGGAACGCTAAATCACATGGCGGCACGTCTTTGACGGTAGGGTGGTAACTAGCCACGGCCAAAGCCTTCCACCAGACCAGACCAGAGACAATTCAGAAATTATAAATTCCCAAATTGACCCCGCCGGGAATCGAACCCGAGACCTCCCAGTTATAAGACAACAGCGCTCACCACTGCGCCAGGGAGGTCGTCTAAAAGGACTATGTGTGTGTGTTGGTGTTACTTACTTTGAAATGTCATTATAAAGAAGTGTGGCATTTAATTTCTCCTTATTAGCGATTTCCCGAAATTTTATGTGTAATTCTGGCGACAGTATTACTTCTGTTGATGTTCTACTGGGAAAATAAAAAATTTTGTCCTGAAAAGTGAAAAAAACTCAACTTAGTGCTTAGTACTTGTCTGTGACTTGCTTTTACTATTTTTTTTGTCTTACTTTTCAATCACGCAATTTGGTTAATAGTGGTAGTATTACATCGAAGTCAATGGTAGAAATTATCGATAAATAAATTTATTACCATCATCAACCCATCAACGGCTCACTACTGAGCGCAGGTCTCCTCTCGGAGAAGGGTTATAGGCCATAGGCCACCACGCTGGCCTAATGCGAATTGGTGGACTTCACACACCTTCGAGAACATTATGGATATTGTCGATTGTTGAAGCATGTGATTACTTAATTGAATAAGTATTATGCAAGGAATTGAATCTTGGACTTCCCATTTGTAAAACCACAGCACGCACGACTTTGCAGGGAGTTATTTGAAATTTACTCTAAAATTTTCCAAAACGTACTTACACCATCTTCTTGTAAGGCATTTTTCAGATTTTTCAATCCATCTGCACTGCCCGTTATATCGTAGGATTTATAATTTTTATAATCTTTATATATCTCAACACTAACTACTTGTGAAATATGTACGTATAGAAAAATACATATTAATATAGGGTTAAATTTTGGAAATAACATATTTCCAGTTATGAAATACAATGTGGACTATAGAATAGTTAAGTTTACCGTCCTATTTATTAGCTGTCGTTAGCACTGATAAAATTGTTTAAATAGTTTGAGTGTGTATCCAATAATGTGCCTATGTCTAAGGCCTATAATCCACCGCCGACAATAAATTGGCAGCCCTTATTTTCGCTGATACTATATTTAGAGCTACATTTTTGGTACGCAGCGGTGAGATAATTTTATTTTTATTTATTTTCGGCGAGGCAGTGAGTATTGCCCATATAAGTGAGTAAAACAGAGTTCAAGAGTATAATCCTTACTAATATTTAAAAGCGAAATTGTGTCTGTTTGTTGGTTTGTCCTTCAATCATGCAGCAACAAAGCTACGGATTGACCCGATTTTTGGGATGGGTATAGTTAAGGACTTTGGGAGTGACCTAGGCTTACTTTTTATCCCGAAAAACCAGAGTTCCTGCGGCATTATGAAAACTAAATCCACGGGAACGAAGTCAACTAGTAATATTATAATCACTGAACAGCACCCCGATTCAGAACATTTCGATAACTTCCCGTTTCGATACGATTAGATATCGATCTCGTATCGAAAATTTTTTGTCGTGCGATTCAGAACATTCGGTTAGAGAATTCGATTCGATGTCGACTACGGAATCGGCTTCGGTATCGGTATCGACAAGATACATTAAATTACATGCGGATTTACGAAGTTTGTTGTTTTACCAAAATTTCACTTGTTATTAAATTCATGTTAGCACTAAATAAATAGATTTTAATCATTTTCGAAGGTCATCGAAGTAATTATTTAAAATGATAAGTTGTTAAATTATTGACGGCCAATTTTCAGCCTTGTCGATAGATGGCGCTAAGTTCATGTTTCATCCCTCTGGGTTCTTATTTTATTTTGTTGTGGTGTACATAATAATATGTTAATTTAATGTTAAAATACGTACAATATGGTAAGTAAACATTTACATACCAAAATCATTCATCATAATCATTTTATACGAAAAACCAGTAAACACAGTACGTAAACAAAAGAATACCGGATGCCCTGTAGCTTTCGATAAGTAGGTAACCAACTAAAATTATCGGACGTTCGGAAAATCTTATTCGATACGGTTGTTGTGAATAGCGTTTGATAGAAGATGTCGAACGATATCTACGTTGGTTCGATTCGGTTTCGATTTCGACAACTTCTCTGTCGATACGAGAACTCTGAATTGAAAATTCATCTTATCGTGCGATAACAAACCGAATCGATCGATAATTATGTTATCGTAAGGTTCTGAATCGGGGTGCTGCTTTGCTTCTGACGGTTGACACCAGCTCATGGTTTTTTTTGACGTGACAACGTCTTATAAATTGGTTTGCCGGGTGACACTTCAAGAAACTGCGTTACGCTCCGCTCACGTTATGCGCTCACAATGAGAGCGAGTGAGAGGCATGGTTAGCCCGCCTAAGAGCGAGAGAGACAGACATAAAAAGTGAAAGGCACGCGTCCCTTCCACTCGAGCACAGTTAGCCCGCCTAAGAGCGAGAGAGACAGAGCGAGAGAGAGAGAGTGAGAGAGATAGGCATACACACCGGTTCATGTCTTGCGCTTCTATTTCGGTTGTCACGTAAAACTTTCGCCCGTATACCGACTTTACAGGCAACCAGTTTTTTTTTTTTAAGTTTTGAAAAAAAGAATTATGGCTACCGCGTGACGATGGCTTCACCTCGCCTTTGGCTCGGGCTTAATAACATTGACTTGCTTGAAATAACCTTTCTGTCTTTTGACTTCAGCTTACGGCTGTAACTGTCTTGCTTTCTCAAAAATGAATAGAAAAAGTGTGTGATACACGGGCATTAAGGTAACTTTTGACGACGGTTAAACCTCGCCTGCGGCTCGGGCTGTCTAACGTTCACTAGTTTGTAATAATGTACTTACCTGCTTACCGCCACACATACCTAATACAACTATTCCGTCATGTAATAAGAGTACCTAAAATATGGAACGATAGCTATGTGACCCTGACATACCCGCATATGTAGTTAAATTATTATTATTCAACTCATTATTATCATTATTACTCATTATTGAACAGCTCATTATTATTCAACTGTTCATGTAATATCAATTATTAGTATCGATAGTGCGGGATCGTATAATAAAAATGATGTGTAATTAGAGTACGGGCCTTCAGGTGATCTTGAAACACCCGAGTTTAAGTTATGAGGGTGCAGGATTTGCTGGAACAATGAAGTACTTACTGCAAAAACTCCAATCGTCCCTGTAGTTTTCAGGATAATGATAACGGAAAAGCGAAACACAAACAAAACAACCAAAAACACAAATAATTTTTTGCTTTTTTTTATTTATTTTTTGCCATTTTGTTTTTTGTCTTTAATAAAAACTATTAATGTTATTAGTAATTAAACGCCATCGCCTTTCCGATATGGGTTAAAAGTTGATAGAAGTTGAACGGGTTTAAATAAGTAAAGCAAATAGCAAACACGCTAAGTAAATGTTTATAGCCTCTGGTAAACAGGTATTTGCTTTCAATAATAAGTACAAACATTAACTATTTCGCAGATAGCGATATAAATTAACGGGTACTTATTAATAACTATTATTTTACTGATAATAATCCATTGTCTTTTATCTATAAGTATTACTTAAAATGCCGTGCATCGAAATACCTACTGAAAAATTAAAAAAAATTCAAGTGTCGTTCTCGGTTCGGTTGGAACGAAGTTCCTTTTAATAATAAAATTAAAATAATAATCTGAAGTCAGGATTCGAACCCCGAACCGATAGTTTCACTCCTTCGTTTAGCCGCTACGGCACCAAAGCTATGACAGAACGTGTGTAATAAACGAAGGTAACCCATAAAGGTCGAGACGGAAAAATTCTTACACTTTTTTTCGCCTAGCCCCGTCCGCCTAAGTCCGTACCTACCGTCCGATAAGTAACTTCGTTCCAAAAATCAACCAAAACTTAAGACAGCTGTAGCTTATCTATCAAAGCGAAATGCCACAACGTTGTCTTGAGATGCTTGATGCTCTTGAGACGGTCATTGACATGTTTAATATTGTTATTTTGGCTTATGAAAAATTTTCGCGTTTCAACAGACTATAGACAAGACGAGACAAGAAAAGACAAAACAAGACAATGAAGCTCAACTGGCGAAAGTAAGGTAGGTATATGTCTACGGCTATAGCTTTACCTACAGATTGACATGATCTTTTGCATCTGGAGAGTGACATATTAGGCTACTTTTTGTCCCAGAAAAACAAATGGTTCCCACGGGACTTTGATAATGAAATACATACATACATACTAACGCGGGTCGGTTGATGTTTCCCTGATAGACCGATGGAAAATAATGGCTCAGGGCCGTTATATTTCCCCAAAGAAAAGATCATTTTTTATTTTTCTTTGTCGGGCCTGTCGCGGGTTGGCTTTGTGTTAAATAAACACCGACTACGATTATTATGTTATGAAGAAAAAGTTAAAAGCTCTATTATTCTCGAATAGGTAAGTAAACCTCCATTAATTTAGTCTAAGCTACCTAGAGTTCAGGAACTCTAGGTACCTGGCTTTTCGTCCTTAGATACTAATATTGTAACTAGCTGATGCCCGCGACTTCGTCCGCGTTGTTTAGTTTAAACCCCCGACGCAAAAAGAGGGGTGTTATAAGTTTAGTTACCTGTAGGTTGTTATAGGTTAGCAGTTTCCCCAATGGACCGATTTTGATGCGTTTTTTCTGTTTCAAAGCTAGTGTAATCGAAGTGGATCTTAGATATAATTTATGACGATCCGCTCAGGCGTTTGAAGATCATCAGCTTATTTCCTATTTATATACTATATTTTGATTAAAGGGTCTTACAAGCTTTCACTAGTGCGACAATTGATTTGAAATTTGGTGTACCTATACTATTAAGTACTTCGGATTTTTCTTAGGCATGGTATCCTTGAGCATCGAGTAGTCAGAGGGATACCCAACTTCTCAGCAACTTATAGCAGATATAGTGTGTTTGGGCTCATTAGAATAGTCTCAGTGGTATGGTAATGGTAATATAGATGAAGATTGAGGATCAAGTATCGAGGAGGAGGATCTGATGATGGAGTACAAAAATGGGTAACAGGATGTCAGGACTATGTACGATATATCTTACGTAGTCCAGCCATAGATTCACATGTCGGATGTTTTAAATTTTTAATTTACATTTGTTAATGAAATGCTGTGGGAACTTTTTTTATATGAATAGCGAGCAAACGAGCAGGCGGGTCACCTGATGTTAAGTGATTACCGCTGCCCGTGAACATTTGTAGCACTAGAGGTACCAACAATGCGTTGCCGGCTAAAACTCTTTGATTTTCAGTTTGGCTCTTGTTCGGTTCTCGTCGAGTGACCGCCCTTTTTAACCCAGAGTTAGCTGCTAACTCTGGATTAAAAGGATAACCCGGCGTCTCTGCAAGCGGGCCTTAGCTAGATAAGCGATACATGTCTCTAGATGTAAAAGAACTATTTTGATATAACTCTCATCCCTAATCCCGACTAGTTAACAGAAGGAGTACCAATTAATTATTTCATAAGGATGCGTAGTTTCGACAAAGGTATCAGAAGGTCGGTCAAAGGGCCGGACGGGTTTACGGCATGCCTTTATACCTGTAAGCCTTGGCATGAAATGTGGATGAGGTAATATCTTACGGTAATGTGGATACCGACATCAAATACCCACTCTATCATGCAGGTAGCTTTATAGCTTTATCTACTTGTATGAGTCAACAACTTACTAAGCGTTTATTAATCCTTACAATATTATAAATACGAAAGTGTGTTTGTTTGTTGGTTTGTCCTTCAATCACGCTGCAACAGAGCTACGGATCGAGGTGATTTTGCATGGGTATAGGAGGTATGGTTATAGTTGAGGAGTTTTTTTTTTAATACTATTTATCCCGGAAAATCAGAGTTCCCGTAAGATTTTAAAACCCTAATTGCACCCGGATGAAGTCGCGGGCATCAGCTAGTGTTAAAATGAAATATGTAACAGTGGCTTTCTTCTTATTAGTTATCAACCGAAAAACGTCTCTTATATAGACTTCCACATATCTCGGTCTTTCGCCACATGTATCCAACGGCTAACTGCGACTCGTCTGATGTCATCGGTTCACATAAAGAGTGTCTGGTCTCGTGTTATATTCCCAAAGGGACATTTTCACAATTTATAATTTTTGAAATGTCTCTGCTCTGGTCTACTCGAAGCTTTGGCCGTGGCTAGTTACAAACCCACCGTCAAAGACATGCCGCGAAGCGATTTAGCGTTCCGGCACGATGGCTCGCAAAAACCGACCAGTGGTACAGGGGTTTAATTAAAATTGCCATACCCCCTTTCAAGTTAGTGCACTGCCATCATAGATTGAATCATCACTGCACATCATCAATCAGGCGAGATAATTTATGTCAAGGGCTATCTTGTCATGAATAAAAAAAATGCAGATTAAGATTGAATTCTAGACTGTGAGGCAAAACAAATTTTGTAAAATATTTTTTATTCAAACTAGATTATTTTAATAAAATATAGCGAATAATGGGCAAACTGCCAAGCGACCTAAATCCTGCCATCTGTTACAGTAAGGCTTTTTTCCTACTTAGAATTCATCATTGAGCGTAATTCATGAACATAATCGTAGAATAGGGTGGGTCCACAAGCCAACAGGGCGTTTTCCTCCCTCGTAGCAATTTCCGTTGAGATTTTGTAGCCAACGGTAGCCAACGGTTAGGAGATGGTAGTAGTGAACCCGTATAAGTCCCTTCGTAAGGCCAACCACATCCCGCTTTTTACAATTGGCCCCACGATTTATCGGGATGACAAGTCTTATTATTGGCCAACCAAATTAGGGACAAAGGCCCAACTAACAGCCAGCGCAAATTGCTACTATAGGGCTATGGAAGACCCGACGCGTCTTCTTTTCCACTTTTGACCCGACTATAACAGCAAAAGTAAGGGTATGCCTGTGACTATTTACGAATGTTCCATCGTAGTGAATATGTCGCAGTAAGATAGTTGAAGCCGTGTATAGCTATAAACCTAGGTTTATAGCTATATGCCGGAAGATAGCTATACGACAGCGATTCATTGCCGGAAGATAGCTATACGACAGCGATTCATAGCTATCTTACTAGGAATATAGCTATAATACGAACGCGATCTAGTAATATAGCTATCTGACTTGACTAATCTAGTAAAATGGTTATAGAAGTACTATGTTTGCCAAAATCTAAAGTTAGGTTAGGTTGGGGTTCGATATGAACAGTCAGGTGCCCGGCCTAGGTTCCATTTGATATAATCAGATATGCGTGCATACTTAACTTATATATTGACCAAATGGAACCTGTGCCCGGCTTGCGGCCGGGCACCTGCCTGTTCATATCGAGCCCCAACCTAACCTAACTATTACCACTAGTACTTGTTAGGCAAGATTCGGTGACCGGGTGCTTGGGAATTGCGTGAGCTGATGATCTGCAAACGCCTGAACAGATCTTCATAAACTATTATAGCTAAGATCGATCTCGATCACGTCAGCTTTCAAACAGGAAAAACGCATCAAAATACGCCTCCTTTTTGATAGGGGCTTAAAAACGAGTACAAATCAAAGAAAATGTATACATCTATAACCATTTTGCTAGATTAGTCAGATAGCTATATTACTAGATCGGGTTCGTATTATAGCTATATTCGTAGTAAGATAGCTATGAATCGCTTTGGTATAGCTATCTTCCGGCATACTTATAGATATAAACCTAGGTTTATATCACCTAGGTTAAACCTAGGTTTATATAAACCTAGGTTTATATCACGGCTTCAACTATCTTACTGCGACAAATACACTTCTGAGACAATTTTGATGACTGACGTGTCAATCGATTCGTTATGATGGTCCGGGTGACACAGGCTACATATTTTTACACGAACCAAATCAATATAACGGATGTTACATCCACTTTTACGTAGTCGGGTCACAGTTTTTAAACTTTTATACTTGTTTTCTTAATGGGCATTATCTATAACTACGATACTCACCGTGAATACGACGACTGACTTTTTACCCGACTGCGCGACGCAAAGGAGTGGTAATGTGTTTATCAGTCTATGTATGTATGTATGTATGTTTGCTCGTTCCTTTGTGGCACTCTAGAGACCAAACGCGTTTGCCGATTTTGATAAGTTACACGTCGTTAGATTCGCCATGCCAGCACAAGTGTCAACGAGAACATGAAAATTTGTAAAATTCAATAATGGCGGATTTTTTTTTCTTCAAATCCTATCGAGTGGGGTATCAAATTAAAGAGTTTGAAAAGGTGACGATCATATATTTTTCATTTTTTTTTAGCTCATAAATTTGATAATTGGTATTTTCATTGATATTCTTTAAAGCAGTCGAGTTTTTTATTCTTTTTTTTAATATTTTGCTTGTGTTACTAATGAGTCATCAGAAACCCACCAACTGCTCATTACTCAACGTAAGCTTCCTCTCAGAGAAGGGTTAAGAGGCCATATTCTACCACACTGGCCCACTACAAATTGGCAGACTTCACACACTTTTGAGAACAAGCAAAGAGTTTTACCGGGACTTCTAAATCCACAAGGACAAAGTCGCGGGCATCATCAAGTATACCGATGGGAAGTTGGTTTTATATTCCATGAAAACAAGGCTCTGGAGTTCCCTGGGCTTTTATTTCCCAACGGAATAATTTAAACGCGGTTTTAACAAAGCAAACCGTAAACGATGTTTACATTGGAGGAAATATAATAACAGCCCTCGGCCATTATTTTCTATTGCGGCTTATGAAACATCAAACAATATCTAGCCCTGGAAATATCCCTTTGAAAAGTTTTGATGCTATGAAGGCAAATTATTATCATTATTTTCCAAACCACAATTAGAATAATATAGAGTAAGTACCTACATGATTTTTTCTATGATGAGATTCTGTCAGAGTAATGTTACGGTGCATTAGTGTTATGGTGTCGGAACTGAGTGATTTTTTTGGACTGTATAATGCCCCATGCAAGCTGTAAGCCCCTATTACTTACACAGTTAAAAGTGAACCTGGAAAAATATTGGCTTTATTTGCGGTTAAAATGCATATCCTGCCTGTTATTTTGAACTTGGTTATGCAGCAAAAGCAATTTTGCTTGACTTATTTTTAAAAATTTCATTGCTTTAACAACTTTGGATGGCGCGTGTCAATATTTCACTATAACCAGTGTTATAACAACGTACTCTGCTATCGGTCTACACTCTAGGTCTAGTTCGAGCTGGGTGAATCTGACTGGCTCAAGCTGACTCGTTATTTCTTATTTTCGAGCCGTAGCGTAGTGCCAATCGCTCCACCTGAGCTACTAAACTCTCTACCGTCCGATTCCATTCGGTGTGACCAGCCTTTTAATATTGCCATGCTAATAATTAAAATTGTTTCTAGAATAATTATTAGAAATGTATTATTTTTGATAATTTACTGATCCTATAAATTAATTCAGAATTCAGTTTGTATCCATAATTTTTATAAAATCATGACACACGTTTTTGGGCCAAAATAAAGTTGGTTGGGGAAGTTGGTTAAGGCGACGCATTGATAAACTATTGTTTCGAAAAATCGAGTACCGCTATCTCTCTCGCACTCCCCACTCACCCTGACTTGTTTTACGCGTCGCACTCGACCGGACCGTGCCAGCGGGTGACTTTGACTGGATTTTTATGTAATTACTCATAAAATAAGCATAAAATAAAATAACTTCTCGATCTATGAAATAGAATAGCGGTCTGGCTATTTTATTCGTAAAAAATAATAGGATGTTGTCACTGATAATTCCAAGCATTTGAACTTTTTTGGTGTGAAGTTTGTACATTTTTTTAATATAAGTCAGACTATTTTTAAAAATTGTGTCCGATTTAAGAAATTATACAGGTTTTACCCTTTTTTACTATATTTTTAAAATTCTAATTATATCATTCGTTGCACTCACACTACGCATTCAAAAGTACTCATTTTCGTGTTTTTTGGTCCAAGGCGTCATCTTAAAGTTGGTTGGTTAAGTTGGTAACTTTTTTCATGTTGATTTTGAACAAGAACAATGTTAGTATATAAAATGGATGTCCTTGTATTACAGAAAAAATATGTATAATATTAAGTAATTTATTAAGTAAGGTAAGGCGGTCTGAGGTTCGACGGTTCCGAGCAACTTTTTTATTTATCGAAAACTCAACTTTCGACTAACCAACCTTATCTTTGAGTGTTTCAATTTCAATTTTTGTTTCGAATTTTATACTTTTCCTAAAGTAAAAAAAAACTTGCCTCGTAAATCTGTACTTCATACGGCGAATTCCAGTAGGTAGCTATAATAAATATTCAAAACCCAGAATGATTTTTACTTAAAAATGAACTAGTAGTTTGTAGTAAGTATATTACATTTTGAATATTAAATTCATTAACTTACTAGATGATGCCTGCGACTTCGTCCGCGTGGATTATGGTTTTTCAATTCCCGGGGGAACTCTGTAATTTTCCTGAATAAAAATTTTCCTGGGTATGTGCTATCTCCATTTCAAATTTCAGCCAAATCGGCTCATTCGTTGTGGCGTGAAGGAGTAACAAACATCCATCCATCCATCCATACATCCATCCTCAGAAACTTTCACATAACTTTCGCATAATTATAACATTGGTAGGATTTATTTTCATCCTTTTCTTTAAAAAATGTCAAAAGTATTTTAGTTCTCAGATATAGAATATTATTGCCCAACCAATGCATGTCCCACAACTGGGCAAAACTCTCTTGTAGGATTTCTCGTTTACTACTTCAGCACGTTACGCTCCAAATTGTGTTATCAAAAAATATGTTGAGGACCCTCGCTTGGGTAAAATAAAAATAAAAAGGTGAAAGGCTGGTTTATGTGTCTGGAAATTTTTATTTATGTAGAACATAGTATCGTCACCGTGTTCAATTAATTAAAACTCGTTCCGAGCTGTCACGGACGTCCGGACCGGACGGCAATCGACTCTACACGGAGCATTATGTCAATATTAGCATAGGAGCCCATTTGTTACTGCCAGCAAGGGTCAGGATTTAGCCGAGAGAAAATTAAAGGAGAATCGAAGTAGCTACAAATAGGTACTCTATTTGTAGCAATTTAGCAGCAAAGCAGATTCTTTGAACGTCTTTGAAATAATACGATTTGATGCAACATGGTGTGTTATAACTCTATGTGAACGCTTAAAGAATATAAATAATATATCTTAATATGTATAAAATTCTCATGTAGCGGTGTTTGTTACCAAACTCCTCCGAAACGGCTGGACCGATTTTTTATGAAATTTTGTGTGCATATCGGGTAGGTCTGACAATCGGCCAACATCTATTTTTCATACCCCTAAATGATAAGGGTGACCCACTCCAGCCACCCCTAAATATTTTTGTTGGCGTTACGCAGTTCGCTGGGTCAGCGAGTACTATGTATACTCTTCTTTTTATTTCCTAACAGAAAAAGGTGCGACCGAGAAACTATGGGTCAGAAACCTTTATGCTATGGCGTTATTTAAGGACAGACCAACAAACAAACACACTTTCGAATTTATAATATTAGTACCTATGTAGGTATATCAGAAACCTTTATGCTATGGCGTTATTTAAGGACAGACCAACAAACAAACACACTTTCGCATTTATAATATTAGTACCTATGTATCAAGACTGATAGAAGCAATTTTGCACTTGTTCCGTTTTACTGTAGTCTGTGGTCACTTTCACTTTCGTCAAATTAAATGGCTGTGAAAGTGGCTAACTAATAATTTATAATATATAACTAATATTTAAGACTGTATGAAAAGAGTCACTTTGAAGGATTCAAATGATCTCTACCACATCCCAATTTTTTTTCGAAAAGTGCAGGCAACGCATGAATCGTCATTTTGAGATGTCCTCTCGTTGGTAATAAGGGGACAGATCGAACTTTTTATTCCTAGCTGACCCCAAAACAGCAGGGGGACAGACCGGAAAGAATTAGTTCGATCTATCCCCTCGTTGGTAACGGGGGCAGATCGAACTTTATATTCCTATCTGTCCCGCTAAGGGGAAAGAGCCGGGATCAAACCGGAATAATTGCATCGATATAGATTTTGCAACTTCATCCGCATAGAATAAGGGTTTAAAAATACCACGGGAACTCTTTTATTTTTCGAATTTTAGTAGACGTAAAATACTGTATAGAAATCATAACTCAACTACAGTGAGGTATGAAAATATATAGACATAATATTATGTCTATAAAAGCGTTAAATATCTCGGTTAGCCCACGAAATATGGTAATATCGCGATTTATATTACGAATACTATTCCGAATTCTAGTCCATTCTAGTGTGAAATTCGAATAAAATTTATGTCGAGTGGGTGTATGAATAGAAAGGTTGCGACACCTGCTTTTTCACAATAGTTTCACCTAGTCTAGGTTACCTAACGACTTTGATTTAAAAAGCTTGTGAGACTAAAAGGAGATGCATGTTCATTCCGTACATCCTTGGGCCCTTGCTTGTCTGGATTCAACAGGATTGAGAAATAATTACCTTATTTTGTAGAGTTCAATATTTCTTATAGGATTATTAAAATTAATTATTTAATATTATTTATTAATTAATTTTAGTTATATTATTTAGATTATTTTATTAATTAAATCTTCTTCCTTTTTTTCTTCTTTATCAACCGATAGACGTCCACTGATGGACAAAGGTCTCTTGCATGGACTTCCACAGGTTTCGGTCTTGCGCCGCCTGAATCCAGCGGCTCCCTGCGACTCATTTGATGTCGTCGGTCCACCTGGTGGGGGGTCTGCCAACACTGCGCTTCCCGGTGCGGGGTCGCCACTCCAGCACCCCCCCATTTCCACTTCAGTTTCGCGACTCGCTGAGCTATGTCGGTGACTCTGGTTCTCCTACGGATCTCCTCATGTCTGATTCGACCCCGCAGGGACACTCCGAGCATAGGCCTCTCCATCGCCCGCTGAGCAGTCCTGAGCCTACTTATGAGGCCCTTAGTTAGCGACTTAGATTATGCCCGTGACTTCGTCCGCGTGGATTAAGAATTTTTTAATTCCCGCGGGAATTCTGGGATTCAATGTAGCTTATGTGCTATTCCTGGGTATAAGCTATCACTACTCCAAATTTCAGCCAAATCGGTTCATTCATTGTGGCGTGAAAGAATAACAAACATCCATCCATACATCCATCCTCACAAACTTTCGCATTTATAATATTAGTAGGATAGGATAATTTAATTGATGATGATTTATAAAATTTAACTACATAAAGTCACGAATAGACGTCATTCCAGTTCGGGTTAGGTAACACCATAGCTACTTCCATGGGTAACACAGTGCAGAAAAAAAAAACAAAAAATATCGAGAGTTACGTGTAACCTACTTGTACTCATAGTTAATGAAATCCATTTCAATGGGATATGCGAGTAGAACGGTGGACTATGCCTGCTAATACCTGTCGCTAGCGAAGCCTCATAAATATGATAATCGGAGGGCTCTTATTACATCGAATATTATTCTGAAATCATAGATACGTTCAGGAATGAATTTAAGGTGAATCTACTCTATAATAGAGAAGTTATAACCACTTTATTTCTCTGAATTTGAATATACAATACCTTACGTAGTAAATATAATAAGTCTATGTACAATACCTATAACTGAGCAAAAATGTAAGACAACAGTGAAATAAATAATAAATCTCTATAAACACAAAATTTAGGTACTTAAATGTAACTTTTTATGAGTAAAAATGAAAGTAAAATTAAATAAACAGTGAAAGGAATAGTATAAAATGCATTGAGCCACACTGTGTATATTCGACTCTCCCGACTTTTAGGGCCAGTTTAGGTGCCTCGTTCATCGTAAATTTTTAGCGAAAATGAACCGTCTAAATTCGCCCTTAAGGCAAAGAGTCTTAGTGTTCATTTTCGAAAAAAAATGTTCGCAAACCAAACCAAACCAGTACCAAAACGCAAATTCAGATAGCGCTACTGATAGAAGCAATTTTGCACTTGTTCCGTTTTACTGTAGTCTGTGGTCACTTTCACTTTCGTCAAATTAAATGGCTGTGAAAGTGGCTAACTAATAATTTCTTAAAAATAATCCTTCCAGCCGCCGCCGGTCGTGTTGTTTAGTTGAACATTCTTCGCCGAACCAATGAATCCAAACTTTTAAATTGGTGCAGTGAGATTCCGACAGAGAATCGTGTTTTAGGATATGACTCAGTTATTTCTTTTTGCGACAACACTCCAGTTAGATAATTATTATGTTTACTTGTGTCTTGTGCAGTGAACATGTCTTACATGAGATGCTCTGCTGTGTTACACATCATTTTTATGTGAAAATAAAGGATTGAAGCAATGGAACAAAGTTATTTCATTTAAAATGTGTTCAGATTAATTGATTGGTGTTTTTATTTTCAGACTTTAAATTAAAAGAAATAAAATTATCAATTACTTAATCTGAATGCTTTACCTTGCATTATTTTTTATTGAAGTAGCAATTTACTAGAGAAACATAGATCTATAGCTATATATACAGAGCAGCTATATAACATGTATATATTATACGTAGGTGTGTATAGGTACTTATGAGCATTAGTACCGTTAAGCCCAATTTTGATGTTGCCTCGTTCAACGTTCATTTTTGCGAACATTTTTGCGAAAATGTACCCTAAGGCCCTTTGCCCTAAGGGCGAATTCAGACGGTTTTTTATTCGAGATTTTTGCTTTCATTTTCGAGGCTTCATCTATGAGTCATCGAAAATGAACCGTCTAAATTCGCCCTTAGGGTGCATTTTCGCAAAAAAATGTTCACAAAAATGAACGATGAACGGGGCACCGTCTAAACTGGACTTTAAGCAAATACAGACAGCGCTGCTGAGTTGGTGACACTTGATGGCGAGATTGTCCTTTGTGTTCTTAGATTTAACTATTAAGTACTATCAGATTTTAAAGATATTATTTTTCTGGACCAACTGCAAAGTGCTTTCTAAGAAACAGAGGAATCAAAAAGGCCAAATCGGAAACTCCAAAGGTTCGACCGATATATGCTTTCAAAACTGTCACCAAAATGCAATGCATGTAAATGCATGTTATGGAGTTGTAATAAGCGTTGGTTAATGTGTGCCTGTAATTGTAATATACTGGTTAAATACTATAATATTGTACACCGGCAACGGTAGAACATGCAGATCTTATCTACTATGTTATGTGACATCTATAATAATGTACCTACCATGTTCTGGACAATAAATGAATTATGAATTATGAATGTTCATCATCGCCTAAAACCCCTACTTTTACCATTACCTAAAAACTTCAATACTCTAAACCAGTGTTTCCTAACCTGTGGTCCGCGGACCCCTCGGGGTTTAAGGTTTAGAGTCTAAACCTTAAATACACAGTTGTTTTCTGTGAGTAACCATAAAAGTTAATTGTGACGATTGATTAAGCTTAGCTAGGATAGGAGGCTGCGGGTCCCTGTTTTGATAGAAATGAAACACCCTGTAAGTATAATCAAATATGAACAATTTATTGTTATACAATATCATTAAACATTAAGTGTAAAACTACCAACGTCCAGATTGAAATGGCAACACGCAACGGCTCAGCTTTCCGTATCCCTGCGGCTTGGTGAAGCTCAGCCAGGCTTTCCCCTGGAACAAGGACACAAGGTTCATTATCATCATCATCATCATCATCATCATCATCAGTAACAGTAAGTAATCAACGGCTCACTTCTGAGCGCAGGTCTCCTCGCAGAGAAGTAGGTCATAGTCCACCATGCTGGTCAAACGCAAATTGGCAGACTTCACACACCTTTGAGGACATTGTGGAAGTTAGGTTTCCCCACGATGTTTTCCTTCACCGTTGAAGCATGTGTCACTGCGAAAAACCGGTATCGAACCCGCGACCTCCGAATAGGAGACCGCAGTCCTAATATGTCATCACTGCTCAAACAAGATTAACATGCAAAACTGTTGCCATTCTTAGAATAAATAGTTAACAGGTGAGTAGGTTGCCTAAGAACCTGTAAGTGCCAATCAACTCTGATTGGCAGAGTTGATAGCTTGCTGCATCAATGCATTATAACTAAAAGCTCAAAGCTTTGATGTATCGGGTAAAAAAGTGAGTCTTCTGGCGTAGCACATTCTGAAAACCTGTAACCCTAGGCTTCAGGGTTTCGGGTTTTCGAAATATGTGTTGCTAGGGCCTTTGCTATCAAACAAGTCGGATATACCTACATAGTGCAGTTTTCTTTTCACTTAGAAAGTTTTATCCGAAGTGGGGCATAGTACGATGTATGTAATCGTGTAGTAAATGTTAAAGTTCAGAATATTTAGGTAGAGGGCTACTGTACGTATAAGTTCGCTATATATACCTAATGGTTCGGACCCGGTATGTAGGTAGATTCTGTATTCTAACGTAAGATAACGTATTCTGAATGACTTAGACTACAGTCTAAAGGGATCATACACATTGTTTGTTACTATTACTATCTTTATGGGCCTATAACCTACAGGCACAATGTACCATTTAGTTACAAGGTACTGCTACAAATGGCTAGGCTAATCCAATACAGCCGTTTAACCCTAGACGCAATAAGATTATACGATACATCGAGTTATTGATTTAGAAATACGAGTACATACGTATCTTTACAACGTACAAGTACGTTGCCTAACTGGCCCAAGAGCCCATGGGAAATTCTACGGAGGTGCTTGATTAAAATGAAATAATTTATATGGGGGTAAGCCTGCGTTTCCAACCTTAAGGAAACTATTTTATCTTTGGTGTGTAGATTTGATTCTTAAAAATCCACGGGTATTCATTATTATTATAGGGATAAAATGTATCGTACTCATTTATTTTCATTTTAAAATATAATTCATATCCACGAATTGTATAGAAATACAATAAAAATGGGTTAAGGTTTTCTGAATGAATTAGCTCAAAATATATCTTTTAGCATTATTTTTTAATTAAGTATATGTAATAAATAAAAAAAAAAACAGTTATTTTATTCGTATTCCAGTTTGACTCAGTTGATTAAGCATTCCGTCGTAGCTACACACTATTTTCTGTTAGAGAACATATTTGTAGGGCGCGATTGGACTGATCTTCGAATTTGGAAGAAAATATTCTTCACGCATACTTAAGACATGGTCTAATGAATAAATAACGTCTCTATTTGCTGAAAACTCAAAGTCATACCAAGATAACACAGTAAAACTTTCAGGTTTTAACGCCTTTTGATAATATTCCCACGGGCTCTCATGTTACTGAGCACTTTTAACGTATCGTATTATATAACAAAGTTGTCGTGAGTCGTTGAACGATCACGTTTACGGCTACTGCAGTATCACGTAAATTTACGTGTCGTAAATGTTTATGTAGGTATAAATGCTTAGCTATCTTACGTACTTTTTATTTTGCGGAACTACGTACGAGGCGGGAAGTTGCATGTTTATACGTTACCATAGATAAAGGACAATATCCTTTGTCTATGACGCGGCAGAACTCTACAAACCTACTAGAAAATGGTATCTGGTATCATACTTGATACTAATATTACTAGTGGTTCGCCCCGAACTGAGACCTCGCGGTATCCCATAATTCCCATAAGGTAGTTTTAACTATATTATATTGTAATTAAAACGCGCCGAATCTGATGACGTCAATCGTCATCTGCTTTCGTGGATGGGATGCATATTTACAATATTAAAAACAGCGCCATCTAGTAACAGTATAGTGAAGTGTTGTTAAAAACATTGATGCCCATTAAAACTCAAATCATTTCGTTTCTTTATAATATTTATCTAATCTTAGTATTTGTTGTTCAAGTACAGAATATAACTCAAATTATGTGTAAGTTTCAAGTTTTAAAACAAAGTGGTTTTAGAAATCTAGCCTCGAATACAATCTCCACTTTGAAAGCCCCCCATTTCGTATGGGAGCCCCACTGAAATAAAGATTTTTATAACTTTTTAAGCCATTTTCGGCTGGAGGCCATCGGTTTACATATCATATCTAAAATTGAAGTAATTACGTTCAGTAATTCAGAAGTTATAAGGCTGTGACAGACGGACGGACGGACAAGTGCAAATCGCTCTAGTAAACTCAGAGACCTTCGCTTCGCTCGGTCGATAAATGCGAAAGTGTGTTTGTTTTTTGGTTGGTTCTGAAATCTGTCAAATCTGTCCTTTTAACCCAGAGTTAGCTGCTAACTCTGGATTAAAAGGATAACCCGGCGTCTCTGCAAGCGGGCCTGAGCTAGATAAGCGATACATGTCTCTAGATGTAAAAGAACTATTTTGATCTATAACTCGAATCCCTAATCCCGACTAGTTAACAGAAGGAGTACCAATTAATTATTTCATAAGGATGCGTAGTTTCGACAAAGGTATCAGAAGGTCGGTCAAAGGGCCGGACGGGTTTACGGCATGCCTTTATACCTGTAAGCCTTAGCATGAAATGTGGATGAGGTAATATCTTACGGTTATGTGGATCCCGACATCAAATACCCACTCTATCATGCAGGTAGCTTTATAGCTATATCAACTTGTATGAGTTAAACAACTTACTAAGCGTTTATTAATCCTTACAATATTATAAATACGAAAGTGTGTTTGTTTGTCCGTTTGTCCTTCACTCACGCCCCAACAGAGCTATGGATCGACGTGTTTTTTTGCATGGGTATAGTTGAGGACCTGGAGAGTGACATAGGCTGCTTTTTATCACGGAATATCAAAGAGTTCCCGAGGGATTTCAAAAACTAAATCCACGCGGACGAAGTCGCGGGCATCAGCTAGTCTTTAATACTCAGAAAGCAGCGTGTCAATGGTTTTCAGTAAGAAAAAGATTTGTTTTTGGTTTGTCCTTCTATCATTCAGCAACGGAGAACGGATCGGCGTGATTTATTGCATTAATAAATAGTTGAGGACCTGAAGAGTGATATAAGCCCGGAGAAACAAAGAGTTCTAGAGAAACGAAGTTACGGGCAAAAGCTAGTACAGAAATAAAACTTTAGCACAAATCTCTTGTAAAAAAATAATTATTAGCTAGTATTCTTTACGAGCTCTCTATAGCAATTTTAACTATATCGCTATGCAAATAATTCTACTTTTAGCATAGATAAAATAAAATAATTTATCTATGACTTTTAGCATTACTCGCTTAAAAAAAGCTAGTGCTATTTATTAAGCACTTTCGCACTCTTTTTAGACCCTTTCTGAATTCTGTGGTACTATTTCTGAAACGTGCTACGCGGAGCACAGAGTAATTAGCTCTAATGTTAATAACCTTTGATGACGTGTAGTATGACGTGTGTGGTGGACGGCGCGGTAGCAGGAGCACGAGCTACGTTGCACGTGTAGCGGCCCGCGTCGTAATTTTAACACGTGCTACGCGGAGCACAGAGTAATTAGCTCTAATGGTAATTACCTTTGATGACGTGTAGTATGACGTGTGCGGTGGACGGCGCGGTAGCAGGAGCACGAGCTACGTTGCACGTGTAGCGGCCCGCGTCGTCATTTCTGACACGTGCTACGAGGAGCACAGAGTAATTAGCTCTAATGGTAATTACCTTTGATGACGTGTAGTATGACGTGTGTGGTGGACGGCGCGGTAGCAGGAGCACGAGCTACGTTGCACGTGTAGCGGCCCGCGTCGTCATTTCTGACACGTGCTACGCGGAGCACAGAGTAATTAGCTCTAATGGTAATTACCTTTGATGACGTGTAGTATGACGTGTGTGGTGGACGGCGCGGTAGCAGGAGCACGAGCTACGTTGCACGTGTAGCGGCCCGCGTCGTAATTTCTGACACGTGCTACGCGGAGCACAGAGTAATTAGCTCTAATGGTAATTACCTTTGATGACGTGTAGTATGACGTGTGCGGTGGACGGCGCGGTAGCAGGAGCACGAGCTACGTTGCACGTGTAGCGGCCCGCGTCGTCATTTCTGACACGTGCTACGAGGAGCACAGAGTAATTAGCTCTAATGGTAATTACCTTTGATGACGTGTAGTATGACGTGTGTGGTGGACGGCGCGGTAGCAGGAGCACGAGCTACGTTGCACGTGTAGCGGCCCGCGTCGTCATTTCTGACACGTGCTACGCGGAGCACAGAGTAATTAGCTCTAATGGTAATTACCTTTGATGACGTGTAGTATGACGTGTGCGGTGGACGGCGCGGTAGCAGGAGCACGAGCTACGTTGCACGTGTAGCGGCCCGCGTCGTCATTTCTGACACGTGCTACGCGGAGCACAGA
Organism: Oeneis ivallda; assembly: GCA_029955525.1. NCBI lineage: Eukaryota > Metazoa > Arthropoda > Insecta > Lepidoptera > Nymphalidae > Oeneis > Oeneis ivallda. The sequence continues at coordinate 23,570,401 of JARPMR010000006.1, forward strand.
GTAATTAGCTCTAATGGTAATTACCTTTGATGACGTGTAGTATGACGTGTGTGGTGGACGGCGCGGTAGCAGGAGCACGAGCTACGTTGCACGTGTAGCGGCCCGCGTCGTCATTTCTGACACGTGCTACGCGGAGCACAGAGTAATTAGCTCTAATGGTAATTACCTTTGATGACGTGTAGTATGACGTGTGCGGTGGACGGCGCGGTAGCAGGAGCACGAGCTACGTTGCACGTGTAGCGGCCCGCGTCGTCATTTCTGACACGTGCTACGCGGAGCACGGAGTTAGCACCGTTTGGACCAAACTCTGTTCTGACGCTGCAAAAGAGAAAATACTGTTAGTATATTCGCGACTTAGCTGATGCTTGCGATCTTGCCCAAGTTGACTTTGTTTTTATTTTCTTTCCGTTGGAAAACTAAGAAATTTTTCGGCGTACAAATACTTGCATCACTGTAGAAACATTTAAATAATGAATTTATTTAAGTAATTAAAATCAATTTCTTTGTTAAATATCCCGCTCTGTATTTCCAGGATAAAATTTAAGTCGATTCGTCGAGGCCGTTGCTGCATGATTGAAGACCAAACCAACGAACCAACAGAACACTTTCGCATTTATAACCTTATAATATTAGTAAGTATATGAATAACTAGCTTTTACCCACTGCTTCACTCACGTTCAAGTTCAATTTTTCAACCGGCTATTTAACCCCCTTAGGGGTTGAATTAAAAAAATCCTTTCTTAGCGAATGCCTACGTCATAATAGCTATCTTTATGCCAAATTTCAGCCCGATCCTTCCAGCGGTTTGAGCTATGCATTAATAGATCAGTCAGTCAGTCAGTCAGTCAGTCAGTTACCTTTTTCTCTTTTATGTTTATGTTTACCTGATTCCGCCTCTAGTGGTATCATCATTGAGCAGCGCTTCTCGCCTGTACCATAGCAGCGAGGGGCCTCCCTCCATGCGAAGACCTCTCACTTCGCACCGCAAGGCGACGGTGCTGCCGAGCTCGCAGACCTGTTCAGACACTTCGGCCCCAGCACCGTCCACTATACGGACTGATACTTCTGTAATGAAATAATAGAATGCGTGAGTTTCCTAGAACACTCGGTTGCAACGAAGTTTCTTTTAATAAATAAAATGAAAAATAATAATCTGAAATCAGGATTCGAGCCCCCGAACCGATAGTTTCACTCCTTCGTTGAGCCGCTGCGTCACCAAAGCTATGACGGAACGTAGCGAAGGCAACACACAAGGGTCGTGACGGAAAAATTCTTACACTTTTTTTCGCCTAGCACCCATCCGCCAAGTCCGTACCGTCCTATAAGGAACTTCGTTCCAAAAAAATTACATTTAGAGCAGGTAAATATAGGTTAAAACGAACTACAGCGGAAGAACTGCCACTGTGAGTCAGCAATTCCATACTTTAGAGTTTCTCGGTGAATTAACTTCACCGAGAAACTCTTCCCGTTATGCCAATCACGATGCATACCTCCATCAAATGTACTTATAGTTACAAATGACTGATCGTAGAAGTTTAAAAATAGCAAAACAAAAAACATTTAGAGCAGTGGTACTGGTAGCCTTGTAGTAAGTCACTATCCCGGGCACGCACCTCTGACTTTTCCGAGTTGTGCAAGCAATTAAATAACACATGCTGCAACGGCGGAGGAAAAGATCGCGAAGAGACCTGCACGCCTGAGAGTTCTCTATAAAGTCCTCAGTGGTGTGTAAAGGGTGCCAATTTGCATTGGGCCGGCTTGGTGAACTACGGCCTGTATGATGATGATGACAATTTTGTTTAGCAATCTTGAGATTGTAACATGTACCTACAGTCAAGCTAACATTAAATGACCTACTAATGTTGACTGTGCCGATTCCACCAACGTCGAGTGACGTTTTAGTGAAGAATAAATTGGGCGTTCTGACATTTTTGAAAATGCTGTCAAAATATCACGCTCGGATAAGACTTATTTTACGTTGGTGAAATCGGCCCTTAATCTAATGCAAAATGTTTAACTCAAGTATAAAATTGACTGCCACTTTTATTTATAATTATCATTTCTATTTCAGGAGTCAAGTGGCAGTCAATTTTATATCACTTGAGTTAAATAGGTACATTGCAGGACCTATCTGAGACATCGTCTTCCTTTCATCGTAAACATTCATTATTCCGAATTTATGTAGAGTGCTTTATATTAGGTCATAAAGCGTTTCATTTCTTTGTTACGCACTGACAATCTTCTTGGCGCTTTTCTATTTATAATACATATATTCATCGTTATATAACTAAGTTATATAATGTTCATCTTTAACATAATTTTTGGCTATTTTTTGGCAAATTGACCGAAACCTGTAGAATTCCTTGCAAGAGACCTTGAAGAAGAAATTAATCTCTCCATTATCTTTGTCCAACACCAATAAAAATAGTCAAATACTTATTTATTTTTTAATTTGTGACCCAAAAAGGTTCCCCATTTTAGGGCAAAGGCAACTTCATGCGTTAATAAACTACGCCACAGAATCACTAAGCCAGAGAGTAAAAAACCTACAATAGTAAAACCCACAATCGAAATACCCATTACTGCGTTGTTTATCAGTCGGCAACTTTACTCGCACGTATTTGAATTGCCCGCATGAAACCACACGCATAGGGATCAGGGAGGTTGTACGCTTCCCCGACCAATACTCGGTCTCGTATAATATAACAAAACAGATATCAACAACCACATATCCTACATAGACTGGCCGTTTGAGCGAATCCAATTCGTGTAAATTCTACACAACCAGAAAAACCGCCACCAATCGAAGTTGATGAAAATGATAAATTCGAGGGTTGATAATAATTGAGATTGGTATCTCAATAAGATCAAGTATTTTTAACCGACTTCAAAAAAGGAGGAGGTTCTCAATTCGTTGGAATCTTTTTTTTTATTTTTTTTTATGTATATTCACCGATTACTCGAAGACTTGTCGAAGATTTGGAAAATTCTTTTTTTGTTTGAAAGGGTGTACTTCCCAGGTGCTGCTATTTAATTTTATCGAACTCGGTCGAGTGGTCTTTAAAAAATAAACAACAAATTATATATTTAGTAGGGGCGCGCGTGTTTGAAGTCAGTTTTTAAAAAGAAGGAAGAAAGAAGAGTATTTTAGCAATATAAGAACGTCTTGCACAATCAGGGTTGCATAATAAAAACATCTGACCGAAAAGCAAAAAATTAGAAAAATATGATTATCTTTTTAGGCTTGATTTCTATACTTAATTTTCTTTGGATTATTTCAGTCAATACGTATATTGTGAGCTACAAGACCCTTGATGTTTGCAATAATTTTTATTCTAACTCGTATTATACAGTGTGGAAATGATAAGTGTGCTCAGGCAATTTTTTCTCAACTTAAGAGTTATTCAAAATTTTCCACCCTGAAGTTTTAGAATTTTTAGGACGTTTTGATAGTCAGACTCAAATAGGTAAATAGAAAAAATAACTTAATTTAAAGTTTGGTAAACCATCGGTTAAACCGAACGAAACCGAAATAATTCTCATGGCCGAATTAAGGATCTTTTTCTTTCTAAGCGCTGCAAGAAAGTTACAGCAGTTGCTCTATTCAAAACTGAAATATTTCAATGTCAAATAGCCTACCTATATTGCTGTGGATAGCTGAATATAAAGTATATATTGCTTCCATGAGATAAAATCCAGTTCGTTTTCATGATTAGAGTGATTCATATTCAAATGATATTTTCAAAGTTTTATGCCAGGTTTCGGATTCTTATATCATGAGCATGATACGAGCCTGGATGTCATGAGGGAGGTTCCACTTATTACAGGTTATTTTGTTATCAGTACCGGGCGGGTCAGCTGGACGTGGGACGCTATCCCGGACGTGATTTGAATGAGACCGATTTTACACCCAGATAGTATCGGTTGTTGACGTTCTGAACTGAAGAAAGTAACTGATGTTATAGTAACGTTGTATAAATAAATGTCATCATCATCATCATCATTAGCAACCCATCAACGGCTCACTACTGAGCGCAGGTCTCCCTCTCAGAGAAGGGTTATAGGCCATAGTCCACCACGCTGGCCCAATGCGAATTGGCGGATTTCACACACCTTCGAGAACATTATGAAGCACTCTCAGGTGTGCAGGTTTCCTCACGATGTTTTCCTTCACCGTTGAAGCAAGTGATATTCAAATATCACTTGCTTCAACGGTGATTGCTTGAACGCACTTGACTCCGAAAAGTCAGAGGTGCGTACCCAGGATCGAACCTGCGACTCCCCGAATAGGAGACCACAGTCCTAACCACTAGGCTATCACTGCTTCATAAATAAACGTATTAAACTAAAAAAAATTTTATAACATAAAAAATACTGTTTTCAAGTCTATGGCGTAGATATAATGATCTATTGTAGAATAAATATTTTTGTACTAATATTATAAATACGAAAGTGTGTTTGTGTGTTGGTTTATCCTTCAATCACGCAGGAAAGGAGCTACCAATTGCCGTAATTTTTTGCATTAGCAGTTGAGGACCTGGAGAGTGATATGGGCAAATATTTATCTCGGAGAATCTCAGTTCCCGTGGAATTATTAAAAAGTAAATCCACGCGGACGTCGCGGCTGCAGGCATCATTTGTGTATTTTATCTACCGTTGTATGTATCCTCATGAAAAATGTATTAGTATTATATAAATATGAATGATTTAATAAATGAATAATTTTTTAAGAGGCTCTTTTCTAAACTGGACTATTTCACAATTCAAATCAGCGATTTCACATTACTATAGACGACAAGATTAGTCGTTGCTTTGTATAGGATTCAAAAATTTAGCAATAATATATTTTGAATAAATCCAAAATTTGAAATGAAATAATCTAGTTCTGATCCGGCTTAGTGGAATAATGGATATGGAATAGTTATTTGTGTTATATGGGGCCAAAGGAATTTTTTGTTCCCCGAGGGCGTTATTTTGAATTCAGAGCGAAGTGAAGGATTCTACAGTAGACTCCCGAGCGTAGCGAGGGATTCTAAAGTAGAATCCTGAGCGTAGCGAGGAATTCAATATACGCCGCCCGAGAACAAAAAATTTTGGCCCCGAATGACACATACTATTTTTCATCATTACCTATGAGAAAAAGCTAGGAGTATCAACCTACTATGTATGGAGTATAGACATTACCAATACGTATATTGAAAGTTTAAATTAAACACAAATAAATTTTTATGAAATAATTAAACATTAATATTTATGTTGGAAGTATGGGCGTATATGTCTGCGACATCTTACTTCAAAAGTCTTACGTGGATCTAATTTGATCTGTTGATCACGTGACTTATCGTGGACGACAGCTTCTCAAGCATTTTTGAATTTCGACACATTTTTGAATTCTCTCTTCTGATTGGTCCGCGTTAGTGCTTTAGTATGCTAAAGCACTATAACGCGGACCAATCAGAACAGAGAAATGAAAAGTCCCATGGGGTTAAAATGAAATTTTGCTCCCGCTGTCCTCTGAAGCCAATATTCGTTTTTCGAATAGGTATGATGAAATAGTTATTTGTGTTATATGGGGCCAAAGAAATTTTTTGTTCCCCGAGGGCGTTATTTTGAATTCAGAGCGAAGTGAAGGATTCTAAAGTAGAATCCTGAGCGTAGCGAGGAATTCAATATACGCCGCCCGAGAACAAAAAATTTTGGCCCCGAATGACACACATTATTTTTCATCATTACCTATGAGAAAAAGCTAGGAATATCAACCTACTATGTATAGACATCGTATATTGAAAGTTTAAATAAAACACAAATAAATTATTATTAAATAATTAAACATTAATATTTATGTTGGATACACGCCCATCGGATATATGCCCATACTGGGCGTATATCCGATCGACAAATTGATCACGTGACTCACACGTGACAACAGCTTCTCAAACATATTTGAATTTCGACACATACTAAAGCTCGAACGCGGACCAATCAGAAGAGAGAAATGAAAAGTCCCATGGGGTTAAAATTAAATTTTGCTCCCGCTGTCCTCTGAAGCCAATATTCGTTTTTCGAATAGGTATGATGAAAAATTCTTTTCTTGTTTCAAAGTGTATACTTCCTAGGTGGTCCTGCGGTTTTTAAAATATCAACAATAAATTATATACTTTTTAGTGGCACGGGCGTTTGTCGGTTTTTTAAAAATATTTTTTTATATTAAATTATCCCTGGTCGGGTTTGATAAACCTTTATCTTTTTGTAGACCTATTATCGTAAATCGTGGACTTACCAGGCACTCTTAGAGTGACACGTGCAGTCCTCGGAGGATGAGCTGACAGCTGGCAGTCGTAGTACGCAGCATCTGACTGCCTCACTTCTTTTATCTGCAGCCTCCAGATATCAGGCGGTATGAAGCGGGCTGAATACCTAAGTGACATGAATAAAATTATTTTTTGAAGACTGAGGCTTAAAACAATGTCTTTTAGATCCATTTTGCTTTGACTCTATATTGTTTTGTACTCGAAATCTATCATCGTAGTAAGAGTGCATCTCACCCTAATGTAGATCCTCGCGTCAAGATCTTGTATAAAAGTTTTGATTTTTGAAACGTTTCGTTTGATGATAAGGTCATGCTCTGTACATACACTTTACAATGACAACCTACCATACCCTAGCCACTCGATGGTTGATGTGTCGCTCCGCACACTTTAAGCAAGCAGCCCACGCATCAGCCTAATGGCCCAATGGCCTTCGCCAGCGCGTAGGCCATTCAATCATGTGTCTGCCACGGTGGTTGAGAGGGTACAAGCGGTCTTATAGCTCACAATGCGTGGTCAGCGAACTTGTTGGTGCGTGTACAGCGACTGGTCAATTTGAGAAGAGCCGTGCGGGTGCTGTGTGGGAGCGGTGTAGTGTAAGTGAGCTACAACTTTTATACCTTAAACCTTATTACGTATGTAGTACATACGTAAATACATATTACTCACGTTTTATTTACCTTCTTCTTCTTCTTTATCAAACGATAGACGTCCACTGCTGGACAAAGGTCTCTTGCATGTACTTCCACACGTCTCGGTCTTGCGCCGCCTGGATCCAGTGGCTCTCTGCGACTCGTTTGATGTCGTCGGTCCACCTGGTGGGGGGTCTGCCAACACTGCGCTTCCCGGTGCGGGGTCGCCACTCCAGCACCTTGGGACCCCAACGACCATCAGACCCATTATTTACCTACATACGTTTTAAGTACATAATAAATAATATGTAAGGACCGAACGTAAAACGTACGTAAGTAAGTAAAACGCGAGTATTTACCTGTCATCAGCGGTGTACTGCTGTGTTCCGGTTGTCAACAATTCCATCGGCTGCTCGTCGTTTTTCCGACGTACCCACGAAACCTGTGACAAGAACAATGCTTGTATTTACGTCTATACATATATTGGAACGAAGTTCCTTATCGCGCGTTGCGAAAGGGGGCTAGACGGAAATCAAGACCAAAAGTTCTAACGACACTTTCGACACTTTTTGATGGCCTAAAAAATATTATATAATAATTTCAACAAGTTGTGCATCGCTCCCGCAGCTCAATTGGATCGCGTGCGGCTGTTAACCGAAAGATTGGTGGTTCGAGCCCACCCGGGGGCGCGCAATTTTATTTTCATTTTTTATTTTATAAAATTATTTTAATTTTAATATTTTATAAAATCGATATTTAGGCTTCCCTGGGGTCATTTTGATTTTTATCGATAAAAAAATCATGATAAAAAATGTATACCCGAATAATTGTTTTCTTTATACCTCGAATAGAACTTGAAATTAATATTTTCATAATAATAACTTCGTTCTATCTGGTGTCCCACGACACCACACGACTTTTATATTTGTGAAAGTATCTAGTCTCTCAGGTTACTTCTGACCATGTCGAGTAATAAAATTATTTATTTTATTTATTCCATGACAAGCTAGTCCTTGACTGCCATCTCACCTGATGGTAAGTGACGATGCAGTCTAAGATGGTAGCGGGCTAACTTGTAAGGGGTATGGCAGTGAACATACCACATTAATTTAGATTAATCTAAATCTGAATTAGATTAATTATTAATCTAATTCAGAATGTTCAGAATGTTGGTTGTTAACAGCCTTAAAAAAGGCGGAGGTAATCAATTCGATAGCATTTTTCCGATTTTAATTAGCCTTTTTTATTAAATAGGTCATAATATCTCGAGGCTACTCTCATTTAAATTTGAAAGAAATATTCTTCCTCTAAGGGTGGCAAATTAGAGCATGAATCTTGTTTATTTTCACGCGTTTGAAGTCGGTTTTTTAAAAAGAATTTTTTATTGAATTGTATCTACTGAAAAGAATCAACAAGGACATCTGGCTAGTTCAAGAGTGCTATCGAGTCATTGGAATAAATTCTGAGTAATTCTACGCTACTGTTGTATTTCTAGCCTGCGCCCTAAATGTATATTAGGTCATAATATTATATTTAGGATTGATGGTCGCTTCATATACCTAAAGGTACCAATCTGTGTATTATGTACTTTGATTAACTATTTTAAGATTATGTAAGTATTAAGATTATGTATGTATATTTAGTTTTTAAAGTTCACAGTTTGACGGACAAAGATATTGTCTATGTCAAAGTCAATTTTACGGGTGTATACTACGGCCGTTCAGAGAATGCGTTCCTGACACGTCGCGATTGAACTGACGACGTAACTTTGTAATGGCGTTGCAGTTACGATAAAAATATTATTGCTGGTTGTTTACCGTTTTAACAATTGATGAGCATTAAAACAAAATTATTATATCAATAATCAATTAATGTTATAATTTTGTGACAGTTGTCGTGACTAACTGACAGGTGTCAGGAACGCATTCTCTGAACGGCCGAACTTTAGACGTAATAATTTAATATAAAAATTCTTTTTAAAAAAATGACTTCAAACACCCGCGTCATTACAAAGTAAATAATTGATTGTTGATTTTTTTAAACCGTTCGACCGATTTCGATAAAATTTAAATGGGCCTTCTTTGGAAGTATACTCTTTCAAACAAAAATGAATTTTCAAAATCGGTTCAGGCGTTTTCGAGTAATCGGTGAACATACGTCAAAAAAGATTCCGACGAATTGAAAACCTCCTCCTTTATTGAATTCGGTTCAAAATGGAACAGACAGATCAATTTATGGTGTTAATAACCTATGTAATCCTTAAGAATTAAATTAAAGACTAGGAGAATAGGAGGTTAAAATGATATAATAAATCTCGCCAATAATAATAAAATCAATCCAATATTGAGCTTGCTTGTTTCATCTATGATAAACTCTTCACAGTTTAATAAATGGATTAAAGCTGTACAGATTAGCTGTCAGTATTAACTATCCAATTTAAGATCTTCAGATTGAAGGTCAAAAGTTAATCCAGATGATGACAGCAAAAATCTAGTAAAGTGTAAAATCATCATCATCATCATCATAAGCAACCTATCAACGACTCACTACTGAGCGCAGGTCTCCTCTCAGAGAAGGGTTATAGGCCATAGTCCACCACGCTGGCCCAATGCGAATTGGCGGACTCCACACTACGAGAACATTATAGAGAACTCTCAGGTGTGCAGGTTTCCTCACGATGTTTTCCTTCACCGTTGAAGCAAGTGATATTTAATTGCTTAAACGCACTTGACTCCGAAAAGTACCTATTATCTGGATAGAATTTTCAACCTTCAATCTGTACATTTTACATTAGATAATATAAGTTATTCATACCAGCCGTGAAACACTTTGACTTTAATACTAGGCCAACTAAATCTAAGCTAACTTTATAGAGTACCTAACTTGGAAATAATTTGTTGATTTTACCGAAATAACTAGAACGACAGCCTTCTGTGTTATTAAAGTAATTGAGTCTACAACGTACACGAAATTTCTAAGTTAGGCTATTTCTGATTAAGTTTATTACTTGTAGTGCGATAAAATATGAGTGTATTTCCCTTGAGGCGACTCGTAGGTCGTCGGGTTCTTTGATGCGATCGAAGCGACCTTGTTCCATCTTTATACTGTACTAGCTTTTGCCCACGACTTCGTTCACGTGGAGTAAGGTTTTTAAAATTCTCTTGGGAACCCTTGCTTTTTCAAAAAAGTCACTCTCCAGGTTTTCAACTATACCCCTGCATTGAACTATGCTGATCTCATGCTCCGTTGCTGTGTGATTGAAGGATGAACCAACAAACAAACACAGTAGATATACTTATACATAGTTATTTTAGGATATTACCCACCAACTTGTACCTACTGGACCGATAAAATATGACTGAGTTCTATAGACCTTTATACTTTGTATAACTAAAGGCACAACGCGAAGAGCATTAGAAAGAAGAGCAAAGAGTTACCTGAATGGGTCAGTTTAAAGACAAAATCATACCATTAACAAGCTACGCGATCCGATGAAACACGACTCGTGTTAAAAGTTTGTTATGGCCCTAATTCTTTAGTTCCTAGTACCTTCTTACAAAATAGGCTGTTTTTCCATCCCTGTTACGTAGTCATCACAATATTACATCACACTAATATTATAAAGGCGAAAGTTTGAGTGTGTGTGTATGTTTGACTCTTTCACGCAAAAACTACTGGACGGATTTGGCTAAAATTTGGAATGGAGATAGCTCATACCAAGATTAACATATAGGCTACAATTTATCTCGGGAAGAGTTTGAGTAGCGTGGAGAATTTAGAGTTATCGCCGGAATAAAAAAACCTTGACCCACGCGGATGAAGTCACGGGCATCTTCTAGTAGATAATAAATTATTATGCGATGTATATTTTAATTGGATTACATATCGAAGCATTACATCTACTTCAATTAGCAAGAACATCTAGGATTAGTTTACATGCTAATTGGCTATCGCGAACGATTTGTAGTGCTATAGATCATCACTGGTATTAATTAGTAGCACTGATTGCGTGCGTTTCATACTGGAGTTGGACGCAGCGCGTTGGAGTGTACGAGTACCTAGCTTACTATAAAGAAAATTCTGACTCTGACCTCAAGACTGCAAATCCAACGTGCGGATGTACAAACAGTCTACACAGGTCCCAACGTTGGCGTCGATTAGGTAGAAGATGGCCGTTTTGTATCAGTTTAAGCGCACATCGGTGCAAATAATTGGCAAATATAATTAGGCGAACTAGCCGACGACCTAGTTCTGACTTCAGTTCTGCGATCCGTATTCAAAACTGAAAGACCAAGATGCACTCAACTACTTTTGAGTTAGAATAGAATAGAATAATTTTTATTCAAATAAACTTTTACAAAGTGCTTTCGGAGAATAAGTTGAAGAAGAGATCTAAGCCATCGCATCAAAAATAACTATAAATGCTGAACGTAAAACCCTATCAGACCTCTGGCAGTGGATTCGACGTTTTATAGTTTTAATCTCACTTTTCTTCACAAGTTCTCATACCTAAATAATCTCTTCTCACAAACGCGAATTTGATCTTAAAAGTCCAATTTATTTCGGTAAATAAAACTAGTGAATTCATAAAAGAAAAATAAAAAGAGCCTGGGCGTACCATTTTAAGCTCGTGCGTGCCGCGCAAGTTTATATACCTACGCAAATATTAGCGAACAAGTATTTACTCAATTATCTGGCAACTACTCTTGAGATTCGCTTTCCATATAACAATGTCAAAAATTATTTCGACGTAGTAGTAGACGACTATATTACCTACGTAGATACCATATATACGAGATTATGAAATTAAAATTATAGTTGTTTCATCTTGGACCAGGTACGCTATACCAAAAAATAGTATTAAATCATAGAAATTGAAATGAAATACGCTTTTTTGTAGTATTACAGTGTATAAGAGGTAAAGATATAAAATTGATAATCGGGTACATCTGTAGAATGGCAACTCGGAATGCATCCATCTGCTTTTGTTGTGTATGTTTGTAATAACGTTACGTCATCTTAATTTCATTTCAATTGTCACACGTCAATTGCTGGCTGGTATGTCAAATGTCAATTGCTGTCAATTATGGTTATTTTTATGTCAAATATCATCATGACTCGTGTAAGTACGTGTCATTGTCAAAAAGAAAGCCATGTTGTTGCGCTTTTATTTTGCAAAATAATTTCGCATTGTACCTTGTAAAAAGGACCTTTTAACTCGTCTCTCCTCCATTATTTTGTATTCGTAGAAAACTCTCTTTTCAGCCATCTAGCAAAGAAGAGGTCTGACAATTTTAAACGCCTTATTACTACCGGCCGCATAGACGAAAACCAAGAGAATATTACAGCCACTCCGTGGACTATCCAAATAGACTGATGATAGAGTCTTGACTTGTCATAAGAGCCTACACGAAGTATTTTTTTATGAGTACATGACTGCCAATAATGAGAATTGCCAAAGTAATCTAAATCAATATTCAGGATTCTAAAGGCTCAGATTCGCACAGCCTGGATGAGCCAACTGACATTATGATAAGTATACAAGACGAATAGTTTAAGTTAATAATTTTTCATAAACTCGGAATGTTAGATAAGGTAAGCTCTGAATACTATGATGACAAAACTATATTATGTAAGTAAAAATTGTATTGAGCCCACTACGAGTTTAGATGAGATATAGATCAGAAAACATCTGTAAACGTAGGAAGCTGAATTGTGGTGATATCGTCTTACATATTAATTTGCGTAGGTATTTACATAAACATCGAATATTGTATTTGTGTAGTGATTAAGGGGTAATTAATAAGATGTAATGGATTTTAACACAATGAATATTTTAAATTTCTATCCATATTATGTTACCTACTTCATATATTATAATTAATTAATATTATGTTACCTACCATATTGTGCTACCTACTTCATTAATTACAATATGGATAGGAATTTAAAATATTCATTGTGTAAGGTAGATAATAAGGTAAAAAAAATTTATATATATAAAACTAGCTAATGATTTTGATCAGATTTTGTTTTTTTTATTCCTACGGCAACCCTATGCTTTTCCGGGATAAAAAAGATAGCCTGTGTCACTTTCCAGGTTCTCAACTAAGCCCCTGCAAAAGATGACGTGGATCCATAGCTCTGTTGTGGCATGATTGAAGTTATAGGATAGGGATAAGGATAAACACACTTTCGCGTTTATTATAGGTATAATAATGTACTTTATGCCCGTCCGCGGTAAAAGGTAACCTATAAGGTAACCGCGGTAAAGGTAAGGTTGAAACCACTGAAGGGGACCATTCGCCCCGAACAGTTACCCCGAGGCCTGTGAAGGCCTGCGTGGAAGATCCAGTGTCGGAGGTAACCTATGCATTCCCGTGCAAAAAATTAAGTCAACCCGTTGCTCCATTGCTGTGCGATTGAAGGACCGACCAACAAACCAACAAACAATAATAATACACTTTCGCATTTACGTAACACTAGCTGATATAAATGAAAACGTGACTTTGTCCGCGTGGATTTAGTTTTTAAATTTCCTGGGGAACTCTTTAATTTTCCGGGATAAAAAGGAGCCTATGACACCCTCCAAGTCCTCAACTATACCCATGCAAAAAATCACGTCGATTCGTTGCTCTGTTGCGTCGTGATCGAAGGACATACCAACAAACAAACACACTTTTACATTTATAATATTAGTAAAGATCATTAGTAAAATAAGGACTACTAGAGTTATGGCCGATTTCACCAACGTTTAGGTCCCTAAAACGTCCGTTTTACCGTGTTTTTCTGACAGTTTTTGTATTGATAATACTGCCAAAATTTTGAAAATTCTTTTTTTTATTCAAAGGGTTATACTTCCCAAGTGGTCCCATTGAAATTTTATCAAATTCGGTCGAGCGGTTTTCAAAATCAACAATAAATTGTATATTTTGAAGTCGCTTTTTTAAAAAATATATTTTTATATTAAATTATCGTATTAATTATTATTCTAATACACAAAATTCTCATGTCGCGGTGTTACCAAACTCCTGCGAAACGGCTGGACCGATTTTTATGAAATTTTGTGTGCATATCGGGTAGGTCTGAGAATCGGCCAACATCTATTTTTCATACCCCTAAATGATAAGGGTGGCCCACCCCTAAATATTTTTGTTGGCGGTACGAAGTTCGCTGGGTCAGCTAGTAGTTAGTATATTAAGCCTCAATAGCCCAACGGTTAAAGGTGCGGACTGAAAACTGAAAGGTCGCAGTTTCGAATCCCACCCGTTTCACTATTGTCGTACCCACTCCTGACACAAGCTTTCCGCTTATTTGGAGGGGAGAGGAGAATATTAGTAAACTTCAACTTGGTTGATATTCTTTAAAAAAAGAGACGTGTCAAGGGACACCCGGATGGAACGTAGTACCTTAGTAGTAGTATTTTAATGAAGGAAATGTAATAAACTAGTGGTGTCATCTAGTATTAAATTGATTAACTACGATGAATTATTTTTAGTTTATTTCTATTGCACTGATACAACACCAAAGAGTTACTCTGGTGGAGTTACTGTTTTTTCACAGATGGCGTTATCCAATTTATACAATAAAAAATTAGGGAAAAATTCCAAATTTAGAAATAGAGGTTTATATATATTTTACAGGAAAAATTTATTTTTATTTTTTTTTTTTTTTACTACTTATTAATGTATAATTATAATTATTGAGATACATTAAACCTAAATTTACTCTAAAATTAAAACTACCTACTACATTAAAATTAAAATTATTCTAAAATTAAAACTAAAATAAAAAATTAAATAAAATCTAAAACCCCATCGAAGCCACTGCAGTGTGGCATGGTACCCAAGATGCTGGCAGCATTACCCCTTTGGATGGCCAAGCTAATCCTTTGGGCAAGGTAGCTGCCAGCTCTTGGATCCCCGGTAGACTCGATCACCTTTTTAGTTAGCTCTACAAAAAGCGCTCGAGCCTCCGGGCCCCACGGCCCCAGGGTCTCTACACCAAAAGGCACAAATATGAAACCACTGTCAAGTTTTTCATATTTGCGCCTCTTAGCCTGTTCGGCGCTAGTAGCCGCTGCACCCGCCACAGAGGAGGTCGCATGGATGTGGGATGCAGCCAGAGTATCTACACAGGTGGCATCCCACACAAGCGACCTCCCTGCCCTCCAAGGAACAAGCGTCATACCATCAGGTCTCCTGCCATCACCACGTGCCAAACCAATAGGTTCTAATACAGCTGGCACGTGAGCAGTAGCAAGAGACCTGCGGATGATGTCGTTGAGGGCATTGTGGCGGGAGAAACGACCAGCGCTCTTCGAACAGGAGAGTCCGTGATGACCGTAAGCGTCGACGTGGTCACCGCAGTGGCAACGGTGAGGCTGGGTTATTTTGGCGCCGAGCCTAAGGCCAACTACCACTGCAAGAGTGGCGTGGTTTAAAAGAGTGCCTAGATTAGCAGAAGGGAGAGCATGGAGCCAGTGGCCGGATTCTTTCGCAGAGACAGCGAGAAGACGAGCACGGTCTTTAGAATTTGCTTCCATTAACATTGCGTCAAAAGTTTTTTTACAAATAATGTCATCCCACTGTCTCTGGGAAGGAAGAGAAACCGGCAATTCATTTGGGCTAATCGTTGACCATTCATTTCTTGCCTCTGCCAAGCACGACACCTCAATTGATCCCAAAGACTGGGATATAATTATTCTAATTTAGAAATTATTTAAAATAAAATTGAAAATTCAGTCTGTTGAGCTGGGATTCGAACCATCGACGTTGAATTTATAGGCGACTGCCCTAACAACTAGGCCATGCAGACGCCGTGTTCTAAGGCGAAAATACCGAATACAATGCAAAATTCACATTCAACAAAAAAGTGTTGGTTTCAAAAATGTGTCGAGGTCGAGTGTCGGTTCCTTAATTTTTTCCGTCTAGCCCCCTGCCGTACCACGCGATAAGGAACTACGTTCCAAAAAAAAATAGTTGGTGAAATTGGCACTTAGATGAATAAGTGAAAGTGCAGCAAATGTACGGCAATGGCGGCGGGACATACTTATTACCAGTTTATCGTGGAGCGCGTCCACCTTGCAGTCCAGCAGGGCGGTGGACCCCACCAGAGCCTCCATCTCCGGCCCCGCCGCCACGTAGATGCTGTTGCCGGTGCCGACTCTACAAACAAGTATAAAAAATTAAAAACTGTAAACCGACAACGGAAAGTTATATGTAAAATCTGTCATATTAATTTTGTTAGCATTTAAGTATGCCTTTGAAACACGAAACAAATAAATAATATAAAAAAACTTGAGAGGTGTCAAGGGACACCCGGATGGAACGTAGTTCCTATAGATTACATTGTGTTCGTTATTTTCGCGGTACAACATTGAGTCTCCGTAGCCTAGTTGCTCCGGCAGTCGCCTAACAGTTCAAAGTCGATGGTTCGAATCCCAGCTCGACAGACCGAATTTTCCATTTTCAATTTTATTTTAAATAATTTCTACATGTGGAATTTTTCCTTAATTTTTTATAACTTATGAGTTAAAATACCGAAATAATAATAAAATACCTTTCGCGAAAATACCGAACACAATGCAAAATTCACATTCAACAAAAAAGTGTCGGTTTCAAAAATGTGTCGAGTGTCGGTTCCTTAATTTTTTCCGTCTAGCCCCCTTCTGTACCGCGCGATAAGGAACTTACGTTCCAAAAAATCTTTTTAAACAACCGACTTCAAACTCCCAATTTACTACATTACACACACACTATACAAAGTATATAATTTATTGTTGATATTTTAAAAACCGCCCGACCGATTTCTATAAAATTTATATGAAACCACCTGGGGAGTATAACCTTTCAAACAAAAAAGAATTTCCCAAATCGGTTAAGGCATCTTCGAGTAATCGGTGGACATACATAAAAAAAAACAATGTGCTTAAGACCGCATGGCAGAAGTGAAAACTTCATTGGCAATCGCAATCAATTTATATACTCTAATTAATCTAATCATAGTAGAGTATATACTCTAATCAATTTATATATGACAGCTCAGTCTCACTCACTCCACATAGTGAGAGTGAGTGAGACAACAGAAGAGCAGCTGACTGTATCTTTCTCGCTCAGTACAGGTACACTCGGCGGTCCCGAGTTTACCCGATCGAGCCTTTCACCTTAGAGCGTGACGGATCAGCCTAACTTACTACCCACGTAATATAAATATTTCTATTCTATTCTATTCCACTTTCAATCCGATTTCAGCGATCTATTCAAATGACAGTCACCGTCCGACCGTCAGACCGTCGCGGAAGATATTATTGTGCACGAGTGTGTGCACAAACACAAGTGCACTCTCTTTTCCCTCACTTTCGGAAATCCGACACGATCGGATAGAGATCAGGCGCAAGACCGATGGTTTAACATGCTCTCTGAGGCAGGGGGGTTACTCAGCCTCAATTTCCAAATCCCAGGCTAGTACTGAGAACTCATTGGCAGAAAAACCCAATTTTTTTTTGTCCGACCCCGGAATCGAACCCGGGACCTCGTCATCCGTAGTTGAAGATGCTAACCACTAGAGTGACTAGACCAACGAGGCACAGGCAGAGAGAAGGCAGGCAGAGACAGGCTGCGAGATGAATAATATTATTATGTGACACCGTTGTACTTATCTTTCATCCCAGCTGGACAGGCTTTATCGACCTCCCTGGTGCAGTGGTGAGCGCTGAGGTCTTATAACTGGGAGGTCTCGGGTTGGATTTCCGGCGGGGTCAATTTGGGAATTTATTATTTCCGAATTGTCTTTGGTCTGGTCTGGCGGGAGGCTTTGGCCGTAGCTAGTTACCACCCTACCGTCAAAAACCGTTAAAAACGTGCCGGCACGATGGCGTGTAGAAACCGATTAGGGTTATGGGTTGAGTGTTCACTGCCTTACAAGTTAGCCCGCTACCATCTTAGACTACACCGTCACTTACCATCAGGTGAGATCGCAGTCAAGGACTATCTTGTCATCGAATGAAAAAAAAGCTCGTGCAAAATGCGTCGGTAGCTTTGGGCGTAAAAGTCGTGGGTGGGCGTTAATGCCGTTTTGTACTAAGTAATTTACTACCAAACAAACTGTAGCCAAAACATTTATTGATTCCATCTGAACCCAAAACTAAGTTCGTAAACATTGAAGTACGGCAAGGAAACAGAATAATTAATGCAAATTCTCAACAACTAAGTGAGAGTATTACTTGAGCCGCGCAAATCAAATTACCTTCAGTATTTGTATTTGACTATTGTAAACGAACAAAGTTCCTGTGAATAGTGTACCTACTCTGGAATATTATTGTTGTCGGAGAAGGGAACGAAGACTCTCAAGGAAACGAAATTTTGGTGTCGCAAGATCGTCAATATACAAAAGGAAATATAGCGCGTATACTGATTAGACATATACCTACAGTTGGTAATATTGTGCCTACTTGTGTTTAGAAATTTGTAGCAATATTTCAAGTACTTTCTAAATAAGGTACCCTACTCAATTGCTAATAGGCCTACGCTAACTAACTTCACTAACAACTCAGTGCTGACAAATGGATAATGTAGTTAGCAAGAACTAGGCAAGAACTTTATAGACGTCACAAACTGTCAACAGGTTGTTACTTGTTACCCTCGATCGGCACTCAACAATAAGTTGACTAACGGATGAAGTCCCATAGAGCAACTCGACTTATACGAGTGCCAATTAGCCGTCAGATTTATGGATGCGTGCGAGAAATATATCTCCTAAATTTTGAGGTCTCTGTGATGATCATCAGATACGTAATTAATATATTGTATACTAACTGACACAAAATTATGTATCACAAAGAAGGAATATATTATTTTACTCATGCTCCAGTCGTTCCTGATCACTGATCAAGATTGCGTGCTAGAAATCGTTTTTAAAGGCTACGGTTCATATTCGGTTCATTCCAAATAACCGAAGTGAATTCACAACAGGAATATTTGCCGGGGACGTCTTGTGCCCGTCAACAAATTGTGACGTCTAATAGGACGTTTTAGAATATTAAAAAAAAGTGTCACTAGTACTACTACTTACTAACTGACGGCTAACAATAGATATTAGTAATTAGGATAAAATAGTATTCAGTTCTTGTAAAACTTCTATGTAAATTGATATATTTAGTGGTTGGAAAAGCAATTCAAGTTCACCTTTGTTTTCCGTAAGCCTGTGAAATAAGCGTGTGATAAAAATGTAACTTTCCCTTACATATCATATCAGGATAATTAATTGTCAGTCACCGTATCCATTATAATAGTCAGTCAGTCAGTCGGTCTGTCAGTTAGCAAGCCAATTTAACAGTCACGTCTGGCATAAAATAGTGAAATTACGCGCAATTCAGTAGGGATTCCGTAGTTTATTTTGTTGTACAAAGTTCATATACACATTTTCAGGAATATTTTTGTAAAATGGGATGGAAATATGGAAAAAGTATAATATTATAAAGTCAATAAGAGTATGATAAATTATTCTGAAGACAGACTCATAAAAATGAAGAAAAAAATTAATTGGCACTCGGGGACTGCCGCGGTAAAGCTATTGCATAGCATTTTTTATCAACTTATGCAATTATAATATTTACCTATGCAATATTTTTTTTTGCATAATAAAAATTGTGCAAAAAAAGAATTAAAAAACAAACAAACAAGAAAAGCGAACTGTCACTACTTCGCGAGTGAGATTCGAACCTGCGACATCATACACCTTACGGTAAAGAAAGCGGCCGCTCGCCCACTGCGCCAAATAGAGCTACTTGAGAACCTCTAAAATGTTGAACGCTTACTGAACGACGGTGTTAGGTTTTTTTTCGTTACGGAATTTCTTGATTCGGTCGCCGCGCTCAAACTGTTTGTCCTAGTTCAAAACCCACGATAAAAGCTATGCAATAGCTTAATAACCATGTAAGACAAAGTCTTGAAGTTTATTCAAACCTAAACATACGGAATGGAAGCTAATTATACCGTTTCGCAGCACTAGATACAATACCTAGTACTTACCTAGTGCTCTAATAAGATTGCTCATTGTCTATCCGATGTGAAGTTCCCTGTGTCATTCACCGAGATGCAAGCTCTAATCTTAACAAATATAGTCAGTACAGTTGTAAGTAAGAAGTTATTATATACCTTTTAGTAACCATCGTCCACCATAACCTGTGTCTAAATAAATTTGAGGTTTTACAATTTTATACTGCCAATCTGTCAGAACGACTTATACGACACGACATTCGTTGGCTAAAGTTTATTTGATGAGAAAATTTGAATAATGTATTAGGCTTAACCCAGGAATAAATTTGTAATTTTGACAGAAGCTTTATACGAAATCTGTTAAAGCAGCAGCTAAATCTGGGTTAAAAGGATAATCCAGCGTTCCTGCAAGCGGGCTTTGCAAGTAAAGATGCATGTTATGTTAAGAATTTCAAATTATGTGCATTTCTACGATAAACTATGTTTTATCGTATGCATATCGTATTGTATCGTATGCGCATCGTAGTATGTGGATGCAGGATCTCTCTCTCTCTCTCTCTCTCACTCGCGAGAGGTGAATCAAGAAGATCCGGAAGAAGAAAATGCGGTGTTTAAAAAAACCGTTATCGAGCGTAGAGGCGATTCGAGGCAAAGTGAAGGCGCCTTCTACACTCACGGACTCACCTCACCTACTAATTATTGCAGAGTGTGAATGACAGTACAGAAAAGGTGGCAAGTTTAGATATGGTACAAATCCTCTATAGAACTTGTACTACCCCAACCAAACTTAAGATTTCCTTAAGTTTTCATATTATAATATTCTGAGACAAATTTTTATTTCAAAAAAGACGGTAAGCCACAATCCGCTTCGGTTCTGAATCATGCAACATATTATTTATAAGGCTTTGTTGTACTTTTAAAAATTATGGTAAATTATACAATATCCTAAATAAAAGACCCGTCAGACCTAGGATTTGCATGTGGTTACCATAATTTGTAGCTCAAAATAAGCTCTCTGTTAACGGTAACCGATATAAACGAAAACACATGCGTGGAAATGAAAATAAATAATCCTTGGACCATAACGGGGTATTATACCGTAATATGATAAATTTAAATAAAATACTTTGCAAAAAAAATATATAATACAGGAACTCATAAAAAAGGTTCTATTCAATATTTCAAATATATCCTCGATGATCTAGTGGTAGTAGCCATACAGCGGATTATGAGTTCAAATTTCTGGGTTCCAACTGTCTAAAAGTTATTCCATTGATCGTAATCGTATTCGAACACTTTAGCGTCAAAGTAAAATAATCCTTGATTCTATTGATTTAGTAACAAATTCAGTACAACCAATTTTAACATGGAGTGCTATGGAGCGTATCTTACATACCAAAACGAATAAGAATGCATACACGAAATTGAGCTCTAATTCAATGCTGTTATGGTTTAGTTTACTTTAACGCTAATGTTATCGAATACGATTACGATCAATGGAATAGCTTTAAACAATCGCACCTCAGGTCTGATAAAAAGTTATTTGTTCTTTTCTGTTAAGAAATTCTCAGTAACAGCCCGTAATTAGAAAGTAGGTACTCTATGCCTCGGAGAGTACGTCTGCGCCTGATATCTGTCAGATTGTGTTGGATTGCCGTCCTAGCGGTCTTTGTGGGTAAAGCGATAAAAAGTAGAAGCGATATAGAAGGCTTCAATAGCCTAACGGTTAAAAGGTGCGGACTGAAAACTGAAAGGTCGCAGGTTCGAATCCCATCCGTTGAACTATTGTTGTACCCACTCCTAACACAAGCTTTTCGCTTATTTGGAGGAAAATAAAGAGTGCTCCTGGGCTTGCCCAAACAATCGACAAATTCAAGGATTTTGCTAGGTAGGTTTACCAATAGCAAAACCCTTGAATTTTTCTTAACTTACCTCTCATTTCTGTGCTGATGTGTATTAGAATACGTATCAAATATGTAATTGAGCAGCGGAGCACTGGAACCAGCCTCTCCTGGCTTGCGTCTTCTCTCCAGAGCCATCGGCTGCAGGCTCGGCGATGTCACGGTAGGCTCTATATAACCATTCAACGTAAGATTGTCGTCCTTCAACACATCGACATCCCGCATCACATTCACAACCCGCCTCTTTCTATTTATTCTGTCCCTATCTAACACATTCCCGACACTAGCACCGTTATCTAAACTTTTGTACATTACGTCTGTGGCGTTCCCACAACACATTACTTTTGATTTATCTATCTCCTCCACGCCAGAGAATTGCTTAGGTTCGAAACTATGTACAACATTGAGGGAGTAATTAAACTTGTGGTCTGTTTCATTATGGAAGCCAGTTGTAGCGTGCAGCATTTGATATACTTTATTTATCGTTGGCTGCGTTGTTTCATTGGTTTCGTTTGGAATTGTCGAGGTATCGGCATCCGTTCCTGTTGGAAAAAAATATGCTAGTTATTTTTTCGTAATGAACAATAATTAATATTAAATTACGTCAAAATTAAAACTAATATACCTAAATCAAAAATTCAATTCGATGCCTTAACATGGGTAGCATAAGTATGTCATGCACTCTTCAAACATTCCTGTGATGGTGTCGTGTGATGCGGGTTATTACGTTCTTCCTTCGTACTTTTGTGGTATTTAAATGGCGTTATGTTGACAAAATATTAATACTAATGAATAGTGTTAATATTTTGTCAACATTTAATAGTTTTTTTTTATATTTCTATTTTCTCGAAAGTAAAAACGAATCGCCTCAGTGTTTAACACCTCATTCAATACCTTAATACCTAAATGATGGTTTGATTATAGATAGACGGAAGGGCAAACGGACAGACGGGCAGAGGAACAGCACAGGCGGACAAATGGACGGACGGAAGGACAGACGGACCGATAGGTGGATGGAAAGATAGATGGTCGGATGGATAGACAAACGGACGAATGTACAGACGGGCAGATGAACACACTAACACTTAGGTGGACCAAGGATAGATAAAAGAATAGGACGGACGAACGAAGTAGCTGTAGATTTATGGGTTAGGTACTTTTTATTATTTCGATTCGGAAACCTAACAAAGTAGGCTCTCCAAGTTCCAACGCTGCTAATATCTACCGTATTACCCACTTTATGAAATTCTGCAGCTATGAATTTCATGCAAAAATGAAATCAATACTTGATACCTATCATTTGAAGGTTGTGTTGCTTTGGTTTCGGATTTAATTCATTGAAGACTGCACTCTACTAGTATATTAGTAAATAATATTCTCATGAAGTTAAGTAGAGCTACCATATCAAAAGTCATCGAATAATAATTTATGAAAATACTATAAAATAAAGTCGCAATCCACGTTTGCCAGTATTTTCGCTTATATATAATGTAAAATTAGAATCACTTGAGTTCTGATTATGTTTTATAGTAGAACTGCTAGAAAATTATAAAAGCATTTTGTTCGGTGGCCGTCATGTTTTTACCAGTTCACCCAAGGGTCCAATGCGTAACATTTAATGTTTGGATTTGAATGTAGAACATTCCATCAATAATAGACATTATTATTACTACATGTATGGTAACACATTTATATTTAGGTGTAACTGTGTGGGGTAAGTCATTAATCAATCAAATATCAATATCAAAAACAATCAAAAAGAGCAAATTAATAAAAACTGAACATTTTGAGCCGCTAGTGTGAACTGACCTTTGCAATAGGTATGATTAAATACATATTTATTAAAAACTTCCATTTTATGTTTAATTAAAAGAGAATGAATGTATTTACTCGTAATTCATGTTTTCGGCAGAGCATTTTTAAGTGCTTTCAAGCTAAAAAGCAAAGTCGAATAGAGAATTAAATAATTTTTCTAGCTTAAGCTGGTCGCACATTTGACGAGAGCCGCCAAATCTGCAAGAGCTATTGCACTCCTTAAAACGTAAATAAATTCCGCACACTCTAAAATTTAGATGGATGGATTGTGGTGGATGTTAGATAGGCCCTATGAGTTTTAAAGTCATACACTCTGTATTTTTAATGTATCCACTTGACACCACACCGACACGTCACAACATTTTGATAATATAAAACAGAAATAACCCATGATGATTGAGAACTAGCAACTCTCCAATACAAAATATATTATGTAAATAAACAGAAAATAGTCAGAAATGTCGAATTATAGAATAATGGACGTAATTGAGTCTTAAAACAAGGCATATCATGGGTTATTATCATATCATTTTAAGCATATGCTTACAAAATCTGCCATTTCTCTGTTGGAAAGAAACGAGCAATAATACCCAATGTACGCCCAAATTTTAGTGCGTCCGTTGCGACCACGATGCGAAACTGTTTGTCATTGACATCACATGCAATTTCAGAATGAATTGCGTTTGACGCATGAAGTTCTTGTGGTGCAAATATACGGGCTATAATCTGCGATGAGCTTTAAAAATCGGCCAAGTGCGAGTCGGGCCTCGCTCTTTTAGGGTTCCGTAAAAAAAAATTAAATTAAAAGATTTCCATCTACCCACCTACCCATTTTAATTTAATTTTTTTAATTTAATTTAATTTTTATTATTTGTTGTTATAGCGGCAATAGAAATACATAATATGTGAAAATTTCATCTGTCTATCTATTACCGTTTACGAGATACAGCCCGCTGACAGACGGACGGACGGACGGACGGACGGACGGACGGACGGACGGACGGACAGCGTAGGCTTAGTAATAGGGTCCCGTTGGTACCCTTTGGGTACGGAACCCTAAAAACTAAAAGCGTTCGAAACTAGCATTACAGCTACTCTTAAGACAGTTTCCTTTGGAATTGAGTGTTTCTGGATTAATTACTACCAAGTTTGGTGCTCGCAATTTATTACTAGGTCCCTACTTATTGCTTTTTTGTACCTACTTTTAAAAGTAAATTAGCTTTTGCATAATTGCTTCGCTTCACTACGCGATCCTCGTTCCTGCTGAAAATCTCTCTGGGGCATTGGCCTGTTCTGTTGTTTTATTCCAAGGTTCAAGTTCAAATTCAAAATTATTTGTTTCATGTAGGCTTATGACAAGTCAGGACTCTACCAGCGGTTCGAAAAACAGATTCTGCTGAGAAGAGTCGGTAAGAAACTCCCAGGTCTCAGGTTTGATTCCTGGAAAGATTAATTTGGTAATTTATAGTTTCTGAATATTTGCGGACGATGCGATGGAGATATGTGTGCTTGGGGATATTCCTACGCGATCAAATCTGAAATGAGGAGATTCGTGTAGATGATATATGAGAACCAGATTTACATACAGAGCTCATAGAGTCGCGAAGTTAAAATGGCAATGGGCGGGATACGTTCGAAGAACTGATGTTCGTTGCGGCAGACCTCAGGTAGTTTGAGAGACGCCCCACTAGCTGTCACATAATCTTGTCGTCATATACCTAAGGCGTTTCGTAGGAAACCGTCGCCACAAAACAAGGCCACGGTGTGTGGAGTCCCATACGAGGAGGGTCTCATATGTCCAACAGTGGACATCTATCGGTTGACGGCGTCAGCGACTGATTACCTCTGCAGGGAAGAGTGGCGAGTGCGGCCAGTAAGAGCGCCGCAGCAGCCGGCGCGCACATCGCTCTTACATCCTCGATGACGCTGCAATAGAAGAGATAAACACTACAATCAATATTAAGCGGTGATAATCCTATAGTCTGTTTTTGACGTAATAACGTCTTATAAATCGATGAACAGCGGCTGCACGCACGAAAAAGTGTCACGTACCGCTTAAGCCTGAGCGTGCAAGCGAGAGCGTGGAACAAGCGAGAAGAGGCACGATCGGCCCAAGCGTTGGCTTGTGACCGCCGCCGCCTGGCACCCGCCAGTCATCGCGTCCGCGCTGTGGTTAGCGGATGTGTTGCAAGCTAGTTCTAGCAGCACGCTGTTCATCTTTATGACGTTATCACGTAAAACTATCGTCCGTAAACCGACTTTACAGACAATTAATTTTGGAGTTTACTCCTTAAGAATCGATTTTAGCAGCCCGGTATGAGAAAAATCCGGGCAGTAAAATCAATTTATCAATGACCTCGTTACGTTTTTCATAACGTTGAAATTTCTACCCTAACGTTGAGTAAATAAGGTTGGTTTTCGTGCGAAAGAGCTTTCGAAAGTCGGTCGGGGAGCGCTCGGACCCGAGTTGCGCGCATAGAGAAGGATATAGCGTCGCGTGTAAACTTCAGTCGTGCGTCGGAGACCGGAGCTGACACACACTTTGAGTACTGAAACTTTTGACTGCGTTGCTATTGGTCCACATAATCAACCTAAAATGACCCATCTCACTCTGTCAATATCGAAAATGTGCGAGAGACATACTCAGCCCATAACAATGATCCATCTCACTCTGTCAATATCGGAAATGTGTGAGAGACATACTCAGTACTCGTTTGTCGAAAAAATAGACTATACAATCAATATTAAGCGGTAATAATCCTAGACTTCGACCTTCTTTTGTTTGGGTCCGGGGTTCAATTCCAATCACATCTGACGTATGATTTCAGTTGCGACTTTTCGTAGCTTTATATGTTTTTTAAGCAATTTAAAACAACCCAGATCTGGGTTTATCTTTTGTTTAGACAGACAAAATTTTAAAGTGATAATAATATAGTTCTTATGATGAGCTTAACGTACATAACGAATTTAGTTATTAGACCTAGTTTCGAAATCCAGGTACCTAGGTACCTCAATTTGAATTTGATTGAACGTAGTTCACAATTTATTTATAATTTATTTGTAGATAGGTTAGAAATTTTTGTGCATGTTGTGTTTACTTTAAAATTATTTTACATACTCCGAATGTTATATTATAACACTTGCATGTACATTGAAAATATTTACCTATGTGAAATCGCTAGTAAACCTATATAAATAATTTCTGTAAAGTTCGCTACCTTATTCTGTTACCAACCAACAAAAAATATAAAAGTATAGGAGAACTTTTTCTTATTGGCGTCTTAACCAGCGGTATAAGTACCCACTCGTATATTAATTAAAAACTTTCTCTCGTTAAATTATTTCGATGGCGAACTCAATATTCACTAATAACGAAAACCACGAATTATATTATATTAATAGGCCTCAGAATCGGAGCGTAAATTTTTTAATTAATATTCCTACTGTTTTCGGTGTATTAAATTAAGGCAGAATTTTAATGGATATTGATATAGCGCGAGTGGAAAAACCGAATTTTGTATTTTAATTTAGCTGTCTATACCAGGGCCCGTGGACCAGCGCGTTATGATACCTAATGATTTTAATATACAAGTGTAAATTAAAAATTTTATTTTTAAATGCAAGCTTTTAGTAGCTAGTAGCTACATCATAAGACTCTGGATATCATCTAGGATCAGAGTACTTGTTATGAGGAATCAAACGAGCCCAAACTCGATGGGGTTACATAGTTGTATTACAGAGTTCCGATAACCATCTTCCGTCTCCATCATCAGATCAGCTCCATGTCACAATAATATTGCATTGTCATCCGATTTACACATAAATGCAAAATTACAGCTCGATCAGAAACCGGCAAGTGGGTCTAATTCAGTGCAAGATTTGACCCAAACAAACAAACTGGTCATGCTAAATACCTAAAAGCTTGTAAAAATCAAGTGTTCACTGGCAAATAACTTCCACAACTTCTTCCAAAAGTCAGTATGGCTCATTTTCTTGTATATAACTAATTATAATCGCTAAACTAAACTTGATTGACAGGTCTAAAATGCTATCCCTTGATCCATCCTATGTAAGATGTATTGCTTCATCGTTGTAGCAGATGTATATTTAACTATTTAACCCTTCTTATTGTGGGAGAAGACCCTTGCCCTGGCTTGCGATGGGTTTAAATGATGATCATGAAATTTCTCGAGGATGTGTAACCTTAGTACGAGCACAAGGAAAATTTTATTACTACAATACGAATTTGCACATCTCGGTAGCGCTTATAGATGAGATCTTATAGATAGGGGCATTTGACTCTGAAATCTAAAATATCATGTTTCACAAACGGATCCCTGAATCGAAAAATGCTGTTCCCACACCCACAATATTTTTGAAAGACCTATTCAACGACACCCCACACTATAGATAGACAAGAAAAAAAAATCATCCCCACTTTACATGTAGGGGAGGTACGCTAAACATTATTTTTTTACAATTTTATTTCACCACTTGGTTGGCGTGATAATATTTATCATCATCATCATCATCATTAGCAACCCAAGATAATATGTATACCCTTGTCAAATTACAGATTTCTAGTACCAATAGTCTCTCACCTAAACCACGGACGGACGGACGGACGGACATGGCGAAACTATAAGGGCTCCTTGTTTGCTACGGAACCCTAAAAATTGAAATATAATGACGTCATAGTAAAATAGAACTAAAAGTTTAAAGCTATTCATCCAGTACTAGTAGATTTCAATTTCGATCCTGCTAAGGGCAATATGGTTTAACTCTCTCAATATGTGGATTGCACGGAATATACGCCGCAAGTTTTGCAATAAATTTTTGGAACCTATAAAAGATTTCCAGTTGAAAAAAGTAGGCATTTAGGGTTACGCGGCACACCTGGCGCCAATAGCGCAAACCTTCTTTTGCTCTAGGAATAAAAATAAAACTTTATCGGAAAAATCTTTGCTAGAACTGAAAGCACCATTTTGAAAATATAACGGCAGATATCTATATGACGTGTTTCATATGAGCTTAGAGTAGTGTTATGTGGTGTATTATTCACAATCATACTTAATATTATAAATGCGAAAGTGTGTTTGTCGGTTTGTTGGTTTGTTGGTTTGTCCTTCAATCACGCCGCAACAGAGCCACGAATCGACGTGATTTTTTGCATGGGTATAGTTGAGGACCTGGAGAGTGACATAGGCTTCTTTTTATCCCGGAAAATCAAAGAGTTCCCGAGGGATTTTAAAAATTAAATTCACGCGGACGAAGTCGCGGGCATCAGCTAGTATTTAATAAACATGTAAAGATTATAACAGGCATGGTTTGTAAAAAAGAACCAAAGTAATAGAAGCTGGTTTTTCGAGCCTAGTTTAAAGCCAGGCTCGATGTAAAATAAATCCGAATTAAATTCAATCCAAAATTGAAAAATTATTTATTGTATAAAGTTATTTAGATAAAATCGTGACGGATCAGAGCTAAAGTCCGTAAGATATTTTGAGTAGATGCAGATAACAGTCAGTTACTTGGATTGCCATAACAAAAATTAAAATAACCATCAAAATATTGTCAAGAACACAAACTTAATTTAGGATTTCTACTTGACTTAAGTATACTTAATTCGCTTAAGTCGCTTCCCAAATCCCTTTGAGTTTCGTGCCATAATAAGGGCTTATTACAACGTAAGAAGCTTTCAAGATAAAAGCCTAAATTTTTGGCCATAAAATATTTTGTGCCTTACCGAAGTGGTATGTAGGTAATTTTATTTTGCACGGACATGTGTCTGTTTCGGTCCAACGCACTCAACCATAATATTATGTTCTAAAAACATTATCTATGCATTGGGGAGGAAAGCGAGGATAAAGAGGAGCAAGTGCGTAACTGTAAAGGTAGCCTCTTAAAGGGGAGAGTGGATGAAGATGAGAGTGAATACAAAGTAAGAAAGAAAGAAAAAAGAAAGAAAATGAGTTTATAAGCTTACACATGGATACAAATTATGTAGATGCAGAAAAGCACGCAAAAATAAACAATTTTAAAATTGTTTTGCACCCAAAAAAATACCGGCTCAGCATTATTGCAGTAGGTTTTATGAAAAACCTGAGCGCTGATATACTGACAGTACCAGTTCAAATATGATACGTACGAGTTAACGGTACTCACAGCTGTTCTCTTAGCGATGTATGCGAAAGTACCTGGAAACCCACCATATTATTACCCCAAGAAAGCTCCTACGATCATATAATTATTATTATTCATAATTATTATATTATGATCAACCCTAAGCACAGAGAGAGAGAGGACCGAATTATTAATGTAGGTACTAAGTATGCTAAACTATCATACTACGTGCCTTCAAAAGACTAAGATACAAAAAGCATACAGAGTAACTTTACCACACGTTATAAATATATTCATGTTAAGTAAGCAGGAGTTACCAACTTTATAACTCGGTGGCGAAGTATAACGTCACTGATCTCCCAAAAAGTAATTTAAGGCGAAGTTCAAACAAAACCGATTTAATTAGAAATCTGCCGCGTCACATAATCAAAGTTTCGCACCGAAAGCTTTAAGGCTTTGTCGTTGAAATAGGAAAGACGTGATTTCTCTATCCTAATTGGATGGCTCTCAATGGCGTGCCTACCTATGTTTCATACAAACAAAAAAGCATTGCACACTACTGTCTTTAGTGTAGACAAAATATGAAAGCAATAGACTTTCTAGAGACTGCTTCCAGGCCTTATCAAAGGGTAGTTCCATAACGGGCTAAAACAATTGTAGAATTTATATTTTCAAGTTATGTATTCATGAAACTTGATATTTTGGCTTTCGTTTAAAAACAAGGAAGTATAATATATTTCACAGTTTTTGAAAATTCTCCCCTCAAAAAGGTTAAATAAGGGCTGGATGTTTTTTGTTTGAAAGAAATACGAGGGATGTGTGTCTTAGCTGTTGTGCAGTAGCACACCAGTCAATTGCGCTGGTTACACAAAATTGATCCAAGTCGATAATGTAGGTCTAATTTTTATTTTATCTGTGAGATTGAAAAGCACGTGCTGGTTAATAACTAACATATGTGATTTTAAATGTTTGGTAAAACTATTTTAGTCGTGGTCATCACCAAGTGCCATTTTTAGCGACAGTTTGAATTTGCTTCACGAGCACGTGTCTCCATTACAATCGACGTGCTATGGACCGCTCACAGCAGTCTTACTTTGGTTGACCCCATCGTATGGGCGACGTTCCTCGCCCTCTAGTGTCTACTTTATCCAATCAAGAGTGTAACAAAGAAGAAGAAATTAACTAGAATCGAAAGCCCGTATTCCGGTCGTCGTTGCAAAACGACAGGGCATTACTTCATGCAAGGATCACCACTATTTTTGGGGTATTCCTAAATCTCGCTACTTACCCGTGGTAATGACGGTGGTACTACTGTTAGTACTTCGGGTTTTTTTTGCCCGTGATACTACAGACGTGTCTGACTCTGGTAGTACCACGTAGACCTAATTGCCCGTGGTATTACCAATAGGGCCACTGGTATTGCCACGGGTAAGTACCCCTAAATCTCACCCAGTAACTCCGGTACTTTCATGAGAGTCAATTTTATTTTATCTTTATTTTATTGATTGATCGTTTGTAAAGGGCCAGAAGAGAGAGTCTGTGTCGAATCCGAATATTAAGTAGGGGCGTGGTACGAACGTCGCTAGCAGTACCTTTAGTAAAAGGAATTGTTATAGGTATACTCGGCAATTCTGTCGAATACGGTTATCCGTCGAAACTTAGACAAACGCCAAAGTAATAACTTGGTACTATCATACCTTATTTCTAGGGTAGGTATTCGTATAACGCATGGAAGTAGGACATAAATATAAAGATTAAATTTAAAAAAAAATTCATAATTCAAAATTATTTATTTCACGTAGGCCAACCTGTGGCTCTTATGACACGTCATGACTCTACTACCAGTTCGGAAAGCGGATTTTGCTGAGAAGAGACGGCAAGAAACTCAGCAGTTGCTCTTTTCAAAATTATACATTACATTGTAATAAGTTTTTTATACTATCTTGTGGGCAGCCGGATGTCAAGCCGATTTAACCCATGCAACTTTGTTAGAATAGAATAAAATATAATATTTCCACAATTAGGGGAAGTCCCAAAAAAGCGTAGGTACTACAATTCAATTCAAGACGGGCAGACAAAAAGTAGTCCCATTCCCGCACATTAGTGTTGATATTTCAACCCATGGAGTTAGAAGTGGGTAGTTCCTAATTCCATGGTATTAATTCAATGTTGCGGCTGTAGGAATCTGCTTGAGTAAAACCGTAACATAAACTTGCACTTAATTGGATAAAGTGCCACCAGTGCTAAGTGAATATTAGGTAAGTATAGTAGGGGAGCCCAAGCGGGGATTTCGGGATTTACTAAAGCGCGGCAGATTAATATACAGGGGGATACCTTGTACCCGGTAAAGTACCTCCACGAAACATGAGGCACATATATAAGGCCACCCGTGAAGGATACAGGATCAGATTAGTAAAAAAAAATTGACCATCAGAAATTCTCGAGCGCGTCAGATTAAGGTAGGGTGAGTTAATTACATCCTAAAAAGTATATATTCCACTAATCTGACAATTTGAGAGTGACGTAAAGAAAGGGGAGGGCAACAAAGTTGTAAAAAAAAAACGTTATCTCGACATTCTCGAGCGTAGCTAAATTTTTTTTTATTTTGAAGGAAATAATTCAAGAATAATGAAAAATATATAATCTGACGATTTCCGCAAGCCGAAATAACAAAAATTCGTCGATAAAGTTAAATGCGTGCAGCTGCGTGATGCCTACATTTCCTTCTCCGCGTTTCTATTCCTCTCTCACTCTTTCTCTATCTATTACTCTCTCACTCCGTCCCCACTCTGGTTTCTGCTGCCATGACGCCATCACAGCTGATCATAAAGACTCGTTCGTAGCATGCTGTTTACAACGTGTTTCCAACGTTTTGGCTTTTTTTGTTATTTTAATATTCCCGTGCCTCGGAGAGCACGTAAAGCCGTCGGTCCTGCGCCTGATCTCTCTCCGGTCGTGTCGGATTTTCCGTCCCATCGGACTATATGAGAGTGAGGGAATAGAGAGTGCACCTGTGTCTTCGCACACACTTGTGCACTATAATATCTCCCGCGCAGATGGCTAATCTCTGAGCAGATTGGCCGCCGTGATCGGATTCGGTCGGGAGGACATTATTATTATTATTATTATTATTTTAATATTATTTGTGTGAATTAAAAATTATAAATATTTAATATGAGTGATATAAATTGAAAATGTGTATTTTGTGGTGAAAGTACCTCACAAAAAACAATAAAATTTACGGTAAAAACATTTAAAAAATGTGTAAATATTTTGGAATATCGTCGAAGCAAGCCGGTTTTCCGACAGTCTCGAGGAACATATGATGACCTCGAATTGTCGATGGAATCATCATTAAATGATTTATATCACGCACAGTGCTATAAATTATTTACTGCAATTAAAAATAGTGTTCTATGAAACTTCTATCAGACTTTCGAGCTGAGAGAGCTCAAATGCATAGAAATATTATTTCTTTGAACTCAGCGAGCTCAAAATATCACATAAATTATATTTTGAGCTCAAAAATGTCATAAGTACAATTTTAAGCGCCCAGGAATGGAATTAGCGGGAAGTTGCAGGGATGGCCTTTAAGGTGAACCGTTTTTCTAATTTTTTTTGTCAGATCAGTCGAATCCCTCTAGATAATCGTCAGATTATGAGACAGTACGTTTAGAACATAAAGATGAACCATATATATCTTAATCTGACGCGCTTGAGTATTTCAAAATGGCGAATTTTTTTTGCACATTATGAAAATGGCCGCGAGTTTGCGTCCCATCGAAATTGTCAGATTAGTGAATGAGAGCTTTTTTTTGGTGCACTTAACACTCCCTTAGAAAATCTGACGCGCTCGATTAAATTTTTTTTTTTTCATTTTCAACCCTTACATACGACCACCCGCATCATGCAAACGATCAGATTAACATACGTACATTATTAACAATACGTAGGGGATTGATGCTATCAATATCTGACGCGCTCGAGGATGTCCATGCAACAGTTTTTTTTTACATATTTAAAAATCTATAGCTGCTTCCCCCACCGATGTAAAGGTATATATCATATAACATTTTTTTCTTCTTATCATCTAAGCTTTGCAACCCAATAGGTCTTTACGACGCTCGAGTAAATCCCCATTTAGCATCGTGGGCTCCCCTACTAGTAGGTACTATAAGTATAATGTCGCTTAGTGGGCTCGAACGCATAGGGTATTTTGAGGGTGGAATCACATTTATCAGCATTGATTCGCATTTTTAACCAACTTCCAAAAAGGAGGAGGTTCTCAATTCGGCCGGTTTTTTTTTTTTTTTTCTATGTATGTCCACCGATTTCTCCGGGTTTACTGGACCGATTCGCGTGATTTTTATTTTAATCGACAGAGGATGTTTGCGAAATGGTCCCATAAAAATTTTAACCTTCAACTCCTCAAGCCTGATGCTGCAGGGATATTGCTCACCTAAAATAAAGAGATTTAAGAAATGTCGATTACGAATTATCACAGTAGGTAACAAGTATGGACTACATCATGGAGCTCCAGGTCATAGCTCCTCAATCATAGGATATAACACTTAAAAGCTTAAAATAAAAATTCTTTTCAAAAAACCGACTTCTAACGCCACTACAAAGTATAAAAATAATTTTAGTTTGTCCACGTTTGTTGAAGTCGGGCGGGCCTAAAATACAAACTATGAAACCGACTCGCGATGCTCTCTCGACTTCTACAAACGAGTCTCTCATATTGTGTAGCGTCGCGCATCGGTTTCATAGTTTGAATTTAGGCCCGCCCGACTTCAACAAACGTGGACAAATTAAAATTATTTTTATACTTTGTAGTGGCGTTAGAAGTCGGTTTTTTGAAAAGAATTTTTATATCTATTGAAAATTGCTGTTTTGTTATTATGAAGTCGTGTACGAATAAAATTTCCTTTTGGCATCGATTCATCGATCATTTTTGTATCTTATATGCGTATACCTTAGTGTTACATTCGGTTCAACATGCTAAAGCATGCTTATACACACGTTGTCGCTCATGAAAGGATGCTTAGTCATGCGAACAGATCAGAAAGCATGCGTAACCTGTGTGTGAAGGAAAAAATTAATAAGTTAAAATTATATTAACGAAGCAACGCTGGATCATGCGTCATACTCGTGAATGGGTACCACCGACGGGAATGGGGCTGCATTCTGATTGCCCGTCTTAACATGAATTGAATTCAGTACCTGCGCTTTTTTTAGAACTTCACCTCATTGTGGATATATTATATTCTATTCTGACAAAGTTGCATGGGTTAAATCGGCATGGCATCCGGCTGCCCACAAGATAGTACAAAAAACTTATTACAATGTAATAGCTGTATAAAAATATTGTAAAATGATTATTATGAAAAGAGCAACTGCTGAGTTTCTTGCCGGCTCTTCTCAGCAGAATCCGCTTTCCGAACCGGTGGTAGATTCATGACGTGTCATAACTCATAAGAGCCACAGGTCTGGCCTACCTGAAATAAATAATTTTGAATTTGAATTTGAATTTATTATTAGTAGAAACCGGTTCATTTGTGTACTGTTCTTCGGATAATTTCGAAGGTATGGTAATCTTGAACTGATGCTACAGTATCAAGTAGTCTGCGGGATACCTACCTACTTCTTAAATCGCAAATGTAGTCCTAACCTGCTCTCAACTTTTCGTCACGTAGCGATATTATTATACATAGCTTGATATACTGCTGGAGACACTAAAAGCAACGTGACATTTTTTGCAAAAATATCTGACGAACACTGCGGGCGCAGCGATGACGTGTATCCTTTCCTTGCCACCAAGATAACCTGCTGAATTGTCTATGGATATATTATGATTGCTACAGTACCATGGAACTAGGAAAATAATTACTTAGTCTTCCAACTTCCATGTACAGTATAGATTGTAGCAATGAGTTTTCCGCAATCCACCAGCTGGTTCGATTTATAGATTTATTTTTTAGCATTGGCCATACGATGTCATCCTTGCTAATATTATAAATGCGAAAGCGTGTTTGTTTGTTGGTTTGTTGGTTTGTTGATTTGTCCTTCAATCATGCCGCAACAGGGCTACGGATCGACGTGATTTTTTGCATACGCATAGTTGAGGACCTGGAGAGTGACATAAGGCTTTAGTGACTAGAGTGACTTTTTATCCCGGAAAATCAAAGAGTTCCCGAGAGATTTTAAAAACTAAAATCCATGCAGACGAAGTCGCGGGCATCAGCTAGTAAAATATATTTGTATTGGTCAAGGATTGATTTGTCGATACGCATAAAATGTATCAAAAGTACTTACTTAGTGTATCATCAATTTATCAAAGATTGCCCGTGTCTTTCGCGTACTTTAGTTACGTTTTGTAAAAATCCCGCGGGAAGCCTTTGTTTTTCCGGGATAAAAAGTAGCCCTCGTAGTGATAATTTGCCCCATTACTGCGTGGTTGAAAGACAAATTAAAAAAAGCCGGCCAAGTGCGAGTCGGACTCGCGCACCGAGGGTTCCATACTCCAAAAGTAAAAGTAAAACGATAATATTATATTAATTTGCTTATTTATCGTTAACTTTGTTTGTAGAGGTTTATTGTTAATATAAACAAAACTATGCTAGTTAGAGCATTGTTTTTATTTTTCCTGTAAAATATACATAAACCTCTATTGACCATAATTATTTCAGATTTTTCGATTGGTAAACTTCGGAGATAAGGGGGGGGAACGGTATTTTTTTCGACATTTTGGCCGATTACTCAAAAACTATTATATATAGAAATAAATAAATAAAAAACTATTTTAGAATGCACAAGTAAAGGCCTTTCATATGATACCCCACTCGGTATAGTTATCTTACTTTGAAATTTCAAACCCCCGATTTTCCCCCTTTTTTAATCAAACTAAAATAATTTTCGCGTTGCTTTTATTTTTCCTGTAAAATATACATAAACCTCTATTGACCATAATTATTTCAGATTTTTCGATTGGTAAACTTCGGAGATAAGGGGGGGGGGGGGACGGTATTTTTTTCGACATTTTGGCCGATTAATCAAAAACTATTATATATAGAAATTAATAAAAAACTGTTTTAGAATGCACAAGTAAAGGCCTTTCATATGATATCCCACTCGATATAGTTATTTTACTTTGAAATTTCAAACCCCCGATTTTCCCCCTTTTTTTATTAAAACTAAAAATAATTTTCGATTTTTCTTTATTCTAATGATTTTGGGCCACTATTATACATAACTATGCCAAATTTCATGTCGATAGCTTTAATAGTTACTGAAATAATCGACTTTGACAGACGGACGGACAGACGGACGGAGAAAGTCTCACCATAAGGGTTCCATTTTTACCATTTTGGTATGGAACCCTAAAAAACATACCTAGATTTAGGATTGGTAGTCGCTTCGCACCGACTAGCTATACCGTCAGCGTAATAGTAAATTACGGCTATTCATAGTACGCCTGAACTGGCGTACTCACATAGTTTCGTAGCAACCAGTGTTTGAAGTTTTAAAACAAACTACCGCATAATATATAGGGAACTAATTGTATGTATGAAGGGCGATATCTAGTAGATAAGCTACCAATCCTAAATCTATGGAAAAAAACAACACAAACACACTTTGGCATTTTGCTTAATGTATAAAGGCGAACAAATAATAGCTATTTATGCAACTGCATCGTAATGAGGGTCATTTTAATTCGAGTGCTGTTTTTTGATACGAGGCTTGCCGAGTATCAAAATAGGATAGTACGAGAATTAAAATGACTAATTACGTTCAGTTGCATACAAGATTTTATCTACGACAAGGAAAATAAAATCATTAAAAGTAACAAAAGGTAACTCCGTAAGCCGCCACCAGCCGCCTGTGGCGCCTCTGTCGTATGAACGGTACAAAAGTGCCAGAACTCAGAGCCTTAGCTTTAGGTATCCTATTTTAAGAAGATAACCATTTCGATTCAGCTGCCATACAACGAGCTGCATCGAAATGAGAAGCAAAACCGAAAGAGGGTTCATTTCGATTCAGCTGTCAAATTCGAAATTGGAACTTTTCGATGCTGGAGTAGATAATAGTACATTATGATACAAGTGCGCGAAGTTGGTCTTGGCTAGTCTTGGCTCTATTACAGCCCTCGCCTTGCGGCTCGGGCTGTGCAATACCGCCTCGACTGTAATGAACAAAGCACACGCGAATCATACGACGTTTTTCAACACACTTGCGAGGAAAAAAACAATTAGGTAGGTATAAAATACATTTTAATTACTAAAGTAATTATTACGAACAAATGTTTGCACAAAATGGCGCGGAGGTTTATTTTTTCGCGCGCCGTATCTTTGGTTGAATAACTATGCGCGCGCAGGTTAAGTCTAGAGGCACCAAACACCGCCATTCAGCCACAATATATTAAACTAAATAATTATGTATTTCTAATAAGAATTTACGGTAATTAATGATTTAAAATATTGTATTTTTAAATGTTTTAATAGATAATTAGATGAAGTATAATCTTATCTTATCAGACTACAACAAGTTTATTTATTTAGAAAATAATAAATCTTTTGGTAACAACCTCTTTACGGATATTAAAAAAAAAGTGGAATAAGAAAAACACTAGTACGGCAATGAAAAGTAAAACGCACTAGTGTGTAATAAATCGCATTCCGGGCGTAAGACCAAAGAAAAAATAGCAACTTTTTGAGCAAGTGTGTTGAAAATAAAATTAATTAATTAATAAAAAAAAGCCTTCAAAGCTTTAGGTACCTACGTACCTTAGGAAGATACGTAATTTTGGTGAGAGCCTCACGGATAGGTACTGAAACCTTATCTTGGACTGGTTTTATACAACTGGGTTAAGAATTTGAATTCCGCCTCTAGTGGCTTTTGACCCAATTTATAGTTGTTAATTTATTTTTTAAAACCCCAAGACCTCAGTTATAATCATATATCAATAATGAAAAATAACGACAGAAAATGATCACGTTAATTGATACACGACAACCTGAGGCGGCTGAATTAAAATAGCAAAAATCGCATACATATTTTACTTGGCAGAAAATAAAAATTAATTAAGTTTATTAATTTATATGCATTATCATTTTTCCGTCAGACATTAAATATACGTATCTAATATTTAATGTCTGACGGAAAAATGAAAATTTTACCGATTAACGCTGCAGATATTGATAGGTTGATAGTTTTAAGTCCAGATAAGACTATTATTATTATCAAAGTAGAACCCTATAGGCTTATAGAAACTGATTAGGGGCCTGGGTTTTTTAAATTTTTTTTTACCCTTTCATAAAAAGGATTTTTATTTGCTAGTCAGTTTAAAATCTTTAGTTTAAACTAGCTGACCCAGCCACGCGTTGCTGTGACTCAGTAGGTAGGTAATGAACGATTTAAGATTTGTATGCATAAATTAACCAACAGAGCTATCTATTAACAATTCGTCGAACTAACAATAAATACACACTACTGACTGTCGTCTAATAAACATTTTAATTTGCAATAACAAATATATTAATGTCAATAATTAAGATAAAAACTATCCTATCTTTTAAGTTGGACCAAATTACAGATAGTTACGAAGTTTGATCAAAATCGGTTAAGTAGTTTAGGAGTCCATCGCGGACAAACAACGTGACACGTAATTTATATATATTAAGATTTTATCTATTTCAGTTGATTTTATTTGCATAGTTTTGCATCGTCAAATTACCTATAATATTTCTAAATTTTCAATCTTTTATAGATAGCTCTGGGTTTTATTAACACTGCCACACCTAACTCTTCCAAGCTATAGTACGGCCACCGAGAGAATACGTTTTTGACACCTGTCAGTTTGCCATACAAAACAAAAATATCCGGTTGACATAACCTTGTAATAGCGCAGTTTAGATTTAGAAAAATATTGTTTACCAAGTTATTTGACACTCCGTTTGGCACAAAATTATAACATTAATTGATTATTGATATAATAATGTTGTTTTAATGCTCATCAATTGTTAAAACGGTAAACAACCAGCAATAATATTTTTATCGTAACTGCAACGCCATCCATTACAAAGTTACGTCGTCAGTTCAATCGCGACGTGTCAGGAACGCATTCTCTGAACGGCCGTAGTTTAGTCCACTACAATCTTAGAATGCACCGTCTCTTTTCACTTGCCCTCAGATGAGATCGCAGTCAATGGCTATATCTTGTCCTCGAATAAAAAAATTATTAGATAAGAGATTATTATTATTAATTTCCAAATTCCCTTTCTATGCAGTAATTCTTATCCAGTATGCCCACCAACTATAACCACACCGCCTACCACTATGCCTTTTGAGAAGAAGGAATTTATCATCAGTAGCTATAAGTTACCAATCTCAATTCATGAGAACATGAATCAAATTATTTTGCGTACAATATTAATTTAAATTGAAAATTGAGACGAAATTGCCGAAACTTATCCCTAATCGAAACCATCTTAAAGCCAGCTGCACGTCAAACGATTAAAGTGAAGTTACCATATCTTGCAATAAAAATTACTAAAGTATTTGATAAATTAAGTTGATTGTATAAACATGGTGATTAAGTTAGATTAGTTTATTTAAGGGTGAAGAAAACAACTGCTGAATGTCTTACCGGCTCTTCTCAGCAGAATCAGTTTTCTTAACCGGTGGTAGGGTCTTGACTTGTGATAAGAATTACAGGTTGGCCAACATACAGTAAATAATTTTCAAATTAAAAATAAGTTAACGAATCCTGATTCTTTCAAGCAATAGTGGTTTTTGTTGGCCGTCAAAGTCATCATCCACTTTTGATAGATAGATAAACCGCATAAAGGTACCTCTATTTTTTTTAACCTAGGTCTCTGGTAGTCAATTCCACATACCACAATCTTGTGCAGCAGCTCCCTGCTACTCGTTTAGTTTAACTTTATTAATCTTATTTTAACCGCCTGTTGTGCAACTGCTCCTTATCACGAACAAACCTAAGCCGATTATGTAAAATCCCCTGGTGTAATCGATCTACTTAATTTTCCTCCGACTCGTGAAATTTTCGAACTTTGACAATTGATCGACTACTAAAATTAGCTGCCCCCCGATTGTCTAAAAGCGCATTAGCGTCAAAGTAAAATGAATCATAACAGCATTGAATTAGAGCTCAATTTCGTGTATGTATTCTTATATAGTAGTATAGTAGGGTAGCATAAGTATGTCACACACTCTTTAAACATTTCTGTGGTGGTGTCGTGTGATGCGGGTTGTTACGTTCCCTCAAATATGGTTGAGCGAAGCAATGGCTGGGTCATGCGTCATGCTCGTGAACGGGTGCCACCGGCGGGAATGGGGCTACTTTATGTCTGCCCATCTTAAGATAGAAGTTAGTCTGTATGCATTTTTGGAACTTTCCTCATTGTGGAAACACTGCATATATAGCATAGTATTTACTGTATTGTAAATCTGTTTTGAAAAGAGCAACCGCCGAGTTTTTTGCTGGTTCTTCTCGGCAGGAAAGGCATTCCGAACCAGTGGTAGGTTCATTGACTATTCAAAAGCACTTGTAAAAGTTTATTTGAATAAAAAATATTTCTATTCTATTCTATTCTATTCTATACGTTTAGGTATGTACGATACGCTCCATAGCGCTCCATGTTAAAATCGGTTGTACTGAATTTGTGACTTCATATCAATACAGTCAAGGAATATTTTACTTTGACGCTAATGCCATCAAATGAATACGATTTTGATCGGCAACTTTTAGACAATCGCACCTCAGATTTTAGGTGATCCTTATATCATGGCAAAATCCGGAATCAACGCATTTTCAATACTGGAAATGCGCGTGACATTAGTAACAAGATTCGGCCACATAAGGCGCATGAAATAATTATTAATGCTACTACACTCCAAAATACATTATCAGCTGTAATTATGGTTTTAATATCATGGAGAGAGTGCATAGTCACCTACCATCAGGTATCAGGCTGTCAAGTGATAACTTATCTTCGAATGCCTAGCATCTTAGACTGCATCGTCACTTACCATCATATGAGATCGCATTCAAGAGCTATCTTGTCATCAAATTAAAAAAGACAACATTGGTCAGGTACATTTTCAGATGCATCGCGTCGCTGCTTTGACTGTAGGTAGAGTCGAAGCGATGCGATTTGCGGTAACTTCGTGCCTTAAGGAGATCCGTAGGTAGGTGGTAGGTAATCCAAAGTCACCTGCATAGCTCAGCGAGTTGCGAAATTGAAGCGCACTGAATGGGCGGGACACATAGTTCGAAGAGCTGATGGTTATTAGAATCCCAAGGTGCTGGTGTGGAGACCCTCCACTTGGTGGGCTAACGACAAACGAACACGAACAAGTCGCAGGGAGGTGCTAGATATAGGCTGCGCAAGACCAAAGCCTGTTGAAGTCCATGCAAGAGACGTATATCGGTTGATAAAAAAGAAAAAGAAGAAAGAATGTGCTCTGAGCTTTATTTGTCTTTACAGTAGCTAGAGATAATACCAATAATATTATCAATCCCGCGCGAAGATAAACAAAATGTTGGCGATGTGTTTTTTTGTGTGCTGGAAAAACTCAATTTGTCACTGTCAGTTCGGCTCCAAAGCCGTGGCAGTTTGTGCTAATAAATTCCCACCTCTATTAATCAATACCTCTGATGAATTTGCGATTGAATGAAGGTGTTTTCGTTTGAGGAAAATTATGTAGGAATTGAAATTCTTTTGCTTTAAATGACGAAAAACACGCCGTTTTTTTCCTTTGATATTTCAGGGCAAATAATAATAGACTTAAAATGGGAATATTTTTATTTGAATTCATTCAAAGATAGACTCTTTGCCCGCGAATTTATTGGCGTGGGGGTTTTCTGTTCCTTTATCAGGAATAAAAACGTTTTTATCAACTATACGTATATCCATGCAAAAAATCACGTTAAATCTGTTGTTTTGTGACTGAGGGACAAACCAGAAACAAACAATAAATCGCACTTGTATATTTTATACTATTAAGTATATCTATAGATTCGTCCTATTGAGTGTGTTGTGTGTGTACTAAACCTTTGAGTGTGTTGTGAGACCTGGCGGACACCAATAACCTCGTCGAGACGGAACCTATGTTTTATAACGGAAAAATAAAAATGGGAAACTAACATTATAACCTCATACAATTTCTAGACTTTATTAAAAATCTTATTCTAGTCTCGAGTTTTAATAACGGCGACTTATCTCAGTAGGTATATAGTACCTACTTACTTCATGCTGTCTGATCCGACTGCGGTCATCTCAAGGGGTTTTAAGATAGGTCCTATTACTAACTTTTATAGCGCTACACTGTATTAGTCTTCTTACTTGACCCTAATGAAGAATATAATATTCCAGCCAAACCCAGCCAGGCTTCACTATGCCTCAGTCTAAATTATTATAGAAGTAAATCCTACTTGCGAAATGAAAAATGCGAAAGTTTGTGAGGTTGGAAGGATGGATCTTGGAAGGATGTTTGTTACTCTTTCACGCCACAACGAATGAACCAATGTGGCTGTTTGCAATGGTGTTAGCTCATACCCAACATTAATACATACAGTTCCTGCGGCAATTAAAAACCTTAATAACGCGGACGAAGTCGCGCGCATAATCTTGCAAACATTAAGTTGCAACTGCTGAGCTTCTTGCCCGCTCTTCTCAGCAGAATCTGCTTTCTGAACCAGTGGTAGAGTCTTAACTCTTGACTTGTCTAAAAAGCCGCAGGTTGGCTATACGATATACGAGCTTATATGGACATTATTCCCCGTGCTCCTAGGAGTACCTACCAGTAGGAGAATCCTAGAAAGAAAATAATTAGAAAGTTAAAACTATACCTATACATATTATATTTTGCATCATAAATGTGAACGTGTGTTTGTTTGTCCTTCAGTCACGCAGCAACACAACAACAAAATACGGGAAAACACGGTATAAAACAATAGACTGACGCAAAGATAAAGATAAAAGAAGTTTATTTTTCCAAATTACAACTTAAGCTTAAGATTACACTATAAACATTATACATAGTAAATTAAGTTTCTTGCACTACGTTTTTCTTAAATTTAAAACGTTATAATGACGTCATAGTATCTAATAAAAAATTTAACCCTTTCAAAAGGTTTTCATTTAAGTAGGTAATTTCGCCTGCCTCCTTAGTATTTTATGCGGCATTCCATCATTTTGAATCAGGCCATATACCTACCTTTAGGTACCTATTTACGGGGTTATAGGCGCAGAGTAAACAAAATGTAACACGCTATCGCTCTTAGGGTAACAAGAATCGCTAATGGGTTTACTTCGCAAATTCATTGCGCATTTTTATCGTGACGTTACTAATCCTAAATGGAAAGTATTTGGGTTTTTCTGAGGAGAAATGGAATTATTCTTGCTAGCTTAATGTACAGCAGCATAGCCCTTCCAAATTAACTCACTATCATCGTAGACTGCATCGTCACTTACCATCAGATGAGTACGCAATTAAGGGCTATCTATCTTGTTATCGAATTAAAATAATGTCACAAACATCGATACTTT
Organism: Oeneis ivallda; assembly: GCA_029955525.1. Taxonomy (NCBI): domain Eukaryota; kingdom Metazoa; phylum Arthropoda; class Insecta; order Lepidoptera; family Nymphalidae; genus Oeneis; species Oeneis ivallda. Next base: position 23,614,745 of record JARPMR010000006.1, read on the forward strand.
ACTCTCTATAGCCGAGCCAATCAAAAGTCCATCACTCACAAAATAATTATGCCGTAAGAGAATACATCTATTTAAACGCTAAAACCCTACCTATAGACGTCTCCACCACCCCTAACGACCCCTTTCCTCACATCAAATCAATTTAACCATAAACAAAGGTGTAGTAGTGGGTGGGTCCTCAGATCGGAAGAGCTACTTTTTATCTCGGATAATCAAAGAGTTCCCGCGGGATTTTTAAAAACTAAATCCATGCGGACTAAGTCGCGGGCATCAGCTAGGATAAAAAATATTTAAAAAAAAAACTGACTTCAAACGCAACTACAAAGTATAAAATAATTTTGGCTAGTACACGTTTGTTGAAGTCTGGTGGGCCTAAATAGAAACGAATAGGAACCGATGCGTGACACTAGCCCGTAATACAAGTTATATTGTGTTGGGAGTGGACACGACAATAATGCAACGGATGGGGTTGGAACCAGCAACTTTTACTTGCCTGTCCAGAGATTGAGACTCAAACAGTAACATTAGGTATAAACTAGTTTTCAAATACGCTGTAAGCCTGAAAATTAAGGTAGTTTTAACTACACCGAACCAGAATTACTATAGCTTGCTTAGATACACTATCTTGCTACCCTAATATTTTTTTAAATACACGTCAAAAACTCCGAGGCTAGCGGGATTCGAACCTACATCTTTCAGGAATCGCCCTTAGTTTGTTGACCAACTTACACTACGGCCAAGTCGAACTACGTTCAGCAACGAAATTAGTGATATGTATCTACTTTATCAATCGGCAAAAGCAAAAGCAACTCTTAGCGACATCTAGTAACGACACATTATAGTTTTCGATTTACTTTTCCAAGACCCCATATTACAACGGTACACTTTCAGCTTGAAAATACTTGCCTCGTGTCACCCGTATATGGAATAGAACAAAGTAATACGCTTTATTGAACAGCATTAAAGTCCCGAGCTTGAGGAAAAAACCTCAAAAAGAAGTAAATCCTATCTCCTCGTAAAACCATTTTCAGTTTGCGATCATATTTTATTCAAATACGCAAATTGGTTCTTTTTGTCCAATGTCGCGTCAACAGATTGGTTCGTTACATAATTCTTTTCAATACTCGCCTACATTCTCCATGCGTACATTAAGTTTAGGAACGAGTGTACTTTCTATGTGTACCTATTGCAGAACAAATGCAATGTTTATGTAAACATATTTTATGTAATTGTTCAATATAAGTAATAACTATTAAATGAAAAGTTCGTTATTCAGGTCACAAACACATAATACTATCACGATATCATCAACATCATTTCACGAAGTGACGAAGTGTAGCAGGCGGCACAAGACCGAGTCCTGTGGAAGTCCATGCAAAAGACCTTTGTTCAACAGTGAACGTATATCGGTTGATAAAGAAGAAGAAGATAATTACACCGACGCCTAATTATCCGTGGCATGAATTACCTATCCTTCTTTTAATTAAGCCTCAATAGCCCAACGGTTAAAGGTGCGGACTGAAAACTGAAAGGTCGCAGGTTCGAATCCCGCCCGTTGCACTGTTATCGTACCCACTCCTAACACAAGCTTTTCGCTTATTTGGAGGGAAGAGGAGAATATTAGTCAACTTCAACTTGGCTGATATTCTTTAAAAAAAAATTTCTTTTTTCTGATCTATCCTACTAATATTATAAATGCGAAAATTTGTGAGTATGGATGGATAGATGGATGTTCGTTACTCATTCACGCCGCAACGGTTGAACCGATTTGGCATGGAAGGGAGATAAATCATACCCAGGATAGGTACATTTTGTCCCAGAAAATTGAAGAGTTCTCGCGGGAATCATAAAACCTTACCAAATCCACGCGGTCGAAGTCACGGGCATTATCTAGTGTAGCAAAATACCAAAACCAAGCTGGGAGTTACGACTTTAGAATTCTCTCATTCTAGAACGCTTATACGATTCGTCAATAAAGTTGTAAGAGCTTTTACATAGTTCGAGCGTATCGAATCAGTTTCAACGCAGGCTTATCTCGCCGTCGCAGAGCCAAGTTGATCCAACTCGCAAACATCTCTATCATATACCTACCTATAGAACGGTAAGAGGTTGTGAGTTAATTTGTGCGTTTTAAGCTATTGCATAGCTTTTATCGCGGGCTTTGAACTAGGACAAACAGTTTGAGCGCGGCGACCGAATCAAGAAATTCCGTAACGAAAAAAAACCTAACACCGTCGTTCAGTAAGCGTTCAACATTTTAGAGGTTCACAAGTAGCTCTGTTTGGCGCAGTGGGCGAGCGGCCGCTTTCTTTACCGTACGGTGTATGATGTCGCAGGTTCGAATCTCACTCGCGAAGTAGTGACAGTGCGCTTTTCTTGTTTGTTTGTTTTTTAATGTTTATTATATTATTTATAATTTTTATCACGCAAAAAAAATTGCATAAATATTATAATTGCATAAGTTGATAAAAAATGCTATGCAATAGCTTTACCGCGGCAGTCCCCGAGTGCCACTTATTTTTTTTTTGTTTCACTTAATTTTTTCGAAAAACTACTAGGACAATTTATTACCTACTATTAACTAAAACCTTAGGACGGGTTAATGTGGGTTTTTTGAATTGGGTAAGAATCTACGCCGTTACAGGTTCGTACCTACACAAAAATGTTATACGTTTTGTATCAGAAGTGGGCGCAATTGTGGTTTTTTTAATATATTTTGTAATTTTTCTAAAAAGCTGGGCCGAGTTTGATGTGGTTTTCTGAATTACACAGATATCACCTCAGGGCAGGTATGGTTGGTTTGTGCTTCGATCACATGCAAAGGAACAATGGATGGAACACGTTTCCGCGAGGTTTTTGAAAACCGAACTTTAGGGAGAGGGCAGACTCACTACTTTTAGCGGCAGCGATCGGCGTTTATATGGTTTTGAGTCGCTGTTTGGAAGCTCGATTCCGCGCTCGAACGCCAACGTGGGCACACAACAAACGCCAGTAGCTGCGATCGAGTTGCCTTTTTAGCATCGACGTTTCGCGATTTTTAGAGGCTGACCTTCGCTACTTAACGCACGGTATCGAACGCTTTTGAGTCGCGAAAATACGATACAGTCGCATAAACTCTGATCGCTGCCACTTAAAGTAGCTAATCTAGCCCTGTGATGAAGTCGAGGGCAAACGCTAGTTAGTACCTACCTATTAATATTACCTATGTAAATTAAAACTTAATTTTTTTTAAAAGGTTAACTGTTAACCTACTGTTAAACATAAACAAGATCAAAAATAGCTTTTGCCAAGCTAGACTTTATCGGTGTTAAGGAAATTGAAACTGTTCCGAGTCTGAATCCGATGTTTATTCAGCACTTATGAATATGAACTAGAGAACTAGAGATTTTCTAAAAGGTACACTTGCGGAACAGTATCAAGAATTGAATTTGCAGTGAGCTTAGCTCGGCTAACCTTACACAGCACAAATCTAATCTTGAACATCGTTTTAGAAATAACGTTTAAAAGCTGTTTCTGTCTTTAATGTTTTAACCCATAGATTTAGGATTGGATACCGCCTTTCCTACAAAAAATAGCTCGTTATGCGGCATCGTTAAGTATCATAGTTTGTTTGAAAACGTCAAACATACATTGGAAAACATTGGTTGCTACGAAACAATTTGGGTACACCAGTCGAGGTGTACTATGAATTTCCTCAATTTACTAGTAGGTACGCCTGCGGTATCTAGTAGGTATGAAGCGACTACCAATCCTCCTCAATAAAGCCTCCTCCAAGCCTCAATAGCCCAACGGTTAAAGGTACGGACTGAAAACTGAAAGGTCGCAGGTTTGAATCACCCGTTGCACTATTGTCGTATCTACTCCTAAAACAAGCTTTCCGCTTATTTGGAGGGGATAGGAGGATATTAGTCAACTTCAACTTGGCTGATATTCTTTAAAAAAAAAATCATGAATACCAATGAGGTGCTTACGGCCTTAAAAGCTCATCCATCTTACTATACTGTCAATCTTCTTCTACAACACCAACCGATAGATATCCACTGCTGGACAAAGGTCTCTTGCATGGAACTTCACAGAACTTGGACAGCGTGTTGGTCTATGGCCTATTAACCTGAAGAACGGAGAAGAATCTAATTCTGGGAAATAATCGGAATTTAGCCAGCCTAAACACTTCTCATTTTGAGAAAACAGATGTCTCATGTTGAGATGATTATAAGTGACATTCTAGAATACTGCGGCAACCGACGAATCAACAAACATACACACATAACTCATCTCTTCTAATAGGTATTACTGGTTGAAGCCCACAACTTCGTCTGCATGGATTAAGGTTTTTTTGATTGACGTCAAATAAAATGAAGCCTATGTGCTATTCTGATGTATAGGCTACTGCATTGTGTAGTTTCGTTAAAATCCGTCCAGTAGTTTTTGAGTGAAAGAGTAACATCCATCCATCCATCTGTCTGGATGGATTTCTTCTTTCAAAATTTCGCATTTATAATATTAGTAAGATAGAGGAAGTAGGTAGGATAAATTTTCGTGTTGTGGTGTATGTTGGTTTGTTAGTTTTTCCTTCAATCACGCCGCAACGGAGATCGATATAATTTTCATGGGTAAAATACAAAGTCGCGTGCAAAAGCCAGTATTGTACACGAGTGAAACTAACCGTCATTTCAAAATGTGCCTAACTAAAGAGAAGTGTAATTTTAACAATAAACTTTCTACATAAATATACCTACCTGCTTCTACCCGGAACCGATATCACAAGGGTTCTTGACCCTTTCTGCTCCTTACCTATAGATTGGCTTCACAAGACGTTCATCGTATCGAAACGGAAGTGTGGTAGCTAGTACCTACGTCACTCATAAAAAATATAGTGTACCTATATAGTATAACTTCTTTTTATACTAGCTGATGCATGCAATTTTGCTGGAACTTATGCTTTAATATTTTGTGTTATTCCGTGAGATGATATTTTCCGGGATAAAAACTATTTTAATATCAAATGCCAGATAGATAGACAAACAGACATACTCATGGATTCAAATATTAATATTTTTGATATCGGTACATTAGCTAGTGTGGATGAGATTTATTAAAACTATACCTAGGTACTTCATTCTATATAATACTCGTTTTTGTCCTTTAGGGAATTGCGTCCTCCATCTCCATAGATCTGATGAGATTTTCACCAAATATGGGAACTTTCAAAATGCATTACCAACCTTTTATGTAAAATGGGGACGGACTAGCAATCTGAGCAACCGACCCAAGTTTATAATGGTTCCTAGTTCCCTGAATTCCTAAAATGTAAACGTTCAAAATTAATGTCAGAACGTAAATAAATACTTAAGTGAAAAAAATTGGTTGTCTGTAAAATCGGTTTACGGACGATAGTTTTACGTGATAACGTCATAAAGAAACATTGATGAAAAATTGCATATTTTTATGAATTGAATTGAATTATCATTATTTTGTATAATACAAAGAAGGAGTTATTTGAAAATTACAATTTTCTCTAGTCACAAGCCAACGTTTGAGCCGATCGTGCCTCTCTATCGCTTGTTCCGCGCTCTCGTTTGCACGCACAGGCTCAGGCGGAACGTGAAACTTTTTCGTGCGTGCAGCCGGTGTTCATCGATTTATAAGACGTTATCACGTCAAAAGACGTCATGTGTAAAGGCTCTTACACAGCTATTATTTCATAATTAAAGGCAAATAAAGTTTATATCCAGCTTGTTACGGCCTACGCGAGTCACGATCCACGCTTCGTTATGTCGCAGGAATATTGCCTTTAAATTTTAATACGTAACATCAGCGTAGACGATTACGCCATTTCACGTGATTAGATGCCTACCTACGGCGCACGAGACGTGCGAACGTGGTGCGAAGGCGTCTATAGAATACTGAGACGGCAATAATAGTCATCGTAATGAGTGTTACGGTAACGTAGGCACGTAGTCTCGCCAATATCGCCGTATAGGGGTGCGTTTTCACTGGAGCATAGACTAGCCGGACAAGCAAAAATAGAAATAAATTAAAAAATATCCTAATGCGTTACAAACATCAAATGAAAACTAAGAGGAACTCTATAGTACTAGTCGTATTCATTTCGATAAATAAACTCCTCTTAGTTTCTTGCTGGTTCTTCTCGGGTGAAACGGTCCAGTGGTAGATTCGATTGACGGTTCGAAAGTTTATTTGAATAAAAACCATTCTATTCTGTCAAAGGATTTAGCAGACGTACTTATTGACACGTTCCAGATTGCAATGTTCAGATATATTATGCTTAATTTGACTCCGTTTGGTTCTAGTGGAAATAAAAACCGGTCAAGTGCGAGTCGAACTCGTGCGCCGAGGGTTCCGTACCTGCCTATTATACCGAAATTATATTATTATTATATATAATTTTCAACTTTTTATAGTTTTTGGAATTTTTCCTTTATTTGTGCTGTGCTTGTGCTAACCTTGCTTTTTGCCAAATTTCGTAATTCTAGGTCAACGGGAACTACCATATAGGTTTTGGGTCGAAAGAGCACAAGTAAAGGGAACATTCCGAAAAATAAAAAAAGTTGAAAATTAAGGCAAATTTTGGTACTTCGCGAAGTTTTCGCGAAAATCTAAATTTGCCCATATCTTTTTATCGTGTTGACTCAAGACCTTGATTTATACACCTAATAGGAACTATAGACCTCAGTATCTGGTATAAATTTCAACTTGCCAGGTCCACCCGTTCCTGAGAAAAACGGTGGTGAGACACGCACAGACAGACGGACAAGAGAGTGATCTTAATATATGGGTTCCTTTTCTTACATTTTTAGGTACGGAACCCTAAAAATGGAGTGCAGAGAATGAGCTTGGGGTAAAGTGAACAAAAGGTTGGATTTGCAAATTGGTATTTATTTGGTAATACAGACTATCTGTCACCTTTTTTCGCAGGAAAAATCGTAAAGAATTGCTATCTTTATTACGATTTTTAGTTTCAGAATTAACCTCAGTTTAGAGACCTTCACTACAATTCTTTTTAAATCAGCACTAATTTATTACTTAATCCTTTAAACTTTGCAGACTATTTAAAAGCTTTTAAACTAAATGTATTGATAAACAGGATTGAGTAGTTATAGAGAGTAGTACTAGCGCACTTTTGCCTAACCCGTTTTAGAACGCTTCAAAAATCACAACACATGGAACGCATACGGCGGATCGCGTCGTAAAAATCTAATATAGGAACGTCAAAATACTGTTTTACTAGATGATGATGATTTTTGGAACGAAGTTCCTTATGGGGCGTTGCAGAGGGGTGCCCTAGCCGGCAAAAAACGTCCGTAACGTTAAAAATAAAAGCGTAAGATTTTTTCGTCACAGTCCTTGTAGTCTTCGTTTATTTTACATGCTTCGAGGGCGCAGCGGTAAAAAGAAGGAGTGATACTATCGGTTCAGAGGTTCGAATCCCGACTTCAGATAATTATTATTTATTTTATTTTTATTATTAATTTATTATTATTTATAATTTAGAATATTTGGTAAAAAATTAAAAACAAATATACACTTGTTATTATATATTTTTATAAATCATTGTAAACAAAATAAAGGTGTTAAGATAATTTTTAACCGACTTCCAAAAAGGAGGAGGTTCTCAATTCGGCCGGTATCTTTTTTTTTTTTTTTTTTTCTATGTATGTCCACCGATTTCTCCGGGATTACTGGACCGATTCGCGTGATTTTTTTAATCGACAGAGGATGTTTGCGAAATGGTCCCATAAAAATTTTAACCTTCAACTCCTCAAGCTGCAGGCTAAAACTATGGCGATTTAGGAAATTTCGATTACGAATTGATATTGTAGGTAACAAGTATGGCCTACATCATGGAGCTCCAGGTCCTAGCTCCTCAATCATAGGATATTACACTTAAAAGCTTAAAATAAAAATTCTTTTCAAAAAACCGACTTCTAACGCCACTACAAAGTATAAAAATAATTTTAGTTTGTCCACGTTTGTTGAAGTCGGGCGGGCCTAAAATACAAACTATGAAACCGACTCGCGATGCTCGCTCGACTTCTACAAACGAGTCTATCATATTCTGTAGCGTTTTTTGAAAAGAATTTTATAAAGTAGTTTTTTGATTTTTATCGATACAAAAATCATGATAAAAAATGTATACCCGAATAATTATTTTCTTTAGTATCTCGAATAGAACTTGAAATAAATATTTTTATAATAAGGAACTTCGTTCCTATCTGGTGCCCCACGACACCACACGACTTTTTAATAATTACTATTAATAATATTAATTGTATTTTATTTTTATTTAATTACCATTTACCAGCGATTTAATTACCACGGGAGCTCATTAATTTTCCGAGATGAAATGTAGCCTATGTGTTAATCTACCTCATAAGTTATCTCGATTTCCAAGCAAATCGGTTCATTCGATGTGGCGTGAAGGATTAAGCCATCCATCCATCCATTCTCCTAAACTTTCGCATTTATAATATTGTTGTATGTTGGATTGTATTGTATTTTTCATTTGAGTGCAAATCGGTCGTTCTTAAGCTTTGTCGAGCCGTAGTGTTGACGCGTACTGAGTGGCGACTGCCACCATCATCACACCTCTCCATCTGCTTTATTTCTCCCTCTTCGTTAGTAAAAACTTATGTAAGGTTGGGTTTTACTTCATCATCCATTGATTTATTGCTTTTTTTGTAGATAACTGTTCTGCTTCCAATATTAACACCGCAGCAGTATACGAAGAATTAATGAGTACTTTATATAATATTATGAGTGATCAACTTATTATCACTTTTTCCGCTGCAGTAGAAACGCACCCTAATGGTAACACACTTTGAGGTTATACCGCCATCATTTCAGGTAATATAGGTAAGGATTATTGTCTTCTTAGAGAAAATTGTAATTATTTTATTATACATAATTTCAAATTAGTTAACGAGCGAACTAATCTAAGATATTTTTAAAAAAGCCGGCCAAGTGCGAGTCGGACTCGCGCACCGAGGGTGCCATACTCCAAAAGTAAAAGTAAAACGATAATATTATATTAATTTGCTTATTTATCGTTAACTTTGTTTGTAGAGGTTTATTGTTAATATAAAAAAAACTGTGCTAGTTAGAGCGTTGGTTTTATTTTTCCTGTAAAATATACATAAACCTCTATTGACCCTAATTATTTCAGATTTTTCGATTGGTAAACTTCGGAGATAAGGGGGGGGGGGAACGGTATTTTTTTCGACATTTTGGCCGATTAATCAGAAACTATTATATCTAGAAATAAATAAAAAACTGTTTTAGAATGCACAAGTAAAGGCCTTTCATATGATACCCCACTCGGAATAATTATCTTACTTTGAAATTTCAAACCCCTGATTTTCCCCCTTTTTTAATTAAACTAAAATAATTTTCGCGTTCATTTTATATTTCCTGTAAAATATACATAAACCTCTATTGACAATAATTATTTCAGATTTTTCGATTGGTAAACTTCGGAGATAAGGGGGGGAACGGTATTTTTTTCAACATTTTGGCCGATTACTCAAAAACTATTATATATAGAAATAAATAAAAAACTGTTTTAGAATGCACAAGTTAAGGCCTTTCATATGATACCCCACTCGGTATAGTTATCTTACTTTGAAATTTCAAACCCCCGATTTTCCCCCTTTTTTAATCAAACTAAAATAATTTTCGCGTTGCTTTTATTTTTCCTGTAAAATATACATAAACCTCTATTGACCATAATTATTTCAGATTTTTCGATTGGTAAACTTTGGAGATAAGGGGGGGGGAACGGTATTTTTTTCGACATTTTGGCCGATTATTCAAAAACTATTATATATAGAAATAAATAAAAAACTGTTTTAGAATGCACAAGTAAAGGCCTTTCATATGATACCCCACTCGATATAGTTATTTTACTTTGAAATTTCAACCCCCCGATTTTCCCCCTTTTTTTATTAAAACTAAAAATAATTTTCGATTTTTCTTTATTCCAATGATTTTGGGCCACTATTATACACAACTATGCCAAATTTCATGTCGATAGCTTTAATAGTTACTGAAATAATCGACTGTGACAGACGGACGGACAGACGGACGGAGAAAGTCTCACCATAAGGGTTCCATTTTTATCATTTTGGTATGGAACCCTAAAAACCGACATCGAACGCCCGCGCCAGTACAAAGTATATAATTTATTGTTGATATTTTAAAAACCCCTCGACCGATTTCGATAAAATTTCAATGGGACCACTTGGGAAGTATACTTTGAAACAAAAAAAAAGAATTTTCCAAATCGGTTCAGGCGCCTTTGAGTAATCGGTGATCATACATAAAAAATAAAAATAATTTGAGTGTCTGTAAAGTCGGTTTACGGACGATATAGTTTTACGTGATAACGCCATAAAGAACCATTGATGACCGCTAACCACAGCGCGCACGCGATGACTGGCGGGCCCGGCGGCGGGCGCTCTCTAAGCCAACGCTTGGGCCAATCGTGCCTCTCTATTGCTTGATCCCCGCTCTCGCTTGCACGCGCAGGCTCAGGCGGAATGTGACACTTTTTCGTGAGTTCAGCCGGTGTTCATCATCAAGACCACAATGTTGACGAATTGAGAAACTTTTTTCTCTTTTTTGAAGTCGGTTAAAAATAAAATTTAAGTCTGTGCCTTCGAAATAAAGGCACATTTAAATTAATTATTATTTTGTAATTATATTTCCAGTCTCTAATTTTTTGTGGGTAATTTTTTTCTGGAAATATTTAAGGTTCCTTTGAATAAAAAATACAAATAGTGAAGTGTACCTTCCAGGGTAAGGTTTTTAATTTCGTGAAAACTTACTACCAACCTATGTAGAACATACTTATGGAACTATGAATAATGGACGAAAATAGACATTTATTATTTTTAATGGAACGCTGTCAGAACTTTCATATTGGTGAGGTAATGCATGGGTGATAACAATAACTGATACAAATTGATAGAGCTAAAATGTTTTGACGCAAGCTCTACTGGGTACTAGGTACGTTTTTAAAGATTATATTAGGTAACGGTTTAAGGAAGAGCAAAAAATTGAGTTTCTGTTTAGTTACCTAATAAATAAAATAATTTATTGTTAGCGACCCGAATGATTATCTTTAGGTAAATACTAATATTATAAACGTGGCAGTGGGTTGACGGTTCGCTGTTTTGTCCTCCAATCACGCAGCAACGGAGTAATGGTTCGACCTCATATTGCAAAGGTATGGGACTTGAAGAGTGACATTTTACGCAGGCTTTTTGAAAATTCCGCGGGAATTCTCTCCTAAGTCCGCGTCGTGTAAGGTTTTTAAAAACCTAAATCCACGCGGATAAAGTCGCGGGCAAAAGCTCCCTATACCTAATTTATCGTTTAGTTTTTGTGAGACAAACTTATATAAAACGTAGATTTATGATTGGTAGCTTAGTCACTATTAGATACCGTCCTTCCTACAAATAATAATAGCTCCCATAAGTGCCGCAACGAAATTTCATACTTTGTTCTGCGAACAGACTACCCACACTACCAATCCTACATCTATGGTTCAAACACCATATTTCTATCTATCTAATACCGTTAAACGAGCAATTCTATATATATATAACCTGAATCTCGGAAACGGCTCCAACGATTTTCATGAAATTTAGCATGCAGGGGGTTTGGGGGGCGATAAATCGACCTAACTAGGTTTCATTTTTAGAAAAAGTCGTACAATCCGTGTTATTAGGCAATGAAAAACCCCTTACAATATCATTAGAATACGAAGGTAAATTTCGCCATCATCTATAAAGTTCAAATAACTCGGGAAATTGGGCGGTCCCGAAACCAGAAGACCCCCGGTTCGTGTCCAGACGTTTATATTTTCCCCTATGAATTTTATTATTATTAATATTTTTTTTTATTATTTGTATTAAATATATAATTTCCAAAGAACACGATTTACCAAAAGAAAAAAACGGATATTTTTTAAAATGCGGCAATGCGTAGGTATTTTATTAACGCTTTGAATTTATTCGTATAGTCGTACTTAAGTCTCTTTGAAACAATGCTTTGAGGATTCCAAATGAGCTACAATTTATTTTAAATTTTACTCGACATAAATAAGGAAAAACAAAATGCGAGGGCACGAGAAGCGAATTATTAACCTCGAAATGGTTCGTAAAGTAAGTACGTCGAATTAAATTAAGAGATATTTTGTGGACATTTATTTTTTTCTTTGAGATACATTACTGAAGACTCTTAATTATTATGAACATAATTAATTAAATAAATGGAAAATGAAATGAAAAAAGCTTTTTAATTTTTATATGAAATTATATCTATTATTTATTAATTAATAAGACTGTTGTTAAATGTAACCCCACATGACATAATTCGAAGAAGTCTATTATAAGTTAGGGTCCTACCTCCTAAGGTACCGAAAGGTTTGGCTGACCCTACATTACATGAACGGACGAATAATAATAATAATAACAAGCGAGTCGCTGGGAGCCACTGGATACAGTCACCATAAGACCGTATTATGTGGCGATTCTTTCAAGAGATCTAATGTGTCCAACAATGAACGTCTATTGGTTAAGATGATTATTGACCGAGCGAAGCGAGGTCTCTGAGTTTACTAGAGCGATTTGCACTTGTCCGTCCGTCCGTCCGTCCGTCCGTCCGTCCGTCCGTCCGTCTGTCAGAGCCTTATAACTTTTGAATTACTGAACGTAATTACTTCAAATTTAGATATAATATGTAAACCGATGGCCTCCAGCCGAAAATGGCTTAAAAAGTTATAAAAATCTTTATTTCAGGGGGGCTCTCATAGAAGCGAATGCGAAGAAATTTTTTTTTATTTGCTATTCATAGGTTTTCTGTGTATCATTTTAAACACAATTAGGAACAGAGTACAACCGTAATTTTTTTTTAATTTTTTTCCTAAAATTGACGAAATGGGGGGCTTCCAAAGTGGCGATTTAATACGCTCGCTTGAAGACGCTCTCTGGGAAAATTTTCTATATATTTTCAAGTTGTACTTATTTTCTTACTTCACTTGTATCCTGTACTTGAACAACAAATACTAAAATTATATGAATATTATAAAGAAACGAGATTATTTAATTTTTAATGAGCATCAGTAAATTTCATATAGCTTCACAATAATGCTAATAGATGGCGCAGTCATTAACAATTCCATTGAACTAGGAGTTACGACTACGATTTATCCCAAAAACAGTTTTGCGTCGACCATTATTATTTAGGTAGGTACATAATATAATAACATATTATTCAATTAAAATTATTCTTTAGTTAAATATCATTTTGTATATTTTCTATTCGCGTCGATAGATGACGATTTGTATAGATGCCCCTAACCCGTTTTCACTCGTTAGTACCTACATAATAATTCAATGTTTTCACTGACGTTCCCTAACTTTTACGCGGGCTACCTATGATAAGTTAGGTGATGATTACTGTCAACTTCTTTATCACGATCCTGTACGGGACACCTAAAAGGACATTGGGACGGATGTTAGGACTTAGGATTGTGTTTTGGAGCTACCTACGTAAAGAGACTCCTACATAGGGGATGATTTAGGTATGTTTGGTGAAAACGGGCATAATAATAATAATGTCACTTTTGGTCGTCATGGATTGAATGAATAATCATGGGATACCGTTACCGCGAGGTCTCAGTTCGGGGCGAACCACTAGTGATAACAAACAATTCGACAAAATATAAACTTTGGTTAGTTTCTCGCTGGTACTTCTCGGTAGGAACAGGTTTCGAACCAGTGGTAGATTCACTTGAAGAATCAAAATCATTTTGTAAATGTTCATTTGAATAAAAGGTTTTCTATAATATTTTACTCCGTAAAGTTTTAGGGATATCAACTGCAACTGCGACTTGAACTTTCACATTGCAACTAGGCAACATTCCTTAATAATAATTAGAAGGGCATTAGCAGACTGTGGCATTAGTTATACGAATTCGAATAAGCCATGACAAGTGGCATATCTCGTTGTCAGTTTTCTGTCACGTAACGTAAGAACGTAAGGCTTCCCTTCGGAATATCGTGAAATTACTCGCGGGTTGATGGATTACTCATATTACTCGTGACATGGAAGATAAGTTTTGTCACTAGAAAAATCCGCATTACATACAATAAAGAAATGAGGAAAATTAAAAATCTTATGTTTTAATAGCTTTTGCCCGCGCCTTCACTCACTTTATGTTCGAATTTTCAAACCCCTATTTTACTCCCTTCTGCCTACGTCAGTCATAATAACTCTGTATGCCAAACTGCCCGATCCGTGTAGGCAGTGGTTTGAGCTGTGCGTTGATAGATTAGTCAGTCAGTCAGTCAGTCAGTCAGTCAAATTTTCTTTTTCTATATTTAGATAAGTAAATTATTAACTAGTTGATGCCCGTAAATTGGTCCGCGTTTATAGTTGCTCCGATTCTAGGATGCAAGCTATTTCTAACTTAGCTAGGTTTCAGCCGTGAAATCTATTAGTATTAGTCATCAATATATTATTATGTATTAGTAGAATCCTTACTATTGAGGTGTAGTAAGTATGACGTGAGTAAGATTAGTATTGATGTATCTTTTAGCTTGTAAGAAAAGCAATAAATGGTACTCGATTAAGAACGGTCGTTTCCAAAGACACCAAACTTCCCCTGACTATCCAAACAAACACACTTTCGCATTTATAATATTAGTATAAATATTATAAATGAGAAAGTGTGTTTGTTTGTTGCTTTGTTCTTCAATCACGCTGCAACTGAACTGTGGATAGACGTAATTTTTCGCATGGGCATAAGTAGTTAATGATCTGGAGAGTGGCATAGGGCATAGGCATTTTACCCGGAAAACTAAAGAGTTCGCGTGGGATTTTAAAAACTGAATCCAAGCGGATGGAGTCGCGGGCATCAGCTAGCTTCCCACTAAAGTAAAGTGTTGGCAACCCTAATAATACGAAAGCTAACGAAACACAAGGATACAAAATAACATAACATATCTGATTTATCGATGTCGATACGAGGAAAGGAACAGAGTAAATATCGCGATAAATGGAGTACCGTTTCATCTTAGATCGAAATATACAGAAACCATTGTCGTGAAATGCATGTGTAAGTGCCGGCGCACACTTGATATAAACGCATCAGTGACTTGCGAGTCTCTTCTATTTCTTCATCAATGATGACTTTCACAGTTCGACAAAGGTGTCTTCTTGTCTACTGGAATCGTAATCTAGCGCTCATATCGTTTGATCAATTCATAATAATATTATAAATAAAAAAATAAAAGGCAGAAATGGCAGACAGTCAAAAAGTAGTCAAAATAATTATTTACTGTAGAATGTTGTAATGAATGTAATAAGAAAACATAAATTTTCACTCAGACGGCAATCAAAACATTCAACATCAAAAAATTATTCCGAAATTGATTAGAATTTAAGTTTTCACTAGAAAGTCATTTATTTATTTTAATGTAATTTGAGCCTATCTGCCCCTGAATTAATTAATATCAACGTTAGAACAAAAGGTAGGCTTTAATTATAAAACAATATGCAAATTATCTGTTAAAACTCGCACAGTGGCGGAATTTCTACGGTTCAAGCTCTATATATACCCATTAGTTTAGGATTCTCGTTGTAACCTCTAATAAATTCAGCCAAGGGATAATGGTGGTAATTGGGTATTTGACTGTAGTCAAAATGTTGATATTCATTATTTATAATCGATAATGTAACATGTAAGAATAACATTTATAAAAACAGAAAATAAATCGGTCCAAAAATAAATAACTTTTAAAGTTTCCTGTTAGACAGAGAGAGCGCTAGTGAACTGTGATTTCACAATTCAACAGCTCCATAAGAGCTGCATAGAAAATTTCGTTTAAGAAGAGACAGATACAGTCACAGTAAAACAGCTTATACTTCCGAGATTAGTAGATATTTAAGAACGAGAAATGGCATTGTGTTATAATATTATATATAAAAACATTAGTTTAAATAAATAAATAAATCGGCCAAGTGCGAGTCGGTCCTCGCTCTTTTAGGGTTCCGTTAAAAAAAATTAAATTAAAATATTTCCATGGGTACATGGAAATATTATAATTTTATTTTATTTTTTTAATTTAATATAATTTTTATTATTTGTTGTTAAAGCGGCAATAGAAATACAAAATATGGGAAAATTTCAACTGTCTATCTATTACGGTTTACGAGATACAGGCCGCTGACAGACGGACGGACGGACGGACGGACGGACAGCGGAGGCTTAGTAATAGGGTCCCGTTGGCACCCTTTGGGTACGGAACCCTAAAAAAATATCAGTCAAATACCCAATTTTGTTGTACACGATCTTTGAACACAGGCTTCTTTCTGCGAAGCCAAGAACGTCATAAATTCAACCAATCACCGCAATTGGGACTGCAGCAATGATTGTTGTATCTTTTTTGCAATCGACCAGCCGTTTCGAGTATAATCTTTAGACCATTCAACCCATGCAATGGTCTAAGCACTGATCTCGCTATAAATAGTAACGAGTGTCCAAGGAACTAAAATTAGTGAGGGCACTAGTTGACAACTTATAGTTGATACTTTTTGGCATCTCCTACATCCCTATATTAGTTCTAGAGACACTCGTATGTAAAATGTGGCACTTTAAATTGATCCATAATCTAAGAAGTCATTTGTATAGTGACTGCCAGTCCAGTTTTAATCACAGCTTAATTAATTATTGTAGAGGTCAGTGGGTCTCAGAGTATAATATTAAAAGCATACTTCTTCTTCTTTGTCAACCTGTAGACGTCCACTGCTGGACAAATGTCTCCTGCATGGACTTCCACAAGCTTCGGTCTTGCGCCGCTTGCATCCAGCGGCTCCCTGCGACTCGTTTGATGTCGTCGGTCCACCTGGTGGGGGGTCTGCCAACATTGCGCTTCCCGGTGCGGGGTCGCCACTCCAGCACCTTGGGACCCCAACGACCATCAGCTCTTCGAACTATGTGCCCCACCCATTTCCACTTCAGTTTCGTGACACGCTGAGCTATGTCGGTGACTTTGGTTCTCCTACGAATCTCCTCATTTCTGAGTTGATCTCGCAGGGATGTACCGAGCATAGCTCTAAAAAGCATACGACCCTATAAAAAAACAAACGAGTACGATAATTATGTATAACCGAGGGTGATATCGTTTTACGGGTACATTGAAGGAAAATATTGTTATGGTCACTAAAGTAAGCATTACATAGGTACGAAGTGCTTTTATTCTAACAATAGCCTAACATATTGACTTACCCTTTCTAGTTTATAGTTTCTCTGTTTTCTAACAAAGCGTGCACAACTTGGCTCGGTTCCAAATATCCAAATAGTGAGCATTATAGTCCGAGAGCCACGTTCTTACAAGTTACAAGCATAGTTATTATTATTGCATGTACATAACTAACGTAAATGTCCCATATTTCGGCATGTTTAGACTCTTATGACTAAGATTTTTTTAATATTCTATTAAACATGATATATATCAATTTGAAAGCTTTTGTGTGATGAATATTGGTATTTTGCCAGTAATTTAATGCATGAATTAAATAGGTAGTTTTAGTTCGAAATTTTTTACTTTAATTTATTTGTGGACCTCGTTTGAACCCTATTTCGTGATAAAATTTGGCTCTGCTTTTAAGTTCGTGAGCTCGTGGCCCCTATTTTGGGATAAAGTTACAGTGAGTTAAGATAATTTATTAATAAAAACATAATTTAAAGGGCTTAATATTAATTACGAACAGGATAAAGGATAAAGATATTTCTTAAATAAAAAGAGATCTGAGAGTGAGATTCAGCTGATTGACAATAAGTAAAGCTTTTATTACTTATAAACTAAAAATTTAAACAAAATTTAATATCGCTTTTGTTTGAAACTTTGGTTTTTTAAAGAAGTCATTATCAATAATAATATTATGGCTGACTAAAGAGATAGTCTTTGATAGATTGAGAAACAAAATTAGAACAAAATTAAACTTACATATTATCCATAGATCCAGAAGCGGGAATAATTACTCTAAAACTAATCAGGCTTTATGAGAACGCATCTCTTAAAACACTGAAACCCTACCTAAAGCCGCCTTAACCACCCCTTATAGCGGTCCCTGACCTCACATCTAATCCGTTTAACCACAACACAACAGACAAACACCATCACCTCACCTTTGATATTTTCGATAACTACCCTCACGTTCAGATTCTGAACGTGAGGGTAGTTATCAAAAATATCAAAGTAGGTAATAAAAAACATTTTTATGACATGGTTACTTAGACAACACGAAAATAAGATGTTTACAAACATGATGGGTCTGTAAGCTTTCAAAAATCGATACATCGATGTATTTTTGATACAATTGAATAGGTATTTTTCAATTGATCAAACTCGTAATAAAAGAATTCTATGGTAAAAACATTTATACCGAATATAGCTCATAAGAGACTTCATTGAATAGATGATTTGTTTTTAATTTACATAATAGGATAATTTGAATGTATATTATAATAAATACACAAGTATCTATATATATAAAAGAAAGTGGTGTTAGTTACACTATTTATAACTCAAGAACGGATGAACCGATTTGGCTCAAAATTGGTGGAGAGGTAGCTTAGAACCAGGAGACGGACATAGGATACTTTTTATCCCGTTCGACCGCGTTTCCGTCAAGTCAATATAAAACCTGGTATAACAAAAATGCATCTGACATGGAATAAAAAAACGAAAATGACAGTGGAAGAACAAAACGTAGATAAATGACAGCTAAACGTAATTTTGTATTTGGTTAATTATGGTAGAAAATTATGGTAAAAACAATTATAAAAATTATAGTTTAACGTAATTGATAATATCATCAGTAATATGTTTTCTCTTTGAATCATCCGCGAGCAAGACGATCAAATGTTTCCTGCTACAAAGCTACGGATTGACGTGATTCATTGGATAGGTATAGTTGAGAACCTGGAGGGTGACAAAGATTTCCCGCGGGATGTTATGAACTAAATCCACGCAGACGAAGTCGCGGGCATCAGCTAGTTTATTATAAAATAAATACACAAGCAATAAAAAGACAAGTATCTAGAATATTCCTGAGTCGGTAGTAATACGAACTAGGAGACATACGAAAAATAAAATGACCGCTATTTTGTGAGTCGATTTATTGCAATTTTGAGCGAAGTCTATGCTTGCATAATATAACTTTTTTATAAGTCAAATCAATTTTTATGGAACACGAAAATCACTATTTAAAGTTTTATTCATGGACTTACCTTTGCCTTTCTGTAAGCTTAAAAAGTGCGAGCGCTAACCTTATGGTGACAAGGAGTACACGCACGCCGCGCCGCACTGATTTTCGTGGCCTACTGAGACTGCCAACTGGGTTTCTACGGCGCGGTTCGCACCCGCGTGGCGCGCCCGCAGCGGTTGCGGTACCGCCCGCCGCGGGCGCAAACCGCGCCGTGGAAATTGAAACTTCATTTTCCATAAAAATCTGCATTCTACGGAGGCCGCGGGCCCGCAACCGCTGCGGGCGCGGGCGCCGAACCGCGCCGTGGAAACCCAGTCTGAGAGTTTCGAGTTTCGCATTTCTGTCGGTTTAGTCGTCAAAATGTAGGTTCTTGATTTCTTATACAGTTTAAATGATAGAGATTTTGAACCAATGTATAATTTAAATCCTTACTAATATTATAAATGCGAAAGTGTGGTTGTTTGTTGGTTTGTTGGTTTGTTAGTTTGTTGGTTTGTTGGTTTGTCCTTCAATCACGCCGCAACAAGGCTACGGATCGACGTGATTTTTTGCATGGGTATAGTTGAGGACCTGGAGAGTGACATAGGCTTTTTTTATCCCGGAAAATTAAAGAGTTCCCGAGGAATTTTAAAAACTAAAATCCACGCAGACGAAGTTGCGGGCATCAGCTAGTAAATAATACTTAAAGCGCTTGTTTTTTTTGTGCCAGAAACAAAACTGACAAAATAACGTACTAGCACGAACTTACGGTATTTTACCTTACATAATATTGTTTGTCTTTAACGTTGGTTTATTGCAATAAAACCGGTCAAGTGCGAGTCGGACGAGAATGTTTCCGTACCATCGTACAAAATTTAGCACCAGCTACATTACATAATACTTCAATGACCAGCTACTATTAAGATCAATAAAAACAAAAGTAGAGGGTCTTCCCTCTTTATTTTTAAATTTATTTTTTTGATTATTTGTTGTTATAGCTGCAATAGAAATACACATTATATTATGAAAATTTCAAGTATGGTGAGATACATCCCGCTGTCAGACGGACGGACGGAACTTTGTTAGAAACTTCTGTTCTAAGCGAGAACGTTCGATGACTGTCATACGATATTCAAAGCTTAGTTTATACTCACTATGAGCATAATATAGTCACTTTAATAATAATATGCTCTTCATGAAGTAGATACTCTACGTTATCCCATTATTAACTGCTAGATTCACACGGCAACTTTGAATTAATTAACTAATTAAACTTGCTGCAAGAATCCTTGCACCGTGGCTCAACTAAATTAGCACTTTGGTGTGTCTAAAGGGAATAATAAACACATCTGATACGAACTTTGTGAAAGATTCCACCGGCGCTTTGAGACACCGCAACGAAGTGTTTTTGCCAGATAACTGCTATAGCGGTGGCGTTGGAAGGATTTTTATTACGTAGAACCGCACCGGGTGGCATACTACGTATTTTTACCCTACTGCGGAACGCACAGGGTTATGTGTTCACGCGTGGGCCGATTTTGATAAGTGGTACGTCGTTAGATTCACCATTCCAGCGCGAGTGTCAACGAGAACATAAAAATTTGAAAAGCTCAAAAGGGTGGATTTTGGACGCCATATGTATAATGTGGGGTTCAAAAAATTTTTTTTCTTCATATCCTATCGAGTTGTGGTATCAAAGGGTTTGAAAAGGTGATTCATCATCATTCATCATTAGCAACCCATCAACGGCTCACTACTGAGCGCAGGTCTCCTCTCAGAGAAGGGTTATAGACTTGCCCAATGCGAATTGGCGGACTTCACACACCTACGAGAACATTATGAAGAACTTTCAGATGTGCAGGTTTCCTCGCGATGTTTTTCCTTCAACGTTGAAGCAAGTGATATTTAATAGCTTAAACGCAATTGACTCCGAAAAGTCAGAGGTGTGTGCCCAGGATCGAACCTTCGACCCCCCGAATAGGAGACCACAGTCCTAACCACTAGGCTATCACTGTTTTTTAATATTTTTCTATGGAGAATAACGTGGTAATTCCACAACGCGTCATGGTAAGTACTGCAGTGAACCGTGTGACATAAGCCGCAGAAGAACGGTGTGACATACCACGGATGTTTTTATATAGGGCGCCGCAGCGGAGTCACATAAGCACCGCCGTGACGCCGCAATATGGTGCGACAACGCAGCGCATCGTGTGACAAGGAGGTTTCTATTTAGAACGCCGCAACGGCACCGCAGAAGGAAAACAGCAAGATCGCAACACATCTTTGTTACCACAGACATTTCGTTCCATTTAATATTGGTTAAACGAATCATTTCAATTTATCGACAAATTCTTCATAAACATTTGCTGGCGAGTTGCCAAATAGCTTATATAACTAGCATCAAATTCCCATTTCTACTTATTGCTAAGCCAATAATATTTATATTGTCTCTGGAAAGACGCTCGCGGTCTTTAAGTAAATGGAAACATAGACACTTGCATTTTCGTATTAAGGGCGGTATTAGCGTGAAGCGCAAACATCTGAGGTTCATAATTGTAGTTTTTATTATGCATAAAGTTAGGGGAAACATAACTCTTAATAATGCAATTTCGGCTGATGTTAAAATGATATAAGCAAAAAAAATGCGGGAGTGTCATGGAACACTCGGTTGGAACGAAGTTGCTTTTTATAAAAAACTAATAATAAAAATAAATAAAATAAAAAATAATAATCTGAAGTCAGGATTCGAACCCCCGAACCGATAGTTTCACTCCTTCGTTTAGCCGCTACGTCACACAAAGTTATGACGAAACGCGTGTTTATAATAAACGAAGGCAAGTGGCAACACACAAAGGTCGTGACGGACAAATTGTTACACTTTTTTTCACCTAGCCCCATCCGCCAAGTCCGTACCGTCCGATAAGGAACTTCGTTCCAAAAGACCTCCCTCTTTCTGCTGTATTGTATGGTGGGGAGGGTCAGGAAACTATTGGTTTATTTCCAGATCCTCGTATACGACTCGTCTAAGAATCCAGTTTCGCCTTTTTATCATCTATAAGTTGATAGTTGCTCGACAAAAAAATCAAAAAGCCGTATCGATTTGCTTTTGATTAAAAAGTTGGACAACTATCGATCAAACGTTCAATTTGTATGGCATTGTATTGATGTGCGCATACCATAGATTAAATAGTCGATCCGCGGCTGTCAGTCTCACATTAGCATTAGAAGCGGCGCCACGGTGTAGAAATACAAAATAATGACATGCTTCGATTTTCGATTATCATTGAGTATAACGTTTGACCTTAGTAGGGTTCGCTGTCAAGAAAATTCGACATTGAGTATGTGACGATATGAAATTTTTGATTTCATTTACCAACAAAATACACTCGTCATGTCATCATGTCACCATTTGACGTTAAAATCCCCTTTGTCATGTACTGCTTTTCATTTAAACCCACATTTTCACGTGAAGTGAATGCCGTTCCCCCTTCAACAAGGTATGAGACAAGAGATGTCTCCCTCAAGGGCTACGAGTGCGCCCCTTACAAACGAAGTTTGATTATTTTGTATTTGAATAATAGTTTCTTCTCGGAACATCAGCTGTTCCACGTCATTCCGAAGTCCGCACAAACAGACTGCACACCGTTAAAAAAAACAGACCGTGAGGTCAAAAATTATTAAAAAAAATATTGTGGTATTCAATAATTCATCCATCTAAAACCATCGCTGGCTCACTCCTGAGCACAGGTTTACTCTCGATTGAAAAACTTCAGCTTTTTATGGTATGGATCAAATATTAAAAACAAAACTTAAAAAAATAAAAGATATCATATGAGTCATACACTTAGTATAATATCAATGCAATATAATATAGCAGTGATAGCAAGTTCAGACTGACTTTTCGGAGCTTTCGGAGTTTAAGCAATTAAATATGACATGCTTTAACGGTGAAGGAAAAGATCGTTGAGAGTTCTCCATAATGTTCTCGATAGTGTGTCAAGTCCGCCAATTCGCACTGGACCAGCGTAGTGGACTATGGCCTATAACCCTTCTCTGAGAAACGACTTGCGTTCATAAGTGAGCCGTTGATGGATTGCTGCTGCTGCTGCTGCTGATGATGATGATGATGATGATGATGATGATGATGATGATGATGACGATGAATGTTTCCGATAACTTCTCCCAGTCGATAAATCTCTTTGATTTAAGACACATACCTAACGATTAATCGATTATACATGCTAATATGCTTATCGCAAAGTTATTTTGTCATCTGGTACAACGCAACGAGTGATAAATTACTCCCAGTCCAATACCAAGTTTTGTCGACGTCCGACAAAACTTTGGGCTGACTCGAAGGGTTCAACTGAAGTTAGCACTGAATATTATATTCACAGATGCGATTTATGTAAGTGCGAAACGCGCTAAATATGAGCCCTGCCTGAGTACGAGATTATTCAACTCGCAAATGTTGATAGTTTTCGAGAATTGAAACACCATTTCGCAAAGTCAAAAGGGGTTGTTTCATCTTGGGCCAGGTACTTGTACGCTATACCAAAAAATAATATTAAGTCATAGAAATTGAAATAAAATATGATTTTTTGCAGTTTTACAGTGAATGAGAGGTACAAATATAGAATTGATAATTGGGTACATTTGTAGAATAGCAACACTCGGAGTGCATCCATCTGCTTTTGTAGCCTATGTTTGTAATGACGTTACGTCATCTTCATGTCATTTCAATTGTCAAACGTCAATTGCTGGTATGTCAAATGTCAATTGCTGTCAATTATGGTTATTCTTATGTCAAATGTCATCATGACGTGTAAGTACGTGTCATTGTCAAAAATAACGCCACGTTGTTGCGCTTTTATTTTGCAAAATAATTTCGCATTGTACCTCGTAAAAAGGACCTTTTAATGAGAAATAAATAAAAAATAATCACTATTTCTATATATTTACTTTATTTTATATTTATGTTATGTATGATATACATATATTATTATATTTATTTATTGCATTATAATAAGTCATATTATTTTACTATAGTGTATAATATTTATCGGTATCAATATTGATATAATGTATTACAATAGCATGTTTTAACTTTCCTCAATCTTGCTTGCACTATCCCATTTTCTTCTTTGACGTTTTCCTCTCTAGACAAGGGTTGCCTGGAAGAGATTGCTTTTGCAATAAGGCCACCTTTGCACCATGCATTAATTTTCTTTTTCTTGTGTATCAACCTACATTTCTTGTTGCGCAATAAAGAATTTTCCATTTCATGACCTCTAACATTTTGAAAGACTGTACAAAGACCTGGCCCAGGCTTCATATATATTTGAAACAACCCTTTTACCTACAGCTTCAGAGAGCGCCGCATAGAAGCCAAGCTGAATATTTCCCTCTCCACTTCAACTAAGTATAAAACTTGTGCTAGGAGTGGACGTGTTAAGGCTTATCTTTGCGTGGTAAAAATGCTTAGTATTGAATGCAAGGCTTTAATAACAGAAACTTTAATTCCATTTCAGTTTGACGTAATTGTGTGTCGATACGCGATATTCCATCAAAATTGTTATATGTGTATACAAGCTTGTACTAAGGCTTGTACAGTTCAGAAATTTCGTCTATTTTGCTGACTTCTCCATAACAGTTTGTGTACATATTGTATGCTTATTGTATACATTCAGCAATTTGGGGCAGTGTTGATTTAGTACTAATTATACAAGGGTTAGTTTAGAGAGGAGATATGTATAGATCAAATTGAGTACGCTTTAGTAAAATGAGAGAAAAACGACGATAAATAAATAATTAACAGATATATAGTACAGTAAATGTTCAATAAGTGAGCAAGTTTTTATTGATTGCACCCCGAGCTTTGGGGTCTCAAGATGCTGGAGTGGCGACCCCGCACCGGGAAGCGCAGTGTTAGCAGACCCCCACTAGGTAGATCGACGACGTCATACGAGTCGCAGGGAGCCACTGTATACAGGCGGCGCAAGTTAACTCATCGTTTAAAATTTACTTGGAAAATAAGAAGTAGGTCTTGAGTCCAATGAAAGTATCAGCATTGAAAAAAAAATTGGTTGTCTAGGCGGAGCGTGACACTTTTTCATGCGTGCAGCCGGTGTTCATCAATTTATAACACGTTATCACGTCAAAAATGTTATTTAAATTTTATCGCTTCTGCAATGCGAACATAATTGTGATTTGTAGCGGCACCGTCGCATCGCATCGCATCACCTGACCAGTGCAGCCCTAGCCTTAATGTTAAGTCTACAACACCTGGCTAGTACTTACTTACTAGTTTATATAATAGGTATAATTCCGAAGGAATTACTAGATTTCTGACAAAGTTGCACGGGAGTAATCGGCTTGGCATCCAGCTGCCCGCAACATAGTATTATAACTTATTAAATTACTTACTAACTTACTTACTTACTTACATAATAATATTGTAACGTTTTATTTTGAAAAAAGCAACTGCTGAGTTCTTTCCGGCTCTTCTCAGTAGAATATGCTTTCCAAACCGGTGAAAGATTCTATAAGTGTCATAAAAGCCACAGGTTGGCCTACGTGAAATAAATAAATTTGAATTTGAATATAAATAGTGCTTGTCTGTAAATCCTACGGTCATAATGGTCGGTAGTTTAAGTATATCACGGTAGGTTTTGATTTTATTTTGATAATAATAATATTATGTACGTGAAGACCAAGTTTTGCTGATGTGGTACTCCTAGGAAATACGGGCCTTTGATTATATAAGATACGGGCCTAATTGGATTACGCTTGCTTCACATGTTTTCGCCCCAGAGTGTCCGGGGAGTGGTCCTGTGATATATCAGTTCTTAGTCAGGGTAGGCAAAACATAAAGGTAAGTAAGGAATTTCTTTGTTAATACAATTGTAAGAGGTCTACATAAATCACCAAAAATATGTTTATGTGCCCTTAAATGGCTATACAAATGTTATAAATGCCAAATCTTGTTTGTTAATTTATAAATTAAAAATTAAAAAAAAAACTTGTGAGGTGTCAAGGGACACCCGGATGGAACGAAGTTCCTTTCGATTAATTAATTTGGCATTGTGTTCGGTATTTTCGCGGTACAATATTGGGTCTCCGTAGCCTTGTGGTTTCTGCAGTACTTCTCACATTCAAAAAAGTGTCGCTTTCAAAAAAAGTGTCGATCCCCGAAATGTCTAGCCCCCTTCCGCACCGCGCGATAAGGAACTACGTTCCAATATATTAAAAAACATATGTTATTTATTATCCCGGAAAAGCCTCCTCGCGACGAATTCTCTGGCGAAAACTTATTTTATATCTACCACGACATTTTAAAGATGTAGTTCGAACATCACTGCATCTAACGTACAGACAGTCAACTCTATATAATACCTATATAGCCAGATTTAGCTTAATGTAAATAAATACGATATTTTAATGCTACATAATATTGCTATACTTAGTTATAGCTTTGTTAGCTAGTTTGACCCATGCTTAAGTTTTCCTGGGAGCTCGTCTCGAGTTACATAGCGTAGACGAAATATAACAGCAATAAACAAAAAACATTTCAGTCCTCAGGGAATATTTGGAGGTGGATTATAAAGTTTAATATCTTGTTTTACTGCCAATTCTTCGAATTTAATTACAATTTGGTTGAGAACTCTGTAGCTTTATTTTGTTTTCGTTGACATTTTTATTGTTACCCCTAAATTATGTAACGATATAGAATTTATTTTGTAACTTCAGAGAGGGTAAATAACAAACAAAACGTCCTAATCTATGTCCTCTTTCATCTTATATTACACTAGCTATTGCCCGCAGCTTATCGCTCACCTTAAGTTAGATTTTTCAAACCCTTATTGAACCCCCTTAGCGGATGTGTATTGTGTATGTCATAATAGCTATCTGTATGCAAAATTTTAGCCCAATACGTCCAGTGATTTGAGCTGTGTGTTTGACAGATCAGTCAGTCAGTCCATCAGTAACCTTTTTATATATTGAGATAGAAGAAGAAGAAGAAGAATACAACGTAATACTTTTTATTCCTAGTTATTTCACCTGGCATTCGCAAAATACAAAACGTATAGTATAATATTATACAGATATACTTTACACAAAGCGAGCATTAATACTTCTCTAGATATATACCGAATGTATGCTATTAAGTTCCAACTTAGCAAACAATAGGTAGGGAAGAATTCCTGTAGAAATGCTACACCGAAACATGTCTGCACATGTACACACATTATATCCGTTGATCCTCAAAGACGGGAAATGCTAACATCCAAAGAGCTGTTCCATTTCGAAACACAAATCTAAAAACATGGAACCGACTCTACCGTCGTTGCCGAGAATTGGAGTTGTTTCTTCTTAAACGAAAAAATACAAGAATTCGCAACACGTGTGAAATACCTACACACAAACATGCCTTGTGAGCACATGCATGCCTTGAGATACGTCACAACCACAAAAAAAATCGAGATAGAACGGTCATCACCAGTGTTTTACTATGGATTCATGCGTGCCTCTTTCTGGACATAACCACGCTGTTCATGACGTGTTTTTTTGAATAATGAATTTAGACATGCTGACTTAACTATTAAGCGTAAAGCTTGTTTGAGGAATGGGTTAGTCAATATAGTACAACGAGTGGGAATTTAGCCGTCGACTTTTTCCGTTTCCAAACAAAATTGTTTGAAATTATAATTGTTTTTATTGCCAATAAATATTACTTTGTGAGATGAAAATATGACGATGAGCCTCCTCTTTGAGTTAAACTTCCAAGCTTTTATTTATATAATTCGGAATAGGTGTAGTGCGTATTTTCATGGAATTGTATTTTTATTTTATGCGCAGACTGTTGCGCTATTTTGCAAAATGTCTAATTTTCCGTTTTATCTTGATATATTCCTATGGTTGTACTACATATTTATTTGTTACAGGCTTGAGAGAGGGTTAGGAATAAGATAAAGGGATAAAACAAAACATAAAATAACACAGAAACTCGCAGCGATTTTTATTGTCACCACCAGGAAGGGTAACAAATACAGGTAATTAATTATTGCCGTGGTTTTACACGAGATGTTCCTTGATACGTTATCTTCTCCTTACATCTTGAAGTATTCTAACTATTAAACTACTCTATTAAACACACGAAACTGCACTGATCATTATAATACTTGCCTCGTTGGTTTGGTGGTTAGTATGTTCAACTGCAGATCAGATGTCAAATTCCAGGATTCGATTCCTGGGTCGAGCCGAAAAATGTATTTATTTTAATTTTTCCGTCAAGAAATATTCTGAGGACTGGGATTTGCATTTTACTCATTTTGGAAGACCTTCTTTTTAATATTAGTACCTAATCGGTAAGGGCCGATTTCATCAACGTAACCTAACCTTATCCTTGGTTAGATGTCTCTGGATGTTGGTGAAATTGGTAATAAGAAATATTACCGCTGCCCTTCAACTGCGTTACGCCCTCTTATGACTCGCTATCGTACCCCCTCCAACTGCGTAGGCCATGATGCCCGTCAACTGCGTTTCACCCTAATATGACGCGCTATCGTACTTAGGATATCTGCGTTACGCCCTCTTATGACTCGCTATCGTACCCCCTCCAACTGCGTAGGCCATGATGCCCGTCAACTGCGTTTCACCCTAATATGACGCGCTATCGTACTTAGGATATCTGCGTTACGCCCTCTTATGACTCATTTCGACTCTGTGGTTTTTTTTTATTTTATTTTATTCAAATATCCTCTATTTCACTCAGTTTCATCACAAAATCTAAGAAAAATAAAGGACGGAGAGGGTACAGGCCTCAGAGCGATCACCCTTGACGTAATTAGTTAGAAAAATAATATCGAATGTCAGTTGACATGACCGGTTTTTTTTCTGTGTTTTTGTTGTTTATTTTGAAAATGTTCTTTTTTCTGTGTTATCTTCTCCTTGTGTTCCTTTTCTGCGGAACTTTATCGAAATACAGGTTAAAAATTTGTATCTAGCAACCATAGATTAAAATTTAAACTCAAGAAGAAAATTTCAATGCAGGTTCTATGACCGTTCTATGACCGTCCTATTCACTTCAATTTTACATTTCAATTTTGTTCACTTTAATTTTGTTAAATACCTTAATTGTATTTTTTATCTATGTTTATATCTAATTAAAGTACAATAACTATACTCTATGACAAAAAATATTACATGGCACTTGAGTTTGTGCTTTTTTTATAAAAAATAGATAAAGTAGCGGTTTTTTATTGCAAGCCGCCATCTTGGAAACATGCCGCAGTTCGAGCAAGTTTGACAACAAACGCTGCGCAGTTGGAGGGAGTACGATAGCGCGTCATATTAGGGTGAAACGCAGTTGACGGGCATTGCCGCCGCATGGCCTGCGCAGTTGAAGGGATAATAGCCTCATCTGGTGACAGCTGGCTCATTTTTTGCGCAAAGAATCAGCCTGGCTGTCCAACGCGGATATGCAGCCAGCTATTCTTGGCTGGTTCTGGTCCCTAATTATAATTTGGGAAATAATCCCTAATTATAAATTCCCCGGGCATAATTTGTATAGTAATTAGATTAGTTTAGCTATAAGTTTTATTGTAACATTTTATTAAAAAAAATATTTAATGTTTAACATAATATTATGCAACATCCCAATTCTATATACCTACTCTAAAGCATAATATTTTTAAAGGATTTTCCATCTCGTAATAATAAAGTTATTTATCTTGCTCACCAAAAATATTTACATACATTCAGATCCGCAGAAAAGGGATACGCAAACAACGAGAACTTTATTCATTTTAACGCAAATCGAGAAACGTAGGAACGCTTCCCGCAAAATGTAGATGCTTCCCAGCTTCTGCAAATGTCTACTTTTACGACAAAGGTCCCGCGTGACCTGGTTTCGTAGCAGGTGTGTGGAAGTGCTTATTTTACACGCAACAAAAACTTCTGAGATAATTTGTTTCAGCAACAAATTAGGTATACCGATGTACAAAAAAAGGTGCCAATTGGGTGTCAATCGGATAAGGATCACTGGAAGTCCGTAGTGATTATAATGTCCTACCGACTTAATTCGGTCACGACGGCCAAAGTCCTCTGGGATTAGCCATCTGTGCAGGAGATATTATAGTGCACAAATGTGTGCGCAAATACAGGTCCACTCTCTATTCCCTCGCTCTCATATTTCAATTGGACTGGGACACGATTGGAGAGAGATCCGGCGCAGTACGGACGGCTCTATGTGCTCTCCTCCGTGGTGCGGGGGTGACACATCGCCAACTTCCTAACTCCGGGCTAGTACTGAGAATTTATTGACAGAAAAGCCCAATGCATGTTTTGGCCCGACCCGGTAATCGAACCTGGTACATCGTCATCCACAGTCAAACATGTTAACCAATAAACCGAAGAGAGTCCATAGCAGAGTAGTGTTTTGTGAAGTCTGCCAATCCTTGGTGAGTGTGGTGGACTTTGGGAACCTTTCTCATTATTAAAGTAGACCCTGGGCTTAGAAGTGATACCGATGTGTTGAGATGATTCAACAAGGCTACGCTACATAATAAAAGCAATGTTTAATTTCCGTTCATCGTAGACCGTAGCCGCTACGAATGCGCGCTACGCGGAGAGAGAGGGAGCTACGATCATCGTCTACGAAGTTTTGGTCACCAAAATGTATTATGATCCACTAAATTCTTATTCTACATTACGCAATCAAGAACACTTATACCAATAAATGCAGACGTAATATCCATTGATATTCAAAAAGGAAATTCAAGCGTTCAAAATGTTGTCCCATTTCAAAACGAATCGAGAAAGTTCGGAACTATTGCAACTTAGCACATGTATCCACGATTTCAACTTTAACAATAATAGTCCTGCACAACGCATACTCATGACATGTGTATTTGATTCGCAGTACAAACATTTTGATTGAGTTAACTAGAGTGAACGAAATAGGAACGAACGACTATTGTGAATGATAACAAGCGTGACCGATGGTTGGCGAACCCTCTTAGTTAACGAATAACTTATGAATATACGAAACATGTATTTATTGTAATAATATTAGTTCTACATTGTATTTTCAGATTTACTCTTTGTTATTGTTTGTTTGTTATTGAAGAATGGGACTCTTCTCTCGAGTATGCTATTCTTAATCGGAGTATGGGGTCTTGATGTTGAGCAAAGCAAATTGGTGATAAGTGATACATTTGACCGAGCGAAGCAAAAGTCTTATGCCTGTTTTCACCAACGTATCCTAATTTTAACGAGCTACCTAAGCTAAGATAGGAGACGCTATTCGAGTGAATTTTGATTTCACGAGCCTTTAACGAACACCTAAAGGTAGACATGAAATTGGATAAGGGATTGTATTTAGGGGCTACCTACGTAAAGAGACTTCTAATACTTCATTTCATTTGTCCGTCTTTTTGATAGCTAGTCTGTCAGTTCACAAATAATATTATTTACCTAAATATATGGCCCGAAGTCATAGCCGCTAAAAAGAAACCATGGGCGTCCACAGAATCTAAAATTTCTTGCTTTACATAGGCTTCGTAGGGTACCGAAAAGCTTATACAAGGTATGTAAGCATATAAGTTACGTTCCCTCAAATATGGTTGAGCGAAGCAACGGCTGGGTCATGCGTCATGCTCGTGAACGGATTCCACCGGCGGAAATGAGGCTTCTTTCTGTCTGCCCATCTTAACATGTATTGAATTGTAATTAGTATGCATTTTTGGAACTTCACCTCTTTGTGGAAACACTGCATACAAAATTTTCTATTCTATTGGAAAACATTTTTCAAACAGAGCACTAAACTATATTTTGTTAACATGGCTCGCCCCTACACTAATGTTTCCATCTGTGTAGTCACATCTTTACGAAATAGTTTGTGTTGTAAGTATTCATCTCCAGTAGCAGGTCAGTACTCACACATTTAGAGTGAACCTTGGTGGCGTTTTGTAAATACATACTTTCACAAATACTTTCAAACGTTTTGAATTCTGGAGGAGCGCGTCATGTTATAGTAGTTTTATGTTGATCTCTACTTCGAAAATCGACGATTTAACCATTCGATTATAAGTCCATAGTAGTTTCTTTATTATTCAGGTAGATCTCTTTGTCCCGAGCCCTCTTTATTATTTTCAAACCCAAATACTGTAAAATGCGCTTTTTGGGTTTAATTTACTATGCAAATAGCCTTAGGGAGCTGAAATTATGATTCGGTATGAAAGTTTAATAATTTCGAAGTTGATAAAGCTTACTAAGTACTACTGCAATACAGCATTAGTTACACAACTCGTTCATGGTCTGTTTATTCTGCACAAGGCATGAATTATTAATTTCACAAAGCACTGAATCTAATCCACGCTTCTATTTATTTCAGAAGAGTTTATATCTAGTGCGCCACATTTAAACGGAGCGTGGTTTTTATTTGAATATTGGAATAGAGCTACGGATCGACGAAATTTTTGCATGGGTATAGTTGAGGACCTGGAAATTGACATAGGCTAATCACAGATATCCCGGGGATTAATTTGTTTGTTTGAATTGAATAGGCTCCGAAACTACTGAACCGATTTGAAAAATTCTTGCACCATTAGAATCCTACATTATCTCTGTGTGAATGAATGTGATGAACTTAGTTGATAGAATATTTTCAAACGCCACGCTAAGTGCAAAGTGATGTACCTACTACAGCTTTATAAAAGACATCAATATATACAAAAAAATCCGCGATACCTTATGTCTAACTATTACAGTTATGTCACAATAACTCCTTTTCCATGTTAAAATATGCAATAGTAAATCCTAAAAACCCCTATACCGCGTACGCTGCGGAAACTATCTGACTATCTAGATATCTGAGGGATTTTAAACCCTAAATCCACGCGGACGAAGTCGCGAGCATCAGCTAGTCAAAATACATATTGTGATAATAATATTATGTGAATTATTATTAGATATTGATTGCTATATCTTCTATCTTCTATATATATAAAAGAAAGTGGTGTTAGTTACACTATTTATAACTCAAGAACGGATGAACCGATTTGGCTCAAAATTGGTGGAGAGGTAGCTTAGAACCAGGAGACGGACATAGGATACTTTTTATCCCGTTCGACCGCGTTTCCGTCAAGTCAATATAAAACCTGGTATAGCAAAAATGCATCTGACATGGAATAAAAAAACGAAAATGACAGTGGAAGAACAAAACGTAAATGACAGCTAAACGTAATTTTGTATTTGGTTAATTATGGTAAAAAATTATGGGAAAAACAATTATAAAAATTATAGTTTAACGTAATTGATAATATCATCAGTAATATGTTTTCTCTTTGAATCATCATTAACAATGCCGCGAGCAAGACGATCAAATGTTTCCTGCTACAAAGCTACGGATTGACGTGATTTATTGGATAGGTATAGTTGAGAACCTGGAGGGTGACAAAGATTTCCCGCGGGATGTTATGAACTAAATCCACGCAGACGAAGTCGCGGGCATCAGCTAGTAATATATATAAAAAGCTGAAAAACCAAAAAAAAACTTTTAAAAACGCAAAAATGTTTTACCGTCATCGCAGATATTGAATTCACAGTGAATTTCTATTCCATAGAAAATTGTTTGCTCTTTAAGAAAAACATTAATTTTTTTTTTAAATGCAACTTTTTTAACGTCATCGCAGATATTGATTGTATGCAGTGTATTCCACTCTTTGATTTTGTACTCTTTCAGGATACATTACACCTACGACTTTTTTGCCGGGCCGGTCTCGCTTAGTTAAAGTTTGTGATAGGAGATATTCCACCGTCATCTCGAGTATTTGCGTAATGGTTTCTGAAATAGTACGTCTATCGAATACACTTTAAATAAAGTCAATAGGTATTACCTACTACTTAGTACCTATTCGCGAAAGTGTAAGTCCAAGCAAGAGACCTTTGTTCAAGAGTGGACGCCTATCGGTTGATACAGAAGAAGGTATTCGCGATGACGGTAAAACATGTTTTATTTTTTTTTATTTTAGACGTGGCTTTCAGTGTTACCGGGTCCTTGTCCAGACATTTAGTAGAGCCGGGTCTCTGTGAACACCTATCTACTCTATTATCAGACCCTGTTCACTGGTCTTTAAGGCAACTACTCATCAGGATCAAATGAATGAGCCCAAACACAATACAACTGATGTAAGTTGTTTGAGAGCCCTGGTTTCAGCGTCAGGTCAAGGTATACTTAATTTATTCAAGTCGATTAGATAAGGGAAAGTAATATAATATAAGTATTGATATTTATCATCTATACTTAGATCTCTACACTTAGCTAAAAAAACTGACTGTTAAACAAATTATCAAACTTAGCTAAGAAATATACCAGTAGAACCCGCTTTCAAATAAAAAAAAAACCGCATTAAATCGATCACTCCGTATGAGGGTTGTGATGTCCACACAGTCAAAGAAACAGACAGACAGACAGAAAAAGGGGTCAAATTTAAAACACCCATCTTTTTCCATCGGTGGTTGAGATATATGTCAAATAAGTTGTTACTATTAAAAATATATTTTACTTACCACTAAATAAAAAACAAATTCAAATGCACTGTCACAGTAACCATAAAAAATAATACCTAATGGACACAATATTTTCACGCAATTATCGAACTTTTACCGCGAGCGAAATATGGGTGCGTCGACGTGCGCTCAGCACGGACATCAAGATGCCACTGGCGTATTACAAGCACTAAGCTAAGGCTGCTAGGTGCTGTATAGTGGTGCGTCAAGGGTTGTTTTGGTGCATGACAAGTGTGTATACAGTTTAATGTAATGCATTTATGTAGTTCTACGAGTTCTACCGAAAAGCGAGGTATTCATACAATTTCGTAGCCAAAAAACCGTAGAGCGTCTACGTACGTAGCGACGTGACACGCCTACTCGCGTTTTAGAGTCTCTCTACTTCAAGAGTGCCTCTTTATGTGAAGAAAACTCGCTCTTTATATTCCGCGTTAATCTCCCTTAGAAAAAATTTAAGCAAGCAAATAATTTACACTCTTCTCTTTTTATACAACTTTAGGGCTGTAGCAGACTACCGTCGCTGAATTTAGCGAAACCGCTCAAACTTCGGCATAACTTACGTATGCGTTACATAGGTGAAGGATTGCCCCTCTAGCCAAGTTACACTTCGTTGTATCTATTCTCTTTCTACGATCGTTGACGCTTGAAGTTTTGGCTAGGGCTAGACTAGATGACGCTACAACTGATCAAAGACTTGCGTTTGCGATTTTGAAACTCAAAGAAGGTACGTACCTTGTTCGAGTTTCAAACTAAAAGGCGCTTTAATTATCTAATTTACTATAGTGTGCATTTTAATAGACACTACAGTGAATAATTTATGCAATTTAAACGCTAAAAAAACATTTATGATACAAAATACCGCGAAATATTATTAAGACACTTCTGTCTTTGATCAGCTGTAGCGCCATCTAGTATAACCCTAGCCAAAACTTCAAGCGTCAACGATCGTAGAAACAGAATTGATACAACGAAGTATAACTTGGCTAGAGGGGCTGTCTATTTTAACGCAGAGATTTGACTATGATTTTATCTCACCCCACTCGACTTAAGCGATGTCACACCTCTAACGCAAAATAAATATAGCAAATCTAAGTAATGCTTAAATCACGTGGGAGAGTGATAGAAACTTAGTCGATTCAACAAGAAATAAACAAAAAATCCCGCAGATTTTCATGAGAATACCTAACTCTACGCAGACGTTAACGAAGTCGTGAGCAATCTTTATTCTCATAATACTACATTTGAAAAATATTATATTATAAGAATCAAACTTCGTTTGTATAGGGCGCGCTTGCGATAAATTTCTCTTAAGTCATTCAGAGTTAGAATCGAATAAAACTCAACGAAACGTACAAAACTCGTGGGGTAATGAATCAGAATATCAGCTTAACGCTACATCGCCTTAATTTTATCATTATCGTGCTGCGACATCTCAAATTAGCTAAAGGCGTTTGTTCGGTGACAGCCTAGTGGTTACACGGCTTTCTTTCGGGGGGCCCGGGGTTTGAATCCTGGGCACGAAATTTTCAATATTTAAATATCACTCGCTTTAATAACGATAAAGGGAACTTAAATGACGATTTATACATAATGTTGGAAATGTGTGTGAAGTCTGTCTTTTTTTTTATTCGATGACAAGCTAGTCCTTGACTGCGATCTCACCTGATGGTAAGTGACGATGCAGTTTAAGATGGTAGCGGGCTAACTTGGAAGGGGTATGGCAGTGATCATTCAACCCATACCCCTAATTGGTTTCTACACGTCATCGTGCCGGAACGCTAAATCGCTTGGCGGCACGTCTTTTGACGGTAGGGTGGTAACTAGCCACGGCCAAAGCCTCCCACCAGACCAGACCAGAGATAATTCAGAAATTAAAAATTCCCAAATTGACCCCGCCGGGAATCGAAGCCTAGACCTCCCAGTTATAAGGAAACAGCGCTCACCACTGAGCCAGGGAGGTGTCTGTGTGTGATGTCACTCTGATTTAATAAGATTGCCGTCCCATCGTATTCTGGGAGTGAGGGAATAGACTTTTGTGTTTGAGCTTGCACTTGTGCATTATAATATCTTCTGCGTAGATGGCTTCATCAATATTGGTTGCCGCACTCAGAATGTAGTCAGCATAACATTATTGTGGTAACTATTTAATAATCTGTGGCAAAACTCACTCGTATAAGTATACTTAGCATCGTCACAAAAGTTCAAGTTACAAAAGCTCTGCGAAACTTAGCAACTTCGTCACGACTTACCGACTTGTTCGCACAAGTTACTCAGAGTGAGGCATTACATTATCGTGAAAGGGAGAAAAAAGAGAGTTCATAAAAGAGTAACTATAGTAATAATTATTATTTTTTTATTCGATGAAAAGCGTTGACTGCGTTCACGCCTGATGGTAAGTGACGATGCAGTCTAAGATGGTAGTGGGCTAACTGGGACTGAGCAGTTTTAACTTAATTATTTATATAGGCAGGCTAAATATAATATAACTTAATTATCTAGATAGGCTTAATTATTATTTTTTAAGCAGTGATAGCCTAGTGGTTAGGACTGTGGTTTCCTATTCGGGGGGTCGCAGGTTCGATCCCGATTACGCACCTCTGACTTTTCGGAGTCAAGTGCGTTTATGCAATTAAATATCACTTGCTTCAACGGTGAAGGAAAACATCGTGAGGAAACCTGCACACCTGAGAGTTCTTCATAATGTTCTTGAAGGTGTGTGAAGTCCGCCAATTCGCATTGGGCCAGCGTGGTGGAGTATGGCCTATAACCCTTCTCTGAGAGGAGACCTGGGGCTCAGTAGTAAGCCGTTGATGGGTTGCTAATGATGATGATAATTTATATAGGTAGTCTTTGTTATTTCTGAGGTTACTGATTGAAACTCTACCTAAATACGATGAATAAAGCTGACCTTATCGTTACGTATAAAGTATTTTGGAACAAAGTTCCTTTGCGGACGGTTTGGCGGATCTGGGCTAGACGAAAAAATGTGTAATAATTTTCCGTCACGACCCTTGTTTGCTAGTCGTAAGAATTATCCGACACGGCCCTTGTTGCCTTCGTTTATTATACACGTTCCACAAATGCTTTGATGGCGCAGCGGTAGAACAAGGGTATAACCAAAGAGTGATACGTTTAGGGGTTTCGAATTCTGACTTGATCATGTCTTTGATTTTTTTTTATATTTTTGTAACGAACTTTTATAGAAGAGAAATTCCGAACAAAATATTTGCAGTAAAATTTTATAAAAGAGGAATGCCGAACAAAATATTTGCGGCTAAATTTACTAATGCCATCTATTGTGTGCAGCATGAACTTGCTTGAACTTGCTTAATGTCTGTTTTTTTACGAGATGGTTCAAACACGTGGCGAGAGATGGCGTTGGTTGTGAACTTCGTTCCAGCCGAGTGTTCCACGACAATCATGCATTTTTTTATAAAGCGAGCAAATGAACAGGCGGGTCACCTGATGATAAGTGATTACCACCGCCCATCAAAATTTGGATTACTAAGAACCACCACCAATGCGTTGCCTGACTTTCAGGACTTTGTTTAACCGCCCCTTGTTATTCAATTCCTATGTTGAAAAGTGGGAACACCGTCCCATTTATATACCTAGTAGGAATAGTAGGAGTAGTAGTAGTATTGAAGGAATACCTTCAATGCTTGGTTGATCTGTATCTTAGCCTGTTCAGCATTGGATGACGAGATCAGGGGTTTGGTGTCCATGTCACCAACATACACATACAGAAAATCACGTTGCTGCGTGATCAAAAGACAACCAAAAATACTTTCGCATTTTTATATATTTTTAGTAAGATGAGATGTAGTAGTGTCGTCTTTATTTTAGTTTAAAAGAATATAAGCCATGACTGATTCGACTTATATTCTTCTCTCCCCTAAAAATAAGCGGAAAGCTTGTTGTTAGAAGTGGAAAGTGTATGTATGAGTATGCTCTTGTTTTTTCATTGATACAATGGCATTTCTTTATTTGTATTTCCTAGCAGGAATAAGAATAGAAAATGAGTGGGCGAGTGCGCAAGCCATATGAAAGCTTTGTAAAAAGCCTTTATGGAAACTTTTCTGGGTAGATAAATGTCTAATTCTGGCGTCGGTATTTTTAATGTTCAAAGAATTTAATTTTTCGCCAAAAATAGATATAAGTATTTCCATCCAAATATTATTTGTAATAATATAATAGGTGGGAAAATATTATGTGTATTCAGAAACATGAAAACAGTTGGAATTTCTGGTGAAAATTTATTTACCTTTCGGCTCTTTGTTCGGATTCGCGTGTTTGTAGATTACTGCTTTTGATCTCAATGCAAAGTCGCTGCGAGTAAACATTGTTTTGTCTGTTTGTGTTTTTATCATTTGGTTTGAATATTTATTTATCCGGTGATTATTAAGGTAGTACCTCACTGTGTTCTGTTAGGCCGTACGAGTGGTGGTGGTTTACGCCCTTTAGACGAAATTGTTTAAAATAAAATAAATGGAAAATTCGGTCTGTCGAGCTGGGATTCGAACCATCGACCTTTGGCTGCTAGGCGACTGCAGAAGCCACAAGGCTACGGAGACCCAGTATTGTACCGCGTAAATACCGAACACAACAATGCCAAATTCATTAATCGAAAGGAACTACGTTCCATCCGGGTGTCCCTTGACACCTCTCAAGTTTTTTTTCAATATGGGTGGTATGAGTAAATGCATTTCCTAGTGGCTTAAAAAAAAGGCGAAAGTGTGTTTATTTGTTGGATTATCCTTCAATCATGCAGCAACGGATCGACATCCTTTT
Organism: Oeneis ivallda; assembly: GCA_029955525.1. NCBI lineage: Eukaryota > Metazoa > Arthropoda > Insecta > Lepidoptera > Nymphalidae > Oeneis > Oeneis ivallda. Next base: position 23,654,390 of record JARPMR010000006.1, read on the forward strand.
TTGTATGGGCATTTGAGAGTGACATAGACTACTTTTATCCAGGAAAAAAAAAGAGTTCCCGTGGGATTTTAAAACCCGACTACACGTGGACGAAGTCACGGACAAAAGCTAGTCTAGATTTACAAGAGCAGTGCACATAAAACCGTTTGGAACACTCCTGTCAGCTCAGTTTGTAGTTGATTGAAGCATATCGCGCAATCCCGATTCACGACTCACTATTATGAATGCAAGCTCATGCGTCTCTGTTATCGTTGGCTTTACAACTCGCTCTTGTTGTTTTTAACAGGCGTAGCTTTTTGATAGATTTTTTAAATAGCATAGTGGCGTGATTCTTTATAATTTAATATAAAAAAATATTTTTAAAAAACCGACTTCATACGCCTGCGCCACTACAAAGTATATAATTTATTGTTGATTTTTTAAGAACCGATTTCGATTAAATTTAAATGGAACCACCTGGGAAGTATACCCTTTCAAACAAAAAAAGAATTTCTCAAATCGGTTCAGGCGTTTTCGAGTAACCGGTGAACATATATAAAAAAAAACAGATTCCGATGAATTGAGAATCTCCTCCGTTTTTGAAGTTGGTTAATAATGAATGAAATAAATTAAGAAGCATTTTCTTAATTTATTTCATGGTCCATCCATCGCAGGCTCATCAGTACTGGCTGGTCTCCTGACAGAATGAGTTTGGTATACGCTGTGGGCCGTAGCACGTAGTTCACGCCAGCCAAATGCGGATTGACAGACTTTTTGACAGATTGAACTCCGAAAGTTAAAGGCCTGATTTGAACTCCCCGAAAATTATGTTGAACTCTTACATATTAATCTATCACCACTGTAATATTTAATTATATTATACTAAAATATTTTCTTTTAGGTTTATAATTACTTACGTATAATATATTAATACCTACAGTATTGTTAAGCGCTAGATGAATCAAACACTATATTGCACAACTTAAAGCACCTTAATATACATTTGTAACCCACACCAGACCAGAGGTGCGATTGTCTAAAAGTTTTTCCATTTATCGTATTCAACGTCAATATTCGTGACATTAGCGTTAAAGTAAAATAAACCATAATCGCATTGAATTAGAGCTCAATTTCGTGTTTGCAGTCTTATACGGTTTTACGTATATAGTATATTGTTACTAACACACTATGATCCCAGATGGTCGAAATAAAATATTTATCTACTCCAGCATCGAAAAGTTCCAATTTCGAATTTGACAGTTGAATCGAGATGAACCCTCTTTCGGTTTTGCTTCTCATTTCAATGCAGCTCGTTGTATGGGAGCTGAATCGAAATGGTTGTCTTCTTAAAATAGGATACCTAAAGCTAAGGCTCTGAGTTCTGGCACTTTTGTACCGTTCATATGACAGAGGCGCCACAGGCGGCTGGTGGCGGCTTACGGAGTTACTTTTTGTTGACAGAGGCGCCACAGGCGGCTGGTGGCGGCTTACGGAGTTACTTTATTGAGTCTACGGCGTATTTTATTAATGATTTTATTTTCCTTGTCGTAGATAAAATCTTGTATGCAACTGAACGTAATTAGTCATTTTAATTCTCGTACTATCCTATTTTGATACTCGGCAAGCCTCGTATCAAAAAACAGCACTCGAATTAAAATGACCCTCATTACGATGCAGTTGCATAAATAGCTATTTTATTTTATTTATTTATTATAATCCCGGATTCTTCTATTACAATAGCGCTCATTGCTATGTATATGCTATTTACTTACAAATAGGCAGCTGTTTATTGAAACTTTATCTGCAAGCTACTGTTAACGTGGGAAAATAACATGTATTCCTCCTGAAATGTACAAAAAGATAATCATAGTTCCATATAAGAACTGCAAGTGACAAATGGAGTCTGCAGATGAGAAAAATATTAAATTTCAAAGAAGTCGAAAGGAAAAATGCATGATTCTATCTTGTATATAAAAGAGTGTTTCAAGTAGTCTACTTGGTCTCGGCTGCTTGGGCAATATAGTTTTACGACCAAAAAGGAGTATACTATGCGGTAACAGTATTGCTTTGGGACTGCATTGGCTGCATAGGAAATACGTGGATACTTATCGAACTAAAAGTTATACACAAACTCGGAATAAGAATATCAACAACAGTTAAACATCTCACGTAGTTTCAGAATAGTGATTCTCTGTTCTGTTTAGTAATTCAATTTTTTAAGATAAATGTAGTTACATGCCACACACACAAATATGGTTGAGCGAAGCAACGGCTGGATCATGTGTCATGCTCGTGAACGGGTGCCACCGGTAGGAATGGGGCTGCTTTCTGTCTGCCCGTTAGTAGTAGTGGTAGAGTCATGACGTGTCATAAGAGCCACAGGCCTACGTGAAATAAATAATTTTGAATTTGAATTTGAATACATGACTGAAATGACGAATGTTGCTAAGGGTTAAAATAATGTAGCTTTATTATCACAATCAGTGGTTTCATCGTTTCATCACTATAATCAGCTTTATTTACGTCTTAGCTAACCCCATCCAACCAACGAAGTTTTAGGCGACCGATAGTCCTACTTCTTTGTTGTAAAAGTATCATCATCGTCATCATCATTAGCAACCCATCAATGGCTCACTACTGAACGCAGGTCTCCTCTCAGAGAAGGGTTCAGTATATGAAGTTAAATAGGTAAATACAACGGTATGTTAAGAAACCTAGCTTTTGCGTTCAGCTTCGTTCGTATTATGTTACGTTTTATTAACATTCACCTGTTGTGTTCCTTTAAGGCCCGCTTGCAGTAACGCCGGGTTATCCTTTTAACCCAGAGTTAGCTGCTGTTTTGCTTAAAGTAAGATGTCTCAGGTTCGATTCTCGGTGGGAACAATTGGAACTTTAGTTGCACAAACAACAAGCAGTTTCTGAATTTCTATTAAGGTTCCATTGGTTCTTCGAGCCCTTATTCTCCGTCCATTGTCACTTCAGCTTTGCGATTCAAAGCTATGTCGGTAAGTGTGGTACCCCTATTGATCTTCTCATTTTTCTGATTTGATCTCGCAGGGACACTCCTTAGCATAGCTCTCTGTAACACCCTTTAGGTATATATAAAAAGTATATGAACTGGAAAATCGCACGTGAAGAAAACCAATCAAAGTAACTAGTGGTTCGCCCCGAACTGAGACCTCGCGCTAACGGTATCCCATGATTATTCATTCAATCGATACATGACGACCAAACCTGACATTATTATTTATAACTTACTTAATTATAACTTACATAACTTAACATTATTATTTATAACTTACATAACTTATCATAGGTGGGCTACCTTTAGGTAGCCCACCTATGATAAGTTATGTGATGATTACTGTCAACTTCTTTATCACGATCCTGTACGGGACACCTAAAAGGACATTGGGACGGATGTTAGGACTTAGGATTGTGTTTTGGAGCTACCTACGTAAAGAGACTCCTACATAGGGGATGATTTAAGTATGTTTGGTGAAAACGGGCATAATAATAATAATGTCAGTTTTGGTCGTCATGTATCGATTGAATGAATACCTAATCATGGGATACCGTTACCGCGAGGTCTCAGTTCGGGGCGAACCACTAGTTATAATAAGTACCTAAATAATAATGGTCGACGCAAAACTGGCTTTGGGATAAATCTTAGTCGTAACTCCTAGTACAATGGAATAGTTAATGACTGCGCCATCTATTAGCATTATTGTGAAGCTATGTGAAATTTACTGATGCTCATTAAAAATTAAATAATCTCGTTTCTTTATAATATTCATATAATTTTAGTATTTGTTGTTCAAGTACAGGATACAAGTGAAGTAAGAAAATAAGTACAACTTGAAAATATATAGAAAATTTTCCCAGAGAGCGTCTTCAAGCGAGCGTATTAAATCGCCACTTTGGAAGCCCCCCATTTCGTCAATTTTAGGAAAAAAATTAAAAAAAAAATACGGTTGTACTCTGTTCCAAATTGTCTTTAAAATGATACACAGAAAACCTATGAATCGCAAATAAAAAAAAAATTCTTCGCATTCGCTTCTATGAGAGCCCCCCTGAAATAAAGATTTTTATAACTTTTTAAGCCATTTTCGGCTGGAGGCCATCGGTTTACATATTATATCTAAATTTGAAGTAATTACGTTCAGTAATTCAAAAGTTATAAGGCTCTGACAGACGGACGGACGGACGGACGGACGGACGGACAAGTGCAAATCACTCTAGTTAACTCAGAGACCTCGCTTCGCTCGGTCAATAAGTAAGTAAGCTGGCGCCTTGAATTATAATTATTATTTATTATTGTCATTTCGATATAATGCGAATTATTGTAAAGTCGTAGAGCACACACTTCGCAAACAGCTTATCGTCATCGGTCGGACATAAAACACAGTCGCTGACTTGAAACGGATGAACCGATGTAGGACGGATGAACTGATTACAATTCATAGGAGACCAGCCTCTGTGGGTACCAACGACTGCAACAATTTATTTTTAAGTTGATATTCACGTCACTCTGGAGAGAGCTATGCTCGGAGTATCACTGCGAGATCAAATCAGAAATGAGGAGATCCGTAGGAGAACCAAAGTCACCGACATCGCTCAGCGAGTCGCGAAACTGAAGTGGAAAGGAGCTGTGCACATAGTTCGAAGCGCTGATGGTCACTGCGGTCCCAAGGTGCTGGAGTGGTGACCCCGCACTGGAAAGCGCAGTGTTAGCAGACCTCCCACTAGGTGGACCAACAATATCAAACGAGTCGCAGGGAACCACTGGATATAAGCGGCGCATGACCGAGCCCTGTAAAAGTCCATGCAAGAGACCTTTGTCCAGCAGTGAACGTCTATCGGATGATGAAGAAGAAGGAGAAGATTTTCACGTTTGCGTGGATTTAGGTTTTAACGTTTACATACTCCTAGTGCGAAGGTTGGGGAGGCCGTTCCGGACGATAATGCATTTTTTTCTTAAATTAAGTAGTAAGTAGAGTTACCTAATTAGTGGATCAGAAAGCCAATAAAATCCTTACTTCCTTACTTATCCTTACTATGTATAATATTATAAATGCGAGAGGTGTTGGTTTGTTGGTTGTCCTTCAATCACGCCGCAACAGAGCAACGTGATTATTTGCATGGGTATAGTTAAGGACCGGGAGAGTGACATAGGGTACTTTTTACCTACCCAGAAAATCAAAGAGGGGACTTTTTTTAAAAGTTTAGCAGGATTTTAAAAACTAAATCCACGCGGACGAAGTCGCGGGCGTCAACTAGTCACCTTTAATAACGGAATGTAATTCAATGTAATGAATGAATATTAAATCAAAATACGTTACAATTGTAACGTGTAATTACAAAGCCGTTTTGGTACAATTGAATTTCAGCTTTGGAATAACAATTTATACACACCGTGGAAGACCTGCACACATTTCGCTGATGAGGTTTACACAGGCTAGGACTGCATAGGTCAATCGCGAATATTGCTTAAACATAATAGGTATAATACAATATTCAATATTTAAAATATCGCTTTCTCTATACTCTTGTACCAACACATAATCGCATTCAGATCGGAGCTACAACTCCTGATTTTTTTATTGCCCTCTTAACCCACTTAAAGGGAGGTCCTGGGATACTTACAAGTATGTCGGAACTTATTTTATTGAAAGGTTTTTCTGTGGGCGGATCGTGGGCTGGAAAGTTACTTGAAGCTTTAAAATTATTTTTCTTTTGCTATATTGTTTTCATTTTATTTTTTATAGAATATTTAGAACTTTTTATTTATTTTTATTATTTTATACATACAAACAGTGTTAAATATAATAATAGAATTAGTGGACAAAGGTAAACCTTATCTTTAAGTAGAGATTTCTTCCAGCTTCCTTTGAAAGCTATGCTAAGATGTTTTACTATGCTATTGACTATTAAATCGGTATCAAATCACTAAGGTAATGAAAAGATCCTTAGGAGAAGAGGGATCCAGAGATGCTGAAATCTCATCGCGATGAAGATGTGGCAACCGACGGGGCCACATCTTTATCTTTATCGAGCTAAAGATAGCTCAATAAACTAGGTAGTGCCATCTACGTGGACAAACAATCTTAAGCTCCATTGGACACAAGCCGTACAAGATTGTGTTCTGTGGCGATAAAAAACATTCCAAAATAAAAGCCGGTCAAGTGCGAGTCGGACTCGCGCACCGAGGGTTCCATACTCCAAAAGTAAAAGTAAAATGATAATATTATATTAATTTGCTTATTTATCGTTAACTTTGTTTGTAGAGGTTTATTGTTAATATAAAAAAACTATGCTAGTTAGAGCGTTGGTTTTATTTTTCCTGTAAAATATACATAAACCTCTATTGACCATAATTATTTCAGATTTTTCGATTGGTAAACTTCGGAGATAAGGGGGGGGAACGGTATTTTTTTCGACATTTTGGCCGATTAATCAGAAACTATTCGACCGAGCGAAGCGAAGGTCTTTGAGTCTACTTGAGTGAATTTGCACTTGTCCGTCCGTCCGTCCGTCCGTCCGTCCGTCCGTCCGTCCGTCCGTCTGTCAGAGCCTTATAACTTCTGAATTACTGAACGTAATTACTTCAATTTTAGATATAATATGTAAACCGATGGCCTCCAGCCGAAAATGGCTTAAAAAGTTATAAAAATCTTTATTTCAGGGGGGCTCTCATAGAAGCGAATGCGAAGAAAAAAAAAATTTTTTGCGTTTCATAAAGTTACAGTACCTTATTTTAAAGATAATTTGGAACAGAGTACAAAAGTATTTTTTTTTAATTTTTTTCCTAAAATTGACGAAATGGGGGGCTTTCAAAGTGGAGATTATATTTGACCTCACAACGGAATAACCATTGAAAGCTGGGGCTTGAAAGTTTTATAATTTTAGCGTAATATCATGTACTTGAACAACAAATACTAAAATTAGATAAATGTAATAAGGAAACTAAATTAATTAACTTTTAATGAGCAGCTTGTTGCGAGGGTCGTCTTCGTTGGCCGTGGCCAGCGGAGGGTGCGGGCTTCGAGGCGTGGCCTCATTACCCGGGCGGGTCGCGGGGAAGAACACTTCCCCGGTGGTGAGTTTTCAGCCGTCTTGGCAATCCACGACGGCTGAGGCTCCTATTCAACTTGAGTAGGGGCCTTGTGGCTCAATGTCAGTCCAGTGGCTCCGCTCGCTGGCGGGCAGGGTAGCCGCGAGCGGAGCGGTGTCGGGTCCAGAGGGTGGGCCCGCGCTACGGGCGATAAGGTCGCTGCCGTGCGCGGGACCGGTGTCGGTCCGGGGGCCCCGCGTCGCAGGCGGGCAAGTCGCCGCCGCGAGCGGAGCGGTGTCGTGTTCGGTGTGGGGCCCCGCGCTACTGACGAAAGGGTCGTCATCGAGCGCGGGGCCAGTGTATCGCCAGGGGCCCCGCGTCGCTGGCGGGCAGATAGCCGCCGCGAGCGGGGCGGTGTCAAGTCCGGTGGAGTGCTCCGCGCTACGGGCGATGGTGTCGCCACCGTGCGCGGAGCTGAGGTCAAATCCGGTGGATCTCGCGTCGTCGTCGCTGTGGCCGCCTGCGTGCCTCCTCGGTGGTGGCGATCGCAGGAGCTCACGAGGTAGAGGACGCCCGGTCGGTGGTCGGCTGGCTAGCGGTGCGATGCCGTGGAGGTGTTCGTACGGTCCGTTGTCGGCGCTGGCGAACATGCGCCGCGCCAGTGTACGGACGTACTCCTCCACGGTGGGCGTCTTGAGGTCGCGATGGATCACATCGTTCCTCACGTACCTCGGAGCTCCAACGATCAGGCGGAGGCACTTGTTCTGTTGGACCTGTAGGCGGCGTGCCTGGTACGCTGAGCAGTACGCATACCAGGCTGGGGCCGCGTACGTCAGTCTGGAGCGGACATAGGCTCCATAGATGAGGAGCTTGGTCTTCGGTGATAGACTCGAGGTGAAGACTTGGTACAGCATCGACAGTGCCGCCTTAGCCTGACTCACCACGTGGTTGACCATGGAATCAGGTTCAGGCTGAGGTCGATGCGGCACCCCAAGTAGCACACCGAAGTTTGCCACTCTATGTCCTGCCCTCGGAAGCGGAGCTGACGTAATGGCTTCCGGATGCCGAACAGGATCGCGGCCGTCTTCCCCACGTTGACGGCCATCCTCCACTTGTCCAGCCACTCCGGAAGCAGGTCCAACATGCGCTGCATCTTGTTGCAGGCGGCGGCTTGGTGGAACGACGACGCGAGATACGCGCTGTCGTCGGCGTAGAGCGACAACAGCACGTCTTCCTCCCCCTCGCGCAGGTGTCCGGCGAGGGTAGGGATGTCGTTGGTGTACAACGCGTACAGGCACGGGGAGAGGCAGCTGCCTTGGGGCACTCCCGCACGGATGGGGCGCGGCTGGGAGTCCGCGCCCTCCACGGAGACGTGGAAGGACCGCCCGTCCAGGAAAGAGGCCACCAGCCGCACAATCGCGGGTGGCAGGTCGGTGGTGAGGAGCTTTGCCAGCAGACCGGTGTGCCACACACGGTCGAAGGCCTTCTCGATGTCGAGAAAGACCCCGACGGTGCAGTAGCCCTTGTTCGTCTTGCTGGCGATGTGGTGAAGTCCTCTCGCCAGCTGGAGCGTCGTTGAGTGGTTACTGCGAAAGCCGAACTGCTCATCCCGTAAACGGACGTACGGGGTGAGCCTTCGCAGCAACAGACGCTCGAACAGCTTGGCGATGTGCGGCAGTAGGGTGATCGGGCGGTAGCTCCCTGGTAGACGGCGGTCCTTGCCCGGTTTGGGGATGGTGATCACCTTCCCCCTCTTCCAGGTCTCCGGGAAGTGTGCGGTGCGGAGAATGCCATTGAAGAGCCTCGCTAGCGCTACGAGGGCTCTTCTTGGCAGCTGCTGAAGTGCGGCGATCGGAATTCCGTCGTAGCCTGCCGCCTTCCGTTTGGGGAGACGGATGACGGCTTTCCTCAGCTCAGACGGGGAGATGAACTCGTCTCCCCGGAGCGGAGGAGTCTGGGCCGACAGGAATTCCCGCACTTGATGGTCGAGGACTGAGTGGTGCCTGTGCGCGTTGTCGTTGGCCGGTGGGTTGGGGGTGAATTGCTTCTCCATATACTCCGCCATGATCTCAGCTCGGTCATGCGCGGTGTATCTTCGCCTACCCTGGTTGTCTAGTAGCGGGTAGACGGGTGAGTCAGATCCGGTGAGTGTCTTGCACAGGTGGTACAGCGATGTTTCTGACTCGGCTGCCGCGTCGATGGTCTTCTCCCAGTCATCATCTTCGCGGGCGCCGAGTGCTAGCCTCACTTCCTGTGCAAGACGGTTGAGGTCACGCTTGACCGTCGGACAGCGAGTGCGCGCCCATAGTTTGCGCAGGGCGCGCTTCCTTCTCAGCATGTCGCGGAGCGAGCTCGAAAGCAGGTCACGTCGACCAGTGGGGGGCATGGTCGTGGTGGCCTCCTGTTTGGCCGTCTGGATGGCCGCCATGATGGTGTTGGTGGCCCGGTCAACGTCCACTGGGGTCGAGATGGGACCTGCGAGCTCAAGCTCCGACAGCGCGACGGCGAACTTCTCCCAATTGGTCTTGGCTCTGGGAGGACGCGGTATGGTGAAGTCGCGCTGGAGGTTAAGCGTGACTAGTATTGGCAGGTGTTCAGTGTCGAGGTCATAGAGTGGCTCGACACTGATGGGGTGGTCAATCCGGTGATGCAGCACGATGTCCAGGACGTCCGGGTGGTAGTGGGGGTTTGACGGTATATTGGTCGGTGCTCCTGGACCCAATATACCGTACTGGTGGCGCTCGCTGTCCTCGAGTAAGGCCCTTCCGGCCGGGGTGATGACGCGCGAGCCCCAGGCTTGGTGCTTCGCGTTAAGATCACCCACGACTAGTGTGGGGGCATGCGACTCGAGGAGTGTGTGGACGTCGGTGCTGCAGAAAGTCGTGGCAGGTGGTCGGTAGGCGGCATACAGGAGGAGCTCCTCCTCACCGGCGTGAACACGCACTCCCTGCGTACGCAGGGATGTGTATGGTGCGTGTTTAACTTCCTCGTGTACGATGTCCCTCCGCACCAGGGCCGCCGTTCCTCTGAAGGCTAGGCCCCGGGGAAAGACTTCGTCGCGCCGGTACACGAAGAAGTTCGGGATACGGAGCTCGACGTGTTCCGCGAGCTTGGTCTCGCCCAGGAGGATGACGTGGACATCCTGCGACTGGGCGAGTGTTGTGAGCTCGCGGATGTGGCCTCTGATGCCGCCCGGGTTCCAGTACAGGACCCTCAGCAGGACGGGAGTCGCGCTAAGACCGCCATCCCTGCTGCGATCGCCTGTACTGCGCCCTGTCCCTGTAGGTATGTTGTCAGCCCGGTCGTGATTGCCTCTAACACAACCCGGACTATGGCCATGATGTCCGGGCTGTGTCTCGCTTCCCCCTGTTGAGGTGCGGGGGGAGGCGGTTGGGAGGTGTGTTGCTCGGCAGGTGGGGCTGCGCGCCGGGCAGTGCGCGGCGCGGCGCGCGGTGCAGCGCGTGATGGTGCAGATTGTTGCTGCTCGCGCGCTTGCTGCTGCACGCGAGCTTGCGCCTGCGCCCTCTCAGGAGCAATCCGCTGCGAGCGGCGAGTTTGCTCCCGAGAAGCGGCAGGCGTCGGCGAGTGTGGTCGGGCTGTAGCGGCGGGGGCGGTCGGGGCCGATTGGGTCGGCGCCGATTGGGTCGGCGCCGACTGAGTCGGCACAGGTTGAGTCGGCGCAGGTGCCTGGGATTGCACCTGCGCGGCCTGTTGTGTGGGCGCCTGCCTCGCTTGCCTCGGCTGAGGCGTGGAGGCGGCGGCTGGCTCGTTGCGAGCGGGGCGGCGGCCGCGGTTGCGCGGTCTGCGCCTACCGCGCAGCGCCTGTCCCCGCTCGGTGGGCGGGTTGGCCGCCGCTGGGAGCGTGGTAGTAGGGCCCCCAGCGGCGTTCGGTGGAGCGGTTCTCGTGGTCGATGGGGGGCGAGGGGCGCGCGGCGCGGCGGTCGCCTGCGCGCCTTCTGCGGGGGCCGACGCAGCGGTCGCTGCGGGCCTGCGTTGCGATTGCGGGCGGGGGCGGCCGGGTGCCTGAGACGGGGGCGGAGGCAAGGCGATGCTTCTCTTCCGCGCCTCTCGCTTATATTGCGAGCATCGGCGGTCATTCGCGGCATGGCTTTGCCCGCAGTTCGCGCAGGTGGGCGTAACGTCGCGCGGGTGCGGGCAGTCTGCGACCGGATGGGCTCCTGCACACCGGATACAGCGGAAGGGCCGGTGGCAGTTGACGGAGGAGTGCCCGTACGCCTGGCACCGGTGGCACTGGGGCGGCTTGGTCCCTCCGCGCCAGGCCTCCACGGTGACCGCGGGCATGCAGAGAAGCTCCGTCACTGCGTACAGCTGACGGAGCTCTTCGGCGGTCATGTGCGCCAGCTGCACAAAGTAGGTGCAGCCGTGCTTGCCGGCTTTTGGCGGGATTGACCGCGCGTTCCGCCGGGAAGCCGATGTCGCGCAGGGCGGCGACCACCTCCTCAGGCGGTGTGTCGAGCGGCAGTCCTCGCACCGCTATTTTGGCTGGGCGTTCGGTCGCCGGGCTGTAGCAGTACCATGAGATGGTACTGTCTTGACGCGCCGCCTGGGTCAGGTAGCGCTGTACAGCCCGGAATTCATCGGCAGATTGAGGGAGGAATCGGACTCCTCTGTCCAGTGGTCTGGCGTTTGGCGCGAATCCCCGCTCGCGCCGGATGGCCTGGAAGTGCCTCGTCCAGTTGGGGAGGCACTCGACCACTAGCGGCGGGTATTCGGACCGCGGCGGCTGGGCGGCCGCAGGCGCAGCAGGCGGGGCCGCACGGCCCGCTTGCTGGGTCGAGCGTTGTTCGGCGGGCGGTGGGCTGCGGCGTGGCGCGGACGGCGCCGCGGCTGTCGCAGCGTAGGAAGTGCTCGGCAGAGGTGAGTGCGGCCGAGTCAAGTCCATAGGGACGGGCGAAGCTAGGCCCGCATAGCTGGGCGAGTCCTTCGGCCAGCTTGCGGACCCCGCTTGAGAGGTCGATGCAGTTGGTTGACTGGATGGGACGGTGATATGTGCCGTCGCATCCATCGTCGGCGAGCGCGCGACAGGGACGGCGATATGTGCCGTCGCGTCGGTGGTAGGTGGGCGCGCGACAGGGACGGCATGACTTGCCGTCTCACCTGCGGGCGCGGGGGCGGAGAGCGGGGGGCGCACCTCCGGCTGCGGTGAGGGGGTGATCCGCGGGGGCGGGGGAGCACCTCTCGAGCGCGGGGGCGAGCCGCTGGGCTGGGTGACCGCGGCGACTCGTCTGAGGAGTGGTACGGCAGCAGGGCGAAGTGGGAAGACAGCTTCGTCCGCTTGTCGTCTTGGCCGTCAGTGTTCCCCGAGGAGGACGAGCTCGGGCGCGCGCGCTTGGCCAACTCACCTACCGGAGCCAATGTTCCGGCTGTGGTGATCGGTTGAGTCGCAGCGTCATCTTCACTGTCCTCGCTGGAGGACGAGGACGGCGGGTCGGACAGGCGCGATGGGGGCGCCGTCATCATTGGCGTTGGGCGTCTTTCCGTGGAGAGGGGCGTGACCGATTGGTCAAAGATATTCCGGCGCACGATTGCACGCGGAATACCCTTTCTGCCGCGTCCCGCACGTTGCGGTCGAGGCGGTTCGTCGGCCATTATTGCATTGAGTCGCAATAATCGTGATGGAGCGGTGGATGCACACAACACTGCGTCCCTTGCAGGGAGACCAAGCGCAATCGCGTGCTACCCAGCCAGGCGAGACCCCTAAGGGAGACCCAGCTTAGGCGCCCGCGTACACGCTCAGTCGACCCCGCTCGGTATGAGGTTTGACGGTTAGTGTTGGCAATCCGACGGCTTTTTATTATTAAAAAGCGCGGGATTTTAGGCCGCGCAGTTTTCGCGGGCGGGGCGCAGGGGCGCCGACGCGGGTCGAACCCGGCCGCTTCCTCAAGCCGCACGAGTGCGGCGAGTACCACTGGCACCGGGGAACGCGACGGGCGGCGGAAGACGCGAGCCGCGAGCACTGCGGGATGTATCGCAATTCAATCGCTCGACGAGGGCTCGACGAGACGGTCTCGGAGCACACTCGGAGCGAACAACACAAAAGCAAACTGCACAGCTTGGCAGCGAATTGCGATATGAGCAGCAACAACAGAACTTCACAATGATGTCAATAGATGGCGCTCTCATCTCATATAGCAAATGCAGCTATATGTAACATATTATTCAATTAAAATTATTATTTAGTCATTTAGCAAACATCAATAAAACTTCACGTTGCAGTTTGTTTTTACATGTTTTCTGATCGTGTCGATAGTTGACGCTGTGTACAAGTAATTTAATTTGAATGTTCCAAAAAACTATACCTAAGTTTGATTGAGGCCTTGAGGATTTCACTATAACAGTTCCCTAACCTTTACGGGCTACCTATGTTAAGTTAGTTGACACTTTTTTTTTTTTTTTTTTTTTTTTTTTTTTTTTTTATTCGAAGACAAGCTAGTCCTTGACTGCGATCTCACCTGATGGTAAGTGACGATGCAGTCTAAGATGGTAGCGGGCTAACTTGGAAGGGATATGGCAGTGAACATTCAACCCATACCCCTAATTGGTTTCTACACGCCATCGTGCCGGAACGCTAAATCGCTTGGCGGCACGTCTTTGACGGTAGGGTGATAACTAGCCACGGCCAAAGCCTCCCACCAGACCAGACCAGAGACAATTCAGAAATTATAAATTCCCAAATTGACCCCGCCGGGAATCGAACCCGAGACCTCCCAGTTATAAGACAACAGCGCTCACCACTGAGCCAGGGAGGTCGTCAAAACTCTCTGTCAACTTTGTTATTACGAACCTCTACGGGACAACTAAAGGTGAAAATGACATTGGGATGTTAGGATTGTATTTAGGGGCTACCTACGTAAAGAGACTTCTACAAAGGGGATGATTTAGGTATGGTTGGTGAAAACGGGCATAATAATAATGTCAATTTTGATCGTCATGTATCTATTGAATGAATAAGTAATTATGGGAAACCGTTACCGCGAGGTCTCAGTTCGGGGCGAACAACTAGTATATCTAGAAATAAATAAAAAACTGTTTTAGAATGCACAAGTAAAGGCCTTTCATATGATACCCCACTCGGTATAATTATCTTACTTTGAAATTTCAAACCCCTGATTTTCCCCCTTTTTTAATTAAACTAAAATAATTTTCGCGTTCATTTTATTTTTCCTGTAAAATATACATAATCTTCTATTGACAATAATTATTTCAAATTTTTCGATTGGTAAACTTCGGAGATAAGGGGGGAACGGTATTTTTTTCGACATTTTGGCCGATTACTCAAAAACTATTATGTATAGAAATAAATAAATAAATGGTTTTAGAATGCACAAGTTAAGGCCTTTCATATGATACCCCACTCGATATAGTTATTTTACTTTGAAATTTCAACCCCCTGATTTTCCCCCTTTTTTTATTAAAACTAAAAATAATTTTCGATTTTTCTTTATTCCAATGATTTCGGGCCACTTTTATACACAACTATGCCAAATTTCATGTCGATAGCTTTAATAGTTACTGAAATAATCGACTGTGACAGACGGACGGACAGACGGACGGAGAAAGTCTCACCATAAGGGTTCCATTTTTACCATTTTGGTATGGAACCCTAATTATTTATTTCACGTAGGCCAACCTGTGGCTCTTATGACACGTCATGACTATACCACCGGTTCGGAAAGCAGTTGCTCTTTTCAAAATAATAATTTTAAAATATTATTATTTAGCTTCATGTAACTATTACATTGTAATATATAAGTTTTTTATACTATCTTGTGGGCAGCCGGGTGCCAAGGAAACTAGTTACCCATGCAACTTTGTTAGAATAGAATAGAATATAATATTTCCACAATGAGGGAAAGTTCCAAAAAAGCGTGGGTACTACAATTCAATTCATGTTAAGACGGTCATATAGAAAGTAGCCCCATTCTCGCCGTTGGCACCCGTTCACGAGCATGACGCATGACGCATGATCCTTGCAGAAGCGCGTCCAGCAGTGAACGTCCATCGGTTGATACAACGGCGACATCCTAAGGTTTGTGCTAGGAGCAGACACGACAAAATCGCAACAGGCTGGAGGCTCGAACCAAAGACCTTTTAGATTTCATAATGCCATTTAGCCATCGTATTGAGGCTTTTCATTCAATATAATTTATATTTATAATAAATATCTTAATGCAAGATAGTTTTCGACATAATAAGTTTGATGGAAAGCAATGATGAGGACAAAGTTATAACAATTATTTTGTTCAGTTTAATTTTGATAAAATGGAAAATGTCTCAAAAATAGTTGAAGCGCGGAAGTATTTCAATCCTAAAAGTTCCTTTAACTAAAAGAATTCAGCAAAAAAAGAACTTATTATCCACCGAGATAACTTTCGTAATTTCGCTTAACCAAGTGTGAAAACTCCAAAAACCTCATTAATTTCAAAAGCTTAATTTAGTTAAAATTCCGATTTTAATGACTATCTTGCTAAAATCCGGTTAAACATCCAAAATATTCTGATAAAATATACCAAAGCTACAGTATGTAGTTGTATTGCCGTTTATTATGGAGTTAGATTACTAAAAAATCCCGTGGGAACTTTTTGTTTTAGCAAAAAATGTAAAAAGAATAGATCTATACACTGTTGTGTCAGAAGTTAACAGCAACCTTTTTAAAGCATTTTTATGGTACTTTTAATTAACACACAGACATGACGGTTTTTAGGGTTCCGTAGTAAACAAGGAACCCGTTTCATTCCCGTTTTCAGTTTCGCCATGTCCGTCCGTCTGTGTGTCTGTCTGTCCGCGGTTTAGCTCAGAGACTATTGGTACTAGAAATCTGAAATTTGACAAGGGTATAAATATCAATCACTTCGACAAAGTGGTGAAATAAAATTGTGAAAAATAAATTTTTTTAGGGTACCTCCCCTACATGTAAAGTGGGGATGTTTTTTTTTCTCGTCTATCCCATAGCGTGGGGTGTCGTTGAATAGGTCTTTTAAAAATATTGTGGGTTTGGGAACACCATTTTTCAATTCAGGGATCCGTTTGGGAAATATGATATTTTAAAGTGCTAAATTTTATTAGAGTCAAGTGTGTGTGTCCCCCCCCCCCTCTGCCAGCTAAATGGTTGTATAAAGGGTACAAGAAAAAATTCACAGCAGTAGTATATATGTATAATGAATTTTAAAGGAAAACTATCACGGCTAAGTAGGATTCATTAGTTAAGGAGTTATATCTGTTTTATCTAAATTAGGTATTGCACGTAGTGTAAGTTGCATATTTTGTAGTATATTATAGTATTTAAACCATGGATCTCAAAATATATTCAATATTCATAAATAAAATAAAAGCACTATCCTAGGTCAGCAGTATTTGAGACTTAACTACGGAACCCTACACTGCGCGTGGCCCGACACGCACTTGGCGGTTTTTTAATTCAAAATCGTAATAATAACATTAATAAAAAATAT
This sequence comes from Oeneis ivallda, assembly GCA_029955525.1. Classification (NCBI taxonomy): domain Eukaryota; kingdom Metazoa; phylum Arthropoda; class Insecta; order Lepidoptera; family Nymphalidae; genus Oeneis; species Oeneis ivallda. The sequence goes on from JARPMR010000006.1 coordinate 23,670,896, forward strand.
ATAAACATTAACTATTTATTCATTACATACCGTTTCTGATTCAAACTTAAAAAACCTATCAGAGCAGTGTGGAATTGCTTTTAATATAAATAATAATTACCTAATTGTTTATCATCTCATAATCAATTTCATATCGCAGCGAATTGAGGTTTAAGACCCAAAAATCAAAGATTGCCTAAATCCTAAATATACTGGGAGCGGTTTTTGTGGTCTATATTTTTTTTAAAGTTACTTTTCAACGCAACTCTTTAGTCAATAAACTCTGTTAGTCTGGAAGTCGTCATGTGGATTCGAAAATTTTGTATTGGAATTGATAGAGTTAAACATAGTTCATACTTATACTTTTATAATAAGCTCGGTATGCGTTAATTTGAAAAGCCGAAAAAAAATTTTTTTTTTTCAAAAATTCAAAAATGTTTTACCGTCATCGCGGTTGTTGATTTTTTGTAGTGCATTCGATAGAAAATTTCTTACTCTTTCAGGAAAAATTATGCAACCCACTTTTTTCCATCGCCCCTATCATATACCTTAAGTAGGTATGAGGGGACTTTCAGAATATTGTATTAAATGAATATTATATTTCCGGAATCAGCTAAAAGTAATTAGTTCGGATCATTTTCAATCAATCCGAATCTAAAGCAAATTAATCAACAAGCTTTCCGAAGAGTTTTCGAATAAAATAAAGATGAATGGACTGACTCAGATATTGGATTTGGGCTTAATTTATTCTATTACTAGCTTTTACTTGCGACTTTGTCCACGTGGAATTAGTTTTTTAAAAAACCCGCGTGAATTCACTGTCTACCCGGCAAATAACTCTATTACTAAGTCATTGGTTATGCCTCTCACATACTGAAATTTGAATTTCATAGTTAGACCCAATTTCACCAAACTTTCTAAATCACGAGAATAACAGTACTATACAAACTATTTAAATTCTCTCCATATTTATTCGTGACAAAAGTCACAAAAGGAACGAAAAAATCTCTGACAGCAATATCGCTGTGAAACCTTCAAAGAAAAATTGGTCACACTGGTCACGCCAAAATAAATGCTATGTGCTTTATTTTAAGTACTGTATTTCTTTGAAGTTTAATAAATCTAAAATCGGTTACGTGTTTTGTGGCTGTCAAGTGAGGTGTCAATCTACTTATTACGTCTATGACAATAGTGATTTAAAACAAAATATTTTATTCTTGGAATAACAGCTTATTTACACTCGAGTAGGACTTTTTCCATGTTGGTGAAATTGGGCCTATTGTAAGTATGCAGGAGTATTGAAATTATCCTTTCAAGATAACCGATTGATACAAACAAATCTTCGAGTACATGTCACTTTGAAACCTCGTAATATTGTTATGGAAATCTGACAAAACCACAGGCACAGATATTAGTTTCTATAGTATACCTACGAAATGTCACTGAGTTCGATTGGTTAATTCAAATAAGGGTCAAACTTAGTTTCTATGGGGCTCGAGAACTATCGAAGGTGACTTCTCTTAACAAAGCAGTAGGTAAGTTTGGACATCCATATTATCAATTATTCGGAAGTCCCCGTATAGGATACGGATGAATGACCTACTGGGCTACCTCACACAATCAACCACCAACAGTTCAAGGCTCAATCCCTCAAAAAAATTAAGAGTAGGTACGTCTAACAATTCCCTAAGAGTAACCAGCCCATGCAAAATTAAATAATTACGCACAAACAGAAAGTTCATTTTCAGTATCAACTCACCGCAGCCTCTTCCTTTGAAGGGGAGAAGGAACTCGCATAAGCAAAGCTCTCATCTGCAAAGTCAGCAGACCACTGGGTCAAACAATGGGTATATCGTTTGATATGAAGGTGTCATGAAAGAGTTCGTAAAGATCTGTTGATCTACTAGTATTTTCTCTCTCAACTAAAATAGCCTCAAGGGTTAAAAGACAGTTTGTGATACAAAATGTCGCATATTAACGTTCTTCCTTTTCATTATTATCGGTCGGAATACCTTTAAACGATTACTTTTTATGCAAATTAAAAAATATGATTGTCTTTTTGTGCGACAGTATGCCAGATGGCTTCGCAGTGATAAACTAATATATTGCCAGAGGATAAATTCAAGTATAGGTATTTTCTTCAGTGTGAAAAGAGCCATGAATGAAATCAGTCAAAGGTGGGCTGAAAATGACACGACTTTTAATAGCGAGCCCTATGTCAACTCTAATGTTCAATATCAACGCAGTGGCAAGATTGAATTTAATTATTCAGCTGTCTGTCAATCGTATACCTCTTGTTTTAAATTAACCCGCTAACAGAAGTCTTGATTAGACTACAATGTAATGTTCTTGATAGCTGAAGTTACTACGTTGCGTTTTATTCTTGGTACCATCAATTGTGCAATTTTTCGTGACGCTTTAGATGCTGCTACAAACACTTCAAAGCGTATTAATGGACTAAAATAAATTTAGCTTAGCTCACGTATCATCCAGTATTCATGCTCATCCAGTATTTCTATTAGTATTTCCTCATATGGAAGAGATCGCTTCTTAGCGATAAGGCCGCCTATTGTATAGCTTCTTTCTTTAATAATAATAAATAATAATAATAATAAAATCATAATAAACTAAAATCATTTTATTGCAGGTCAGGGACCCATATAAAAACTGGTTAAATACAATGTTAAAAGTAAAGTAAATAAAAATTGAAAATTAAAGAGAAATTACATACGTAAATTAAAATTAATAATAATAAAAAAAATTAAAAATGAAGTTATTTTACGTTAGGGGTCTGGTGTACTCTAAGCCAGTGCTTGTAAAACATGTTGTCAGGGGATACCTGAGCGATGACTTTTATCAGTTTATTATTAGAACTGCGGACGGTTTCCCAGAAACCCAAAATTAAATTAAATAAAAGTAGGCTCAGGACCGCTCAGCGTGCGATGGAAAGAGCTATGCTCGGAGTATCCCTGCGGGATCGAATCAGAAATGAGGAGATCCGTAGGAGAACCAGAGTCACCGACATAGCTCAGCGAGTCGCGATACTGAAGTGGAAATGGGCGGGGCACATAGTTCGAAGAGCTGATGGTCGTTGGGGTCCCAAGGTGCTGGAGTGACGGCCCCGCACCGGGAAGCGCAGTGTTGGCAGACCCCCCACCAGGTGGACCGACGACATCAAGCGAGTCGCAGGGAGCCGCTGGATTCAGGCGGCGCAAGACCGAGGCCTGTGGAAGTCCATGCAAGAGACCTTTGTCCAGCAGTGGACGTCTATCGGTTGATAAAGAAGAAGAAGAAGAAGTCAGGGACACCAGCGTCGGCGAACATGCCCGACGCGCTGCAATTGAGGGTTGGCATTGGCATCTATCTATCTTCTTATCTTATCTTATCTTATTATATATATAATTAAAAATGAATGTTGGTAAGCGCATAACTCAAGAATAGATGGTCCAATTCGGTTAATTTATTTTTTTGTATGTTCCTCAAGTTCCACGGAAGGTTTTAATACAAAAAAAAAAAAACAAAAAACTAAATTCACGCGGGCGAAGTCGCGGGCATCAGCTAGTTTTTAATAAAACACGAAGGGCATCGTTATACTGTACCCTAAGGATGTTAAAGGATCTTTTGGTGTATTTGATCCATAATTGTGATGTATAACGGCATTTCTAACCAGTGGTAGACTCATCGACGATTCAAAAGCACTTGTAAAAAAATTTATTTGAATTAAAAAATAAAATTCTATTCTATTCTATTCTATTCTATAGAAACTCATACAATAAGCTTTAAACAACGTAACTTTAACATCCTCAGAGCACCGTGTAAACCGACGAGCGAGCATGTTACACCGTATTGCCAGTGACCTACGCTGTCGTTCTATATCAAAATCGTCGCTCAGGCTTCCCGTCAACATGTGTCCAAGATACCTGAACTGCCGCACAACCCGAACTGGTGTTCCGTCTAATAAAACTTTAATGTATGTTTTTATAATGTTCTATTGTTTTGTATCGATTGGTGTGAAATGAGTATTTTCATTTTCATTTCATTAGCATTCTGCCATCCTTTTTGGTTCTTATACTAACTTACTTACCTAGGTACGAGCTGTCAGCAGGGACGTAACCTAGAGCAAAGTGGGCCATGGCCTGGGATGGCTTCTCTTCACCTTATCCCTTCGGACACCTCTCATACTACTAACTGTTACTTATTTTTATATTAGGTATCGACTAAAGATGCTTTTCGACTTGACTTTCCTAAAGTTACTGAAAAAGTTTACTTAAGCAGTTTGGTATAAGTGGACCTAAAAGACAAACAGCTGACGTAAGTATTTTAAGGGAAAAGAGGCTTAAGCTTAGTAGTGTCAATTACATTAACGACACACAAAGTAAATTAAACGTCGCTGTGATGTGTGACAACTAATTACCGATGGAAATGCGGAAGGCAATTATTTTTGACCCTAATTCTATCTCTAGCGCCGACCTCGGCCTGAATCAGGAACAAGGTTATTTACTAATCCTGAAGGATGCAGGCCTTTATTCAGGCACCATGATATCAGAAAAGTGAAAATTAAAAATTTAAAACACCCAGTTTTCTGCTCCATCATCAGATCCTCCTCTTCGATCCTCGATCCTCGATCATCATTTATATAACACCTACTCATTGAGACCATTCTAATGAGCTCAAACACACTATCTGCTGTAAATTGATGAGGAGTTGGGTAACCCGCAGACTATTTAATGCTGCAGCATCAGCTCAAGGTTACCATGCCTTGGAAATAATCCGAAGTAACAGCACACCAAATTTCAAATCAATCGCACCAGTGAAAGCTTTTAAGACCCTCAAGTAGGAAATGAGCTGATGGTCTTCAAACGCCTGAGATCTTCATAAATTATAGCCAAGATACACCTCGATTACATTAGCTTTCATACAGAAAAAAAGTATAAAAATCGGTCCATTGGGGAGATTGCAACGAGGGCACTTATAGACTCATACACAGATGCACAGAAACCCTTTTTTTGCGTCGGGGGTTAAAAATAGAACACAATGAATAAATCAATGCTGGGCACAGGTTTCCTCTCAAAATGAAATGGCTCTTAGAATGAAAATCTCGACTAGTTGAGGAAGGCTGAAGACCAGTCACGATGATGTAAATGAAGTTGTATGTCCAGCCATGGGCATGCACAGGCCAATGTGATGACAATAATGCGGTGATAAGCCTTCATACAATTCCTAAACTTCTATGAGGACACGTGATGTTTGTTTCAGGCTAAATGCATTATCTCATGAAACATTAACATAACGGATGGCGTTGTGATGTCCTTAGTGTTATCTAATGGACTGTAACTATACGCTTTTACTGGATACTACATTACCATAATAGGGTGCTAACATAATAATATTATGAGCGAAAGCAATGGCCTCTAATATGGGTCCAATTATTATTGTGACAACACACTAACCATACATTTATATTTTGTACGCTATTTTGAACCTTATAGAAGGACTGAATTTAGGAAAAGTAGTTCCTTTGCGATAGGAAAATATAAGGTCATCTTTATAATTATTTCCTCACATAATTATGCACTTTGTTTCACATAGTATCAACCCCCAATAAGTAGATATTATTAAGCTATTGCATAGCTTTTATCGCGGGCTTTGAGCGCGGCGACCGAATCAAGAAATTAAACGTAACGAAAGTAACACCGTCGTTTCAGTTCGGCAGACTTCGGCACCGTGTTTGTGTGCGTGCGACTAGAAAATGCTATGCAATAGCTTTACCGCGGCAGTCCCCGAGTGCCACATGTATTTTTATATTTTACAAGTCCGTATAGATATTAAAATTCCACTTAACATAAATTAATTAAGTTAAGCTGTGACAACTAATAGTAGGCTAAGGCTCGCTTGCAGAGGCGCCGGGTTAGGTTTAACCCAGGAATAAATTTGTAATTTTGACAGAAGCTTTATACGAAATCTGTCAAAGCAGCAGCTAACTTGGGGTTAAAAGGATAACCTGGCGTTTCTGCAAGGGGGCCTTACAGTTTAGCTAGGTTGCAGCTAACTTTAGATAGAGTATCTAATGCATTAAGCATAATATTTATTTTTTAAAAAAATTAAAAATAAGAAGTAAAAATTTGTGTACAGTTTTTAATAAATATAGAGAATAAAACAGCATTCATTTAAAATAATACTTTTATTTTTTGTTTTCAATAATCCAGTTGCTTTTTTTGCACACTTTACCTGAAGAATATGAAGTTGAATGCGCAATGCTCCGCAAATTCGGTTCGGAAAGGGGCCCGCACCTAAAATCACATGATTAGAGCCTATACTGAATTTCGCGTCCCACGAATAAACAACAATTTGGTGTTATTTTTCATGCAAATAACTCTGCAATGCTTTAAAAGCACAACACGCCTGAGTTTTAGGTTTGATGCCGCCGTAATGACATCCTAATGGGCTTTGTATTGTACGTGACATGACTCTTTTATGGATCATTTTAATGTTTTCGGGTTACAATTTTTTATAGAAGCTTGATTATGGCTGTGAGGTAACGTTTTATGGTGAATTGCAATTGGTTTTATCCCAAATAATTATAGCTTAGACCTGGAAGAGGTGCATGCGTGTGTGTCTATGTGTGTTTATGTGTGAGTAAAGTTATTTACAATTTTTCAATTGTTTCTAGTCTGGGAGATTTTGGGCGTCATGTCAATTATCACCTTACCTACCGGTAAAAACGGAGCTGACTAACGATTTAGCATTCTGTTACGATACCATTTTTTAAGGGCCAATTTCACCAACGCAAAATAAATCTTATCCGAGCGTAAATTGGACACTTTGACAGTATTTTCAATACAAAAACTGTCAGAACGCCCAATTAACTTCTCGGATAAACGCATAGAAATCTTAAATAACAATGGATAAACGTCACTCGACGTTGGTGATTCGGCATTTAAACGATTAAAGGTATGAGTTTATTTAAAACTGTCGTATCCCTTTCAGATTGCAAGCAGTGGTAGCCTAGTGGTTAGGACTGTGGTCTTCTGTTTGGGGGGTCGCAGGTTCGATCCCGGGTACGCACCTCTGACTTTTCGGAGTCAAATGCGTTTAAGCAATTAAATATCACTTGCTTCAACGGTGAAGGAAAACATCGCGAGGAAACCTGCACACCTGAGAGTTCTTCATAATGTTCTTGAAGGTGTGTGAACTCCGCCAATTCGCATTGGGCCAGCATGGTGGTGTATGGCCTATAACCCTTCTCTGAGAGGAGACCTGCGCTCAGTAGTGAGCCGTTGATGGTTTGCTAATAATGATGATGATGATGATGATGATGATCCCTATCAGATTACGATGACATTAAGGCCGGGACACTATGGTTACGAATATCCAAAAGCGAACCACCTGGAAACACCTGGAGGAGGCCTACGCGTCACAGGACGCGCTGATTGCGGACTAACTAAAGTGCAAAAATTTAATGTAGGATTAAGGAAATTGGTAAATCAGCAATAAAGGCTTTATTTATTTAACCCTTTCATTTCCATCTTAGTCTGTCTCGTCACTGACTACAAAATGAAAATAAACTATGTTTTCTTTTTTTCCTTACCGGGCTTCATTCTTCAGCAAATTATGGTGCAAGTTCAAATGTTATTTCGTCCCGTTTTCAAGTCCCGCCTTCAAGCTACTTAGTATAAACATTTTCGCTTGCGGCTACAGGTTTAAATAATAGCGGCAATGTAAGCGTATCTCGCTAAACTCGCGCTATTACCCTGTTACATGCAAGTTACAGCACCGCCGAAAATGCACCCACTGTATTAGAGCTTAAACATCTAAGCTTTTCAAGGTAGGTATGAGAGAACAAAGAGAATAAGCTTTGGTGGGACCCAATTATTAGTTTAACTGAAGTGAAACTTTTTCACGGATGCTTGGGATGCGGAACGCGAACGGGCTAAAAGTCAAAAAGTAAATCGTCAAAACTTAAGCTCGATTGTGATAAAACATGTCTAAGAACAACCGTAAAACACATTATAAAAAAAACCGCATCCAAATCGGTTCATCCGTTTAAGAGCTATGGTGTCACAGACAGACAGACACACAGAAGAATAGGCACACAGACATATAGGCACACATAGCGCGGTTACACTTATAAAACCCCTCTTTTTTTTCGTCGGGGGTTAAAAATAGGCATAAATTAACCTGCCACATTTCAACATGGAATCCAATTTAAGTCTTTTTAATAGAGCGAATGGCACATTTATAGCCCTAATAGCGCAACGGTCACGATGCAGACTGAAAAATCTAAAAGTTGACGATTCAAACCCCACATTACAATATATCAACCCATTCCTTTCACAAGCTTTAAGCTTATTTCAAAGGGACAGGAGAATATTGTTCTTTAAAAAAATATCAGATCCTATAATCCAGAATATGGTTTCACAACCCCATGTGATTCTCTGATTCTCTGACTCTCACAATATGATTTTTCATCACAATAAACGAAAATAAATAGCAGTAAACAATGAGTTGTCTTATTGCTAGAGTAGCAATAAAAATGCGAACTTTAATTTCTAAAGAACAAACAGTGTTGCTATGTTTGCAGGAAACTGCCCGTTTTGACGAAGACGAGATGAGACTAGCTAGAGGCTAGATGCATCCATCGTTCGTATAATGTTCATGATGGGAATGTGCTGAAGGCCATAATTTTATTTCAAATTCAAATTCAAATTCAAAATTATTTATTTCACGTAGGCCAACCTGTGACTCTTATGACAAGTCATGACTCTACCACCGGTTCAGAAAGCGGATTCTGCTGAGAAGAGCCGGCAAGAAACTCAGCAGTTGCTCTTTTCAAAATCATTTTACAATATTATTATGAAGCTACACACACTAAACTACATTGTAATAAGTTTTTTAGGGTTCCGTACCCAAAGGGTACCAACGGGACCCTATTACTAAGCCTACGCTGTCCGTCCGTCCGTCTGTCCGTCCGTCCGTCCGTCCGTCCGTCCGTCCGTCTGTCAGCGGGCTGTATCTCGTAAACCGTAATAGATAGACAGATGAAATTTTCACATATTATGTATTTCTATTGCCGCTATAACAACAAATAATAAAAATTAAATTAAATTAAAATATTTCCATGGGTACATGGAAATATTTTTATTTAATTTTTTTAACGGACCCCTAAAAGAGCGAGGCCCGACTCGCACTTGGCCGATTTTATACTATCTTGTGGACAGCTGGATGCCAAGCCGATTTAACCTATGCAACTTTGTTAGAATAAAATAAAAAAATTTAAAATTTTAAAATTTAGTAAATTGCGAGTAAACGTGCTTTTACTGTCTGTTTATAATATCGCTATCTAAATTATTTGATTATTTATGATACAAGAATAAAAGAACTAAGAATGTTTTTGAAAAAACCATGAAATTACGTTGTTGCATTTTTTAGTTGTATCTTACAAATCCTAAATCTATGCGCAAAATATTTAACAGGCATATGAGCTAGTCTGCCGTCGTCAGGTGAAAGTTTCGCGAGGTCGGCGCACAAAAATAATGCATAAGTGTCTTCATGCATCATATTTTGACAGATTATAAAATGCACGACTGATTTTCCTCATGCAGGGTGACTTTTTAGGGTTCCGTAGTAAACAAGGAACCCTTATAGTTTCGCCATATCCGTCCGTCTGTCCGTCCGCGGTTTAGCTCAGAGACTATTGGTACTAGAAATCTGTAATTTGACAAGGGTATAAATATCAATCACGCCGACAAAGTCGTGAAATAAAATTGTGAAAAATAATTTTTTTAGGGTACCTCCCCTACATAAAAAGTGGGGATGAATTTTTTTTTCTCGTCTATCCCATAGTGTGGGGTGTTGTTGAATAGGTCTTTCAAAAATATTGTGGGTGTGGGAACATGATTTTTCAATTCAGGGATCCGTTTGTGAAATATGATATTTTAAAGTGCTAAATTTTATTAGAGTCAAGTGTCCCCCCCCCCTCTGCCAACTAAATGGTTGTATATAGGATACAAGAAAAAATTCACAGCAGTAGTATATATAATGAATTTTAAAGGAAAACTATCACGGCTAAGTAGGGTTCATTAGTTAAGGAGTTATATCTGTTTTTTCTAAGTTATGTATTACACGTAGTGTAAGTTGCATATTTTGTAGAATATTATGGTATTTAAACGATGGAACTCAAAATTTATTCAATATTCATAAATAAAACAAAAGCACTATCCTAGGTCAGCAATAATATTTGAGACTGAACTACGGAACCCTACACTGCGCGTGGCCCGACACGCACTTGGCCGATTTTTCAATTATTGTTTTAGAGATCTCCTGCTCCATAGTCGAACTCAATGGTAGTCACCAACAAAAATATTTAGAATCACATCTTCGTCGAGAAAAGTCCGATCGGTTTGTATCGTTTCGTCGGAAATAGGGACGAAACTAATTTCCTTCCTCACGTCGATGCTTCGTATAAACGTCCAGCTGGGATATATTTGTGTCAGAAATCTTTGGATTCGCTCGACGGATTTTCGTATTACTCTACCTTTGTAGAGTAAGCCTTTGCTTGTGTTTCATAAAATGGCCACCAAAAAATGTATTGTGTATTAAAGTATTGATATACAGTAGATAGATAATATTTATACTCGTATTCTTTCATTTTCAGCTTTCATTTATCAATCACCGGCCCACTAATGGTCACGACTCACGAGTCTCTTCTCAAACAGTCCGAAGTCGCGTCCGAACTCCGAACGCTAACATGGGCACACAGTCAACAAACGCCAGTCGCAGCGATCGAGTTGCGTTTTATAGCATCGGCATTACGCGATTTTTAAACGCTGACCTTCGCTACTTTTAGCATCGGTTCGATCGCTTCTGAGTTGCGAAAACGCGATGCAGTCGAAAAAACGCCGATCGCTGCCGCCAAAAGTAGCCGAATAAAAAGTAAGTAAATAAATAAATCAATCAAAATATTTAAATTCAAATATTTAACAAATATGTAAGTATATGAATTTTATTTATTACTAACTGATGCCCGCGACTTTGTCCGCGTGGATTTAGTTTTTAAAGTCCCTCGGGAACTCCTTGATTTTCCGGGATAAAAAGTAGCCTAGATGTTAACCCGAGTAATAAGCTACCACGGTATAAAATTTTGTAGAAATCTGTGCGGTAGTTTTTACGTGAAAGAAGGACAAACAAACAGACAGACAAACAGACAAAAAAAAAATTTAGCTTCTGTTTTGATATCTGTATCTTGAACACAATTAGAAGCAAAAAGTGTGTGTGTCAGCTCCGACGCACGACTGGAGTTTACTACTTAAAACGTCGTAATGCATTCGCGGCGCCGCTCCGACCCGATCGGTACCCGCTCGGCTTCCCGAAGCGAAAGCGCTTTCGCATTCGACAACTCAAGCGAAAACCAACCTTATTTACTCTACCTTAGGGTAGAAATTTGCATCGTTGTGAAAAACGTAACAAGGGCATTCGACAACGCAAGCGAAAACCAACCTTATTTACTCAACGTTAGGGTAGAAATTTGCATCGTTGTGAAAAACGTAACGAGGTCATTCAAAACAGATTTCACTGCTCAAATTTCCTCATACCGGGCGCCTAAAATCGATTCTAAAGGTGTAAACTCCAATAAACTCCAATAAACTCCAAAAACCCTTTTTTGAATCTATTTCATGTACAAGAATTGGTTCCGTTTCTGTTTTATTATATGTATAGATAAAGAAATATAGTTTAATAACAATAATTACTAATCACATACATGAACACAATGGAAATACACTAACAATACTTACATTAGTGTAAGTGATAAGTAAGTGATTAAATTTTAACTATCTATAGACGTACTTTTAATCAGACGAAGTAATCCGACATTTTCTGAGTTGCCAGTTTTTCGAGAAAATAAATAGTGTGACAAAAGAATCCAGATGAATTACTCACTCAGTACGATGAAGATCAATTGATAATCATATCACTACATATAATAAAACAAAGTCCCCCGCCGCGTCTGTCTGTCTGTCCGCGATAAACTCAAAAACTACCGAACGGATTTTCATGCGGTTTTCACCATTGGATAGGATGATTCATGAGGAAGGTTTTAGTATAATAATTAGTTAAGGTTTTGTGTAAATTAGTTGAAATATGTCGGAAAAATTCAAGCCGCTCTTGGTTGGGAGCTTTCATCGAAAACGCTGCCTAATCCCTTTGAGATATAAAAAAACAATTTATGGTGGTGGTATAGTGGGATAATTCTTTACAGAAAAATCCGCGATGGCATATCTATCTTTGAAGGATAGCTCACTATACCCATTTTAACTTTCTAAATCTAAATCTATTTAAACGGATACTTAAATACATTAGTTACCATGAGCATTTCATGCACATTATGATAATGCTTTACACCATACAATTTAAATGAATATCTTGGGAGTTATCGCAAAATAAAAACGAACGCGCGCCAAAATAAATACGCAGATTTCAAGCGGGACTTGCGACCAGTGACCACCTCCGCGCCGCGTTGACATTGATAAATTATAAGCCGAGCGATACTTCTTTTATAAGCCTACGTACTGTTCAATATGCTGTTCAATGTTCAATATAACTTATGGAACATTTCAAGGAGTTTGCAAAGCATAGGCGTAATATGCTCTACTACCCGTGCGAAGCCGGGGCGGGTCGCTAGTAATCATACTAATCATACTTATATTATAAATGTGAAAGTGTGTTTCTTTGTTGGTTTGTTGGTTTGTCCTTCAATCACGCTGCAGTGGAGCTACGAATCGACATGATTTTTGCATGGATATAGTTGAGGACCTGGAGAGTGACATAGGCTACTTTTTATCCCGAAAAATCAACGAGTTCCCGTGGGATTTATAAAACTAAATCCACGCGGACGAAGTCGCGGGCATCAGCTAATTATAAATGTGAAAGTGTGTTTCTTTGTTGGTTTGTTGGTTTGTAGGGTTGTCCTTCAATCACGCCGCAACAGAGCTACGGATCGACGTGACGTTAAGTGATTACCGCCGCCTATGATTGCATGGGTATAGATGAGGACCTGGAGAGTGACATAGACTTCTTTTTATCCCGAAAAATCAAAAGAGTTCCCGAGGGATTTAAAAAACTAAATCCACGCGGACGAAGTCACGGGCATCAGCTAGTATAATAATAAAAATAAGGACAGGCTCGTTAGCCTAGCTAGTGGTTATACCTAGTTATAGTGACTGATTTCTTGACTATGGGTCATGAATCATCATCATCATCATCATCATCGTTGTCAGTTTACATGGTCATAATAAAAATATGATAACGAATAGATAATAATATATGCTAACTATTTAGTATATGCGCAAGCATGCACATTGAACATCCTTCAAAAAAATTCAAAACTATTTATTTCACGCAGGCCAAACTGTGGTTATTATGACACGTCATGACATACCACCGTCGGAAAGCGGATTCTGCTGAGAAGAGCCGAGAGAAACTCAGCAGTTTCTCTTTTCAAAAATATAATCATTTTACAAAATTATTATGTAGCTATTACATTGTACATAATAAGTTTTTAGGGTTCCGTAGTTAACAAGGAACCCTTATAGTTTCGCCATGTCCGTCCGTCTGTCTGTCTATCTGTCCGCGGTTTAGCTCAGAGACTATTGGTACTAGAAATCTGTAATTTGGCAAGTAAGTATATAAATATCAATTACGCCGACGGAGTGGTGAAATAAAATTGTGTGGTTTAACCATGGAACTCAAAATGTATTCAATATTCATAAATAAAATAAAATCACTATCCTAGGTCAGCAATAATATTTGAGATTATATTAATTTTTAGTGTAGGGTTCCGTAGTTGAAAGCAACTACGGAACCCTACACTGCGCGTGGCCCAACACGCACTTGGCCGGTTTTTAGGGTTCCGTACCCAAAGGGTACCAACGGGACCCTATTACTAAGCCTACGCTGTCCGTCCATCCGTCCGTCCGTCCGTCCGTCTGTCAGCGGGCTGTATCTCGTAAACCGTAATAGATAGACGGATGAAATGTTCACATATTATATATTTCTATTGCCGCTATAACAACAAATAATAAAAATTAAATTAAATTAAAAAAATTAATGAAAATATTTCCATGGGTACATGGAAATATTTTTATTTATTTATTTTTTAACGGAACCCTAAAAGAGCGAGGCTCGACTCTCACTTGGCCGATTATTATTTATACTATCTTGTGGGCAGCTGGATGCCAAGCCGTTTAACCCATGCAACTTTGTTAGAATAGAATAGAATATTTGTGGAAATATTGTGGAATGAGAGGAAATTCCAAAAATGCGTACTACAATTCAATACAATATGTTAAGACGGCTTCTTCAGCAGAGTCTGGGCCAGCTCTAATAGCGTTCTGGGGGCTGATTAATTTGCAGACAGTTTCGAGTCACTACTCGTATAATATTATTAAACTAGCGGCACGCTATGATGGCCGGTTTGACACATTACAATAGTGATGTGGAATGTCAATTTATTCTCGAACAAAAAACAATTAAGTTTTGTTTTTGTACCTGATTAAATAGGTTTAATAAAACAAAAATGTATATGTTTATTTAATTTATTTGAACAAACTGAATATTTGAATGAAAATGAATATACATACTTTATATGCACACAAGAAACATATGAATACAAAAGATACCAAAAAAGGTGCCACAAAAGGCCATAATTAATCAGATTCGTCCATACTACTATTTTCACTGTCGTCACTGCTATCATCACCTACATTAATAATTATATGTTCGTTTTCTATAATATTATCTATTTTCACATCTCTTTCATAATCTTCCCTTATTAATTTAACAGTTCTATTCACAACCTTTTCCCAGTCTCCTTTAGTCACATGTTCACAAGCTTCTTCTAATAATTTTAGCATTTTTTTGTGGTAAATGGGGGTTCTGTATTGTGTCTTGCAGCATATCCCTTAATTTGAGCCCACACCAACTCAATCGCATTATACTCACAATGGTAAGGCGGTAACCGTATAACTCTGTGCCCATGTTCTAATGCTATTTCGTCAATGACGTATCGGATCTTGGTTGGTTTGTTTTCTTTTAAAAGACGTACTAATTCCGCTTTTAACATATTCATGTTTGCATCTACGCCATTTTTACGAAGCCATGCGACGATATCAGCTTTCTTTTGGGATTGGGCAGGTGGCTTGTCAATTTGCATCGAGTGGTATGGGGCGTTGTCCATAATTATAATAGATGGTTCAGGGAGGCTACACAACATTGAGGTAAACCATTCAGTAAACTTTTCTCCATTCATGTCTTCATGATAGTCTCCAGTGGTTTTTGACCACGAAAAGCCATGAGAGAACCTTCGACAAACCCGTTGATGGTTCCGGCGTGACAAATTATAAGTCGCGATCCTTTTCCTACAGGAACTTTGGAAGTAGATGCTGCTGTGTCATCGTTCCAAGAACGGCCTACAGTATGGTTAGCATTAAGCCATGTTTCATCCAAGGACACAACATTTTGCCAATTTTTGATTTCTTTCACTTGCCGTAAAAAAGTATACCTTGCCATCGCTATATCAAATCTTTCCATCAATATTTTGCGTTTGTTACATTTTTTGTATCGAAATCCAATGGTCTTCAAAATCTTCGTTAAAGAACTTTCCCCACCGAAGAATAATCCAGCTTCCTTCAGTGAATGCACCAACTTTTTTCTTGTTGGATACTCCTTCTGTAAATAGTAGCCGTAAACATGTCTTCGGATAGCATCGGCATCAAAGCTATCGATGCCTACGACTGGTTTTGCTCGTTTTCTCTTTTTTGGTGTGTGAAGTTTATTTTCTTCTGTGCCAGTCTCGCCATATTTTTTTTTAGTTATCCGTCTAACAGTTCGTTGTCCAATATTAAGCGCATCAGCTACGCGTTCAACCACTGACGTTATAGGTAAAATTGGCCCTCCATTTTGAGCTTCACGATCGAAATAGTTACGAAGGCGTATTACGAACTCACGTGTCTGACTATTTAGAACAGTTCTCTGCGTACGTTCGGTCATATCGACGAAATCCACAACAAAGGGCTTGAACAGAGTCCAAATTAACGAGCAAGGGTCAACAGTAATGCAGTATCAATATTTGAAATCCAAAGCCAGGTCAAAACTATATCACAATCGCATTGCACTGACAGTTTATACTTTTCGAAGCAACGTCAATTCGAAACTGCTTTGTTTTGCATTGAGCATTGACGCGAGTTTGCCGGAGGTAGTAGTTGTGCTAGCCAGCGATCCTATGTGACGATCGTATTAGATTCCATTTTTAAAAATTTTCAATTTAGAAAACCAAATGCCGAGTTGTGGTATATATCATATAAAAATAAAAATTTTACCTTTTGTATGAAACAGCTGATATTTTTTTGCGATTTCAGAGGTTTGTCCACATAGTGAAAATTGTTCATATTCACAAGTACATTCACCCCTTAAATGGTGCAAACTGATTTTTCTACACTTGTATACATTTTAGAAATCAATTTAATAAATAAATTTTGAGTCCTAAACCTAAAACTACATTCGATAAAATTTATGAATCTCTGCACATCACTATCGTCAATAAAGTAATACAATTATTTCCTTCAAAGTCGTTATCAATTAATACGGAACTTCATGAGCGGACAAACGTCAAACCGGCCATCATAGCGTGCCGCTAGTGTAGGTATACCATCTCCATTCGGTCGTGTATGGGTAAAAAATATTATCTTTATCTATATACAGTGTGTCCGGACACGAACTAGCGATATTTTAAACACTTATATAACAACTAATTTTAAGTACAAATACACTCTAAACTTGGGCCCAATCCACTTCCCCTCTATGTGGCAGCCATTTTGTTTTTTTGCTGAAATATTCTCTAAGCATGTACAAAAAAAATCATATCTCTCAAAGTTTTGGTCTTACTGAGATAAAAATGGGCTTATTCGAAGCGCAACAATACTGTCCTACCGTCTACATTACAAAACAAAGTGTTCACATTTCCATAACCTTTGAAAAAAATATGAAACCCGAAAAAAATTATCGTAAAATCATGCAAATCAACAAATTATTGTAAATAACTGCAAAAACACCCCCGCCAACCCTTTTTATTTTTTTACTAGATCAAGAGATTTTAAGCTAAGCTATAATACAACATTTAATTTATAGCTGTATGTCTAATACTTTCAGAGTTATTGTTGTTGGAACATAGCGCATACGCATGAATGTTATGTGTTTTTAATGATTTCCTGTTTAGGGTTCCGACAAAGGCCTTTAGTGCTTGCGTATGCGCTATGTTCAAACAACA
Source organism: Oeneis ivallda (assembly GCA_029955525.1). Classification (NCBI taxonomy): domain Eukaryota; kingdom Metazoa; phylum Arthropoda; class Insecta; order Lepidoptera; family Nymphalidae; genus Oeneis; species Oeneis ivallda. The sequence continues at coordinate 23,688,195 of JARPMR010000006.1, forward strand.
ATAACTCTGAAAGTATTAGACATACAGCTATAAATTAAATGTTGTATTATAGCTTAGCTCAAAATCTCTTGATCTAGTAAAAAAATAAAAAGGGTTGTCGGGGGTGTTTTTGCAGTTATTTACAATAATTTGTTGATTTGCATGATTTTACGATAATTTTTTTCGGGTTTCATATTTTTTTCAAAGGTTATGGAAATGTAAACACTTTGTTTTGTAATGTAGACGGTAGGACAGTATTGTTGCGCTTCGAATAAGCCCATTTTTATCTCAGTAAGACCAAAACTTTGAGAGATATGATTTTTTTTGTACATGCTTAGAGAATATTTCAGCAAAAAAACAAAATGGCTGCCACATAGAGGGGAAGTGGATTGGGCCCAAGTTTAGAGTGTATTTGTACTTAAAATTAGTTGTTATATAAGTGTTTAAAATATCGCTAGTTCGTGTCCGGACACACTGTATATAAAAGAAAGTGGTCTTAGTTACACTATTTATAACTCAAGAACGGATGAACCGATTTGGCTGAAAATTGGTGGAGAGGTAGCTTAGAACCAGGAGACGGACATAGGATACTTTTTATCCCGTTCGACCGCGTTTCCGTCAAGTCACTATAAAACGTGGTATAACAACAACGTATCTGACATGGAATAACAAAACGCAAATGACAGAAGAATAACAAAACGTAAATGACAGCTAAACGTAATTTGGTCTTTAGTTAAGTATGGTAAAAAATTTGACAATTATAAAAAGTGTTATAATACAGCATTACTGATATTATAAAATATGCGAAAGTGTGTTTGTTTGTACGTTTGTCCTTCAATCACGTCACAACAGAACAGCGGATTGATGTGATTTTTTGCATGGGTAAAGTAATGGATGTAGTAGTGGTTCCTCAGACCGGGAGAGCTACTTTTTATCTCGGATAATGAAAGAATTCCCGCGGGATTTTTAAAAACTAAATCCATGCGGACGAAGTCGCAGGCATCAGCTAGTACCTAATAAGTGAAAACGCAACCGTGTTGGATGCGTTAAAACGACCGCTAACATGAATTTTCACGTTTGCGGTCGTGTATCGAAATAATTATAATAATTGGACGTGAATTTTCATACGGTGGTTTGTAAATTGCCATAACCGTGCGTTACGGATGGACGTTCGGGATGGGGACCTTAATGGAAATATTTAATCGTGACGTGGCGATGAAACGCACCTCATTGGCTTGACAGCGCGTATCATTGCTCCTCTGAGTGAGGAAGATAGAATTTTTACGGTTCTTTCAGCTGGCTGATTCTGTAACTTTGCTACAGTCTCATTTGTGGTGATTGGCTGAATTTATCGCGTTCTTTCTGGAAAAAAAAAACTTGAGAGGTGTCAAGGGACACCCGGATGGAACGAAGTTCTTAATGTGCATAAACCGACATAATTTTTTAAAATATAGCAAATAAATTGTAGCAGTAAAAAATTCCACATGTAGAAATTATTTAAAATAAAATTGAAAATAGAAAATTCAGTCTGTCGAGTTGGGATTCGAACCATCGACCTTTATGCGACTGTAGAAACCACAAGGCTACGGAGATCTAATATTGTAGTGTGAAAATATTGAACACAATGCCAAATTCACATTCAAAAAAGTATCGGTTCAATTTAGTCTTAATTTTTTCCGTCTAGCCCCCTTTCGCATCGCGCGATAAGGAACTTCGTTCCAAATGCATTTTAGCCGATAGCGAGGGAGTATCGGCCGATCAGAGGTGATTTCAATCGTCGCACTGTAGCTATAATTTTTAGAGAATCGCACCACTGGCACTGGTGTCACGTGGTAGTCACCTTATTACCGCGGATTACAGGCTATGTCGGTGTATTTTCTTTTTTGGTGGTGTGGACATGTCGTCCGTATGGATGACTCCAGACTTCCTTAAGGCCGTTTTTTACTCGGTGTTAAAGGAGGGAAAACGCAAGTCTGGCGGTTAATTCCTACGGTACAAAGACGTCTTGAAGCGCCATCTCATTTCTTGTCATATACCTAGTGAGAGGTGGGAGGGACTTGCGCGGCAGAGGCAAGAGTGGTGCAAGTCTGTAGATAAGGCTGTGGCGTCCTTTGAGGAGCGTAGACTAAAGGACCTCGACTCCAAACGCCACAAGAAAAGACCCAGCCAAGGACCTCCTACCTCTACACGTATCGGGCCAGTTACACTGTACGCCGCGCAATAGGATTTTTCAGACAAAATTTGGTTTTGCGAGCCACATTCGCTCTCATAACCGGCTCTAGCCAGGACCGCCGTTGGCGGACACGTCATGGAGGATCATACGTATGTTTAGGTCAAATCTTGCAAGATTAAATTAGAACCACTTCCCGGTTTTCCATTGAGCTGAAATTTTTATGAATATGTAAATCGTATGACAATGCAATATTATTGTGACATGGAGCTGATCTGATGATGAAGCTGAAAGATGGCTATGGGAACTGTGTTATAAAACGACGTAACTCCATCGAATTTGGGCTCGTATGATTCGTCTTGACAAGTACTCTGGTCTTAGATGATATCCAAGGTCTGATGATGAAGCTAGAAGGTGTTTTTGGCAATTTTGTAATAAAACGACGTAACCTTATCAAGTTTAGGCTCGTTTGATTAATCTCGACAAGTACTATCTGGTCCTAGATGATATACCTGACTATCTGGTTCTAATGATGAAGCCAGCTACTAAAAGCTTGTTATTAAAAATACTTTTTTAATTGCACTGGTTTCATGATTACATAAGTCACCGACATAGCTCAGCGTGTCGCGAAACTGAAGTGGAAATGGGCGGGGCACATAGTTCGAAGAGCTGATGGTCGTTGGGGTCCCAAGGTGTTGGAGCGGCGACCCCGCACCGGGAAACGCAGTGTTGGCAGGCCCCCCACAAGGTGGACCGACGACATCAATCGAGTCGCAGGGAGCCGCTGGATTCAAGCGGCGCAAGACCGAAGCCTGTGGAAGTCCATGCAGGAGACCTTTGTCCTTTGGACGTCTATAGGTTAATAAAGAAGAAGAAGAAGATGATGATTACATTCGTCAATTTCGTCACTCCACGGAGTAAACAGAAGAATACGTTTGTATGGATAAACGCGTTTCCTCTAAAATACTTTCTAACGTGAATCAAATCCGGGAAATTAATTTGTGAAGTACCATTACTAGTAGGTACACCATAGATAGTGCTATAGACTGATAAATAATGCCATTTACTTACTGGGAGTTAGTTAAGTAGAGTGGTCATACTTTAAGCATTTATCCACTTTCAAAGATTGAGGTCCTGACGGAGGCGAAGTACTGCTCGCTCCAATTGGTCTCATTAAGATCTTGCTAAGATTTTGTTAGTTTGAAAGAGTAAGAAATTTTCTATCGAATGCACTGCAAACGTGACACATGCATTTTTATTTACCAGTTATTAAACTGGGTAGATATTACTATAAAATTACTTTGTGATAATACTATCACTATTAATGATTTAAATAAAAGTAGCCATACGCCAAAACAACCAATAGTTTTTGTTTTATGAGGGAAATTACAGTGAAAAATGTTGTTGACAGCCACCGAAATGAAAAATTTGGGGCTTAATCATTTTTTTATTCCTAAACTGCAATCCTTATCAAGAAATATTTATTGGCTCCATAAAGATAACATACTCTTCCGCCTAGAAAAAAATATAATTGCTGTACAGTAACGGTCTGCACCACCGATTTCATACATGCCGCGTAAATTTTGCTGTTGGGAAATCCACCCATTTGTACCAACCAAATAAAAGCTCGCTACGATTCTTTTTAAGTTTTCATAATAATTCAGTAGTGGCAGGTATTTGGCATTAATGAATTTTATTTATACACGCAATAATTATGAAGATTTTACAAAGAGCGAAATGAAAAAAACTTATTAAAGCTGTTTAAGATTCCTGCAATTTCATTTGTATTCAGAATTTAAAATTCCTAGCAGAGCAACGGCTGCGGTTGGCTGAATAGCTGTGCACTAATTAAGATTGTACTTCGGTGGTTTTCATTAAAATCGGGTAATTAACGAATGACGACAAGAGTGGAATAATTAATTTGAAATTGACTTAAGTTACTTAGCCCTTTGTTTCTAGTGTCTCGTAAAGAAATATCTCCCTGACAGTTCCCGGGCTAAGCAGAAATAAAAATCATAATTATTTTTGTACTGTCTATAAAAGTCGTAATTATTTTTGTACTACCCACAAAAATCATAATTATATCTGTACTACCTACAAAAATCATAATTATTTTTGTATTACCTACAAAAATCGTAATTATTTTCGAACAATCTACAGTCTCATCTAATAAATAAAATTCTCGTGTCACAATGTTCGTTCCCGTACTCCTCCGAAACGGCTGGACCGATTATTATGAAATTTTGTGTGCATATCGGGTAGATATGAGAATCGGCCAACATCTATTTTTCATACCCCTAAATGATAAGGGTGACCAACCACTAAATATTTTTGTTGGCGGTACGAAGTTCGCTGGGTCAGCTAGTTGTACTATAAGTATTAAATTTTAATCGTGGGAGGTTTTTAGCTGCGTCTAATTACTAACGTAGATATACAAAATGTGAACATACGTATGTATTATGTACTGCTTAGTACACCTAAAGTTATAAATGTATAGTTATGCCATTTCATTCATTCATTATGATTTATGCTTGATAATTTTAATCTCCGAAGTATACCCGAATTCAGTTGGACTACATGTCACCGAAGTTTTCACAAGGTATATTTCGTTAAAAGGTATTTTTGCATCAGTTTTATAAGTCTACAGCAGCGGTCTGAAATTCGACTGGCATGTTTGGATTGCTTTCAGGAAAATCAACCAGACCACTTTTCGACCACTTCTTTAGACAAAATTCATAAAAAGCAGTGTGTCTGAATTTTGAATGGCTCGGTTATAAAGTGTAAAGTGTCGATATTTGTGACAAGTGCGTTTACAAAAACCTCCACCAGTACGCTAAGTCCGAGTTTTAATTCGTTTGATCGTAAATTAAAGTAAATTGAACCATAACTTTATACAATTAGAGCTCAATGTCGTGTATGTATTCTTATCCGTTTACGTATAAGAAAACGTTCCGAATTAAAATCGTCTGTATTGAATTTGTGGCTTTAAATCAATACCATTATGGTTGATTTTACTTTGATGCTAATGTCATCGTTTACTATTTACGCTCAAACGAATTTAAACTCCGACTAAGCTTACAGCTATTATCGTTAACATTTTGCAATTTTAGGTTTTACTGAAGCTTTTAGTAGACTGGTCTTTTGGGCTTTTAACATTTTCATTAAAATTCAGTTTCAATAGCTGAATAAAAGAAAAAAATAGCTTTTTAACAGGAAAAATCCATCAGTTTTTAGAGTTGTTGACTGTTTGCTCACGAATTACGACCCAGATAAGGTTCCAAAGGGTATATATCTTTTGACAAAACAAATAATGGAGCCCGGTCTATAATTTTTTTGTAATTAATTATAGGTCTAATACTGAAACTTCTTGAGTATTCCAAATAGGGTCAAATACTGAAACGTACCATTTCGCTAGTTATTAATCTATGCTTTACACTGAGGCCGACTTGCATCAAACTATATAGGCCCGCTTGCAGAGACGCCGGGTTAATTAACGCAGGAATAAATTTGTAATTTTGACAGAAGCTTTATACAAAATCTGTCAAATCTGTCTTTTTAACCCAGAGTTAGCCAACTAACTAGCTAAAAAAAGTTAGCTAGCTAACTCTGGGTTACGACGTTTCTGCAAGCGCGCTTTAGTCATGTTAGGTATGCTAAATTTTGTAATGCTGTCACTTTTTGACAATACTATTTCAGAGTTGACATGAGAGGAACAGGTCTAGAAAATTAACTAAACATGATTAAGCAGTTTGGTGCAAGTCGGCCTAAAACTAGTTTCAATATTCGGCCCTTAGATTTAGGATTGGTCTCCGCTACACTTTGGACCGCCAGCCCATCCATGAATCGATCTTTATTATTCTGTTCTTACATTTATTCGTGCATTTAATGTTAACGACGTTAAGCCGTTTAAGTTTTCGGTTGTTTGAGTATCAGTCGCGATACTCTAAAGTCAAGAACAAGAAATAATGCTATCAAAGATTAAATTTAACATCAAAACTCTTAAACAAGGTACCTACAAACCTTAACGAGATACAAGGGAAAACGCTTAATGACTAAAATTAATACGAAACAATTAAAATGAAAATTAAATTTCGTTGAAGAGTTAATTCCTACGTAGCTTTTGAATTTCGCACTGAGTTTTAATGAGTACAAATTTATTACGACACGACGTCAGAGGATAAATTGTACAACTGTATCTAACTAAGTGGACCCCTTTTTGCTACAATTTTATTTTAAAACTAGCTGATTCCCGCGACATTTAAATCAAGAGTGAATAGGCATCTTCTAGGCAAGCGCGCACCATCATAGGCTGCATCTTCACTTACCATCAGGTGAGATTGCAGTCAAGCGCTAGTCTATATATAAAAAAAAAGGCTTCGTCCACGTGGATTTAGTTTTTAAAGTCCCTCGGGAACTCTTTATTTTCCGGGAGAAAAAGTAGCCTATGTCACTCTACAGGTCCTCCACTATACCCATGCAAAAAATCACGTCGATCCGTAGCCCTGTTGCGGCGTGATTGTAGGACAAACCAACAAACAAACACACTTTCGCATTTATAGTATATTAGTAAGGATCTAGCTTTTGCCCGCGTTTTCGTCTACGTTAAGTTCGATTTTTCAAACCCCTATTTTATCCCCTGGGGGTTGAAGTTACAAAAATCCTTTCTTAGCGGATGCCTACGTTATAATAGCCTGTATGCCAAACAGCCCGATCCGTCCAGTGGTTAGAGCTGTGCGTTCATAGATCAGTCAGTCAGTCAGTCACCTTTTCCTTTTCTATATTTAGACTAGAGCTATAAAATATTATAGCATTTATTCACGCTTGAGTTAATGAAGTAGTTGGATAGAAACAGGCGTTACTTTGCGGAATTTCATGATACTAAAGGAAAATCAAAAAATATTTTGCTAAAACCCGCGAAACCAGAAAAATCTGTATAATTTAATAAGAAAATTTTTTTTTAAACAAATGCCTTCAAACTCTCGCTTTACTACATCACACACACATTATACAAAGTATTTAATTTATTGTTGATATTTTAAAAACCGCTCGACCGATTTCGATAAAATTTATATGGGACAACCAGGGAAATATGCCCTTTTAAACAAAAAAAGAATCCACACGTCTTCGAGTAATCGGTGAACATAAGTACATAAAAAACAAAAGATTCCGATGAATTGAGAACCTCCTCCTTTTTTAAAGTCGGTTAATAAATATGGTACAACGTGCCCTTCGCGCTGTACAGTGCCGCTCGAAGACATATACTGAACAACGCAACACCAGACAAACTCCGAAATACAGTCTGCTTACTTTTCGTTCTGACACCGGAGCATCCTCGGGATTTGACACCAATCCACCTCCAAAACTCTAATGAAGAATGTGAAGAACTAAGAAATAAAAGGTTTTGGAACGTAGTTCCTTATCGCGCGGTGCGGAAGGGGGCTAGACGGATCGACACTTTTTTGAATGTGAATTTGGCATTGTGTTCGGTATTTTCGCGGTACAATATTGGGTCTCCGTAGCCTTGTGGTTTCTGCAGTCGCTAAACAGTTAAAAGTCGATGGTTCGAATCCCAGCTCGACAGACTGAATTTTCAATTTTCAATTTAATTTTAAATAATTTCTACATGTGGAATTTTTCCCTTGAAAATTGAAAATTCAGTCTGTCGAGCTGGGATTCGAACCATCGACGTTGAATTTATAGGCGACTGCCCTAACAACTAGGCCATACAGACGCTGTGTTCTAAGGCGAAAATACCGAATACAATGCAAAATTCACATTCAACAAAAAAGTGTTGGTTTCAAAAATGTGTCGTGTCGTTTCCTTAATTTTTTCCGTCTAGCCCCCTTCCGTACCGCGCGATAAGGAACTACGTTCCAATAATATTCTATCGGAAGAAATCCGAAAGATAAACCTAATTTCAAGAGAAACTTACTAAAATTAAAACTAGTATAAATGCCGATTTGAAAATATCAAATTTACGCTCATATAGGACTTATTATACGTTGGTGAAATTGGCCCTTAATATTATATAAACAGAAAAGGTGACCGACTGACTGACTGATCTATCAACACACAGCTCAAATCACTGTACGGATCGGGCTGAAAGGCATAGAAATAGCTAATAAGAACATCCACAAAGAAAGGATTTTTTAAAATTAGCCGCGGGTAAAACCTTGATGGTATATAAAACTGGCCAAACGTTATTTATTGCACCCATAATACAAGTCGACTGCTTCTTCGTGACATCAGATTAGTCCGGGAGGAATCGGCGCATGCGTATCGAAAACTATTCCACCTCAATTTTTTTATGCGATCCTCTTCAAATGGCCCTCCTAATTATATAAATGCATGTTGCCAGGGCGCCACCTGGTGCCATATTGTTTAAACCGAAATTGTTTAAACAATTGCAAGGAATTGTTATTTTTCAACCGGACAAATTTTTTTTATATTCTTTATTAAAATACCAATAAAAAAGGTCCTATGACTTTTCACGATAAAGTTAATATTTTTAAAGATATGAATTTTTAAAGGTTCGAAAAATCTCAAATTTGGGTACTTTCGACCTATGAAAAATATATTAAAAAAAAAACATAATGTTTTAGTTATATTTTTTTTTAATTCTCTATACGATAGTTAATAATATTGTTAATAGAGATTTAAAAAAATTTCATTGTTTATATCTTTTTTTTATTTGTTAATTTCGCGCGCTCACAAGTATGCGTCGCTTATAGTCTAGATTTCCTTACTTGAGTATTCGGGTAAACAAACACCTCTTGATATAAATATCACTTATTTACACACCAACCACACATTTTGAACTATGTTTAACTGTCTAGATCTGTTTATTAAACACATTCGTTACGATTTACACTTGAATGTTTAGAAAAAACATTCAAATGAATTGAATTATAGTTATTTATGCAACTGTTGTATAATAAGGGGTATTATAGAATAGAATAGAATAGAATAGAATTTTTTTTTATTCAAATAAACTTTTACAAGTGCTTTTGAATAGTCAAGGAATCTACCACTGGTTCGGAATGCCTTTCCTGCCGAGAAGAACCAGCAAGAAACTCGGCGGTTGCTCTTTTCAACTTTTCAAAACAAATTTACAATACAGTAAATACTATTAAAACACGAATGTGGGTTTATCACACGAGGCGTAGCCGAGTGTGATAATAGTATCACACTCATGTGATATTATGACACACATATGATTCACATGTGTGTTCACTATTATCACACTCGGCTACGCCTCGTGTGATAAACCCGCATTCGTGTTTTAATACTCCTTATTATACAACAGTTGCATATATAACTATTATTCAATTCATTTGAATGTTTTTTCTAAACATTCAAGTGTAAATCGTAACGAATGTGTTTAATGAACAGATCTAGACAGTTAAACATAGTTCAAAATGTGTGGTTGGAGTGTAAATATGTGATATTTATATCAAGAGGTGTTTGTTTACCTGAATACTCAAGTAAGGAAATCTAGACTATAAGCGACGCATACTTGTGAGCGCGCGAAATTAACAATTAAAAAAAAGATATAAACAATGAAATTTTTTTAAATCTCTATTAACAATATTATTAACTATTGTATAGAGAATTAAAAAAAAATATTACTAAAGCATTATGTTTTTTTTTAAATATATTTTTCATAGGTCGAAAGTACCCAAATTTGAGATTTTTCGAACCTTTAAAAATTCATATCTTTAAAAATATTAACTTTATCGTGAAAAGTCATAGGACCTTTTTTATTGGTATTTTAATAAAGAATATAAAAAAAATTTGTCCGGTTGAAAAATAACAATTCCTTGCAATTGTTTAAACAATTTCGGTTTAAACAATATGGCACCAGGTGGCGCCCTGGCAACATGCATTTATATAATTAGGAGGGCCATTTGAAGAGGATCGCATAAAAAAATTGAGGTGGAATAGTTTTCGATACGCATGCGCCGATTCCTCCCGGACTAGATGGAATTGAAGCGTAAAAAACACATCAACATAAATGTCAACAAAAAATGTCCACTTCCGCCAATATTAGCCTAGGCAATGGGGCGGTCTGTTGTATGGAGACCCCCACATCAAATCCTCAGTCGATGAAATTTGGCGGGGTTGTAGTATGGGATGACCCAAAATTTACACAAAAATATCCAAAAAAAAATCCATGCGGAAGTTAGGTATTTATACCTAAAAGTACAAATAGCTCAATATTTTGAAATAAATAATTTCTCCGTCCAACTTTTTTTTACCAAACTAATTATTAGCCTTAATAAGAGGTACTTGATAAAAATCCAAAACTTTTTTCAAACGGAACTGTCACTTTTTAAAGAGGTTTCCTTTTTTGTCCGTAATTTCGACCACAAAATTGCTCAGTCAATTTTTCATTTTTAAATGTTCTTAAAATGTAATTTAGCATAACGTGTAAGAAAATCCAAAAAAAAATCCATATCAAAATCTATTTATCTTACTTCAACTGAAAATTGTTAATAACTCGGTATGAAAAATTTCTCAATCCAATTTCTTTTTTTTATCATAGTAGGTAGTCACATTTACACTCTTATCCTAAATATCCAAAAAAAATATCACGAAGAACATTGATATTGAAACAGATTTTTTGAAATCTAAACTGCGTTTTCGCGATAATGCACCTTAATTCTTGAAACATTGGGTATAGTTTAGCGTGCGCGAGCGAAGCGACTTCACAAAATAATATACATGTTACTACATGCCTTCTACAATGCTAAATATTGAACATAAACGTGTAACTGAACATTAATTTATTTGTACAAGATAAATGAGCTTAAATAAGGGCTCATAAATTATTTTTTTTGTAAGCTTATGTCTAGGTAAGTAAATTAAAATAAAAAATTAAGTGGCACTCGGGGACTGCCGCAGTAAAGCTATTGCATAGCATTTTTTATCAACTTATGCAATTATAATATTTATGCAATATTTTTTTTTGCATAATAAAAATTATGCAAAAAAATAATTAAAAAACAAACAAACAAGAAAAGCGCACTGTCACTTCTTCGCGAGTGAGATTCGAACCTGCGACATCATACACCATACGGTAAAGAAAGCGGCCGCTCGCCCACTGCGCCGAACAGAGCTACTTGTGAACCTCTAAAATGTTGAACGCTTACTGAACGACGGTGTTAGGTTTTTTTTCGTTACGGAATTTCTTGATTCGGTCGCCGCCCTCAAACTGTTTGTCCTAGTTCAAAGCCCGCGATAAAAGCTATGCAATAGCTTAAAATTCAATTTTTTTTTACTTGGATTTGAGGAAATAAAGGAGGAAATGTATTAAATATATTTCGTTTAAGTACGTATTTGGCACGCCAGAAATTTGCAAACTGTTTAAAGCAAAATGCTAGACAGTTTATGCAACTGATATCGACGCTGGAAATTTCAAATGTCGTAAGGGACATTTTGTCGTAAGTACACTTGATTCACCATTGAACTCGAAATTTTTATCTCTATCGACCTGTATATTTTAAATTTTGATATCTCTTATAAATAAGGACTGGAGATACGAGTTGTAATATTTGTATAGTAAGTAATAAAAAAAGTAAAATTTTAGATCGTATAGATCAAATTTTAGATTCTGACTTAGTAAATATTTTCACGATCGCTTCGCTCGCGAAAATTTCCATTACAGATTGATATTTTAGGTATCAAGTATGGAATACATAGCTGCGTATTACGGCCGTTAATCACTGGCCTATATCATTGAGCTCAAGGTACCAACTCCTCAATCCTGATGCTGCTGGGCTTCGGCCCACCAGACTCAGCTAGCCTTAATTAAATCATTGGGTCGTTAAAATAATCTAGGAACTGACACAATATTGTAGAGATTTGTAGGGGCGGCAAAATTTGAATAGCCTACTGGCGGCAAATGTGTAAATCTGGTGTGCGTTGCGCCTCTGTTTGTTTCGACGTTTCTTATAGGCCCATCCGACTTCAACATACGTGTAGAAACAAAGATTATATTATATGTAATTTATAGAGGCGTTTGAAGTTAGTTTTTTGAAAATCGTTATTATTTTTAGTGGCCTAGGAGTGCAATATTCTGCAGCATCAGGTCTGATTTTCAGGTCAGGTGATAGAATCTGGAGTTCGTGGTGTAATCTAACTAAAGGTAATTGGTCTTTACAATATGAATTCACAATCAAAAATTCCTAAATTCTCACAGCTTAAGAGTGCAGCACCCTGCAGCATCAGAATTGAGGAGTTGGGGCCTCGAGCTTAACGATGTAGTCTATGCTTGATACCTATTACTTACATTATTAATACACAATCGATATTTTCTAAATCTTCATAGTTAATAGCAAACATTCTCTTTCAAATAAAAAAAAATGCGATACGGTCTGAAATCTCGAAGAAATTGGTGTACATACCTGCATGGAAAAAAATATGAGCCGATTGCGCGCCGATATAAACTTCCTTTTTTTGAAGTCAATTATAAAGTATCTAACTTTATTTTAGAGTAAATGAAATACAAAAATGGAAAATTAATTAATTTTTTTTTGTTGGCAAGGGGGGCGCAGGCGGATTTTCGCACCCCGGCGTCCAGTGTGGTTAAGACGACCCTGTCTATGCAATGGTCTGATTCCAATCGAATGTGCTAGATAACATCCAAAGACATTACAAAGTATATTGTTTTTAACATATTTGGTAATGTCTTGAAATAATAAGTTTTAAATATTTAAGAACCGACCTTAGCCTAAACGACACAAACAGCAAAAGGCGTTAGCTTAGTTTATTTACAAATAGCAAAAGCTCTTTGTTAATAAACTAAGTCAATTTAGAAAAAATGCATAAAAGAAGTGTTTCAATGAAAATTAATGATAGTTAAAAATCAATGGAAGAAGAGTCCAACATTTCAAATGCACCAAAAATCTTCTAAAAATGTAAGAATTGAATTGGAACCTGAAATATCTGTAGCAAAATGCAATGATCTGAAAAGTTTAATGCAAATATAGAACAATATCAATACGGTTTTATACTTCAAATGTTCTAAAAAAACTCTAAAATTATCAAGCAATGAGTTGTCTTCTATTTAAGAGTACTACTATTTTCTATTTATTGTCATCGAACCAATTTTGACAAGCGACTCACGTCATTAATCTGATAATTTTATAAGCTTTATATCATGAACTAGTAGAGCGCGTGGGTGCGCGGCCCGCAAGCGGACCGCGGTTTTTCTACTCATCAAGTAGACTTTCACGTCCTGATCATTTTCTATCAGCAAACCACTTCCATCTTTTATACACTCCGAGATAGATGCCGATGAAATTGGTGTGGCCGCCATCTTAAATTCGCCATTTTGAATTTTTTTTCAGCTCACTGCCAATTGGATGAGGTTTCGAGTATTTTTTGTTTGAGCACCTCCCACATATCTTCAATACCCTGGCCGTGCTCCTCACCCACCTTCCAAATCCTCGATCAGCATATCTCATCATTTGTCAGAATGAGAATACTTCTATAAAAACAAATTTTGAAAAGGAACCGTATCAAAGTGTTGCATAGTTCTCAGCTTCTAGTCCCTTCAATATTCGCCATATATTTTGTATGAAGAAAAAAAAATTCCGCCATCTTGGATTTTTTTTCTATTCACTAAATAGACCTTTGAGTCCTGATCATCTTTTGCCAAGAAACCACTCTTCCATCTTTTATACTCCCCGAAATAGACACCGACGAAATTTGTATGGCGGCCATCTTTTTTCCGCCATTTTGAATTTTTTTTCAGCTCACTGCGAATTGGATGAGGTTTCGAGTGACATTTGTTCGAGCACACCCCACCTATCTTCAATACCCTGGCCGTGCTCCTCACCCACCTTCCAAATCCTCGATCAGCATATCTCATCATTTGTCAGAATGAGAATTCTTCTATAAAAACAAATTTTGAAAAGGAACCGTATCAAAGTGTTGCATAGTTCTCAGCTTCTAGTCCCTTCAATATTCGCCATATATTTTGTATGAAGAAAAAAAAATTCCGCCATCTTGGATTTTTTTCTATTCATCAAATAGACCTTTTGGGATGGGTCCTGATCTTCTTTTGCCAAGAAACCACTCTTCCATCTTTTATACTCCCCGAAATAGACACCGACGAAATTTGTATGGCGGCCATCTTTTTTCCGCCATTTTGAATTTATTTTCAGCTCACTGCGAATTGGATGAGGTTTCGAGTGACATTTGTTCGAGCACACCCCACCTATCTTCGATACCCTGGTAGTGCTCTTCACCCGTCTCTGAATGAATTTTTGTCGTCTATACGAAACCATCGGTGAAAAAAAAATTTTTCATACAAAATTTTACAGGAGAGGTGATCAATCAGTGAGTGAGTCAATCAGTCAATCAGTGAATCAGCACGAACAGCTTTATATATATTAATTAATAGCTGAGTGAGCAAGACTATTCAGGCAGTTACGACAAAATTACTTCTATTATACTATTAGGCTTAAGGTGTAAGATTCTTTTGACGTGATAACGTCTTATAAATCAATGAACACCAGCTGCACGCACGACAAAGTGTCACGTTCCACCTGAGCCTGACGGTGAAAGCGAGAGCGCGGAACAAGCAATAGAGAGGCATGATCGGCCCAAGCGTTGGCTTGTGACACATTTATTCATCGATGTTTCTTTATGACGTTATCACGGAAAACTATGGTCCGTAAACCGACTTTACAGACAACCAATTTTTTTTATTTTATTCCAAAATTTTTCGATATTATCGACCGAGCGAAGCGAAGGTCTTTGAGTTAACTAGGGCGATTTGCACTTGTCCGTCCGTCCGTCCGTCCGTCCGTCCGTCTGTCAGAGCCTTATAACTTTTGAATTACTGAACGTAATTACTTCAAATTTAAATATAATATGTAAACCGATGGCCTCCAGCCGAAAATGGCTTAAAAAGTTATAAAAATCTTTATTTCAGGGGGGCTCTCATAGAAGCGAATGCGAAGTAAAAAAAAAAAAATCGCGTTACATAAAATTGTTACGTATCATTTTAAAGATAATTTTGAACTGAGTACAAAAATATTTTTTTTTTAATTTTTCCCTTAAAATTGACGAAATGGGGGGCTTTCAAAGTGGCGATTTTATATACGCTCGCTTGAAGACGCTCTCTAGAAAAATCCGCTATGGATTTTCAAACTGATTTTATGTTTTTAGGTCACTTATATCCTGTACTTGAACAACAAATACTAAAATTATATGAATATTATAAAGAAACGAGATTATTTAATTTTTAATGGGCGTCAGTAATTCATATAGCATCAACATAGCTTCACAATAATGCTAATAGATGGCGCAGTCAGTAACTATTCCCATGGAACTACGAGTTAAATTCAATGTTTGATAAATAATTCAATGTTTTCACTAACGTTCCCTAACCTTTACGGGCTACCTATAAGTTAGGTGATTGATGTTTTCTGTCAACTTATTTATCACGATGCTGTACGGGACACCTAAAAGGATATTGGGACGGATGTTAGGACTTAGAATTGTATTTAGGAGCTACCTACGTTAAGAGACTCCTACTTAGGGGATGATTTAGGTATGTTTGGTGAAAACGGGCATAATAATAATGTCAGTTTTGGTTATCATGTATCGATTGAATGAATAATCATGGGATACCGTTACCGCGAGGTCTCAGTTCGGGGCGAACCACTAGTTATATTAAATTGATTATTCATATTTCTTTGTTATACTATACAAGATGATGCCCGCGACTTCGTCCGCGTGATTTAAGGTTTAAATTTACGATTTTCGGATTTTTTCCTTTACTTGTGCTACATGACATTGCTTCATGCCAAATTTCATGATTCTAGGTCAACAGGAAGTACCCTCTAGGTCTTGCGAGTGTTAAAATATGCGGCATAGATGGACCATAAAAGGCCGTATCTTTTGATTGCGTCGACTTAGACTCTGTCACAGCTACAAGGGATTGCAGACCTGAGTATTTGATACTATTTTCAACTTGATACCCTCCATGTGTTCCTGAGAAAAAGGGTATTGACAGACGGACAGACAGACGGACAACGAAGTGATTCTAGAAGGGTTCCGTTTTTAGTACGAAGTACGGAACCATAAAAATGAGAGTTATGACAGTTTAAAAGGTAAAAATTTGTTTGGTCCTCCTGAAAATTAGGGGTTTGTCGCTTACAAAATTTGAAATATCCAGAATCGATGTATCGGATTACACACGGACCTCGGATTACAAAGGGCGTAAAGGACATTTTGGCCAAAACTTGAACTTTTTAATGGTATCATACTCAGTTTTTAACGCTCTTTCGATCTGTCTTATTTACGTCTCAATATTCGCTAAAAATGTCGTTGACGATCTAGATTTTTGGTGTTCTTAAACATGAATTTTCGAATAAATAGGTCACTACTAATGGTACTACACTATGTAATGCATACATAGCATAATATCTATTAAGTATATTGTAAAAGTATTTTGAAAAGAGCAATTGCCGAGTTTCTTGCTGGTTCTTCTCGGCAGGAACGGCATTCCGAACCAGTGGTAGACTCATTGACAGTTGTAAAAAAACTTGTAAAAGTTTATTTGAATAAAAAAACATTTCTATTCTATTCTATTCTAATGGTCGTAAAGCTTGAGCTAAAACATAATATCATCAAAATTTTTTTTTTTAATTTTAAAAAGTAAAAAATATTCATATCTATTTCTTCTTTATCAACCTATAAACGTCCACCCGCTTTCAGGAGTTCCGCAATGATTCCGTCATCACCAGGCGCTTTGTTGTTCTTGAGCTGTTTGAGAGCCATACTAATCTCGTATAGGCTGACTGACATCTGGGACATCTTCGGTATAGTTCATAAATCATAACGAATAATTGATCGTCATAGTCACCGTCGTTGGCAACAGTTTTTGATTGACAATTGCACTGTCAATTCAACGAAATACAGTCGATTATCGAGTGCAGGCTCGCGTCACCGTAGAAAAAAATATGTCGATATAATAGGCAGATAATATGTCGGGTCTCGTCATCGACGTCGACGTCACCACGCTCCTGCTTCCCTTGATGGATTAAATATAAAATATTTCTTTCTAAAATGTTTATCGTTTTTAATGCGCTTGATTATTTTTTTGGATATTTTGATACTTGATACAAAAAAAATAATTGTAATCATATCAATAAAAAAAATGGATGGAGAAATTTTGCACTGTGAGTAAAAGGGTAGTTTTTGAAAAAAATATAGTCTCTTGGTATATTGTTTGGATTTTCAAGTTGTAGGTACAAAACGGCTATAAAAGGACATTCCAGTGAAAAAAATTCACAGAGCAATTTTTCGCTGCAAGTTACATTGAAAAAACGTATTTTTCAAAATTTGGTGGTTTCGACTAGGAGTATATTTTGGATATTTTATATTTTGTTTCTAGACTTTACATGAATGTTTCAGGTGAAGAAAGTTTTGACCGAGCATTTTGCCGAACTGAGATATTAAGCATAAAAGAGTTTAGGTAAAAATACCTAACTTCCGTTCTAATTTTTTTTTTGATATTTATAAAATACGTTTAACTACTGATACTTTATCATTCTGTAAAGTTTCGTCGCCTGAGGAATTGATGTTGGGGTCCACTAGCTTCATTGCCTAGACTATATGTCTAGTTTTACGTAGCGTGAAACACGTTACGACCAAAGTTTCGAGACCCCGCGTAGAAATCTGTCCTCGTATTAAAGTTGCGGTCGCAAATGCTCCGTGTTCCGTACATGAGAGCCGCATCTGTGCACTTTAGAACCGTACGTATAAATCCTGTGTAAGCACACTTATTAGTTATTTTATGACTCAACTTACTTTATAGCATAATAATTTTGAGTGCGTTATTTTTTGCTTTGCACTCGAATAATGTTCTGTTCGGATGATATATTTTGTAACTTTTGTAGGTACCTAATGTTCACATGTTCATGTGTGGCACATTATGTCAGAATCGATACGCGTCTTTTCTGAAATGTTACAAAGGGCACTGAACTTTACGCTACCAAAGTAGAGTACTTTAAATGAGGTAACATGAAAATGAGATTGATTTGTTTGAGTTGCTGAATTAGTTACGTCAGACACGTTTATGTGACTGTATAATTTTTATACTAGGGTTAGTGCGGCGTCCTGCGCTCCCATACAAACAAATAAGTACAGTCTGTGACAAACATTTGGTTTTTGTACGTATAACTCCACATACGACGCCGCATGACATCGTTCTTACAAGTATGTTCTCACTTGGCAAAATAAATTTTACATGTCCACCTATAATATCCTACCTATAGTATCCAAGTGTGGTAAGAGTGATAATGTTTTACATTTACTTTAAACTAAGTAAAGCTCAAGGAGGAGTTCAAAGCCAAAGACACTCGAACAAGCGAAGATATTTGGGAAAATTATAAAAAAAGACGCGATGCGACGAATCTTTTCAATATGCCTTGAGCTCTATGTAAGTATAGCATATACCCGCTGTTTTCGCCCGCTGGATTTTCCACTACCGCACCGTTTTGAAAACACAGTATTGTGACGGATTCGTTATGCTTCATCCGATAACCGTCCCACATAGGCCCCTTATAAGAATCGCCACAGACCATGAACTTGTGCCGCCAGAGACTCACTTGAGATCGTACATCCACTTTTGCGTGGGTTTTTCAACTTTTTATTTCCCCATGCGGGGTCGCCACCCGAGGACCCAAAGATCCATCCAATCTTCAACTTCGAGTTACTCGTCATTTCCTTTATCACAATATCTTATTACAGTGAAAAATATTTCTGAATTCGAAGCAAAAAAACTTATACAAACATCTACCTATTTGTTATTTTAGTGTTGACTTCGAACAAATTGTAAGGAAAACCACTATACTATAACTTCATAGAAGTTTAGCTGATAAATTTTCATGAAAGTTTTTTTCCATTTATTTCAGAAAAATGTCCGTAATACAGTTCTGAGCGACAGCGTCGCTTCGCTTCGTAATATCGGCTGATTTATGTTCATCCCAGAGTCCAGACTGAAAAATACTGAAACAATAAGTAAGAAAAATCTGCTTTTATCCATATTAATGAAACCTATTTGAACCTTAATTTGCCTGTTTTTGGTGTTAATTAAAATTATTCATGTCTCTATTTCGCCCTTGGCATCAACCACGCATTCTATACACGTCTAGGGCGAAGCCAAAAAGAAGGGCTTGATTTTAGGAGTATAATTATGAAGATAATTTACTTACATAATATATGTATGTATGTTATATATACTAGCAGTATATTTTTACATAATATTAACTATGTACATATGTGAATTATACGAACAAAATCAATATGACAGACGTTACATCCATATTTCCGTAGTTGGTTTACAGTCTAACTCAGAATAAAAATTATAATACTTAGTTAAAACTATTTTTCCCCCCGTTTGTGTTATCGCTCCGTTACAGTGGCGTTTAAACGCACTGGGTGGCATCGCTCTCTTAGCTTATGGCGATTTTTCATACATTGCACTCTCTAGTAATATGACATCTCTGCTATTTTCATATCGATCAGCCACACTCGTTGTAGCGAAAAAAGCGCCCGATGCGCTTAAAGTTTATAAAAGCGCAGTGTATATATAAACATGAAACGCTCGTTGATTCATAGGCTTTGAGTCTATATTGAAATCAGCCGCTTTTGAGACTCACTCTCCATTCAGACTGAATTTGCTGTTCCTTTTTGAAATCACTTTAAAGTAAATAGGTATATCCTCTATAAAAAAGCGGAAAATCTGATTTTCAATAAAATTATGCGGTATTTTTCTTTATGCACCCCAGTTTCCAATTAGTATGCTCTCGTTTTGTAATGTTTTCACTCTAAATAACTAGTGTTCGCCCCGAACTGAGACCTCGCGGTATCCCATAATTCCCATAAGGTAGTTTTAACTATACTAGTGGTTCGCCCCGAACTGAGACCTCGCGGTAACGGTATCCCATGATTATTCATTCAATCGATACATGATAACCAAAACTGACATTATTATTATGCCCGTTTTCACCAAACATACCTAAATCATCCCCTAAGTAGGAGTCTCTTAACGTAGGTAGCTCCTAAATACAATCCTAAGTCCTAACATCCGTCCCAATATCCTTTTAGGTGTCCCGTACAGGATCGTGATAAATAAGTTGACAGAAAACATCAATCACCTAACTTATAGGTAGCCCGTAAAGGTTAGGGAACGTTAGTGAAAACATTGAATTATTATGTAGGTACTAACGAGTGAAACCGGGTTACGGGCATCTGTACAAATCGTCATCTATCGACGCGAATAGAAAATATACAATATTTAACTAAAATTTAACTAAAAAATAATTTTAATTGAATAATATGGTACAAAAAAAATTACAATACAATTATTGTATTATAATAAGTAACTAAATAATAATGGTCGACGCAAAACTGTTTTTGGGATAGGTCGTTAGTCGTAACTCGTAGTTCCATGGGAATAGTTACTGACTGCGCCATCTATTAGCATTATTGTGAAGCTATGTTGATGCTATATGAATTACTGATGTACATTAAAAATTAAATACTACTATTAAAATATTATTTAGGTTTAAACACGTTACCCCATATGATATTATCAAAACATTCAAATCATTGCAAAATAAAAAAACAGGAGATCTATGGGGAATATCAGTTAAAATAATTCACAATATCATTGATATTATTGCGCCCTATCTTGCTTTAATTTTTAATAAGTCTGTAGATTCTGGATCTTTTCCAGACCTGATGAAATGTAGTAAATTAATACCTCTTTTTAAATCGGGAAGCAAATGTGACCCGAATAACTACAGACCAATTTCAATTTTGCCAACTCTCAGCAAGATATTTGAAAAAATAATGCTCAACCAACTGCTTCTACACTTTAATTTAAATAAACTTCTTCACCCTGAGCAGTACGGTTTTACTAAGGGTCGATCAACAACCGATGCAGCCGCAACGCTGTTGCAACACATATTCGATGCATGGAATAACTCACAGAATGCCATTGGTATTTTCTGTGATTTATCAAAAGCTTTCGACTGCGTTGATCACGAGACCCTTTTGCTTAAACTGAGCCACTATGGTATTAAAGATTTTGCGCTTAGCCTCATTGCGTCTTATCTTAGTGATCGTGTTCAAAGAGTATGTGTCAATGATGTGAAATCATCCGGATCAGCCTCGGTAATGGGTGTACCCCAGGGTTCTATTCTAGGTCCATTCATGTTTTTGATTTACATAAATGATTTACCACATTTTGTCCAAAATACTTGCGATATTGTACTATTTGCTGATGATACGTCTTTGATTTTTAAAGTCGATAGGACGAAAGACAATTTTGACGATGTAAATATTGCATTATCTCAAGTTTCTGAATGGTTTACGGCAAATAATCTACTTTTAAATGCTAAAAAAACCAAGTGTGTTGAGTTTTTATTGCCAAACACCAGAACTGTCAGTAAAAATTTAAAGATAAGTAATGAACCCTTGAAAAGTGAGGACTCCACAGTGTTCTTGGGATTAACCCTGGACTCAAAACTGCAATGGGGCACCCATATAGCAACACTTGCTGGCAAGCTTAGCTCTGCTGCTTACGCTGTTAGGAAGATTCGACAGTTAACTGACATAGAAACTGCAAAAATTGTTTATTTTGCATATTTCCATAGTATTATGTCATACGGAATCTTATTATGGGGTAAAGCAGCCGATATTGGAAAAATTTTTGTATTGCAGAAGAGGGCAATTCGCGCAATATATAATTTAAAACCGCGGGATTCCCTTCGAGAAAAATTTAAAGAAATAGGCATTCTTACAGTAGCTTCACAATATATTTACAACAATATAATATTTGTCAGACAAAACATCGTGAATTACAAAAAAAAGGGTGATTTACACGATAGGCAAGTTAGAAATCCAAACAGGCTCGTGATTCCTCGATGTCGCCTCAAGAGGGTCCGAAAGACATTTGTGGGAATGGGCGTAACGTTTTATAATAAAATTCCACAGTCGATCTTAGACTTGCCTTTACACAAGTTTAAGAAATCAGTAAAAACTAATCTCATGAAAAAAGCATATTATGCAATTGAAGACTATTTAGATGATAAAAAAGCGTGGACATAATTCTTTCCAGCGATTCATGAGACAGCAGGTGGTAATTGAACTGTTTAACTATTCTATTGAATGTAAACTTATTTTGAAAAGAGCAACTGCCGAGTTTCTTGATGGTTCTTCTCGGCAGGAACGGCATTCCGAACCAGTGGTAGACTCATCGACGATTCGAAAGCACTTGTAAAAAAGTTTATTTGAATAAAAAACATTTCTATTCTATTCTATTCTAATAATCTCGTTTCTTTATAATATTCATATAATTTTAGTATTTGTTGTTCAAGTACAGGATATAAGTGACCTAAAAACATAAAATCATTTTGTACTCAGTTCAAAATTATCTTTAAAATGATACGTAACAATTTTATGTAACGCGATATTTTTTTTTTTACTTCGCATTCGCTTCTATGAGAGCCCCCCTGAAATAAAGATTTTTATAACTTTTTAAGCCATTTTCGGCTGGAGGCCATCGGTTTACATATTATATCTAAATTTGAAGTAATTACGTTCAGTAATTCAAAAGCTATAAGGCTCTGACAGACGGACGGACGGACGGACGGACAAGTGCAAATCGCTCTAGTTAACTCAAAGACCTTCGCTTCGCTCGGTCGATTATATTGTAATTAAATCGCGCCGAATCTGATGACGTCAATCGTCATCTGCTTTCGTGGATAGGATGCGTATTTACAATATTAAAGACAGCGCCATCTAGTAACAGTATAGTGAAGTTTTGTTAAAAACATTGATGCCCATTAAAACTCAAATAATTTCGTTTCTTTATAATATTTATCTAATCTTAGTATTTGTTGTTCAAGTAGGTACAGAATATAACTCAAATTATGTGTAAGTTTCAAGTTTTAAAACAAAGTGGTTTTAGAGATCTAGCCTCGAATACAATCTCCACTTTGAAAGCCCCCCATTTCGTATGGGAGCCCCCCTGAAATAAAGATTTTTATAACTTTTTAAGCCATTTTCGGCTGGAGGCCATCGGTTTACATTTCATATCTAAAATTGAAGTAATTACGTTCAGTAATTCAGAAGTTATAAGGCTCTGACAGACGGACGGACGGACAAGTGCAAATCGCTCTAGTAAACTCAGAGACCTTCGCTTCGCTCGGTCGATAAATTATAATTTGTCATGAAACAAGTCTTGTTTTTTAAATGTGGTCATATTTTTTACATTATTATTTTTAAACTTATGTAAGTAAGAGTTTAGTACATAGTTCGAAGAGCTGATGGTCGTTGGGGCCCCAAGGTGCTGGAGTGGCGACCCCGCACCGAGAAGCGCAGTGTTGGCAGACCCCCCACTAGGTGGACTGACGACATCAAACGAGTCGCAGGGAGCCGCTGGATTCAGGCGCCACAAGACCGACACCTGTGGAAGTCCATGCAAGAGACCTTTTTCCAGCAGTGAACGTCTATCGGTTGAGTTAGTTACACTAGTAAGAGTTTAGTACAGAATACAGATTAAAAAATTCCTAGGCAATAGGAATACTGCTTAAAATAAATATAAAGACTTCAACTTACATTGTCAAATGAGATCTCATTTTCTCAACTTGGAGCTCAAGCTTAAGCTTATTTTTGAGCAAAAACAAGTCCGCTTTCTCATCACCAAAAAGAAAATGTACTCGTAAGTCGCAACACTAGTTGAATAAGAAAGATTCTATTTTCCTTTCGTCTACATTTGTTTTGAAAATAAAGGAAGTGGATAAAGGAAGAAAAAAGATAAATACAATTGCAAGATTTATTTAAATTTAAATAAAATCTTTAACTTGCTTTGAATTTTACTTATTCCTTGGGGAAATATTAAATAATAGGAAGAATAGTGCCACACTGTTGTGTTTGGGTAAAGCAAAGCTATAACTTTATTAGCACGTTACTTAGTAAAAATATAGGTTAATTTTATTATTACAGTAAAATGGCATATTATACCTACTTAATAAACTTAAGTGGAGATTTCATCTTTGTCAAAAAGTAATTGTAGTAGTGTCACCTAAAATCGGTACACATATTTACCTAATTGTGGACATAAATATAATTACATCAAAAATATAAATATTTACACAAATCTAACAGATATATCTTTTACAGATCAAATGTTACAATTATTATAATGTCAAATGAAATTTCAGTTATTTTGTATAAATTTTATTTACAATTTTTAATTTGCGCTATCGATTCGACGCTTATTTTTGTAATAATCGTACTCTTTAAAGTATAATAATACATTGTAAAAATATTCAGAACCAAAGACAAAGTTAAGAAAGCTAAAATCCAGCAGCATTTGATTTTAACTACTTTAAAAAATGAAAGTACTTATAAAGTAGAGTCTCATTGTATTGTACTCACTGCGAATGTCTTACAGTTTCCTTTTTGTTTTCAGCTAATGTTGTATCTACTGTATCTAAAGTATAAACTAAGTTCTTATAAGGACCGATTTCACCAACGTAAAACAAAAGTTTATCAAGTTATCCGAGCATTTTGATATTTTAATAGATTTTCAATACAAAAACTGTCAAAACACCCAATTTATTCCTAGGTTAAACGTCACTCGATGTTGATGAAATCGGCACAATACCTAATGTTCCTTTGTGAAGCGATAACATTGATTTTGAATGATGAAACGCATCTCAAAGTCTGGGCAGCGCGTAACCCTGACTCGCTCACTCATCCATATGAATGAGTGAGGCAGGACAAAAGATTAATATGTTTAAACTAGCTTCCTACCCCCGTCTTCGTTCTATAATAGTTGAAGGTTTTTCAAAAATCCTTTTTTCGCGATATTTTTTAAAAACCTTCTTCATTTTGTTTATGAGTGGACATCTATCGGTTTATGAAGAAGAAAAATTTACATCTACACACCGAATTAACCCATTTATATAGGGTAGAAACTATTTCATTTCTGTTTAAAAAAAATGAAATTTTTAATAGAGGAACGTTGGTGGTTCGAATCGAGGTTCCGTAATGAAGATTGTAATTTACCGGTTTTAATTTAAATCTGAAAACGTGCGAGCAAAACAAATGCGAAATAAAAATAAACTAATTAATTTTAATGGCCGTGAAATTGGATTTTCCTACAATTAACCAACCTTCATATTTTTAAATAAACTTTTTGAAATTGTTTCCCTATGTAGGCTTGAGTTTTATTCCAATTTCCACTCGAATTTTCAGCCTTAATTTTTCTGCTTTTTGGAATGGAGACCTTCTGGCTATTTGGCTCGGGGGCTATAGGTAATTGCCAGGGTCCAAGATTTGACAACAACCTTATAGAAAAAATCGGCCAAGTGCGAGTCGGGCCTCGCTCTTTTAGGGTTCCGTTAAAAAAATTTAATTAAAAGATTTCCATCTACCCACCTACCCATTTTAATTTAATTTTTTTAATTTAATTTAAGAAATACATAATATGTGAAAATTTCATCTGTCTATCTATTACGGTCTACGAGATACAGCCCGCTGACAGACGGACGGACGGACGGACGGACGGACGGACGGACGGACGGACGGACAGCGTAGGCTTAGTAATAGGGTCCCGTTGGTACCCTTTGGGTACGGAACCCTAAAAATCACTTGAATTAATTTCTTTCTAATATATAAAATTCTCATGTCGCGGTGTTTGTTACCAAACTCCTCCGAAATGATTTGTAAAAACCTAACTCCACACGGATCATCATAGATGAACGTTACGTACTAGATGTGGCGTTACGAACACTCACTTTGTTCAACTAACATGCACGGCAGTCCGTGCATTAGTTGTGAGTGTGGACTATGGCATGGCATTCGTGACATACGAACGCGGGCGCTATTTATGCGATAAAACTTTTTAAGCAGTTAATTGTGAATTGAAAAGCCATTTAAAACTATATTCAAGTAAGTAACAAAAAAGTATAGAAGTATATATAGTCATAGATAAATTATATAGTGAATAATAATAAGGTTCCCAACTCTGCCCGCGCGATGTACAAGTTTTGTGTTCCGATGTGCGATTCTATATACTTAATATTATTTATTTCAACTAAATATCTATTTCGATGACACTGATCAAGTTGCGGGCAGAAGCTATAAGAGGTTGTTTTTTTTTAAAATTACGATTCTATAAAACGCTAAGTTAGGATTTTATGACTAACCAATAAATAAACAAATGGGTCAATAAAAATCGGCCAAGTGCGAGTCGGGCCTCGCTCTTTTAGGGTTCCGTTAAAAAAAATTAAATAAAAATATTTCCATGTACCCATGGAAATATTTTAATTTAATTTTTTTAATTTAATTTAATTTTTATTATTTGTTGTTGTAGCGGCAATAGAAATACATAATATGTGAAAATTTCATCTGTCTATCTATTACGGTTTACGAGATACAGCCCGCTGACAGACGGACGGACGGACGGACGGACGGACGGACGGACGGACGGACAGCGTAGGCTTAGTAATAGGGTCCCGTTGGTACCCTTTGGGTACGGAACCCTAAAAAGCGAGTGCACTATCGTAAATTCTTACATACAAAATTTCTAGTTTGACGAAGTTGAATGTAATCATGTTCACTTTCGAAGGCTAAAAAGAGTGAATCTGAAAAGGGGCTAATTTGTTTGTAAACACACGCTTTATGAACTGTAGGTATGTAGGTTTACAGCTTTTAGCTGAGCCATGAGTTACTGCTGAAAGTTGTATCACTACTTGTTGTGAATATTGTGTTAATGTTCACAACAAGTACTTACTTACTTACTTTCTTAGTGCACTTTTCAGTACAGTTTCGATAGCAAAACTGTACTGAAAAGTAGAATGGATTCAAATAATATGCTATTTATAGCAGAACTGTGAACTGGTATTCCAGGTTTTTTATGCTATTGGAATCCGGTATCTGAATCGACCTGAATAGTTACTTTTTCGTAAGATTTTTGAAATGTATTTTAATATTAGAT
Organism: Oeneis ivallda; assembly: GCA_029955525.1. NCBI lineage: Eukaryota > Metazoa > Arthropoda > Insecta > Lepidoptera > Nymphalidae > Oeneis > Oeneis ivallda. The sequence continues at coordinate 23,715,380 of JARPMR010000006.1, forward strand.
GATGCCCGCGATTCGTTCACGTGGATTAAGGTTTTTTAATTCCCGTAGGAACTCTGTAATTTTCCGGGATAAAATGAAGCCTATGTGCTAATCCTGGGTAATTAAGCTCATCAATCATTATTCCAAATTTCAGCCAAATTGGTTCATTTGTTGTGGCGTGAAAGAGTAATAAACATCCATCCATACGTCCTCACAAACTTTCACATTTATAATATTAAGAGGAAGTAGGATTTAGCACAAACCTTTGCCACAGTAGAATATCTTTATTCTGCCTTTGGAGTGATTGTTGCTGAATTTTTCTCATCAGCAGAAATTTTTTCGTGTAGCCAAGCCATGGTTATCTACCTACTAGGTACTCGCCGCCTTTCTACCAATCACATTTGTTGATAGATGATGTGACACGTCAACAACTCACTCCTTTCAGAGAATGGTTATAGGTCATAGTCTACCACGCTGGTCGAATACTTGGCAAACTTCACACACCTCTCAGAACGTCAAGGAAAACTCTCAGGCGTGCAGGTTTCCTCAAGATGTTTTCCTTCACCTGTGAAGCATGTAATATTTAATTGCTTAAACGCACATAACTCAATAAGAAGTCAGATAGTTATAATTGAATCAATGAATGATTTTTTATGTAATTTGTGTGTACCGATGGGGCTGACATGTAGATCACCTATTCTCCTTACCTGTCAAATCACCTCCTTAAAATGAATAAGATTAAAAAAAAAGAAGAAGAAGTCAGATGTGGTGAACGGAATCTTACCGCGATCGCGCGAATAGGAGACCACAGTACTAACCACTATAGGTTACCACTGATTTTATTGCTTCATCTCTTAATACTTAAAGCCATTGGTCCGCTGAAACTCATCTTCGCTCAACTCCGATTCCGTAACAGGTACCCTAGAAGCTCTACTATTTCAAACCAGCCTGTGGCATGGACCATATAAGTATTGATGTACCTTACGATATATAACTTTTATTGTAATCGGTCGAACGTAAAACGAAGTCGGCAATCTGGAAACGGATAAACCCTTGTACGTAAGCTGTCACAAGTTACAAGAAAACTTGATTATTTATTGGCTTTATTGACTCAGTGAAAATATTTCCTTGCCATGTTTACGGGCCCATGATTATTATCAGATTTGGATGGCTGCCAATTAATTTTCTCACTGATTTTGAATACTGTACCGAAGTATTTGTTTCAATTTCAATAAAGATTCGTTGGCATGGACCACATAAGTATTGAGGTACCTTACGATATATAACTTTTATTGTAATCGGTCGAACGTAAAACGAAGTCGGCAATCTGGAAACGGATAAACCCTTGTACGTAAGCTGTCACAAGTTACAAGAAAACTTGATTATTTATTGGCTTTATTGACTCAGTGAAAATATTTCCTTGCCATGTTTACGGGCCCATGATTATTATCAGATTTGGATGGCTGCCAATTAATTTTCTCACTGGTTTTGAATACTGTACCGAAGTATTTGTTTCAATTTCAATAAAGATTCGTTATCTTAAATTTAAATTGTGCTATTTACTTACATCTTTACCTAACCTTCAATTATTATATTTTATTCTATCAATGTATTACACAGTTGTATAATTTTATGATACCTACTTAGAAATTAAGTGGTTTAGAAAAGGTTCCTAACAATAAAATTAATTTCTAGTGTCTACTACGTATTTTAACCAACATCCAAAAACGGAGGTTGTCAATTCGATCCGAAGTTTTATTTTTGAACCAAACAAAGTGAAGGAATTCGTATACGATTGGTAGACTAAATAAGTCTTAATTGTCACTTTGTGTAGGTATAGTCCAGTGTCCATTGTGTCACATAGTTCGAAGAGCTGATGATCGTTGGGGCTGCAGTGGCGACCCCGCACCGGGAAGCGCAGTGTTGGCAGACCCCCCACTAGGTGGACCGACGACATCAAACGAGTCGCCGGGAGCCGCTGGATTCAGGCGGCGAAAGACCGAGGTCTGTGGAAGCCCATGCAAGATATCTTTGTCCAGCAGAGGACGACTATCGTTTGATAAAGAAGAAGAAAAATAAGTACAGTCCAAGTTCGCTTATTTTAATATCTTGTACCATCCGTAAACCATACAATAAAGTTAGGTAGGTACATATTTTTTTATCGCCCTGCTAACCCACTTTCGTGCTGAAATATGTGCCCATGTTACTACATGGAGTACTTATGTAGGTATCTTACAGAAGTTGTAGATTGCTTTGAGAATTTTGTTTAACCACTTCCTAATTTAGATAGTAAGGGACAAAGTCCGCAAAAAGTAAAACATAATGTAAGAATCTACTTCTTTATTTTGAATGATGATGTCTTAAAATGAGTATTTGAATATTAGTATTCAATTCGATGCCTTAACATGGGTAGCATAAGTATGTCACGCACTCTTTAAACATTTCTGTGGTGGTGTCGTGTGAAGCGGGTTGTTACGTTCCCTCAAAATACGAGTATATGGTTGAGCGAAGCAACGGCTGTGTCATGCGTCATGCTCGTGAATGGGTGCCACTAGCGGGAATGGGGCTACTTTATGTCTGCCCATCTTAAGATATATTGCATTGTTAGCATTTTTGGAAATTCCCTCATTGTGGAAACACTGCATACATACTCGTAGCTTAGTATTTATTGTTTTGTAAACTTTGTTTTGAAAAGAGCAACCGCCGAGTTTCTTGCTGGTTCTTCTCGACAGGAAGGGCATTCCGAACCAGTGGTAGAGTCTGACGATTCAAAAGCACTTGTAAAAAGTTTATTTGAATAAAAAATATTTCTATTCTATTCTATTCTATCATAATTTAATATAAAAAATTCTTTTTAAAAAACCGAATTCAAACGCCCGCGTCACTACAAAGTACATTTATTGTTGATATTTTAAAAACCGCTCGACCGATTTCGATAAAATTTCAATACTATATATACTTTGAAACTTTTTACCCTTTGAAACAAAAAAGAATTTTCCAAATTGGTTCAGGCGTTTTCGAGTAATCGTTGAACATACATAAAAAGAAAAGATTCCGTCGAATTGATAACCTCCTCCTTTTTTGAAGTCGGTTAAAAATACTACCTAGTTACTTTGTCCGCGTGGAGTAATGCTTTTAATAAGCTGTTATTTGTATGTAGGTACTGACGAAGTGTTTAGATCATCATCATCATCATCATCATCATCATCATCATCAACCACCCAACAACGGGTCACTACAGAGCACAGCGTGGTTATGCCGAGTTTTAATTCGTTTGATCGTAATAGTTAACTATGACATTAGCATCAAAGTAAAATGAACCATATTTTATCGATTTAAAGTCACAAATTCAATACAGACGATTTTAATTTGGAGAGTTTTCGTTGCGTAAATGTATAAGAATATATACATGAAATTGAGCTCTAACTCAATACTGTTATGGTTTATTTTACTTTGATGGTAATGTCATAGTTAACTATCCAATCTTTTACTAACCCTACAGGTCTCCTTTCAGGGTTACAAGCCATAGTCCATCACGCTAGCACAATGCGAATTGGCAGACTTAAATGAAATTAGAATTGGCGTTTACCTCACCGAGAGTGACATTTCTGAAATCCTTTAGAGACCATTGGCGCCTCTGAGTGCGGCAGTGAAATATTAAGAACATAAGGCCTAATCTAATGGTCCAAGATCCCAGTGCCGCCAGACCTAAGTTATTTTCTCAGCAATTATTTGTGTACGATAGAGTACTGTTCGAATGTCCTTTCAGTATATGCGTACCAGGTAGATTGTGCCGATGGCCAATTTCCAGATACCAGGTGCTAAAGGTAGGTAAAAACTAGAATAACTTATCTTAAATTCTCAGGGCTGATTTTCATATATGTTTTTAAGAATATTGTAAAAATTAATAAATTAATACTGCCAGACGCTTACCGCCGGCGGTTACTTTAGCCAGACGCTTTGAAGCTCCCAAAAAAATATATAATTTAAGTTAACTTATATTCTCAGTTCTGATTTTTATACATGATACTCAGGGAACTATTGCGATATTATCTGTAAGCTGCCAGACCTATTGGAAGGGTCAAACATCCCCCAGACACACATTATGAGTCCCCATATGTATGAGCGCTAGAACATGATTCACTTGATTAAGTGTGTGAGAGATAATAATATCATCATACTATAATATTATAAATGCGAAAGTGTGTTTGTTGGTTTGTCCTTCAATCACTCTGCAACAGAGCTATGGATCGACGTGATTTTTTGCCTGGGTATAGCTTAGGATCTAGAGAGAGAGAACTATTGCAATATCTTCTGCAAGCTATACCCAGGCAAAAAATCACGTCGATCCGTAGCTCTGTTGCAGAGTGATTGAAGGACAAACCAACAAACACACTTTCGCATTTATAATATTATAGTATGATGATATTATCTCTCACACACTTAATCAAGTGAATCATGTTCTAGCGCTCATACATATGGGGACGCATAATGTGTGTCTGGGGGGATGTTTGACCCTTCCAATAGGTCTGGCAGCTTACAGATAATATCGCAATAGTTCCCTGAGTATCATGTATAAAAATCAGAACTGAGAATATAAGTTAACTTAAATTATATATTTTTTTGGGAGCTTCAAAGCGTCTGGCTAAAGTAACCGCCGGCGGTAAGCGTCTGGCAGTATTAATTTATTAATTTTTACAATATTCTTTAAAACATATATGAAAATCAGCCCTGAGAATTTAAGATAAGTTATTCTAGTTTTTACCTACCTTTAGCACCTGGTATCTGGAAATTGGCCGTCGGCACAATCTACCTGGTACGCATATACTGAAAGGACATTCGAACAGTACTCTATCGTACACAAATAATTGCTGAGAAAATAACTTAGGTCTGGCGGCACTGGGATCTTGCTCTATAAAGTTGTAGGTTGTCAGTTGTAAAGTTTAACCACGCTTGAACACGAGCAAATATAACTGACAGTCCCTTTTTATCTGGGCAATCTCAGTTTTATGTAGCGTGAAATACACACAGCGCAAAGTTTATTCCCATATTTAAACTGGTGGTTACTTAATTTTCATACAGGTACATTCAGGCTATACACATTGATCCATCTATGTTGAATCGTGATTGAAGGACAAATCGACATACAAACGCACTTTCGCTAACACAAGTAGTTCGAAGAACTGATGGTTGTTGAGTTCCCAAAATGAATGAGTCCATAGTTGGACCGATGATATCACATGAGTCGCAGCTCCCGGATAGAGGCGGCGCAAGACCGAGACATGTGGAGGTCTATGAAAGAGACCTATATCCAGCAGTGGACGTCTATCGGTTGATATAGTAGAAGGGATTAAGTAGCACTGAACATCAAAAGAGCTATAACAAAATATCGCGAGTATACAACCAAACAAAATATTAGTTGTATACCAAAGAAAATATATCGTACGAGGTTAACTCAATTTATAAAACTAAAGCCGCAGTCTATCATAAAAGGCGATCCAGGAAAAGGGACGGTTTTTGGACAAGTTATAAAGTAGTTAGGGGTTTATAGTGGTACTTACTTACGGAGTTTTTTATTGCAATAATAAAACGTTTTCGAGGACAGTTTCAGCTTCTTGTGTTTTTATAACAAGTGGTCGTGTGTGACACAAGATAGTCTTGTAACAATAATCCAAGTTATCTTGAGAAAAATTGCTTTTACGAGAGGGTTGGTACAGACTTTGTAAGAGCATTTTAATTATTCTATCACAGGAGTTTCACCTTATTGTAGTGACGACCCTTACGGTAGTAGGGAGTATGTACCTACTATGTTTATGGTCCGAATGAACTTTCGGCTTTGGCTTCGCCCAAACCTCAAGCCAAGTGTGAATAGGCATTTTATAGGCAAGCGCGCTCCGACCTAGACCTCATAGACCTCATCAGTGCTTTCCTGTATTGATTGTCGTCAAGCGTAAGCTGAATCTCGAAATAAAACAAATATTAGCAATCATAGGGACTGCCGATAGAAGTGAAAACTAGATTTGCTAATAATTAAAAACAAATAAAAATAAATAAATCAATAAATAAATAAATAAATAAATAAATAAATAAAATAAATATAAAAATAAATAAAAATAATTTTAAAAAACCGCGCTGTCACTTTTCGTGAGTGAGATTCGAACCTGCGACATCATACATAAACGGTAAGGAAGGCGGCTGCTTTCCGACTGCGCTGTGCAAGGTTGCTTGAGAACCTCTAAAATGATGAACGCTTACTGAAATCTTCAGGTGACGATGTTGACTGTAACGATTTCGCGAAATCCATGTTTATTGCTCATCCAAAAAAGTGCTCAAGGTGCCTAAAGAAGTTTTCACTTCAAAAAAACCTTCGGTTGCGGCCAAAATGGGCCCAAATTCTGGCCGAATACGAAGGTTTCTGGCATGCCCCGAAATTGAACAAACTGTGAGAGATTTGATCACGCAAGGATACTCCGAACATACTTGAGTACTATAATATCTCCTGAGTAGTTGGCTAGGCTCCATTAAGTTTGCAGAAACTCTGTTAGCTGAAGAACATTATACTTCAAAACGTATATAATATTTAATTTATTAACGTACCTAAGTAGGTACGTAATAACAACTGTTATTAAATGAAAGTTTCATTTAAAAAAATAAAAATGTTCAAAACATCTTGAGTGACAGCGTCGCGTCGCCGAGCCAGTAATAACAACTGATTTATGTGCCGAGGATCTTACTGAAAAATAATCTTGTGGAGAGAAAATGATGGGAAAAAACAGCTTTTTTCTCAAGGGTTTTAAATTAATTAGATTACTCATAATTGTAGATATACATTCTGCGAGACGTAAGCTTGCCAGTTTTCTAAAGTGATACATCGGTGTGCATTCAAACAAATGCAAAGCTGAGCTTATGCTTAGGGTCTGTAAAGGCTTAATAATAAACTTGTCTTAACTTTTTTTAAATATCATGTGCCAATATTTAGTGGCACTGGGTAGGGTTTGAACATTCAGGTTTTCAGTCTGCGCCTTAATCATTACGGCTAAGCAGACCATTATCTGATGTGATTAACCTTTAATTAATACTAAGTTCAATACATATAATCTAATCGTTAAACTGTTTGCGAAGCCAATTTAACCAGCAAATAATAGCTTTCTACCTTTTTTTGATTACAAAATGAAATTTCAGTCAACCTTACTTTGGGGTCGGTCAAAAGTTTAAATATGGCGTCCAGGACTCAGGAGTCAGGATCCAATATTTTGAAACGTTTCACTTCGTGCGTATTTTCACCTATTGATATATAAACAACAGACACAGCTTGTTAGAAAGGAATTGCTATTTCATCCCGTTTTTTTTTCTAATTATATTTTGGACTGGCCTTAGGCAACGGCTGGCGTACGCATCTTTAATATGTATTGAAGCTTATATTGAAGTATGCGTGAACGCTTATGTATTCCGTCGTAGTAGCATAGTGGCTCTTTATCGGTATGTTTTCATTCATGTGTACTTAATATCTTGGGTTTTGCATATCAATGATTCCATGCTACATAAAACCGAGATTGACTGAATAAAATGGGACTTTTTATTTATATTTCTCCGTATTTAACTCAGATTTAACTTTTAAATGGGGTAAAGTGGGCCATAACTGTCGCGATCTTTATACATTGAGGAGTTTTTATGTGTGCTTACGCCCTTTTGTGGCAATAATAAAATACCTTCTGACTTTATACCAATAAAAGAACGACTCTTTGCCGAATGTATTTTATATAACGTATCGCATACATTTACTTGTAATCCTTTACCACTGATTGACGATTTCACCAACATATAATTTAATTTTTTTTTTTTTAACTTCTTACACCCGCACCAGTACAAAGTATATAATTTATTGTTGATATTTTAAAAACCGCTCGACCGCTTTCGATAAAATTTCAATGGGACCACCTGAGAAGTATATCCTTTGAAACAAAAAAGAATTTTCCAAATCGGTTCAGGCGTCTTTGAGTAATCGGTGAACACACATAAAAAAAAAATCGGCCAAGTGCGAGTCGGGCCTCGCTCTTTTAGGGTTCCGTTAAAAAAAATTAAATTAAAAGATTTCCATCTACCCACCTACCCATTTTAATTTAATTTTTTGAATTTAATTTAATTTTTATTATTTGTTGTTATAGCGGCAATAGAAATACATAATATGTGAAAATTTCATCTGTCTATCTATTACGGTTTACGAGATACAGCCCGCTGACAGACGGACGGATGGACGGACGGACGGACGGACAGCGTAGGCTTAGTAATAGGGTCCCGTTGGTACCCTTTGGGTACGGAACCCTAAAAAAGATTCCGACAAATTGAGAACCTCCTCCTTTTTTGAAGTCTGTTAAAGAATGAACCATAATAAGTACCTTTTTTATCTTTGACAAGATCACTATTACCAGGTGAAATTAATATCAGTTAAGGGCTAGCCTACGAATTAAGTAACGATGCAATATAAGATGGCCGCGGGCTAACATGAAAGGGGTTATGACAGCTTTAATTAAACTCTTGATCGGTTTCTACACCTCATCGTGCCGAAACGCTAAATCACAATCTTTGTTGTAACTTGCTACGGCCAAAGCCTACCAGAAAAAGACATTTTGTTTCAAGCCAAATTTAACTAGTCTGAAATTATAATTAAATTAGAGCCTTCAAGATAATTTAATATCCAAAACCCAATTCACTTATAAATATAAACAGACCAGCCTACTCGTGAAATTGCTTCAGTAATTGGAAAACAGGCAGGCTTACAGCTGACTGGAGTGACACTTCAGACAGTATCAAGATGAGGGACACATACCATGTAAATTGGTTTGAGACTAGCTATAACACTTGGTTTTGGCCTGGAAATCAGTTAAAATAAATAAGCAATTAAAATTACTTGTTGATGTAACCCGATTTCGTCTACTCATGAAATTTAAAAGGTTTTGGATTCCCACGGTAAATCTTTGATTTTCCGATATGAAATGTAGCGCATGTGTTCTTAGTTCAGATTACTAATATGAGTTGTTTGTTGTTTTGTCCTTCAACGCTGCAAAAGTGCTGCGGATCGAAGTGTTTTTTACAAGCTTTTATTTAACTTGCAATGTTTTTTTGGGTCAAATCTTGCAAAATGAATTATTAGACTCACTTCCCGGTTTCTGATCGAGCTGTGCATGTATATGTAAATCGGATGACAATGCAATATTATTGTGACATGGAGCTAATCTGATGATGGAGACGGAAGATGGCTATCGGAACTCTGTAATAAAACGACGTAACCCCATCGAGTTTGGCTCGTTTGATTCGCCATAACAAGTACTCTGATCCAAGATGATATCCAGAGTCTAATGATGTAGCTACTAAAAGCTTGCATTTAAAAATAAAATTTTTAATTTACACTTGTTTGCATAGTTAGATATAGTTGAGGACCTGGGGAGTGACATAGACTACTTGTTATCTATCATCAATCAAAAATTTAATCAGAGTTCCCGCGGGATTTATAAACTAAATCCACGCAAACGAAGTCGCGAGCATCAGCTAGTTCCAAATAACAAAAATTAAACTCCTGTAAATGAATTTAAAAGAGGCATTAAGTAGAGATTACTACAGCCATCAGATTTCTAAAGGACCGTACAGTAACAATAAATAGGTAAAAATCTTGGTCTTGGAGTTATACTTTAATACGGAAAAGCTGAATAAATCATTTTCTATATCGATCGGTCTTGATCACGTTATTTTATTCTTTATATTTACTTAGCTACTGTGTAGCTAAGTACATAGATGACTACATAATTTTCATAATTTTCCACTAAGTACCTACTTTAATTAAAATACTTACTCAAAACTTAATAACACTTAATTGAAACATATTAATTAAACGCTAAAAGCTGTGTATTCAAAACTTAAATTTTACACATTATATACAAGCCTTAAAAACCTTACGCAAATATAATAGGTACACTATTATACCTTAGATTTCTAGAGAGGCCCACGTATTTTGTTCATAATTCAAAGGTGATTGGCGAATTCCATAGAGTTTCTGACCCAGACGAACTGAACTGAACACTGAACGCCCACGTTTACGAATCAAATTTCTCTTACTTGTTCTAGTAAACCAGAATAACAAAAAAAAATCCGGCCAAGTGCGAGTCGGACTCGCGCACCGAGGGTTCCGAACTCCAAAAGTAAAAGTAAAACGATAATATTATATTAATTTGCTTATTTATCGTTAACTTTGTTTGTAGAGGTTTATTGTTAATATAAAAAAAATCGGCCAAGTGCGAGTCGGGCCTCGCTCTTTTAGGGTTCCGTTAAAAAAAATTTACATAAAAATATTTCCATGTACCCATGGAAATATTTTATTTAATGTTTTTAATTTAATTTAATTTTTATTATTTGTTGTTGTAGCGGCAATAGAAATACACAATCTGTGAAAATTTCAACTGTCTACCTATTACGGTTACCGAGATACAGCCCGCTGACAGACGGACGGACGGACAGCGTACGCTTAGTAATAGGGTCCCGTTGGTACCCTTTGGGTACGGAACCCTAAAAACTATGCTAGTTAGAGCGTTGGTTTTATTTTTCCTGTAAAATATACATAAACTTCTATTGACTATAATTATTTCAGATTTTACGATTGGTAAACTTCGGAGATAGGGGGGGGGGACGGTTTTTTTTTTTGACATTTTGGCCGATTACTCAAAAACTATTATATATAGAAATAAATAAAAAACTGTTTTAGAATGCACAATTAAAGGCCTTTCATATGATACCCCACTCGGTATAGTTATCTTACTTTAAAATTTCAAACCCCCGATTTTCCCCCTTTTTTAATCAAACTAAAATAATTTTCGCGTTGCTTTTATTTTTCTTGTAAAATATACATAAAGCTCTATTGACCATGATTATTTCAGATTTTTCGATTGGTAAACTTCGGAGATAAGGGGGGGAACGGTATTTTTTTCGACATTTTGGCCGATTACTCGAAAACTATTATATATAGAAATAAATAAAAAATTGTTTTAGAATGCACAAGTAAAGGCCTTTCATATGATACCCAACTCGGTATAGTTATCTTACTTTGAAATTTCAAACCCCCGATTTTCCCCCTTTTTTAAACAAACTAAAATAATTTTCGCGTTGCTTTTATTTTTCCTGTAAAATATACATAAACTTCTATTGACCATAATTATTTCAGACTTTTAGATTGGTAAACTTCGGAGATAAGGGGGGGGGGGCGGTATTTTTTTCGACATTTTGGCCGATTAATCAAAAACTATTACATATAGAAATAAATAAAAAACAGTTTTAGAATGCACAAGTAAAGGCCTTTCATATGATACCCCACTCGGTATAGTTATTTTACTTTGAAATTTCAAACCCCCAATTTTCCCCCTTTTTTAAAAAAACTAAAAATAATTTTCGATTTTTCTTTATTCTAATGACGTTGGGCCACTATTATACACAACTATGCCAAATTTCATGTCGATAGCTTTAATAGTTACTGAAATAATCGACTGTGACAGACGGACGGACGGACGGACGGAGAAAGTCTCACCATAAGGGTTCCATTTTTACCATTTTGGTACGGAACCCTAATTAATCAAAGTCTATCAAATAAAGCTGGGAGAAAAGAGATATTCACTTGTATTGCCAGGTAACGGTTATTTATAATGTGTACTTGTGAATAATTATATTTTTGATCCCCATCTTCTAAAAATATGGGGCTTACACAGAAAAATACTCTGAAAAATATTAATTAAAATTATATGTTTTCTGAATCTGAACGGTTTTTAAAAATGCTGGGTCAAAATTCGCCAACCTCCTTTGATTTTTTTTAATTTACGGCCTTTTAATAATTTGACGGCAGAGCATCTTCGCGCTTTTATTGGCGAAATCCATTCATATTATAATTGAGGGTAGATACCGGTATGTGGAATCAAAAATCTCTTTTGTCGCGGTATAAAAGGTTCAATGAATAAAGCCCTCTTTCAGGAGGGGACTTGACACACTGCCATGGATGGACGGACAGTAAAGTCATCCTATAAATAAATATACAATACCTTCAGTTACAACAAAGAAACGAAAATAACTGAAAATCTACAACTACAAAACTAAAATGTGAAGAGCTAATAAGATAAGTATTAAATAATATTAGATTTAAGAAAAATCTGTAAGAAGTTGCGGCCCCCATGTTTCCTGCGACGTAGACTTAACTTTAATACGTACCATAGCATCTTCTAGGCAAGCGCGCTCCAACCTAGACCTCCTGTGTTTTCTATCGTTGATCACGCCTTTGTGGCAATAAAAAAGTTACACAATAATAATATTATTATATAAAATTCTTTAAAAAAAACCGTCTTCAAACGCTATAACTGATAAGTATAAAATAATTTCAGTTTTTACACGTATGTTGAAGTCGGACGGGCCTAAATAGAAACGATGAAACGAATGCGCCACGCTCGCTAAAATTTGGAGCGATTTGTTTCTAAAATAAAAAAAAATATCTGAACCGTTTTCAATCATTTTTTTTATTTAAAAGGACTTAAATAAAAACAAATTGAAATCGGTTCAGATTTGACAGACCTATGGAGTAACATCAACAAAAATTGAGGAGTTCCGTCCTCCATCACCAAAAATATTCATCAGATATTCACCAAATTTAAATGGGACAAACCTGACGGTATGTCCATTCAAATAAAAAAAAAAATATTGAAATCGGTTCAGATTTGACGAAAGGATTGAGAACCTCCTCCTTTTTTTTGAAGTTGTTTAACAATGTACAAACGAACAGCAACTAAATCGATCACAATCACCTCTGATTGGCTGTAGCTAAGTATTAGCTGTCTCTCTCTTTCTTTGAAAAGGATTCAAAATAACATCTATATATATAAATAAAAATGAATGTTGGTAAGCGCATAACTCAAGAATGGATAGATCAATTTGGTTAATTTATTTTTTGTATGTTCCTTAAGTTCCACGGAAGGTTTTAATACAAAAAAAAACAAAAAAAAAATTCACGCGGACGAAGTCGCGGGCATCAGCTAGTTAAATATAAATATCAAAATAGAACCACGTCATTTTCCTTGTAATCAGTTCAGGCAATTCAAAGTAATTGAAAAGTGAAATAACATAATTTCCGATTGCTCTCCTTACTAAGTATTATGGCAAGAATTTTCCTGGCACACCGCTGTTCGTGAAGGTAATCTTACTTCGAGATAATAGTGCTAATGACCTTTTATTATTGCTAGTTGAAGTAGTATAATGTAGAAGATAAGCTATCTAGTTATTAAACTTAGTGTTAAAGATAACGGTACTCTCGAAGATTTTAATCTAGTTCATAAGTTTAAACCGACGCATGGATGGCCCTGGCCTTTTTGCAAAGTTGGAAGGGGAAGAAAACGTGGAATTTATTTTTCAAATGAAACCAACGCTGAGATATGTTCCTATCCATCAAAAAAAGGTCATCGAAATCGGATTGGGAATTAGGAAATTACCCTTAGAGGAAGAATTTATTTTTCAAAAAATGGGACCATTTTCGAGGTAGACCCTGTCCATTAAAATAAGAATTACCCATCGAAATCGGACGACTCTGTGAAAAGTTATGCGTGGCTACCATTAAGGGTCGTAGAGCATCAAAATTGAAAAGGTACGTTGTTAGTGTATTTCGCTGAACATTAAGTGACGTTCCTCCAAAAAGACCCCGAAGGCGGTTAGTTATATTTTACCAGTGACAGATTTAACCTGACGTCTTGCAACCTCGCAGTCCCGTCGTGAGTGCGTCGCGACCACAATCCACGCCATTTGCATTAGGTCGAAAACTTTGAGTATATAACCAACACGAAAATAATCCTTGGTCGAGCTATCAAAGGGGGTTGTGATTTATTTATTTATTTATTTATTTATTTATTTATTTATTTATTTATTCGATGATAAGCTAGTCCTTGACTGCCATGTCACCTGATGGTAAGTGACGATGCAGTCTAAGATGGTAGCGGGCTAACTTGTAAGGGGTATGGCAGTGAACATTCAACCCATACCCCTAATTGTTTTCTACACGCCATCGTGCCGGAACGCTAAATCGCTTGGCGGCACGTCTTTGACGGTAGGGTGGTAACTAGCCGCCGCCAAAGCCTCCCACCAGACCAGACCAGAGACAATTCAGAAATTATAAATTCCCAGATTGACCCCGCCGGGAATCGAAACCGAGACCTCCCCGTTATAAGGCAACAGCGCTCACCACTGAGCCAGGGAGGTCGTCAAAATAGTCGGGAGGTTGTTTCAAATATATATGGAGCCTGGGCCAGGTCTTTGTACAGTCTTTTAAAATGTTTGGGGTCAAGAAATAGTGATTATTTTTCTTTATTTCTCATTAAAAGGTCCTTTTTACGAGGTACAATGCGAAATTATTTTGCAAAATAAAAGCGCCACATCATGGCGTTCTTTTTGACAATGACACGTACTTACACAAGACATGACATTTGACATAAAAATAACCACAACTGACAGCAATTGACATTTGATATACCAGCAATTGACGTTTGACAATTGAAATGACACTAAGATGACGTAGCGTCATTACAAACATAGACAACAAAATCAGATGGATGCAGTCCGGGAGTTGCCATTCTACAGATGTACCCAATTCTCAATTTTATATCTTTACCTCTTATTCACTGTAATACTACAAAAAAGCATATTTTATTTCAATTTCTATGATTTATAGTACATTGTTCTACAAGGGGTGAAAGTGACCCATTACTTACGAGGGCGTCATTTGAGACACGAGGCGAAGCCGAGTGTATCAATACGCCCGAGTTAGGAATCGCACTTTCTCCCGAGTGATACATAGTACTTTATACTACACCTACGAGGAAAATAACAGACACATTTTTTTTTATTATTGAAGTTTACTTTAGAGGTACGCTGTCTACTTTAGAGGTACGCAGGCAACTTTGGTGGTACGTAGCCTGCGTACCTCTAAATTAGTCACCATAGAGGAATGTAGGCTACTTTTAAGGTACGACAGCTACTTTAGAGGTACGCAGGTAGCCTGCGTACCCCCAAAGTAGCCTACGTACCTCTAAAGTAGCCTGCGTACCTCTAAAGTAGCCTGCGTACCTCTAAAGTAGTCACCATAGAGGTACGCCCACTACTTTAGAGGTACGTAGGCTAATTTTAAGGTACGACAGCTACTTTAGAGGTACGCAGGTAGCCTGCGTACCCCCAAAGTAGCCTGCGTACCTCTAAAGTAGCCTGCGTACCTCCAAAGTAGTCACCATAGAGGTATGTCCACTACTTTAGAGGTACGTAGGCTACTTTTAAGGTACGACAGCTACTTTAGAGATACGCAGGTAGCCTGCGTACCACCAAAGTAGCCTGCGTACCTCCAAAGTAGCCTGCGTAAAACCAAAGTAGCCTGCGTACCTACCTCTTAAGTAGACGGCGTACCTCCAAAGTAGCCGGCGTACCTCTAAAGTAGCAGTCGTACCTTAAAAGTAGCCTGCGTACCTTTAAAGTAGTCGGCGTACCTCTACGGTGACTACTTTTGAGGTACGCAGGTTACTTTAGAGGTACGCCGACTACTTTAGAGGTACGCAGGTAGCCTGCGTACCACCAAAGTAGCCTGCGTACCTCCAAAGTAGCCTGCGTACCACCAAAGTAGCCTGCGTACCTCTAAAGTAGTCACCCTCAACGTAGAGGTACGCAGGCTACTTTTGAGGTACGACAGCTACTTTTAAGGTACGACAGCTACTTTAGAGGTACGCCTGCTACTTTAGAGGTACGCCGACTACTTTAGAGGTACGCAGGTAGCCTGCGTACCACCAAAGTAGCCTGCGTACCTCCAAAGTAGCCTGCGTACCTCCAAAGTAGCCTGCGTACCTCCAAAGTAGTCTGCGTACCTCCAAAGTAGCCTGCGTTCCTCTAAAGTAGCTGGCGTACCTTAAAAGTAGCCTGCGTACCTCCAAAGTAGCCTGTGTACCTTCTAAGTAGCCTGCGTACCACCAAAGTAGTCTGCGTACCTCTAAAGTAGGCGGAGTACCTCTAAAGTAGCCGGAGTACCTCTAAAACAGCTGGTGTACCTTAAAAGTAGCCTGCTTACCACCATTTTTTTAAGTATTTGTATTACTGAACTAATTTTGTCAAAAATTAAAAAAAAACAACCACGTATGTAATGGATTTTCATACAACTTTTCAGCCCGCTAAAGCACATGAAATTTCATAAATTTTTTTCAGCCCGCAGATTTGTCTCCACGTAAAGACGTATTTTCTTTCTCGCTCTTTCTCGATATGACACAAATCAGAAGGTACTTTCCGAGCAGGTGTAGTATAATAGCTATTTATGCAACTGCATCGTAATGAGGGTCATTTTAATTCGAGTGCTGTTTTTTGATACGAGGCTTGCCGAGTATCAAAATAGGATAGTACGAGAATTAAAATGACTAATTACGTTCAGTTGCATACAAGATTTTATCTACGACAAGGAAGTAAAATCATTAACAAAATACGTCGTAGGCTCAATAAACTAACAAAAAGTAACTCCGTAAGCCGCCACCAGCCGCCTGTGGCGCCTCTGTCAACAAAAAGTAACTCCGTAAGCCGCCACCAGCCGCCTGTGGCGCCTCTGTCATATGAACGGTACAAAAGTGCCAGAACTCAGAGGCTTAGCTTTAGGTATCCTATTTGAAGAAGATAACCATTTCGATTCAGCTCCCATACAACGAGCTGCATCGAAATGAGAAGCAAAACCGAAAGAGGGTTCATTTCGATTCAGCTGTCAAACTCGAAATTGGAACTTTTCGATGCTGGAGTAGATAAATACTATTTTTGCTATAGCGTACAAGTACTTACCTGGCCCAAGATGAAACAACCGCTTTCCAGTAAAATATTTATCGTGTAACGTGTTAGATACTCGTTTAGCTTTTATACACTACCTAACAATTAAAATATTTCAACCATTAACAAAACATAGGTACCTAACATTCATAACACTCATGCAATTGTATCAGCGAAATGAGGTAGAATTTTCATGATTTCATATCGCGGTTCTTTCATAATTTCAACCGCAGGGGTGGGGTGCAAATTCCTTATGACAGCTCGTTACAGCTGGATTATTTATCTTGTGAACATAATCCGTTTATCATCTTGAATCTGATTCCGCCGAAAGCCAAGAGAATAATCTCCCGGTAAAATATAATATCATGTAACGTGATTTTGTAAACGAAGTTTGGATGAGGCGCACATCACGATTCATGAGGATATTTTTCGAGATTGATTTTATCGTTATAGAAAATCCGTAGTTCAATATCTAAATTCTAAAAAACTAAACCTATGATAGTAAACAGAACGGAACGGAGCTAGCTTGAAAAACTTATGTATTTTTCAACAAATTCATAGAATAATCTGTTCAACATCATTGCATTTACGTCAATTTATTTTATTGCAGTCGATTTATCAATCATCCGCAACCCATCAACGTCTCACTACTGAGCGCAGGTCTCCTCTCAGAGAAAGGCTACAGGCCATAGTCCACCACGCTGGCCCAATGCGGATTGGCGGACTTCACACACCTTCAAGAACATTATGAAAAACTCTCAGGTGTGCAAGTTTCCTCACGATGTTTTCCTTCACCGCTAAAGCAATTGATATTTAATTTCTTAAACGCACTTGACTCCGAAAAGTCAGAAGTGCGTACCCGGGATCGAACCTGCGACCCCCCGAATAGGAGACCACAGTACTAACCACTAGGCTATCACTGGGCTATCATTTATCAATGGGGTTCTACAAT
Source organism: Oeneis ivallda (assembly GCA_029955525.1). NCBI lineage: Eukaryota > Metazoa > Arthropoda > Insecta > Lepidoptera > Nymphalidae > Oeneis > Oeneis ivallda. The sequence goes on from JARPMR010000006.1 coordinate 23,733,159, forward strand.
GCGGTGGTTTTTAGGGTTCCGTACTCTACGTACTAAAAACGGAACGCTTATAGTATCACTTCGTTGTCTGTATGACTGTAGTTCTGTCTGTCCGTCTGTCAAGACCCTTTTTCTCAGGAACGCGTGGAGGTATCAAGTATACTCACTACACAAGTAATACTCAGGTCAGTGAAAAAAATCAAACTTCTAAGTCGACGCAATAAAAAGATTCGGCTTTTTATGCTCCGTCTGTGCCACATATGTTAACACTCGTATGGGAATCAAAACCTATAGAGTACTTCCCGTTGATCTAGAATCATGAAATTTGACATGCAGCAATGTTATGTAGCACAAGCAAAGGAAAAAATCCGTAAACCGGAAATTTTTGTAGTTGCATCACATTTTTTTTTTGCGATTATATACTTATTTGCAGTTAGCACGGACGTTAACTAACCGTGACGGAAAAGTTTGTACGGAACCTTCGGTGGGCGATTTTTTTTTCGTCATTTTGCCCGATTAATCAAAACTATTACATATAAAAATTAATAAAAATCTGTTTTAGAATGTACAGGTAAAGGCCTTTCATATGATACCCCATTCGGTATACTTATCTTACTTTGTTTCAAACTCCCGATTTTCCCCCTTTTTAATTAAACTAAAATAATTTTCGCGTTGGTTTTATTTTTCCTGTAAAATATACGTAAACCTCTATTAACTATAATTATTTCTGATTTTTAGATTGGTAAACTTCGGAGATAAGGGGGGGGGGGGGGGAACGGTATTTTTTTCGATATTTTGGCCGATTAATCAAAAACTATTGTTATTGTTAAGTTTAAAGTGTGTTTGTTTGTTGGTTTTTCCTTCAATCACGCCGCAACAGAGTTGCGGATCGACGTGATTTTTTGCATTTGTATATTTGAGGACCTGGAGAGTGACACAGGCTACTTTTTATCCCGGAAAATCAAAGAGTTCTCGAGGGGTTTGAAAAACTAATTCCACGCTGAGGAAGTCGCGGGCATCAACTAGTAATATAATATTAGCAAGGTTAGAAGTGATTACAAGGAGAGTAAAACGAGTTAAAAAGAGACGGATAAAAGGGCTATTCACACACACACAACTCGTTGTCAATCCCAAGTTTTAACGAGTCCTTTATCTCGACTTCACGAGTCGCAAAATGTACTAAAATTGTTGTTTTCGCTCAAATAAATTGCCAGCATTTATAACTCTCTTATTGCACGGACTCTTCCAAGATAAGGACAGCATAATTGCCCTTGTTATAAAAAGAAATTGTACGTCCTTATTCGCCTGAAAACGTTAGCTAATTGCTGCTAAGCTACTATGAGCGTAATTAACTTTTTGCCACGTGCGTGAAAATATATTCGCAAGACCAACAGAGATTTATTTTTCTCTTAGTGCCAATTTCACGAACGTCGAGTGATGTTTAACCGAGGAATAAATTGGACGTTCTGACAGGATTTGTACTGAAAATCTGCCAAAATATTAAATTTTCGTTTGGATAACACTTATTTTACTTTGGTGAAATCGGCCTTTAGATAGGGATTTAGTGGCAATTTTAGTATAAAAAAAAATAAAAATAAAAAATAGCTTTATTTTCCTCTTACAATAATTAGTGTTCTTAATACTAGTTTTGCTGAGTTAATAATAAGTTAATACTAGTTTTCCTGAGTTAATACTAGTTTTCCTGAGTTAATACTAGTTTTACTGAATTTTAAGGTTTAAATACAAATACAATTTTTTTTTTTGTTGTAGTGAGGTAGGTATGTATTTTATATTGTGTATTGGGGTATGTGTAAATATATGTGGTATGTATAAATGTAATTTGTAGGTAGTGTTATTGCTCATGTAAGAGGACCGCCTTCCGCGCGGTGAAAGCCTCCTCCATCTCGTTTGCCAAAGATATCACGTTGAAAGTTGCGATGTATAATTCGTTCGAACGTTTTGGAGGGTTGCAGTCTACTGCCCCCGTGGTGACCGGCCATATTGGGGGAGGCAATTTTAGTATAGGTATACTAAAATACTATAGGTATAATAAAATTGCCACTAACTCCCTATCTAAATAAAATGCTGGCAAAAGAACTACTTTAGCTGGCAAAAGTACTAAAAGAACTTTTCAACTCAAATGAGTTCTTTTGCTCGCGAATTGATCCGCGTGCAGCCAGGTTTGTAAAAATCACGCAAGAGTGCTCTATTTTTCATGAATAAAAGGTACCTAGGAATAAAAGATAGCCTAGGAATAAAAGGTAGGTAAATGTCACTCTCTATACCCATCCTCAACTATACCCATGCAGAAAATCACGTCAATCCGTTGCTCCGATTCTACATGAATGAAAAGAACAAACAAACACAGTTTCACATTTATAATATTACTAGATCATGCCCGCGACTTCGTCTGCGTGGATTAAGGTTTTTTTTTATTCCCGCGGTAACTCTGTAATTTTCCGGAATAAAAATATCTATGTTTTAATCCTGGGCATTAAGCTATCTCCATTCCAAATTTCAGCCAAATCGGTTCATTTGTTGTGACGTGAAAGAGTAACAAACATTCATTAAAACATCCATCCGTTGGATGGATGGCATCCATACGTCCTCACAAACTTTCACATTTATAATATTAGTAGGAAGTGAGGATTGAAGTTTGTGCACAAAGTTTAGTTAAACAATTTTAAGCTGCCCTCCGTACTTTACATTTACGTAGCGTTTACGTAGAGTTTATGTAGAGCAGGTTTTCCCGTACGGTGTTGTGAACGATTGTGCTATTAAATTAATTAAAAACTACTCACAAAAAATAGAGGAGAGCTTGCGTTGCATAGACGTGGGAAGATTAATTACAGTGATTAATGATCACGCGCTTGAGGTGGGCGAGAAAATGGTAATTACAGTAATAATGTAACATAGATGCATACATAGCATAATATCTACTATATTGTAAACTTATTTGAAAAGAGCAACTGCCGAGTTTCTTGCTGGTTCTTCTTGGCAGGAACGGCATTCCGAACCAGTGGTAGACTCATCGACGATTCAAAAGCACTTGTAAAAAAGTTTATTTGAATAAAAACATTTCTATTCTATTCTATTCTGTTCTGTTCTGTTCCGCTCCGTTCCGTTCCGTTCCGTTCCGTTCCGTTCTGTTCTGTTCTGTATAGCTATAGTAGTTGGGATCTCATGGTAGGTATTGTAGCAGCAAACTCGCGCTAAAAGGCGCAGTGTCGGCAGACCTCCACTAGGTGGAGGGACGAAATCAGACGATTACATACAAATTCATTAGCGACCATATCATGTCGACGACATCTAATCCAATTAATATATCGTCCAGAGTTTTCATTTGAAATAGCAGTACTCCACGCCAGGAATCAGAATAATACATTCTTATTAGCTTATTTCGCAATGGCAGACCGTATTATAATTTTTCATTTTCCGCAAAACTCGTTGCGACGTGAACACGAATTCGAAGCACGAGGACATGTGGATGACAGAAGATATGCAATATCTAAACCCACAGAATATCATTTCTATCGTATAATATTATGTATGTTACTATACATCTACGGTAGGTAAACTTATGAATATGCATTTTGCATGGGAGTGTTTTGAAAGTATGGAATCTTTTTTTTCTATTTTTCACCTCTTCCCTGTCCCATGAATCACATGTGAGCATAGTCATTGTTTAACTATTGTGTCTGCTGTCTGGACAGGGAACCTGTTAAAGGTTATATTTTGAAAACCACAATACCGGTACCACAATACTTAAAAATAAAAAAATATATATATAAAAGTGTGAGTTTCGTGGAACACTCGGTTGGAACGAAGTTGAATAATAAATCAATAATAAAAATAAATAAAATAAAAAATAATAATCTGGTCAGGATTCGAACCCCCCCAAACCGACGGTTTCACTCCTACGCTTGGTCCGCTACTCCACCAAAGCTTCCTGTCCATTGATGCGGAGCGGAGCGGAGACGTGCTTCACACCTTCACAGACCAATCAGGTCATTGATAGATGAAGCGATAATTTTAACACGTTATCAGCTCTTAACAATATCATTGGTCCACCGAACACATCCCCGCTCCGCTCCACATCAATAGACAAGCAGCCTTAATGGAAGGTTTGTAATAAACGAAGGCAACAAGTGTCGTGACGGTAAATTTTTACACTTTTTTTCGTCTAGCCTCCATCCGCCAAACCTTTTTTTATTGGAACATCGTTCCAATAAAATGGAGTTAAAATTGAATGCTTGGAGTGTTTTTGCACACACTTACATAGGTAAGATAAAATAATATTATATCCATTGCAGTATTGTAAAGTTGGATAGTCTTCGTTAGTGTTGACTGCAGTGGACGAAATTCGGTCAAGTAACCTATATCCTAGGAAATTAGAGCTTTGCGAGGACGGTTTATTAAAATCTCTCTCGATGGCCAAAAAGTGTATTCAGTAATGAGATTTGGGCAAACGTTTGTTCAAATTCATCACCAATGAAATATGCAAGGAATTTTCTTATTTCCCTTGCGCCCATCATTCTTCTGTTGTTACCGTGATGATGTGTAATATCATTTGTATGCGAGAATGGGTCGTTTTTCACATTAATGGATATGGGCGGCTTTTCTCAAAACAATACCTACTATCACAAATTGCTTATGAATATAACTCATTGTTTTACCATATTACGTTTATCATTTATTTCAAGTATAATAGCTATTTTTAGGCGCTACATCGATCTCGAGTCGCGAATCTGAAGTGGAAATGGGCGGGGCACATAGGAGCTGATGGTTGTTGGGGTCCCAAGGTGCTGGAGTGGAAGTTGAAGGAAGTGGGAAGCGTAGTGTTGGCAGACCCCCCACTAGGTGGACCGACGTCCGAACGAGTCGCAGGGAGCCGCTGGATTCAGGCGGCGCATGACCGAGGCCTGTGGAAATCAATGCCAGAGACCTTTGTTCAGCAATGGACGTCTATCGATTAACGAAAAAGAAGAAGTCGGCCATGAAGTGAGCAAAATATCAAATGTTTTCGTTTTAACAATAATATAATGTAACTTTTTCCCGCGTCTTCGCCCGCGTGGAGTTAGGTTATTAAAAAATTCCGCGGGGACCCTTTTCCGAGATAAAAAGTAGCCAATGTGGTGCTCAACTATATCCATGCAAAAAATCACGTCGATTAGTTTCTACGTTGCTGCGGCATCTAAGGACAAACCAACTCATCAATTAATAACCAACAAATAAATGCACTTTCGCATTTTTTTTATATCGGTAAAGATAGAACGTAACGAAAAAAAGGGGTGCAGTCATTGAATTATTATAAATGGGTGCAGTACGTAATTCTGTGTGATTTCGACAATTTTTTTCTTCATTTTTTGAAATTAATTACAACATGGAACTGAGTATGTAAACTTACACCGTATTACCATAATGATGCAAATTAGGTATAAATTACGTATTAGGTACTTAAAACATGTTTCTCCCCAAGGCCTGTGCGATATTTCGCAACTCGATATCACTGGAAAAGTTTCACTTCTTTCCCTAGCAGTGGGTACACAGATACACAAGTAACTTTTATTAATCAAGCTTCTCAATTTGCGTCGCGAAAATGCGTAGTACCTACTCTGGGAATGCGGAAAAATAGTACTAAAAAACTATTATATATACTAGCTGAGCCGGCGAACTTCGTACCGCCAACTTATGTATAAAAATAAAACAAATAAACTATCCTTATCAAAAAAAACTATCCATCTTTCAAGTTGGATCAAACCGCACACGGTGTGCAAATTTGATTAAAATCGGTTAAGTAGTTTAGGAGTCAATCGCGGACAAACAACGTGACACGTAATTTATATATATTAAGATAAGATTAGTGAGTAAAACTACTCATAAAGGGTCGTGTGGTGTCGTGGGACACCCGATAGGAACGAAGTTATTATTATAAAAATATTAATTTCAAGTTCTAAATAACTAGTGGTTCGCCCCGAACTGAGACCTCGCGGTAACGGTATCCCATGATTATTCATTCAATCGATACATGATAACCAAAACTGACATTATTATTATGCCCGTTTTCACCAAACATACCTAAACCATCCCCTAAATAGGAGTCTCTTTACGTAGGTAGCTCCTAAATACAATCCTAAATCCTAACATCCGTCCCAATGTCCTTTTAGGTGTCCCGTACAGGATCGTGATAAATAAGTTGACAGAAAACATCACCTAACTTATCATAGGTAGCCCGTAAAGGTTAGGGAACGTTAGTGAAAACATTGAATTATTATGTAGGTACATACTAACGAGTGAAACCGGTTTACGGGCATCTGTACAAATCGTCATCTATCGACGCGAATAGAAAATATACAATACTAGCTGATGCCCGCGACTTCGTCTGCGTGGATTTAGTTCATAGCATCCCGCGGAAAATCTTTGTCACTCTCCAGGTACTCAACTATACCTATCCAATAAATCACGTCAATCCGTAGCTTTGTAGCAGGAAACATTTGATCGTCTTGCTCGCGGCATTGTTAATGATGATTCAAAGAGAAAACATATTACTGATGATATTATCAATTACGTTTAGCTATCATTTTTATAATTGTCAATTTTTTTACCATACTTAACCAAAGACAAAATTACGTTTTGTTATTCCACTGTCATTTGCGTTTTGTTATTCCATGTCAGATGCGTTTTTGTTATACCACGTTTTATAGTGACTTGACGGAAACGCGGTCGAACGGGATAAAAAGTATCCTATGTCCGTCTCCTGGTTCTAAGCTACCTCTCCACCAATTTTCAGCCAAATCGGTTCATCCGTTCTTGAGTTATAAATAGTGTAACTAACACCACTTTCTTTTATATATATAGATTTAACTAAAATTTAACTAAAAAATAATTTTAATTGAATAATATGGTACAAAAAAAATTACAATACAATTATTGTATTATATTATGTAACTAAATAATAATGGTCGACGCAAAACTGTTTTTGGGATAACTCGTAGTTCCATGGAATAGTTACTGACTGCGCCATCTATTTGCATTATTGTGAAGCTATGTTGATGCTATATGAATTACTGATGCCCATTAAAAATTAAATAATCTCGTTTCTTTATAATATTCATATAATTTTAGTATTTTTGTTCAAGTACAGGATATAAGTGACCTAAAAAAATAAAATCAGCTTGAAAATACATAGCGGATTTTCTTAGAGAGCGTCTTCAAGCGAGCGTATAAAATCGCCACTTTGAAAGCCCCCCATTTCGTCAATTTTAAGGGAAAAATTAAAAAAAAATATTTTTGTACTCGGTTCAAAATTATCTTTAAAATGATATGTAACAATTTTATGTCACGCGATAAATTTTTTTTTACTTCGCATTCACTTCTATGAGAGCCCCCCTGAAATAAAGGTTTTTATAATTTTTTATCCAATATTCGGCTGAAGGCCATCAGTTTACATATTATATCTAAATTTGAAGTAATTACGTTCCGTAATTCAAAAGTTATAAGGCTCTGACAGACGGACGGACGGACGGACGGACGGACAAGTGCGAATTCACTCTAGTAGACTCAGAGACCTCGCTTCGCTCGGTCAATTATTCGGGTATACATTTTTTATCATGATTTTTTTTATAGATAAAAATCAAAATGACCCCAGGGAAGCCTAAATATCGATTTTATAAAATATGAAAATAAAATTTCGTGCCCCCGGGTGGGCTCGAACCACCAACCTTTCGGTTAACAGCCGCACGCGAGCCGATTAGGCCACGGAGGCAATGCACAACTCATTGAAATTATTATACATATAAGTTTTTAGGCCATCAAAAAGTGTCGTTTCAACTTTTGGTCTTAATTTCCGTCTAGCCCCCTTTCGCGACGCGCGATAAGGAACTTCGTTCCAAAAAGGGATGTTTTAAGAGTAGTTTCTAGCTATCACGCTCCATACAAACGAAGTTCCATATTACACAAACGGAAAGATTTTACCTTTAAACTGCGCTCAGTAGTGAGCCGTTGATGGGTTGCTGATAACATTTTAGTCAAAATAATATGTATTTAATTTATCCTGACTAAGTACATTTTCTTCAAAAACTTTTTCTGTGGCGTCTAGAATATCAAACAGCATCAGAAACGGATATGTCAATACGCAATATGCGAACTCATGCTTCACCAAACACACACTGCGACGCCGTAGACATCGATAAATGCTCCGCAGCCAGAATTAATGATAGTGGCGCCAATGTTTGTTCCAATTCAACAGGGATCATAATTATTGCTATCCATACTATCCATCCATACTTTCATACTAATATGTTATATGCGAAAGTAACTCAGTCAGTCTGTCTGTATGTATGTTATTTTTTCACGCCTAAGCCATAGAAACAATGTCGATATAATGTGGAAACAAGATATCTTGCATCTTGGGGAAACTTTTTATCCCGGGAAATCTATTTTTTGCGTGGTATGGGACTCTCAAGGCCCACGCAACGAAAATGTACGTCCTGGTCCTGGAGAGTGACAGAGGCTACTTTTTATCCTGGAAAACTACGGGTTCTAGCGAAACTTAACTCTAAGCGGACGAAGTGGTGGGCAAAAGCTTGAATATCAAACAGCATCAGAAACGGATATGTCAATACGCAATATGCGAACTCATGCTTCACCAAACACACACTGCGACGCCGTAGACATCGATAAATGCTCCGCAGGCAGAATTAATGATAGTGGCGCCAATGTTTGTTCCAATTCCTCACTAATGAAATATGCAACGAATTTTCGTATTTCCCTTCCTTATATAATTTGTATATTATTGTAAAAAACATTTATCACATTTGTATGCTTTATAATAAGATACTATTTAACCATTTCATATGTATGATATTAAGACAAGCTTTTGCCCACAACTTCGTCCGCCTAGAGTTAAGTTTTTAAAATTCCCGCTGGAACCCGTAGTTTTTTACATTTTCGTTGCGTGGGCCTTGAAAGTCCGATGCCACGCAAAAAATAGATTTCCCGGGATAAAAAGTAACCTATGTCTTTCCCCAGGATGCAAGCTGTCTAGTTTCCACATTTTGTCGAAATTGTTTCTACGGCTTAGGCGTGATAAAGTAACATACATACAGACAGACTGACTGACTGAGTTACTTTCGCATATAACATATTAGTATGAAAGTATGGATGGATAGTATGGGTCGCAATAATTATGAACCCTGATTTTCAGGCAAAAGCTACCATTATAATATTATTTAAATTTTTAAAAAAGTCGGCCACTATTTTACTCAATTTAAAAATGTTTACTCAATTTATTTAGTACTAGTGGACCCGCCCCGGCTTCGCACGGGTAGGCTACAAAACAAACACAATGGTATAATCATCTAGGGGCTAGAGGTTAATGATTAAGTCTATGTCTATGGCTAAAACCCTCATATAAATATGGAATGCCTGTATGTGATCGTTGTCCTTTATGTGAGGGACTTTTGCTGCTACCCGTGAAGCATTATGTCTTCTATCTCCTATAATATTTATCAGATCTTCATCAAAATTAGACAAACTATGCCTGATATTATACACTTTTAAATTAAAAAAGAATGATTAAAATCGGTTCAAATTTGACGGAATTATGAAGTAAAACCGATAAAAACTTTCATCCCCTATCCATTCTAACAGACAGACAGACAGACATACAGACAGACAGACAGAGAGACAGACAGACAGACAGAAAGTATAGGATCAAGTATTGATAATAAAGCATCCCCCAGCTAAAATTTTCGAAATAGATTAAATGTACAGAAATCGTCCAGTTACAGTTTTATTATAAGTATAGAAGATATCTAGGTAGGTACAGTTTTTTTTTTTGGAACACAAAAATTAAGGATCGACTATAAAATTAAGTTTGTAATTGAGAAAAGCTATAGGTCCTCCGAGGACGTCTCAAGTAAAGTACTTATATAAATTCAGAGTATCTAGTTTATTAGGTTACCGAAGAAGCGTGGGTAGATTTAAGTTTCTCTGGCGTCAGCACTACTCTACTTTGATGAGAATTACACCTTTAAATTAACCGAGCGAAGACTGGTTGTTTGAACCCTTTTTCTCTCTGCGTCGCATTTCTCATTACAGAAAAGCGTGACCATTGCGAAAAGGCATTTATCGCATAATAGTAGGGGTTATCTTGGAATAATAACCTTATAATTACTATCATTTCTAAATACATCAACATCATTAGCAATCCATCAACGGCTCACTACTGAGCGCAAGTCTCCTCTCAGAGAAGGGTTATAGGCAATAGTCTACCACGCTGGCCCAATGCGAATTGGCGGACTTCACACACCTTCAAGAACATTATAAAGAACTCTCAGGTGTGCAGGTTTCCTCACGATGTTTTCCTTCTAGTCCAGGGTAGATAATTTTTGAAAACAAAAAAAATTATAGTAGGATGAAACCCATTGGAAAAGGAAGAGAATGCAACAAAAATGAAAGGAAAAATAAATTACGGGCGATCTGAGGTCGGGAAGTGGGGGGGAGGGGGGGGTTTAAGGGTAAAAAACGGTTTATCTCGATTTCCGGAAAAACTACAAGTCCTATGGAAAAATGTTAAATGGCAAAGTTGTAGGTAATAAAAAGATCTACAACTTTTTTATTTAGACTTTTTCCACATAACCTCAAAATGTATGTGAAAAATTCACATAACCAAGTTTTTGGTTTTTTATTTTTATCTTTTACAAAAAAAAAATATTTTTCACGAAATTTGGTGAAAACTTACCTTTTTATGTCCCAAACACACTGTAATTTTTCGGATTTAAAATATTTATTTTTTCACCTTTTTTTTTTGACTTAATATTGAAAAAGCACCTAATTTTCAATCGAAAATTCTCCCGTCAAAATATCTGCTTTTTTAAAAAAGTCGGTGAGCTTTTTGTTCGTTGAAATCTCTACTTTCTGATGGTGTAAAAAAAAATTATGCATTACTATGGTAAATGCTCTCAAGTTATCTTAAAATAGCAACAAATAGCCATCTACGCATGTAATTTAAAAGGTATTTCATAGGGGCTAGGAGGGTCTGGGCCTTACTACCTGTTATTTCGTATTTCGTTTCTGCATTTTCTGAGAGCATTTACCATAGTAATGCATATTTTTTTTTACACCATCAGAAAGTAGAGATTTCAACGAACATAAAACTCACCGACTTTTTTAAAAAAGCAGATATTTTGACGAGAGAATTTTCGATTGAAAATTAGGTGCTTTTTCAATATTAAGTCAAAAAAAAAGGTGAAAAAATAAATATTTTAAATCAGAAAAATTACAGTGTGTTTGGGACATAAAAAGGTAAGTTTTCACCAAATTTCGTGACAAAAAATTTTTTTTTGTAAAAGATAAAAATAGAATAGAATAGAATAGAATAGAAATGTTTTTTATTCAAATAAACTTTTTTACAAGTGCTTATGAATCGTCGATGAGTCTACCACTGGTTCGGAATGCCGTTCCTGCCGAGAAGAACCAGCAAGAAACTCGGCAGTTGCTCTTTTCAAAATAAGTTTACATTCAATAGAATAGTTATACAGTTAAATTACCACCTACTGTCTCATGAATCGCTGGAACGAATTATGTCCACGCTTTTTTATCATCTAAATAGTCTTCAATTGCATAATATGCCTTTTTCATGAGATTAGTTTTAACTGATTTCTTAAACTTGTGTAAAGGCAAGTCTAAGATCGACTGTGGAATTTTATTATAAAACGTCACGCCCATTCCCACAAATGTCTTTCGGACCCTCTTGAGGCGACATCGAGGAATCACGAGCCTGTTTGGATTTCTAACTTGCCTATCATGTAAATCACCCTTTTTTTTGTAATTCACAATGTTTTGTCTGACAAATATTATATTGTTGTAAATATATTGTGAAGCTACTGTAAGAATGCCTATTTCTTTAAATTTTTCTCGAAGGGAATCCCGCGGTTTTAAATTATATATTGCGCGAATTGCCCTCTTCTGCAATACAAAAATTTTTCCAATATCGGCTGCTTTACCCCATAATAAGATTCCGTATGACATAATACTATGGAAATATGCAAAATAAACAATTTTTGCAGTTTCTATGTCAGTTAACTGTCGAATCTTCCTAACAGCGTAAGCAGCAGAGCTAAGCTTGCCAGCAAGTGTTGCTATATGGGTGCCCCATTGCAGCTTTGAGTCCAGGGTTAATCCCAAGAACACTGTGGAGTCCTCACATTTCAAGGGTTCATTACTTATCTTTAAATTTTTACTGACAGTTCTGGTGTTGGGCAATAAAAACTCAACACACTTGGTTTTTTTAGCATTTAAAAGTAGATTATTTGCCGTAAACCATTCAGAAACTTGAGATAATGCAATATTTACATCGTCAAAATTGTCTTTCGTCCTATCGACTTTAAAAATCAAAGACGTATCATCAGCAAATATTACAATATCGCAAGTATTTTGGACAAAATGTGGTAAATCATTTATGTAAATCAAAATCATGAATGGACCTAGAATAGAACCCTGGGGTACACCCATTACCGAGGCTGATCCGGATGATTTTACATCATTGACACACACTCTTTGAACACGATCACTAAGATAAGACGCAATGAGGCTAAGCGCAAAATCTCTAATACCATAGTGGCTCAGTTTAAGCAAAAGGGTCTCGCGATCAACGCAGTCGAATGCTTTTGATAAATCACAGAAAATACCAATGGCATTCTGTGAGTTATTCCATGCATCGAATATGTGTTGCAACAGCGTTGCGGCTGCATCGGTTGTTGATCGACCCTTAGTAAAACCGTACTGCTCAGGGTGAAGAAGTTTATTTAAATTAAAGTGTAGAAGCAGTTGGTTGAGCATTATTTTTTCAAATATCTTGCTGAGAGTTGGCAAAATTGAAATTGGTCTGTAGTTATTCGGGTCACATTTGCTTCCCGATTTAAAAAGAGGTATTAATTTACTACATTTCATCAGGTCTGGAAAAGATCCAGAATCTACAGACTTATTAAAAATTAAAGCAAGATAGGGCGCAATAATATCAATGATATTGTGAATTATTTTAACTGATATTCCCCATAGATCTCCTGTTTTTTTATTTTGCAATGATTTAAATGTTTTGATAATATCATATGGGGTAACGTGTTTAAACCTAAATAATTTATTGCACTCAGAGACATTGCTTCTTAGAAGATTATAGGCTTCTGTTGGCGAGGAATTTAGAGAACTGGTCGTGGTTACTGGTATATTTTTGAAAAAGTTCTCAAATGTATTTGCAATTTCTATATCGGAGTCAATTACATGGTTGTTAATTTTAAGCTCCAGTTTATTATAATGTACCTTATTCTTACCCATTTCATCACCAATGATGTCCCATACTGCTTTTATTTTACTATCCGAATTGACAATTTTTTGTTTTATGTGAAGTGACTTTGCTTGTATGCACACGTTTCTAAACAATTTGGAATAATTTCTTACATATTCTATAAACGCGGGGGCATAATTATATTGTTTTTCTGCATACAAGTCAAACAGCCTATTTCTACTTTTATAGATGCCAACAGTTGCCCAATCACTAAATTTAAGATTTTTAAATAATCTTTTTTCTATTACCTTAAAGACAGAGTTAAATTGAGAGTTTAATAGATCAAAAAACTCTCTATAAATTTCATTCGGACCACCCTGTGCAACATCAAGCGTCGGCATTGCAGCTGCGATATTTTGTTTGAATTGCCTTACTTTTTTGGTGGTAATAAAAAACCAAAAACTTGGTTATTTTAATTTTTCACATACATTTATGTGAAAAAAGTCTAAATAAAAAAGTTGTAGATCTTTTTATCACCTACAACTTTGCCATTTAACTTTTTTCCATAGGACTTGTAGTTTTTCTGGAAATCGAGATAAACCGTTTTTTACCCTTAAACCCCCCCTCCCCCCACTTCCCATCCTCAGATCGCCCGTAATTTATTTTTCCTTTCATTTTTGTTGCATTCTCTTCCTTTTCCAATGGGTTTCATCCTACTATTATTTTTTTTCACTTTTTATTATTTTTTAAGGCTTCTACCCTGGTCTCTTCACCGCTAAAGCAAGTGATACTTAATTGCTTAAACGCACTTGACTCCGAAAAGTCAGAGGTGCGCATCCGGGATCGAACCTGTGACCCCCCGAATAGGAGACCACAGTACTACCACTAGGCTATCACTGCTTTTAAATAAATACTAAACTAAATACATAATAAATAGTAAATAGAAGAGTTTTAAATCCATACTTCAGCTGAGATGTATGCGGAAGTATTTAGAAGTTTATCAACGACTTAACTTAACTTAAATAACGATTATTATTATTATGATGCTAGTGATTATAATCCGGGACCCATAAAGATCTCTCTGACATCTCCGAGACTAAGTTCTAAATTAAAAATCGGTCTCGGGTCAACGTTAATATTGCAACATTATTTTTGATTTTAATCGTATTTCATTGTAAAAATGATAATATGTGTAGTATATATATGTACGCATAATGTATTATTTGACTCATGTTTATCGTATCTTAAAAGAGTAGGAAATTCAACAGATGGGACAACATTTGGAGAGAAGGGTTGCCAACTTATCTTCGACTGATCATAGTATTTTTCAGAATCACACCAATATTATAAAGGAGAAAGTTTGTATGGGTGTGTGCGTGTGTGTGTATGTGTATGTTTGTTACTCTTACACGCAAAAACTACTGGACAGATTTGGCTGAAATTTGGAAAGGAGGTAGATTATACCCTGGATTAACACATAGGCTACATTTTATCCCGGAAAATTAAAGAGTTCCCGCGGGAATCAAAAAGACTTTAATCCACGCGAACGAAGTCGCGGGCATCATATAGTAATCTATAAAAAAAATATACTAACTTATGACACTTCAAAAAATTTAGTATTTTACAGAAATTCCAAATCAAAATTATTTAATCCATGTAAGTTAACTTGTGACAAGTCACCGACACCGGTTCTCGATATGTGGTGTTGGAGAAGAATATTAAGAGTGTCTTAGAATGAAATCCGGACCAACAAGTCTATTCTTGAAAAACTCGGCATCAAGCAGCGTCTGTCCTCCATTCATCCTCTCACTTTCTTTCACACTTCCTTGTCACTTTATTTGGTCAAATATCAAGACGTGATGATGTCTCGATTGAACGTCTAGTGGTTTAAGAGGGCACAAGATCATGTGGCAGATCATCCATGAGACGGACAGACCAAGTAGGGGCTGCAGTCCCGTTACATGACTGAATGGAAGGCAGTTGTTAGGGAGGAGTGGCCGTATAGTGAAGCGTGCCACAACACCTAATTGATAAATGACCGCTCTGTCGTTCCCTCAAATATGGTTGAGCAAAGCAATGGCTGGATCATCATCATCGTCATGCTCGTGAACGGGTGCTACCGGCGGCAATTGGGCTACTTTCTGTTTGTCCGTCTTAACATGTGTTGAATTATAATTAGGTATGCTTTTGTGGAACTCAATTGTGGAAACACTGCATACATAGCATAATTATTATCTATTGAATTGTAAACTTGTTTTGAAAAGAGCAACCGCCGAGTTTCTTGCTGGTTCTTCTCGGCAGGAAGGGCATTCCGAACCAGTGGTAGACTCATCGATGATTTAAAAGCACTTGTAAAAAAGTTTATTAACATTTCTATTCTATTCTGTCAAGAGCGAAATAGACCTGAAATACGGTACGATACTATAATAATAGTACGGTTAGCAGTGGGTTAGCAACCCTACTCGAGGGGTAGTGGCAGAGCTCGTATTTTTAACATCACGAGTCTCGTATCATGTAATTTAGCCCAGCTGCGCGTGGACCAATGACAAGGGAAATAACTTTTTTATGACTTACTTACAGAGCGTCGTTTAAAAAATTTAATTTTGGCAACATGTTTTTGTTTCACCACTTGACCCTTGTCAAATTAATTATATTAAGTAGATATGTGCTTTATGAAGAATTTATGAGAACTTTTTGGAAGTTTATAAAAAGACAATTTCTTTTTGCTTAAACGAATTACCTGAAGATTTGGTTTAATTTTTCAAATATTAACGATTAACTATGCATTTGGTGGGTTGCACATAACGGGATTAAAGTAAAGTTACGATCAAAATTAGACCGCCAAAAAAGACACCTTCAATCAATGATATTGGAAGGAAAAAGAGGCCTTCAATGAATGTGCAACTCGACAAGATTTCTTTTAACCACAAGTACTACTTTAGATATTGACACGCGCAACCCGTTATGGTTTTAGTTGCATCCCTATAACTATAATTCAACTGACCCTTGGTATCATTATTATGATCATCATAACCAATTGAAGTCCACAGCTGGGCATAGGTCCCTTAATCATGACGCATTCCCAAAATATAATAGCCATAATTCGCACAGATAACATCCAGCCAGTGATGACTTACGGATCCGAGACATGGTCGCTAACTAAGGGCCTCATAAGTATGCTCAGGACCGCTCAGCGGGCGATGGAGAGAGCTATGCTATGAGGAGATCCATAGGAGAACCAATGTCACCGACATAGCTCAGCGAGTCGCGAAACTGAAGTTGAAATGGGCGGGGCACATAGTTCGAAGAGCTGATGATCGCTGGGGTCCCAAGGTGTTGGAATTGCGACCCCGCACCGGGAAGCGCAGTGTTGGCAGACCCCCCACCAGGTGGACCGACGACATCAGACGAGTCGCAGGGAGCCGCTGTATCCAGGCGGCGCAAGACCGAGGCCTGTGGAAGTCCATGCAAGAGACCTTTGTCCAGCAGTGGACGTCTATCGGTTGATAAAGAAGAAGCGTGACAGCAAAACAGGGCAACGGAGCAGGTGCGCTCGCGCAGAGTTAGTTGAAATTTCGGGAGAAAATTACTTTACACGGGTGTTAGACAGAGTAAAAATAAAGTTCTCAAGCGAAAAGATTAATATTTTTAAGACATTTTTTTGTGTGTAAGAACGAATTAAAAAAGCTTGTGCGCTTTTGGAAAAATTTTGCAAATTATGTATTATCAAAAATTAACTTTGGGGATTTTTTTATAAGAGGGGGTTGACAAAAATATTTTTTACAGCGAAAACATTAATTGAATCTTTATCTTTCATTCTATATTTTTTCTTTACGACTTAACTTAGTATACAGTTATGTTGATATTTTGAATTAAATTTAGGCATTTCACACTTCTTAGCGCCTTAACTTGAAAAGTTACACTCAGTCGCATACATGTAAATACTTATAAATTATTGCGTAAGTTCTCGTGTCCTCTGTACTTACCAAAACGAGATGATTCATCAAAATGTAAATGAAGACTTGGCGGTGTTAACAGCTTAAAGCGACATCGTTACTACACCGAACCGACTCGCATCACGTAAACATACTGCCGGTAATGAGTGTTTACGACATGCACGCTTGACAAGTGGCACGTGTGCGAAATTACTTCATTATAACCCCCTCCCAAGTATGTACACGCTGCATGGGTACCGATCATGAGATATTTGTTTTAGCTCCTTTAAATTGCTTCTAGGTATCTCATAAACAGTGATAGCCTAGTGGTCATGACTGTGGTCTCCTATTCGGGGGGTCGCAGGTTTGATCCCGGGTACGCACCTCTGACTTTTCGGAGTCAAATGCGTTTAAGCAATTAAATATCACTTGCTTCAACGGTGAAGGAAAACATCCATCGTGGGGAAACCTGCACACCTGAGAGTACTTCATATTATTGTTCTCGAAGGTGTGTGAAGTTCGCCAGTTCGTATTGGGCCAGCGTGGTGGACCTATTAGCCCTTCTGAAAGGAGACCTGGCTCAGTAGTGAGCCGTTGATGGATTGCTGATGATGATGATGATCTCGTAAAACTTGTTTATGATCGAAGTATAATGTTTAGAAGCGCAGTAGTCGACGCCGCAATAAGCCATTTTAAGTAGCTAAACCTAGGTCGACTAAGCAGTATTCTGTACTTTTGTCTTCCATTTTGTTTATAACCACGCCCATGCTTAATACCTAAGATCCAAGAGGTAGATTCTGCTAACGTGTGAAAAGTATTTTCAGGTCGCGGGTAACAACTAGCTAGACTAAAATAATTATTTTAATTATTAATTTGACGTCAGTAGGTATACGTACTTAGTTGGAGCCGCCGGCTTTATAGCGCTGCTTTTAATTGCGAAAACCGCTCATTGCTTTGATGAAGCAATCACAGGCGCAGCAATAGAATTGCCTACCTATTGCAATATCTACCGTGCAATATCTACGTTGGAGTATCCATGACCTATTTTAGAATCTATAGATATTGGATAACTATTTTCTAATAGCAGAATCCCGTGAATTTGTTCACGTGGGTTTAGTTTTTCGGCTTCCGTCCCCAAAGGGTGCCAACGCGGGACCCTGTACGAGTAGATAACAACAAAATACTGAAAACACCGATTTATAATGCGGTTTATAAGTTGTGACCAAAACAAACGAGCATTTTTACCCCATATGCTATTTTAGTACTATCTAAGAACTAAGATATCTAAATATTATCTAGATTTAAGATAAAATCGGCCAAGTGCGAGTCGGGCCTCGCTCTTTTAGGGTTCCGTTAAAAAAAATTAAATTAAAATATTTTCATGTACCCATGGAAATATTTTTATTTAATTTTTTTAATCGACCGAGCGAAGCGAAGGTCTTTGAGTCTACTTGAGTGAATTTGCACTTGTCCGTCCGTCCGTCCGTCCGTCCGTCCGTCTGTCAGAGCCTTATAACTTCTGAATTACTGAACGAAATTACTTCAATTTTAGATATAATATGTAAACCGATGGCCTCCAGCCGAAAATGGCTTAAAAAGTTATAAAAATCTTTATTTCAGGGGGGCTCTCATAGAAGCGAATGCGAAGAAAAAAAAAAAATTTTGCGTTTCATAGGTTTACAGTACCTCATTTTAAAGATAATTTGGAACAGAGTACAAAAGTATTTTTTTTTAAATTTTTTTCCTAAAATTGACGAAATGGGGGGCTTTCAAAGTGGAGATTATATTTGACCTCAGAACGAATAACCATTGAAAGCTGGGGCTTGAAAGTTTTACAATTTTAGCGTAATATCATGTACTTGAACAACAAATACTAAAATTAGATAAATGTAATAAGGAAACTAAATTATTTAACTTTTAATGAGCAGCAACAACAGAACTTCACAATGATGTCAATAGATGGCGCTCTCATCTCATATAGCAAATGCAGCTTTATGTAACATACCTATTATTCAATTAAGATTATTATTTAGTCATTTAGCAAACATCAATAAAACTTCACGTTGCAGTTTGTTTTTACATATTTCTGATCGTGTCAATAGTTGACGCTGTGTACAAGTAATTTAATTTGAATGTTCCAAAAAACTATACCTAAGTTTGATTGAGGCCTTGAGGATTTCACTATAACAGTTCCCTAACCTTTACGGGCTACCTATGTTAAGTTAGTTGACACTTTCTGTCAACTTTGTTATTACGAACCTCTACGGGACAACTAAAGGTGAAAATGACATTGGGATGTTAGAATTGTATTTAGGGGCTACCTATGTAAAGAGACTTCTACAAATGGGATGATTTAGGTATGGTTGGTGAAAACGGGCATAATAATAATGTCAATTTTGATCGTCTATTATGGGAAACCGTTACCGGAGGTACTAGTGGTTCGGGGCGAACCACTAGTTTAATTTAATTTTTATTATTTGTTGTTATAGCGGCAATAGAAATACATAATATGTGAAAATTTCATCTGTCTATCTATTACGGTTTACGAGATACAGCCCGCTGACAGACGGACGGACGGACGGACGGACGGACGGACGGACAGCGTAGGCTTAGTAATAGGGTCCCGTTGGTACCCTTTGGGTACGGAACCCTAAAAAGGAACCCTAAAAGAGCGAAGCCCGACACGCACTGGTCGATTTTTTAAATCCTGCTATAACTGCTTGACTTCCCACAATCTGTCGTATGGGTGCAAACTAGCTCGATGCTAAATTTTATCAAAATCAGTTCAGCGGTTATGCCGTGAAACATACACTTTAAGTAGGTATAGATAATAGAAAGTAAAAATATTTTTTTGACAAGTATGCATTTTTATAGGATGTACGAAAGTATGAAAAATTTAGTAGGATTATCGTAAATAATAAATTCGTAACTTCTTGCAGAAGCATTTATTAAAAGAGCTGTCATACTTTACTTAGGCGCGCTTGCAGAAACGTCGTAACCCAGAGTTAGTAGCTAACTCTGGGTTAAAAAGACAGATTTCACAGATTTCGTATTTAAAAGCTTCTGTCAAAATTACGAATTGATTCCTGGGTTAACTAACTCGGCGTCTCTGCAAGTGGGCCAGAGTTTGTGTACAGCAGAATTAGTAACATTATACATTTATGGCAGATAATATTTTGTATAATAAAATATGATTCCATATTTTATCATACAAAAGCCATGAATTATTCGCATTCAAAATTTCAAACAATTGCGGCTCAAATATTATTGTTATTCTGGGACTGCGTAAAGTATGCTTAAATTAGCTCTTTGAGAGACTTTCTCGAAAATATTGACTTAGTTTCTATAAAAAGGGCGCCATTTACTTGTTTTTTACGAACGCAAAGTATAAATTAAGGTTGAATTGTGTACTCAGGGCTCAGAGGCTCTAAACTTTTCAAATTAAACTTAAATGTGCATATCTGTCATTTACTTAGTACGAAAATTAACTTTCGAAAAAAGTCAACACTTGACATTCCTTAAGTGACAGATTTACGCAAAGTCACGTTAAGTTTAGTTTCACTTTAGTAATTTTTTGGATAGAAAGCTCAAATACTAGTATTAGTTATTAGTATTGTGTTAATAATAATAATATCTGGTATATAACGTAGATTTTATTAGGTTACTACCTACAAGCTGATGGGACACCGTACAGAAGCAAAGTTATAAAAAAGCGCTGTAAGTTGCATTTCCTGTCTCATAAACTCTTTCTAATTCACTGACGAGTGACTCAGTCAGTGAGAAGAATTTTATTGCCGCCTTTGTCACACATCTTTTGAGTTAAGTAGGTCCCATCACAAACATGCGATAAAAGCCTCGCTTCAAAACTAATTTCGTCTTTTCAAATTCTATGTTGAAAATTCTCGCTCAGTTTAAAATGTAAAGATAACAAACCTTTGTTGACTGGTGCCCTCTAATGCCGGCCGTATACATCCGGAATCGCATTCTGCATTCAGTACCGGAATTAAAGTTCAGAAACCGGAACATTCAGAATTGCATGTAACGATTTTGTTTTATCTCAGACAAATTTTTCCGCCATGGGAATAAGAAATGAAAAATTAAAGCGCTTCATTCGCTTAGATGGGATTCGTGGAAAAGTAAGAAACGTGAGGCAAGTATACTATTTTAAGAATCTGAATTCTGCCCCCTGATTTTCTAAAAGTTGCCGATCAAAATCTTATTCATTTCATGGCATTAGCGTCAAAGTAAAAAAACCATAAGAGTATTAAGTTAGAGCTCAATTTCGTGTAAGCATTCTCTTACGTTTAGGTATGTACGATACGCTCCATAACGCTCCATGTTAGAATCGGTTGTACTGAATTTGTGACTTTATATCAATACAGTCAAGGAATATTTTACTTTGATAGAGTCAAATGCCATGAAATCGCACCTCTGTTTCTGAGTTTAGCATGTGATTCCGGAGCGTTGCGGCCGGCCTAATGCGGTTTTCAGAAAACAATAGGAATCTATTTGCTTAAACTGTCTTTGCTGAAGCGTTAAGAATGAGTGGAACACAATGTCTCTTCATTTGCACGCACAAAATAATATTAGTTTTATTCGTATAAAAGCAAAAATTAAGCCATGTGTTCCATGTTTTTCGTCCTGGGAGTTGGGACATGTCGTAACTGTGCCCGACATCGTCACGATGGCCCGATATTTTTCATACCTAAACTACTATACCTATTAATTGCAATACTAATATTTGACACTAATGTATATGTTCTGTTCACGCATAGAGGTGTACATAATATGTACAATAAATACACCAAAATGCCGAATCCTAACCTGGCTCTAACCAATGAAACTCCTGGTCCTTAACCAATGAAATTCACGACTTGATGGAAATAATCGATGATTTGCTTCGTTTTAAGACCACCGATGTATATTTACCTAGTATTAGATTTGCGGTTATGAACACTTACCATGCTCAACTGAATAGGACTGAATTCTGCACACTACAGTTAGTGTGGTCGTGGCATTCGCGACGTACGGACGAGGGCGCTATTTATGCGATAAAACTTTCTAGGTACCTAACTGTGATTTGATAAGCCAACAATGCCTATATTCAAGTAAGTAACAAAAAAAATTAAGTGGCACTCGGGGACTGCCGCGGTAAAGCTATTGCATAGCATTTTTTATCAACTTATGCAATCATAATATTTATGCAATATTTTTTTTTGCATAATAAAAATTATGCAAAAAAATAATTAAAATACAAACAAACAAGAAAAGCCTTTGATTCGAACCTGCGACATCTAAAGAAAGCGGTCGCTCGCCCACTACGCACGAACTCTCGTTAAAAAACGTTAGGTTTTTTTTCGTTACAGAATTTCTTGATTCGGTCGCCGCGCTCAAACTGTTTGTCCTAGTTCAAAGCCCGCGATAAAAGCTATGCAATAGCTTAAAAGTATAGTTATCATAGTGAATAAATAGATAACAACATCGTAATTCGTAACACTAGATACGAAATAAAAATTATTCCTTAAATTTAAGTCAAATACTTTTATAATACGAACGACCGAGCGATATTTTCAAGGATATAATATACCTCCCGCACACCGCACACCGTTCACGCCTCTGCGACTCCCGGGCGCGTGATTCAATGACGATTTGCAACCTTATTCAGCATGCCAGATCCCATCTCTACCTCAGCCCACGCAATCCAAAACTGCGACACAGTTCTTATTCCGAATTACTGGTTTATTTTTTTATCCCATACTGCTGAGTAACGTAGAAAAAAATAATTTTTAACTGGGCTTGCGTTAGGAAACGGGTGTGGTGTACCCTACTCGTATTTATGATTTTTACTAAATTGTGCGTGAAAATATGTAAGTATTCTAGCGTAGTGACACAAATAATTAATTGAATTGATTCTGTGTACATTAAGAGTAAGTATAAGGTATAGTACTTCCACGGTACATAGGTAACGACATCATTTCATTTTTCACAATGAAATGATGCCATCTTAATTTCGAACGTTGCCTATGGACCCAAAGGAACTTGAAACAACGATGTGTAGTGTAGACGTTCAATGTGATGTTGAATGACGAAGTACATAAGTTGCGATGTAGGTTCTTTTGATGTTTATACCCATAGAAATAATTGTGTCTCACAACATCAGTGTTGGGTCTCGTGATAATGGATCAAACCGGTATCATTTCATACTGGATTTTAAACATTCTTTAATATAAACCAATTCGGGAACCCACTAAAATCTAATACACGAACTCTCGCATAGATTGCCTAGGCCCTGGGTCTTTTGAACTCATTACTTATGACGCTCTAAAAGTTCTTGGGTTGATACGATCACAACATTATAAAGGGTCTTACCACTATAGCGAATCACGTGCCATTCTAAAGAAATAATTTAAAAATAGAACGATTAATAGGAATTATAGGGTAGAGATTTTCGTAGGGTAGTTAGTTCAGTTACAATACTTTCATATGAATTATATGTACCAGGAACCTATATAGGCATATATGGTTAGCATGTGGTATTCTTTCGTTCACTTACATTCATTCATAAAAAATATTAGGTAACTTACCATTAAAGACATCAGCTATCAAGTTACAGATCTAACAAAACATTCCATGGCTACATCAGATCCCAAATAATCTTATGATAAACGAATTACATTAACAAGATAAATATTCCGGCGAAAACGAGCTGTCAGACGAAATTCATACTTCATTTCGCTAATGTCAGGATTTTATACAAATTTTTGTTTCGCATTCCGGCAGGTTCCCAAAAATAATACTCGTATAATGCCTTTAATGTACCTAGTGATGAGAAAAGGGTACACTAAATGAATAAAAAATACCTAATATTTCTATTAAGTTTTTATGTGAGACAGCAGTGAACTCTGACCATAATTTTGTAATTCGTGCCCTCCCATGCTGCTTTACAACCCTTTACCTTTCTTCTTCTTCTTTATCAACCTATAGACGTCCACTGCTGGACAAAGGTCTCCTGCATGGACTTCCACAGGCTTCGGTCTTGCGCCGCTTGAATCCAGCGGATCCCTGCGACTCGTTTGATGTCGTCGGTCTTCCAGGTGGGGGGTCTGCCAACACTGCGTTTCCTTTAGTACTATATATATACCGCGAGAATTTTCTATTGACTTCTATAGAGAAGGTTCATAGTTTTCATAATATAAATTATAATAATATTGGATATTTGACTGTAGTCAAAATGTTGATATTTATAATCGAAAATGTATCATGTAAGAAACACATTATTGTAAAAACATAAAATAAATCGGTCCAAAAACAAATAAGTCAAAGAGCTTTAAAGTTTACTATTAGACAGAGATAGCGCTAGTGAAGTGTGATGTCAAAATTCAGCAGCTCCATACACGCTCTATAGAAAATTTCGTTTTAGAAAGAGACAGATACAGTCACAGTAAAACAGTATTATAATTCCGAGATTAGTAAAGATATTTAAAAACGTTATTTTAATTGGGTAAGTATATAAAAAAATATCAGTCAAATACCCAATTATAATCAAATCTATTAATACATACCTAAATGCTCAAAATAATATCCGTCAAGAAAGACCGAGATACCTATTAAAAGCAAGTAACTTCAAGTGCGCATATTTCAGTCTGCCGAGCGTAGTAGTTTCTGTTTAAAGATTAAATAATTCGTTAAAAGTATAATGTTACAAAATATAACACGGCCCACAGCACCACTCTCAGAAGCTCGGAAGTTGAGAGTATCGCTACCCTCATTCGAAACCATCGAAACCTACATTATTTTTCATCGACTTCGAAGCCCCCAATCCCTAATAACGAATAACGTAGACAAAGGCTTCCCCGAGTTATTGATCTTGCCATTATTATTTGGTAACTCAATGCTTCTGATAAATGAAACGTATTAAGAAATCCAATGGAATGAAAAAGAAAGTTAGGTTCAGGGAATTTTTGATGGGGATGCTTTTACCGATATTTTATTGATGATACCTAAAAAAAAAAAACAAATCACTACCAGCATTAAATTTCAAAAATAATAATATGGATGCCCAATCTTGCAAATAAATGAATTTTGAATTTGAATGGTATTGTTATTACCTAGAGTCCTAGATCTTTAATTATCTCAACGTAAAACTTGTTCATTTTATTTCATTCTGTAATTTTTCATACGAAGATTTGTACCATCGTGCCTCATCAGTAATGAAATAGTAGATTTTTCCGAATTTAAAAATAATCAAAATGTTAAGAGGTAGGTACCTAATAATATTGTAAGCTACACTTACCTTAAACAAAGCAAAAACAGAAACTCTAAACATAAAGTAATGGGCGGCAACCTATTCTTGACCGAAAGACACAAATAAAAACGCAAATTTTATTATTTTCATTCCTTGAATTTACTTTCACGTTAATAAAGAACTAGAGGGCAAAGAAAATACTTACAAAAGGTTTTAACCTCAATACTTCGATCACAGAAAAAAGCCTCAATATTACTGAGTAAAAATAAAAACAAACTCTGGTATGTTTTAGATCGGCTTATTTCTTCAAAGAAATCTTGGTGCCAATGAAAATGAAACACTTACAAAACGAGTGCTAAACGAAACATACACTCTTATATTTATAGTTAAAATTTCTACACATAATTGGTTGTACCAATACTATACTTTAGACTAAGTTTTACTATTCTGCTATATCTAGCTCTTTAATTTATTAGACTTTCTATTAATTTGAACATAATACTTTATCAATTAAGATTTTTGACAGGAAAAGTTAGCTTCTTGGCCTGTGTATTACAGCAGACAACAAATAGAATCGTGTACTTACCTGTCAGCCTAATTTAATACATAATATTGATTTATCCTTCAAAATAAATAATCATACTTCATACTTTTGATTTTGGGAGCGTAAAAAGAAAATACTTTTTCGTGCAGCCGATTTGGAGGCTGGATTTTTAATGAATCGTCCCATGAGACGCACAGTGCTCATCCGGTGAACATTCCGCTGAGCTTTTACTTACATTCTAAGAACTAGTCTAATGCAGATGGGCGAGGTGTAATCATAACTCCTCCAACCCTAAGAGGAAAATTATCGGAAGGATCGTTTTGAGATGTGTTCCGATAATTTTGCTTAAATTTTAAACATTTTGGCGATTTTAGCCAGATTACATAAAATAAGAACATGAAAATACACAAAATTATTAATCCTAATGTTACGTATCCTAAAATTTCACTGAAGTTATAGTCTTTCTTATCATTTAAAACACTTTCAACTATCGCACTATGTTTTAACGAAAAGGCCATGTATTTCACTTCATCTAAACTTATTCCTTTCAAATTGACTACACTTGCACCGGGAGTAGTATTTGCGTTTAACTGGGGTAGTGTAATAACTGGAATTCTCTTTATGTCATCTGCTTCCATGAGGCTACGATGGTTGAGGCGAATTCCGTGAATTTGGAGTTCACAGGGTTCGTCGATCGTCATCAGGTAAGTACCAAATACAAGTTGCTTACTGACCTCGTGACCGCAGCGTTTCGTCAGTGTGGACCTCAGTCTACTGAAGAGGAGCCAGCTATCTGCGTTAACTTGCTGGGCCTTGACGTTTTCAATCTGGACTTCATGCTGCTTACAAGGAGTAAGATCATCCTCGAATTTCATAAGCTGCTCTATACATGTAAGTTCGTAATATAAGGCTTGATTATCTGCAGTGCACAGGAACTTATCGCCGGTAGAGATTGAACGACATGGTTTTACGAGCGGTAAGTACTTTATTCCTTTCGCCAGAAGGTAAGGATATTTAGGGATGATGGCGAAGGTTTTATTTTCAGGTTCATGGAAAATTGGCAATGAATATATCTTAAAATAGTTATATGTTGAATTGTCAGTAAGTGGTATTTCCATTACAAATGTTATCTGATTATTTTCAATAAATGATTTTACACAAATGGTCTCTTCTATTTTTAATAAATTTGTTCCTGTTGGTGGATACACCAGGCTTTCAGATTTAGAAATTAATTCTAAATGATATAATAATTCTGTAGAGTTTACAATTGACTGATGTAATATAGAGACTCTACTTAAGGCTAATGCTGTTTCGATTTCACTCAATCTAACAAAGATGGTACGAAAACTGCTTGTAAATACGCTAAACAATCCCGTAAGATAAGTTAAGAAAATCCAATTATTTTGCTTGGAAGCTAAATCTTTCAGTAATATTTCAACCTTTGTTAGACGATTGTGAAAATGAACAGAGTTCTGATTCATCGTTTCAGTTAAATTAATAAAGCTATCAAACATTTTAGAGACAATCGTCAATTTCTTTGAAATAATAACTTGATTATGATCTAAGTTAGAAATAAGTTTATCGTACTTAACCGCATCGTTATGATCCAAGTTACCGGTTATAATTTTTATAACTGAACCCAATGGATTTATAAGACCTCTCTTAGAACGTTTCTGTGGAATTAACTGACTATATTTTTCTAAAGTTATATCACGTATAAACTCTGTATGCATTTTAGTACTTATTAATTCTTGAGAGTATGACGCATTCCAATCGATCATTCTACACATCTGCTGGTAGGTCGTGAGTACGTAATTAATATCATTGTAAATTTGTTCCAAACTTATGACCTTAATTATAGTCCAATGATCGGTTTGAATGTATGCATGACCTTCTTTTACCGGAAAGATACCTGGGTTTTCTTCAAGTTTTTGCAGATGAAGGGCCTGCGACTGCATTGCTACTAGCAGGACGCAGCACAACCTGCGGAGGGCGTTTTACGTTTTTAATAGGGGTTTTGGTGTTTCTCTCTCCTACTTGTATGGGTAAAATATTTCTTTCAGGTCGGCCTATGACTCTTGCTTTGACATATCTTGGTTTATCTTTACTTTTACGCTTGTTAACATCTTTTGCAAAAATAACTTTTCCTTCTTGAAACCTAATATCAGCTTCACCGCCTTTCTTTTTCCTAATCTTTTCTTTCATCGCTACCATCTTATCAGCCAAGTGTTTGTATAATACTCCGACTCGTTTTGCATGATCCTTAACCATTTTTTGAAAATATTGTTTTTCTAACTCTACACTATATGGGCTACTTGTGTCCGTGTGTCCAAAAACAACTTCAAATGGAGTAAGTTCAGTAACAGAGTGAATGGAATGGTTGTATGCCATAACCGAATAGGTCATCACAGATGCCGCATCGGTACATCGCTGTTCATATTTGGCCAATCTGTATATTTCGACTATTGTAGAGTGAAAACGTTCTATTAAACCCATTGAATTAGGGTTATTGGGGGTGACAATGTGAAGTTCAACTTTATGTAAACTTAGAAATTCTTTAATCAATTCGTTGTTAAACTCAGTACCTGAGTCAGCGCTTATTTTTTTAGGTATGCCGTAATATGAGAAGTATTTCATCAAGGCACGGACTACCTCAGGGGTTGACTTGTTTTGAATTTCGATAGCCTGACCTAGTTTGCTAAACGCATCAATAAGAGTTAAATAAGTTTTCCCTTCAATGCTAAAAAGATCAATAAATATTTCCTGAAACGGAGCATTTTGGGTTTGTGTTAACTGTAAGATAGGTTTGATGGGTTTTCTATCATATTTCATTTGTTGGCATGCTTCGCAACTGTTTATAACTGCTGTTACTGTTTCTTGCATCCTATCCCAATAATAATTTCTACGAATCCTAACTAATGTCTCTTTGATACCACGATGGCATGTCTTTCCTGCATGATGTTTCTTTATTAGAGCTTTTTGTTCTCCTTCATCTTCTACATATACTACTCGTTCTGTGCATTCATAAAAATTAACCACGCCTTCCTTAAAAAGCTGAATTATTATATTACTGAATAATCTGCGATGTTCCTGCTCTTCAAAATAGATGAAATACTTAATTTTTGGTTTTATGTGCTGTTTCAAAAATTCTTTTATCAATTCAGGATTATCTATTGGTAAGAAAACTTCTAAAACTTTCTGTTTATCACGCGAGAGATCTCTTACTTGTATATCGTTTTTGAACCATGAGAAAACTAAAATTTGATTAGGCTTTGTGTCTATGGCCTCATTCAAGATTGGTATTCCAGTCGACTCTGGATTTAGAGCTGAGTGTATTGTATCCGTTTTACTAGATTCCGATGGTATAGGGTAATCATTAATGTTTTCATCGGTAAACTCTATAGGACTAGCAGTTGCAGTTCGACTCAAATCTGATATAGTTATAGTCGATGAGTCACTACGAGTTAATCTCCTATTAGTTCCTATCTTCTCTGTATCGATAACCTTACTATTTAAATTTTTCCTACGATTACCTTCGTTTTCATCAATGTTAACTATAAGTGATGCTGATGTATTTTCTTCATCAGAGTCTAAAGCGTTAATTTTAATTCGGGATAGAGCGTCAGCATTGGTATTCTGTTTGCCATTTTTGTAAATTATTTCGAAGTCAAAGTCTTGTAGTCGTAATCTCCAACGAGTAAGCTTGCTGCTGGGGTCTTTCAGTGATTGGAGCCAAAGTAAGGGACGATGGTCAGTGTATATGTAAAACTTGCGACCATACAAGTACGGCCTAAAGTGCTTTACAGCCCAGATGATGGCGAGCAATTCTCGTTCAATTGTGCTGTAACGTGATTCCGTATCGCTGAGTGTACGGCTAGCATAAGCGATAGGTTTGTCACTTCCAATCTGTCCTTGCGATAGTACTGCGCCTAAAGCTACGTTTGAAGCATCAGTCGTAAGTATAAAAGGTTTGTCATAGTCAGGGTATTGTAAAAGAGGGGCGTGTGTCAAGAGTTCCTTACACTGGTTAAACGCGTCAATGTATTTCTGATCTATTATAATTCGGTTACGCTTTTTCAAACAATTTGTCAATGGTTGTGGAATTTTAGCAAAATCTTTGATAAATCGTCGGTAGTAACCGATGAGTCCTAAGAAACTTTTAATCTCAGTCGTTGTTTTTGGTAGTGGGTAATTAAGTATAGCTGTAATTTTGTCATCATTAGGTTTGAGACCGTCTTTTGTAATGGTATGTCCAAGGTAGAGCACTTCTTTTCTCAAAAATTCTGATTTGTCTAATTGAATTTTCATGTTACTTGCCCTAATTCTGTCAAACACAGTTCGTAAGTTATGTATCATATTGTCAAGGCTATTTCCGTAGATTATGATATCGTCTAAGTATACCATGCAGTGTAATCCTTGTAATCCACGTAAAACGTTATCCATTGTCCTTTGGAATGTGGCTGGGGCGGTTTTAAGCCCAAACGGCATTCTGAGGAATTCGAAATGTCCATTTTGCGTGGAGAAGGCTGTCTTCTGTCTGTCTTTCTCGTCTACTTCTATTTGATGGTATCCGCTTGCTAAATCAAGCGTAGTGAAGAAAGCGCTCTTCCCTAACTTATCAAAAAGATCATTTATGTTTGGTAGGGGGTACTTATCATCCAAAGTAATATCATTAAGTTTTCTGTAGTCAATAACCATTCTGTATTTAACCTCTCCTGATGCATCCATCTTTTTGGGCACGAGGTGTACGGGGGCGCACCAAGGAGAATGGGATTCTTGTATAACATTTTCTTTCATTAATTTGTCAACTTGTCTATTAATTTCGTTTTGAACAAATGGCGATTGTCTATAAGGTTTAACATATATTGGGTCCTCATTTTTAGTCCTGATCTGATGTTTGACCAAATTAGTAAACGTCAAAGGTATTTGGTCACAGTAAAATATGTCTTTATATTCATGGCAAAGTCTGTAAATTTTTTCTCGCTCTTCATCATTGGTATGGTCAAGTCTGAGTTTATTTAAATTTTCTTCAAGTAGTTTATCAGTCTCTATGTCACTATCATTTTTCGTAAGATTTATATCGCATTCTGTATTTTCGTACTTAGTCACTGTAAATGGGTGTCTAATAGTGAGTCGTTTTGGACTATCTGTGCTATTCTGGACTACTGTATATGCATAACCATTTACGCAATTTACGATAGCGCTAGGCATACGCAATCCAGTCTCAAATTCTTGAAAGTCTAGTATAGCATCTCCTGAATATTGATCGATGGGTAACCTAACTCGTTGTTCTGACCTACCAGGTATGTCAATTGTATAATTTAGATTATTATTAATAATTGGGATACAAGTGGTGCTTGTTTTTAATAATCGTTCTTTTAAATCTATAACTGCACCTAATTGTTGTAACAGGTCATTACCGATAAGTCCGTCGTAACGGGCGTCCACGTCATATAAATAGAATTTATGCCAATTTTCGCTAACAAAAGTGGGTAAGAGGGGAATCTCTATCACCTCATCGTGTATACTAGAAGCATGTGTGCTGACTACCTGAAATTGCTCTTTCCTAATAAAGTCTCTGAAATACTCATAAGCTTTTCGAGGACTAAGGAATGATCGCATACTGCCTGTATCAATCATCATTTTTGCGTCTATTTCTTCTAAATAAATGTAAGGCAGTTTTAGATTAGGATCGCAATTTATTTCTAAGATTTCTTGTCTACTCTCGAGGCTTTTTCCTGAAAATCCGAAAGTGTGTTTTGACTATCATTCGTTGGTTCCAATTCGTCACAGGGTACGTTAGGGTTTTCCATGTAATTTACGTCAGCGTCATAACAGTAGTTAATGTCATTTGAGTAGTCATTGTCATCATAGTAATATTCGTCACAGGGGGTATTGTCTTCATAATCGGTCAGAGTCAGTTCGTTTAACTTAAAACCTTGTTGCATATTAGGCTGTGCAGTCCTCATGGACACATCAGTATGTTGATGGGGTCTTTGAGTTGGATTAAGTCCAACCTGTGGTGGCTTATACCCAAATGGTTGTGGGGCCCTGTACCCGAATTGTTGCGGGGGCCTGTACCCGAATGGTTGTGGGGGCCTGTACCCGAATTGTTGCGGATGCCTGTAACCGAATGGTTGCGGGGGCCTGTACCCGAATGGTTGCGGGGGCCTGTACCCGAATTGTTGCAGATTAATGCCATGCTGTTGGAATGGCTTATTGCTAAACTGTTGTGGTTGAAAACCGAATTGAGGTCGGTACCCGAGCACTGGCTTCGGTGGTTGACCTTGACCCTGAATTTGAGGCATCCTAATTTGTGAATTATTAAAATTGAATTTAGGATGAATAGTTGGTAAGTTTGGTTTGTACCCAAACGGCTGGTTCATTGATGACCTTGAACCTGAACCCATAATTTGACTATTACCATGTACACGATTTCGCATATTATATTGGTCTAAGAAATTTACTTCTTCGAGTACGATACTTAAAGCTGCTTCTAAAGTTGCGGGCGATTTAAGCCTAACGATACGCACCATATTTTCGGGAAGATTGTACAAAAACACATTCAGAGCTGTATTATTATAAATAACCGACTTCGCAAGTTTTAATTCCGGATTGTCAATTGAATTTACTTTCGACATTAATAATGAACGAACACCTTGGATCCTATTACAAAAATCAAGGAAACTTTCACCAGGATGAATTTTTAACGATTCTAATTCGATATTAATGCACTCTTCACTGCGAGGGTCTCCAAAATGTTGGATTAACAATTCTTTTAATGTAGACCAAGTAACAATGTCTTCTCGTTCAGACAAGAGCGCAGCTGCATCATCTCTTAATCGACTCGTTAAAACATTAAATACGTAAAGATTTTGTTCTTCACTACCCTTAAATCGATCAATTACGTACTGACATTTTCTCAAATAAAGATTTAACTGTCTTTTATCACCACCATAAAGCGGAATTAATTGTATAATTTCTTTAGGTATCGATTCAACGGTTGTGGTTGCCATGATGATAGAGTAATGAAGTGTACAGAGGATGCAACTGGCTTTATATAAAACACTTAAAAATAGCACACATATAACACAAAGACACACAATAAAGCACAATGTAAAATATAAAGTTAAAATGTAAAATGAAAAGAAAATTTGCAATTAAAAGTTGTAAAATAATGTATGAGTACTTTAAAATATTTTTTTTTTTGTAAAACGAAAATTAATCGTTATATGTATAATAAAATAATTATTTAATCGATTTATAGATTAAAAGAATTTATTTCACAAAAATTAAAAATTTAAAGTTCGATTAAAATAAGTCTCTATGTTCGAAACTACTCTATGTTATACTTTTCTAAGAATAGAGATAAGACCATAAAATTTTATATGGAGATATCCGCTTAAATAAAGTTATAAAGAGCGAAGTTTGATCTCATTTATAACACACATATTATTTTATAATAATTAATATAAAGTACATGAGGATGGGGGAACAAAGGAATGGCGAAAAGATTTACTCACCGAACCGCTACCACCATACTCGGTTTTTTTTTACACTCTCACAAAAGTTATTTTTTTGTTTTTGGTTCTAGGATGATTTTTTTTTTAAATCATCCCCAAGGCTGCGCCACTTTTGATTTTGGGAGCGTAAAAAGAAAATACTTTTTCGTGCAGCCGATTTGGAGGCTGGATTTTTAATGAATCGTCCCATGAGACGCACAGTGCTCATCCGGTGAACATTCCGCTGAGCTTTTACTTACATTCTAAGAACTAGTCTAATGCAGATGGGCGAGGTGTAATCATAACTTCATACTTAATATTATAAATGCGAAAGTGTGTTTGTTTGTTGGTTTATCCTTCAATCACGCCGCAACAGAGCTTCGGATCGACCTGATTTGTTGCATGGGTATAGTTGACGGATTATAGCAAAACAATTCTAACCTTTTCTTGCTAATCATGAACCTCCGCAAAGTAACGCCTGCTTCTATCCAATATTCTATCCAAAATTAATGTCATTTAGACTTCCGAAACTCATGTGTAGGTACTCGTAGGTCTGATTAAAAGAAAACAGAAAAGCAAACATTTCTCAAACACTTCCGCTTCTTAAAAGAAACGTCTTAGTACATTTTCAACCCTTGTGAGCGTGAAAGCGATTCACAAAAGCTTGCGAGCTTTTTGTTTTTATCTTTACATTGTGTTGATCCAACGAACGGCGTCGAGTGTGATGTAGGTCAAAGTTAATGCCCTAAAGGTGTTTACTCACCAGTACTTTGAACATGAGCGGAAAGTTAGGAAAAGGTGTATTATCATCAGTGATGATCAATCCCAAGCACCTCTAACTTTAAGGCTATGAGCATTTTAAGCAATCGTACTTATATAATTGGAACGTGCCTTATCGCGCGGTGCGCAAGGAGGCTAGACGGATCGACACTGTTTTGAAACCGACACTTTTTAGGGTTCCGTACCCAAAGGGTACCAACGGGACCCTATTACTAAGCCTACGCTGTCCGTCCGTCCGTCCGTCCGTCCGTCCGTCCGTCCGTCTGTCAGCGGGCTGTATCTCGTAAACCGTAATAGATAGACAGATGAAATTTTCACATATTATGTATTTCTATTGCCGCTATAACAACAAATAATAAAAATTAAATTAAATTAAAAAAAATAAATTAAAATGGGTAGGTGGGTAGATGGAATTTTTTTAATTTAATTTTTTTAACGGAACCCTAAAAGAGCGAGGCCCGACTCGCACTTGGCAGATTTTTTTGAATGTGAATTTGGCATTGTGTTCGGTATTTTCGCGGTACAATATTGGGTCTCCGTAGCCTTGTGGTTTCTGCAGTCGCTTAACAGTTAAAAGTCGATGTTCGAATCCCAGCTCGACAGACTGAATTTTCTATTTTCAATTTTATTTTAAATAATTTCTACATGTGGAATTTTTCCCTAATTTTTTATAACTTATAAGTTATAACTACTTAGCCACTAGGCTATCACTGCTCTTAAAGAATAGGTACAATATTGATAAAACAAGCTTTTCTTACCGAAGTATAATACAGAAGGCGTTATAATGTTTCAGTGGTTATTTCAAATTATTTAGAGCATAATAATTAATTAGACGCTTGACACGGGCTCGAGTCCGGCGATCGAGGGGCGGGATTACATCACGTCACATGCAATTACCGTGAAACCGGCTAGGATGGCTAGCTCCCCAATTACTAGTGGGACATTCCATCCATCCATCAGCCTGTATGCGTCCACTGCTGGACATAATTAAGCCTTTTCAAGAGCGCGCCACCAAACACGGTCCTCCGCCTTCCTCATCCACCCACTTCCCGCCACCTTCTTAAGGTCATCGGTCCAGCGAGCTGGAGGTCGTCCTACACTGCGCTTACCAGTACGCGGTCTCCACTCCAGAACACGTCTGCCCCATCGACCATCGGTTCTGCGACAGATATGACCTGCCCACTGCCACTTCAGCTTACTAACCCTCAGAGCTATGTCGGTCAATTTTGTTCTTCTACGAATTCCCTCGTTCCGGATTTTATCCCTGAGAGGGATTCCCAACATAGCTCGCTCCATAACGTCTTTTAATTTCAAAATTCAAAATTATTTCACGTAGGCCAACCTGTGGCTCTTATGACACGTCATGACTCTACCATGACTCAACCATTTGTGGATGAGGGCCACCGTAAGTGTCCACGTTTTCGCTCCATACGTCATTGTACCGTTATTATTGGAGCATTGCTCAATCCTTACTACCACTTACTACTATTATAAATGCGAAAGTGTTTCTGTGGTGATTTTTCCTTCAGTCACACAGTAACAGAGCAAGGGAAGTACTATACGGATTATACATAAATAATGGGTATAATTGAGGACTTGAAGAGTGACATAGATTTCCTTTTATCAGAAATTTTATCTTTTATCGGAGGTCGCGCGGGCAAAAACCAGTACCGAATATAATATATGCGTTTGGTTTAAATTAAAATCCCGTGGGAACTCTTTGAAAAATCCCGTGGAAACTCTTTGAAAATTGAACTCTCTCTTGAAAAAAAAAAATGTCAATCTCCAGATCCTCGACTATATCCATGCAAAAAATCATCAAAAAGCTCTGTTGTGGCGTGATTAAGTGAGATACAGTTTCAACTTTAACATTACAACACAACAATTACAATTTTTTATTAAATGATTTAGTGATTAAGTTTTTGTCTGTATATCATTATTCTTAAAGACCTTTTTGTTAAAAGCTGAATAAATATTTATTTATTTATTTAACTAGTTCGGAAAACAGGTGCACTAATTTTTCGTAAATGTAGACAATTTTTACAACTTAATAATTAATATGTAAAATGTTTATTTATAGTGTAATTTTAAGCTTAAGTTGTAATTTGGAAATAAACTTCTTATTTTTTTTTTATTAAAGGACATACCAACAAATCGAAGATCAACAAACAAAAAAGTGTCTGTGTCAGCTCCGACGCACGACTGGAGTTTTACTCCTTAAGTACGATTGTCTAAACATACGCAAAAAGTTAATTTAAAAAAAAGTTAATGATTTTCCGATGTGCCAACCCTAAACCGCAACGTCGTAATGCATTCGCGGCGCTCGCTGCGTCTCGGCGCCGCTCGGACCCGTTCGGTACACGCTCGGCTTCCCTCGGAAAGCTCTTTCGCATTCGGACTCAAGCGAAAACCAACCTTATTTACTCAACGTTAGGGTAGAAATTTGCATCGTTGTGAAAAACGTAACGAGGTCATTCATAAGTAGATTTTACTCCTCGAATTTTTCTCATACCGGGCGCCTTATATATGAAAATCGATTCTTAAGGAGTAAACTCCAAAAATACACTTTTGCTTTTATAATATTAAGTAGCAATTGCACATGCAAAATATTAAAGCAGATAGAGTTGTTTTTAAATCAGGAATCCCTAAATATTTTTATACTTTTGTACTGTATTTATGTTGGCGAAATCCCAGTGAACAAAGGATTTATTTCACTACCTTGATGTACGAATTCAGGAAATTCAGGGAATTCGGATACGTTATGGAAACACTACACTCGGCTCAGTCGAACGTATTATCGCCCTATGTGTTAGCTTGTACATTGCAATTTAATGGCTTGTCTATCAATTAATAAGTTGAAAAGTTGTAGCAAAATATACAGGCCTGAAATTTTCAAGGCACAAATTGTTTGACTTGTGAGCTGCAATGTAATATCCACGTGACAAGGTTGGTCTAACAGCTACCTTGTTGTGTGTAGTAGTACACTACAGTTACTACAGGCTACAGGTCATACAAGCAGTGATAGCGGTGGTTAGGACTGTGGTTTCCTATTCGAGGGGTCGCAGGTTCGATCCCGGGACGCACCTCTGACTTTTCGAAGTCATGTGCGTTTAAGAAATTAAATATCACGTGCTTCAACGGTGAAGGAAAACATCGTGAGGAAACCTGCACATCTGAAAGTTCTCTATAATGTTCTCGAAGGTGTGTGAAGTCCGCCAATTCGCATTGGGCCAGCGTGGTGGACTACGGCCTATAATCCTTCTCTGAGAGGAGACCTGCGCTCAGTAGTGAGCCGTTGATGGCTTGCTAATGATGATGACGATGACAGGTCATAAGGTCCTGTATCAAATCCTAGGTCACACAAATAAAAACCTTTTCTGCTCAAAGTTTTTCAGTGCCAGCCGGCAGTTTGTGGTGTTGTACCATGACTCGGAGGTCAAGTAAAGC
The DNA here is from genome assembly GCA_029955525.1 of Oeneis ivallda. Lineage (NCBI taxonomy): Eukaryota > Metazoa > Arthropoda > Insecta > Lepidoptera > Nymphalidae > Oeneis > Oeneis ivallda. Next base: position 23,770,876 of record JARPMR010000006.1, read on the forward strand.
CGTCGATCCTACTCGTAACCTTTTTTGGACAATGTCGAATTCCCATCCCATCGCACTATGAATAACGAGAGAACAGAGGTAACTTGAGTTATCGCCATACTTGTGCACCTTGTGCACAATACTATCTCCTGCGTTGAGATTAGCCGCCATGGCGTGAACATCCACGTAGGTAATAAGTGTTTTTTTTTTGCATTATAGATACACTAGCAAAAAGCTGAGCTTTGTGAGGGCTCGCGTAGTTTTTCTAACGGGTAATAAGTTCTGTTTTTTCTCTTTGGTTTTCTAACAGATGGCGTTAGTAGTACAATAACATTATATCCAATGAATACAAAATTGTTAATGTTCTTTTTTTTTTAATGGTTATAAGATGATATTCTTTTTTACAGATAACACATCTAAATATGAAGTTAAATTACTATGTTAAAGCACAAATTTATAGGCGTGATAGTTTTTCAGTAAAGTGTACCACAAAAATGCTCAGATTGTGGGATAGTGTTAGGGCTCGCTTCGCTAACCCTAATTAATTCCCATTAAAAAACTGTAAAAGAATATTATGTTTTTACTAAAACATCTACACTCCATAAATTTATCGACGTTATTGTAGTAAAATCCAAAAGCACTGTGAAAGTATAATATGTGAATAGAAACATTTTTTTCTATTCTATTTTAAGCTTTTTATTATTCTAACTAACTTATTGGAGGTCAAATCGATCATTATTTTACCGTCTAAAAAGTCAGCTAAGCAGTAAGAACTAACCAAGCGATCTTGTTGTATAATAACATAGCCGTCTCTATCTCCTTTAGAGAGCCATGAAGTAGAAGTCTGGCAACGTCGCAGGTAGGCCGTAGGTCTATCTATGGCTCTGTCAGTCGACATTGACAAGTTTGTGTTTGGTGTTTGGTTTTGCTTCGCGTCGTGTTATTTTGTATTTAAATCATAATTAATTAACAAAAGATACAATAATTTTGGTGTTTAATGTACGGTTTCACTCAAGGTGGATAGAAACCTTTTAGAAATACATCAGTTATGACGAGATAAATCCGTTTTCGTGGTTAACTTTATATCGACTGCAAAGTATAAACAAAGCTGCTAAGGTAAGAAAGTTAAGTTTATTACTGACTGACTACTGTCAATATGTTTTAATGTAACTAATGAAGATATTTTCGATTAAAGATGTGTAGTAACTTACAATTAAGTGCCAGACTCATAATTTAAATAAGTATCTAGGTTTGAAAACATAACCTACAAAAGAAATACTCATATTATTTCATTTTGTTTGTTTATAAAAGTTATTTTAACCGTTTTAGATGCCAAGGAAATGCTGTGTGCCAGAATGCAAATCAAATTACGCCAGTGTTATCCGCATTGAAGGAGCTAAAAGTACATTTTCTTTCCCGAAAGATGCTCATCTCTCTCAAGCGTGGTTACGTGCGATTCCTCGAAAAGACTGGGTACCTACAAAACACTCAGTTGTATGCAGCAACCATTTTACAACCCATGAAATCCAGACTGAGGAAATTGTCATTGGAAGTGACGGACAAGTGTTTAAACAGCAATTGAAATACCCACGTTTAGTCGAGGGTGCAATACCCCATATATTCAATAATCTCCCATCATACATGTCGAAGAGCACTCCACCTCCAAGAAGCAACCCCGAAAAAAGGAGACAACGAGCTGAACTATTTCATGAGGAGCAAGTGTCTAAATTTTTAGAGAGTGACATAATTACATCATTCGAAGACTTAGTGCATAAATTCCAAGAAAAGTTAGGAGACTCTAAATGGTTATATCGAGTGATACCTAATAAGAGGATTTATTTCTATTTGTTAAATCTTGATATTGAAAGTAATAATGGTGACAGTGACAGCAGTGTGAAAGTAGTTAATAGTGTGTTGGTGGATGAAAATTTAAGCATTCAGGTATATGTAAAAGGACATTTAATGCGTCATGAAGATTTAAGCTGGATATTACCTAGTGAACTTAAGCTAAGCAGATGGTCACAGCTTGAAAATATACTATCTCGTTATTATAACAATAGTTGTGAACCAACAAAGTCATTTGACTATTGTCTTGATAGGTCTATTAATTATTTGAACGAAGCAGTTAATATTGAAAATGATAATTTTGCTGCAGAGCTTGTTCTAGACCAAATGAAATTGTTAAAAAATAAGCAACGTAGATATAGTGTTGCTACACTTATATTTTCATTTGTGATATTTAGTATTTCCTCCTGTGCCTATAATACTTTGAGGCAATACCTAATCTTGCCAACTGCAAGACATTTGCAGCAAATAACTTCGATGACTGGCCTGTGTCCGAATTCACCAGAAAATAATCTATTGTTATTTAAAATCAATATGCTCTACGTGGGTAGAAAGGGAGAAAGTTGTAAATTTATTGATTGATGAAATTTATGTAAAATGTGGCCTAGAGTATAAGTCCAAAACTATTCTAGGTTACGCAGAAAATAATCCAAAAAATCTTGCCAAAACCGTACAGACTTTTATGATTAGCTCTGCATTTGGTAACAAAAAAGAGGTTGTTAAGTTGTTACCAGTACATAATATATCTGGGAAATTCTTGTATGAAAATTTATTGCTCATTGTAAATTACATACAATCATTTGGACTGAAAGTACTTTCAATAATTTCTGATAACAATCGTGTAAACCAAAATTGTTTTAAGTTATTAACAGATGAATCAAATTGTAGCTTCAGTAATCCTAAATATACAGATGAAAAAATATTTGTCTTGTATGATCCAGTTCATATCTTTAAAAACATTCGTAATAATTGGATAAATTTAAATAATTGTACTTTTACATATCCTTACATACTTACATGAAGATAATATTATAAAAAAAGCATCCTTTCATCATTTGCGAGAATTATATAGGACTGAAAAAAATAAGTTGTGTAAAAAAGCTTTTAAATTAAACAATAAATCTATCAATCCTAATACATTTGAACGGCAAAATGTCATGTTAGTAAACAATATTTTTCATGATACCACTATCGCTGCTGTAAAATCTGAGGGTTATGTGGAAACATCAGATTTTCTACAAATTATTAGGGACTGGTGGGATATATTGAATGTGAAAAACACAGTCAAAGGTCAAGTATTAAGAAAACATAACTCTACGCCAATATTTCATAGGGATGATGATAAATTGAAGTTTTTGAAGTCAGTCTGTATTTGGCTAAGAAAATGGAAATCTTTAGAAACTTGTGTAGGTTTGACAAGAGATACTTATGAAGCTATGTTGCATACCACATCTGTCATAATTGATATTTCAAGGTATTGTTTTGAAAATTTTAATTTTGTGGTGTACATACTTCTTGGGAAGTTTCAAACTGACAATATAGAAAAAAGATTTAGTAGGTACAGGTCACTTTCTGGATGTAATTATAATGTAGCTTACAGACAAATTGTTGAGTCTGAAAACAAAAAAAAAAAGACTTCAACACTTACTAAAGCAGCGAGATCTGGTCTTTCTCAAATCTTGTACATCAGCTGAATGTTTTCAAGATGAAGTTAATATTGAGAAATTTATGTTTATAATAAACTGCAGTAATTATTTGGAAGCATGTGAAATCGATATTTCGTCTCAAATTTATGTATGTGGTTATGTTTTACATAGTTTACTAAATCGGTTTTCCTGTGAACATTGTAGAAATGTTTATATTGATGAAAATACGGCGGTAAATGATGAATATTTTAATTTGTTGCAAAGAGGGGGTTTATGGGCACCGACTGACCAAATCATGTTTATTTATTATCACATGACAGCAATTTTGGAATATATTATTAATGATGTTGATTTAGAAGTATCCTTCCTGGAATTTGTGCAACACAAAAGTTTACTTCATAATTTAACACTGTACAGCCTTCAAGCTGATACTTTTTATGTAGACTTTACAGCAGTGTGTAGTGTATGTGGAAAACAGAATAAAGAATATTATAGCATTGCTGCAAATATCTTGGCAAACATTATGCTAAATAATTATACTAAGCATAAGAATGATGTTGACAAGACAATTAATTATAAACGACGTAAATTAAACACTTTGGTTTAGTATTAAGATAGAATAGTTACTGCACATACCTATTATTATTTTTATTTAACCAATTTAAAAAAAGGAGGTTATCAATTCGGCCTGTATGTATATAATATTGTTTGAAATGTACAATATTCATATAAGTTTATCTCTGTAGGTTTCAAAACAGATGTCAAATTTCATAAGTGTTTTATGTATGTCTACGTATTTCTCAGAAATTTGAAATCAAATTGCAACAAGTAATTCTCTTTTAATTGGGTTAAGAATCTTTTAACTTAGCGATCAGTGCAAGTTTCATCAAAATCAGTTCAGTAGTTTAGTAAGATATGGACTATAACTTTTGTACTTGCTTGTAAATGTGCTTGCTTTGATTATTTTTATAAGAAACTAGCTTATGATTAATTTAGTTTTAAAGTCCCTCGGGAACTCTTTGATTTTCCGGAATAAAAAGTAGCCTGTGTCACTCTCCAGGTCCTCAACTATGCCCATGCAAAAAATCACGTCGATCCGTAGCTCTGTTGTGGCGTGATTGAAGGACAAACAAACATACGAACAAACCAACAAACACACTTTCGCATTTATAATATTAGTATGAAGTATAATGTATGTGTTTTACCTACAAGTTATTGCGTTGACTATAGGTTGACTACTTTTGTACTTGCTTGTAAATGTAATTTCTTTGACTATTTTTATAAAAAAAATTATATTGTGTATTACCTAAAAGAGGAATTAGTAGAGATTTTATTAAGTCATTTGTTGACTAAATAGGTTGACTATTTTTATACTTGCTTTTAAAGTTGTCTACTTTTTTATAAACATATGTTTTACTCTATAAAGACTCTATGACATTGTTTTAACTAAATTTTTGCTATTATCGGCTATTTCATAGTGATTGTATGATGTAGTCTAAATTATGTTGAAGTTGATAATACTCTTAAATATTGTTTTTTCTTTTAAGTAATAATGCACAGACGCTGCCGAGTTTCTTGCTGGTTCTTCTCGCTAGGGTTAGAGCAGCATTCCGAACCAGTGGTAGATTCTTCTTAAAAAGGCAATGAAATAAAAACAAGCTAAATAATAAGAAACCATTAAATAAAGAGAATATTCGCTTTGTGAAGAAGTTTTATTTTATTTTTTGATATACCTACCTACCTACTTTATCATTACCTATCTAAATATCTTCCTTAATTGTTTTAAGAATCTTTTAACTTAGGGAACAGTGCAAATTTCATCAAGATCGGGTCAGTAGTTTCAAAGATATGTACCATAATGTCGTTTACATTGTAACTTTGTTACATCATTACCTTTTCAATTCACTTTTCGATGTTTCTAAAAACATAAAATTATGTAATTATTTAATATGTTAGTTCTCATTCATGTGGACGCCTTAAAAATAAAGCAGCTAATTAGTATAAGTAAATAATTATCAACACCGAAGACCGAAGTCTATACTGATCTATACATTCGTACTGATTTTTCATTTTACCCATGGGCCTACCAGTGGCAGTAAATTGCGACGTTGCCACATTCACTTCATGGCTCCCTACAGGAGATAGAGACGGCTATGATAATAAACATCTATTATTAATATTCTTAGAATACGAGCTTACAAGTTGGACAGAGTTATTATGGGACGCTTATTATAAAGATGTCCAGCGTCCCGTCGCGCGTGACCGGACCGTAAAGGAGGGAGAACAAAGCAACCTCTCCGGTAATAGGTATACCCCGATGTTGCCCCGATGATATATTATGATACTGGATAGAATAATTCTAACCATACAAACGAATAGAGTTAACTTTGTTTGTAGAGGTTTATTGGAACGTAGTTCCTTATCGCGCGGTACGGAAGGGGGGCTAGACGGAAAAAATTAAGGAAACCGACACAACACATTTTTGAAATGTCATTTTTTGTTGAATGTGAATTTTGCATTGTATTCGGTATTTTCGCCTTAGAACTCGGCGTCTGCATGGACTAGTGGTTAGGAGAGTCGCCTATAAATTCAACGTCGATGGTTCGAATCCCAGCTCGACAGACTGAATTTTCTATTTTCAATTTTATTTTAAATAATTTCTAAATGTGGAATTTTTTCCTAATTTTTTATTGTATAAATTGGATAACGCCATCTGTGAAAAATCAGTAACTCCACCAGAGTAACTCTTTGGTTTTGTAACAGTGCAATAGATATAAACTAAAAATAATTCATCGTAGTCAATTTAATACTAGATGACACCACTAGTTTTATACCTTAAAAAGTATTAGGTATTCCAATACTGTTTTGACTTGTCATACAATTTCAACATCAAAATAATTACTTTAAGGTTGTACAATGTATAATTATATCGTGCATCGTGTCATGATAATAAAACATAAAAATTGAAATAATACTGTTTCAAGCGTTGGTAGTATAGGCCCAGGTTTAATACGCTCCATAAGCATAAGGTGCGAGTTGGTAGACCTTCTGGTTTAATCAAACAGTTAATTTTACCATCTGTAGAACGATCATCAAAATCATGTAATACAAGATGTTTTAAGATAAAATGACTGATAAACTATAGATTTGTCGCCAGATAAAATGATCCGTCAGAACCAGTTCGTTATCTGATTGATTAGCAAATAAACATAATTGGGTAACAATTTTACAGCCTACTTTGGCTTATCTTCATTTACCATCAGTTGAACATAACTTTGCATATGAAATCCTATAAATATATTTAAAACCTTATAAAATATTCATTGACACTTCAACACATGATAAACACATCACATAACGCAATTAAGTACACAAACTCCGAAATAAGCTGACCAAGCTTTGCTTCAGTCCAAAATACCAACCATATGAAAGATAAGTTGAAAGACGCAGAGCTAAACTAAGTATAAGCTTAGACCACATTTTAAAATGCGCTTATTTTTGGAACGTAAGTTCCTTATCGCGCGGTACGGAAGGGGGCTAGACGGAAAAAATTAAGGAACCGACACTCGACATAATTTTCAAACCGACACTTTTTTGTTGAATGTGAATTTTGCATTGTGTTCGGTATTTTCGCGATACAACATTGAGTCTCCGAACCATCGACTTTGAACTGTTAGGCGACTGCCGGAGCCACTAGGCTACGGAGACTCAATGTTGTACCGCGAAAATACCGAACACAATGTAACCGAAAGGAACTACGTTCGATCCGGGTGTCCCTTGACACCTCTCAAGTTTTTTGTTAATATAAAAAAACTATGCTAGTCAGAGCATTGGTTTTATTTTTATATCATAAACCTCTATTGACCAAGTTGAAAAATTTAAATACCGTCCCCCCCCCCCCCCTTATCTCCGGAGTTTACCAATCGAAAAATCAGAAATAATTATTGTCAATAGAGGTTTATGTACAAGTATTTTACAGGAAAAATAAAACCAACGCTCTAACTAGCATAGTTTTTTTGATATTAACAATAAACCTCTACAAGCAAAGTTAAGGATTGATACAAAAAAAATATCAATGAATAAGCAAATTAATGTAATATTGTCGTTTTACTTGAATACTTTGGAGAAGAGACTGCCTCTTTTTAAGCTTTGGTTAATGAAGAATGGCATAACAAAAACACGTTTCATTAAAATGAAACATCATATTATTATCTGTAATTTGGTATGGACGCTTCGTAACAACCCAACCAATTTTCGATGAATTTTCACAAGCACGTAGAAGATTATACAAGAAGTAATCTAACCTACTTTTTATGCCGTATTATACTGCGTGAATTATTGGTGGTTTTCGAAGGACAAGACGTGAGTTTTTTGTAAGTAGATGTAGATTTTTTCAGTCAAGGGCGCATTTGGAATCGTAGCTGTAGTTTTTAAGTTTTAAAATAATTATCACGTTACCTCACAAGCGTAAAAAGATGCCAACAATTTTTTTAGTGTAGTTACCTTTGAATAAAGAATTTTGACTTTGACTTTATTCCGTAAAGCACAAGATAAATCATGGCAAATGAGTAACGAGGCTCGCATCTAAGTTGACGACTACATACAGCCCACATTACGAAGCCTCTTAGATAAGCGATGCTAATGTCACGCGACGTCTGTACCTTGTGGGTCAGGATTATTATAAACTAGCTTTTGCTCGCGATTTCGCCCGCGTGAAGTTAGATTTTTAAGTCCCGCGGGAACCCTCAGTTTTTCCGGAATGAAAGATATGTCACCAAGTCTTCGACTATAGATAGTTACTACGCAAAATAGGTGAAAAAATCACGTCGATCCACGTGGACTTGTTTTTGAAAATATATATTCCGCGATATAACCCCACAAATGTGATCATTCATCTCATCATTCATCAGACATTTCAGTTTTTATTACTTACAAAAGAAATAAAAGTTAAGCAAACGCTTAAGTAGATCGATAGTAAAGGGCTGCCAAAACTTAAAATTAATTTTATTTTGGCAGCTAACGCAGCTTGCACTCAAACTTAGAATTCTGCTGTAGGTACACAATCTGTAAACCAAGGTAAATTGCATTCTGAAAATAGTGCATAAATCTTTTTAGGGCCGATTTCACCAGCGTAAAATAAAACTTATCAGTCAGTATAATAAATAAGACTTATCTTATACGAGCGTTGATATTTTGACAGTATTTTCAATACAAAAACTGGCAGCACGTCCAATTTATTCCTCGGATAAACGTCACTCGACGATGGTGAAATCGGCTATTATAAGAATAGATTATTTCTGTGGTAGTAGGTAGGCGCACTTAAATTTTGTATTATATTTTGTCTGTACCATACATACAAATAAATAAAGAAAAATAAAGGAAAAGAAAGAAAAGAAATCAACACACTATTTTCAACGAAATATAATAATATGGTGGAGTTCACTCAGCATTTTTTACAATGATCTTTGAACCAATTAACCGCATTAATAAATGCAATTTACGCAAATCATCACGCAATCAATGCGCATCAGGCAGTCTTCTTCAAGATTGATTCGTTATTATGACAGGCGGCTTTCTCCATAATTCTCCATTGTACCAGATAAACAAACTCTGTATCTGATAATGTCACACTTCCGATGAAAACTTTCAAACAACTTAGATAGTTAAAGACGTAGCCAACATAGTATGTTGACTGTGGCGTTAAAACATCAGTGCACTCCATTTTCCCGACGGAAAGTTTCACGGCAGTTTTATCTCCTTTTTAAGGGTAAGGACGCTAAGGACGTGCTGAGCTAAAATGTTTTAATAAAAAACGAGACACTCGCAGTTTTTTTTCTTTTCTGATTATCAATTTCTGGTTACGTGGGTACGTAGAGTGTCGATATGTCATCTGTAAGTCTAATGTAACTTTAAAAGTTTACGTTAACCATGCGTAAATCTGTCATTTAGTATGGACGAGATAGAGATGGAGTATTTTTCCATTCCTTTTTTGTCCATATTAACTGACGTAATATTTACATACAGTTAACGAAAGTTTGAAAAGTAGGCCGGGTCTCGGTATTTACGAAAAGGTAGTTCACATGTTGGTACTTGAAGATCGAATCTGACGTCATACATTACACTCTATATCTCACCATATTTATACTCGTTTATGACTAGCTAATGCCCGCAACGCTCTTTATCAATCTCGTTGGTAATCCTGGATATTTCGAGATTAAAGGTATCTTAATATGTCCTCTCCTTGCTAAATTTTGCCAAAATCGGTTCAACAGCTTAGGCGTGAAAAGGTAACAAATTAAAAATAAATAATTTAAATTAAAAATAAATATATATAATGCTGTGGTAATATTAAAACATTCAGAATTCATCAACCATACAAATGACAAAAGCTGTACAACAAAAAAACACCGTACAACACTTTACGTTTTTGGATGATTTATGAATCAATCGAAGTGTCGTCGAAACGATATCAATACATCAAACATCGGGGCAATTTTTCACTAACCCGTTCAATAATTCAGGTGAAACAAATTGTACGGAAAACAATATTTATTAAAACAAAACATGGTGAAAGTTATTTGTGTTTTTTTTTTGTTATTATTGGTTTAATTGCAAATTGTATTGCAATGTGCAAAATGCATTACAGTTGCAAACAATGATAGAATAATTAATTAACTATGGAAATCTCCAGGTACCTATCTTCATACAGAGAACACCGTTACCTTGAAGTTTATGGTGTTGATATTATAATATTATTTATGAAAATAAAATATAGATAAAAATAATACGTCAGTGCAAAAAAAATTGAAACCTACAAGAAATGGCGGAGATATCATTATCGCAAAATGATGGTTGCGGAGCGAGGCATGTGACGTCAAGGCGTTTTATGCTTGCTAACTTTTACCCACAATTTCATCCTCGTGGGTTTAAGTAACTTCAATAATAAAAGGTCATTGTAGCGCAGAGTAACCTATAGGCAGCAGAGACCGGCCATAGCATGTATCGTTAGACCTAAGTCTTACTTTTATAAACTGTGACATCAATAAAGCAATTATTTATTTATTTATTTATTTACTAGATGATGCCCGCGACTTCGTCCGCATGGTTTAAGGTTTTACAATTCCCGCGGGATATCTATAATTTTCCGGGATAAAAAGTAGCCTATGTGTTAATCCTGGGTATGAGCTATCTCAATTCCCAGCCAAATCGGTTCATTCGTTGTAGCGTGAAAGAGTAACAAACATCCATCCATCCATCCTCACAAACTTTCACATTTATAATATGTGTTATTAGGATTTACTTAAAAATCCCGCGAGAACACTGTTTTTTCGGGACAAAAAACACTCCTATACCTCAACTATATTCATGTTATATCACGACGACCGTTCAAAAAACCAAGAAACAGACTTTCGCTTTCAAACATAAGTAGCACTTTGATATCCCTCTTCTTCCCCTCATTGTGGAAACACTGCATACATAGCTTACTATCTATTGTATTGTAAACTTGTTTTGAAAAGAGCAACTGCCGAGTTTCTTGCTGGTTCTTCTCGGCAGGAAGGGCATTCCGAACCAGTGGTAGACTCATCGACGATTCAAAAGCACTTGTAAAAAAGTTTATCTGAATAAAAAAACTTGAGAGGTGTCAAGGGACACCCAGATGGAACGTAGTTCCTTTCGATTACATTGTGTTCGGTATTTTCGCGGTACAACATTGAGTCTCCGTAGCCTAGTGGCTCCGGCAGTCGCCTAACAGTTCAAAGTCGCGCGATGGTTCGAATCCCAGCTCGACAGACCGAGTCCGAGAACCATCGACTTTGAACTGGGCGACTGCCGGAGCCACTAGGCTACGGAGTCCCAATGTTGTATCGCGAAAATACCGAACACAATGCAAAATTCACATTCAACAAAAAAGTTTCGGTTTCAAAAATATGTCGAGTCTCGGTTCCTTAATTTGTTCCGTCTAGCCCCCTTCCGTACCGCGCGATAAGGAACTTACGTTCCAAAAACATTTCTATTCCATTCTATTTAAACCCCCCAAAAATAGCAAACTTCTCCATTAGCGACACAATTTGGTAGTAACACACCTATAGCACCACGAGATAACACAATCACGTACAGAACTCGGTATTCCCTCCGCATTTGGTCGGCACGTGTTCCAAAAAAACCCGCACAACAGCTTATTAAAGTTTTCTTTGCTTTTGTATGAACTTCCGGGTACTTTCATTGAATGTGATGTGATTCAATTACGGATGCCTTCCCAAATTCATTGCAGCAGCATATTAATAAATAATTTAATAAATAAATCTTTTTAAACAACCGACTTCAAACTCCCGCATTATTACATTACACACACTATACAAAGTATTTAATTTATTGTTGATATTTAAAAAACCACTCGACCGACTTCGATAAAATTTATATGGGACCACCTGGGAAGTATGCCTTTTGAAACAAAAAAGAATTTTTCAGATCAGACGAAATCAGACGAGTCGCAGGGAGCCGCTGAATTCAGGCGTCGCAAGACCGAGGCATGTGGAAGTCCATGCAATAGACCTTCGTTCAGCAGTGGAAGGCTATCGGTTGATAAAGAAGAATAAATATCTATGGGCGCTACAATTCAAACCATTATTTGTGATATATCAATAGGCTCAAAAAGAGCTCTAAAATTGGAAGTGCTAGGTTTGCCGTAGAACAATCACACTGGGAACTAATTGGTTAATTGCATTGAGCTCGCCTCTGCAGATAACGAGGGCTGGCTCTGAGGCTAAACTGCCGACTGCAATACAAATTGATTAAACCTACCTAGATTAATCTTGCCAAGAAATTCATACTTTTCAATAATATTCTCCGCATTGAATGACCACTAGAAATAACCAGATAAAGAAAGTTAATTTTGATTTCTTTTAATTCAACAAATGGAGTGCAGTAAATAAGACACAAAATAGAAATGGACGATAAATTATTCAAAAGTTCAAACTCTCTGTTAACATCACATTACACATTACATTTTAAATTTTTTCGTGCCAAAATCGCCAGAGGTGCGTAGTTGTTGACATTGGGCTTTTAAAACGAAAAAGCGTCTGTACTTAGTAAGTACAGACGCTTTTTCGTACTAATGTACGTAAACTAGTAAGTACTACTTACTAGTTTCCAACAAGGAATTTTTTTTTGTGTACTGAGTTGCTGAGTTTCAATGTACTGAACCGTTTCTGACATGCAAATATTAAAAATAAAAAAAAAATAAAGTATATTATTTTAAATTAGTAAATTCGCGACCAAGAAGAAATCTTACGAAAAAACCAGAAAGAACTCTCTTTGGCACTTTTTCGCATGAATAAGGCACGTCCCTTATTTTTCAATGTTTCTACTTGCTTTTTTCTGTTAAGGTGGAAGACACGGGTCTGCCCGCGAAATTCAAATTTAATTTGGTTTTTCGCAATTTGTAAACTAATACGACAAAGTAGGCTTATGGCCTTCTAATTGCGCCACTGGAATTATTATCTTCACAGGTTTACATAAAAATATTTACTTGAAAGTGACCAGTTTAAGAAGTTAATCAAAATACTGAGTTGGACGTGAGTTACTCACAAATTGCGAAAAACCAAATTAAATTTCAATTTCGCGGGCAGACCCGTGTCTTCCAAAATTTGTTCCCTGGGCTGAGTCTTACCCATCGAACTATCACGCTTAGAAGCGCAATAGTCGACGCGGTGGTAAGCCATTTTCACTAAGCGTTGAAGCCGACTGGTCTCGTCGCGTTAGTATGCGTTAGTATGATGAGTTCGCAGAGAATTATTAAAAAATGTCATACTGTGAAAGAATGACATAATTTATCATAATAACCATCAAAAACGTAATCATCCGTACAAGTACCAGTTTCAGTAACAGTAGTTTCGTTATTTTGAGCCTACGTTTGGAGCGGAACTTCTGTTCTAAGCGGTATAGTTCGACTGTCTCACCTCTGGGTACAGTTTTTGCAATTCATGAAGGCGAGTGAGCTTTACTTGTGGTTACTTCGTGTACATGCACATTGCATAAGTGTGCGTGCCTGTCAAAGCCTAGGTGGGAGCGGGCAGGCGCGAGCATTACGCTCGCTCACACCTATACAGATACGATACACACACAACCATAAGTCAGTCGCCCTCGTGAATTGCAAGAACTATACCTACACCCCGGCTCTGAGGTTACCAGCGAACCAATTCGACATTGCTATGGGAATTGGAATCTTTAATTCCAGATCCATTTCGTATGGCTTTATTCATTAGCTAGGATGTGTAAAAGTAGAATGAAAAAGAAAAGAAAAATAGAATTTCAGAGAGCTCGTCTAAAGGCATTTAGTAACTGTCATGTAACGATTCGATTGGAAAATGTTTCGTTGAAAGTCATTGTTCCAATTTTGTTCAACTTAAATCATTTGCCTCGGGCCGATTCCACCAACGTAAAGATATTTTGCCAGATTTTCAATACAAAAATTATCAGATTCCCCAATTTATTCATCGATTAAGGATCACTGGACATTGGTGAAATCGGCACTAAGGACAGACGGACGGACATGGCGAAACTATAAGGGTCCCTTGTTTACTACGAAACCCTAAAAAGGGCCGAAATGAACTATTGTCTCTTCACCATTTTGGGAATCCTAAAAACTCGTTTTTTAACATTATTATTCTTATCTTACTTAATATTGTGAATGCGAAATTGTTTGTTTGTTGGTTTGTCCTTCAGTCACGCTGCAACAGAGCTATGGATCAACGTTTTTTGCATGGATATAGTTGAGGCCTGGAGAGTGTATGTCACTCTCCAGTCTCCAGGCTACTTTTTATCCCCGAAAATCAAAGAATTCCCACGGGATATAAAAACTAAATCCACGCGGACAAAGACGCGGGCGGGTAATAACTTATAAATCAAGATACAGGTAATGAAAACAACCATAAAAATGACCATTATCGGAAATAGAGTAATAAGCTACCTTAAAACTCAATCTATACTATAGTCTGTTTCTAGAGCAGGCGAAAAAACGGACATTGACCCGAAGTATTATGTTAGCATCGCACGTAAACGATAGGCATTGCTTCCATACATTTCACTGTCGATTACGTATCGTTACGCGCTAAGCGCGTCTCATAGTACAGGGTGGGGTGAAACTTGCGGTTATTCAGAGATAAAAAACCTGTTTCGACATTTTTTATAGATAATCATCTGATCTACAATTTTTGTCAAGGCTAATTTTATGATAAAACTTACCGTTTTGCTGAAAATCACGAATAACCCGTTTTTGTGACCTTTGACCCCGAGTAATTTTTTTTCCAGGTGTCAGATCAATGAGGACTTTCACATTTCATTTATAATAGTGTTTTGAACAATCCTACCAATTTTCAGCCAAGTGAGAATTATTGTAACCTCACCCCTATATTTTGGTCTAATTTGACCGGGCTAGTGTAGATATAGGTAGATATTAAATAAATTTAATGAATATTAAAAACATATTTATTGGTACCACTTCTATTACGTTACCTACTTATTAGACTATTTATATACTGTTAGCGGAATAACGAAAATTGTGATTTTTAAATAAAAAAATTAAATTAATGTTAATTTGCTTTTTACTTCATATAAGTACTGGACAATCTTCTTTCTTCATAATAATATATAAGACACAGGGCCTGCGAAGAACTTCACACTCGGCACTCTATCTTTCACTGATGATGTTTATTGATACAAAGATAAAAAAATAAAATCAAAAAAAAAGGTTGGCTACCCCGATTTTATCGTCAAAGGTCAATGTCCGTTTTTCCGCCTGCCCTAGAAACAGAATATATATAATCTACATCTAGGTATATTAAATAGCCTATTAATTCAATATTGATTTTGAATGCGGACTGCAGAGTGCAGTGTACTATTTATTAGACCTTGTATATATTTACATATAGTTTTTGATACCCTCTATGATGCGTGAAATAATATAATAATGAAACAAATGAAACAAAATCGTTAACAAGTCGTAAATTACTTCCAAAAAGCAATTACACCATAATTATTGTACGAAATATGAATCGAGAATTATAATATTCAAAATCACTAAACAATGAATGAGGTACTCTCACATTCGAATATTATAGGGAGATTACAAACAAAATTACAAATTAATTCAGAAGTTTTAATTAATGCCGACTATTCAATACATAATGATAATAAAATTAATTAGATACTATGTTATTTCTACCTGTCACTATACATATATTATTAATATATTATGTCAATTTAAATTATAGAATATCCATTCAAATTCAAATTATTTATTTGCTAGATTGAGTAATAAGATCGTAAACAATTATTATAAAAATTATACGCGCTTCAATCTGCCACAGAGTAGCATGCAAAATGTTATGTTTAAACATGTTTGACCTAATATGACTATTTTCCTTATTATTATTATACTACTAGCTGTCACGGCGAACTTCGTACCGCCAACTTATCTATTATAAATTTTTTTTGTTTGTTTTTTTTTATTAAGTATTAAAACCTTCCGTGGACCTTATGGAACATACAAAAAAATAAATTAACCGAATTGGTCCATCCATTCTTGAGTTATGCGCTTACCAACATTCATTTTTATTTATATAGATGAATGTGAATGTGTTTATTTGGTTTGTCCTTATAACTTGTTACTTTAAAAGCTGTAAACTGAGGGTCTATGTTATCATAGCCAAGTAAACTTTAACGGACGAATAAATTAGACATTTCGACAGTTTTTATTGGATATTGCCACGAATTTTGACGTTCTGACAGTTTTTTTAGATTTGTCATAATGTCCTTATTCGTCGGTTAAAGTTTAGTTGCAAATGGTAAAATCGGTCCTGGGTATGTACCTATTCTATGGAATAGAATAGAATAGAAATGTTTTTTTATTCAAATAAACTTTTACAAGTACTTTTGAATCGTCAATAAGTCTACCACTGGTTCGGTATGCCTGAGTAAGATGCAAAGAGCAGCAAACCTTATAATTTGATTCCACTATAATGGAACTTTTTAAAGTAACTTGTCCTCCACTCTCTTTCCATCTCGAGTATCAGCGCTAATTTCCTGAATTAACTTCTTAAGTTTAACCCATTTCGCATGACATTGCTATTCTAGGATTATGACAACTCACTGTAGGAAAATTACGGACATGAAGGTATATAATATATGGGACGATAAAACTGCCTACGTATAAGGAAAAGCGTAGGATCCAAACAAAGATAGAAAATAAACCAAACCTCCTTCTGGCGAACTTCCTAACTCTGTGGTATAAATGAGAGGTCTTGGCTTCAATTCCCGGCAGTGGCAAAGAGGACATATTTTATGAATTTCCAATTATTTCAGGTTTGGTCAGATGCCATCAAAAGGTTTAGCGGACCACAATGCCGCATATTTTAAAATTGCCATACCCCTTCCAAGTTAGCCCAATTCCATCTTAGACTGCATTATAACTTAACACCAAGTGAGATCAAACCGTAAAATAAGTATAGCAAACTAAAAACTTTGGTGCCAAATCCCATTCAAGTCCGCAAAACTTTGAGCTAAAAGTTAACATGTGCGTATACATCCGATTTTCGTCTAATTTTTCCGTATTTGTCAAATTTTGGTTGGAATTTTCCATTTTACACGAAACTCATAATGATGAGAGCAAATATTCAAGCGAGGACGTAACGATGTGATATTATTATGCAATTCGTGCGCGTTCCTTTTTCGCGTAGTCCAAGAGACGGTGGGCATTTTTAAGGAGGTGCTTGGTACACATTCCCAGGGTATGGACTATGGGTAAACTATATCTTCGATTTGTACTCAAATGATTTATTTCATGTAGGCTGTCTTTTGACTCGTACAATAGATCATGACTAGACTTTACCACAGAAAAGCAGACTCTGCTGATGAAGCCGCCAATGGGAGAATTTGCGTAAATAGAGATGTGACGTCTTTGAATGATCATAACGTAAAAAACAAATATCATTTCACAATTTTTTTTGCGATAAGGCATAGATAATGAAGAGATAAATCGATATTGGGCTAAATTATCTACTCCTTCTACATTTGAATTTTCAAAAATCCTTAATTAGCGAATGCCTACGTCATAATAGCTACATATTATCTCTATGCCAAATTTCATCTCGATCCGTCCAGTGGTTTGAGTTCAGCCAATCTTTTCCTTTTTAGGGTACCAACGGGACCCTATTACTAAGCCTACGCTGTCCGTCCGTCCGTCCGTCTGTCAGCGGGCTGTATCTCGTAAACCGTAATAGATAGACAGATGAAATTTTCACATATTAGGTATTTCTATTGCCGCTATAACAACAAATAATAAAAATTAAATTAAATTAAAAAAATTAAATTAAAATACTTCCATGGGTACATGGAAATATTTTTATTTAATTTTTTTTAACGGAACCCTAAAAGAGCGAGGCCCGACTCGCACTTGGCCGATTTTTTAGGGTTCCGTACCCAAAGGGTACCAACGGGACCCTATTACTAAGCCTACGCTGTCCGTCCGTCCGTCCGTCCGTCCGTCCGTCCGTCCGTCCGTCCGTCCGTCTGTCAGCGGGCTGTATCTCGTAAACCGTAATAGATAGACAGATGAAATTTTCACATATTATGTATTTCTATTGCCGCTATAACAACAAATAATAAAAATTAAATTAAATTTAAAAAAATAAATTAAAATGGGTAGGTGGGTAGATGGAAATCTTTTAATTTAATTTTTTTTAACGGAACCCTAAAAGAGCGAGGCCCGACTCGCACTTGGCCGATTTTATATAATATATCCGCTAATTAAGGATTTTTGAAAATTCAACCCCATCAGAGGGTAAATAGGGGTTTGAAAAATTTAACTTAAAGTGAGCGAAGCCACGGGGAAAAGCTGATACACCTATAATCACCTTAGATAAATAGATTTATATTTAATACGTTTGCACGTTTGTATGAAAAATTCATATCAAATGAAATCATTAAAATTCTCACACGCTTCGAGGCGCCTAAATGTGTAATAGCTAAGGTAAGGCGCATGCAGATTTATTCAGAAAGCTCTCGTACAATATAAACAGTATCAACTTTTCAATCAGGATTAACTTGTGACGGTTTTGTTTCAAAGGAAATTGAAGAGTAGATTTTTTCGCAAAGATCGCGTTATTTCGCGAGTGATCTGAAATACTCGTATATACCTATGGGAGATAAGGGAATGGCAAGCTCATCTTTGCGGTATCGACGGTGGGTCAAATTGAATCAAGCCTGCCTTTGAGATTGGTCACGTCAGAAGGCAGTTTAGAATTCGAAGATTACGTAGATACCTACTTATTTTTACTTACTTCGTATAACTTCCACATCCTCGAGGACAAAGTCGCGTAAATCTCCCACCCGAGGGGACATAAACACTCCTATCCGACTGATTACACAGTTTATAACTGAGATGAATGACTATTGTAATTTTTAACCGTCTTCAAAAAAAGAGTTCTCAATTCGTCGGAGTTATAAGTAAGCTCAGGATCGCTCAGCGGGCGATGGAGAGAGCTATGCTCGGAGTGTCCCTGCGGGATCGAATCAGAAATGAGAAGATCCGTAGGAGAACCAAAGTCATCGACATAGCTCAGCGAGTCGCGAAACTGAAGTGGAAATGGGCGGAGCACATAGTTCGAAGAGCTGATGGTCGTTGGGGTCCCAAGGTGCTGGAGTGGCGACCCCGCACCGGGAAGCGCAGTGTTGGCCGACTAGGTGGACCGACGACATCAAACGAGTCGCAGGGTGCCGCTGGATTCAGGCGGCACAAGACCGAGGCCTGTAGAGGTCCATGCAAGAGACCTTTGTCCAGCAGTGGACGTCTATCGGTTGACAAAAGAAGAAGAAGAATTCTTCGGAATCTTTTTTATGTATGTTCACCAATTACCTACTCGCAGACGCCTGAACCGATTTGGAAAATTCTTTTTTGTTTGAAAGGGTATAATTATTTCCCAGATGTTTCTATTTAAATTTTATCGAAATCGTACGAGCGGTTTTTAAAAATCAACAATAAATTGTATGAGTACTTTGTAGTGACGCGGGTGTTTGAAGTCGGTTTTTTTTATTTTTATATTTAATTATATTATGTAGTTTATTTTAAAAATATAAACGTAGTGCTATAATTATTTAGGCAATTTAGGGAACCAGACAATTTTTTTCGGGTGACATTTTTTTTTTAACAATGACGGGCGCAGAGGCTTCTAGGGCCGAATACTGCGTCATATTCATATTTTTCTCTAAATTTACACAGTAAAGCGACAAAATTAATTAATGCTTGATCTCATAAACCACTTGCGATAGATTTTCATCAATATTTCTTACTCTAGTGGATTTATGTGGACATAATGGCGTGCCCGGAGGCGGCGCAGTTAATATTGCGCCCGAGGGGACATTAACGCGCCTATCCGACGTTAAGCCGAAAATAAAGGTACTTGTGTGCAAACTGATTACACTGTTTATTGCTGAAATACAGTAAGCCCCGTATTCTTTCTTTAATTATGGATTTCCCCCAAAAAACCCCCACTAAGTTCTTCATAATTAGACCAAATGCTAAAATACCAATTTGCATGGATTTGCTCGAAAAATGACGGGTTTTCATACAATCTTTCATCCTTAATACATCATTCATCATCATTAGCAACCCATCAACGGCTCACTACTGAGCGCAGGTCTCCTCTCAGAGAAGGGTTATAGGCCATAGTCCACCACGCTGGCCCAATGCGAATTGGCTTACTTCACACACCTTCAAGAACATTATGAACTCTCAGGTGTGCAGGTTTCCTCACGATGTTTTCCTTCACCGTTGAAGCAAGTGATATTTAATTGCTTAAACGCACTCGACTCCGAAAAGTCAGAGGTGCGTGCCCGGGATCGAACCTGCGACCCCCCGAATAGGAGACCACAGTCCTAACCTAGGCTATCACTGCTTAATTAAACTCAGCTTCCTGCATCCTTAATTAAACTCGGCTAAATGTTTAATACCTACTTAATGTAAATGACTTATTTATCAACGCTCAACAAATCAAGCAATAAAATAAAAACTTCAAATAACGTTATCGATACATAGGTAATAATATTTATCAAACAAAAGCCAGTTTTAATTTGGGACTTATTAATTTGTTAAAATTGATCGTAATTTGAGTGTGGTTTTCATTTACAATATTATACGATAATTATTAGTATGGCATCGTATTTCGTTGGTTTTATGTCATTAGCTAGCTACACGGTTAACGCGGCAGCCTCGCGAGGCAGCGGCTTACTTTTGGCCGGTATCGCGACCCATTTATTCGTGCCACATCGATTGATCGGCCAGAGGTGAGGCTGAGATATTATATAAAGCATGCTCTGAATTGGCTCAGAGTTGAGATAGAGTTACGAGACATAATGACTATCTGACAATCTGACAATCTGTCTCGTTTTAACTCTATCTGAAGTCTGAGTAGAGTGAAAGTGTAATCTATAGTTTTGAGCTTGAATGTTCTCAGTCCAATCAGGAGCGTACTCATCGTTTGCTGTTTGAACCCTGCTGATTAATTTGCTGATACCAAATATTATCTATCAAACTTTTTATTTAGCTTGGTCCAAGCTTTTTGTGTATGGACACGCCCAATGTAGTTTATACAATAGCTCTTATTTATACGTACGCAAATTAATTTAATGTAACGCAAAAAATAAGGTAATTTTATACTTCTCAAAGGACACCTCTTGATGAAAGTAATATTTGCCGGAGATGATTAAGTTACTGGGAAAAACGTGAGAGCGCTTCAAACTTCTTTTCAAGTTAAGTATTTGTTTTTGGAAAAGCCACAAAATTATATCGTAAAAAGAGTAGCCTACAGACAAAATTATTAGTGTATAATCAGGTCCCATAGTACTCCACTGTACCAAAATTATTATACCTAAGCCACATGCACCGTATATCAACATATAAGAAATCGGTGATTGTTAGTGTTAAAAGCAATAAAATAACTCTGGGAATTTGGCAAGTTAATACAAATCAGTTGACACAAGTCAGGATCTTTGGCCTTGTCTTTGTAATTATATAATATGTAGCATCATCACAAAGAATCCTACTAATATTATAAATGCGAAAGTTTGTGAGGATGGATGTATGGATGGATTTATGGATGGATGGATGGATGGATGGATGGATGGATGGATGGATGGATGAATGGATGGATGAATGGATGGACGGATGTATGGATGGATGGATGGATGTTTGTTATTCTTTCACGCCACAACGAATGAACCGATTTGGCTGGGAATGGAAATTCGCGATCTGACACGCGGACTAAGTCGCGGGCATCATCTTGTAGAATATAATATAGCTAGCTTTTCCCGCGAATTCGTCTATTAAGTATTTCGTCCATTCATGAAGTAAGGTTTTTAAAAATATTTCGCGGGGACCTATCGCTTTTCCGGGGATAAAAAGGAGCCATTGTCACCTGCCAAGTCAAATCACTTTGGTCCCTTGCACCCTTGCTGCGTAGTTGAAGGATAAACAAACACACTTGCGCATATTAATTCCTACTATGATAGAATATAATTCAATTCATAATTTAAAATAAATTAGCAACAAAACAATGCAAAATGCGTGTGTGTAAAAATGCATGAAAATTTATGAAAATTGTGTGAGTGTCGTGGAACACTCGCTTGGAACGAAGTTCCTTTTAATAAATTATAATTTTGGTACCTATTAAAACAATATTATGAAAATATTATCTTCTAATATCTTAAAATATATTTAATGAAAACATTACCTTTTAGAATCAACGCCATCTTAGAGCAATCCCGTAATAAATAAGCGCGCACCTAATGAAAATATTATCTTCTAATAAAGAAAACCTTTTAGAATCTACGCCATCTCTTGCCACATGTATCCACTATAGAAAGGGGGTCGTGACGGAAAATTCTCACACTTTTTTTCGCCTATCCCCCATCCGCCAAGTCCGTACCGTGCGATAAGGAACTTTGTGACGATAAAGTTAGGTCTAAATTAATAGGTACTTAATTTAAACTTAATTAAATCTAAAACCTCATTGAAGTCGCCGCAGTGTGGCTTAGTACCCAAGATGTTGCCAGCATTGCCCCTTTTGATGGCAAATGGGGTCAATTCGACTGAAACAAAATATTATGTGAAACGCTAGAAAACTTGCACACATTTAAATGTAAGCATACCCATTCAGGAATAGCATCACAGCTACTCCTTCTATATTCTTTAGAAGCCTTGAAATAAATCTACGTCGGGAAGATTTCAATGAAATCCTTGCATACAATTTATATTCTCTTATCTGACGGCGGGTGT
This sequence comes from Oeneis ivallda, assembly GCA_029955525.1. Classification (NCBI taxonomy): domain Eukaryota; kingdom Metazoa; phylum Arthropoda; class Insecta; order Lepidoptera; family Nymphalidae; genus Oeneis; species Oeneis ivallda. The sequence goes on from JARPMR010000006.1 coordinate 23,793,676, forward strand.
TATTGAAGATCATCTTTTTACTTTGCTTTTCGCATTTAAATCACAACTGAAGATAAAATATCTGCAAGTAATTGCAAATAATGTCTATACTTTGCGTAAAGCAGAAAGCTATTTTTCCTAACTACTAACACAACATTACACACACTTATGAACCTATCAGACGATAGGTTCTGCATCCATCAATTTGTTATTTTGTCAATCATGAGTAATAAATAAAATTAATTGATGGAGCAGAGAATGTGCCAGGTTTTGTCATGCTTTAATGCATTACAATTTACAAGTAACGCGTCATGTAATTGGTGTACTTAATAAGGGCTCGTTTCTGGAGACACGGCGCGTTGCGCGGCGCGTTGTGCGTCGCGTCGCGCGGGCCTTCGTGTGTCGCCGCGTACTACGCCAGGACGCACCTGCAAGAACGGTCTCAAACTTGGCCATAGTAATATGTTTGAGTTTACCGCGCGACGCGACGCACCACGCGCCGCGTTTTCAGAAACGCGGCCTAAGGGTGTAAATAGATGTAGGTTTAACTTCCAAATTTCCATATTAAATATGCATAGGTTGGATAAATGGTACTTACTCGTAACTTCGACATTGCTTATGTAATAAGGATGTATCATGTAACATCTTTCATATTGATTTTGATTGATAACTAATCCATTGACACCTCATTCATCGAAATAGGTTCAGTAGTTTATTCACTACGGTAGAACATATTATTAATAGTTACATACATACAATATAGACTGCTAAAATCATAACACTTCCCTTTGGCTTTGTAGTCGGGTAAAAATACGTAGAGTTAGTGCACATAGATTTCGTAGTTTGCAAGTAACACCATTTAAATTATTTTTCTTTTCCCTACAATAATTATTTAGGGAACGGAAACCAATTTACTTATAAGTAATTGCTAATATCTTCAAGTAAATGAGCTATCATTGTACCCTCGTCTTCGTCTATTACGTCCGGCACATTTGTTCAGGCGCATATACATCGACTCCCTGCTGTCAAGTAGAGAGAAAGGCGCTCTATAGTTAAAATAGTATGATATTGGTCTTTACCTATGAAATTGCCTTTCTTCAGTACTGGTCATTTCAAATAAAAAAAAGTTTGTAATGGCTCTGTATTCTAAATTCAAATTAATTTTGTTTTAAAACCATGACATTCTATTTACAAACTCAGTCTTTTGTTTTTTGATTAGCGTTGTATTTTCATTACATTTGAACATTTTTCGTCATAATGGATACTTTAAAAATTCGTGTAATTATGGAATATGAGTTCCGTCGTGGCACCAACGCGACACAAACGGCCCGTAACATCAAAAACGTTTACGGAGAGAACTGTACAAACGATCGCACAACCCGTTATTGGTTTTCCCGGTTCCGTTTTGGAAATTTTGACTTGAAAAATGAAGCTCGTGGTCGTCCGGAGACTTTGGTTAACAATAATGAATTAAAGGCGATTGTGGAAGCTGACGAAACTCAATCTACAGCTGAGCTAGCAGCAGCTTTTGATGTAAGCATCAAAACAATATTGATCCATTTGCGACAAATTGGCAAGGTAAAAAAGCTTGATAGATGGGTGCCCCACGACCTTAACGATCGCCAGCGCAACGAGACCTGCCTTGCGCTGCTCAACAGGCAAAGAAATGAAGGAATTTTGAAACAAATTGTTACGTGCGACGAAAAATGGATTCTGTTCGACAATCGAAAGCGCTCAGTAAGTTGGTTAGACCCTGGTTCAGCACCAAAGCAATGCCCTAAACCAAAAATGACCCCTAAAAAGGTGATGGTCACTTTTTGGTGATCTAGTGTGGGTGTGATTCACCACAGCTTTTTACAAAACGGCATGAGCATTAATGCAGATGTGTACTGTGAAGAACTGGAGAGAATGATGGAGAAGCTTGCACATCTGCAACCAGCTTTGGTCAATCGGTCGTCCCCACTGCTCCTTCACGACAACGCGCGACCCCATACTGCGCAACAGACAGTCTCCAAGCTGCAAGAGCTGGGGTTGGAAGCTCTCCGTCATCCGCCATACTCACCAGACCTTGCACCTACCGACTATTACTTTTTCCAAAATTTAGACAACTTTTTAGTGGGTGAAAAATTCAATTCCCGAGAGGCAGTACAAAATGCCTTTGAAGAGTTTGTTGCCTCCCGTCCAGCTGATTTTTACAAGGGCATCAATAAACTGCCAATGCGTTGGCAAAGATGCGTCGATTGCATGGGTGATTACTTCGAATAACAGAAATAAAAAAGTTTGAAAAAATAAGTACTTTCACTTATTGCATACAAAACGGCAATTTCATAGGTAAAGACCTATTATATTATCTTCTTCTTCTTTGCCAACCGATAGAAGCCCACTGCTGGACAAAGGTCTCTTGCATGGACTTCCACAGGTCTCGGTCTTGCGCCACCTGAATCCAGTGGTTCCCTGCGACTCTGTAGCGACACATATGTGTGCATGCAGTGCATTTTGCTGATCCCTACAAAATGCACTGCATGACGACACACAAAGAGATCGCCCAAGTATGTGCTCGTGTACGGGTTCCGCCGGCGGGAATGGGGCTACTTTGTGTCTGCCCGTCTTAACATGAATTGAATTGTAGTACTTTTTTGTGGAAATATTATATAAAAAACTTATTACAATGTAATAGCTTCATAATAATATTGTAAAATTATTATTTTGAAAAGAGCAACTGCTGAGTTTCTTGCCGGCTCTTCTCAGCAGAATCCGCTTTCCGAACCGGTGTTAGAGTCATGACTTGTCATGAGAACCACAGGTTGGCCTACGTGAAATAAATAATTTTGAATTTGAATTTATGTCTCCTAGGTGAGTCGTTTGAGTCGCGTAACGATTTCTATCTGTACCTACTTAAAATTGTGAAATAATTGTGAATGATGTGAAGAAGTAAATTAAATAAAACTTTTACAAATTCCAGTGCTCTCCCTGACGTTTAATTATTCAACAACCTAATATGGCAGTGGAAAAATTCCTTTGATGTCGTCGGTTCACCTAGTGGGGGGTCTGCCAACACTGCGCTTTCCTGTGCGGGGTCGCTACTCCAGCACCTTGGGACCCAACGACCATCAGCTCTTCGAACTATGTGCCCATTTCCACTTCAGTTTCGCGACTCGCTGAGCTATGTCGGTGACTTTGGTTCTCCTACGGATCTCTCATTTCTGATTTGATCTCGCAGGGATACTCCGAGCATAACTCTCTCCATCGCCCGCTGAGTGACCCTTCGAGGCCCATATTTAGCGACCGTATTTCGGATCCGCATCCTTACTAATATTATAAATGCAAAAGTGTGTTTGTTGATTTGTCCTTCAATCACGCAGTGACTTCGTCCGCGTTTAGTTTTTAAAATCCCGCGGGAACTCTAAAAAGTTGCCTATGTCACTCTCCAGGTCCTCAACTACACCCATGTAAAAAATCACGTTGTTCCGTTGCTCTATTGCAGCGTGATTGAAGGACAAACGAACACACTTTCGCATTTATAATGTTAAGTAAGGATTTACTAACATTTTTTTTACCTTTTAACTTAATATTTAGAAAGACCATAAACTTTAGAATAATAACGATATAATACCCAATTTCATGAATTATTCATAGTTCATAGCAGAGTTTTTTACTAACCTAAATAAATCGTTGTCAAGAAAAATAGAAAGTACGTACTGCCTTAATTAAACTTTCCTGGACCAAGAAAGTACACTTTTAGGATAATATTGTTAGAACTGAACATAATTAGTCTGATTTATGTGCTTTTTTTTCAAAATCATACTTTCATACTAATCATTAGTTCACTGCCGATTTCGGCAACAGCGACTGGATCTCTGTTAACTTTGAAAGTTCAATAAGGGCTTCGCTCGTGTGCCCTGATGTGGCTGATGTACCCTATTTTTGCACGAAATAGCCGCGCGCAGTGAGGACATGATAGGGCACCATCGACGTAATTATAGGTTATATTGGAGGGTGGTCTACTTTTCAGTTGATCTCGGTAAACATCCAGATCCACCCTCCTTTTGTCTTCAAAATCCGTGACAGCCTGCTGAACCAAGTGCCTCCACTCCCCTCGGTTTTCAGCGAGACTTTCCCAACGAAAGGAGTCGATGTTACAATTGGTCATATGCCTCTTTAGCACATCTTTATACCTAAGGAACTGACCGCCTTGTTTCCGCTTTCCGTCCTTAAGCTCAGAATAAAAGATGCGCTTGGCTATCCTTTCGTTGGGCATTCTAACAATATGTCCGCACCAACGCAATTGCCGCCGCATAAGATATGCCTCAATGCCACCGACTTTTGCCCGCCGCAACACGTCCGTGTTTCTAATGCGGTCGGACCACCTGATGTTCTGTATTTCACGTAGACACTTGAGGTGGAATCTATCCAAAGTACGAATATGCTTGCGATAAAGCGTCCAAGTCTCAGCGGAATAAAGTAGATTTGGCAATACAATAGCCATGTACACCTTGATTTTTGTGCTTAGCTTAATTCCATGCAGACGGAACACCCTCTCTCGGAGTTTACCAAATGCCGCTGAGGCAGCACAGATTCTGCTAGTTATCTCTGAGTCTAGATCTCCTTTAGGTGTTAAGGTGCTCCCAAGATATTTAAATTTACTGACCTGCTTGAGCTCAGTGTTTTCAAGCGATACCTTTTGTAAGGTCTGAACAGAGTCGGCAGTGTTCATTGTCATAACTTCTGTTTTTGCGATATTAATTTTTAATCCAAACCTCACACATGACTTATGAAGGTTCGAAACAAGCTCTTGTAGGCCACTCAAAGTATCAGCCACGAAGCACAAATCATCTGCGTACAAGACTTCTGTGACAAGATCGTACGAGACTTTGGTATGGGCTTTTAGCCGTCTCAAATTGTGTAGCTTCCCGTCTATACGATAACGAATAGATATACCTTGAGCATTACACTTTAAGGCATCGTCGACTACTACGAAAAAGTACAAAGCGAAAAGAGTAGGCGCTAAGACGCATCCCTGCTTTACTCCACAAGTCACTGAGAAGCGCTCCGAAACTTCACCATTAACTGAAATACAGCAGCTCATATTATCGTGCAACAGTCGTAACGCTCTCACAAACTTTTCCGTACAGCCAAGCTTGTCAAGTACAATCCACAAAGCCTCACGAGGCACGCTGTCAAAAGCTTTCTCGAGGTCTACAAAACAGAGAAATAGAGGTTGACACTGTTCTCTGCTCTTTTCCTGTATTTGACGTATAGAAAAAATAGCTTCGCAGGTGCCTCGACTAGGTCGAAACCCGAATTGGGTCTCCGGAAGGATCCTTTCTGAAATTCCTACTAGTCTATTTAGGAGAACTCGGGCAAAAATCTTACCAGGGACTGAAAGCAGCGAAATGCCCCTGTAGGAGTTGCAATCAGCACGACTGCCTTTGTTTTTATACAACGTGCAAATCTTGGATACTTGGTACCTGCTCTTCGTCCCACATGCGTGAACAGAGCTCCCAGACTTTAGAATGCAACTCATTTCCGCCATATTTAAGGAGTTCGCCAGGAATTTCGTCCACACCAACAGCTTTTTTGTTTTTCTGCTGTTTGATAGCCATAGTCACCTCACTGAGAGTGAGCGGGCTATTTAAGGACATATCTTTAGGGTGTTCAGGCAGGGATTTTATATAATCTAAATCCACTAAGCGGTCGACATTCAGCAGGTTATTAAAATGCTCAACCCAGCGTTTGAGTACATCCTCTTTGCTCGCTAATAAGTTCCCATCCAAGGACTTTATTGGAGCATTCGTCTGATGCTGGGGTCCAACTAGATTTCGCACTTCGGCAAAGAAGGCCCCTAGTTGATTGGTGTCACATAACCATTGCATATATTGTGCCTTTTCCTGCCACCACCGATCTTTCAGCTCTCGAGTGCGCTTTCGTACCTCTACTGAACTTTTTTTAATTCTTTCCTTGATAACCCGATCAGTCGTTGCATCATCACATCTCAAGAGCTCTCGATGTTTGGCTATTAAGTCACGGATTGTCACGTCATTGTCATCAAACCAGTCTTTATGAACTTTGGTTCTCAGACCCAACGCTTCCAATCCTGCAGCCCGTATACTCGATATTAGAGTATTCCAGTTGGATTTTAAATTACCACCACTGTTGCTACAGAGCGCTCTTAAAGAATGATTAACGGCCTGCACATATTCCTCTTGAACGTCCGGATTTTGCAATCTATCCAAATCCAGATGAGGTATCTTAGATTTTCATACTAATATTATAAATGCGAAAGTGTGTTTGTTTGTTGGTTTGTCCTTCAATCACGCTGCAACAGAGCTATGGATCGACGTGATTTTGCTTTTTTTTTATTTGATTTGATTTTTGATTTTGATATTTGCACGGGTATAGCTGAGGACCTACAGAGTGACATAGGCTACTTTTTATCCCGGAAAATCAATGAGTTGCCGAGGGATTTTAAAAACTAATATCTAAATCCACGCGGACAAAGTCGCGGGCATCAGCTAGTATTTAACAAAACTATCTACTACAAAAAACAGTTGTCGTTGTTTAATATTGATACTGTTTTATACAACCTTAAGCCATTTGTAAAACACAATGTAATTTAATTAATTACTTCCTAACGTATGTAAATTAATAAGCAAGTCAGGATTCATTGGTCCGAATTGAACACTACTAAAATACGGCCTACATTATAGATAATTATGTAATTATAATTATCATAATATTATTATGAAGCCGGTCATTAAAATATTATTACAGAATTGATATGCAGAACAGCTAAAACTACATTATTATCCCGACAGCTTCAATTAAAGTACAATGACTAGTAAATATCATTCGTCTATGAGTAATTAGAATGAAATGAAATGAATGAGATTTCAAAATTCAATTTTCATTTTTTTCCTAGAATTTTCTGTTTATAAAGTCTATTTTCCTGCTATTCTGTTCCATTTTTCAGTTTCTTATTCCAAATGGAGTAGGTAGTGTAGCGGGCAGGCGGTGATTTGAAATGAATGATGAATGATAGTCTACTGGTATACCAGTCATGTTGGAGAATTTTAGTTACAAATATGTATGTATCTTGAACACAACGGTGAAAGGTTTAATTTAAAGAATCGGTTTTCTTGTTCTTGTCTTGAATATTTTCTGTAGCTACGAGTAAGTTCTAACAATGAACGTTATGCGTCGAGACTTGAGGGGAGGGACATTCTTTGAGTATAATTAAATTGTTGGCCGAGTAATGGACAAAGGACATTAAGAGGGCATTGCGCATTACGGACTATTCATTAAACTCTCTCTCGTAGGTATTACACTCCATCACGATCACATCACGATATACGCTTTGTTTATAAACGATACGATTTCGATGCGACGCGGTCGTAGTGTCTAAATGCGGGTCCCACAGCTGCAATATAAGCTTTTGCTCCCAATAGGTATTGTCCGCGTGGAGTTAGGTCGAGAGAACACATTGTTTTTCCGGGATAAAAGTAGCCTATGACATTGTCCAGGTAGTCAACTATGCAAAATAATATGTCGGTGCGTAGCCCTGTTGGGGCGTGATCGAAGGATAAACCAACAGACCTATAAACTGTAGCGCTGTACAAACAAATCTGTTTTCAGAATAACACGTAATCGTCAAAAATAAAGGATTTTCAACAAACTTTCAACTTATATTTAACACTCACACTCACACACACACACACACACACACACACACACACACACGGGGTGAGATTTTCCTAAAATCCTTAGTATCGTAGAAAGAGAAGCCGCTTCTGGCAAAGAAATGCTTTTTCACAACGTAGTATAGCTGATGTAGCCAGCTCGCAGGCAATTTTGCGCAGAATTTCTTAATAAATTACTTTTCTACGTTCAACACGTCAAACAGACGTTTGCGTTGCTTCGACATACATGTAACATACTATACAATTTAAATGGAGTCTACAAAATATTGTTTTAAGCTGCTGTTGCTTAAAATTTACGTTGGGATACGTGAAAAACAAATAGGACCCCCCGGCATTTTGACGTGATAACGTGTTATAAATTGATGAACACCGGCTACACGCACGAAAAAGTGTTACGTTCCGCCTGAGCTTGCGCGTGCAAGCGAGAGCGCGGAACAAGCGATAGAGAGGCACGATCGGCCCAAACGTTGGCTTGTGACTAGAGAAAATTGTAATTCTCAATTAAGTCATTCTTTGTATTATACAAAATAATGATAATAATTCAATTCAATTCATAAAACCATGCAATTTTTCATCAATGTTTCTTTATGAAGTTATCACGTAAAACTATCGTAAATTATAATAATGGTATGGATGTCGTTACAATTTTTTTTTTTTATAAAAGAATATCAGCCAAGTAGAATTTGACTAATATTCTCCTCTCCCCTCCAAATAAGCGGAAAGCTTGTGTTAGGAGTGGGTACGACAATAGTGCAACGGGTAGGATTCGAACCTGCGACCATTCAGTTTTCAGTCCGCACCTTTAACCATTGGGCTATTGAGGCTTGTAACAATGGTCTGCTCAAGCTTGATTTCTAAGATTAGGAATATTATTATGATCATCGCTATCACTTCTGAGCAAGTCTACAATATTATGTTAATTTCTAGTTACTGTCTTTTACGAGCGCGGATCAGTTTCTGAGACTGATGCCTGCGTGCGGAAGATAAACGGAAAATTAGCTTAATTTAAACGGGTCTCTCGTTAACCCAATATTCAAATAACCGAGCTATGGAGAAATTTCAGTTTAGATACTGTGGAAATCTTGATCTATCATTGCATTGTGACGATCGTACGACATGCACAGTTGCAGCAAACATCTTCTTCTTCTTTATCAACCTATAGACGTCCACTGCTGGACAAAGGTCTCCTGCATGGACTTCCACAGACTTCGGTCTTGCGCCGCTTGAATCCAGCGGCTCCCTGCGACTCGTTTGATGTCGTCGGTCCACCTGCCAACACTCTGCGTTTCCCGGTGCGGGGTCGGTCGCCACTCCAACACCTTGGGACCCCAACGACCATCAGTTCTTGGAACTATGTGCCCCGCCCATTTCCACTTCAGTTTCGCGACACGCTGAGCTATGTCGGTGACTTTGGTTCTCCTACGAATCTCCTCATTTCTGATTTGATCTCGCAGGGATATACCTATACCGAACATAGCTCTCTCCATCGCTCGCTGAGTGACCCTGAGCCTTCTTATGAGGCCCATACAGCAATATGCAGCAAACATAAATTCAGCCAATCAAAACAATCATTACGATTGTAATAATGTTTCAATCACATCAATCGAATACGATCGCAATCAATGGAACCACGATATTATCGACCGAGCGAAGCGAAGGTCTTTGAGTTAACTAGAGCGATTTGCACTTGTCCGTCCGTCCGTCCGTCCGTCCGTCCGTCTGTCAGAGCCTTATAACTTTTGAATTACTGAACGTAATTACTTCAAATTTAGATATAATATGTAAACCGATGGCCTCCAGCCGAAAATGGCTTAAAAAGTTATAAAAATCTTTATTTCAGGGGGGCTCTCATAGAAGCGAATGCGAAGTAAAAAAAAAAATATCGCGTTACATAAAATTGTTACGTATCATTTTAAAGATAATTTTGAACTGAGTACAAAAATATTTTTTTTTTAATTTTTCCCTTAAAATTGACGAAATGGGGGGCTTTCAAAGTGGCGATTTTATACGCTCGCTTGAAGACGCTCCCTAAGAAAATCCGCTATGGATTTTCAAACTGATTTTATGTTTTTAGGTCACTTATATCCTGTACTTGAACAACAAATACTAAAATTATATGAATATTATAAAGAAACGAGATTATTTAATTTTTAATGTACATCAGTAATTCATATAGCATCAACATAGCTTCACAATAATGCTAATAGATGGCGCAGTCAGTAAAGCTATTCCCATGGAACTACGAGTTACGACTAACGACCTATCCCAAAAACAGTTTTGCGTCGACCATTATTATTTAGTTACTTATTATAATACAATAATTGTATTGTAATTTTTTTTGTACCATATTATTCAATTAAAATTATTTTTTAGTTAAATTTTAGTTAAATATTGTATATTTTCTATTCGCGTCGATAGATGACGATTTGTACAGATGCCCGTAACCCGGTTTCACTCGTTAGTACCTACATAATAATTCAATGTTTTCACTAACGTTCCCTAACCTTTACGGGCTACCTATAAGTTAGGTGATTGATGTTTTCTGTCAACTTATTTATCACGATCCTGTACGGGACACCTAAAAGGATATTGGGACGGATGTTAGGACTTAGGATTGTATTTAGGAGCTACCTACGTTAAGAGACTCCTACTTAGGGGATGATTTAGGTATGTTTGGTGAAAACGGGCATAATAATAATGTCAGTTTTGGTTATCATGTATCGATTGAATGAATAATCATGGGATACCGTTACCGCGAGGTCTCAGTTCGGGGCGAACAACTAGTTATATAGATTTAAGATATTTAGGAATTGCATAAACTTATCAGTTTTATCATCTTTTAGAACGGAAAGCAGCATGTTGTACTTAATGCCACTGTACCTACTAGTTTATCCCTTTCTTGTTATCTGGAGTTGGCAGCACTTTGTTTAAACTTCTCCGGGCAAGTTTTAATTCTCTCGGGACGGGATCCAATTGAAGGCGGCTATCGAAGAAAAAATCTTTATTTTGTAATCTGGATACAAATTCAAATCAATCTTGCTTAATTTGACCTGCGTTGAATCACGTACTCTTCTTTTGAATTGGGATCACTCAATGAAAAGCGTTATACTCGGGCATATCCATGCGAGTGCGAAACCTGCACATCTGAGAGTTCTTCATAATGTTCTCGAAGGTGTGTGAAGTCCGCCAATTCGCATTGGGCCAGAGTGGTGGACCTTGGCCTATAACCCTTCTCTGAGAGGAGACCTGCGCTCAGTAGTGAGCCGTTGATGGGTTGCTAATGATGATGATGACGATGTTCCATGAGAGATCAATTTCAAAAAATGAAGACAGCTGTTCGAGATGTAATGTATGTAATTAGGCTTTCAGCTTTTATGCTTTATTTTTCTATTTCTTTCTTCCTTAATTTTCTAATCATTTCGGTACAAAATGGTACAGAAAATTTTGAAAAAAACATAACATCTAAATCAGCTGTTCATAAGGTTTTTCTTAATTTAATGTTAGGACATTTAAAAAATACTAGATGATGACCGCGACTTAATCCACGTGAATTAAGGTGTTTAATTCCCGCGGGAACTCTTTAATTTTTCATGATAAAATATAGCATATGTGTTAATCCTGGGTATGAGCTATCTCTATTCCAAATTTCAGCCAAATCGGTTCATTCGTTGTGGCGTTAAGGAGTAACAAACATCCGCCCATCAATCCTTACAAACTTTCGCATCTATAATATTAGTAGGGAAGGAAGATAGTAGGATTTCAATTATTATCCACGCCTTCTAGTTTATAGCATAGGTAAATCAAACGTTTTTGCGGCAATCCATGCTGTCGAAGCCATTACCTCCGTAATGACCATATCATTTCTCAACGTCAATGGCACGGATTGATCACTATTCAGTATTTGGAGTTAAGATAGGTTTCAAAACGGTAAGTAGATGATGAAGGGTTAAAAAGCCTCAGAAAACTGGTGAATTAATGATCATAGGTAATTTCAGACTTGACGATTTGGCGGGCTATCAATATTGCTATTTTGTATTTGTATTTAAGCTATTTTGTCCCGGGTCTATATTAAATAGTATCCTGTAGAGTGTAGTTAAACAACATTTACAAGTCGAAGCGTAATGCTCTATCCTTTTTCACTATAACAATAAGGAACTGTACTATACTAGTCTTAGATCTGCTTTATTTAATACTAGCGACTTTGGCCGCGTGGATTTAGGTTTTTTAATTTTCACGAGAAGTTTTCAATTTTCCGTGATAAAATGTAGCCTATGTCCTAATCCTGGGTATGAGCTATCTCCATTCCAAATTTCAGCCAAATTGGTTCGTTCGTCGTCGCTTAAAGAGTAACAAACTTCCTTCCATCCATACATCCATCCTCACAAACTTTCGCATTTATAACAATAATAGTAGGAGTAGGATTTTATAGTTTATTTTATTTTATTCAGTCATTAATAAATATAATTAAACAATGTTGCGTTTCACATGATGCGAATAAAACAACGTAGCGAAAAAGCTGGTTTATTTATAAATAAAAGTATATACCACAATTTAATACTGGTTTACGGGAACAGAGTGCGTATTCTACAACTAGGTTTTATGTGCCGTGATTCGGGCCGGGCTATGGGCATATAAACTGGCTTAGCGGACATATTTATAATATTGTACTTTTTTCATAACTTCTGATTTTGGTGAATTTTTCTTTCAGATATTTACACCATTTGCTGGTCTTTTTATGTGAATAGGAAAGTTTTTTTAGAGAGTAAACTATATTTATTTATTTATTTATTTGACACACAAAACAGCTAGCAACCCAACAAAAATAGCATTACAATTACTAATTTTTAATTACTAGAGTATTATAATATGTATTTAACACTAATTTTTAATTACTAATGTATTATTATACATATATTACACAATAATTTAATTACTAGTGTATTAGTGTGTAACCTATGATTATGGTAAAAAATGTGTGTAACATGTTCTTCTTCTTCTTCGTCAACCGATAGACGTCCATTGCTGAACAAAGGTCTCTTGCATGGACTTCCTCGGCCTCGGTCTTGTATGATGTCGTCGGTCCACCTAGTGGGGGTCTGCCAACACTGCGCTTCCCGCCAACTTATTGTTAGGTGATCTTATATTTATTCCCTTCCTTAATTTATGTTATAGTGACAAAGTGCCTTTGGAATAAAACGCTATTTCTATTCTTTTGCAAGGAAAGCTAGCCAGAAATTCACGTAGTAATTACTGAAATCTCTTCACAATCGGTGAGCACATCACGTAACATATATAAAAAAAAGCAGTCGAACTGTGAATAGAATAGAATAGCGTTTTGTTCCAAAGGCCGATGTGCAATATATATCGCCGGGTAATGTATTATTGACGACCTCCCTGGCGCAGTGGTAAGCGCTGTGGTCTCATAGTGTGAGGTCTCGAGTTCGATTCTTGGCAGGGATTTGGGATTTCAAAATTTCTGAATTATATCCGGTCTGGTCTGGTGGGACGTTTTCGCCGTGGCTAGTACAGTCAAAGATTGTAATTATGTATGTCTGTGTGGAAATATACTTTATCTTTTATACGAGTACCTATATAAATATTATTTTATGTTTTCTGTCTTGACGATAGACATTATTAGACATACACATTTTATCATGAATAAAGGATTTCCATTAAGGTTTATTTTAGAACGGCTGCTCGTATTGTCTCATTTCTCTAGGGGCTGAAACATATTTTGTGTTTTGGATAAAGCAAGGTAAGCTACGTATGCATTGAAAATAATTTATTTGCGTACAATACACCCACCCATCGAACAATAACGGTCAGAAGCGCAACATTCAAAGCGGTGATAAGCCATTTTTAGAAATCCTTTATAGGCCGACTACGCAGTAAGTACCGTCGTGTTAGTAACACAAGCTTGTAGAAAATTGTTCAAATATAATATGAAAAGGTGTCAGAATTCATCAAAACAAACATCAAAAAACGTAATTATCAGTACCAGCACCAGCATGTAATTACATGGCACTCACACATTCATTGGTTGTTTTGAGACGGAAGAGAGCGGAACTTTGTTAGAAACTTCTGTTCTAAGCCTTATAGTTCTATAACCCCCACCATTATGAAGAAATGAGGTTGTTAAAATACAAATGCGTTCGCGAAAAAATTGTCCCAAAGCGATACTTTTGTATCGAACTAAGCTCAGTTGAAACATTAATTTAAAAAAGTAGGCCAGTTTGTTTGAATATGTTACATGCAAAGTCTGAAATGTGTGTAAGTCGATAATGTCCGGATGCGGTCCGGATACGGTAATCTTCGCATGGACAAAGTTACGCCTCAATCAATCGATCAGTCCTGATTGTAATCAGTCACTATTGGACTGTTCCGAACTACGCTCGAGAATGACAACGGGTTTCTCTCAGATAATTGTCTTAAGCCAGATTTAGTGATAAACAATAACAGCAAGTTAACTCTGTGCGTTAAGTCGAATTTAAAAAAAACTTTGTTTTCACTTAACGCCTTCAGTCAATGTTACAATTGAATATACTCTTAAAATATAGATAACCTCTGTCATTATTCGTTATCCACGCACGTCTTAATCGTGGATTCAGGGTTTAAAATGTCCTTATATTAAATCCCAGAATGAAACGTATCCTATGTATATTTCCAGGAAGCACGCTAATTCCTTACAATATTTCATCATGATTGGTTCAATAGTCGAGCCTTGCAATGATTGGACAGACCGACACATTTTCACATTTATTAATACAAGTATGGATTTAACATTGTTAATAGTATATCCCCAATTCACACAACAGATTCCTTCAACGAATTCAGCACAGCATCCAAAACTTTTAAGAATTGATAATATTTATATTTTGAGATCTCAGGCTGAGATCTATAGACCGTACTCTGGCTCTTCTCAAGACTCAAGATAGAGTCAAAATGAGACACAAATGTGTTACGACATAGATCTGTCTGGTTTTAACTCAGTCTAGAGTCTGAGCTGAGTGAGAGTGCCATCTATAAATCTTACCCTCAGTTCAGAGGCTCTGTGCAAATTATACTGAGGTAAGTGGAGCACTGTCGACGCCCGGCCAATTTCAACTTAGGATACCATTTGGACTTTGCACGTAACACAAATACTGTTGTGCCAAAAAATTTAAAGTACCAAGCGACAGGCACAAATGCACTTTTTAATTAAATTTAAGCATAGCAAGCTTTTGAAATACATTGCAAGCTACAGTGCAATAAGTTTATATCCGAAACTCGAATTTAAATTGTATAAAAACTCCTGTTGCGATAATAAGAAACGATATTAATCATCATTATCATTATCAACCCTTTGCCGGCACACTATTGGGTACAGGTCTAAAAATGAGAATGGTTTAGGTCTACCATGCTGATCAAGCACGTATTGGCAGACTTCACATACCTTTGTGAACACTAAGGCATCTGCATGCCAGAGTTTCCATCGTGAAGGAAAAACATAATGAGACGTTTTTCCTTCACTAAACCTGCATTTCCTCAAGATGTTTTTCCTTAACCAATAAGCTATCATTGCTCTACCTAGATATTCATCATCATCATCATCATCATCATTTGCAACCCATCAACGGCTCACTACTGAGCGTAGGTCTGCTCTCAGAGAAGGGTTATAGGCCATAGTCCACCCCGCTGGCCCAATGCGAATTAGCGGACTTCACACACCTTCGAGAACATTATGAAGAACTCTCAGATGTGCAGGTTTCCTCACGAGTTTTCCTTCACCGTTGAAGCAAGTGATATTTAATTGCTTAAACGCACTTGACTCCGAAAAGTCAGAGGTGCGTACCCGGGATCGAACCTACGACCCCCCGAACAGGCGACCACAATCCTACCCACTAGGCCATCACTGCGTACCTACCTACCTTACCTAGATATTACTCAAACCGGTAACAGTCTCATATTATGGACAGAAAAGCAATAACTCACGAATGCTCTGTCGAATGTAGTAAATTAGCAGCGATCGGTGGCGATTGAGAACAATCATCGTCGCCATTGAAGATTGAATCGCGCGTTCGCCTCTGTTCTAATTGCGTCAATTTCTCTCCAATAGTGGTAAGCGTTTCTGAACCTAAATTCCAGCTATTGAAGTGTTAAATTGCTTAATATACTTTCTGTAATTATAATTAGGAAGTTTCGTACTGTTTATTCCTCTAGGATGAGAAATTGATAAAAATATCTATTGCGACATGCAGTGATAGCTTAGTAGTTAAAACTTCAGTCTCCTTTTAGAAAGGTTCGGGGTTCGAATCATAGACACCACTAACTTTAAGGTATCATGTCCGTTTTAAGCAATTATATTGAATTGATTGTAAACCAAGTGATATATTATTATATATCACTTGGTTTAGTTCGAAGAGTTGATGGTCGTTGGGGTCCCAAGATGCTGGAGTGGCGACCCCGCACCGTGAAGCGCAGTGTTGGCAGACCCTTCACTAGGTGGACCGATGACATCAAACGAGTCGCAGGGAGCCGCTGGATTCAGGCGGCACAGAGGCCTGTGGAAGTCCATGTAAGAGACCTTTGTCCAGCAGTGGACGTCGTTCGGTTGATAAAGAAGAGAAGAAGTGTAATACCTACTGCGTAAGTAAAAAGGAAACTTAAGACAGTTTGAGTCACTTGAATTTGTTTGTCCATAATAAACTTTTTTCCGTAACCTCTGAACAAAACACTTTATTCAAGCATAAATTCAGTGGAGTTTTCCTCGGTGAATAATTTACTCTAATCAAAATTTTCCCCGCGAATTGGCTCAACGTGGAATTACAATTTTTGTGACCTCGTTAAATTTTGAGTGAAAACATTTTCTTTTTGGAATTTTTTTGAAGTGGCAGATGTGAGTAGCTTTATAAACATTGAAGAAAGCCTTTGCTGAGAGGATTTTGTTACGGCATTACGTAATATCCCCAACAGTTTTACCATTTAGCCATATTAGATGTAGTTATTATACTCATATATGTATTTACAAAAAAATGCATAATATTTTACTGGACATAAAAAATGCGTGAGTGTCGTGGAACACTCAGTTGGCACGAAGTTCCTTTTGATAAATTATAATTTTGATACCTATTAAAACAATATTACGAAAATATTATCTTCTAATATTTAATGAAAACATTACCTTTTAGAATCAACGCCATCTCTCGCCACATGTCACAGCAATCCCGTAATAAATAAGCACGCACCTATGACTGGGCAGTCAATAGCATACGCGCTATGGACCGTGTACTACACTACTCGCGACAGAAAATTCTTATTAGAATCAACGCCATCTCTCGCCACATGTTAGAACAATCTCTTAATATAGCATACGCGCTATGGATAACCGTCTACGCTACTCGTGACGGAAAATTCTTACACTTTTTTCGCATAGCCCTCATCCGCCAAATCCGTAACGTGCCATTAGGAACTTTGTTCCAATTAATAAATAATATTATTTCGTTGGTTAATGTGTCTGAATATTTATTGTTTTTCTTCAAATTAGATTTAACTGTGTCAACTAGTCCAGCCTTTTCAGGAAATAAGTAGCCTAATACTACTACTACTAGTAGTAGTAGTAGTAGTAGTCACTCTCCAGGTCCTAATTACAAAGCCAACCCCCGAATCTTCTTTCCCTGTGACAAGTGGAGCAAGGAATAAAAAACCATACAAATAAAGTTCAAAGATATTTTTTAAAGTTGAAAGATATTATTTAAAGTTGAAAGATATTTTGACATTAATAATAATCGAAACAATTTTGTTCATTTTGGTTTATACCTAAAACATGGAACTACAAAGTTTTGTATTATAGTAATCTACTCTTAAAAAAATGTATCGTTTTAGACCTCTTTTTCCAGGGGTCTATCTTAAAAACGGCTTAAAATAGCTCAAACTTAAAGCTATAGTTTGTCGTAGGAAAGCAGTTAAATAAAATAATACTAAAATTAGTTAGTACTATATTTTATGCATTATTTTAAATAAAGATATTTGCAAACTTTTTACAGGCACAACCAAAATTAACCAAAATTTTCCAACCTAATTATAATAATTTATGTGAGGTCAGTGGTTCAATAACCATCCAATGCACTACTGTCGTACCCACTCCTTAAATAAGCTGTACGCTTATTTCGAGGGGAGGTGGAATATAAGTCAAGTAAAAGCATGGCTATAATTCAATACATGCAAAGCGAAAAAAAAGGACTGAGAAGAGTTACGTTTTCCCAATAAGAGAAACGTAATCTCAAAAATGGTATCTAATGTTGCTCAAAGGTTTTTTTTTTCAGGAAACTACATGCCGAGCTAAGGAATCCTAAGTAATTAAAGTTAGTGAAACTTCAGGAAAAGGTCAGCTGGTCCCGAAATCCCGCTCATTTGTATTCTGAACAAGTATTTGTAGTTCGCAACTGTATTCTAGCAAATAGCCCGAAGAGACGTGCAGTCTGAGCACGTTAGTGGCACGAACTGCTTGGCTGTTCTACCCTCGGATTCATTTAAAATGTAGATAATATATACTTATTTTAATTATAATGTATTATACGAGTACGTACCACGATAATTGTTTTTATATAATGTCGATATTTCGATCCAGTTGCATGGACCGTAGTCACGACCGGACTGCGGTGTTGAGAGACGTCAATCGAGATAGATAGAGATAGAGAATCTATCTACCGGCCTTCTTGGTCTTTTTGACGGAACGTACGTGGTACTTACTCGTATAATACATTACAATTATGTCATTAAACCACGAAATAAGTCTAAAATCTTTAATATCATTATTTTAGCTAGTACACCGAGCTCTAATAATAATTAATCTACGAGTATGATTAACACTAGAGCGGCTGCCGTCACATTTTTTGGACTTTCTATATTGACGCCATTTTGGCGTTGTAAGCAGATACGAGTGTCTCTGGAACTAATAATATTGCAATGGCGCACCGACCTCTATAATTAATTTATGATTAATTTACAGATTAATTTTCATAGACCTCCATAAATATCCTACTAATATTATTAATGCAAAAGTTTGTGAGGATGGATGGATGTTTGTTACTCTTTAACGCCACAACGAATGAACCGATTTGCGTGGGAATGGAGCTAGCTCATACCCAGGATTAGCGCGTTCCCGCAGAAATTGAAAAAACCTTAATCCACGCGGACGAAGTCGCGGGCATCATCTAGCCATTTATAATTCAATTCTATCCAAGTCGATTAAATAAGTGGAACTGTTTTAATGTACCTACACTAGCGGCACGCTATGATGGCCGGTTTGACACATTACAATAGTGATGTGGAATGTCAATTTATTCTCGAACAAAAAACAATTAAGTTTTGTTTTTGTACCTGATTAAATAGGTTTAATAAAACAAAAATGTATATGTTTATTTAATTTATTTGAACGAACTGAATATTTGAATGAAAATGAATATATTTTCATTCAAATATTCAGTTCGTTCAAATAAATTATGTTAATAACATATGTTTCTTGTGTTCATACTTTATATGCACACAAGAAACATATGAATACAAAAGATACCAAAAAAGGTGCCACAAAAGGCCATAATTAATCAGATTCGTCCATACTACTATTTTCACTGTCGTCACTGCTATCATCACCTACATTAATAATTATATGTTCGTTTTCTGTAATATTATCTATTTTCACATCTCTTTCATAATCTTCCCTTATTAATTTAACAGTTCTATTCACAACCTTTTCCCAGTCTCCTTTAGTCACATGTTCACAAGCTTCTTCTAATAATTTTAGCATTTTTTTTTGTGGTAAATGGGGGTTCTGTATTGTGTCTTGCAGCATATCCCTTAATTTGAGCCCACACCAACTCAATCGCATTATACTCACAATGGTAAGGCGGTAACCGTATAATTCTGTGCCCATGTTCTAATGCTATTTCGTCAATGACGTATCGGATCTTGGTTGGTTTGTTTTCTTTTAAAAGACGTACTAATTCCGCTTTTAACATATTCATGTTTGCATCTACGCCATTTTTACGAAGCCATGCGACGATATCAGCTTTCTTTTGGGATTGGGCAGGTGGCTTGTCAATTTGCATCGAGTGGTATGGGGCGTTGTCCATAATTATAATAGATGGTTCAGGGAGGCTACACAACATTGAGGTAAACCATTCAGTAAACTTTTCTCCATTCATGTCTTCATGATAGTCTCCAGTGGTTTTTGACGCAAAAGCCATGAGAGAACCTTCGACAAACCCGTTGATGGTTCCGGCGTGACAAATTATAAGTCGCGATCCTTTTCCTACAGGAACTTTGGAAGTAGATGCTGCTGTGTCATCGTTCCAAGAACGGCCTACAGTATGGTTAGCATTAAGCCATGTTTCATCCAAGAACACAACATTTTGCCAATTTTTGATTTCTTTCACTTGCCGTAAAAAAGTATACCTTGCCATCGCTATATCAAATCTTTCCATCAATATTTTGCGTTTGTTACATTTTTTGTATCGAAATCCAATGGTCTTCAAAATCTTCGTTAAAGAACTTTCCCCACCGAAGAATAATCCAGCTTCCTTCAGTGAATGCACCAACTTTTTTCTTGTTGGATACTCCTTCTGTAAATAGTAGCCGTAAACATGTCTTTGGATAGCATCGGCATCAAAGCTATCGATGCCTACGACTGGTTTTGCTCGTTTTCTCTTTTTTGGTGTGTGAAGTTTATTTTCTTCTGTGCCAGTCTCGCCATATTTTTTTTTAGTTATCCGTCTAACAGTTCGTTGTCCAATATTAAGCGCATCAGCTACGCGTTCAACCACTGACGTTATAGGTAAAATTGGCCCTCCATTTTGAGCTTCACGATCGAAATAGTTACGAAGGCGTATTACGAACTCACGTGTCTGACTATTTAGAACAGTTCTCTGCGTACGTTCGGTCATATCGACGAAATCCACAACAAAGGGCTTGAACAGAGTCCAAATTTACGAGCAAGGGTCAACAGTAATGCAGTATCAATATTTGAAATCCAAAGCCAGGTCAAAACTATATCACAATCGCATTGCACTGACAGTTTATACTTTTCGAAGCAACGTCAATTCGAAACTGCTTTGTTTTGCATTGAGCATTGACGCGAGTTTGCCGGAGGTAGTAGTTGTGCTAGCCAGCGATCCTATGTGACGATCGTATTAGATTCCATTTTTAAAAATTTTCAATTTAGAAAACCAAATGCCGAGTTGTGGTATATATCATATAAAAATAAAAATTTTACCTTTTGTATGAAACAGCTGATATTTTTTTGCGATTTCAGAGGTTTGTCCACATAGTGAAAATTGTTCATATTCACAAGTACATTCACCCCTTAAATGGTGCAAACTGATTTTTCTACACTTGTATACATTTTAGAAATCAATTTAATAAATAAATTTTGAGTCCTAAACCTAAAACTACATTCGATAAAATTTATGAATCTCTGCACATCACTATCGTCAATAAAGTAATACAATTATTTCCTTCAAAGTCGTTATCAATTAATACGGAACTTCATGAGCGGACAAACGTCAAACCGGCCATCATAGCGTGCCGCTAGTTTAAGCATCAATAGCCAACCACGCCGGCCCAATGCGAATTGGCAGACTTCACACACCTTTGAGAATATTATGGAGAATTCTCAGGTGTGCAGGGTTCCTCACGATGTTTTATTTAATTAGTTTAACGCAAATAACTCCGAAAAGTGGAGGGTCTATCAAGTTTTTTTTATACTACGAGTAAATCCATTACGAATAGTAAATTATTATTAAAATGAAATCTCGCAAAAAAAAATACAATAACGCATCATAAAATTTCGCGAATCCCGGCAGGAGTAGCAAAAACTTCGCTGTCTGAAATATTGCAGCATATATTATTTCCGCCTTGCGTCGCTTATGCTTTCAACTATAAAGCGCGTTTATTTTTGTAGTGCAATTTTCAAAATTGCATTGCGTTTTGTGCCATATGTGCGCCATAAACGCAGATACCTATTCCACATTTTTGGTAACAGTAAATAACATAAATACTTACTAAGTTTAATATTATTTATATATTAATTGGGGTCCCAAGGTGCTAGAGCGGCGACCCCGCACCGGGAAACGCAGTGTTGGCAGGACCCCCCCCCCCCCCCCCACTAGGTGGACGACATCAAACGAGTCACAGGGAGCCGCTGGGTTCAAGCGGCGCAAGACCGAAGCCTGTGGAAGTCCATCCAGGAGACCTTTGTCCAGCAGTGGACGTCTATAGGTTGATAAAGAAGACGAATTTTAATATTCTAAATACGAAAGTGTATTTGTTAGTATGTTGGTTTGTCCTTCAATCACACAGCAAGAGAGCAACGTCAATTACGGAGAATTAAGGACCTGGAATGTGACATCATCAAATCACAAATCATCCCCAAGTAGGGGTCTCTTTATGTAGGAATCCCCTATATACAATCCCTTCATCATCATTAGCAACACATCAACGGCTCACTACTGAGCGCAGGTCTCTTCTCAGAGAAGGGTTATAGGCCATAGTCCACCACGCTGGCCCAATGCGAATTGGCGGACTTCACACACCTTCGAGAACATCATGAAGAACTCTCAGATGTGCAGGTTTCCTCACAATGTTTTCCTTCGCTGTTGAAGCAAGTGATATTTAATTGCTTAAACGCACTTGAATTCGAAAAGTCAGAGGTCCCGGGATCGAATCTGCGACCTCCCGAATAGGAGACCACAGTCCTAACCACTAGGTTATCACTGCTTGTTCAATACAATACAATCCTTACCCGATGTCATTTCCACCTTGAGTCCTTGCAATAAACTTTTGTTTTGACGGTACGGAAACCTTCGTGTTATATAATATGACTCGCACTTGGCCGGTTTATTAATTTACACTACCATAATTATCTCTTCAAAGTTAGCCCGCTAAAATCTGAGACTAGGTACATCGTGAGATTGGCGATCACCTAGTCTGCGGTGGTGTCGTGTGATGCGGGTTGTTACGTTCCCTCAAATATGGTTGAGCGAAGCAATGGCTGGGTCATGCGTCATGCTCGTGAACGGATGCCACCAGCGGCAATGGGGCTACTTTCTGTCTGCCCGTCTTAACATGTGTTGAATTATAATTAGATATAATTACGTATGCTTTTGTGGAACTTCCCCTCATTGTGGAAACTCTGCATACATAGCATAACCACAGAGTAGGTATATTAAGTGGCATAACATCTATTAAGTATATTGTAAAAGTATTTTGAAAAGAGCAACTGCCGAGTTTCTTGCTGGTTCATCTCGGCAGGAACGGCATTCCGAACCAGTGGTAGACTCATTGACGATTCAAAAGTACTTGTAAAAGTTTATTTGAATAAAAAACATTTCTATTCTATTCTATTCTATTCTGAAACGTAGTACATATTATATAGTGTTTTTTTTTTTTTTTTTTTCTCTTTTTTTTTTAGGCTTTTACCAAGGAGGTATGTCAGCCTAATCGTAACCCTAATCACAATGAACAAAAAACTAATACAATCCCTTTCTTATGAATAATCTGAACAGATTCCAAGCTCCGTCAGAAATTGGGTTACTTAACAAACTGTGAAAAAGGCCAACTTGGAATCTGTTCAGATTTAAAAATTCTATTAACTGATTCCTGCCCGACTGATACCGGACGCATTCCTCCAACAAGTGGGTCACGTCATCTGTGACGCCACAGACGTCACAGTTAGGGGAAGATGTTTTTCCCATGAGGAAACCGAACTTGTTGCCAGGAATGTGCCCTGACCTAAGCCTATGTGCTAACACTATATATTTTCTTTTCAACCTAGTATAACTGCTCCAAGGTATATGAGGAGGCTCACACTGCAGCGTTCTGTACCATATCCCTTTTTCTAACGACCTTTTTTCGAAATATTCTTTCCATTCTTTGTAGCCTAAATGTTTATACTTTGGCAATGCTTCAAAATAGGTACTCTTAACTTCAAGTTTTTTGCCTTCTTTGCACCCGTATTTTGCCAAAGTGTCAGCCTCTTCATTACCTGACAGGCCAATGTGTGATGGGACCCATTGCAACTTCAAATCCACACCCAAATTAGTCAACTCATCTATGATAGCCAGTACTGCATAAGCTACCGAAACACCTCTGATACCAGAGGCGGATCGAGCTATATGCTGAAGTGCACTTTTGCTATCGGTACAAATTAGAACTTTTTTGTAATCTGTTGCTCTAACATATGAAAGTGCCTTTGAAATTGCAATGAGTTCAACCGTCATAATACAAACCCTTCCATCTATCCTTAAACAGTCGTTATCATACAAATTACAATCATTTTTAGTAGCGACATAAAAACTAGCTCCTTGTCCCTCTTCGCTTTTTGATCCATCAGTAAAAATAACAAACCAGCCTGCATACTTTTCTCTAAGTTCCTTAATAACATCGTATTTTAAATTATTAACCTCATATAATTTTTTGGATTTTTTAACACTATCTAAGTTACACTTAACAATATCGTAAATCTTAATATTTGTAACCCAAGTCCTTAATGTAAACATTTCAAGATTTGCTGAAGAAGAAATAGGTTCTTCTTTCACTTCATCGTATACTGAAACTAATAAAGGCACTTTTTTATTTGCCCAATAATTATTGCTATTACAATAACCATTAAGGACTTGAATTAGTCTAATAATCTCACTATCTTTCCATGATAAGGACTTTAAACAATGTTTATAAGCTAAATACTTCCTTCGTTGCTTCAATGGTGGAATACAGAGCTCACTCTCCATAACGTGAATTGGGGTGGTCTTTATAAAACCTCCTATTATTCGTAAAGCCTGATTTTGTAACCTATCTAGTTTAGCTAGATGACTATTAGCACTATTGTCATATATGAAGGATCCATAATCTATACGGCTTCTTATTAAAGCCAGATAAATTTGTCGTAAATGTTTAGGGTGTACTCCCCAGGATGATCCAGCCAAAACATTTAGTAAATTAAAACATCTTTGCACCTTTATGACAGTCTCACCGATATGCTTACCCCACCGCAATGATTTGTCCAACCATAAACCTAAATATTTATAAACTTCTACCAACTCTAAAGAAAAATTGTTTACTTTCAATTCTACACGTTGTCTTCTATGACCTCTGCTAAATACACAACATTTAGATTTTTTAACAGATAGTTCCAATCCAAGTTCATTTAAGAATTCATTAAATATAATCAACGCTCCCTGCAACTTGTTAGCACTTTCAAGTATATCTTTATTTGTACTAAATAAAACAAAATCATCTGCATATTGACATAATGAAACATTTACTATTCTATTAAATATTTTAGCTGTTACAATATTAAATAGTATCGGCGACATTGGGTCACCTTGAGCTAAGCCTTTATATGTCAATCTAGTAATATAAGTCCGTCTATCTAAAGTATCCTGAATTTTGAGATGTCTTTCACCTAAATAATTCCATATATATTTACATAATTGTTTACCAAAGCCAAATTCGTCTAAAATAACAGTCAGTTTATCAATCAGCACATTATTGTAGGCTCCATCAATGTCCAAAAAGCATGCTACCGTTTGATGGTTTTCAGTAAATCCTATTTGAATATCTGTAACTAATTTTACTAAACAATCCTGGCAGGAACGACCCCTTCTAAACCCTGAGGTAAATGGAGATAGCAGGTTATTTTTCTCGGCATACCATTCAATTCGCCTAGTCAACATTGAATGTAGAATTTTGCAAATACAAGATATCAAGGATATAGGTCTAAGCTTTTTACTGTTGTCATCTGATGTATTGTTGGAATTTGGTTTCGGTATTGGAACCACAAGAATATCACGCCACTGTACCGGTATATTGCATGTGTTTACTATGCGGTTGTACATATCCAGTAGGTAGAGTTTTCCGTTATTTGGTAAATGGGATATCATGGAATACGTGATTCCATCATCACCGGGTGCTGTATCTTTTGTCTTTATGCAGTTATACAACTCTTGCAGGGTAAATGGAATTTCTAAAGGTATGTTTGAAGAAAAATATTCGGGTGCTTCTGTAGCTACGTAATCAGGGGCAAGACTACATAAAAGCTGAACCTTTTGATCCTGAGACACATGACACCTCGAAGATCGAAAACCCTTCATCCAACGCAAACGCTGCCACATATCAGGAATTGATGTTTTCTCATTAACCCTATCACAATAGCTTTGCCAATCTACTGTACTTTCTCTTCTTATAGCAATTTTAGCATTTTTAATTTTTTCTTCAAGAATACCTAAATTATCAGGTGTCGGGTTCTTACGAAACTGCCTCAAAGCCAATCTACGTTCAGCTACTATTTTTGATAAGTCTTGGTTCCAGTATGACTTAGGATGAAAACCTTGCTTTGGATTTTCGCAAGTTTTTACCATCGGAATAAACCTATCAGCTGCCTCATTCAACTGTTTGATAAAGTCGTTATACAATAGCTGAATATCAGAGTCTATCGTACCCGAAGAAAGATTACTTTCTAAATAGTTTGTGTAAGAATCCCAATCAGCAAGTTTAAAGTTGCGTTTTTGTGAAATGACTACTGATCCGTTATACTTAAACCTCATTTTGATAAAAAGATGATCGCTCCCCAAACTTTCATTCATAACTTTCCATTCAAAACCTAATGCAATATCGTTCGATACAAATGTTATATCAGGGGAGGTCTTCTGAACATTATTATTAACATATTTAATTCTTGTGTGGTCACCATTATTAAGGTATATATAACCCGTCTCCATAGCTGCATCATAAATATTTCTACCTCTTGTGTCAGTTTTATATGACCAGTTCGTGTGGTGCGCATTAAAATCTCCAGCAATTAAACAGTTATTGGGAAAGAGAGAAAAAATATCTTCCCAATCGGAGAGTGATGTGTTAATCGATGAAGGACAGTAAACTAAAATGAGATTCTTAATATCATTACAATTTAATAATTTTATACACTTTATTTCTATACCTACATTATTAATATTCAAAGGAAATTCCTGAATCTTAATTGATTTATGAATAATAAAAGCAATACCTCCATATGAATCCTCCCTATCCTTTCTTAATACATTGTATCCACTAATATTCAAATGAGACTCTGAATCCAACCAAGTTTCGCAGACTAATGCAATATGAATTTTTTCCTGCGACAGTAACAACTCAAATTCTTTACGCTTATTTCTAATGCTTTGTGCATTCCACTGCAACAAATTTAACACAAATTCTTTTTGACCGTGTGTATAATTAGCCATTAAACAATGAAGAAAGTACTTTCCTACAAACAGCTCCACTTTGTACAAAATTCATTATGAATTGCCAAATTTCTTTTACTAACATAACGCCTATTAACTCTAGCTTAGTTTCTAAACTATTCGTGGACTTACAGATGTTCGTGATGTTTCTAAAAATGTCTAATAATTGCCTACCAAAACTTTTTTCATATCCTTTCTTGTACTTTTTAGTCTGTTCTTCTCCATTCTGCTCTGAACTTTCCTCGAACGGCTGCTCGAACCACTCCGACTGTTGCTGGTATGACTGATCTTTCTTTTTTGTTGTCTTCTGTTTGTTTTGTCCCACTTTCGCTCCTCTGCTTACTATCTCAGGCTCCGAATGCCAGTTTTCTCCTATATCGTTTTCTATGGACGCATTTTTATGAATCTCAGCTTCAACTACAACGTCCCTGTAAGACCTGTGATTTTGCGTCTGTGTCTTACTTTGTTTTTGGGTATCTTCACCTTCGTCCTCTGATATTAGAATATCAGGGTCATGATACTGAGGTTCCTTTCTCCCAGAGACAATTTTTAAGGCATTTTGATAAGTACAGTTCCTCTCAGACATAACATCTCTAATTTCTTTTTCTTTGAGATATGTTGGACATTTTTTAAACATTGCCATATGTCTTCCTTTACAGTTCACACATTTAAAATTAAGTGTCTCACAGTTTTCGTGATTATCTCCGCATTTAGGGCAAATCATTTTCTTCATAGGGCAAAATCGGATAGTATGTCCGAATTTCCAACAACCGCTACACTGACTGACAGGAAATGTATACTTTTCCACTTTAAATCTGCAGCCAAAACCAAATACAAAAGCAGGTAAAGTAGAGCTTTTAAAGGCTAACCGTATCGTCTCTGAATTAACCCACACACCTGTATTAGACATCCTTCTAAGTCTTCTCACCGACACTATTTCAAATTCAGCTTTTATATTTTTTAATATTTCTTCCTCTGTTTCTTCTAAATCCACCTGTCTAACGATACCGTAGGATAAGGTAATCTCATCGGCAGGCTGGATTCTCCATCCCAAGCTTATTAGTTTTCCGCACTCCATCAACTTTTTGCTGTTTTCATGAGTATCAAGAGAAATTATAGCTTTAAAGGGGCTCTTATACATAATCTTACTAATACCCTCAATATTTTCTGATCTCAACAACTTAGCCATACCGAATTGTTTCGGTAGCAACTCCTTGGATATAATGCAGACCCTAAAGTCCATACTTTCTCCACAGTTATTCGAGTTAGCTCTAGCACGTCGTTTAGACGCTCGCTGCACTGTAATAAACCCCTCTTCATCCTCAGCTGAATCTTCCTCCCGACTTCTTTTTTCTGATTTCTGCTCACTCTCACTCTGATGAGGCACAACCGCATCTTTTTGCACACATGTTACTATTTCCTCCTCAGACATGTTGCTACTTGTATCACACAAACTTACAGTCGGCTCCATAGTGAATCACCATAATAGAAATAAAAAGTAGGTAGTATGAAATAAAAAGCACTCGATAAAGTACCTACGCTGCTAACAGAATACAAAACCGTGCGCTCGCGGACACAGCTTGCGCGCCACTGATGATTATATAGTGTTATAAACCTAGACCGAATTAAGGATATAGCAATATAAGGCATCGTCCATATTGTCCTAACGAGACCACCAATTAGCATCGGAATTAATTGTCAATCTCGGCCGCATGAATAAATTGGAACCTCTAACCGACAATTGGACACCACTCAGCTAACGAGGACATTCGTTCACTCTGGCTCTAGCACTGGCTAAATGGTTTTCTTTTTTAATCGATTACAAGGTTACCCTAGCCTACCCTACCCTAGGTTACGAAGATCTCTCCAACGGTCAAGTACGAGGCGAACTCGTGCGCCGAGGGTTCCGGACCTACCCATTATACCGCAATTATGTTATTATTATTATTATACATAATTTTCAACTATTTTATTTTGTGAGTTTTTCCTTTATTTGTGCTGTAAGACCTTGTTTTTTGCCAAATTTCGTAATTCTAGGTCAACGGGAACTACCATAATAGGTTTTTGACCCAAAACCTATAGGGTACTTCCGGTTGACCTAAAATTTTCAATTTTGGTTAAAATCCTGGGAAAATCGGTGGTGACACACGGACAGACAGACGGACAGACGGACAAGAGAGTGATCTTATAAGGATTCCTTTTTTTACCTTTTGAGTTACGGAACCCTAATAACAGCCAAATGCGAGTCAGACTAGGATACGAAGGGTACCGTAACATTGCACAAGATTTAACACCAGCTCTTTATTTTTTAACTTTTTTTTTGTTATAGCGGCAATAGAAATACATTTCTATGAAAAGTTCAAGTATCTATTGATTATTATTATTAAATAGTCTTACGGTTCATGAGAGACAACAAGTTGACAGAGAGACGGACGGACGGACAGCGTAGGCTTAGTAATAAGCTCCCATTTAGGCACGGAAACCTAAAAACTACTCTATGGGCGAGGCCACAACAGTTCGATGCGACGTCGCACCGCAAAAATTTACGACGTCGCACAACGCATCCTGGGAAATTTTAATAGAATCGCCGTGCGATGCGGTGCCGTTTCTGCGACGCGTCGTCGCGCGTCGCACGGCAGAGTAGGCTGTAGCCTCGCCCATATGATTATGACTTAATATTACTTTCAACATTTCGCGTTAAAATATAACACGATAAACATTTTACTGTCTGTTTACTGTTAACGAACGCACACCCACTCTTAATATATTCCTTTAACTGACGCGACGCATAATAATTACCTGATTGACTGAACCACAGTGATGCACTCCACACATTTATATCACAGTGTTACCGTATTTTCACTTTTCGACCGAGCGAAGCGAAGGTCTTTGAGTTAACTAGAGCGATTTGCACTTGTCCGTCCGTCCGTCCGTCCGTCCGTCCGTCCGTCTGTCAGAGCCTTATAACTTTTGAATTACTGAACGTAATTACTTCAAATTTAGATATAATATGTAAACCGATGGCCTCCAGCCGAAAATGGCTTAAAAAGTTATAAAAATCTTTATTTCAGGGGGGCTCTCATAGAAGCGAATGCGAAGTAAAAAAAAAATATCGCGTTACATAAAATTGTTACGTATCATTTTAAAGATAATTTTGAACTGAGTACAAAAATATTTTTTTTTTAATTTTTCCCTTAAAATTGACGAAATGGGGGGCTTTCAAAGTGGCGATTTTATACGCTCGCTTGAAGACGCTCCCTAAGAAAATCCGCTATGGATTTTCAAACTGATTTTATGTTTTTAGGTCACTTATATCCTGTACTTGAACAACAAATACTAAAATTATATGAATATTATAAAGAAACGAGATTATTTAATTTTTAATGTACATCAGTAATTCATATAGCATCAACATAGCTTCACAATAATGCTAATAGATGGCGCAGTCAGTAACTATTCCCATGGAACTACGAGTTACGACTAACGACCTATCCCAAAAACAGTTTTGCGTCGACCATTATTATTTTGTTACTTATTATAATACAATAATTGTATTGTAATTTTTTTTGTACCATATTATTCAATTAAAATTATTTTTTAGTTAAATTTTAGTTAAATATTGTATATTTTCTATTCGCGTCGATAGATGACGATTTGTACAGATGCCCGTAACCCGGTTTCACTCGTTAGTACCTACATAATAATTCAATGTTTTCACTAACGTTCCCTAACCTTTACGGGCTACCTATAAGTTAGGTGATTGATGTTTTCTGTCAACTTATTTATCACGATCCTGTACGGGACACCTAAAAGGATATTGGGACGGATGTTAGGACTTAGGATTGTATTTAGGAGCTACCTACGTTAAGAGACTCCTACTTAGGGGATGATTTAGGTATGTTTGGTGAAAACGGGCATAATAATAATGTCAGTTTTGGTTATCATGTATCGATTGAATGAATAATCATGGGATACCGTTACCGCGAGGTCTCAGTTCGGGGCGAACAACTAGTTTAATTTACTTTGAATGTCGCGGATGCAAGGAATTCGGCGGCGACCGCACGGTGGTCTCTCGCTTCCGAGCGTCAGAGAGAGATCATCTGGGCTCAGTGTAACACTAGCGAATGACGACTGACGATTAGCGATACCTACTCGTGTGATGATGACTCGCGACCATTGATTAATAAACAATAATAATATGAAAGACTCAATTCCAGTCTAACAAAATGTTATACAACAATTTATAATTGCTAAGCAGTACCATAAACACAATATTTTTTTAATAATATAAATAAAATCTGCAAGTAATCCGCCACGCCGCGCCGCGCCGCGGCACGTGTACGCGCGGACCTTTGAAATGTTTAATTTATTCCGCTCTATAAAGCTTTTGAGTTTTTAAAATATTTGCGAAAACGAAATTTTCCCGGAGTAATTATAAAATTTAGTCTTCCATTATATTATTATCGGGTAATTTATCGCCCAATAAAATTTGTGATGATGCATAAAGTAGATAATAAAATATAGCTAACTACATACCTATAACTCTCTTCTATGAATGACTCTCTTTAACATAACACTATAATTAATCTTCACTGTAACCCTTCTCTGAGAGGAGACCTGTGCTCAGTAGTGAGCCGATTTTGGGTTGATAATGATGATGATGAATCTTCACTGTATTATTAAGGGTTTTTAAGAGAACCAATGATGACGCATTATTTCTCTTACGATTCTTTGGTAATATTTCACGAAATCAAAAATCACGCATCATTACATTCCGGCCGGCGATGAAACTACACCTATTTACAATTATTTCTATAGTACTGCAGAACTTTAATAAACGACCTGTGCCTAGTGAGAGATTTTTTTACAAGCTTTTATTTAACTTGCAATGTTTGTTTGGGTCAAATCTTGCAAGATGAATTAGACCCACTTCCCGATTTCTGATCGAGCTGAAATTTTGCATGTATATGTAAATCGGATGACGATGCAATATTATAATGACGTGGAGATAATCTGATGATGGAGACGGAAGATGGCTATCGGAACTCTGTAATAAAACGACGTAACCCCATCGAGTTTGGGCTCGTTTGATTCGTCATAACAAGTACTCTGATCATAGATGATATCCAGAGTCTAATGATGTAGCTACTAAAAGCTTGCATTTAAAAATAAAATTTTTATTAATTTACACTTGTTACTTATTCAGACGTGATAGCGTTAACTTCGATTTGTATAGACGGGAAAGGGACGGAGTATTTTTCCATCCCTTTTCCGTCCATACTAACTGACGTATATTTACGCACAGTTAACGTAAGTTTGAAAACTCGCACTCGGCACTCACTGACGTTCTACACTAGCGGCACGCTATGATGGCCGGTTTGACACATTACAATAGTGATGTGGAATGTCAATTTATTCTCGAACAAAAAACAATTAAGTTTTGTTTTTGTACCTGATTAAATAGGTTTAATAAAACAAAAATGTATATGTTTATTTAATTTATTTGAACGAACTGAATATTTGAATGAAAATGAATATACATACTTTATATGCACACAAGAAACATATGAATACAAAAGATACCAAAAAAGGTGCCACAAAAGGCCATAATTAATCAGATTCGTCCATACTACTATTTTCACTGTCCTCACTGCTATCATCACCTACATTAATAATTATATGTTCGTTTTCTATAATATTATCTATTTTCACATCTCTTTCATAATCTTCCCTTATTAATTTAACAGTTCTATTCACAACCTTTTCCCAGTCTCCTTTAGTCACATGTTCACAAGCTTCTTCTAATAATTTTAGCATTTTTTTTGTAGTAAATGGGGGTTCTGTATTGTGTCTTGCAGCATATCCCTTAATTTGAGCCCACACCAACTCAATCGCATTATACTCACAATGGTAAGGCGGTAACCGTATAACTCTGTGCCCATGTTCTAATGCTATTTCGTCAATGACGTATCGGATCTTGGTTGGTTTGTTTTCTTTTAAAAGACGTACTAATTCCGCTTTTAACATATTCATGTTTGCATCTACGCCATTTTTACGAAGCCATGCGACGATATCAGCTTTCTTTTGGGATTGGGCAGGTGGCTTGTCAATTTGCATCGAGTGGTATGGGGCGTTGTCCATAATTATAATAGATGGTTCAGGGAGGCTACACAACATTGAGGTAAACCATTCAGTAAACTTTTCTCCATTCATGTCTTCATGATAGTCTCCAGTGGTTTTTGACGCAAAAGCCATGAGAGAACCTTCGACAAACCCGTTGATGGTTCCGGCGTGACAAATTATAAGTCGCGATCCTTTTCCTACAGGAACTTTGGAAGTAGATGCTGCTGTGTCATCGTTCCAAGAACGGCCTACAGTATGGTTAGCATTAAGCCATGTTTCATCCAAGAACACAACATTTTGCCAATTTTTGATTTCTTTCACTTGCCGTAAAAAAGTATACCTTGCCATCGCTATATCAAATCTTTCCATCAATATTTTGCGTTTGTTACATTTTTTGTATCGAAATCCAATGGTCTTCAAAATCTTCGTTAAAGAACTTTCCCCACCGAAGAATAATCCAGCTTCCTTCAGTGAATGCACCAACTTTTTTCTTGTTGGATACTCCTTCTGTAAATAGTAGCCGTAAACATGTCTTCGGATAGCATCGGCATCAAAGCTATCGATGCCTACGACTGGTTTTGCTCGTTTTCTCTTTTTTGGTGTGTGAAGTTTATTTTCTTCTGTGCCAGTCTC
Source organism: Oeneis ivallda (assembly GCA_029955525.1). Taxonomy (NCBI): domain Eukaryota; kingdom Metazoa; phylum Arthropoda; class Insecta; order Lepidoptera; family Nymphalidae; genus Oeneis; species Oeneis ivallda. The sequence goes on from JARPMR010000006.1 coordinate 23,827,361, forward strand.
GCCATATTTTTTTTTAGTTATCCGTCTAACAGTTCGTTGTCCAATATTAAGCGCATCAGCTACGCGTTCAACCACTGACGTTATAGGTAAAATTGGCCCTCCATTTTGAGCTTCACGATCGAAATAGTTACGAAGGCGTATTACGAACTCACGTGTCTGACTATTTAGAACAGTTCTCTGCGTACGTTCGGTCATATCGACGAAATCCACAACAAAGGGCTTGAACAGAGTCCAAATTAACGAGCAAGGGTCAACAGTAATGCAGTATCAATATTTGAAATCCAAAGCCAGGTCAAAACTATATCACAATCGCATTGCACTGACAGTTTATACTTTTCGAAGCAACGTTAAATCGAAACTGCTTTGTTTTGCATTGAGCATTGACGCGAGTTTGCCGGAGGTAGTAGTTGTGCTAGCCAGCGATCCTATGTGACGATCGTATTAGATTCCATTTTTAAAAATTTTCAATTTAGAAAACCAAATGCCGAGTTGTGGTATATATCATATAAAAATAAAAATTTTACCTTTTGTATGAAACAGCTGATATTTTTTTGCGATTTCAGAGGTTTGTCCACATAGTGAAAATTGTTCATATTCACAAGTACATTCACCCCTTAAATGGTGCAAACTGATTTTTCTACACTTGTATACATTTTAGAAATCAATTTAATAAATAAATTTTGAGTCCTAAACCTAAAACTACATTCGATAAAATTTATGAATCTCTGCACATCACTATCGTCAATAAAGTAATACAATTATTTCCTTCAAAGTCGTTATCAATTAATACGGAACTTCATGAGCGGACAAACGTCAAACCGGCCATCATAGCGTGCCGCTAGTTTAGTCTTTGCTTTTTACTTATTCTACTTGTTTTTCTTGGTATAAGGTATGGTTCTTAAAATTTTTAAGAAGAACTAGCTTTTGCACTCGGCGTTAAGTTAAATTTTTTCAAACCCCCTATTTTACATCCCTTCGGGTTTAATTTTCAGAAATCTTTTCTTAGTGAATGCCTACGTCATATAGAGCCCGATTCATCCAGTAGTTTGAGTCACCTTTTCCTTTTATATATTTAGATAGATAATTAAAAAAAACTCAGTCCACGGCCAAATTACAAGTAGGTACGAGGTAAATTACTGTAATCAAATTAGAGTATTGTTTATAAGGCCTTGTGATGTGGTGTACCATTCATCTCAGTCTCGATACATAGCAGACGCGTCATAAGTCATAATCAATCTTCACAGGTTCATTAATTAGGCGCCCTTCAGATATTCGTGTAAACATTTACATAGGTACATACTCGTAGGTACAGTACCCGGCGATATTATATTGCACATCGGCCTTTGGAATAAAACGCTATTCTATTCTATTCACAGTTCGACTGCATTTTTTTTATATATTATGTGCTCGCCGATTGTGAAGAGATTTCAGTAATTACTACGTGAATTTCTGGCTAGCTTTCCTTGCAATAGAATAGAATAGCGTTTTATTCCAAAGGCCGATGTGCAATATATATCGCCGGGTACTGTACATAGGTATAGTTCTTGCAATTCACGAGGGCGACTGACTTATGGTTGTGTGTGTGTCGTATTTGTATAAGTGTGAGCGAGCGCAATGCTCGCGCCTGCCGCGGCACGCACACTTATGCAATGTGCATGTACACGAAGTAACCACAAGTAAAGCTCACTCGCCTTCGTGAATTGCAAAAACTGTACTAGTAGGTACTTTCTAAAATATTATCCATAGGTACATACAGCTACTTCAAGCACATAACTAATTAATATCAAGCACATAACTTTCGTGAAAGTTTAAAAGAGAGTTTTATACTTATACGGCGGATTCACAATATAAAACTTCATGTACAATTTTAAACAATGTGCTCACACACATTTATTAAGCCGAAGTTCGCGTCTTTGTTCGGTACACAGTTAATGAATTTCAAAATTTTTAATTTCTAGGGTACCTCTCCTACATGTAAAGTGGGGATGAATTTTTTTTTCTCGACTATCCCATAGTATGGGGTGTCGTTGAATAGGTCTTTCAAAAATATTGGGTGTGGGAACACCATTTTTCAATTCAGCGATCTGTTTGTGAAATGTGATATTTTAAATTGCTAAATTGTATTACAGTCAAGTGTCGTCGTCGTTTCTTTACCTACTACCAGAATTTCGATAGTTATTCTGAAAGTGTGATTTAACTAGGGATAAAACAGACATTAATTATGCCTGCTGATTAAAGAGACAGTGCGAGATAAAACAGTAAACACTAGCAATAAATCACGGACGTGCTCGTATATTTTATATCGACGGATATTCGTTATCGGATGCGGAGCTGTCTGTATTTGAAACGTTTCAAAACATGATAACGAATGAATGTGTAGACTTTGTTGGCGTGGAGTAAGTTTATTTTTTTAATCCGAACAGAGACATGCGGTTGTAAAATATGCCACAAAGTTGTCACACTGATGCCCGTTTTCACCAACGCTCCCTAACTTTTACGGCCTACCTAAGCTTAGTTAGGTGACGCTTTATTTCAATTTCACTATCCTTTAGGGAACACATAAAGGCGGAAACGAAATTGGATAAGGGATTGTATTTAGGGGCTACCTACGTAAGAGAGATTCCGACTTAGGTGATGATTTAGGTAGGGGTTAGTGAAAATGGGCATAAGTGTTTCACAAGTTAGATCGGCTCAAGAGGCAATAAGGTACTCAAAGTGATCTATTAGAAGCAGATGCTAGTTAGCTAGTTATGAGGAACAGGAATATAGGCAGTAACGCGGTTGTACAATATGCCACAAAAGTGTCACACTGAGCGTTTCACAAGTTAGATCGACTCAAGAGGCAATAAGGTACTCAAAGCGATCCATTAGAAGCAAGTGCTAATTAGCTAGTTATGGGGAACAGGAATATAGGCAGTAACGCGGTTGTACAATATGCCACAAAGCTATCACACAGAGTGTTTCATAAATTAGATCGGCTCAAGAGGCGATAAGGTTACTCAAAGCGATCCTTGAGAATCAAGTGCTAGTTAGCTAGTTATGAGGAACAGGAATAGGAAGTAACGCGGTTGTACAATATGCCACAAAGTTGTCATACTGAGTGTTTTATAAATAAGATCGGCTCAAGAGTCGATAAGGTACTCAAAGCGATCCATTAGAAGCAGATGCTAGTTATCTAATTATGAGATACAGAAATAGGCAGTAACGTGGTTGTACAATATGCGACAAAGTTGTCATACTGAGTGTATCACGAGTTAGATCGGCTCAAGACGCAATAAGGTACTCAAAGCGATCCATTAGAAGCAAGTGCTAGTTAACTAGTTATGAGGAACAGAAATAGGCAGTTACGTGGTTGTACAATATCAGACGTGTTTAGCAAGTTAGATCGGTTGAAAAGGCAACTACTCAAAGTGATCCGTTAGGAGTAGGTGCTAGTTAACTAGTTTTGAGGAACAGAAATAGGCAGTTTCGTGGTTGTACAATATGCGACAAAGTTGTCAGACGTGTTTAGCAAGTTAGATCGGTTGATAAGGCAACTACTCAAAGTGATCCGTTTTAAGTAGGTGCTAGTTAACTAGTTTTGAGGAACAGAAATAGACAGTTACGTAGTTGTACAATATTATGCCACAAAGTTGTCACACTGATGGTTTCACGAGTTAGATCGGCTCAAGACGCAATAAGGTATCAAAGCGATCCAATAGAAGCAGATGCTAGTTAGCTAATTATGAGGTACAGAAATAGGCAGTTACGTGGTTGTACAATATGCGACAAAGTTGTCAGACGTGTTTAGCAAGTTAGATCGGTTCAAAAGGCAACTATACTCAAAGTGATCCGTTAGGAGTAGGTGTTAGTTAACTAGTTTTGAGGTACAGAGATAGGCAGTTACGTGGTTGTAGAATATGCCACAAAGTTGTCACGCTGAGTGTTTCGCAAGTTAGATCGGTTGAAAAGGCAACTACTCAAAGTGATCCGTTAGAAGTAGGTGCTAGTTAACTAGTTTTGAGGAACAGAAATAGACAGTTACGCGGTTGTACAATATGCCACAAAGTTGTCACACTGAGTGTTTCGCAAGTTAGATCGGCGCAGAGCGAACAAAAGGCCAAATAACAATAACGAGTTTAATCGCTCGGTTCAACCACAATGGAGCAACTTTAGGGATTTAGATGGTGATTGATGACGCAACTCCAGCCCTAAGTTCCCCTTAAAGTCAGTTTAATGTCTTTTTGTTTCACGAGGTTTTGTAACTGATGCGATAACAACCCAAATCCGCTGTCTTCTTACAGTGTGTACTTAGTTTGAGTGATTAGCATCCTTAAGTTATAAGCATAGAGCACCTTGTAAACCTTAGCTGATGTGATGTGTATATATAGTCTGCGTTATGCAAAACTTTTCCTTTATTACTCGTCGTAGAAAACTACACGTGAAAAATAGTAACCAAACAACAATAACTAACTATCTAATTAAAACTTAACAAAACTATTTAAAACGTTACAAAACAAAAGTTTGTAAAAAGACGGTACAGACAATCACGAGCGGTACGTTGTTATCTGTACTACACTAGCGGCACGCTATGATGGCCGGTTTGACGTTTGTCCGCTCATGAAGTTCCGTATTAATTGATAACGACTTTGAAGGAAATAATTGTATTACTTTATTGACGATAGTGATGTGCAGAGATTCATAAATTTTATCGAATGTAGTTTTAGGTTTAGGACTCAAAATTTATTTATTAAATTGATTTCTAAAATGTATACAAGTGTAGAAAAATCAGTTTGCACCATTTAAGGGGTGAATGTACTTGTGAATATGAACAATTTTCACTATGTGGACAAACCTCTGAAATCGCAAAAAAATATCAGCTGTTTCATACAAAAGGTAAAATTTTTATTTTTATATGATACTAGTAGGGCGCGTGGGTGCGCGGCCCGCAAGCGGACCGCGGTTTTTCTATCGTCAAGTGGACTTTCAGGTCCTGATCATTTTCTATCAAATAACCACTCTTCCATCTTTTATACTCTCCGAGATAGATGCCTATGAAATTGGTATCCGCCATCTTGAATCCGCCATTTTGAAATTTTTTTCAGCTCACTGCCAATTGGATGAGGTTTCGAGTATTTTTTGTTTGAGCACCTCCCACCTATCTTCAATACCCTGGCCGTGCCCCTCACCCACCTTCCAAGCCCTCGATCATCATATCTCACCATTTCTCAGAATGAGATTTCTTTTATAAAAACAAATTTTCAAAAGGAACCGTATCAAAGTCTTGTATAGTTCCCAACTTCTAGTCTCTTCAATATTCGCCATATATTTTGTATGAAGAAAAAAAAATCCGCCATATTGGATTTTTTTTCTATTCATCAAATAGACCTTTGGGTCCTGATCATCATTTGTCAAGAAACCACTCTTCCATCTTTTATACTCCCCGAGATAGACACCGACGAAATTTGTATGGCGGCCATCTTTTTTCCGCCATTTTGAATTTATTTTCAGCTCACTGCGAATTGGATGAGGTTTCGAGTGACATTTGTTCGAGCACACCCCACCTATCTTCAATACCCTGGCCGTGCTCTTCACCCGTCTCCGAAATCCTCAATCATCAGCTCTCTCCATAATTTTCCTCCGAATGAATTTTTGTCTTCTATACGAAACCATTAGTGAAAAAAAAATTTTTCATACAAAATTTTACAGGAGAGGTGATCAATCAGTCAGTGAATCAGTGAATCAGCACGAGCAGCTATATATATATTAATATACCACAACTCGGCATTTGGTTTTCTAAATTGAAAATTTTTAAAAATGGAATCTAATACGATCGTCACATAGGATCGCTGGCTAGCACAACTACTACCTCCGGCAAACTCGCGTCAATGCTCAATGCAAAACAAAGCAGTTTCGAATTGACGTTGCTTCGAAAAGTATAAACTGTCAGTGCAATGCGATTGTGATATAGTTTTGACCTGGCTTTGGATTTCAAATATTGATACTGCATTACTGTTGACCCTTGCTCGTGATAGCAGTGACGACAGTGAAAATAGTAGTATGGACGAATCTGATTAATTATGGCCTTTTGTGGCACCTTTTTTGGTATCTTTTGTATTCATATGTTTCTTGTGTGCATATAAAGTATGTATATTCATTTTCATTCAAATATTCAGTTCGTTCAAATAAATTAAATAAACATATACATTTTTGTTTTATTAAACCTATTTAATCAGGTACAAAAACAAAACTTAATTGTTTTTTGTTCGAGAATAAATTGACATTCCACATCACTATTGTAATGTGTCAAACCGGCCATAATAGCGTGCCGCTAGTTTAAGTGGGTCTGACTTTAGGTGCGGTGCGGGGAAGCGCGGGGGAGGTAGGGGCCAACTTCAAATGAACGTGTATAATTAATTCACGCACAATACAATACGTGAAGTGGCAGTGGTCTGGTCATATTTGGCGGAGGATCGATGGCCGCTGGAGTTGTAAGGTCCTCGAGTGGAGACCGCTAGATAGTACGATGCTATCCGGAAAGTGGCAGGCATCGATTGGATGCAAAAGGCCGAGGATTGGCAACGTTGGCGCTACATAAAACAAAGAGGCCTAATGTCCAACAGTAAATGCACTCTATACATAAGAACAACACCGAAACGTCGACAGTTGCATTATTGTCGTATATACCCATGCCTACTACAAGCTACGCTTGATTGGAGGGAAGGTTTACATATTACTAGCAAAAAGCTGAGCTTTGTGAGGGCTCGCCTAGTTTTTCTAACGGGTAATAATTTTTAAGTTAATGGTTATAAAATTGTATTTTTTTGACAGATCTCATCATTGTATTCTTTGACAGATCAGAGAGACATCTGGTGTAAGGCGGGGTCTTGGGGGCGTAATGAAACACCGTTAATACTAACTTTACTCTAATAGATACACTCTTTATATTGTTACACTCTACATCTCCCTTCCTTTCATAAAAAAAAATTAGTATGTTATATAATTTTTTTTTTTGTTATACAGACTGGTTAAATACAATTATTAGCTTAATAATAAAACTTACTCACTAGAATTGAACAATTTTGTACGATTCTTATGAACTATATCTAATTTACCGTTTTTATTAATCTGCACATTTGGTGGCATGTCTTTGACCACTTTGTAAGGACCTAAATAAATACTCTCCATTTTGCTACAATTTTCGTTTTTTATTAGAATTAAATCTCCTGGATTGTACACTATAGGATTAATGCATTTATCATAAACTGATTTTCTTAATTCCTTGCTTTTGACTAAATTTTCCCTTGCTTCTTTTTGCGATAATTGTAACCGATATTTTAATTCACATGGGTAATTTTCGTGATTATATAATGGTTCTACCTCTTTAGTATTTAGATTACTAGGAAGTGAACAGATTTTCCCAAATACTAATTCGTAAGGAGTAAATCTAGTTTCAGAATGGACTGAAGTGTTATGTGAAAAACACCAAAAGGGAAGCCATTGGCTCCATGTTTCGGGATGGTTGTCTGTTTGTATACGTAAAAATGAGTTTAGGTGTTTGTGAGAATTTTCCAATGCACCAATGCTTTGATGGTGGTAAGCTGTGGAACTTAAATGATTAATTTTTAATAGTTTACATACCTCTTTAAACACTGAAGACTGGAATTCCGAACCTCTGTCAGTTCCAATTTCCCGTGGTAACCCGTAGAGAAGTATGAAGCTATTAACTAAAGCTTGAGCTACCTCCTCTGACTTTTTAGAAATTAAAGGATGTGCTACCACATATTTAGTTAGCTCGCATTGCAGCGTGAGTATATATTTGTTACCGTAATTATCTCTATCTAGTGGACCTACCAAATCTAAATAAACCTTATCAAATGCTGTTGTAGCTGTTGAAGTGATAACCATCGGTTCTTTGTTACGTACTGCATGTTTTTCTTTTTGACATTTTTCACACTTTTTAACGAATTCTCTAACATCTTTCTGTAATCCTGGCCAGTAAAAATATTTTTTAATATTATTGAACATCCTTCTCATGCCCGCATGGCCACTTGTGGGCAAAAGATGGAAGTCGTTCAGGATCACTCTTCTATCATCTTTATTTTCTATTCGTTGTACATCATTTAATATATAAAATCGCGTCGCGCACCTATTTTGTAATGATTTAGCTTCACTTGACAATTTTTCAATGAATATTTTATTACTTTTATTTTTTATTATATATATTTCGTCGACGTTTATTTGTTTACAGAGACTATCCAACTCCCTCACAAATGCGGCTCGCGTCAATTGTGATTGGAAAGCAGGATTAATAAAAATTGTCAACTTACTTTCAACATAGCAAAACGCGTTTCTTTCCATAGTAATTTTACGTTGTCTTCTAAGACTTTCTAATTCCTCTTTCTCTATAAATCTAAGTTCTACTGCTTCTCTTGGTTTCGTATGACTTCCAATCACCTTTGGTTGATCAGGCCAACTGTGATTTGAAATCATATCGCAAGGAGCTTGCTGTTGCATTCTTCTCGCCTGTGCCCTAGTAGTTACGTTTATATTGCATTCGCTCATATTTTTTAAATCATCCGACGTAAAAGAAATTCGAGACAAGGCATCTGCAGCTGCATTATCTGAACCCTTTACGTATTCTACAGTAAAATCGTATTCTTCCAATATTAACCTAAACTTCATAAGCCTGCTTGATGGATCTCGCATATTGAATAAGTAGATTAATGGACGATGATCCGTAATAATTTTGAATTTACGACCATATAAGTATGGACGAAAATATTTTACCGCCCAAACTATAGCCAAAAGTTCTTTTTGAATCGTAGGATAATTTTGCTCATTTTTATTTAAAGCTCTGCTAGCATAAGCTACTGGACGACCGTCCGAATTCGATAGTATGGCTCCTATCGCGTAACCCGATGCGTCTGTTTGTACGATAAACTCGTTAGCTTCTGAAAAATCTGGGTATTGCAATACTGGAGGTGAAACTATACAACTTTTCAGAGTTTGAAATGATTTTTGGCACTCTTCATCCCAAATAAAAGAGACATTTTTCCTACACAGTTTATGTAAAGGATAAGCTTTTTCCGCAAAATTTGGTATAAATTTCCTATAATAGTTGACAAAGGCTCAATAATAGTTGTCAAAGGTTGACAAAGGAATCGCTTGACCTCGTCAACAGACTTTGGACAAGGATAATTTTTAACAACTTCTATTTTCCCTGGATCCGGCAAGACACCTTCCTTTGATACTACATGCCCTAAATAATTAATTTCCTTTTTGAAAAATTTGCATTTTGTAGGGTTAAGTTTAAGATTGACTTTGCGTAACCTCTCAAAAACATCTTGTAAATTTTTCGACTTTTCTGCCAAATTCCTTCCGAAAACAATTAAATCATCTTGATAAACTAAGCATTTTTCATATGTAAGACCCGCCATAGCCATTGTCATCATACGAGAAAATGAAGAAGGGCTAGTTTTCAACCCCATAGGCATTCTTGTCAGTTGATAACGTCCCGAAGAAAATGCTGTATATTTGCGGCTGTCTTTCTCAAGTTCAACATTATGAAAGCCTTGGTATAAATCTAAATGACGGAAATAAATACATCCTGACAAAGAATCTAGTATTTCGGTTATGTTTGGGAGAGGGAATTTATCGTCTTGAATACAGTTGTTTAATTTCCTATAATCGATTACTAATCTCCATTTTTTCTCACCAGTAGTGTCAAGCTTTTTTGGAACTAATAACACGGGGCTACTCCATTCACTTGTACTCTCCTCAATAATTCCTTCCTCCAACATCTTTCCTATCTGTCTATCAATTTCTTTCTTCTGAGCGTGAGGTAATCTGTATGGTTTAGAGAATATAGGAGACACATTCGGCTTTAGAGTTATCGAGTGCTTATAAATATTAGTCGTGGCTAATCTATCCCCTGGTAAATAAAATACGTCACTATACTTTGCGCATAGGTTCCCTACAGAACCCTGTTCTTCATTATTTAGATGGTCTAATTGCAACGATGAAAACAATTTCTTAACACGATCAGCATTCGATTCGCAGTTCGTAAAAGCGCATATTTTATAATTACAAGCTCTATGAATAATCGGTTTGATTTCATTCAGTGTAAAATGATGCTCCGTAGTGTTTAATATTTTTATAGGTATTCTGCCGCATATTGGTTTAACCAGCGAACTTGCTAAGTAAATCCCGTCATTGATATATGACGCGCAGACTACGCACTCATCTGTAAAGTCTGTTTGTATATAGTGAATCGACTCGCATCTCGGTGGTATCTCCAAACGCTTATTGTCTACAGTATAAATTGACAAATTAATTTCATTATTACAAGTAGTCAATGTTATTTTATTTAGATTAAAATTTAATACCGCTTTATATTTTGTCAGAAAATCTTGTCCGATGATGCCATTCGCTCTAATTGGCAAGTAATTAAATATATAAAATTTATTCTTCAGTTGATGCCCATTTACATCTAAATTTAAATAACAATATCCAAGCGTTGTAATCGTACCTCCTACACCTGTTATGGTGATGTTTTCTTTGCAATATGAAATTTGATTTTCTAGGACATGTTTATACTTTATAGCTGAGATCGATGCTCCCGTATCGAGTAACCAATTATATGAATGATTGTTTAAAGATAAGCTAATTGAACAATTACTATTACATGACAATATTTTAGTCACGAAAAAATTTTTTTTCTGTATTTGTTGGTTCCGGTTTTGCTTCCGGTTCTGATAAAACATTAATATTTTTATTGCTCATCCTTTGATTTCGATTATAATTATTATGATAGTATGACCTACCTCTGTATGTCCGGCCGCGGGACGAAGCCTGCTGCTGGTGTTGGTTGCGAGGCCCATTCCATCCACCGCGCCGCCCGTTATTGTTATAAACTCCTCCCCGCTGAGGCCTACGCTGATGATACGTTTGGTTCGCGTATCCTCGCCGTCCTGTTGTAAAATTCTGCCTGAAACCTCTATTATTATGGTAAATACCAAGAACTTCGCCAAAACTTGCCGACGAAGACATTTCTTCATCTTGTGCCGCCTGAATCGCCTCCTTGAGGGAACTGAAATTTCTAGACGCTATTAATAGTGCTCAATCTTCGGTTTCGCAAGCCATCGGCAAATTTTTTTACCGCATGTTGTTCATTTATTGGTTTGAGAAAATTTTAACCTTCGGTATTCCCTTTGGCCTGCGACACCGTGAGATTCACGAACAGATCGGATATTTGTTTGCCGTAGTCTTTTATTGACAAGTCGTTCTGCCTTATTGAGTTAAGTTTGGTCTGGATAGCTGTTGCAGACTTTTGAGGCAATAAAACCCTTTTCATGTCACTCACTAACTCATCCACACCTGGGTAGTCGGGAGACAATTCCAATTTTGCAGATTGGGATAATCTATTTTTTAATACAAAATTAACCAGTTGTCTCCTGCACTCAGGTGCAGTAAGTATGGAATTGTAATATTCGATCCCATCAATTAACTGTTTCGTGTTTGCCTCCTCATCAGTCATGAGGGGCAATAAATTTAACGCCACTTTAATATCGAAAGTAGCCATTGTTATATAATCCTTACTTTTACATACTTTACATAAGTCAATTACGTCGGTGTATGTGTTTTGAAATTTCTCAATGTACTTATAAATTAACTCAGAATCGCTACTTGATACTTTGCCTTTCTTAATATCGCTTGATATTTGAGACACATAATTAGTATATCTTATAAAAATATTATTTGCTTCACCTAATTTTTTATTCAGTAGACTCTCAGTTCTACGACTTGGACCCACTTTAATCAAGTATACTCTTATTTCTTTAATTTAATTACATAATAATTCTAAAGTAGATGCCATAACTTATAATAACAATAACGTAGTATACGCAGTTTATCTCTATCGAATACATTTTATTAATTCTACACTTAAGTATCCATACCGTAATTTGATGCGTGATTATTGTCTCTTCAGTTCAATGCACTTAGGATAATAAAGTATTTGTAGTTTATACACGTAATAGTTCTACACAGGTTTAGGTAAATGGAATAAAGTTACTGTATGACACTGCACATAATTTCGCACGATTTCACTTTTAAACTTCCGCACTGACCCTAGGTGATTGCGGAATTGCACGCAGGAACGAACGCCGCAGGGTGTGATGGTGGAATTGCTGATCAATCCACTGAAGATGGCATTTTTTGTACAAGCTGTATGCCGCATATAGTACTCCCAACAACATTACAGTCAACATTATGAGTAAAATAATATTCGTGGTGCTAATATGCATCCTAATTTCTTCCACGGATGCCTGGTTTGAACCACCGGCCGATAACCTCTTCTTTTGTACTTCCTGCACCCATTTTCTTGTTTTTAAACCTTGAAACAGTCTTTTAATGGTTTTAACGACGCCGTCCACAGCATAATAATATAACTATTATGCCGACTACTATTAACGCAGCTGACATTGCAAAAATCATAAACCAGTCTTTAAAAAAGTTATCAATTTCCAATAGTATTTTATTACTTGATTCACACATGTTCAAATTAAAAACACAATAAACCTATCCGTACTGCGCGGATGGCCCGGATGCCATATAAGGCAGGGTCGCCATGTAAGGCGGGGTCTTGGGGGCGTAATGAAACACCGAATGTTGGATTAATACTAACTTTATTCTAATAGATACACTCTTTATATTGTTACACTCTACACTGGATATGAAGTTAAATTACTATGTTAAAGTACAAATCTATAGGCGTGATAGTTTTTCCGTAAAGTGTACCACAAAATGCTCAGGTTGTGTGATAGTGATAGGTCTCGCTTCGCTCGCCCTAATATTGTCATAGATAACTAAGTACCTCTAAAGGATTCGCAATCAGCAAAACCGCAAAAACATTATGAACGTAATTTATGAATTTAATTATGCCTTTACAAAAGCCAACAGTGTTCGTATTTTTATCTTCTACAGCGTCGTAAAAGAGAATGCTCTCCGTCTTAAGCCAATTTCATGAAACAATACCTCGTTTCCCTTGAATCGTTATCGCCGAGTCAATAATAGGTATGTTCCATAGAGCCCTCAACCACGGTAATATTATATACAGTATTGTAACTCGGCCGTATCTTTGACATAAATGCCTACAGCCGCGCGGTACGTAAACATGCGATAGGGCTGCCCGCCTCCAGCATTTTAATTACATTTGCCTACTTTGTGTTTCCATTTAGTTTTGTGATTGTAAATATACTTTTTTTTATATAAACAAATAAAATACTTTATGAATTAAATAGGAAGTGTTCAATAAAAATGCGTGTTGTTTTTTGATTGGTAGATTTAATTAAAATAAAATTAAATAAAAAAAAATTTTTAGGTTACAAGCTTTCATGAACTAAAAAGTATAAAACAAGAAAGGATTAGTAGGTACATAAACGCGAGGAAGTGGGAGTAGAGTCAGTGATTATAAATAGGCAATTTGTTTTCATTGTGAGTCGTTTTGGTACCTAGATGTCTACCTACTTGAAAGCTTGTCGCTAACCTACCCACCATTTAGGTATCAAGCAAGTACTTATAATCCACAGCATGATCTGGCTGGCTTATATTGTCGCTAACCTACCCACCATTTAGGTATCAAGCAAGTACTTATAATCCACAGCATGATCTGGCTGGCTTACCATCTACTAACTAGCTTAATGAATGCTTTTTGCTATCATACAGCGACAAGCTTTCAAGTAGGTAGACATCTAGGTACCAAAACGACTCACAATGAAAACAAATTGCCTATTTATAATCACTGACTCTACTCCCACTTCCTCGCGTTTATGTACCTACTAATCCTTTCTTGTTTTATACTTTTTAGTTCATGAAAGCTTGTAACCTAAAAATTTTTTTTTATTAAATTTTATTTTGTCATTTTTAGTCTTTTTTCTTTACTACTAAAAGCTTTCGAATTTTTTATTCGAAGCGATATCCAAAATAATTCCATCTCTTAAATTCCTGACGATTAGAGTTATTACCTATTATTATACATCGGTAGTATATCAACATACCTAATAATAAATTTTACCATTGATGTTATATTTATTGCAAGATTAGGGGAGCACGGACAGCTCTACAGCTCTACAGCGCGTTTTTATATGTCTGTGTAGTTTTGCTCTTATCTATACATATAATAAAACTGTAGTTAAGATAAATCAAAAAAATATTTTTTATTCAGGGACCAACTGAAACCGACAAATCATATTACTCCGATGATATACTCCAGTAAGTACCTAAGTATTTTGTACTAGACCTCTTTCTGCCCTACGGGTTTACATGTCACCATAGCAACGATTTTTGTGTTATTTTATGTCAGATACTATGATAAAATTGATAGTTTTTTTTATTTAATTTAATTTTGTTATTTTTAGTCTTATTGGATGTATGTTCAAAATCATATATTAATTTTGAAATGAAAGTAAAAATCATATATTACTTTGTGATTCACGTTTATTACTAATGAGGTCCAGTGCAAGGCGCGTTTTTTATCGTGGTTTCCCCTTACTACAGAAATATTTTCCATAGAGCAGGCCTAATCCACGCAACACCTACCTGTAATCGTAATAAAAGGCTACTTTTTGCTACTTTACTATATAGCTGTGAAAAAATAGATTTTATCGTTCTTTTGGTATGTCAGTCAGTCAGTACCAGTCTTAAAAAACATCTCTTAAATTAAAACACACAGCCAAAGATAGTGCTTTGGTTTTGTGTTTTATTTAAGCTTTAAGAGTGCAGAACAATAAAATACAAACGGCGTTTCCACAATTTCTACACTACACATGGAAATCTTTTTGAAAACCGCCTCTTAGTCAGCTCTTCTAATAGCCCGGTCATATGTTACATTCGAAATTGCGAAAATTGCGGCAAACTCGCTTTAATGCTAGGTTTTTTTTCTTTTTTAATTTTGTGCGAAAAACGCAATAGGAATTGTTACGTAAATAAAAAGCAGGTTTACCGCAATTTGTACGATATGACTGGCCTATAGGTTACTTTTTGCAACATACGGAAAAACAATCTTAAACAATGATGATCACCAAAGTTTAAGATTATAAAGTTGGACCGGGAAGAGACCTTAGCCTGTCCATTTCCTCTAAAGCGTCATTATTGCAGGGCTTCTTGCCGATCAGTTTTGAACAGTCAAGATCTTCAATACGCAAACCATCTAGCGACCGGACTCTACTGAGCGCTACATATGCCTGCCCCGACGCAAAAAGCTTAGGCCCCAGGTACACTACGGCGCGGTCAACAGTGCATCCCTGCATCTTGTGTACGGTTGATGCCCAACATAACACAAGTGGCAACATTCGTCGCTCGGCCGTACCGTGGCTGAACTTGGCATCGAATTGCACGGACTTTGGCTGGATTATATGCACACCGTCATTGCCAAAGTCAACACGGACGGAAGGTATGTCGGTATCATACATCTGAGCTCGGCGAAAGCTCGGCCAGATGATCTCCGTGATGTGACCGATGGCTCCGTTTACCAACCCTTTCGCCACATCAATGTTGGACCGTAGCATCACTTTGGCCCCTACAAATATATTGAGATCTTTTGGTAGTCCGCCTGTTTTATTAATATCCGATGGAATGACCTTCTCCATATCTACTGTGTCATTTTTTCGCATGTTGTCGACGAGGCTGTCTTGAGCCCTGATTTTATGTATTTCCGTACCAATGGATCTAAACAGTTGTAGGACGGCTTCGTTATGAGCCTCAACCTGTGCGTTTGTAGGATAAATGCGGAGCGCTTTGTCAATTCCAAAGTCACCAGACGCGTCGTGGTTGACTTTACTCAGTAGAACAGCAAAATGTTCTGCACGGAGCTCTCCGATTCGCAAAGCGTTCAATACATCAACGAAGACGTCACTACCTTGCTGTCGCATATTTTCAGTCAGTTCTATTAAGGAGAACTGGCGCCACAGATGAACAGCGGGCATTAATCTCTCGGGTTGGGCGAACACCTGATTTCCGCGGACTGGCGGCAATTGCAACAGATCTCCAAACACGAATAGATTAATGCCGCCGAAAATTTCCTCACTGTTTTTTAGTTGCTTTAGCCTCGAATCCACCATACAGAGCATTTCATACGGCACCATCGAGATCTCGTCGATGAAAAGGAACTGTACATCCCGCCACAGCTGTCTCATAACTCGCAAATAGTTACCGGTAAGGAGTGGCATTTGCACAATCCTTCCGTCTTTCTGTACCGGCAGCCGAAGCGTAGAGTGCAAAGTGGAGCCTCCTACTATACGTGCTGCAACTCCAGTCAGTGCGCAAACCTTGACTACTGGCTTGCCATAACATCGGTGTATCTGTTGTTTCAGCATGTTAAATAGGAACGTTTTCCCAGTCCCTGCGTTGCCTGTAATAAAGACCTTAAATCGTTCGTCACTGCCATTCATCTGCTCGGAAATGCTCCGCGTAACGAACGAAAATACAGCGCGCTGACCTATATTCATGGCTCTGCATGCGTTCTGAAATTGATCATCTGGCATAGGCTGTTCTGGAACCGACTCATCCTCGTCCACGTGATCTTGGTCCAACTCCTGATCGAGTATGCTAAACGCGTGAATTCTTGTGAATGCGTTTTCCAACTGTCGATCACGCTCTCTGTAAATTTCCAGACGTTCATTAGCTCCCCGCAGTTCAGCTTCGCGTGCGAGGAACGCTTCACGTGCTGAATCGTAGGCCTCCAGCAGTTCTCTCTCACTTCTGTAGGGAACATATTGCACCAGTAGGCTGTAATAGTAATTTTCTGGGTCAGTGTCAGCCACAAAGTATGGTACTCGAACAACAGCCGGTACATTTCTCACTGCCATTTTCGTGTTGTCAGTGAGTGCAATAAGACGTCGTCTAGTCTGTATCTGTGGCTCGTGACAGTCCACACTCTCTTCGGCGTCCAGGTTTGTTTTGGCGTAATGCGGCTCAAAGTTCATGGCATACTCTAGTAAGCACATATTAACGAAGTCATAGTCTGGGTGGTTAGCGGGCCGTTTTTCGTACCTATCGAAAAGGTTCGCGCAATAGCCCGTGGCCTGATCTCCATCAAATTTCAGGACCTTGTATCGTTGTTCCGGCTTCCTTGCATTTAAAAATATGCATTTTCGTGAGCTGTCTCTGAGGTTAAGATGGCAAAGCCGTTGTACGCACTCGTTTGCCGAAACTTGTCTTTCCTTCAGGATTCGCATGCATACTTTGAACAGTTTTCTAGAGACATCGGTCTCTTCTCGTTGGATTTGCCGTATAGCTTGTGCAACACTTGAATCCAACTGTGTAGGCTCAGATTTCGATACGTATTTGGCGACATAAAAAGCAATCGCTTCATTTGTTCCACACGGCTGGATGTCCATATTGCCCTGCCACAACTTCAAGAGAGTCGGGTTGTAATTATTCACCCATTGATCTTCAGGCTGCCTCTTCAATAAGCACATTCTACCATTATTTGCGATAAAGTCGTCTGAAGAGTGAGCCACGATTCGCGTCTCGCTGCAGGCTCGCCTTGGGTATCCAAATCGACAGGCCGTAGTGTCAGTGTTTTTATAGCAGGTAGCTGAGTGCTTATGTACCTGCACCTTTTTTACTACTTCATGTAACTCAGATGTCTCTGGGGGCATTGCGCATGAGCATACCTCGTCCAGCATCCGAAGACCCTCTTCACTGTCAAATGGAGGATGCTCATCAATCCAAACGACACAATGCAAATGGGGGCTGCCACGATTTTGGTATTCAATACGCCACCAAAAATCTTTAAGCGACCCGCCGAAAACAGTGGCATTATTCTTCATAAACTTCATTAGTGCGTGTACCCGAAGCATGAAGTGTCTGCTTACGGTGACTGGGTGCTGCTCCACCAGCGTTTGCGTAGCGTACACGTCCAGTGTCTCAGGATCAACGTTAGGTCGACCATCCGCGATTAGAAGCGCTTTCCTCATGTCCAACCAATTTAGATCATTGCAGCTGAATGTTAAAAAGTATGTTGGTGGCCCGAGGCAACGGATTTGTGCAAGTAAATCGTTTAGTGCTGCTCTCCAGTAAGCAGCCGATCCGCGTAAATTTTTCATATATAAATGCAGATCTTCCACTTTGCCGCCGTCAGCGCCTTCTACTTTTTTCCCGCATGCAGCTATTGTAGCCTTTACTTTATTCAGCTCGAACATAGACAAAGCATAGAATAGGTAGTCATTCCGTTGGAATCTCGTGTCTTGTCCTAATATTCGACCCTGAAAATAATCCAAGGCTGTTATTTTAACCGGTCGATAATCTTTGAATCCATGTTGTCCGTATGGAAAGAGGTAAAACCAAGCAAATTCTTCTGCTTTAGCCTCATGTGCGTCATTGACTATATTATCTTTCGTTTTCCGAAATATCTGATTGATGTTTTCTGACACTTCCAATTCCTCTTCTACGTCAGGTTGCACAGAATCGATAGGAACCATGACAGAGGTCTGTATTGGGATGTGCATAATATCGTCATCATTTCTACATGTTTCAAACTGGATTTGTGTTTGTGGTATATTGTCAGCTATGGATATCTGATTGTGGACAATATTATCATTAAAACCATCGTCACATATTTGCTGATGGTTTTGGGATGTGTTGTCATCAACGATTTGGTGCAGAGTTTGGATATTTGTGGACACAACACAAACATCCGCATCGATATTGTTCAATGTAAATTGTTCATTCCTAGAACCAGCAGTGTCATCAGCGATTTCATGCAGAGGTTGGATATTTGTGGACACACAAACATCCACGTCGATGTGATTCAATGTAAATTGCTCATTCCTAGAACCAGTAGCACGTTTGCACAATCTTACAAGTTCCTCAATGCTGGTACACTCAATGACGCAGGCTTTTCCGTTAGTAGGTGCAGCAGTGGCGCCTTTTGGACCACACGAATGAGAATCGGTGAAATAGAACTTCACCTCATAATTCATCACTCCTAATGTTTTTGATGAAGCTATCAATGCACCAGCTTTATGACTAGCAAAAAGTGTCACAAGAGCCTGTCTTAACGTCATTCCAATCTCGCCATTTGCAGAGTCCTGAAGCGAACCATATAAATTAGTATCCTCATCATAATTTATCGATGCCGTACATTCAAATATATCAAAACCACTCCGAATGACTGTCAGATGACGAACTTCAAGGTAGCCAGAAGCGTCAACAGCCGGTGCCAGTGGGTTTTCAGAACACATCATTCGTATTTTAGTGTACAACGCATCTCCATTTATCATGTTATCGTTGAGCGTATTGGTATTCCACTCACCGGGTGGTAACAATACCGCTCGGACGATATTGGCCAGCACCATGGCGAAGCACTGGCTGCCGGCGAAACCTAACTGAAATATCGATTCGTCTGCTTGATGCCACGAAGCACGCAAAATTCGGCAGTTGTTATTGATGTTGACGTAACTTGCAGGTTGCTGATTAGGTGGCGGTTGTGGTGGTTGCTGTGATAAACGAACCACGTCATTTTGATTAATTTCAGCGTTGTTATCTATCACGACGTCTTTGTACAATGGGTTGTTTTCTATAAGCCACCGCAAGGCATTGTAAACTCGGACACGAGATACTTTGAACTCGCGACAAACATCCAAATTTTCAAGGGTTTCGGTCACGAGTATCATGTCGATATTACTTGTCGACCTCGGCAGCATCTTAGGAAGGCGTTCGGTGACTTCAAAAATGTCTTGGGCGAACAAAACAGCTTGTCCTTTACAGCCAAATTGCCCAAATATTCCATCCATTTTAATAATTTTAATAAATGGTATGATACGTGATACCAGTCGCTGTTCAACCTCTGACAATAACTTTATTTCATTGGGAATATCCCCTGGGTCTAAATTATTCCAGAAAGCCATTGAAGGCGGCGCAATTTTTGCGCTAGTAACATGCTTATGACATCTATTACAGAGCTCTAAATCCTCTCCTTTCAATTCAAAAGGTAAGTAAGTGACGTGCTCTAGGCGCGTGTGTGATGCAGTTGTTACTTGGTAAGGGTAACATCTTTTTGTACAAATCCGGCACACACGGTCACAGAAGGTCCAAATAGTTTTGGTGAAAATATCAATACTGACAGCGTTTGCCACTCTGGCCAGGCGGGCGCGTTCCAACCTATCGCTTCGTTGCTCCGCGGTCTCTGTCGCGAGTAGTTGTGATTGGCGCTGGCGAGCATCTTCGAGCCTATCGCTTCGTTGCTCCGCGGTCTCTGTCGCGAGTAGTTGTGATTGGCGCTGGCGAGCTTTTTCAAGTCTAGCGCTTCGTTGCTCTGCGGTCTCTGTCGCAAGTAGTTGTGATTGGCGCTGGCGAGCATCTTCGAGCCTATCGCTTCGTTGCTCCGCGGTCTCTGATGCGAGGCGCTGGCGAGCACCTTCGAGTCTAGCGCTTCGTTGCTCCGCGGTCTCTGACGCGAGGCGCTGGCGAGCACCTTCGAGTCTAGCGCTTCGTTGCTCCGCGGTCTCTGTAGCAAGTCGCTGTGAATAGCGCTGGTGAGCAACTTCACGTCTGCAGCGCTTTTCGTCTTCACCTTTTTCTTCACGTTTGAGTTTTGCTTTCTCGAGCCTTCTCTTTCTTTGAGTCGCTGTTTCTTTATTCATTATACTTACCTAGACGATATAATTATCAACAACAATAATTTTTTTTCATTTCCGATCTCATAGAATACGTTTGTGCTATATCCATTTTTAGCAAAATGTAGTTATGATTAGAAGGAGAATACGTAAATTTTTTGCAAAATTTAATTATGAGTAGAACTTGATAGCACATATCGCAATAAAAGATTAATATGAATCCCTGTGTCAAAATAGATATTTTATTATGAGAAATTATTTTTGTGCTATACCCGCGGTTTGTAATAAGTTGTATTTCATTATAATTTTGTGCTATATCTGGATTATGGCACAAACGTTGCAACCTAACGTTGTACGGTTCTATGAGTAGAAGGAGAATACGTAAAATTTTTGCAAAATGGAGTTATGAGTAGAGCTATATCTGGATCATGACACAAACGTTTAGTAAAAACCACGTACGCTTAAGAGCACATCACCAGTATAAGCTAAGCCCCGATTTGTACTAAGCGCGACACATAAAGGTTGACTAGCTCTTGACTGTACCTACCTATTTAAATCGTTTGCTAAGCAACCTGACGTTGTACGGTTCTGGTCATGTCCATCATGTTCATAATCATCAACCTTCTAAATGTCTGCACTGCAGGAGCACGGCCTACTCTCCTAGTAGGGTATGTCGGTCGTAAATCTTCCACGCTGATCCAATGCGTGTTGGTGAAAAAAAATTGGAGAGAATTTTACAGGCACTAGACTTATGGAGGATATCAGGTATTCTTACCTTAAAAATCCTGGTCTCGTATTTGTAGTCAATATCAATATTTTGATTTTTGATTTTGTAATTTTAAACCTCAATGCTATAAAAAAAAGAAAAAGAGAAGAATGAGTTCGAATAAGGTTGAAAACAGTATACTAAAATAAATAATAATTTTTTAAAAAAGGTTAAAAAAATATGTAAGAAAAAAAAATATGCCCCAAGAGAGATTCGAACTCACGACTCTCGGATCACAAAGTAGCAAAGAAAAGCAGTCACACTGACCACTACGCTATCACTACATTAAACGATATGACGAAATTAGCGATTACTAGATACCTATCAAAACAACTGACTATCCTTGAACCTGGTGGAATATCTTCAGTTTGCATCATCAGATCAATACCAACTCCTGATAGAACCTATTGTCACCGGGAATACGGCTCCATGCTCAATCTGAGCTTGATCCAACTTTGGGAAGTCGTCGAAAAATCGATTGCAAGATTTGCACATTTTTTAAATAAATAAATTCGCCGTGAAGTATAGAGAAAGCTTGTAAAAAACGGCCAAGTGCGAGTCCGACTCGCACACCGAGTCCATTAAAAATACACACATTTTGTACCTACCTACTAGTAAGTAAAATTATTTTAGAGTCTTACCTTTCAGAGTTTCCAGGTAATTTAAAAAAAATTATCTCTGGATGCGTTATTGACGAATTCATGCAACCAAAAACAGCACAATATATCCTCCTCGTCATATTAAATATGTACTTGAACTTATATTTAGTTAAAAAATTGCGCAGTTATTGTTAAAAAACGTAACACCGTCCGTTCGTCACTGCGGCACAGTCGCGACTGTCTGCGTACCGAGCGCTTACCGAGATCGAGGCGCGTAGGCATAGCTCGCGCTTCGTCCGTTTGTATGAAGTTGGAATACTGTATACATAATATTACCGTGCCTCAACTCCTTCGCTACGCGCGGGTGGCACACGAAAACGATAAGCAAGTTTCATTGCTTACTATACATATACCTACCGGTATGTTTCGGTACAAGTGCCCGTCATGTCCTCTTCCTACACTTTTACAATATGGATTGTGTCTTTGAATTTTAACTGACGTACAAAACCGCGACGCCGATATTGGTGGACTTTGGCGTTTGCATAATTTTATCAACTAGTACCTACTTTCTTAAGCTACCTAGTAAGTACAATAGGTTTTCGGTTGTCCAGAAGCCATATTCTCTATTTTGTCATTTCCTGTGACTATGAAAGTAATGGAAAGCTGCTAACTAAACACTAGCCTCAAAAGTCCAACGGTTTAAGTTACGGACTGCAAAACTGAAAGGTTGACGGTTCGATCTCCACCAACACTTGGATTATTATTGTCGTACCCACACCTAACACACAAGTTTTTCGCTTATTTAGAAAGGAGAGGAGAACATTAGTTAAGTTCAGCTTGGCTAATACATTTCGTCATACGAAATAAGTAAATAAAGAATAAGTAAGTACTAAGATAGAGAATAGCTCACAGTTCGATAAAAGATCGAGTTCACCGTTGAAAGCTCTTTATTGGTCAAAACAAGAGCAACACGATTGACAGAATAGCTGTGAATGCTGCAGTAAATGTTGAGTAGGTTAGTAGCTGGTATTTGAAGTAAGTAATCCTTGTTGTTTCTAAGGTTCAAAATAATCTACACTAATCTACACTTCTACACTTAATATTATAAAGAGGAAAGATTTGTATTTTTGTATGTAACGAATAAACTCAAAAAGTACTGGACCGATTTTAATATTTTTTTTTCCATTAGAAAGCTACATTATCACTGAGTAACATAGGCTATATTTAGTTCTAGATTACTATAGAAATCTTTAGAAATTCCTATTAAAACCAACCGAAGGTGTAAAAAAATTAGCCATAAAATGTCTTTCATCGCATACGCTGCGAAGAGTATTAATGACAGGACAAAAAAATGTTCGACAATATTATAGAATATATCAATATCTACAAAAAACTTCGCCAGACCATGTGTCTAACTATTGTAGTTACGTCACTATAACTACTTTTTTACATTTAACAAATTGTTAGAAATGCCGATCAAAATCAGACCGTGTTATCCATACCATTTATAAATTTTTATCCAAATAAATAATTTAATATTCAAGACTGACTCAATACCTGATGATTACTTTTTGAATTATTGAAATCGGACATTCCATTCAAAAGATATCATGAAATTAAAATAAAAATACATGCCGGCGGCGACCGCCACGCAGCGCATCGTGCACCATGAGCCATAGAGCTCATGTAGAAACAGTGGACCGCACATTAAAAGATATAAGAAACTCATGCAATATGATGGGTGGCGTAACTTTTGTTTTCGCTGGAGACTTTCGCCAAACTCTACCAGTTGTAACAAAAGGTACACGTGCCGACGTTATTAAAGCGTGCCTCAAATCATCACCTTTGTGGCTATCAATTAAAACTCTCAATTTGCGCACGAATATGAGAGCACATTTATGCAATAACCGCGGTGGTAATTTCTCAGAAAATATACTTAAATTAGGAGACGGAAAATTTACTACTCCAATTGCAAACAGCTCCCAAGTACTGTTGGATATTGAATTGGCTCAAACTGTTCACAGTCTAGAAATCCTTATAGACACAATCTATCCCGACATCAACAATCTTACAGTAAGAAATTTCCATTGGCTCTGTTCGAGAGCGATATTGTCACCCAGAAACGACTCAGTAAATGAGATAAACAAAATTATTATTGAAAAAGTACCAGGTGATTTTAAATGTTACAAATCTGTTGACACCGTGTGCAACATCGAAGATACAGTGCACTACCCACAGGAATTTTTAAATTCCCTCAATCCTGCTGGCTTGCCACCTCATGAACTAAAATTAAAAATAGGTACGCCTGTTATGCTTTTAAGAAATTTAAGCCCTCCCAATATGTGTAATGGTACAAGACTATTGATCAAAGAATTAAGAGATAATGTGATTGTAGCAACTATCATTACGGGTCCCGCGGCCGGTCAGCTCGCACATGTTCCGCGGATCCCGATGATACCAACTGATTTGCCCATATCTTTTAAAAGGTTACAGTTCCCTTTAAAAATATCCTTTGCCCTGTAACGGTGTACTGCGAGCAGGTTGGTAAAGAAACCACTTATTGCTTCATGTCGAAGAGTCGAATAATAATTTAATGGAAATGCACTCTCAATTTATACAAACAGGCTTAAAACTAATCACCAATAAAAAACAAGATTAAAATATTTACAATTTTCGTCCACCAATCAGAACGCTTACATAAAATCAATTAGGGCGTTCGCGCTTCCAGGAAAATCTATTTTTAGACACAGATCTTGTTTCGTAGAACTTGCATTCCTTAGCCATGACGTAATCCTACATAACTCGGCGCGCGAGGGGCGCGACGCGCGGGGAGGCGACGCCGGCCGCGCACGCCAGTTGCTATCGGCGGCCGGCGCGAGTCGCGATGTTAGTCCAGCTTCGACCGCCACCAGCGGCGCGCGCGCACCTCGCCGCTCCGCTCGTTCAAAGTGAAAATTCCCGCGAAGTTTTTTTCGTAAGATGGCGCCAACTTGAAGAATTTTTCCTGGTGACTTCTTCTCAGGTGAGTTTTCTTTCAGTGTCATCGATGATCACACAAATGTGCAGATTGGTTCATTGAGGAGCCTTTTTCGAGGCTAAATTTTCCTTTTTCCGAAATGAACTCTGCTTGCTCCCGTTCACGAAGAAACGACATCTTCTTTACGTTCACCACGTGAGCTCTTGTCTTTTTCAGGGCAACCTCACACCTTCCATATCCATGGTGTTCGTATAGAAACAAGCGATGTCGATAAAAAGTTATTTACATACAATCTGTGTTTTATTTCTCTCCTTTAATAAAGTGAATTCCTTGTGTACTTATTTCTCTCTTATTCCTTTCCTTGCTCCCGGTAATTGAGATAAATCCCCGGTAATATTAATGGGGATCGGTAACATGGTAACTGTCCTGGTATTTGTAAAAAAGGTAAATAAATAGGTAATAGGTAAATAGGTATTTGGAAAAGGTATGTATAAGGTATGTTTTAAACAAAAGGTATTTTTGGCGGGAAATGGTGAGCTGCGGATGACGTCAGCGTAAGTATCGTAAGTATTATTACCTATATGTGCTAGGTAGGCACAGTATCCCCCATCAAGCGAAGCGTACATTTTTTTTCACGATGCGTCCGCTTCTCGTGGTGATGTAAGGTGTAGGTACACTCGCTTGAGCCGGGTTCATTGAGCCGGTCGTTGCCTTCGTACTCTGTGTTCCGCTGGTAACTGGGTCATGGTTCACTGAACTCGAGCTCTTGCTTTTTAATGTAGTATTCTTGTTGCTTGCGCTTGAGTCTTCTTCGTTTAGTATGTAGGCAGGCTTGAGTCTATCCAATGATATCACGGTTGTTCGTAGGGGTAACTGTATCTTGAAATATTTTTCGTGGCGCTTCAAAACTTGATAGGGTCCGTCGTACGGCGGTGTTAATGGTGGTCTGACTGTATCGTTCCGTACGAAAACGTGCGTGCATGTAGCTAGGTCCTTGTGCACGAATGTAGGTCTTGATGATGTCATCGCGCGTTGTGTAGGTATTAAGGAGTTCATTGTTTCACCGAGGCGTCGTACGTAGTCCGCATCTTCAATATTCGACTTTGTAGGTACGAAGAAATCAGATGGTATTCGTAGTGCTGCGCCGTAGGTCATCAATGCAGGGCTGAGATTATCTTCTTCACGCAGCGCGGTACGTAGACCTAGTAGCACAGTGGGTAACTCTTCTGTCCAGGTCGTCGATGCGCCTCTTGCCATGAGTGCTGCTTTTAGTGTGCGATGTAGTCGTTCGACCTTGCCGTTTGCCTGCGCGTGGTAACTGGTTGTACGTATTCTTGATATTCCCCATTTCTTCAGTAGCGTGTTGAATAGCCTCGATTCAAAGCTCTGGGCTCGGTCACTTGTGAGGCGGTCTGGAACGCCAAACCTGATGATCCAATTCTCATAGAGAACCTTCGCTAAACTTTCTGCGGTGATCTCTTGAACCGGTACAGCTTCAGGCCATCTGGTGCATCTGTCTATTATGGTGACACAGTACTTGCAGTCGTTGGATAATCGTAGCGGACCCACAACGTCTATGTGTATATGCTCGAAACGTTGAGAAGGTGGAAATTCCGCCAGAGGAGTGACGACGTGGCGATGCACCTTGCTGCGTTGACAGTTGATGCAAGCTTTTGCCCATGTTGCTACTTCTTTGTTCATGGCTGGCCAGAAGAACTTCGATGCTACTTGTTTCCGGGTCGATCGTACTCCAGGGTGGCATAGACCGTGTTGCGCTTTAAATGCAGCAAAGCGGTATGCTTTAGGTAGGTACGGCCGGGGCGATGCAGTGGATAGCTCGCACGTGATTGGTCGATCGAGTCCGGGAAGAGTTATTTCGGCAAACTTCAAGTTAGGTTTTTTCTTCAAATTCTCCAATTCTTCATCGTTGCTCTGGTCTATTGCGAGTTGATTGTAGTCTAAGATGCTTGGGCTCTGGATGTCTTCGATGCGTGATAGGGCGTCGGCAACTGGATTTTCTTCACCTTTGATGTATTTGATTCTCGAACAAAACTGTGATACGAAATGTAACTGTCGCTCGCGTCTAGGCGTGTCGCTACTGCTCGCTGGCCTACTGAGTGCGAAAGAGAGAGGCTTATGATCGGTGAGTATCGTGACTTCGCATCCCTCGATCAATCTCCTGAAGTGCTTTACAGCTGTGTACATAGCTAATAATTCGCGATCGTACACACTGTAGCGACGTTGCGTGGGACTCATTGTTTTCGAGAAAAATGCCAACGGTTTCCAGTGGTTCTCAACCTTCTGTTGAAGCACTGCACCCAAACTGTGATCAGAGGCGTCTGTCATGATAGCGAGTTCGCAGCCAGGAACAGGGTAGCTTAGCGTTGTTGCTTCGGTGATGCTTTGACGGCATTTTTCGAAGGCTTCGTTAGCTTCTGGTGTCCATTCTATTGGCGTTTTGTCATTCTTTTTCTTGTTGTGAAGAAACTTGTTGAGTTCGTGTTGATGTTCGGCTTGATGTGGTAGGCAGTCTCGGTAGAAATTAACCATGCCTAGGAATCGACGTAACTCGACGACAGTCTTCGGTTTCGGATACGTAGATATTGATTCGATGCGTTCCTTCGTAGGTTTTATTCCGCTGGCGGAGACTTCGTAGCCTAGGAAGTTGATCGTTTCTACTCCGAATTGACATTTGTCGACGTTGAGTGTGACGCCGTATTTGTCGAGTCGTTCTAGGACTTGATGGAGAAGCTTCTGATGTTTTTCTTCGTCTTCGGAAAATAAGAGAATGTCGTCAACAAAACAAAAGCAGTCTTCTATGCCTCGGAGAACTTGATGCATGAATCGTTGAAATGTTTGACTGGCATTTCGAAGCCCGAAATTTAAGCATGTGAACTCATATAAACCGAACGGAGTGATCAACGCTGATTTTTGCGCGTCTTCTTTGCTCGCCATAGGTATCCAGTAGTATGCCATCTTGAGATCAAGTTTTGAAAATATTTTCTTGTTGTTAAGTGAGTACGTGAAATCTTGAATTCGCGGAATAGGATAGCGATCCGGTTGCGTCACTGAGTTTAATCTTCGGTAGTCGCCGCACACGCGAAGTCCGCCGTCTTTCTTCTTAACGACATGTAGAGGACTGGCCCATGGACTTTTCGATGGTCTGCAGATGCCAAGTTGCACCATCCGTTCAAATTCGGCTTTTGCGGCTTTGTATTTATCGGGCGGTAGAGGGCGGGCGCGAGCGGAGAGCGGAGGACCTGTTGTTTCTATGTGATGTACGACGTCGTGCTTGGCTGGTTGCTTCAAAGACATGGGTCGCAGTACGCCAGGATATTGCTTCAAAATGTCGTGGTACTGCTGATCGGAACTTACGATGCGAATGGACTCAGCTGTTGTCGATATTTGTATGGCGTCGATGGTGAGTTTGGTTTCGTCGTCAATCAGTTTCTTCTTGTGAAGGTCCACAAGGAGCTTGTAATGACGAAGAAAGTCTGCCCCCAGTATGGATGTCTTCACATCAGCGATGATGAATGTCCATGTGAAACAGCGCCGTAGTCCTAGGTTAAGCTTGATAGTTCTCTCTCCGTAGGTATTTATAGGTGAGTTGTTCGCCGCGTAGAGCTTGTAGGTATTTGCGACCTTTTTCTTCATTTTTGATGTTGCGGCCAAAACAGATATGTCCGCGCCAGTGTCCACGAGGAAACGTTCGTGTGTGTCGCGATCATGAACACAAAGGCGGTTGCTGTTCTTGGGAACACCGACGTCCGCCACCGTCGGTGTTGATGTTAGTTTTCCGACGTCTTGTTACGTTGAGCGCACGGTGACTCGCAGCGTCTTGCGTTCTTCCCAAACTTGTGATGGTATCGGCATAACCACGTAGGGTCGCCAGGCTTCACACGTGCTGATGATGATCTTGACTGAGAACGTGAACGGTAGCGTCCTTGGAATGGTCGACGAGGTGTTTGGCGCGTGGACTCCCGTGCTCGCAGTTCCGCTACTTCTAGCGTTAGTTTTTCAAGCTTTGACAATATTTCTGCATATGCTGGCTGGTTAGACGGTGCTGCTGGAGGGGTTGGGTGTGAAATTGCTGCTACGGTGTTTCCGGACGTGCTCCCAGCGTACTCCATCATCCTGTCTGCCATCGCTGCGAGGGTATCGAGCGAGGACTCTTTGTTGACGGAGAGCACGCAGCGGCAGTGGGCTGGTATGTGATTTAGCCATTCAATCTTCAGACCCTCTTCTGTGATAAGTCCGTTGTTAAGTTCTCGCATTTTTCGGAGCAGCACGCTGGGTTTCTGGTCCCCGATGTCTAGGCCGCTGATGAGCTTTTGAAAATTCTCGACTTCTGATTTTTCGTATACGGTGAGCAGCCGGTTCTTGACAGCTTCGTATTTTCCGGTTGCCGGTGGACTGTACAGAAGATCGGTGATGTGCTGTAGATCTGCCGGTTCCAGCTTCGACAGGACGTAGCGGTACTTTTGGTCATCTGAAGTCTTGAGAGGATCGACGACTGCTTCAAACTGGACGAACCACGCTCTTGGAACGGTGCGCCAAAACGGAAGGAACCTCGACTGGACAGAAATTGCTGCCAGGTCGGAGAGCTTGGATTCCGTGGCGATTTTCACGTCGGTGGCTTCTTTTTCGGCCATAGTTTCAGGCTTCTTGATTATTCTTGATTATTCTTCTTTTTTCCAGCGTCGGTGGTCACCACTATAACGGTGTACTGCGAGCAGGTTGGTAAAGAAACCACTTATTGCTTCATGTCGAAGAGTCGAATAATAATTTAATGGAAATGCACTCTCAATTTATACAAACAGGCTTAAAACTAATCACCAATAAAAAACAAGATTAAAATATTTACAATTTTCGTCCACCAATCAGAACGCTTACATAAAATCAATTAGGGCGTTCGCGCTTCCAGGAAAATCTATTTTTAGACACAGATCTTGTTTCGTAGAACTTGCATTCCTTAGCCATGACGTAATCCTACATAACTCGGCGCGCGAGGGGCGCGACGCGCGGGGAGGCGACGCCGGCCGCGCACGCCAGTTGCTATCGGCGGCCGGCGCGAGTCGCGATGTTAGTCCAGCTTCGACCGCCACCAGCGGCGCGCGCGCACCTCGCCGCTCCGCTCGTTCAAAGTGAAAATTCCCGCGAAGTTTTTTTCGTAAGATGGCGCCAACTTGAAGAATTTTTCCTGGTGACTTCTTCTCAGGTGAGTTTTCTTTCAGTGTCATCGATGATCACACAAATGTGCAGATTGGTTCATTGAGGAGCCTTTTTCGAGGCTAAATTTCCCTTTTCCGAAATGAACTCTGCTTGCTCCCGTTCACGAAGAAACGACATCTTCTTTACGTTCACCACGTGAGCTCTTGTCTTTTTCAGGGCAACCTCACACCTTCCATATCCATGGTGTTCGTATAGAAACAAGCGATGTCGATAAAAAGTTATTTACATACAATCTGTGTTTTATTTCTCTCCTTTAATAAAGTGAATTCCTTGTGTACTTATTTCTCTCTTATTCCTTTCCTTGCTCCCGGTAATTGAGATAAATCCCCGGTAATATTAATGGGGATCGGTAACATGGTAACTGTCCTGGTATTTGTAAAAAAGGTAAATAAATAGGTAATAGGTAAATAGGTATTTGGAAAAGGTATGTATAAGGTATGTTTTAAACAAAAGGTATTTTTGGCGGGAAATGGTGAGCTGCGGATGACGTCAGCGTAAGTATCGTAAGTATTATTACCTATATGTGCTAGGTAGGCACAGCCCTAACAATAAATAAATCCCAGAGACAAACTTTTTCCATAGTTGGTATCGACTTGAAGGAAAGAGTGCTTTTGCCACGGGCAATTGTATGTGGCACTTTCTCGAGTAGGATCTCCTGAAAATCAATACGTTTTGTTGCCACCTACAAATACCACAGCCAACGTAGTGTACAGGGAGGCTTTAAAATAAGCATACAATTTTTTTCTAATTTAGTGATTCATGGTCGTTTTAATTAGCATGCTTATAACTTAAATATCTGTACCTATTTATGTCTACCCGTGCGAAGCCGGGACGGGCCGCTAGTTTTCAAATAACCCTTAGAATGACATCTGTCAAATGTATCGAATTACAGTGGAAGGTCCAGGCGCGCATTTCAATTTCGCGCCATTTTCTCTCTTAGCAGTTTTTCAAGTTTTTCTTCAAATATTATTATTACAACTTGTATAAATTATATGTTTTTAAAAACTAGATGAAATTTCCTACTTGGCTATCTTTGTTATATGTCTACAAACGGTATGAAATAAAAACAATCCTGGATGAAATCTAAGAGTTTCGGTTTTTTTTCGTTCTTTTATTTTAAAACCCATAAAAAACTGAAATTTTACCCTTACAAATACTATTATTTGCATTAATTGCAAAGTTAGATACCTGGTTTACATGAATGAATTACAGAAATAAATCATAAAGCATTAAAACTCGAAATAATCAATAAGAATTACCACCTTCTACAACAGGCGCATCTGAACAAAAAGTATCTTTCATCTGTGGTCGCATTGACTATGAGGTACGTTGCGATGCAGAAAAGTGCAAGTGCATTTACTCTATGGTGCAGGGGCCCGTGTACCGTGCATCGTAGCGAACTCTGGGTTATAGTAGTAGTATGTTCCTTGGTGTTCCTTGGTAACGAAAAAAAAAATCGTCTATGGTGTGTGAATTCCTGTGATAATTAATATTTTAATTAATTAAAAATATTAAAATAACTAAAGATGGTAAGTATGTATGAGCTACAAAATAAATGCTGAAAGCAACACTTTTCATAAAGCATTTCAAGATACAATAGAAGTTTACACTGATGGATCGAAAACCAAACTTGGTTCAGGAGCTGGAGCTTACTGCCAAGAACTCAACATGAAGATAAGTCACACACTTGGTAAGGATAACTCTGTTTTCCAAGCAGAGTGTGTGGGCATCTTAACAGCAACTACAGCTATAATTAACAGACAGGTAAAAAACTTTAAAAATCGTTCCCATTCCCTTCAGTGAGTACAAGACATGGTTGCATGAACTAACACTCAGAGCATTCCCTACTTTGGTAGAATGCAACAGACTGCAAGCAGACTAAGGAAGCCTTTCCTTATCTAGACAAACAACTAACAAACAGACTACTCCGCCTGGACAGAGATAAACTCAGGAAGGTGGTGGGAATCATAACGGGGCACAGCCCACTAAACAAACACCTTTTTATTATAGGTGTCACCTACAGTCCTCTGTGCAGGGCCTGCCTGAAGGCAGATGAAAGTTGAAACACCCACGCACGTGCTCTTGTCATGCACGGGCGTGGAAGAACAACACAAGAACCACCTCGGATCTCCAGCTTCACTTCAAGAAGCCCTTGGCAACATGGGCGGCCTACTAGGCCTCTGTTGAGATCTGGGATGGTTGGAGTAACAACACAACAGACCATCACGGATTACGTGTGGAAACCAGCCCAGAAGAAGAAGAAGTATTACTTGAATTTTGTACAGTAAGGGCTCGTTTCTGGACAGGGGGCGCTTTGCACGGTTAACTCAAACATATTATGGCCAAGAGTGGTCCAAAAAGGAGCCCTTACCTAGATGAGAGGCGGGATAATAAAGGAAACATGTTCAATTCAATTCTTTATTTGCTTAAATCGTATACAGACAAGGTGACAACAAGACAGACAAAACTAGGTATTCATAAAAATAAATTGACCAATACTCGGCTATACTTTGATATGATAGATAGATGTTCTCTTAAGGTGTGAATAGTTAGAGTAAAAGTCAGAAAGGAACAGTGTTTGAACTCGAGACCAGTAGAGTAATTTAACACTCAGGTGTGCAGGTTTCCTCACAATGTTTTCCTTCGCCATTTCAACAGTGAAGATGTTAATTATCTAAATTAATAAAGATATAAATATACTAAGGCAGCAAGAGATGGAGCAGCTTCTGGAACTTGCTCCACTACGTCATGGCCCCCCTCCCGCCCCCCCGGAACACGAAGGTTCTTCCAAGGTTAAACTGAAACAGAAAATGTAAACCTATACTCTCAAACAGGCAGTCTCCAGAGGGAGGTCATGGAGGGTACTGGTGTCTCCTCGGGTTGTGTACCCGATAAGGAACCTTAAAAAAAACAATTATTACAGATAATTTGAAAAAGATATAAATGTGCAGTGATTTAGCCCAAGGAAAAACAATTAATACTTAGAATAAAAGTAATGAAGAAAAGAAATTGATTTATTATTGTTAAAAAAAAAAACAAAATTATTTATTTCATGTAGGTCAACTTGTGGCTCTTATGATAAGTGGAGAATCAACAAACATTGTTAAAAAAATATACCTTTCAAAAACCTCACTCCCCTTACAGCCTGTCCTCTCCCCCGTCTGCCTCTTCTCTCCACATTGCCGTCTGTCAATTGACTCATCCTGCCAACAAACCCATAAAAAATATATATTAATCTATACTAATATATAAAGCGTAAGACTTTGTTTGTTTGCTTGAATGTGCTAATCTCAGGAACTACTGGTCTGATTTGAAAAATTCTTTCAGTGTTACTATCTAACACTGAATGTTTAGAAAGTAACTTATTGACTGAAATAAAGGCTATTTTTATTTTATTTTATCTAACACTGAACGATTTTAATAGAATTGAAAGAAAAAAGAAACAAATCAGAATCTGAGAATCAGCCCATTTATTGTGGAAGGCTATATATCATAACGCTAAGACCAATAAACTATTCCGGATGTCACGGGCAGAAGCAAGTGTTATACATAAAAGGACTTTATATGGACTTTATGTGTTTGAACAATGTTAGTGATATAGAGTGTACTTTGTAAATGGACAATAGGGGTGCTATTGAATTGACCAATAAACTATTCCACTATTAAACTATTCCAGATGTCACGGGCAGAAGCAAGTGTTATACATAAAAGGACTTTATATGGACTTTATGTGTTTGAACAATTGTGTTTGAACAATGTTAGTAATATAGAGTGTACTTTGTAAATGGACAATAGGGGCGCTATTGAATTAACTAACTCATAAGAAAATTCTAAGCGAGCTAAACACAAAGTTGGAAAACAATCCTTATTAATATCATAAATGTGAAAGTTTGTTTGATGGTTTGTCCTCCAACACGCAGCAAGGAGGAGCATCGGATCGACGTGATGTTTTGCATGGGTACTTAGGACCTGGAGAGTGACATCTAGGCTACTTTTTATCCCAGAAGTTCCGCGGGATTTTAAAAGCTAAATCTACGCGGACGAAGTCGCGGGCATCAGCTAGTATAAAATATAAGTCTAATTAATAAAATTCCATGCTAAATTAACATCGCCTGGCTTTGGGTGAGCTTCACTAGTATACGTAATGAAAATTATAAATTTGGGTTTTTAGATGTCTCTGCATGCTCTCTTTTGTTTTGAAATGATATTTTAAGATATTGTCCCTACAATGCAACAGGATTTAACCAGAAAATGTTAAATTACTTTGTAATTTCACTTTTTCAAAATGTGTAAACAATGTTGTAAACAATTTGGGATAGTCCACTTTTTAAGTACAAAACATGAATGAAAACGAATAGATACGCATAAAACAACCTCATAATTAGTTTAATTAAACAATTTACTCACCTTTTACAATTTTGCGTCGCAAAAAACCACGTAAAACACACAAAGAGCACCAATTGAAAATTCACCTCAGAAAAACGATCTGTTTTTGATCTGCGTATCTATGGCGCGTCGAAAATATTTTTTTTTTTCTAACTCCTGCCTAGTATTGCATAACGAATCTGAGCAATTTGTAGCCCGTTTCTTCCGGAACATTATCATAATGGCTAATTTGGCTTGATGGTTCAAAAAGGTTTTATTTTTATGGATAAAATAAAAGCGGGAAATGGTGGACAAGTTTGTTCTTGGACCTACCAGTGTAATTTTTGACAGTGGACAAGTATGGTCTTGGACCTGCCAAGGGATAAAATAGTTAGGTAAATTCAATATAGGTGCTCAACCCTTACTCTAAGCCGAGAAAATGGAAAGAAAACATAGATTTCATGCGTGAATCGTTTCCATTCGGGAACTCGAAATTTAAAGGAGGTATTTCGGCGATTCTAAAAGATGAATCGATCAACGTCGTCCATTCAACCGCGCTGGATCGTGATTGATGTTTACACGTGACAGCACCTGACTTAACGTAGCACCATAGATCGCAGTTTTCTTTTTTTAAGAGAGCATTGTCCTCTCTGGCACGCAGTATTGATCAGTAATCAAATAAGATCGAAATATCGATCTTGGCTGCTAGCTCACCTGATAGTAATGTGACGATGCAGTCTATAAGATGGTAGCGGGATTTAGAATGGGTTTGGCACTGTATACATTAAATAGGTACCTTAACTACCTTGTAACAAGTGTAATTTCTACATTTAAATCACTCGAATCAGTGGCCGGTCTATTTAATAGGTATAATATGTATGATTATTATATCTTTGATCCTGTTAATCTTCATACTTCATCATCTGACATTAACCAATTTGTCTTCCTACTAACTACCTACTAGTCAAGACCAACCCAAAGGTCTTATGATTGATAGAGCTGAGTTCCTGTGACCTGCTCCATCACCAGAACTTGGTCACTTTAAACTTCATCAAAACGATGAGTAGGTAAAACACGA
The DNA here is from genome assembly GCA_029955525.1 of Oeneis ivallda. NCBI lineage: Eukaryota > Metazoa > Arthropoda > Insecta > Lepidoptera > Nymphalidae > Oeneis > Oeneis ivallda. The sequence goes on from JARPMR010000006.1 coordinate 23,862,978, forward strand.
GTATGAATATAATATACATGGCTATTAAAAGTATTCTAAAGTATGTTCCAATGGAGTTGTAACAAAAAGTAAATAAACCCACCTTTTCGTTAACACGTAACTTAGTCAACACTTTTCACTATGATAAAACAATTAAATATTCACACAAACGCCTTGTGGTCAATCAACAATATCTAAAGTAAAATATACACGTAATATTTATTGAATTTATACACTATTTGATCAAAATTTTTGATAAAAACTAAATGAAAACACAAATTGTGACCCACAGAATAATCGACAATTTTAGTTTTGACGTGACGTAACCTTGGATTTCTATAGTGTTGAGCCACGTTGAGCAGAGATGACATTGTGCCCACAGACTATAAATGAATGAATAATACGAAGTGAGCGACCGTAAACATCGAATACAATTCGTTCAGATTCGAAAACTTAATCGATTTATTTAAATCAATTATAATATATTTATTTAAATCAATAATAATTTGATATAATAGATAGTATATAATTTTATCTAAATATTGCGTTTACGAAAGAGCAGGTACCTATTTAATTCTATTAAAACTCGAAAATTACGTATTTCCAATATCACTTACAAAGTTTCCGATAAGAGCCCGGCCACACTGCGCTTTTCAGATGCGCGTTTTCGCGTTTTTATAGCCTTTTGTTCTTTATATTTTCCATATGTGAATAATAATACGCTAGTGTCCTTGTATCTGTCTGTTACCTCGTAGCTCTCTTACGAATACACCGATTTTTTTGCGGTTTTTTCTATTTGAAAGACGTGATTCTTTGTTGTTCGACCGATTTCGTTCAAAATCGATATTTAAGATTCCCTGGGGTCAAGAAAGAGGAAATAGATGCCAAAATTTTAAAAAGTGACTGCCACATTGAAATTTTTTGTTATTTGACTGATTTCGTTCAAAATCTATATTTGGGCTTCTCTTGGGTGAAGAAAGAGGAAGTCCTGGGGTCACCCAGGGAAGCCTAAATATCGGTCCAATAACAAAGAATTCCAATATGACTGTGGCGCCATATTCCCGAATGGGAAAAGGTTAAAAAAGAATATAGAAAAACTCTGCGAGGCCTCAGCAAAGCTCAGCTTTTTGCTAGTATTTAATAAGATTTTTTAAATTAAATAATAATTTATAAATAGATGTTACTTTTATTTTTGTCTCCTATAAAATCTTAAAGAACAATGGCAAGATTGGGCAAGGAAAAAGAAGTTGTTAACGAGGCGAGACTGTTTCCTGAATATTTTTATTTTCCATGTAACTAGTAAGTATCATACATTTTTTAAAAGCAGGACAAATATATTCAATTGACTATATAATTAGACTTTTTTAGAGAATTAGAGAGAATTTTGAAGTTAAGTTAAACATTATTTAACTTTTTCTTACAGTAGAGGCGAGTAAAAAGGTTGATTTTTAACATTTAATTTTTGAAAAGATCTGCTTTAATCCTTACTTATACCTATTTTAAATGCAAAAGTGTGTGTTTGTTTGTTAGTTGGTCCTTTAATCACGCCGATAATAGAGCTACAGATCGATATGATTTTTTCGCATAGGTATAGTTCAATAATTAATCAAGACAACAAGACTGGAGGGTGAAATATTTTATCTCGGTAAATCAGAGTTCTCGCGGGATTATTAAAACTAAATCCATGCGGATGAAATCCCGTGCATCAGCTATATTTTGTTCAATAAAGTGCTCCGAAAATCAATAGACGCAGATTTATTTTTTTAATCAGAAGTTTGTTCTATTCCAATGTTACCAGCCGTTTGTGGGGAATGTTGTGATATGTCGTACTTATAAATGAAATATATATACGATATTAATACACAAACTATGTGATTTAAAGAGAATAACTGCTCTTCCAAATTATTACAGATTATTAACATTCTACATAGCCTCAAAAACATTATACATATTTACTTGATTCTGCGTGCTTTTAAAAATATATTAAATAAACATTTATGTGTTTTATATTTATGAATACATGACAGACAGACACACAATATAATAAGTTTCATCAAAAGACGTTTAATTCGATTATAATATACGTCTACACTAGCGGCACGCTATGATGGCCGGTTTGACGTTTGTCCGCTCATGAAGTTCCGTATTAATTGATAACGACTTTGAAGGAAATAATTGTATTACTTTATTGACGATAGTGATGTGCAGAGATTCATAAATTTTTTCGAATGTAGTTTTAGGTTTAGGACTCAAAATTTATTTATTAAATTGATTTCTAAAATGTATACAAGTGTAGAAAAATCAGTTTGCACCATTTAAGGGGTGAATGTACTTGTGAATATGAACAATTTTCACTATATGGACAAACCTCTGAAATCGCAAAAAAATATCAGCTGTTTCATACAAAAGGTAAAATTTTTATTTTTATATGATATATACCACAACTGCCCAATCCCAAAAGAAAGCTGATATCGTCGCATGGCTTCGTAAAAATGGCGTAGATGCAAACATGAATATGTTAAAAGCGGAATTAGTACGTCTTTTAAAAGAAAACAAACCAACCAAGATCCGATACGTCATTGACGAAATAGCATTAGAACATGGGCACAGAGTTATACGGTTACCGCCTTACCATTGTGAGTATAATGCGATTGAGTTGGTGTGGGCTCAAATTAAGGGATATGCTGCAAGACACAATACAGAACCCCCATTTACCACAAAAAAAATGCTAAAATTATTAGAAGAAGCTTGTGAACATGTGACTAAAGGAGACTGGGAAAAGGTTGTGAATAGAACTGTTAAATTAATAAGGGAAGATTATGAAAGAGATGTGAAAATAGATAATATTATAGAAAACGAACATATAATTATTAATGTAGGTGATGATAGCAGTGACGACAGTGAAAATAGTAGTATGGACGAATCTGATTAATTATGGCCTTTTGTGGCACCTTTTTTGGTATCTTTTGTATTCATATGTTTCTTGTGTGCATATAAAGTATGTATATTCATTTTCATTCAAATATTCAGTTCGTTCAAATAAATTAAATAAACATATACATTTTTGTTTTATTAAACCTATTTAATCAGGTACAAAAACAAAACTTAATTGTTTTTTGTTCGAGAATAAATTGACATTCCACATCACTATTGTAATGTGTCAAACCGGCCATCATAGCGTGCCGCTAGTGTAGTCCAAGCCAAAGTTATTCCTAGAAAAGTTTCCATTGTTCTTTAAATAGCCTATCGATGGTCTAATTACTAAGAACCTACCTTTTTGTATTTTTTAAAATCATAAATTAGTGATTCTTTATTGTAGGAAATGAAATTATTTTTTTCTTCAGAATTAATTCGTTCAATAGTGCATTCCATATTCATTCCCGATATAGTTCTGCAATGGTACATCACTAGAGGTCATGTCAAAATAAAGTCACGTGATCGGTGACGCCATATTTATTTACTGTTTGTTTCAACTCCATTGGAACATACTATACACGATCGGTTCGGATTTCAATCTTCACGATAGTGTGGTTGAAACAACTCGTCAATCAATACTATACTGCAAAGTAGTGAACACGATTTTTAATCATGGGACCCCTTTCGAAACCTCAAAAGGTTGGGCTAGCGCTAGCTTAAGTATGACATTATGTGATGAACAAAAAACGACTTTTTGGTTCCGATCCGTAAGGTAAGAGCCAATGTCCCATAATAGTGGGCAAATTTGTATACAGTTCCAAGAATTCACATAAAACTTCACTTTCTCGTCGAACCACCGCCATCTTTATTGCCACAACTGAGAAAACAACAACATACGCTGTTGACGTTCAAGGCACAACTAAGCGCGAAGCGGGCCAACAGACGTCCACACGGTTTTACTTCGACTCAATACCCTCTATATGACCATTATACTGAGAAATACCCACGACCAAAGTGGTTGAAAGGTCAGTTGGTTGGTCAACCATATATTGACATCAACCAACTTCTACACGGTTGGTTTCGATTCTAACTCAACCAATGTGCCCTCTGTTGGTGGTTGGATCCGATCGTGTAGATAAGCTTTTACAAGATATACCTAATATTATGTTACTCTAGTAGGTAAACCAAGAAGTTTTGTATTATAAAATCGAGATTTACGAGGAATAAATGATTAACTTTCCCTTTACAATAACATGATATCCGCTGATCCGTGGAGTTCTCAGTTCATACATATAGATGAGATTATTATTATAACCGAATGAAGTTTCAGGATTTATTACCCTGTATGCTAATTGTGTTTTTGATCCGAGGTTGACGATACTGTTGATTTTGCTTCACGACTCAAAATAAAGTTAAATTATTAAAGAACTAGCTGATGCCCGCGACTTCGTCCGCGTGGAAATCGTTTTTTTAATCCCTCGGGAACTCTTTGATTTTCCGGGATAAAAAGTAGCCTGTGTCACTCTCCAGGTCCTCAACTATACACATGCAGAAATCACGTCAATCCGTAGCCCTGTTGCGGCGTGATTGAAGGACAAACCAACAAACCACCAAACAAACACACTTTCGCATTTATAATATTAGTAAGGATATAAAATAAAGTTAAAAATACATTTGAAACAAGGATGAAAGTTTAATAAAAACTAACCCAACTGCGGCAAATTGGATCACATAACATCCGTCATATTGATTTTGATCGTAAAAAATGTTGACATCTCATTCATCAAAATCGATTCAGTAGATTACTCGCTACGATGGAACATTCGTAAATATCACAATACATAGACTGCTGCAGCATGCGTCAAGCTCGTGAACGGGTGCTACCAGCTGGAATCAGGCTACTTTCTGTCTGCCCATCTTATCATATATTGAATTGTAGCACGCATTTTTGGAACTTCCTCTCATTGTAGAAATAGTCTATTCTATTCTATTTTAACAAAGTTGCATGGGTTAAATCGGCTTGGAATCCGAATGAATGGAATGGAGCTACATAATAATATTGTAAAATGATTATTTTGAAAAGAGCAACTGCTGAGTTTCTTGGTGGCTCTTCTCAGCAGAATCCGCTTACCGAACCGATGGTAGATTCATGACGTGTCATAAGAGCCACAGGTTGGCCTAAGTGAAATAATTTTGAATATTTTTAATCCAATTTTCCGTACCGTGTCTGGTTTTATTTTTATAAATACAATTACTTAATTGAAAAAGTCAATTAGGTCAAAGAATGCTTTAAAAATAATAATTTCTTTCATAATAGAAAATATAAAACTGCAATGAGGCTCAGTGAGTTGCCTAATCGCGCTGGCAGTCGTCCAAATTAGTGTTATCTATACTTATAATAAAACTGTAACTGGAAGATTTCTGTACAATTAATATATTTTGAAAATTTTAACCGGGGGATGCTTAAGTATCGATACTGAGCCCAAAACAGATTTTTATTTAATTTTTGTCTGTCTGTCTGTCTGTCTGTCTGTCTGTCTGTCTGTCTGTTCGCGCATCACGCGAAAACTACTGAACGGATTTAAATGAAATTTGGTATAGCGGTAGCTGATACTTCGGGTCAACATATAGGATAGTTTTTATCCCAATAAAGCATAAGGTTACTCCAGGATAGGGGATGAAATTTATTCTTGATTTTACTCAATAACTCAGTCAAATATAAACCGATTTCAATAATTCTTTCTTTATTAGAAAGTGTGTATTCTAAGAAATATTTTGTCCAATTTTAATGAAGATCTGCCAAATAATATCGGAGATAGAGAACAGAACGTCTCTCGGATTTCCAGGTCACTCGCATACGATATATACGTATCATAGACTTATTAGAATGATACGTATAGATCTTATTACATCCATACCATAGCCATATCATTGAACTCCAGGCCCTAGCTCCTCAATTCTGATGCTGCTGTGAACTGCCTACCTTAATCATGGGTATTTACGAACTGTCGATTGTGGACTGATATTGTAGGTGCCAAATATTTCAAATATAATGGCGTAGTGGAGCCGGAAAAGAGGACTCAATTCTGATGCTGCTGGGTACTGCCTCTCACCAATGGTAGGTACCAATTATGAACTACGTAGTGTAGTGGCATAATGCAGCCGTAAAAAATTTCGCGCCTCCGTTTTCCGTTTACTAAAATTTCCCACAGTAGCTTTAAATTCATAGATGGCATCAATCTATTCAGCTAATTTCATTATCGCTCGATTCGATTTAGGAATTATCCTCCTACCCACAATAAACCAGTAAGCTACAACATTGAACTACTGGTACCAACTTCTCAATCCCGATGCTGCTGATGATAATACCCACCTAAATAGTGTGAATAACATAGTTAAGTAGTTTAGTCCTAAAAAATTACCAATATATTCAACTAATTTCACTACCGTTCGCTTTGTATTGGGAATCGCCCTCCCCCACCCTGCATCACTGGACTACATCATTGAAGACCAGTTAACAACTCCTCAATCCTGAAGCCGCTGGGTACTACCCACCTAAATTGTGGGTATTTACGTAATTTCGATTGTGTGGTGTATAATTGTAGGTTTGTAGGTACCAAGTAGCTCTAAAATATAATATAGTGGCGTAGGACAATCCTAAAAACCTCGCGATTAACACAAAGCGATTCTTTTTTGAATACTTTTACCACGCGGACGAAGTCGCGGGCATCAGCTAGTCGTTAAATACATTTCCCGAAACATTAACTCATACTAGAACTAGGTACCTACTTACTGTGTTTAGATTATGTAAGATAACTGATGTGTTATTAATTATTTTTTCTTTACATCCAACATCAAAAGCTTAATAAAAAATTCTAGGTACCTACCTACCTATTTTTTAGTAACAGTAGGTAGGTATGGTATGCCCACTTTCACAAATATATTTATCATAGGCGAATGATACCTATTTACTTTTATATCGGCAGTACAATTCGTACGCAGAAAGGTGTAATCTATCGACAACTAAAAACTTCATTAGGTAGGTACAATACTCAATACTCTTACCTATCTACAATAGTTCCATGCCTACCTACCATTAATAAGCTAATAAGCCTGATAGCCAATTTTAAACCGACGCCGGGGCGGGTTACTAGTTATAAATCTTAATTCTTAACATATTATAAAACAAAGTTCCCCGACGCGTCTGTCTGTCTATCTGTTCGCGATGAACTCGAAACTTACTGAACGGATTTTAATGCAGTTTTCACCAATAGATAGGGTGATTCACGACGAAGGTTTTAGTGTATAATTTGTTAAGATTTTGTGTAAATTGGTTGAAATATGACGATAATTGTTGTCTGGGAACTTTCATCGAAAACGCTGGCTAATGGCCCTTTGAGATATAACAAAAAAAAGTATGGTGGTGGTATGGTGGGATAATTATTACAAAAAATGTCCGCGATGGCATATATCTATATTTTATGGATAGCTCAATATACCCATTTTAACTTCTAAAAAAATGGACACGTACCATGCGGTAATTGGAAATCGATTTAGACAGATACAGTATTAATCCATATCAACTTAAATATGTTAGTTATCTTACGCATTTCATGCACATTATGATAGTCCCTTACACCATACAATTTAAATGAATATCTTAGGAGTTATCGCAAAATAAAAATGATCGCGCGCCAAAATAATTTCAAGCGCGCTCCGCGGGTAGCTTTTAATATAAGCCGAGCGCTTCCGAGCGATACTAATTCTTTTAAATAAGCCTGCGTACTGTACAATAATATGCTGTTCAAGGTATAACTTATGGAACATTCCAAGGAGTTTGCAAAGCATAGGCATAATGTGCTCTACTACCCGTGCGAAGCCGGGGCGGGTCGCTAGTAAGATACCTATATAGACCATTCAATGGTCTAAGAATAAGACGTGTAGTCGAATTAGGGAGAGGGCAGATTGGCGACTATTAGCGGCAGCGATCGGTGTTTTTGAGAATGCATCGCGTTTTCGCGACTCAAAAGCGTTCGATACGATGAAGAAAGTTGCGAACAGTTGCGAATGTCAGCGTTTAAAAATCTCGATCTGCGACTGATGTTTGTTGTGTGCCCAAGTTAGCGTTAGAACGCGGAATCGAGCTTCCGTACAGCGACTAAAAGCTATCAAAACCAAAGAGGATAATCACTACGTTCTAATAAAAACACCGATCGCTGCCGTTAAAAGTAGCCAGTCTGCCCTCTCCCTTAATCTTAACCTGCACCTTACTTTAACCGCTTGATATGTAGCAGGCCTTAAAAAATACAATCTATTTCAATGGCGGCAGTCGTGCAGATTGGCCGAATCAATCGTGATGGATAGCGGTCTTCCGGGCAATAGATTTATTTGAGAAGACTTTTGTGTAAAAAGGTTTTCTCCAAATACGTCCCACATTCGCTCAGTCACGGTGGATAGCTGATGTTTTTCAAGTGGAATGTGGATACTTGCAGAGTAGTATATCAAATGAACCTATTAGACTTAATTTATACTACCTACTATAGTCGAATTGCCGTCCAATTTGCCTATTAGAGTAAGGGTGAGACCTCGTGGACATGTTATGTTGTTTGCGCACACACTTATGCACATTAATATCCAACTCTTATATAGTTGACTAGTTGTAGTTAGATTGGCCGCTTTGAACGAATCAGTCAAAAAACTTTAGTGCTACAATATTTTCTATTTAAACTTTGGTATAACCTTATCACATGTTTTACGAGAGAAGTACCTACAGGCAGGGTTGGGCAGTATTTGAATTACTTGTAATTAAAATACGTAATTGAAATACAAATACGTATTTGGTATTTGTATTTAAATTACTTCCTTAAAATGTAATTTGTAATTCGTATTTCAAATACCTGACGCCGAGGTATTTTGTAATTAGTATTTCAAATACTTGAGGCTTCAAAATACATTTTAACATTAAAATACATTTAACCTTCATTTAGCGATCGTAAGTGTGAGTGCTAGGCGATAGTGTAATGATGGTAAAGCAGCTATTAGAGTTGGCAACACTGCACGTGTCTTGGACATCAGTTAATATATCCCTGTCCCACAAGATGGAACTCTCTTTATGATTCTGTAGCGCAGCTTATGAGAAGCAAATCAAAATTAAATGACCTTTAGTTGGATGAGAGCAACACAACACAAGATTTGATAAGTTTTTTAAACTGTCATCTGAAGTAAATGGAGCCATATTGGCGTCATGCTACCACCCTAGTTATAAAATGCGTTGGTTGCCAGAAAGCATCACAACAGACGAGAGGCAAAGAATTCAAAATCTTGCCATTCATGCCTTAGACAAGTTACAAAAAACATGAAATAATGCCTGGAAGCAGCAGGAGTAGCACCACTAGTAAAGAAGATGATGATTTTATTGTTTTTGAGAACAGAGACAGTGATCAACCACAGACATCTAAAATGGAGTTAGAATTGGTTAGCTTCCTAAATGATAGAAGCAAAGAGCTTTCAATTCTTGAGCGCTATCCAAATATAAAAAATGTGTTCATACAATTTAACACAAGTTTGTGCTCATCAGGACCTGTAGAAAGATTGTTTTCTTCAGCAGGTTTTATTCACTCTGCAACGAGAGGCTGTTTGTCAGACAGTACATTTAAAAATCTAGTGTTCCTGAAAGGAAACTCTGGTTTTACTGATTAATAATTAATCAGTAAAACCAGAGTTTCCTTTCATGAACACTATTATTAATCTTGTTTTCCTCTACTTTTTAGCCAGTGTTGGTCTAGATTACTTATTTTGTATTTTGTAATTTGTATTTTGTATTTCAATTAAAAATAGCTAAAATACTGTAATTTGTATTTTATATTTCAAATACCTTACTTAAAGATATTTTGTATTTCGTATTTTAATTACTTGCGATACAGTATTTTGTAATTTGTATTTCAATTAAAGCAAAGCATGTATTTTGCCCAGCCCTGCCTACAGGAGTATTGTGTATACCCACCTTTGAGAAGAAAATTTGAAGAACCGTGGACAATCCTACAGAAGAAAATTGGTGGAGGAAAAACGTAAAATAAAACACTTCTTATAGAATTATCAATTTATTAATCTTCTTTAATTAATTTTTAAACGAGGCAACATTCTTTATATAAATCTCCCCAAAACAAAAGAGAAATCTAAGGCTTTGTTCACACCAAACGGATAGTCGGCTAGCTGATTGTGAGCAAGCTCACTTTGTAAACGTGAAGTCAGTGCATTTTTCGTTCACATAATCTTAGACTAATAACACATAATAGTTGCATACGAGACCAGCTCCACGTGTAACCACAAAACGAACTATGTGTGCTAAGATAAGAGGCGTCGTTTGTTTACTTACCTACCTACTCGTACATAATGCATTCTTTACCGCATCCATACCCGGTTAAGGAAGTTCTGCCTCGAGACCCATATCCAAGATTGACGTATACGGGAAATCGGAGAAAACCCCGCCCTCACTCTGAACTGTGTTAGCACTTTCCGCGCGACAAGTAATCGAAGCTGCAGAGGCATTAGATGACGACGCTAATTGAACTTTCCCTTTACCATCACTTGTCTTTGCCGGACTTTGAGTGATCTTACGCCTTAATTGTGCTGGTACTAAATCGAGCGGAACAGCATCCCTAGCTTTTTTTAACAAAATTTCTAATGTCTGTCGAGATATTCTCGTCAATATAGATAACTTTGTATTAGAATCTCCAGTTCTTAGTTTGAGTAAGTACACAGCAAGTGCAACTTCTCCTTTAGGCGATTCATTCAACACTGGTACTTTTGCTAGTAAATCTAAGAATTCCTCTTTCGATATACCGAACCAATAGTGAACTAAATGGTCTTCCATCTTACGGATGTCGTTAAAATCTACTAAATGATCGTTTTTAAGTAATTCCACGAAATCTTCAACATGAGCTTCAGTGAACTTGTTGGTTGAATGAGAAATGGTACTACTGATGAAATCCCAAGATGTACAAATCAAATGATCGTCACATATCCTGTTCTTTGGTGATACGTAAAAGTTATATTTTGTAAACAGCATCTTTCTTAAATTTTTGGGTATGCGATGTCGTTGATTTCCTTTGCAGTTTCTGATAAAACATCTGGAGCATGTGACCACCGCGCGACGATAATTTGAAAGAATTATTACATTCTCTTCAGAATTCTCTTCTTGTACAGAACGTCTATTAGATTCTCTATCAGCTCGAACCCAGCAAGGATGACATATCCTCAAAGGAGTCGTTACCTAAAACAATAGTTTTCTTAATTTGTATTCTAAGTACTACTTGTTCTACTATGTAGTATGCCTAAGACTGTGGCCTAGTTACGCCAGTGCATCGAATGTATTGCTTGAAACACGTGGGCCAAAATCGGCGACTGAATGGCGGATCTACTTTTCGAGGTCTGATTTAGACTTTTGTACCCTCCGTAAAAGGGGGGGGGGGGGCTGGGGCACTGCTGAGTGTGATGGTTTCCTCCATACATCATACATACTGCTATTACAGAACACTCATAATAGCCAAGTGGTGAGTAATTTTGTAATTGAAATACATGCTGTACTCTGTAGCTAGCTATCGGCAAAGACAAGCATCTAAGGGATTGAGCGTTCTAATATGATGCTAAGTAGAAACTAAGTATGGGTGTGGGTTTAATAAAATTGCAATACCAGCTTATCCATCTAATAATTCCATCTTAAGACTGCATAATCAATTACTAAGAGGTGAGATCACTTTTCATCAAAATAAAATAAATGGTCAAGTACATAATATAAGCATACAGGGTTCTGTAGTCATGAAAGTAAAATGAACTTTTTCTTCACCAAACCGAACAAAAACCAGGAAAATATAGAAGTGGAACGAAAGAGAAATACATTCATGGTCAAATAAGAATAAAGTTTCACTATGGTTTTGCATTAATCTTTATTCCCCACTCTTCTCAATCTAGATTTCTGAAAATTTCCTCTAACACAGCCAAAAAAAGCTTGAAAGACAGAGGATCCCCCCCTTGCCTGATTCCTTTTAGAATTTTAAATTCTTCTCCAATTTTTTCGTATTGTACTTTTGCCGCGCTTTTTGCATTTGTAATTGTGTGTAACTGTGTATTTATAGTAACTGTATAATTATAATTTATGTTAATTCAATGCATACATTTTATAACTACTGTGTACACATATTAATGGTTGTTACTAGTACTAGGAACCCAAATCTGCACCCCGATTCAGAACATTTGGATAACTTCCCGTTTCGATACGATTAGATATCGATCTCGTATCGAAAATTTTTTGTCGTGCGATTCAGAACGTTCGGTTAGAGAATTCGATTCGATGTCGACTACGGAATCGGCTTCGATATCGGTATCGACAAGTTACATTAAATTACATGTGGATTTACGAAGTTTGTTGTTTTACCAAAATTTCATTTGATAATAAATTCATGTTAACACTAAATAAATAGATTTTAATCATTTTCGAAGGTCATTGAAGTAATTATTTAAAATGATAACTTGTTAAATTATTGACGGCCAATTTTCAGCCTCTTCGATAGATGGCGCTAAGTTCATGTTTCATCCCTCTGGGTTCTTATTTTATTTTGTTGTGGTGTACATAATATGTTATTTTAATGTTAAAATACGTACAATATGGTAAGTAAACATTTACATACCAAAATCATCCATCATAATCATTTTATACGAAAAACCAGTAAACACAGTACGTAAACAAAAGGATACCGGATGCCCTGTAGCTTTCGATAAGTTACCAACTAAAATTATCGGACGTTCGGAAAATCTTATTCGATAAGGTTGTTGTGAATAGCGTTTGATAGAAGATATCGAACGATATCTACGTCGGTTCGATTCGGTTTCGATTTCGACAACTTCTCTGTCGATACGAGTACTCTGAATTGAAAATTCATCTTATCGTACGATAGCAAACCGAATCGATCGATAATTATGTTATCGTAGGGTTCTGAATCGGGGTGCTGATGTTATTGTATTTCGTTTATATTTTGGTTGCAACCTGTTTTGCGTGCCTTTTCAATAAATAAATAAAATTTGTTCAACAGGAACCAAACTATAGCAAAACTCAGTCATTTGACTTTGCATCTTTCCCTTTAGTTCCATCGCTTGCAGCGAAGGTATAGCAAAGCCTAAATAAGATGTATTTCAAATCAAACTTACCTCTACTATTTGTGCCCAATCACAGATTACATTGAAAATCCTTGTTTCACGTACATTACTTCTTTTGAGTTTGTGATAGCGTATCCTTCTGACTGACCTTCCACAATTAACACAACACATTTTAAACATTTTCTGTGTAACTTGCATTGAAATGTTTTCTTGTTTAGACTGTGAAACTTTATCATTTAACTGTGAAATGTCACCATTTAATTGTGAAACTTCACCATTTAATTGTGAAACTTCATTATTTAACTCTAGATCTTCAATAATTCGGTTTGTGTCCACTTCTGTTTTTATAATTGGTGTTTCTTGTTCAATTTGTTCTATATGAGGAAGATTGATATGTTCAAAGTCACCATCTATTTGCTGGTTTAACCGTAGCTCTTCAGCATTTTCCATGGTTACATCTAACTCTAGATCTTCAATAATATGATTTGTGTCTACTTCTGTTTTTATAGTTTGAGTTTCTTGTTCGATGTGGTCTAGATGTGGAATATCAATGTATTCAATATTATCAGTATTCATAGTATCTTCTTTAAACTGTGAAACTAAATGATCTAAGTTCACATCTTTTTTCCGAGATTGTGTTTGCAATGGCAATGAAAAGCCAACTTCTTTTGAGGCTGGAGTAAAATTTTCTAAATCCCCTTTGGTCTGAAGATTCAATGGGCCAGATTCTACGTCAAGTATCACCTTATCAGCTTTAGACCAACAGGCATGACATATTTTGGATGATGCTTTCAGCTAAAAGTAAAAACATCTTATCATCCTCAAATTGCAAAATTTTTAATAAGTCTGTGTAATCTATAAATTAATTTATTTTAAAAGTTTTACTTGAACCAATAATGAAAAGTACCTATCACTGAAATTTGAGATCTCAATACAGTTCTAAATTTATCCATTAAATCTCAAGGTTATTATTAAGGTTATAATATATTCCCTTACAAATTATATTTTTAAAAGTTAGAAGATTAGTTTCCCAACCTAGTTAATAATATATTTGTTAATGAAACTAATTATAAGAGACCTTTAATAAAATTTGTTTTAGACTAGGAAGATTACTTTGACAAGCTGGAAGGACTTTGTAAAATATAATTGAATAAAAAATGTTTGAGTGTCTTGGAACACTCGGTTGGAATGAAGTTCCTTCTAATAATAAATTAATAATAAAAATAAATAACATTAAAAATAATAATCTGAAATCAGGATTCGAACCCCCGAACCGATAGTTTCACTCCTTCGTTTAACCGGATATGCCACCAAAGTTATGAAGCAATGTGTGTAATAAACAAAGGGAACAAGTGTCATGACGGAAAATTCTTACACTTTTTTTGGCTAACCTCCATCCGTCAAACTGTCAGAAAAGGAAAAAATCTGTTGGTTCCAAAAATTATTCTATTCTACCCTATGCTATTCTAAAGAAGTTTTCTTAACATGAATTGAATTGTAGAAATTTTTTTTTTTTTGAACTTCCCCTCATTGTGGAAATATTATATTTTATTCTAACAAAGTTGCATAGGTTAAATTGGCTTGGCATCCAGCTGCCCACAAGATAGTATAAAAAACTTATTACAATGTAATAATAATATTGTAAAATGATTATTTTGAAAAGAGCAACTGCTGAGTTTCTTGTCGGCTCTTCTCAGCAGAATCCGCTTTCCGAACCAGTGTGGTAGAGTCATGACTTGTCATAAGAGCCACAGGTTGGCCTACGTGAAATAAATAATTTTGAATTTGAATTTCACTTAAAAATATACTTACCTGAAAAGGTGATGCCCATTGCAGTATTACTTTATAAATATTAGCCTCTCGCTCAGTATTTTTATTTAACTGGTGTGCTCGAGTCCTCAATATTGACCGGCCACAGCTGATGCAAACATGGCGATGGCCAACTTTAGGTGCAAGCGCCAATGGGTCTGTTGCTTTACTGGCTAGATTCCAACATTCCCTGCATAAGTATTGGTCTCTTTCCACCTGCAAGTCATATTCCTATAGCACTGTACAAAAACTCGCAGAACTAAATATTGCAAAATAATGTTATTTTGTGTTATTCTCTCTGCTGTGTTGTGTACAATAAAATTGTTAAAATTCATTTATATTTATTATTTTTTAGAAAACTTTAAAAGTTATTAACTTAAACTCTAAACTTTTTAGCTAACTTTAATGCTTCTTTAACTTTAAAACTTTACTTTAGTTAACTTTAAAGCTCATTAATCATCGTCCTTAATTCCTCAAGCATCATCAAACTTTTTACCCTAAAAATATGTTTTACACATTTTTGGGACTACCTAGCAGTAGCTAGATATGACAAATTTATATCAATCATTGAATTTATATAACTTGAAAACTGATGATTTTCATGGAAATCTGATAGGTAAATTAGTATCAAAAATGTATCTAAACTGAAATTCCATACAAATGAAGGAGCAGGTAAGATCAATTCCATTCAATTCCCAAGTAGTGGCTTTTAGGTGTGCCAACTGGGCACAGATTGTTCGCCAGTTTTGTGTTAATGGAGGAGGCAAGAAGGAGATTGATCTGTGTAAGGTGTTGCAAATTTTTGATCAGCTATGTAGTAAGAGTAGTTTTTTTTTCAATTACTAAGTAATGGCTTTTAGGCGTGCCAACTGAGCACAGATCGTTTTGCCAGTGTCACATTGATGGAGAAGGCACGAAGGAGATTGAGCATTGTAAGATGTTACAAAATTTTGATCAGCTAAGTAGTAAGAGAAAGGAGGATGGCGAATTTTGACCCAGCATTTTTTAAAACCGTTCAGATTCAGAAAACATTTAATTTTAGTTAATATTTTTCAGAGTATTTTTCTGTGTAAACCCCACATGTTTAGAATATGGGGATCAAAAATATAATTATTCACATTTTTTAAAACCGTTCAGATTCAGAAAACATTTAATTTTAGTTAATATTTTTCAGAGTATTTTTCTGTGTAAACCCCACATGTTTAGAATATGGGGATCAAAAATATAATTATTCACAAGTACACATTATAAAAAACTTGAGAGGTGTCAATGGACACCCGGATGGAACGTAGTTCCTTTCGATTACATTGTGTTCGGTATTTTCGCGGTACATTGAGTCTCCGTAGCCTAGTGGCTCCGGCAGTCGCTTAACAGTTCAAAGTCGATGGTTCGAATCCCAGCTCGACAGACCGAATTTTCCATTTTCAATTTTATTTTCAGCAATTTCTACATGTGGAACCTTTCCCTAATTTTTTATAACTTATAATATGGGGAAAAATTCCACATGTAGAAATTATTTAAAATAAAATTGAAAATTCAGTCTGTCGAGCTGGGATTCGAACCATCGACTTTGAACTGTTAGGCGACTGCCAGAGCCACTAGGCTACGGAGACCCAATTTGTATCGCGAAAATACGACCGAACACAATGCAAAATTCACATTCAACAAAAAAGTATCGGTTTCAAAAATGTGTCGAGTGTCGGTTCCTCAATTTTTTCCGTCTAGCCCCTTCCGCACCGCGCGATAAGGAACTTACGTTCCAATAACCGTTACATGGCAATACAAGTGAATATCTTTTTTCTCCCAACTTTATTTGATAGACTTTGATTAATTTTTTGTTAGTCTGGTTTACTAGAACAAGGATGAGGAATTTGATTCGTGAATGTGAGCGTTCAGTGTTCAGTTCAGTTCATCTGGGTCAGAAACTCTATGGAATTCGCCAATCTCCTTTACTTATTTGGTATAATAGTATGTCATCTAAGGTTATTTCAAAAATTTTCAAGATTATCACTCACAGTACGAGGCTCTATCCATCGATTCACAATAGTTGTGAGGTATTCATCATCGTCCAAGAAACAACGTAAACGACTTGTCTTCAAGCCACAATTAACACAACGTGAATTCATTGTCGCCACTCGCCAGAGATTGTCGCAAAGAGTTAGTATACAGGGAACTGTCGCAATTGGTTCAATTCACGTTCAATTACTATTCAATCTGGAAAGTCGAAACATAGGCCAAGGGTATTAAATAAGATCAAAATAATCAAAATTCAAACCAAACCACGAACTCTCGCGACCAAACAAATAAAAAAGTCAAAACAAACTACAAAGACAAACAGTAAACATGAAAACAAAACAAACCACAGATAACATGACAGATTAATGACAGTGAAGTACTCCTCAACCTACCGTTAGAACCATGGAACTAGGAATTACAACTAAGTGTTACGTAGATAAATAAAGCTTGTACAAAAAAGTCTACTTGAATGGAAATGGAACTAATTTTTTTCTTTCTTGGCAACACACATAATTGCGTCATTCATTATTTTGGAAAAGTTCGGAATTCATAAATATTGTTAAACTACTTCATCCGCGTGGATTAAGGTTTTTAATTCCCGGCGGAAATCTGTGATTTTCCGGAAGGTTTTTAGCGAATTTTGAAAAAAAATTTTTTCGATGCGCCATATCTCGGAAACGAATTTGACATACAAAAATTTTTGTGTAATCATAAAGAAAATATATAAAGCTCTGCTAAAAAGTACAGAAATACTTTTGCCGTAGGACGTAAAAGAAAAAAATAATTGAGAGGAACCCAGAGGAAGGGGAAGAAAGGAAGGGAACCCTGAGGAGGTCATTAATGCGCAGCAAAAAGAGCGTTGCGGAGAGAACCTGAGGGACACCGGCGTTAATCGCCATCAGATCAGACGAGGAGCCATCTATGACCACTCGAAATGATCACCCACTCAGGAAATTCGATATCCAATTACAAAGTCCAGTGGGTGTCCCATAAGCTGAAAGTTTGCTCAAAAGGCTCTCATGCCAAACCCGGTCAAACGCCTTCGATTTATCAAGTGAGACGGCTAGCGCCTCACCATGCTTATCGATGGCTTCACCCCAGATGTGTGTGGCATACACTAGACCCGTGGATCTGTTACGGCAAAAACGCAGTCCACTGACTTCGACAGCGACCAAAAAGCTTTACTACCTCGCGGATAGGAAGCTAATATGGCCCCAATGCGGTTCGTGCGATTAAAACGAGCCCTTTTGAGAACCTTCTTGTAGGACTTGGCAGCAGAGTTAAACGCTCTCGCCTCTCTTCTTCATATTATTGATGTCCGGAGATTTAAGGGTACGGGTTTCAGCCCACGCTGCAAACGCTGTGTCCTTACGAGTTGCAGCATCAGCACATTCAGCATTGTACCACTGAGGAACCTTGCCATCTAGTGATACGTCAGTATATTGAATAAAGTACTCCATTGCTTGACGTATAACTTCCGATACAGCTTGCTCACAACTCAACGGATCATTAGAAGGGAAGCAGCTCTGCCGCCAAGGGTAGGACGCGAAAAAGTGTCGCATCTCATCGCAATCTGCCGACTTATATCGCCACACACGTTTGTTTCCAGTAAGACCCAGGGGGGCCGCAACTGATACCGAAAACCGGTCTGGGTCGGTATTCAACAGAAGGTCCAAACAATTAGGTATATGGCCTTCAACGTCAGGTATTCGTGTTGCTTCTTGGACCAGCTGGGAGAGATCTAGCGACAGCAAATTTAAGCGCCTCTGTCCTGGTATGGTCGGTATTCTGGTATGGGAACAGCCAATCCTGATAAAGGGCGTTGAAATCCCCCAGAAACACCATTTGAGCAGTTGGATACCGACGTTGGACGATGTCAGCCGTCATACTGAGATGGTCAAACATCCGAGTCGTCTCCTGGTCACCGTTGTGCAACCGATAGGTACAGGCATATACGATCTGTTCCAAGCCCGTCTCCAAACTCCAATAAACACCACATGATGGAAAGGTGAGTTACGGAGACGCCGGCAGCAGACGTCATTACGGTCGTACATAGGTACAGACCCCAGTGCGTGGTTTAAAGTTATGCTCGAGCGAATACCCAGGATACTGTAGGTGCGCTACGTCTGCTGGACTGCCGATTTGCGTCTCCGTAAGAAAAAGTAAATGCGGCCTCTCAGTCTCTAGATGGTGGTGGACTGCGACGAGATTGGAGTGCAATTCTCGTATGTTGGTGAGCTGCACTTTGAGAGAGAGGAGGTGCAGCCGCTATATAGCTTTACTTTTTTCTTGCGATCTTTCATTTTTGGTCAAAGGGTGAATAGGAAGGGAAATGGGAGTTGTACGAGGCGCTTCGTTTGTAGACTCCGCGATTTGTACAGAAAATGCGCTGATAGAAGGCTCGACTGGAGACTGCGGGGACGCCCGAACCCCCCAGGGAATCGCCATCGGGTCCACTCACTGGTCGCCAACCGGCACGATGGAAGCCATCCCTGGATTTTTCGCTAGGTGGCGAACCTACTAATTGGGTCCCCAACTACCTGCGGTCAGCCAGCGGTGCACCGTGCTTCGGATCCCACTACCCTCCAGATTGAGACGTCCGGCACAGCCTCTGCACAAAATTGGGTCCTGTCACTAAACGCAACGCAACTGTACATACCAATTCCCCTTTGATTGGCTAGTACGAGCATCGCTCCGGAACACGACGCGCCCGACTACACAACGAATCCTGTCGTAAGACGAATCGCTTGGCGGCGCAGCTTTGCTCGATGGCTCGATGGGATGGTCAGTTGGTCACTCTAGCCACGGCCGAAGCCTCACCTGTGTTTCTCGTTTGGCACCACCCAGGGGTCACGGTTAGGGTAGAGAGGGTTAAAACCTTACTTAGTACAGCTTAAGGACGCGAGTAACCGCAACCCCCAACTTGATTTAATGAAATTATAATGAAAAACTTACTATCTAAGCTGCATGAAGTATCAAAACAAATCTGTCGTACTATGCGGGCTAGTTCGGGGTTGCTAGATTAAAGAAAATTTTGCAATAGTGGTGCACCCCACTATTTATTTCTACTCTTTTTTGCCAAGCTAACAACAAGTAAGGCTAACTTACGCTAGTAAAAATAATATGTCTCTGGCTTTAGCAGAATGACTAGGCGCAAAAAACTTACACTTTTATATTTCCTATTTGGAGATTTTAATCGATAGCTCAAACAAAAGGTACAGTGAACAAAAACATACGTTATCGTGTCACAGGCGGATGTCACTAGTCAGGGAGGACATCACACCCCCAGGCTCTTTATTTTGCACAACAAATCACGCAGCCATTTTTGTTTGGTTTGTAACACGCTATCGTGTTAGATCATGTCGTTTTAAACATTTATGCACACAATAATATACCGAGTAGTATCAATGATGTTCTACTTCTATTTACACACATATTATAATATCACTGAGTAGTTTAAGTACATAAAACAATCCATTATCCGCCACTTGAACCGAAGGTAAGTGTAGATATATTTTAATGGTTAAGATAGTATACCTGCACTCTACTTATCATATTTTCTGTTGCGAGAAAATGAAAGTGTTCATTTTCTCACTCTTATATTGAAATAATCTCTTTATTTATTGAAAATAATCTCTTTATAAAATTAAATGTAAAAAGTCTCATGAATGGCTGGAGCTATCCACGTTTTTTATTCACATACTTATCTACCTATAATATTCAATTGTATGTAAGATTTTCATGAGCATACTAAATAGATTTCTTAGGCCGCGTTCCTGCACACGCGGCTTATCTCAAACATCTAAGTATGAGAGCGTTCACGCGGGCCCGCGGCGGGCGCCGCGCCGCGACGCGGACGGCCGCATGAACGCTCTCATACTTGGCCTTAAATAATTTATGATTAGCACTGGAGACATGGAACTAGGAAGACTAAGTCGTAATTCCTAGTTCCATGACTGGACATGCTTTGCTGTCATATTTTGGATCTACTTGATTGACGCCATTTTGGCGCTGTAAACAATTACGAGTGTCCAAGGAACTAAAATTAGTGAGGACACTAGTTGACAAGTAACTGATAGTTGATACTTTTGACACTTCCTGCATCCCTGTATTATTTATTAGTTCCAGAAACACTCGTAGGTAAAACGATTCAAATTGATCCTTACAATTCAGGGATCCAATTCGTGGCGCTTCAAATTGATCCTAAATAATTTAAGCCGTTAATTGTACAGGGACAGCTAGCCCTTAGAATGACATCTGTCAAATGTATCGAATTACAGTGGATGGTCCAGGCGCGCATTTCAATTTCGCGCCATTTTCTCTCTTAGCAGTTTTTCAAGTTTTTCTTCAAATATTATTATTACAACTTGTATAAATTATATGTTTTTAAAAACTAGATGAAATTTCCTACTTGGCTATCTTTGTTATATGTCTACAAACGGTATGAAATAAAAACAATCCTGGATGAAATCTAAGAGTTTCGATTTTTTTCGTTCTTTTATTTTAAAACCCATAAAAAACTGAAATTTTACCCTTACAAATACTATTATTTGCATTAATTGCAAAGTTAGATACCTGGTTTACATGAATGAATTACAGAAATAAATCATAAAGCATTAAAACTCGAAATAATCAATAAGAATTACCACCTTCTACAACAGGCGCATCTGAACAAAAAGTATCTTTCATCTGTGGTCGCATTGACTATGAGGTACGTTGCGATGCAGAAAAGTGCAAGTGCATTTACTCTATGGTGCAGGGGCCCATGTACCGTGCATCGTAGCGAACTCTGGGTTATAGTAGTAGTATGTTTCTTGGTGTTCCTTGGTAACGAAAAAAAAAATCGTCTATGGTGTGTGAATTCCTGTGATAATTAATATTTTAATTAATTAAAAATATTAAAATAACTAAAGATGGTAAGTATGTATGAGCTACAAAGTAAATGCTGAAAGCAACACTTTTCATAAAGCATTTCAAGATACAATAGAAGTTTACACTGATGGATCGAAAACCAAACTTGGTACAGGAGCTGGAGCTTATACTGCCAAGAACTCAACATGAAGATAAGTCACACACTTGGTAAGGATAACTCTGTTTTCCAAGCAGAGTGTGTGGGCATCTTAACAGCAATTACAGCTATAATTAACAGACAGGTAAAAAACTTTAAAAATCGTTCCCATTCCCTTCAGTGAGTACAAGACATGGTTGCATGAACTAACACTCAGAGCATTCCCTACTTTGGTAGAATGCAACAGACTGCAAGCAGACTAAGGAAGCCTTTCCTTATCTAGACAAACAACTAACAAACAGACTACTCCGCCTGGACAGAGATAAACTCAGGAAGGTGGTGGGAATCATAACGGGGCACAGCCCACTAAACAAACACCTTTTTATTATAGGTGTCACCTACAGTCCTCTGTGCAGGGCCTGCATGAAGGCAGATGAAAGTTGAAACACCCACGCACGTGCTCTTGTCATGCACGGGCGTGGAAGAACAACACAAGAACCACCTCGGATCTCCAGCTTCACTTCAAGAAGCCCTTGGCAACATGGGCGGCCTACTAGGCCTCTGTTGAGATCTGGGATGGTTGGAGTAACAACACAACAGACCATCACGGATTACGTGTGGAAACCAGCCCAGAAGAAGAAGAAATATTACTTGAATTTTGTACAGTAAGGGCTCGTTTCTGGACAGGGGACGCTTTGCACGGTTAACTCAAACATATTATGGCCAAGAGTGGTCCAAAAAGGAGCCCTTACCTAGATGAGAGGCGGGATAATAAAGGAAACATGTTCAATTCAATTCTTTATTTGCTTAAATCGTATACAGACAAGGTGACAACAAGACAGACAAAACTAGGTATTCATAAAAATAAATTGACCAATACTCGGCTATACTTTGATATGATAGATAGATGTTCTCTTAAGGTGTGAATAGTTAGAGTAAAAGTCAGAAAAGAACAGTGTTTGAACTCGAGACCAGTAGAGTAATTTAACACTCTGGTGTGCAGGTTTCCTCACAATGTTTTCCTTCACCATTTCAACAGTGAAGATGTTAATTATCTAAATTAATAAAGATATAAATATACTAAGGCAGCAAGAGATGGAGCAGCTTCTGGAACTTGCTCCACTACGTCATGGCCCAGGAACACGAAGGTTCTTCCAAGGTTAAACTGAAACAGAAAATGTAAACCTATACTCTCAAACAGGCAGTCTCCAGAGGGAGGTCATGGAGGGTACTGGTGTCTCCTCGGGTTGTGTACCCGATAAGGAACCTTAAAAAAAACAATTATTACAGATAATTTGAAAAACATATAAATGTGCAGTGATTTAGCCTAAGGAAAAACAATTAATTTATTTATTTATTTATAAGCCTTTCTTGTTACATTGTTATTATTATATTTACACATGTTAATTAATTTTAATTACAAGTCATCCCACAGCTGGGCAAAGGCCTCCCCCTTCTTCTTCCATTCTTTCTTGTTTTGGGCTGAGCGGGACCATAGTTTTCCCTCAAATGTCTCTAGTTCATCTCTCCACCGTAGTACTGGTCGTCCTTGTTTCCTTTTTAAGTATATTGGTAGCCAAGTTGTAGTGCTGTTACTCCATTTCCCAGTTCCTGCCCTCGCTACATGTCCCGCCCAGTTCCATTTTCCTGTTTTAGCTATCCTCACTACATCTTTTAGCCTACTCCTTTGTCTTATTTCCTTTTTTGAAATTTTGTCCATTAATCTTATTTTTAGTAAGTTCCTCTCCATGTTTCTCTGCGTTACTTTTAGTTTTTTAACTTGTTTCTTATTAAGTGCCCAAAAACAATTAATACTTAGAATAAAAGTAATGAAGAAAAGAAATTGATTTATTATTGTTAAAAAAAAATCAAAATTATTTATTTCATGTAGGTCAACTTGTGGCTCTTATGATAAGTGGAGAACCAACAAACATTGTTAAAAAAATATACCTTTCAAAAACCTCACTCCCCTTACAGCCTGTCCTCTCCCCCGTCTGCCTCTTCTCTCCACATTGCCGTCTGTCAATTGACTCATCCTGCCAACAAACCCATAAAAAATATATATTAATCTATACTAATATATAAAGCGTAAGACTTTGTTTGTTTGCTTGAATGTGCTAATCTCAGGAACTACTGGTCTGATTTGAAAAATTCTTTCAGTGTTACTATCTAACACTGAATGTTTAGAAAGTAACTTATTGACTGAAATAAAGGCTATTTTTATTTTATTTTATCTAACACTGAACGATTTTAATAGAAATAAAAGAAAAAAGAAACAAATCAGAATCTGAGAATCAGCCCATTTATTGTGGAAGGCTATCGGCTATATATCATAACGCTAAGACCAATAAACTATTCCACTATTAAACTATTCCAGATGTCACGGGCAGAAGCAAGTGTTATACATAAAAGGACTTTATATGGACTTTATGTGTTTGAACAATGTTAGTGATATAGAGTGTACTTTGTAAATGGACAATAGGGGTGCTATTGAATTGACCAATAAACTATTCCACTATTAAACTATTCCAGATGTCACGGGCAGAAGCAAGTGTTATACATAAAAGGACTTTATATGGACTTTATGTGTTTGAACAATGTTAGTGATATAGAGTGTACTTTGTAAATGGACAATAGGGGTGCTATTGAATTAACTAACTCATAAGAAAATTCTAAGCGAGCTAAACACAAAGTTGGAAAACAATCCTTATTAATATCATAAATGTGAAAGTTTGTTTGATGGTTTGTCCTCCAACACGCAGCAAGGAGGAGCATCGGATCGACGTGATGTTTTGCATGGGTACTTAGGACCTGGAGAGTGACATCTAGGCTACTTTTTATCCCAGAAGTTCCGCGGGATTTTAAAAGCTAAATCTACGCGGACGAAGTCGCGGGCATCAGCTAGTATAAAATATAAGTCTAATTAATAAAATTCCATGCTAAATTAACATCGCCTGGCTTTGGGTGAGCTTCACTAGTATACGTAATGAAAATTATAAATTTGGGTTTTTAGATGTCTCTGCATGCTCTCTTTTGTTTTGAAATGATATTTTAAGATATTGTCCCTACAATGCAACAGGATTTAACCAGAAAATGTTAAATTACTTTGTAATTTCACTTTTTCAAAATGTGTAAACAATGTTGTAAACAATTTGGGATAGTCCACTTTTTAAGTACAAAACATAAATGAAAACGAATAGATACGCATAAAACAACCTCATAATTAGTTTAATTAAACAATTTACTCACCTTTTACAATTTTGCGTCGCAAAAAACCACGTAAAACACACAAAGAGCACCAATTGAAAATTCACCTCAGAAAAACGATCTGTTTTTGATCTGCGTATCTATGGCGCGTCGAAAATATTTTTTTTTTTCTAACTCCTGCCTAGTATTGCATGACGAATCTGAGCAATTTGTAGCCCGTTTCTTCCGGAACATTATCATAATGGCTAATTTGGCTTGATGGTTCAAAAAGGTTTTATTTTTATGGATAAAATAAAAGCGGGAAATGGTGGACAAGTATGGTCTTGGTCCAACCAGTGTAATTTTTGACAGTGGACAAATATGGTCTTGGACCGGCCAAGGGCTAGCCTAGTGTTAATCATAGATTAAAGATGTCGGTGGTGTTGTTAGGAATAGGTAATTAGTTATTTAAATTATCTGCGTCATCACCACCGTCATCATTTAACTGTAATCGACCTTCGAAATTAATTTTGTTTCGTTTTATTCATCACTCTGTAGTCCGTATCCCTCGGTACGTATATAGTATACTCATCTGCATTCCAATCAGAATACCTATTGTATAGGCTCTACCTAAGTAGATGGGTACTCTCATAAATTCATAATCCCAAATCCAGTCAACATAGTTCTATAACTACAATAGAAACAATAAACGCCTTCAGAGCGTCAAGAATTAATTACATTATTAATTTCAGTCTGATATTTGATACAGCGTAGCAGCCAACCCTTTAGCCATCCGTCAACGTCGAACAGTGCTCGATGCTAGAAAGAGATTGAAATCCTTGTTTTTATCTACACACTCAATGTTCATGTAATCATGTTGACAAAAATCAGGGTATGGTAATAATTATGTCGCAGGGAGATGACAAAAATGAGATTCGATCAAACCCCGGGAGATGTTAAAATGACAATTTGATTTTGACATTTCCCTGGAAAAACAAGTGATTTGTTCAAAACGAAAACTGTTAAAAACTGTAAACTGTTGTAGTGAGAAGATGAAATTTCCGCTCTGCAGCGCAGAGCGGAAAATTCGCGCGCGCCTTTAGGCGCGCGGTCGTGTCGACCGGCTCTGACGTACACAGTACTGATCGAGCATTAAATTAGCAGGTTATAATTTTGTCAAATCGATAATTTAATTATTAATTTCGAATATCACCTAAAAACGAATGCAAACGCGCTGACTCCACGCAGTTTTGTCTGCCCTATCCCTGTAGTGTTTTTTAAAGTGCGTAGCCAGAAGCTCTCGAAGGAGGTTCTGCATGAAGTTGAATGAAGGGGTAAAGAAGCGAGTCTTCTGGTGTAGCCCATTTGATTTGTAATGTACCCTACTACTACTGAGTTGTATTACAAATACTAGTTATTTACAAATCAAATGGGCTACGCCAGAAGACTCGCTCCGTCACCCCTTCATTCAGCTTCACCTACTAGATCTTCATTTCGCTACGGAGGTCGCCGCCGCCGGCTCGTTAAGTCGTTATGCTCGCCACCTCGCTCCTTCGCTCCATTCGGCGGCCTCGTAGGCTCGCTTATTCAGGACCTCCTTCGCGAGCTTCTGGCTACGCCGTAGGGCAGAAGAGACTGCGTGAAGTCGGAGACGGCCTTTTGTTACGTTATACATTATACATTATCAGTACCGTGTGAGTATGTGCGTCGGAGCTTGCCGGCACGGTCGCCAGAGGGGTGCGGTAGCCGGTAAGGTAGGGGAGAGCGAGAAATTTCATCTTCTCACTAAAGAGTTTGGGGATTTGATCAAATCACTTGTTTGTTCAGGGAAATGTCAAAATAAAACGGGATTTGATCAAATCTCCCTTTCAATCATTTCCCTGCGACAAATATAATAATATAATTTTCACCTACCAAGGCGAAATCAGGAAGAGCAGGAAAGTGGTGACCACTGTCCACTGCCTCTATCTAGTAGGTATTCTAGTCAACATTGGAATTTAGAACAATCGGAGTTTTTTTCCAACTTATTCATCTTATCGTCAAATAAAGCATTTGAACAAATACTGAAGCGGTTAGATAAGTAGAACGGCAGAAAATCTATTTAAATGTAAATAAAACGTATCGAAATCTTATTCCGTTTGTTGTACAGAGCAATGCACTACAATGTTACTACATTTTCTACTTAGTTAAAAAATAAATTTACATCTACTTAGTGCCGATTTCACCAACGTAAAATAAGTCTTAATCGAGCATAAATTTGATATTTTAACAGTATTTTCAATACAAAAACTGTCAGAACGTCCAATTTATTCCGAAGATATGGTGAAATTGGGGCTTAGTAGGCTTATGGCATTCTAATTGCGCAAAATTAAATGGCAGTATCATCTTCACAGGTTTATATTAAGAGTGTCTGTTTAAGAAATTAGTCCGGGTATCGACTAATTTAAGAGTAACTCACGTCAAACTCGATGCTCGGACTAATTTCTTAAACTGGACACTTTTTCTATGAACCTTTGAAGATGATACTGCCATATGCGCAATTAGAATGCCATAAGCCTGCTTTGTCGTATTAGTTTACAAATTGCGAAAAACCGAATTAAATTTGAATTTCGCGGGCAGACCCGTTTAGAACATTATAGGGAAAAATGGAACTTCTGTGTAAGTTTGAAGTTTTTTCCAAATAGGTATTTTCCTTTACTCCATTCTAGTAGACAGTTTTATCGACTTAACCCAACATTACAATGCTCTACGAGAAAGATATTCGGATCTTCGGTAGGCGAAACTCCAAAGACCGATTTGCTTAACGTCGTTTACAAACTTTTATGATATTTCGGCATAACGTTTAGGTTGGTACCAATGTAATTTTCTTTATCGGAATATTCCCATCTGTTCCTTCACAAAATGATACTCTTCTTATTTTAGGGCTTGAATTCTTGCTACGTTAATATCGACCAAACATCGACCTACTACACCGGTATTCATCATTTAAGTAAACTTTTACAAGTGCTTTCGTGTCTATGAATAATATAAATGAATCTACAACTGTTCGGAATGGTACTTACAATTCAATACATGTTAAGTTTTACTATTGTGTCTGCTGTCAGCACATGGAATATGCTGGTCACGGGCAAGGTATATTGGGAAGAGGCCAAGAAGTTATTAATAGCCGTATAAGTTGGTCCGATCAGGGTACCAATTGTCTAAAAGTTATTCCATTGATCGTATTCATATTCGATGACATTAGCGTCAAAATAAAATAATCCTTGATTGTATTGATTTAAAGTCACAAATTCAGTACAACCGATTTTAATATGGAGAGTATCGTACTATATGCATACGTTAACGTATAAGAATGCATATATACGAAATTGAGCTCTAATTCAATGCTGTTATGGTTTATTTTACTTTGACGCTAATGTCATCGAATACGATTACGATCAATTGAATAACTTTAGACAATCGCACCTCAAGTCAGCAGGTTAGCATTGCTCCCTAAAGGCGGTACATCTCTCCACACTGTTCAGCACAATGCTGAGGATAGATCAAAATATTTTAAGCCTCAATAGCCCAACGGTTAAAAATGCTGACTTAGAACTGAAAAGTCGACGGTTCGATCCACACCCGTTGCACTATTATCGTATACCCACTCCACAAACAAGCCTACCGCTTATTTGGATAAGGGAGGAGAATTAGTCAATTTTGGCTTGGCTAAATATATGCTTTTAAAAAAATGGAGGAGCGTCGTGCGTGAGAAGGTGATCCGAGCTAAGGATCGCGATTCGCGACCTACAGCAATGAGGATGACGATACAGAGAGAATTTTATTTAGGGAGAGGGCAGACTGTCATCCTTTAGAGAGGCACAAACTGGCTACTTTTAGTGGTGGGATCGGTGTTTTTATGGTCTTGAGTCGCTGCTGTTCGGAAGCCCGGTTTCGCTTCCGAACGCTTCTAGTCGCGTGGGTACATAACAAACGCCAGTCACAGCGATTGAGTTGCATTTTTTAGCATCAGCGTTTCGCGATTTTTAAACACTGACCTTCGTTACTTTTGTACCGTATTGAACGCTTTTGAGTCGCGAAAACGCGATGCAGACGCAAAAGCGTTGATCGTTTCCGCTAAGGGAGCGGGCAGACTGGCTGCTTTGGGAAACTGGCTGAAAAACACAATTCAATCGCTACTACGACTGGCGTTTGTTGTATGCCCACGTTAGCGTTAACGCGGAATCGAACTTCTGAACAGCAATTCAAAATCGCAATAAAAATTCTTTTCAAAAAACCGACTTCTAACGCCACTACAAAGTATAAAAATAATTTTAGTTTGTCCACGTTTGTTGAAGTCTGGCGGGCCTATATACAAACTATGAAACCGATGCGCGACGCTACAGAATATGATAGACTCGTTTGTAGAAGTCGAGCGAGCATCGCGAGTCGGTTTCATAGTTTGTATTTTAGGCCCGCCCGACTTCAACAAACGTGGACAAACTAAAATTATTTTTATACTTTGTAGTGGCGTTTTTTTATTTTAAGCTTTTAAGTGTAGTATCCTATGATTGAGGAGCTAGGACCTGGAGCTCCATGATGTAGTCCATACTTGTTACCTACAATATCAATTCGTAATCGAAATTTCCTAAATCGCCATAGTTTTATCCTGCAGCATCAGGCTTGAGGAGTTGAAGGTTAAAATTTTTATGGGACCATTTCGCAAACATCCTCTGTCGATTAAAAAAAAAACACGCGAATCGGTCCAGTAGTCCCGGAGAAATCGGTGGACATACATAGAAAAAAAAAAAAAGATACCGGCCGAATTGAGAACCTCCTCCTTTTTGGAAGTCGGTTAAAAATGGCTATCGCTGCCGCTAAAAGTATCCAGTCTGCCCTCTCCCTTAATCGTGAAAGCCTATTTAAATAATTAAAATGCCTGAAAATTACTAGTTTTATCAACAAAGTCGAAAATTACCAGCTGCACCTATAATGATGTGAATACAAATTGTATATGGAACATAACCACCGAATTTCGCGTAACATATCGATACCGATTGGTAGGTATTACAATGAATTACCGGACAGCAATTATCGGCAATGTATACATTGTACAAACATGTCCGTTAATTTACAGAGAACTATTATACTGTTTGTGCGTTCAATACAAACTGTTTGATTAGTGGCGAAATGATTCACCCACGCCGGAATGATGGTTATACACTATAGCCATCGAACTATAAAGCTTAGAACAGAAGTTTCTAACAAAGTTCCGCTCCAAACGTAGGCTCAAAGCAATCAATGAATGTGTAAGCGCCACGTAATTATTTTCTGGTATGGGCAGTGACAATATTTTTTGACACCCCTTCCCCAAACTCATCCCCCCCCCTCCCCCAACCCCAACCTCATATAAAAGCAATTCATGTATTTACACAACCCGATAATAAAGTAGCTTACATAGTATAATAGTCGCTCACTCATTATTTTTTCGTTCAATTTATAATATTTCTTTATTGTTATTCAATTATTGAGTAATGGATATATTTTGTTTAATTGTTAAATGAAGGAATTCCTTATTTTGTGTGATCAATGTCCTATATCAACTTATGGTGTAGGTATTTTCTCTCTAAACTATTTATTATAATAAACACGTCGGTTAAAATTACAGTGAATGGGGCCCTAATTTGCCCATGCCAAGCATCCAACCGTGATTTAGATAGTGCGACCCTACGAATAACCCCGCGACCCTTACTGAGAGGCTGTGAATAATGACGCCCTGGCAATGAGGAAATGAACGAACTAAGTAGGTATATTGTATATTGTATGAAATTAACAACTATTCCACAGTACCTAGTAGGTATATGTACCTATATCATATCTTCTTCCTTCTTTATCAACCGATAGACGTACACTGCTGGACAAAGGTCTCTTGCATGGACTTCCATAGGCCTCGGTCTTGCGCCGCCTGGATCCAGCGGCTCCCTGCGACTCGTTTGATGTCGTCGGTCCACCTGGTGGGGGGGTCTGCCAACACTGCGCTTCCCGGTGCGGGGTTGCCACTCCAACACCTTGGGATCCCAACGACCATCAGCTCTTCGAACTATGTGCCCCGCCCATTTCCACTTCAGTTTCGCGACTCGCTGAGCAATGTTGGTGACTTTGGTTCTCCTACGGATCTCCTCATTTCTGATTGGATCCCGCAGGGACACTCCGAGCATAGCTCTCTCCATCGCCCGCTGAGCTGTCCTGAGCCTACTTATGAGGCCCTTACATATATAGTAGGATAATATTATAACTGCCTCGTTAGTCTAGTGGTTAGCATGCTCGAGTTCGGATGACCGAGGTCCCGGGTTCGGTTCCCGGGTCGGACCAAAAAGTTTATTGAGATTTTCTGTCAAGAAATTCGCAGTACTATCCCGGAGTTGGAAGGTGGCGTCACCCCCGTGCCTCGGAAAGAATGTAAAGCCTCGAGTCCTGCACCTGATCTCTCTCCGGTCGTGTCGGATTTCCGTTACATAGGACTATGAGAGTGAGAGAATAGAGAGTGCACCTGTATTACTGCACGCACTTGTGCTCTATATTATCTCACGCGCAAAAAAAAGAATTTATTATATATTAATAATAATATACCTATACCTAAATTGCCTATAGGGATTCAAACTAAGGAAAGCAACCATGTTTCCGGGACGGGCGAGAGTAGCAAATGAACGGTTCAATGAAAGCCCTCCTCTATTGAGTTTGTTCGCGAGGAAATTCAATTTAACCCGACACTATGATGTGAACAACATGTTATTTTTAACTCCAATAGGTAACATATTAATAGAGGTAATAATAAAACACGATTTCAAAGCGTAGAAAAGATAAACAAAATAAAAAATAAAAACAGAAATATTCGTTTTTACCACAAACAATTAAAATTTTCTGTAGTACTGGCAGTAGGATCACCAGTAATACCACGGGTAAGTACCCATTTAAGGACAATTTTAACCGGTAGCTGATGTCCAAAGATTTTTTGACAATTAATTGTCTGTAATATTGTTGTTAAGTGAAAGGTTGTTAATTGACGAATGATATTCACGTGAAAGGATGTCATCAGAAAATGGGTACTCATGTATTCACAAGCTAATATTTTGTAGT
Source organism: Oeneis ivallda (assembly GCA_029955525.1). Classification (NCBI taxonomy): domain Eukaryota; kingdom Metazoa; phylum Arthropoda; class Insecta; order Lepidoptera; family Nymphalidae; genus Oeneis; species Oeneis ivallda. The sequence continues at coordinate 23,895,160 of JARPMR010000006.1, forward strand.
CTCAAAATATTAGCTTATGAATATTTGAAAATAATTGAAAGTTGAAACCCAATTCCAAAAATGTAATTGGGACATTTACAAAAAAAAACAAACATGTAATATCGGAATGCGACATCGGAAAGTGTGGCATCACCTTACAGTGATAGATCTTAGATGTGAATAAAACCCGCCTATTTATAGCTATTAAAGATAATGCACAGATCCTAAAATAAAGTTCAACAGAAATTGGAGTAATTTTGCTATTCCACTCACCACCATCTAAACTTTAATGTGGGTACTAAAACACCTACGTTCAATTTAAAATCGCTTATTACATATTATTTGAATCTCAAATTCATCGCCTCATCACACTAGATAGTGATATGATCAATCGATACCATTCCTCCATGCACCGAATCGACGTTGAGAAATGGTTATGGCTCGACCATTATGCCATATGCGTCTAATGGGTCTGGCATCTAGGAGGGCAAAAACTTGAAGGTTCAAATAGCGGAAACGGCGCGGTTCGATTAGAATAGAATAGAATAGAATAGAAATATTTTTTATTCAAATAAACTTTTACAAGTGCTTTTGAATAGTCGATGAATCTACCACTGGTTCGGAATGCCTTTCCTGCCGAGAAGAACCAGCAAGAAACTCGGCGGTTGCTCTTTTCAAAACAAATTTACATTACAGTAAATACTATGCTATATATGCAGTGTTTCCACAATGAGGGAAGTTCAAAAAATGCATACCGACTAACTTCTATCTTAAGATGGGCAGACATAAAGTAGCCCCATTCCCGCCGGTGGAACCCGTTCACGAGCATGACGCATGACCCAGCCATTGTTTCGCTCAACCATATTTGAGGGAAACAACCCGCATCACACTACACCACCACAGAAATGTTTAAAGAGTGCGTGACATACTTATGCTACCCATGTTAAGGCATCGAATTGAAAACTAATATTCAAATGCTCATTTTGAAGACATTAAGATTCGTGTGGCTAGATTTGCATGTAACCTTTCAATCCTTACTAGTCTTACTAATATTATAAATAAACTAGCTTTTGCCCGCGGCTTCGCTCACGTTAAGTTCGATTTTTTCAAACCCCTATTTTAGGGGTTGAATTTTCATAAATCCTTTCTCGGAAGCCTACTTCATAATAGCTATCTGTATCCCAAATAGCCTGATCCGTCCAGGCCAGCAGTGGTTTGAGCTGTGCATTGATAGATTAGGTAGTCAGTCAGTCAGTCACCTTTTCCTTTTATATTTTTACTATTTAGACTAGCTTTGGCCCGTGCAATAATGCATTCGTCCGCGTGGAGTTAGATTTTAAAAATCCTGCGGGAACAATATGTTCCTCCGGAATAAAAGAAAAGATATCCTGTAGGCCTACGAGTATGTCACTCTCCAAGACCCAAGGTCTCAACTGTACCCGTGCTAAAAATCATGTCGACCCATTACGCTGTGTGAGTGACAAACAAACACACTTTCGTATTTATAAAGTTAGTGAGGATTTGCAAGGCTGTTTGTTTTTGTCCTTCAATGGTGGTCTTCAGAGCGTCGGATTAATTTGATATTTTGCATAGATATTATAGTTCGTCAACAGTCAACTACTTATACTAACTACTATATGAGATAGAAACTACGTCCAGCTCGTCAGCTGGAGAGTGACGTACTTAGTTTTTATCCCGGAAAAATATTATTAGTTCGTCTACTAAACCAGTTAACTACCTATACTAACTAGGTACTATATGAGATAAAAACTACGTCCAGCTCGTCAGCTGGAGAGTGACGTAGTTTTTATCCTGGAAAAACAATGAGTTCCCACGTGAATTTTAAAATCCTAACTCCACGCGAATGTAGTCGTCATTGCAAGCAAAAGTTGTTTTTTTTTTTTCATTTTTTACGTAGTTACAACACCTCTTCTTCTTCGTAATATTATTCTTGGCAGAGTGGTCGTGGTCATCGCGAAGTGACGTCTTTAGCGGCAGATGTGATTCGCCTCACGTGCATTCGCCACTTCTCCCTGCTGGCTGACAGCCTGGTACACTCATAAGGTCCGCCTTAAGCAGACTTTTAATTTGGTCGGTCCTTCGCATGGGTGACGTTTCTCGCTCTCTGGTGTCCTCCATTTTACCCTGCACAAGAAGGTGCTAGATGGACGTCGAGAAACGTGTCCGAATAACTTTAACATGCAATTCTGTACTAACTCCGAAAGGCATTGTTTTATTCCGAGTTCTTGGAAAATAGAGAATGTTATAATACCTAGGCACATTATAAGTAGGTCGTTGCCATTGCATAGAGTATATATACATACCTATACGTGAAAGTGCTCGAATATGTCTTGATAATATACAACTATGACCTGGGGCTACTGAAGAGTGCACTCATAAGCATTGACTTTGACTTTGTTCCGGAAATATCTAAAGGCAGCCTTTCAATGGAACATAGAACCATCGTATCGGGAAGTAATTGGATAATTGGGTTAAATTCACCAGCATCGCCTTTGTGGGCAAAGCTATGGCCGAGGAGTGAACTCGCTCGCTGTAATCTTTCATTTCAGCTTTACAGCCAATATTTCAGCTCTTTGTATTCACTTAGGTTAGTACGACTTGTCACAACTCGATATCATTGATCGGTTTCGAGTTTGAAAATACTAAAACCAATTTAATAAAATATAATAATAAATTAAATAAAAATGTCTATATTTAGGCTTGAGTTTGTCCATAAACCTATAGTCAGCGAACCAAGAAGAAATGACGATACAAGAATCAATCGATAGTACTGAATAGTGAATATATACGACTGTATTCAAAATTGGTATCAGTACCTAATACCCTAATAGGTAGGTATAATCTTATCCTATAGTTATCCTAAATTTTTAAATGTTTCAAGGTTACCATTACGGAAGTGAAGTATTGGTAATAATTATTTACGGAAATATAAAAAACCGGCCAAGTGCGAGTCGGACTCGCGCACCAAGGGTTCCGTACTCCAAAAGTAAAAGTAAAACGATAATATTATATTATTTTGCTTATTTATCGTTAACTTTGTTTGTAGAGGTTTATTGTTAATATAAAAAAAACTATGCTAGTTAGAGCGTTGGTTTTATTATTCCTGTAAAATATACATAAACCTCTATTGACCATAATTATTTCAGATTTTTCGATTGGTAAACTTCGGAGATAAGGGGGGGGGAACGGTATTTTTTTCGTCATTTTGGCCGATTACTCAAAAACTATTATACATAGAAATAAATAAAAAACTGTTTTAGAATGCATAAGTAAAGGCCTTTCATATGATACCCCACTTGGTATAGTTATCTTACTTTGAAATTTCAAACCCCCGATTTTCCCCCTTTTTTAATCAAACTAAAATAATTTTCGCGTTGCTTTTATTTTTCCTGTAAAATATACATAAACCTCTATTGACCATAATTATTTCAGATTTTTGGATTGGTAAACTTCGGAGATAAGGGGGGGGGGGGACGGTATTTTTTTCGACATTTTGGCCGATTACTCAAAAAAACTATTATATATAGAAATAAATTAAAAACTGTTTTAGAATGCACAAGTAAAGGCCTTTTATATGATACCCCACTCGGTATAGTTATCTTACTTTGGAATTTCAAACCCCCGATTTTACCCCTTTTTTAATCAAACTAAAATAATTTTCGCGTTGCTTTTATTTTTCCTGTAAAATATACATAAATCTCTATTGACCATAATTATTTCAGATTTTTCGATTGGTAAACTTCGGATATAAGGGGGGGGAGAACGGTATTTTTTTCGACATTTTGGCCGATTACTCAAAAACTATTATATATAGAAATAAATAAAAAACTGTTTTAGAATGCACAAGTAAAGGCCTTTCATATGATACCCCACTCGGTATAGTTATTTTACTTTGAAATTTCAAACCCCCGATTTTCCCCCTTTTTTTAATAAAACTAAAAATAATTTTCGATTTTTCTTTATTCCAATGATGTTGGGCCACTATTATACACAACTATGCCAAATTTCATGTCGATAGCTTTAATAGTTACTGAAATAATCGACTGTGACAGACGGACGGACGGACGGAGAAAGTCTCACCATAAGGGTTCCATTTTTACCATTTTGGTACGGAACCCTAAAAAGAGGATTCTAAATGTCTGATCTGAGAAGAACACTCAAAACTAGGGTCAAGTTTAATCTGAATACTTGAAATCTCTCAATGTAATCGAGATGTTTAAACTCGTACTTAACTTGCAGTTACTTACGTAACTTAAGTTAATTTATTCGCAGCGAAATTTTTAATACTGATAATATTATGCATATTATATCACGCTTAACTTAACCAACTTGTCTACTCCTACTTCTAAATTCTTTCGAGAAAACAAGGTTCTTTAAAAACGCACGTGTCCTACAAACTCCTTATCCAAGATGCGGTGAAGCGACAAATAGCTCTCATGATGTCACCCTCAGGCTTCACATAACTAGGTACATTTAACCACTAACCGTACGGTGGCAATTTTCCCATCCTTTCATGGTGTGGGCTAGAAATGGTCAATTTTCCGGGTCATGTCTTTCATATGTTGTAAAAAATATGCTTGCCCATAAATCGATTTCTAATAAACTTGGCCGTACACCAACGCGATGGGCCGTAAACACAAACTTATCTGGTCCAGTGACAGCATCCCTATTATCCCGCGGGTAATCCTTGTTTTTCCGGGATAAAAGTAGCTTATCACTCAACTGTACTCATGCAAAAAATTACGTCGATGCGTTGCTCTGTTGTCCAAATTAACGCGGGATTTCTTATACCTAACTCCACGCGGACGAAGTCGGGGCCAAAAGCTAGTAATCTTATACTACACCCATTTGCTTTAGGCCGCGGTTTTGTTCACGTTAAGTTCAATTTTTCAAACCCCTATTTTACCCTCTTAGAAGTAGAAGCTCTAAAAATTCTTTCTTAGCGGATGTCTTTTACGTCATAATAGCTATCTGTATGCTAAACGGATCCGAGACAGGTCGCTAACTAAGGGCCTCATAAGTAGGCTCAGGATCGCTCAGCGGGCGATGGAGAGAGCTATGCTCGGAGTGTCCCTGCGGGATCGAATCAGAAATGAGGAGATCCGTAGGAGAACCAAAGTCACTGACATAGCTCAGCGTGTCGCGAAACTGAAGTGGAAATGGGCGGGGCACATAGTTCGAAGAGCTGATGGTCGTTGGGGTCCTAAGGTGCTGGAGTGGCGACCCCACACCGGGAAGCGCAGTGTTGGCAGACCCCCCACCAGGTGGACCGACGACATCAAACGAGTCGCAGGGAGCCGCTGGATTCAGGCGGTGCAAGACCGAGGCCTGTGGAAGTCCATGCAAGAGACCTTTGTCCAGCAGTGGACGTCTATCGGTTGATAAAGAAGAAGATGCTAAACAGCCCGATCCGTCCAGTGGCAGTGGTTTGAGCTGTGCGTTTATAGATAAGTCGGTCAGTCAGTCAGTCATCTTTTATACATTTAAATCTAAAGCTGCGTGGAAAATAATAAATATTGCCTCATTTAACATTATTTCCGCAGCAACCTCGATGCATTAAAGCAGCCACAGGCCAAGTATAAAGACGTCCGCACTCCGCGTGGTATGAATAATGAGCCTGTACCCGGTTAGCTTTCCGATCATGAAGCTGAAGGTACATAAACAAATTGCTTAATGGAGCATATTGGTGGATGTATTATTATAAGGTGGTTTTTTATTCAGACACAAGATGATGCTCGAATTCTTTGATTTTCCGGGATAAAAAGTAGCCTATATCACCCTCCAGGTGAAAATATACCCATGCAAAAATCACGTCCATCCGTTGCTCTGTTGCGGCGTGATTGAAGGACAAACCAACAAACGAACTCATTTTCGCATTTATAATATTAGTAAGGATAGAAGGCAGAAGCAGTGATAACCTAGTGGTTAGGACTGTGGTCTCCTATTCGGGGGGTCGCAGGTTCGTCCCGGGTACCTCTGACTTTTCGGAGTCAAGTGTGTTTAAGCAATATCACTTGCTTCAACGGTGAAGGAAAACATCGTGAGGAAACCTGCACACCTGAGTTCTTCATAATGTTCCCAAAGGTGTGTAAAGTCCACCAATTCGCATTGGGCCAGCCTGATGATGATAGAATAGTTGTTAGATAATAAAACTTGTAGGGCCTGTTAAGTATACATAATTGTATACCTAATGAACCTCTAACTTTTATGCGAGTAAATCCCTGCGATGGGACGCAATAATTAGTAAACGTTAAAACGCGCCACGAGCTCATTTATCTTACCGTCGGATTAATATGTGGCAGTAAACCTCACGTTTCACACGCTTGTCACCTCGGGGTTAGTGAAAGTATTTAATTTTATATTACTGTGACCTCAACTCATCATAGGGCTGCCAAGTAAGTGAGCTATTAAAAACATTTTACCGTACACCTATTTTTCAGCTGTGGAAGTCTACCTGCCTCACTTAGATTAATATTTTTGTATCAGTAAAACCTACTTCTACTACTGTAGGTAATTTCTCAGTAGCAACCTGCAGTTAGGAAGTTGACGGTGTCCACATAATGGTGTACTATAATATCTCCTGCATAGGTCTTTACAGAGATTCCCCGTCGGGACCATAACTGGTCAGAAGGATATTAGTAAACCTATTGGGCCTGCTTATATTAAAAATATAGATACAATCTAATATCCAGAGCATGTCTATAAAATTTCTTCGACTATGATTGTTTAGTATTCCAGTAAGAGTCAAACTTCATTTGTATTGACTGCTCTCAGGGGAGTCTTCTCTTAAAATGATTTTACGGAAAACTGGAGCTTTAATTCAGGTTCGTCTCATCAATCAACGCGCAAATCCTCAAAGTTGCTCCATTGTGGTCGAACCGCGAGATTACACGCTTTATTATTGTTGGCAGTCCCTTCAACCCCCTCTAATCTTAAGGTCTGGTACAAATATAGCGGGAAAATGCACGCGGAAATTTTCATCGGTAGTTTTTCCGTACAGATATGGCGCTTTGTGTACATTTATTTCAGCCTTTTTTCAGTACGTATATAGACGAAGTTAATCCCTAAATCCCTGTTACCACTTTCTTACGAATCATACCGACTTTAGTGTCGATTAATGAACCAAACTTTAAGACTCCATTGATGTAGAGTGCTTCTTATAGTCTATGCCCTATGGTAAGGGTTTAAACCATATTTAACCCCTGGTAAGGGTCTTTGCAAATACTTACTCAATAAACCCAAATAAAATACGTAAGGAAACTAGGTATTTACGGAAAAGGTTTTTACTTTTTATGGCATTTATATGGATGGTAAACAGGCAACAGCCTCGCTGGGGATCAGCAAACTTGAAGCATAGAGCCGATGGTGGTCGTATGATCGCTTGTAAGATTCAAAACACATCAGCACTACGCACCGTATGTCCCAATTTCAACCGGACACCACTTCTCAGCTCAGTTCTCACCGCCCAAATGTGCCGTTACTAAACAAAAAGCAGTCATCTGCATCAGCTCTAAACCTTAAAACTGTTCCAGTATAGAATCGCAAGATTAGGCGTGCCTCATTATTGGCAGACTTTTGTTCACCCTCAAGTAATCTACAGATGGGTTAATATGCACAAAGTTCACTGTATGTAGATAATTGAAGAGCGAATGTTAGCAGAAGTTTCTTATCGTCTGCTGATTGCTACCCCAAGTAAGCAAAATATTATTATAATCTGGGATAGTAGATATTATCTACTTCTACTGTATATTTATGTATACAGGGTGGGCCAGACCAGGTGGATATAAATTTTTTTTTAGATTGTTCTCTTAGGGGCCTACCAGGACCCGGAAGGAAAAAAATCGGTTCCCATCCGATTACGAGAAAAAATTTTTTATTTAAAATTTTGGAAAATCATTGCTTTGACGAACTTTTAATTTTTTTTAATTTTTCCAGTAACAATTTCCGCAATTTTTTTATGGAATATCTTTACCTAATAACTGTACTCTCTTAGAAAAAAATTCCAGTCTGGTTAGCTGGTTTTAAGAGCATTAAATTTTAAATTATTTCAAAAAAATTAAGTTCATCCAAAATCTACAGAAAACTTTAAAATTCCATTAAAAATAAAAATCACTAGTGCTATGCACTGGTGATTTTTTAAAAACTGTAGCAACTTATGTTCTTTTGATTGCCAAAAGAAAAATTGTATGTCAATGTGCTGGATAAAAAGTTATGATTTTTCAAAAGTCTTCGTTCCTCATTCGTGTAAATAACGACCTTATTGAAAAACATGTTAATTGTTTGGGGAGACTGCAGTATGTCATTTAATTTTAACTGCCTCGTTGGTCTCGTGTTTGACTGCGGCCGACGAGGTCCCGGGTTCGAGTCCCGGGTCGGACCATAACAAGTATTGGGGTTTTCCGTAAGAAATTCTCAGTACTAACCCGAAGTTAGGAAGTTGGCGTTGTTTCACCCCCGCACCTTGGAGAGCACGTAAAGCCGTTGGTCCTGCGCCTAATCTCTCTTCGCCTGCGCCTAATCTCTCTCCGGTCGTGTCAAATTTTCCGTCCTATCGGGCTATGAGAGTAAAGAAACAGAGAGTGCACCTGTGTTCGCGCACACACTTGTGCACTTTAATATCTCCCGCACAGATGGTTAATCTCTATGGAGATAGGTCACCGTGGTCGAAATTTGGTCGGGAGGACATTAATACTTTAATGATGACTGACGGTATCTACATCTTTAAGAGAAAGAAAAATAAAACAATGTTTTATTTTTCCGAATTTCGGTCACGGCGGTGTTCTATCTTCAGAGAGATTAACCAGATATTAAAGTGCACAAGTGTGTGCACCAACACAGGTGCACTCTCTGTTTCTTTACTCTCATAGCCCGATAGGACGGAAAATTTGACACGACCGGAGAGAGATTAGGCGCAGGCGGAGAGAGATTAGGCGCAGGACCAACGGCTTTACGTGCTCTCCAAGGTACGGGGGTGAAACAACGCCAACTTCCTAACTCCGGGCTAGTACTGAGAATTTCTTACGGAAAACCCCAATACTTGATATGGTCCGACCCGGGACTCGAACCCGGGACCTCGTCGGCCGCAGTCAAACACGAGACCAACGAGGCAGTTAAAATTAAAGGACATACTGCAGTCTCCACAAACAATTAACATGTTTTTCAATAAGGTCGTTATTTACACGAATGAGGAACGAAGACTTTTGAAAAATCATAACTTTTTATCCGGCACATTGACATACAATTTTTCTTTTGGGAATCAAAAGAACATAAGTTGCTACAGTTTTTAAAAAATCACCAGTGCTATGCACTGGTGATTTTTATTTTTAATAGAATTTTAAAATTTTCTGTAGATTTTAGATGAACTTAATTTTCTTGAAATAATTTAAAATTTAATGCTCTTAAAACCAGCTAATCAGACTGGATTTTTTTTGTAAGAGAGTACAGTTATTAGGTAAAGATATTCCATAAAAAAATTGCGGAAATTGTCACTGGAAAAATTCAAAAAAAATTAAAAGTTCGTCAAAGCAATGATTTTCCAAAATTTTAAATAAAAAATTTTTTCTCGTAATCGGGTGGGAACCGAATTTTTTCCTTCCGGGTCCTGGTAGGCCCCTAAGTGAACAATCTAAAAAAAAATTTATATCCACCTAGTCTGGCCCACCCTATATATATTTTATATACTTCTACTATCCGCAAAATTTCTAGTGTCTCACTGCCAGCATTTCTTTCCTCTGCTTATAGTACACACACTCTCTTTGAAAAAATTATATCCCAGTCTTTGGGATCAATTGAGGTGTCGTACTTGGCAGAGGCAAGAAATGGATGATCAGCGGCCCAAATCAATTGCCGGTTTCTCTTCCTTCCCAGAGACAGTGGGATGACATTATTTGTAAAAAAACATTTGACGCAATGTTAATGCAAGCAAATTCTAAAGACCGTGCTCGTCTTCTCGCTGTCTCTACGAAAGAATCCGGACACTGGCTCCATGCTCTCCCTTCTGCTAATCTGGGCACTCTTTTAAACCACGCCACTCTTGCAGTGGTAGTTGGTCTTAGGCTCGGCGCCAAAATAACCCAGCCTCACCGTTGCCACTGCGGTGACCACGTCGACGCTTACGGTCATCACGGGCTCTCCTGTTCGAAGAGCGCTGGTCGTTTCTCCCGCCACAATGCCCTCAACGACATCATCCGCAGGTCTCTTGCTACTGCTCACGTGCCAGCTGTATTAGAACCTATTGGTTTGGCACGTAGTGATGGCAAGAGACCTGATGGTATGACGCTTGTTCCTTGGAGGACAGGGAGGTCGCTTGTGTGGGATGCCACCTGTGTAGATACTCTAGCTGCTTCCCACATCCATGCGACCTCCTCTGTGGCGGGTGCAGCGGCTACTAGCGCCGAACGGGCTAAGAAGCGCAAATATGAAAACCTTGACAGTGGTTTCATATTTGTGCCTTTTGGTGTAGAGATCCTGGGGCCGTGGGGCCCGGAGGCTCGAGCACTTTTTGTAGAGCTATCTATAAAGATGATCGAGTCTACCGGGGATCCAAGAGCTGGCAGCTACCTTGGCCAAAGGATTAGCTTGGCCATCCAAAGAGGTAATGCTGCCAGCATCTTAGATACTATGGCACACTGCAGTGACTTCGATGGGGTTTTAGATTTTATTTAATTTTTATTTTAGTTTTAATTTTGTTAGTTGTATATAATTTAGGCATATTTTAATTTTATTGATATGGTATTATAGAAATTTAGACGTAATTCAATGTTAATCCTTATTAAAAAATTAAATATTATAACTTCTACTGTATAATCTATAGCTTCTACCATTCAATAAATGCATATAGTTGCATAAATTGCACTAAATTGAATTTAATAATCACTTTTCCAAGCATATGAGTATTTGAGCGTGTAAGCAATTAAAATCAATCGACTATTTATTTCCATTTTTACCAAGCGGACTGTTAATCTGAGTAGGTTATGTTTTAATAAACAAAATCCTGGTAAAACAAAAAGTATTGCCCGCTGAACTGTGATTAATGTCTGTTGAACCATGGTTGAACCCATGTAGGTAATAGACTGCGTTTATGGTCAAACCACCATTAATCCTTATATATCTCTGACATGGGATGGTATGGTAATCATAGATCTTATGGGTTTGACGGCTCAAAAACACGGCGCAAAACCTAATCGCATTTACTCATAGATATAATTTTTCCTGAAATAGGGAACTTTTATTGCTTGAGTGTTTGTGGATTTGACAGATGAAAAAGGGATGGAAAAGTCTCCGTCCTTTTCCCGTACCTACATACTGAATGACAGAACGCAAAGTCAAATCCACATCATACGCTTATAATAAATTCAGTAGGTCTAACAAAGACATTATCAGAACTTAGGGCCTGGCTATTGTCCAAGGGGGTATGGTGAAACAGAGGATATTTTAAAAATATTAAAATAATTTTTGCGCGCACAAACAAGACATAAATAAACTAAATAAACAGTACATACAACATAGTACATGCACGCACGCACACACACAGACGCACACACACACGCACACACACACGCACACACACACGCACACACACACGCACACACACACACACAAAGTATTCAATAAAGTAACGTTAACGTAGTAAACTTGAAAGGTTACACAAGATCCTCTGGACTCGTCGAGGCTTTAGTGGTGTGTATCTGCAAAGCCCCGCCAAGAGTATTTTACGGTGGAACATTCGTAAATAGTCACGTCACATACATTACAAACAAAGACTGCTAAAATAATAACTCTTTCTATTGGCTTTGCCGTAATTGGGTAAAAATTGGATAAATGTTCAAAGGTAAAATATTCTCTGGTAGGAGCGCAATTTTGACGTAATCACGTCTGTCAGCATGTTTTAAACGCTTGAGCCTTTGTTGCTCAAAGCTACCTACCCTCAGCCTCACAACATTGTCCGCATCCTGTGGGACAGGCTGACAGACGTCTGAGCGTTTTATGAGGACCGCGTCCGGCCCGCCGGGACGGCTTCCTGCGCTGCTCTCTTTTCCTTTATTTTCTGTTGTAATAAATCGTCGAGATTAATTTCTTCGTCGACTCGTTTTTCTTTAGTCAGTATATCAGGATTTTTTTACAGACTATGGACTATCTAAAATGAAATTATATTAATGTCTAGTCCTCTTTGGTGTAATCGCTAGCTTGCTCGTCTGTGGATCATGAGGTGGGGAGTGTTCTGAAGGGCTATTTGACCTCATCCCACCCTCTCTTCTACACCCGCACCGCACGCCACCGAATGCATTTTAACCCTGACCACCTGGGTATCTGGAGCACTTCGACCGTCCGTTGTGCCAGATCTTTTTCCACGTACTACCAAACTGTAGAATCAACTCCCTTTGAAGGTGTTCTCACATCATCTCATCATCATCATCATCATTACCAATCAATCAACGGCTCACTACTGAGCGCAGGTCTCCTCTCAGAGAAAGGTTATAGGCCACAGGGGTTGGGAATAGGCCATAGTCCACCACGCTGGCCTAATGCAAATTGGCGGACTTCACACACTTTCTAGAATATTATGAAGAACTCTCAGGTGTGCAGGTTTCCTCGCGATGTTTTCCTTCACCGTTGAAGTAAGTGATATTTAATTGCTTAAACGCACTTGACTCCGAAAAGTCAGAGGTGCGTACCCGGGATCGAACCTGCGACCCCCCGAATAGGAGACCACAGTCCTAACCACTAGGTTATCACTGCTTGCACTGCACATCATCTCATCTCATGGTAACTAAGCGATGTTAATGCTGTTCCTGGTTTTTCTCCATTCATGACGGATACCTCTGCCATCGCACTATGAGAATGAGAGAATAGTCAATGCACTACTACACTAGTGCACTTTAATATCTCCTACGTAGCTGGCTACTCTCTGATGAGATTGGCTGCCGTGAGTGAAATAGGTACATTACCTACCTACTTAGGTAGGTAATGTACCTACTAATATACCAACAATTTCTAAAATTCTTTGGCATTTTACGTTCATTCTCTTTTAATATTAATTTTTAACTAAGTAGCATTTTAAAGTTCATAAAAGTAAAATGGTTGAAAAACGATTTGCCATATAATAATAGATATCTCTCGTATTGTGCATAAAATTTTTCCAACAATTCTCATTCCATTTCTAAAATGCCCTTCAAAAAGCAATTATGGATAATGTTTGAAGTTTTATTGCGAATGTCGCACTTCTGAAATTACTTGAATTGTAGTATTTACGAGTAGGTATACAATAAGAGAGAAAACTTTTATATGAATTTACATTACCGCTCTCAATAAAGTGGTTTCATGGGAAAAAGGAGATGGCCAAAAAAGTACATTCCACGTACACATACATAGTGCATAGTATTAAATATTAAAAGTAGAAAGACGAATTATTAGTAGTTTTTAACCTCTCTGAACTTGTCAGTTTTTATTTCAAAATAAAAAGCAATACAAGATGAATTCGTCAACTTCCGCCATAACTAACACAGAGAAATCTGTAGAAAATAATGGACGTTCCTTACCATGCGTATTACTTATGTAGACACGTTATTTGGATGACAAATACTTTTACTAGGAACATTTTATTCATATCCAATGATACTTTTTGCATAAATGAAAAAAACAACAATATTGTATTAAAAATAACAATGTTCTATGTAAAAATAAGTATTATTTAATTCCATTCCCACATTCTGCAACTTAATACATAAAATGGAACGCATTCACGTGTTTGACAATGTGTCATAGTCTATGTCAAACGTCAATTAATGATAGTTGATTGTATTGCCGTGTCTTCGTTGCGCTTGCGCTCTTTGTACCTACTACCTACTGTGTTTGTGTTTTTACGATTATTTTCTATTTTGACCCCTGCTTATCTCTACGAACTGCTACCTTCTACCACTCGATTACCTTGCTATTAACACTGGACTCTGATTTGCATTGCGTTTTGGATTTGTTTTGTGATCATAATGAGGTGCATCAACTGCGGAGTAGCCATGCAAAGGTTGTAAAGGCATCTCATATCCTCGCCTTCTGCACACTATCAAACAAGACTTTCGCGTTGGATAAACATTGCTCAAACACAGATAAGAAGTTGGAGTAGAAAAAACTTATTCTGATTTATTTTTATATATGGTATGCAACATTAACAGCATGCATCATATTTTCTGATGAGAAGGTGGCCTTTAACTTGTTTAAATACCTACTATTACTAAAACCATATCAGTTTACCGTAATAATTCGCAACTGTTCGCTATTTTAAAGCGCCTTAAGTTTTTTAATCAAAATCTATACTCTTACATGTTTACGTCTAGTCTGTTGTAATGACAAGTTCTGTGAGTTTTTTATTTATAGCAATTTAATGTGCCTATAATCACGAATTTATAACACCAAAAGTCATTGGTGTACACTAAGTTCAAACGCCCATAGAGAAATTGGCCATGTCCTTTAAAATCAAACACCTGCTTGGTGTTTTTAAATTAAAAATAACAAAAATAAAATATTTTTTGAATAAGTACTTAATTACATATGACACCAAAAAAATAAAGTAGTATTTACTTAACTTAAATCGAAATTAAAACAAAGCCTTAATTATTGACATTTAATTATTAATTAATTAATAATAATCATTCAATTAATTAGTTTACTTATAATATAAAATTAAAAATTTTAAAAACCCCCGACACAAAATAATCTCTTAAAACTAACAAATAATATTTTATACCTATATATAATTATTATCGACACATATATTATGTAAGTTCAAATATTTTTATTTTCCAAATGTCGTCGTCGCGTCGCGGGACCGCTAAAGTTTATAAAGTATTTTTCCAACAGCTAATTAATTATTACGAATTACATTTATATTATACTAGCTGATGCCCGCGACTTCGTCCGCATGGATTTAGTTTTTAAAAACCCCGCGGGAACTCTTTCATTATCCGAGATAAAAAGTAGCTCTCCCGGTCTGAGGAACCACTACTACATCCATTACTATACCCATTATAGTGAGTTGACAGAAACGCGGTCGAACAGGATAAAAAGTATCCTATGTCCGTCTCCTGGTTCTAAGCTACCTCTCCACCAATTTTCAGCCAAATCGGTTCATCCGTTCTTGAGTTATAAATAGTGTAACTAACACCAGTTTCTTTTATATTACCTTACCATGTTCTTTCAATATCATTGAAGTAATACGGTATCTTTCGAATCGATAGGACATATGGAAGGTAGTCAGATCCCCTCATCAACTATTAAAGAGCTGATGATCTTCAAACGGCTGATCAGGTCATGGTTACCTTACCATATACTTTCAATATCATTGAAGTAACACGGTACCAAATTTCGAATCGATCGGACATAAGGAAGTTAGTCAGATCCCCTAATCAACTAGAAAAGAGCTGATAATCTTCAAACGGCTGAACAGATTTTCATGAAACATGGCTAAGAACACTCGGGTTAAAATTATCTATGACACAAAAAAACTAAACGAAAATCGGTTCATCCGTTTGGCGGCTACGCTACCACAGACAGATACACAGATACACAGATACACAGACAGACACGTTAAACTTATAACACCCCTCTTTTTTTCCGTCGGGGGTACTATATCTTATCGGGGTAACTATAACTTTACTGTCTAAACTTACTAAATAATCTAATATCTTTAAACGAGCAATTCTTGTATATATATATAATCTGGATCTCGGAAACGGCTCCAACGATTTTCATGAAATTTAGTATGCAGGGGGTTTCGGGGGCGATAAATCGATCTACACTAGCGGCACGCTATGATGGCCGGTTTGACACATTACAATAGTGATGTGGAATGTCAATTTATTCTCGAACAAAAAACAATTAAGTTTTGTTTTTGTACCTGATTAAATAGGTTTAATAAAACAAAAATGTATATGTTTATTTAATTTATTTGAACGAACTGAATATTTGAATGAAAATGAATATACATACTTTATATGCACACAAGAAACATATGAATACAAAAGATACCAAAAAAGGTGCCACAAAAGGCCATAATTAATCAGATTCGTCCATACTACTATTTTCACTGTCGTCACTGCTATCATCACCTACATTAATAATTATATGTTCGTTTTCTATAATATTATCTATTTTCACATCTCTTTCATAATCTTCCCTTATTAATTTAACAGTTCTATTCACAACCTTTTCCCAGTCTCCTTTAGTCACATGTTCACAAGCTTTTTCTTATAATTTTAGCATTTTTTTTGTGGTAAATGGGGGTTCTGTATTGTGTCTTGCAGCATATCCCTTAATTTGAGCCCACACCAACTCAATCGCATTATACTCACAATGGTAAGGCGGTAACCGTATAACTCTGTGCCCATGTTCTAATGCTATTTCGTCAATGACGTATCGGATCTTGGTTGGTTTGTTTTCTTTTAAAAGACGTACTAATTCCGCTTTTAACATATTCATGTTTGCATCTACGCCATTTTTACGAAGCCATGCGACGATATCAGCTTTCTTTTGGGATTGGGCAGGTGGCTTGTCAATTTGCATCGAGTGGTATGGGGCGTTGTCCATAATTATAATAGATGGTTCAGGGAGGCTACACAACATTGAGGTAAACCATTCAGTAAACTTTTCTCCATTCATGTCTTCATGATAGTCTCCAGTGGTTTTTGACGCAAAAGCCATGAGAGAACCTTCGACAAACCCGTTGATGGTTCCGGCGTGACAAATTATAAGTCGCGATCCTTTTCCTACAGGAACTTTGGAAGTAGATGCTGCTGTGTCATCGTTCCAAGAACGGCCTACAGTATGGTTAGCATTAAGCCATGTTTCATCCAAGAACACAACATTTTGCCAATTTTTGATTTCTTTCACTTGCCGTAAAAAGTATACCTTGCCATCGCTATATCAAATCTTTCCATCAATATTTTGCGTTTGTTACATTTTTTGTATCGAAATCCAATGGTCTTCAAAATCTTCGTTAAAGAACTTTCCCCACCGAAGAATAATCCAGCTTCCTTCAGTGAATGCACCAACTTTTTTCTTGTTGGATACTCCTTCTGTAAATAGTAGCCGTAAACATGTCTTCGGATAGCATCGGCATCAAAGCTATCGATGCCTACGACTGGTTTTGCTCGTTTTCTCTTTTTTGGTGTGTGAAGTTTATTTTCTTCTGTGCCAGTCTCGCCATATTTTTTTTTAGTTATCCGTCTAACAGTTCGTTGTCCAATATTAAGCGCATCAGCTACGCGTTCAACCACTGACGTTATAGGTAAAATTGGCCCTCCATTTTGAGCTTCACGATCGAAATAGTTACGAAGGCGTATTACGAACTCACGTGTCTGACTATTTAGAACAGTTCTCTGCGTACGTTCGGTCATATCGACGAAATCCACAACAAAGGGCTTGAACAGAGTCCAAATTAACGAGCAAGGGTCAACAGTAATGCAGTATCAATATTTGAAATCCAAAGCCAGGTCAAAACTATATCACAATCGCATTGCACTGACAGTTTATACTTTTCGAAGCAACGTCAATTCGAAACTGCTTTGTTTTGCATTGAGCATTGACGCGAGTTTGCCGGAGGTAGTAGTTGTGCTAGCCAGCGATCCTATGTGACGATCGTATTAGATTCCATTTTTAAAAATTTTCAATTTAGAAAACCAAATGCCGAGTTGTGGTATATATCATATAAAAATAAAAATTTTACCTTTTGTATGAAACAGCTGATATTTTTTTGCGATTTCAGAGGTTTGTCCACATAGTGAAAATTGTTCATATTCACAAGTACATTCACCCCTTAAATGGTGCAAACTGATTTTTCTACACTTGTATACATTTTAGAAATCAATTTAATAAATAAATTTTGAGTCCTAAACCTAAAACTACATTCGATAAAATTTATGAATCTCTGCACATCACTATCGTCAATAAAGTAATACAATTATTTCCTTCAAAGTCGTTATCAATTAATACGGAACTTCATGAGCGGACAGACGTCAAACCGGCCATCATAGCGTGCCGCTAGTGTAGCAAGGTTTCATTTTTAGAAAACGCCGTTTTATCCATATTTTCAGGCAATGAAAAACCCCCTACACTAGCGGCACGTTATGATGGCCGGTTTGACGTTTGTCCGCTCATGAAGTTCCGTATTAATTGATAACGACTTTGAAGGAAATAATTGTATTACTTTATTGACGATAGTGATGTGCAGAGATTCATAAATTTTATCGAATGTAGTTTTAGGTTTAGGACTCAAAATTTATTTATTAAATTGATTTCTAAAATGTATACAAGTGTAGAAAAATCAGTTTGCACCATTTAAGGGGTGAATGTACTTGTGAATATGAACAATTTTCACTATGTGGACAAACCTCTGAAATCGCAAAAAAATATCAGCTGTTTCATACAAAAGGTAAAATTTTTATTTTTATATGATATATACCACAACTCGGCATTTGGTTTTCTAAATTGAAAATTTTTAAAAATGGAATCTAATACGATCGTCACATAGGATCGCTGGCTAGCACAACTACTACCTCCGGCAAACTCGCGTCAATGCTCAATGCAAAACAAAGCAGTTTCGAATTGACGTTGCTTCGAAAAGTATAAACTGTCAGTGCAATGCGATTGTGATATAGTTTTGACCTGGCTTTGGATTTCAAATATTGATACTGCATTACTGTTGACCCTTGCTCGTTAATTTGGACTCTGTTCAAGCCCTTTGTTGTGGATTTCGTCGATATGACCGAACGTACGCAGAGAACTGTTCTAAATAGTCAGACACGTGAGTTCGTAATACGCCTTCGTAACTATTTCGATCGTGAAGCTCAAAATGGAGGGCCAATTTTACCTATAACGTCAGTGGTTGAACGCGTAGCTGATGCGCTTAATATTGGACAACGAACTGTTAGACGGATAACTAAAAAAAAAAAAAAACGAGACTGGCACAGAAGAAAATAAACTTCACACACCAAAAAAGAGAAAACGAGCAAAACCAGTCGTAGGCATCGATAGCTTTGATGCCGATGCTATCCGAAGACATGTTTACGGCTACTATTTACAGAAGGAGTATCCAACAAGAAAAAAGTTGGTGCATTCACTGAAGGAAGCTGGATTATTCTTCGGTGGGGAAAGTTCTATAACGAAGATTTTGAAGACCATTGGATTTCGATACAAAAAATGTAACAAACGCAAAATATTGATGGAAAGATTTGATATAGCGATGGCAAGGTATACTTTTTTACGGCAAGTGAAAGAAATCAAAAATTGGCAAAATGTTGTGTTCTTGGATGAAACATGGCTTAATGCTAACCATACTGTAGGCCGTTCTTGGAACGATGACACAGCAGCATCTACTTCCAAAGTTCCTGTAGGAAAAGGATCGCGACTTATAATTTGTCACGCCGGAACCATCAACGGGTTTGTCGAAGGTTCTCTCATGGCTTTTGCGTCAAAAACCACTGGAGACTATCATGAAGACATGAATGGAGAAAAGTTTACTGAATGGTTTACCTCAATGTTGTGTAGCCTCCCTGAACCATCTATTATAATTATGGACAACGCCCCATACCACTCGATGCAAATTGACAAGCCACCTGCCCAATCCCAAAAGAAAGCTGATATCGTCGCATGGCTTCGTAAAAATGGCGTAGATGCAAACATGAATATGTTAAAAGCGGAATTAGTACGTCTTTTAAAAGAAAACAAACCAACCAAGATCCGATACGTCATTGACGAAATAGCATTAGAACATGGGCACAGAGTTATACGGTTACCGCCTTACCATTGTGAGTATAATGCGATTGAGTTGGTGTGGGCTCAAATTAAGGGATATGCTGCAAGACACAATACAGAACCCCCATTTACCACAAAAAAAATGCTAAAATTATTAGAAGAAGCTTGTGAACATGTGACTAAAGGAGACTGGGAAAAGGTTGTGAATAGAACTGTTAAATTAATAAGGGAAGATTATGAAAGAGATGTGAAAATAGATAATATTATAGAAAACGAACATATAATTATTAATGTAGGTGATGATAGCAGTGACGACAGTGAAAATAGTAGTATGGACGAATCTGATTAATTATGGCCTTTTGTGGCACCTTTTTTGGTATCTTTTGTATTCATATGTTTCTTGTGTGCATATAAAGTATGTATATTCATTTTCATTCAAATATTCAGTTCGTTCAAATAAATTAAATAAACATATACATTTTTGTTTTATTAAACCTATTTAATCAGGTACAAAAACAAAACTTAATTGTTTTTTGTTCGAGAATAAATTGACATTCCACATCACTATTGTAATGTGTCAAACCGGCCATCATAGCGTGCCGTACATATACAATATCATTAGAATACGAAGGTAAAATTTCGCCGTTAACTGGGAAATCCCAGTAGCTCGGTTAGGATATCAGAATCAGAAGACCCTGGTTCGAGTCCAAACGATTATTTTTTCCCCTATGAATTTTATTATTATTTTTTTCAATATATAATTTTCAAAAAACACGATTTACCAAAAAAAAATTATAATAGCCGAGCAAAGCTCGGTCACCCAGATATTAATATTATAAATGCGAAAGTGTGTTTGATGGGTTTGTCAAAATCAAACAAAACTTACACTTAGGCCCGCTTGCAGAGACGCCGAGTTAGTTAACCCAGAAATAAATTTGTAATTTTGACAGAAGCTTTATACGAAATCTGTCAAATCTGTCCTTTTAGCTCAGGTTTAGCTGCTAACTCTGGGTTAAAAAGATAGCTCGACGTTCTTCTGCAAGCGCGCCTTAGGTAAAAATATGATGATTTGATTGATTACATATTTTCACTGGAATTGGAGATTATTGCGCATTGAATTAGGTTTTTAAAATCCCGCAAGATTAACTTGTTTTTCCGAAATTTAAAGTAGCCTAAATCACTCTTCGGGTCTTGAACTTCTTACACACATACAAAAAATATCGTCGATCCGTAGCTCTGTGACGATGATTGAAGAACAAACAGACACACTTTTGCATTTATATTAATTTCAAGATGGGGTGGAAGTAGGATAGGGAAAAATATATATATACTTTATTTAATTATTATTAAATAAAGTATATATATTTTATTTTATTTATTTTTACTTTATTTAACTAAAAAGGTGATCGAGTCTACCGGGGATCCAAGAGCTGGCAGCTACCTTGCCCAAAGGATTAGCTTGGCCATCCAAAGGGGTAATGCTGCCAGCATCTTGGGTACCATGCCACACTGCAGTGGCTTCGATGGGGTTTTAGATTTTATTTAATTTTTATTTTAGTTTTAATTTTAGAATAAATTTAATTTTAATGTGGTAGGTAGTTTTAATTTTAGAGTAAATTTAGGTTTAATGTAGTATACTGTATAAAGTCAAATTGTCATAATAAACTAAAATTACAACTTTATTTAATTTATTTTTATAACAATAAAAAGCAGTGATAGCCTAGGCCCTAGTGGTTAGGTCTGGCGTCTCCTTTCGTTGGGTCGCAGGTTCGATCCCGGGCACGCACCTCTGACTTTTCGGAGTCAAGTGCGTATCACTTGCTTTAACATTGAAGGAAAACATCGTGCGAAAACCTGCACACCTGATAGTTCTTCATAACGTTCTTGAAGGTGTGTGAAGTCCGCCAATTCGCATTAAGCCAGCGTGGTGGACTATGGCCTATAACCCTTCTCTGAGAGGGAGACCTGCGCTCAGTAGTGAGCCGTTGATGGGTTGCTAATGATGATGATGATGATGAATAACAATATTATTATACCTAGCAAGTGTGGTCTTTATTAAAGCCTGTCTATCTTAACAATGCCTCCAATTAGGTAGCACCTCGCACACGTCGATTAATTGACAATTTCGCCCGGCTGCACAATTTGAACCTTTGATCAATAAAATTGTTTCGAATCAGCTAATTGCTCCGAATGCAATGCAGGAACAATGCAGGAAACGCCATTATTACAACACAATGGATCCAAATATTTATTCTATTTTATATTTCGGGTTTAAAGGTGAGGTTACAGAATGTATGAGGCCAAATTTGCGATCATCTTTTCTTAAAAAATTAACAAGATTCCTACACAATATACCTTTTATCCCCAGTGAGGCTAGATTTACGATCATCTTTTTCCAAAAAAAGACCTTAACAGTGAGATAAGATGATATAAGCACAGAGTATTGAGTAAGGTTTGTTAATAGCTGCCAATGATAATATTTATTAATTTTTCCTACAGGTTTGTCAATTTGGTAGGTATGGCTAGACAATGTAAAAATAAAAAAGTGGGCTTGCAAATGACAGGGCAAAAATAAAGTAAATTTAAAAAAATACTTTTTATTTTGCTAATATCTTACCTTACTTTTTTTACTAATATAAATGCGAAAGTGTGTGAGCTACGGATTTACGTGATTTTGTATGGATATAGTTGACTATTGAGGACCTGCAGGGCTCAAATGCGCGCCACGAGAAAATTTTGTCTACTCTTTTATTTTACTCGTAAATCTTCAAGGGATATCACGAGAAAACGGGTAGACAAAATTTTCTCGTGGTGCGCATCTTAGCCCTACAGGAGAGTGACAAAGGCTACTTTTTATCCCAGAAAATCAAACAGATCCCGAATCCCGTGGGATTTCAAAAACTAAATCCATGCGGATGAAGTCGCGGGCATCAGCTGTAAAAGCATATTAAACATTTATTTAGATAGGTATTATGTACGCCTTGAATCAATCGACGACAGACGAGTACAATGCAAATAATATCATAATGAAATGAGCACGTTCGTTTGCATATAGCCACCACAATAGCATTACCCTTGCACTGGAGGATATCATTAATTAAAAAAATCGCAAAATAAGCATAGATTATAGGTAGTAGAGTATAGGCAGTTATGTAATATATACGACAAGACTTGATCGCAATTTAATTAGGTAATTGATCAACATAATATTATTCTGTAGAAAGCATCGAACATTGTAATACAAAACAGTTGAAAGAAAAAACGCAATGTGCAAATTACTCTACATTTGATCGCCGAGATTATACAGTTAGTTGGCATGAAAATAAGGTATGGTGCCGATTTCACCAACGTCCAGTAACGTTTAATCGAGGAATAAATTGGGCGTTCTGACAGTTTTGGTACTGAAAATCTGCCAAAATAATAAATATCACGCTCGGATAAGACTTATTTTAACGTGATATCGGCCCTTAGCTGTAGATTATAACCATCCACAAACAGTATACCAACATCTTAAAATCCTTTGTGTTAGATTACAAGGCTTCTGTTGACAAAGAATTATCTAGAACAAAATTTGATAGACTAAAAACCAAGCTTAAAACAACTAAATAAAAAAAGAAATTATTTTTATCCATTCCTAGAGCCCCACGGCCTAAGCGCGCAAGCTTGAAAGGCTATTTATTCGTCGAACAAACCTCAGTAGGACTGAAAACTGAAAAGCTCGCAGGTTTGATCCCCACCGTTTGCATGTCACTCCTAATACAAGCTTTCCGCTTATTTGGAGGGAAAAATTTCAAAAAAAAAATTCAAAATTCAGAAAGTGGATTCTGCTGAGAAGAGCCGGCAAGAAACTCAGCAGTTGCTCTTTTCAAAATAATCATTTTACAATATTATTATGTAGCTATTACATTGTATTAAGTTTTTTATACTATCTTGTGGGCAGCCGAATGCCAAGCCGATTTAACCCATGCAACTTTGTTAGAATAGAATATAATATTTCCACAATGAGGGGAAGTTCCAAAAAAGCGTACTAAAATTCAATTCATGTTAAGACGAGCAGATAGATAGGAGGCTGATATTCTTTTTAAATCAAAACAAGGGATTTCGACCATACCTACCTACTCTTCAGAAAATATTTAAATCCTATCACGCACATAACATACGACTTTGTATTCCCCCCACAGAACGTCGAAAAGTGAAACATGCCGCAAAAAACTTTCCTGTATACTAATTAAAGATTTCTGCGCGTACAGGACTTTTGGCCTACCATAAATTTTGTAATGTTGAAGTTGGTGCGACCGCGCCGCGCCGGTCTAACTTTGTTTGGAAACGTGTTTTCTGAATCGTACAATGTGTTAAAAGCTGTTTGATTTGTGGTAATTAGTTCTAGAGTTTTCTTCTCTACCGTTGCAAAATAAACACAATGCAATTGAATTAACTGTTTTTTTGTTGACGGGGATTTAACTTTTAAATACTATTTTACATTGTGGTGGTTCTCGCTTGGTTGTTTGTGGGGAAGAGGCAAAAGGCCGCCAAAAGAGTTGCCAGATCAAACTTAGTGATACCAGTTCTTTATTGTATTATTGGCGGACCCTTATTATTTGTGGTGGAAAACCTACTTCGCAGCTGGCCGCTTTGCTGACACTGGCCGCTCGTTCAAACTACAACAAATTCTACTTCGATGAATGTTATTTTTGTATAAAGAACATGCTCGTAATTTGAATCGTGTGATAGACTGATGCGTGATTTGATGTGCGCGCTGGTCATTCACATTCTAGATTTCTATCAAGAAGGTCGTGCGGTCTTGGACCTCTTATTGTATATATTTATATCAGTCAACCTCCGAACCTTGAAGCGAAAGCACCTTCTGACCTTTGACACGCTAAGGCAATAATTTCAGTCTATCACGCAAGTCCGATCTGAAACCCTAGTTCCGCGAATCGTTTTACAGTGCGATGTAACATTATAAATAGTAATTATAAAGTGAAATATACAAACGATCTTTCATTGACGAGGAACCTGAAGACTCTAACAGAATTAAGCATTTATTGTGGTGGTTTATAGCCATAATTTGGTGACCCCGCACAAGGAGATTTAAGGTCAGTACAGTGGCCCCGCGCGTAGGGGGTCCGCATTATATGATGAATTTTCATTAAAGTGTTTGAAGAAATTTTTACAATTTTTTTTTTTACGAAGTATGTTGAGGAGTTGGAGGTCCCATTCCCAACAGTGACCCCGCGCGTGGAGGGGGTCCTTGTTATATGTGAATTTAAATAATGAAGAAACAAATTGAAGATAATATTCGGGAAAATAATTCAAAGTGACAACTCAATTTCAATTCGGACATTTTGGAATAAATATCAACTTCGGAAAATAACACCAAAAGGAAATAAATATTTTTGAAGAGGACAACTGTCAACAAATAATTTTCAGAAGAATTTTCACTCCGCCATTTTATATTGAAAATATTTTCACCGTGAACCATGAGAGTTATGAAGCAAACATGAAAATTTTAAAGACTATAATCTAATTATAATGTGATATTATTAGGAAATAAACATTCAAATTGTTAAATATTATTAACTATAATATTTATTTATTTTTTTCAACAGGAATTTTAGGTAAATATTTTTCTTTTTAAAGAAATAATGTAATTTTAAATTTACTTTTCTTTACAATAGCAGTTTCGTAATTCCTCAATATGGAGGATAGATTTAGACAACTTGAGGAAGAGAACAGCAAACTAAAGGCAAGCCTCGAAGAGCTTGCGGAAAAAACTATTCCCTTATTTAAAGAAAATAAAATATTACGATCTCAGCTGGCTAGCGCATCCACATCCACACCGCTCCCCGCATCAGATAACACCTATATATAAAACCTTTTACATTTTTGTTTTAAATTTTTACATTTTTAGCAATTTTTATTTAGCATGACGGAAGCAATACTCGCCCGCATTGAAGAGCTGAGCCAGGAGGTCTCGGCCTTCAAAAGGAGCGAAGAATTTCAAAGATCGCGTAATTTTTCGCGAAATTCACATAGGCCGAGAGATGGTCGCAATTTTAATTTGTGTTGGTATCATCATAGGTTTGCATCGCGCGCTGTTAAATGCGTGATGCCATGTAAATATTTTAATAAACCGGATCGTTTTCAGCGACATCATTCGCGACGATTCGATAACAACAGCAATAAAGTAAAGGCGGTGCCAAGCGCGAATCCCGCGCGCAGCCGTCGCTTATTCGTTGGTGATTGGAAATCTGGTAAACGTTTTTTGATAGATACAGGGTCTGATGTATCGTGTTTCCCCGTTTCGTGGCTAAGTCATCGTCCTAAGGTAGCGGATTATTGCATGCGCGCCGCTAACGGCAGCGACATTAAAACGTTCGGGACTGTTTTATTATCGCTTGATTTTAGGTTAAGGCGCGATTTCAGGTGGAATTTTATTATATGCGATGTTACAACTGCGATTATTGGTGCAGATTTTCTCGCCTATTTTAATTTATTGCCGGATTGCAGATCAGGTCGAATTATAGATAATTCCACTGGTCTCACATGTGTTGCGTTGATTCATTCGCACGAGCAAGTGAGCGTTAAAACTATAGCTTCGAGGAACGAAATTTTATCAGAATTTCCTGCGCTTACTCGTCCACCTGGTCCGGATAGGGAAATAAAACATAACACCGTGCATTATATTCGGACTACTGATGGTCCTCCGGTGTGCTGCCGACCACGTCGCCTTGGTCCGCTCAAGTTGGCCGTCGCTAAGAAGGAATTCAGCAACATGATAGCTTGCGGTTATGCTAGGCCGTCTGATAGTCCGTGGTCTTCCCCTTTGCATTTAGCTCCAAAAGGTGAATCGGATTGGCGTCCGTGCGGTGATTATCGCGCATTAAACGCGAGGACAATCCCAGACCGCTACCCAGTAAGACATATTGGTGATTTTAACCAAAATTTGGTTGGTTCATCGGTATTCAGCACCATAGATCTTGTAAAAGCATATCACCAGATCCCAGTAGCAAAAGAGGATATATGTAAAACCGCGGTGGCGACAACTTTCGGTTTATATGAGTTCCCTTTTATGGCTTTCGGTTTGAGAAACGCTGGGCAGACGTTCCAGAGGTTCATCGACGAGGTTGTCCGCGGTTTGGATTTCTGTTTCGCATATGTTGATGATATTTTAATTTTTTCAAAAGACAGCGAACAACATGCAAAGCATTTACGTATTCTTTTCAAACGCTTGGAAGAATACGGCATTGTTATTAATGAGAAAAAATGTCATTTTAATGTTCCAGAAGTTCGTTTCCTGGGATACAAGATAAGCGCTGCGGGGATTTGCCCTCCTGCTGACCGCATTAAAAGTCTGCAGGATTTTCCGCTACCCAAAACCGTTCAAGGTGTAAGGCGTTTCTTGGGTATGATAAATTTTTATCGTAAATTTCTCCCCAGTATAGCGCGATTCCAAGCTCCTTTAATAGATGCTTTATCAGAGATTCAAGGTTCAAGGCGCTAAACCTTTTACTTGGACCCCTGACTTAGAGCAGTGTTTTTCGGATTGCAAAAATAACTTAGCTAATGCAACTCTTTTAGCTCACCCAGTCTCAACAGCTAGATTAGGCTTGTTCACAGATGCGTCGAGCTCTCATGTCGGTGCATGCCTGCAACAAGAGATTAAACAGGGCTGGCAACCTATCGCATTTTTCAGTAAAAAGCTGACTACCAAGCAATCAACTTGGCCGGCTTATTACCGTGAGCTCCTAGCGATTTATGAAAGTGTTCAACATTTTAGACACATTCTAGAAGCTCAGCACGCAACGATCTATACAGATCACAAACCTCTCCTTTACGTTTTTACACAAAAACGTGACAAGCTTCCGCCCGTACAGCTTAACCAAATAGTTTTCATTTCGCAGTTCACTACTGACATACAACATGTCAAGGGTGCGGAGAACATTGTGGCCGACACATTCTCTCGCGTCGAGGCCGTCACTGCCGAAGAAATACTCTTGGCACTGGCGAAGTCGCAAGCATCCGATGAAGAACTGAAAACGCTGGGCGATTCGACGTCGTTAGAATTAACCCGTATCACTATTCCGGGTACCAGAGTAAGAATTACATGTGACGTTTCGACAGGTAAACCACGTCCTTACGTGACTCCGTCTTTCAGAAAAAGTGTCTTTGAAAATTTTCATAATTTAAGTCATCCTGGTTCTCGCGCTAGTTATAAATTGATTTCAGAACGTTTTGTATGGCCGTCTATGAGAAAGGACTGCCGTGTTTGGACACGCGCGTGTCAAGCGTGTCAGTCATCTAAGGTGGTACGTCATACTAGTGCCCCTTTTTCTAAATTTCCCTGTCCCTCTGAGAGATTTGCAGATATTCATATGGATATTATAGGCCCGTTACCCATTTCAGCTGGCATGAAGTATTGTCTAACTATCATCGACAGGTTCACACGTTGGCCTGAAGTTCTTCCTATGCCAGACATTACTGCTGAGACTTGTGTATCAACCTACATTTCTGGTTGGCAGAGTCGCTTTGGCCAAGCTAGGTCTATTCAAACTGATCGAGGATCTCAATTTGGTTCGCATCTGTTTCAGAAGGTGTTTGAGTTGACTGGCACCAAGCATCAGTCGACCACCGCATATCATCCCCAGGCAAATGGGATGGTAGAGAGACTCCACCGGCAGCTGAAGGCAGCTATCATGTGCCACGCTAGCCCGAGGTGGACCGAGGTGCTGCCATGGGTACTCTTGGGCATCAGGAGTGCGTGGAAGGAGGACCTCGGAGCATCATGCGCAGAGCTCGTGTATGGTGAGCCCCTACGATTACCGGGTGAGTTTTTTAACCCTACAGTAGATCGTATAGTTGATTATTCTTCTTTTGTAGATAGACTTAGATCATATTTTAGAGCCCTATCTCCAGTACCCGCTTCTAATCACAATAGTAAAAAAAATTTTCATTTTCCTAAGGATCTTTTATCCTCGGATTTTGTTTTCGTTCGTAGAGGCCCATTCTGTAAGGCATTAGAGCCTCCTTATGTTGGCCCATTTAAAGTATTGGAGAGAGGTGATAAGTATTTTAGTTTAGATTTTAACGGTAGAATAGAAAAAGTTTCAGTAGATAGGCTGAAACCAGCTTTTATATTAGGCACTACCGAATTAGACCACTTGGACAGACCGGTCGTTAGGACCCGGTCGGGTCGAAGGGTACATTTCACTGTATAGAATTTACTAACATTTTTCTTTTTCTTTCCTTGCATTTCCAATCTCCGTGGGGGAGCGATGTGGTGGAAAACCTACTTCGCAGCTGGCCGCTTTGCTGACACTGGCCGCTCGTTCAAACTACAACAAATTCTACTTCGATGAATGTTATTTTTGTATAAAGAACATGCTCGTAATTTGAATCGTGTGATAGACTGATGCGTGATTTGATGTGCGCGCTGGTCATTCACATTCTAGATTTCTATCAAGAAGGTCGTGCGGTCTTGGACCTCTTATTGTATATATTTATATCAGTCAACCTCCGAACCTTGAAGCGAAAGCACCTCCTGACCTTTGACACGCTAAGGCAATAATTTCAGTCTATCACGCAAGTCCGATCTGAAACCCTAGTTCCGCGAATCGTTTTACAGTGCGATGTAACATTATAAATAGTAATTATAAAGTGAAATATACAAACGATCTTTCATTGACGAGGAACCTGAAGACTCTAACAGAATTAAGCATTTATTGTGGTGGTTTATAGCCATATATTTTTACAAAAAATTCTTCATTTAGCAAACATCCGTTACTCAATAATTGAATAATTAATACAACACAAGTAGGTATAAGGAGACTTGACCAGTATGATAACTTGAAACAGAATGGCGCCTGACGTCGGTATTTGTTGGCTTTTATGGAATTGATGAACGGCGCACTCGGTAGTTATTATAAAAATCTACCCTCAGCTAACAGTATTATATGTTTATATTTTATAAACACTACATACCTACTAGCTGTTGCTATAGACTTATATTTACTACCGGCTGTTGCCAATGACTGCGATCGCGTGAAATTGATGATTTCTTTCCTGTTATCGTTAATCGCAATAAAAGGTAGCTCATAACCATCACCAGAATGCAACTTATCATTATGTCAAATTTCATCAAGATTGGTTTAGTTTTTTTAAGTAGGTACGGCTGTAAAAACCTTCAGAACAGTTTTAAAATTAAATTTAAAGTTTTAAAGTTCTTTAACCGTAAAGTAAAAAAAGGGAACTTCAATATTTATAATAACAGTTCTAACATATTTTTACCTCATATGTATAACATAATAATAACATTTTTACCTAAATTATTAATAACAGTTCTAAGCTTTGATGTTCAGTTCATTACACTGCCTTGATTATTATTACAGACTCACTACTCAGATAATTTAGTTTCTCTACAAACTTTACTCATAAATTATTATTACTATACGTCGTACATAACATCGCGGCGTTGACTCTAATGCCCCGCAAAGTTATATCAGTAACTTATCTTGATTTAGTTACGTCACCCATGTCATCTCTTACCACTACTTACTTAAGTAACAACTAGTAGAAGTAGATACCTACTGTAGGCCTTTGAGTTGGAGACTCATTAGAGAGGACCGTCGCCGATGCTCGGAGTCAGGAGCTCTTCAACCTTGTTCCCCCTTAACGTTCTTATCACCATACCGCAAGACACTGTGGCTTTCCATCGGCAACATTCCATCATCCAAAGCGTGCAAGTCTTCATATTTCGTACACATTGAGTGCTAGGTTTTGAAATACTATGCCCAGATCTTTCCTTTCTGGCACTTACATAAGATACCTCTCAGCTTGGGTATCTTCAAAACAAAAGTAACAACCTTCTAGGCTGGACCGATTTTTATGAAATTTTGTGTGCATATAGGGTAGGTCTGAGAATCGGCCAACATCTATTTTTCATACCCCTAAATGATAAGGGTGACCCACTCCTAAATAATTTTGTTGGCGTTACGAAGTTCGCTGGGTCAGCTAGTATTACGTAGATATATCGACTATAATATAGTCACGGTGGTACTACGATCCTTCGCGGTACGTATCTACTCGTAGCTTATCAGCTATATGATGTTACTTTGTCAGGTATATCGAAATAACTCTAAAATCTTTGGTAAGTATTTAATAAAGTTGACGTGTGACTTTTGATAACAATTATTTTCACGTGATGAAAGTCCAGTTTCATCCTGAATCGCTTAATAATGAAATTCAGATGACGGTCAAATTTACATCATTAACTGGAATAAATCTTATTTGCTCCCAATCGTATTTTGGCAGAGATGAGAGCTCGTTTTAAAATTCATCACAAATTTCAGCCGTAATCAGTTTGCGGTTGCGATCACTTTAACGAGGGGCCTATTGGATAAAGGCTGGAACAAACAGAACGCGGAACTGCAGTGGAAAGCGACAGCAACTAAAGAACGCGACAAGGCAGGACAGCGCGCTATTAGTTCCAGTCTTTGTTTGGTGGGATCTCTACTATACACTGCACAAAACACTATAAAACTATTTTTCCTAAGCTGTCTTAAAAGTTAAACAGTGGTTGGCCGCAAAAAGGTATAACCGACGCGCTAAGCATAGTGCTTAGGGCGTTCTTACCGCACTGACGATGACACCGTTCTACAAGTGAAATAAAACCGGCCAAGTGCGTGTCGGGCCACGCGCAGTGTAGGGTTCCGTAGTTGAAAGTCTCAAATATTATTGCTGACCTAGGATAGTGCTTTTACTTTATTTATGAATATTGAATACATTTTGAGTTCCATGGTTTAAATACTATAATATACTACAAAATATGCAACTTACACTACGTGTAATGCCTAACTTAGAAAACACAGATATAACTCCTTAACTAATGAACCCTACTTAGCCGTGATAGTTTTCCTTTAAAATTCGTTATATATACTACTGCTGTGAATTTTTTCTTGAATTCTATATACAACCATTTAGCTGGCAGAGGGGGGGGACACTTGACTCTAATAAAATTTAGCATTTTAAAATATCATATTTCACAAACGGATCCCTGAATTGAAAAATGGTGTTCCCACACCTACAATATTTTTGAAAGACCTATTCAACGACACCCCACACTATGGGATAGACGAGAAAAAAAATTCATCCCCACTTTACATGTACCCTAAAAAAATTATTTTTCACAATTTTATTTCACCACTTTGTCGGCGTGATTGATATTTATACCCTTGTCAAATTACAGATTTCTAGTACCAATAGTCTCCGAGCTAAAGCGCGGACGGACGGACAGACGGACAGACGGACGGACATGGCGAAACTATAAGGGTTCCTTGTTTACTACGGAACCCTAAAAACATACTCAAGAACGTGCGTATCGTACGCATCCGGATAGTTGTGTCGTTTACGCGTTTCTCCGAAACGTTTTCAGCAATTTGATCACCTTATATAAGACAGCTAAAAAAACTAGATTATAATAATACATAACATGTGTGTATGTGTGTAACGGAGTGATGAGCGCCGGCTAGATGGAGCGATGACATCCGGAAAGTGGCCGGCATCGCTTGGATGCGTGGCCAAGGATAGGCAACGTTGGCGCTACTTGAAAACTGCTACTTAAAAAGAGGCCTATGTCCAACAGTGGATGCACCCTGGCTGATGATGATGATGATGATATGT
The DNA here is from genome assembly GCA_029955525.1 of Oeneis ivallda. Classification (NCBI taxonomy): domain Eukaryota; kingdom Metazoa; phylum Arthropoda; class Insecta; order Lepidoptera; family Nymphalidae; genus Oeneis; species Oeneis ivallda. Next base: position 23,927,581 of record JARPMR010000006.1, read on the forward strand.
GTGTATTACGAATTAGTATGAATTTTCACAGCTCGAAAATGCTGATAATATAAAGTCAAACTAGGCTAGATGCAATACAGTTGCAATAAAACTACGTCTCCATCATATAATCGAATTTCGTGATTATTATGATATCACAGCAATTATATTTGAATTGCGGTGATATAATATTACAAGGTTCAGCTGTAATTGGCCGATACTCTTGCTAGAGACTAAAATGCATTGCTGCAGAGTGCAGAATATAAAGGCCATAAATTCACAAGAACAAAGCCAAACTTCAAGACTTTCGCAATCATTGATGGAGTTTTACGTATCCAATCGGCTAGCAGGATTCTTTCAGGTATCTCCTTTTCAAAACACTACATTTAGATCGGTCAAAGTGAAGCTACCGTGGTATTAAAATATCAAAGGCGAATATAAAAATATCCGTGAGAAAACTGAAATTCAAAATTAACCTCATTATCTCGATCCGTTGACCGGATAATACAATTAATTTTGAATTATCCGATGAAAGGCGACCGGATGAAGCCATATTCAGAAATAAAGCTTTCATATAGGAGTACTTTCGTGTTTCAGTTTGGAATGAAAACAATTTTAAAGAATCTTACAAAATTGTAGCAAATCAGTTGGGCTCATTAAAAAGATACTGCATTTTCGGGTTTGGTTTTTTTAGGGTTCCGTAGTAAAAGGGTGCCAACGGAACCTTATTACTAAGCCCCTGCTGACCGTCTGTCCGTCCGTGTGTGAGCGGGGAGTATGTCATGAGACGTAATAGGTAGATACTTAAAATTTTCCTAGATTCTATCGCCACTACAACAAATAATAACAAATAAAGTTGAGACAATATGGTACATCCATACAATAATACTTTTGTTTTTGACGGAACCCTTCGTGTGCGGGTCCGACTCGCACTTGGCCGGTTTTATTTTAAGAATTCCCCTATAACCACTGGCGTCTTGTAGTACCTTAATTTAAGGATACGATCAACGAAGAAAGGATAGGTAGGTACTTACTCATTATGATTTACTAGACGATGCCCGCGACTAATTCGTCCGCATCCCCGCGGGAATTTTATAATTTTCCGGGATAAAAAGTAGCCTAAGTGTTAATCTTGGGTATGAGCTATCTTCTTTCCAAACAGCCAAATCAGTTCATTTGTTGTGGTGTGAAAGAGTAATAAACATCCATCCAAACATTCATCCATACATCCTCAGAAACTTTCACTTTTATAATATTGGTAGGATTAACATATAATTCCATTGAATATACCTAATACCACTAATACGAGAAATTATTCTTCTTCTTCTTGAGGTGCCATCTCCTACCGGAGGTTGGCTATCATATTGGCTATTCGGACCTTACACACAACTGCGCGGAATAACGATCGAGTACTCAGTCCAAACCATGTCCGGAGATTCTTGAGCCAAGAGGTCCGTCTTCTCCCAGGGGGTCTCCTACCTTGTATCTTCCCCTGTATTATGAGTTGGAGCAACTTGTATTTATCGCCACGCATTATATGTCCCAGATATTGCAGTTTTCGTTGCTTTATTGTGTTTAAAACTTCTGCCCCTTTGTTGACCATCTGCAAAACCCTTTCGTTGGAAACTCTATCCGTCCATGATATTCTCAAAATTCTTCTATACACCCACATTTCAAATGCCTCTAACCGATTGCTCATATTTTGAGTTAAGGTCCATGATTCGACACCGTACAGAAGAACAGAAAAAACATAGCATCGTGCCAAACGCACCCTGGTAGAGATCTTTAAGGATCGGTTGCAGAGTAAGTGGCGCAACTTCATAAATGCGTTGCGTGCCTGCTCTATCCGGCACTTAATTTCTACGCTATGATCATTTTGGTCATTCACAATGCATCCCAAGTACTTGTACGCGTTGACTCCTTGTACCGTCTGGTTTCTTATGATTAAATCTGGTGTTATCATCGGTTGCGATTTACCGACTATCATGACTTTTGTCTTTTTTAGGTTAATGTTCAGTCCATATCTAGTACTAATTCTATCCACGCGTTGAAGCAAATTTTGTAAGTCGTTGAAATTTGACGCTAGTAATATGGTGTCATCTGCGTACCGCAAGTTATTAATCGGGTGCCCATTAACTAGAATACCTTCTTCGGCATTTTCCAGGGCTTCTTCAAAAATTGCTTCCGCGTATATTAAATAGCAAGGGGGACAATATGCAACCTTGCCGCACACCTCTTTGAATGTCTATATCTTCCGTCAACACGCACACGTGCCTTTTGTTCCCAGTAAAGGTTCCTAATGACGGTCAAATCTGCTGGATCAAGGCCAATGTTGTTAAGAATTTCGATAAGTTTACACGATCGAAAGCTTTCTCGTAATCTATAAAACAGATGTATACATGTCTATTCATATCCCAGCAGCGTTGCAACAATACCTGGTAACCAAAGAGTGCATCTCGAGTACCGAACCCATTCCTAAATCCGAATTGAGTGCTTGAAATATTTTCTTCTACTTTCCTGTATATTCGGTTATGGATGACCTTCAAGAAAATTTTCAAAACATGGCTCATTAACGATATTGTTATACTATACTCGCCGCATTTCCTGGCGCTGTTGGATTTTGGGAGAGTTACAAAGGTAGAGAACAGCCAATCTGAGGGTATCATCCCAGTTCTGTACACACCGTTAAACAGACGGACAATAATTTGTAAATTTTCTTCCGCCAACAGCTTCAAAATATCACCGGAAATTTCATCAGGACCCACTGCTTTCCCTGATTTTGCTGATTTTATTGCATAAATTACTTCTTCCTTCGTTATGTCAGGTCCGCTAATATTTGAGTTGATCAGCTGTTGGGAACTTCTAGTGTCACTAAACAAATTCCTTACGTAATTCTCCCAAGTTCTTAGTTTTTCCTCAATCGACATTACAAACTTTCCATTCTCATCCATAAGTGTTTGAAAGACTTTCAATCTTTTCATGCCCACAAAGGCCTTGACTTTCTTAAACATGTTGAAATAATCATGTTTCCCTTGCAGTTCTTCTATTTCTAGACACTGATCACTAGCCCATTTTTCTTTGGCATCTTTGCATCTTTTAACAATTTCTTTATGTAAATCATTATACTTTTTCACATCAACACCTTTCATCTCTCGTCTCGTTGTCATCAATTTTAGTATATCTTCTGTAATCCAATCTTTCTTTCCAACTGTTTTGGTTGCAGTTAGTATTTCTGTTGAGGTTTTGACTATGACTGTCTTCAGACTTTCCCAAGTTCTATTTGGTTCTTCGGGAAGAGATAGTTCCTGATTTTGAAGCTCATTTACCCTATTATTGAGAGTTTTAAAAAGCTTCAGTCTTGTATCTTTGTCTCGTAATTTAGCGATGTTTGTAATTGGTTTCTTAGTTGGTGCTAATAATTTCTTCATTTTGATAGCAACAGTTGCAACAACTGGGTTATGATCCGAGTATATATCAGCACCTGGGTAAGTTTTTGCAGACCTGAAACTATTTCTAAAACGCTTGTTAACCAATATATAGTCTATTTGGTTTCTGACAATGTGTTCGGGCGTATGAGATGGAGATGTCCAAGTATACAGTCGACGGGGTGGTAGTTTGAAGAAAGTGTTGGTAACTATAAGATGTTCTTCTTGACAAAATTGGACCAACAGATCACCGCGTTCATTTCGTTCCCCTTAACCAAATTTCCCAACAGTTCCATTTACGACACCTACACCAATTTTCGCATTAAAATCGCCCATGACTATATTACATTCGTGGGCCTTTAATTGGTGCAGAACTTGCCTGATGTCATTGTAAAAGGGATTGATGTAGCCGTCTTGTGATTTGGCACCTGTGGGGGCGTATACTTGTATGATGTTGATATTGGCCGGCTTGGCTTTAAGTTGCAGTAGCATAACACGATCTGACACTGGGACAAAATTCAACACTGAGTTCTTAAGGTGTTTCTTGATTATAACTGCGACACCATACATATGTTGCTCATCGTCATTACCGCTGTAATATGTGATAGTATCATCTGATTCTTTCATACCAGTACCCTTTAATCTTGACTCGCTAATCCCCAGAACGTCAATGTTCAATCTCTGCATTTCTTCTATGACATTTGTATACTTCTCGCAAGTATACATGCTTCTCACATTCCACGTAGCAATCTTTACGGCACACCCGGGGATTCTTCGCACCCTCTGACCATTGAAGGTCTGCCGGGGACTGAGGGCCGTTTTTTGTGTTGTATTAGCCATAATGATTGTCCTGGGAAGAATAATGTGGTGGTTTTCCCTTTGCCTTCCACATCGCTGTTTGTCACATAGTGACAATGATGAACACCGACTGTACCGATCCACATGATCTCCACTCGATGCCCTACTGTACCTGCAGCTGCTCAGGTACAGAGAGTGCTTATTTACTGGCGGCACTTACTCGCCAGGTCACAAAAGTTTTCATCGGATCTTTTGTAGCATTTTATAAGGTACCTCGTCCCAGAAATACCCACTACACCCTCCAACTTTGCCGCTGCATGGTCGGGGACTGTCGAAACAGCAAGCGGTAATATCTTACCGCCGATCCATTATCCGCCACCTATGGACCCCGGCAGTAGCGCGCAGCTCAGCCCTACCTACAGAGAAATTATTAGCCCAGTATTTTAATTCACCCAGTGCAGAACGCAATAATTGCATTCCAGCGAGCGAGCGGAAATAATGTACCTGCCTTATATATTTATCATAAGTACTAAGAACTTCTTGTTTGCAACGTATTATTGTTAAATTATAGCTAAAAATATCATAATGTAGTGTAGTGTAATCGTTTAGTGTCCACACACACTGTCCAACTAACGATGTTCAATTCGAGAAATAGTTGAACACCGAATCCTGCTGGTCTGGACAGCATGCAGAAATCTTCGAGATCTTTTCTCGTCCAAAATCCCTCAGTCTTTGAAGGTAAGAAAACTAATTAAGGGCCTCATAACAAAGCTTAGCGTCACTGGGTGACAGAGAAAGCTATGCTCGGTGTACCTCTGCGTGACCCAATCAGAAATGAGGTGATCCGTAAAAGAACTTGAGTACAGTGCCACAAGTGTATGTTGGCGGTGGCGTTTTGAGGAACTAATTCGGTCATCCAATTTTTATGCTCCATGGCCATCTTGAAAATTCACTATTGGATCTCTTTGTGTGCTATTGCGTTTATTGTGTAAATTAAAAATGTTTTTTACCCAAATTTAGTCTCATATTCTATACAATGGCAATACTAATGTTGAGCACAGTGGACCACAGCCGCGCCAAGTTATATTTGTCGCACTCTAACCAATATAGCTCAATGAGTCCGGGAGCTGAAGTGGCAATGGACAGGCAGATAATTCGAAGAACCAATATAAAATCCAAAGGTGCTGGAAATCCCTAAAATGTCCACGCAAACGGAGTAGCTGGCATCAACTAGTGAATTGTACCTAATGGGTAACATAGTATGAAACTATCGGAGTCGACAAATTGTGCACAGTGAACTCAAGATGAATGGAAGCCATATATTCTGATGTCTCATTAGAATTTAGATTTACGGGCCTTATGTCGAGGCCACAAAACAGTCTTTGAGACAATTGATTTATTAATCAAGATTTACATATATCAGGGAGTTATATATCTTGTTAGTAGGTGTCTCAAGGCAATCAGTTATAAATTATAATACAAGAATTAAAAAATTGTAACCCAACTAGAGAAAAATGGATATAGGTAACATCTGTTATATTTTTTTCCGTGTAAAATTGTAGCCTATGTCTCCTGAGGTGCGATTGTCTAAAGTTATTCCATTGATCGTAATCGTATTCGATGACATTAGCGTCAAAGTAAAATAAACCATAGCAGCATTGAATTAGAGCTCAATTTCGTGTATGCATTCTTATACTTTTAGGTATGTACGATACGCTCCATAACGCTCCATGTTAAAATCGGTTGTACTGAATTTGTGACTTTAAATCAATACAATTAAGGATTATTTTACTTTGACGCTAATGTCATCGAATACGAATACGATCAATGAAATAACTTTTAGACAATTGGTACCCTGGACCCTATTGACGAATTAATTGACTCCTTATTCATCAAAATCAGCTCAGTTGTTTAGGTGCCACGACTGAACATTCGTAAATAAGTAGTTACATACATTCATATCCTACCTACATCATAACCCTTTCTTTTGTCTATGCTCGAGCCTGAGCATTTTGAACCACTCTGAACCGTAATATGGAACAGAAAAGACTTTAAAAAGTTCTTCCATTAAATGAGGTCTTTGTTGATTGTTAATAAATAGATTTTTTATACGATTTTTATTAGCTTCACTTGTATGTTTGTAACAATGTTTGTAACCGACTTCTTTGGGCGCGATTTTGACCCACTTTAAACGGCCAGATTTCGTTCAAACTTCGTAGATTTATCGAGGACCGATGACAATACACTAATTTGATAAAAAAACAAATAAATAAATAATAGTTTAAAAAAAAACTGTGTTTTTTATAGGAACATTTTGAAAAGTTTCCGCACAAAAAATTTTACATTCCAAAAAATAATATGTTTTATGGAAAATTTAGACGTGCTGCAAATAAAGGACATCTCTCGTAACGCCGCGGCCGGCTTAAGCAAATAAGCGAACCATATATTAGAAAACATTTTAGTGAAGTTGCACACAAACTTCAAAATAATATGAAGCGATCTCCCACTTCAAAGCACAGGAGATATTTCTGTGACAATTGTGGGCAGTACGAAGTGATTTGTCTACTTTGCAATTAAGGCTAAGCTTTGAGAGGGATTGGACAGTTTCTGAATCTGACACTTGCACAGCTCAATCAGCAGGTACCTACTACCTACTAAGCTTCAAGTTTGCTAGGTCAGAACAGGAAAATACATAGACTCGGATAGCGAATCCTCACAGTAAACAGGACTGTTTCTCAAAGGTTACACTAAGGCCAGCGACAAATGTAATGGAGAAACTTCAACCTGGTACCAACTTGTCTAATATAATCTTTTAAAAAGTTACTTTTCAAATGTGGCATCATGTAACTCCATTTATTAAGGTTACACGTAAAATATGTCGTCACGTAGCAAGCTCTCCATACAACATTTATCACAACACTTCGCATTTCGCTTCACGTCGCGATGAACGCTTACCGAGAACATGTGTTACTTGGCACAGACTAAAGGAAACACAAAGATAGAAAACTGACGATAAACTTAAATGTAATAACCGGAAAAGCAGAGCTTTGACGTTCTGTCCAAACTTACTATGATCAAATAAAAATCAAATAAACAGCTGGTTAGGAAAATCCGAAGGCAAAAGCAGATTTATTTGATGATAAGATAACAAATAAAATCATCAATCAGGTTCCAACGTAAAGTAAGAGTAGGTAAATCATGAGTACGCGAAGAAAAAAGTGCGTGAGTGTCGTGGATCACTCGCTTGGAACGAAGTTCAGAATCAACGACATCTCTCGCCACATGTTAGAACCATCTCGTAAAAAATGAACAGACAATAAAGCAAGTTCACGCTGCCCACAATAGATGGCGTTAGTAAATTTTGCCGCAAATATTTTGTTCGGAATTTCTCTACTATAAAACTTCGTTTCAAAAATTAAAAAAATAACCTGAAAATATTTTATTTGGAATTTCTCTTCTATAAAACTTCGTTCCAAAAATTTTAAAAAAAAGTCAGACATGATTAGAAGTCGTGATTCGAACCCCCGAACCGATAGTTTCACTCCTTCGTTTAGCCACTATGCCACCAAAGCTATGATGGCATGTATATAATAAACGAAGGCACCAAGGGTCGAGACGGAAAATTCTTACACTTTTCTTGCCTAGCAACAAGGTTCGTGACGGAAATTTCTTACACTTGTTTTCGTCGTCGATCCGCAACCATCCGAAAAGGAACTTCGTTGCAATAAAAAAGGACATTTAACATTAATTCCATACATAGTTTTCTTAATCTCAGAATGAAACCAAGTCAAAAACAGAATTCATTCTTCACAACACCAATCGTCACAAAAGCCGTAGCCGATTACACTAACGTAGAAATCTATTCTCCTTTTTACGTAAGGCAAACATTCAATAGAATGCTTGAGTGATACAACATTAACTACAGGAAACGCATACACCTGGCTTCACTTTGCTCGTGATGGCTCCGTCCATTCTTTCCTCTAGTATATATTATTCGGGGGTGGTTGTTTGGCAAGCCCGCTTTCCATTTTAGCAAAACCTTTTAGGAAGAACTCCGTTCCACTTTATTTTTTTACGCCATGTGAGAGCGCGGGGGCTTTTTCATTTTACTCGTAAACTAGTGTTTAGTGACTTCGTACTGCATTTTCATCATGTCATCAAAATTAATAATGTGACTTACAATAGAGAAATATTGATTTTTTAGGGTTCCGTACCCAAAGGGTACCAACGGGACCCTATTACTAAGCCTACGCTGTCCGTCCGTCCGTCCGTCCGTCCGTCCGTCTGTCAGCGGGCTGTATCTCGTAAACCGTAATAGATAGACAGATGTAATTTTCACATATTATATATTTCTATTGCCGCTATAACAACAAATAATAAAAATTAAATTAAATAAAAAAAAATTAAAATATTTCCATGGGTACATGGAAATATTTTTTTAACGGAACCCTAAAAGAGCGAGGCCCGACTCGCACTTGGCCGATTTTTTTTATTTAAGTAAGTAGGAAACTATATTTCGTTAAGAGAAATTCTTTCTCATCATCGTATACCTATAGCATATTGCATTCTATTTTTTTACGAAAGTACCCTTAAATTTCTGGGATCTAATCTCTACCTACCTGTGAAAATCCCGTAGAAATCGGTTCAGTCATTCCGAAGATTCACGCGTACAAACAGACAGACAGGCGGACAGACAAAAATTTTAATAAACTGTGTTTGCTTTCGTTGTCAAACTTAACCAAAATGTGAACTAATTATTCAAAGGCAATTATTTCCAAGTCACAGACAGACATTTTATATCAGCTGTACCATAGTTAGATAAGTGTCCGATCATCATCAACATCAACGGCTCACTACTGAGCGCAGGTCTCCTCTCAGAGAAGGGTTATAGGCCATAGTCCACCACGCTGGCCCAATGCGAATTGGCAGATTTCACACACCTTCGAGAACACTATGGAGAACTCCCAGACGTGCAGGTTTCCTCACGATGTTTTCCTTCGCCTTTAAAGCAACTTCGACACGGTGCGTACCCGGGAGCGAACCTACGACCCCCCGAATAAGAGACCACAATCCCACCACTAGGCTATAACTGCTTCATAAGTGTCCGATAGTTAATTACAATTAAGGAAAATCCAGTTCCGTTTCTCCTGTTGATATAACTAGAAAAGCAATTGAACTGAAGTTGAAGGTGTAACCATTAATTAGATGAAGCCATTAATCTCCTCACGTCGATGAGAGTTGAGACCCTTGCTATAACTTTAACTGAGTTAATTAGAAGGAATTAAAACACATCTACTGCCCCATGTGGCGGAAATCATTAAATTACTTTTAATGAGTTATTTAAATAATTATCATTAGGTAAATCTCTTAATGAGCAGTCATTTTTAAGTACCTACTAACGAATTGTTAGAGATGACACAGAATGAAATCCTAAGGAGATCCATAAATAAGGATTTGCGACTCAGTGCGACGTTAATTTTTATTTGTATCAATGTAACGATCGGAATGACCTCTAAGGTGCGATTGTCTAAGTTATTCCATTGATCGTAATCGTATTCGATGACATTAGCGACAAAGTAAAATAAACCATAACGGCATTGAATTAGAGCTCAATTATATGCGTGTATGCATTCATATACGTTTAGGTATGCCGTATGTACGATACGCTCCATAACGCTCGTTAAAATCAGTTGTTCTGAATTTGTGACTTTAAAGTTTAAACCAATACAATCAATGATTATTTTACTTTGACGCTAATGTCATCGAATACGAATACGATCAATGGAATAAATTTTAGACAATTGGTACCCTGATTGACTGGTGCTCGCCCGCTTTTGGTTAAAATGCATTGATGCAGCAATAACAAAATAAATTGAGCCAATCAGCGATCATTGCGAACGTTACACTGAAACAATCAGTTTTAGAGAATACCACAGCCCCTCTAGCCAAGTTACACTTCGTTGTATCTATTCTCTTTCTACATTTCATTCTCATCATTTCTCTTTTTACATTTATTATAAATGTTTTAAATGCTTAAAAAAACAATACAAAATGCCGCGAAATATTATCAATACACTTCTGTCTTTAATCAGCCGCAGCGCCATCTAGCCCTAGCCAAAACTTCAAGTGACAACGATCGTAGAAAGAGAATAGATACAACGAAGTGTAACTTGGCTAGAGGGGCAGATCTTCTCGACTGTGCAGTTAGAAATCGAACACGGAACCTACTGAAAACTACGTCGTAACGTAACGTTGATCTTTCATTATGCTTTGACTTGTTGTAACGCAAATAAATCTGAATAATATGTAATTAAAATCGAGTTTCATTTTTATGAATCACATTGTTTTTTGAATTTCCGACATGTAGGCGTGAATTATTTCGGCAATCATCGTGTCGAAAAAGCAATATCAATGCGTCAAATGTTGCGGTGAGCAATTTTCCCGCGAAACTATGAATTTAAAATTAAAACTGTAAACAACGTTTATGGTTTTCGTATAATATGAGCGTTGGTCATGTAATGTTCAATTGTATCGCGCTGTGTTACCGCGATAAAATATAAAATGTTTCCTCTTTTATGGATCTGCATCTGCACTACGTTTATATAAATTTTTAAAGCCCACCTATAATATTTAAATATAAAATAACAGAGAAAGCTATGCTATTACTATATAGCTAAGCTATTAAAGAAAATGAGCAGAGTTTTGCCGAGCCCATGGAACTAGGAATTACGACTAACTGCCGCACTCAGCCGCATGTATTAAATTATATTATTTAATGATTAATTAATTAAATATCATTAAATATATTACTGAATTGTCATTAATTAATGTACAAAAGAAGCGTTAACTTCTGAGAATGAAACTCTTTAAAATCTAAGATTAAGTCATTAAGTAACGATTAGCGACTCTGAGTGCGGCAGTAGGTCTTCCTAGTTCCATGGTTTGAAGACACCCACCTCAATCGATAGACGTCGATAAGATCGAAAAGAAACTAAGACATAATCTTGTGCACCTGCATCCAGCAGGTGCCAATCTAGTGGTATGTACAATCTGAATGATTTCTACAGATTGTGCTCTGAATTTTATTCAGTATCCCTCAATAAAAATAAAATTACTTTAATAGAAATTATTTTACACGGGTGTAAGACGAAGTAAAAATAAAGTTCTCAAGCGAAAAAATTAATATTTTTAAGACCGTTTGTGTGTAAGAACGAATTAAAAAACTTGTCCGCTTTTGGGGAAATTTTGCAAATTATGTCAAAAATAGGTACTTTTTGGGGATTTTTTTTTTATAAGAGGGGTTGACAAAAATATTTTTTTACAGCGAAAACATTTATTGAATCAGCAAGAAAAGGTTAAAATTATTTTGCTCTAATCCGCCAACAGCAAAATCTGTACGGTCAAACATGCAGTAACAAGCTAAGCACCGCTCACCTTCCCAAGCAAGCAAGAAAGCAAAGTACAGACAAGACAATACTGCATTGTAGAGTCGACATCAGTCTGGTATACATAATCATTAATCTGTGGACATCAGCTATTGTCTAGAGTTTAGACAATACTGCATTGTAAAGTCGACATCTCCGGTGTCGGGGCGAAACGTGCGTCGAGATTAGTGTAAAAGTCTTGTGTGGTGGTGCATGTGAGTGGTGGTGGTATTACTTGCTTGGGAACTTGGCTTTCTTGCTTGCTTATGAACGTGAGCGGTGCTTAGCTTGTTACTGCATGTTTGACCATACAGATTTTTTCTGTTGTTTTCAAAATAATTCTAAACTTTTCTTGCTTATCATGAACTTCCGCAAAGTAACGCCTGCTTCTATTCAATATTTATTGAATCTTTTTCTTTCATTCTATATTTTTCTTCACGGCTTAACTTTACAGTTATGTTGATATTTTGAGTAAAATTTAGGCATTTCACATCTCTTAGCGCCTATAAGTACATAACGGTAGGGGTTTGCTTGGGATTATAAATTAATACGGTAAACTCCTAAACAGCTAAACTTTAGATCCTTACTCATATTGGTTTAAAATAGGTGTTCGGTTACGATTTCTGGTACGTCAGGAATAATTATTGTTCCTAAAGACCCTGACCCTGTACACACCTCTGTGCCTCTAGTAGGTACCTATTGTACTCGCAGATAATGTAGGTAACATTTGTGTAACGATGTTGGTGTTAAATCTCAGTTACATTGACACTTTACTGAGCCGTTTCCATAAACACGTGAACAATTGAACATGATATGACAATTAGGCGTGTAGTACCAATTGCACTGTTTAACGATCCAAAGCTTATAGCGATGGAACTCCAAGAGATATAATATAAGACAGATTTAGAGATCCATATGATTTGGTATAAACATGGGGTTCGCAGCCTAATAGTGGTTAAGAGTACCTAAGACTGCCTACTTTTCGGTTATCCACGGGATTGGATCACAGGCACTCATTCCTGACTTTTCGGAGTTGTGTGTTTTATTATACTATATCATATTATGCTACGGTAAAGGAAAGCATCATGAGGAAACATGCATGCCCTGAGAGTTCTCCACAATGGCTTAAAGAGCTTTATAAGCAGTCGGTTGCATATGAGTAGTGATTTAAATGCACGCCTAATAATCATCTTCATCATAATAATCATTCTGATAATTGGAAGCTTAGTTAGATATGATAGCTCGAATATACATTTTCAGATGTCTGTAGCGTATCGAAACGCTACATTAAGTAGCGGTGCAGGTTATGCCGGTAGTAAAGGCCCAGACCTCAACCAATTTACAAAAACTCATTTTCTAAATTTTTCCCCAGAAACGAAAAGAACTTTTACCCTTTTTTCTTTAATATACTTTTACAGGTTTTCTTGAAGCAGTAATTGGCCGTCTTAGAATCTTCAGTGTAATCTTATACACTCCCACGTAATATTCGAGAGATCGAACGATAGGTATAGTAATATGATATTAATAATAATACCTAATATAATATTATGTTTTTTCTTTATGCAGAGCATGGCGTACTTTCAAATGAAGCTCAGGATGGCGCAGTGGTGCAGACTGCAGAGTGTTTACCTTCATAAGAAATAGGTTCAGAGTTCGATTCCCACTGGTGGCGCTACTCAGCAACTGTCAAAGTTGCTGCCATCAGCTGGATTTTTTTACATCACTTCGAAGCCAGACGCCAGTGCGCACTACGAACGTTTATTTGACCATATTTTGATCGACTAGTACATCAAACTCTTCTCCTTCTTTGTCAACCGATAGACATCGACAGCTGGACAAAGGTCTCTTGCATGGACTTCCATGGAATTCCACGGGCTTCGGTCTTGCGCCGCCTGAATCCAGTATTAATATTAGTAGGATTTGGCCTACATGATTTGACATTTCCTCGTCCCAGTGGTGTGGATGATATTATTTAATACCTTTTCATTTTTGATGTTTCAGATTTTGCTTTAATTTAAAATCTAGTAACATAAATAGAAGTTGATGTTATATGATACCTGTATTGATTTAAAGAAAATAAATAAGTGTACAAATACCGTGAAGATTTGATTAAAAATCTTAACCTACTAATATTATAAATGCGAAAGAATGTGAGGCTGGGGATGTATGGATGTCTGTTACTCCTTTACGCCCCAACGAATTAACCGATTTGACTGAATTTGGAATAGAGACAGCTCTTACCCAGGATTAACACAGACTACATTTTAAAAATTACTTAAAACATTTAAAGAAAAATTAAAGAGTTCCCGCGGGAATTAAAAAACCTTAGTCCACGCGGGCGAATTTGCGGGCTAGCAACTAGTTAAAAATAAAAATATGGCGGGAGCTCGGGAGTTCTCCAGCTTGATTTTTGTGAAGTTTCTTCTGAAGTTTGGCGTGTCGCGGAGGCGTTCTTAAGTCTGCCTTTTAGCTTTATCATCATTATTACACGTCTTTCAGGAGAAAGGGCAAATTAAAAGAACGACGCTCACACTCAAACAGAACTCAAGTTTTAACGAGGTCACGAAACTTCGGTAAAGTCCGCGTTGCGCCAACTCGTGAGGAAAATTTTGATTGGTGTAAATTATTCAGTGAGGGAACGCTCCGCCAAATTTCCGTCTTCACATTATCCCTGTAAAGAGGGTGACTAAACGAGCGAATTGAGAAAAGTTGTATTACTATTGCTGGGATAAAACCTGTCATGACCTTCGTCAATAATTTACATACTATTTACCTTTAATATACCTACTGTTGGTCGTTAAAGCGTCCATGAAATCCTAATTTTTACGCAAGATTCCAAACCTGATGGTCGATCGCGGAAAAGCTGCATCTGTCATTACTACAGTCTCAATTGTGGTAATTGGATAAAACTAGCAAAAAGCTGAGCTTTGTGAGGGCTCGCGTAGTCTTTCTAACGGGTAATAAGTTAATGGTTATAAAATTATATTTTTTTTTGACAGATAACAAACACATCTGGATATGAAGTTAAGAGTGGGTGTACGTTCGTTAACAGTAAACAGATTTGATTTTTACAGTAGTAGATCAAGTTTCAATTATCCGAAAAAAAACAAGCAAAAATAACATCATACTGCCAAGGGACGTGCCTGGGCAAAAACATAAAATGATGAAATTTGTTCGATAATAAAAAATCGCGAAGTTAGGTCTAATTTTTAACCAATATTCATTTATTTTCAATGTGTTGCATATTACAGAGCCAAAATGTTTACATTAAATTCCGATTGATATTATCAAGAGAGTAGCCTAGTGAATTGAAAAGAAAATGAATATTTTACGAGTTACAAAGTATTTGGCGCTTACTACACTCCTATTCCGCGCAAAACGCTTTCTTTTGTCGCGCCTCACATGAGATTGCGGCTATGTTTTATTTCATCGCGAAATCTGATTTTTTTTTGTGTTATACGCGTTCTTAAATTACTATGTTAAAGCACAAATCTATAGGCGTGATAGTTTTTCAGTAAAGTGTACCACAAAATGCTCAGATTGTGGGATAGTGTTAGGTCTCGCTTCGCTCGCCCTAATTACGGGTTCCTGTTACAACAATGCATTTTAGCCAATCGTGAGAGAGTATCGGCCCATCACAAGTGCGATCGTCACACTGTAGCAATAATTTTTAGACAATCCCACAGCTGGGCTCCGTTTAGTTTTAAGAACGTCGTTTTTTTTAAAAGTAATTTTACAGACTGCAGACAAAAATTTTGAAGAAAATTGTTATTGCAAACCTTTTTTTTTTATCTATTTTTTTTTTTGGGATTTTTACCACCTGGCATGTCAACCCCATTTTGCAAACCTTCTAAAGTGTTAATTAAAGGGTTAATTAGAGATAATTAAACATAAAAAGCTCTCGATTTGCGGACTTTCTATATTGCAAAGTTGAGAGTAAAACAAAGATAAAAAACATTGATGAAAAATTGCATAAATTGAATTGAATTATTATCACTGAATTACTTTGCATAATACAAAGAAGGAGTTCATTGAAAATTACAATTTTCTCTAGTCACAAGCCAACGCTTGGGCCGATCGTGCCTCTCGATCGCTTGTCCCGCGCTCTCGCTTGCACGCGCAGGCTCAGGCGGAACGTGACACTTTTTCGTGCGTGCAGCCGGTGTTCATCGATTTATAAGACGTTATCACGTCAAAAAATATAAAAGGGCCATGTTTTATTAGGAAAGTCAATGTGAACACGTCTCACAGTCACAATGCTGCAGTGTGCTTTTAACTGTTGTGAAAATACTAAATTGTGCAGGTAAGTATTGTAGTCATAAGGTTGAAAGAAGTGAAATTTATTTTTTCTCTAAACTTATTTTTCACGGACATTTTTCAAATTAGATTAAGTGTGAGAATAAAAAATGTAGTACATTTACTATTAGAACTGCGATGGCTTTATTGACCGAGCGAAGCGAGGTCTCTGAGTTTACTAGAGCGATTTGCACTTGTCCGTCCGTCCGTCCGTCCGTCCGTCCGTCTGTCAGAGCCTTATAACTTTTGAATTACTGAACGTAATTACTTCAAATTTAGATATAATATGTAAACCGATGGCCTCCAGCCGAAAATGGCTTAAAAAGTTATAAAAATCTTTATTTCAGGGGGGCTCTGATAGAAGCGAATGCGAAGAAATTTTTTTTTATTTGCGATTCATAGGTTTTCTGTGCGTCATTTTAAAGACAATTTGGAACAGAGTACAACCGTATTTTTTTTTAATTTTTTTCCTAAAATTGACGAAATGGGGGGCTTCCAAAGTGGAGATTTAATACGCTCGCTTGAAGACGCTCTCTGGGAAAATTTTCTATATATTTTCAAGTTGTACTTATTTTCTTACTTCACTTGTATCCTGTACTTGAACAACAAATACTAAAATTATATGAATATTATAAAGAAACGAGATTATTTAATTTTTAATGAGCATCAGTAAATTTCACATAGCTTCACAATAATGCTAATAGATGGCGCAGTCATTAACTATTCCATTGAACTAGGAGTTACGACTACGATTTATCCCAAAAACAGTTTTGCGTCGACCATTATTATTTAGGTACATAATATAATAACATATTATTCAATTAAAATTATTCTTTAGTTAAATATCATTTTGTATATTTTCTATTCGCGTCGATAGATGACGATTTGTACAGATGCCCCTAACCCGTTTTCACTCGTTAGTACCTACATAATAATTCAATGTTCTCACTGACGTTCCCTAACCTTTACGGGCTACCTATGATAAGTTATGTGATGATTACTGTCAACTTCTTTATCACGATCCTGTACGGGACACCTAAAAGGACATTGGGACGGATGTTAGGACTTAGGATTGTGTTTTGGAGCTACCTACGTAGAGAGACTCCTACATAGGGGATGATTTAGGTATGTTTGGTGAAAACGGGCATAATAAAAATAATGTCAGTTTTGGTCGTCATGTATCGATTGAATGAATAATCATGGGATACCGTTACCGCGAGGTCTCAGTTCGGGGCGAACCACTAGTTTAATTAATTCTGTAATGTTTTCAGTGGAAATTTTTCAGTAACCAAAGTACCCAACCTGTATGTAGAGTGTGTCAGCAAAGTAGACAGTACCCACCATCGGGTACTAAGCTATGCACCCATTACCATTTCAGCTTCGCAACTCAATGAACTATAACGGGAATTGTGATTCCACTACGGATCTCCTCATTTCTGTTTTGATTTGGGTCAATGTTAGTTAATTGTCCTCAGAAAAACCTACTTGTGCAAACACAAAAAAAATCAAAATGCAATTTTATTTATTTCATGGAGGGCCAACCTGTGGTTCCACGGTAGCCGCGTGAACGCTTTTTGTTTATTCGATGACAAGCTTATAGTCCTTGACTGCGATCTCACCTGATGGTAAGTGACGATGCAGTCTAAGATGGTAGCAGGCTAACTTGGAAGGGGTATGGTAGTGAACATTCAACCCATACCCCTAATTGGTTTCTACACGCCACCGTGCCGGAACGCTAAATCGCTTGGCGGCACGTTTTTTGACGGTAGGGTGGTAACTAGCCACGGCCAGCCTCCCACCAGACCAGACCAGAGACAATTCAGAAATTATAAATTCCCAAATTGACCCCGCCGGGAATCGAACCCGAGACCTCCCAGTTATAAGGCAACAGCGCTCACCACTGCACCAGGAAGGTCGTCAAAACGCTTTCATACGTCTTGGCCATATTATGTTTAAGTTTAGGGCTATGCGACGCAACACGCGCCGAGTGTGCAGAAACGTGGCCCTCATTTCAAAATTAAGCAGTTGCTCTTTTAACTATGGTGGGTTTTATTCCACCCGAATGGTTTTAGATGAAATGTTAGTGGGGTTGTAAGGCCCACGTTATCACTGGTTCGAATAGAAATTAGCGGACTGTATTGAATTTTAATTCGATAGTTCCTATTTCTGGACAAACCTCCAACATCAATAAGCAAGCAGGAAATTAAGGATTCCACTGACCTTTCGATGTCGTCGATCTGCCACGCCGACGTAGGTGGTGGTGTCGGCCTTTGTTCTGCTAGACTTCTCTGTTTGGTTCGAACGAATAACACAACACTGCAGCAGCTGCTGTTATGGAGAATCCAAGTTCGAGGAACACGACACTTGATGACACGATGGAAAAGGTAAAAAGTTCTGAACAGTTTTATAAGCGGCACTTTAGACGTCCGAGCAATGACAACGAACGATGCTTCGCTTGTCTCACTTGCGAATTGACAAGACGAAAAAATATCGAATAGGTAGGGTGGATCGATAAAATCTTACCCACAAAATTGACATTGCTAGTAAGTTTGTCGAGACTGTGTGGATCTATCGAATTATAACCCTATATGTCTAAACAAACTACTATAATATCTATTACTAGTTATATAACATTAGTAGGTAAAGAATTAAGCAACTGCGAATAATATAATATGTATCTACCTACCTGCCTGCGAATTACGTATCATTCCACTCCATGACCGAGGTAATCTAAAAATATTCTTTCAATGTTCAGGCCGAAATTTTCGAAGCGATTAATTTCTATAAAAAATTCTGTTCTACTTTGGAAAGCTAATTTTCACGTCAAAGCGCATATAACCTGCCACGACAAGCCTCGTGATAACTAGAGTTAAAAATGTTTTTTAAAAGGTGTTCATAAATTTTATTCTGTGGGTGATGTAAATGCTATACATTTTCGCGAAAGAAAACTGTAAAGGCTATTTTTTAAGACAATTCTCGGTGTTATTTCTTTTTTTATTCTATCCTTGTCAAAAGAAAACTATTTTAACCAAAATCTGCTTAAAAACGTTGTAAATAACTTTGGTTTATAGATAATAAACTACTTACTTACTATGGCATAGTTGACTCTAGTTTCTATCACAGATTCGAAACATACTATTCTCAACCCGACTCTATTGTGACTGTGAATGACTGTACTTTGTACATGCGGTCGAGTTGAAATCATCAAAAAAATTTAATAAAATTGCATGAGGACAAGTTGACCATTCGGACGAGTTTATTTTGGTCCAGATGTACACCAACCCCTATTCTGGACTTATAATCCCAATCTAATAGAGATTTTTTCCGAGGATCCATCATCATCATCATTCACGCTACTTACGATCTGGATAAGACTAATTTTACGTTGCTGAAATCAGCCTTAAGCAAATTGGTGGTTGATATCATGATTTAGAGACTGAGACGAAGAACGGCTCGGTCGGCTTCGAACGCCTTTCAAAATTCAAAATTCAAAATTATTTTTTCAAAATTCAATATTATTTATTTCACGTAGGCCAACCTGTGGCTCTTATGACAAGTCATGACTCTACTACCGGTTCGGAAAGCGGATTCTGCTGAGAAGAGCTGGCAAGAAACTCAGCAGATTTGTAAACAAAAACGATTTCTGATGCTCACCGAGCCGGTCTATGTGAACGGACCCTTAAAAATTACAGATCAGCGTTATTGTGGCCGGCCGGTCAGCCGGGCAGCGAGCCAGCAAGCAGTAGCACGTGCAATCAGCAACCAACGGCTGAATGCTGCACACGACCTGAATATCAACACCTGTGTCTCAGCATTTTAGACGTTGCAAGGAAATCTTTCCTCCTTGCCTGGCAATACTTGCTTTTAACGAAATTTCTGTTTAAAAAGCGACCTCGTATGTTGCACAATTCTGTGAAATGGGTCAGTTTTTAGGGTTCCGTACCCAAAGGGTACCAACGGGACCCTATTACTAAGCCTACGCTGTCCGTCCGTCTGCCAGCGGGCTGTATCTCGTAAACCGTAATAGATAGACAGATGAAATTTTCACATATTATGTATTTCTATTGCCGCTATAACAACAAATAATAAAACTTAAATTAAATTAAAATATTTCCATGGGTACATGGAAATATTTTTATTAAATTTTTTTAACGGAACCCTAAAAGAGCGAGGCCCGACTCGCACTTGGGCGATTTTTATATTATGTTTTTATTTATTACTACTATTTCTTAATAGGTAAAATATGAAGGAGCTTTGTGAAAATTACAAAATTCATATCAAATCGTTACATTTCCATGATTTTATAATTCCGTCCCTTTCTTACATTGTATTACGAGCCAACTTTATATACTCAAAGCGAGCCAACCACTATACCGATATTGAAGAAAGACACAAAGTTGTCGTTCTAGCAATAATGGACAGAATGTGATACGTTTTATCTTGCGGGATAATCCTAAAAGTTTTATTTTGTCTCTCTTTTAGATGAGAAAATAAGAGCAACTTCTCGAACGCCTGAGAGTTCTTTGCAAATTCGTATTGGAACAGCGTGGTGGGGAGGAGACCTCCGCTCACTAGTAAGCCACGATGGATTGCTTATGACATGTTTCTTCCAATTTGAGACTGCTAGGAGTTGTGACTCCTACATACATTAATGACAAAATCGTACGAGTTTCTATACGATTAAATTGTTTTATTATGTGTGTTAACTCTTATCAGATGTTAATAATAATAATAATTATTATTAAACAGGGATCGCAAGATTAACGTGCTGTATAAGTCATGGACGACCTCCCTGGCTCAGTGGTGAGCGCTGTTGTCTTATACCTGGGAGGTCTCGGGTTCGATTCCCGGCGGGGTCAATTTGGGAATTTATAATTTCTGAATTGTCTCTGGTCTGGTCTGGTGGGAGGCTTTGGCCGTGGCTAGTTACCACCCTACCGTCAAAGACGTGCCGCCAAGCGATTTAGCGTTCCGGCACGATGGCGTGTAGAAACCAATTAGGGGTATGGGTTCATTCATGGGGAACATTCAGTTCACTGCCATACCCCTTCCAAGTTAGCCCGTCTTAGACTGCAACTGCATCGTCACTTACCATCGGGTGAGATCGCAGTCAAGGACTAGCTTGTCATCGAATAAAAAATAATAATGGAGGAAACGAAAAGGCGCTACCTACCAGATTCAGTCACCCATTCAGTCATCGACTTTGGTCAAAGTTGTTTCCCCAGCAAGATCTTACTAATGTGCACTGTCACACGTTCCATAACTCTTTTAGTACCTCAATCAGACATTAGAGAAGGGCATATTACTTACTCCCTTTTAGCGAAACATCAGAAATGTAGCTTAAACTGTAAACACTTCTCAAGTAAATCGAGCAGGAAATTAACGATGACTGCTGTGCCAAGATAGTAAATCTGGACCCTTACGAGAGTTGTCGCATCAAGCGAACTGTGTGCGAGATAATGATGATGGTTGTACCGAGGAGAAATGAGGTCTTGTAATATTCATACAGCTTCTTGCATTAGGTCTCACAGCCATAATTTAGCTGTAGGTATGTTTATCCTCACTACCATATGGGTCCCCAGTTTGTTAGCATTTGGTGCATTACTTTATACGCGTATCTAATATCAGAGATCACATAAAATGCACTAGTTTATTTATTTACATGCAACTAGCTTTTGCCAGCATCTATGTCTGTATGGAGTTAAATTTAAAAAATCCCGGTTTTAAACCTTTGTTTTCCGGGATAAAAGGTAGTCTATGTCAGTTTCTAGGTCTTCAATTATACCCATAAAAATCTATCCGTTGCTCCGTTGCTGCGTGATTGAAGGACAAATAACAAACAAGCACAGTTTCTTGTTTATAACATTATTAGTTAGGATACATTACACTTTTTCTACCGATAGATATCCGTTGGGGACAAAGGTTTCTTGTGTCCGCCTTTACCCAGCTGCTCCTTACGACTTGTCTGACGTAGTCGGTAGTCCTTTTCTTTCCAGGTGGGCACCAGTTTGTTTGTATGTCCTTCAATCTTTTCAAATGACCACACTATTTCCATTTCGATTAAAGAAGAATCCAATAATTTTGGGGATAGTGGATCTCCCCGCCTCACCCCGCGCTCCAGATAAAGAAAAACACTCCCTAATTGATTTGCTGTAAAAAATTATACTTACGTAAATTGGATCTCCAGTACGGGTCGCTGTTTTTACTATCGGTAGGACATTACTCGACTGGCCTCTTACACTTCTTAAAGCGGGAAAATTTTAAAAACTCAGGAAACTCAAGGAAAATTTCAAGAAATCAAAAATTGTACGCGGACGAAGTTACAACCGCTGTAAATTATAATCGCGCGATCTGTGAGCAATAAAGTAAAAAAAGTCGTGTGGTGTCGTGGGACACCAGATAGGAACGAAGTTATTATTATAAAAATATTAATTTCAAGTTCTATTCGAGGTATAAAGAAAATAATTATTCGGGTATACATTTTTTATCATGATTTTTTTATCGATAAAAATCAAAATGACCCCAGGGAAGCCTAAATATCGATTTTATAAAATATTAAAATTAAAAAAATAATTTTATAAAATAAAAAATGAAAATAGGATTACGCGCCCCCGGGTGAACTCGAAGCACCAATCTTTCGGTTGGCGGGCGCGCGCGGGCTAATTGAGCCACGGGAGCGATGCACAACTTGTTGAAATTATTATATAAGATATTTTTAGGCCATCAAAGTGTCGAAAGTGTCGTTACAACTTTTGGTCTTAATTTCCGTCTAGCCCCCTTTTGCAACGCGCGATAAGGAATTTCGTTCCAAAACTAAAAACGATTTAGCACTTATCTAACAGGAAAATCTTTCCCACTTTGTAATATTAATTTGAAAGTAACGGTCCGTTCTCGACCCATGTGGTGTTGGGACAAATAAATTTCTGGCTGGCCAGTGCACATTATTAACTCTAATCCATTAACTAAGGGTCAAGGGACGAGGGGACGCGCCGGGTAAGTTTAAACGGAATACTATCACCATTACGTCTGGGTGTATATGTGCCAGTAAATTAGCAAATAAGGGTTCGCATCAGTATTTTAGTCGAACACATTGTCTTTATAAAAGACGTATTATACGCGTGGAACAGACGTTAACACAATTTATGAGTAGAGTATGGGGCGTTGCAAATTCTCGTAACATAATATTCAGTACTTAGCACAGACAGTAGTTAGGTCCTTGCGAGTAATTAAGAAATATTTTACGTTATTTACGCCGCCCGGAAATTATATTCGTCTGTTTATTGTTTACCATGTTCCTTATGAAGGAAATAAGGCAATAATATTATACTTACTTCATATTAGTCTACATTTATATACCTACCTAAGTACTCAGTAGGTAGGACATTTACAGTAACCTAAGTACCTAGTAGCACAGTATAAAGAATTTCTACTGTGCTAGTAGGTACTTAGGTAGGTATATAAATGTCTAGACTAATATGAAATATTATATTATTGCCTTATTTCCTTTTCTGCATAAAGATAGATGCATACTACATTCCCTCACTCTCACACACGACCGCAAAGTGATCAGACTGATGGGAGCGCCACACAACAGTCCAACTCTGAGCTGCAACGCAACCATGGCAAGATAAAGAATTTACTAACTGGTCTCTTATATAGGTAGGTACCTACCTACTTTATGAAAAGGTTAAGATAACCTGTAGATAATAGAACATCAGAGGTACTTAAATACTGCAAGAGCGTCCTTCACAAATCCACACACAACAAACTAGATGAGGTAAGGGAAGGAATCTTATCAGAAAGATTTAATTTTACACTTAGATATAGGTATGGGGTAGTAAAGCTAAAGTACATCCACTATCCCATAACATTAGATCAAACATCATAAACCAGAAAAGAAACGCCAATTTTGGTAACAAAGTGGGTCCAAAAAACCTGGAGCGGAAAATTTATCGTTCATAAGTATATGAAGAGCAATCTAGCATGAAACGAAGTAACATCATAAGAAGCAAGCTGATCTAATGAGAGCGACGATTTTCCGCTCGGCTGGACGCTGGACAAGGATTTCGTATGACACTACAAAAAGAATTTATTGTAATAAAAATATTGCTTGAATAAATAAGGGATAATAATATTATGCTAAATAGCACAAAAATAGCACAATTTGTCCCAGACTAGTAAAAAATGAACTAGGAATATATTTTAATTAAGAGAAAATCTAGGCTAAAAAAATAGATTCAACTATAAGTCCCTACCTTCTTCAACGATGTTCTTCATCTTAATCCATCGCTGGTCGCTAGCTACTAATGGGCACGAATTTCCTTTCAAAATGAGAAGGGTATTTAGACGCCCAAAAGTGACAATGCAATGGGAGCTATTAAAATTTGCCCAGTAGTTTTTACAAGTAAATAGCAACAGGAAAAAACCGGCCAAGTGCGTGTAGGGCCACGCGCAATGTAGGGTTCCGTAGTTGAAAGTCTCAAATTTTATTGCTGACCTAGGATAGTGCTTTTATTTTATTTATGAATATTGAATATATTTTGAGTTCCATGGTTTAAATACTATAATATACTACAAAATATGCAACTCACACTACGTATAAAACCTAACTTAGAAAAAACAGATATAACTCCTTAAAATTCACTATATATACTACTGCTGTAAATTTTGTCTTGTATTCTTTATACAACCATTTAGCTGGCAGGGGGGGGGGGGGGGGGCACTTGACTCTAATAAAATTTAGCACTTTAAAATATCATATTTCACAAACGGATCCCTGAATTGAAAAATGGCGTTTCCACACCCACAATATTTTTGTAAGACCTATTCAACGACACCCCACACTATGGGATACACGAGAAAAAAAAAATTCATCCCCACTTTACATGTAGGGGAGGTACCCTAAAAAAATTATTTTTCACAATTTTATTTCACCACTTTGTCGGCGTGATTGATATTTATACCCTTGTCAAATTACAGATTTCTAGCACCAATAGTCTCTGAGCTAAACCCTAAAAACGTACAAACATTCAACTTTTAGCGCCAAACACATGATAACGCTCTTTTCCTTCTTCTTTATCAACCGATAAACGTCCACTGTTGAACGAAGGTCACTAGTATGGACTTCCACAGGACTCGGTCTTGTGCCGCCTACATCCAGCGGTTCCCTACGACTCGTTTGAAGTCGTCGGTTTGCCAACACTGCGTTTCCCAGTGCGGGGTCGCCACTCCAGCACCTTGGGACCCCACCGGCTATCAGCTCTTCGAACTATGTGCCCCGATCATTTTCACTTCAGTTGCGCGACTCGCTGAGCTATGTCGGTGACTTTGGTTCTCCTACGGATCTTCTCTTCCCTCTTCTTCCTTGGGCCTTCTTATGTACCTAGTTAGTTTATTCGCGTTCAATCGACCCAGTACGCTTAGTACAAGATTTTATTGATAACTATAAATAGTAAATTATGACATTACCATCAAAATAAAATAAACCATAACAGTATTGAGTTAGAGCTCAATTTCGTGTATGTATACTTATACGTTTACGTACCTAACGAAAACGCTCCAAATTAAAATCGTCTGTATTGAGTTTATGACTTTAAACCGATACTTTTATGGTTCATTTTACTTTGATTTTACTTATACATTTTATTTTCATTTTACTGCAGTGACTTCGATGGGGTTTTAGATTTTATTTAATTTTTATTTTAGTTTTAATTTTAGAATAAATTTTATTTTAATATAGTATTAGGTATATATTATGTAAATAGAATAGAAATAATTATTATTATATTGTTTTACTTTGATGCTAATGTCATAGTTTACTGTTTATACGATCAAACGAATTAAAACTCGGACTAACCACACAGGTAAATAGTAAATCAAAAGTAGCTTTAGCTGAAATATTACCTTTGTTTTTCCAAACTTTTATAATTTGTAACAATTATATGTAAGTATAATAGAGAGTTTTACCTACCAATAAAACTTACCTATTATTTTTCCTGAGATATCCGGAATATTTCGACGAAGAAGCCAACAGAAGGATACGGCTGGGCTGGGCGGCATTTGGAAAATTAAGTCAGGTCTTCTCATCGTCAATACCTCAATGCCTGAAGACGAAAGTCTTCAATCAATGTGTCCTTCCCGTCCTCACTTATGGCGCTGAAACGTGGACACTAACAAAAGGCTTGATCCACAAATTTAAAGTCACTCAGAGAGCTATGGAGAGGGCTATGTTAGGAGTTTCTCTTAAGGACAGGATTCGAAATGAAGAGATCCGTAAGAGAACCAAGGTCGCCGACATAGCTCAAACCATTAGCAAGCTGAAATGGCAGTGGGCAGGCCATGCTTGTCGCAGAAGCGATGGCCGTTGGGGCCGAAAAGTCCTAGAGTGGAGACCGCGAACAAGTAAGCGTAGTGTGGGGCGCCCTCCAGCACGTTGGACTGACGATATAAAGCGGGTGGCGGGAAGTGGCTGGATGAGGAAGGCTGAGGACCGGGTGTGGTGGCGTTCTCTGGGAAAGGCCTATGTTCAGCAGTGGACGTCCGCAGGCTGAGATGATGATGATGATGATGATGATGATCCGGAATCCATGTTGAGTTAAGCGTTTCCGTTTTTCGTATATTCTGACTTAGCGATACCCTCGCTTCCGGTCCCCACCGTGTATCCGTGTCCAATATGGCGACGCCGCGGGATCGCGGTTGAGGCCATCTTATTTTCTCATTATAAGCGTAAGTACCAGGTAGGAATTATGTGGATTCCGGATATCTCAGGAAAAATAATAGGTAAGTTTTATTGGTAGGTAAAACTCTCTATTATTTGTTCCGTCTTCGATATCCGGAATCCATGTTGAGTGATGTGTTTGATTTCTCCTGGTACTATTTTGTTGATGCTATAATGTGTTCAAAAATGCTATGGCATGCAAAAAGAAAAAATTACGTATTAGATGACTAAATTTCTATAGCCAGAATTGAATGATCTTCTTACCAATGTAATGATGAAACCACCAAAAGCAACGTTATGTAGTGAGAGACCTCGCCACTGACCGTGAAGCCCACGGGAGCACAGGTGTCGAGGCTTCTCAACCGTTTAAGAGACAAGGAAGATCCTTTTCCTGGTAATGTTTGGTAATGTATATCTGATGTATCCGTGATAACATAATTCATGGGATTGCTCTTCGACTGAATTAGAGTCGTCTGCATCAGATTTTCTAGCCACCATTCTAGTTCGACATACCTCTTTCGGTAAACGCATGGGTTTGAGAGGATGTTGACGCAGACAACTGCTGTGACGTCGATGAATGGTTCGGCACTGCAACCTTCCCCGGTGGGTGATGAAGGTCGCAAAGTTGAGAAAACCCTAAGAGGACAGGGCCTGCTTAAGGGTCCAACTGCCAGTTGCTAGAAAGGATATTAGACCCAATTTCTTATATCCATCAAGGGACGGGGACAACATGGCTATTGGCTAGGCTTTTCGTCAGTGGACTCCTCGCTGCGAGCGAGGACTCGCCGCTGCGCTCGCGATCATTTACATATCTTAGGTATTTCATATAAACTGAACAAAATCAAAGGATTCAGTATACTAAACTCATCTTAAAACTTGTTAGGGTGCTGTGTCTTTCCAACTAGATTGTCCAAATTGAGCAGTATCTGTTTTGCAAACAAAGGCCAAATGTAATAATGTGGCATTACCAAACATTATTATATTATAATTTATGATCACCATAAACCATCATGTGCTCCGTGTCATCTTTGGTGAAGCAAGATCAAGCCTCTCTATCCGACGCAAGCAGAAGTAAATGGCAGTACGTTTTGAAGCCAAGTCTATCCGGCACCAATAAATTATGCCTCCTAAAATATGCTTCTGGACCTCCGGTGAGTGCTACACTTAAGTCTAAGTCTTCATCAGTATTATTGGAAGAGCTGGTATCTGATATAGTTTCTGCATTTCAAAATATTTGAACATATCAACCCTTCCATAGGTTGAGTAGTGCTTACAGCCAGCCCAGGTTTTAGTTCCAGTGACAGAGAAAGGCATTGTGAGCAAAGGCTTTCTCGTTCTATGAATCTGTTGACACGTATTTCAAATATAAGCCAAATATGAGCCGTGTGTAAGCAAACAGATCTACACTGGTATTCCCCACGTTCAAAACCTGACCTACGTCGTTGGTGGTTTCGGAATATGTATTGCAGGGGGACTGGGGGATGGATATCAGCAGATATCGACTGTATTGCTGCACTGTTCGACAGTGAAACCATCCTTGGCGAATAATAGACGAGGCATAGTTGTGTCTCCCATTAGGAACTAGGCCTGTCTGAGAGACTAACTGCCTTTCTACTAATTCTGTAATGCCATGTGTAGTGTGGGGCATTTTACTGTATCTTATGATGATGATGATGACGTATCCGTTAACGGCGGTCTTGGCTAGGGTCGGTTATGTGAGCAAATATGGCTCGCGAAACCAAATTTCGTTTTCAAATACTGTTGCACGGTGCACAGTGTAACTGTGCCCGACCTATTATACGTGTAGAGGTAGGAGGTCCTGGGCTGGGTCTGGCGTTTGGCATCGAGGTCCCTTAGACGTTCCTCAAAGGATGCCATCGCCTCACCTACTGACTTGCGCCACTCTTGCCTCTGCAACGCAAGTTCCTCCCACCTCTCACTAGGTGTATGCCAAGAAATGAGATGGTGCTCCAATACGTCTTTGTACCGTAAGAATTGAGACTAACATTTTTTTTTTTTAACTCCGAGTAAAAAACGGCCTTAGAAAGTCTGGAGTCATCCATACGAACAACATGTCCACACCACCACTTTATGTCTCCTTTATATCATATATTTCAGTATTAATCTGACATGCATTGCTTAACATGATTTGCCGGGACATGCAAGCAGATATTTTTGTTGCTAGGTTCGACATTACCAGCTGATGACTCGCATAAATATTTTGACCATTCGCAGCTCGGTCGTTATATAGTAATGGACGCCAGTATTCTAACTCCTTAGCGGCTATGTATTACACCATACCGAGTATACTTAGGCAAAGTTGTCCCCTCATTAGGAACTAGGCCTGTCTGAGGGACCAACTGCCTTTCGACTGTTCCTGTAATGCCACAGTCTCTCATTAGAAATTAGTACTGAATGAGAGACCCACTTTCGTTTTGAAAGTGATGCTGAAGTACACTGTGTAGTGTAAAGTACTTTTGCACCCCGATTCTACACCCTTCGACAACCTACCGTTTCAATACGATCAGGCACCTATCGATCTCGTATCGAAAATGTGCAATTCAGAACGTTCGGTTAGAGGACTCGACATGGACTACGTTATCGATCGACAAGATAACATTAAAATACACGTGCACTTAAGAAGATTGTTTACTTTACCAAAATTTTAGTTATTGTTTTTTAATGTCAATATACCTATAATATAGTAAACATTTGCATACCAAAAAATATCTGTCATGACTTTTTTTTTTATACAAAAACAGTAAACAGCTTGATGGAATCAAGAACTCGAACAAAATGATCGTTGGTTCATTTTGGTTCGTATTTCGACAATTTCACTGTCAATATTGAACTGAAAATAGATCTTATCATACGATAACAAACCGAATCGATCGATAAATATGTCATCGCAAGGTTCCGAATCGGGGCGCTGCTCAGACAAGGACTCCGCGTTGCGTTTTGTGTCCCATATGCCGAGAAACTCAAGGCATTGCGTCGGAGCCAGCATGGCAAAGTTGTGTCAACCCCATTAGGAACTTGGCCTGTCTGAGGGACTAACTTTTGGTTCCGACAGAGATTTTGAATTAACTCGTTTATCCCAGGCAACTCCTAGAAATCCAAAATATAGAAACATAATCCATATTATATATAATATAGAATAGAAATCTATACAATGGAAATAGGTGTCGAGTCGGAACCAATACAGGTGTCGAATTTGCTCGTTCATGCTAGGAGTTTCAACAGTTTCAAGTTTCAAAAGTCAACATCAAAATGTTACCTGTACTTGAAACTACACACAGGATTGAATGGCGAGCAGGTAAGAGCTGTTTGCCAAGAGAATTCATCCAAATTGTACTGTCCAATCCGTAGTGGACGCGAATGGTTTTGTTGTTGATAAAAATCCAAGGATGGTCAGTTAATTATGGCAGTAGGTACTTAAGTTTGATTCATCTTCCAATCTGGCTGGTCCGACTTAGGAATAGGAAGGAACCAAAAAGAACGTGAACGGAAACGGTTATTCTCACGGAAGTTCCGTGAATGTCTCCCGATATATTAAAATCACTAGAGACACTTGAAATGTTCGTTAACTTGGCGGTAAATTGTGAATAAAATTTCTTACCCTCTTAGCTGTCACGATTATTGCTCGCCCCCCCCCCCCTCTATTTTTAAATAACGTCGAATTACCTCGTTATTAAATAAGGGTTGTGAACTAAGAGGGATTTTATATGAAATATTTCAATGAAAATTAGGAGTAATCTGAAAATATCGTTACTATTTCTGCGGACTTAATATAATCGAAATAATGAAACGCATAATTTCGATTAATTTATCTGTGACTTCTCCACCTTATTGTCAGGCGGTGATTGCAAAGTGAATTCTTATTACAAAATATATTCACCACGTTGTTTATCAAGAAGGCTTCTTGTTGACCAGAAAAAATAAAACTTGAACTTACCGATTTGTAAAATACAAACCACTTCTGGATATATCATCAGACTCTATGCGTAGTTTCGCTACCTTCTGATTCCTTCTCGCTGCTCCTGCTCGCTGATGAACTGCCCGAAAATCCATTTTCCTGCCTCTTCTTTCCTCTACGAACTTGAGCTTCTTCTGTGCACGTGGGGTTCATTTACGCGTAACCGAAATTTCCCCGTGATAGAAAATATGCACTATTAACACTAATACTGTATATTTTTAACACTTTTATTGCAATATTTTTTGCCAAGAGAGACTGATTAACGAAATAATCTTAGATTTGACGCGCACGCGGCGTAACTACACAACGCTATGAGCTCAAAATGGCAGCGGTCTCCTACTGCTGTTCGTTATTCTCCATCGCAGAAGCGAGGGATTCTTATTCTTGATATAAATCTTAACACTTGATATACTTTTATATAATATATCACTATATTTAGAATTAATAAGAACTTTTTAGAAACACGTCCGAACAATACGAAAAACGACGCTATAATGAGAAAATAAGATGGCCTCAACCGCGATCCCGCGGCGTCGCCATATTGGACACGGATACACGGTGGGGACCGGAAGCGAGGGTATCGCTAAGTCAGAATATACGAAAAACGGAAACGCTTAACTCAACATGGATTCCGGATATCGAAGACGGAACAAATAATTAAGTCTTAATTTAATTGTCATTTCACCCGAGTGTCAACTGTAAACATAAATTGTTAATAGTGGTGAATTGGGTCCCACGATACAGGATTACCTAGTGTGGGTCTCAACGGATGTACCAATCTTTGTAAAGTTGTTTCTTTTGACAAATAAATATTTTTTCATCATACCTATTCGAAAAATGAATAAATATTGGCTTCAGAGGACAGCGGGAGCAAAATTTCATTTTAACCCCATGGGACTTTTCATTTCTCTCTTCTGATTGGTCCGCGTTATAGTACTTTAGCATACTAAAGCACTAACGCGGACCAATCAGGAGAGAGAATTCAAAAATATTTCGAAATTCAAAAATGTTTGAGAAGCTGTTGTCTACGATAAGTCACGTGATCAAATTTGTCGATTAGACATATACGCCCATACTTCCAACATAAATATTAGTGTTTAATTATTTCATAAAAATTTATTTGTGTTTTATTTACGAATTTAAACTTTCAATATACGTATTGGTAATGTCTATACTCTATACATAGTAGGTCGATACTCCTAGCTTTTTCTCATAGGTAATGATGAAAAATAGTGTGTGTCATTCGGGGCCAAAATTTTTTGTTCTCGGGCGGCGTATATTGAATTCCTCGCTACGCTCAGGATTCTACTTTAGAATCCTTCGCTGCGCTCGGGATTCTACTATAGAATCCTTCACTTCGCTCTGAATTCAAAATAACGCCCTCGGGGAACAAAAAATTCCTTTGGCCCCATATAACACAAATAACTATTTCATTATCATTTTCATTTTCAAATTATTGCTTACCCAGGCTAACTTGCAAATAAAAATGCTACATTATTTATTTGTAAAAATGCACTACTTACTACTAAAATTGTCGAATGGCGACAGTTATGGCCCCGATACCGCGGCTATTAAACACCGCGCATGATTTGTGAACCTTTTATCTTTTTGCACTTTCCGCTGTTAATCACATAGGTATCACACGAAATTTTATTACAGCTATCGCAAATAAATACCCGGTGTTTTTAAAATTATTTACGGAAGGTGTACCTATTTATTTACTAATTACTATTTTACTAAGATAGATATCCTACCAGAAGCAGTGGTAGCCTAGTGGTTAGGACTGTGGTCTCCTATTCGGGGGGTCGCAGGTTCGATCCCGAGTACGCACCTCTGACTTTTCGGAGTCAAGTGCGTTTAAGCAATTAACTATCACTTGCTTCAACTGTGAAGGAAAACATCGTGAGGAAACCTGCACATCTGTGAGTTCTTCACAATGTTCTCGAAGGTGTGTGAAGTCCGCCAATTCGCATTGGGCCAGCGTGGTGGACTATGGCCTATAACCCTTCTCTGAAAGGAGACCTGCGCTCAGTAGTGAGCCGTTGATGGGTTGCTCATGATGATGGTGATCCTACTAAGGCTACTAATATTATAAATGCGAATGTTTATGAGGATGGATGGATGTTTGCGACTCCTTTGGGCTTTACGCCACAACGAATGAACCGATTTGGCTGAAGTTTGGAATAGAGATAGCTTATACCCAGGATTGGCACATAGGTTACATTTTATCCCGGAAAATTAAGAGTTTCCCACGGGAAACAAAAAACCTTAATCCACGCTGACGAATGCATCATCTAGTACCTAGGTATAATATTAAATTATGATTTCATAAAGTGCATATAGTTATACGGATACAGTAAAGTTGAGAGACGTACTTCTTGTCTATGTCGGTAATATTTACGGTAGATCTTACTTTACTGCGATGCAGATAGGTAACTGCTTTTGTCTAACTCAGGCGAGTTGTTTGCCTTTTGTCCAACTCCGGGAACAGTTCTCTTCATAATACCTACTAGAGTTGGTCATACGTTAGTACTTACGTATTTTCATTCATTCATCACAACCCAATCGCTGGACGGTAGACCACGATTGGGCAAAGGTCTCCTCTCATATAATGAGAAGGGTGTGCAGTGTCGTAGTATAGTCCACATCGTAATGTCATGATTTTAATTTATTAATAAGATATTGTTTTGATTTTTGTCGGTTGAGTTAAGTCTTATTTAATTGAAAATCATGACGATTTTCAATTAAATAAGATATTATTTTGACTTTTAAAAAATTAAGGGTGTGTGTTTTGACTTGAACGATTTATCGTTTGAGTCAAATCACAATCTTTATTGAAAAACGTGACGTTCCAAGCAGCTGACTAGTTTTAAGTTAGTTCTCGTTCAGCGTTGGAGCCGGTTGTGGCTCTATAAGTATTTTCAAGTGTTTATAGAATTGTGCTTGTGCTCTAAGTGTGCAAATTATAAAGTCGTATAAATATTGATGAAGGAGTTTTCTTTACAGTACCTAGGCTAAGTGCGGATTCACAGACTTCCTTGTGCCGTTGATCCCGCAATTACAAATTTGGTCCAATATGGGTCCAATATTTGCGAGATCTGTCTGTTAATAATGTCTCCGTCCGTTGACGAAGGTGTGACAAATTATACCTATCAAATGGTTTTGTCGGCTTCAAAATTAGTGACACAATATAAATTCAATTAAAGTGAAAAGTCTTGGTGATATTTGAAACGATTGAAGTCACTGAAACTAGTTGAAGTCACCGAATAATTATTGTAGGCACCGTTTATTTATAAAATAACTACTTACTGACTGAATGATGCCCGTGACTTCTTCGTGGATTTAGCATTTAAATTCCTGTGGGATACCGGATATCTTTGACTTTTTGGGATAAAAAGTAGCTTTTTGTCACTCTCCAGGTCCTCAGCCAGACTCATGCAAAAAATCACATCGATCCGTATAGCTCTGTTGCAGCGTGATTGCAGGACAAACAAACAAACACACTTTCGCATTTATATTAGTAGTAAGATAAGTTTTTATTAGTGGGTAGTAACTATAATTAGGGCCGATTTCACCAACGTAAAATAAGTCTTATCCGAGCGTAAATATATTGTGACAGTATTTTCAATACAAAAACTGTCAGATAGCCCAATTAAATTAGTCCCTCAGATAAACGTCACTCGACGTTCGTGTTGGTGAAATCGGCACTTATCTATACCACAGAATATTCTAAAATGGTTGGAATTTGCATTCTCATACGATATTTTACGTAATACAAGTGTTAGTTTTGTAAATCAGTGATTTAATTCAACAAAATATCCAAATTAAATACAGTAGGCATTTCAAGTACCATATGGATCGCTGACCAGCTCGACCGATGACGTCACGCCGTTGTTTTATTGTGGCAGTAGATTGATATGGATAAGGCAGGCGTAGATGAGAGTCAACTTTGTTCTCGATTCAACTGGATATTGTTTGATTTTTTTTTAATTTTTTTTTTGTTTTTTTTTTGTTTTACTGATTTCTGATTTTAAAAATACGAAATAATGCTAGTGATGTCCTTTCTGAAAATAATGGTTTACGGGTATTATAATAAACTTTTAATATTTTTTTACTTTTTTATTTTAATATTTTTTTACTTCTACTTTTACTAATGCTTTTGTATGTGCTTGCTTTTAGAAGTCAACCAGAAGACACAATGGGTGGGGTACGTACTCGGGGTGGGGTGCGTACTCGGGGTGGGGTACGTACTCGGGGTGGGGTGCGTACTCGGGGTGGGGTGCGTACACGGGGTGGAAGAGGCGGTGGGGAGGTGGGGGGCATACCTGAAGCCACAGACACCTCAAGACGAGGGGGTGCTGCAGCGCGGGGCAGGGCACGGGGGGTGCGTGGCGCACGTGGCGCACGTGGTGCACGTGGCGGCCAGCAGCACGCAGCAGCAGCAGCAGCACCACCACCAGCAGCCACAGCTGCAGCTGAAGGGGCCAATGTGCTGGAGTGGGGCGGGATATCGGCGGACCGTAGCGTGGGTGTGGGCAAGCGGAGGCTCACGCAACTTGACCAGTAAGCATATTTTTTTTTACTCTTTTGATTTGCTATTAAATATTTATGTGTTTGGTAATTATTGCTTTTGATTTTAGACCCATGCTACGCGACGTTTCCGCAATAACGACAGTCCTGTCCCACGAAGTGCCGCTAACCAAGAAAAAGAAGCGTAATTGGCCCCCGTAAGCAGTTTTACTTGAGGTATATTATTCTGAGATAATATGAAAATGGGTGTTTTATTAACAATATTTTTTGTCCCTAAGGCATGATGATGATGGTGCTGCTGCAGCGTCAGCACCAGCACCAGCTGCTGCTGCTACTGCTGCTGCTGCTGCTGCTGCTGCCGCCGCTGAGGTCGCAGGTCCTTCGCACGCCGGCTGGTACGCAGAAAAGCCTTTCTCTATTTTATGCTTTACAATAATGAAATACACTGCCCTAACTAAGTTATTTGTCCCTAGGCGTGCTGATGATGGTGCTGCTGCAGCGTCAGCACCAGCTGCTGCTGCTACTGCTGCTGCTGCTGCTGCCGCCGCTGAGGTCGCAGGTCCTTCGCACGCCGGCTGGTACGCAGAAAAGCCTTTCTCTATTTTGTGCTTTACAATAATGAAATACACTGCCCTAACTAAGTTTTTTGTCCCTAGGCGTGCTGATGATGGTGCTGCTGCAGCGTCAGCTGATGATGATGCTACTACATACGTCATCATCATCAGTGCTGATGAGGTCGCTGATCCATCACACGCCAGCTGGTACGCAGAAAAGCCTTTCTCTATTTTATGCTTTACAATAATGAAATACACTGCCCTAACTAAGTTATTTGTCCCTAGGCGTGCTGATGATGGTGCTGCTGCAGCGTCAGCACCAGCTGCTGCTGCTACTGCTGCTGCTGCTGCTGCCGCCGCTGAGGTCGCAGGTCCTTCGCACGCCGGCTGGTACTCAGAAAAGCCTTTCTCTATTTTATGCTTTACAATAATGAAATACACTGCCCTAACTAAGTTTTTTGTCCCTAGGCGTGCTGATGATGGTGCTGCTGCAGCGGCAGCACCAGCACCAGCTGCTGCTGCTACTGCTGCTGCTGCTGGATCGGTGTGAGTTACTTTCTTTTTATTTATGGTTTTTCCACCTTCCTATCAGAATTTACAAAAGAATGATTAGAGTTACAAAACTTCTTTCTTTGTGATGCAGGCATATCAACGACAGTGATGATGATGATGATGATGATGATTATCATCGCAACCACTCTGCGGCGCGTCGTCGTCGCTATAAACGGGCGCTGCGCGACGATGAGATTGAGAGGTTTTTGATAGGTAAGAATCTTTTGATATTTAGCAACAGCAACATCAGCAGCAGATGCAGTTACATTCAGATATTTATTTAATTTTATAATTTGTCAATTAGGCAGCGAGTCCGAAGCTGAGTCCGAGGATGAGGAGGAGGTCGATGGGGTCTTCACGCCACCGGCTTTTGTTAGTCGTGCCCATCGAGTTTTCCTCCAAAACTCGGACGAGGAAGAAGCTGGTGACGCTGCTCCTCAAGCCTCTCAGTCAGCAGCAGCAGCAGCAGCAGCAGCAGAAGCAGCAACGGACAGCCAGGAGCAGGCTGGGCCTGAACAGGGCCCGAATTTTTATAGTTTTGACTGGCGAGCGTTTCCGGATCCTCAACTTGACTCTAGGTTGAGGAGAGAAACGTTTGCCGAGAGTAATGTTGGGCCCACAGTTCCATGCGTTGACCCTTATAGTATTTTTATTGCCATATGGGATCAGACGATTATGGAACACATAGTCTTGGAGACTAATGAATATGTTCGGTCGCTAGTATCGCTTCTGCGGTCTAGAGGTGCACTCCCTCGCAACAGCCGCCTTTTGGAATGGCGAGATACTACAACTGACGAGTTGTATACGTATCTCGCCATGGTTCTTGCGATGGGGTGCATTTTTAAACCGCGCCTAGAAGCATACTGGTCTAATGACCAGAACATATTCTATACGCCACATTTTAAGACATATATATCTCTCAGGCGGTTTCAATTGCTGAACAGATGTTTGCATTTTAACCGCAATGAGAGGTTATATGACCAAAATGTGGCGACGTCTTCCGAGGCGAAAATTTTTAAGGTGAAACCGGTGGTGGACCACTTAAATAAAAAATTTCCGGAGATGTACAAACTGCGGCAGAATCTCGCGCTGGACGAGTCCCTGCTGCAGTGGAAAGGTTGGTTGTCATTCAGCGAACTTATTCCCAATAAAGCCGCCACCATTGGGGTTAAAACATATGAGGTTTGTGAATCTCAGACCGGCTATTTGTGGCGATTTGAGATTCACTCTCATAAGGCCCAGCAGCCGCCTTCATCCGATCCAATGGAGGCCTCTACGCCGGCTATTGTTCTCAGACTTCTCGATGGTCTGCAGAATAAAGGCCACACGGTATGGATGGACAATTTTTATAACTCTCCTGCTCTGGCGCGAAAACTGAAAACACTAGGATTCGACTGCGTGGGCACCCTGCGAACCAATCGCCAGTTCGTGCCCGAGGGACTGTGCCAGATGACAAAGGAGAGAATGCGTCCGGGTCAGATCACTGGTCTTACCTCGGGTGATGTTGATATCATTGTATGGAGAGATAAGAACCGAGTGGCGGCTCTCTCTACATACCATGGTCTCACCGTCACTAAAAAGGCTAACTCCCTGAAACCCACCATAATATTGGACTACAATATCATGATGGGTGACGTGGACAAGAAAGACCAGATGCTCGCCATGTACCCAGTAGAAAGGAAGCGAACAAAAGTATGGTACAAGAAATTCTTCCGTAGGCTTCTTAATGTATCTGTATTAAATGCATATATTATATGTAAACAGTCTTCTTCTACTTTAAATCACTTCCATTTCCGCGAAAAGCTTATCACCGCGCTTCTTGATAAGCACTCCACAAAACAAGTCCTTCCGATCACGGACATCCGGGTTGTGAAATTTCATCACCTGGACTTGTGCCCTGTAGAGGAAGGCAAAACTCGTCGACAGAGACGCCTGTGCGTCGTCTGCAAGAGAAGAGTTCAGACACGCTGTGTTGGATGCGATAAGTTTTTCTGTTTGACGCCTTGCTTCGTCACATATCATTCGTAATATGTTTACGTGTATGTATTTATGTTGTGTGTATGTGTATTCTTTATAATAGTATGTCTATACTAATAAATAATAATATTGTTAGCGGACTGACGCCATTTTCGAGCAAAAACGTGCGCGGACGAATCCGAGCGCGCGCACGAGTAACACCGAGCCGATCTACGAGTCGGGAGGGGCGACGATGTACCGATCGTCGGCCTTATAAGCGCAGCGTGATATTTGTTCGCTCACTTTGGTTGGGACCAGCGTACCGTCAACATCTCTTAATCGTGATGGGATCACGCCTGAGTCATAATAATTGTCCATTGGTTGATTTGTCCATTTTGATAGTTACCCTCACGTTCAGATAGTGGTTTGTCTGTCGTGCTGTGGTTGTTAGCTGAGTGGAAAGGGGCCGTTATTGGGGATGGTGGAGACGGCTTAGGTAGGGTTTCAGCGTTTTAAGAGATGCGTTCTCTTAAAGCCTGATCACACTAGCGGCACGCTATGATGGCCGGTTTGACGTTTGTCCGCTCATGAAGTTCCGTATTAATTGATAACGACTTTGAAGGAAATAATTGTATTACTTTATTGACGATAGTGATGTGCAGAGATTCATAAATTTTATCGAATGTAGTTTTAGGTTTAGGACTCAAAATTTATTTATTAAATTGATTTCTAAAATGTATACAAGTGTAGAAAAATCAGTTTGCACCATTTAAGGGGTGAATGTACTTGTGAATATGAACAATTTTCACTATGTGGACAAACCTCTGAAATCGCAAAAAAATATCAGCTGTTTCATACAAAAGGTAAAATTTTTATTTTTATATGATATATACCACAACTCGGCATTTGGTTTTCTAAATTGAAAATTTTTAAAAATGGAATCTAATACGATCGTCACATAGGATCGCTGGCTAGCACAACTACTACCTCCGGCAAACTCGCGTCAATGCTCAATGCAAAACAAAGCAGTTTCGAATTGACGTTGCTTCGAAAAGTATAAACTGTCAGTGCAATGCGATTGTGATATAGTTTTGACCTGGCTTTGGATTTCAAATATTGATACTGCATTACTGTTGACCCTTGCTCGTTAATTTGGACTCTGTTCAAGCCCTTTGTTGTGGATTTCGTCGATATGACCGAACGTACCCAGAGAACTGTTCTAAATAGTCAGACACGTGAGTTCGTAATACGCCTTCGTAACTATTTCGATCGTGAAGCTCAAAATGGAGGGCCAATTTTACCTATAACGTCAGTGGTTGAACGCGTAGCTGATGCGCTTAATATTGGACAACGAACTGTTAGACGGATAACTAAAAAAAAATATGGCGAGACTGGCACAGAAGAAAATAAACTTCACACACCAAAAAAGAGAAAACGAGCAAAACCAGTCGTAGGCATCGATAGCTTTGATGCCGATGCTATCCGAAGACATGTTTACGGCTACTATTTACAGAAGGAGTATCCAACAAGAAAAAAGTTGGTGCATTCACTGAAGGAAGCTGGATTATTCTTCGGTGGGGAAAGTTCTTTAACGAAGATTTTGAAGACCATTGGATTTCGATACAAAAAATGTAACAAACGCAAAATATTGATGGAAAGATTTGATATAGCGATGGCAAGGTATACTTTTTTACGGCAAGTGAAAGAAATCAAAAATTGGCAAAATGTTGTGTTCTTGGATGAAACATGGCTTAATGCTAACCATACTGTAGGCCGTTCTTGGAACGATGACACAGCAGCATCTACTTCCAAAGGATCGCGACTTATAATTTGTCACGCCGGAACCATCAACGGGTTTGTCGAAGGTTCTCTCATGGCTTTTGCGTCAAAAACCACTGGAGACTATCATGAAGACATGAATGGAGAAAAGTTTACTGAATGGTTTACCTCAATGTTGTGTAGCCTCCCTGAACCATCTATTATAATTATGGACAACGCCCCATACCACTCGATGCAAATTGACAAGCCACCTGCCCAATCCCAAAAGAAAGCTGATATCGTCGCATGGCTTCGTAAAAATGGCGTAGATGCAAACATGAATATGTTAAAAGCGGAATTAGTACGTCTTTTAAAAGAAAACAAACCAACCAAGATCCGATACGTCATTGACGAAATAGCATTAGAACATGGGCACAGAGTTATACGGTTACCGCCTTACCATTGTGAGTATAATGCGATTGAGTTGGTGTGGGCTCAAATTAAGGGATATGCTGCAAGACACAATACAGAACCCCCATTTACCACAAAAAAAATGCTAAAATTATTAGAAGAAGCTTGTGAACATGTGACTAAAGGAGACTGGGAAAAGGTTGTGAATAGAACTGTTAAATTAATAAGGGAAGATTATGAAAGAGATGTGAAAATAGATAATATTATAGAAAACGAACATATAATTATTAATGTAGGTGATGATAGCAGTGACGACAGTGAAAATAGTAGTATGGACGAATCTGATTAATTATGGCCTTTTGTGGCACCTTTTTTGGTATCTTTTGTATTCATATGTTTCTTGTGTGCATATAAAGTATGTATATTCATTTTCATTCAAATATTCAGTTCGTTCAAATAAATTAAATAAACATATACATTTTTGTTTTATTAAACCTATTTAATCAGGTACAAAAACAAAACTTAATTGTTTTTTGTTCGAGAATAAATTGACATTCCACATCACTATTGTAATGTGTCAAACCGGCCATCATAGCGTGCCGCTAGTTTAGTTCTTTTTTTAATTAAATCCGCTTCTGATAGCCAATAATATTATAAAGAGGAATGATTTTTTTGTTTGTTTGTACCGAATAGGATCTGTAACTACTGGACCGATTTTAGCCATTTTTTCACTAATTAGAAAGCTAAGTTATCAGGACGTAACATAGGCTATAATTTATTTATAAAAAAATTAGAGATCCTTAAGAAAATTGCAATAATGTAACCCAAAGTAGCAAAATTTTGCCTATAAAATGCATTATTTGGCGTGTGCTGAGAAAACTATTGATGATACATAAAAATGATGTACTACATGATTAAAGTACTCATTACTCTCTACAATAAAGTCCCTGAGAGAATATATCTAACATCATATTTAAGTCACAATAGTAGCTTTTGTGTTCTAAAATTTTATTAGATTGCCTTTATTATCGTAGTATTAATTCTTCCTTAACTGAAACATATTATTATAAATGCGAAAGTGTGTTTGTTTGTTGGTTTGTCCGTCAATCACGCTGCAAAAAAAGCTACGGCTTGACGTGATTTTTTGGATAGGTATAGTTGAGAACCTGGAGGGTGACAAAGAGTTTTAGCGGGATGTTAAAAACTAAATCCACGCGGGCGAAGTCGCGGGCATCAGCTAGTGGGTATTATTAACTGACGATATTAAATAACAACAGCACCTAACAGTAATAAAGTACAAAAAAAACTATCCCTGTATAGATGCTATACTACTTTATACTAAAAGTATCTACTAGGTAGATCCGCTTCAACGAACCCGGCGCGGACAGACTTGATTCAATTTCACCCATCCTTGACACCGCGACAAAGACCCAGCTCAGCATATTCCCTTGTCTCGGGAATTTTGCGAACCCGCGCTAAATAACAGCCTTTGTAATATTGAGCTCCTTTACTCTCACAATCTTGATGAAAAACTATTCATTCGCTGGCTCGCATTTCGAAACAAAGACTTCTTTTGTCTTCAAATCTGATTGAGGCTAGATGTCGGCCTTTTATTTATTTGCACGATTTGGTTTTATTCTATTTAGGTAGTTTTGTGGGTAGCACGCAGGTTTTTTTTATTGATAGATAGACTTTCGCTTGACAAACCAAGATTCGACATCCCGATTCCTTACCTACACTACACTACTGAGCGCAGGTCTCCTCTCAGAGAAGGGTTACATAGGCCTAGGCCATAGCCCACCACGCTGACCCAATGTGAATTGGCAGACTTCACACACCTTTGAGAACATTATGAAGAACTCTCAGGTGTGCAGGTTTCTTCACGTTCTTACCTATCTTCTTCTTCTTTATCAACCGATAGACGTCCACTGCTGGACAAAGGTCTCTTGCTCTTGGACTCCCACAGGCCTCGGTCTTGCGCCGCCTGCATCCAGCTGCTCCCTGCGACTCGTTTGATGTCGTCGGTCCACCTGTTGGGGGGGTCTGCCCCTTCGTTCTGCGGGGTCGCAACTCTAGCACCTTGGGACCCCAACGACCATCAGCTCTTCGAACTATGTGCCCCACCCATTTCCACTTCAGCCTCGCGACTCGCTGAGCTATACCTACAACCTATCTAATCCAGTTTAATTGCATGAAAATCGATTATGTTAATCCAAAATATTCTTCTTCTTCGACTAAGCGTTATCCCACTAGGTGGGGTCCGCTTTCCGGCATGCTCTAGCCCACTTTGCCCGGTCTTCTGCATCCGATTTTCGTAGTTTATTGGCTCTCAGATCAGCACTCACAATATCCAGCCAGCGCTTTTTTGGACGGCCGCGAGGTTTAGCTCCAGGGACGGCGATGTTAAGACATATATTACCGACGTAGCTTTGTGGTTTCCGGGCCACATGACCGTACCATCTTAGACGGGCTTCTTACAACTTGTCTCCGATGTCACGGACACTGAGCCTGCTGCGGATGTGATCGTTGCGTTGTCGATCGCAGCGTGTGACATTGCACATCCACCGCAGCATTTTCATCTCCGTGACTCGAAATTCTTGCACGTGCCTCGTTAAGGCTGGCCATGTTTCACTACCGTACAGGAGCACAGGTCGGATAATAGATTTGTAAATGAGTCCCTTAAGCTTAAGCGGCATTCGGCGATCGCACAACACACCGGTTAAGTCTCGCCATTTCATCCAAGCAGCGTTTATACGAGCTTTTACGTTGTGGTCGATGCCACCCGACTCGTGCAGCACGGATCCGAGGTATCTAAAGGAATCCGCACGGTGTGCACTTTCCTCCCCAATAGAGATACTTCCAGGATCCGTGCTGCAACATGCAAGGTACTCCGTCTTCGCCACATTAAGCGTCAGACCACCTTTCTCCAACGTCCTTAATCCAAATCCTCCAAAATATTATGCCAATTATTTTTTTATTCATTTAGGTATCAATCCAGACAGCGTCAAATAGCCCAAATGCAGTGCCGTCTTTAGGATCAACGAGGCTATGGGCCAAGGTACTGGCTGGGGCCTATGTAAGGGATGGAAAATCCTTAAAAAAATTATTTTTAATATAAAAAATTTTGCTGCGAAGAAATCGAGAAAAAAAGTTTTTTAAGCTGTATATAATTACTGTTATTTTAGTGCAAAAATAAATTTTTAAACAAATTTTCTAAATCTTGTTTCTATTTTACCAAGTGTGTGATTTGATATTTTTCTTATTATGTTATAAAATTTGTTGTTGTATATCGAATTTTCAGAATTGTGGGGCCCCTGCCTACCTCGGGGCCTCGGGCCAGGGCCCTGCGGGCCCTGCCTTAAAGACGGCACTGCCCAAATGTGGCTGCAGGCTGAAATCTGAAAGGTTGACGCTGACGCTTGACGTTCAAGCTGGTTGAATTTAGGTTATTGAAAAAGGCCTTGAGTAGGGTCGTATGCGGAAGCCCACCGCATTTTTTACCCAAGAAACCCCCTACCATAAAGTTGCCATGGCATTCGAAACGCGATATTACTAGATTAGATAACTTAGATATTAGGCAGCCACTCATTTTGAGTTTTTGTCGCCGCGACCTTTTGTCGTCAAGTGGAGTGCTATGAAGACATAATTATGGAAGTGCGCTCACTGTAGAGACGAGACAATTCTGCGACAAATAGTTCCAGCAACTGCTTGAAATCCATTTCAAGAATGAGCGCGTTTTGTCGCCCAGTGGCATGCGGCTGGCCCTTAGTAAATATAATAGTAATACGTCTATGGGCTGGCCTATAAAATAGTGAGCGCAGTACACAGCGACAGTACACACAGCACAGGGCGACAATAGGTGACATCGACAAAAAGTCACGGCGACAAAAAATCACAATGAGCGGCTGGCCTTACCCTTATTTTAAAAAACCGGCCAAGTGCGTGTCGGGCCACGCGCAGTGTAGGGTTCCGTAGTTGAAAGTCTCAAATATGATTGCTGACCTAGGAAAGTGCTTTTGTTTTATTTATGAATATTGAATTAATTTTGAGTTCCATGGTTTAAATACTATAATATTCTACAAAATATGCAACTTACACTACGTGTAATACCTAAACAGATATAACTCCCTAAATAATGATCCCTACTTAGCTGTGATAGTTTTCCTTTAAAATTCTTTATATATACTACTGCTGTGAATTTTTTCTTGTATCCTATATACAACCATTTAGCTGGCAGAGGGGGGACACTTGACTCTAATAAAATTTAGCACTTTAAAATATCATATTTCACAAACGGATCCCTGAATTGAAAAATGATGTTCCCACACCCACAATATTTTTGAAAGACCTATTCAACGACACCCCACACTATGGGATAGACGAGAAAAAAAAATCATCCCCATTTTACATGTAGGGGAGGTACCCTAAAAAAATTATTTTT
The DNA here is from genome assembly GCA_029955525.1 of Oeneis ivallda. Taxonomy (NCBI): domain Eukaryota; kingdom Metazoa; phylum Arthropoda; class Insecta; order Lepidoptera; family Nymphalidae; genus Oeneis; species Oeneis ivallda. The sequence continues at coordinate 23,972,398 of JARPMR010000006.1, forward strand.
CACAATTTTATTTCACGACTTTGTCGGCGTGATTGATATTTATACCCTTGTCAAATTACAGATTTCTAGTACCAATAGTCTCTGAGCTAAACCGCGGCCAGACAGACAGACAGACAGGCGGACGGACATGGCGAAACTATAAGGGTTCCTTGTTTACTACGGAACCCTAAAAATGTCTCAACTATCAAAATGAAACACAAAAACGTACATGCATAGTATTTTATTACACTGTACAATAAATATTGGGCTGTATACAAAATATAGAGGAATTCCAAAAGATATTGTCAACACTCTAGCATACATTAACATGAGTGTAAAATGACGTAACATACCTTTAAAATTCGTAACATACAACTAACTATAAAGGTTCTCGCCCACTGCATTACCGTAAACAGTCCATTTTATTTTAGTTTATGAACTAAAAAAATATCACCGGTGAAAACTTAGTCCTATACAGTGGGCGAAAGCTTAATAATCGCTTATTCAGCCTTGAAAGCTACTTCTATCCCTATGAAAAACAATTGCATACCTACATTTTTCATCATCAAATAGAAATTATTATTGGATTTTTAGAGCAACATTAGAATTGGCACCCACGGCGTTAACTATACTACTAATCAAATTGTGTCAAACATTCACTGTGACAGATCCTTTTTTATGAAACTTTTTGATTTACATTGCTATCACGGTTATTGGCTGATTTTATTAATAAAATTTTGCTAAAACTGTGAAGTTTAGCCAATACACGCTCGTAACAAACAATACAATCCCAATTGTGAAAGTTATTATTTAGTAAAATGAGTTTTGATGAATAAAAACCCTGCATGCATTTAAAAAGCTTGTTTTATTTAAAATTTTATACTTAATCAAATAAAATCAGTCTTCAAACAAAGAATAACTAAATATTAGTCCTGCATCTTTTAAACTTACTACTAACACTTCACATGAATTACAATTGAACAATAATTCATGTGAATGTTTTTGGTATCGCGGTACGGCCCGCACAAGTGTGCGTGAACCATTACAGTGAACATTCGACACAACATGTACAAAACATCAATCAGCCTATCACATTGCATTGCCTCGACTTAGTCGCTAGTTTGAGACCCATTTTCCGAACTTACTACTTTTTACTTAACCTTTACCGTTGCGTTACATTTCTACATTATTTTGTTCCTTTAATAAATAACATTGTACATAAACACACCTAGTACAGGAGTAAATAATAATAGACTTTAATGTTGATTATATGGGTCTGCCCGCGAAATTTAAATTTAATTTGGTTTTTCGCAATTTGTAAACTAATACGACAAAGTAGGCTTATGGCATTCTTATTGCGCCAATGGTAGTTTTATCTTCAGAGGTTTGTATAAAAATATTTACTTGAATGTGTCCAGTTTAAGAAATTAGTCAAAATATCGAGTTGGACGTGGGTTACTCACAAATTATTCGATATTCTGACTAATTTCTTAGTGTTAAAAGAGTTCTCCAAACAAACCTACTATTTTCTACACCTGTACAAAGTATGACAAATCTTAAGCTTACAAGTTACAAGAAATAGGTACGAAAAGTGCATTTAAAAACCGATAGATATTTCTAGCTACTCAGAGATCTTATATTATACAAAAAAAAAGAAATACTTTAAATAATCCACTTCAATAGAGTTTAATAAATGAAATTATTTGTACAAATAAAGAATAATTTATAATTTAACAATTATAAGAGCTGAATTCCTACAACGCTGATATCAGTCGCGTATGTCGGTCGCAGTAACTACTTGCACTGCGTCACATTGGGCTTAAAGCTGCGCAAGCCATGAGTGTAGTTCGCGCGGCCAACGTTCGCGACTGACATTAGCGTTGGAGAAAATCATCCCCCCGATTGTTTAAAAGTTGCCGATCAAATCGTCAAAATTTGCGTCAAAGTAAAATAAACCATGAATTCATTGACATAGAGCTCAATTTCGTTTATCCATTTTCATACGTTTAGGTATTATTTACGATACCCTAAACGGTTGAGAATGGATACACGAAATTGAGCTCTAATTCAATCATGGTATGGTTTATTTTACTTTGACGCCGAACTTTGATGATTTGATCGGCAATTCTTACACAATCGCCCTTCAGGTCCAACTATTTCGCTAGCATACATTGTAAGGTACTACATAATTCAAAGATAAGTTTTAAATTATATTTATGATATTATGAATAACATTTTTTATTTAAATATCCTTTGTATTTAATCTCAATCAAGTATTGCTTTAGTTTTATTCCTGCATTTTATTTCCTCGCACATTTGTACCCTTAGTACGAATTTACACATCGAAACGCAATAACGTCAGAGTAAAATGGACCTAAACTATAAATAAAGTTGTAAATGGCGTAGTACAAATTTTTAATTCTCAAAGTTGCCGCTTGGAGCTCTAGTTGTACACTTTGGCAATCCTGTTATTTATTTTTTTACTTTGGGTCCATTTTACTCTAACGTTGGTTTTTTGATGTCCGAAATCTATCAACATTGTAAAGACGTCCATACTTATACTTAAAGTAATATCGTGGACAAATCGTTTTCATACGTAAAGAATTTCAATTCAATATCATCAATTTGTTTAGAGAATTATCGGAAATATGGGTCCACTTAGGTACATTTCAAAATATGCGATACCCGCGCAAATTATTTATAACCAATAAATTAATTAATATTTCATGGATTGTAAAATACATATAATTAAAACAATTTCATTTCTTACACATTCTTAAAACAATGATTTAATTCCGTATGCAATTTATTCATCACATAAGCCGCCATTTTGTAATCATCATTGGGAATATTTCATCCATTGTAAAATTTAAGTTAAACATTTTTATAACATTCTTGTATTTTTTAAACAATTATTTTAATTTCGCAGGGTCTATATCCATCACATAAACCGCCATTTTGTAATGGCACCATTAAATGCAACATATCACTCATTAGAAATCAAAATAAAACTCGTAAAAGTGATTTCTAAAGCTGATCGCACACTACGAGACGAACCGCAAGCACTACATTAGTCTAACAGGGACTACTGTTGTAACTTTAGTACGAGTTTGCACATCCCGATAACTTTGATAAATGTGTATCGAAATAGAATACTATGACAGAGTAAAATGAACCAAACTCCCCACTGGACCTAAAGTCATGCCATCACTGTTTATTCAGATGTATCGACGAACTCGAGCCCAAAAAGGAGATCTACTACCATTTAACTTTATGATGTTATGTTCCGATACCCCAAATGCATCAACGTTTTCGAGATATATGAATACAAACTTGTACTAAGGGAACAGATGGCGTCATTCACAGGTTTTCATTATATTCAAAAGTAATAAAATACGACTCGTAATGTGCGTTCGCCATAAAGCTCGCATTCAGAGACATTTTTCATAAATTTTAATGTTTTGATGATAATATCAGTCTTTACTCCTTAAGGATTGAGTAAAAAAAAAACAAAACAAAAACATCTCCCAATACGAGCCTTAAGCTGACTGACTACCGGATATATACGAGGAAAGCTAGAAAAATTCAAACTTCAAGATTGATTCACTTCTACCCTCATTCCTCTACATCCCATTTTTTGAACATCTCACTGGATGATTTTTCTTATCCACCGTTATTCTCGCAAATCTCCGGTGGCCAGCCACCCTTACTAAGAATATGTACTCTCGATTGATCTACAACTAATTCTTTTAGGCGTAGCCGAATATTTGGAAATTAATCGAACAATATCAAATAGATACTAAAATAAAGAGGTATTTACACAGGTAGCCTCGAATAAACCATATCTATTTCAAATCAAAATTAGTACTATAATAAACAAATTTACACAGAATAAATAAACAATTTAATCTAAACATTTAAAAAATACTCCGAAAACATTTGTATAAGAATTTCGAAAAAGGCACATCTCATGATAAACCTGTGTAACACCTAAGACCATTCCTTGTATTTTAAAGCATAGTAGTCATGCTAGACAATACATATATTCCCCTTTCCCCTCTTAGCGTAAAGCTTGTACTAAGAGTAGATAATGGCAATAGAGCAACATGTTTATAGCAGGGCTTTGAACCGACTACCTTTTGGTTTTCAGTCCGCGCCCCTGAACTACTGCGCTGTTGCTGCTTTATTTCAATCAATATTATGAGAAAAAATTGTGTTTTCAAAATATACGCGTACGGGATGTGCCCTTTTCCAAATTACATATTCATTTTAATTACCCAACTAAAAATAAATATACTAAAGCTTACGAAAATCCAACTAAAATGAGTATAATTATTATGATCGATATAATTATGCACTAAGTTTATTATGTAAAAATTATACAAAAGATCACTTTCACAGATCCAAATATTATGTTAAAACAATCAAATAGATTTTTTTTTGTTTGTGCCCATTAAAACGACGATTCTCTCAGAGGTTCGTACACTGTGATGACTGATGAACTGATGAGCAATTATGAGCAAAATGACGTAACAACATTTGGTAGTCTATTATATTAATTCTGCCATAAAAACTAAGAACTATCTCATTCATGAAAACTTCTTTGGAACATTAATTCATTAATATATTTTAATAAATACTTTTGTTGATTCTGCAGACATAGGATTTATTTTTGTCGCTATTCTTAATTTGAATCCTAGCGGCCATCGGAATCCCAATAAGAGATAATAATTAAAACGTGTCAAAATATAAACAAAACGCCATAAAAAATACCGGAAAGGGACGGAATAAAATTGTGTACAAAGAAATTAAAAAAAAATTAGTCAGTAGCAGCAATTTTCTGAAGATGCGAAGAGCATATTTAAAGCTTCATCATCAGTTTATTTCAATATGATATGGCTCGGATATATGCACTGTGAAAAGTCATGATATTTTAAAACAGCGGTCTTAGTTCGACTTTTAACCAGCTAAACAGATAAGTTGGCGACACTCGCTTTGCCGAGTTAAGTATACTAATACCCGATTTCACCAACCATAATATCTAAATCATCCCCTAAGTAGGAATCTTTACGTAGGTAGCCCCTAAATACAATCTCCTACCTTCAGGTGTTCTCTTCGTGAAAACGAAGCCGACAGAAAGGGTCACCTAATTTAGCTTAGGTAGCACTTAAAATTTAGGGAACGTTGGTTAAAACGGGCATAAGACTTTACCGCGACTTTAGTTTAGAAAGGCTCACATCAATATCTAATTAGAAATTGAGTTATGAATAGTCATGAAGGCCACTTTTTATATTAAAAAAACCATTTCGTTGCCTTTTACAGCCCTATAAAAATTCCATCACAGATCCTTTATACATTACATTTTGATTCTTTAAAGGGAATAAAAAATGATTTTATGTAGACGTTTAACGTATTGTAAAGTTTAGTATTGGCAATTTTTAACTCCTGACCGTGTTGCGAAGTTGCAACCTGAATAATCACATCATACCTAAGTATTAAGTATTATTTTCAAGAACGATGTCCCTTTTGGCAAGTTTGTTAAATAAACCAAACTAAAAATCGGTTTTTATAAATGATAATAAACTTCTGATGATAATATATACGTTATTATAGGATGAGAAAATAATCTTGTTCTGGTAAAAATCTACAAGGGTAGACTTTTAGTTTGACTTAAAATTTTAGTTTGTTTAAAGCCAGCCGCTCATTGTGATTTTTTGTGCCGTGGCTTTTGTCGCCAAGTGGAGTGCTATGAAGATAAATGGAAGTGCGCTCACTGTAGAGACGAGACAATATGGCGACAAATAGTTCCAGCAACTGACGACACTTGAAATCCATTTCAAGAATGAGCGCGTTTTGTCGCCCAGCGACATGCGGCTGGCCTAGAACAGTGGGCGTAACGTGGGCGACAGTAGGTGACAGCGACAAAAAATCACAATGAGCGGCTGGCCTAAGATTTCACAAATATGCCAATAGGGACTTCATACAAACACTACATATACCTACAAGTATTTATGTTTAGACACTGATTATTACATGATGCATCCTTTAAAACCAATCGATGTCTAGTCTCATTATTTGTATTAGCAGTATAGTATAGTATCGCTCTATGAGTCAGGCATGTTAAGTGTCATAATTATTATGAGATGTTAATGGAACGGGCGGCTTGGCGCAGTCGGTAGGATCAGTTGGTCGGTCAAAAAATTTATTTTAGCTAATACATTCCGCGAGAGTGTCGGCTCTTTTTGGCAATTCTTCGCCCATAACCGGTCGATAGCATTATAAGGCAGTGCACTGTACATACAAATATAAATACAATCACAAATTGTTCAGATTCTTCGTTTTCCGTTCAATTAAAAATGGCAGTAAACTCTATAATATTAATATCGATAAGATATTCTAAAGCTGCTTTAGACTTAAGGTTCCGATATAAAGATTTGGGTTATATTAGAATACAAACTGCTTCTACGTCTAATGCATTTAAGCTCAACCCCTTTGTAAACACAAGTAAAAAGCGCCGAATACACACGTAAAAGTTATCAAAAAGTGATCATCTTATCATATTATAATATTAGGACGTTCAACTCATTAGAGCGAGCGATGCTATGTATACGTGAGCTTGTATGTATTGTGTTAAATAAGGCATTTTATATATTTCGGACTCTATCTATTGACACGCACATATAGTCAACATATAATACATGTATGTACAAAAAATAACGCACACATAGCGCCGAGCGCATATATGATTTGAAATACCTGTTCAATATTTCGAGTGCAAAATCTACATTTTTGGTCATAAATAAACTGTTATACAAATATTATCATTACAATATGATATATATATTTGGGACGGAAACATACTAATTACTTGACACGAGGCTTAACCCTAAGCCACTCGCCGAGTGTTGCAGTCGATTCAAAAGTAACTAACTAGCAGCTATAGCGTCTAAATAAGAAGCTAATATTTCGAAACATCGATTCGGAAGCCGCAATCGCCCTCAAACTTCTCAAAAAACATTAAGTTGTTAAAAAAACTGTTTTTTTAACAACTTATTGTTAAAAAAACAGTTTCCCCACAAATGAAAAGAATGAGCGATTGCTCAGGCGATAGTAGCCTATAGCCATGCAGCCCAAATCGTAGATTTTCATGTACCATTTTTTATAGTGCGTTTCTGGTCAATAAATAAATATTTTCATGTATCGAATGGACTCAACAACCGTCGCGTGGCAAGGTATCCTGTTATGACTCTAAACAAATGTAGCGAAATTCCGCGAACAAAAATGCGCACGGTACTGCCCTTTCCATTCCATTAGAGCGGAATTTTCCGTTTGGACCCCGCTTGGGGCATTTCTCGGAGTTCGACTACATTTGTCCATGGCCTGTATGTATGTTTTCGTCATTACAAAGTTACAAAACACTACAGAGAGTAGGCCGACGACTAAACTAAAAAAATCACATTTCTTGTCTTTTAAAATGTGCTTTCATATTATGCAGAGAAAAAAGATATTACAACAGAATGCACGAAATCATTTTATGCTTATCGTTTTTATATAACAAGCCTCTTTTGACACATTCATAGTTACCAATACATAATTGGACGTAGTCACGCAAAAAGGATCTAAGCCACAAAACATTCGGCCAACAATATAAGTTACAAATACAAATACTGACAAGTTTTGTGGGTTGCATCCTTTTTGCGTACAGTTTTTGCAATTCACGAAGGCGAGTGAGCTTTACTCGTGGTTACTTCGTGTACATGCACATTGCATAAGTGTGCGTGCCTGTCAAAGCCTAGGTGGGAGCGGGCAGGCGCGAGCATTGCGTTCGCTCACACTTATACAGATACGACACACACACAACCATAAGTCAGTCGCCCTCGTGAATTGCAAGAACTATAACTATGTCCAATAGGCTAAAGTTTTGACCACACAGGCATGTTTCATCGATCCATAAAATCGCAATGCGTTATTCAAATATTTTTTCATACATTTATCAATAGATGTCCTGATACAAAATACATAACGCAATATTGCAGGACGCAAAACAAACCTGTTTGGAGAACTTCTTCTTCTTTTCGAACAACAACGTCTAGTTATTTTATTTCATAAAAATCAAATGTGACAGAGGTGACAATAATAATTTTAATATATTATCGATAGTAAACAATCGATTAAATTATAGATTAATAAATTCCGAGGAAACAATATTCAATTGTGTAAATAATAATCGTTATTCTTAAAGAAGCTTGCAATTTCATATTTAATTAAGTTAACACCTGATGTATTGCAAATGACAATTGTGCCAAAATGGACCTATTATCTTGAAAATAAACGCTGGAAAGATAAAACATTGGAAACGATGCATTGCCAGAAATTATCACACTCATTAAAAGTCCACTCTGGCTTATGTCACTGCAGCATCAGAGATTCCAGATTGCGGTTGAGGATCGTATCTTTAACCGAATTGAATACGACCTCTATGTTATGCGTGTCTATGGCTGTGGTGAAATGGTGGTACAAGGTTGTCTTTGGTTCCCTCCGCACGTTGGCGAACATATTGAGCAAGAACATTTGCACGTCCCTCAAGTTGTGAGGATCACCTGTAAACTGGGGATAGTACCAACGTATGTCTGTCTCGCTGCTCGCGACCTTCCTCGCCAACAGGTCGGATTTGTTCAGAAAAAGTATAATGGAGATTCCCTTGAAGTTGACGTTGTTCACGATCGTGTCGAAAATGTTTAACGCCTCCTCGAGGCGATTCGTTTTCCTGGAACAGATAAATCGAATGTTTATTTCAATGTTACCCTTAGAATAATAATGTGTTAATGCACTAAGTAAAGGTAAAAATCCGAAAACCCTAAATTTGTTGTTGCATCACAAAAAAAATTTTTTTTTGCGATTATAAACTTAATAGCTGATGCCCGCGACTTCGTCCGCGTGGATTTTCGGGGAACTCTTTTATTTTCCGGGATGAAAAGTAGCCTATGTCACTCTCCAGGTCCTCAACTACACCCATGCAAAAAATCACGTCGATCCGTAGCTCTGTTGCGGCGTGATTGAAGGACAAACCAACAAACACACTTTCGCATTTATAATATTAGTAGGTATGATTTGCAGTTGGTAAACTAACCGCGACCTAAGTTTGTACGGAACCCTCGGTGCGCGAGTCCGACTCGCACTTGGCCGGTATTTTTTCAGTTTTACTGTAATGCATCGATACTAGATGTCGCTAACAGTTTCTTAAACTGGTCAACACACTCAGGCGCGATTCCCGAGAAAAGTGGTTCCGATCCTCATGGCCCCGCAATTTTTTAAATATTAACTTTACCATAACACTTTTAACATAGTGTAGGCTAACACTATGAGCTGAAGTTTTGTATTGTAAGTGGGATTTCTTGTGTTCGATTGCTGGCAGGGTGAACTCGGCAATTTATAATTTTTCGATTGGCTTTGTCTGGTCTACTGAGAGGGTTCGCCCGTTGCTAATTACCAACCTATCGGCAAGGCCATACTGCCAAGCCCATTATTTACACTTGAATCACCTGACTTCTAGTAACGATTTGAAAGCTTCATGTATAAAAATGTTACATTGGTCATTTATTTTAAAACTTTCAAACAGGCGATCAATAAGCTCAATTTTTCTAGATTTTTTAACGAACACTTTTAAGTTTTCGCGTCCACATAAATTAGTCTACCTAAACTGTGAATGGAAGATGCATTACTTTAACGTAAGCAAATCGATGCTATTCAGATGCAGTCGTCGATAAATAAGTCGAAATGGGCACTTAACTCAACTTTTTGTTTTTATGAAAAATATCTTATAATCTATTTTAGACTATTTTGAATGAAGGTGGAAGACACGGTTCTGCCCGCGAAATTCAAATTTAATTTGGTTTTTCGAAATTTGTAACCTAATACGACAAAGTAGGCTTATGGCATTCTAATTGCGACAATGGCAGTATCATCTTCACAGGTTTATATAAAAATCTTTACTTGAAAGTGTCAAGTTTAAGAAATTAATCAAAATATCGACTAATTTGTGAGTAACCCACGTCCAACTCAGTATTTTGATTAATTTCTTAAACTGGTCACTTTCAAGTAAAGATTTTTATGTAAACCTGTGAAGATGATAATTCTACTGGCGCAATTAGAAGACCATAAGCCTACTTTGTCGTATTAGTTTACAAATTGCAAGAAACCAAATTAAATTTGAATTTCGCGGGCAGACCCTTGTCTTCCACCTTAATGCTTTAAAACATATAATAACAGTGACCATTGTTTTACAGAATATTAGTAAATATAACTAATGTTCCCCTTCCCACTTCAACGATGAGTAAAGCTTTTGCTAAGAAGAGGTGCAACAAATATCTAAATCAAAAAGTCATGGTTTAGGCACTGCACTTCCTGTAAAGCTAAACTTTGGTATGAACCTTGATATTGTTTATTGTTGTTCTTACCAAAGTGATTTCTGTACTTTCGTTTGTTTATAAGGCGCTGCACATACGTGGACACTTGTGTCCTGTGTCGGATACAAGCCATTTATTTAGCTATTGCATAGCTTTTATCGCGGGCTTTGAACTAGGACAAACAGTTTGAGCGCGGCGACCGAATCAAGAAATTCCGTAACGAAAAAACCTAACACCGTCGTTCAGTAAGCGTTCAACATTTTAGAGATTCTCAAGTAGCTCTATTTGGCGCAGTGGGCGAGCGGCCGCTTTCTTTACCGTATGGTGTATGATGTCGCAGGTTCGAATCTCACTCGCGAAGTAGTGACAGTTCGCTTTTCTTGTTTGTTTGTTTTTTAATTTTTTAGGGTTCCGTACCCAAAGGGTACCAACGGGACCCTATTACTAAGCCTACGCTGTCCGTCCGTCCGTCCGTCCGTCTGTCCGTCCGTCCGTCTGTCAGCGGGCTGTATCTCGTAAACCGTAATAGATAGACAGATGAAATTTTCACATATTATGTATTTCTATTGCCGCTATAACAAATAATAAAAATTAAATTAAATTAAAAAAATTAAATTAAAATATTTCCATGGGTACATGGAAATATTTTTATTTAATTTTTTTTAACGGAACCCTAAAAGAGCGAGGCCCGACTCGCACTTGGCCGATTTTTTTGCATAATTTTTACTATGCAAAAAAAAATATTGCATAAATATTATAATTGCATAAGTTGATAAAAAATGCTATGCAATAGCTTTACCGCGGCAGTCCCCGAGTGCCACTTAATTTTTTTCATACAATAAATAATATGGAGTGGAAGCAACTGGACACGAAGTGTCTAGGTACGTTTGCACAGTTGCTGGTTGATTTCATATATTTTATTGTATGACAATAAAATATTCAATGGTGGCTTGTATCCGACACAGGACTCAAGTGTCCACGTATGCATGGCGCCTAAGAGTTGGGTACACAATTTTTTTTTAATTTCACTGATCTATGATACACTATTTGTATTTTTAAGTAAAACAGTGATTCCGTATTAGACGTACTGACCTTGGTATTAAATGCCCGGATGTTGAGTTTCAACTAAACTTGTGGCTGTTTATATGGTATATTAATAAACTGCACTAAACTAATAAAACTGAAAGTTACGCGATACGCTGACAGGCGAGTTTGCAAGGCGGATATAAACATAATTTTTTTAGGATACAGTGTTCTCTAAATTGGAGATGTAACTGTCAGACAGCATAGACGAATGATATTTACTCAGACAGCTATCGTCGAAATCAAAATTTATTCGAATCTAAATATATAAAAGGAAAAGGTGAATGAATGACTGGCTGACGCACAGCTCAAATCCCTGGATGGATCGACCGGGCATACCTAGCTATTATGACGTAGGCATCCACTAACAGAGGATTTTTAAAAATTCAACCCGTAAGGGGGTAAAATAGGGGTTTGAAAAATCAAACTTCGAATAAAAAACGCGGGCAAAAGCTAGCCTTATAAGTATAAAAGTTCCAGATAGAAGCAATGCAATGTTAACACTATAAACCGTTTTTGCCGAGAACCACCTTGCATTTTGCTTTGCTTTGCACGAGATTACTCATTTGCGTAGGAGATATTATAGTGCACAAGTGTGTGCGCAAACAGAGTTTCTATGAGTGGTGGGACGGAAATCCGATATGACTGGAGAGAAATCAAGTGCAGGACCTAATTACCGAGGCAAAAGAGGTGACACACCCTCCACTTTCTAACTCCGGGCTTATGCTGAAAATTTGTAGACAGAAAACCCCAAAATATTTTTGGCCCGACCCGGGATTCAAGTCTGAGACTTCGTCATCTGCAGTAGAAGTTACTAATCATTAGACCAACTCGGCAGTTGTCTATTACTCGATCAGTAACGGCCAAGCCAAGACTGACACAGCTTTGCTGTCGTAATACACGCCACATTTACGGATAGCCCGCATACCTGTCTATATTTAAAATATATCGTAACTTAACTGCTCGGTTTAAAGGCCTAGACACACAGAACGCGCGACGGCAGCGACACAAAAGCGGCTCCTGGGAGGCAAGTACTCACGTTTCAAACATCAGTCTGTAAGGGAGAGGTCAGACTGGCTAGCGGCAGCGATCATGGCGTTTTTATGGCCTTTAGCGTTTTTATGGCCTTTTTCGTATACTGCGCGATTCCGCGATCGAACGCAAAAGGCCATAAAAACGCTAAAAGTCATAAAAACGCAAACGCGTTTGAGTCGCGAAAACGCGATACAGTCGCAAAAGGCCATAAAAACATTATATATATTATATATAAATATATATATAAGCCTTTATTTTCAGATACAGAATTATTTACATATTTTATGGTTTTAATACAATTACAATAAAAAAAAGAACAGTTACTAAAATTATCTCGTTTTTAAAGAACAATATCAGTTCCCGCATGCTTTGTATCTGTTTGCCCTCTGGCAAAGGCCTCCTCTAACGCTTTCCACACAGCTCTTTCCCTTGCCTTTCTACTCCAGATTTTGCCTGCTATCTTAACTATTTCATCTTCCCATCTAATTCTCTGCCGCCCTTTCTTTCGTTTTCCTATTCTAGGTTGCCAAAGTGTTACCACTTTGCTCCACTTATCTTTTCCCCTAATCATATGGCCCGCCCATTTCCATTTTAAAGTTCTTATTCTCCATGTTGCATCTTCCACTTTTGTAATATGCCTAATATACTGCCTTGTTTTTCTGTCCGTGATTTTTATGGCTGACATACTTCTTTCAATTGATCGCTGACAGACTTGAAGTCTATGCAGGTGCTGTTTCGTCATTGCCCATGTTTGGCAACCATATGTGAGGATCGGTAGTATACAGTTATCAAAAACTTTCTTCTTTACAGACATAGAAATAGTTTTGTCTTTCATTATATTTTTAAAGGACCAATAGCGATTCCATGCATTACCTACTCTTTTTTCAATTTCTTGAGTCATTTGGTTTTGAGTTGAAATAATTTGACCAAGATATGTGTAGTTATCCACGTATTCCACAATGTTATTTTCTACTATAAAAACATTAAGCCATAAAAACGCGCGATCGCTGCAGCTGTAGCCAGTGTGCCCTCTCCCTAATTGAATCACATAGAAATCATTAAATTTTGGACAGGGGCGGCTAGGAGGGCTCGCCACGCCTACTGATCTGATTTTCTACTTTTCCGTAGTCTGATACAATAAAAGCTAATAACAAATAACTACAATAAAAACTATCCGAAACTATCGGAATTTAGAAATAATTTCATAATCATATCGAAAAACGAAACCAATGAAATACTCTTCTTAATACAACCATATCCAGGTCCAAAATCTCTATAACTAAAAACAGGTTGCCAAAGAAATCCGCAGCGTGATGTGGCTCATACCGCGACGTATCTTTACAATCGTACTGGCCGTGTTACTTCTCCCTGCCGTGATTTTTGTGCAGTCGTTTTGTGTTGTGTGCGACCAGGGCTTTAGAAAGCCTTTGAAAAAAATCTTTGATAGATCATCACTTTTATCATCTGCCGTACTTTACGACGTCATTACTAAATGCGATCGCAATAAAAATATTAATGACACAGTTATAAAAACAACCGAGTAAATTAAAAAGGTATTTAATGTTCATTTTGATGGATTTTATTTTTAATTCTATTTGCGTTCACGTGCGCTTTTCAATCAATAAATAGATCGCCAAGGAAAAACTAATCTTGCCTCCTAATCTGGGTGACCACTATTGTATAGTTTAGTTAATCTATTTTGCCAACCATTGACTTAATCGCCAACTATAAAAATCTACCAGAATAGGTCAAAAACTGTCACAGATCTACACTCTTGATTTTATTAATAGATGAAATGAAACTTCTTGAGTTGACAAAACAAATCTACCTACTTATGGACGGGCTTCATAATCTTATTCCGCGCGGATGAAGTCGGTGCAAACGCTAGTATAGAATATATATCTGGGTGATTTTTTTAATAACAAAAATAAATAAAAAATTAATGGGGGTATAATCATCTGGACTCGAACCGGGGTCTTCTGGTTTCGGGACCGCCCGATTTCTCGAGCTATTGGGACTTTATAGATGATGGCGAAATTTACCTTCGTATTCTGATGATATTGTAAGGGGTTTTTCATTGCCTGAAAACACGGATAAAACGACCTTTTCTAAAAATGAAACCTAGCTAGATCGATTTATCGCCCCCGAAACCCCCTGCATACTAAATTTCATAAAAATCGTTGGAGCTGTTTCCGAGATTCAGATTATATAATGTATAAGTATATACAAGAATTGCTCGTTTAAAGGTATTAGATAGATAATGCTAGCTTCCCAAACCATTACTCATACACGAATTTTAAAATTTTTTATTTTGACTTGTTATTTTTGTCTCTAAGTATCAATCAAGTTAAATAGCTTGCTTGCCTAAATATTCATTTGAACAAAAAAATGAGTTTACGTCTATAATACGCATTACGCAACGAAATAGAACAAAGTGGCATTGGGGATAAACAGTTTAAAGACAGATGTGTTGGTAATTAGTATGACCGACACCCGCTCTAAATGAATATAGTAAATAGTATTTGCACGACTATCCACGGCCTGGCGCGGATGTGAATTAGCAATTCATAATCGCTTTGATTGTGCATACAAATATGATTCATTATGTTGTTAATTTGTTATTAACTTGGGGCGAAAATAAATACAAAAGGAAACAGCTTTTATAAACTTTTTTAACATTTTGTGCCCGTTAATCCTAGAAATCTACTACTTATAGATACTTAACATGAGCACTTCAGATATGCATAAAAGCACTGCTAACCCTTAATAAATTTTACGATCCCTTTGATTGAAAATCGATTTTTTTGGTCACATATTTGTTTCTTTGGTCACATATTTGAGTAAAATCTCAAGCCGAACCACTTACAACATGGCTTATAAGCCATGTTGTCCCGACCCCACATAGCGTGGGAAAAGGAGAGGGAGATGATGATGATGATGATTTGTTTCTATGAGCGTCCTACTCGGATTTCGGAAAGTAATTTAACTTTTTTATATACAATTGTCGGCTTTGAGCCATTGATTTACAGACTATTTGTCGCTTAAATCAAAAGTTATAACTTCTGAATTAAGCGACAAAGTAGCGCCCAGAATGAATGCACTACTTACTACACTAATGAGACTACTTAGGTGAGAATTACATCCAAATAGACTCTGAAAGCTCTCTTCGCTGGGTTAATATATTAATATTATCTGAATCAGCTACAGTTTTTGCAATTCACGAAGGCGAGTGAGCTTTACTTGTGGTTACTTCGTGTACATGCACCTTGCATAAGTGTGCGTGCCTGTCAAAGCCTAGGTGGGAGCGGGCAGGCGCGAGCATTGCGCTCGCTCACTCTTATACAGTTACGATACACACACAACCATAAGTCAGTCGCCCTCGTGAATTGCAAAAACTATAGTATAAATAACATAAACTTAGGACAAAAATAAATAATAATTTTTTATGAGTGACAAATAAAATGCTTTTAAAATGTCTTCCACCTTGTCGTGTTTCATACCAATTAAT
Source organism: Oeneis ivallda (assembly GCA_029955525.1). Taxonomy (NCBI): domain Eukaryota; kingdom Metazoa; phylum Arthropoda; class Insecta; order Lepidoptera; family Nymphalidae; genus Oeneis; species Oeneis ivallda. The sequence goes on from JARPMR010000006.1 coordinate 23,988,409, forward strand.
TAAACCACACTTTTAGGTATGACTAATAATTCCCCTGCCAACTTGACTAATTTACCTCGTCACTTTCCATTAACAGTTCGATTGTAGTCATGTGTTTATTCATTATTTAGGTAACTATAATAGTTTGTCCAGGATTTAGTATTACAAAAGACTAAAAAACTGACGCATTGTGGTCAATTTGCGTCAGAACATATTATCACGTATGTAAGGTATTATGTAAAAAATGTCTGTAATTATCGTATCATTATTACACGACTACGGCAAAACCAAAAAGAAGGGTTATGAGTTTAGCAAACCCCTCACGTGTCTTCCGATAACACTAGATCGAACTCCATAGACAAAACTAGGAACAATATCGACGTAACGGAATCGAAACACTGTGTCCATTTCTGCCTCTGCGTCCGTTGTACGCCGACATTGACGAAGACGAATAGCACATGGATTTTGCAATACCTACTTACCTTTGAATATGTAATATTCAAGCAAAACGGGCAGACATCGCCTGCTTTAGGACGAAGAAGAATGTTTATAAAGAGGTTATATTAATATTCTCACCTGTCTTCCGATAACACTTGATCGAACTCCGAAGATGAAACTAGGAACAATATCGACGTAACGGAATCGAAGCACTGTGTCCATTTCTGCTTCTGGGTCCGATGTACCGGCGTATGTCAGCACCTCGACGAAGACGAATAGCACATGGATGTTGAAATACTTACTTACCTTTGAATAATTATTGTAATATTCAAGCAAAACGGGAGGACGTCGCCTACTTGAGGACGAAGAAGAATGTTCATAAAGAGGTTATATTAATATTCTCACCTGTCTTCCGATAACACTTGATCGAACTCCGAAGATGAAACTAGGAACAATATCGACGTAACGGAATCGAAGCACTGTGTCCATTTCTGCTTCTGGGTCCGATGTACCGGCGTATGTCAGCACCTCGACGAAGACGAATAGCACATGGATGTTGAAATACTTACTTACCTTTGAATAATTATTGTAATATTCAAGCAAAACGGGAGGACGTCGCCTACTTGAGGACGAAGAAGAATGTTCATAAAGAGGTTATATTAATATTCTCACCTGTCTTCCGATAACACTTGATCGAACTCCGAAGACGAAACTAGGAACAATATCGACGTAACGGAATCGAAGCACTGTGTCCATTTCTGCCTCTGCGTCCGTTGTCCGCCGACATCGACGAAGACGAATAGCACATGGATGTTGCAATACCTACTTACCTTTGAATGTGTAAAATTCAAGCAGAACGGGTGAACATCGCCTGCCTGAGGACGAAGAAGAATGTTTATAAAGAATTTATATTAATATTCTCACCTGTCATCCGATAACACTTGATCGAACTCCGAAGACGAAACTAGGAACAATATCGACGTAACGGAATCGAAGCACTTTGTCCATTTCTGCCTCTGCGTCCGTCATCCGCCAACATCAAGGAAGACCTTTGAATCATATAATATTCAAGCAAAACGGGAGGACATCGCCTGCTTGCGGAATCAAATGAAGGATGAAGATGAATGTTTATAAAGAGGTTATATTAATATTCTCACCTGTCTTCCGATAACACTTGATCGAACTCCGAAGACGAAACTAGGAACAATATCGACGTAACGGAATCGAAGCACTGTGTCCATTTCTGCCTCTGCGTCCGTTGTCCGCCGACATCGACGAAGACAAATGGCACGTTGTTAATGTTGATCGTACACTCCGTGATGCCCTTCGTAGCTTTCCGGCAGTGGAGGATGTCTTGGTGCGAGGGGATGTAGTCCGGCCGCGCTATGCGCTCCAGCTCGCCGAAGAAGTAGCTTACTGAGTCGCTCTGAAATACAGAAATGGAACATTTAAAGACTAGTTGTCTTGTATTTTTTTAAGCAACCACCAGGAAATTTTTGACTTATATAAGAAATCCATTATTATAAAGCTACCATTTTTCTTTGCACCTGAATCCCCATTATCCTGTACCAGTCTCAAAATGTAAAGTTTGACATAAAATATATTGTCTAGAGTTTAATGTCAATACATATAATATTGGACTTATTTATTGGACCATTTTTCAATTCAATTTCAAATTCTACCAAGGACTTCAAGCCTTCTTTTTTCAGTCAGCTGAATATAAATTTACAAAAACTTAACAATAATAAGTAATTCCTAAACTATCTAATAGGTACTTAATATCTAGCTTACTTGTAAACAAAAGCCAGTGCATTTATAGGAGGATTTATGCAAGAAAATCAATAAAGACTTCCGGATGCAAATTGCTTTGTCGAAACGCAACGGCATGGCAAGAATACATGCGTTATAAGATTAAGTTGTATAAGTTGTACATTAAAATATTATATTGTGGCACGTAGGTAAACGAGATTCAAGGGTCATTGCGTGTGACATTTAATGCATTTCAGAATTTCCATTAACCTTAAACTTAAAAAATCGGATGGCAAACGAACTTTGTATTTTATTGCTCCTTGGACAAAGATCTTCTCGCATTTAGCCCGGCAGGCCTAGCATGTACGCGCGAGAAAATTTTGTCTACCCCTTTTCTCATATTATCTCTATATCTCTATCGAAACTAACATGGTTGCACACCATGATTCGTCTCGTTACGTCAAAGTAGAGATCAAATTATTTTTTCTATTTTTCTGTACGAACTCTAACAAGGCGAGTGGCGACATCATTTTCTCGAATTTTGAGGTTTAAAAGAGTAAACGAGAAATCAGTCTACATCGACAATATCTCTCTCTCTCTTCGCGAGATATCACTTTGACGTGCATGCTAGGCCTGGTGAACCAAATTAAGATAGAGAGTAACAAATTATAGCAATTTTTTAATCACCCCTCCAAATAAGTTTAAAGCTTGTGTTACTCGTTGAAATGGGTACGGCAACAGCACAACGGGTCGGGAATGAACCGTCGACCTTTGGGTTTTCAGTCCGCACCTTTAACCGTTGCGCTATTGAACCTTTAATGTAGGATCTATGTTGCAACTTGCAAGCACAGCAGCCCTAAGGTTTTAGTAGATACGAGCTGATGCCCGCGACTTCGTCTGCGTGGATTTAGTTCATAACATCCCGCGGGAAATCTTTGTCACCCTCCAGGTTCTCAACTATACCTATCCAATAAATCACGTCAATCCGTAGCTTTGTAGCAGGAAACATTTGATCGTCTTGCTCGCGGCATTATTAATGATGATTCAAAGAGAAAACATATTACTGATGATATTATCAATTACGTTTAGCTATTATTTTTATAATTGTCAAATTTTTTACCATACTTAACCAAAGACAAAATTACGTTTAGCTGTCATTTACGTTTTGTTATTTCACTGTCATTTGCGTTTTGTTATTCCATGTCAGATGCGTTTTTGTTATACCACGTTTTATAGTGACTTGACGGAAACGCGGTCGAACGGGATAAAAAGTATCCTATGTCCGTCTCCTGGTTCTAAGCTACCTCTCCACCAATTTTCAGCCAAATCGGTTCATCCGTTCTTGAGTTATAAATAGTGTAACTAACACCACTTTCTTTTATTATATACTAGCTGATGCCCGCGACTTCGTCCGCATGGATTTAGTTTTTAAAAATCCCGCGGGAACTCTTTCATTATCCGAGATAAAAAGTAGCTCTCCCGGTCTGAGGAACCACTACTACATTCATTACTATACCCATGCAAAAAATCGCATCAATCCGCTGTTCTGTTGCGACGTGATTGAAGGACAAACCAACAAACAAACATACTTTCGCATTTATAATAAATATCCGTAATGCTTTATTATAACACTTTTTATAATTGTCAATTTTTTTACCATACTTAACCAAAGACAAAATTACGTTTAGCTGTCATTTACGTTTTGTTATTCCATGTCAGATGCGTTTTTGTTATACCACGTTTTATAGTGACTTGACGGAAACTCGGTCGAACGGGATAAAAAGTATCCTATGTCCGTCTCCTGGTTCTAAGCTACCTCTCCACCAATTTTCAGCCAAATCGGTTCATCCGTTCTTGAGTTATAAATAGTGTAACTAACACCACTTTCTTTTATATATATAGAAGATAGATTACAGTGTCGCATATAAAGAGCAAGAAGAAGAAGAATAGAAGCAGTGATAGCCTAGTGGTTAGGACTGTGGTCTGCTATTCGGGGGGTCGCAGGTTCGATCCCGGGTACGCACCTCTGACTTTTCGGAGTCAAGTGCGTTTAAGCAATTAAATATCACTTGCTTCAACGGTGAAGGAAAACATCGTGAGGAAACCTGCACATCTGAGAGTTCTTCATAATGTTCTCGAAGGTGTGTGAAGTCTACCAATTCGCATTGGGCCAGCGAGGTGGACTATGGCCTATAACCCTTCTCTGAGAGGAGACCTGCGCTCAGTCACAGTAGAATTATAACCAGTACTGAAACTACCTACAAACGCTCGAAACGGCCTCACTCACACAAACATGCGCATCGACGAGACAATTAGCGGACCTCGCAGTGCTGTCAGTACTGAGGACCGGTATTTGGTCTCGTCGATGCGCATGTTTGTGTGAGTGAGCCGTTTCGAACGTTTATAGGTAGTTTCCATACTCTATCTATCTTTACTCTGGCTCAGTAGTGAGCCGTTGATGGGTTGCTAATGATGATATAAAGAGCAATTGCTGAGTTTCTTGCCGGCTCTTCTCAGCAGAATCCGCTTTCATGACGTGTCAAAGAGCCTACGTGAAATAAATGACTTTGAATTTTGAATTTTTGAATTTTAGAGATCTCGTTTATGTGAAAAGTGAATTATAGTTTCACCTATTGTACATGGAAAATTCGAAGATGTATGTTTCGACATAATAGTTTAGTGACCCCATACTCGTAAGGTCGCCTTACCCCTTCGTTCTTCGACCAACTTTTATCAAATCTTCGTCGTCGTTTCGATCGATGGACGACCAAAGACACATATGTCTCTGAAAACATTTTCCAACGTCCAACTTTCAACACAACATCTATCCTTCGAGATTTGTGCTCCACCGACAATCTGTTCAGCTTGAGCTCTTCGTGTATGTATGTATATCATTTACTTCGTGTATGTATGTATATCATTTACTTCGTGTATGTATGTATATCATTTACTTCGTGTATGTATGTATATCATTTACTTCTATGGATATTTTCAGCACTGATCGGATAACGTCCATAATAACTAGGTCTATCGTCGTCCGAGTGAAACTAAACTTATCAGGCTGACTGAGCCAAATACCACCCTGAAATCAGGCACTTTTGTCTAATATCTACTAATTTCTAAGCTCTCCGAGCTTCTTAGCATCACATCCACTCCTTAATATTAAACCCAACATAAGCAAGTCGCACAGTAAATAGCTTACGGTTAAAATTCTAGTGCAAGACTATTAGCCTAAATGAGCAAAAATAAATTGGATGAACTCAAAACCATTGAACCTAACAAGGCATTTCATTCAATTCCATCTTATTCAGCCTTCAATTCATTCATCTGATCTCCGTATTGACGCCATACCTATTTATCTAATGCTTCTTTGTTAACTCGACTGACCATAGGTACATTAACTGAGACGTTATTCGCTAATCACGCGTGGTATACATTCTCAGTTTGATTTATTTATAAGTGAAGAACTGCCATTGAAAGGACATTTTTTGTTTGACGCATACCATGCACATTAATGAGTTGATTTGCTTTTTGTTAACCTCCAATAACAAAAAGCGTGAAAATATGACCAGATTAGTCTAGCCAGAATCCCAGCGTTCATACACAGACCAGACAAGTACCTTATCTGGTCTAGGTTGTCATATTGCAAAAGTTTGATGAAATCACAAGACGGTAATATGCAGATAGACAAAATAATTAAGTCCAGCTAGCCAACTGGGGAAAAGCTGCATTAAGCATTGCATTGCATTGCATAGAGTCTAAGGTCTACAGGTATAGGTAAGGTAATTACAGGCTAAGCTAAAGCTAAAGTCTATTGTGGCGGTTGGCTATATATAGGGCAATCTTCCTGCAATTCAACAATGCATTTTGACCAATAGCAAGAGAGTGTCGGACAATCAGATAAGATTGCAATCGTCACATAGCAGCAATCACTTTTAGACAATAGGGTATTTGACTATAATAAAAATAGGGTATTTGACTATAATAAAAATAGGGTATTTGACTATAATAAAAATATCGTTTCAACTGGTGTCATCCTAAAAGATTATTATCTAAAAACATTATTCCATACGACAAAACTGAAAAATAAAGCTTTATTTAATTAGAAAACATTAAATAAAATTGCTATAATTCTGGCCATGGTCACGTGATCGAAAACGTTCCGTGATCGCGAATGACGTCACAGTCCACACCACCTATGGAATTCTCATTTTGTCAATACATTTCGACGTGTTTGTGCGGCGTAATAGGCTAATTTCGTCTGTTTTTCATCGTTACTATTTTATTAAATACCAAATAGTATGCGACACGCGGCCTAAACACATATTATAAAATTGTCATTGTTTGAAATGTGAACTGTTACGTCATGAGAGCAAATGGAACGTTTCGGCGGCAATTTATTTTTTTGAATTTATTTCTCGATTTTTATGAAAAATAATGAAAATTATGCCGAAATATATGTTTTGTTAGCTTCAGCATAGCATTATTAACAATTTAAGATGATTTTCTAAAAGTAGTCAAATAGCCTATTACGCAGCCGGTGTGGTCTCCCAAACATCACATCACCGTAAGAGTAAAGAGAAATATGAAATCGCCGGTCCTGCCACTATACGAACATCACAATAATGTAGGATACAAAAATTGAAGTCACTGCAAGAACTTAAGCGCGATAAGTGCACATCGAATGCAATAAAGGATGTCAAGTTGATGAGGTCACACCTACAATCCGTGTTAAAATTGAGCATACACAATGAAAAGTGACGCGACAAGTCACTGCTCCGGTGCGTCATTTAGGGTTGCCACAGCTTCCATTTTTCCAGGTACAATACAATAGGCATGACATATACACTAGCGGCACGCTATGATGGCCGGTTTGACATTTGTCCGCTCATGAAGTTCCGTATTAATTGATAACGACTTTGAAGGAAATAATTGTATTACTTTATTGACGATAGTGATGTGCAGAGATTCATAAATTTTATCGAATGTAGTTTTAGGTTTAGGACTCAAAATTTATTTATTAAATTGATTTCTAAAATGTATACAAGTGTAGAAAAATCAGTTTGCACTATTTAAGGGGTGAATGTACTTGTGAATATGAACAATTTTCACTATGTGGACAAACCTCTGAAATCGCAAAAAAATATCAGCTGTTTCATACAAAAGGTAAAATTTTTATTTTTATATGATATATACCACAACTCGGCATTTGGTTTTCTAAATTGAAAATTTTTAAAAATGGAATCTAATACGATCGTCACATAGGATCGCTGGCTAGCACAACTACTACATCCGGCAAACTCGCGTCAATGCTCAATGCAAAACAAAGCAGTTTCGAATTGACGTTGCTTCGAAAAGTATAAACTGTCAGTGCAATGCGATTGTGATATAGTTTTGACCTGGCTTTGGATTTCAAATATTGATACTGCATTACTGTTGACCCTTGCTCGTTAATTTGGACTCTGTTCAAGCCCTTTGTTGTGGATTTCGTCGATATGACCGAACGTACGCAGAGAACTGTTCTAAATAGTCAGACACGTGAGTTCGTAATACGCCTTCGTAACTATTTCGATCGTGAAGCTCAAAATGGAGGGCCAATTTTACCTATAACGTCAGTGGTTGAACGCGTAGCTGATGCGCTTAATATTGGACAACGAACTGTTAGACGGATAACTAAAAAAAAATATGGCGAGACTGGCACAGAAGAAAATAAACTTCACACACCAAAAAAGAGAAAACGAGCAAAACCAGTCGTAGGCATCGATAGCTTTGATGCCGATGCTATCCGAAGACATGTTTACGGCTACTATTTACAGAAGGAGTATCCAACAAGAAAAAAGTTGGTGCATTCACTGAAGGAAGCTGGATTATTCTTCGGTGGGGAAAGTTCTTTAACGAAGATTTTGAAGACCATTGGATTTCGATACAAAAATGTAACAAACGCTAAATATTGATGGAAAGATTTGATATAGCGATGGCAAGGTATACTTTTTTACGGCAAGTGAAAGAAATCAAAAATTGGCAAAATGTTGTGTTCTTGGATGAAACATGGCTTAATGCTAACCATACTGTAGGCCGTTCTTGGAACGATGACACAGCAGCATCTACTTCCAAAGTTCCTGTAGGAAAAGGATCGCGACTTATAATTTGTCACGCCGGAACCATCAACGGGTTTGTCGAAGGTTCTCTCATGGCTTTTGCGTCAAAAACCACTGGAGACTATCATGAAGACATGAATGGAGAAAAGTTTACTGAATGGTTTACCTCAATGTTGTGTAGCCTCCCTGAACCATCTATTATAATTATGGACAACGCCCCATACCACTCGATGCAAATTGACAAGCCACCTGCCCAATCCCAAAAGAAAGCTGATATCGTCGCATGGCTTCGTAAAAATGGCGTAGATGCAAACATGAATATGTTAAAAGCGGAATTAGTACGTCTTTTAAAAGAAATCAAACCAACCAAGATCCGATACGTCATTGACGAAATAGCATTAGAACATGGGCACAGAGTTATACGGTTACCGCCTTACCATTGTGAGTATAATGCGATTGAGTTGGTGTGGGCTCAAATTAAGGGATATGCTGCAAGACACAATACAGAACCCCCATTTACCACAAAAAAAAATGCTAAAATTATTAGAAGAAGCTTGTGAACATGTGACTAAAGGAGACTGGGAAAAGGTTGTGAATAGAACTGTTAAATTAATAAGGGAAGATTATGAAAGAGATGTGAAAATAGATAATATTATAGAAAACGAACATATAATTATTAATGTAGGTGATGATAGCAGTGACGACAGTGAAAATAGTAGTATGGACGAATCTGATTAATTATGGCCTTTTGTGGCACCTTTTTTGGTATCTTTTGTATTCATATGTTTCTTGTGTGCATATAAAGTATGTATATTCATTTTCATTCAAATATTCAGTTCGTTCAAATAAATTAAATAAACATATACATTTTTGTTTTATTAAACCTATTTAATCAGGTACAAAAACAAAACTTAATTGTTTTTTGTTCGAGAATAAATTGACATTCCACATCACTATTGTAATGTGTCAAACCGGCCATCATAGCGTGCCGCTAGTTGTAGGCATGCAACCATGAAATTATAAATTTATCTAATGTAATAGGATTCATAGATTTAAAAACTTTTTTTTTCTCTTTTGAGAGAGATTGATATTTATTTGGTAAAATAAAACTATAAAATAAAGCAATCCGCCATGTTGGATTGAACACCAATCAGAGCGATACGTCACATCTATCTTCAAACTTTGACAAACTACTATGCATATTGGATAGAAGCAGGTGTTACTTTGCGGAAGTTCATGATTAGCAAGAAAAAGTTACAATTATTTTGCTATAATCCGCCAACAGAAAAAAATCTGTATGGTCAAACATGCAGTAACAAGCTAAACACCGCTCACTTTCCCAATCAAGCAAGAAAGCAAAGTTCCCTATAATTGTCCTAGACAATACTGCATTGTAAAGCCGACATCTCATCGTGCGTAGAGAGTAGTGTAAAAGTCTTGTGTGGTGGTGCAAATGAGTGGTGGTCGCATTGCTTGCTTGGGAACTTTGCTTTCTTGCTTGGTTGGGAAGGTGAACGGTACTCAGCTTGTTACTGCATGTTTGACCATACAGATTTTTTTTCTGTTGGCGGATTATAACGAAATAATTCTAACCTTTTCTTGCTAAACTACTATGACAAAATAAAGAGGTGACGTCACGAATGACACCATGACACCGGCGAGCTTTTTTGCGTGAATTTTAAAACATAAAATTGAAATGGCAATTTTATCTGCCAAATCTTTTTTCTTTTTTTGCTGAAATAAGATATTATGTTTTCGAGATAGTATATACTTCCGAACATCATCCAGTTTTTCAAAATCGGTCATCACGCCTATTAGAACAAAATAGGTCTGCTTGTGATTCGAAGTGATTGATGACTGCGTCTTATTTTAAACTAGCTGATGCCCGCAACTTCGTCTGCGTGGATTTAGTTCATAACATCCCGCGGGAAATCTTCGTCACCCTCCAGGTTCTCAACTATACCTATCCAATAAATCACGTCAATCCGTAGCTTTGTAGCAGGAAACATTTGATCGTCTTGCTCGCGGCATTGTTAATGATGATTCAAAGAGAAAACATATTACCTACTGATGATATTATCAATTACGTTAAACTGTAATTTTTATAATTGTTTTTACCATAATTAACCAAATACAAAATTACGTTTAGCTGTCATTTACGTTTTGTTCTTCCACTGTCATTTTCGTTTTTTTATTCCATGTCAGATGCATTTTTGTTATACCAGGTTTTATATTGACTTGACGGAAACGCGTTCGAACGGGATAAAAAGTATCCTATGTCCGTCTCCTGGTTGTAAGCTACCTCTCCACCAATTTTGAGCCAAATCGGTTCATCCGTTCTTGAGTTATAAATAGTGTAACTAACACCACTTTCTTTTATATATATAGATAATGTCCTTGTTTAAACGATAGCATAATAATTATCATCGTTGCCCATAATAGCGTTTTCTTTTAGAACATAGTTACCAAGCCAAGACCAAGTGCGGATTCGTTTGAGAATTTCTTTTTAAATGTCAAAATTGACACAAACAAAAACATTACATTGTACAGGCAGCCCTAAGCTACTAACGCTCATGATCCGTATCAAACGTTACGAATTTTCACACGACAATGCAAACGAAAAGCACGCAAATATGGCACCGTTAGGTATACAAATTACAGACACTAAATTAAATTTACTTTCAAAAACGAAGAGTCCTCAGTTATCTATTATGTATGAGTTTTAGTCTCTCGAAAAATAAAGAGATCTTGAGAACAAAACAACCATTTTAAAACTTAAATAGTTTAATAAAATAAACTACACAAACTTTGTTGTTGGGGGAAGAGAACGGTTGAGAATTGAGATCACCTGGAATTATCACATTATGCTGCTTAGGGCCGATTTCACCAACGTAAATTAGGACTTATCCGGGCGTAAATTTAATATTTTACAGTATTTTCAATACAATAACTGTCAGAACGCCCGATTTATTCCTCGGTAGAACGTCACTCGACGTTGATGAAATTGTGACTTAGTACTTAGCATAAGCTGCAGCTATCTCAGGACTCAGATTCCTACAAGTGTCTGTAAAAAGCTATAAGTAACTTGAAAAATCATTTCCATGATCCATAATATTTTAATTACAGAAAATCAATGCTTTTCGAAATTTGGTGCTACAGAAGAATGCTGCGAATAAGTTGAGTCCAAAGCATAAGGAACAATGAAGTACAACAATGTGCCGGTAAAGGTAGATACATAATTTTGATATGTTCTCTGACTCCAGACTCTCATCATCATGATGGCCAAAACTGAGGGCTAGAGGTCACTAGAAGAAAGTCGTGGTTTAAGAAATATTCGTAAACGGACAGGATTACCTACCAACGTTGCATAGCTTCTTCATTTGGCGAAAGACAATGCGGAATATTAGGAGATGATGGCCAAGCTTCAATCGCGAAGAGGCATGACAAGAAGATGATGAAAATCAAATCAAAACAAATTCCATTTCAAGTTATTTACAAGGTTTCATGGAACCACGTTCATCTCCTTTCAAAAGTTCCCAAGGTGTTCTCAATTTTTAGGGTTCCGTACCCAAAGGGTACCAACGGGACCCTATTACTAAGCCTACGCTGTCCGTCCGTCCGTCCGTCCGTCCGTCCGCCCGTCCGTCCGTCTGTCAGCGGGCTGTATCTCGTAAACCGTAATAGATAGACAGATGAAATTTTCACATATTATGTATTTCTATTGCCGCTATAACAACAAATAATAAAAATTAAATTAAATTAAAAAAATTAAATTAAAATATTTCCATGGGTACATGAAAATATTTTAATTTAATTTTTTTTAAGGGAACCCTAAAAGAGCGAGGCCCGACTCGCACTTGGCCGATTTTTTGAATTAAACATTGGTAATTGGTATGTCCTAAAAAAGGTGTGAAACAATAAAGAAATTCTACAGTATTAGTGTAGGTAAACAACAGCGAAATGAGTCGGTATAGCGAAGGATACGGTGAACGATTACAGACAAAAGCCTTTATTGGCAAGGCGAGCAACTGATAAAAACCAGTCGGCTAAAACAGGTCCCTTATCAGAAATTGAGACGCTTTCTTGTTCGGTAAACAATCGAGCAAATATTGCTGCGCTAACAGGTGTATCTATAGAAGCTCATTGATAAGATGTGTATTCCCGTTGTGAGCCACTTATATGATCTCCATTGAACCTTGCGAAAAAAACAGAAAACTGAACGATTATGCCCGTTTTCAACAAGCATACCAATCGTAAAGTAATTAATGTGTTATGTATTAATCTCAAAAGTCAAAAACATTCACGAATGGCTCCTTGAAATTTTTTATTGCATCCAATTTACGCGTACGCAAACTTACTTAAGCTCACGCCCCTTTGCATATAGGCACCCTTTTAAACTTTTCTGTATTGAAATTGTGTAGTAGTTTCTAATGGAGGGAAGGCCACTGCTGACTATAACAGAGGCCAACCTAAATTAGGCAGCAGACCGTCCATAACTTCTATTCCTACTCATTAAGTTTTACTTATTGTAAACTTTTTGGAAGATAAATAAACTATTATTATTTTATAAATTGGCTATTGCCCGCGACTTCGTCCACAAAAGGTCAACGACGTGCCGCCTAGCGATTTAGGCTGAGATCGTACTCTGACTCTGCTCAAGACTCAAGATAGACACTAATATGTTCAGACATAAATCTGTCTCGGGTTAACTCAGTCTTGAGTCTGAGCTGAGTGAGAATGTCATCTATAGATCTTACCCTTAGTGTACGGTATAATGGCGAGAAAAACTGATTAGGGGAAGTTTATTTGTAAAACTGCCATGCCCCCCTTCCAAATTAGACTGCTACCATAGACTGCATCTTCACCAGGCTATCTTGGCTATCGAATAATAAGAAAGAGTAAATCTTCTTCACCCTAGCATGTTACAAGAATTTGTGGCCAGGGTCATCATGTAGTTAATAATATATTATCCTAGAAAATCAAACTATAGTCGACCCATTCAAGCAGTCTGCTGCAATGAGTTTTGCCAACTGAAATCATCTTCACCGCGTTCCACAAATTAACATTATCAAAGTTAATTGCATATCACTCTGCTAATTGATCATTAATGGATACGGGTTGCGAAATCAAAGGGTTAATAGCGAACCAATGTCATAATAGTTACTATGAAATCAGAACGGTGTTGCGGAGTAAAGGAATCTCTTGTTAGGACTTAGGAGCCGATAATTGGGCCCTAATAATGATTTCTTCAACTGCTTTAGGTAATGTATGTAGCAGGTATAATGGTCAAGAGTGATTTAGAATAGGTCTCTCTGGATACTGCGTGATGCGGGTTGTTACGTTCCCTCAAATATAGTGGAGCGAAGGAACAGCTGGGTAATGCGTCATGCTCGTGAACGGGTTCCACCGGCATAATGAGGCTACTTTCTGTCTGCCCATCTTAACTTGTATTGAATTGTTGAATTGTAAGTTGTATGCATTTTTGAAACTTCCCCTAATAGTGGAAACACTGCATACATAGCATAGTATCTATTGTATTGTAAACTTGTTTTAAAAAGAGCCGCCGAGTTTCTTGCTGGTTCTTCTCGGCAGGAAGGGCATTCCGAACCTTTCTGGTTTTATTTAAATAAAAAATATTTCTATTCTATAAGTACTGTTTAAAATATTTTTTAGCCAAGCTGAACTTTCCCTATATTCTCCTCTCCCCTCCAAATAAGCGGAAAGCTTGCGTTAGGCGTGCGGTAGATGATAGTGCAACAGCTGGGGATCGAACCGTCTAACTTTCAGTTTAGTCCAGACCTTTAAACGTTGGGCTATTGAGACATTCATATCATTAAAACAAATAGCACGTTTAATTTTCTTCATTTAGTACTAACAAGTGATAGTTATCTTATCTACCTTTAGAATAGGTGTAATATATATTAGCAAATATTACGTGATGATTCATTGAATCGGTTTCGAAACAAAGGAAATTAAACTAAGTGGCAGCGACACTTCGTTGTAACACATGAGTAAAAAACAGAATAGAGTCAAAGCTTCTAAAGGCCGTGCAGAAATTATACCTATTCCAATAGACTTGTTTTAGGAGGGTAAAAGCGGTTTCAAACTGGCGTATTTTTTGCGTGTGTATGTATAAGCTCGTATGGGCGCGCTTACACGCACCACATTTTGGGCTTCAAAAAACCGAACACGCGTACACGCGCTTCTTCCAGCGTGTTCGCTCGAAAGGCTGAAATTAGACGGTGCCTCGTTCATCGTTGATTTTTGCGAATATTTTTTGCGAAAATGAACCGTAAGGCCCTTTGCCCTAAGGGCGAATTTAGACGGATGGCTCACCGATGACCCTCGAAAATGACGCAAAAATTTCGAAAAATTAACCGTAGAAAATTCACCCTTAGCGCGAATTAAGACGGTTCATTTTCGCAAAAATGTTTGCAAAGATGAACGATGAACGTGGCACCGTCTAATTTGCGCCAAATTGTGGGCAAGCCAGAATGCCGCGAGGGTGGACCGAAAACAATTACAATACGCCTTGCATAGACCCCGATCTTGTCCACTGACCGAGCCGACGCATACCGGTATAGTGTACGTATAGACTACTCGAAGCTCTTAATCGAAGAGTCTCCCAGTGGACACGCACATAGGCGCTGTTGTACATTTGACTTGAAACCAAAGTAGGTTGTATGAAGCTTTGTGTCTATTCGATTATTTACTCATATAACTGGAAGGAATAGGGTAGGCTGTCTGCGGATTCACTGCCTACTCCTACTTAAATTTAAATGCAATTGGACCTCATTTCGACGAACTTTCTGTCGCAATGGTAAGCATTGCGTTCTTCTAAGTGGGAGGTCCCTGATACGATTACCAACTCTGGCACTTTGAAACTGCAATGGGAAACTAGGGAATGATTTCTAAATTGAATTGAATGAATGAATTACTTTTATTGTACACCACAAAAAATAAAGAACGACACAAAATAAAACATAATATTCAATGTATGTTATACAATTTAGCGGCCTTACCTCTTTCAGACAACTAATGGATCCAATTTATTCTGGGCTCGTGGGAGGCATCGGCCGTGGCTAGTGACCACCATATTTTATAGATAAAAACTAAGGAAATATTTTAAGTAGCAGCAATTCTTTCTTGTCTATGGATGCATTGATCCATTCATTTTGAACTACAATAACCACATTATTCTGCTCGTAGATAGGAACCACCCGCGCCGCTTTCGTCGCTTGAAACGCAAACACTGGCGAATCCATACAAATATTAAAAATGCGAAAGTAACTGTCTGTTTGATACCTGGACATTTTATTGTTAAATTGTTGTTGTGTAACTATTATTTATTAAAAACTGTAATTTTTTATATGAGAGGAAAGATAAACAGAAAATATTGTTTACGAAGAAGGGTACTTTTATTCCGGAAAATCAAAGAGATCACGATAAACGACGGATTTTAGAAATCAATATCCACGCTAACGAAGACAAGGTTCAGTTGTTCAAATGTTTAGAAAAGATTATTTTTTTCACTTATACCTGTATGCGGAAAAATGCCTTACGTCGATTACGAGAAAAAGACTCACCATTTTTTAAGTTTTCTTATTTGTCTTTCCTTTCCCCATTCGTATAAAAATTTCATAAAACAATATCGTGTAGAGTCAATTGCTAATCAATCTCTTACTCTCTTACAAGGACCGCCTCATAAAGAAGTTTTAATTCAAAAGTTAATCAAATAATAAATTACTCAAAGGTTTAATGACTTGTCCATATCTTTTTATATTATGCATTTAGATCAACAGGCAAATTAGTCAAACCGGTCTCGATTTGATATTTTACACCGTCGACATTTTATTAAAACGTGATACTCGTAGGCTTCTAATACCTTATCTTAATGCTATGTAAGTTTACAAGAAATAATAATATGTATTGCAATATTTTAATCTTTCTTTATTAATTATGAAAAGTCCCTCAAAGTGCCTGGCCCTCAAACTAGGATCCTTGTGCTATTTGAAGCTTTTCTTTTTCGACCTAATATAATATTAAAGTGATCTTTTACCTTCATATTCCTTATCGCTGAAGATCATTATTTTATTTGCTTGAATACATGTAAGTGCAATGAGTGAGATAATATCTTATTCCTTCATCATAGGGTTTCCTATCGCATATGATTACTACGAAATGATTATTGTGTTAAATACAAGAAGTGATATTCAACCCAGAAAATGAAAGAGTTCTTACGGAATTGAAAAAAACGTAAATCTAAAAAATCAATAAAAAACGTAAGACTACTGTAACTCTAATTGTATCACTTTCACTGAAGGTCCAGGGTTCTAGTAAATAATCCATAGCATGTATGGACTGACGATCTATTGAGCCATTTTAAGTTAGACCACATAATCATAATGATGGCGAACGATTATGTGTAATGGCATAAAGACAGGTAAATACTCGTATGAAATCATCGACGAGGTGGAATCCGAAGCCTTGAATTATGGAGCGCTTAATAACAGCGTGTGTATAATTATACCTCTATTCTAGGAAATACTTCTGCTAAATTATAATTTAGATATGGAAGTAAAATATAAGTTAACTGCTATATTGAACGACTACCTCTTAGCTTCAAAGCGACAAGGACAAAGCGTTGTTGTTCAAGCGACAAATGGTGACTGAGAAGAACTGAAGCCGCGCGTACGCGTAGATTTGTTTGTCAAGACGATTCGCCTTGACAAATACTCTGGTCCTAGATGATATCCAGGGTCTGATGATGAAGCCGGAAGATGGCTATGGAAATTCTGTAATAAAACAACGTAACCCGATCGAGTTTAGGCACGCGCCTACGCATACGCATGATTCGCCTTGACAAATACTCTGGTCTTAGATGATATTCAGGGTCTGATGATGAAGCCGAAAGATGGATATGAAAATTCTGTAATAAAACGACGTAACCCGATCGAGTTTGGGCACGTTTGATTCGTCTTGACAATTACTCTGGTTCTAGATGATATCCAGGTTCCGATGATGGAGCTGGAAGGTGACTAGGACTCTGTAATAAAACGACGTAAACCCATCGGGTTTGGGCGCGGTTGATTGGTCTTCCAATTACTCTGGTTCTAGATCATATATTATCATTATTATATATATTTGATCCCGCACACACACACGCACGAACGCACGCACGCACGCACGCACGCACACTAATAGTGATTATAATAAATTGTGATAACTTGTGAATTGTAGTCTCGGAGGTGGCGGTGGCATCTGCAACACAGTTTTTTACTAATGCAATGCTACCCCTGCCATTAAACTGTAACTAAAAAAAAAACCAGGTTCAGATGATGTAGCCAGCTACTAAAAGCTTGTTTTTTAATTTTATTTTTTTAATTTTTACTAGTTTTACTCCAGTAATACATGAGTAGATCAGTATCTTCCTCAGATTCCTAGAAACCAAACAATTAATTTAGGAAGACTAAATGTTTTCCTTTTAACGCTCCGAGAACGCCACTACAAGGCTAAACAAACTAGACTTTTCGAAGAATTCTTCTCTAAAATATGCTAAAATAAGAGAAAAAGGAATAATCTACAGTAGGTATGGAAAAATTTCGTTAGTCATTTCTTACTAAGAGTTTGTAATGGGTGAAATAGACCCCCAATTTATTTCAGATTTCAAAAATGAGGTTTTGAATACTGTGAGTGTTTTTAAAGAAAGACTTATTGCCGTGCCGCATTCAGAGTTGCTAATCTTTCATCGTCCCATAAGGATCTCTTTAGTTAAAAAATACTAAAGTTAAAAAAGAGAAGTTTAAAAAGAGAGAGTCTAGAGTTAAAAAAGGTCACTCAATTTTTCATGGAAATGAGCAGACTTAGCAGACAGCTACAACCAAATATTTGAGCGTCGACCTAAAAATAAAAATAAATATGCAAGGAGCGCGTTACATCGTCATTCATAGTTTTTCAATCAAAAACGTTACACCAACAACCCTGGCCTAATTAGTGAGACAGTACGTATCTCATACGTAGCTTTTGCAACGCTTTGTCGATGAAAAGCCCGCGAAAAGAACTAACTTAGGGCCAATTTAGACGGTGCCTCGTTCATCGTTCATTTTTGCGAACATTTTTGCGAAAATCATCATTCATCATAAGCAACCCTGTAGGTCTCCCCTCAGAGAAGGGTTATAGGCCATAGTCCACCACGCTGACCCAATGCGAATTGGCAGACTTCACACACCTTCGAGAACATTATGAAAAACTCTCAGGTGTGCAGGTTACCTCACGATGTTTGCCTTCACCGTTGAAGCAAGTGATATTTAATTGCTTAAACGCACTTGACTCCGAAAAGTCAGAGGTGCGTACCCGGGATCGAACCTGCGACCCCCCGAATAGGAGACCACAGTCCCAACCACGAGGCTATCACTGCTTCACTATACTTCCCTTCACTACTGCTTTACTTTTTGCGAAAATGAACCGTCTTAATTCGCCCTTAGGATAAATAGGCTTAGGGTTCATTTTCGCAAAAAATGTTCTCAAAAATGATTGATAAACGAGGCACCGTCTAAATTGGCCCTTAGTGATAATTAAAATCTGCCGTATCACTATTCACTTTTGAAGTTGTCAAATCACTACTTCAGCCCATACGTAGTCGTAATTCCTACTTCCATGGCCCATACATAATAATTGAAAGATTTACTACAACGCACAATATATTGTCAACTAGCTGATGCCCGCGACTTCGTCCGCGTGGATTTAGTTTTAAAAATCCCTCGGGAACTCTTTGATTTTCCGGTATAAGAAGTAGAATATTTCACTCTCCAGGTCCTCAACTACACCCATGCAAACAATCAAGTCAATCCGTTACTCTGTTGCGACGCGATTGAAGGACAAACCAACAAACAAACAAACACACTTACGGATTTATAATAGCAAGATTATTAAGATTTGTCACGGTATACTCTAAAGGTTACTAGGGCCTCCGGTGAGATAGCATTCAAAATAAGCCTGGGAAATATCAATACAAGGTCAAAGCAACCAAAAGGATCGATCTCAGTAAAAAACTCGTTAGTTATAAATGCAAATTCGAGTCGGAAACGCCGACAGCGCAATGCAGATGTTCTGTTCGGCACGCAAACAGAAAATAGTTTCAAAATTGTACTCCAGCTAGAGTATCCCTACAGGATGACTATTTTAGTAGTTCTTAACTAGAAATTAGGCCGAGATAAGAAATTGTGCTAAGAAAAATATGAATAAGTACTTAAGTAAGGAAATGCATGTACCTCTCCAGCTAGAGTATTCCTTCAGGATGACTATTTTAGTAGTTCTTAACCAGAAATTAGGCCGAGAAAAGAAATTGTGCTAAGAAAAATGTGAATAAGTACTTAAGTAAGGAAATGCATGTACCTACTTGAATAGTATATTCATTACTTAATTCAAGAATAAGTTAAAGATATTGGTAAATGGTGAGTAACTAGGTTTTCATAAAATCCCACAACACTCAACTTTCAATCTAAGCTCGGTAAGCAAAAGGTAAAATAATAGATTAACTCTATCTAGCACAAATTTTAAGAAAAATTAAAACTGGATTTAAGTAGTATAATTTATATACGATAAAGCTAAAAAAAATTTAATAGGTACGCAACTACACATCGTATTACTTTACCACCGAATGATTAAAAAAAATCAAACCCAATTCATGCACCCTGTATATTGTAGTACACTGCAAACCCGACTTCCGTGGGTTTTATAAAATGAAATGTTAGCAAAAAAAATGAAGACAGGTATGAATTGGGTTACTCAACACTTGCAATATCAAGTAGGATACATTATAACGCAGTTTTTCTTCGGATCAGACTTTTACAACAAGCAATATCTGTCATCCGCGAAATCTTCTGCACTCCATAGTCTAGGCAAGCGATAATTTTTAAAATCTAATCGCTTAATAAAGAAACCCAGGTCTTGTAAAGATTACACAAACCATAACTCAACATTTTCTTCAACTGAATTGGACTGACGAATGAAAATTCTTTCAGAAGCAGGTAGGTAGACAAAACAGGAACTTCGATCTATTGGACGTAAACGTTTAAATATTAGTCAAAAGCCATGGTAAAGAGACATTTTTTTAGACAAGATAGCCCTTGACTGCGACCTATATTATATCGGGCCTATACCTATATCTATCTAATACCTTTAATCGAGGTATTCTTGACGATTTTCAAGAAATTTAGTATGCAAGGGGTTTCGGGGGCGATAAATCGATCTAGATAGGTGATCATTTTTAGAAAAGTTCGTTTTATCCGTGTTTTCAGGCAATGAATAAAAAGTTAAAGTTCCAATAGCTCGGGAAATCGGGCGGTCCCGAAACCAGAAGACGCCGGTTCGATTCCAGACGATTATATTGTCCCCTATGAATTTTATTATTATTTTAATTTTTTTTTTTATATAATTTCCATAAAACAAGATTTACCAAAAAAAAAATAACCGAGCAAAGCTCGATCACCCAAATATTAAGTACATCATTTTTACTATCATAGCAGTATTATTTCAATTTTGTTTTGAGAAGGCCCTGATAATGCAGTCGAGGAAGAGGAGGAGCAAGAGGATATAGCAGTTTTAATTAAACCCTCCACCCCTGATTCTCTACCCTTACCCTTAGGCTGGAATCACATATGTGCGCATCGATTCGCATTTGGTTCATACAAAACTGTCATTTTTCGTCGTATGCGCATCGAAAAGCCGAATTGATCGTACACGACTCTATGAAAAATGACAGTTTTGTATGGACAAAATGCGAATCGATGCGCACAGATGTGGTTCCAGCCTTAATCGGTATCTTTTTTTAGGGTTCCGTACCCAAAGGGTACCAACGGGACCCTATTACTAAGCCTACGCTGTCCGTCCGTCCGTCCGTCCGTCCGTCCGTCCGTCTGTCAGCGGGCTGTATCTCGTAAACCGTAATAGATAGAGAGATGAAATTTTCACATTTTATGTATTTCTATTGCCGCTATAAAAACAAATAATAAAAATTAAATTAAATAAAAAAATTAAATAAAAATTTTCCAAGGGTACATGGATTTTTTTTTAACGGAACCCTAAAAGAGCGAGGCCCGACTCGCACATGGCCGATTTTTTTTTTATTCGATGACAAGCTAGTCCTTGATCTCACCTGATGGTAAGTGACGATGCAGTCTAAGATGGTAGCGGGCTAACTTGGAAGGGGTATGGCAGTGAACATTCAACCCATACTCCTAATTGGCTTCTACACGCCATCGTGCCGGAACGCTAAATCGCTTGGCGGCACATCTTTGACGGTAGGGTGGTAACTAGCCACGGCCAAAGCCACCAGACCAGACCAGAGACAATTCAGAAATTAAAAATTCCCAAATTGACTCCGCCGGGAATCGAACCCGAGACCTCCCAGTTATAAAACAACAGCGCTCACCACTGAGCCAGGGAGGTTGTCAAAATCTACACACTATCGTGCCGAAATATCGCTGGGTGACAGGTCTTAACGGTAGGGTGGTAAATAGCCACGGCCAAAGCCTACCACCGAACAAAAGAACTGGGTAATGTCTGATGATGGAGGAGGAAGCTAAGTTCCAACCTGTCCCGATATTTATTTTTATATCATTTTATAGGGTCGTTGTCTGGAAGAAATCGCATCTTAGCGATAAGGCCGCCTACATTAATATTCAACTGTGGACGATTTAATTGGTTGATGACGAAGAATTCTTTGTGCAGCTTTTGCCTACTTTGAAAGTGAAGGTATACATAAATAAATACTACTCCTGAAACCAATTCATCAAAGACACGGTATAAGAACAATCTTATAAAGAAATCGGAGTAAAAAAGGAGACTAGCCGATAGATTATGCAATAAATTACATGATATTTAAATAACGTTCAGTGACACAAGTAACAAGTCAATGCAAATAAAATAAAGGAAGAAAAACCGACGACTGGGCAGCATTTATTCACGCTGTCTGCCAAACTCGATACTCTTTTGGTAGGAAATCCAATTAATTCCTCACTTGAATACAAACACCTCTGGCCATTGTGAACAGAGTGATTTGTCTATTTAATTGTGTGTTTTTCAAACGTATCAGACAAATATACGTATGTACAATAAGTATGTTCAGTTTAATTAAAGCACCTAATGTTCTTCGAGATTTGCAGAGCTATGTGCGTTTTAGTTGTGATACGGTTGTGTCAACTGCATTCAAACTGCAATTTTCCAATTCAACTGCAGTCCGTCTAAACCAAACTAAGGTACCTTAATGATAGATACCTGGTAGGTGCAAATGCACCTAATAGGTATAGATACCTAAGCGTAGGAAGGCTAAGAAGAGAAAAAGCGGCGCAGCAGACAGTTTGTTTCCACCAAAGCGAAGAGCTCTAACCAGTACCTACTTATTCCGTACTGTGCATAGTCTGCAGTTTTGAGCTGTCTACGCAAACAGATTTCGTGTAATCAGACACAGCACAGACCGCCTTCCATTTTTTAATATTCAAAGACAAGATAGTCCTTGCCTGCGA
This sequence comes from Oeneis ivallda, assembly GCA_029955525.1. Taxonomy (NCBI): domain Eukaryota; kingdom Metazoa; phylum Arthropoda; class Insecta; order Lepidoptera; family Nymphalidae; genus Oeneis; species Oeneis ivallda. Next base: position 24,011,198 of record JARPMR010000006.1, read on the forward strand.
TCTCACCTGATGGTAAGTGACGATGCTGTCTAAGATGGTAGCGGGCTAACTTGGAAGGGGTATGGCAGTGCACATTCAACCCATACCATTACCACTAATCTGTTTCTACACGCCATCGTATCGCAACGCTAAATCGCTTGGCGGCACGTCCTTGACGGTAGGGTGGTAACTAGCCGCGGGCAAATGCTCCCACCAGACAAAAAGTTGTTCAAGTCTTATCAACCGTCCACTGCTGTACAAAAATTAGTTACTCTTTTAATTATTGTACTTTTGCATTGACTTTCACTGCCTTTCTGCGACTTCTCTGTTGTCGTTCTATACATATAGCCTACTAGCTGATGACCGCGACTTCGTCCGCGTGGATTTAGTTTTTAAAATCCCTCGGGAAATCTTTGATTTTCCGGGATAAAAAGTAGCCTATGTCACTCTCCAGGTCCACGACTATCCCCATGCAAAAAAATCACGTCAATCCGTAGCCCTGTTGCGGCGTGATTGAAGGACAAACCAATAAACCAACAAACCAACAAACAAACACACTTTCGCATTTATAATATTAGTAAGGATACATAGTATAAAATAATATAATTCTAGCTGACCCAACGAACTTCGTACCGCCAACAAAAATATTTAGGGGTGGGTCACCCTTATCATTTTGGGGTATGAAAAATAGATGTTGGCCGATTCTCAGACCTACCCGATATGCACACAAAACTTCATAAAAATTGTTCCAGTCGTTTCGGAGGAGTTTGGTAACAAACACCGCGACACGAGAATTTTTTATATTAGATATTGGTTATTTACGGAACATCTCTTCTACCCGCCCATCTTAGCTTTGGATACCGCGTCTAAAGTTTGAATTCTACGCAGGCGATGCCGCGGGCATAAGTCAGCAGTTATTATAAAAGGGTATAAACAGGTGGCCTGTCGGTAACAGGTATTAAGCAGGCAGGTTAGATACCAGGAAAATGCAAAAAAAACCTGACGCGGCTTCGAGTAGTTTTTCCTTTTTTATTACCGTAACAAAGTTAGCAGTTAGCACATTTTTGCACCAACTCAGTATATTTAATATTATAATGTTTTATTTTGTTATTTATTCTATTCAATAAAGGCTGCTAGGTAACTACTCGTACTTCACTTTCTATTAGATGTAACTTTATCGCAATTTTAAATGTAACATCCTGTTCATTTCTATTTGCGATAGGTACCTACTACGCGCCGGTGAATGTTATAGCAAAATATTTAAATGAAGACTTCAGCCGATCTATGCTATTAATTAGGTATATATATATTTACTTTTTTAAAGAATTTTTGACATGATAACGTCTTGTAAATCGATGAACACCGGCAGCACGCAAGAAAAAGTGTCACGTTCCGCCTAAGCCTGAGCGTGCAAGCGAGAGCGCGGAACAAGCGATAGAGAGGCACGATCGGCCCAAGCGTTGGTTTGTGACCCGCCGCCGCCCGCCAGTCATCGCGTGCGCGCTGTGGTTAGCTGATGTGTCGCGAGCTAGTTCTAGCAGCACGCTGTTCATTTTTATGACGTTATCACGTAAAACTATCGTCCGTAAACCGACTTTACAGACAACCAATTTTTTTGCCTGATTACGGCAAAGCCAAGAGGAAGGGTTATGATTTTAGCAGTTTAATATGTATGTATGTATGTTTGTATTTACATATGTTCCACCGTAACTACTTAACTACTGAGCCGATTTTGATGAATAACGTACCAATCGATTCGTTGATAATGGTCCTGGGCTTAATTTTATACGAACAAAATCAATTAATGACAGATTTTCCATTAATTTTCCATAGTCGGTTTACAGTTTTTTAAACATAATTATTTCTTGTCATCATATCTCTGGTATTATGCAAAGGCCGTAATTATTTATTTTATAGGTACAAAATAGGTATGTGCCGCGGAGCCTTGCAAGCGTAACGCGTGACGCAACTCTCGTGTGACTAATCAAACGAGATAAGACCTATTACAATTATTTTATTTATATTAGACAAGATGATGACGTCACGATATATGTCGTCAGTGGTTGGCAATAGAACTATCGCACTGGTTGTGGTAACTAGTAACTACACCTCTCCGGCCTCTACCTGCCATGTCCACGTTATGTGCCAATTGCCAAGTGTCATTGGGATGTCATCATGTACCATGTACAAGCAACAAAGTATGAAACCTTATAGGACCCAAAATGACTGGATAGTTTAACAGCCCTCTAATTTAAAATCAAAGAATTTAAAAGTCATAAATTCCAAATTTTACCCAATGAGGTTGAAGTAATAATCTTATATAATATAAAAAAATACTATAATATTGTACACCGGCAACGGTAGAACATGCAGATCTTATCTACTATGTTATGTGACATCTATAATAATGTACCTACCATGTTCTGGACAATAAATGAACTATGAATTATGAATTATGAAAGTGGTGTTAGTTACACTATTTATAACTCAAGAACCGATGAACCGATTAGGCTGAAAATTGGTGGAGAGGTAGCTTAGAACCAGGAGACGGACATAGGATACTTTTTATCCCGTTCGACCGCGTTTCCGTCCAGTCACTATAAAACGTGGTATAACAAAAACGCATCTGACATGGAATAACAAAACGCAAATGGCAGCTAAACGTAATTTTGTTTTTGGTTAGGTATAGTAAAAAATTTGACAATTATAAAAAGTGTTATAATAAAGCATTACTGATAATATAAATGCGAAAGTGTGTTTGTTTGTTGGTTTGTCCTACAATCACGTCGCAACAGAACAGCGGATTGATGCGATTTTTTGCATGGGTATAGTAATGGATGTAATAGTTATTCCTCAGACCGGGAGAGCTACTTTTATCTCGGATAATGAAAGAGTTCCCGCGGGATTTTTAAAAACTAAATCCATGCGGACGAAGTCGCGGGCATCAGCTAGTAATTTAATATAAAAAATTCTATTTAAAAAACCGCCTTCAAATGGCCCACGCAACTACAAAGTATATAATTTACTGTTGATATTTTAAAAATCGCTCAACCAATTTCTATTAAATTTCAATGGGACCACCCATTGAAACAAAAAACAAATTTTACAAATCAGTTCAGGCAACTTCGAGCAATCGGTGAACATACATAAAAAAAAAAAAGGATTCTGACGAATTGAGAACCTCCTCCTTTTTTGAAGTTGGTTGAAAACATTTTTGCTGAACTTGGAAAATGAGATGTTATAATTTGTGTTTTAAAGTGGTATGAAGGTTCTAAGTGCTTTTGGGAAAGCAATTTTTTTGGATGTGCTATATTATTACAATGTTTTTGTTAAAACTTAAATGTCCAGTAAATTTTTTATCATAAAATGGATTTTAAGGAATCTCTTGTGTGCCTCATATAGGTATATTATTTTCAGATTTTAAAAGAGATGGTATTTTTTTAAATGACATGCAAACTTCAATGCATACGCACAGTCATAGACTCATAGACAAGAAAGATATTATGCACCAAATCCAAATCTGTGTTTTCCAAAAAAAATTTTGGCTTGGCTGTAATTATTTTGCTGTAGAAGTCTGTTTTAAGCCTAAGAGGCAAGGTCTTTGGTTAATTGAAATTTTTGTCCTAAATGATAACAAAAATTAAGTAAGTCATTGACAGTTAGAAAACAACACTATATAATTATAGTTATTGTAATATTCGGGCACCTATGTGCACAATCAAAAAGTAATTAAGAACGGTCAATCAATAAATAATAAATATAGGGAAGGATAACAAAGGATGTTTATTTCATCATGACTGTAGAACAACGACATATCTGCATTTTACTAACTTTACAGTACAGCCATTTAAATAATAAAAACCTGTCGCACTGAAATTTCACATAATCTGAAATTTTATTGCTATAGATTATTTAAATTTTAATTTATTTCAAATTGCTGTAGTGTAAAGTTAGTAAAATGCAGATACGTAGTTGTTCTACGATCATGACAATTTATGAATGTACTGGCTGTACCCTGTATGTAACTTAGTATAAAGACATAATAATCATATCAATTTTGACGTGATAACGTCTTATAAATCGATGAACACCGGTACCATGTAAGCACGAAAAAGTGCCACATCCCCCTGAGTCAGAGGGTGCAAGCGAGAGCGCGGAACAAGTGATAGGGAGGCACGATCGGCCCAAGCATTGGCTTGTGACTAGAGAAAATTGTAATTTTCAATTAACTCCTTCTTTGTATTATACAAAATAATGATAGTTCACTGATAATAATTCAAGTAAATTTTGCTACTTTGGGTTACATTATTGCAATTTTCTTAAGGATCTCTAATTTTTTTTAAATAAATTATAGCCTATGTTACTTCCTGATAACTTAGCTTTCTATTGGTGAAAAAATGGTTCAAATCGGTCCAGTAGTTACAGAGCCTATTCGGTACAAACAAACAAAAAAATCTTTCCTCTTTATAATATTAGTATAGAAGTATAGATTAAAATAATATTAATACAGGATTCTGCTGAAAATCCATTATGTGACTTTGCATCCAAGGAATGCATTGCTTTATAAAAAATCTGTATTCCAGTTAAAGTAAGTTATTTTCTGGAATAAAAGTAGATTGGACTGAGGAGGAGGACATTCCATCAGTCTTGAAAAGGTTAGAAACGGATATTAAATCTTAATATTTTATGCTTTCATGCTTTTAAAAATATAAGCACAGGTTTGTAGCAATTCATCAGTTTTTCCTGATGCATACAAACAACAAAAACAGACAAATTATTTATTACAATTTCATAATTATTAATGTTCCTAATATATTGTATAAATGACAAAAACTTTGGAAGCAATTTTAAATGCATGGGGGATTGTAGCATTAAAAGTTTATGATGATGAGTAAATGAAATCTAAAACCTTAGTGAAAAACTAATTTGATTTTTTAATTTTTGCATGGTTATAGAAGTAACTAATGACACCTGTACTTATGAGATATGGTGTTATTTTTTTACCCTATGAGAAACCCATCAAAATTATCTTTCTCCATATTTTATGGTTTAATTACAAACTAATACCACCCTCAGTGCATAAAGAAACAAAGTAAACAAACACTTACGAGTTGAAATTCTCTCCGCCTGTCGTAGGCCCTCTTTATAGCTCTGTCCAACCATAAGGAGTGGATGTGTGGCGCGTAATGCATGAACAGACGGCTGTCCAGCGAAGCCGTACTGTTGAAATGCAACGCCTGCTGGCCAATGTCCAGGTTCCTCGGGTTTTCCCAAGGAATCGCGAGCTTGTCCCTAGCGTCCACCAACACCTGTATCCCCTTCACAATGTTCTGGTATATCACATGCTGGAACTCGCGCACTAGTTCCGGCTCGAACTTCACTTTGTGTATGATCCTCATCTGCTTCAGGAATGTCGATTTTCCGCTTTCACCCGCACCGAGCAGCAAAAGTTTGACCTGCCGCCGCAAAGTCTGTTTGTCTTTCTCCAGTATTCTGTCGATCTCCTTGCTCCTGTACCTCTGCTCTATCTCCTCCGGCGACAGCTTGAGACGCAGCCAGCAAGTCAGAGCCTCGGTACAACAGGTACATGACCACAGATCGTTGGCCATTTTGCATGATTATCGACACTCACATAAGAAACGAATGCGAATCGAGCGATTGTAAGCACAGCAAAGAATGTTTATAGTACACACATTTTTGATGAAACACTGTGCGAACTGCTATCAATAAAATAAAAATAAACTTTATATCCCGATTAGGACGTACCTACACACGCATTCTACCCCTCCCAAATTCATTCAGAAAAATAAAATGTGAAATTGAGAGAAAGAGACATAAGACCACAGATCTATATAAAATGCCTGTGCTGCCATTGAAAAAATCCTTTAAATGTTTTTTAAAAATAATAATTGAATATGTTTTTTTCTTCACTTTCAATTATTTATGTATTGGTTACGTCTTAACTATGTAGTAAATTAAGTACCTACTAATTTCACAGTGATTATTTAGCGAACAGAGTGATTGTAACGCAAAAAGACCTTTCTAAATGCATACAGACTGTGGGCATTTTTGGACATTTTTAATTTTATTTTCATGCAACATTGGATTACAGCTGACAATGTCATTTTTTTACTGAGTACTGCTCTGGGTTCTATCAATTTTTTAAATTTTTCAATAGGGTATTTGACTACTTTTAGAAAATCATCTTAAATTGTTAATAATGCTATGCTGAAGCTAACAAAACGTATATTTCGGCATAATTTTCAGTATTTTTCATAAAAATCGAGAAATAAATTCCAAAAATAAATTGCCGCCGAAACGTTCCATTTGCTCTCATGACGTAACAGTTCACATTTCAAACAATGACAATAGGGTATTTGACTATAATAAAAATATCGTTTCAACTGGTGTCATCCTAAAAGATTATTATCTAAAAACATTATTCCATACGACAAAACTAAAAAATAAAGCTTTATTTAATTAGAAAACATTAAATAAAATTGCTATAATTCTGGCCATGGTCACGTGATCGAAAACGTTCCGTGATCTCGAATGACGTCACAGTCCACACCACCTATGGAATTCTCATTTTGTCAATACATTTCGACGTGTTTGTGCGGTGTAATAGGCTAATTTCGTCTGTTTTTCATCGTTACTATTTTATTAAATACCAAATAGTATGCGACACGCGGCCTAAACACATATTATAAAATTGTCATTGTTTGAAATGTGAACTGTTACGTCATGAGAGCAAATGGAACGTTTCGGCGGCAATAATTTATTTTTTTGAATTTATTGATATGAAATATGAAAAATAGGTAATGAAAATTATGCCGAAATATATGTTTTGTTAGCTTCAGCATAGCATTATTAACAATTTAAGATGATTTTCTAAAAGTAGTCAAATAGCCTATTCCACAGCCCATAGGTGGTGTGGACTGTGACGTCATTCGAGATCACGGAACGTTTTCGATCACGTGACCATGGCCGGAATTATAGCAATTTTATTTAATGTTTTCTAATTAAATAAAACTTAATTTTTTAGTTTTGTCGTATGGAATAATTTTTTTAGATAATAATCTTTTAGGATGACACCAAATGAAACGATATTTTTAATATAGTCAAATACCCTATCCCTCTAAAGCCAGTGTTGCTGAATTCCGAGTTTTCACATAAATTTAAGGAATATCATGTTCTTTACGGTTTATTCATAAAAATGATTTCATATTTTATTTGAAAAAAAAAAAAAAACAGCTAATCTTCATCTACACAGCTTGCAGCTGCGTGTTTGAGGAAGTGTTGTTTTCAGTTTGGAATATCATAAAAATAATGTTTGGTACCTGAAACGTAAAATAAGGGGTTTGGTTTAAATTGAAAAAGTAGATGATCGATAAGACCGCCGAATTGTGTGTCCCTACATTGAAAAGTTTTTTTGTATTGTTACTCAATTTATTCTTCATTCATGGTCTGATGTTCCCCCTTTATTTTCAATTGAAATATGATTTTATTTTTTGTCCCTATCTGAGGATTCACAGATACCTACGTTTACCTACTCATAAAATTATAATTAAAATCGCAGTAATAATTATTATTACTCACCATAATTTTTAGTACACAAAATATATAGCCATACTACAAGAAATTATCTCATATTATGAAGTCCTAATGTGATCCAAAGTTCCAGAATGTCTTGAAACAAATTGGGAGACTGACACACTACGTGGTAACCATGAAGGTAGGAAATACACTACCTACCATGGTGGTAAGTGGTAACACTAAATTTTTTTTTTTTTGTCAATGAAAAAGTGGAAAAAGTTCAAAGTTGGGTGCAAGTGGAATTGCGCACGTGGTTTGTGATTTTAATTAAAAAAGCTAAAATTTGAACAATTTCTTATTAAATTTTAAAAAATCACGAAGAGTAAAAACATAGTTCTCTCATTTTATTCCGCAAAATTTAGTTATGCGAAACCACAATGTAAATTCCAAGCGTGATGTCCAAAGAAGGTTATAGTGCCGAAAAGAAAGAAGGTGATAGCAAAGTTGTGTTAGAGAAGTTGCAATCGTATCTCAAGGATAAGAGAAGCGTGGAAGCGCTTGAACCGAGCGTAATATATAGCAAGCCGAGCACCAGCTTTGAGCAAAACCCCCACAGTGCCATCGACGAAAGCAGTAACGTGTTACGTGACGTGTTGAACCACAAGAAGGCAGAACTTCTCAGACAGCCTGAGATAGTGTCTTTACTTAAAACTATATCTTCCGATCTCAAGAAATCGTAGTTAAACTAAACCACGGCAAAAATGGCGCTCGCAGCCCAGAACACTGTGGCATCTTTGATGCGCAAGACACTAGATCGGCAAGCAGCGGTCGCTCGCTTGAAAATTAGTTTCAAGAAGAACCAAATAGAACAAGTGCTAGTTAGCTATGTGAGAGATGAGAATTCAGGGCCTTACAATGAATTAATAAAGATATTGAGAGACAATCAACTCAATGATAACAACTTTAGGGTTTTGTTTGAGGACTGTTTGAGCTGTGTGGTGTTATTGGGTAGGGAAGTGAAGCCATTTGTAGATGTTCTTTGCAGCATAGAGTGGGCCGATCGGGAAGAAACACTGGTGGAACTGTATAGTAGATTCTTGCTTAGTCTGGTGACAGCACATACCTACCACTCTACAAGGATAATGAGTGCTTTAGTCAAATTGTTTAGAGGTAATTATGATTTTCAAGTATGTAGTAAGAAAATAGTATGTATACTAACTATTTATTATAATCTACCTACAATCAGCCTTTGTAGACTTACACTCAGTTTTATTCTAAAAAATCAATTGAAAGATTTTTCAATTGATTTTTCTTATTGCATTCTCAAAATTGTTGTAAAATATTATGCAAATTTGTTTATATTTTTAGTTGCATATACTGTGACTCATAGTGTATTACATAAGATTACTAAATTGTGAAAGTATATTATCAATCTAAAGAAATTCATCATCATTCATCATCATTAACAACCCATCAACGGCTCACTATTGAGCGCAGGTCTCCTTTCAGAGAAGGGTTATAGGCCATAGTCCACCATGCTGGCCCAATGCGAATTGAAGGACTTCACATATCTTCAAGAACATTATGAAGAACTCTCAGATGTGCAGGTTTCCTCACGATGTTTTCCTTCACCGTTGAAACAAGTGATATTACTTAAACGAACTTGACTCCGAAAAGTCAGAGGTGCGTACCAGGGATCGAACCTGCAACCCCCCAAATAGGAGACCACAGTCCTAACCACTAGGCTATCACTGCTTCGTAGTAGTCGTCAAATTAGTAGCTTAGTAGTAGTCAAAGTAATTACGAAAGTTTTTCTTATTTTCAGCTGATGGTGAAAATTGGGAAGAAGCCCCACCACCAGAGCTAGTCTCAAGATGGTCTAACATCCATACGATCATTGCACAAATAGTGGCTGTTATGCCTATGTGAGTATACAAATCATTTACTAAAATGCTTTTTATAGCAACTGATGCCCGCGACTTTGTCAGCGTGGATTTCAATTTTAAAATCCTGCGGGAACTCTTTGATTTTCCCGGATAAAATTTAGCATTTGTCACCCTCCAGGTTCTCAACTATACCCATGCAAAAAATCACGTCGATCGGTAGCTTTAAACTAAAAGCTAAGCAAACCAACATACAAACACACTTTCGCATTTATTATATTAAAAATTATCTTATGTCCATCTCCTGGTTCTAAGCTACCTCCCCACCAATTTTCAGCCAAATCGGTTCAGCCGTTCTTGATTTATAAATAGTATAACTAACACGACTTTCTTTTACATATACAGGGTTACAGGAAAAGTCGACCTAGATCCGTTAAGGGCGTGTAGTACACATCATTTCTGAATGATTTCACTATGGAAGCCCCCATCCTAAACTTAACCGTTTTCGAGATATTCGAGTTTTAATTTTTTTTATGAAAATGCCCAATTTTTCGGCTATTGAATTGAATATTTTGAATTTTTTTGACTCTTATGATTATTTTTTTGGTTTTTTACATGAAGAATGAGATGCTTAATGACCTCAATGACTAAAATTGCATGTAAGTTAACTAAATAGGTCATTGTAGACGATCGAAACTGAAGAAAATAAGTACAAATTATAAAAAAATATTTTTCTTTTCTGGATATCTCAAAAAATTATTATGGCACTTGCTCTGCAGATGTGCTTAAAAACATCTACATTTTATCAGCTATCCAATGAGGTATAACAACCTAGGGTTGTATTTAAACTCATAGAAAAAAACATAGTTGAAAAGGTTCAGGTAGTAGGTCTAACGGGTCCCTCGGCTATTGTCCTTCAAGTAAATCCGGTGCGTGTGAGCGAGACAACTTACGATTTATGCAGGTGAGAGTGAGAAAAATAATGTGCAAAAACAAGTTTGGGGATACAACATGCCCATTGTTTTATATTTGGTCGTTTGTTTCCTTGCCATCCATTTTAGTCTGCTCATGCGATTCGTCCATGGTAGATGCGAATTATTGTGCTTTCGGATTCCCACACGACTTGGCTTTGTTTCTGGACTGATTTTTCTAACTGTGACTACTGTGCTTGTTTACTGGACTCTGATTTGTGCTTGTGATACTGGACTGTTGAAAATGGCAACATACTCGAACGAAGAATATGCGGATATGCTTATCTGCTACGGATACTGCAATTGCGTGTCCGCACAAGCTCGGACTGAGTACATACGACGCTATCCCGACCGTCGAGTACCTGATGTGAGCGTTTTCGACGGAGTTTACCAACGACTTCGTGAAACTGGCTCTGTTTCGCGACGACTTACGGACTTAGGAAGACCACGTGTCATTGATGACGACGAGGAACAAGACAACGAAATCGTAGAACGGTTCAGAAGAGACCCAACCACTTCGACCAATATTGTTGCCCGTGAACTGGGCCTAACTCAGTGGAAAGTGTGGTTTACGGTTCATACGGCAGGCCTGTATCCATACCACTACACGCCGGTACATGTAATTGAAGAAGGAGATCCCGCGAGACGCATGGACTGCAGATTCATGCTCAATGCAGATATCGAGGACCCGAATTTCCTAAAATTAATATTGTGGACAGATGAATCCAAATTCGATAAGGACGGGATTACTAATTACCATAACGCACACTATTGGGCTCCTAAAGAACTAGTCAATCCAAATAAGAAAAGAGTAAAGGGGTCACAACGACGATTTAGTGTAAATGTGTGGATGGGCATCATTTCCAATCATTTGATTGGGCCTTACTTTCTTCCAGACAATCTGAATGGTGAAACTTATGAAAATTTCTTAAGAGGTGCCTTAGGTGACCTACTAGATGATCTCCCATTACAATTACTGCGGGACATGTGGTTTCAACATGATGGCTGCCCTGCTCATTTCAGAAGAAGCGTTAGGGAATGGTTGGACACTAACTATCCTAACAAATGGATTGGACGAGGTGGGCCTTTACTCTGGCCAGCCAGATGTCCCGACCTGACCTCCATGGATTTTTATGTATGGGGGCTCATGAAGAGCCTCATTTACAGTGAGCCCAACCCCATGTCGTCAGTGGAAGTTCTCAAAGAAAGGATAATTAATGCTGCTAACGACATAAGAAGAACATTAACCACTGGTGTAGTGATAAGTGGACTACGTGAAAGAATGAGAAAATGTGTGCGAAATAGAGGTGGACACGTAGAACATGAACTATAACAATTTATTCAAAAACATTAGGTGAATAAATGTTATTTTGAACTGATTTATTGTTTCATTTACCTTACTACAATCACCGACGATCTGTACGCCAACTATGAGTTGAGCGTGAGTGACTTTGTATGCGAACTAGCGTTAACAACGCACCGATTACGTTATTTTCCAAACAAAAACCAGTAACTAGTCACTTACGCTCAACTAATAGTTGGCGTATGGTCATTATTTGTACGATCGACGATCTGAACAAAAAAAATGCTATAAAAACTGAATGATCTCCTAGGTCAGGATAGCGGACATTGATGGATGCATGAAGGTTGTACCTAGCCGAGGGAGGCCTATGTTCAGTAGTGGAAGCCAGTAGGCTGAAATGATGATGCTGAACTTAAGTCAAATTAATTAGATTAAATAAGCGCTATTTATTCTGACTGCCATGTAGCCTTAGAAACTAAGTTTCACCTTTGAGGTTAATAAATACCCTAGAGTGGTGTTATACCTCGTTGGATAGCTGATAAAATGTAGATGTTTTTAAGCACATCTGCAGAGCAAGTGCCATAATAATTTTTTGAGATATCCAGAAAAGAAAAATATTTTTTTTATAATTTGTACTTATTTTCTTAAGTTTCGATCGTCTACAATGACCTATTTAGTTAACTTACGTGCAATTTTAGTCATTGAGGTCATTAAGCATCTCATTCTTCATGTAAAATACCAAAAAAATAATCATAAGAGTCAAAAGAATTCAAAATATTCAATTCAATAGCCGAAAAATTGGGCATTTTCATAAAAAAAATTAAAACTCGAATATCTCGAAAACGGTTAAGTTTAGGATGGGGGGTTCCATAGTGAAATCATTCAGAAATGATGTGTACTACACGCCCTTAACGGATCTAGGTCGACTTTTCCTGTAACCCTGTATAGATTGTACTTGAAATGGATGTGGAGGCCAGAGTCTGCCAGTGGTTGTGAACTGCAACTGTTATAGTTGTGGGCTAGATTAATTAAATATGTACATTGACTCATATTATATGTTTATGTATCAATGCAAACTCAAGTGCAACAATAACAATATACAAGAATTTTATTTTTAAATACAAGCTTTTAGTAGTTACATCATGAGACTCTAGATATCACCTAGGATCAGAATAGAATAGAATAGAAATAGAATTTTTTATTCAAATAAATTTTTACAAGTGCTTTTGAATAGTTGATGAATCTACCACTGGTTCTGAATGCCCTTACCGCCGAGAAGAACCAGCAAGAAACTCGGCGGTTGCTCTTTTCAAAACAAATTTACAATACAGTAAAGCTATATATGCAGTGTTTCCACAATGAGGGAAGTTCCAAAAATGAATACCGACTAACTTCTATCTTAAGATGGGCAGACATAAAGTAGCCCCGTTCCCGCCGGTGGCACCCGTTCACGAGCATGACGCATGACCCAGCCATTGCTTCGCTCAACCATATTTGAGGGAACGTAACAACCCGCATCACACGACACCACCACAGAAATGTTTAAAGAGTGTGTGACATACTTGTGCTACCCATGTTAAGGGGCTATAACGATCCTAAATTGTTTGGGTCGTACGAGTGGGATAGAGCTATATATTTTGCAGTGCTAGGAAAGAGATGGAAATTATGGATTCAGGGGTCGGGAATTGAAAAAAAATCTTTAAAATTGATTTAAAAAATTATGGATGCCAATAATCAAAGAATTTTTCTCACCGATTTTAGTAATTATTTATATCAACACAAATAAAAAAAATAGCAGGAAAAAACCTACCGTTTCTGTTTAAACAAGGTTTAAACCTATAAAAGGAGATTATTGGATCAAAGTTTGGGAAAACTTTCTATCGAGATTTTTTTTTCCAATCGTGTTTCTATCTCTAAGCGAATTTAGTTAAGATACCCAAATTACATATTGCATTGAAATTATTCAAATTGGAATTATAGTTTTCAATTTGTAAACCTCACAGAGTTCACCGAAAATCGCCTGTCGCATGCTTTTACCACCTTAAGGCATCGAATTAAAAACTAATATTCAAATACTCATTTTAAGACATCACTTAGACACAAATAAAGTAGAAACACTGAACAGCATAGGATTATTTTCTTCAGAGTTTTTGTCATGACGAATCAAACGAGCCCAAACTCAATGGGGATACATCGTTTTATTACAGAGTTCCGATAGCCATCTTCCATCTCCATCATCAGATCAGCTCCATGTCACAATAATATTGCATTGTCATCTGATTTACACATACATGCAAAATTTCAGCTCAATCGGAAAACGGGAAGTGGTTCTAATTCATCTTGCAAGATTTGACCCAAACAAACAAATAAATAAACTGGTCAAGCTAAATAAAAGCTTGTAAAAAAGGGGCAATCTGGAGCACCAGCCTTGGTATTTCTCACCTCCCTTGTCACATTTCTTATTCGATGAAAAAATAGTTAATTGATAGCGATATCACTTGATAGTCAGTGACGATGCAGTCTAAGATGGTAACTTGGAAGGGTTATGGCAATGAACATTCAACCCATACCCCTAATTGGTTTCTACACACCAATCACCATTGTGCCGGAACACTAAATCACTTGGCACGTCTTTGAGAGTAGGTTGGTAACTAGCCATAGCCAAAGCCTCCCACCAGACCAGACCAGAGACAATTCAGAAATTATAAATTCCCAAATTGACCCTGCTGGCAATCGAATCTGTGACGTCCCAGCTATAAGACCACAGCTCTGTGTGATCAGACACCACATCTTTTTTTTAAATTAAATGAACTTTTACAAGTGGTTTTGAATCGTTGGTGAGTCTACCACTGGTTCGGTATGCCCTTCCTGCTGAGAAGAACCAGCAAGAAACTCGGGGGTTGCTCTTTTCAAAGCAAGTTTACAATAGGTACTATGTTCTGTATGCAGTTTCCAGGATGGGGAGAAATTCCAAAAAATGCAAATTTACAATTCAATACATGTCAAGACGGGCAGACAGAAAGTAGCCCCATTCCCGCCGGTCCACTGCCCCCATCCACTGGACTGGTGCAGATAAGAGGGTTTGACAACCTCCCTGGGGAGGTTCACATCTTATCAAGTATGACTTAAGAAGTATGACTCCTGTGACCTTCATAGCATTACTTTAGTACTGTACCACATGACTACTTTTGTTAACACTTCAGCCCTTTCTGATGTCTCCTGTTCATTATAATTCCAGGACCAGTGATCTCCTGATGCAAACAGTGATAGAACAGTTCCCATACCACAAAGCGGGCTGCTTTCCCAACAGGGCGTACGTTCACAACCTTATATGGATGAGCAAATACTTACCCACTCTTATTGAACAAATTATGGCAGCTATTGTTAGCAAGTAAGTATATACATTTTTTTTCATTAGTAGATAGGCTTGCACTTGACGACAATCAACGCTGGGAAGCATTGATGATGTCTAGGTTGGAGTGCGTTTGCCTAGAAGATGCCTATTCACTCTTGCTTTGAAGGTACTCAAATTATTGGTGGCAGGAAACACGGATGCTGGAAGGGTGTTCCACACCTTGGCTGTTTGTTTCAGAAACATTGAACTAAAGTGTTCATGAGACTAGGTTGGATTTCTACCACATACCAACGCTCACAACTTCTCTCAGTTGTCTGGTAGAAAGGTGAAGGAGGCACAGTTCCTGAATGCAATCTCCAAAGTATTTATTACATACACATATAGACTACAACACATACATACATAAATTGCTTATGTGTCGAAACAGAGTACAATACATGGGCGTCGCCAAGGGGGGGTAGGTAGGGGCAGCTGCCCCCCCCCCCCCCTAGACATTTGAAAAATATAGTACTAGTAGATACTTCATCATTGAAATCCAGATACTGCTGCCAAATCTTCAACTGTGAAGCTAAAAAACTTATACTTAACTAGCTTTTGCCCCCGACTTCATTCACATGGGGTAAGGTTTTTTAAAAATGCAGTGGGAACCCTGTCAACTTGGGGGGCAAGTTGGCCTTGGCCATCGGCTGGCAACGCTCTTGGTACAATAACCACATAATAACACTTGATGCAGTTCTATTTCAATTGACAAAACTACATGGCAACTTTGTGAGTTTTGAACTTTTGGAAGTTCAATA
The DNA here is from genome assembly GCA_029955525.1 of Oeneis ivallda. NCBI lineage: Eukaryota > Metazoa > Arthropoda > Insecta > Lepidoptera > Nymphalidae > Oeneis > Oeneis ivallda. The sequence continues at coordinate 24,027,022 of JARPMR010000006.1, forward strand.
AATAAAAATGTAAGCTGAAAATCTATGTATTTATTTGTTTTAATACCTAAAATAAGTATTTGATTTGAGGATTTGATTTTCAGAATAATGAACTTAGCTTTTTGGATTATATAATTATATTTCTTGGTTTCTTTTTGTTAAATTTTTTTTTGTTTTGCTTAATATATATATATATATATAGCTGCTCGTTTTATATAGAATGGTGGACATGGATGCAAACATAGTAGACAGAGATAAAAATAAGTCTCAAGAGACATTATTCGACATGGAATTGGATGAAAGAGATGAAGTCAGTGACACACTCGACTACTGTATGCTGGAAATGCTCAAATGGCTTGAAGATGAACGAGATAAGGTGCTGAATGTAATGTGCAATGTGTTTGAAAGGGTTATACTGCCCACTCATGGGATAAGGTAAGATTATTTTGTTTTAACATAAGTTATGGTTATTACATAGTTATATGTATACACTAGTCATATTATGAAAATTTAAATAATTTTTTCATCATACCTGTTCGAAAAACGAATATTGGCTTCAGAGGATAGCGAGAGCAAAATTTAATTTTAACCCCATGGGACTTTTCATTTCTCTCTTCTGATTGGTCCGCGTTAGTGCTTTAGCATACTAAAGCACTAACGCGGACCAATCAGAAGAGAGAATTCAAAAATGTTTGAGAAGCTGTTGTGTCACGTCACGACGATAAATCACATGATCAAATTTGTCGATTAGATGTATACACTATACGCCCATACTTCCAACATAAATATTAATGTTTAATTATTTCATAAAATTTTATTTGTGTTTTATTTAAACTTTCATTATACGTATTGGTAATGTCTATACTCTATACATAGTAGGTTGATACTCCTAGCTTTTTCTCATAGGTAATGATGAAAAATAGTGTGTGTCATTCGGGGCCAAAATTTTTTGTTCTCGGGCGGCGTATATTGAATTCCTCGCTACGCTCAGGATTCTACTTTAGAATCCCTCGCTGCGCTCGGGAGTCTACTATAGAATCCTTCACTTCGCTCTGAATTCAAAATAACGCCCTCGGGGAACAAAAAATTTCTTTGGCCCCATATAACACAAATAACTATTTCTAGTGAATTTTGATATGCACCACTGCTTTCATGTGCAATTTAATGTACTTGATAGAATACATGAAAAATTCATGCAAAAATCTTGAATGTGCTACAATTTACTGTGGTAAGTATGAGCTATCTCCATTCCAAATTTCAGCCAAATTGGTTCAATAAGAAGCCTCAATAGCCCAACGGTTAAAGGTGCGGACTGAAAACTGAAAGGTCTCAGGTTCGAATCCCACCCATTGCACTATTGTTGTACCCACTCCTAACACAAGCTTTCCGCTTATTTGGAGGGGAGAGGAGGATATTAGTCTACTTCAACTTGACTAATATTCTTTAAAAAAAAAAACATTGTGGCGTTAAAGAGTAATAAACATCCATACATCCATCCTCACAAACTTTCACATTTATAATATTTAACACAAGTTAAAACTGCATAACAACATTATTGATAGTGAAGTAAAAATAATAATATTATCTTTTCAGACATGTCCAATTCCTCCTACTGTACACAATATCAATAAGCCAACAATGCGCCGACCGCGTATTCACAAACCTCTGGATAGTGGCGGCGGGCCTACATGGCCTTGGCCCAGGTGCATTGGCAACTCGACGGACGGCTGCCAGCCATTTGGCAGGTTTACTGGCAAGGTGCGTCAGAGTGCCAAACTCGAGATTGATATACTACTTGAAGACAATGGCAGAATGGTGCCATTCGTATATCACTGCCACTCAGGAGTCGACCGTTGCTGATAATACTAAAGTGCACGGAGCATTCCATGCAGTCTGCCATGCAATTTTCTACTTAGTCGCTTTCAAGAATCATCATCTGTTTATGAATAAGGAGAGTAAGTACTTATTTACAATATATGTAAAGTCAAGCACTGGCATCATCACTGGTACAGTGTCTTAGGGAAAGATCTATAGATCGTACTCTGGCTCTGCTCAAGACTCAAGGTAGAGTTAAAATGAGACACAGATATGTCCTGACATAAATCTGTCTCGTTTTAACTCAGACTTGAGTCTGAGCTGAGTAAGAGTGCCATCTATAGATCTCACCCTTATTTCCGAACATTTACACATTGGCTGTTAGCTTGCATAGCCTTTGGGCCAAAGCTCCAGGCATTTTGGCAACTTGACACACCACTGCCAGTATTAGCTGGTAACATTGAGAGTCCTCTCATAATGGAGTCTCGCATACCTACTTGAAGTATGAGATAGGGGGGAGACAAAAGAAGTGGTTTGCGTTATTATTTTCTGACAGAATAAGAAATTTTCTATCGAATGCACTGCAAAAAATCAACTTCAGCGTAGATGGTAAATTTTGAAATTTTTGATAATTTTTTTTAACATTGTTTCGGCTTTTCAAATTAACTTCATAAATTTTACAAAATGGTGCCATTGATAAACATATTTTTTTTGTAGAAGAAAGGACAAAAATGGTGAGCCACTCAGTAGCCCGTCCATGATATCAGCTTAAAGACAGTTAAATTCGAAAATAAAGCCCATCATAAAAAGTTCAATCCTATATTTAGTAATACCTCCCTTCTGTTGCAGGTCTTAACTTTGTAGAATCCCTAAACCTACCTCGTCTAGTCACCTGCAACCTGAACCCTCTAAGAACATGTCCTCCGCAAGTTACAAGGGCTTTTTCATCTGTCACGAGATCGCATCAAGTGGTGTACTGTCAAGCGATCATCGAGAAGAATACTAGGCTGTCTCTGCAGAATACCGTGCAGAAATACGACGAGTGGTTCCCATATGATTCTTATACGTTATCTATGTAAGTATAAGTACCTCCATACATCAACTGACTCGTTGGTCTAGTGATTAGCAAGTTTGACTACAGATGACGAGGTCCCAGGTTCCATTCCCAGCTTGGACCAAAACATGTAGGTATTGAGTTTTAATCTCAAGAAATTAGCAGTACCAGCCCGGAGTTAGGAAGTTGGTGGTGGGTCATCCCCGTGCCTCGGAGAGCACGTAAAGCCGTCGGTCCTGCGCCCGATCTCTCTCCGATCGTGTCGGATTTCCGTCCCATCGGACTGAGAGTGAGGGAATAGAGCAGCACCTATGTTTGCGCACACACTGGTGCACTATAATATCACCCGCGCAGATGGCTCATTGGTGGTAGGGAGGACATTATTATTTTAAGTACCTATTTCCGTACCAAATTTCAGCCAAATTGGTTCATTCGTTGTCCATCCATCCGTCCATCTATCCATACATTCATCCACCCTCACAAACTTTTGCATTTATAATATTAGTAGGATATTTACATCTATTTTGTTTACATGTACATATTTATTTGAGTTATCTAGATAATCAAAATAAGGATAACTGATATTTTGATCCTTTCCTATTCTTTCAGATCTGGCAAAATAATATGGCCTCTATGCATGGAATACAAGAACATTTTTAAGGAGGGAGATGACGAGACACAATACAACTCACTGAAAAGGAAACTAGAAGCTGAAGATGATGATTACTTAATGCCAAGTCCTTCACAGAAACTTGCTAGCTCCCTAACTAGTTGTATATCACCAGGATTCAAAACTAGTGAATCTATATACATGTAGAGGTCATTGTCAAACTCAAACAATAGACGTTTTCTAAGGACTTCTACATGTTGAATCGTGGTTGGTCACTAAAAGGAGCTCTCCGTACTAGTACATACCAAAGACTGTACTAGTTCGTACTTCTAGTACTATTAGTACAGTAGTTCCGAGCCAAGCGACAGAATCACAGACTAATTAGGTCAACTAGGAACAAAGTACTAAATGAATGATGGTACTATAATTGTTTGATTCCTTTTTTCCTACTTATTTGGAGCCGAGGGATAAAGTACTAAAAGAACAATGTACTAATATGCATATGGACTAGTTAATTCTCGTTCAGTGTCGGGAATTAATTCCTAATAGTATTACTGTAAACTAAGTACATTTATTAATTTTTAAAGATTAGTCTTTAGTACCTACCTACCTCTGCATGTTCTCACTGTTCTCACAGTCCAGGGCTTCTGGAAGAAATCTCTTTTATTTTTTAAAAGAATATTAGTCGAGTTGAAGTTGACTAATATCCTCCTCTCCCCTCCAAATAAGCGGAAAGCTTGTGTTAGGAGTGGGCACGTCAACAGCACAAAGGGTCGGGATTGTACCGTCAACCTTTCAGTTTTCAGTCCGCACCTTTAACCGTTGGGCTTTAGAGGCTTCCTTGGAGATTAGCTGTCCTTGTGCATGTCCTTTATATCTTTCTCTCATTTTTATATTACTGGTACTAAATAAATAAATGAATAAGTAACTGCTAATACTATTTAAGACACTGAACGAGTAACATGTACTACACAAGAGAAAGGGCCAGTTTCACCACCTTCTGATAAGTGTTGGATAGCCTAACCGTAAATTTTGTAGCCTTCTTACTTTATGTCAAGTGACAAAGACAAAATATGCGAATAAGCTATCCGATACTTATCAGAAGGTGGTGAAACAGGTCCTAAATCTTACGTCATTTGTATCTACTTATTTGTTGTCCTGGCTTCTTGGGGCAATGTGGCTAATTCTGTTGTACCAGGCCAGGCGCTCTCCACATTTAACTATAAACCTATAAAGCTACAAGTACCCAGCGTCAAACTCAATGGGCTAATGTAGCGCGAAGGGATAAGACTTAAAAGTTACGCGATAGAAAGAGAGGAGACTCCTAGGTGAATTTAGCTGTGGGTAATTTCGAGCTATGCGACCTGAATTGCACTTTATTGTGTGGTAGCATGAGTCGCTATTTATTTAAATGATATGTAGAATATATATTTAGGGCCTGTATTACCACTTTCTGATAAGTGTCGGATAGCCTAACCGTAAATTTTGTCACTTTCTTACTTTATGTCAAATGACAAAGACAAAATATGCGAATAAGCTATCCGACACTTATCAGTAGGTGGTGAAAATGGCCCTTAGTATTCTATTATATATTCTGATTGATAGTTATCCTTTTCCGCAGGGAGCAGTATGAAAGGGATAGCACGAAAAGACACGTTCATTTAAAAATAGAATGAGCCACAGCCTATATTGGTTCACCTTCCTATGGCTGCCACATTTCATGATTTTACCTCAATTGAAAATAAATGATAATTTTGTTACACCTAATCTTAAGTGAAATTATAAAATATGATTAACCACAAACAGGTTGTGGCTTCCGCCTAAAGAGAATTTAATAATATGTAGTTTGTTATATAAATATTATTTTTTATCTGGTGAGCTGGGCCTAGTTGGTAGGTATTTAAGCTTCTTGCTATAGTATTTTTTCTCTTGAAGCGACGCGCGCTTTACTTGTGTAACCAAGTATACAACACGGTACGAATGTGTGCGTGAAGACCAGTAAACGGTACTCTCATTCTCAGTAATACCGCTCTTAAGCACACATTCACATCGTGTTTGTACACTTGGTTACTACAAGTAAAGCGCGCGTAGCTTCATGAAATAAAAGTACTATTATACTATAACGCTTAAAAAAGTATTATTTCAATTTTGTTTTGGGATGTCATACAGCGTCCTTAGTAATTACTGTTTTGTCATTATATTGACATCTCACAATATATTGAAATAATAATACTGCTATAAAGCGTTTGATAGTATAGGGATAGGCCCTTAAACTTGTCAAGTTCTATCATTATTATTTCAATACATACTGTAGATTCCTTCCTTGAAGAAAATGCTTCAATCGATGTAATCAAAATGTGTAATACAGTCTATATTATTATAGGAATATTGTAAAGTTTATACAAGTAAACTGTACCTAAACTTGATTTTATTGGCTTTTTAATACTTTTTTATGCTAACCTAGCCATAAATACTGTAAAGAAAGAAGCTTTGTTAAATAAAAAATGTATTTATTAAAACATGATTTTATTACTATTAAGTCCCCATAATTTTCACCAACAGTCAGCATTTAAAATTATTTATTAGTTCTAATATTATTAATATTATTTAAGTTTTAACTAAGTAAAGATAAGCCATTGATTTAATACTGTAGGAAAGAAGCTATAGAAGACCCTTGAAAATTGATAAAAAAATTACAAACTGTTGATGAAAAGAACATGTTTCTATTAAATTCAATCAATTCCATCAATTTTCTACATAATCTATAAAATTTATTACATCATAAAAGTGCATATTTTGACAAAATATTACTATGTTACTACCTGTCACACTCGGGATCATTATATATCGGGGTCATTAACCATTTTTTTTATGACAAGTTAGCCTTTGACTGCGATCTCACCTGATGGTAAGTGATGATGCAGTCTAAGGTGATAAATCTGATAGCGATTCTAGTGGGCTAACTTGGGAAGGGTTCGCCTGTCGACGTAACTATGTTCGTAACGTTTTGTCATGTCGGAAATACAATCGTAGAGTAAGATTATTTAGAAAAAAAAACTATCAAAACACTCGCTAATTGAACACCAAGGGTACAAATAGAATTAAGATAATAAATATGTATACTACAGTTCAAAAATCCTACTGGATTGATGAAGAAGATTGAAACCAGGCAAACATTTCATATCAAGACGTTTTTGTATCCAACCTAGAAACATAAAATTAAATCATGAATTCCTGCAAATTTTACCTATTTTGATTCACTTCTCCATCGCTGACCAGCCAATTATTTGTATTAGGGAGTTGACTTCTTTCTCTAAATTACATTTACTTCCCCCCCGATTGTCTAAAAGTTGCCGATCAAAATCTTATTCATTTCATGGCATTAGTGTCAAAGTAAAATAAACCATAATAGCATTAAATTAGAGCTCAGTTTCGTGTTTGCATTCTCATACGTTTAGGTATGTGCGATACGCTCCATAACACTCCATGTTAGAATCGGTTGTACTGAATTTGCGACTTTAAATCAATACAGTCAAGTAATATTTTACTTTGACGCTAATGCCATGAAATGATTAAGATTTTGATCGGCAATTTTTAGACAATCGCACCTTTTGTATCCCAGGTTTATAATTGGGTATATGACTCATATTTTTTTTATTTTTTAAAATAACGTTTACAAATATTATAACACAATGCCATTTTTCTTTTTTAAATATCTTAACTAGGCTCAGAAATATAGAGCTTTAAAGTTTCCTAACTCCTGTTAGACAGAGAGAGCACTACTGAACTATGATGTCACAAGTCAGCAGCTCCATACACACTCCATAGAAAATTTCGTTTTAGAAAGAGACATACAGTCACAGTCAAACAGCTTGTAACTTATTTATTTTTAGAACAATTTATTTTCTGTTTTTACAAATATTATTCTTACATGTTACCTACATTTTCGATTAAAAATAAGGAATATCAACATTTTCACTACAGTCAAATACCCAATTATACTCATCTACAATGAGGTTATAACAATGTCTTGATATGAAAGTCTACCGACTTATTGTTATGCTTATTTCTAACAACATCTCTCTTAAATACTAATTTAGAACGTTTTTAAATCTAAGCAAAAGTAGCTTCTCACTAAACTCAAGCAATCAACAACATCTGCCTCACTAGATTCAAGCAATATTTGAGATTTTGAAACCTGAATTATTAAGTTCATTTATATTAAAAATATAGGTGAAACCACAAACACATCAATCCTTTTTAAATAAATTGAATATTATGTTTCTGATAAATAGTGATACAAAAAAATTATCTATCACTAGTGAATCATTGGTAGAGCCACTACTAAGAGTAAGAATTAGCATAAATACCATCAAAATAGATAAATGAATCGCACTTCGGAACACAAAACTCGCGCGGACCGAGTAGAATCTAATTTTCATTAAATCATACTATTATTATAAATGCGAGTGTGTTACTTTGTTGGTTTGTGCTTCAACCACGTTGTAACAGAGCTACAGATCGATTTGATTTTTTGCATGGGTACAGTTGAGGACCTGGAGAGTGACAAAGGCTACTTTTTGTCCCGAAAAATCAGAGTTCAAAGGATTTTGTAAACTAAGCCCACGCGGACGAAGTCACAGGCATCAGCTAGTAAAACATACTTTTTTCTTACTTAAATATAGGTATTATTATTCTTGGCTTTTCAATTCACAATTAGGTGGTTAAAAAAGTTTTATCGCATAAATAGCGCCCGCGTCCGTACGTCGCGAATACCATGCCAGAGCACATTAACTAATACACATCTAGTACACGCCACATCTAGTATGTAGTATAATATTTACATCGATGGTAAATACCTTAATTAATAAAGTCCTCATTTTATTTTGAACACTATTTTCCTAACACAAATGAACTTGTAACTTTATTATCTATTTAAATATAAATACTTAAAGCGGCAACAGACTTAGAACTAAGTTATCTTTTCTTATGATAAGGATGTCTCCGTTTAAACGAACTTATGGTTTTGTTGGGGGGCTGGTGATGTTTAGTCTGATACTGGGTGATGATGGGAGTCTCATTGGCTGCAAGCTTGTTGATCACAAAGTCATCTCCTGCCTTCATATTTTCCATCATCTTGAGTTTAGCTTCGATGGACTGGATGGCTGTCTTTTTGCTGAGTTTTATCTCTGGTTTGACTCCACTTAGGGCTGCTATGCCAAGCTCAGGCTTTGGTTTGTCTTGATCATCCTGGAAAAAATTTATTGAATCTTTTATCTATTACTAGCTGATGCCCGCGACGTCGTCCGCGTGTATTTAGTTTTTAATAGCCCTCGGGCTCTCTTTGATTTTCCGGGGTAAAAAGTACCCATGCAAAAAATCAAAAGGTCCTCAACTATACCCATGCAAAAAATCACGTCGATCCGTAGCTCTGTTGCGGCGTAATTGAAGGACAAACCAACAAACACACTTTCGCATTTATAATATTCGTAGGGATACTAATCCTTACTAATATTATAAATACGAAAGTGTGTTTGTTTGTTGGTTTTTCCTTCAATCACGCTGCAACAGGGCTATTATTATGTTCACCGATTACTACAAGATGCCTGAACCGATTTGGAAAATTCTTTTTTTGTTTCAAACTTCCCATGTAGTCCTATTTAAATTTTATCAAAATCGGTTGAACTGTTTTTAAAAAATCAACAATAAATTTTATACCTTATAGTAGCATTGATTTTTTTTAAATATTATTTTATTAGGTACTAGCTGATGCCCGCGAATTCGTCCGCGTGGATTTAGTTTTATAATCCCTCGGGAACTCTTTGATATTCCAGGATAAAAAGTAGCCTGTTACTCTCCAGGATCCTTAGTCCTGTTGCGGCGTGATTGAAGGACAAACCAACAAACACACTTTCGCATTTATGATATTAGTAAGGATAGACTAGCTGATTCATGCGACATCGTCCGCGTGAATTTAGTTTTAAAAATCCCTCGAGAACTCTTTGATATTTCGGGATGATAAGTAGTCTATATATATTTTTTACGTCACTCTCCAGACCCTCAAGTATACCCCTGCAAAAAATCATATTGATCCGTGACTGTTGTGGCATTGTTGAAGGATAAACCAACAAACACACTTTCGCATTTATAATATTAGTATGACTTTTATCTTGTGTAATCATCCTACATCTTGTGTAATCATCCTACATAGTTCGAATAGCTGATGGTCGTTGGGGTCCCAAGGTGCTGGAGTGGCGACCCCGCACCGGTAAGCGCAGTGTTGGCAGACCCCCTACTAGGTGGACCGACGACATCAAACGAGTCGCAAGAAGCCGCTGGATTCAGGCGGCGCAAGACCGAAGCCTGTGGAGGTCCATGCAGGAGACCTTTGTCCAGCAGTGGACATCTAAAGGTTGATAATGATGAATCATCCTTACCGAAGTGTTCTTAGCGAATTTAACGCTTATCCTCTTGGAGCCTAGCAGTTGCCCGTTCAAAGAGTTCATAGCATTGACAGCGTCTTGCTTCAGCTTGTAGGTGACGAAGGCGAAGCCGCGCGGCTGGCCGGCGTGGGGCCCGCTGCGGTGCAACAGCATGTCAAACTTCTCGATTGTGCCGTACACGCGGACCATTTTCAGTAGTTGATACCGGTAATAAGAAAAGGTTTTGTTTAATCGATTGTTAGTCATACCAGTACACTAAGAGTGAGGTTCCACGGCGCGGTTCGCACCCGCGCCCGCAGCGGTTGCGGTACGTACTCGCCCGCCGCGGGCGCAAACCGCGCCGTGGAAATTGCTGCTTCATTTTCCATACAAATCTGCATTCTACGGTAAAGATGTCACGAATATTCGGCAACTATTCGGTATTCGGCCTATTCGGCCACTTTTTTTGCTATTCGGTATTCGGCCGAATAATACGTACTATTCGGCCGAATACCGAATACCAAATAATGTAAAAAAGACACGTTATATTACTCAAAAATCAAAATTATGTATTTATTTCAAAATTACAACACTTTAGTAATTAAAATTGATCAGTGGTAAGTTGTGATGGACAAAAACAAGCTTTTCAGCATTTTTTGGTAGCAAACGATTACGCTTTTCATCGTAAATGTTACCAGCCTCAGAAAATAACCTCTCACTATACACGCTACTTCCAGGAGAAGAAAGATAAACTTTAGCAAATTTCGAAAGGTTTGGGTATTGTTTTTCGTTTGCTAACCACCACTTGTAAGGATCAGCCTTTAAATTAAGTTTTATTTTATGTATTTTTTATATACTGACAAAGCGTTCCGTGACGTGATTTACTCGCAATTGAAACAATTACTCGCCCGCGCTGTGTTGTGTTTGCTTGCACCCCACCCCGCGCGCGCGCCGTCGTCGCCTGCCGCGCCAACGCAACGAGGAAATCAGGTTGCGACTTGTCTTAATCTAGCTAACGCGCCCCCGACAAGTATGTATTACGTGCCGAATATTCGGCGGCCGAATATTCGGCGCTTCGGCCGACAGCGTTGCCGAATATTCGGTATTCGGTATTCGGCCAATTCACTATTCGTGGCATCTCTATTCTACGGCCGCAGGCCCCCAACTAGGATAGGTTGAAAACTATTATTACTAAACTATTTATGCTACTAATGGTCGATTTCAACAAGCAACGTTGAGTGATGTTTTACCGAGGAAAAATTGGGCATTCTGACAGTTTTCGTATTGAAAATACTGTCAAAATACCAAATTTACGCTCAGATGAAACTTATTTTACATTGGTATATTTTGTTTTTATTCGATGACAGGCTAGTCCTTGACTGCGATCTCACCTGATGGTAAGTGACGATGCAGTCTAAGATGGTAGCAGGCTAACTTGGAAGGGGTATGGCAGTGAACATTCAACTCATACCCCTAATTGGTTTCTACACACCATCGTGCAGGAACGCTAAATCGCTTAAAATCAAATGTAAATCAATCACAATCGTCAAGCTGCTAGCACAATGGTAAATCGGCCTTTAAGCTACTAATATTATAATGTGAAGTTTGTGAGGATGGATGTTTGTTACTCTTTCACGCCACTTTCACTCCAAGTGAACCAATTTCGTTGAAATTTCGAATGGAGATAGCTCATACCTAGGATTAGCACATAGGCTACATTTTATCCTGGAAAATTAAAGAATTCCCGTTGGAATCAAAAACCTTACACACATCATTCCTACTATCTTCATTCTCCTTCAATCCTAATGCAATAGATTTACATGGTTTTTGAAATAAAGTAACACATACTCATTAACTCTTAAATCCAAATTTCCAATCCACAGCCTCTTGTCACACCTTTCAGTTTGCTGGATAGGATCCAAATGTAGTGGAAGCTGTAAGAAAGCAATATGAATTAGAAGAAATTACATAGACTATTAGGAGATAGTCTGTTAATGAGATGTTGTTTTCATGAACGCTACACATGCGCTACACCTAGAGTTCCCTCACAAATTAGTCGAATTTCGTTGTCTTGCAATTCGATGGTAGAGAAAAGTGACTGAGGACGAGGAAATTAAATGAACGAAAAACTAACGAAAGAAATACACACCGTGGCGTCTTCCATGGTTTCTCTGATTATAGCAGCGTGGTTAAATTTAAGGTGAATAAGTTGGTTTATGTTATTAAATTTTATAAATCCATATTCTGAGTAGTAATTCGAGTCCAACAATGAAATGTGCAACCGTATAAAGCAGCAAAGAGTTTTCAAGTAAATTTATCCGTAACGTATAACCCGTGTCATTAAAGAAAGGAATTGTAAATGGCGTCGCTAATCATTCCCTCTCACTCGCACACGTCGTTACAGCACGCAAAAAAATTATCAGTCTGCATCTGCATGCACACTGTGTTTTTGTTACTGTTCTTTGTCTTGTTTTTTCATTGTTAGTGTCGTTCGTATGCTGTTTATTGATCAATAATTATCTTACGTTTAAAAAATGAGCTTTAATTTAATGGGCGTTTACGCGAAACGAGGAAAGATTCTTCGAAGTGATGAGGGTGAAATCGTATATAATGTTACAAAATATTTTGAAGAAGAATATAAAATACGTTGCGACCTGACGCGAAACATACAAGATAAGTTAGAGGACTTAAAAATAACAAGAAATAAATAAATACCTAGAGATATTAAACATGTGCTAACTATATAAATCAATAGTAATATATAGGTATATTTAATAACATAATATAGGTACATAAATGAATAAGGTATCAACACAAATACTAAATAAATAATATAAACATACAATGTGTGTCTGTATAGCTACATATATAGCAGCCCAGCTTCGCTTCGTTTTTTGCTGACGGTCCAACCTGTGCCTGTCATTACAAGTACAAGCCGCCATTTCAGATTCCTTTCTTTATTGACACGGCTTATAATAGGCAACAGTAAACAGTTTTGACGTCTTTGGTTTTGACTGTTTTGCATGTAGCTGTTTTGGTACGAACCCACAGGTACGAAACCAAATTAGAATCACAGATTAGAATCAAACCTAATAAAACTCAAATGAACTCCTTCTTCTTCGTTTGTTTAGTGGCTCCGCGCGTCGAACGTTTGAGCCATAGTCCATAGTTTTTCTGATCCTTTCCAAAATTTCGTTTCTTCAAATCCCGATTCCACCATTACAAATCAAGTTTCACCGTTTTAAATAAAAATCTATTTAATTAGTTTAATAGTTTCTACAAAATGTGGTTTATTTTATCCATTTTAGGCATGTCGATCTTCTAAAATTATTCATATTGAAATCATGTATAAAATCCATAGCAAAAATAATATTTTGTTTACAAAAAATTAAGCTTCATTATTCCACCATTTTACTTAAGAAGTATATCCAAATGAACTCCAATTCAAACTCTAGTTGTTGAAGGTTTGCTACGAAAATGATACTTTTATTTTCTTAGCAAACCTTCAATGGATAATCTAAGTAGAAAGACGTAGGATATAATGGTGGAATTATACTCATGCTTTGTCCTTCGAGATTAGCAATAGTTTACATGTAGTAAACACTAGGTGGCGCCAGTCTATCACTGTCTATTGAGATCCTTTTTATTTTTTATTTTTTATGTCCGTGGTATCACTATTCAGTACGTACCTGCAAACTTCATTACACTTTCAGTGCTCCGCCAGTCTGCACGCGTTCTATCGTGTTGTGCATTCAAGTGTTATTTTACAAAAAATAAACGGTAAACGTAATCGTACCCTTTCCGAGGACTATAAATCTATAGCTCATAGCTAATAAATTAGAAAGTTTGAACAAAAATTGATGTACACACGACGCAAAGATCAATGAAGAACACCGCGCGCGAGATCAATAAGGCTGTCATCGTCGTCATTATCAGTGTCTGATCAAGATCATCATCACGCTCAAGTTCCGCTTCAGGTTCGCGGTCGCCGCCACCGGCCACAATATACATTGAAGGTAGATGAAATATCAACCTACCTACATATTCATTTTAAATCAATACTGCGGTTAACCTAGGGGGTTATCACTTTATTGATAAATGGAGGTTTTTCATTTACGTCATAATATTATAGTGATGCGGGCAGTCTATGGGACTTTCACTTCGCTATAATTGACGTGTTTAAACTAAGTTTAAACAAAAGTGATGAATGCCGCTATCACTACCTACCTTTGAGTATTGAATTCAAAGCTACCTACCCACACATTCGTCTTAAATTAATACTGCGGTTAACCTATGGGGTTATCACTTTATTAATATTCGGCGTTCTTTTTTTTCATTTACGTCATAATATAGTGTTGCGGGTAGTCTGTGGGACTTTCACTTCACTATAATTGACGTGTTTAAACCAAGTTTAAACAAAAGTGATGATGCGGTCATTCTCTGGGAATGTCACTTCATTGCTATTGCTTTGTATATGGCACACCTACTCAAATCATTGCAGTAGCATTAATTTGGAGATGCAGTCAGCCTTTGGGGCTGTCACTTAACCAAAATATACAATCTATAATACATTTTATTGGGAATTTCATTACCCAATTGTGCCAATACATGCGACTAGTGCCACTGCCGCCAACACCTTCTGAGACCGCGCTCTTAGCCTCCACCAGTGCTGTTGCCGCCGCCGAGCTGCTCTAAGTTAGCGTTGCCTCCCGGCGGGGTACATCAGTACCCACCTACAATGATGGAATCGGCATGATGCCGGCTTTAGTAGATCCGACACCGGCTTGGTCCGTGACTCCTATTAAAACTGGGAGAGGATCATACGCAGGCAAAGTCGTACGGTGAACCGATTCAACCAGACCTTGCCTATTCGTCTGAAGCATATAGCTAAGATGAATTGGCCGACAGACATCCGTAATAAGAAGGTCTCAGATAGCTAATTATTTACCTCTGGCAAACTGCACTTTGATTGAAGCACCCATTCTCAATCCGGAAGTGATGCTACTGTCCCCGAGGCTGTGGTTAAAAGAGTTAAAGGTGTAAGAGGTCAGACAAAAGCAACGCTCTTCCATTGTTGTGTTTTTGTGTTGCTGAAGCACTCACACTGCTAATACCTTCAGAATCTAAAAATATCGCTTTTTAGCGAAGACTTGACTATAACATTAAAGGCTGTGAAAGCTTATCTAAATCCGGAGCGAACATGAAGCCAACATAATTATTGTAAGATTTAAATTGGTGTGCTCGTACCCAGTACCACAGGCCGAAAGGGACTCTGAGAACATAAAAGCCTGTCTACGAGGATCGCCCCGCCAGTTCATAGAAGCCGTCGTCGCGTCCAGCGCAGAATCACAGCCGCAACTGCAGCTACACAGGGTGATCAGTTGCGCCAGTAGGCTTTCTTACCTTTGTGATCAATGGTCACTCATAACGAGCGACAGTATCATTACTTTCGTGGATAAAGGGGTGTAAATTACCTTCCCCATCCAGTGAAACAAACAAACGTTCTTGTTGACAAGAATGTTTTTTGTCACGGAAAAATCTAATACGAATGTTCTATTGATTGCTTACGATAGTAAGCAATATGTTTGATTGATCGTGATATGTTAAAAATAGCTGATATGCTGTTATGAAATATCAACCTTGCAATGGTCAATTTCTGTCTCATTTATTTTTAGAAACGAAACCTAATGGAAAATATGTTTTTTAGTTTACTCTAAACTTAAAATTAAAATCATTAAATAAATTTATTGATACTTCTCGCGTCAAGCTTGAAGATTTACGAACGACCCTGAAACTTGTTTTTAGATACCGCTTTATAAGTACGGTAAATCTAAAAAACGCATATTTTTATACGCGTTCATGACTATTCTAAAAAAGATCTCAGCTTTCAATTTAACAATAAATTTTAGATATGAATTAAGGTTTTACCATGGTACCCATGCCTTGAGTTGGTACCTACTGCTCCTTTGGATTATTAAAAAAGATTATAAAACCGGTAAACAGTACAGTCCTATTCCAATGTACTCTGTCATACAGTTTACTGACTTATTGTGGCCATTTATCGGCAATATATTATCTAGATGATACTTTATTGATATCTATCTAATACTTAGTCTAAAATCATGTCTAAAAAACATTTACGGCACAACTAGGTTTTTTAAGGTCCTAGGCTTCATTATCAACACTAAAAAGAATAATTTTTCTCCTACATGGATACATGGATAATTACCTCTGGCTATCCAGCCGTCAAATACTTTACACAAAAGAACTGGATCGATGTAAATATTTAATCATGAAAGGTGATAAAAATTATGACTAATACATGAGCATACCATCGTCAATATTAATAGATATTGAGTGGTGATCTCACACGATGGTTCACCCCATAAAACAAAATGAGTTTTGTTTGGAAATCTATAGTAAAGCCTCAACTATGGGATAAAGAGCTGCCTATAGTGGAAAACGCGCTAGTGGGACGTCGAAGGGCAGTGAGGGTTCTCGACATATTAATTATTTAGTAATATAGAACTCTTAGCTTCCTTTTTTGGTTTATAACTCATTGCAAAATTTTATCAAGACTGTCAAAAGTTTGTCGGATTGACGGTAGTTTCATATATAAATCGCTTGGAAGCATGGAACTAGAATTTGCGACTACCATGGGAGGAGCCTAGTTCCCGCATCTCACAAACGTTGTCTAAACATTTATTAAATTAAAAAAAAAAAAACATGCAACGTTTTTGGAAATATTTAAATTGACATACTTATTTGCTAGTAGGCTGAACTATTAGTAAACTATCATGGCGTAGTGACCCAGATGTTTTTTTTTCGGAGATGCATTTATAATTCTGTGGCCAGATCTTTATTTATATTGTTTTTCCCATAGACTTGGTATATGAGGTTTTTCCACCATTTGCCGTTATAATGAAGGCACTGGGGAAATTATTATTAATGACAAGGTTAGGGGAATCATGATAGTCCCATTTTGGCCCATGCAACGGTGATAATCTTTATCCAAGAGTCTATTAATTTCTAATCCGTTGATTCTAAAACCTTCTGACACGTTGATTATTATCTCCCACTCTGGTAATCAAAATGTGCATCGGAAGGTTACCCTGATTGCCGGGATGCTATCAGGACTTCACTCTTGTAAAGAAATGATCACCCAGTTTCCTTAACCATAATGTTGGCATCACTTTCTGAAAACTCAGTAAAACTTAAGGAAGTGTTTCATATTTTGAAAATCGAATAAATTAATTTTATACTTGGAATTTTTGCATAATTTTCTATTGTTTCAATACAATCGTATGAGTCTGGTGCAAAATATGAAACTATATAACAGTTGTAGATCACCTCTTTTTCTTATCCCTAGCCAGGAATTAACCAATGCTAATCTTAACAAGCGTACATAGATTACATCCACCGTTGCCCATGTATAAACATAATGGGTCACATTTTTTATACTCAATTCCTTAGCGAGATGGTACCCTTACAAACCTTCAATTTAGAAAATATATCAAAACAAATAAATAAATTAGCGACTACTCGCGCTAACAATGGCGCATAGAGCTTGAACAATCACTAAGATAATAAAAATAAATAAATTAGAATTTCTACACAACAAAAATATCGTAAAAATTCCACACTTGATAAAAACCTCTTGTTTTGGAACAACGCAGCCGTTGCTGATTCTGCCTACTTTTCATGAATGGCAGGAATATGTCCTGTTGTTACATTGCGCTGCTATCTAAATATAATTCAATCTTTGCGTAGTGAAGATAATCTATACTTATAAAAAGACTTGTCTTGTTATAAAGGTTAGGAAAACTCATAAATCCATCACTACTCCGGCTTGGAGCAGATGGATTAAACAAATCTAAGCAGTTGTGGTATAGATATATCAATTTTTCCTACCCATAGCACTTGTCTCATGGGCTGTTAATTTAGACTGTACATTATATTTATTAAATAAATAAATAAAAAACTTCAGAATGGAGCGGTAGCTCCCAAAAATATTAATAGAAAGCTTTTTTTAAATAGAATTTTAACTCAAGATGCTAATAATGATGTCTCTTTCGCAAGAGATATTATGAGTGATTCATTAAATGATTAAAAATATTATTTATTTGATGTTAATTTAATATAATATTATATACTAATGTATGTGCTTAAGCTATAATTAATGATGATTCATTTGTTCCTTAGTAAATGAATCTACTTTTTGCTAAGTAAATGAATCTAATGTTTCTTTGAATGTTGATATTTTCACTCTCAACATCTACATGTAAACTATTGCTAATCTCGAAGGACAAAGCATGAGTATAATTAATGATTAAACGAACTTACCTGTACGTGAAGTTCTATCATAATTATACGAAGGCTTTGTCCGAAGAGATTAGCAACCCACCCACCCGATTTCCCGAATAATGTGCGTATATTTAACGTTTTACAGTTAGATCTGCTAACCTTTTATATATTTCAGTAAAGGTACATTCAAATATCAACATTGACAAAGAATTGTCAGATGCTCTTAACTAAATGAAGATTGCAGGTACCTACTGAATAGTGATACCACGGACATAAAAAATAAAAAATAAAAAGGATCTCAATAGACAGTGATAGACTGGCGCCACCTAGTGTTTACTACATGTAAACTATTGCTAATCTCTTCGGACAAAGCCTTCGTATAATTATGATAGAACTTCACGTACAGGTAAGTTCGTTTAATCATTAATAATGAAGCTTAATTTTTTGTAAACAAAATATTTTTGATATGGATTTTATACATGATTTCAATATGACTAAAATGGATAAAATAAACCACATTTTGTAGAAACTATTGAACTAATGAAATGGATTTTTGTTTGAAACGGAGAAACTTATTTTGTAATGGTGGAATCGGGATTTGAAGAGACGGAATTTTGGAAAGGATCAGAAAAACTATGGACTATGGCTCAAACGCTCGACGCGCGGAGCCACTAAACAAACGAAGAAGAAGAAGAAGTCAGTGGCTAACATTCTTTAGCAGCCCGCACACGGTCAATATTATTGTCAATAAAAATATTGACAATATTTTTTTATATGAAATAATATTGATCAATCCTTCAATACGCCCCGCACGCACGCAATATTATTGACAATATTCGAAAATATTGACAATAACATTGACAGTGTGCGGGCTGCCTATGCATATCACAGGGGGCTTACTATGACCTTTTATAAAACCGTGCAATTTCCAGGTAGTTCAAAAGCAGGCCTGCTTCTGAATCGCTGAAAATCGTACTATGACATCCTAAAAGGTGAACGGCAAGTGAACGACAATTGACATTTGACCTGCTAAGCTTGTCTCTGGTCTGCTGTAATGTGAATGTCTTTTTTACTTTGTAACGTTCAAAAACTTGCCTCTTTATCGATATCATTGCATGTTCATGTAAACCGGTTTTTTTAATAATGTACACCCGTTTTTTTTAGATAAGTGTTCTTTTTATAAGATTATTTATTACAAATCATCAAAATACTTTATCTTAGATCACTAAAACCTTCATGTTTTGCGATCGTAATAACTTCTTAACCTTGAAGATTTAACTGTTTTCGGACGTAAGTAGATGTATTTTTTATAGTTTTACCGCGCTCGTTTAAAATCAACTTGACGTTTTACCCGATCCCACTTGGAAGTTGCAGTTGGACTTAAAACTACTTTACTTTTTACTTGATATCACGAAGTAAATAGCCAACGCGATAACAATTTCATATTTTTAAGTGTTTTTTTTTAATATATTTTGTTTCCGGGGATCTTCAAAAAAGAGACGAGCTAGAACTTCGCTATAAAAATCTGCATTGGTTGCTAGGAAGACATTCCTTGCTATCAATTCACAATAAAGTTCTGCTTTATAAGCAAGTTTTAATGCCTGTCTGGGCCTGGGCTTATGGGTGCCAACTCTGGGGCTGCACCAAAAAGAGCAACACACAAATTATTCAAAGGTTTCAAAATGAAGTACTAAAGAACATTGTTAACGCACCTTGGTACATAAGGAACGATAATATTCACTAGGACCTTAAAGTTGAATATGTCGATAGAATAATTTCAAAATTCGCTGAAGCCCACGAACATCGGCTTCACCATCACGTTAACGTTGAGACGATCCAGCTGCTCGACGTAACGCAGTTAGTGAGGAGACTTAAAAGGACAAAACGATATGAGCTAGTCCTTAGTAGTGAATAGTGATAATGTAGTGTAAAAGTTTCATTAAAGAACACATGAATAAAGTGTCTTCAATCAATAAAGAAAGACTAAGATGCGTCAGAGTGGACTACTTCTAGTATAAAGATAATTTATAAGTTTAGGTTAAAGTAAAATAACTCATTAGTTAAATTATTAGGCTAGATTGTAATTTTAGTGTGTTATTGTAATGCATACTCATAATAATGAAAAAAAAAATACAACTAGTCTTGCATTTTCTTTGAAGTATGTCTGTGTGTGTGAATTTTCTCATTTAAAAATATGATTTCACTTAGTAAGAAGTTTAATTGGAACATTGTTTATAAAATGTGGTAAGTAATTAAATTTTAGTGCAACACAAACAAGTCATCATGTAAGCATGACTCAGCTTCATCATATTATGGGAGTTCCTGGATAACCATAGGGAAATTTCAGTCGGATATAATAAATTCACCCAAGCGTAGGACCATAGTAGGCAAATTTGGTAAAGGGCAGCTGCAGAAATTTAAATTCTACTGGTGATGGAGCAACTAAGTCTTCATCTGAATAGTCGAAGGTTAGCACTGCAGTATTTCTCATCGATTTTTACTCAAGTTAATAACTTGAGCTTCCTACATCAGTTATCATTACCCATATTATAGGTACTAGATGATGCCCACTACTTTGTCCGCGTGGTACTTACTTTTGATTCCTGTGGGAACTCTGTAATTTTCCGGGATAAAAATCCTGGATATGAGCTATCTCTTTGGAATTTGGAATACCAAATATCAGCCAAATCTGTTCATTGGTTGTGGAGTTATAGAGTAACAAACATCCATCCATCCATCCATACATCCTTACAAACTTTCACATTTATAATATTAGTAGGATTTATAGAAAAATTAAATGAGACAGTGATTTAATTCTATAAAATATTTAGAATGGAATGACAAACAGAAATTGGATTCAATATTTATTCATTTAACCAGTGTGCACAATAATATAAATTAATACATAATTCACATTCACTTATAATTGCTAAACAAACCTAAGTACAAGTCAATAAAATAAAAGTCAATAGTAATTTTATACTCATGAACATTATTATTTATTATTTATTTCTATTAGGTATTTTATATAATATATTTATTTCTTATCTCAATATGGTTTATGGCAGCAGTGACCTCTGCCAATACTGTAGATAAGGTTTGCTGGGCAACTTGTTGTGCACACCCAGAAGTTTTCTGATGTTCTGATGGGACCCATGTGCATAGACATAGATTGCTGTTAAAACCTGAAAACAATTAATTTAACCTATTTTAGCTGCTTGTTAATACTCCTGTCCTTATTTAGCTCCATAACAATGCTCCTGTCCTTATAAAGCATTAAACAATAATAATAATTGATTTACTGTAATTAATATGCCTGACATGCAGACAAACTTAGTAAGTATAGTAAAGTAAGAACTTCATATAAGACAAGGTCAGTGCAGTGCTTGTTATTTGACTAGGACACACAAACATAGTGAACTTATATATTAGAATTAACTAAGGACAGTTACTGGACTTTAAATTAGATATAGAATATATTATTAATTAGACCCCCCACCAGGTGGACCGACAACATCAAACGAGTCGCAGGGAGCCGCTGGATTCAAGCGGCGCAAGACCGAAGCCTGTGGAAGTCCATGCAGGAGACCTTTGTCTAGCAGTGGACGTCTATAGGTTGATAAAGAAGAGAAGAAGAAGAAGACTAAATTGTAGTAAAAACTAAAACTACCGTTATGTAATAGTGCTTTATGGTAGGAAAATATATGATATATATACAACAAGGACAGTAATTTCTCCAACAAACGGGTCTGGGTTCCAATCCCAGCATGCACCACTGATCTAAAAAAATGTGCATACTTATTACAAAAAACATTATCACATCTTTTGGTGAAGCATTCACAAAGAAACCAACACATGAGCTTTTGATAGAGTTCTGGAAGGTGTTTGAAGTCTGCCAATACTACTAGGCCATACTAGGCCAGCATGGTAAACTACAGTCTAATCCATCTCATTCTGAGAGGAGACCCGAGCCCAGCAGTGGGACAGTGGATTGATGCAATGACTTCATGGGTTCATTAATTTCATTATCATGTGTTGGCCTCTCCCTTTGTCTCTATGCTCAAATCACTAGATCTATGAGGATTCGTTTTCATTAAAGGTTCCAAATCCTCACACAAACCGTGGACTAAATCCTTTGATAACCTATAAATTAAAAAAAAAAACATTTTAAAGTTTTTGTCGATTATCATACTACTATTGAAATACAAGGACACTAAAACTTGATCAATAAATACCTATGCTAGGTATTTATTTATCAAGTTTTAGTGTCCTATTACCTATATTGCTCCATAAATTCCCTTTCATTCATAAATCATATCGAAAGGGTTGTTTATTTCCCTCATCGGCTCATGGCGTCGGTTCCTGTTTTCAATCCGGTATTAGCTCTGCAAATACTCAAAGATTGCATTTTCGTCACACATCAACAAAACAGAGGAAAAGCAAAAGTCTCGTTGAAAATAGAGGAAAGGCAAAAAGTAATGTTGAACGTTTGAAGCACATATTAAAACCCAATCATTAAATAATACCACGGGTATGTACACTTCAAACTCTAACAATTCACTTCAGAATTTCCGAAATTGTTGTAGGAACACGATTATAATATTGCAATTTAGAGGTTTAAAACATAGTACCTCGATAATC
Organism: Oeneis ivallda; assembly: GCA_029955525.1. Taxonomy (NCBI): domain Eukaryota; kingdom Metazoa; phylum Arthropoda; class Insecta; order Lepidoptera; family Nymphalidae; genus Oeneis; species Oeneis ivallda. The sequence continues at coordinate 24,049,847 of JARPMR010000006.1, forward strand.
GGATATCTAAATTACAAAACAATGCTGAAAAAGCTGCTCTAAGAGTAACTTTTTTTGGATCGTGTAATTTGACGTATGGGACGCTCAGTTTCCAGTCAACAAACGCTTTCAAAGTGGCACGTCATGGTACGAAAATCTATACAAAAAAAAAGGTGAACGGTTTTTGGATCGCTAACGCAACAAGCCTGCAGCAGGCCTGCTATAATAGATGTCATGGTACGATATTGCCGTGCAGTTCAATTTCTGCCCTGCTATAAGAGCTCATAGTAAGCCCCCAGATTAGATTTTAGAATGGATACGACGTCGAGAATCAGGGGCCTTGTCTGTGATCAGTTGATCACTGATCAAACTCCCTGTGATTAATCTGGAGGTAAAGGGTGGAACCACATTTGTGAGGATCGATTCGGATTTTGCCTATACAAAACTGTCATTTTCCATACATTCGTGTACGCATCGAAAAGCCGATTTGATCCGTACACGTTTCTATGGAATTTGACAGTTTTGTATGGGCGAAATCCGAAACGATCCTCATTAGGGTGGAACCACATCTGTGAGGATCGTTTCGGATTTCGCCCATACAAAACTGTCAAATTCCATAGAAACGTGAACGGATCAATTCGGCTTTTCGCATCGATTCGGCTTTCGCATTTTTTGTACCTAAAAGTGCCTAAAATCCTTACAAGTGTAGCTCACGTTTCGCATGCGAAAGGATCCTTTCGCATCCCTACGGATCCGTAAGGATGCGAACGGATCCTTACGGACGCGAACGGATCCGAAAGGATCCTTACGGATCCGTAAGGATCCTTACGCGTGCGAAAGCGTCTTCGGCAACTAGGGAAATGCATGAAGTGCCAAAAAGTATCGATATATCGATGAAATTAGTTTTTATCTCAAGTATGTATGCAAACACAGGTGCCACTTTTCCGCCATTTTGGAATTCTTTGTTATTACACCGATTTAGTTCAAAATCGATATTTAGGCTTCCCTGGAGACAAGTAAGAGGAAAAGATTGGCAAAATTGTAAAAAGTCACCGCCATATTGAAATTCTTTGTTAATGGACCGATTTCGTTCAAAATCGATATTTGGGCTTCCCTGGGGTCAAGTAAGAGGAAATGGATGCCAAAAATTAAAAAAGTCGCCGCCATATTGAAATTCTTTGTTATTGGACCGATTTCGTTCAAAATCGATATTTGGGCTTCCCTGGGGTCAAATAAGAGGAAGTGATTGGCAAAATTATAAAAAGTGACCGCCATATTGAAATTCTTTGTTATTAGACCGATTTCGTTCAAAATCGATATTTGGGCTTCCCTGGGGTCAAATAAGAGGAAATGATTTGCAAAATTATAAAAAGTCGCCGCCATATTGAAATTCTTTCTTATTGGACCGATTTCGTTCAAAATCGATATTTAGGCTTCCCTTGGGTCAAGAAAGAGGAAATAGATGCCAAAATTTTATAAAGCGACCGCCATATTGAAATTCTTTGTTATTGGACCGATTTCGTTCAAAATCGATATTTGGGCTTCCCTGGGGTCAAATAAGAGGAAATGATTTGCAAAATTATAAAAAGTCGCCGCCATATTGAAATTCTTTGTTATTGGACCGATTTCATTCAAAATCGATATTTAGGCTTCCCTTGGGTCAAGAAAGAGGAAATAGATGCCAAAACCTTATAAAGCGACCGCCATATTGAAATTCTTTGTTATTGGACCGATTTCGTTCAAAATCGATATTTGGGCTTCCCTGGGCTCAAGTAAGAGGAAATGGATGCCAAAAATTAAAAAAGTCGCCGCCATATTGAAATTCTTTGTTATTGGACCGATTTCGTTCAAAATCGATATTTAGGCTTCCCTTGGGTCAAGAAAGAGGAAATAGATGCCAAAATTTTAAAAAGTGACCGCCATATTGAAATTCTTTGTTATTGGACCGATTTATTTCAAAATCGATATTTGGGCTTCCCTGGGGCCAAATAAGAGGAAATGATTGGCAAAATTATAAAAAGTGACCGCCATATTGAAATTCTTTTTTATTGGACCGATTTTGTTCAAAATCGATATTTGGGCTTCCCTGGGGTCAAATAAGAGAAAATGAATGGCAAAATTATAAAAAGTCGCCGCCATATTGAAATTCTTTGTTATTGGACCGATTTCGTTCAAATTCGATATTTAGGCTTCCCTTGGGTCAAGAAAGAGGAAATAGATGCCAAAATTTTAAAAAGTGACCGCCATATTGAAATTCTTTGTTATTGGACCAATTTCGTTCAAAATCGATATTTGGGCTTCCCTGGGGCCAAATAAGAGGAAATGATTGGCAAAATTATAAAAAGTGACCGCCATATTGAAATTCTTTTTTATTGGACCGATTTCGTTCAAAATCGATATTTGTGCTTCCCTGGGGTCAAAGAGAAAATGATTGGCAAAATTATAAAAAGTCGCCGCCATATTGAAATTCTTTCTTATTGGACCGATTTCGTTCAAAATCGATATTTAGGCTTCCCTTGGGTCAAGAAAGAGGAAATAGATGCCAAAATTTTATAAAGCGACCGCCATATTGAAATTCTTTGTTATTGGACCGATTTTGTTCAAAATCGATATTTGGGCTTCCCTGGGGTCAAATAAGAGGAAATGATTTGCAAAATTATAAAAAGTCGCCGCCATATTGAAATTCTTTGTTATTGGACCGATTTCGTTCAAAATCGATATTTAGGCTTCCCTTGGGTCAAGAAAGAGGAAATAGATGCCAAAATTTTATAAAGCGACCGCCATATTGAAATTCTTTGTTATTGGACCGATTTTGTTCAAAATCGATATTTGGGCTTCCCTGGGGTCAAATAAGAGGAAATGATTTGCAAAATTATAAAAAGTCGCCGCCATATTGAAATTCTTTGTTATTGGACCGATTTCGTTCAAAATCGATATTTAGGCTTCCCTTGGGTCAAGAAAGAGGAAATAGATGCCAAAATTTTATAAAGCGACCGCCATATTTAAATTCTTTGTTATTGGACCGATTTCGTTCAAAATCGATATTTGGGCTTCCCTGGGCTCAAGTAAGAGGAAATGGATGCCAAAAATTAAAAAAGTCGCCGCCATATTGAAATTCTTTGTTATTGGACCGATTTCGTTCAAAATCGATATTTGGGCTTCCCTGGGGTCAAATAAGAGGAAGTGATTGGCAAAATTATAAAAAGTGACCGCCATATTGAAATTCTTCGGTATTGGACCGATTTCGTTCAAAATCGATATTTGGGCTTCCCTGGGGTCAAATAAGAGAAAATGATTGGCAAAATTATAAAAAGTCGCCGCCATATTGAAATTGTTTGTTATTGGACCGATTTCGTTCAAAATCGATATTTAGGCTTCCCTTGGGTCAAGAAAGAGGAAATAGATGCCAAAATTTTAAAAAGTGACCGCCATATTGAAATTATTTGTTATAGGACCGATTTCGTTCAAAATCGATATTTGGGCTTCCCTGGGGTCAAGTAAGAGGAAATGGATGCCAAAAATTAAAAAAGTCGCCGCCATATTGAAATTCTTTGTTATTGGACCGATTTCGTTCAAAATCGATATTTGGGCTTCCCTGGGGTCAAATAAGAGGAAGTGATTGGCAAAATTATAAAAAGTGACCGCCATATTGAAATTCTTTGTTATTAGACCGATTTCGTTCAAAATCGATATTTGGGCTTCCCTGGGGTCAAATAAGAGGAAATGATTTGCAAAATTATAAAAAGTCGCCGCCATATTGAAATTCTTTCTTATTGGACCGATTTCGTTCAAAATCGATATTTAGGCTTCCCTTGGGTCAAGAAAGAGGAAATAGATGCCAAAATTTTATAAAGCGACCGCCATATTGAAATTGTTTGTTATTGGACCGATTTCGTTCAAAATCGATATTTAGGCTTCCCTTGGGTCAAGAAAGAGGAAATAGATGCCAAAATTTTAAAAAGTGACCGCCATATTGAAATTATTTGTTATTGGACCGATTTCGTTCAAAATCGATATTTGGGCTTCCCTGGGCTCAAGTAAGAGGAAATGGATGCCAAAAATTAAAAAAGTCGCCGCCATATTGAAATTCTTTGTTATTGGACCGATTTCGTTCAAAATCGATATTTGGGCTTCCCTGGGGTCAAATAAGAGGAAGTGATTGGCAAAATTATAAAAAGTGACCGCCATATTGAAATTCTTCGTTATTGGACCGATTTCGTTCAAAATCGATATTTGGGCTTCCCTGGGGTCAAATAAGAGAAAATGATTGGCAAAATTATAAAAAGTCGCCGCCATATTGAAATTCTTTGTTATTGGACCGATTTCGTTCAAAACCGATATTTAGGTTTCCCTTGGGTCAAGAAAGAGGAAATAGATGCCAAAATTTTAAAAAGTGACCGCCATATTGAAATTATTTGTTATTGGACCGATTTCGTTCAAAATCGATATTTGGGCTTCCCTTGGGTCAAATAAGAGGAAATGATTGGCAAAATTATAAAAAGTGACCGCCATATTGAAATTCTTTGTTATTGGACCGATTTCAATCAAAATCGATATTTGGGCTTCCCTGGGGTCAAATAAGAGGAAATTATTGGCAATATTATAAAAAGTCACCGCCATATTGAAATTCTTTGTTATTGGACCGATTTCGTTCAAAATCGATATTTAGGCTTGCCTTGGGTCAAGAAAGAGGAAATAGATGCCAAAATTTTAAAAAGTGACCGCCATATTGAAATTCTTTGTTATTGGACCGATTTCGTTCAAAATCGATATTTGGGCTTCCCTGGGGTCAAATAAGAGAAAATGATTGGCAAAATTATAAAAAGTCGCCGCCATATTGAAATTCTTTGTAATTATACCGATTTCGTTCAAAATCGATGTTTAGGCTTCCCTTGGGTCAAGAAAGAGGAAATAGATGCCAAAATTTTAAAAAGTGACCGCCATATTGAAATTCTTTGTTATTGGACCGATTTCGTTCAAAATCGATATTTGGGCTTCGCTGGGGTCAAATAAGAGGAAATGATTGGCAAAATTATAAAAAGTGACCGCCATATTGAAATTCTTTGTTATTGGACCGATTTCGTTCAAATTCGATATTTGGGCTTCCCTGGGGTCAAATAAGAGGAAATGATTTGCAAAATTATAAAAAGTCACCGCCATATTGAAATTCTTTGTTATTGGACCGATTTCGTTCAAAATCGATATTTGGGCTTCCCTGGGGTCTAATAAGAGGAAATAATTTCTCTCTCTGCATCGTTGTCCTCATTACTGAGGGTCGCGATCCTTTGCATGGATCACTTTCTCCCGTACGATGTTTCTCCATGTGGTTCTGTTCTCGGCACTGTGTAGAGCGGCGTGGAACGAAGTTCCGAGTGCAGTGCGGATCTGATCGGACCAACGCATGGGGCTACGTCCTCTTGGCCTCTTCCCTTCCACCTTGCCCGTGACCAGTAGTTTTTCTAATTTTCCAGGGCTACGGCGGGCAATGTGTCCGAAGTATTCCAAGGTGCGCCTGAGACATATAGTCGACAGCCTGGTTTTTATATTAAGCCCTTTCAATATAGATGCGTTGGTTCTGAATGCAGTCCAGGGTATCTTAAGCATCTTGCTCCAGCACCACATCTCGAAGGCATCAATGCGTTTGCGGTCTGTAGCCCGAATAGTCCATGTTTCAGAACCGTATAAAAATATGGAGAAAACCAGCGCATTTACCAGTCTTTGCTTGGTGCGTATTGATATGCTCCTGCTACTCCAGATCTTTGATAGCTGGGACATGGCGTTCTTTGCCATACCAATGCGTCTGCGCACCTCTGGTTCACAAGATCCATTGTTGGTGATACATGAGCCTAGATAGGTAAAGCTGGTAACCACTTCTAGCTTGAGTGCTCCCGTGAGTTCAAGTTTGCCACTTCGATCCACAATCATGATCTTCGATTTAGATGGATTGATAGAAAGACCAAGTTTCTTGCTTTCATTTTCCAATTTGCCAAGGAGGGTCACCATTTCTGCTTCATTGGACGCCAAAAGTGTAGTGTCGTCAGCGTACCGTAAGTTAGTAATTTTGGTGCCACCAATGTTTATGCCCCCATCCCAAGCTTCACATGTGCGACGGATTATGTACTCTCCATAAACATTAAAAAGTATGGGTGACAAAATGCATCCCTGACGCACGCCTTTTTGGAAATGAAATAGGTTTGACATGGTCTTATCTATTCTAACGGAACCTCGGCTGTTTTTGTATAGGGTTTGTAATAGTACCACAAGATGTAAAGGTACGCCCAGTTCTGATAGTACCTTCCACAGACAGGTCCAATCAACACAGTCAAAAGCTTTGCTGTAGTCCACGAAACAGATGATGACAGGATTGTCAAATTCATAGCTCTTCTCTATGATCTGTCTGATGTTGAGTATCTGTTCGCGGGTACCCCTGCCCTTAACAAAGCCTGCTTGTTCTTCTGGAATTTGCCAGTCCAAAAAGTGGCGAAGGCGGTTGTTAATTATGTGCAGCATGACTTTAGGAAATAATTTGCAAAATTATAAAAAGTCGCCGCCATATTGAAATTCTTTGTTATTGGACCGATTTCGTTCAAAATCGATATTTAGGCTTCCCTTGGGTCAAGAAAGAGGAAATAGATGCCAAAATTTAAAAAGTGACCGCCATATTGAAATTCTTTGTTATTGGACCGATTTCGTTCAAAATCGATATTTGGGCTTCCCTTGGGTCAAATAAGAGGAAATGATTGGCAAAATTATAAAAAGTGACCGCCATATTGAAATTCTTTGTTATTGGACCGATTTCAATCAAAATCGATATTTGGGCTTCCCTGGGGTCAAATAAGAGGAAATTATTGGCAATATTATAAAAAGTCACCGCCATATTGAAATTATTTGTTATTGGACCGATTTCGTTCAAAATCGATATTTAGGCTTGCCTTGGGTCAAGAAAGAGGAAATAGATGCCAAAATTTTATAAAGCGACCGCCATATTGAAATTCTTTGTTATTGGACCGATTTCGTTCAAAATCGATATTTGGGCTTCCCTGGGGTCAAATAAGAGGAAGTGATTGGCAAAATTATAAAAAGTGACCGCCATATTGAAATTCTTCGTTATTGGACCGATTTCGTTCAAAATCGATATTTGGGCTTCCCTGGGGTCAAATAAGAGAAAATGATTGGCAAAATTATAAAAAGTCGCCGCCATATTGAAATTCTTTGTTATTGGACCGATTTCGTTCAAAATCGATATTTAGGTTTCCCTTGGGTCAAGAAAGAGGAAATAGATGCCAAAATTTTAAAAAGTGACCGCCATATTGAAATTATTTGTTATTGGACCGATTTCGTTCAAAATCGATATTTGGGCTTCCCTTGGGTCAAATAAGAGGAAATGATTGGCAAAATTATAAAAAGTGACCGCCATATTGAAATTCTTTGTTATTGGACCGATTTCAATCAAAATCGATATTTGGGCTTCCCTGGGGTCAAATAAGAGGAAATTATTGGCAATATTATAAAAAGTCACCGCCATATTGAAATTCTTTGTTATTGGACCGATTTCGTTCAAAATCGATATTTGGGCTTCCCTGGGGTCAAATAAGAGAAAATGATTGGAAAAAATTATAAAAAGTCGCCGCCATATTGAAATTATTTGTTATTGGACCGATTTCGTTCAAAATCGATATTTGGGCTTCCCTGGGGTCAAATAAGAGAAAATGATTGGCAAAATTATAAAAAGTCGCCGCCATATTGAAATTATTTGTTATTGGACCGATTTCGTTCAAAATCGATATTTAGGCTTGCCTTGGGTCAAGAAAGAGGAAATAGATGCCAAAATTTTATAAAGCGACCGCCATATTGAAATTCTTTGTTATTGGACCGATTTCGTTCAAAATCGATATTTGGGCTTCCCTGGGGTCAAATAAGAGGAAGTGATTGGCAAAATTATAAAAAGTGACCGCCATATTGAAATTCTTCGTTATTGGACCGATTTCGTTCAAAATCGATATTTGGGCTTCCCTGGGGTCAAATAAGAGAAAATGATTGGCAAAATTATAAAAAGTCGCCGCCATATTGAAATTCTTTGTTATTGGACCGATTTCGTTCAAAATCGATATTTAGGTTTCCCTTGGGTCAAGAAAGAGGAAATAGATGCCAAAATTTTAAAAAGTGACCGCCATATTGAAATTATTTGTTATTGGACCGATTTCGTTCAAAATCGATATTTGGGCTTCCCTTGGGTCAAATAAGAGGAAATGATTGGCAAAATTATAAAAAGTGACCGCCATATTGAAATTCTTTGTTATTGGACCGATTTCAATCAAAATCGATATTTGGGCTTCCCTGGGGTCAAATAAGAGGAAATTATTGGCAATATTATAAAAAGTCACCGCCATATTGAAATTCTTTGTTATTGGACCGATTTCGTTCAAAATCGATATTTGGGCTTCCCTGGGGTCAAATAAGAGAAAATGATTGGAAAAAATTATAAAAAGTCGCCGCCATATTGAAATTATTTGTTATTGGACCGATTTCGTTCAAAATCGATATTTGGGCTTCCCTGGGGTCAAATAAGAGAAAATGATTGGCAAAATTATAAAAAGTCGCCGCCATATTGAAATTCTTTGTAATTATACCGATTTCGTTCAAAATCGATGTTTAGGCTTCCCTTGGGTCAAGAAAGAGGAAATAGATGCCAAAATTTTAAAAAGTGACCGCCATATTGAAATTCTTTGTTATTGGACCGATTTCGTTCAAAATCGATATTTGGGCTTCGCTGGGGTCAAATAAGAGGAAATGATTGGCAAAATTATAAAAAGTGACCGCCATATTGAAATTCTTTGTTATTGGACCGATTTCGTTCAAATTCGATATTTGGGCTTCCCTGGGGTCAAATAAGAGGAAATGATTTGCAAAATTATAAAAAGTCACCGCCATATTGAAATTCTTTGTTACTGGACCGATTTCGTTCAAAATCGATATTTGGGCTTCCCTGGGGTCAAATAAGAGGAAATGATTTGCAAAATTATAAAAAGTCGCCGCCATATTGAAATTCTTTGTTATTGGACCGATTTCGTTCAAAATCGATATTTAGGCTTCCCTTGGGTCAAGAAAGAGGAAATAGATGCCAAAATTTTAAAAAGTGACCGCCATATTGAAATTCTTTGTTATTGGACCGATTTCGTTCAAAATCGATATTTGGGCTTCCCTTGGGTCAAATAAGAGGAAATGATTGGCAAAATTATAAAAAGTGACCGCCATATTGAAATTCTTTGTTATTGGACCGATTTCAATCAAAATCGATATTTGGGCTTCCCTGGGGTCAAATAAGAGGAAATTATTGGCAATATTATAAAAAGTCACCGCCATATTGAAATTCTTTGTTATTGGACCGATTTCGTTCAAAATCGATATTTAGGCTTGCCTTGGGTCAAGAAAGAGGAAATAGATGCCAAAATTTTAAAAAGTGACCGCCATATTGAGATTCTTTGTTATTGGACCGATTTCGTTCAAAATCGATATTTGGGCTTCCCTTGGGTCAAATAAGAGGAAATGATTGGCAAAATTATAAAAAGTGACCGCCATATTGAAATTCTTTGTTATTGGACCGATTTCAATCAAAATCGATATTTGGGCTTCCCTGGGGTCAAATAAGAGGAAATTATTGGCAATATTATAAAAAGTCACCGCCATATTGGAATTCTTTGTTATTGGACCGATTTCGTTCAAAATCGATATTTGGGCTTCCCTGGGGTCAAATAAGAGAAAATGATTGGCAAAATTATAAAAAGTCGCCGCCATATTGAAATTCTTTGTAATTATACCGATTTCGTTCAAAATCGATGTTTAGGCTTCCCTTGGGTCAAGAAAGAGGAAATAGATGCCAAAATTTTAAAAAGTGACCGCCATATTGAAATTCTTTGTTATTGGACCGATTTCGTTCAAAATCGATATTTGGGCTTCGCTGGGGTCAAATAAGAGGAAATGATTGGCAAAATTATAAAAAGTGACCGCCATATTGAAATTCTTCGTTATTGGACCGATTTCGTTCAAATTCGATATTTGGGCTTCCCTGGGGTAAAATAAGAGGAAATGATTTGCAAAATTATAAAAAGTCACCGCCATATTGAAATTCTTTGTTATTGGACCGATTTCGTTCAAAATCGATATTTGGGCTTCCCTGGGGTCTAATAAGAGGAAATGATTTGCAAAATTATAAAAAGTCGCCGCCATATTTAAATTCTTTGTTATTGGACCGATTTCGTTCAAAATCGATATTTAGGCTTCCCTTGGGTCAAGAAAGAGGAAATAGATGCCAAAATTTTAAAAAGTGACCGCCATATTGAAATTCTTTGTTATTGGACCGATTTCGTTCAAAATCGATATTTGGGCTTCCCTGGGGTCAAATAAGAGAAAATGATTGGCAAAATTATAAAAAGTCGCCGCCATATTGAAATTCTTTGTTATTGGACCGATTTCGTTCAAAATCGATATTTAGGCTTCCCTTGGGTCAAGAAAGAGGAAATAGATGCCAAAATTTTAAAAAGTGACCGCCATATTGAAATTCTTTGTTATTGGACCGATTTCGTTCAAAATCGATATTTGGGCTTCCCTGGGGCCAAATAAGAGGAAATGATTGGCAAAATTATAAAAAGTGACCGCCATATTGAAATTCTTTGTTATTGGACCGATTTCGTTCAAAATCGATATTTGGGCTTCCCTGGGGTCAAATAAGAGGAAATGATTGGCAAAATTATAAAAAGTGACCGCCATATTGAAATTCTCTGTTATTGGACCGATTTCGTTCAAAATCGATATTTAGGCTTCCTTTGGGACAAGAAAGAGAAAAAAGATGCCAAAATTTTAAGAAGTCACTGCCATATTGAAATTCAAAATCGATATTCAAAATCGATATTTCGGCTTCCTGTGGTCAAGAAAGAGGAAATGTTTGCCATAAGTTTTAAAAGTATGAAGGCACCCCCCTCATCGCCGAGCGTCTAATAAAAGGAATCACACACAATATCAGAACAGAACATCATTCTCAGCAATCGCCTTCTATCAATAAAAATAACTACCTACACAAAGGAGGGTACATTGTAATCGTTACGTAACAAGGATGGAACCCAATATTTCCATGTCTAACTAGCCCAAAACCACCCCTTTCTAGCCGTCCGTCTCCACCAAGAAGACCCTAGCAAATCTCCTTTCTAACTCGCTTATGGCCTATTATAAGGCAACGAAACACTACACCAAACTAAACCCTAAGACCAACAACGACCAATGAAATCAACGCTTCAAGACTACTGGAACTAGATGACGCTACCGTCTATTGTCAGTATACAACTGATCGCCGACAAGCACATAAGGACGTGGCTTACCTACGACGATTATACGAGTCAACACGATCGATATTGAATCACCCAGCGTCTTCAATTCTTCATCAGCTGCTTGAGACTTCGCCAGCGCCACCAGAATGTCCTCAAATGTGACGCTCTCAGCACGTGGGAATGTGACAGCGACAGGGTTCTCAGCTCCCTTGACATGTGGTTTGTCAGTAGTGAACTCCGAAATAAAAACTTTTTGCTTAAGCTGAATAGGCGGGATTTTTCATGCTTTTGAGTGAAAACGTTAAGTAGGGATCATACAGATCATTATAGATCGTTGCAGGACGGGCTTCAAGAATATGCCTAAAATGCTGCACGCTTTCATAAATGGCTAATAATTCGTGATAATAAGCCGGCCAAGATGATTGCTTGGTAGTCAGCTTTTTACTGAAAAATGCTATAGGTTGCCAGCCCTGCTTCACTTCTTGTTGAAGGCATGCACCGACATGAGAGCTCGATGCATCTGTAAATAACCCTTATCTAATAGTTAAAACTGGGTGAGCTAAACCTGAACCGATTTGAATGATTGAAAAACACTTTATTGCACACCACATTAAAAAGAAATAAAAAACTAAAAATAAACTTAATTTTTAACTTAAGATTTGCATTAGCTAAACTTTCTTTGTAAATATTAAAAATACGCTCTAAATCGGGAGTCCCAGTAAGGTTTAGCACTTTTATCTTGAATTTTTGATAAAGCATCTATTAATGTTGCTTGAAGTCGCGCTATGCTAGGGAGAAATTTTCGATAAAAATTAATCAATTATCTTCTAAATCCCTGTACTGTTTTAGGTAGAGGAAAATCCTGTAAACTTTTAATGCGGTCAGCAGGAGAGCCAATCCCGGGAGCGCTTATTTTGTATCCAAGGAAACGAACCTCTGGAACATTAAAATGCCATTCTTCTCGTTATAAACTATAACGTATCCTTCAAAAACGTTTGAAAAGAATACGTAAATGTTTTGCATGCTGTTCGCTATCTTTTGAAGAAACTAAAATATCATCGACGTACGCGAACTAAAAATCAAACCACGAACAACTTTGAACCCAGAGAAGCCTTAATATCGATTTTGAACGAAATCTGTCCAATAACAAAGAATTTCAATATGGCGGCGACTTTTTAATATAATTTTGCAAATCATTTCCTCTTATTTGACCCCAGGGAAGCCCAAATATCGATTTTGAACGAAATCGGTCTAATAACAAAGAATTTCAATATGGCGGTAACTTTTTATAATTTTGCCAATCATTTCCTCTTATTTGGCCCCAGGGAAGCCCAAATATCGATTTTGAAATAAATCGGTCCAATAACAAAGAATTTCAATATGGCGGTCACTTTTTAAAATTTTGGCATCTATTTCCTCTTTCTTGACCCAAGGCAAGCCTAAATATCGATTTTGAACGAAATCGGTCCAATAACAAAGAATTTCAATATGGCCGTCACTTTTTAAAATTTTGGCATCTATTTCCTCTTTCTTGACCCAAGGGAAGCCTAAATATCGATTTTGAACGAAATCGGTCTAATAACAAAGAATTTCAATATGGCGGTCACTTTTTATAATTTTGCCAATCATTTCCTCTTATTTGACCCCAAGGAAGCCCAAATATCGATTTTGAACGAAATCGGTCCAATAACAAAGAATTTCAATATGGCGGTCACTTTTTAAAATTTTGGCATCTATTTCCTCTTTCTTGACCCAAGGGAAGCCTTAATATCGATTTTGAACGAAATCGGTCCAATAACAAAGAATTTCAATATGGCGGTCACTTTTTATAATTTTGCCAATCATTTTCTCTTTGACCCCAGGGAAGCACAAATATCGATTTTGAACGAAATCGGTCCAATAAAAAAGAATTTCAATATGGCGGTCACTTTTTATAATTTTGCCAATCATTTCCTCTTATTTGGCCCCAGGGAAGCCCAAATATCGATTTTGAACGAAATTGGTCCAATAACAAAGAATTTCAATATGGCGGTCACTTTTTAAAATTTTGGCATCTATTTCCTCTTTCTTGACCCAAGGGAAGCCTAAATATCGAATTTGAACGAAATCGGTCCAATAACAAAGAATTTCAATATGGCGGCGACTTTTTATAATTTTGCCAATCATTTTCTCTTATTTGACCCCAGGGAAGCCCAAATATCGATTTTGAACAAAATCGGTCCAATAAAAAAGAATTTCAATATGGCGGTCACTTTTTATAATTTTGCCAATCATTTCCTCTTATTTGGCCCCAGGGAAGCCCAAATATCGATTTTGAAATAAATCGGTCCAATAACAAAGAATTTCAATATGGCGGTCACTTTTTAAAATTTTGGCATCTATTTCGTCTTTCTTGACCCAAGGGAAGCCTAAATATCGATTTTGAACGAAATCGGTCCAATAACAAAGAATTTCAATATGGCGGCGACTTTTTATAATTTTGCCAATCATTTTCTCTTATTTGACCCCAGGGAAGCCCAAATATCGATTTTGAACAAAATCGGTCTAATAAAAAAGAATTTCAATATTGCGGTCACTTTTTATAATTTTGCCAATCATTTCCTCTTATTTGGCCCCAGGGAAGCCCAAATATCGATTTTGAAATAAATCGGTCCAATAACAAAGAATTTCAATATGGCGGTCACTTTTTAAAATTTTGGCATCTATTTCCTCTTTCTTGACCTAAGGGAAGCCTAAATATCGATTTTGAACGAAATCGGTCCAATAACAAAGAATTTCAATATGGCGGTCACTTTTTATAATTTTGCCAATCATTTTCTCTTATTTGAACCCAGGGAAGCACAAATATCGATTTTGAACGAAATCGGTCCAATAAAAAAGAATTTCAATATGGCGGTCACTTTTTATAATTTTGCCAATCATTTCCTCTTATTTGGCCCCAGGGAAGCCCAAATATCGATTTTGAACGAAATTGGTCCAATAACAAAGAATTTCAATATGGCGGTCACTTTTTAAAATTTTGGCATCTATTTCCTCTTTCTTGACCCAAGGGAAGCCTAAATATCGATTTTGAACGAAATCGGTCCAATAACAAAGAATTTCAATATGGCGGCGACTTTTTATAATTTTGCCAATCATTTTCTCTTATTTGACCCCAGGGAAGCCCAAATATCGATTTTGAACAAAATCGGTCCAATAAAAAAGAATTTCAATATGGCGGTCACTTTTTATAATTTTGCCAATCATTTCCTCTTATTTGGCCCCAGGGAAGCCCAAATATCGATTTTGAAATAAATCGGTCCAATAACAAAGAATTTCAATATGGCGGTCACTTTTTAAAATTTTGGCATCTATTTCCTCTTTCTTGACCCAAGGGAAGCCTAAATATCGATTTTGAACGAAATCGGTCCAATAACAAAGAATTTCAATATGGCGGTCACTTTTTAAAATTTTGACATCTATTTCCTCTTTCTTGACCTAAGGGAAGCCTAAATATCGATTTTTAACGAAATCGGTCCAATAACAAAGAATTTCAATATGGCGGTCACTTTTTATAATTTTGCCAATCATTTTCTCTTATTTGACCCCAGGGAAGCACAAATATCGATTTTGAACGAAATCGGTCCAATAAAAAAGAATTTCAATATGGCGGTCACTTTTTATAATTTTGCCAATCATTTCCTCTTATTTGGCCCCAGGGAAGCCCAAATATCGATTTTGAAATAAATCGGTCCAATAACAAAGAATTTCAATATGGCGGTCACTTTTTAAAATTTTGGCATCTATTTCCTCTTTCTTGACCCAAGGGAAGCCTAAATATCGACTTTGAACGAAATTGGTCCAATAACAGAGAATTTTAATATGGCGGTCACTTTTTATAATTTTGGCATCTATTTTCTCTTTCTTGACCCAAGGGAAGCCTAAATATCGATTTTGAACGAAATAGGTAGAAAAACAAAGAATTTCAATATGGCGGCGACTTTTTTTAATTTTTGGCATCCATTTCCTCTTTCTTGACCACAGGGAAGCCCAAATATCGAATTTGAACGAAATCGGTCGAAAAACAAAGAATTTCAATATGGCGGCGTCTCTTTCAATTTTTGGCATCCATTTCCTCTGTGTAGAAGAAGATTAATATCATAGACCACGAACACTAGGATAATCGTGGTTGAGCTAGCAATTAAAATATCGATGCCATCATCGACCATCCCACAGATTAGAGGATAACGCAGACAACAATGTTTATAGGCTTTCGCCTCCTTACGGATCCGAAAGGATCCTTACAAGTGTGTCTTATAGCATCGGCATAAATGCGAATCGATCCTCACAGATGTGGTTCCACCCTTATGATGTAGATGTATTAAGTTGTTAATCCTTGATCTTGAAATTACAAAACATATAAAGTACAAGTATGACTGTGCAAAGAATGAAGAAGATTAATAAACGAATCCCTGGTATTTTACCGCCACCCCCCAAAAGTGAAATCGATGGCAAAATTGAAAACCTATCCGCAAAGTCCATTTCGGAACTAATGGATATCCGAGATCGACAGCTTAAACTTCTAAACAACAAAAGTTTCTTGACTAAACTCGCAGATAAAGGAGCGAAAATTCAGGAATTTTACGAAAAAATAGTTTCAGAAATTAACGCTAAACAACAGGTAGAACAAACTTGTAGTTTATTCAATGGTATGAGAATATCTTCTGACAAAGATTCAATACAAAACGTGGAATGGGAAGGTAATATAAAGAGACATGAAAACACCTATTTGGATTCTGATGATGAAAGCGAACCTGAAGATGCCTTACACATAATAAGTCAAAGTACATCCCTTGAGAAGAAAGTTAAAGTTCTGCAGCCAGAAAAGGCATTGATAACTCCTGAAGATCTGCTAAGTATAGGTAAGATCTTGAGATCTTTAATTGTAGGTAGAAATTAGTGATAAAATATGGCAAAGATGAAACATCTTTAGCAGGAAAGCACTTAGGAGTGTTATGCCATTTAAATCCTTCTGTGTCTTGCAGAGCATATTGAGCCATAAATCCAGGTTATTATCAATAACATCTGATAACTGTTAAACTTAAGAGTCAAAATCCCATTCTCTTAGTCAAGTTGTATGCAGAAGGATCTGGGAACTCAATACATTTATAAAAAGAATATAAAAACAACCTTGAACTTGACTAATATTCTCATGTGAGTATGACAATAGTACAACAGGTGGGGATTGAACCAGCAACCTTTCGGTTTTCAGTCTACACTCTTAACCATTGGGCTATTGAGGCTATAAGAACATATTTATTCATTTCATTCAATAATTTATTCACATTATTATTGCAAGAAAACTTGATTAATTACTAGCTCATGTCCATGACTTTGTCTGTATGGATTTAGTTTTTAAACTCCCTCTGGAACTCTTTGATTGGAAAGTAACCTATGTCACTCTCCAGGTCCTCAACTATACCCATGCAAAAAATCAAGTCAATATCTGTTGCTCTGTTGCAGAGTGATTGAAGAACAAACCATCAAACAAACACACTTTTGCATTAATAATATTAGTAGTACTCGCAATCTAACATCGTCCGAGATTTGGGTTTCCTAGCAACATAATCATACTAGTAATAACATTGTTCGAGATTTAGGTTGCCTAGCAGCAACCTCGAACTGTTATAACTTATAATATATAACTGTAGTGTAATTAACATATTTTAATTTGCAATAACAAATATTGATGTCAATAATTAAGATAAAAACTATCCTATCTTTTAAGTTGGACCAAATTAAAGATAGTTACGAAGTTTGATCAAAATCAGTTCAGTAGTTTTCTAGTTGATCCCGAACATACATAGTGACACGAGATTATATATATATATATATAGATATTTAGAATAATGGAAACACTGAGCAATAGCTTTACTAGCGGTAGTGTCAGGTGTGTCACTACAATATCATCAACTTACTGCAAGAACTCAAAATATTCATTTATTCAAGTATTTAAATGTCACATAAAAGTTCTTGCGGTAAGCCAACAATATACTGCTTTCAATCTAGTTTCTAGTGGTTCTATTAACTATAAATATATTTCCCTTCCAGGTGAAATTCCTCACATAAAAAACATTGTAGAAAAGACTGAAACTAATGTGAAACCAAAAACCACTGGTCACTTCAAGCCATACAAGACCACAGTATCAGATGTACATAATCCCGAAAAAGAAATACTTCGGAAACAAAATAAACATTGGGAGGTGACTGCAGCAACACCACCTCCGATATTACACGGTCCAGCAAAAACATTGACTTTAGAAGAGTCTTTAAACCTTCAGAAGGAATATTATAAGCATATGAAAGTGATTGAGGCACATCACGCAGCAGAGAAGTTATTTGCTCGAACAGGAATCAAAATGGCTGAATTACCAGAAGACAGTTCAACATTTGGGAACTATAGGTTTGTGGATAGTGATGATACAAGATCAGAAGTATCAGATCCTGAGGGTAGTGATAAGGAAATTCTTGATGAGGAACCAGAAAGAGGGGGTGTTGTCTTTACTGTTATGAAATAGTTTAAAACATAAAATAAGTATTAAATGAAAATAATTACCTTTTTAAAGTTAATATTGAAGTTTTATTTTTTAAACGTTTTATTGCATACATAATAAGTAAAATGGGTTTAAAAAAACTACATAAAAGGTGGCTGAGCGATGGCAACATACATAGTTTTAATTTTTAACCGACTTGAAAAAAGGAGGAGGTTCTCAATTGAAGGCATTTGAAGTTGGTTTTATAAAGGAAATTTTTTATATTAAATTATTGATAAAAACATTATTATGTAAGGTCAAGGGGAGTAAGAGAAACGGTGGGGTAAGAGAAACACAAAGCTTTATCTAGCAAACTATGCAGTTTATCGAAATTTGCTATCAGTCGATAAAACAAACAGTATTGTCGAAGTGGTTTAAATTTTTTTAAAGAGATGCCGCTGCGATAATTCTTCAAGGTTATATTAAAGAAAGAAATTTGCCATTTTTCAAAACTCAAAACACGAGTTAGACACGGTTTTATTTATTGCTTGTTTTAAAGTGATTTTATAGAGTTTTCAACAGTTTTTTGTGGTAAGTACTTAAAGTAATGTATAGATTTAATGTTCCAATTGTTTTTTCTGTCTTAAACGTTCAGTTAATTATTTTAAGACATGTTAAACATTCTAGTCACTAAAAGTTCCGAGTGGGAAAGTGAAACAGAGATGAGCGGGGAAGAGAAACATATGTTTCACTTCCCCCATTTTCAGAGATTACCAACCTTCTTTAAATTATATGTTATTTAAAAAAAACTAATATTTGATTATAGGTCATCTTGTGTCTGCCACACCAAATTTATTAATTTTATTGGTGAAAGCAAGAATAGAGAAAGACGTAAAAATATAGTAAACACATTGTTAGCTATGTTATTGAACTAAAAAATTAATAAATTTAGAACTTACTCAAAATTTGTTTTGGTTTACTACCCCTGACTTGGCGACTATGTTTCACTTACCCCATTTTCAGTTTTTTCCATTTATTTAAGAAATTAGACAATATAGCCATGCACTGAGACTCGTTATCGATTGAGGCAATTAAAGATGCCATTTTAGTTGTTGGAATAGTTCTATAGGCCTCATATTTATAGAGTTCTGATCATAGTTTCACTTACCCCATTTCGGAGGTAAGTGAAACAAAACCATAGTCTACTTTTAATGAATAATTTCGTCGTTTTTTGGACGACTAGAGGGCTTGAAGATCATGTCATAAGAAAGCCGATTTAATGAAGAGTATATAGCATTTATTGTTATTCAAATTGACAATCTTTTTACTGGCTTACAGGTCATTTTCTAGAAAAAACAGTAAAGTATGTTTCACTTACTTCCCCTGACCTTATTCATTTTATTATAATCATTATTAAAAAAAAAATTGATTAATTTTGCTTCTGTATTATCCTGTAATACTTTTTGCCTTACTTTTAATTTAATTTCCTGTCTCATCATAATAAATTAATTACAAAATGTAAGGTTGCATATTAATACAATAGTTCCCAGCAGTAAATATTAAACATAGAGTAGGTTTTGTGTGTCCTTGTTTTTTTTAACCAACTTCAAAAAACCCGGCCAAGTGCGTGTCGGGCCACGCGCAGTGTAGGGTTCCGTAATTGAAAGTCTCAAATATTATTGCTGACCTAGGATAGTGCTTTTACTTTATTCATGAACTAGCCGATGCCCGCGACTTCGTCCGCGTGGATTTAGTTTTTGAAATCTCGCGGGAACTTTGATTTTCCGGGATAAAATGTAGACTATGTCATCCTCCAGGTTCTCAATCATACCCATGCAAAAAAACACGTCGATCCGTAGTTGCTGCGTGATTGGAGGACAAACCAACAAACAGACACACTTTCGCATTTATAATATTATTAAGGAAAAATTAAAACAATACGAATGTAACCAATACCTTTTCTACCGGCGGCGGCGATCTAATTAAATTGTAGAACACAAAAGCTACTATGGTGACTAAACTATGATAGTTAGATATATACCCTTGCGGATTTTTTGTAGAAAATAATGAGTATTTTAATCATGTGCTACATAATTTTTATGTATCGATAAATAACTACAGTACAGATAATTGAAACTATAATTGTAGTAAATGTAAATAATACAAAAACCAAAAAAAAAACCGCACAATTACAGGCAAATATTTAGGCAAAAAATATATAGCACTGTGTCCAGATCCATGCAGCAGTCCGAGTTTTTAAGCTATTGCATAGCTTTTATCGCGGGCTTTGAACTAGGACAAACAGTTTGAGCGCGGCGACCGAATCAAGAAATTCCGTAACGAAAAAAAACCTAACACCGTCGTTCAGTAAGCGTTCAAAATTTTAGAGGTTCACATTTAGCTCTGGTTGGCGCAGTGGGCAAGCGGCCGCTTTCTTTAGATGTCGCAGGTTCGAATCTCACTCGCGAAGTAGTGACAGTGCGCTTTTCTTGTTTGTTTGCAAAGCACGAACGCGGACCAATCAGAACAGAAGAGAGAAATGAAAAGTCCCATGGGGTTAAAATTGAATTTTGCTCCCGCTATCCTCTGAAGCCAATATTCGTTTTTCGAATAGATATGATGAAAATAACTATTATGAAACTCTAATCTGTCTAAAACCGGGCGTACAATTAGGTATATTAATCACTAAAACACGTTTGGCACGAACTGTCGGTGTTGATTATTAATATTGTCTTGTTGTAAATAAAATTCTCGAATAATAATTTTGATAACCTTATAATAAGTAACAAAAAACAAATAGGTTATGCTGTATGCACCTATTTGTTTTTTTGTTTCTAAAATAAAGCATTATAATGCAAACATAATAATGTATAATGGTTTGTTTCTTATACCTACGTAAGATAAAAGTAAGCTCTGTTGTCTTTATCAGTTTCTTTATGTAATTATTACCTACACCATTATTATCATCACAATTTTCAGACACAATTTTACATTGTGCTAGCAATACTGACTATAATTTCAAAATTTCTGCTTTCAGGGAACGGATATTACAGAGGCTTTTGAAACGCACCACATAAATAGCGCCGCAGCTGAAGCTTTGCTGCCAAAATATTTTATAAAGAGAGCGAAAACACCCAGGAATTCGCCGTTCACATTCAAAGAGGACGGATTCTACAAAACTCTAAAACCAAAAATTGCTGAAAAACTTAAAGATTTACCTCACGACGTGAGGAAAAAAAGTGATAATGTCACAGACATGCTTTTTGCATGTTTGTTTGCCCTAGGCCCACTTTGTTGCTGGCTTTGGACAAAGAATTTAATATATGGAGCTGCCTCGACACTGATTCTCGGCTATATAATGTCTGCACTCGGTATTTGTGCCCACAACTATATTCATCGGTCGGATAGTTGGCGCATGTACCTTTTAAACTTCACTGGATTTACTTACGCGTAAGGAATTTTTGTACTAAGTATTTTTTTTAGTAAGAAGTTGCTTTGGTAAAGACTTCTACCTCTTTTTTGGGAGATTCAAGATTCAACCCCAGACACGCATCTCTAACACACACACGCATCTCTGTCACGAAAACGTGTATGCAATGTGAATAGTTCAGTAGGACTAGTGGTTAGAACTGTGGTCTCCTATTCGGGCGGTCGCGGGTTCGAACACGAGTAGGTACGCACCTCTGACTTTTCGAAGTTATGTGCGTTTAAGAAATTAAATGTCACATGCTTTAACGTTGAAGGAAAATATCGTGAGCAAACCTGCACACCTGAGAGTTCTTCATAATGTTTTCCAAGCTGTGTGAAATCCGCCAAGTCGCCTTGGGCCAGCGTGGTGGACTATGGCCTTTCTCTGGGAGGAGACTTGCGCTCAGTAGTGAGCCGTTTATGGGTTGATGATGACGATGATAATGATGTACTATGTGATGGTAAACTACCTACAAAATCCATTATGTGGAGTTTACACTTTTTTAAATCGTTAAGATTTAAAATAATTTTTAGATTTACAAAACGTTTAGGTAGGTACAGAATAAATTCGAGGTTATTACCGAATTAATAAACTTAACGAAAAGTTTAAATAAGTATGAGGCTTGTATGATGAAAGCAATGTAAGTATGAAGCTTGTATGAAGGCAATCAGATTTTGTATTCAGTTAATAATTTTATTTGTTACAATATAATACTTTGGTTTTTAAAAAGAGCATATGCTGAATTTCCTGCTGGTTCGTCTTCCAGAATCTACTTTTCAAACAGGTGGCAGAGTTTTGGCTCAGCAAACACTCTTTCGTAATTATAATAATAGCTGTAATATTACTAAGGATTATACCTACTGTATAAATATCCACTTTATAATTTTACAATATGTAGCTTACTTTAATGACTGCTGATCTTATCTGGATTAAATACTTATGAATATTCAGATTATTATATCCAGATTCATCTTATACATTTCAGAGATTTTCGGATATCTCATGCTTTATCGCATCATCTGCACGCCAACACAGCGAATGATATAGAGTTATGTATGATGCTGCCATTTCTGCATTATTTGCCGAGACCAGATAAACCTATATGGGCACAAATGGCGGCATTTTTCTACCCTGTCATATTTGTTTTCACTGGTTTAGGTTTGCTGGTGAAAAAGTGAGTATTCAACTTAGTTTTCACGGCATGTAAAAGCATGTTAATTTTTCGTTCCCCCTTTCGTCTACACTCTACATGTTGAATATAAAATGGAAGTCGGACAAAATTTGAATACAAAATACAATGACTTAATTATACAACGTGTACTGAAAGTCCGAAAAACTACTGTAGGGTACCTTTGTACCTTTCATATAGAACTCTTCAGCACAAGCATTGGACTTGAAGCCCTTATAGAGTTTGAGTAAACAGACTGAAAGTTTTCAGCAATAACAATATTAGCACAACCCTAGAAAACATGAGGCGTTGGTATACCTTATACCGCGCGCCGCGCGCGTTGTAACCTACTCACTTTAATCATAGGGTTGTCACAAGTAAGCGCATTAATATCAATTGAATAAGTTTGTATGGTAAAAAAAATGTTCTTATTTCTATTCAATGTTTTTATAGATGACTAGCTGATGCCCGCGACTTCGTCCGCGTGGATTTAGTTTTTAAAATCCCTCGTAAACACTTTGACTTTCCGGGATAAAAAGTAGCCTATGTCCTCAACTATAGTACCCATGCAAAAAATCACGTCGATCCGTGGCTCTGTTGTGGCGTGATTGAAGGACAAACCAACAAACAAACACACTTTCGCATTTATAATATTAGTATGATTAGAATATTAAATTGCATAGGAAAACACTGTAGCATTAAGTCCATACGATGTATTACATCCATACCTACTATGTAGTATGTAGGTATAATGATCGTTTGGCAAAATCTTACGCCTTTGGAGTAGTTTGACTTTGACAAAATAGGGCTATCCACGATGGCTATATACGATAAAGTACGCTTGCCAGCTTAAGATGAGCCGTTCATTGAAAGTATCTTGTAGATTCCGGGGTTCAAGTTATTTGGACCTTATACTGAAGATCGTGATGTCTATAATTTCTGAACTACGAAATTGACGACCTTGAAATAATTACAGGACAATCTCTAAAGAACCTGCTTTCTAACAAAAAAAGGATGAATTAAATCGGAATACGTCTTAATGAATTACAGGGAAATACACATTTTGACTTTCATCCCCTCTCCCAAGGGAACCGTGCTGAATTTCGGGATAAAAAGTATCCTATATTATACCTCGAAGTATTAACTTAAATTGTGCCAAGTTTCATTTAAATCCGTCCAGTAGTTTCGGCGTGATGCGCGGCCAAGATACAGACAGACAGACAGACAGACAGACAGACAGACAGACAGACAGACAGACAAAAAATTAAAAAAAAATTGTTTTGGCTTCAGTATCGATTATAGAGTGCCCTCAAACAAAAATTTTCAAAATATCTTCAATGTACAGAATTGGACCTGTTACAGTTTTATTATATTATAGATATTGAATACATTTTGAGTTCCATGGTTAAATTTCCAAAGTAAATACTATAATATACTACAAAATATGCAACTTACATGTAATACCTAACTTAGAAAAAACAGATATAACTCCTTAACTAATGAACCCTACTTAGCCGTGATAGTTTTCCTTTATAATTCGTTATATACCTATACTACTGCTGTGAATTTTTTCTTGAATCCTATATACAACCATTTAGCTGGCAGAGGGGGGGGACACTTGACTAGTAAAATTTAGCACTTTAAAATATATTTCACAAACGGATCCCTGAATTGAAAAAATGGTGTTCCCACACCCACAATATTTTTGAAAAACCTATTAAACGACACCCCACACTATGGGATAGACGAGAAAAAAAATTCATCCCCACTTTACATGTAGGGGAGGTACCCTAAAAAAAAATATTTTTCACGATTTTATTTCACCATTTTGTCGGCGTGATTGATATTTATACCCTTGTCAAATTACAGATTTCTAGTACCAATAGTCTCCGAGCTAAACCGCGGACGGACAGACGGACGGACATGGCGAAACTATAAGGGTTTCTTGTTTACTACGGAACCCTAAAAAGGTTATCAATTCGTCGGATCTTGAAGACTCCTGAACCGATTAGGAAAATTCTTTTTTGTTTGAAAGGGTATATACTCATATACTTCCCAGGTGGTCCAATTTAAATTTTATCGAAATCAACAATAAATTATATACTTTGTAGTGGCGTGGGTGTTTGAAGTGGGTTTTTTTATATTAAATTATTTCACATGAACTTACGTGCCCCATAGATTTAGGACAAAATCTATGCGTGCACCTGTTCTTTCAGATCATCATAATATTCTCTGCAACATTGTTGCCTGGCAGAGATCGCGTCTAAGCGATGCGGCCGTCAGTTATGTATATTATTCATTTTAAAATATTTTGTTTTATTTTTAACTGGCTGATGCCCGCGACCTCGTCAGCGTGGATTCAGATTTTAAAAATCCCGTTGGAATTCTTTGATTTTCTGGGATGAAAAGTACCTATTCTATGTCACTCTCCAGACTCCAAGTCCTCAATTATACGCAAGCAAAAAATCACGTCGACCCGCAGCTTTTCTGCGGCGTGATTGAAGGACAAATAAACACACTTTCGCAACAAGCAAGTCAAAAACCCATTAACCCGGAGTGAAATACCTAACTACCTACTTATTAGAGTCATCATCCATCTAACCACCGAACCATAGAGGGTTTTGAAACCGCGCATGACTCAAGCCTTCGCTTAAAACGCAAGCGCTAATGTGTCGATTGTTTACAAACCTTTTCCCACCATGCTTCAACAAAATCCATGACCCCAGCTGCGAACCAGTCAATCTAGAATCGTTTTGTATCAAACAAAGTCAAACACAAAGATATGTAATAAAGTATAAACATTCGAGTACGCGCGCGCGAGGTTACCGCACGCCAGTTTCGCTGCGAAGCGTATTTGAGTGCATCGGACATATTTATTATATTTTGGTGATATGGCACCTGTTTCTGACACGGTTGTTGGCATAGACGATGACCAGCGTTTTGCCCTCATGAAGGTACGTCTTTGTTAATACCAAATATATTATTAATTTAACTTTATCTGGGGAAATGCGTAAGTCCAGCGACCAGCGTTGTAGGTTTTCCGTTGTAGTGTAAATGGCATGCATTCCGTTGTTCTTCCGGAACTTGTAACTGTAATACTAATAAATCATGTTAGAAAAATAACTGATTTGTGCCTGCTGAGGCAGAAAATATTTAATTACCTACTTATTTAGCGTCTATCACTTATTTACTACCTAGTACATATTGTGTCTACTTTATCCACTTAGGTAGAGCCTATCGATTTTTTGACATAGGTAAGTACGATTGCGATGTTTTAAGGCTATCATTCTCACAAATCACAATTACATCATACCTAGGTTCAGCCTAGCTGGTCTGTGATGATAAGATACCAGATAAAAAGCTATATTTAGGCCTAGCCTTTTAAATCCTAGCCTAAACCTAGGCTAGGATTTACAAAATAAAAATGTATTCAATTAAAGCGTGAAGTAGCCCGCTTATTAGCTATTCTACAGAGCATACAGAGTAGGTACAGATTTCTTTGGTAGGTACTTATTCTGTAGTAACAAGCAAGCATTCGTTTTTTACGTGAAGAAAATGGGTTCTTAATAGAAATATTACTCCAAGCATTATGGGCCATGGCCGATTGGAGAGTTGGCGAGCGAAGCGAGCTGCTGACATCATGTTTTTTTTTGTGAAAGAAAAACTGACACGCATTTATTATTTTTATTCCGAGAATCTGTTAGGTAGGTGTAGGACATAGGTACACATGTTTTTTATATAAAATAACTAAATCAACAAAGGTAATACCTAAACTACTTTTTATAGCTCATTGCCCACACAAAACAATGCTTATGTACCAAATGAAGACTGCGCGTGCGTTACTGCGCTACACCGCTAGCTGACCGCGTACGTAGATTATAACTATAAGTATTAGTATCCTACTTCGTGACTTTTATAAACATACATTTTTAAGAAAAAAGGATTTTGACGTGATAACGTCCTATAAATCGTTGAGCACCGGCTGCACGCACGAAAAAGTGTCACGTTCCGCCTGCGCCTGAGTTTGCAAGCGAGAGCGGGGAACAAGCGATACAGAGCGCCCGCCACCGCCCGCCACCGCCCGCCAGTCATCGTCAAAGTTTCTTTATGACGTTTTCAGTATCACCTAAAATTATCGTCCGTATACCGACTTTACAGAAAACCAATTTTTTTTTTATTGTAATCGATTAGGTTACCTACTTACTAATTCTAAACAAACTACGTAGGTACCTATTTTCAGCTTTCTCATTAGCTAAAAATAAAAAATAAAGTGCGTAACTATGTAGGTATAGGTACCTATATATCTAAACCTCCAATCACCTACCAACAAACCAGTTATTAGGTATACCTTAGCAAAAATCATACACCTTTACTGGAATCTCTATCTATGGGTGAAAACTGAAAACCCAAACAGTAGTTTTTTATTCGATGACGAGATAGTCCTTGACTGCGGTCTCGCCTGATGGTAAGTGACGATGCAGTCTAAGAGGGTAGTAGTTTCTGAGATAAGCCCGCACAGACAGACAAACTTGATTGAGTACTTAGGTATCTAACTAGATAGGTAGCTTTAATCCATTGCCGTATCAGTGGGTTTAGTTGGTACTTGGTAGATAGGTATCTACTTACGACAGCTAATTATCATCAAAAAAACATTAAATTGATTTCGAAATCGTTTTGGAGTGGAAAACCCTTTATCATATTAATAAAATATATTAATTCAAGGAAAATTTCATTGGCTAATCTCAGAAACCTCATAAAAATCGATACCTACCTACCTATAAGTACTTATACATGTATACCCTTTGATTCAAAGTGTAAACAAAACAAAAACAGCTCAAGCAATAGTCTAGGCAATGAAGCTAGTGGACCCCAACAGCAATTCTTCAGGCGATGAAACTTTACAGAATGATAAAGTATCAGTAGTTAAACGTATTTTATAAATATCCAAAAAAAAATTTGAACGGAAGTTAGGTATTTTTACCTAAACTCTTTTATGCTTAATATCTCAGTTCGACAAAATGCTCGGTCAAAACTTTCTTCACCTGAAACATTCATGTAAAGTCTAGAAACAAAATATAAAATATCCAAAATATACTCCTAGTTGAAACCACCAAATTTTGAAAAATAAGTTTTTTTAATGTAACTTGCAGCGAAAAATTGCTCTGTGAATTTTTTTCACTGGAATGTCCTTTTATAGCCGTTTTGTACCTACAACTTTAAAATCCAAACAATATACCAAGAGACTATATTTTTTTCAAAAACTACCCTTTTACTCACAGTGCAAAATTTCTCCATCCATTTTTTTAATTGATATGATTACAATTATTTTTTTTGTATCAAGTATCAAAATATCCAAAAAAATAATCAAGCGCATTAAAAACTATAAAAATTTTAGAAAGAAATATTTTATATTTAATCCATCAAGGGAAGCAGGAGCGTGGTGAGTTGACGTAATGGTCCGGGAGCCAGTGACAGATTTTCATGACCAAGTCCCTCCCAATTAAAACTTCGTGAAATGCATTAGGGATTTATATTATGAATATTCGCGACCGTCAGCTGCGACTCCGTGGGTGGGGCGGGCAGTGGCAGCCTCCAACGCATGGAGAAAAAAAAAGTTTTTTAGTCATTTCCTCCCATTTGAAAATTTGTCAGATATATAGAAAAGAAATAAAGTCAGCTGACCATAACATGGTCCACCATGTTATGGTCAGCTGACTTTAATTTTCCTTCAAAATATTAGGTAAATTATAATCTGTCAAATTTTCAAATGGGAGGAAATGACTAAAAAACTTTTTTTTCTCCATGCGTTGGAGGCTGCCACTGCCCGCCCCACCCACAGAGTCGCAGCTGACGGTCGCGAATATTCATAATATAAATCCCTAATGCGTTTCACGAAGTTTCGCTCGAGAGGAAATAATTGACCGAATTTGTACCTGGCTCCCGGACTATAACGAGACTTCATCTATTCAGTGACGAGACTTACATTAGTATCTGCCTTTTGTGACGCGAGCCAGTATTCGATAATCGAATGTGTCGTTGAGTCAATCAAAAACTTTTGGCAACTACAGTGACTGTGTCGGTCAAATGGTTCTGAACCATATTGTCATGGTATTAAAGCGAAAAATCGCACACAGATCTAAAACTAGTTTAAATGCTGAGACAAAAACTGCTTTAAGAGTGTATAATAATATGCAATTTTGTATTTTAAGTAACTTGTAATTAGGTAAAAAATAGTACGTCGTCAAAAGTACGTCGCGCGTCTATCACTCTATTTCTCACTCACGAGAAAACGATAATTTGCCATCCCGCTCGAAAAGGGGCACGAAATCCATATCATAGCGACATTACTGCACAATTTTAAGGGCGCTAATGCAAATCCGTTAAACTATTGGAGTTTTCGGATCATTTTGTAACTAATTCGAACAAAATACAATGGAACTAAAAACTACTACACACATAGATTGGTCCTTTATCTCCAATTTTTGGTTTTGGTTTGGTGAAAAATCTTTCTTTTTTTTTTTTTTTTTATTCGATGACAAGCTAGTCCTTGACCGGCGATCTCACCTGATGGTAAGTGACGATGCAGTCTAAGATGGTAGCGGACTAACTTGGAAGGGGTGTGGCAGTGAACATTCAACCCATACCCCTAATCGGTTTCTACACGCCATCATGCCGGAACGCTAAATCGCTTGGCGGCACGTCTTTGACGGTAGGGTGGTAACTAGCCACGGCCAAAGCCTCCCACCAGACAAAAGTACTATAAAAATGATTTTTCGTCACCTCTTCACACCGAAAATTGATGATTTAGGAGCGAGTTTAGTTAGGTTTAGGTACATTTTTTCTGCATAACATACCAATTTTGAAAAGAGCTGACTTTCTTGCCGGCTCTTCTCAGCAGAATCTACTTTCCGAACCAGTGGTAGAATCACGACGTGTCATAAGAGCCACAGGTTGGTCTACGTGAAATAAATTTGAATTTGAAAGAAATTCGATTCGAGAAAATTTTGTTAGTTAACAATTGTTTAACTTGTTGAAAAATTAACTTTAAGTAAAATTTCCAACGAGAATAAATTATTTATAGTGTTCAAAACACACCATAATTTTTTCAAATTTTTAAAAAATATTCAATACCTTAAATAAATTAATTAATGTGCCGTACTCGCTTTTGACGCCGCGCGCGCAACCTAAAAATGTCGCGCGCAGACCTATTTTCAGCGTTAAATTAAAATTATAAATAATGGAGATAGAGTTCCGTGAGTTCGGAGTTTTTTATTGAAAATTTCCTCTTCTTTTAGAATCTTTTTTTGAAATTTCTTAAATATTAATAGTTTATGAAATATTGGCAAAAAACGAAATGCCATTTTTTTTCATTTTTAATTGTTTATAACTTTTGCAATTTTTTATGTGGTATTAC
Source organism: Oeneis ivallda (assembly GCA_029955525.1). Taxonomy (NCBI): domain Eukaryota; kingdom Metazoa; phylum Arthropoda; class Insecta; order Lepidoptera; family Nymphalidae; genus Oeneis; species Oeneis ivallda. The sequence goes on from JARPMR010000006.1 coordinate 24,079,710, forward strand.
ACGCTTTTGGAACATTTTTCTAGGCATCATTCCGGATCCAATGAGCTATCCTTACTATTATAAATGGGAAAGTGAGTTTGTTTGTATGTTTGTTCCGCTTTAACGCCGTAACTACTGAACCGATTTTGCTGAAATTTGGCACAGACATAGATTATAGTCAGGAATAGCACATAGGCTACTTTTTATCCCGGAAAAGCAAACAGTTCCTGCGGGATAGCATCGCTATTTTTTACGCATTTGTCCTTCAAAATACGCCCAATGGAGTTTTAGATTGACGTGATTTTTTTGCACAGGTAAAGTTAAGGGCCTGAAAAATGACAAAAGCTACTTTTTATCCCGGGAAAACAAACGGTTCCTGCGGGATATTAGTATACTACTTTTCACATATTTATCCTTCAATTATACACCAAAGGAGTTACAGATTGACGTGAGTTTTTGGATATGCATAGTTGATGACTTGAAAAGTGACAAAGGCTACTTTTTATCTCGGGAAAACAAACAGTTCCCGCGGGATATTTGTGTGCTACTTTTCACTTATTTATCCTTCAATTATGCGCCAACGGAGTTATAGATTGAAGGGGGTTTTTTGGATAGGCATAGTTGAGGACCGGAAAAGTAATAAAGGCTACTTTTTATCCCGGGAAAACAAACAGTTCCCGCGGGATATTAGTGTGCTACTTTTCACATATTTATCCTTTAATTATGCGCCAACGGAGTTACAGATTGACGTGGTTTATTGGATAGGCATAGTTGAGGACTTTAAAAGTGAGAAAGGCTACTTTTAATCCCGGGAAACAAACAATTCCCGCGGGATATTTGTATGCTACTTTTCATATATTTATCATTCAATTATGTGCCAAGGGAGTTACAGATTGACGTGATTTTTTGGATAGGCATAGTTGAGGGCCGGAAAAGTAACAACAGCTACTTTTTATCCCGGGAAAACAAACAGTTCCCGCGGGATATTCGAAATGCTACTTTTCACGTATTGTATGTATGTATGTATGTATGTATGTATGTATGTATGTATTTTATTTATTTATTTATACAACTTTATTGCATACAAGATCAAAAAATATACAATAAGTAAAGAAACAATTTAATACAAAAGGCGGCCCTTATCACTAAGAGTGATCTCTTACAGGCAACCTGTACTAGAGAACATGCACTGAGAGACGGGGTATCGCAATAAGTGCATAGGACTACAAAACAATAATTATTATTAAACATACTTACATACACTCTAATAGATACAAACTATACCAAAATACATTAAAATAAGAATATAATCATATATACAACACATACATAATAATATATAAAGATATATATATATATATATATATATATATATATATATATATATATATATACATACACTATGAATATACTTATCATAAGTATGACACACAAACATGTTATTAGTACCTACTCAATTTTAAAGCTTGGAAAGATAGTGTTGCTTGAGACGGCTTTTAAAAACGGTCAAAGATTGAGCTCGTCTAATTTCAGCTGGGAGTTCATTCCACATCACAGCTGCTTTTTTGGTGAAAGACTCCGAAAAACAACACGTGTTACCTTTGAATATTTTCAGACGGTTATCGGAAAGGGAACGCAGGGTGTAGTTATAAAGAAAAGAGTTAAGGAATTTAAAGCGCTCTTTGAGATAGGGTGGTGACCAGGTATGATAGAGAGTAGCATAAAGGAGAGAGAGGACATGAAGATTTCGCCGGTACCTTATAGGAAGCCAATTCAACTTTTTACGATACTCGGAGACGTGATCGTACTTTCTGAGGCCAAATATAAATCGGATGCACAAGTTTTGCAATCGCTCCAATTTATTTAGCAGTTCTTCGGTCAGGTCTAGATAACAGGTATCAGCGTAATCTATGATGGGAAGAAGGAGGGAATTAGCTAGCATAGTCTTTGTTTTGACCGGTAAGAGATTTTTCCACCTTTTTAGACATCCATAAGCTCCAAAGACTTTTTTGCTAATAGCTGCTACCTGCGGTTTCCAAGATAGATTGCTGTCAATAATGACCCCAAGATTTTTCACAGTTTGACTGTATGGCAGTGCAGAACCATCAAAGATCACTGGTGGCAAAGAGGCATAATCAAGTTTTGAAATTTGCCTGGAGTTACCTATAATTATAACCTGAGATTTGCTTGCGTTGACCAGTAGCCCATGAGATTTACTCCAGTCGCGGACTACATTTAGTTCGCAGTTTATGGTTTTAATAGCGTCACTGATATGTTCAACCGAAGTAGACACGTACAGTTGGAAATCATCGGCATAAAGGTGAAAAGGCAAGGAAAGAAGATCAGTGACAGTGTTTATGAAAATGGAAAAAAGTAAAGGAGATAGAACGCCACCCTGCGGAACACCAGCACTGAGACGACAGTACGATGACAGTTTTTCTTTGACTCGAATGCATTGCGAGCGATCATACAAGTAGGACTGGAACCAACTAACAGCATCCGAGGAAATATTAATGGATTTGAGGATTGCTAAGAGGATTTCGAAGTCAACAGTGTTAAACGCATTTGAAAAATCCAGCAGTGACAGAATTGTCACCTGCTTACTATCAATCGCGATCCTAAAGTCATCACAAACCTTCGTCAAAGCCGTAACAGTGCTGTGCCCTCTACGAAAACCAGACTGAAAAGAGCTCAGTATATTGTTTTTAGAGAGAAACAATGAGAGTTGGGAATGAACAATGCGCTCAAGTACTTTAGATAAGAAGGGAAGAATGGAAATAGGACGATAGTGAGAGAATAGAGTTGGATTGGAGATTTTGGGAATATAGGTATAACTTGAGCAACACGCCAGACACTTGGAAAGCTGTGTGACGAGAGGGAGAAGTTCAAAAGGTGGGAGAGTATGTGCAAAATGTTGTCTAGACTTAAAAGTATCATCATGCGGCTAATACCATCACTACCCATGGTATCTGATTTGACTGCAAAGATGTGTTTTTTTATTTCATCAGGGCTTACCTCACTAAAATGAAACTCAGAAAAGCTTGGTCTAGGTCGTGAATTAATGGAGGAGAGGGTCTGGGACTTATTATGAATATTAGTTGCAACATTAGTGAAGTGACAGTTAAGAGCGTTGACATCAACATTATGTCCAATACCCCTATGTTGTTTACCAATGCCCAACGTTTCTAAGAATCTCCACACCTTTAATGTACTTTTACCATCCACTGAGGCATGTATGAAATAATGAGGCATGCATGTATGAGGTATGTATGTACGTATGTATGTTTGTATGTATGCATGCATGTATGTATGTATGTGTGTATGTATGTTTGTATCCTCCTGTTACTAACTTTAACTACATTAACTATATCCTATGCTACTCATCCCACTAATATTATTAATGTGAAAGTTTGTGAGGATAGATTGGATTGGATGGATAGATGTACTTAGCATACGGATGGATGGACGGGATGTATGGATGCATGGGATGGGATAGGGATTTAAAAAACTAAATCCACGCGGACGAAGTCGCGGGTATCAGCTAGTCGCACATAATTTTAAGACCAGTATCTCTATTTTGTACCATTTTGAACTTGTCAACTAGACTATTAGAGCCACTTTATGAGCAAGTGTGTTAAAAAAAAGTTTTTAGTTTCTACACATTATGTTGACATTGGGCGTGTTTTTATGCTCGCCCGACTTCAGAATGAGGCATTAGAATTGAAAAGTTGGATCCAGAAATTATTGGGGAACCATCTCGAGAATTTTTTCTAGCAAGTGAAATAAAAATTATCCAAATCGGTTCAGAAATCTCGAAGAAACCGTTGTACATACAACACACGGTGTTTTAGGATCCCTAAAAAGTGTCATGCTCTTTTTATTTATTGTATTGTATTCATTCATAATACACGAATTTATCTATCTATCTTCTATATAAATAAAAATGAATGTTGGTAAGCGCATAACTCAAAAATGGATGGACCAATTCGGTTAATTTATTTTTTTGTATGTTCCTTAAGTTCCACGGAAGGTTTTAATACAAAAAAAAAAAACAAAAAACTAAATTCACGCGGACGAAGTCGCGGGCATCAGCTAGTCTATATAAATAAAAATGAATGTTGGTAAGCGCATAACTCAAAAATGGATGGACCAATTCGGTTAATTTATTTTTTTGTATGTTCCTAAGTTCCACGGAAGGTTTTAATAAAAAAAAAACAAAAAACTAAATTCACGTGGACGAAGTCGCGGGCATCAGCTAGTCTTGAATAAAAACAGTATGTCACTTCTTTAGGGATCCTAAAATACCGTGCATAAGTTAAAAAAATAAGTGCTGAATTGAGAGCCACTTCCTTTTTGGAAGTCGGTTAAAAAGGTTTTGGTAACAAAGTAATCAATGAAGCTTTTGCCAAAAAACAATTGTTTTTAAACATTATAGAGCTTCATAATTTTTTATACTTTTTCAAAATAAAGATATTATTTTTTGGTTGTTTGAAGCAGATACATATTATTTTATTTTTAGTGAAGGAAATGAATATTAGTTAATATAAGCTGTTATGGCAATTTTATGTTGTTTTTGTTTAAATTTTCCCAAAATAAACTAATTCGGAGAAACAAATTATGCTTAAGGGCCCTTAATTAAACTATTGAAATAGCTCATTAATTATCTGGAAGCTAAGTCGCTACAATTAGTGGTTGTATAAATAAATTAATGTTGAGGTACACATTTATGTTTATTATTTAGCATCGTAGAAGTCATGTAGTAATATTTATTATTTGTGAAGTCGCTTCGCTCGCGCACGCTAAACTATACCCAATGATTCAAGCATTAAGGTACATTATCGCGAAAACGCAGTTTAGATTTCAAAAACTCTGTTTCAATATCGATGTTCTTCGTGATATTTTTTTTGGATATTTAGGATAAGTGTGTAAATGTAACTACCTACTATGTTAAAAAAAAGAAATTGGATAGAGAAATTTTTCATTCCGAGTTATAAACAATTTTCAGTTGAAGTAAGATAAATAGATTTTGGTATGGATTTTTTTTTGGATTTTCTTACACGTTATGCTAAATTACATTTTAAGGACATTTGAAAATAAAAAATTGACTGAGCAATTTTCTGGTCTAAATTACGGACAAAAAAAGGAAACCTCTTTAAAAAATGACAGTTCCGTTTGAAAAAGTTTTGGAATTTTATCAAGTACCTCTTATTAAGGCTAATAATTAGTTTGGTAAAAAAAAATTGGACGGAGAAATTATTCTGTTCAAAATATTAAGCTATTTGTACTTTTAGGTATAAATACCCAACTTCCGCATGGATTTTTTTTTGGATATTTTTGTGTAAATTTTGGGTCATCCCATACTACAACCCTGCCAAGTTTCATCGACTGAGGATTTGATGCGGGGGTCTCCATACAACACACCGCCCCATTGCCTAGTCTACAAGCTCTCTATGATTTCTGAGAAAACCCAAGAAGGCCACAAAATAACTTTGAAAATTTTTAAACAAAAAACAGGAAACAAACAATCACGAAGTAATTAGACTGACCAACAATTTGGTTTTTCCAGGACACGCAAAATAAAATAAATCAGAATTCATAAATAAATATGTAATAAAAAAAACCGACCAAGTGCGAGTCGGGCCTCGCTCTTTTAGGGTTCCGTACATATGACCAAATCATTTTTTTAAATCTAGATACTATTTAGATATCTTAGTTTCTAAGAACTACATTAGCATATGGGGAAAAATGCTCGTTTTTAGGGTTCCGTACCAAAATGGTAAAAATGGAACCCTTATGGTGAGACTTTCTCCGTCCGTCCGTCCGTCTGTCACAGTCGATTATTTCAGTAACTATTAAAGCTATCGACATGAAATTTGGCATAGTTGTGAAATTATTTTAGTTTGATTAAAAAAGGGGGAAAATCGGGGATTTGAAATTTCAAAGTAAGATAACTATACCGAGTGGGGTATCATATGAAAGGTCTTTACTTGTGAATTCTAAAACAGTTTTTTATTCATTTCTATATATAACAGTTTTTGAGTAATCGGCCAAAAAGTCGAAAAAAATACCGTTCCCCCCCCCCTTATCTCCGAAGTTTACCAATCGAAAAATCTGAAATAATTATGGTCATTAGAGGTTTATGTATATTTTACAGGAAAAATAAAAGCAACGCGAAAATTATTTTAGTTTAATTAAAAAAGGGGGAAAATCAGGGGTTTGAAATTTCAAAGTAAGATAATTATACCGAGTGGGGTATCATATGAAAGGACTTTACTTGTGCATTCTAAAACAGTTTTTTATTTATTTCTATATATAATAGTTTTTGAGTAATCGGCCAAAATGTCGAAAAAAATACCGTTCCCCCCCCCCCCCCCTTATCTCCGAAGTTTACCAAACGAAAAATCTGAAATAATTATGGTCAATAGAAGTTTATGTATATTTTACAGGAAAAATAAAATCAACGCGAAAATTATTTTAGTTTAATTAAAAAAGGGGGAAAATCAGGGGTTTGAAATTTCAAAGTAAGATAATTATACCGAGTGGGGTATCATATGAAAGGCCTTTACTTGTGCATTCTTAAACAGTTTTTTATTTATTTCTATGTATAATACTTTTTGAGTTATCGGCCAAAATGTCGAAAAAAATACCGTTCCCACCCCCCCCCCTTATCTCCGAAGTTTACCAATCGAAAAATCTGAAATAATTATGTTCAATCGAGGTTTATGTATATTTTACAGGAAAAATAAAACCAACGCTCTAACTAGCATAGTTTTTTTTATATTAACAATAAACCTCTACAAACAAAGTTAACGATAAATAAGCAAATTAATATAATATTATCGTTTTTCTTTTACTTTTGGAGTACGGAACCCTCGGTGCGCGAGTCCGACTCGCTCTTGGCCGGCTTTTTTTTTTTTGTTATAACTTACAAACCGCATTATAAATCGATGTTTTCAGTATTTGTTGTATAAATAGACTATATAGTACATAATATACCAAAATTTCAAATTCCTAACTACTTTAGTTTTTGAGATAGACCCCCTAACAATATAGGTCTAAAACCGACAACTTTGACGGCCCCCCATTTCTTCATTTTTGTAGCTAAAAATAAAAAAATATATATTTGAACTCCAATTAATGAGCTCTAGACAAAAAAATAAAATTTTATTTCGTCTCCTTTTCCATGTATCTGCCCCTTTATTTTTCAATTTAATTTTATTTTTAATATTTTTGTTGTTATAGCGGCAATAGAAATACACAATATGTGAAAATTTCCACTACCTATCTATTACGGTTTACGAGATACAGCCCGCTAACAGACGGACGGACGGACGGACAGCGGAGGCTTAGTAATAGGGTCCCGTTTAGGGCTTTCGAATACCGGATATTTTCAATACCGGTATTAATACCGGAAATATTTTTTTCAATACCGGGATCCCGGTATTGAAATGGGATTTAATTTGGGTTATATAAAAGTCATATTTTTTGAAGTAAGAGATGAAAAATCGGCAATTCAGTTACTAATTTTAGGTATTAAAAACCGGTATAAGCTATTTCAGAAAATCACCCTTTCAGAGTAGTACAATATGGAGTGAAAATTTGTATGGGAACATTTTGATTTTATAGATTTACTAGCTGACCCAGTGAACTTCGTACCGCCAGCAAAAATATGTAGGGTTGGGTTGGGTTATCATTTAGGGGTATGAAAAATAGATATTGGCTGATTCTCAGACCTACCCGATCGATATGCACTCAAAATTTCATAAAAATCGGTCCAGCTGTTTCGGAGGAGTTTGATAACAAACAGCGCGACATGAGAATTTTATATATTAGATTAACTTGTTAAGCAGTGATAGCTTAGTGCTTAGGACTGTGGTCTCCTATTCGGGGGGTCGCAGGTTCGATCCCGGGTACGCACCTCTGACTTTTCAGAGTCAAGTGCGTTTAAGCAACTAAATATCACTTGGTTTAACGGTGAAGGAAAATATCGTGAGGAAACCTGCACACCTGGTAGTTCTTCATAATGTTCTTGAAGGTGTGTGAAGTCCGCCAATTTGCATTGGGCCAGCGTGGTGAACTATGGCCTATAACCCTTCTCTGAGAGGAGACCTGCGCTCAGTAGCGAGCCGTTGATGGGTTGGAAATGATGATGATGATGATGATGATTTACTTGTTTGGGCGGTAGGTTATTTCAAGGGATCAGCTCAGAAAAGATTTTACGAAAATCCCCCTCAAAAGGGGTAAAGTGAGGGTTGGAATGTTGGATGAAAGTCTATGAATACACATGCATCTGATAGTTGCGGATCTGAATAGTGACATAGGCTACTTTTATTAATGGATTTAATTTTGATTAAACAATTGAATTGAATTGAATTAATCAATTGATTTGATCCCCTTTGTTGGAATCCCATAAATATGTTGACTGAGGAAAACGCTCTTTCCGCTTCTGGGTAAGGCTCACAATTTTGCCACATGTAACATAAAAGTAACATAAATGCATTTGCGTGACCGTAACGCAAAAGTAACGTAAAAGTGATGTAAAGCTAATTAAACACACGTTGGTACATACATACGTTATAATATTATAAGTGATTTTATTTGAAAAAAAAAACCAAAGAAAGTTTAAGTTTTGTAATATTTATTGAGTTATTATTAATGTTTACAATTTTATATTATTGTCTAGATAATGTACAGACCTAGGTATTGGATGGGCAATAGGCAGCATGTTTACCTACTCAATTTTGTACATTTTACGGCGTAGAGCTCTCTCGGAATCTTTTCTCTTCATTTCTTGAAATTTCTCAGGATTTTTCTCTTTCAATCGCTCTCGATATTTTTTTTGGTTTTCGGCTGCTGTCAAAGGCATCTGTAAACAATTATATGTATAAGGAATATTTATTGTATCTAAATGGCTTGTATCGCAGGTGCTGATATTTAAAAAAATATATTGAACTCGCACTCGATAGGTTTCGTACATGATTCAATACAATGTACTTTTTAAATGTACCTATATTTTGTAAGTTACACATTTGTATGCCATTATTAAAATCAAGCAAAAATATGTATTTGTCGGAGATTAAAATTAAAATGGCCATTATTTAAAGCGCCATCTGTTATAAAACAGTTGTACTAGTTTATTAAGTCATTCAATTGACTTGAATTGTTAGTAATACTTTATTAAGTCATTCAATTGACTCGAATTGTTTGTACTAGTTTAATAAGTCATTCAATTGACTTGAAATGTTTGTTCTAATTTATTAAGTCACTCAATTGACTCGAAAGCGACATCTATATCGAATTCGGGTATTGTTTGTACAAGTTTATTAAGTCACTCAAGTGACTCGAAAGCGCCCTCTATAAGCGAACTCAGGTATTGGATGTACTAGTTTATTCAATCACTCAATTGACTCCATTGACATTCAAACCTGGATGGAGTTGGCGTGGCGGGGGTTGACGATTCGTCTATAAGTAGGGCTGGTGCCCGCCAGACGGTCATTATTATTATTTAGTCATCGGAGTCATCAGATAGTTATGAGACAGTCAGTAGTGGTCTTAAGAGTTGTTCATGAGAGCTTAGTGGAGCATGGTCTCCCAGTCACACCGTCGCGCCAAACCCATCGTTCGCTATATGGTGGTGTTAATTATTTACCTAGCTATTTACAAAGTATTTAAAGTAATTGTGTTTTGAACTACTGTGTGTTAATTCTACAAACTTTTAAATATTGTGTGCAGTGCAATAAATCATGTAATCAGCTTCTCGCGTTTATTTGCCCGAGTACCCACAACTATGCAATCAGATCAAGAAGAACAACATGCCCACGATAATGAGGAGCCACCCAGCCCCTTAGCGGTCTCCGTTATATTTATAAATCAATCCTAGTGTATGCTTATTAAACTTGAGAGATGTCTGTTATGTACTGCCCTTTACAAGAAAGGACAAGTCCTTTACGTTACGGTAACGTAAGGTTTGTTTACCAGTAACGTAAAAGTAACATAAAAGTGACGTGAAAGTGCTATACTCAGATGTATTCTCATTTCAAAATCCTGTTTAAAGAGATCTAATGAGTTAGAAGCAACATCCCAGAGATCCCTCGTAACTTAATCTATAATATTCAATCATATTTAAAGTTAAAAACTACAAACTTACCTTGAAATTACCGAAAAACAACTTCAAAATTTGTGACGAACGTTGAACACCTACCACGTTTTGACATAGACTGAGAAAACAACATGGCCGTTTGTTTTTTTTTTTCAGTGAAGAGACATTTGAGTGTTGCCAGCGTGTAGAAACATATTCTACCATTTCATTTTGTTGTAAAATATTCCGAAAAAGAGTAACGTAAATTCAGTAACGTAAAAGCACAATATTTTACACAAAACTAAAATCATCGAAAAATTGTTTTATTACAGTAATCTCCTCCCAAAAACCTATTAAATATGATCACACAATGTTTACTAATATTTGTTAACACTTATTAAACATCTGTTTCTAGCAAAGCTTTTGTATTGACGGTAGAAGTGCCACCGTGGAAAAAAGGACATATATATTTACTAAGCAATCAGATGTACCTAAATATTAAAAAAATATATTTTGGATTAATTTAAAATAGTATTAAGTGCGACTTTATTGGAACGGCTAGTGCCGACATCAAATAATGTATCAAAAATAACAATGAATGGTTAAATTTTTCTGTACTTTGAAATACTGACAAGGACACGCTGAGTAGCAAAAAAGTGGCAAAATTGTGAGCCTTACCCTTCTACGCCTTAAAACGCTTATAATTAATTCCCTTTTCAATTCTCACAATAGATTCATTATCAATGCTAGAGGAAGCTTGGGGTTTGATACTTTTTTTTAGTTTTAGCCTCCATTTCTGCTTCCAGTTGTTTTTCAGTTCAAATCAACTCAATATCGGGCTGCAGGCATTTCTGCAGATATTGATAAAAATGTGAAAAAGGCCTAGGATCCTGGTATTAGCCAATACCGGTATCCCGGTATTGGAAGCCCTCAATACCGGTATTGAAAAAGTCCGGGATCCCGGTATTAGTCAATACCGGGATCCCGGTATTGGAAGCCCTAGTCCCGTTGGCACCCTTTGGGTACGGAACCCTAATAATGATATTTTCATCATACCTATTCGAAAAACGAATATTGGCTTCAGAGGATAGCGGGAGACTTTTCATTTCTCTCTTCTGTTTGGTCCGCGTTCGAGCTTTAGTATATTGTGTCGAAATTCAAAAAGCCGGTCAAGTGCGAGTCGGACTCGCGCACCGAGGGTTCCGTACTCCAAAAGTAAAAGTAAAACGATAATATTATATTAATTTGCATATTTATCGTTAACTTTGTTTGCAGAGGTTTATTGTTAATATAAAAAAAACTATGCTAGTTAGAGCGTTGGTTTTATTTTTCCTGTAAAATATACATAAACCTCTATTGACCATAATTATTTCAGATTTTTCGATCGGTAAACTTCGGAGATAAGGGGGGGGGGGGGGGGGGAACGGTATTTTTTTCGACATTTTGGCCGATTACTCAAAAACTATGATATATAGAAATAAATAAAAAACTATTTTAGAATGCACAAGTAAAGGCCTTTCATATGATACCCCACTCGGTATAATTATCTTGCTTTGAAATTTCAAACCCCTGATTTTTCCCCTTTTTTAATTCAACTAAAATAATTTTCGCGTTGATTTTATTTTTCCTGTAAAATATATATAAACCTCTATTGACCATAATTATTTCAGATTTTTTGATTGGTAAACTTCGGAGATAAGGGGGGGGGGAACGGTATTTTTTTCGTCATTTTGGCCGATTACTCAAAAACTATTATATGTAGAAATAAATAAAAAACTGTTTTAGAATGCACAAGTAAAGGGCTTTCATATGATACCCCACTCGGTATATTTATTTTACTTTGAAATTTCAAACCCCCGATTTTCCCCCTTTTTTAATAAAACTAAAAATAATTTTCGATTTTTCTTTATTCCAATGATGTTGGGCCACTATTATACACAACTATGCCAAATTTCATGTCGATAGCATTAATAGTTACTGAAATAATCGACTGTGACAGACGGACGGACGGACGGACGGAGAAAGTCTCACCATAAGGGTTCCATTTTTACCATTTTGGTACGGAACCATAAAAATTTTTGAGTTGTCTTCGATAAGTCACGTGATCAATTTTGTCGAACAGATATATTATGCGCCCATACTGTATCCAACATAAATATTAATGTTTAATTATTTAATAATATGTAATTTATTTGTGTTTTATTTGAACTTTCAATATACGATGTCTAAACATAGTAGGTATAGGTTTATAGGTACTCCTAGCTTTTTCTCATAGGTAATGATGAAAAATAGTGTGTGTCATTCGGGGCCAAAATATTTTGTTCTCGGGCGGCGTATATTGAATTCCTCGCTACGCTCTACTATAGCATCCTTCCCTTCGCTATGAATTCAAAAAACGCCCTCGGGGAACAAAAAATTTCTTTGGCCTCATATAACACAAATAACTAGCTATTTATTCATTCATCAATCATCAGACATTTAATTTCGAAGTTATCACGAGTATAAAAAATTGTGAAAAGTGATAGTAACTTTGCAGAGGTAGGTACTAGGTGCCTAATTCATTGTTGTTACTTCTTCTCGGAAAAACTAATGAACCGATTGCGATGAAACTTGATATGTACATGTTTCGTACTTTTTATCCCGATATTCTCACGGAATCTTAACTTACGCGGGTGAATCTGTGAAGCGCAGCTAGTATATTATATATTAGCTGATGCCCGCGACTTCGTCCGAATGGATTTAGTTTTTAAAAATCCCCCGGGACGGCGGGAACTCTGATTATCCGAGATAAAAAGTACTACACCCATTACTATACCCATGCAAAAATCGCATCAATCCGTTGCTCTGTTGCGACGTGATTGAAGGACAAACCAACAAACAAACACACTTTCGCATTTATAATATCAGTAATGCAAAATTATAACACAATCTAGACAACCGCAATCTTGGTGGGTCTGGTCTACGCTATACGAGCCGAGCTCAAGCAGAGCATGAGCCGAGCACAAATTCGTGTAGTGTGGAGCGACTTACGAGCCTCGAACATGCGCGCTTCGAGTGTTTGGCTCGTGCTCGACTGCGCTCCGCCCGTTGTCGGTTTTTCGACGAACACAAAGGGATTTGGGTGTGTAAAAATTATGTTCGAGGGCTCGTTGCAGGTCCACACTTGACAACGCGAACGACGGCACCCAGAATGGCTTGGCTCGTGCTTGGCTCTTCTAGCGTAGACCTCTAGCGTAGACATCGTTCGCGATTTAGGTTGCCTAGCAACCTAAATCGCGAACTGCTTAGATGACTGTCGTGTAATAAACAAATTTTAATTTGCAATAACAAATATTGATTGGTTCCACTCTTATCTTCATGGTCGACAGCAGAGAATTCGCACAGATGATGCTTGCTCAGACTGGGCTAACCTCTCTGCTGGTGTTCCACAAGGCGGCGTACTTTCCCCTCTTCTTTTTTCAGTCTTCATTAATGAAATTACTAAAACCCTTTCTTCTCGCTACCATCTTTATGCAGATGATTTGCAGCTCTATAGACATGCGCCTTTATCTGAACTAGATTCTTCAATTACTGCCATTAACGATGATCTTGCTGCCATTAAAGAATGGGCTGATTCTTACGGACTTCTGGTCAACCCAAATAAATCGCTAGCAATGGTTATTGGCAGCAGACCGCTAAGAAACCGAATAAATTTTAACAATTTTCCCCAAGTTGTGCATGCTAGTATACCTATAGTGTACTCATGTACTGCTAAAAACTTAGGACTAATTATGGATGGTAACCTAGCCTGGTCAGCTCACATAAATCAAGTCAGTAAAAGACTTCATTACTCTATTCATTCGTTGAGGAGGCTGCAGAATTTCCTTCCCTTACGTACTAAAATCATGTTAGCACAATCCTTGTTACTACCCATCCTTGATTACGCTGACGTCTGCTACTTAGATGCCACCGAAGAGCTACTTGACAAACTCGAACGACTTCAGAATTTGTGCATACGCTTTATATACGGACTGCGCAAATTCGATCACGTCTCCAATTCAATCACGTCGTCAATTAAAATGGCTCCCAATTCGTTTTCGCCGGAACTTGCATATTGTAACTCTTCTTTATAATATCCTTAACAATAGTTCTTCTCCTGATTACTTACGAGAGCGTTTTAAGGTATCACTTCCGCCTGCAAGACCTTTGCGAGCATGCGTCACTAAAAAACCTCTCGATCTTACCCCTTCTAACACTATTTTCTACAAAATATATTCTTTTTCCTCTGAAGCTACTCGCCTATGGAACTCACTTCCTGAACATATTAGAGACAGTCAGTCAATACACACATTTAAATTTAGAGTAAAGGAGCATTATCTCTCTTTATGTATTATTTATGGTATATTTTTATATGTATATATTTATGTATGTATTATTTATATATTATTTGTGTGTATTTGTAGCTATTTTATTTATTTAGGTATAGTATGTATATATGTAATTTTAAAGTATATTGTAGGGATGTACATTTCAGACCTATACCACTTTATAATTTCACCTTACTCACTTTCGAGGGAAGCTGGAAGAAATCTCTACTTAGAGATAAGCTTTTCCTTTGTCAACTAATTCTATTATTATGTTTATTAAGTTTAATATGTACAGAATAATAATAAAAAAAATATTGATGTCAATAATTAAGATAAAAACTATCCTTTATCTTTTAAGTTGGACCAAATTACAGATAGTTATGAAGTTTGATCAAAATCGGTTCTCTAGTTTTCGAGTTTATCCCGAACATACATCGTCACATGAGAGTTTTATTTAGATAGATGTAACTCGTAATGTACGTGGCATTGTTGCGATTGCTTGCATAAATTGCTTGTATTTTAATTCGTTGTAAAAATGTAATAAAACCTGTATGACTTAGGAACTTGCTTAGTGCAATTTAATAGGTACCTACGTTCGTAACACCTAATCATCACAATTCACAACATAGTTTATAGTTATAGTTTATAGCTTTATTTTATAGTTATATTTTATAGCTATTCGTCAATGCAAGACTTGCTAAACTTTCAGAAAATACATTACCTAATTGATGCTTTGGAAATTGGAAATAAAGAATTTCGGGCGAACTATTAGGGCTAACTACATAATATATTGTATTCGTATCGAACGTTTGTTTGTTATTCTCTCAATACCTACCTACTGTATTTAGCAATACCTAAGCTTAACCTATTGTAAACAACATACTATCATAGCCGTCCTTGTTCCTATAAACTTCTTGGCGCAAGATAATATAGTTCTGGAATGTAAGTAGGTATAATAGCGCTACGCTAAAATCACATCTTTTATAATTTTGTTATGAAATCTGCCGCTCACTTAGCCTTAATGTACATTGCATTGAGCGTTCATCTTTGAGTAGGTACCTACATACTTATTACTATGTACTATAGGAAAATAAATTGAGGAAGAAGATAAATAAGATGCTAATATACGTAGTACTATTATATATTCTGTGCTAATAGCAGCAAAAATGTAATATGCAAGTGTAACGATGGTAATCTTTCGTCAAAAGTATCATTTTGACTCTGAGTAGGTAGTTAGGTACTTACCTATTCTATTAAAAACGCTACCATATCTCTAAAACCACTTATTTAGCGTACCATTGCATAACTGACATATAATTTCGGTATCTAAATCATGAAACCTTTCATATTTTGGACACCAAATTCGGCACCTCTCGAATTCGATCTCATGCTTTTTTTTTATTTACGTCTAACCTGTTTCATACACGACCGCACGATCATAAAGTTACGAGGGATTATTGTTTTATAATTTTAAAAAAATTAAACAATATTAAAAAAATTGGGCCAGCCAATGCGAATTGGCGGACTTCACACACTTATGAGAACATTATGAAGAGCTCACAGATGTGCAGGTTTCTTCACGATGTTTTATCTCACCGTTGAAGCAAGTAATATTTAATTGATTAAACGCACTTGACTCCGAAAAGTCAGAGGTACCCGGGATCGAACTTGTGACCCCCCGAATAGCAGACCACAGTCCTAACCACTAGGCTATCACTGCTCTTTGCTTTTGGAGTTTACTCCTTAAGAATCGATTCTAGCAGCCCGGTATGAGAACAATCCGGGCAGTAAAATCAATTTATCAATGACCTCGTTACGTTTTTCACAACGTTTAAATTTCAACCCTACCGTTGAGTAAATAAGGTTGGTTTTCGTGCGAAAGTCGGTGGGCGCGCTCAGACCCGAGTCGCGCGCATAGAGAAGGATATAGCGTCGCGCGTAAACTCCAGTCGTGCGTCGGAGCTGACACACACTTTTTTTTATCTTTTATTTCATGTATCTAGGCCAAATTGTGGTCAACCAGCTGGTCGAAAAGCTGATTCTGCAGAGAAGAGCCGGCAAGAAACTCAGCAGTTGTTCTTTTCAAAACAAAAATTGCATTAGGTAGCCTATCTCTGTTGTGGATAGCTGAAGCAAAGCAGAGTCGATTGCTTTCAAATTCCAACCAACTTTGTCATTATGAAATTCACCTTTAAAAAAGCCTTTACCCGTACTATTATGTATTCTATGCCTCTAATATATGTCTTTACACACTATATTTTAAAGTGTAATGGTAAATTATAAGCCTCAATAGCCCAACGCTTATACGTGCGGCCTAAAAACTGAAAGGTACCCACTCCTAACACAAGCTTTCCGCTCATTTGGAGGGGATAGGAGGATATAAGTCAACTTCAGTTTGGCTATTCTTTAAAAAAATATCTACCAATTCTTCAGATGCATCTATTATTCACTCGATGTACCTACTCTACCTTAACTGTTGTAGATGCGGCGTTGATTGCCTAGTGCTAGTGGTAATAAGGACTTCGGTCTTCTTTTCGGAGGATCCAGGGTTGGAAATTGGAAACCAAGAACCCACCTCTGACTAAGTATTGACGGTGAAGGAAAACATCGTGAGAAAATCTGCATGTTTGAGTTCTCCATAATGTTCTCAAAATTCAATCTGAAGGGCAGTGTGGAGGACTATGATATGACCTATACCCTTCTCTGAAACCCGTGGGCAGCGATTGAGTGAAATGATTGATGATTGATTGAGGAAATACGAACAAAGCTATTTTTTTGAAAAATATGACTACTGACTGACTAGAACAGCTCAGAACCTGCAACCTTAGCGAAGTTACACTTCGATGTATCTATTCTCTTTCTATGATCGTTAACGCTTGAAGGTTTGGCTACGGCTACAGCGCCATCTAGTTTGCTATTTTGAAACTCGAACAAGTATGTACAATAATAAAATTATCTAATTAACTATAGTGTACATTTTAAACGGACACTACTGTGAATAATTTATGAATTTTAAATGCTAAAAAAACATTTATAATAACAAAATACCGCGAAATATTATCGATACACTTCTGTCTTGGATGAGCTGATTCAAAATTCGCTATCTTTACTACAATTTTGACAAGCACTTACGATTCAAAGTCAAAGTTTTAGAACACTATCTAAGCGATCGTCAAGGCCCTGTAGAAATAGAAAGCGATAAAGATGGCGAAGTCTGAATCAGCTGATCCAAGACAGAAGTGTATTGATAATATTTCGCGGCATTTTGTATTATTAATGTTTTTTAGCATTTGAAATGCATAAATTACAGTAGTGTCCATTTGAAATGCACACTATAGTAAATTAGATAATTTTATTATTGTACATACTTGTGCGTTTAAGCAATTAAATATCACTTGCTTCAACGGTGCCTGGAAACCTGCACATCTGAGAGTTCTTCATAATGTTCTCGAAGGTGTGTGAAGTCAGCCAATTCGCATTGGGCCAGCGTGGTGGACTTATGGCCTATAACCCTTCTCTGAGAGGAGACCTGCCTCAGTAGTGAGCCGTTGATGGGTTGCTAATGATGATGAATGATGACATACTTGTTCGAGTTTCAAAATGGCAAAATGGATGGCGCTGTAGCCCTAGCCAAACCATCAACCTTCGTTAACGACCATAGAAAGAAAAAAGATTTAACGAAGTGTAACTTGGCTAAGGCCCATGTTCCTCATGAACCGAATATTAAAATTGCTTAAGCGAGGTCGTCAAAATGTTCAGATTTTCATATTGTCACTTGGTCACTTGTATTGTAACACTATACACTATTTGTAAACCAGTAGCTGTGCGTATTACAACAGCAACTCCCAATCTCGGTATACGACGACGACGCGAGCGATGCCTGTGTCGCCTTTCATGGTCGACATTGTCTCCGATACGATGCGAATACTAATTAGTTAGTCACTTTAGTATTACGCATTAGAATTTAGAGCTGATAGGACATCAATAATTATGCGCCGTAGTTTACATTTTTGTGTTACGAGTAGATTTGTATCCATGAACGTATATTTTTATACGTTCATGTTTGTATCATTTTATTTAGGTAGGTACTTTATGAGTCTTCTACGTGAATTCCCGAGTGTGCTCCATACAAACGAATTCTCACGTCACATTCAGATTTGTCGGAGTAACATCGAAAAAAAAAATACTCGTCGAATTGATAACATCTTTTTGAAGCCGGCTAAAAATCACATAATATCTATATATCTATATATATATTATATATATATATATATATTATATCTATATCTATATATATAAAAGAAAGTGGTGTTAGTTACACTATTTATAACTCAAGAACGGATGAACCGATTTGGCTGAAAATTGGTGGAGAGGTAGCTTAGAACCAGGAGACGGACATAGGATACTTTTTATCCCGTTCGACCGCGTTTCCGTCATGTCACTATAAAACGTGGTATAAGAAAAACGCATATGACATGGAATAACAAAACGCGAATGACAGTGGAATAACAAAACGTAAATGACAGCTAAACGTAATTTTGTCTTTGGTCAAGTATGGTAAAAAATTTGACAATAATTATAAAAAGTATTATAATAAAGCATTACTGATATTATAAATGCAAAAGTGTGTTTGTTTGTTGGTTTGTCCTTCAATCACGTCGCAACAGAACAGCGGATTGATGCGATGTTTTGCATGGGTATAGTAATGGATGTAGTAGTGGTTCCTCAGACCGGGAGAGCTACTTTTTATCTCGGATAATGAAAGAGTTCCCGCGGGATTTTTAAAAACTAAATCCATGCGGACGAAGTCGCGGGCATCAGCTAGTTATTATTAAAAGTAATCAATATCCTTAAGTTTTTTAATATGTACCTAGGTTTGTTTTGATATACCTAAGCTTGGTTAATGAACTTAATGATTGATATACCTACCTTCATAATTTTCAAGGCCATATTACTCGTATTATATTATAGGTGTATCTAATGTTTTAATTACGCCGTTATCCTTGATATCCAATTCCGTCGTTAAAAATAGGTATAATTTTTGTACCTACTAGGTTAATTATTTTAAAGATATACCAACATTAAATCACAGTTTAAGGAGATACAGTAGTTTGACGCCTTTGATCTCGTGTTAAATGCCGCCAACATCTAGGTATCGGTATTTAGGCTAGGGTTGTCACAAGGAAACATTTTCTATTAATATATATATTTTGTGTATTTCAGATCAACATTACAATGAACAATATTATTTTAAATGATAATTATTAATCAATAATCAAAAATATAAAAGAAATTTGAATTTAAAATTAGTTATTAGTTGTCATATCGATTTGTGAGAGGAAAATTTTGGCTTTCAATGTAACTATCTATCTGAGATTATCTATTTTATAATAATACTCGCTGATACCCGTGACTTTATCCGCTTGAGCAGAACCCCTGCAGAACCAGGATTGAGCAGTTGGGTCCTAGAATTTAACTATAAGAATTATTCATAATCAACAGTTAACAATTAATGACCATAGTTTAGGTGGGCAGTAACCCTGCAGCATCAGGATTGAGGAGTTAGAACCCGAAGTTTTTGTGGAACCATCTCGCATAGCTTCTGTATCGATTAAAAAAGATTCACGCAAAGCGGCTTAGAAATCACGTTGATATCGATATGATTTTAGACTTATTTCGTGGTTCACTGACATAATTATAATATTGTTGTTGTAATTATAATATTAAATTAAAACAATTATCGTGGTACGTACTTCGTATAATATATTATAATTTGATATCGATATGCGCATGCAGAAAAACGCAACTTCGTTTTTGAAAGTCGGTTAAAGAGTAAAGGTACCCCTTATAACATCAGTCAACTATCTGTCAGTGAAAGTCCGGTCAAAATCGGTTCAGCCGTTCCCGAGATTATCCGGAACAAACAGACAGACAGACAGGCAAAAAATTTAAAATTGAATGTTTTGTTTAAGTACTTAACTGAATATACATAAAAATATATAAAAATCTATTATTTTGACATTACAAACAGACACTTCAATTTTATTTATTTTGGTGAGGCCACCGAGAGAATACGTTTTTGACACCTGTCAGTTTGCCATACAAAACAAAAATATCCGGTTGACATAACCTTGTAATAGCGCAGTTTAGATTTAGAAAAATATTGTTTACCAAGTTATTTGACACTCAGTTTGGCATAAAATTATAACATTAATTTATTATTGATATAATAATGTTGTTTTAATGCTCATCAATTGTTAAAACTGTAAACAACCAGCAATAATATTTTTATCGTAACTGCAACGCCATTACAAAGTTACGTCGTCAGTTCAATCGCGACGTGTCAGGAACGCATTCTCTGAACGGCCGTAGTTTTGTATGTATGTCTATACAGAGTATAGATATAGATGTATAGATGTGTAGATAATACTTAAAATTAACCGTATAATGGTGAAGGTGTGGTGGTGGAAGGTGTGTGAAGTCAGCCAATTCGCATTGGGCCAGCGTGGTGGACTTATGGCCTATAACCCTTCTCTGAGAGGAGACCTGCCTCAGTCGTGAGCCGTTGATGGGTTGCTAATGATGATGAATGATGACATACTTGTTCGAGTTTCAAAATGGCAAAATGGATGGCGCTGTAGCCCTAGCCAAACCATCAACCTTCGTTAACGACCATAGAAAGAAAAAAGATTTAACGAAGTGTAACTTGGCTAAGGCCCATGTTCCTCATGAACCGAATATTAAAATTGCTTAAGCGAGGTCGTCAAAATGTTCAGATTTTCATATTGTCACTTGGTCACTTGTATTGTAACACTATACACTATTTGTAAACCAGTAGCTGTGCGTATTACAACAGCAACTCCCAATCTCGGTATACGACGACGACGCGAGCGATGCCTGTGTCGCCT
This sequence comes from Oeneis ivallda, assembly GCA_029955525.1. Lineage (NCBI taxonomy): Eukaryota > Metazoa > Arthropoda > Insecta > Lepidoptera > Nymphalidae > Oeneis > Oeneis ivallda. Next base: position 24,101,021 of record JARPMR010000006.1, read on the forward strand.
TTCATGGTCGACATTGTCTCCGATACGATGCGAATACTAATTAGTTAGTCACTTTAGTATTACGCATTAGAATTTAGAGCTGATAGGACATCAATAATTATGCGCCGTAGTTTACATTTTTGTGTTACGAGTAGATTTGTATCCATGAACGTATATTTTTATACGTTCATGTTTGTATCATTTTATTTAGGTAGGTACTTTATGAGTCTTCTACGTGAATTCCCGAGTGTGCTCCATACAAACGAATTCTCACGTCACATTCAGATTTGTCGGAGTAACATCGAAAAAAAAAATACTCGTCGAATTGATAACATCTTTTTGAAGCCGGCTAAAAATCACATAATATCTATATATCTATATATATATTATATATATATATATATATATATATATATATATATATATATAATATCTATATCTATATATATAAAAGAAAGTGGTGTTAGTTACACTATTTATAACTCAAGAACGGATGAACCGATTTGGCTGAAAATTGGTGGAGAGGTAGCTTAGAACCAGGAGACGGACATAGGATACTTTTTATCCCGTTCGACCGCGTTTCCGTCATGTCACTATAAAACGTGGTATAAGAAAAACGCATATGACATGGAATAACAAAACGCGAATGACAGTGGAATAACAAAACGTAAATGACAGCTAAACGTAATTTTGTCTTTGGTCAAGTATGGTAAAAAATTTGACAATAATTATAAAAAGTATTATAATAAAGCATTACTGATATTATAAATGCAAAAGTGTGTTTGTTTGTTGGTTTGTCCTTCAATCACGTCGCAACAGAACAGCGGATTGATGCGATGTTTTGCATGGGTATAGTAATGGATGTAGTAGTGGTTCCTCAGACCGGGAGAGCTACTTTTTATCTCGGATAATGAAAGAGTTCCCGCGGGATTTTTAAAAACTAAATCCATGCGGACGAAGTCGCGGGCATCAGCTAGTTATTATTAAAAGTAATCAATATCCTTAAGTTTTTTAATATGTACCTAGGTTTGTTTTGATATACCTAAGCTTGGTTAATGAACTTAATGATTGATATACCTACCTTCATAATTTTCAAGGCCATATTACTCGTATTATATTATAGGTGTATCTAATGTTTTAATTACGCCGTTATCCTTGATATCCAATTCCGTCGTTAAAAATAGGTATAATTTTTGTACCTACTAGGTTAATTATTTTAAAGATATACCAACATTAAATCACAGTTTAAGGAGATACAGTAGTTTGACGCCTTTGATCTCGTGTTAAATGCCGCCAACATCTAGGTATCGGTATTTAGGCTAGGGTTGTCACAAGGAAACATTTTCTATTAATATATATATTTTGTGTATTTCAGATCAACATTACAATGAACAATATTATTTTCTTCTTCTTCTTCTTTATCAACCGATAGACGTCCACTGCTGGACAAAGGTCTCTTGCATGGACTTCCACAGGCCTCGGTCTTGCGCCGCCTGAATCCAGCGGCTCCCTGCGACTCGTAGTTCGAAGAGCTGATGGTCGTTGGGGTCCCAAGGTGCTGGAGTGGCGACCCCGCACCGGGAAGCGCAGTGTTGGCAGACCCCCCACCAGGTGGACCGACGACATCAAACGAGTCGCAATATTATTTTAAATGATAATTATTAATCAATAATCAAAAATATAAAAGAAATTTGAATTTAAAATTAGTTATTAGTTGTCATATCGATTTGTGAGAGGAAAATTTTGGCTTTCAATGTAACTATCTATCTGAGATTATCTATTTTATAATAATACTCGCTGATACCCGTGACTTTATCCGCTTGAGCAGAACCCCTGCAGAACCAGGATTGAGCAGTTGGGTCCTAGAATTTAACTATAAGAATTATTCATAATCAACAGTTAACAATTAATGACCATAGTTTAGGTGGGCAGTAACCCTGCAGCATCAGGATTGAGGAGTTAGAACCCGAAGTTTTTGTGGAACCATCTCGCATAGCTTCTGTATCGATTAAAAAAGATTCACGCAAAGCGGCTTAGAAATCACGTTGATATCGATATGATTTTAGACTTATTTCGTGGTTCACTGACATAATTATAATATTGTTGTTGTAATAATTATAATATTAAATTAAAACAATTATCGTGGTACGTACTTCGTATAATATATTATAATTTGATATCGATATGCACATGCAGAAAAACGCAACTTCGTTTTTGAAAGTCGGTTAAAGAGTTAAAGGGGTACCCCTTATAACATCAGTCAACTATCTGTCAGTGAAAGTCCGGTCAAAATCGGTTCAGCCGTTCCCGAGATTATCCGGAACAAACAGACAGACAGACAGGCAAAAAATTTAAAATTGAATGTTTTGTTTAAGTACTTAACTGAATATACATAAAAATATATAAAAATCTATTATTTTGACATTACAAACAGACACTTCAATTTTATTTATTTTGGTGAGGCCACCGAGAGAATACGTTTTTGACACCTGTCAGTTTGCCATACAAAACAAAAATATCCGGTTGACATAACCTTGTAATAGCGCAGTTTAGATTTAGAAAAATATTGTTTACCAAGTTATTTGACACTCAGTTTGGCATAAAATTATAACATTAATTTATTATTGATATAATAATGTTGTTTTAATGCTCATCAATTGTTAAAACTGTAAACAACCAGCAATAATATTTTTATCGTAACTGCAACGCCATTACAAAGTTACGTCGTCAGTTCAATCGCGACGTGTCAGGAACGCATTCTCTGAACGGCCGTAGTTTTGTATGTATGTCTATACAGAGTATAGATATAGATGTATAGATGTGTAGATAATACTTAAAATTAACCGTATAATAATATTATTAAATATTTTACGCAAGCATATACGATAACCTTTTAATGTGGGTCCCAAGTAGGCCTCGCCTATTTGGGACGCTACTTCGCTCCGCACTTACCGCACCCACCGCATGATTGCCCTGTCAAACCGGTTTCGTCGAACCTCTGTATGAACCTATCCTTATTCTGTGATTAAATACACAAAAAATATCTTCGTACTAAATGAAAAGTTTTGGAACGAAGTTCCTTATGGGGCGTTGCGGAGGGGTACCCTAGCCAGCAAAAAAGGTCCGTAACGTTAAATTACAAGCGTAAGATTTTTTCGTCACAGTCCTTGTTGTCTTCGTTTATTTTACACATTCCGTCAATGCTTCGATGGCGCAGCGGTAAAAAGAAGGAGTGATACTATCGGTTCAGAGGTTTGAATCCTGACTTCAGATAATTATTATTTCATTTATTTTTATTATTAATTTATTATTATTTATAATTTTATAATTTATAATATTTGGTAAAAAATTAAAAACAAATTACACTTGTTATTATAAAATATTTTTATAAAAATCATTCTAAACAAAATACATAGGTAAAGGTTTTAAGATAATTTGGTAAAGTAGTTTTTTTGATTTTTATCGATAAAAAAATCATGATAAAAATGTATACCCGGATAGTTATTTTCTTTATACCTCGAATAGAACTTGAAATTAATCTATACTTATAATAAAACTGTAACTGGAAGATTTCTGTACATTTAATATATTTTGAAAATTTTAATTGGGGGATGCTTGACTATCGATACTGAGCCCAAAACAGATTTTTATTTAATTTTTGTCTGTCTGTCTGTCTGTCTGTCTGTCTGTCTGTCCGCGCTTCACGCGAAAACTACTGAACGGATTTAAATGAAATTTAGTACAGCGGTAGCTGATACTCCGGGTCAACATATAGGATAGTTTTTATCCCGATAAAACATAAGGTTACTCCAAGATAGGTGATGAAACTTTTTGTTGATTTTACTCCATAACTCAGTCAAATCTGAACGGATTTTAATAATACTTTCTTTATTTGTGAGTGTGTAGGACAAGAAATACAATGACCAATTTTGGTGAAGATCTGCTAGATATTATCGGAGATAGAGGTCAAAACTTCTCTCGGATAGTTCCAGGTCACTCGCATACGATATATACGTATATAGATCTTATTACATTCATACCATAGCCATATCTTGACCTGAGCTATTCATTACATACTAATTTTAGACTATATCACTGACCTCCAGGCCCTAGCTCCTCAATCCTGATGGTGCAGTGTACTGCCCACCTAAATCATGGATATTTACGAACTGTCGATTGTGAATTGATATTGTAGGTGCCAAATATTTAAAATATAATAGTGTAGTGGAGCCATAAAAGAGGACTCAATTCTGATGCTGCTGGGTGCTGCTCACCAATGATAGGTAACAATTAGTATGAACTACTTAGGGTAGTGGCATAACGCAGCCGTAAAAAAATTCGCGTCTCCGTTTTCCGTTTACTAAAATTTCCCACAGTAGCTTTGTATTCTTAGATGGCATCAATCTATTCAGCTAATTTAATTATCGCTCGGTTCGGTTTAGGAATCATCCACCTCCCTTCTCCTCCCCATGCTATAACTACTAATGGTACCAACTTCTCAATCCCGATGCTGCTGATGATAATACCCACCTAAATAGTGGGTGTTTACAAAATGTCGATAATGAATTCATATTGGAGGTAACAACCAAGTGAAGACTACAAAGTGGCATAGTGCAATCGTAAAAAATGTCTCACTCGCTTCGTTTGCGAGAATGTCGATTGTAGATTTCTTTTTAACCGACTTCGAAAAAGGAGCAGATTCTCAATTCGTCGGAATCTATTTTTTCAATTTTTTATGTATGTTCACCGATTACTTGAAGGCGCCTGAACTGACTTGGAAAATTCTTACTTTTTTGTTTGAAAGGGTACTTCCCAGGTGGTTTTTAAATTTTACCGAAATCGGTTGAGCGGTTTTAAAAAATTGAGAAAAAAAAAGATATACTTTGTTTTGTAAAAAAATTATATTAAATTATGTACTCATTAGTAAATGGACTACACAGAGGCGTAGTGCGATCAAAAAAACCCTTCGCGCTCGCTTCGCTCGCGAAAATATCAGTTTTCAGTTGCTACTGCGAGTGCCAAGTATGAACTACAAAGAAGCGTAGTGCAATCGAAAATTTTCGCGCTCGCTTCGCTCGCTAAAATGTGTCTTCTTGATTGGTATTGTAAGAACCAAGTATAACGAACCAATAACCAATATAACGAACCAAGTATAACGAACCAATATAACAGAACCAAGTATAACGAACGAAAACTGCAATATCTGGGACATATAATGCGTGGCGATAAGTACAAGTTGCTCCAACTAATAATACAGGGGAAGATACAAGGTAGGAGACCCCCTGGAAGAAGACGGACCTCTTGGCTCAAGAATCTCCGGACATGGTTCGGACTGGGTACTCGATCCTTATTCCGCGCAGTTGTGTGTAAGGTCCGAATAGCCAATATGATAGCCGACCTCCGGTAGGAGATGGCACCTCAAGAAGAAGAAGAAGAAGAAGAACCAAGTATGAAGGAAACAGTTATGTAGTGCAGCCCTAAAGAATTTTGCGAAATGTCTGTTTTGGATTGCCAAGTATGGACTACATAGTGATGCAATGAAATTGTAAAAATTTTCGCGCTAGCTTCATTGGCGAAAATTTCTTAATTGTTGTTGTGAGTGTAAACCGAGTATGCTCGCTTCGCTCGCGAAAATATCAGTTTTCAGTTGCTACTGTAGGTGCCAAGTATGAACTACAAATATGCGTAGTGCAAACGAAATTTTTTGATTGTAGATTGCTTTTGTCTATACCAATTAGTATGGACTACACAGAGGCGTAGTGCGATCAAAATATTTTCGCGCTCGCTTCACTCGCGAAAATTTTGGCAGAATATTATATAGTGGCGTAGTACAATCGTAAAAACCTCACGATTAACATAAAACAATTCTTTTTATTACTTTTTCCACGCGGACGAAGTCGCGGGCATCAGCTAGTATTTTTATAATAAGGAACTTCGTTCCTATCTGGTGTCCCGGTAGTAAATATATCATTCGTCTATGGTATTTGTGCTCAAATTAATTTAATGAAAGGTGGTCTATCATAGACCATCTTTCATTAAATTCTATTAGCAATAGAGTAATCAAAGCTTATCTACAATATATTTTATTAGTTACCTATTTTAATATCCATTCACATTATCAATTCGAATAACAAATTACCTATTACGTAAATGCTCGTTTATCACTCCATGTTTTTCTGATCGCTAGAAAAAATATCTGTGTGCAATCAATTTTTATATAACAAATTAGGTAATTAAATTATATACACAACATTTTATCACACCTATCACTCATTTATTGATTAATGTGGAGATTAATACATACCTAAATCTATTTGAAGAAAAATGTTTTCTCTTGTATGTGCCCGAAGCAATATTTAAATTTATATACTCGCAGTACCTACCTACTTAATAGGAGTAGGTATATCTTAGGAAGATAGTTATTCTAAGATGAATAGGTACTTAATTGACTGTATATAAATAATGTCCTCGCGACCGAATCCGATCACGGCGGCCAACCTGCTCAGAGATTAGCCATCTGCGCGGGAGATATTATAGTGAACAAGTGTGTGCGCAGACACAGGTGCACTCTCTATTCCCTCACTCTCATAGTCCGATGGGACGGAAAATCCGACACGACTGGAGAGAGATCAGGCGCATGACCGACGGCTTTACGTGCTCTCCGAGGCACGGGGGTGACTCACCGCCAACTTTCCTAACTCCGGGCTAGAAATGAGAATTTTTGACAGAAAAACCCAATACTTTTTTTTTGGCTCGACCCGGGAATCGAACCCGGGACCTCGTCATCCGTTGACTGTATATAATCTAGAATCTAGGCTACTAATAGAGGTAAGTAGACATTTCGGTCTCATCTTCTAGGATTCTTCATGGCATTTGTTCATTCTAGAATCTAAAGGAAGTAGGAACCCAAAGAAATCACTAACACTTTTCAATTGGGTATTTTTTACTCTTTTTTGAAAAGTGCCGATCCTAATATATACTTCTATACTAATATTATAAAAAGGAGGAAAGATTTTTTTGTTTGTTTGTTTGTTTGTTAACGATCCCTGAACATGAAATATCCCAAAGTTTCATTAACTTCCGACCAGCGCGCACGCGATGACTAGCGGGCGGCGGTGGGTCACACTACCAACGCTTGGGCCGATCGTGCGTCTCTATCGCTTCTTCCGCGCTCTCGCTTGCACGCTCAGGCTTAGGCGGAACGTGACACTTTATCGTGCGTGCAGCCGGTGTTCATCGATTTATAAGACGTTAGTTATCACGTCAAAAAAATAATAATGTGTAGTCATCGATAGGTAGGTACATAATTAGGGCGAGCAAAGCAAGCCCTACGCAGCCTACGCTATCCCAAAACCTGAGCATTTTGTGGTAAACTTTACTAAAAAACTATCACGCCTATATATTTGTGCTTTAACATAGTAATTTAACTTCATAACCAGATGTGTTATCTGTCAAAAAAATATAATTTTATAACCATTAACTTAAAAAATATTACCCGTTAGAAAAACTACGCGAGCCCTCACAAAGCTCAGCTTCTTGCTAGTATTATACATATTAATATTGTTATAATATTATATCTTTGTAATAATGTAGGTACACTATAATTTTGAATTAAATGTTATGTATATGTTATGTGTGTATGTAGGTATGGCTATATTATTATTAGATACGTCATTTATAAATCAATTGGTATGTCAACAAACAAAAACCAATTGACTTACAAGTTACACACTCCAATGAGTGTAACAAATTACCAAAAGGTAAAAATGTATTCAATTACCAAATTCATGTAACCGAGTTCAAAAAAGGAGGAGGTCCTCCGACAAATTCGTCGAAATCTTTTTTTTATGTATGTTCACCAATTACTCGAAGACGCCTGAACCGATTTGGAAAATTCTTTTTTTGTTTTAAAGGGTACACTTCCCAGGTGGTCCCATTTAAATTTTATCGAAATCGGTCGAGCAGTTTTTAAAATATAAATATTATAATCGTGGGCGTTTGAAGTCGGTTTTTTAAAAATATTTTTTTATAAGTATTAAATTATATTTTGGTAAGTATACCAGATACCTAAGGTTCCTTTGCGTAGGTAAATTTCGAAAATATGGTAGGTACAAATATGGATTTTTATGCGTAAGGACCGAAACCGCTCGTCTGTGCTTTTAATAATATTTTCCACATAATATAGGTACTTAAATATTCTTTAGTACGCGCACAGAATATAATATAATCGTACTAGGTACCTACCGGTAGGTTTAACCGGTTAAGGGTCGAAGTAGGTATGGTGTCCAACTGCAAAGTAATTTCCGGACTATATTTCAAAATTCGATATTAATTGAGCATACTTCTATGTACCTAAGTGTAACAAAAATTACAATTGCTAAACTGTAAATTATGATTTCAATTACATTTTTGCGTGTTACGCTTGTATTAAGTAAAAATATACTCTTAAAATAATTGTTAAGATAATAACGCTAGTGTATGTGAATTTTTAAAGAAATTCATAAATACTCTTAGATTAGTACATGTAACAAGTTACCGTCGAGGCCATTCACCTCATTGTAATCAGACGATAAAAAAATACGACTGGTCACTGACTAGCTTTCGCCCGCTAACAGAGGTCTAAGGAGGTTGTCTAAAAGTTGCCGATCAAAATCGTATTCATTTGATGGCATTAGCGTAAAAGTAAAATATTCCTTGACTGCATTGATTTAAAGTCACAAATTCAGTACAATATGTTCCGATTTTAACATGGAGCATTATGGAGCGTATCGTATATACGTAAACGTATAAGAATGCACACGTAATTGAGCTCTAATTCAATGCTGTTATGGTTTATTTTACTTTGACGTTAATGCCATCAAATGAATACGATTTTGATCGGCAACTTTTAGACAATCGGAGGGCATGAATATAATATTGCAATATTCAAATAACTAGTATGTTTATCATAGACTAATAGTCTAATATTAGTAGACTATTATAGATGATCGCGACTTCGTCTGCGTGGATTTATTAATCTTAAGATAAATTTTTACTCTACTCTACTTAAAACTATTCTATAACAGTCTACTCTAGTCTACTTGATATTTAATTGAAATTGAATACAAGTTTTACTGCTTCATAATATTATATATTGTATTATGCGTTACATGTACTAGTACATGCATGAATTATAGATTTTATCTACTCCAGCATCGAAAAGTTCCAATTTCGAATTTGACAGCTGAATCGAAATGAACCCTCTTTCGGGTTTGCTTCTCATTTCGATGCAGCTCGTTGTATGGGAGCTGAATCGAAATGGTTATCTTCTTAAAATAGGATACCTAAAGCTAAGGCTCTGAGTTCTGGCACTTTTGTACCGTTCATACGACAGAGGCGCCACAGGCGGCTGGTGGCGGCTTACGGAGTTACTTTTTGTTACTCTATTGAGCCTATTAGGGCGTATTTTGTTTTGTTATTGATTTTATTTTCCTTGTCGTAGATAAAATCTTGTATGCAACTGATCGTAATTAGTCATTTTAATTCTCGTACTATCCTATTTTGATACTCGGCAAGCCTCGTATCAAAAAACAGCACTCGAATTAAAATGACCCTCATTACGATGCAGTTGCATAAATAGCTATTACGTATAGGTATAATAATTATAATTCGAATTGTGTCGACAAGCTGTATGTAATATGTATCAACGAATTATGTATAGTTACTACTATGCATTGATGCCAAGGATCTATTATTTTGGTTCTATGACCTGTGAATATCCGGCTTCAAATGATAATTATTATTTTTATTTTTCATTCTAAAGAAACAATGTAAGCTGTAGTTATATTAGTGATAATATAAGCTAATGACGCCAAAGGTCAAAACAACATCGTAAAAATTAATAGTTACAAGATACACGAGGTTTCTTCTGAATTAAAGTTTTGCGATCTTTGACTATTCAACCTAAGTACTTAAATATAATAAGTCTATGTTTGCGATGCAAGAAAAAAATAACGAAAAGTTACAATACATTTTTCGTTTCAGTGTCTATAGATATAGATCTACTGCAGACTTTTAAGGTCATGCTAGTCGGACGATTCCAAAAATAGGTACTTATTTAGTAATTTCTTTCGTTCTAGATCTATTCTAAAACTAAGCACGATATATGCAGACATTGAGTACGTAATATATTATACCTACATTTAACTGTCTTATCGCAAACAAAATTCTAGTAAAATTAGTAATATTTTATGACTTATTTTTGAACCTTATGAATTTTCAAACATTTCCATGTTAGAAAAATGGAAACTTTGTACGTACAGTGCCACAAGTATAAGTTGGCGGTGGCGTTTTGAGGAACTAATTCGGTCATCCAATTTATAAACTCCATGGGCATCTTGAAAATTCACTCTTGGATTTAGTTGTGTGCTGTTGCGTTTATTGTGTAAATTAAAAATGTTTTTTTCCCAAATTTAGTCTCATGTTATAATATACAATGGCAAAATGTAATGTTGAAGATGTTGAGCACAGTGGCGTTCAGCCGCGCCAAGTTATTCTTGTCGCACTGTACCTACGGTAAATAAAATGAGCTTTGACATGCAAAATACAAAGCGAAACAAACAGCGTGATGGGCGATGGCATACTTATCAAAAATTTAAATCGTTTTTAATTTGTTTAAAAATATAGACCCAAGTTTTTCCGAAAGACTTTATTATATTACGAGTACATATGACTAAAAAAGTCTAAAATTACTAAGTATATTAAAATAAAAGACACGACAACTGCTGAAAAACATAACACATAATAATGTATTACTTATGTATATTCAAACTTTATCATGTTATTCGTAAAATAAATCTAGGCCAAGTGCACACGAGTTCGAGGTCATAGTTTGGCCCACAACTTCATGTTAATGTATGTAGGACAGCAATGAGCAATGTCATCAATCCAGTACAAATATTTCAACAACCTGCTCGTTATAATTAAAAATAATAACCTGACTAAATATCGGCCAAGTGCGAGTCGGGTCTCGCTCTTTTAGGGTTCCGTACATAATTGACCGAATCATTTTTTTAAAACTAGATACATATTTAGATATCTTAGTTCTTAGAAAGTACTAAATTAGCATATGGGGAAAAAATGCTCGTTTGTTTTGGTCACAACTTACAAACCGCATTATAAATGGGTGTTTTCAGTATTTGTTGTTTAAATTCACTTTATAGTACATAATATACCAAACAATTTCCTAACTAGTTTAGTTTTTGAGATAGACCCACTAACAAAATTAGTCTAAAACCGACAACTTTGACGGCCCCCATTTCTTCATTTTTGTAGCTAAATAATAAAAAAATATATACTTGAACTCCACTTAATGAGCTCTAGACAATGACACCCCACATGCCAGGGTAAAAAAATAAAATTTTATTTCGACTCCTTTTCCATGTAGGTATGGGTCGGGAGCCCTTTATTTTTAAATTTAGTTTAATTTTTATTATTTTTTGTTATAGCGGCAATAGAAATACACAATACATATGTGAAAATTTCAACTGTCTACCTATTACGGTTTACGAGATACAGCCCGCTGACGGACGGACGGACGGACGGACAGCAGAGGCTTAGTAATGGGGTCCCGTTGACACACTTTGGCTACGGAACCCTAAAAAGAGTTTTATCAACAAAGTTTTAATTTAATGCTTATGATATGTAAATATTTATTCGTTAAATTAATGTTTGGTTCTTTAATGATTATCAAAAGTGTCAATAACGTCATGAGAAAGTACACAGGTATGTAAAAGGGTAGAATAAACATATTTTTTTGTATATTTTAGGTCAAGAGTGCAATGTTCGAGGTCGCTCGAGTGCGAGATGCCGGCTTGTCAGACTGCCATTAATTTACACTGCCATCATTAAAAAAACTCAATAATACTTAATATTGTAAAATCCTAAACAGGTTTTACGAAACCTTACGAAAACGAAAAAAATGAATTTAAAGTGGGATCGGATCCATCAATATTTTTAGTTGAAAAATTCAGTGATGTAAAAATTAATTAAATATAATTATTAATTATTTATGGTGATGCTAGGGTTGCCACCCGTACTATAATATAATATTGTACTATATTTCGGGTCTGGGTACTAACATATACTCTTGAAAAAACATAAAGTATTCAAAAATACTATATTTCAGTTGGATGTATTTTTTATTTTATTTTGCAGCATTCAAACTAATAAAAAACCTCACTTATTTATGAACGCGCGTAAGATTTACCTTTATCTTTTTTTAGGGTTCCGTGCCCAAAAAGTGCCAATGGGACCCAGCCAATTACTAAGCCTCCGCTGTTCATGCGTCCGTCTGACTGTATCTCATGAACCGTAATAGGTAGATACCAACTTGACATTTCCACAGAATGTGTACCTATTTTCTATGTTCGATATAAACAATAAATAAATGAAACCAAATAATATGTCATAGCATATGAGTCATGAAGTCACACGATGCTCAATTTTGCCGTCACTGCATCCTTTTTGCGATTGATTTGCAGTTATTAGGTCTTTTGGACCCCACGATACAGGTCTCCTAGTGTGGGATCCACCGATAACATTGTGCTCTGGGGAAAGAGACATGAAAACTGATAAGATGCTATTCTATGCTATTACTGTATTCAACATTAGGTAATACATTTATAATTATTTTAGTTTAAGCAAACAATATGTATTATCTATGTCTTGCTCTTCTCTCATTTTAGTTAAATAAATACATTTTCATTTTTTTTTCATTTTTCAGATACGGGCCGAATTATATTATGTACTGAATTATAATATCTGGGTGACCGAGCTTTGCTCGGCTATTTTTTTTTTTTTTTGGTAAATCGTGTTTTTTGAAAATTATATATTAAAAAAAATAATGATAAAATCACCATCATCATCATTAGCAACCCATCAACGGCTCACTACTGAGCGCAGGTCTCCTCTCAGAGAAGGGTTATAGGCCATAGTCCACCACGCTGGCCCAATGCGAATTGGTGGACTTCAATAATGATAAAATAATAAATAATAATAATAATGGGAAAAAATAATCGTCTGGACTCGAACCAGGGTCTTCTGGTTTCGAGACCGCCCGATATCCTAACCGAGCTACTGGGATTTCACAGTAAACGGCGAAATTTACCTTCGTATTCTAATGATAATGTAGGGGGTTTTTCATTGCCTGAAAACATGGATAAAACGGCGTTTTCTAAAAATGAAACCTTGCTAAATCGATTTATCGCCCCCGAAACCCCCTGCATACTAAATTTCATGAAAATCGTTGGAGCCGTTTCCGAGATTCAGATTATATATATACAAGAATTGCTCGTTTAAAGATATAAGATTATTTAAAGCAACTTTTGATAGCCCGTAACTTTCATAATTATTTAAAAATATTCTTTTGGAGTATTTAATGTAGGTATTTATGTACTTAAATGATAAAAATAGAAATGCATAAGTTTTGAATTAGAAACATCATTTGAAATTAAAAACATGATGATAGGAAAGGCTGAGGACGGGATGTGGCGAGGCGACGCTCATTCGGAAAGATTTATTAATTTAACTGTGGAAGTTGAATAAGTACGTATAGTAAATCTGTCTCTGCCTTTAAAATGTAACCAAGTAAAGAAACCACAGTTTCTGTTGCGAACATCGATGGTTGCGAAATATTTCTACGGCGTCCAACCATAGTGTTAGTTTCTTTGAAGGTGTACCGACGTGATGCAATATTCTTGCGATCACTATTCTAGTGACAGTGAAGTGGCCAAATATACATAATATATCTCACATTTTGTGAGTCATACATTTTAAAGGGTCTATGAAAAAAAAAAGCCGACCAAGTGCGAGTCGGACTCGCGCACCGAGGGTTCCGTACTCCAAAAGTAAAAGTAAAACGATAATATTATATTAATTTGCATATTTATCGTTAACTTTGTTTGTAGAGGTTTATTGTTAATATAAAAAAAACTATGCTAGTAAGAGCGTTGGTTTTATTTTTCCTGTAAAATATACATAAACCTCTATTGACCATAATTATTTCCGATTTTTCGATTGGTAAACTTCGGAGATAAGGAGGGGGGGGGGGGGAACGGTATTTTTTTTCGACATTTCGGTATAGTTATTTTACTTTGAAATTTCAAACCCCCGATTTTCCCCCTTTTTTAATAAAACTAAAAATAATTTTCGATTTCTCTTTATTCCAATGATGTTGGGCCACTATTATACACAACTATGCCAAATTTCATGTCGATAGCTTTAATAGTTACTGAAATAATCGACTGTGACAGACGGCATGTATACATGGAAAAGGAGTCGAAATAAAATTTTATTTTTTTACCCTGGCAAGTGTACCCTGGCAAGGGGTGTCATTGCCTAGAGCACATTAAGTAGAGTTGAAATATATTTTTTATTATTTTTTAAGTAAAATAATGAAGAAATGGGGACCATCAATGTTGTCGGTTTTTAGACCATTTTTGTTACGGGGTCTACCGTCTATCTCAAAAACTAAACTAGTTAGGAATTTGGTATATATTATGTACTATGTATAATGTATATAGTGTTTTTAAACAACAAATACTGAAAACACTTTAACACTGAATAATTTCATATTTTATATAAAAAAATATTTTTTAAAAAACCGACTTCAAACGCCCGCGCCACTACAAAGTATATAATTTATTGTTGATATATTAAAAACCACTCGACTGATTTCGATAAAATTTCAATGGGACCACCTGGGAAGTATACCCTTTCAAACAAAAAAAGAATTTTCCAAATCGGCTCATGCGTCTTCGAGTAATCGGTGAGCATTACATAAAAATTAAAAAAAAAAGATTCCGACGAATTTAAAACCTCCTCCTTTTTTGAAGTCGCTTAAAAATAGTGTAAATAGCAGATTAAATGTGATATTACAATATTAAATTCTTCACCACCTATCAATTTAAAGGTTAGTCGCCTAACAAGCTGACTGAACGCCTTAAGTCGTTATAATATTATTATCATAGATTATTATATAATTGATAATCACATTAATGGATGATGATTCGTATTAGAATTGGCAATTTGAATAATAAAATTATTGTAATTAATTGTTTTTTGCTGGAATAACAAAAATACGTACGATCAAAGTAATGTTTTTGATTGCTTTGTTCTGTTTTTGCTTAAATTTTTTAAGGCGCAAAGAATAAACTTGCTTTTGTGGAAACAATATGCTCAGGGCTATTAGCATCTAAGCTTGGTGGCTACAAAAAAGAAATGTCTATATTATTAAAGACTAGCTTTTGAACGCGACTTTGTCTACGTGGAGATAGATTTTTAACGCGGGTACCATCGGGTTTTCCGGGATAAAAGATTGCCTTTGTCCAGATCCTCAACCATGCAAAAAATTACGTTGACCGTTACTCTATTGCTGCGTGATTGAAAGTTAAACGAACAAACAAACATATTTTTGCATTAATTTTAATAATTATTATTAATTAATATTAGTTGAATAGGTAATCTCGTTACTAATTATTATTTATATTCCGGTTTTATTTGGGTTGCCTTGCCATCATGTGCGCTTAAACAAGCGTTAGAGTTAAACAACTCTATAATTTTATAATTAATTTTTTAACTTACGTACATGTGGGCGCAATTGATTTCCGTTTAATTTATATTAATTAATTGGGAGTATTGTTTTGATTTCCGTATCCTTGTATTTTATATTAATTATTCAAAAGTATTGTTTTGACTTCCGTTTCCTTTTATTTATTAAAATTAGTTTAATCAAATTGACATTTGACTTTGACAGCGCGGGTACGCCATTTTGCGCGCCATCTTGAAATATTAGTATAAAAGGGCTGTTTTGACGATACGAATTCAGTCTCTGCCCAGAGACTCAATACGACTATAGTCGGGCCAACGAATCGAGATACCAGACGTAAACATTACGTCATAGCGACACGCAGCAATGAAAATAAAGTCTATCTCTTTCTATCTTGTTTGTTTGCTATCTGCCGCACGGCTCACGGTTACAATGCGTAAGGCAGCCCGCACACAGTCAATAATATTGTCGAAAATATTGACGAAAATATTGACAATATTTTCGTCAATATTTAGACCCCGCACACTACGCAATAATATTGTCAATATTTCTAACAAAAAGTGATTCAGTAAGGCTCTTTTAGGGTTCCGTTAAAAAAAAAATTACTATTTTAATTTAATTTTTTTAATTTAATTTAATTTTTATTATTTGTTGTTATAGCGGCAATAGAAATACATAATATGTGAAAATTTCATCTGTCTATCTATTACGGTTTACGAGATACAGCCCGCTGACAGACGGACGGACGGACGGACGGACGGACAGCGTAGGCTTAGTAATAGGGTTCCATTGGTACCCTTTGGGTACGGAACCCTAAAAATAATTTTCGATTTTTCTTTATTCCAATGATGTTGGGCCACTATTATACATTATTATATAATTATATTATTATATACAATGCCAATATATTATATATCTATATATATAAAAGAAAGTGGTGTTAGTTACACTATTTATAACTCAAGAACGGATGAACCGATTTGGCTGAAAATTGGTGGAGAGGTAGCTTAGAACCAAGAGACGGACATAGGATACTTTAAAAAAAAAACAGAACAGCGGATTGATGCGATTTTTTGCATGGGTATAGTAATGGATGTAGTAGTGGTTCCTCAGACCGGGAGAGCTACTTTTTATCTCGCATAATGAAAGAGTTCCCGCGGGTGTTTTAAAAACTAAATCCATGCGGACGAAGTTGCGGGCATCAGCTAGTTTTATATTATATATTATTACTAGCTGATGCCCGCGACTTTGTCCGCGTGGATTTAGTTTTTAAAGTCTCTCGGGAACTCCTTGATTTTCCGGGATAAAAAGTAGCCTAGATGTTGACCCGAGTAAGAAGCTACCACGGTATAAAACTTTGTAGAAATCTGTGCAGTAGTTTTTACGTGAAAGAAGGACAAACAAACAGACAAACAGACAAAAATTAAATAATAATCTGTTTTGGGCTCAGTATCGATACCTAGTAAAGCATCCCCCAATTAAAATTTTCAAAATATATTAAATGTACAGAAATCTTCCAGTTACAGGTTTATTATATGTATAGATATACAATGCCCAATTTCATGTCGATAGCTTTAATAGTTACTGAAATAATCGACTGTGACAGACGGACGGACGGACGGACGGAGAAAGTCTCACCATAAGGGTTCCATTTTTACCATTTTGGTACGGAACCCTAAAAAAGAAAGAAACGATGGCTTAAATACTGGATGACAAAGTGGAAAAGTGGAATTAAATCATTTAAATCTACTAAAAGAACTTCGAAATACAGAAAAAGATGATTTTAAAAATTACATGAGAATAAAAGGTAGTAGAAGCTTTCAAAAAATACTATCTTTAGTAACCCCTTACTTAAAAAAACAAGATATAACTGATGCGAAAATCGTTACGTCTCGCACATTCTAATAAATTCTATTAAATATTCTTTTTCATTGCTTGTTGCACTGGGGATGTCCTCCATTTTTGGTTGCGAGCGCACGTCCTCCTGCCTTGAAATCTTTTTTCAACTAAATATTGACGCGCGCCCGCACACTGTCAATATTATTGTCAATATCCCTGCCTCCCCCCGATATTGACGAAATTTCCGGACTTCGACAATAATATTGATCAAACCCCGCACACAGTCAATAATATTGTCAATAATCGTAAATATTGACAATAATATTGACTGTGTGCGGGCTGCCTAAGGGCAAAGCAGGTCATTAAAACATTTGGGGGGCCATTTGACTATTATCTTATCTCATTCCGTGTCCTGAAGCGCTCGGGGTGATACATAAATTTCGTTCGTTCTCTGTTATTTCCTGTTATTATTTTCTTTCATTATTGTTAACTGTTACTGGTTTTAAAGTTATTTGTTGTACTGGTTATTGTTTTTTGTTTTATTTGTTTTGTTGGCTATGGAACCTCAGCCAAGTTAAATTAAAGGATTTAATTTAACTTGGCAACAACAATTAAAGGATACGTAGCTAAAAATAATACTACATTTAAGTTCGAGAGGGTAAAGGAGTTATTGAATGAAGGAATCGAACAAATCACACCTGAAAAATGGCGGAAATGTGTAGAACATGTCAAGAAAGAAGAGGAAAAGTTTGGCCAACTAGACCATATTGTTGATGATGTAACAGATAAAACTTTAATAATAAATGTAACTGATTCCGATTCAGAATCAACAGATTCTGAAAATTCTGATTCCGAATAAATATTTTAGTAAAAGTAATCGTTGATATTTAATTTTGTTCTTATAAATCCTAAATCCGGTTTTTCAGCCCTTCAAGTTGGCAAAAAAAAAACTACTTGTTCATCTTTTATATTCTCCGAGATCTGAGACACCTATGAACCTTATCAAAGTCCAAAGTCTTGCATAGTTCCAATATTCCCCATACATTTTGTATGGAAAAAAAAATCCGCCATCTTGAATTTTTTTCCTACTCATCAAGTAGACCTTCAGGTCGTGATCATCTGTTGTCAAGAAACCGCTCCTCCATCTTTTATAGTCTCCGAGATAGAGACCGACGAAATTTGCCGCCATTTTTAATCCGTCATTTTGGTTTTTTTTTCAACTCACTGGCAACTGCTCGAGGTTTCAAATGACATTTGGTCGAGCATCCACCTATCTTTGATACCCTGGCCGTGCTGTTCACCCGTCTCCGAACTCTTCAATCATCAGCTCTCTCCACATTTTTTCTTCGACCTCTATACGACACCATGCGTGAAAATAAATTTTTTCATACAAAATTTTTCAGGAGAGGGGTCGAAATTTAAAGCGCCACAGCTCGGCCGCCATCTTGTTTTTCCAATTTTTTTCACTTTTTCCGTTAATTGTTCACTAATTTCTGCAATAATCCCGAGTTACAACGAAATCGGTTGGAAAACAAAAGAGTTGTGAGAATCGCGTCGGCCGCCATCTTGTTTTTCCAAAATTTCATAACTTTCCCCAACTCAAATCCCGCACCCGAACACATGTCCCGAACGTCATTATATCGATTTCCGTCTCCTTCTAGGAGAACAACCCTGTCAATGAGTGAGTCAGTCAATCAGTCAGTGAGTGGTAATCGAGCTATTTATATTATAATTTAATAAGTAATAAATAATTATGTAAAATTTAATACTTTTATATATAATAATAATTATCAAAATATAAATTTATTTTACATTTTAAAAATTTGTGTAAGTAAAAAAAGGTTACAAAACCCTGCATAGGCGAATGAGGTTTGTTTACGTCTGGTATCTCGATTCGTTGGCCCGACTTTAGTAGGTGCTTTCGCATCTAGGTCGTTCTACTTGATTGAGGGTGTGCGACAGCAATTGCTCCCTAATCGAGTAAATATTGTCTTTACGCTTAGATTGGTGTTAATGATTAATTAATACTTTGGGAGTCTCTAACCAGAGACTCATTCGACTAGTAGATGCCTTCGCGTCTAGGTCGTTCTTCTCGATTGAGAGATTGCGATAGCAATCGCTCCCTAATCGATTAAATATTGCCAGTATGCTTAGATTAGTTTAAATGATAAATTAATACTTTGATATATTTTCGTCAATATTTAGACCCCGCACACTACGCAATAATATTGTCAATATTTCTAACAAAAAGTGATTCAGTAAGGCTCTTTTAGGGTTCCGTTAAAAAAAAAATTACTATTTTAATTTAATTTTTTTAATTTAATTTAATTTTTATTATTTGTTGTTATAGCGGCAATAGAAATACATAATATGTGAAAATTTCATCTGTCTATCTATTACGGTTTACGAGATACAGCCCGCTGACAGACGGACGGACGGACGGACGGACGGACAGCGTAGGCTTAGTAATAGGGTTCCATTGGTACCCTTTGGGTACGGAACCCTAAAAATAATTTTCGATTTTTCTTTATTCCAATGATGTTGGGCCACTATTATACATTATTATATAATTATATTATTATATACAATGCCAATATATTATATATCTATATATATAAAAGAAAGTGGTGTTAGTTACACTATTTATAACTCAAGAACGGATGAACCGATTTGGCTGAAAATTGGTGGAGAGGTAGCTTAGAACCAAGAGACGGACATAGGATACTTTAAAAAAAAAACAGAACAGCGGATTGATGCGATTTTTTGCATGGGTATAGTAATGGATGTAGTAGTGGTTCCTCAGACCGGGAGAGCTACTTTTTATCTCGCATAATGAAAGAGTTCCCGCGGGTGTTTTAAAAACTAAATCCATGCGGACGAAGTTGCGGGCATCAGCTAGTTTTATATTATATATTATTACTAGCTGATGCCTGCGACTTTGTCCGCGTGGATTTAGTTTTTAAAGTCTCTCGGGAACTCCTTGATTTTCCGGGATAAAAAGTAGCCTAGATGTTGACCCGAGTAAGAAGCTACCACGGTATAAAACTTTGTAGAAATCTGTGCAGTAGTTTTTACGTGAAAGAAGGACAAACAAACAGACAAACAGACAAAAATTAAATAATAATCTGTTTTGGGCTCAGTATCGATACCTAGTAAAGCATCCCCCAATTAAAATTTTCAAAATATATTAAATGTACAGAAATCTTCCAGTTACAGGTTTATTATATGTATAGATATACAATGCCCAATTTCATGTCGATAGCTTTAATAGTTACTGAAATAATCGACTGTGACAGACGGACGGACGGACGGACGGAGAAAGTCTCACCATAAGGGTTCCATTTTTACCATTTTGGTACGGAACCCTAAAAAAGAAAGAAACGATGGCTTAAATACTGGATGACAAAGTGGAAAAGTGGAATTAAATCATTTAAATCTACTAAAAGAACTTCGAAATACAGAAAAAGATGATTTTAAAAATTACATGAGAATAAAAGGTAGTAGAAGCTTTCAAAAAATACTATCTTTAGTAACCCCTTACTTAAAAAAACAAGATATAACTGATGCGAAAATCGTTACGTCTCGCACATTCTAATAAATTCTATTAAATATTCTTTTTCATTGCTTGTTGCACTGGGGATGTCCTCCATTTTTGGTTGCGAGCGCACGTCCTCCTGCCTTGAAATCTTTTTTCAACTAAATATTGACGCGCGCCCGCACACTGTCAATATTATTGTCAATATCCCTGCCTCCCCCCGATATTGACGAAATTTCCGGACTTCGACAATAATATTGATCAAACCCCGCACACAGTCAATAATATTGTCAATAATCGTAAATATTGACAATAATATTGACTGTGTGCGGGCTGCCTAAGGGCAAAGCAGGTCATTAAAACATTTGGGGGGCCATTTGACTATTATCTTATCTCATTCCGTGTCCTGAAGCGCTCGGGGTGATACATAAATTTCGTTCGTTCTCTGTTATTTCCTGTTATTATTTTCTTTCATTATTGTTAACTGTTACTGGTTTTAAAGTTATTTGTTGTACTGGTTATTGTTTTTTGTTTTATTTGTTTTGTTGGCTATGGAACCTCAGCCAAGTTAAATTAAAGGATTTAATTTAACTTGGCAACAACAATTAAAGGATACGTAGCTAAAAATAATACTACATTTAAGTTCGAGAGGGTAAAGGAGTTATTGAATGAAGGAATCGAACAAATCACACCTGAAAAATGGCGGAAATGTGTAGAACATGTCAAGAAAGAAGAGGAAAAGTTTGGCCAACTAGACCATATTGTTGATGATGTAACAGATAAAACTTTAATAATAAATGTAACTGATTCCGATTCAGAATCAACAGATTCTGAAAATTCTGATTCCGAATAAATATTTTAGTAAAAGTAATCGTTGATATTTAATTTTGTTCTTATAAATCCTAAATCCGGTTTTTCAGCCCTTCAAGTTGGCAAAAAAAAAACTACTTGTTCATCTTTTATATTCTCCGAGATCTGAGACACCTATGAACCTTATCAAAGTCCAAAGTCTTGCATAGTTCCAATATTCCCCATACATTTTGTATGGAAAAAAAAATCCGCCATCTTGAATTTTTTTCCTACTCATCAAGTAGACCTTCAGGTCGTGATCATCTGTTGTCAAGAAACCGCTCCTCCATCTTTTATAGTCTCCGAGATAGAGACCGACGAAATTTGCCGCCATTTTTAATCCGTCATTTTGGTTTTTTTTTCAACTCACTGGCAACTGCTCGAGGTTTCAAATGACATTTGGTCGAGCATCCACCTATCTTTGATACCCTGGCCGTGCTGTTCACCCGTCTCCGAACTCTTCAATCATCAGCTCTCTCCACATTTTTTCTTCGACCTCTATACGACACCATGCGTGAAAATAAATTTTTTCATACAAAATTTTTCAGGAGAGGGGTCGAAATTTAAAGCGCCACAGCTCGGCCGCCATCTTGTTTTTCCAATTTTTTTCACTTTTTCCGTTAATTGTTCACTAATTTCTGCAATAATCCCGAGTTACAACGAAATCGGTTGGAAAACAAAAGAGTTGTGAGAATCGCGTCGGCCGCCATCTTGTTTTTCCAAAATTTCATAACTTTCCCCAACTCAAATCCCGCACCCGAACACATGTCCCGAACGTCATTATATCGATTTCCGTCTCCTTCTAGGAGAACAACCCTGTCAATGAGTGAGTCAGTCAATCAGTCAGTGAGTGGTAATCGAGCTATTTATATTATAATTTAATAAGTAATAAATAATTATGTAAAATTTAATACTTTTATATATAATAATAATTATCAAAATATAAATTTATTTTACATTTTAAAAATTTGTGTAAGTAAAAAAAGGTTACAAAACCCTGCATAGGCGAATGAGGTTTGTTTACGTCTGGTATCTCGATTCGTTGGCCCGACTTTAGTAGGTGCTTTCGCATCTAGGTCGTTCTACTTGATTGAGGGTGTGCGACAGCAATTGCTCCCTAATCGAGTAAATATTGTCTTTACGCTTAGATTGGTGTTAATGATTAATTAATACTTTGGGAGTCTCTAACCAGAGACTCATTCGACTAGTAGATGCCTTCGCGTCTAGGTCGTTCTTCTCGATTGAGAGATTGCGATAGCAATCGCTCCCTAATCGATTAAATATTGCCAGTATGCTTAGATTAGTTTAAATGATAAATTAATCCTATTAATATTATAAATCCTATTAATATTATAAATGCGAAAGTTTGTGAGGATGTTTGGATGGATGGATGGATGTTTGTTACTCTTTAACGCGACAACGAATGAACCGATTTTGCTGAAATTTGGCACAGACATAGATTATAGTCTGGAATAGCACATAGGCTACTTTTAATCCCGGAAAAGCAAACAGTTCCTGCGGGATAGCATCACTATTTTTTACGCATTTGTCCTTCAAAATACGCGCAATGGAGTTTTAGATTAACGTGATATTTTTGCACAGGTAAAGTTAAGAGCCTGAAAAATGACAAAGGCTACTTTTTATCCCGGGAAAACAAACGGTTCCTGCGGGATATTAGTATACTACTTTTTTACATCTTTCAATTATGCGCCAACGGAGTTACAGATTGACGTGGTTTTTTGGATAGGTATAGTTGATGACTTGAAAAGTGACAAAGGCTACTTTTTATCCTGGGAAAGCAAACAGTTCCCGCGGGATTTAAGTGTTCTACTTTTCACATATTTATCCTTAAATTAGGCGCCAACGGAGTTACAGATTGACGTGGTTTTTTGGATAGGCATAGTTGAGGACTTGAAAAGTGACAAAGGCTACTTTTAATCCCAGGAAAACAAACAGATCCCGCAGGATGTATGTATGTATGTATGTATGTATGTATGTATGTATGTATGTATGTATGTATGTATGTATGTATGTATGTATGTATATATGTATGTATGTATGTATGTATGTATGTATGTATGTATGTATGTATGTATGTATGCATGTATGTATGCGTGTATGTATGTATGTATGCATGCATGTATGTATGTATGTCCTTATGTATGTATGTATGCTTGCATGCATGCATGCATGCATGTTTGTATATATGTATGTGTGTATGCATGTATTTATGTATGTTTGTATCCTCCTCCTACTAACAATAAATACTTTAACTATATCCTATCCTACTTATTATTACTCATATTATCCCACTAATATTATTAATATGAAAGTTTGTGAGGATGGATGCAGTATACGGATGTATGTTTGCATAGATGTCGTATACGGTTGGATGGATGTATATTCTCTGAGATAGGGGTTGAACTATTTTGACTGTTATACTCATTGACTTGTTATACTCCATAACTTCGTTAAATTTGAACTAATTTTTATTATTACTTTAACCGACTTCAAAAAAGGAGAAGGATCTCAATTCAACCAAAACTTTTTTTAAGTATGTTCACCGATTAGTCGAAGACGCCTGAACCGATTTGGAAAATTCTTTTTTGTTTCAAAGGGTATACTTTCCAGGTGGTCCTATTTAAATTTTATAGAAATCAGTCGATCGTTTTTTAAAAAATCTACAATAATTAATGATATACTTTGTAGTAGCGCGGGCGTTTAAATGTATGCTCCCGGGACAAAAAGTAGCCTGTGTTATTTTGCAGGTCCTCAACTTTACCTGTGTAAAAAAAATCGGCCAAGTGCGAGTCGGTCCTCGCTCTTTTAGGGTTCCGTTAAAAAAAATTAAATTAAAATATTTCCATGTACCCATGGAAATATTTTAATTTAATTTATTTAATATAATTTAATTTTTATTGTGTTGTTATAGCGGCAATAGAAATACAAAATACTTATGTGAAAATTTTAACTGTCTATCCATTACGGTTTACGAGATACAGGCCGCTGACAGACGGACGGACGGACAGCGGAGGCTTAGTAATAGGGTCCCGTTAGCTCCCTTTTAGGGTGCCACCCTTTGGGTACGGAACCCTAAAAACCACGTTGACTATATGCACTTACACTTTATATGGTGAAATATTATAACTGCGAAAGTGCGTTGGTTTGTCCTTCAATCACGACCCAACAGAGCTACGGATCGACGTGATTTTTTGCATGGGTACCTATAGTTGAGGACCTGGAGAGTGACAGGCTACTTTTTATCCCGCAAAGTCAGAGTTCCCAAGGCATTTTAAAGGCTAAGTTCACGCAGACGAAGTCGCGGGCATCAGCTAGTACTTTGATATTTTTGATAACTACCCTCACGTTTAGATGTTGTTTTGATCAATTAATTCTTTGAAATTTTTGATAGTTACCCTCACGTTCAGATGGTGGTTTGTCTGTCGTGCTGTGGTTATTAGCTGAGTGGAAAGGGGCCGTTATTGGGGATGGTGGCGACGGCTTTAGGTAGGGTTTCAGCGTTTTAAGAGACGCGTTCTCTTAAAGCCTGATTAGTTTTGAGTAATAATTCCCGCTTCTGGTCCATGGCTAATAAATGTAAAAGAGGGGCTTTTGAGGGTACCTTGTTCGAAGAATAAACATCCCAAGTAATGAAATGACCTTTCCACGCTACTTACCCTCGTTGCGCAGCAAACGTGTCTGACTTTGTTGCCGACGAGGATATCTGCTCCGACAGCAGCGGTGGGATTCACCTCTTCCTTTTTTGATCTTAATACTGTTCGATCATTATGTGAGTTAAGGATGGACGAGCGATCATTTTGGGAATTTAATCTTATTTGATTTTTTTTATATCCACTTTTCCAACCTAAACATTTGATGATCACTATGCGTATCCTTTTCCAGGTCTTGTCCAAAACATCCTTCCTTAAGCGCTGGTTGTTTGCCAAGCGTATCCTTTTTCCCGGTCTTAGGGCTATATCCCAGGCGGGTGATGCCATGAAGTGATATGGCTAGATCCAAGGCGGGTGATGCCGATTAGTCCAAAACATCCTTCCTTAAGCGCTAGCTGTTTGCTAAGCGTATCCTTTTCCCGGTCTAAAGGCTATAATCCCAGGTGGGTGATGCCGAATTTTCTAAAACATCCTTCCTTAAGCGCTAGCTGGTTACCAAGTGTATCCTTTTTCCCGGTCTTAGGGCTATATCCCAGGCGGGTGATGCCATGAAGTTGTATGGCTAGATCCAAGGCGGGTGATGCCGAGTTGTCCAAAACATCCTTCCTTAAGCGCTGGCTGTTTGCCAAGCGTATCCTTATTCCCGGTCTTACAGGCTTGAGGCTATATGCCAGATGGGTGATGCCATGAATGTGACATATGGGTAGATTCAGATACTAATCTACAGCGCAGAGAGCGCGCTGGATCAGAATGGCCGTGTGGGCGCAATTGACTTCCGTTTAATTTATATTAATTAATTGGGAGTATTGTTTTGATTTCCGTATCCTTTTATTTTATACTAATTATTTAAAAGTATTGTTTTGACTTCCGTTTCCTTTTATTTATTAAAATTAGTTTAATCAAATTGACATTTGACTTCGACAGCGCGGGTACGCCATTTTGCGCGCCATCTTGAAATATTAGTATAAAAGGGCTGTTTTGACGATACGAATTCAGTCTCTGCCCAGAGACTCAATACGACTAGTAGGTGCTTTCGCATCTAGGTCGTTCTACTTGATTGAGGGTGTGCGACAGCAATTGCTCCCTAATCGAGTAAATATTGTCTTTACGCTTAGATTGGTGTTAATGATTAATTAATACTTTGGGAGTCTCTGCCCAGAGACTCATTCGACTAGTAGATGCCTTCGCGTCAAGGTTGTTCTTCTCGATTGAGGGATTGCGATAGCAATCGCTCCCTAATCGATTAAATATTGCCAGTATGCTTAGATTAGTTTAAATGATAAATTAATACTTTGATATTTTTGATAACTACCCTCACGTTTAGATGTTGTTTTGATCAATTAATTCTTTGAAATTTTTGATAGTTACCCTCACGTTCAGATGGTGGTTTGTCTGTCGTGCTGTGGTTATTAGCTGAGTGGAAAGGGGCCGTTATTGGGGATGGTGGCGACGGCTTTAGGTAGGGTTTCAGCGTTTTAAGAGACGCGTTCTCTTAAAGCCTGATTAGTTTTGAGTAATAATTCCCGCTTCTGGTCCATGGCTAATAAATGTAAAAGAGGGGCTTTTGAGGGTACTTTGTTCGAAGAATAAACACCCTACGTGATTAAATGATCTTACCACGCTACCTACCCTCGTCGCGCAGCAAATGTGTCTGACTTTGTTGCCGACGAGGATACCTGCTCCGACATACACGTGTACTGCAAAATGTACGTATCTGCAAATAAAATATTTATCTAGATAGATAAATCTATAAGAAAAAAAGCATATTATGAAGTTCAAATTAAGTCACTGTATATAATATAATTATGTTCTGCTGCCCCGCAAATAATTGTTAGAGGTATGTAAGTAGTAACTAAATAAATAAATAATTTTCAGTGCTGCCATCTTCTTTTGGCACTTCCGTAGACCTCCCAAATTTTGGCCACCCATTAGTCCATTACACACACATTACGGTATGATTACATTATAAACAGTACTGTCAAATTGAAACATTAATAAAATCAATATTATAATTTAATAAAACCGGCCAAGTGCGAGTCGGACTCGCGCACCGAGGGTTCCGTACTCTAGAAGTAAAAGTAAAACGATAATATTATATTAATTTGCTTAATTATCGTGACTTTGTTTGTAGAGGTTTATTGTTAATATACAAAAACTATGCTAGTTAGAGCGTTGGTTTTATTTTTCGTGTAAAATACCCTTATAACCTTTCATATGATACCCCACTCGTTATAGTTATCTTACTTTGAAATTTCAAACCCCCGATTTTCCCCCTTTTTTAATTAAACTAAAATAACTGAGTTTCTTGCCGGCTCTTCTCGGCAGAATCCGCTTTCCGAACCGGTGGTAGATTCATGACGTGTCATAAGAGCCACAAGTTGGCCTACCTACGTGAAATAAATAATTTTGAATTGAATTGAATTGAATATTAATTATTATTATCACTTGCTATAATGATGAAAGAAAACATCATGAGGAATCCGCATGCCGGAGAGTTCGTCATAATAAATGAAGGTGTGTGGACTGCTGGCCAGTCCACACACCTTCATTTATTATGACGAACTATTGGACTATTGCCGAAACCCTTCTCATTCTTATAGTTATAGGAAACAATTTATGTGTCCAGTAGTGACCCGACGATCGGTTAAGAGTTAAGACATATATATGTAGATTATATAGTATAGGTACACAATATTAAGTTATCGTTTTCTGCCCACCCCGATTATCTAAAAGTTGCCGATCAAAATCTTATTCGTTTCATGGCTTTAGCGTCAAAGTAAAATAAACCATGTCAGCATTATATTAGAGCTCAATTTCAAGTATGTATTCTTAACGTTTAGGTATGTAGGTACGATACGCTTCATAACGCTCCATGTTAGAATCGCAGATTTCTTCATAAAACCCGCACGTCATAGTCTACAACTCTACAGCATGACTGGAACGACACTGCAACAATACCTTTAGCGTACTAACAATAGTTAGTTATTGTTCTGTTTTAGTTATCGAGTATACCTAATATGTAGGTAGGTACAGCTAGTTGATTTCGCGGCTATGTAGGTCCCGACCCGACTCCCGAGTTCATATAGCACTTCGACCGTCTCCTAGCCATTGTCCTCATTTAATAATTATTTATGAAAATTATACTACATCATAGTTACTAAGAATATTATAAATGCGAAAGTGTTTGTTTGTTGGTTTGTCTTTCAATCACGCCGCAACTGAGCTACGGGTCGACATGATTTTTCGCATGGGCATAGTGAAGGACCTGGAGAGTGACAAAGGCTACTTTTTATCCCGGAAAATCAAAGAGTTCCCGAGTTTTAAAAACTAAATCCACGCGGGTGAAGTCGCGGGCATCAGCTAGTTCCTTACAGTTTGAACGGCCATACAGCTACATTTGGGCTGCAAAATTGCAGTGATGTGATTCTAAGTCGCATTGCAGCTGACGTTATACGTTCCCTCAAATATGGGCGAGCGAACCAAACGGCTGGATCATGCGTCATGCTCGTGATCGGGTTCCACCGGCGGGAATGGGGCTACTTTCTGTCTGCCCGTCTTAACTTGAATTGAATTGTAGTACCTACGCTTTTTTGGAACTTCCCCTCATTGTGGAAATATTATTATATTTTATTATATTCTAACAAAGTTGCATGGGTTAAATCGGCTTGGCATCCGGCTGCCCACAAGATAGTATAAAAAACTTATTACAATGTAATAGCTGCATAATAATATTGTAAAATGATTATTTTGAAAAGAGAACTGCTGAGTTTCTTGCCGGCTCTTCTCAGCAGAATCCGCTTTAGGAACCGGTGGTAGTATCAAGACTTGTCATAAGAGCCACAGGTTGGCCTACGTGAAATAAATAATTTTGAAATTTGAATTTTGAATTTTGATATGCATAGCATGCAACCGAACCCATGCTGATAACGCAGTCAAATGGTCAAAAAAAATTAAGTGGCACTCGGGGACTGCCGCGGTAAAGCTATTGCATAGCATTTTTTATCAACTTATGTAATTATAATATTTATGCAATATTTTTTTTGCATAATAAAAATTATGCAAAAAAATAATTAAAAAACAAACAAACAAGAAAAGCGCACTTTACTACTTCGCGAGTGAGATTCGAACCTGCGACATCTAATGAAAGCGGGCGCTCGCCCACTGCGCCAAACCGAGCTAAATGTGATCCACTAAAATGTTGAACGCTTACTGAACGACGGGGTTAGGTTTTTTTCGTTACGGAATTTCTTGATTCGGTCGCCGCGCGCAAACTGTTTGTCCTAGTTCAAAGCCCGCGATAAAAGCTATGCAATAGCTTAAAAGAATTTGTAATTTTGATCGTATGATCTTACGATCGAAATCAAACATTTTCAATGATCATGGCATGACCAATCCAATAAGACCCAATCGCGTGTCGTAATTGCATCTATATTGCTCGTACGGTCGTTCGCCAATTAGAACGACGAGAGCGGCTAACAGCGCGTTCTCCTATTGCGCAATTTTTAATATTAGCTGATGCCCGCGACTTTGTCCGCGTGAGCAGAACCCCTGCAGCATCTGGATCCTGGAATTTAACTATGTAGGTATTATTTACTGGCTTTTCTAAACAACTATTCATATAATCGACAGTTACAAGTTTTTGCAATTCACGAAGGCGAGTGAGCTTTACTTGTGGTTACTTCGTGTACATGCACATTGATTAAGTGTGAGTGCCTGTCAAAGCCTAGGTGGGAGCGGGCAGGCGCGAGCATTGCGCTCGCTCACACTTATACAGATACGACATACACACAACCATAAATCAGTCGCCCTCGTGAATTGCAAGAACTTATATTAAAACACAACAGTTTAGGTAGGCAGTACGCTTCCAGCTTCAAGATTGAGGAATTAGAACACGAAGTTTTTATGGGACCATCACGCAAAGTTTCTAATTTAAAGAACAATGGGAAATTTTGAATGGACCCAGTCCCCAGTGGTGTAGCATGAGGGGTCATGTGTGAAAAAAAATATTAGTCTGAATAACAAAATTGAATGAAATGAATGTATGAATGTGGAAAAACAATATTTTTTTCTTAATTATTTGTATGACAATTCTGCTTTTAAACGCTTATTATTTTATGATTATCATGTCCTTAATCATGGGTTTTATAAAACAAAATCGTCATTAGATACTTTATATTAATGAATCTACGCACGGAGGTTGATGAAATTGACAAAGAAAAAATAAGTTTTCCTGTCTATCGTTCTACCCAGTGCTTGGGTAGAACGATAGACGATGACGCTAAAGCGCGATTTGTGTTGACTGAAAAAACATGGAGTACCCGCGGGATTTTTAAACACCTAACAACACGGACGAAGTCGCCGTCAAATAGCAAAACGGTTAAAGTAATGGACTGAAAACTGAAAGGTCGCAGGTTCGAATCCCACCCATTGCACTATTGTCGTACCCACTCCTAATTTGGAGGGGAGAGGAGAATATTGGCCAAGTTCAACTTAGCTAATTTTTTTTAAAGCTAGTAGAAAATAAAACTAAAATATCACCTGAAATACATTTATTAGGATTAAACACGTCATTCACTGCTTGAGTTTCACCTTCTCCGTAGCCAGGGCCAACTTGCGAATGTTGCATAGACAGCCCGCGGACGCTTCTTGCAGCACCGGGTCTTTGGACCCTATGGTTTCCAGCAGAAACTGTACCACTCCAGCCTGGAAAAAATATCTCATAGAGTATAATACCAGGCCGCCCTTAAACATACTGTATAATATTCCGAAATCTGATTCGGAATTAAGAAACAGAATTCTTTAAAATCGGAAAATTTATCTAATAAATTTTTAAAACAATTATCTATTCGGGCTCCTGAATATTTAGCCCTAATGTACCTAACCTAAGACTTTGGTAAATATACCATAGTTTATTAGAAGCTTTTTTTTTCTCATTGCTTAGTTATAGTATTAGAAGGTAGGATCCCCCAACAAATCCTATATTCCCAAAGAAAGGGTCTTTGATGTAATTTTAAACGATTCTGTAGGAATCTTACCGCATGCATGGTCACGCAGTTAATCGAGTAGAATGAGAGATGGTACAGTGCCAATGCAGTCGATCTATGCACGTTTGGATCCCTTGAAGTCATATAGTTGACGAGTGGAGTGATTGCACCGCGCTTGCCGAATTCCTGGCGATTCTGCGCCCATTCGCAGCAGTATGCGATGGCGACACCAAGGTTCGCTCTCAGATGATCGTCTGTTGTGCTAACTGGGAAGAATAACCTTGACTGATTATCATCATCATGATAGGATATCTCCTATCCTACATACAATCCTACTAATATTATAAATGCGATGTTTGGATGGATGTTTGTTACTCTATAACTCCACAACAAATGAACCGATTTGGCTGAAATTTGGAATGGAGATAGCTCATACCCAGGATTAACACATGGGCTACTTTTTATCCCGGAAAATTACAGAGTTCCCGCGGGAATTTAAAAAACCATAATCCACGCGGACGAAGTCAATTGGGCATCATCTAGTTATTCAAACTAAGCATCAATTTCTTATCATTTATCAAGCCTACTGAGACTTAATAGGTGAATTCAAATTAAAAATCGATTAATTCAAATAAGTAAGCTGTTTAAGTCTCCAATCTGCATGACACGATACATACTTTCAATTATGTAGGTAGGTATCTATTTATACATATAGTACCTACTTGCTTCACATAACCTCCACAAAGAGAAGGTGTCATCTTAAATCTGCTTAGCAGTTTTGACATAACTTTGATAAACCATCATAAATTGCATCAATTGCAAAATCTCTTGCAAAAAATTATGTAGTGACCACTATAGTAGAGACTTTCAATGTTTTCAATGAATCACATCAAGACACCTCACACCACTGATAATTCTACTAAACTCTGACCAAATAAAACAAAAGACAATAAGAACGATTATGAGTTGACGGTTACGGGTATACAAAATTCACAATTTCATAACTCAAATGGCATACAAATTACCTACTGTTATTCAAGTACATGCAAATGATTTAAATTGACCAAGATACGAAAGTTACTCAAGCAACTATTGCGGTTGGAATCAAACGGCAGAAAATTGTCAGAAAACAAATAGGTAAAATACCTAAGAAAACATCTGTTTGCTGCTACACCCCAACGAGAATTAAGATAACTTAGATAGTGTCCCTATCTTAGATAGTGTCCAAGATACGTACGTACCAAGTTTCGAAAGCTTCGCAACAACACCGTGGTCAGAGATCACAGCTAAGTTTTCATGATCATGAGCAATAGTAGCGATCGCAGCACACACTGCAGATAGAACGTTATGGTCATCTGAGTCCAGTAAATCCACAGTTAATTCCAAAGCTCCGACAAAAGATCGGACCATTTCACCCGAATCTGCTGCATTCTGAACACACGGGCTCAACGCTAGAGCGGCATTGGTTTGCACCTTTTTGGAATCGTTCTTGAGCAATGACCAAATCAGTCGCACACCATCTAATTCATCGATTTCTCTCATGCAGTTTTCTTCTTTAGCACATTCCATTAATACCAAAGGTACGTTTTCCAGTAATGGTTTGTAGGTGTTATTTAGGTGGTGTACTGTGAACAAAGAATAAGTTTCTACTTAGCTCAATGATGTACTTAGGTATGAGTACATAATATTAATATCATTTATTCAATCCAATATCATGATTTACAAATGGTTTTTGCCTACAGCCAAGCTAAAATCGGAAAAAAACCGGATCCTCCGATGCTCCGATGGTATCGGAGCGAAACGTACGTCGAGTGTTAAAACATTTATTATTTTTTGCGGATTATAGCAAAGGAATAATTATTATTTTTTCTTTAAATAGCTATAACTTACTCAACATAGGAATGCCGCCAGAACTTCTAATCTTGTCACGATTGGGTGGATATTTTGCGCACTCTGCAAGAGCGCCAGCCACATTTGTCAGTACCCCGTCGTTTTCGTCATCCAATAACCTCACAAGTATCGGAACTGCTCCGAGATTGTCAAGCCTTTTCACACTAGCATCGCTGTTCGCACATTTCCATAGAGCTCCAGTAACAGCAGCCATTAGAGGTTTGTTTGATCTGTTTGTTGAATCCTGTGCTGCTTCTACTAAGAGCTCGAGTCCTCCAGCCTCTCGTATCATGTCCCTTGTTATAGAATCGCTTGCGCACTTGTAAATCGCTAAACTGCAGTATGTCTGAAATAATAACAATTGAACATTGATGGAAATATGCCCGCGACTTCGTCCGCGTGGATTAAGTTTTTAAAATCCCTCGAGAACTCTTTGATTTTCCGTGATAAAAAGTAAATAGTAGTCTATGTCACTCTCCAGGTCCTCAACTAAACCCATGCAAAAAATCACATCGACAAACCAACAAACGAATAAACGAACAAACTTTCGCATTTAAGATAAATATATAAAATTTTATAAAATTTTCATGTGGCGTTGTTTGTTACCAAACTCCTCCGAAACGGCTGGACCGATTTTTATGAAATTTTGTGTGCATATCGGGTAGGTCTAAAAATCGGCCAAAATCCATTTTTCATACCCCCCCCCCCCCCCCCCCCCCTAAAACTAAACCCCTAAAAATTTTTGTTGGCGGTACGAAGTTCGCTGGGTCAGCTAGTAATATTAGTAAGAATTTGGCATTGACCAAATTTTATGGCGCACCTTCAAGTCCTTATCATCGTTTGCCAAATGTTTAATCAAATCTTTAACCATCTTTTCTGTCTGTATAGCGAGCTGAAATGAAGTTTCATTAGCGCACATCTGTAACAGCCCAACTGCCGGAACCGCTACGTCCAGGTGAATGGTCTTGAGCAAACGAGCGAGGAGAGGAATTATGCCATACTTTCTCATTGCCTCACGGTTTCGTTGCGAGGACGACATTGACCACAAAGCTTTTGCTCCAGCTCGGGCTATGTCTAGAAATTGTAGCTCGTCTTGGTTAAGTTCCTCTCTCGATGTAATTAGATACCTACAAACCAGGACCGATTTTATATAAATCTTTGTGCGAAGATTACCTACAGTAACATCATTTAATGCAATCACCTTTCTTTTATGTCTAATAAATCTATCAATTTTGGAATTCCACCGAACTTTCTACAAAATTTCCTACTTTTACGAATTTTCCCCAAGTTGGCAATCGTTTCGGCTGCAAGGATTTGCACATCCCTCGCTGGATCCGATAAAAGACCCACAAGAAGAGGAATAGCGCCCAAATCTGTAATCTTCTTACGAATTTCAATATTTGGAGATATATCCTTGAGGACAGCCAATCCTCCTAAAATACAACACAAATCTCTAGTCTCAAGTAAGTTGACCAAGAGTTCCAGGCCTCCAATTTCTTGTATTGCTCTTTGGTTTACTTCTATTGTAAGATCGTGATCCTTGAGGCAAGATAATGCGACCATAGTTGCTGTTTGGTTACCAGCCTTCATGTATTTCACAAGTTTCTGTATATGCCAATACTCTGGTGGAATTTCAGAGGATTTGATTAGATCAGCCCAGTTGTCTTCAGAAGATGACGTGGACGATGGAGAAGAAGCAGAAGTGTCGGATCCTTCTGTCACCATCACAATTCGAGGCAGGCCAACAGTGTCTTGCCCTCCATCCACACTAAACGTTGACAGGTTATCACCCTCTGCCATGATTCTAGATTATTATAACTAAAAGGAAATAAATTAAGTAAATATAGATCTACACAACAATAAATAAACACTAAAAACTAAAGAATATTTTGACGAAACATCCAAGGGTAAAATTTAAACAATGTTTTGAAATCCACAATTGAAAATTGTGAACCGATTCTGCAATCTGACGGACAAGTCAAACTGTTTATCAATACGGTTTCTAGGCGACGAAAGTTACCTTTACAAAGTTTCTAGTTTTTAACCAACTTGTAAGAAGTAGGGGGTTCTCAGTTTGACCAGTATCTTTTTTAGGGTTCCGTACCCAAAGGGTACCAACGGGACCCTATTACTAAGCCTACGCTGTCCGTCCGTCCGTCCGTCCGACGTCCGTCCGTCTGTCAGCGGGCTGTATCTCGTAAACCGTAATAGATAGACAGATGAAATTTTCACATATTATGTATTTCTATTGCCGCTATAACAACAAATAATAAAAATTAAATTAAATTAAAAAAATTAAATTAAAATGGGTAGGTGGGTAGATGGAAATCTTTTAATTAATTTTTTTAACGGAACCCTAAAAGAGCGAGGCCCGACTCGCACTTGGCTGATTTTTTTGATGAGTTGAGATTGTTTTGTTTGATATATCGGCTTGGCTCTAAATGTGTATCAAAATTTAAGAGGGAAACATTTTAAAATAAACTACATATTGTGTTTATTATTCAAATCGAAGTAAAGTATTTTACTAATATCCTACTATAATAATAAAATTATTATACCTAAATGCGTAAGATTGTGACGATGATGGATGGATGTTATTCCTTCACGCCACAAAGAATGAATCGAGCTGGCTGTTTGGAATGGAATACCTAGCACATACTCAGAATCAAACACATAGGCTACAATTACCCCGGAAAATTATAGAGTCCCCGTAAAGAACCTTATACCAGGCGGGACTAGTCGGCATCATCATAAATTAGTTGTACTTACAACAAACTTTTATCAAAAACCAATCTAGTCGAGTGACATGCAAAAGTATAATTTTTAAGGTTCCGTAGTAAACAAGGAACCCTTATAGTTTCGCCATGTCCGTCCGTCTGTCTGTCTGTCTGTCCGTCCGCGGTTTAGCTCAGAGACTATTGGTACTAGAAATCTGTAATTTGACAAGGGTATAAATATCAATCACGCCGACAAAGTGGTGAAATAAAATTGTGAAAAATAATTTTTTTTTAGGGTACCTCCCCTACATGTGAAGTGGGGATGAATTTTTTTTTTCTCGTCTATCCCGTAGTGTGGGGTGTCGTTGAATAGGTCTTTCAAAAATATTGTGGGTGTGGTAACATCATTTTTCAATTCAGGGATCCGTTTGTGAAATATGATATTTTAAAGTGCTAAATTTTATTATAGTATAGGATCCCGTTATAGAACGACCTTCACCGAGCTGGTTAATGGATCAAACATATTTTTTATCTAATTTAATATATCAAAAAATATATTGCATATGGGTTGCCTAGCAAATTCCAGTCCAGGATATTTTTAACTACCTAATTTTTTTTTATTTTTTTTTTTAAATATTTCACCGGTTTGGTTAATGGATAAATTCTACACCGAATCGAAAGTATGCAGCCCATAGTATATGCAAAAGTTAGGTTGCCTATTTTTCCTGTCACAACCCTTGGGTTGCCAGGTATGAACAGGTAAATCGATACTAGTAATTACCTACCTAACTACCTAACTTTTGCATATACTATGTGCTGCATACTTTCGGTTGGTGTAGAATTTATCCATTAACCAAACCGGTGAAATATTAAAAAAAAAAAATTTTTTATTAAATTAATTAAAAATATCCTGGACTGAAATTTGCTAGGCAACCCAACCCATATGCAATATATTTGTTGATATATTAAATTAAATAAAAACTATGTTTGATCCATTAACCAGCTCGGTGAAGGTCGTTCTATATCGGGATCTTAGACTATTAGAGTCAAGTGTCCCCCCCCCTCTGCCAGCTAAATGGTTGTATAAATGATACAAGAAAAAATTCACAGCAGTAGTATATATAATGAATTTTAAAGGAAAACTATCACGGCTAAGTAGGGTTCATTAGTGAAGGAGTTATATCGGTTTTTCTAAGTTAGATATTACACGTAGTGTAAGTTGCATATTTTGTAGTATATTATAGTATTTTAAACATGGAACTCAAAATGTATTCAATATTCATAAATAAAATAAAAGCACTATCCTAGGTCACCAATAATATTTGAGACTTTCAACTACGGAACCCTACACTACGCGTGGCCTGACACGCACTTGGCAGGTTTTTAAACTTACGCAATGAAATGACGATGAACATAATTTTGCTGAGCACCTCCGGTTTTTTAGCTCATACTTATCTGTCTAATATCTAGAACCTGTTCTCTACTCCGTAATCTGGTATTCAGATTTCAGATACACCTAGATACCTAATTAGTTACCTAACATTGTGTCATAACTAGGTATAATAACTGTTGCAAGCGGCTACCTACTTAAATTGAAAAAAAATTTAATCGGAATTGTGCTAGTTTCAAAATAAATTAAATTACTTAAGTTGGATTTGCATCGATTGATGCTAGCAATAGGTACCTACTTAAACTTATAGCTCGTAAGTAAATACCGTATCGTAAGACTTACAATATCTGTATTATTGGAACGTAGTTTCTTATCGCGCGGTACGGAAGGGGGCTAGACGGAAAAAATTAAGGAAACCGACACGACACATTTTTGAAACGTCATTTTTTGTTGAATGTGAATTTTGCATTGTATTCGGTATTTTCGCCTTAGAACTCGGCGTCTGCATGGCCTAGTGGTTAGGAGAGTCGCCTATAAATTCAACGTCGATGGTTCGAATCCCAGCTCGACAGACTGAATTTTCTATTTTCAATTTTATTTTAAATAATTTCTAAATGAATTGAATGGAATTTTTCCCTAATTTTTTATTGTATAAATTGGATAACGCCATCTGTGAAAAAACAGTAACTCCACCAGAGTAACTCTTTGGTGTTGTATCAGTGCAATAGAAATAAACTAAAAATAATTCATCGTAGTTAATCAATTTAATACTAGATGACACCACTAGTTTATTACAATTCCTTCACTAAAATACTACTACTAAGGTACCTACTACGTTCCATCCGGGTGTCCCTTGACACGTCTCTTTTTTTTTTTAGGTACGCTCGGATTAGACTTATTTTACGTTGGTGAAATCGGTTCTAGGATATGTTATCTTATAGGTATACAAAATAGATAAACATCAACATCATCATTATCAACCTTTAGATGTCCACTGCTGGACATAGGTCTCCTGCATGGACCTCCACAGGCTTCGGTCTTGCGCCGACTGAATCCAGCGGCTCCCTGCGACTCGTTTGATGTCGTCGGTCCACCTGGTGGGGGGTCTGCCAACACTGCGCTTACCGGTGCGGGGTCGCCACTCCAACACCTTAGGACCCCAAACACCATCAGCTCTTCGAACTATGTGCCCCGCCCATTTCCAGTTCAGTTTCGCGAAACTGAAGAAATACATATTCTCACTTTATTATTTTTCATATAAGATTTTGTCATTTGTTACAGTTTCGAAGAAGCGTAAGGGATGTCTTAAAGCCGGAACACAACGACCACTTTTTACTGAGATGGCTGCGAGGTAATACACCCACAGTCCCACACCCATACCTACCCTTAAAATATTTTTTTAAACCGTCGTAGTCAAGGTGAATTTAACTAATATTTTCCTCTCCCCTGTTGTTGTTGAGATAATAGAATAGAAATGTTTGTTATTCAATTAAACTTTTTTACAAGTGCTTTTGTATCGTCGTTGAGTCTACCACTGGTTCGGAATGCCGTTCCTGCCGAGAAGAACCAGCAAGAAACTCGGCAGTTGCTCTTTTCAAAACAAGTTTACAATATAATAGATATTACATATGCCATGTATGCAGTGTTTCACTAGTTTAGTTTTTGAGATAGACTCGTAACAAAAATGGTCTAAAACGGAAAACCGGCAACTTTGGCCACCCATTTCTTCATTTTTGAAGCTAAAAAATAATAAAAAATTTATTTGAACTCCACTTAATGAGTTCCAGATAATGACATCCCACATGCCAGGATAAAAAAAATAAAATTTTATTTTGACTCCTTTTCCATGTATGTCCATGTCCATGTCCATGTATGTATGTATGCCCCCCCTCTTATTTTAGGGTTCCGTACCCAAAGGGTGCCAACGGGACCCTATTATTAAGCTTCCGCTGTCCGTCCGTCCGTCCGTCCGTCTGTCAGCGGGCTGTATCTCGTAAACCGTAATAGATAGACAGTTGAAATTTTCACATATTGTGTATTTCTGTTGCCGCTGTAACAACAAATAATAACTAGTGGTTCGCCCCGAACTGAGACCTCGCGGTAACGGTATCCCATGATTATTCATTCAATCGATACATGATAACCAAAACTGACATTATTATTATGCCCGTTTTCACCAAACATACCTAAATCATCCCCTAAGTAGGAGTCTCTTAACGTAGGTAGCTCCTAAATACAATCCTAAGTCCTAACATCCGTCCCAATATCCTTTTAGGTGTCCCGTACAGGATCGTGATAAATAAGTTGACAGAAAACATCAATCACCTAACTTATAGGTAGCCCGTAAAGGTTAGGGAACGTTAGTGAAAACATTGAATTATTTATCAAACATTGAATTTAACTCGTAGTTCCATGGGAATAGTTACTGACTGCGCCATCTATTAGCATTATTGTGAAGCTATGTTGATGCTATATGAATTACTGACGCCCATTAAAAATTAAATAATCTCGTTTCTTTATAATATTCATATAATTTTAGTATTTGTTGTTCAAGTACAGGATATAAGTGACCTAAAAACATAAAATCAGTTTGAAAATCCATAGCGGATTTTTCTAGAGAGCGTCTTCAAGCGAGCGTATAAAATCGCCACTTTGAAAGCCCCCCATTTCGTCAATTTTAAGGGAAAAATTAAAAAAAAAATATTTTTGTACTCAGTTCAAAATTATCTTTAAAATGATACGTAACAATTTTATGTAACGCGATTTTTTTTTTTTTACTTCGCATTCGCTTCTATGAGAGCCCCCCTGAAATAAAGATTTTTATAACTTTTTAAGCCATTTTCGGCTGGAGGCCATCGGTTTACATATTATATCTAAATTTGAAGTAATTACGTTCAGTAATTCAAAAGTTATAAGGCTCTGACAGACGGACGGACGGACGGACGGACGGACGGACGGACGGACGGATGGACAAGTGCAAATCGCCCTAGTTAACTCAAAGACCTTCGCTTCGCTCGGTCGAAAATTAAATTAAATTTAAAAATAAAGGGGGTCCCAAACATGGAAAAGGAGTTGAAATAAAATTTTATTTTTTTACTCTGGCATGTGGGGTGTCATTGTCTAGAGCTGAGTGCTGAAGTGGAGTTCAAATATAGAGGGTGGGCCAGACCAGGTGGATATAAAATTTTTTTAGATTGCTGACATAGGGGTCTACCAGGACCCGCAAGGAAAAAATCGGTTCCCAACCGATTACGAGAAAAAAATTTTTATTTACAACTAGCTGATGCCCGCGACTTCGTCCGCGTGGATTTAGTTTTTAACATCCCGCGGGAACTCTGTCACCCTCCAGGTTCTAAACTATACGTATCCAAAAAATCACGTCAATCCGTAGCTTTTTTTGCAGCGTGATTGACGGACAAACCAACAGACAAATTTTCGCATTTATAAA
The DNA here is from genome assembly GCA_029955525.1 of Oeneis ivallda. Classification (NCBI taxonomy): domain Eukaryota; kingdom Metazoa; phylum Arthropoda; class Insecta; order Lepidoptera; family Nymphalidae; genus Oeneis; species Oeneis ivallda. Next base: position 24,141,909 of record JARPMR010000006.1, read on the forward strand.
GAATTTTGTTATTCCATGTCAGATGCGTTTTTGATATAACACGTTTTATAGTGACTTAACGGAAACGCGGTCGAACGGAATAAAAAGTATCCTATGTCCGTCTCCTGGTTCTAAGCTACCTCTCCACCAATTTTCAGCCAAATCGGTTCATCCGTTCTTGAGTTATAAGTAGTGTAACTAACACCACTTTCTTTTATATATATAGATTTTGGAATATTAACGCCTTGACGAACTTTTAATTTTTTTTTAATTTTTCCAGTGACAATTTCCGCAATTTTTTTATGGAATATCTTAACCTAATAACAGTGCTCTCTTAGGAAAAAAATCCAGTCTGATTAGCTGGTTTTAAGAGCATTAAATTTTAAATTATTCCAAGAAAATTAAGTTCATCCAAAATCTACAGAAAATTTTAAAATTCCATTAAAAATAAAAGAAGAGATTCATAGCACTGGTGATTTTTTAAAAACTGTAACAACTTATGTTCTTTCGATTTCCAAAAGAAAAATTGTATGTCAATGTGCCGGATAAAAAGTTATGATTTTTCAAAAGTCTTCGTTCCTCATTCGTGTAAATAACGACCTTATTGAAAAAAATGTTAATTGTTTGTGGAGACTGCATTATATCCTTTAATTTTAACTGCCTCGTAGGTCTAGTGTTAAGCGTGTTCGATTGTGGCCGACGAGGTCCCGGGTTCGAGTCCGGATCGGACCATAGCAAGTATTGGGGTTTTCCGATAAGAAATTCTCAGTACTAGCCCGGAGTTAGGAAGTTGGCGTTGTTTCACCCCGTGCCTTGGAGAGCACGTAAAGCCGTTGGTCCTGCGCCTAATCTCTCACCGGTCGTCTCGAATTTTCCGTCCCATCGGGCTACGAGAGTAAAGAAACAGAGAGTGCACCTGTGTTCGCGCACACACTTGTGCACTTTAATATCTCCCGCACAGATGGCTAATCTTTCTGGAGATGGGTTGCCGCCGTGGCCGAAATTCAGAAAAATAAAACATTGTTTTATTTTTCTTTCTCTTAAAAAAGTAGATACCGTCATTCATCATTAAAGGATTAATGTCCTCCCTACCGAATCTCAGCCACGGCGGCAGCCTATCTCCAGAAAGATTATAATTTATCTGTGTGGGAGATATTAAAGTGCACAAGTGTGTGCGCGAGCACAGGTGCACTCTCTGTTTCTTTACTCTCATAGCCCGATGGGACGGAAAATTCGACACGACCGGAGAGAGATTAGGCGCAGGACCAACGGCTTTACGTGCTCTCCAAGGCACGGGGTGAAACATCGCCAACTTTCTAACTCCAAGCTAGTTCTGAGAATTTCTTATCGGAAAACCCCAATACTTGGTATGGCCCGACCCGGGACTCGAACCCGGGACCTCGTCGGCCGCAATCGAACACGCTTACCACTAGACCTACGAGGCAGTTAAAATTAAAGGACATACTGCAGTCTCCACAAACAATTAACTTTTTTTTCAATAAGGTCGTTATTTACAGGAATGAGGATCGAAGACTTTTGAAAAAATCATAACTTTTTATCCGGCACATTAACATACAATTTTTCTTTTGGAAATCGAAAGAACATAAGTTGTTACAGTTTTTAAAAAATCACCAGTGCTATGAACCTCTTCTTTTATTTTTGATGGAATTTTAAAATTTTCTGCAGATTTTGGATGAACTTAATTTTCTCGGAATAATTTAAAATTTAATGCTCTTAAAACCAGCTAATCAGACTGGAATTTTTTTCTAAGAGAGCACAGTTATTAGGTTAAGATATTCCATAAAAAAATTGCGGAAATTGTCACTGGAAAAATTAAAAAAAAAATTAAAAGTTTGTCAAGGCGTTAATATTCTAAAATTGTAAATAAAAATTTTTTTCTCGTAATCGGTTGGGAACCGATTTTTTTCCTTGCGGGTCCTGGTAGACCCCTATGTCAACAATCTAAAAAAAATTTTATATCCATCTGGTCTGGCCCACCCTGTATATTTTTTTATTTTTAGCTACAAAAATGAAGAAATGGGGGGGCCGTCAAATTTGTCGGTTTTAGACCAATTTTGTTAGGGGGTCTATCTTAAAAACTAAACTATACTACGGCCGTTCAGAGAATGCGTTCCTGACACGTCGCGATTGAACTGACGACAACTTTGTAATGGCGTTGCAGTTACGATAAAAATATTATTGCTGGTTGTTTACCGTTTTAACAATTGATGAGCATTAAAACAACATTATTATATCAATAATCAATTAATGTTATAATTTTGTGACAGTTGTCGTGACTAACTGACAGGTGTCAGGAACGCATTCTCTGAACGGCCGAACTACTTAGTTAGGAATTTGTAATTTTGATATATTATGTACTATATAGTGTATTTAAACAACAAATACTGAAAACACCGATTTATAATGAGATTTGTAAGTTGTGACCAAAACAAACGAGATTTTTTTTCTAAGAAACTTTCTAAGAACTAAGATATCTAAATATGTATCTAGTTTAAAAAATAAATTATTTGGTCATAATTGTACGGAACCCTAAAAGACCGAGGCCCGACTCGCACTTGGCCGATTTTTTGTATCTATCTAAGGATTAGGTAGGTACCATAATACTATTTAAGAATAATAGATAGGTAATTAGAAGGTGGGTACCTAAGTAAATCATACTATAATCATACTAATATTATAAATGCGAAAGTGTGTTTATTTGTGGGTTTGTACTTCAATCACGCCGCAACAGAGCCACGGATCGACGTGATTGTTTGCATGGGTATAATTGAGGACCTGAAGAGTGACATAAGCTACTTTTTATCCCGGAAAATCAAAGAGTTCCCGAGGGATTTAAAAATTAAATCTACGCGGACGAAGTCGCGGGAATCGGCTATTACTCGTAAAAAACTTTTCGATTCAATCTCCCTTGGTAATAATATTATACCTGCCTACCAGTAGGTAACAGAATTAATAAAACTGAGTTTAGAAGTATTTAGAACGTCGAAACTCGAAAGGTCTCGAAAAACAACGTGCTTGATATGGAGGTACGTCTACCTATCTTACCTGCTCTTAAAATATAAAACCAGTGTAAAGGAGGTTAAACAAATTCACCGGTGCAATTAACATTGGCATTGAAAAGAACCTACTTGACGTACCTATTATACGCTTGTTTTATGATTATGAGGTAATAACCAATCATTAAGGTAAATATAGGTACCTACCTATATTATATTTTCACTTTTTACATACCTTGGTTACTGTCTGCTGGCTACTGGGTCACCCGTCACCCTGGCCAACCCGTAAACCGTAAAATAGACGGTTGGACAGGGTTATAGAGGGATTGTAATAAGGTGGCTTCTTGTGGGTACCTAGACAATAATTGAATGTACATATTATTTAAATCAGGGATTCCCAAACTGGTCGATATGTTCCCCTTGGGGTCGAAATCGGTTTCCCAGGGGTCGACATAAACGAAAACTTATTATGGGGTCGACGAGGTCTAAAAATGTTGATTAACACAAGTTCTTATTTGAAACTTTCAAGTTTCAAGATACTATCTAAGTTGTGTTACGTGTATTTTCATTTTCATTCTTATAACAAGTTGGTACTTGTTATAAGAATGAAAATGAAAATAATGTTTTACCTAGGTACTTTTTAAAGGCAGCCCGCACACAGTCAATAATATTGTCGAAAATATTGACGAAAATATTGACAATATTTTCGTCAATATTTAGACCCCGCACACTACGCAATAATATTGTCAATATTTCTAACAAAAAGTGATTCAGTAAGGCTCTTTTAGGGTTCCGTTAAAAAAAATTAAATTACTATATTTCCATGTACCCATGGAAATATTTTAATTTAATTTTTTTAATTTAATTTAATTTTTATTATTTGTTGTTATAGCGGCAATAGAAATACATAATATGTGAAAATTTCATCTGTCTATCTATTACGGTTTACGAGATACAGCCCGCTGACAGACGGACGGACGGACGGACGGACGGACGGACAGCGTAGGCTTAGTAGGTAATAGGGTTCCGTTGGTACCCTTTGGGTACGGAACCCTAAAAATAACTTTCGATTTTTCTTTATTCCAATGATGTTGGGCCACTATTATACATTATTATATATTATATATTATTATATACAATGCCCAATATATTATATATTTTATATTATATATTATTACTAGCTGATGCCCGCGACTTTGACCGCGTGGATTTAGTTTTTAAAGTCCCTCGGGAACTCCTTGATTTTCCGGGATAAAAAGTAGCCTAGATGTTGACCCGAGTAAGAAGCTACCACGGTATAAAATTTTGTAGAAATCTGTGCGGTAGTTTTTACGTGAAAGAAGGACAAACAAACAGACAAACAGACAAAAATTAAATAATAATCTGTTTTGGGCTCAGTATCGATAGTAAAGCATCCCCCAATTAAAATTTTCAAAATATATTAAATGTACAGAAATCTTCCAGTTACAGGTTTATTATATGTATAGCTGATATACAATGCCCAATTTCATGTCGATAGCTTTAATAGTTACTGAAATAATCGACTGTGACAGACGGACGGACGGACGGACGGAGAAAGTCTCACCATAAGGGTTCCATTTTTACCATTTTGGTACGGAACCCTAAAAAAGAAAGAAACGATGGCTTAAATACTGGATGACAAAGTGGAAAAGTGGAATTAAATCATTTAAATCTACTAAAAGAACTTCGAAATACAGAAAAAGATGATTTTAAAAATTACATGAGAATAAAAGGTAGTAGAAGCTTTCAAAAAATACTATCTTTATTTAGTAACCCCTTACTTGAAAAAACAAGATATTATACTGATGCGAAAATCGTTACGTCTCCCACATTCTAATAAATTCTATTAAATATTCTTTTTCATTGCTTGTTGCACTGGGGATGTCCTCCATTTTTGGTTGCGAGCACACGTCCAGCGTCCTCCTGCCTTGAAATCTTTTTTCAACTAAATATTGACCCGCGCCCGCACACTGTCAATATTATTAATTATTGTCAATATCCCTGCCTCCCCCCGATATTGACGAAATTTCCGGACTTCGACAATAATATTGATCAAACCCCGCACACAGTCAATAATATTGTCAATATTCGTAAATATTGACAATAATATTGACTGTGTGCGGGCTGCCAAAAACTCACCAAGTCGATAAGCGTGCACAACTTCGTACAAGATGAAAAGCTCGTATTTACTGAATTTTATATCTATTTATTTCGTTAAATTTTGATGAGAAAAATGATGTCAAGTTTTCTCACTTAACTAACCCCCAAAGTTTTTAAATTGGTAAGTATTTTTTATCAATAGGAAAAAAAATAGAGATACGATTTTTTTAGAATTCCGTACCCAAAGGGTGACAACGGGACCCTATTACTAAGCCTCCGCTGTCCGTCCGTCCGTCCGTCCGTCCGTCCGTCTGTCAGCGGGCTATACCTCGTAAACCGTAATAGATAGATGGTTGAAATTTTCACATATAGTGTATTTCTATTGCCGCTATAACAACAAATAATAAAAATAAAATTAAATTGAAAAATAAAGGGGGCTCCCATACATGGAAAAGGAGTCGAATTAAAATTTTATTTTTTTACCCCGGCATGTGGGGTGTCATTGTCTAGAGCTCATTAAGTGGAGTTCAAATATATATTTTTTTTATTTTTTAGCTACAAAAATGAAGAAATGGGGGGCTGTCAAAGTTTTCGGTTTTAGACCAATTTTGTTAGGGGGTCTATCTCAAAAACTAAACTAGTTAGGAATTTGAAATTTTGGTATATTATGTACTATATAGTGTATTTAAACAACAAATACTGAAAACACCTATTTATAATGCGGTTGGTAAGTTGTGACCAAAACAAACGAGCATTTTTTCCCCATAATTATACTAATTTACTACTTTCTAAGAACTAAGATATCTGAATATGTATCTAGTTTTAAAAAAATGATTTGGTCTTATGTACGGAACCCTCAAAGAGCGAGGCACGACTGGCACTTGGCCGATTTTTTTGGCTATGGGGGTCTGAGGTAGGAATCAACTATCAGTTTATAATGGAAAAGGGGTCTCTTCTCTTGCCCAAAATAGTTTGGGAATCCCTGATTTAAATAAATTTAATGTTACCTACCCTGTGTGTTGTTGCGTGATACTTTTCACTTTTTTAGGTTTAAGTACCTAGGTACCTCTATTCTTAGACCTACCTATTACACTATCCAACTCTATTGCTATTACTTACTTATTTACACATAAACAAGGTACTTATACCATTTTCTTTTTCAGCCAGACAATGGAACCCCGAAGCGGCAGAAAAAATGCTCAGAGATGTAAGTTAATATACCAATAATAATAATTGATTAAAGTCTAAACCAAATATTTACCTAAATAGGTATGCATATACCCTACTAACAATATTCACATGCCTACCTACTTAGGTACTTACCTAATTTTAGTGACCGCAAATTTAACGAAGGAAAAATTAAGGATTTGAAAATTTAATTTTTCCTTATACTTTTCAGTCGATGAAGTGGCGTGAGAAATGGGGCGTGGATACCACTCTGGCATCCTGGCAAGCGCCTGAAGTTTTGGAAAAACACTTCCCCAGCGGTAGTACAGGATTTGACAAAGAGGGGTCACCAAGTAAGTACATAACCTTACTCAACTGCGAAAGGGTTGAACGTCCTATATTAATTGGCCGCTCCCACATCTAATTCCCAGGTTAAGACCTATTTTAGTTAAGTTTGTAGATTGTCAACTGATTGTTGTTGACAATCAGATGTTCCACGAATTCCACAATGGAATAAGGATTTCATGGCTATTGGATAAAAGCAGGGGTTACTTTGCGGAACTCCATGATATAAGATATTCAAAGAAAAATTAGCTTAGGCCAAAGCATTAGCTTGGCCATCCAAAGAGGTAATGCTGCCAGCATCTTGGGTACTATGCCACACTGCGGTGGCTTGGATGGGGTTTTAGATTTTAATTAGTTTTTATTTTAGTTTTAATTTTAGAGTAAATTTAGGTTTTTTATTTCTTTCTTGTTAGGTATTTATATTGTTTGTTGTCAAATAAGAAAAATTAATTTTCTCACCTCCGGGCGGAAAGCGTCAATTTTCCTCCCGCTGCGCTAAACGAAAATGTCGCTTTCCGCCTCCGTCGAGGAGAAAAATAGTATACACACCACGGGCAGTAAATAAGAAAGCCTCAGATCACATGTTTATTGACCTCGGCTTCGCCTCGGACAACAATTACATGTGATCTGAGACATTTCTTATTTTACTGCCCTAGATGTGTAATGTACTAATTCCTTTGCTATTATTATCCCCCAAACAGATAAATAATCTTTTAAAATCTAGACTTACGTTTCGCTCCGATGCCGAAACGTCTACGTCGAATGTTCTGGTTTGGCGGATTTTGGCGGATTACAGCAAAGGAAGGAATATTAATATTTGGAACGAAATTCCTTTTCGGATGGTTTAGCGGATGGAGGCTAGGCGAAAGAAATGTAAGAATTTTCCATCACGACCCTCGTTGTCTTCATTTAATACACACGTTCCATCATAGCTTTGGTGGCGTAGCAGCTAAACGCAACTATGGGTTCCTGTGTTCGAATCCTGACTTCAGATCATGTCTTTGTTCTTTTTTTTAATTTTTGAAACGAAGTTTTATAGAAGAGAAATTCGGAACAAAATGTTTGCGGCAAAATTTACTTACGCTCTCTGTTGTGGGTAGCGTGAATTTGCTTTAATGTCTGCTTATTTTTTACTAGATGGTTCTAACATGTGTCGAGAGATGGCGTTTATTCTAAAGGGTTTTTAATAGGCACTTCGTTCTAACCGTGACATCCACGTATTTTTCTTTGGATTTTGTGGGAGATTCTTCCGTCACCAGTTTAGGGGGAATCTCTCTACTACTCCGTACGTAGCGCCGTGTTCTCTATCAAGGTTATAGGGCTTGTTAAAAGAAGTTACTCCGTGACTTTAAATATTTAATTAATTACACATTAATATGAAATTATAAAATTACTAAACCCAATGTGAACAGTGTGATGTGTGCGGCCGGTAAGGGACAACTGCACGCGAAGCCAGTTCAAAACGTTTAATAAAACTCGATCGACAAAATGCTCGCTCAGCACTGCTGCTACAGATTTCATGGCTTTCAATAAAGTTCTGTTTTATCTGTTTACCCCAGTTATAATGGTTCCTTTCGTTGGCCTGGACGTGTGGGGCTTGCTGCACGCGGTCACGCGCACCGACATCATTCGCATGGTGCTGCGACACCTGGAGAACTACCTCGCGCTCGGCCGGAAACAGGCGCAGACGCACGGCGCCAACGCTCTCAAGGCAGGTCTACCATTTCAACCCATTGCTAGCCCACTTCTGGGCACAGGTCTCTTCTCGAATGAGAAGGGTTTAGGCCCTAGTCTCCACCACGCTGGCTCAATGCGGATTGGCGGATTTCGCACTCCTTTGAGAACATTGTGGAAAACTCCCAGGCATGCAAGTTTCCTCACGATGTTTTCTCTCACCGTTAGATAAAGTAATATTTAATTTATCTAAGGCCGATTTCCCCAACGTAATATAATTCATAAAGCGTAAAGATATTTTAACAGTATTTTCAATACAAAAATTGTCAGAACGCCCAATTTATTCCTCGGTTAAACGTCACTCGACGTTGGTGAAATTGGCACTTGATCTCAATTCCATATAATATTTAAAATTGACATTCGATACAGTGTATTTTCCTACGTAAAACGTATTTCCTACTTCCAAGTTCCTACAGATTTTGAAATAAACTAATATCCGTTTTCACCAACGTTCCCTAACTTTTACGGGCTACCTAAGCTAAGTTAGGTAACGCTTTCTGTCAATTTCGTTTTCACGAACCTGTAGGGAACATCAAAAGGGTGCAATGACATTGGGTAAGGGATTGTGTTAAGGAGATACCTACGTAAAGAGACTCCTATTTACAGAATACTTTAGGTATGGTTGGTGAAAACGTGCATTAGTCATGAAAATCTTTCAGGTGACGGTGATCTTCGACCTGGAAGGGTTCAACATGCGCCAGTACGCGTGGAAGCCGGCCGCGGAGCTGGTGTTCACGCTGCTCCAGATTTACGAGGCCAACTACCCCGAGATACTGAAGATTTGCTTCATTGTTAACGGTAAGAACTACTCAACGGCACATTATCGTCGACGTATCAGCCGATCGACGTCCACGGCTGATCTCGAATACGTACCTTGCAAGAATCACCACATAACAGGAACTTGTGCTACTAGAGGTCGTCTTTCCATGGACCTATACTCTATAGTATGCGAAAAGGAACGAGTGCATAGGTATAAGCTTGGGAGACTAGCCGCGTTGATTAATCTAACCAACGAAATCTACGATCTTCAATCTTATCATCAATGATCAATCGATATATCTATAATCGATAATCTTCAATCGAAGCATGATGGGAATTTGGGCGACTCCCATATTATGGGCCACGATGCTTTTAGCAGTGGCGATCGGTGTTTAGGGAGCGGGGTACTTTTAGAGGCAGCGATCGGAGTCTCTGCGACTGCATCGCGTTTTCGCGACTCAAAAGCGTACGATACGATGATAAAAGTAGCGAAGGTCAGCGACTAAAACTCGCGAAACGCCGATGCTAAAAAACGCAACTCGATCGCTGCAACTGGATTTTTATATAAACCTGTGAAGATGATACTCCCATTGGCGCAACTAGAATGCCATAAGCCTACTTTGTCGTACTTGTTTACAAATTGCGAGAGACCAAATTAAATTAGAATTTCGCGGGCAGACCCGTGTAAACAACCTTAAGTTGGTTTAATACTCAAAGACACCCACACCCACACCTAACAGCACACCCACACCTTACATGGAATTAGGTATGATTGACAAAATTGCTCATCAACATATGATATTCCAGCTCCAAAAGTATTCTCGCTGGCGTTCAACGTGATCAAAAAGTTCATGCACGAGTACACGATCTCCAAGATCCGCATCTACGGCAGCGACGCTAAGAAGTGGAAAGCCCAGATCCTCACCGTGATCGACAAGGAGCAGCTGCCCGAACACTACGGAGGTAGCATGCGCGATGAGAATGGAGATCCTAGATGCAGTTCACTTGTGAGTATGTCTCTACCTTCTTCTTCTTTATCAACCGATAGACTTATAATGAAGATACAAATGCCACTCATCTGGGAAATTATGGGTATCAATGTTGTAATTTTTGAGTACGCAATATGATGAACACCAATACCTACACGTGCAGTAGGTACTAGGTAGTCCGGCGGTTTGTAGATAGATACCTACTTAGGCCAAGTGCTTTGAGCTTTGGATAAACAGCTGATAGACAATATCTAGGAAGGCTGATACTTCTTTCTTCTTCTTTATCAACCGATAGACGTCCACTGCTGGACAAAGGTCTCTTGCATGGACTTCCGCAGGCCTCGTAGTTGCGCCGCCTGGATCCAGCGGCTCCCTGCGACTCGTTTGATGTCGTCGGTCCACCTGGTGGAGGGTCTGCCAACACTGCGCTTCCCGGTGCGGGGTCGCCACTCCAGCACCTTGGGACCCCAACGACCATCAGCTCTTCGAAATATGTGCCCCGCCCATTTCCACTTCAGTTTCGCGACTCGCCGAGCTATGTCGGTGACTTTGTCTCTACCTACTAGTCATTATTAATAGTGAGTTCCAAAGTGTTTATTATTATGGTATTTTTTCTGGCTGCATCGTATTCCTCATTGCTGAGTGTCGTGGCCCCATTCATTCCATTATTCGTATTATTAAAATTCATTAATTCATTCATTAGCAACCCATCAACGGCTCACTAGTGAGCGCAGGTCTCCTCTCAGAGAAGGATTCACAACGTTGGTTCAATGCGAATTGGCGGACTTCACACACTTTTGAGAACATTATGGAGAACTCTCAGGTGTGCAGGTTTCATCACGATATTTTCCTTCGCCGTTGAAGCATGTGATATTTAATTACTTACACGCACATAACACCGAAAAGTCAGAGGTCCGGGATCGAACCTGCGACTAGGAAAGTTTATCACTGCACTGTTACATAGTATCAAAAAGACCCAAAATGCTGGAGTGGCAACTCCGTACCGGTAAGAGTTACCGACATCGAGTCGCGAAGTGAAGTGGAAATGGGCGGGGTTAGGCATATAGTTGAACAATCAGTTACATCAGGTTAATTTATAAGTAGGTATTCCAATAAAATCATTTTTTTCTATGGTACGCTACATTACTTAACTTTTTGCATATTATGTTTAAGGTGAAACCCGGCGGGAAAGTTCCAAAGAAATATTACGCGCGTAACGTAATGAACGAGTCGCAGAAGGAATACAAGAAGGTGACCGTCAAGACCGGCGACAAGCACTGCGTGGATCTCTTGTGCGCGGACGGCGACAGTGTTTTAAAGTAAGTAATTAATAATTCGCAATGACAAGAATTTGCAAAGGCAATAATTTTCAATAGCAAGAATTTGCAAAGGCAATATTTTGCATAGACAATAATTTGCAATGGCTCAATTTATTTGCAAAGGCAATTATTTGCATACACAATATTTTGCAGTGGCAAAAAGGAGATTAGCGAATTCCATAGATTTTCTGACCCAGACGAACTGAACCGTGGGCCTCAAGCCCACGTTCACGAACCAAACTTCTCATGCTTGTTCTAGTAAACCAGTCTAACAAAAAAGTTTATCAAAGTTTATCAAATAAAGTTGGGAGAAAAGATATTCACTTGTATTGCCATGTAACGGTTATTTATAACGTGTACTTGTGAATAATTATATTTTTGATCCCCATCTTCTAAAAATTTCGGGTTTACACAGAAAAATACTCTGAAAAATATTAATTATAATTAAATGATTTCTGAATCTGAACGATTTTTAAAAATGCTGGGTCAAAATTCGCCAACCTCCTTTGCAAAGGCAATTATTATAAGGCAAGAACTTACAAGGTTTGTCCGAAGGCAGACACCGCACTGAGAATAGCACTGTTTGAGTACTAAGAAGAAACAAGCAAAATTATTAAAAATAGTCCGACTGCACTTAAAATATCAACGGAAAATTCTTTTTGATTCGATAAAACGACTTACCGACACGCGACGCCATATTTTTTATTCCCTATTCACTCCTACAATTAATACCTACGAATCTAATAAAACCTCATAGTTTAAAATTCATTAAAATCCAATTAATCATCATCATCATCTCAACCTATCACCGGCCCACTACTATGGCACATGTCTTCTCTCGAATGGTTTTTAGGCCATACCTAGTCCACCACGCTGCGCTGGCCAAATGCGGATTGGCAAACTACACACACCTTTGAGAACATTATAGAGAACTCTCCGGCATGAAGATTTACTCGTGATGTTTTCCTACACCGTAAAGATCACGTTTACCATACGACCACGACGTTTATATTTACGTAGGTATTTATTAATGTTTATAGGGTCGGACTGAAGATTGAATGATTAATTAATCTCCACCCAGTGCACTGCTATTGTCGTACCCACTCCTAACACAAGCTTTACGCTTTGGAGGGGTGAGAGTCCAGCATGGCTTATTTTTTTTAAACATACCTAGGTAATATTTCACAGTAGGTAGTTCGATAGTAGTCTTAGGGCCGATTTCACCAACGTAAAATAAGTCTTATCCGAGCGTAAATTTGATATTTTGAATACAAGTATTAGTAAGAATTATTATTTTCAATACAAGAACTATCAGAACGCTCAATTTATTCCTAAGATAAACGTCTCTCGACGTTGGTGAAATCGGCACTGAATGTATTTCGCTATCTTGAGAAATACCTAACACCTTGATTGAAAAAAAATAATTTCAGATGGGAATTCGGCGTAGACAGTCACGATATCAAGTTTTCGATAAAGAGAAGAGATCAAGACGGCAACGAAAGTGTAGTTCACGGACCTAGGAAGGTCTCAGAGGGTCCCGTGGACGTCGGCGTCCTGTCAGTCAGCGGACCCGCCACTTGTACGTATTCATTCGTTTATTAACGAAAAAAGGATTATGAACCCCTAAAGTCTATTTTTTTTAACAAACGAGTATGAGTATATCTGATGTGTACATTTTTTAAAGAAATAAAATTATTATTATTATTATTATATCTCTCGCACATTTCCGATATTGATAGTGAGATGGGTCATTGTTAAGGGTGGGGTACTGAGTATGTCTCTCGCATATTTCCGATATTGACAGAGTGAGATGGGTCATTGTTAAGGGTGGGGTACTGAGTATGTCTCTCGCACATTTCCGATATTGACAGAGTGAGGTGGGTCATTTTAGGGGTAGGGCCTGGGACTATGTTGATTACGTGGACCAATAGCAACGCAGTCAAAATTTTCGGTACTCTTTTGTTAAAAAAACCTAATGAATAATTAATTACCTATCTTTGGTCAGTGAAATAAAATGAATAGGTACCTATTTAAACTTAAAGGGTCAAAATAATAGTTATTTGTGTTATATGGGGCCAAAGGAATGCTTTGTTCCCCGAGGGCGTTATTTTGAATTCAGAGCGAAGTGAAGGAATCTATAGTAGACTCCCGAGCGCAGCGAGGGATTCTAAAGTAGAATCCTGAGCGTAGCGAGGAATTCAATATACGCCGCCGGAGAACAAAAAAATTTGGCCCCGAATGACACACACTATTTTTAATCATTACCTATGAGAAAAAGCTAGGAGTATCAACCTACTATGTATAGAGTATAGACATTAACCAATACGTATATTGAAAGTTTAAATAAAACACAAATAAATTTTTATGAAATAATTAAACATTAATATTTAGGTATGTTGGAAGTAGGTATGCTAATCGACAAATTTGATCACGTGACTTATCGAAGACAACAGCTTCTTAAAAATTTTTGAATTTCGACACATTTTTTAATTCTCTCTTCTGATTGGTCCGCATTAGTGCTTTATGCTAAAGCACGAACGCGGACCAATCAGAAGAGAGAAATGAAAAGTCCCATGGGGTTAAAATTAAATTTTGCTCTCGCTATCCTCTGAAGCCAATATTCGTTTTTCGAATAGGTATGATGAAAAAAAATTACTGCCATCTTCTACTCAGTGAAAGACACGTGAGTGCAGAAATACAAAATGGCGGTTTAACATTCTTACTTTAACACATTAGATGCGTGACTGATAAATGTAAAACGAATCTCGCCTTGCTTGTACTCGCAAACGCGTGTGATTTTCGCCGCATCTTTGGTATTGATCACGCGCGATGAGTGAAAGCCGCATTTACGCGGCTTACAAATAAACCCGCTAACGCATGCGGTTTTCGCAGGTAATGTGCATTGATGTCTTTTTAACAAAAAAAAACCGGTCAAGTGCGTGTCGGGCCACGCGCAGTGTAGGGTTCCGTAGTTGCTTTCAACTACGGAACCCTACACTAAAAATTAATATAATTTCAAATATTATTGCTGACCTAGGATAGTGATTTTATTTTATTTATGAATATTGAATACATTTTGAGTTCCATGGTTTAAATACTATAATATTATATATTACAAAATATGCAACTTACACTACGTGTAATACCTAACTTCGAAAAAACAGATATAACTCTTTAACTAATGAACCCTACTTAGCCGTGATAGTTTTCCTTTAAAATTCATTATATATACTACTGCTGTGAATTTTTTCTTGTATTCTATAGACAACCATTTAGCTGGCAGAGGGGGGGGACACTTGACTCTAATAAAATTTAGCACTTTAAAATATCATATTTCACAAACGGATCCCTGAATTGAAAAATGGTGTTCCCACACCCACAATATTTTTGAAATACCTATTCAACGACACCCCACAATATGGGATAGACGAGAAAAAAAAATTCATCCCCACTTTACATGTAGGGGAGGTACCCTAAAAAAAATTATTTTACAAAATTTTATTTCAGCACTTTGTCGGCGTGATTGATATTTATACCCTTGCCAAATTACAGATTTCTAGTACCAATAGTCTCTGAGCTAAACCGCGGACAGACAGACAGACAGACAGACGGACGGACATGGCGAAACTATAAGGGTTCCTTGTTTACTACGGAACCCTAAAAAACAGACACCAGCCGAATTGCGAACCTCCTCCTTTTTGGAACTCGTATAAAACGGGTTTAAAAATATTTTATAAAAAATATTATATACTTTAATGTTTTCCAGATTCAATAATTTTCGACAACAAGAGCTCTTTCTTGCGGAACAAGAAGATCTACTATGACGTACTCATCTCCATACCAGAGAGGGATCTCAACATGAGCGACGATCCTGAGGACGCTGCCAGTACCCTGGCCGCTGAAAATACCATGGCCGCTGCATCGTGAGCTAGATAGACTTGTTACTTAGATAGATAAAACTGACAGAAGTTAGTGAAATCATGTCCAATGGAGAAGAAAACGCAATATAATATGTTAAGCTATATTAAGCAGATGGCGCTGCGTTCGCTTTTACTCTTTACGAAAAATTTGATATACTTACCTACATGTGTTGCTGAATTGTTTCTATGAATTATTGAACGCAACATGGTTAATTACGAAGCTTTAAATAATAAAGTAGATGAGTCGCTCAAAGGGGCAGGTAGAAAGAGAAACACATTTTTTCTCAGTTTTGGTCAATTTACTAGAGTATTTATAGAGGAGAGATACAATTTACTAGAGTAGAGATACAATTTATTAGACTGTTTACTTTGCTGTTCTTCATTCTAGCTTTATTCTAAGTTGGTAGTTAGTTGCTCTACTCTTTTGTAAATTCAACTATTTTAGTAGTGGCAGGACTCTTACTTCCATAGGTATCTGGTAGGTAAGTATAACGGCGGTTTAATATTACCATTTTATCTTGGTCGCTATATGTATAACCATTGTGAGCAATATATTATATGTAATGTGCTAATAAATAATTATTTATAACTTAAAACTAAAGCTAGGGTTCCATACTCGTCTTCTAGAAGAACCTACAATACAATCAGCCTGATCTAAAGTAGATACCTATGTTATGATCGATTTAGAGAAATATTATTCGCGCAAAGAAACTTCTCAGGCTTGGTGTTGATACTCATAATAATCAATAGCCATGACTCATTCTCTCCACCCTTCTAAATAAGCTAAAGCGTGTGTTAGGAGGGTAGGCTTGACAATAGCGCAATGGGTCGGCGACTGAACCGACCGTCAACCTTGTCAGTTTTTAATTCGCTCTTTACAATTGGGCTATTGAGGCTATGTGGACCCCTCTGGTATAGTGAAGGTTAGATTCTCGGCAGGGGCAATTTGGAAATTTGTTATAATATTATAAGATAAAATTAATTATTTAGTTACTTAAAAAAATATCTATCAACGCTTAAAAGCTCAGAGCTATCGTAAAATTGCTCAAAAATAGCTACCTACTTATAGCTATTAGTACATCTACATCCTTAATTAATCTACAGTCGGCAAAGCGTAAGCTCAGTTTTGCATTTATGTGATTGCAAACCGACCAACCGTACCAACTGTAGTATGATAAGAACTTTTAACAAGCTTGGCGCAACGCATCCCGCACATAGCTATGATAAGTCTGTTTATTTCTTTTTTGACGACCGTTTTTTATATGGAAGTAATTAGGTTTACTACTGTAACTTGCTCGCAGAAGGTTTGCCGATCGCTACCCTTCTGCCTACGCCGCGCCGGCCGCGACCCGCGCTTACCTATAACTAGACGAACGCGGGTCGCGGCCGGCGTAGGCGGGAGGGGCAGCGATCGGCAAACCTGCGCGCGGCTTATACTTTTGAAAATCACTCACACGAATAGAGTAGTAGGTACCAAATAACTAATTAATTACCAAGTAATTAATTAATAATAATATAAAATTATAAATAAGTAAATAATATAAAAAGATTGAATTTAACTGAAATGCAGAGCTGAGCTTATGCCTTCTGTAGTTCATTTAAGAGAATGGTGAGGCATACCTAAATAAAAAAATAAAAATATGGTGAGGCATACTCTGTGATAAATATAATGTTTGGTGTGGTATCTGTATAGTTAACTTCCATAAAATTGTATCGATAAGGGATTGTTAAGTTCATTACGCCTAGATACATTTTAGATAGTTATTTACTAGATAAATTAATTTTAATGAAATTGCTTATTATCTTCATGTTACATTTTATTTTTAGCTACAAACTGACCGTACTCTAGAAATATATCACGTTTAGATTTGAAACGATTGAAATAAGAAATAAGTACGTGCTTATTCAATCGTGATATCCTAGTAGTAAAAAAGATGTACCAAAAAAAAAATTAGTACAAAATATTTTTTTGTATTCATCATCAACTGCATTTAAAGATTTGAACAGCAGAATCATTTTACACATGTAAATAACAATACCTGGTAGGTACATAATATTATAATATATTATTTTTAGGCAGCTTTACGTATTTTTTAATTTGAACATTCCAAGTGTGACTATAACTACTACAAAAGATTGTTTTATAATTAAGTTTTCTACCCTATTTTATAATAAAGAAATACCTACTGATTAAATGGCTTATTTTATATTTGATTCTATTGTTTTAAATAAATAAAAACTGTAGTTAAATGCAACATTATTTATTTAAAAAACTATCACCTTATGATTACATACAATAATAATTCTTTATTATAGGAACTACCTATAAATATTTATAGGACAACTATAATGTTATTCATGTAATTAGATTACAATGTAATTAGATTAGCCTTTGCATAGTATTTTAAGGCAGTTTTATGATATTATGAACACTGCCCAATGTTCTTGACTTCCTGATCTTCACAATTATATATTCTCTAAAAAAATTCTGTACACTTGAAATCTTAATTAATCGTCTTCCTCAAACAGCATCTGCAAAAGTTCCCGATTACAGCACTGACTGCCCTCTAGCCTTTGTACTCCCTTCCATTTAATCAAAGTGGGAATCACCATCAGCTTTGTTCGACTATCTGTTCTGAATGGACATGCTCTGTCTTTCCAACTGAAAATTTAAAAAAAACCATGATCACATATTATTATCATAAAATTAAATAGTATAGTAATGTTAATAAAAGGAGAAATTTCTTGTCTAACAGACCAAAAAAATCTAATCTCATTTTTATGGTTCTGTACCCAAAGGGTGCCAACGGAACCATCTGTCCGTCTGTCAGCGGGCTGTATCTGGTAAACCGTAATAGATAGATAGTGTGATATAGTGGTAGACTCATTGACGATTCAAAAGTACTTCTAAAAGTTTATTTGAATAAAAAACATTTCTATTCTATTTTTTATTCTATTCTATTCTATAGTTGAAATTTTCTATACAAAATTATTTCGAAAAAATATGTATCTAGTTTTAAAAAAATGATTTGGTCATATGAACGGAACCCTAAAAGAGCGAGGCCCGACTCACACTTGGCCGATTTTTATTTTTAACCATTATAGACACATGCTTAACCACCACAGCCAATCGAAAGTGATGATTTGGCTTAGATGGAATGGCTTTGCCATGAAGATGTCTATTCACTTGTTTAGAGATACCCACATTGTAAATGCCAGGAAACACAGTGTAAAAGGAATTACGGTATAAGTTCTTAGCCGACTACAGACAGCAGCAGCAGGCGGCGTGTTGCCGGCTGCCGCGACACTTCTGGTTTGTATGTATTTCTATTAGTACCTTCCGTAGCTATCGGCACATCATATAATACAAGTACATACAAACCAGTAGTGTCGCGGCGACAGTGACCACACGTCGCCTGCTGCTGCCTCCTGTAGTCAGGTACAAACTCGTACCTTTAAAGCGCTCAAAAGTATGGATGGAAGTCCACCTATTGTCGTGTAGTGCTGTGATGAAAGAAATAAAAATTTCCCCCTTCACATTTTTTTACGTCAAATTATAAAAAAATATCTACACATACAAGTGATACAACAATGTGTAGATAATTTATTTTTTAATTTCAACATGGTATTTTGTAGTTATCAACAAAATATAACTATAAAAGCTTTCAAGAGAATTTGATTATATTGTTTAATAACATTAGTGAATATACAAAGCCCCCATTTGCAAGAATAAAAACTAAAAAGGGAAAAAAAATGTATCTATACTCACTATTCTCTATCTCCAACATCAACGTAAACAAATATTACATCCTTCTTCACCTCTGTAAGGAATGCTTTGACAACTGGTTCAGCTGAAAAATAATTATAGTATTAACATACTTGCAATGTAAATGGAACTTTATCTTCATTATTTTGTGTTTATTTTTTATTTAGCTTCACAGAAAGGATATTGTGATCAAGATAGTTTTCTGCCATTTTCTATTTCTGTTTTGCTCAGTGTTCAAGCAATTCAATGTCAATGAAATGAAGATGCTGAGGTGGGCCGGAGGTGTGACTTGGCTAGACCAAACTCTTGTTGTGGTTCTTATGACAAGTAGTAGTAGCACAGAGGATGCTGCTGCCCGTTATCCGTTATGTTTGTTTGTTTTATATTCCCTTAGTCGCCTTGTACGACACCAGCGGGAAGAGGAGGGGTGGTGATAACTGTATTCTGATCTGCCATCACCACACGGCAAATTACTAAATTCCTTTCTATTTATTTATTATATTAGTAGGTAAAAATAACAATTTTAGTTCCCATGACCCTTGTCTTGGTGTGGTATTTGAATTAGCACACGAATCAGCTGATATTTTAATATTACAGCAACTCCTGAGTTCTTAAATGTTTACGCAGAGGAATTGTACAGGGGCTCTTTTTACCCATTTGACAGTAAATACACCAACTTCTACCATTCTCTTTCTTACTGCCAGAAAATAGTAAATACATATTTTTCTTTGACTTTACATTTGAAACAAAATTATTAAACTCATCATAATTATTGACTGTGTGAATTTTAACTTTGGTTTTGACCATTCTACAAACACTGAATAATTTATTTTCATGGAAGTAGTACTAAAACAATTTTATTATTCAATTGACTTTAAAAGGGAATGAATGACAATTACTGTCATAAAGTAGATAGTTGTCATAATGTGTGAAACATATTGCAATAACTATATAGATACTTGCTAGTTTTTATCCAATTGATATGATATCCATATCCAGGAATGGTTATTTTATTACAGTAGAGTCCCAAATGTGAACATTATGGAGAACTCTGGCTTGAAGGTTTCCACTTAGCTTATCCTTCACTGTTGATATAATAATAATAATATAGCCTTTATTCAGATCAACTTAACCTAATAACAGTATTCTAAAGCAAAATTAAACTTAAAACTTATTCTAATATTTGCTGCTTTTTTATCTTTTGTAGATCTGTTTGCCAATCGGCAAAGGCTTCCTCCAACCTTTTCCATTCTGATCTTTCTAGAGCCACTCTGTTCCACATCACTCCTGCCACTTCTCTTATATCGTCGTCCCACCTTTTCTGTGGTCTGCCTCTTTTCCTTTTGCCTTCCCTTGGGTACCACCTTGTCACCTTCTTACTCCATTTGTTATGACCTCTTATTGTGTGCCCTGCCCATCTCCATTTGAGTCTTTTAATTTTCCGTACTACATCTATGGTTCTTGTTTTATTTCTGATGACACAATTTTTCAGTCTGTCTGATCTTTTGATATTCAGCATGCTCCTCTCCATAGCATATTGGCAGGTTGCTAGTCTGCTTGTCATATCTCTAGTTAAAGTCCATGATTGGCAGCCATACATAAGGACGGGTAGTATGCAGGTGTTAAATAATTTACTTTTGATGTTTATATGAAGATGTTTGTCTTTCATAGCCTCTCGCAAACTCCAGTATCTTCTCCAGCTATTCGTAATTCTTCTCTTCACTTCTTCGCGCAAAGGTTCTTTTTGAGTTATGAGTTGTCCCAGATAGATGTACTCATCAGTGTAGTTGACTTCGGTGTTCCTTATCTGTATGGTGGTTTTCTCTCCATTTGTCATCATTCTAGTCTTTTCTGGGTTTAGTTTTAGTCCCACTCTCTCACTTTCTATCGCTAGGTCTTCTATCATTTTATTGATGGCTTCAGGTGTTCTTGCGAATAGCACTATATCATCAGCGAATCTTAAGTGCGTCAGTGATGTACCGTCTATATTGATCCCAAAGTTTTCCCAATGGAGTTTTCTAAAAATTGATTCCAGTACAGCCGAGAATAATTTTGGTGATAGGGGGTCTCCCTGTCTAACGCCTTTTCCTTTTTTAAATGGCTGGCTTTTCTTTTCTAATTGGATTCTGGCTGTACTATGACTGTACACGTTTTTTATTAATCGTATGTATTTAAGTTCAACCCCTTGTTCCACTAATGCTTCCCATATATTTTTATGTAGAAGAGAGTCAAATGCTTTGCTGTAGTCGATAAAAGAAATGTAATATGTCAGCTGGTATTCGCTGTATTTCTCAACAACTTGACGAACTACATGGATGTGGTCGATCACCGAGTAATCCTTACGAAATCCCGCCTGCTCAATGGGTTGTTGTTCGTCTAGCGTTCTTTCAATACGTGTTAAAATGATCTTAGCGAAGATTTTGTATATGTTTGACATAAGACTGATGGGGCGATAGTTTCCTATTTCATGTTTATCACCTTTCTTATACAACAGGATAATGTTAGATTCCGTCCATTGCTGGGGAATTATTTCAGTGTTTATAATATTGTTAAACATATCTGTAAGTACAGGTGCTAACACTTCCTTTCCCTGTCTTAAGATGTCGTTGCTTATGCCGTCAGGACCTGGTGCTTTATCTACCTTTTGAGTATCTATGGCTTTCTCGACTTCAGCTTGAAGAATGTTTGGAACGTTTGAGGTATCCGCCAAATCAATTTCATCTTCAGTTGTGTTACTTTCGTACAGTCTCTTGTAATAAGATGTTGCTATATCCAATATTCCTGTTCTACGATGATTCCATTTTCCACGGTCATTTTTCATTTTAACAATCCAATCCTTTGAATTATTTAACTCTCTATATGCTTTTTTGACTCCACCCGTTTTGCTTATAAATTTTTCTATAATTTCCATTCTGTTTTGTTTTCTGTCCTTTCTTATGCTATCTTTAATTTGTTTACTAATTTCCGTTAAATGTTTTCTTCTGTCTTGTGTATCTTTAGTGCTAATTAAGTGGTTTCTCTCTTCTAGTAGTTTTATAGTATTTGTTGTTAGCCACTTTTTCGGTTCAGTTTTGGTTTTTGCAATTAGTTGTATTTGGGTTTTTATGGTATTTTCTATCCAATTGTATCTTTCTTGTGTTCCTAATTCTTTTGTGTTAGATTCGTAGTCTGCAAATTTGTCACTTAGAGCGATTATTATTTGTTCTAACTGATGTTTTCCGAGCTTTACGTTTCCTAAATCGTATCTTGGTCTAGGTTTTTTTGGTTGATTTGATACTAGTTCTGCTCTAATTAGTTTATGATTAGTATTAAAGTTCAATTTCTTGATTACGGTAAAGTTAGAGAAGTAGTTCTTTCTGTTGGTCATTATAAAATCTATTTGGTTTTTTGTTTTGCCATCCGGCGAGATCCAGGTCCACATGTTTTTCTTATTTTTCCTGAACACAGTATTTAAGATAGTTAGGTTATTTTCTAGTGCGAAGTTTGTAATATGTTCTCCATTTCTACTTCTGGGTTTATTACTGTATGTGAAAGGTCCTAGTATTTTTTCTCTTCCGGGCGCCTTTCTCCAAGTTGACCATTACAGTCTCCCATTATTATAAGGTTTTTATGACCGTGCTTGTGAATCGCATTATTTAGATCAATGTAGAATGTATTTATTGTATCTGGACTCGATTGTTCAGTAGGCGAGTATATTTGTACTATTGACCAAGGATCTTTATATCCAGGTAATTTCAAATTCATTATCGCAATACGCTCTGTTATACCTATAAATCCTTCCACGTATTTTGTTATATGGCTTTTAACAATAAATCCAACCCCATAAAGTCCCGGGGTCTCTCCTATATGGTAAAATGTGTAATCTGGATAGGATATGATATTTTCACCCATTCTTCTCACTTCACTGAGGCCAACAATATCCCATTTGATGTGTTTTAAAGCATACATGAGTTCTGTAAGGTTTTCTTCACTTTTCAGGGTAAGTACGTTGAGTGCTGCGATAAAGATTTTAGATTTTAAGTTTTTGTTATTTTTATTGTTGTCACTTGATGTTGGAGGGTTGTGGTCTCTTTCCCCCACGAGGACCAGTCGGCTTGGGGGAGGTTGGTGTATTCTTGTTTCATTGTTGATAGTTCCTTCAATTGGTTTTGGTTCCCGTTTGCCGATTCTTAATTGTTATTGTTTTCGGCTCGGCTTTTGAAACGTGCCGCCCTGATAGAGCCAAGATGAGTTTATAGGGGCGTCCTAGAGGGTCTTTCGATGCCCCCGAAACAATTTTTTTTTGCCGGACGCGTGTTTTTTTTTTTACAAAAAATACGAATAAACTTATATTTTTAGGTTAGAAACGTAAATTTTCGATAAAAAATTTGTGTGAAGCGAAACGTTGTTTGACACGACCGACGCAGGGTGGCCGTGTGCCGGGATTTGTGGGGAATTTCCCAACCTGTGGGGAGATTTGAAATTGTTTTATTTCTGACAATAATATGTACTTATAGCAAACAAGCTTTTCCACTCTGAAACGACATGGACTGATATAGGTCGAACAGTGTGACAGAACCGAATTGGCCAACCCTGACTCCACGTGGTCTTGTCTGTCCTACCCCTAGAGTGTTTTTATGAAGCGCGAAGCCAGAAGCTCGCGGAGGAGGTCCTGAATGAAGCGAGCCTACGAGGCCGAGTGGAGCGAAGGGGGGAGGTGGCGAGCGAAGCGAGCCGGCGACCTCCGTAGCGAAACGAAGGTCGAGTAGGTGAAGCTGAATGAAAGGGCGACGGAGCGAGTCTTCTGGCGTAGCCCATTTGATTTGTAGCTTGAACAAAACTTAACTCACGCCACAGCCTTCGTGTTTATTATTTTCTACCGCCTAGAAAAACTTGAGCATTGAGTTCTATTGGTTTAAGTTCTCAATGTTGGTTAGGTTAGAGGGTTGTAATCAAAAAAAAATAGTAAGTTTCTAGCGGAGGGAGTGAGGGGGGATGACGTACCTCCCCTTCTTCCCCCCCCCTCTCCCTCCACTTAACCAGGCGACACGTTTTAAAGGTTTTACCAATGTCAGTTTAATCAATATTAAAAAATTCATAAAAAAAAAAGTATGCGCGTCCAGCAAATAAAGTGAGGGGGGATGACTTCCCCTCCTCCCCCTCTCCCCCCCTCCACCCCCACTTACCCCCTATCGGGGCGGCACGTTTCAAAAGAAAACCCTTGTTTTCCTGTAGTAGATATATTATTTGAAAG
This sequence comes from Oeneis ivallda, assembly GCA_029955525.1. NCBI lineage: Eukaryota > Metazoa > Arthropoda > Insecta > Lepidoptera > Nymphalidae > Oeneis > Oeneis ivallda. The sequence continues at coordinate 24,166,258 of JARPMR010000006.1, forward strand.
AGAGTCCAACTCTCCTTCACTGTTGAAGCAAGAGATATTATTTTATTTGCTTAAAATGCACATAACTAACTCTGAAAAGAAAAGGTGACGGTGTGCCAGGGATTCGAAGTTGGGACACCCCGAAAAGTAGAACAAAGTCTTTATCACTAAGCTGAGACAGCTACTACTTACTAGTTTATCTTCATTCTCCATTACAGTACAGATTAAAATCAGGGACTATGTACGGCCTCATTTTTAGAGATACTGATAGTAACAGTTTTATATTTACTTTTAGATAATGAATTGATATCTAAGGATAGGTAGTAGGTACCCGATCACATTATCTGTGCATCTGGCGTTGATGACGTTATGTCGGCACTCTAGTACGGTGTAATACTGATGCAATGGGTGGAGCGCGGGAAGGTGCAGGGGGAAGTAGGAGGGTCATCACATTCCAGCGAGGTGCACAGATATTGTACGGTGTAATACTGATGCAATGGGTGGAGCGCGGGAAGGTGCAGGGGGAAGTAGGAGGGTCATCACATTCCAGCGAGGTGCACAGATATTGTGACTGTTATAAAAGCTATTATAATCCGCGCGCAGAAGGTTTGCCGATTGATGCCGATGCCTACCCTCCTCGCATACCTCTACCTACGCCTCCCGGGACCCACCCGCCTAGAATCTAGGCGAGCGCGGGGTTGACTACTTAGACCGATCTTATAGGTACCTAGGTCGTGGTCTATGGTAGTAGGTACTTACCTTCAACACAATCGGGACACCAGCTATCGCCGTTCGGCAATTTTGAGCCACTAAAATAAAACAATACTGGTGGCCCATTAGGTGCAATAGTTTCAGTATATTTTGCGAAGTCATCGAATCCTTTTATTTCTACGTTTGTAACCATTTTAGAGTTCACCGCAATAAAATTTACGAAAAGTATGAATAAGACACGCAACAACAATATTAATTATCAATTCAATAGCCTAATTATAATTGAATTGAATTAATTTATAGAATATACATAAATGAAAAACACAGGTGAAAAAAGGTTAAAAATTGATTCTGATTTCTGTTCTGAAACTGAAACTGAATATCACAAAAAAAATTAAAACAGTCACCACAAATCTCAAATGTCATCATCGTGGTCATCATCTGTGTTTAGGGATCCGCAAAAAGTATCGATACTTGAGTAGTATCGATACTTGCGCTGCGATACCTAGTATTTTCGTACTCGATACTTTTGTTCCGATACTTTACTAGGTATCGATACTTTCTGATGTACTCGATACTTTTTACCTTCACTATTTGATCCTGAATTTATATTACCGGAATCCCCGAATCTCCTAATCAGCGGCTATGTGTGGCCACTGGCCAGTTGAGTACTTTAATTGGATCTTGGTATTTTGAAATGGGATGATTTCTTGAATGATATCTTATGGTTGAAGACACAATAGGGTATTTGACTATAATAAAAATATCGTTTCAACTGGTGTCATCCTAAAAGATTATTATCTAAAAACATTATTCCATACGACAAAACTAAAACATAAAGCTTTATTTAATTAGAAAACATTAAATAAAATTGCTATAATTCTGGCCATGGTCACGTGATCGAAAACGTTCCGTGATCTCGAATGACGTCACAGTCCACACCACCTATGGAATTCTCATTTTGTCAATACATTTCGACGTGTTTGTGCGGCGTAATAGGCTAATTTCGTCTGTTTTTCATCGTTACTATTTTATTAAATACCAAATAGTATGCGACACGCGGCCTAAACACATATTATAAAATTGTCATTGTTTGAAATGTGAACTGTTACGTCATGAGAGCAAATGGAACGTTTCGGCGGCAATTTATTTTTTTGAATTTATTTCTCGATTTTTATGAAAAATAATGAAAATTATGCCGAAATATATGTTTTGTTAGCTTCAGCATAGCATTATTAACAATTTAAGATGATTTTCTAAAAGTAGTCAAATAGCCTATTCTGCCCGCGAAATTCAAATTTAATTTGGTTTTTCGCAATTTGTAAACTAATACGACAAAGTAGGCTTATGGCATTCTAATTGCGACAATGGCAGTATCATCTTCACAGGTTTATATAAAAAATCTTTACTTGTGACCAAAGTGACCAGTTTAAGAAATTTATCAAAATATCGACTAATTTGTGAGTAACTCACGTCCAACTCAGTATTTTGATTAATTTCTTAAACTGGTCACTTTCCAGTAAAGATTTTATGTAAACCTGTGAAGATGATAATTCTACTGGCGCAATTAGAAGGCCATAAGCCTACTTTGTCGTATTAGTTTACAAATTGCGAGAAACCAAATTAAATTTGAATTTCGCGGGCAGACTCGTGTCTTCCACCTTATTATTTTTTTTAGAAAACGTTGCATATTATTTACTGTTTGAACGTACCTATATCATAATATAGGTACGTTCAAACAGTAAATACATACATATATGACAATAACTTGTACGTGCTAATTATTAGGTAGGAATTTGTATAAACTTTAGGCAATTTAGTTACAAATTAAATTAATATTCTGGTAATATTAATTTAAATATGACCAAAAAGAGTAAATTTAATATATGACTGACTATAGGCACCAAGTTAGCTCGGAAGAGAAATTAAATTTATTATAATAATTTGTTTATTGATTTCAACTGTGTTGATGCTAGTGTGAAAATCTAGAAACCAAAATGCCGCCTCCTGGTGGGAGCAGCGATGTCTGGCTAAGTTTCAGAAAGGTTGACAAAACTACTGCAGCCTGTAAAATCTGTTTTAAAGTGCTTAAAACGAGTGGGAACACGTCAATGGAGCGAGATGAAAACGGTGTACCCTAAATTATATACCATGGCCACCAATTACCTAATAATACCCGGAACATCAGTGCCTTCTGAAAGACTTTTCTCAAAGGCTGGAACTTTGATAACGTCTGCAAGAAACCTTCTCACCGGATCACGCGTCAACAAATTATTATATATGTCTGATTGTAACGAAAAAGACTGGGGGTTCACAAATTAAAGGGGTAGTAGTATGAAATATTTGTAATAATTGTTAAGTATTTTATTAGTATTCTTAGTACAGAATGTAGATGTTTTTTTTTTTTGAATAAAGATTTTAATTAAGAATGTACTTTTTTGAGATTTTAACACGTTTCCCGAGGCAAAGAAAAAGTACTCGATACTGAGTAGTATCGATACTTTTGATCCGATACTTTCATCGGTATCGATACTTTTGATACGATACTTGGCATCGAGTAGGTATCGATACTTTTAAAAATTTGCGGAACCCTATCTGTGTTATCATATCATGCTCCATATTTCCTACCTAACATGTAGTGATGTGAACCGGTTTTAAAAAAACGTAAAAAATACCGGATTTCGTAAAAACCGATAAACACCGGTTTTCGTTTACTGAAACCGAATATTTTTCTCTCTACTTTATCTCGCGGGGATGCTCACACTGTTCGAAGACGGATTTTGGACGAGAAGACATCTCGGAGCTTCCCGAACGCTGCCCAGCCGAGTTGGATTCGAAGATTGATCTCTTTCTAGAAATTGAACCTACCTAGCTTGCAGAGTTGTACAAAATAGTTTAAGAAATGTACTAAAATACAAAATACAAATACTTTTTTGATCGACCTATTTCAAATGCAAAATACCAAATAGTGTTTTGTATTTCGGCTTGGCTCGGCTCGGCACGACTCAGCTCGGCTCGGCTCGGCACGACTCGGCTCGGCTCGGCTCGGCTCAGCTCGGCTTGGCTCGGCTCGGCTCGGCTCGGCTCGCCTGGCTCGGTTCGGCTAGGCTCGGCACGACTCGTCTCGTCTCGTCTTAACTTGTCTAGTTGTTGTATTGTGTTGCATTGATTACAAGCATGCTTTGGTATAAATACGGGTAGCATGCCTTGCGTTTCATTCTCGCTCGAGACGTCGGACCGTTCGGAGCTCGGCTCGGCACGGCTCGGTTGGGCTCGGATCGGATCGGCTCGGATCGGATCGGATCGGCTCGGCTCGGTTCGTCTCGTCTTAATTTGTCTTGTTGTTGTATTATGTTGCATTGATTACAAGCATGCTTTGGTATAAATACGTGTGGCTGATGCCTTGCGTGTCATTCTCGCTCGAGACGTCGGACCGTTTGGAGGTCGGCTAAGCACGGCTCGGCTGCCGCTGCTCTGCCGTGCACGTCGGAGCCTGTCACTGCGCAGGCCATGGTGCGTCTGCACCTCACCTGCTGGTGCCCTGCCATTCATGTCGCAGCGTCAGCCACGGTACGTCTGCGTCTCATCTGCCGGTGCACTGCCGAGCACGCAGGGGCATGTCGCAGCGCTGGCCAAGGCGTGTTTGCGCCTCACCTGCTGGTGTGCTACTGAACACGCAGAGGCGTGTCGCAGAGCCGGCCACGGCGCGTCTGCGCCTCACCTGCCGGTGCGCTGCAAAGCACGCAGAGGCGTGTGTGCCAGCCACAACGCGTCTGCGCTTCACCTGCCTCTGCGCTGCCGAGCGCGTTGGAGCGAGTCGAAGCGCTGACCACGACGCGCCTGCGCCTCACCTGCTGGTGCGCTACTGAGCTCGCAGGGGCATGTCGCAGCGCCGGCCACGGTGCGTCTGTGCCACGCCTGCTGGTGTGCTTCCGAGCGTGTCGCAGCGCTGGACACGGCGCGTCTGCGCCTCACCAGCCGGTGCGCTGCCGAGCGCGTCGGAACAGCACAGGCCACGGTGTATCTGCGCCTCACATGCCGGTGCCCTGCCATGCGCTTTGGAGTGTGTCGATGCGCTGGCCACGGTGCGTCTGCGCCTCACCTGCCGGTGCGCTGCCAAGCGCGTTGGAACACGGCGCATCGTTGGCCACGGCGCGTCTGCACCTCAGCTGTCAAGCTCGCAGGGGCTTGTGCCAGCCACTGCGCGCCACTTGTTGGTGCGCTGGCGTGCACGTCACCTCCTGACGCAGCGCCAGCCGTGGTGTCAATGCGCACAACCTGTCTGCGCTGGCGAGCACGTCAGGGCGTGTCGCAGCATCGGCCATGGCGCATCTGCGTCGGGTCTGGCCTCGCCTGGTCTAATCTGGTCTCGTCTCTCTGGTCTAGTTTCGTCTCGTCTCTCTGGTTTAGTTTCCTCTTGTCTGGTCTAGTCTCGCCTGGTCTGGTCTGGTCTGGTCTCTCTGGTCTAGCTTCGTGGTCTGACCTCGCCAGGTCTGGTCTAGCTTCGTGATCTGACCTCGCCAGGTCTGGTCTCGTCTGGTCTGATCTTGTCTGGTCTGATCTCTTCGTCTGTTCTCGTCTGGTCCCATCTGGTCTTGTCTGGTCTTGTGTGGTCTCATCTTGTCTCGTCTGGTCTGGTCTGGTCTTGTCTCGTCTGGTCTCTCGCGTGTGTTCATCTGGTCTTGTCTGGTCACGTCTGGTCCCGCGTGGTCTAGTCTGGTCTCGTCTGCTCTGGTCTTTTCGGGTCTTGTGTGGTCTCATCTAGTCTGGTCTGGTCTCGTCTGTCTGGTCTGATCTAGTCTTGTCTCGTCTGGTCTGGTCTTGTCTCGTCTGGTTTTGTTTAGCCACGTCTGGTCTCGTCTGGTCTCATCTGGTCTCGTCTGGTCTCGTTAATGATTTGTGATAAGATATGTTATTAGTGATAAGCGATAAGATATGTTAATAGTTCCATTGCGCTGTCGAGCTCGCAGGGGACTGTCGCAGTGCCAGCCTCGGCGCCACTGTGCGCCACCTGTCGGTGTGCGTGCGAGCGAGTCACTTCCTGACGCAACGCCAGCCGTGGCGCCAGCCGTGGCGCCACAGCACGCCACTTGTCTGCGCTGGCGAGCGCGTCACCTCCTGACACAGCGCCAGCCACGGTGTTTCAGTGCGTCACCTGTCTGCACCTCACCTGCTGGTGCGCTGCCGAGCACGTTGTTGTATCTGCACCTCGCATGCTGGTGCGCTGTAGTGCGAAATGAAGCATGTCGCAGCGCTGGCCACGACACATATGCGCCCCACCTGCTGGTGCGTTGCCGAGCGTATGGGAGTGCAGCGCCGACAACGGCTCGTGTGCGCCTCACCTGCTGATGTGCTGCCGAGCGCGTCGTTGCACAGCGCCGGCCACGATGCTTCTGCGTCTCACATGCCGGTGCGCTGCAGTGCGCAAGCCACGGCACGTCTGCGCCTCACCAGCCGATGCACTGCCGAGCACGCAGGGGCATGTCGCAGCGTCGGCCACGGCGCGTCTGCACCTATCCTGCCAGTGAGCTGCCGTGCGCGTTGGAGCGCGTCGCAGCGCTGGCCACGGCGCGTCTGCGCCTCACCTGCTGATGCGCTGCCGAGCGCGTCGTTGCACAGCGCTGGCCGCGATCCATCTGCGTCTCACATGCCGGTGCGCTGCAGTGCGCAATGGAGCGTGTCGTAGCGCAGGCTACGGCGCGTCTGCGTCTCACCAGCCGATGCGATGCCGAGCATGCAGGGGCTTGTCGCAGCGTCGGCCAGGGTGCGTCTGCGCCTCACCTGCTGGTGCGCTGCTTGAGCACGTCGTTGCACACCGCCGACCACGATGCATCTGCGCCTCACATGCTGGTGCACTGCAGTGCGCAATTGAGCGTGTCGCAGCGCTGGCCACGGCGCGTCTGCGCCTCACCTGCTGGTGCGTTGCCGAGCGTATGGGAGCGCAGCGCCGTCAACGGCTCGTGTGCGTATCACTTGCCGGTGTGCTGCCGAGCGCGTTGGAGCACTTCGCAGTGCCGGCCACGGCAGGTCTGCGCCTCACCTGTTCGTGCGCTGCTGAGCGCGTCGAAGCGCAGCGCCGCCCACTGTGCGTCTACGCCTCACCTACCGGTGCGTTACTGAGCACGCAGATGACCGTGGCAACGCTGGCCACGGTGCGTCTGCGCCTCACCTGCTGGTGCTCTACTGGGCACTGCTCGGCTCGGCTTTGTCTTGTTGTTGTATTGCAGTGCATTATCTTGTAGTTGTATTGTTGCATTGATTACAAGCATGCTTTGGTATAAATACGGGTGGCTGATGCCTTGCGTCTGCGTGTCATTCTCGCTCTAGATGGTGGACCGTTTGCAACTCGGCTCAGCACGGCTCATCTGCCGGTGCGCTGCCGAGCAGGTCGGAGCTTGTCGCAGTGCCAGCCACGGTGCGTCTGCGCCTCACCTGCTGGTGCGTTGTCGATCACGCAGAGGCGTGTTGCAGCGCCAGCCACGGCACGTCTATGCCTCACCTGGCAGTGAGCTGCCTGCGCGTTGGAGCGCGTCGCAGCGCTGGCCACGGCGCGTCTGCGCCTCACCTGCTGATGCGCTGCCGAGCGTGTCGTTGCACAGCGCCAGCCACGATGCATCTGCGCCTCACATGCCGGTGCGCCGCAGTGCGCAATGGAGCGTGTCGCAGCGCTGGCCACGGCACGTCTGCGCCTAACCAGCCGATGCGCTGCCGAGCACGCAGGGGCGTGTCGCAGCGTCGGCCACGGCGCGTCTGCGCCTCACCTGCTGGTACGCTGCTGAGCACGTCGTTGCACAGCGCCGTCCACGATGCATCTGCGCCTCACATGCTGGTGCGCTGCAGTGCGCAATGGAGCGTGTTGCAACGTCGGCCACGGCGTGTCTGCGCCTCACCTGCTGGTGCGTTGCCGAGCGTATGGGAGCGCAGCGCCGGCAACGGCTCGTGTGCGCCTCACCTGCCGGTGTGCTGCCGAGCGCGTTGGAGCACTTCGCAGTGCCGGCCACGCCAGGTCTGCGCCTCACCTGCTCGTGCGCTGCTGAACGCGTCGAAGCGCAGCGCCGGCCACTGTGCGTCTACGCCTCACCTACCGGTGTGTTACTGGGCACACAGAGGCATGTCTGTGCGCTACCGTGCGGGTTGGAGCACAGCGCAGTGCCGGTTACGGCGCGTCTGCCTCTCACCTGCCGGTGCGCTGCCGAGCACGCAGAGGTGCGTCGCAGCGCTGACCACGGCTCGTCTGCGCCGCACCTGCTGGTGCGCTGCCGTGCGCGTTGGATCATGGCACAGCGCTGGCCACGGTGCGTCTGCCCCTCACCTGTCGGTGCGCTGCCGTGCGCGTTGGAGCACGGCGCATCGTCAGTGCCGGCCACGGCGAATCTGCGCCTCACCTGCCATCGCGCTGTCGAGCTCGCAGGGACCTGTCGCAGTGCCAGCCACGGTGCCACTGCGCGCCACCTGTCGGTGCGCTGGCGAGCGCGTCACTTCCTGACGCAGCGCCAGGGCACGGTGCCACTGCGTGTCACCTGTCTGCTGCGCCGTGTCGGGCCTCGCCTGGTCTGGTCTCGTCTGATCTCGTCTGGTCCCGTGTGGTCTGGTCTCGTCTGGTGTCGTCTGGTCTCATCTGGTTCTCTGGTTTCGTCTGGTCTAGTTTCGCCTCATCTGGTCTGGCCTCGCCAGGTCTGGTCTGGTCTCGTCTGGTCTTGTCTGGTCTTGTCTGGTCTTGTCTGGTCTTGTCTGGTCTTGTCTTGTCTTGTCTTGTCTTGTCTTGTCTTGTCTGGTCTTGTCTGGTCTTGTCTGGTCTTCTCTGGTCTTGTCTGGTCTTGTCTGGTCTTGTCTGGTCTTGTCTGGTCTTGTCTGGTCTTGTCTGGTCTTGTCTGGTCTTGTCTGGTCTTGTCTGGTCTTGTCTGGTCTTTTCTGGTCTTGTCTTGACTGATCTCGTCTGGTCTCGTATGGTCTCGTATGGACTCGTCTGGTCTGGCCTCGCCAGGTCTGGTCTGGTCTCGTCTGGTCTTCTCTGGTCTTGTCTGGTCTTGTCTGGTCTTGTCTGGTTTTGTCTGGTCTTGTCTGGTCTTGTCTGGTCTTGTCTGGTCTTGTCTGGTCTTGTCTTGTCTGGTCTTGTCTGGTCTTGTCTGGTCTTGTCTGGTCTTGTCTGGTCTTGTCTGGTCTTTTCTGGTCTGGTCTTGTCTGATCTCGTCTGGTCTCGTATGGTCTCGTATGGACTCGTATGGACTCGTATGGACTCGTATGTTCTCGTATGGACTCGTATGGACTCGTATGGACTCGCATGGTCTCATCTGGTCTTGTCTCGTCTGGTCTTGGCTCGTCTGGTCTTGTCTGTTCTCGTCTGGTCTCATCGTCTGTCCTCGTCTGGTCCCGTCTGGTCTCTTATCGTCTGGTCCGATCTGGTGTCGTCTGGTCTCGTCTGGTTCTCTGGTTTCGTCTGGTCTAGTTTCGCCTCTTCTGGTCTGGCCTCGCGAGGTCTGGTCTGGTCTCGTCTGGTCTTCTCTGGTCTTCTCTGGTCTTCTCTGGTCTTCTCTGGTCTTCTCTGGTCTTCTCTGGTCTTCTCTGGTCTTCTCTGGTCTTGACTGGTCTGGTCTTGTCTGGTCTTGTCTTGTCTTGTCTGGTCTAGTCTGGTCCTATTTCGTCTGGTCCTGTCTGGTCTCGTCTGGTCTCATCTGGTCTCGTCTGGTCTCGTTAGTGATTTGTGATTAGATATGTTTTGAGTAATTAGCGCTAAGATAAGTAATTATTAATATGCAATAAGGTTAGTAATTATTGATTAGCGATAAGATAAGAAATTAGTGGTAAGCGATAAGATACGTAATTACTAGCGATAAGTACTTTGCGATTAGTAAAGAAATTAGTGATAAGCGATAAGATAAGAAATTAGTGATAAACGATAAGAAAAGAAATTAGTGATAGTAATTAGTGATATGCGATAAGTTATTACTGATTAGCGATAAGATAAGAAATTAGTGATAGTAATTAGTGATAAGCGATAAGTTATTACTGATTAGCGATAAGATTAGAAATTAGTGATAAATTAAGTAATTTGTGATAAGATATGTAATTAGTAATTAGCGATAAGATGTTATTAGTGATAAGCGATAAGTAATGAGTCATAGGGATTAGATAAGTAATTAGTGACAAACTATAAGATAAGTGATAAGCGATAAGTAATTAGTGATAAGCGTTAAGATAAGAAATTATTGATTAGCGATAAGATAAGAAATTAGTGATAAACGATAGGATATGTAATTAGTGATAAGCGATAAGATAAGTAATTAGTGATAAGATATGTTATTAGTAATTTGCGATTAGTAAAATAATTAGTGATAAGCGATAAAATAAGTGATAAGCGATAAGATAAGAAATTAGTGAATAAGTAATTAGTGACAAGCGATAAGATAAGAAATTAGTGAATAAGTAATTAGTGACAAGCGATAAGATAAAAAATTAGTGATAAGATGTTATTAGTAAATAGCGATTAGTTAAGTAATTAGTAATAAGCGATAAGATAAGTAATCAGCGATAAGTAATTAGTGATAAGCGATAAGATAAGAAATTATTGATATGCGATAAGATAAGTAACTAGTGATAAGCGATAAGATAAGTTATTACTGATTAGCGATAAGATAAGAAATAAGTGATAAACTATAAGTAATTTGTGATAAGATATGTAATTAGTAATTAGCGATAAGATGTTTAGTGATAAGCGATAAGTAATTAGTCATAAACGATTAGATAAGTAAAGTGATAAACTATACGTAATTTGTGATAAGATATGAAATTAGTAATTAGTAATTAGCGATAAGATAAGTTATTAGTGATAAGCGATAAGTAATTAGTCATTAATGCGTAGATAAGTAATTAGTGATAAGATATGTTATTAGTAAGTAGCGATTAGTAAAATAATTAGTGATAAGCGATAAGATAGTAATTAGTAAAAGTAAGTAATTAGTAATAGAATAGAATACAATAGAATAGAAATATTTTTTATTCAAATAAACTTGTACAAGTGCTTTTGAATAGTCAATGAATCTACCACTGGTTCGGAATGCCTTTCCTGCCGAGAAGAACCAGCAAGAAACTCGGCGGTTGCTCTTTTCAAAACAGATTTACAATACAGTAAATACTATGCTATATATGCAGTGTTTCCACAATGAGGAAAGTTCCAAAAATGCATACAGACTAACTTCTATCTTAAGATGGGCAGACATAAAGTAGCCCCATTCCCGCCGGTGGCACCCGTTCACGAGCATGACGCATGACCCAGCCATTGCTTCGCTCAACCATATTTGATAATTAATTAGTGATAAGCGATAGGACAAGTAATTAGTGATAAGCGATAAGATAAAAAAATAGTGATAAGATATGTCATTAGTAAATAGCGATTAGTTAAGTAATTAGTAATAAGCGATAAGATAAGTAATTAGTGATAAGATAAGTAATTAGTGATAAGCGATAAGATAAGTTATTAGTGATAAGCGACAAGATAAGAAATTAGTGATAAACGATAAGATAAGTAATAAGTGATAAGATATGTAGTTAGTCATTAGTAATTAGCGATAAGCTATAAGATAAGTAACTAGTGATAAGCGATAAGATAAGTAATTAGTGATAAGCGATAAGATGTGATTAGCGATAAGATGTGATTAGCGATAAGTAATTAGTTATAAGCGATAAGATAAGGAATTAGTTATAAGCGATAAGATAAGTAATTAGTGATAAGCTATAAGATAAGTAACTAGTGATAAGCGATAAGATAAAGAATTAGTAATAAGCGATAAGATGTGATTAGCGATAAGATGTGATTAGCGATAAGTAATTCGTGATAAGCGATAAGATAAGTAATTATTGATTAGCGATAAGATAAGAAATTAGTTAAAAACGATAAGATAAGTAATTATTGACTTGCGATAAGATAAGTAAATAGTGAGTAGTGATAATTCACTATCGCTACAAATATTTTGACACGCCTAAGTCATAATAATTGTCAATTAATTTGTGCATTTTGATGACTACGCTCACGTTCAGATGGTGGTTTGTCTGTCGTGTTGTGGTTAAAAATGATTAGATGTGAGGTCAGGGGCCGTTATAGGGGTGGTTGGAGACGGCTTTAGGTAGGGTTTCAGCGTTAAAGCCTGATTAGTTTTTCAGTAATAATTTCCGTTTCTGGACCATGGCTATTGTGGCTATTTATTGATCAAATCAGTTCTCAGTTCTATGTAATAAATTGCTGTTCCAAATTATCCTGAAGTTTCGTTCAAGTAGCCCAAAGATCAGTCGATAACTGATGCTGAACCTAAGAATTATCCCTCGCCCTTCACAAATCCCACATTGAATCTCGGTCACTCCGAAATACAGGATCCAAAAAAAAAAATATATAGCGATAAGATAAGTAATTAGTGATAAGCTTATCGCTATATTATGTATATAGTGATTAGCCATAAGGTATGTACCTTATAATTTAATGTGAAATACTTTATATGTGTTGCAGACCCCGGAATATTAGCAGAAATGACTGTGTACGCTGGTTATTTATTTAGATTAAATAAAAGAAACTAATTACCGATTTACTTATGAAGTTTGTAAAGTTTAATTTAAATTAAATTTTGAGAGTATAGGCATAATAGTTTCTTAAAGGTTCTTAGAACAACAAAGGTTAAATCGATGTTTTAAAATTTTTGACCAATGGAACCTAAAAAATAAACAGTTCTTTATCTATATGGATATAACCAATTACCATTTTCTTAGCTATCTTTTATGTTACTATCTGATTACATCTCACACGGCAAATACTCAGCCGAGCTAAACATCAGGGAACGTGAAATCCGTGCAGTGCAACAGTAAAATGTACACTATTTATCCAATACACCTATGATTCATCTAGAACTGTTATGTAAGCCATGTGTTATTGCAAATCTAAAGTAACAACTACTTGGAATTAAGTTTCTAAATAAAAATAAAATAAATTAAACGTGTCCACCTGGTTTCATTTCCGTGGGAGGAAGCCGCAGCATTCCTGAGCAAAGGTAAGTCCAATTTGAACTTTTTCCTCAACCTACTATTTTGATTATAATTAAGATACCATCATACCATTAGTCCACTACTATCTTAGACTGCATCGTTACTTACCATCAGGTGAGATCGCAGTCAAGGACTATCTTGTCATAGATAAAAAAATAATTACTTAAAAATTTTCGATGTTTTGTTCTTTCTTTAAGAAAAATAAGAAAAAACCTAAGAATACCTATAAAAACCGGTTTTTTTACAAAGTAATCGGTAAAAACCGGTTAGAAAATTTGTAATCGGTTCACATCACTTGAGTACCTTGTGCTCCATGCTCTGTGCTCATGTCACCTGTCGCCTGTCATCAGTCACCACATATATATTAGCATAGCCGTCTCTATCTCCTGTAGGGAGCCATGAAGTGAATGTGGCAACGTCGCAATTTACTGCCACTGGTAGGCCCATGGGTAAAATGAAAAATCAGTACGAATGTATAGATCAGTATAGACTTCGGTCTTCGGTGTTGATAATTATTTACTTATACTAATTAGCTGCTTTATTTTTAAGGCGTCCACATGAATGAGAACTAACATATTAAATAATTACATAATTTTGTGTTTTTAGAAACATCGAAAAGTGAATTGAAAAGGTAATGATGTAACAAAGTTACAATGTAAACGACATTATGGTACATATCTTTGAAACTACTGACCCGATCTTGATGAAATTTGCACAGTTCCCTAAGTTAAAAGATTCTTAAAACAATTAAGGAAGATATTTAGATAGGTAATGATAAAGTAGGTAGGTAGGTATATCAAAAAATAAAATAAAACTTCTTCACAAAGCGAATATTCTCTTTATTTAATGGTTTCTTATTATTTAGCTTGTTTTTATTTCATTGCCTTTTTAAGAAGAATCTACCACTGGTTCGGAATGCTGCTCTAACCCTAGCGAGAAGAACCAGCAAGAAACTCGGCAGCGTCTATGCATTATTACTTAAAAGAAAAAACAATATTTAAGAGTATTATCAACTTCAACATAATTTAGACTACATCATACAATCACTATGAAATAGCCGATAATAGCAAAAATTTAGTTAAAACAATGTCATAGAGTCTTTATAGAGTAAAACATATGTTTATAAAAAAGTAGACAACTTTAAAAGCAAGTATAAAAATAGTCAACCTATTTAGTCAACAAATGACTTAATAAAATCTCTATCTAATTCCTCTTTTAGGTAATACACAATATAATTTTTTTTATAAAAATAGTCAAAGAAATTACATTTACAAGCAAGTACAAAAGTAGTCAACCTATAGTCAACGCAATAACTTGTAGGTAAAACACATACATTATACTTCATACTAATATTATAAATGCGAAAGTGTGTTTGTTGGTTTGTTCGTATGTTTGTTTGTCCTTCAATCACGCCACAACAGAGCTACGGATCGACGTGATTTTTTGCATGGGCATAGTTGAGGACCTGGAGAGTGACACAGGCTACTTTTTATTCCGGAAAATCAAAGAGTTCCCGAGGGACTTTAAAACTAAATTAATCATAAGCTAGTTTCTTATAAAAATAATCAAAGCAAGCACATTTACAAGCAAGTACAAAAGTTATAGTCCATATCTTACTAAACTACTGAACTGATTTTGATGAAACTTGCACTGATCGCTAAGTTAAAAGATTCTTAACCCAATTAAAAGAGAATTACTTGTTGCAATTTGATTTCAAATTTCTGAGAAATACGTAGACATACATAAAACACTTATGAAATTTGACATCTGTTTTGAAACCTACAGAGATAAACTTATATGAATATTGTACATTTCAAACAATATTATATACATACAGGTCGAATTGATAACCTCCTTTTTTTAAATTGGTTAAATAAAAATAATAATAGGTATGTGCAGTAACTATTCTATCTTAATACTAAACCAAAGTGTTTAATTTACGTCGTTTATAATTAATTGTCTTGTCAACATCATTCTTATGCTTAGTATAATTATTTAGCATAATGTTTGCCAAGATATTTGCAGCAATGCTATAATATTCTTTATTCTGTTTTCCACATACACTACACACTGCTGTAAAGTCTACATAAAAAGTATCAGCTTGAAGGCTGTACAGTGTTAAATTATGAAGTAAACTTTTGTGTTGCACAAATTCCAGGAAGGATACTTCTAAATCAACATCATTAATAATATATTCCAAAATTGCTGTCATGTGATAATAAATAAACATGATTTGGTCAGTCGGTGCACATAAACCCCCTCTTTGCAACAAATTAAAATATTCATCATTTACCGCCGTATTTTCATCAATATAAACATTTCTACAATGTTCACAGGAAAACCGATTTAGTAAACTATGTGAAACATAACCACATACATAAATTTGAGACGAAATATCGATTTCACATGCTTCCAAATAATTACTGCAGTTTATTATAAACATAAATTTCTCAATATTAACTTCATCTTGAAAACATTCAGCTGATGTACAAGATTTGAGAAAGACCAGATCTCGCTGCTTTAGTAAGTGTTGAAGTCTTTTTTTTTTTGTTTTCAGACTCAACAATTTGTCTGTAAGCTACATTATAATTACATCCAGAAAGTGACCTGTACCTACTAAATCTTTTTTCTATATTGTCAGTTTGAAACTTCCCAAGAAGTATGTACACCACAAAATTAAAATTTTCAAAACAATACCTTGAAATATCAATTATGACAGATGTGGTATGCAACATAGCTTCATAAGTATCTCTTGTCAAACCTACACAAGTTTCTAAAGATTTCCATTTTCTTAGCCAAATACAGACTGACTTCAAAAACTTCAATTTATCATCATCCCTATGAAATATTGGCGTAGAGTTATGTTTTCTTAATACTTGACCTTTGACTGTGTTTTTCACATTCAATATATCCCACCAGTCCCTAATAATTTGTAGAAAATCTGATGTTTCCTCCACATAACCCTCAGATTTTACAGCAGCGATAGTGGTATCATGAAAAATATTGTTTACTAACATGACATTTTGCCGTTCAAATGTATTAAGATTGATAGATTTATTGTTTAATTTAAAAGCTTTTTTACACAACTTATTTTTTTCAGTCCTATATAATTCTCGCAAATGATGAAAGGATACTTTTTTAATAATATTATCTTCATGTAAGTCAGGATATGTAAAAGTACAATTATTTAAATTTATCCAATTATTACGAATGTTTTTAAAGATATGAACTGGATCATACAAGACAAATATTTTGTCATCTGTATATTTAGGATTACTGAAGCTACAATTTGATTCATCTGTTAATAACTTAAAACAATTTTGGTTTACACGATTGTTATCAGAAATTATTGAAAGTACTTTCAGTCCAAATGATTGTATGTAATTTACAATGAGCAATAAATTTTCATACAAGAATTTCCCAGATATATTATGTACTGGTAACAACTTAACAACCTCTTTTTTGTTACCAAATGCAGAGCTAATCATAAAAGTCTGTACGGTTTTGGCAAGATTTTTTGGATTATTTTCTGCGTAACCTAGAATAGTTTTGGACTTATACTCTAGGCCACATTTTATATAAATTTCATCAATCAATAAATTTACAACTTTCTCCCTTTCTACCCACGTAGAGCATATTGATTTTAAATAACAATAGTTATTTTCTGGTGAATTCGGACACAGGCCAGTCATCGAAGTTATTTGCTGCAAATGTCTTGCAGTTGGCAAGATTAGGTATTGCCTCAAAGTATTATAGGCACAGGAGGAAATACTAAATATCACAAATGAAAATATAAGTGTAGCAACACTATAATTATCTACGTTGCTTATTTTTTAACAATTTCATTTGGTCTAGAACAAGCTCTGCAGCAAAATTATCATTTTCAATATTAACTGCTTCGTTCAAATAATTAATAGACCTATAAAGACAATAGTCAAATGACTTTGTTGGTTCACAACTATTGTTATAATAACGAGATAGTATATTTTCAACTTAGCTTAAGTTCACTAGGTAATATCCAGCTTAAATCTTCATGACGCATTAAATGTCCTTTTACATATACCTGAATGCTTAGATTTTCATCCACCAACACACTATTAACTACTTTCACACTGCTGTCACTGTCACCATTATTACTTTCAATATCAAGATTTAACAAATAGAAATAAATCCTCTTATTAGGTATCACTCGATATAACCATTTAGAGTCTCCTAACTTTTCTTGGAATTTATGCACTAAGTCTTCGAATGATGTAATTATGTCACTCTCTAAAAATTTAGACACCTGCTCCTCATGAAATAGTTCAGCTCGTTGTCTCCTTTTTTCGGGGTTGCTTCTTGGAGGTGGAGTGCTCTTCGACATGTATGATGGGAGATTATTGAATATATGGGGTATTGCACCCTCGACTAAACGTGGGTATTTCAATTGCTGTTTAAACACTTGTCCGTCACTTCCAATGACAATTTCCTCAGTCTGGATTTCATGGGTTGTAAAATGGTTGCTGCATACAACGGAGTGTTTTGTAGGTACCCAGTCTTTTCGAGGAATCGCACGTAACCACGCTTGAGAGAGATGAGCATCTTTCGGGAAAGAAAATGTACTTTTAGCTCCTCCAATGCGGATAACACTGGCGTAATTTGATTTGCATTCTGGCACACAGCATTTCCTTGGCATCTAAAACGGTTAAAATAACTTTTATAAACAAACAAAATGAAATAATATGAGTATTTCTTTTGTAGGTTATGTTTTCAAACCTAGATATTTATTTAAATTATGAGTCTGGCACTTAATTGTAAGTTACTACACATCTTTAATCGAAAATATCTTCATTAGTTACATTAAAACATATTGACAGTAGTCAGTCAGTAATAAACTTAACTTTCTTACCTTAGCAGCTTTGTTTATACTTTGCAGTCGATATAAAGTTAACCACGAAAACGGATTTATCTCGTCATAACTGATGTATTTCTAAAAGGTTTCTATCCACCTTGAGTGAAACCGTACATTAAAACCAAAATTATTGTATCTTTTGTTAATTAATTATGATTTAAATACAAAATAACACGACGCGAAGCAAAACCAAACACCAAACACAAACTTGTCAATGTCGACTGACAGAGCCATAGATAGACCTACGGCCTACCTGCGACGTTGCCAGACTTCTACTTCATGGCTCTCTAAAGGAGATAGAGACGGCTATGGTAGTATCCTCTAATCTGTGCGACGTGCGTGGCTATGACACAACAAATAAAAAAACAGCGCGATTATTCGATAGCAAAAGGCAAAAGCTAAGCAACAAGGAACTATGAATTACGACTAATGCAAAGCAACTGCAAGCAAACTACCAAAGGGCAAACCACAGTAAAACTACCGAGTACCCAGCAACCGAGTACCTACCGAACTACGTTTCTCGCCTCCACTCTTACATTTTGGCATATTGACATCTCTTTTACGCTTAAACTATCATTTTTGAGTTCTATAGTCATGGAACTAGGAATTACGACTACGTCTTTATTAGTCTATAGCCGGACCACACCGCACAAACAAAAGTGGAAACGGAACGCAACTCACTGAACGTGAAATTCTATAATCAAAATACTGAGTTGGACGTGAGTTACTCACAAATTAGTCGATATTTTGATTAATTTCTTAAACTGGACACTTTCAAGTAAAGATTTTTATATAAACCTGTGAAGATGATACTGCCATTATCGCAATTAGAATGCCATAAGCCTACTTTGTCGTATTAGTTTACAAATTGCGAAAAACCAAATTAAAGGAAAATGGGCACCTTTGTATGAGTTGCGTCCCCAGACTGTATCAAGTTGTGATATATGTCATTTTAAAGGTCATGATAATAGCTTCATTTTATTATATGACACCAAGTATGAGACACGTGCAGGAAAAGAACTACAAATCATTTAATTTTTTTAAGCCCGTGAAAGTGTTTTTATTGATTGGCCAAAGATCCCAGAGCCAAACTGACCCGACACAATACCGAAGATATCCCGGACGTCAGCCTATACGAGATTAGTACGGTTCTCAAGCAGCTCAAGGAATCACTGCGGAACTCCTGAATGCGGGTAGAAAACCAGTACAAGATTTTAAGCGATTGTTCAATTCCGTCATTCACGAGGGCATAACGGTTCTTCAAAAAAGTGAAAATACCTTGTTAAAGAATTATAGACCCATCTCGTTGCTGAGTCAGGTTTATAAGTTGTTCTTGAGAGTCATTACGAATCGCCTTGCTCGTAGGTTTGAAGACTTCCAGTCTCCCGAACAAGCCGGATTACGAAAAGGCTTTGGCATAATATATCACATTCATACGCTGCGGTAGATTTTATATAAAAGACGGAAGAGCATAACCGGCCACTTTGCTTAGCGTTTGTGGACTATGAGAAAGCCTTCGATTTGGTGGTAACTTGGGCTGTATTGAGGTCGCTGCAGAGATGCCGGATTGACTGCCGGTATATCCAAGTGTTGATGTGCTTGTATGAAAACGCAACTATGTTAGTATGTATACAGGACCAGACTACGAGGCCAATCCACTCACAGCGTGGAGTGCGACAGAGAGAAGTGATCTCCCCGAAGCTCTTTACCGCTGCGTTGGAGGACGTCTTTAAGATTCTGGATTGAAACAGACTTGACAACATAAACGGCGAGTACATCACTCACCTGCGATTTGCCGATGACATAGTAGTCATAGCAGAGATTCTGGGAGACCTCAATACAATGCTCAACGATCTCAGCAGGGTTTTTCAACAGGTGGCAAGACGAAAATCATGTCCAATGCTCATGCTCCACTCCGCCCAGTCTTCTTCTTCTTCTTCTTTATCAACCGATAGACGTCCACTGCTGGACAAAGGTCTCTTGCATGGACTTCCACAGGCCTCGGTCTTGCGCCGCCTGAATCCAGCGGCTCCCTGCGACTCGTTTGATGTCGTCGGTCCACCTGGTGGGGGGTCTGCCAACACTGCACTTCCCGGTGCGGGGTCGCCACTCCAGCACCTTGGGACCCCAACGACCATCAGCTCTTCGAACTATGTGCCCCGCCCATTTCCACTTCAGTATCGCGACTCGCTTAGCTATGTCGGTGACTCTGGTTCTCCTACGGATCTCCTCATTTCTGATTCGATCCCGCAGGGACACTCCGAGCATAGCTCTCTCCATCGCCCGCTGAGCGGTCCTGAGCCTACTTATGAGGCCCTTAGTTAGCGACCATGTCTCGGCTCCGTAAGTCATCACTGGCAACACGCACTGTTCGAAGACTTTAGTCTTCAGGCACTGAGGAATTTTGGACGAGAAGACATCTCGGAGCTTCCCGAACGCTGCCCAGCCGAGTTGGATTCGGCGGTTGATTTATTTCTCGAAATTGGACCTACCTAGCTGGACTGTGTGTCCCAGGTAAATATACTCGTCGACAATTTCGAGTGCAGAGTTCTCAACAATTACTGGTTGGAGCGGTGCATGAGCATTGGACATGATTTTCGTCTTGCTCATGTTCATTTTCAGGCCCACCTGTTGAGAAACCCTGCTGAGATCTTTGAGCATTGTATTGAGGTCTCTCAGAGTCTCTGCCATGACTACTATGTCATCGGCAAATCGCAAGTGAGTGATGTACTCGCCGTTTATGTTGATGCCAAGCCCGTTCCAATCCAGAAGCTTAAAGACGTCCTCCAACGCAGCGGTAAAGAGCTTCGGGGAGATTACATCTCCCTGTCGCACTCCACGCTGCAAGTGGATTGGTCTCGTAGTCTGGTCCTGTATACGTACTGACATAGTGGCGTTTTCGTACAAGCACTTCAACACTTGGATATACCGGTAGTCAATCCGGCATCTCTGCAGCGACCTCAATACAGCCCAAGTGACCACCGAATCAAAGGCTTTCTCATAGTCCACAAACGCTAAGCAAAGTGGCTGGTTATACTCTTCCGTCTTTTGTATAACCTGCCGCAGCGTATGAATGTGACCTATGGTACCAAAGCCTTTTCGGAATCCGGCTTGTTCGGGAGGCTGGAAGTCGTCAAACCTACGAGGCAGACGATTTGTAATGACTCTCGAGCACAACTTGTAAACATGACTCAGCAGCGAGATGGGTCTATAATTCTTCAGCAAGGTATTATCACCCTTTTTGAAGAACAGGACCACCACGCTCCTGTGCCATGCTTCCGGCGTTATACCCTCGTGAATGACGGAATTGAACAATCGCTGAAAGATCTTAAGTACCGGTTTTCAACCTTCTTTCAGGAGTTCCGCAGTGATTCCATCATCACCTGGCGCCTTGTTGTTCTTGAGCTGTTTGAGAGCCATTCTAATCTCGAATAGGCTGACGTCCGGGATATCTTCGGTATAGTGTCGGGTCAGTTTGGCTCTGGGATCTTTGGCCAAATCTTCAACAGGTTTTTGTGTCGTGGTATATAACTGTCCATAGAACTTCTCGACCTCTCTCAAGATCTCAGGTCGACTTTCTCGACCTCTCTCAAGATCTCAGGAGACGAGACGACCGTCATCAGCTTTCAGCCGCGTCAGCTGGCTCTGTCCGATAGACAGATCTCTCGCGAACACTTTTGAGCCTTTGTTCCGCTCAATGGTATCTTTAATACACTTGGTATTAAAGACACGGAGGTCGCGAGTTTATGCCTTAGAGATCTGCCTATTGGCCACCCAGTATTCGTTGAGAATTCTGCAATCGAAATTGTGGACGAGTGTATATACCTGGGACACACAGTCCAGCTAGGTGGGTCCAATTTCGAAAAGAGATCAACCGCCGAATCCAACTCGGCTGGGCAGCGTTGGGGAAGCTCCGAGATGTCTTCTAGTTCAAAATCCCTCAGCGCCTGAAGACTAAAGTCTTCGAACAGTACGTGTTGCCAGTGATGACTTACGGATCCGAGACATGGTCGCTAACTGTAGCCTTCATAAGAAGGCTCAGGGTCACTCAGCGGGCGATGGAGAGAGCTATGATCGGAGTATCCTCGCTAGATAAAATCAGAAATGAGGAGATCCATAGGAGAACCAAAGTCACCGACATAGCACAGCGATGGAAATGGGCGGAGCACATAGTTCGAAGAGCTGATGGTCGTTGGGGTCCCAAGGTGCTGGAGTGGCGACCCCGCACCGGGAAGTGCAGTGTGGGCAGAATCCCATCAATTAGTCGTAGAGAGCCGCTGGATTCAGGCTGCGCTAGACCGAGGCCTGTGAAAGTCCATGCAAGAGACCTTTGTCCAGCAGTGGACGTCTATCGGTTGATAAAGAAGAAGATAATAAAAAATTAAAAAATAACATAGTTCTTTCCCTGCACGAGTCTCACAGTTGGTGTCATACAATAAAATGAAGCTATTATCATGACCTTTCAAATGACATATATCACAACTTGATACACCACTGGGGACGAAACCGCCCATTCTCCTTTGAATTTCGCGGGCAGAACTGTGTCTTCCACCTTAAGATAATTTATGATCCTTCTCTTATCTCTATGGAGCTTGTTTGTGTTTTCATTAGGTTTGAAGCATATTGGTGAGGTGCCATCTGTTAACGTAGTCGTAATTCCCAGTTCCATCAGTTATCAATTGTCTGTGGATAGTTGTACATGTTAGGGTGGAACCACACCTGTGAGGATCGTTTCGGATTTCGCCCATACAAAACTGTCAAATTCCATAGAAACGTGAACGGATCAATTCGGCTTTTCGCATCGATTCGGCTTTCGCATTTTTTGTACCTAAAAGTGCCTAAAATCCTTACAAGTGTAGCTCACGTTTCGCATGCGAAAGGATCCTTTCGCATCCTTACGGATCCGTAAGGATGCGAACGGATCCTTACGGACGCGAACGGATCCGAAAGGATCCTTACGGATCCGTAAGGATCCTTACGCGTGCGAAAGCGTCATCGGCAACTAGGGAAATGCATGAAGTGCCAAAAAGTATCGATATATCGATGAAATTAGTTTTTATCTCAAGTATGTATGCAAACACAGGTGCCACTTTTCCGCCATGTTGAAATTCTTTGTTATTGGACCGATTTCGTTCAAAATCGATATTTGGGCTTCCCTGGGCTCAAATAAGAGGAAATGATTTGCAAAATTATAAAAAGTCGCCGCCATATTGAAATTCTTTGTTATTGGACCGATTTCGTTCAAAATCGATATTTAGGCTTCCCTTGGGTCAAGAAAGAGGAAATAGATGCCAAAATTTTAAAAAGTGACCGCCATATTGAAATTCTTTGTTATTGGACCGATTTCGTTCAAAATCGATATTTAGGCTTCCCTTGGGTCAAGAAAGAGGAAATAGATGCCAAAATTATAAAAAGTCGCCGCCATATTGAAATTCTTTGTTATTGGACCGATTTCGTTCAAAATCGATATTTAGGCTTCCCTTGGGTCAAGAAAGAGGAAATAGATGCCAAAATTTTAAAAAGTGACCGCCATATTGAAATTCTTTGTTATTGGACCGATTTCGTTCAAAATCGATATTTGGGCTTCCCTGGGCTCAAATAAGAGAAAATGATTGGCAAAATTATAAAAAGTCGCCGCCATATTGAAATTCTTTGTTATTGGACCGATTTCGTTCAAATTCGATATTTAGGCTTCCCTTGGGTCAAGAAAGAGGAAATAGATGGCAAAATTTTAAAAAGTGGCCGCCATATTGAAATTCTTTGTTATTCGACCGATTTCGTTCAAAATCGATATTTAGGCTTCCCTTGGGTCAAGAAAGAGGAAATAGATGCCAAAATTTTAAAAAGTGACCGCCATATTGAAATTCTTTGTTATTGGACCGATTTCGTTCAAAATCGATATTTGGGCTTCCCTGGGCTCAAATAAGAGAAAATGATTGGCAAAATTATAAAAAGTCGCCGCCATATTGAAATTCTTTGTTATTGGACCGATTTCGTTCAAATTCGATATTTAGGCTTCCCTTGGGTCAAGAAAGAGGAAATAGATGCCAAAATTTTAAAAAGTGACCGCCATATTGAAATTCTTTGTTATTGGACCGATTTCGTTCAAAATCGATATTTAGGCTTCCCTTGGGTCAAGAAAGAGGAAATAGATGCCAAAATTATAAAAAGTCGCCGCCATATTGAAATTCTTTGTTATTGGACCGATTTCGTTCAAAATCGATATTTAGGCTTCCCTTGGGTCAAATAAGAGGAAATGATTTGCAAAATTATAAAAAGTCGCCGCCATATTGAAATTCTTTGTTATTTGACCGTTTCGTTCAAAATCGATATTTAGGCTTCCCTTGGGTCAAGAAAGAGGAAATAGATTCCAAAATTTTAAAAAGTGACCGCCATATTGAAATTCTTTTTTATTGGAAAGATTTCGTTCAAAATCGATGTTTGGGCTTCCTTGGGGTCAAATAAGAGGAAATGATTGGCAAAATTATAAAAAGTGACCGCCATATTGAAATTCTTTGTTATTGGACCGATTTCGTTCAAAATCGATATTTAGGCTTCCCTTGAGACAAGAAAGAGAAAATAGATGCCAAAATTTTAAAAAGTCACCGCCATATTGAAATTCAAAATCGATATTCAAAATCGATATTTCGGCTTCCTGTGGTCAAGAAAGAGGAAATATTTGCCATAACACATCTACACATGATGTAATCCATCCCTAATCCCTAATCCCTAAGAAATTTTCTATTGCTAATGAAAAACTTCAATAACTGTGGTTATCCTACTTGATTGTTGAATTGGAATTTTTTACTTATTCTCGATACTGCGGATAATGTAAGCGTGATTTAAGTACAATCAGCGCCATCTATCAGTGGTTTTCCAAAATCCCGCGGGAACCTTGGATTTTTCCGGAATAATTTGTAGCCTATATGTTTATCCAGGGTATAATCTATCTCCATTCCAAATTTCAGCCAAATCCATCCAGTAGTTTTTGCGTTAAAGAGGAACAAACATACATACAAACTTTCGCCTTTATAATATTAGTAGGAAGTAGGATACGCTCTAAATCGGGAGTCCCAGTAAAAGGTTTAGCACTTTTATCTTGAAGTTTTGATAAAGCATCTATTAATGTTGCTTGAAGTCGCGCTATGCTAGGGAGAAATTTTCGATAAAAATTAATCATATCTTCTAAATCCCTGTACTGTTTTAGGTAGAGGAAAATCCTGTAAACTCTTAATGCGGTCAGCAGGAGAGCCAATCCCGGGAGCGCTTATTTTGTATCCAAGGAAACGAACCTCTGGAACATTAAAATACCATTCTTCTCGTTATTAACTATACCGTATCCTTCAAAAACGTTTGAAAAGAATACGTAAATGTTTTGCATGCTGTTCGCTATCTTTTGAAGAAACTAAAATATCATCGACGTACGCGAACTAAAAATCTAAACCACGAACAACTTTGAACCCAGAGAAGCCTAAATATTGATTTTGAACGAAATCTGTCCAATAACAAAGAATTTCAATATGGCGGTCACTTTTTAAAATATTGGCATCTATTTCCTCTTTCTTGACCCAAGGGAAGCCTAAATATCGATTTTGAACGAAATCGGTCCAATAACAAAGAATTTCAATATGGCGGTCACTTTTTATAATTTTGCCAATCATTTCCTCTTATTTGACCCCAGGGAAGCCCAAATATCGATTTTGAACGAAATCGGTGCAATAACAAAGAATTTCAATATGGCGGTCACTTTTTATAATTTTGCCAATCATTTCCTCTTATTTGACCCCAGGGAAGCCCAAATATCGATTTTGAACGAAATCGGTCCAATAACAAAGAATTTCAATATGGCGGTCACTTTTTAAAATTTTGGCATCTATTTCCTCTTTCTTGACCCAAGGGAAGCCTAAATATCGATTTTGAACGAAATCGGTCCAATAACAAAGAATTTCAATATGGCGGCGACTTTTTATAATTTTGGCATCTATTTCCTCTTTCTTGACCCAAGGGAAGCCTAAATATCGATTTTGAACGAAATCGGTCCAATAACAAAGAATTTCAATATGGCGGTCACTTTAAAATTTTGGCATCTATTTCCTCTTTCTTGACCCAAGGGAAGCCTAAATATCGATTTTGAACGAAATCGGTCCAATAACAAAGAATTTCAATATGGCGGTCACTTTTTATAATTTTGCCAATCATTTCCTCTTATTTGACCCCAGGGAAGCCCAAATATCGATTTTGAACGAAATCTATTTATTTATTTATTTATTTAATAGATATGCCAGCGATAAATTGCAATATACACTTTAAATAATACAATGTGCTTAATAAATTCTAATGCTGTTACAAATTACCAATTATAGGCATATTCAACATTGCCAGGGTAACTCCGATCAAAATTTTAAATAATTAATAAATATTAACAATGTCATAGCTAGTAAGATACAGTTATTAAATATTTACAATTTACAATTACAAACCGATCAAAATTTTAAATAATCAATAAATATTAACAATGTCATAGCTAGCAAGATACAGTTATTAAATATTTACAATGTCAAAGCTAAGGAATAGATATTATTAATTTGAATTAGATGATATTAACATAAATTATTCATGCTGATATGTACAATTTTTTCTTAAAGCTAAACAAACTATCATGGAATATGTCAATGTCAGGGCACGTCGAGTTATTGTATGCATTAATAATTCGATTTATTGGGGCGAATTTGCCTAGGTTAGATTTAGAGAAGTGGGGCTGGAAGATGTTTTTGATAGGATGTCTAGAGGGTCGTCGAGGGACATGAATGCTGACGTGGTACAACAGGTCAGGGGAATCCAAGGTGCTGTGGACTATTTTATAAAGTGTTATGAGGTCAGTCACCAACCTGCGTTTTTCCAGGGATTGGATTTTAAAATGTTTCAAGCGTGTGTCATAGTCAGCTTCTTAAGGACAAGAGTTGTCTTTGAAGGCTAGGTACCTCGTGAAGGAGCGTTGAACTCGCTCTATTCTTGAAGTGTGGATTTTGTAGTGCGGGTTCCATGCCGGGACTGCGTATTCCAGGATACTACGCACTAGTGCATTAAATATTTTTATAATGCAGTCGGTTCTCATAAAGTCACTCGTGTTACGTTTAATGAAACCCAGTAGCTTCCACGCTCGGGAGACTATTTGGTTGATGTGTTCCTTGAATGTAAGCTTACTATCGATCATAATACCGAGATCCCTGATGACTGAAACCTCCTCAAGCTGATGGTTGTGAATAAAGTAGCCAGTTCCTAGTATGTTCTTTTTACGGGTGAATTTTATGTGCGCGCATTTGGAAACGTTAAGAGTCATTCTATTTTTAGCACACCAGTCTACAATAGAGTTGAGATCATCTTGTAATAGATGATAAATCGGTCCAATAACAAAGAATTTCAATATGGCGGTCACTTTTTAAAATTTTGGCATCTATTTCCTCTTTCTTGACCCAAGGGAAGCCTAAATATCGATTTTGAACGAAATCGGTCCAATAACAAAGAATTTCAATATGGCGGCGACTTTTTATAATTTTGCCAATCATTTTCTCTTATTTGACCCCAGGGAAGCCCAAATATCGATTTTGAACGAAATCGGTCCAATAAAAAAGAATTTCAATGTGGCGGTCACTTTTAATAATTTTGCCAATCATTTCCTCTTATTTGGCCCCAGGGAAGCCCAAATATCGATTTTGAACGAAATCGGTCCAATAACAAAGAATTTCAATATGGCGGTCACTTTTTAAAATTTTGGCATCTATTTCCTCTTTCTTGACCCAAGGGAAGCCTAAATATCGATTTTGAACGAAATCGGTCCAATAACAAAGAATTTCAATATGGCGGTCACTTTTTAAAATTTTGGCATCTATTTCCTCTTTCTTGACCCAAGGGAAGCCTAAATATCGATTTTGAACGAAATCGGTCCAATAACAAAGAATTTCAATATGGCGGTCACTTTTTATAATTTTGCCAATCATTTCCTCTTATTTGACCCCAGGGAAGCCCAAATATCGATTTTGAACGAAATCGGTCCAATAACAAAGAATTTCAATATGGCGGTCACTTTTTAAAATTTTGGCATCTATTTCCTCTTTCTTGACCCAAGGGAAGCCTAAATATCGATTTTGAACAAAATCGGTCCAATAACAAAGAATTTCAATATGGCGGCGACTTTTTATAATTTTGCCAATCATTTTCTCTTATTTGACCCCAGGGAAGCCCAAATATCGATTTTGAACTAAATCGGTCCAATAAAAAAGAATTTCAATGTGGCGGTCACTTTTAATAATTTTGCCAATCATTTCCTCTTATTTGGCCCCAGGGAAGCCCAAATATCGATTTTGAACGAAATCGGTCCAATAACAAAGAATTTCAATATGGCGGTCACTTTTTAAAATTTTGGCATCTATTTCCTCTTTCTTGACCCAAGGGAAGCCTAAATATCGATTTTGAACGAAATCGGTCCAATAACAAAGAATTTCAATATGGCAGTCACTTTTTATAATTTTGCCAATCATTTCCTCTTATTTGACCCCAGGGAAGCCCAAATATCGATTTTGAACGAAATCGGTCCAATAACAAAGAATTTCAATATGGCGGTCACTTTTTAAAATTTTGGCATCTATTTCCTCTTTCTTGACCCAAGGAAAGCCTAAATATCGATTTTGAACGAAATCGGTCCAATAACAAAGAATTTCAATATGGCGGTCACTTTTTAAAATTTTGGCATCTATTTCCTCTTTCTTGACCCAAGGGAAGCCTAAATATCGATTTTGAACGAAATCGGTCCAATAACAAAGAATTTCAATATGGCGGTCACTTTTTAAAATTTTGGCATCTATTTCCTCTTTCTTGACCCAAGGGAAGCCTAAATATCGATTTTGAACGAAATCGGTCCAATAACAAAGAATTTCAATATGGCGGTCACTTTTTAAAATTTTGGCATCTATTTCCTCTTTCTTGACCCAAGGGAAGCCTAAATATCGATTTTGAACGAAATCGGTCGAAAAACAAAGAATTTCAATATGGCGGTGACTTTTTAAAATTTTGGCATCTATTTTCTCTTTCTTGACCCAAGGGAAGCCTAAATATCGATTTTGAACGAAATCGGTCGAAAAACAAAGAATTTCAATATGGCGGCGACTTTTTCAATTTTTGGCATCCATTTCCTCTGTGTAGAAGAAGATTAATATCGTGGTTGAGCTAGCAATTAAAATATCGATGCCATCATCGACCATCCCTACGCAGACAACAATGTTTATAGGCTTTCGCCTCCTTACGGATCCGAAAGGATGCGTACGCATCCTTACGGATCCGTAAGGACGCGTACGCATCCTTACGGATCCGTAAGGACGCGTACGCATCCTTTCGGATCCGTAAGGACGCGATCCTTACAAGTGTGTCTTATAGCATCGGCATAAATGCGAATCGATCCTCACAGATGTGGTTCCACCCTTATTACATTCCCTAATGTTTGTAGTCTATGGTTGTATTTATCGGACTACACTAGCGGCACGCTATGATGGCCGGTTTGACACATTACAATAGTGATGTGGAATGTCAATTTATTCTCGAACAAAAAACAATTAAGTTTTGTTTTTGTACCTGATTAAATAGGTTTAATAAAACAAAAATGTATATGTTTATTTAATTTATTTGAACGAACTGAATATTTGAATGAAAATGAATATACATACTTTATATGCACACAAGAAACATATGAATACAAAAGATACCAAAAAAGGTTTTTAAAAATTTTCAATTTAGAAAACCAAATGCCGAGTTGTGGTATATATCATATAAAAATAAAAATTTTACCTTTTGTATGAAACAGCTGATATT
The DNA here is from genome assembly GCA_029955525.1 of Oeneis ivallda. NCBI lineage: Eukaryota > Metazoa > Arthropoda > Insecta > Lepidoptera > Nymphalidae > Oeneis > Oeneis ivallda. The sequence goes on from JARPMR010000006.1 coordinate 24,195,728, forward strand.
TTTTTGCGATTTCAGAAGTTTGTCCACATAGTGAAAATTGTTCATATTCACAAGTACATTCACCCCTTAAATGGTGCAAACTGATTTTTCTACACTTGTATACATTTTAGAAATCAATTTAATAAATAAATTTTGAGTCCTAAACCTAAAACTACATTCGATAAAATTTATGAATCTCTGCACATCACTATCGTCAATAAAGTAATACAATTATTTCCTTCAAAGTCGTTATCAATTAATACGGAACTTCATGAGCGGACAAACGTCAAACCGGCCATCATAGCGTGCCGCTAGTGTAGTCTCGGTGTCTGTATAACGATGGGATCTATGGTCAGATATTCTAGTGTTCATGGTCGATGACTGAGAAATTCTCAGTGAGAATTCGGTTAGACGGGGTGGCAGGCGGTCTTTAGCGGTTTGGTCATTAATTTGGTTGGATTGAGGTTATTTGTAGGATTAGTGATTTAATTGTGATGAATTGTTGTTGTGGAGTGATTATGCAATTGTCGTTGCTGGGAGTGAGAGGAGAGAGTTGCTGGTTAGGAGACTACGTAATAATTGCTAGGTTAGCTGTCATGGACCATAGTCCTTGGTTTTGGATGCGGTGTGATTTTGTGGTTGCAATGCTTTTGGAATCTAGTGATTGATTGTGTAATTGGTGATGTTGCGGAAAGATTGATTAGTGAATTAGTCGTTGTGGAATGACTGTTTGTGAATTGGTTAATTGGTAATAGAATCTCTTTGCCTATTGATGGGCCATCAGCGAGTTAGACAGGAGTTTTGCTTAGGGTCTTCTCTTGGTGGAGATGGGCAACTATTTGGGGATGGTGGAGGCTGCGCCTAGGCTAGAGTAGTTAGCCGGGTTTGTCTAGTTAGACATGGAAATATTGGGTTCCATGCTTGTCATGTAAAGATTACAATGTACCTTCTTTGTGGATAGTTATTATCTTTGAGAGAAGGTGATTGCTGAGAATGATGTTCTGTTCTGAGATAGTGTGTGATTGCCTTTATTAGACGCTCGGCCAGAGGAGAGGTGTCGACATCAGAAGTGGGATGAACTTCATGCCCACGATAAAGAACTTCATGCCCACGATAAAGAACTTCATGCCCACGGTAGAATTCCATGCCCACGTTAGAACTTCATGCCCACGTTAAGATTTCATTTTTGTAAGAATTATTGCAAGTTTTTGATTCGAAGTTGATTGATCTTGAATCCAGGAGTTTGACGAGTTGCTATTGTGTAAAGTTGAGATAAATGGGACAGTAAGTTTCTTGTGTGGTCGAATCACTAGCTTTCTTTCTTTTTTTTTTATTATTTTTTATTTTTTTTTGGAGGGGAAGGGGGAATATAGGTCAAGTATCGGCTTAGATGATATTCCTTAAAACAAAGAAAAGAAGGAAAAGAAAGAAAACACCAAGAACAAAAAAATTTTTGATTGAAAGATGAATGTCAATGCAATGAGGTGAACAAAGAATCAATGATGACTATTGTGTAAAGTTAAGATAAAGGGATAATGAGATTCCTGTGTGATCAAATAGCTTGCATTCTTGGGGTTTTGTGGAAACCAGGTATTGTGTGATCCTTGTGTGGATATACGGTGATTGGTGGAAATTGCATACTTGGATGCGTGGTGTCGGGGCGATCCTGTAGGGATGCACGATGGCTATGGCATTCAGTATGTCGATGTGCGAGACTTGAGAAGGTAAAGCTATTGCGATATTTGTGATTAAAAATGAAGTCATTTGACATGATTTTGATTGAAGTATGTCAATGCAATGATTCTTTGAGAGGATCCGTGTTTATTATTCTTTGTCAATGATCTTTGGTAGACTTCTTGGTTAATAAAGTTGAGATTAATGTTGAGCTAAGTTAAGAATATCAATGAGGGACTGTAATCGCCCAGGCCAGACTTACAGACAGTTGATTGAAAGGACTGAAGGAATGGCCTATTTGGGTCGACGTTCTCAAACAGACTACATTTGAACATGACTATGACAATGACGTTGATCAGACCTAGTATCGTCCGGACCAGACCCTTGAGAGCTGGGTTGGTCGAGAGGACATACTTGTCAGTCTAGATCAAGGTGAGAATGACTATGACAATGACCTTGACCTTTTTGACTGAGTGACAAGTGAATGTTCTAGTGTATGTGTTTCATGTTGTCTATCCTGGGCTTTGGTGGTGCAATCCGGGTCATACGCATTGTTTGTGTTGATTGAAGGGATTCACTAGTGCCTCCCAGATGATTTCCTGTCTATCCTGGGCTTTGGTGGTGCAATCCGGGTCATACGCATTGTTTGTGTTGATTGAAGGGATTCACTAATGCCTCCCAGATGATTTCCTGTCTATCCTGGGCTTTGGTGGTGCAATCCGGGTCATACGCATTGTTTGTGTTGATTGAAGGGATTCACTAGTGCCTCCCAGATGATTTCCTGTCTATCCTGGGCTTTGGTGGTGCAATCCGGGTCATACACATTGTTTGTGTTGATTGAAGGGATTCACTGGTGCCTCCCAGATGAGCTCCGGAGTTTATCCTGGTGGACAGTGCAGTCCGGGCCAGACTCGTGGGAGTTGGTTGAAGGGACACACTCTTGCCAGATGATGTTGAAGTTGACAATGATGGTAACTGGTTGAAGTGTGTGGATAATTGACGCAATGGACAGATGATATTATTATGACTTTGACTGGTGGCCTTGGATGAAGTGCAGTGTCAGAGATGGACGAGCGGGTCCAGAGGTCAGGGATGGACGAGCGGGTCTAGAGGTGTACTCGACTTTGTGTTTCTGTGCGTAAATTTCTTGGTGCTGGCGGACGCACGAGGGCAGGCGGACGCACGGGGACGTGCGAATGTCAGGTTGGCCGTGTAGCATATTGGTGAGGTGCCATCTGTTAACTTAGTCGTAATTCCCAGTTCCATCAGTTATCAATTGTCTGTGGATAGTTGTACATGTTACATTCCCTAATGTTTGTAGTCTATGGTTGCATTTATCGTTGAGACTAGTCTCGGTGTCTGTGTAACGATGGGATCTATGGTCAGATATTCTAGTGTTCATGGTCGATGACTGAGAATTCGGTTAGACGGGGTGGCAGGCGGTCTTTAGCGGTTTGGTCATTAATTTGGTTGGATTGAGGTTATTTGTAGGATTAGTGATTTAATTGTGATGAATTGTTGTTGTGGAGTGATTATGCAATTGTCGTTGCTGGGAGTGAGAGGAGAGAGTTGCTGGTTAGGAGACTACGTAATAATTGCTAGGTTAGCTGTCATGGACCATAGTCCTTGGTTTTGGATGCGGTGTGATTTTGTGGTTGCAATGCTTTTGGAATCTAGAGTGATTGATTGTGTAATTGGTGATGTTGCGGAAAGATTGATTAGTGAATTAGTCGTTGTGGAATGACTGTTTGTGAATTGGTTAATTGGTAATAGAATCTCTTTGCCTATTGATGGGCCATCAGCGAGTTAGACAGGAGTTTTGCTTAGGGTCTTCTCTTGGTGGAGATGGGCAGCTATTTGGGGATGGTGGAGGCTGCGCCTAGGCTAGAGTAGTTAGCCGGGTTTGTCTAGTTAGACATGGAAATATTGGGTTCCATGCTTGTCATGTAAAGATTACAATGTACCTTCTTTGTGGATAGTTATTATCTTTGAGAGAAGGTGATTGCTGAGAATGATGTTCTGTTCTGAGATAGTGTGTGATTGCCTTTATTAGACGCTCGGCCAGAGGAGAGGTGTCGACAGGTTTTTATAGACGAATTATTTATTTACTACGTAATGGAGTTTTCAAAATGTCGCCGCAAACATTAAGGGTAGTTTTTCGAAATTTCATTCTTCGACTGATTCATAAGGGCAAAACTTTCACTTTCAGCTCTGTAACACATTTTCTGAAAATAGGTATACCCAACTACACACATCAAAAGTGTCTAGGGATCAACATATATTTTTGCAATAACTTTTCTCCTGATTGATATTAATTAAAATTTTCTTTAAGGATTCATCAAATAAAGTGTTTTCGTTTGTCACAATAACGATAAACCAAGTCACCTTTGCATTAATAAAGAAATTTGCCATTTTCCTAATAAAGGGATTTTTGACATTTGAACCACTAACATTAAAGTTCGAAAAAAAGACTGAAATAACAGTTTTCTTTAAAATTTTATTGGGTAGCTTAAACAATTAATAATCCGTGTTTCTACCGCGAACACTAACAACACAAGAACATCGGCTTGGCATACTCAAAATGAGTTCATCCAAATCACGCTGTGGAATGGCCGCCCATGTTCGTTGCAACAACAAAAAAAGGTCTTCTTGCCACTGGATACCCTCCATATTCGGCAGAGCTCTTCTCTGTAGCATATCCCATGCATGCTCAATCGGGTTCAAGTCTGGCGACTGAGCAGGCCAGGGCAGGACATTGATGTTAGCTGCGGCGAGAGTCTGTCTTACAACTCTTGCGGTGTGCGGTCGTGCATTATCATGCATTAACTGAAATAAGGGACCGATTTGCACTTGTAGAGGAACGATGACGTCTGATACAATCGTCTCAGCATAAATTTGAGCGTTGAGGTTGCCTCTGATCCAAATCAACTCAGTTCTTCCGCCGATCCAAATACCCGCCCATACCATGATGGTTCCACCACTATAAGGATGGACTTCCTGGCAGGATTTTAATCGCTGTTGGCGTCCAGGGGTTCTCCAGTGTCGTATACGTCTTGTATCCGGTCTCATACCAAAACGAGACTCATCAGAAAAGCACACGAAACGCCATTGTTCTTCTGCCCAATTTCTGTGTTCAAGAGCCCATTGATATCGAATCCTACGATTGTGCATTGCTATAGGTGGTACCCGTAGCGGTCTTCGGGAATGAAGGTTCACTTCATGCAAGCGGTTTCTGACTGTTTGGTCGCTAATTAAGTTCCCTGAAGAGTGATGAAGCCTCACGGCTAACATCATGGCGGTTATTGTTGGAGCTCTTCGAGTTAAGATTTGAATGTATCGGTCTTGTCTCCGTGTGGTGCAGCGATACCGTCCTCCATGGCGCTCAGCCACGGTACCAGTGCTTCGGTAACGTGTCCAAAGTCGACTGATAACACTCTGACTTGTATTCAGAGCTAAAGCCACAGTACGTTGCCGGGAACCAGCTTCTATCATTCCCACGGCTCTGAGCATTTCTTCCCTGCTTAAATGACGTCGCCGCTCCATAATGACGTTGGTTTTAATCAGTAGTAGGGAAACAGTAGCACTAATAATGTCTTCAATGCGTTGTATGTTTTTATAGGGAAAATATTGACAGCTGATTTTCATCTTTTACTCGAATTTGATTGACAGTTCCTGATTCAAATTATGAAATGCACCAAAAAGGATCCATATAAATTTATTACAAAGCCACATCTCAATCTCAAGAAATCCGCATAAAAATGCTTGATCCCTAGACACTTTTGATGTGTGTATTTAAACTTTTTTATCAAAATAAATTACAAATCTATACTTATAATAAAACTGTAACTAAGATTTCTAAATAAACACATCAAAAATTCCGAGGCCAGCGGGATTCAAACCCACATCTCTTGGACTACAGCTGTTGAACTACTTTTTCTAAGACTCCATATTACAATGGAGCTCTTTAGAAACTAGAGATGCCACATTGCTTTTTTATTTTTTTATTTTTTATTAAAGTGTTAACCTACACTTAAGGAAATATTAGAATAAAATAAACACATATCAAAAATTCCGAGGCCAGCGGCCTCGAACCCATTCGAACGCACATCTCTTGGGGAAAAAATAATAATTAAAAAAAAACTGTAACGTCTTGCTACTAGATGTCGCTAACAGTTGCTTAAACTGAAATAAGTAGATATTACATATTATTATCACTAATTTCGATGCTGACGTGTGTGCGGCTATGGTTAATGGTGTAACGCTAACACACTCGGGCGCGATTCCCAAGAGATGTGGGTTCGAATCCCGCTGGCCTCGGAATTTTTGATATGTGTTTATATTCTGATATTTCCTTAAGTTTAAGTTGACACTTAAATAAAAAAAAAGTAAGATTTCTGTACATTTAATATATTTTGAAAATTATAACTGGGGGATGCTTTATTTTTGATACTGAACAGGTTTTAGCACACGAGTAAATATTCCGATTACCTTACTCGTGTGTTTTTAGTTAATTGTCTGTCTGTATGTCCGCGCATCAAGCGAAAACTACTGAAATGAAATTTGATATAGTGATAGCTGATACTCTTGGTCAACATATAGGGTAGTTTTTATCCCGATAAATCATAAGGTTTTTCCAGGATAGGGGATGAAAGTTTTTGTTGATTTTACTCTTAACTCCTTCAAATGACCATGCAAAAAATCGTCCCAACAGATTTCAAACGTATATCAGCGTAAACGTATATCATCACGGTAGCCTGATGATTTTTTACTATGACGACATCCGCCGTAGGATTGGGGTTTTCATGCAAATCGAGTTAGAATTATTTATTTATTCATTTTCCAGTGGTGTTTTGGATACAGTTTTTGCAATTCACGAAGGCGAGTGAGCTTTACTCGTGGTTACTTCGTGTACATGCACATTGCATAAGTGTGCGTGCCTGTCAAAGCCTAGGTGGGAGCGGGCAGGCGCGAGCATTGCGCTCGCTCACACTTATACAGATACGACACACACACAACCATAAGTCAGTCGCCCTCGTGAATTGCAAGAACTTTTTAGAAAATTACAACTATAAAAATAACACAGGAGCATTAACTAGAAAAAAGCTATTGTGAGTTGTGACTGTTGGGGGTGGTCACAGTGCCGATACAAATTTTTGCATAGTCCTTTGAACCGATTTTAATAATTCTTTTTTTATTTGAAAGTGTATACTATCAGGCAGGTTTTGTCAAATAATTACAAAATAGACAATAATTAACCTCCAGGTCCCAGATTTTTGCACCATTGAGTTTATTTTGTAGCCTACCCGTGCGAAGCCAGGGCGGGTGAACTAGTACCTACTATATTGAAATAAATAAAAATAAAGTGCACAAGTCCTTAAAATAGAGAGTTTTACCTACCAATAAAACTTACCTATTATTTTTCCTGAGATATCCGGAATCCATGTTGAGTGTAGATACCCTCGCTTCGGGTCCCCACCCTGTATCCGTTTCCGCTTTGAGTTCAATATGGCGACGCCGCGGTATCGCGGGTGGGGCCATCTTATTTTCTCATTATAAGCGTTTAAAGTACCAGGTAGGAATTATGTGGATTCCGGATATCTCAGGAAAAATAATAGGTAAGTTTTATTGGTAGGTAAAACTCTCTATTATTTGTTCCATCTTCGATATCCGGAATCCATGTTGAGTGATGTGTTTGATTTCTCCTGGTACTATTTTGTTGATGCTATAATGTGTTCAAAAATGCTATGGCATGCAAAAAGAAATAATTATGTATTAGATGACTATATTTCTATAGCCAGAATTGAATCATCTTCTTACCAATGTAATGATGAAACCACCAAAAGCAACGCTATAGTGAGAGACCTCGCCACTGACCGTGAAGCCCACGGGGGCACAGGCTTCCCAACGAGTTAAGACACAAGGAAGATCACTTTCCTGGTAATGTTTGGCAATGTATATCTGATGCATATTGATAACATAATTCATGGGATTTCCCTTCGACTGAATTAGAGTCGTCTGCATCAGATTTTCTAGCCACCATTCTAGTTCGACACACACCTCTTTCGGTAAACGCATGGGTTTGAGAGGATGTTGACGCAGACAACTGCTATGACATCGATGAATGGTTCGGCACTGCTACCCTTCCCCGGTGGGTGATGAAGGTAGCAAAGTTTAGAAAACCCTAAGAGGACAGGGCCTGCTTAAGGGTCCAACTGCCAGTTGCTAGAAAGGATATTAGACCCAATTTCTTATATCCATCAAGGGACGGGGACAACATGGCTATTGGTTAGGCTTTTCGTCAGTGGACTCCTCGCTGCGAGCGAGGGACTCGCCGCTGCGCTCGCAATCATTTACATATCTTAAGTATTTCCTATAAATTGAACAAAATCAAAGGATTCAGTATACTAAACTCATTTTAATACTTGTTAGGGTGATGTGTCTTTCCAACTAGATTGTCCAAATTGAGCAGTATCTGTTTTGCAAACAAAGGTCAAACGTAATAATTTGGCATTACCAAACATTATTATATTATAACTAGCTGATGCCCGCGACTTCGTCCGCGTGGATTTAGTTTTTAAAATCCCTCGGGAACACTTTGATTTTCCGGGATAAAAGTAGCCTATGTCACTCTCCAGGTCCTCAATTATACCCATGTAAAAAAATCACGTAGATCCGTGGCTCTGTTGCGGCGTGATTGAAGGACAAACCAACAAACAAACACACTTTCGCATTTATAATATTAGTAAGTATGATTAGGATATTAAATTACATAGGAAAACACTGTAATATTACGTCCATACGATGTATTACATCCATACCTACTATGTAGTATGTAGGTATAATGATCGTTTGGCAAAATCTGACGCCTTTGGAGTAGTTTGACTTTAAAAAAATAGTATCCACGATGGCTATATACGATAAATTACGTCTGCCAGCTTAAGATGAGCCGTTCATTCAAAGTATCCTGTAGATTCCGGGGTTCAAGTTATTTGGACCTTTACTGAAGATTGTGATGTCTATAATTTCTGAACTACGAAATTGACGACCTTGAAATAATTACAGGACAATCTCTAAAGAACCTGCTTTCTAACAAAAAAAGAATGGATTAAATCGGAATACGCCCTAATGAATTACAGCGAAATACACATTTTGACTTTCATCCCCTCTCCCAAGGGAACCGTGCTGAATTTCGGGATAAAAAGTATCCTATATTATACCTCGTAGTATTAACTTAAATCGTGCCAAGTTTCATTTAAATCCGTCCAGTAGTTTCGGCGTGATGCGCGGCCAAGATACAGACAGACAGACAGACAGACAGACAGACAGACAGACAGACAAAAAATTAAAAAAAAATTGTTTTGGCTTCAGTATCGATTATGGAGTGCCCTCAAACAAAAATTTTCAAAATATCTTCAATGTACAGAATTGGACCTGTTACAGTTTTATTATATTATAGATTTATGATCACCATAAACCATCATGTGCTCCGTGTCAATCTTTGGTAAAGCAAGATCAAGCCTCTCTATCCGACGCTAGCAGAAGTAAATGGCAGTACGTTTTGAAACAAGTTTTCCTCATCAGGTTCTGAAAACTCAAGGAATAATTAGAATGACTATACAGATATGATTTCATAGAATGGAATAGAAAAGAATAGTCTATTCAAGCAAACGCTCATAAAGTTCCTTTGATTCAAGTGCATTCAACATTCCTTCGAAATGCTGTTCCAACTTTTGAAATCTGTGTAAACTTAGTAATACTTTTCAAAAAACTGATGTACAGTTATAAGGAGGATAGTTATAAGGATTTATAAATTGTATAAGCCAAGTCTATCCGGCACAAATCAATTATGCCTCCTAAAATATGCTTCTGGACCTCCGATGAGTGCTAACCTTAAGTCTAAGTCTTCATCAGTATTATTTTAAGAGCTGGTATCTGATATAGTTTCTGCATTTCAAAATATTTGAACATAATCGACCCTTCCATAGGTTGAGTGGTGCTTACAGCCAGCCCGGGTTTTAGTTCCAGTGACAGAGAAAGGCATTGTAAGCAAAGGCTTTCTCGTTCTATGAATCCTTTGACACGTATTTCGAAGCAAATATGAGCCGTGTGTAAGCAAACAGATCTACACTGGTATTCCCCACGTTAAAAACCTGACCTAAGTCGTTGGTGGTTTCGGAATATGTATTGCAGGGGGACTGGGGGATGGATATCAGCAGATGTCGACTGTATTGCTGCACTGTTCGACAGTGAAACCATCCTTGGCGAATAATAGACGAGGCAAAGTTGTGTCTCCCATTAGGAACTAGGCCTGTCTGGGAGACTAACTGCCTTTCTACTAAATCTGTAATGCCATGCGTAGTGTGGGGCATTTTACTGTATCATATGATGATGATTTCCTCCATGACGTATCCGTTTACGGCGGTCTTAGCAAGAGCCGGTTATGGGAGCAAATATGGCTCGCGAAACCAAATTTTGTTTTCAAATACTGTTGCACGGCGCACAGTGTAACTGGCCCGACCTATTATACGTGTAGAGGTAGGAGATCCTTGGCTGGGTCTTTTTATTATGGCGTTTGGCGTCGAGTTCCTTTAGACGCTCCTCAAAGGATGCCATCGCCTCATCTCCTTTATATCATATATTTCAGTATTAATCTGACATGCGTTACTTAACATGATTTGCCGGGACATGCAGGGAGATATTTTGTTGCTAGGTTCGACATTACCAGCTGATGACTCGCATAAATATTTTGACCATTCGCAGCTCGATCGTTATATAGCAATGGACGCCAGAATTCTAACTCCTTAGCGGCTATGTAGTACACCATACAGCGTATACTTAGGCAAAGTTGTCTCCTCATTAGGAACTAGGCCTGTCTGAGGGACCAACTGCCTTTCGACTGTTCCTGTAATGCCACAGCCTCTCATTAGAAATTAGTCCTGAATGAGAAACCCACTTTCATTTTGAAAGTGATGCTGAAGTACAACTGTGTAGTGTAAAGTACTTTTGCACCCCGATTCTACACCCTTCGACAACCTACCGTTTCAATACGATCAGGTACCTATCGATCTCGTATCGAAAATGTGCAATTCAGAACGTTCGGTTAGAGGACTCGACATCGACTACGTTATCGATCGACAAGATATAATTAAAATACACGTGCATTTAAGAAGATTGTTTACTTTACCAAAATTTTACTTATTGTTTTTTAATGTCAATATACCTATAATATAATAAACATTTACATACCAAAAAAAAATTTTTTCTCTTCGTGACTTTTTTATACAAAAACAGTAAACAGCTTGAAAGAATCAAGAAGTCGAACGAAATGTACGTTGGTTCATTTCGGTTGGTATTTCGACAATTTCACTGAAAATAGATCTTATCATACGATAACAAACCGAATCGATCGATAAATATGTCATCGCAAGGTTCCGAATCGTGGCGCTGCTCCGACAAGGACTCCGCGTTGCGTTTTGTGTCCCATATGCCGAGAAACTCAAGGCATTGCGTCGGAGCCAGCATGGCAAAGTTGTGTCAACCTCATTAGGAACTTGGCCTGTCTGAGGGACTAACTTTTGGTTCCGACAGCTCCTAGAAATCCATAATATAGAAACATAATCCATATTATCTATAATATAGAATAGAAATCTATACAATAGAAATAGGTGTCGAGTCGGAACCAACACAGTTGTCGAATTTGCTCGTTCATGCTAGGAGTTTCAACAGTTTCAAGTTTCAAAAGTTTCAACATCAAAATGTTACCTGTACTTGAAACTACACACAGGATTGAATGGCGAGCGGGTAAGAGCTGTTTGCCAAGAGAAGTCATCCAAATTGTACTGTCCAATCCGTAGTGGACGCGAATGGTTTTGTTGTTGATAAAAATCCAATGATGGTCAGTTAATTATGGCAGTAAGTACTTAGGTTTGATTCATCTTCCAATCTGGCTGGTCCGACTTAGGAATAGGAAGGAACCAAAAAGAAAGTGAAAAAAAAAAGTAGCTTGGACTGTATTTTTTCTGTTCTAGTATTTCTACCTCTAACCTATAAATTCTCGATCTGTGTGGTTATGTAGTGATAATTAAGATTCCACGCTTAGGTTATTCTCACGGAAGTTTCGTGAATGTCTCCTGATATATTAAAATCACTAGAGACAACCGCCTTGAAATGTTCGTTAACTTAGCGGTAAATTGTGAATAAAATTTCTTACCCTCTTAGCTGTCACGATTATTGCTCGCCCCCCCCCCCTCCTATTTTTAAATAACGTCGAATTGCCTCGTTATTAAATAAGGGTTGTGAATTAAGAGGGATTTTATATGAAATATTTCAATGAAAATTAGGAGTAATCTGAAAATATCGTTATTATTTCAGTGGACTTAATATAATCGAAATAATGAAACGCATAATTTCGATTTATTTATCTGAGCCTTCTCCACCTTATTGTCAGGCGGTGATTGCAAAGTGAATTCTTATAAGAAAATATATTCACCACGTTGTTTATCAAGAAGGCTTCTTGTTGACCAGAAAAAATAAAAATTGAACTTACCGATTTGCTTAAAATACAAACCACTTCTGGATATATCATCAGACTCTATGCGTAGTTTCGCTACCTTCCTGCTCCTGCTCGCTGATGAACTGCCCGAAAAACCATTTTCCTGCCTCTTCTTTCCTCTGCGAACTTGAGCTTCTTCTGTGCACGTGGGGTTCATTTACGCGTAACCGAAATTTCCCCGTGATAGAAAATATGCACTATTAACACTAATACTATATATTTTTAACACTTTGATTGCAATATTTTTTGCCAAGAGAGACGGATTAACGAAATAATCTTAGATTTGACGCGCACGCGGCGAAAATACACAACGCTATGAGCTCAAAATGGCAGCGGTCTCCTACTGCTGTCGTTATTCTCCATCGCAGAAGCGAGGGATTCTTATTCTTGATATAAGTCTTAACACTTGATATACTTATATATAATATATCACTATAATCAGGATTATTAAGAAATTTTTAGAAACACGTCCGAACAATACGAAAAACGACGCTATAATGAGAAAATAAGATGGCCCCACCCGCGATACCGCGACGTCGCCATATTGAACTCAAAGCGGAAACGGATACAGGGTGGGGACCCGAAGCGAGGGTATCGCTAAGTCAGAACATACGAAAAAGACACGCTACACTCAACATGGATTCCGGATATCGAAGACGGAACAAATAATAATATTTAATCTTCTATTATCAAATTAAATTACAAATACCTACAATATTGAAATAAATAAAATAAAACGCACAAGTTCCTACAATAATATTTAATCTTCTATCAAATTAAATTACAACTACCTACTAGGTATATACAATCAAAAATACCCAATTTTGTCATAGGAATCACAACTTTTAAATGTATTAATGGCGGGAGCGGCGTAATTGTAATTTTTTTCTACATTATTGCGTAAACTTCTATTTTTTATCATTTTTTGTAAATATTTTCTATATTTTTATAATTATATTAATTTCATTTATCTACATTAACTTTCGTTTTCTTACTTAGTAACATCATCATACCTAAATTATTATTATTATTATTAATTTTATATTTTTACCATTTATGCTTTCTAAAACTTTGAAAAACGTAATTGAAAAATTAACAGCGGATGTGGTAATTATAAACGTCAGAAAAAGCATAATAAACTCGCCGGCATATTTAGCGGAACATAAAAAAAAGGTTTGATATCAGTATCATATAAGGTAAGGTTTATACGTCATTTAATTTAAAAAGAAATATTTTCAAACTAAGAAAACAACTGAACATCACATCTTATGCAATTGTTTTAATTTTATTCAAATACACCTTATCTGGAGCGAACTTCGAGTATTTCTTCCTTCTGAGTTTGATTTAAAATTTCATTGAAATACTGTTTTTTGTTAGTTTTTTTTAATCGCGTATCTTTCTGGAGTTGATGACTGAATTATGCCTGACTTAGCCCCAACGGAGATTGCCAGGGCACTCGAAATGCGAAGAAATGGTCAAACCTACAGAGTGATATCCAGAGATCTTCGTCGACCAGTTTCAACGATCCATCGCAGTATCCAACGGTTCAGGGAGACCGGTACTTATGTGAGAAGAGCAGGACAAGGCAGAAAAAGACGCACTTCGAGTAGGGATGATCGTTTCATTCGGCTTCGTGTACGTAGGAACCCCCGTTTGACGGCCGTCCAAGCCCGACACGAGTTAGAAGCAGTGCGGGGCGTAACTGTAAGTGAGCGTACGGTACGAAGAAGGCTCGAAGAAGCTGGTTTGGGTTCATTTGTGCCCGCCAAGGCTCCAAGGCTCGAGGTAAATCATCATAGAAACAGGTTAACTTTTGCTCAGGAACATCGACTTTGGAACGCGGACCAATGGAGTAAGGTATTGTTTAGTGATGAGTGCAGAATTCTCTTAAATCAAATTGACGGCAGGCAAAGAATATACAGACGCAAAGGAGAACGATACATTAAGACAAATTTTGAAACTACAGTTGCATACGGTGGTGGATCAATAATGGTTTGGGCGGGCATTTGTTTGGGAGCTCGCACGGACTTGGTAGTGATTGACAGAGGGAGTCTGACTGCAGACCGCTATATCAGAGAAGTTTAAGAAGAAAATGTCGTACCGTTTGCCCCATATATCGGTGACGATTTTGTTTTAATGCAGGATAATGCTCGGCCGCATACCGCTCGGGTAACTCAAGCTTATCTTAATGATATGAATATCACTGTTATGGAGTGGCCGGCGAGATCACCGGATATGAACCCAATAGAGCACGTTTGGGACTTGCTGAAAAGAAAAGTTAAGTCCAGAATTCCAGCTCCTGCCAACGTGGGAGAACTGCGAATCGCCGTAGTTGAAGAATGGCGGAGACTATCCCAGGAGACCATCGATAACATCATTCTCAGTATGCCTAGACGGGTAGAAACTTTAATAAGAGCACGTGGAGGAAATACGCGATATTAATCACCATTTTTCTAATTTAATTAATTGTTATTTTAATATTAATGATCTCATTTTAAGTAAAACAAATGAAACTTTAAATAACAAAAGAAGTGTAGTAAGTAGATTTTAAAATAAAACCATATTTTTTTAATTATGGACCTTTTTTTATTTTCCGCTAAATATGCCGGCGAGTTTACATAAAAAACAGTGAAATTAATCCAGTAGTCTCAAGAAAAATCCCAGAAAGCTGTTGTATGAACCTTATCTATATTGTTCTAAATGAAATGTACCTACCAACTTATTTTAAGAAATATTAAAGGTATTAAGCTGAAATTAAGAGCAGATATAGAATCTAATGACTGCTACACAGTTAACAAGTATGTATATTAAAATTTTGAAAAATAAAAGCATGATGTGTGTGAAGCTAAAAAGTGAGGGTAAAAAATCGGCCAAGTGCGAGTCGGGCCTCGCTCTTTTAGGGTTCCGTTAAAAAAAATTAAATAAAAATATTTCCATGTACCCATGGAAATATTTTAATTTAATTTTTTTTATTTAATTTAATTTTTATTATTTGTTGTTATAGCGGCAATAGAAATACATAATATGTGAAAATTTCATCTGTCTATCTATTACGGTTTACGAGATACAGCCCGCTGACAGACGGACGGACGGACGGACGGACAGCGTAGGCTTAGTAATAGGGTCCCGTTGGTATCCTTTGGGTACGGAACCCTAAAAAATCAGGAGTAAGAATGGTGGAATAAGTCAATAAGAAGTCCACAGTGTTTTTGAAAACACAGAGCAAAATAATTAATCAGTGTCAAAGTAGCAGATCTACGTGAGTTGAGAGTCTTCCAAGAAAGGAGGAATAAGAGAACTCCTAAGTAAAGTTATCCTTTCGTTTTGAAAGAAATTATGTAAGCTACAATAATTTGATAGGACATCATTTTACGATAAAAGTTACCTGAACAAATTAATTAATCAGTGACAAAATAGCAATTTTATATGAGTGGGAAGTCTTCCAAGAAAGGAGGAATGAGAGAACTCCTAATATAAGTTATCCTTTTTTTGAAAGAAATTATGTATTGGATAGAAGCAGGCGTTACTTTGCGGAAGTTCATGATTAGCAAGAAAAGGTTAGAATTATTTTGCTATAATCCGCCAACAGAAAAAATCTGTATGGTCAAACATGCAATTAAAAGCTAAGCTGGGTAGGTGAGTGGTGCTTAGCTTTTAATTGCATGTTTGACCATACAGATTTTTTTTTCTGTTGGCGGATTATAGCAAAATAATTCTAACCTTTTCTTGCTAGAAATTATGTAAGCTACAATAATTTGATAGGAGGACATCATTTTACGATAAAAGTGACCCGAACAAATTAATTAATCAGTGTCAAAGTAGCAGTTCTACGTGAATTGGGAGCTTCCAACAAGGAGGAATAAGAGAACTCCTAAGTTATCCGTTTTTGAAAGAAATTATGTAAGCCTAAGCTACAATTATTCTATAGGACATTTTACGATAAAAGCGACTTGAACATGAATACATGAATATCATGTAGTCTATACGTTTTTCATTAAATATCAAAGGCTCAACAAAATCTAGCTTTCCTATAATTTTTAAAATGTGCAAATCTCAACTTCCCTGGCATACTATAACTGTAATGAAGTGCGATTTTGCAGATTTAACAGAATCAAGGTAGCAAAATTTCATACATATACTCTAAAGCTAAGTTAAATAGATCGTATTAAGTATAGTTGTATTTTATCATAAATAATAATTTAACTTATCAGTTGTTTTCACCAGTCAATGGCCTTATCTTTGAATCCAACTTTGTGTTAATTAGTGTTAATTATATAGCTTATCCAATTGTTTTTGCAAATTATGTGATATGCGTGCAGGTGTGTCTGGGGCTTCCTGGCGTTTCTTCCATGGAGTGTTCAGAAACGTAATATGCTCCTTAATTTGCATGTACATATTCAGAGCTTCATCACTACTCTTATTTGGAGTTTTAATATTATCTGAAATGTTTGGCACAGATTTGTACAATATTTTTTTTCTGAGACAAAGGCTTTTTCTAGGTATTTTGTACGACGGAGACTTTGATTTAATAACCGTGGGTCGACTCGCACCAGGGCTATTTTCAGTACTGAATTTCTCTTCTTTTATCCTCGTACTTAAATTTTCAGGTCCAATTATTGGTTTAACAGTGTTATTATTGCCAGTTGTTGAATTAGTTCGGCGTATCTCGTCTATTAACTTTCCGATGAACTGCTGGGCTTCTAATTGTTTCTCCTTCACACAATTCAACATTTGAATAACATTATCAGTCATTTTCACATTGTTGTCAATTTGTCTTTGGACGTCATAGAGATATTTGAGATTTGAGTTTGGAACAGTGGCTATATTTAACATTTCACATGGTGGCTCTGCTGGACTTTCTTTTCTTTTAGTGTCTTTGTTTTCTGACGTTTTTTCAAATACCATTATAGTGTTATCATTCCACAAAGCCGAATTGTCTGTTTCACTGGGGTCAAAGCTCACTGTAAAGTTTCTGTGATCTTTAAATGGTGTTGAAGTGGGTGGTGAAATTTCCGCAATTTTTTCCAATGCCGTATCTTCAGTTAAAGCATTACATTTTCTCTCAAACTCATTTATCTCTTTCTCCTTCTGTATGAAACTGTCATCACCATTGGATTCGAATGAAATATTTTTTGCCATTCGATATGGAAGAATGGATGGCTGTTTGGATTTACGTATGACAGGTGTGTCTGGTATTTTGCAAACACCGCTGATTCTACTCAGGCTGCTGCCAGTAGCTTTGGCTGAAATAAAATAGAAAAAAAAAATACTTTCAATAACACAATTATTGTTAAATTCTTGTGATTTCCATGCTGTGCAAACCACGCTATTTAGCAAAAACTTTCTATGGGCAGTGATAAGCAGAAGCGGAATTAAATACATAGCCAATTTGTTTTCTGCAAAACAATGATCTGGCTTATTATCTCTATGGCCAAAATGCCCAAAAAATAAGTAGATATCAAATTCTTGGTAGAAAAGACATCATTTTTATTCATTGAAAAACAAGATAATTAACCTACTCTCCATTCAAAACAGTTCATAATGCTTACTAATATTATAAATGCGAAAGTGTGTTTGTTTGTTGGTTTGTCCTTCAATCACGCCGCAAGAGCTATGAATCGATGTGATTTTTTGCATGGGTATAGTGGCGGACCTTTTATCCCGGAAAATCAAAGAGTTCCCGAGGGATTTTAGAAACTAAATCCACGCAGACGAAGTCGCGGGAATCAGCTAGTATAAAATATAGCAAAAGACTAGTACCTAGTAGTAGTAGTAGTAAGAGAGTACCTATTGCTGCCCACCGAAAAAGAAAGCAATAATCTTCGTAACCATTTAATCTAGTTTTTCTACAGCACAATGCACAACTAAATTAGCACCCTAATCTGGTAGAAATACGTCAATTAATAAAAAATATGTTATGTTTACCTTGTGGGTGCATAGATTTCCTGGCCACTGCAGATACCACGGTCGCCCCAATGTTTGCTGCAGGCTGTCAACAACATTTGAGCATTTAGATATTATATAGTTAAACAATATTTTAATTTTTTTAACACACATTTATAAAACAGCTAGATGATGCCCGTGACTTTGTCCAAGTGGATTAAGGTTTTTTGATTCCCGCGAGAACTCTGTAATTTTCCAGGATAAAAAATAGCCTATGAGTTAATCCTGGGTATGAACTATCTCCATTCCAAATTTCAGCCATATCGGTTCATTCATTGTGGAGTTATTGAGTAACAAACATCCATCCAAACATCGAAATATTCTCACAAACTTTCGCATTTATAATATTTGTAGGATAAATGATAGATAGATAAAATAGATGTAGGACCCACCTCTGGTCAAAATGGTATCAGTATGCCTGCTGTAGTTGTTTTGTATTACTTTTGCTCGTGAATGGGTTCCACCGGCGGGAATGGGGCTACTTTCTGTCTGCCCGTCTTAACATGAATTGAATTGTAGTCCCTATTTTATTTTGAAACTTCCCCTCATTGTGGAAATATTATGTTTTATTCTATTCTAACTAAGTTGCATGGGTTAAATCGGCTTGGCATCCGGCTGCCCACAAAATAGTGTAAAAAACTTATTACAATGTAATAGCTGCACAATAATAAATTATAAAATGAATATTTTGAAAAGAGCAACTGCTGAGTTTCTTGCTGGCTCTTCTCAGCAGAATCCGCTTTCTGAACCGGTGGTAGAGTCATGACCTGTCATAAGAGCCACAGGTTGGCCTACGTGAAATAAATAATTTTGAATTTTCTTTTACTAGTATCAGCCTTCCTAGATATTATCTATCAGCTGTTTATCCAAAGTTCAAAGCACTTGGCCTAAGTAGGTATCTATCAACAAACCGCTGGATTACCGACTGTGCGTGTAGGTATCTGCGTTCATTGTTTGAGATATATTGCGTACTCAAAAATTACAATATTGATACCCATAATTTCCCAGATGAGTGGCATTTGTATCTTCATTATAGGCATTAAGTGTAACCTATTCAATACCAAAGTTTTTGTTAACTGTCCCTTACACAAAGTATGTTACTTAAGATCACAGCTTAAGGTTGAAGACAAGGGTCTGCCCGCGAAATTCAAATTTAATTTGGTTTTTTGCAATTTGTAAACAAATACGACAAAGTAGGCTTATGGCATTCTAATTGTGACAATGGGAGTATCATCTTCACAGGTTTATATTAAAAATTTTACTTGAAAGTGTCCAGTTTAAGAAATTAATCAAAATATCAACTAATTTGTGAGTAACTCACGTCCAACTCAGTATTTTGATTAATTTCTTAAACTGGTCACTTTCAAGTAAAGATTTTTATGTAAACCTGTGAAGATGATAATTCCACTGGCGCAATTAGAAGACCATAAGCCTACTTTGTCGTATTAGTTTACAAATTGCCAAAAAACCAAATTAAATTTGAATTTCGCGGGCAGACCCTTGTCTTCAACCTTAATATAAATAACAATGCTTACTTTTGGCTTTGCTTGGAAATCAAGCCCTTTTCTTGCTGTGCTATGCTTCATCTTACCATCTCCAGTAAGTGACTTGGTCTTAATAACCTTCACTGAGGAGTTCCAGGTTTTCAATTTGGTGGAAGTCTTTGGTTGTGGTGGTTTCCTTGGAGTGGGATCTTGTAAAGCTAAAAAATAGAAAGTGACAATATTCTAGGATGTTTCTGATAAGAACTGTTCATTTATGGAACACACTTCTGATGTCCTCGTTTTCGGACGTAATATTTTGGATAATCATAATATATCAGGTACAGAGTGATATTACCAATGGTCTTCTGGGTTTTAATTAGTGATGTGCTGGATATTCATATCCCTATCCGTGGATATCCGAGGTAGAAGAAAGATGTGTATCTGTATCCGTTACTTTTATGGCGGATCTTTTACACATCTTTTACCTTATTAATTTTCAATACATAGATGAAATATCACAAAATAATTCCAAATTACACTACTAAACTCCGTTGTAGACATTTTTTTTAACTCATGTACAAAACAAACAATATCTATGCTGCCTAGTGTCACACTAAATTATTAACATAACAAAAGAATGATAAGCGCAATGCAAGTCGAAACATGCTCTGTCAAGCAAAGGGTCATGGCTTCAACTATCGTTCAAGGACATACACATCTACACCCATTGAGTAAGAAAGTTATTAACCGTATCCGAGGATCTTGACACCAAATATCTGTATTCTGATCTGTATACATTTTTAATGATCCGGTACATCACTTGTTTTAATCAACAGTATATCACATAAACAATAGTTACCTCTTATTTCAGCAATAGTCATTGGCTTGATATTTTTAATGTTCGTCCAAGTCGGCTGTATACTAGACGATGGTTGTTTTATAGAACTGAGCATAGCCACTGTCTCCTTAGATAAAAGAGCTGAAAATAATATTGTAATTAATGAGAAAATTTCTTTAATATAGTACACATACAAAATTGTTAAAATTATTTATTGAATTATTTTGATGATAAATGATTAATCTAGGTTTAGATATGATATCAGACCCTTAAGTAAGTATTTTAAGCATATGCGGCAGAACATAACCCTCAGGCATAAGTCAATATTTAATCTTGACTTATGCCATTAATAGGGTTCTTAAACATTTTACCTAAGTTTGACCCTCAACCTTAACCAAGGTAGGTATTTCTTACATTCATAAATAAAGAACTCAATTTTTTAACAAAATTTCCCTTTTTGGTGAAACCATAACTAACTTAAAATATAAAATTATATTCCATTTTGTTCACAACATGTAATGAAGTACTTTAATACCTTTAATCCCCGGTAATAACTCTGCCATAGTTTTTGCTTTTGGGCGCATTGGAGTATCAATTTGAATTCGCATTGTTTTGTCCATCCTTGATGATTGTATTCTAAACGTGTTTCACCATCTAAAACAAGTGGTTTGATTTTACTTAATTCATTAATATAAACACTAGGTACCTAATAAATCCTACTTTATTTATATTTATATAAGCAAGTTGTTATTCTTTATTTCAGTATTGTATTAGTTCAAAATTCAAATCAAATCACGTTCAACTGTCGTTTCTGTCATTTAGAAACTAAAAACCACAGACCAGTAACACTAATATCATAGCCGTCTCTATCTCCTTTAGAGAGCCATGAAGTAGAAGTCTGGCAACGTCGCAGGTAGGCCGTAGGTCTATCTATGGCTCTGTCAGTCGACATTGACAAGTTTGTGTTTGGTGTTTGGTTTTGCTTCGCGTCGTGTTATTTTGTATTTAAATCATAATTAATTAACAAAAGATACAATAATTTTGGTGTTTAATGTACGGTTTCACTCAAGGTGGATATAAACCTTTTAGAAATACATCAGTTATGACGAGATAAATCCGTTTTCGTGGTTAACTTTATATCGACTGCAAAGTATAAACAAAGCTGCTAAGGTAAGAAAGTTAAGTTTATTACTGACTGACTACTGTCAATATGTTTTAATGTAACTAATGAAGATATTTTCGATTAAAGATGTGCAGTAACTTACAATTAAGTGCCAGACTCATAATTTAAATAAGTATCTAGGTTTGAAAACATAACCTACAAAAGAAATACTCATATTATTTCATTTTGTTTGTTTATAAAAGTTATTTTAACCGTTTTAGATGCCAAGGAAATGCTGTGTGCCAGAATGCAAATCAAATTACGCCAGTGTTATCCGCATTGAAGGAGCTAAAAGTACATTTTCTTTCCCGAAAGATGCTCATCTCTCTCAAGCGTGGTTACGTGCGATTCCTCGAAAAGACTGGGTACCTACAAAACACTCAGTTGTATGCAGCAACCATTTTACAACCCATGAAATCCAGACTGAGGAAATTGTCATTGGAAGTGACGGACAAGTGTTTAAACAGCAATTGAAATACCCACGTTTAGTCGAGGGTGCAATACCCCATATATTCAATAATCTCCCATCATACATGTCGAAGAGCACTCCACCTCCAAGAAGCAACCCCGAAAAAAGGAGACAACGAGCTGAACTATTTCATGAGGAGCAGGTGTCTAAATTTTCGACCGAGCGAAGCGAAGGTCTTTGAGTTAACTAGGGCGATTTGCACTTGTCCGTCCGTCCGTCCGTCCGTCCGTCCGTCTGTCAGAGCCTTATAACTTTTGAATTACTGAACGTAATTACTTCAAATTTAGATATAATATGTAAACCGATGGCCTCCAGCCGAAAATGGCTTAAAAAGTTATAAAAATCTTTATTTCAGGGGGGCTCTCATAGAAGCGAATGCGAAGTAAAAAAAAAAAAATCGCGTTACATAAAATTGTTACGTATCATTTTAAAGATAATTTTGAACTGAGTACAAAAATATTTTTTTTTTAATTTTTCCCTTAAAATTGACGAAATGGGGGGCTTTCAAAGTGGCGATTTTATACGCTCGCTTGAAGACGCTCTCTAGAAAAATCCGCTATGGATTTTCAAACTGATTTTATGTTTTTAGGTCACTTATATCCTGTACTTGAACAACAAATACTAAAATTATATGAATATTATAAAGAAACGAGATTATTTAATTTTTAATGGGCGTCAGTAATTCATATAGCATCAACATAGCTTCACAATAATGCTAATAGATGGCGCAGTCAGTAACTATTCCCATGGAACTACGAGTTAAATTCAATGTTTGATAAATAATTCAATGTTTTCACTAACGTTCCCTAACCTTTACGGGCTACCTATAAGTTAGGTGATTGATGTTTTCTGTCAACTTATTTATCACGATCCTGTACGGGACACCTAAAAGGATATTGGGACGGATGTTAGGACTTAGGATTGTATTTAGGAGCTACCTACGTTAAGAGACTCCTACTTAGGGGATGATTTAGGTATGTTTGGTGAAAACGGGCATAATAATAATGTCAGTTTTGGTTATCATGTATCGATTGAATGAATAATCATGGGATACCGTTACCGCGAGGTCTCAGTTCGGGGCGAACCACTAGTTAGAGAGTGACATAATTACATCATTCGAAGACTTAGTGCATAAATTCCAAGAAAAGTTAGGAGACTCTAAATGGTTATATCGAGTGATACCTAATAAGAGGATTTATTTCTATTTGTTAAATCTTGATATTGAAAGTAATAATGGTGACAGTGACAGCAGTGTGAAAGTAGTTAATAGTGTGTTGGTGGATGAAAATCTAAGCATTCAGGTATATGTAAAAGGACATTTAATGCGTCATGAAGATTTAAGCTGGATATTACCTAGTGAACTTAAGCTAAGCAGATGGTCACAGCTTGAAAATATACTATCTCGTTATTATAACAATAGTTGTGAACCAACAAAGTCATTTGACTATTGTCTTGATAGGTCTATTAATTATTTGAACGAAGCAGTTAATATTGAAAATGATAATTTTGCTGCAGAGCTTGTTCTAGACCAAATGAAATTGTTAAAAAATAAGCAACGTAGATATAGTGTTGCTACACTTATATTTTCATTTGTGATATTTAGTATTTCCTCCTGTGCCTATAATACTTTGAGGCAATACCTAATCTTGCCAACTGCAAGACATTTGCAGCAAATAACTTCGATGACTGGCCTGTGTCCGAATTCACCAGAAAATAATCTATTGTTATTTAAAATCAATATGCTCTACGTGGGTAGAAAGGGAGAAAGTTGTAAATTTATTGATTGATGAAATTTATATAAAATGTGGCCTAGAGTATAAGTCCAAAACTATTCTAGGTTACGCAGAAAATAATCCAAAAAATCTTGCCAAAACCGTACAGACTTTTATGATTAGCTCTGCATTTGGTAACAAAAAAGAGGTTGTTAAGTTGTTACCAGTACATAATATATCTGGGAAATTCTTGTATGAAAATTTATTGCTCATTGTAAATTACATACAAACATTTGGACTGAAAGTACTTTCAATAATTTCTGATAACAATCGTGTAAACCAAAATTGTTTTAAGTTATTAACAGATGAATCAAATTGTAGCTTCAGTAATCCTAAATATACAGATGAAAAAATATTTGTCTTGTATGATCCAGTTCATATCTTTAAAAACATTCGTAATAATTGGATAAATTTAAATAATTGTACTTTTACATATCCTGACTTACATGAAGATAATATTATAAAAAAAGCATCCTTTCATCATTTGCGAGAATTATATAGGACTGAAAAAAATAAGTTGTGTAAAAAAGCTTTTAAATTAAACAATAAATCTATCAATCCTAATACATTTGAACGGCAAAATGTCATGTTAGTAAACAATATTTTTCATGATACCACTATCGCTGCTGTAAAATCTGAGGGTTATGTGGAAACATCAGATTTTCTACAAATTATTAGGGACTGGTGGGATATATTGAATGTGAAAAACACAGTCAAAGGTCAAGTATTAAGAAAACATAACTCTACGCCAATATTTCATAGGGATGATGATAAATTGAAGTTTTTGAAGTCAGTCTGTATTTGGCTAAGAAAATGGAAATCTTTAGAAACTTGTGTAGGTTTGACAAGAGATACTTATGAAGCTATGTTGCATACCACATCTGTCATAATTGATATTTCAAGGTATTGTTTTGAAAATTTTAATTTTGTGGTGTACATACTTCTTGGGAAGTTTCAAACTGACAATATAGAAAAAAGATTTAGTAGGTACAGGTCACTTTCTGGATGTAATTATAATGTAGCTTACAGACAAATTGTTGAGTCTGAAAACAAAAAAAAAAAGACTTCAACACTTACTAAAGCAGCGAGATCTGGTCTTTCTCAAATCTTGTACATCAGCTGAATGTTTTCAAGATGAAGTTAATATTGAGAAATTTATGTTTATAATAAACTGCAGTAATTATTTGGAAGCATGTGAAATCGATATTTCGTCTCAAATTTATGTATGTGGTTATGTTTCACATAGTTTACTAAATCGGTTTTCCTGTGAACATTGTAGAAATGTTTATATTGATGAAAATACGGCGGTAAATGATGAATATTTTAATTTGTTGCAAAGAGGGGGTTTATGTGCACCGACTGACCAAATCATGTTTATTTATTATCACATGACAGCAATTTTGGAATATATTATTAATGATGTTGATTTAGAAGTATCCTTCCTGGAATTTGTGCAACACAAAAGTTTACTTCATAATTTAACACTGTACAGCCTTCAAGCTGATACTTTTTATGTAGACTTTACAGCAGTGTGTAGTGTATGTGGAAAATAGAATAAAGAATATTATAGCATTGCTGCAAATATCTTGGCAAACATTATGCTAAATAATTATACTAAGCATAAGAATGATGTTGACAAGACAATTAATTATAAACGACGTAAATTAAACACTTTGGTTTAGTATTAAGATAGAATAGTTACTGCACATACCTATTATTATTTTTATTTAACCAATTTAAAAAAAGGAGGTTATCAATTCGGCCTGTATGTATATAATATTGTTTGAAATGTACAATATTCATATAAGTTTATCTCTGTAGGTTTCAAAACAGATGTCAAATTTCATAAGTGTTTTATGTATGTCTACGTATTTCTCAGAAATTTGAAATCAAATTGCAACAAGTAATTCTCTTTTAATTGGGTTAAGAATCTTTTAACTTAGCGATCAGTGCAAGTTTCATCAAAATCAGTTCAGTAGTTTAGTAAGATATGGACTATAACTTTTGTACTTGCTTGTAAATGTGCTTGCTTTGATTATTTTTATAAGAAACTAGCTTATGATTAATTTAGTTTTAAAGTCCCTCGGGAACTCTTTGATTTTCCGGAATAAAAAGTAGCCTGTGTCACTCTCCAGGTCCTCAACTATGCCCATGCAAAAAATCACGTCGATCCGTAGCTCTGTTGTGGCGTGATTGAAGGACAAACAAACATACGAACAAACCAACAAACACACTTTCGCATTTATAATATTAGTATGAAGTATAATGTATGTGTTTTACCTACAAGTTATTGCGTTGACTATAGGTTGACTACTTTTGTACTTGCTTGTAAATGTAATTTCTTTGACTATTTTTATAAAAAAAATTATATTGTGTATTACCTAAAAGAGGAATTAGATAGAGATTTTATTAAGTCATTTGTTGACTAAATAGGTTGACTATTTTTATACTTGCTTTTAAAGTTGTCTACTTTTTTATAAACATATGTTTTACTCTATAAAGACTCTATGACATTGTTTTAACTAAATTTTTGCTATTATCGGCTATTTCATAGTGATTGTATGATGTAGTCTAAATTATGTTGAAGTTGATAATACTCTTAAATATTGTTTTTTCTTTTAAGTAATAATGCATAGACGCTGCCGAGTTTCTTGCTGGTTCTTCTCGCTAGGGTTAGAGCAGCATTCCGAACCAGTGGTAGATTCTTCTTAAAAAGGCAATGAAATAAAAACAAGCTAAATAATAAGAAACCATTAAATAAAGAGAATATTCGCTTTGTGAAGAAGTTTTATTTTATTTTTTGATATACCTACCTACCTACTTTATCATTACCTATCTAAATATCTTCCTTAATTGTTTTAAGAATCTTTTAACTTAGGGAACAGTGCAAATTTCATCAAGATCGGGTCAGTAGTTTCAAAGATATGTACCATAATGTCGTTTACATTGTAACTTTGTTACATCATTACCTTTTCAATTCACTTTTCGATGTTTCTAAAAACACAAAATTATGTAATTATTTAATATGTTAGTTCTCATTCATGTGGACGCCTTAAAAATAAAGCAGCTAATTAGTATAAGTAAATAATTATCAACACCGAAGACCGAAGTCTATACAGATCAATACATTCGTACTGATTTTTCATTTTACCCATGGGCCTACCAGTGGCAGTAAATTGCGACGTTGCCACATTCACTTCATGGCTCCCTACAGGAGATAGAGACGGCTATGATACTACCAGTGTTGCCAACTGCTAGCTTTACACAGTTGCTAGACATTTTTCAAAATGTTGCTAGATTGCCAGTTTTACCCCAAAAAGTTGCTAGATTATCAAAATGTTACAGTAGGTAGGTAGGTTACAATAAAATGTTAATTTCTGACAATCATTTGTATCATGGAACTAGGATTTGCGACTACGATGATTTGTATATTCATCTAACAAGAGCGTTAAAAATGTCTTGTGTACCGGTGTACGTCATTGAATAAAAAAATAAATTAAAAATTAATCAATTAAATATCTTCCTCTTTAATTGATTAATTTTTAATTAAGAGTTTTATTCAATGTCCATGGCTGGGGTTTAGTATCTTGCACTGATTTTGAATATTATAGTAGTGTATTATATTGTATTCTTTGGTTGTAACTTGTAGCTTAGCAGGAAACGAGGAATTGAGAATTCGCAACCAACGCCAACCTGTACCTACCATAGCATCTATGACCATACCATAGATCTACTACTCTACTATACGAATCTCGATAGCCTCACGTCTCACGATGAAAAGTTGCTAGAAAAAGTAGCTAAAAAGTTTAGCTACAAGTTTCATTAAGTTGTAGCTGTCTGTCACCAAAAAATAGCTAGATCTAGCTATAAAGTTGCCAAGTTGGCATCACTGGATACTACGTATGTCATAGCTAGCTGTTCTGTTTTGTTTTTGTCTCGTTATTAGAGACATAAAATTAATTTTAGAATATTTTGCAACCTGCCTGTGCTAGTGTTATGTGATAACATTATCTTCACCTATATTTATCAACGTCATTAGCAAGATAAATAAATTAAAGATTCCGAAAACTTCGCAACTTTATTAAAATCTACAAAACTTTTAAAAATGTCCTTATCAAAACCCATAATGAATCTAGTGGCATCGTACTTGCAGAATTTATACTTGCATCCTATTAGAACTAAAGCAATAACCAGGTAATGCAATTTTAAGTACCTATTTTATGGCCTAAAGTGACTTGCTGTTTTCATGTTTATATAATACAAAGTAAGTAACAAAGTTCAAAGTGCATTTAGGTCTTGCTTAATTTAAAAAAATGTTTAGTTAATTTAATTTACAGCTATGGGCACAGGTCACCTCACGATGTTTTCCTTCACAGTTAAATCTAGTGATATAATTTAATTGCTTCAAACGCACATAAGTCAGATGCCACTCTTAACTAAGCTCAGGCTCAAGACTGAGTTAAAACGAGACAGATTTATGTTGGAACATATTTGTATCTCATTTCAACTATATCTTGAGTCTTGAGCAGAGCCAGAGCACAGACCTTATAATACTGACGTAGCCAGAGTATGAACTATAGATCTCAGCCTAAGACTTAACTACCAGGCTATTATCACTTTTAAGAAAACTTTATTTACTACTAGCTGATGCCCGCGACTTTGTCCGAGTGGATTTAGTTTTTAAAGTCCCTCGGGAACTCCTTGATTTTCCGGAATAAAAAGTAGCATAGATGTTGACCTGAGTAATAAGCTACCACGGTATAAAATTTTGTAGAAATCTGTGCGGTAGTTATTACTTGAAAGAAGGACAAACAAACAGACAGACAAACAGACAAAAAAAAATTTAGCTTGTTTTGATATCTGTATCTTGAACACAATTAGAAGCAAAAACCCTTTTTTGAATCTATTTCATGTACAGAATTGGTTTCGTTTCTGTTTTATTATATGTATAGCTTGAATTTTTTTTTTCAGCTGTGTAGTTGGTTCAGCAGGGAGTGTGGCCTCCCAGCTTGTGTCAGGCGACACTGTCAGACTTGATCCAGTTTTAGCCTTTGGTTTATATGGGTAAGTAAATATTCTTAAATCTTTCTAAAATTTGCGAAGGATTAAAAAAAATTGTATTTATGCTTGTAACATGTAATTAAAAATTCTTTTTAAAAACTGGTTTCAAATGCCTGCGCCACTACTAAGTATCTAATTTATTATTGATTTCTTAAAAACTGCTTGACCGATTTCGATAAAATTTAAATGGGACCACCTGGGAAGTTTGAAACAAAAAAAGAATTTTCCAAATCGGTTCAGGCATTTTAGAGTAATCGGTAACAAAAAAATAAAGGATTCTGATTTCTAACTAATTGAGAACCTAATTTAAAAAAAAATTAAAGCTAAAACATGTCTCATGGAATTATTCTTCTATTCTGTAGTTAATCATATTTGCTTTAATAGTTCATCATTATCATCATTAGCAACCCATCAACGGCTCACTACTGAGCACAGGTCTCCTCTCAGAGAAGGGTTATAGGCCATAGTCCACTACGCTGGCCCAATGCGAATTGGCGGACTTCACACACCTTCGAGAACATTATGAACAACTCTCAGGTGTGCAGATTTCCTCACGATGTTTTCCTTCACCGTTGAAGCTAGTGATATTTAATTGCTTAAACGCACTTAACTCCGAAAAGTCAGAGGTGCGTACCCGAGATTGAACCTGCGACCCCCCGAATAGGAGACCACAGTCCTAACCACTAGGCTAACTCTGCTTACACTTTTTTAATAGTTATTGCTCCTAAATTTGTATACAATTTCATTTTAAAACACTTTCAGGTTAATATTTGGTGGCACGGTCCCTCATTACTTCTATGAGTTCATTGAACGAGTATTCCCACAAGAGTCATCAGCGTTCCCTTTAGCCAAGAAGCTGTTATTTGAAAGACTGATATTTGCACCGTGCATGCAGGCATTCTCTCTATACATATTAGCAAGATTTGAGGGGAAGAATCACAAGGCTGCCCTGAAGCAGTTGAATGCACTATATTTCACAGTGTTAGAAGCCAATTGGAAATGGCTGACGTTGTTTCAGATTATCAATATGGCTTTCATACCTCCAATGGTGAGTTGAAAATTTTACTATGCTTTATTTGACCCCTAAGCAGCTACATACTGCAACCATAGAAATCTTAATAACAAGGCAATAGAAATCCTGTGTGCCACTTTACGAATTTTACAGAATGCATGTCGCTGCCTTGCAGCTACAACTACATACACAATAATTACATTACTACGCAATCACGCATTCACATGTACACTGAATGCTGTGCAGACAGAATTAAGCTGTAAAAGTAGTGAGCTAGAGATGAAAATGCGTCGCATCATTTTCTTACCTCACACATGGATGTATATGTAGTAGTGAATACGTATATATGCTGGAGACTCCAGGAGTCTCCAGTGCGGCGAAGAGGTCACATGTACACAGCATTCCTGTGACTGCAACCTTCCACTTAATAACCTGTACAAATAGTTGATAGTTTTTGTCAAGAAGTTCTGTTGTATTTAAGGAGGGGGATGCCTGCTAACCCCAGACAGGTCATCAGTTTAAAAAACAACTTCAGTTACATGTTTCTTTTTCAAATATTATTAATTATCCTTGTATATTATAAGGTCTTAAATGAATCATTACAAATATACTTAGGGTAAATTAACCACATGTTACATACCTATTTGAGATTTATTAAATGAAACAAGTTTTCCTTGTTACAGCTTCGAGTACTGTTCATGAATTTTGTGGGCTTCGGCTGGGCGATGTTCGTGGCTTCAAAGAGGAGGCAACAGAATAAAAAGAAGGAGTAAATAAGACACTTTAGATTATGGGTTTACTGGTATAATATTACATAAGATTATATTCAAAGGAATTTCTGTAAATCGTAAGTAAAGTAATACTCTGCTTTACGCGACCCCACACAGTGCGAATTCGATATAACGCGATATTTAAAATTCGCGCTCATTTACCCCACTTACGCGGATGCACTGATTGGTCCACGCGCTTCGTGGTGCGAGTCGAGTCTTCTCAGTTTATAAAAGTTTAATTAAATGCTACACTTTGTCACTTGACTAAATTATTAATTTATTCTAAGGATTAAATACTTCTAAGGTATTTAATGCTTAGACTTAATTCTGTAAAAACTTATTCCTAACAATAAATAGGCTGGTTCAATGTATTTTTGCAAAAATGCCACTTAAATAATTTATTTGGTTTGTTATTGCATCATATTCGTTATACGTGAGTTTCGCTTAGCGCTAATTTTTGCCGGAACGCATCCCTCGCGTAAAGCAGGGTATTACTATATTGGTAAATATCTTAGTTTCTAGAAAACCAGTTGCAAAATTGCGACTCAGATGCACTTCTGTTGCACTGCAACAGCTGAACGATGGCAATTGCGATATATGTAGATACTGCAATAGATTTTTAACCATACTTAATGTGCTGATAAAATTACTTAGAAAACATCACTATTCTGGCTCATTGACACTCGAAATCTGAACATTTAGTGCAAGTATTGAAGTTAACTGTGCTTTAATCTATCATTTAGAATGGTCAGGAAAGAGACAGAATTTTTCCATCCCTTTTCAGTCCATACTAAATGACAGATTTACGCACAGTAGATGTTTTTTTCGTAGACGTGAATATCTTCATCTGCTATTGGTTGTTCCTTATGCCAAGAATACATAATAATACAGGTACAGAAGATTTCGTGCGCGCGAAACGTGATGCACACAAAAGGCCATAAAAAACGCTAAAGGCAATAAAAGCGCGCAATCGCTGCCACTAAAAGTAGCCAGTCTGCCCTCTCGTAGGTACGTTTATGCACACGCGGCGCGTCTTCGCCTGTCGCGTACGCCGCCGCGTTCAACGCAAACGCTTCTGTATGAACGCTCTCATACTTGGCCATATGTTTGAGTTTACCGCGCGACACGACGCACCACGCGCCGAGCAACGCCCCGCGTGTGCATAAACGTACCCTTACTGTAGTCCTTGGCTGAATCAGCATGGATATTGGATTTCAATAAATAAACCTTATGTAATTAATATTCAACCCAAAATCGATTTGTTACTGTCAAGCTTATTCAGCAACAAGAATCTTATTTTTAAAGAATTTTATCTGTATTTGTGATAATATGATAATTTGACTTTTAACTTTATTGTCCTTGGATAATGATAATGATAATACTTGTTAAGGGCATTTAAACACATTTAATATTTTTGTATTTTTAAGCAATATTAGGTATTTACTAAGGAAAAATATTTTTCTTTAATGAAACACTCATTTGATTCGAGTCAAATCACAAACATATTGATAGTTTTAAAAGTGTTTAAGTACTTTTCTGTATTTTTAGTTTCATTTATGTATGTACATTGTACAAGGTAGTTGGTTATCAGAGTGAAGAGTTGATGACTTAAAGATTCACAAAAATTGTGATAAGTATATTTTGGACATTTTTACATTCCTCTATTGCCATAAGTGCTCTTAAATGTAAGGAAAAAGGTGCAATAAAAGCGTTTTATAATTAATATTAGGTACTTTATTTGACAACAGCAAAAATCTAATCTTTCTAATATCTTATATTTGGTATTGCCGAGATCGAATCGGCTGTCAATTATGTATAAAGCCTCATTCACACGGTGTCTCGTATCTAATAAATACAAGAGCTTCGAGTAAAAATAAACGTTTACTGTTGGGGTACCTGTTTACTGAAGTCGAGCGGGAGTCGTGTTCGGCGGACCAATCGCATTATTCAGAGATGGTTTGTCAATGATCTAATTGGTGGAATCTGCTGAGTAAATCGCGGATCGCTCCGCACTGCTTCAGTGGAAGTACCCTAATAGTTAATTCGTGCCACCAAACTAGTGATTTCTATAATATGTGAATGAGGTTTTAAAAGTGTTGAAAAACTAGATAATGTTCTTCGTTACTTATTCTTTATAATAAATTATATTTTAATGATCATTATTCAGGTTATTTTATTTACTAAATATCGTCACGTTTACATTTATTGCTTTGGTATCCCGAATTACAGCTGCTTTACAATGATCCGTTCTTTATAATAGATATCTTAACATTAACTGTGGTACTTTCGCCACTCTGGCATTACTAATATGCAGAGTACGAAATCATTCATATATTTAAAAGATAACTAAAGGAATTACTGAAATGAAATGGTGCTAATTCTCTGTTACACAATCTCTAAACGAAACTAACAAAATCTGTAAACTATACTAACAAAAGTGCTATCCTTGTTACAATGTTCCCTGCGGAAAAGGATAGCATTACATTTAGAGTTGTCAATTTTAAAGTTAATTTATGTTAATGTACAACAGAATTAACCTTGTCTGATTTCAATCAAAATATGGCACAGGACAAGGCCTGAATGTATTTTGTAACTAGGTACTTATTATTTTATGATCTTGCTGTAATTGTATTTGACATTTCTTTTTCGGAAAGGGTAGACCAAAAATCTTAAAATGTTTCAAGTCTCCAAGTACAGGTATTTACAAGCTTTTCAAATATATTTTTTTGCTATGAGTAATCCATGCAGATTCAACATGTTTCTTAAGTGGTGACAATAATTTGATTTGCAATTTCGATAGGAAAGTAGGATTTAACAAATTAATCCAATTCAATGCACACAGTAGCTATGTTTGTCTCTTGCTTATATTAAGTAGTTACAAACCTTCTATAATAATCAAGAGTAGGTACCTATTCTATAACACGAATTACTCTTATAAAATCCATAACACTTCACTATCATATATTAAGAAATAATATATTTTATCAAGAGTGGTAAAAGTGTTACAATATGGTTTCCATACATCTACATTTACAATAAATTAATACATAGTTAAATGGTATAAAGCAAAATAAATTAATAGGTATTCAAAAAGTATTCAAATGACTAGAAAACGAAAAAATAATTTAGTGTAAATATCCCTTTAAATAAATAAATATTGCACGTATTATCCTAAATGTAAAAATAAGTTTTCTTAAAAAGACTAGAGTATCACTGTTACGTGGAATGACTGAGTATTTAAAATTATCAACAAATAAAAATGTAAAAAAAATTATGGACTAGCATTTGTATAAAAAATAAATAAATAACAACAACTAAGAAATTAGCAATTAGGCAATTAATGTTTGCCGCGTTCATTTTATTATGATCGAACCAAAGTCTAAACTCTAAGGTCGAGATATCATTTTGACTAAGTAGGTACGTAAGTTTTGACTTCGCTCTTTTTCACTCTACCTACTTCAAACTTTTATTTTAATTTGAAGACAATTGATTGCAATTTCGCCTATTAGTAGGTATTTGATAATGCAGTTTTTATCAGTCTTAAGATGTAAATAAGCGAGCTATTTGGAATTGGTGCGGCAGTTCATTAAAACCCCTAGCTGGGTATCGAACCCGGTACTTCCAGTGCGCTCATCACTGCGCTAAGGCTGCCAAAATGAGGTGGATTTGTATAAGCTAAATCTGTCAATTTACCTCAAAAGTAAAGTCTGAGAAAAGACAGTAGGTACCTTAGATTAATTATACTCGACAGTACCTACGTACCTACGCTCCATAAGTTTTTAGCCTATGGTGATAAGATGCATATCCTCTGTAAAGTTAATTAAATTGTACTAAATATTATTAATTACAATGCGTAGCAAACAGTTCTCCCTTAACCCATTCGAGACAACAATGGTGTTCGATATTATTACAAAAAATCGAAAAATCCATCATTTACACCCGATTTAGATTTAAAGATCTAATAAAAAATAATTTTAAGGTGGCTGCATCAAATGTGCGGCATTAAATTTATCTACTTAAATTATCAATAAATAAATTGTAATAACACTTAAATTGTATGTGAGTATTTAAAAATATAAGAGCGATGCCACAGGACGCGTTGCGGCGGCACAACGTAATTTATCGGATTTTTGGGGTGACAACATAGAATAGAAACAAAAAATAGTAAAAAGTGAAAGTTAAAAAAAGTAAAATTTCTCTTTGTCACCAATTTCTTTGTTGACAAAAACAAACAAACAGGTTACAGACAAAAATCGTCACATTATACGAGCTAGGTAGATACGGCTAGTTACAAATGTGCAAAAGATGCATTTTACAGGGGAGCATTTTGAAAGTATAGAAAACTTTATATTTTTCTTTTTTTTTGGGGATGTTGGTATTGTGGTACAACATAATACATTAAGTTTTCAAAATGTACCTAACGTTTAAAAAGATTTTAATATGCTTTCAAAACGCTTCCCATATTGCATGTATTGAAAGCTAGTAGCATAATATGTGTCTTGCCTCGACTCGCGACATTTTTGGCATACCTGCATGTAATTTTTATCGGGCCACAATGATTCTTTTTTTAGGATACCAACGCGTTGCAAGCAACGTATGGTCATCGCTCTTACATGTGTTTGCTTAGAGCAGCCTACAATGTTAGTAAACTGATATAAAAACCTGTAGACGCGCTGTAGAAATAGGTAAGTATTATGTGTCTGTGCTTAACTGATTTTCGACTATAACCTGTAGGTAGAAGGGGATAGATGCATAGTCAAATATCTGCACTAGAAGGGGCAATTTCGCTTTTATGTGACTGTCCCTAAAATATATCTCAAGATTCGAAGCTGAAGTGGCAATGGGCGGGGCATATGGTTCGAAGAACTGATAGTCGTTGAGGTCCCAAGGTGCTGAAGTGGCGACCTCGTACTGGAAAGCAGTGTTGGCAGACCCCTCCTAGGTAGACCGACATCAGACGAGTCGCTGGGTGTTGCTGGATAGCAGCGCAAGACCTATTAAAGGCATGTAGTCTATGCAAGAGACCTATTATGTTTATGTCCAGCATATGACATCTATTGGTCGATAGAAAACAAACTGTCCATATACCAAGCAACGCAGATATTTGACTATGTATCTATGCTACGGCTACACGCTCCGTCTTGCCTGTGCTGTTTTAACCGAGAACTGCGCAGTCCAATCTTCCGTATGTCAACGAACTTCGCGGGTTACCGTCTTGCCGTCCACACGCACGCGATTAACTGCGCAAACTAGGCTTGTGCAGGTAAGACGGAGCGTGTAGCCGGTAAGTACTTAATTCTCATTCGTGCTTACAATCTGAGAGCCTGATTGGTGTGTAAGTCACAAGATAGGTAATATTTTGTGGATTTTAAGCTTTTTCAGGTATAACATTTTAAGGCTGCCCGTTCAATATTGTTATCATGTTTATTTCTTCAGTTCATTCACGTTCGGGGCGCGGCGACCTCGACCAGCTCCGCTGCGAAGACTTGCTGCTGTAGTAACTCCCGCTCGAGAGGGACGAAGGAGTCGGTCTTCGGTATGGTATTGGGCGTTTTCTGGCGCTGTTATTGTGTTATTTGTTAGCAACAAGAATTAGTAGATTTAGTCAGTAAACAGAAAATCTTTATACAATTAGTAGGTGTGCAATTAGAAAGGGTCAATACATTTAAGCGGGTATTCTCCAGCGAGCTGTAACCGTAAGGTTGAAATTGCAGCGAATCGTCGTTCGCATACAACCCACATACACTATGATTTTTGGTAAAAGTAGGATAGAAGGTAGTTACGGTTATGGCTCGCTACGCCGAATAGTCACTAGATTCGGCTTTAGCTATCCTATAGCTGAACCGTGATCGTAAATGGAACTAATCATGCTGATTTACAGTAGTAGGTAAAAGGTAAATCTTTAGTTCAAAAGTCGTATTGCCTTCATCAATAGTATTTGCTAAGTGCCATCGATACTATCGATATCCCAAGTTACACTTCGTGGTATCGTTTCTCTTTCTACGATCGTTGTCACTTGAAGTTTTGGTTGCATTGTTTTTTTTAGCATTTAAAACATTTACAATACAAAATGCCGCGAAATATTACCTATTACACTTCTTTCTTTGATCAGCTACAGCGCCATCTAGTCTAGCCTTAGCCAAAACTTCAAGTGACAACGATCGTAGAAAGAGAAAAGATACCACGAAGTGTAACTTGGCTAAAGGGGTTGATAGTTTTCGAGATCAACTATCTATCGATAGTTTAGCAAAACTACAGTGTTGTGTGTACAACAAGGATCTATTGGCAGTCGGATGACTCATGACATTGACAGGGAGGCACGAGTGTGCCAAGAACCTTAGGTTTTTATAACTTCTTTTAGCGTGCCAACAGCAAATACGTCCTGTCATAAAGTGATGTTTCTAAAGATGGCGACGACGTTAGAGTCCGCGCCACGAAAGAAGCCCCGCGGCAATTAGGTGGAACTAATAGATTTTACATAGAATAATTGCATAAACATACGACCACTAAGTATAGTCTGTTTTTTTTTAACAAACGAGTACTGAGTATGTCTCTCCGCCTCTACGGGACTTCTTTCGCGGCGCGGACTCTAGTTCAGACTATGGCCACGTGCCAAAAGATCCTTGTCGCACTAATCATTTTATTGCAGACTGACAACACTGAAAAATTTGGTTTCAAAATGTTTATGGCAGTCTTAGTAAAAAGCTTAGCCGGCGCTCAAAAGCCAAAATTCTCGTGATTTTTTTTGCAGGGCAATTGGTGATAACATTTGCAGTTTTGTGGCTAACCTTGCGGGCTAACCGCCGATTGTAGCCACGTTTTTGATAACCAAAAAAACAGCTTTCATTGTACACTGACAATAGTATCACATAAAATGGCGCACATCCATTAGGTTTATTGTACGTGTATTTGTTTTTATTACGTTCAGTGAAGACATTTTTTTCGCCGGAATCGGCCGCAATTCTCTTATAGAAAATATCCCATGATCTATGATTGCAACCCGTTTTGTAATGAAAATAATTAATCAACCATCATACGTGATTTGATTGTTATTAACAGCGGTAGACCGTGGAAGCAACCGGCGGTTAAACTTACAAAATAATATATTTCTTTGCTAGCGTGGGTTTTGGCAATTTTTATGTTAAAAAAAACATTTACTTAGTTAACTTAGGTAAATAGTTAAGAACATGCTGAAACAAAAAACATTTAAACTGATAATAAAACTAACTAGGTACACACCTACACATAAAAAATTTTAAGCTTACCTTTACATGGAGGTCGATGCTGCAAGCGATAAAAACAAATTGATTTTAACCCTTAATCCGCCATTACTGTGATTTTCCGGGCTTTCACGAAAAGTCAAGCCCGAATTTTCACATGTGACCATTTTTTGAAGATTATATATACCTAACTACTTGTAATTTTTGAACAAGGATAAAAAATACCTATGTAGGTAATATAGGTACTTATTAGGTACTACAAACATGATTAACAAATAACTTTTTATCAGTATGTACTTTACTTACATGTTTAAAAATTGTAAACTTTACCTATAAAGATACTTTATCAAAATGATTCTTTGCCATAAGTATTTTGAGTTTGAACCTGATACTATTTATTGGTTTTCTTTCATAAATTCGACTCCATGATGAAATGTTTAGGCAAAGATTTGAGAGGTTTATTAAGATCATTTTTATAAGTTACATCTATAATAAAAGTCATTATAGCGTAAAAATAAATAATATAACATAGACTTAAAACCAATTGTAAATACTAATGAAATACTGTACGTGTCGTGTACATATTTGCTTTTTTAATACGAAAATGGGCATAAATAAAGTGGCTCAATGGTCTGGCGGCAAAAGAGTTAAGTCAAATTTAGAATAAATCAGTAGCTGAACTCAGTTCGTCGCTAAGTCAGTGCTGACTTGATACTTTTATTCTTTTCAATAGTTGACAGCGCTGTCTAACCTGCCCCCGTAGCCATGTTACACTTACGATTGTCTATTTCTCTTTCTACGATTGCAAACGCTTGAAGGTTTGGCTAGGGCTAGACTAGAATGCGCAGCAGCTGATCAAAGACAGAAGTGTATTGATAATATTTCGCGGCATTTTGTATTTTAAATGTTTTTTTTTAGCATTTAAAATGCATAAATTATTCACTGTAGAGTCCATTTAAAATAATTAGATAATTTAAGCGCCATCTAGTTAGTAATGTTGAAAGGTTTGAGTTTCAAAATCGAAAATTTTAAATGCTAAAAAAACATTTAAAATACAAAATGCTGCGAAATATTATCAATACACTTCTGTCTTTGATCAGCTGCAGCGCCATCTGGTCTAGCTCTTGTCAAAACTTCAAGTGACAACTATCGTAGAAAGAGAATAGACACAACGAAGTGTTACTTGGCTACAGGGGCAGCTGTTAACTTGATTTATCAGTCAGCTGCGCCTGTATCTGATATCAATCACTGACTCAATCTAAATCTGCCTTTAAGTTTTGTAAAGTGACGTTTCTATTTTAAAATCTACCATGCAAAATGATATAAAATAAAAACAAAATATAAATTTACAATACACTTTAATGTGATAACACATAATAATATAGTTGAAACAAAACACACACTTGAAATAAAATGTCCTTATATATTATAGCACAACTTCTACATCTGGCGTCACTTGCTTTTTTCTTATAACAATGGTAATTGGCATCAATAATTTTTGTGATGGTCTAAATAACTCATCTTCTTCGATACTTGTATTTCTTTGATGTATATGTAAGGTCTATAATGGGCGCGCTACGAAAAAAAAAAAGAAATTTTTTATAAAATTAACTGAAATTTTTAAAAACTCTTGAATTACATTAAATCTTAGTTATATTGATATTGAGATCAGAACAATGGGTGACCGACCCTTTCAATAAGTTATTTTTTTAAATAAGTAAATCATAAATAAGGGAAGCTTTGATTACTTTTGGTTTGCAAAACTGGGGTAAGTTATTCTTAAACAAATCATCAGAAAACCAATATGTAGTGTTAAAACCTGGTTAGTAGTGACAAACAAAAAAAAATGTTAAAACAAACACTGATCAGATGTTTATTAATTTTAAAAAGAAACAAAATGGGAGTTGCCTATTTCTAATTAATATCGAATTATCAATTAATATTTACATTACTTAATAATAAGTATCAAGTTTTTTATGCCATAGAAGTTAAAAGGTATCAAAAGTAAAGGATTTCATTAAAATAAAACCTAATGTTAAGTTAGAAAAAGTAACATCTATTGCTAATTAAATTTGAAATCTTATTTACATAAAATATGAACGAAGCTGTTTGCGAAGATTGAGTTAAAATACGCAAATCAATATACTAAAATATATAATGAGCTAGCACTTCACTAATCCGAGCAATCTACTTGTGTCTTCAGTGCTCGTGCTAAAGTTCGTGAAAACTTTATCTATAAAGAAAAACAAAAAATGTATGTATATGTAACACAAGCGGCAAAACAAAAAAAACAGTGGCCTTAAAATGTATATAGAGTAACTAGAGTTTATTAAAAAATCACACCTAAGTATACATATTTTCGGCAACAGTTTACGTCCGAATATTGAAACGTTAATTAAGAGATTTTTTTTAGTTTTTCAGACTTCTCCAGGTGCTAAAAATCAAACGTTTCGGTATTCGTGACATTATAAATTAAAATAAAAGCCCAATGGATTACCATAGACAAGCGACACACAAAAAAAATATGTTAAATCACACAGACAATAGGTATGTACATTAACGTTTACTAATTAATATATTTTTCTTAGGTTATTCATTAACATTTCAAAGCAATATTAATTTAATAAACGTCAATTTGAGTGCAATTCACACACCCTGAAAATTGCTGAAAACAGTGCTTTTGATTTCCTTTTTTGGATTACGTTATAGTATACATCGTAACAGATTTTTTAAAATAACATCTTATACGAAATTATTTAACTTTATAGATGATTAAATAATTATATAGTATCGTTTCATGAATACATAGAAGTGATAAATCTTATTTATACAGCGAAATTATAAAACGAAGCACATAGACGAGGTTACCGTATACGGCATACCTTTGCCTTGTCAGTAAATAAAAACACCCCAAAACAATAATTAGTTTCAATACGTACTATTGAGTCAAGATCTTATATTTTGTATGCTATGGTCTCATTGCTCGTAAAGAAAGACATTTCAAGGTTATCTTGTTCTACTCCTGAAAGTCCTTACAATTTACGATAACTTCTGTTTCTAATGCCTCTTCCGCATTAGTGTTTAGGCGCGGCCGCACTGGTAAGGCGACTGCGACGCGACGGCGATTTCATTGAAACAAACTCCTATAAACAAATAGGGGCGGCCGCATCAGATAAACGACGCGTGAAGTTTATTTATTTATGTCGCGCGTAATTTTCAATAGCACTACAACCAATGAACGTGCCCGCACTGAGTACGGCCAGTCATTACGCGATGTAAGCGCAATTCGCTAGTTTATCGCCGCTGCAATAAGGACACACGGTTTATCGCGTCGCCTGTCGCCTTAACAGTGCGACCGCGGTGACGAAGCTTCGCGTTATGATACGGATACCGTTTAAATGCAATGCAAAATGCACGAAGCTGTGTCATAACACAGCTTTGATCCAAGCAAAGAACATATTAATGTCGCTGATCGCTATCTAAGAAGTAGATGACCTAGAAATGTCTTGTTCGGAAGTTCCTTTGCATTGCAAGCAAAGCCTTACGAGCGTGTTAGTGTCGTTCAAAAGCACTGTCGCTTGTGTGTCAGCCGTCAGTACCTCGTGATCCGCCGCCGGTCCAGGAAGCTGGGCGATCCGGCGCGGCGCGGGATGGAGGGAGAGCGCGAGCGCGCGGACCCGCGGTCGCTCGATCTACGGTAATCGGCGTACACGCCCGTCATTGTTCTGTGCGTTTTACGCATGTTACGAGTAGAGTACGCATCGCATGCATCGCGTGTATCAAACGTGAGGGAAACATTCAAAATTAACGTTAATTCCTTCCATCCTTCATTACCTCTTAATTATATGTTGAAACCAATGTTTCACGGTACAAATTGGTATCAAAGGGGGTTGTTTCAAATATATATGGAGCCCAGGCCAGGTCTTTGTACAGTCTTTAAAAATGTTTGGGGTCATGAAATAGTGATTTTTTCTTTATTGCTCATTAAAAGGTCCTTTTTACGAGGTACAATGCGAAATTATTTTGCAAAATAAAAGCGCAACAACATGGCGTTCTTTTTGACAATGACACGTACTTACACGAGTCATGATAACATTTGAGATAAAAATAACCTTTTATATCTTTACCTATTGTTCACTTTAAAACTGCAAAAAAAGCATATTTAATTTCAATTTCTATGATTTTATACTATTTTTGGTATAGCGTAGAAGTACATGGCCCAAGATGAAACAACCCCTTTGCATTTTAATCACTGATCTCTAATACTAGAAGATCTGATCTGACCGGCTTTTGGCCGAGCGATGATGAAGCTATTTAATATCGCGATTATTACGACGCGGAACTAATGAGATTGTGTTTAATTGTATTGGGAAATGTCAATTTTAGTTCCTAATGCTTTCGGTGTGGCGCTTTGAATCAATGGTCAATACATCAGCTGTCTTTTTGTATAACAGCCTGATGCCTGTCCAGCGTTCTTGTATTCATAGAGATCAGTGGATTGTGGATAATATAATACATATACATTATATTATTTGCGCCGATGTGGATCCTATAATGGAAGATCTCATTATTAGATATCGTCATGGAATCCTTAATCATCACATACGCAAAACCCAAACGGTGAAATTAAAATGGTTTGTACAGAAGACATAATATTTTTCTTGGATATACCTATGTGTTAACTTTGCTGCATCTGAAGATATATTTAATTAAAACAAATACTGTTTAAATGTAAAATTAGATATTACATCTTCGATCACATAAAAAAATGTGGATATCGCATGTTAGTCATAAAACTAAAAAGCCGCTATCCATACTTTGAGCCGTGACAGCTTGCGTCACGAAAACGTCTACAGACCGTTCACTATAACTTGTCCCTTTCCCTCATGTTGGTACCATTGCTTCACATAGTGAAAACCCTGACAAGCTTGATATTGACAGGCTTCAGATAAGCAATGGTGCCAACTTATAGTGAACTTTCTATAGTTGAAGTGTGAAGTGCTGAATCTACTTTTTTTTCCGTCATCGAAGTTATACATACACGATTAATAAACAATCAAATTATTTATTGGATTGAGTTGAAAAATAAGAGAGACAGTTACCTTGAAGAACGAGAAGATCGCGATGAGCTGGATGATCTTGAAGAACTTCTGCTGCTGTACGAACTTGACCGGCTTGATCGGGAGCGCCTGAAAATTTCGCTGATCAATCGGAAGTTCTGAATTCCATGACTAATCTTTTATTTTCATAAACTTGACAAAAATTTTAGATGTTGCAAAAAAAAAATTATGTCAAGACATATTTTTATCTCTTTTAAACTGTGTCTGAAGTTCGAGCCTAGTCAGAGCACGCTCTAAAGATTTAAGGCCTTAGATCGTCATGTCTATATTATTATTCCAATGACGATGAATTATTTATTAAATAATATATAGAATAATAAATAATTTAACAAATTGCTTCCGATCATCAAATGAATCTACCACTAGTTCGATGAAAAATCTGCCAGCCTAGAAAAATTTAAGACTTAGGGCCTGTTTCAACACTTGCTGATAAAGTGCCTGATAGCCTATCCACAACTTATCTGACATATAGCGTTCAAATTTCTGCTTCACAAGTGTCCGTTAAGACAATCTAGCAGATAAACTCTATAATAATAGACAGATTTACCTGACAGCTATTTTATCTGTTGGATTTATATCAGAAACTTTTACGGATAGTGTTCACCACTAGCTCTTAAAATACAAAATAAAATCGTTAATTTCCGAGTAATAAATTCATAAAATCGAAGGTGGGAGGGGATTTTATTTTTATTCAAGATTATGTTTTCATCATCGTAATCTTACTTAATACTTGTTAGTTTCATTACCTACGTTAACTCACCTTGAAGATGAATAAGAACGCGATCTGGAGCGGGAGGACCTCGACCCAGACCGGGACCGGGACCGGGATCGGGACCGAGACCGTGAGCGGGATGAAGACCGCGACCAGCTGCGGCGAGACGCACTTCTATCGTGCTTCTTCTTCACTTCCGGGGAGCTTTCCACGTTTACCGGACTTTCCTTTTTAGCACTTTCAGGCTTGACCGGGCTTTTAATGTCAATTTTTGGGGAATCCTTTTCAACTAATCTGGGACTTGCATTTTTAACACTTTCCTCTGGTTTGTTGTTTGTGTCGTGAACGACCTTCGATGTCGACGCACCCTCCGATTCGTCTTCGATTCTCTTTCGCTCCATCGAAGCTTTCGCCATTTGAGCTAACTTCTCCTTGAGTCTGTTCAATTCCTTGTTGTCCAACTCCTCTTGCCGCGCTCTGTCGTCGAGTCTCAGAAAGTCATCTTCTGAATCGTCATTTTCGCTGGACGAGCTGCGCATACATGCAGCCTTTGGTTTGTTATATCTCTCGGTAATGTTTTTACGTTTCTTCTTCTTCGGTTGAAGATCAGACGGTGATTTTATATATTTTCTCTTATCTTTCTCTGGTAACTTCTCTATAATATCGCGGTATCTCTCTGGGCTACGACGCGCCGGAGAGTAGCTGAGACTCGATGTGCTTCGACTCCGGTGATTAGATCGCGACCTTGATCTATCTTTATGAGATTCCTTGCGGTCGCTTCTGTCTTTGTCGATTCGATCTCTTTGGTCTGGTTTGGGTGATGTTGTACGTCTCTCCGAACTTTTTTTAGATTTTAAGTTAGGAGTGCTGCTCTTACGTTTCTCTTTCTTTGAGTGTCTCCGCTCCGGTGTAGACGATTTAGATCTGCTTCTTGAAATTTTACGCCGTTTCTTTTCCACCGGAGAAGGTGACTTTCTTCTCTGACTACTATTGTCTCGTTTGTGTTCTGATCCTTTCGAAATAGTTTTATTCTTTTCTGTTTTCCTCTCATTCGCTTTTCGGTCGGGAGATCCATTTCTAGAATACTCTATAGATGGGCTGCGCCGT
The DNA here is from genome assembly GCA_029955525.1 of Oeneis ivallda. Taxonomy (NCBI): domain Eukaryota; kingdom Metazoa; phylum Arthropoda; class Insecta; order Lepidoptera; family Nymphalidae; genus Oeneis; species Oeneis ivallda. The sequence goes on from JARPMR010000006.1 coordinate 24,240,603, forward strand.
CGTTTCTCTTTAGGAGGCGATTTACTTCTCTGTTTATGATTTCGTGAGGTTTTATTTTCCTTTGACTTTCGAGGTGCTTCCGTTTCGGAGTCTGACGACGAGGAGGGCTCTCTAACACTTTTGTAATATCTCTCTGGTCCCTTTCTAGACTCTCTTTTATGAGATTTGTTTTCAGGAGACTGCTCACGATATGATTGAGATGTTTCCGGTCTATCTCTTGAAATACTTAAGTTACTACTAAAGTCATCTCTATAGGATCTATTATTGTCAGTTCTGCGTCTTTTGTCATCTTCATCTTTTCTAAATTCTTCCGGCCTTCTACTTCTATAGTCAGGCGACTCGCTTTTTCTTGGATGTTTTTTATCGTCGCGTTGTCGGGTTTCTTTTGACTTTTCTTTTTTATTGTCATAAGAGTCTTCTTTTCTTTTATTTTCAGGTGACGGGCTTCTGCGTCGTCGTTTCTCAGGAGGGGGCGAGTCGCTCGAACGGCGTTGAACTCTCCTATCTCTGCTTTCTATTTTCTTGGAAGGAGGTTCTTCGGAATCGGAGCGAGACGGTGATCGTTGCCGGTCACGTTTTGACTGCCTAGAATCCCTTGGTCTTTCATAATCATCTCCAACAGGGTCTTTGTTTTTATCTACTTTGCTTACGTATGATTTTTGTTTATATTCTGGCGACCTACGATCATCTCTGCGCCTATAGTCCGGAGAGGACCTTCGTTCATTAGATCTCCGTTTTTCAACTGATCTACGTTTTTCAGGCGACCTACGTCGTTCAACCGACCTACGTTGCTCAAGCGATCGACTTCGGTCATCGCGTCTTCTACTCGAATAACTCTGACGTGAATTTCTTTGGTTATCATCGTATCGGTTATTGCGGTCATCACTTTCCCAGTTCTTTTTACGGTTATCATTTTCTCTTGAATCGCTTGGACGCTCCCATTGTTTTTCTTTAGTCTGCTTCACCGGCGAACTGTAACAAGTAGTTACATATATTTAACCCTATATTGAAGTTTTTATAAACAAGTCATATAAAAACAAAATACAGAAGGTATATTTATAATTTTTCATAAATATTTCTATTCATTTCAATGTACTTACCTCTCACGGCTGGAGGGAGCGCTGCTGGCCCTGCGTCTGCTTCCCGACTTTTTCTGTTCAAACATCAATATTACATCATGAATAACAGATTGCAACAATAAGGCAATAAACACCAGTGCCAATACAAGAAGACTAGTGGTTATGGCAACTAAAAACATATTTTCTAAAATAATCTGAAATCCCTCAGCTCACGAAACTTTGACAGTGATTGAAGAACTTCTATTCATTAAAAATTAAACAACAAATTATTTTACTCATGCACTTCTATTCGGAACCAGACAAAACAATTTAGAGGCGTTAACATAAAGTTCACTGTATTAAAAAGCTACTCACGAAAGCAAATATTGAATAAAAATTCATTTAATGGACGAATTGTTAGTTCTTTTTGTACTTTCTCAATATATTACAATAAATATATCCATAACACTCTCTTCGGTATAAATAAATATACATATTAATATCCAAACAAAAAAATATAGGATTTGGCACTAGTGCATTTACTCCTTTTTAGACGAAATATTTGTTACGGTAAATGTGAGAAATGTGTTAATTATTAATAATAATAATCAGTGATTAATAATAATTACCTCATGATTTGGTAAATGTGATAAAATCTATGAATTTCATCATTTCACTTTTAACGGTTATTATTAATAAAATAATACCGACTGTCTTCGGTAAAAGTAATAAAACAAAACAAACGAACTGAGAACCCCTCTTACGCTCAATTCCTCCCTCCTGACACCCTTTAACCTAAACAACAGTAAGAACTTTCGGATGCAAGTATTCTGTGTTGTTATAAAAAAATTCAATTGAGAGCTGTTCTCAGAGTATCCCTGCGAGATCAAATCAGAAGTGAGGAGATCCGTAGGAGAACCAAAGTCACCGACATAGCTCAGCGAGTCGCGAAACTGAAGTGGAAATGGGTGGAGCACATAGTTCAAAGAGCTGATTGTCATTGAGGTCCCAAGGTTCTATAGTGGCGCACCCGCACCGGGAAGCGCAGTGTTGGCAGACGGCCACTTGGTGGACCACGACATCAAACGAGTCGCAAGGAGCAGCTGGATACAGCAGGCACAAGACCAAGACCTGCTGAAGTCCATGCAAGAGACCTTTGTCCAGCAGTGGATGTCTATTGGAAGAAGATAAAAAAATAACAACGAAGGCTGTGGCGAACCTAACTAATAGTAAGGAATTCCGGGTACAAGTATTTCTGGGTGGTATAAAAAAAACACAGTAACACTACAGTAATATACGAAACGTAACTCCCTCTCTTTCTATCTTCACTAACTTATATCTCCCTCTCAACTTCCGTTCGCCTCGCCCGATCACACTTTTCGTAACTCATTCACCAGCTTACTCCGCAAGTCAAGCGTGCGTTTTACTTCAAAAATAACAAACCTTAACATCAGTAAGATATTCTCTCAGTCAGTTTGGTTAGAAAGCCATGGCCGGGAGCAGAGCGGAGCGCAGCTCCTACCAGTCTTCGAGGTTATTTTTTATAACCACTCAGAAAATGTAATATATTTAATACATTCACCGAAAGTAAGGTGTAATTATTAATTAATAATAATCGATAAAAGTGAATAATTTAATCACTTTTAACATCAATCTTGGTAATTATTAATAAAATTTTCAATTTATTACATTTACCTTAACATATTAATCTCTAGTTAAGTTACACATCACAATGTTAATAAAAGTTCGCATGATACTTAAATACATACAATACATGTATTACATAAAATCAAATGAAATATAACTCTCTGGGACGTACCTTATGCAACAAACGGTGGTGGTAGTGTATACCATTTAAACATGTGGAGCATCCTTAATTAGTTTTGAGTCAATGAGAAGAGGGAGAATGTTATGGATTAGTTACAATTTTATAAACAATCAAGATCAATCTGAAGATTAAACAATGTGCGATACAAAAACGTGCTTATATCCGGCACCGAGGACCGAAATTTTAATGCACACCGACGCGTACAATAGTTACACAAAGTTACATTTACATCGGTCGTGACCACTAATTATAATAATTAATAATTCCATTATCGAGTATATTATCATTATAGTTATGGAAGGAACACGAAGCACGTTTTTCCAATACACAAGAGGGCATACACGCTGCATATTTGCGAGTAGCGATACCACCATCTGTTTGAAAGTACTACGAAACACCATGCAATTGTAAACAGTGCACATCAAGACCCTGACAATCGCCCATATTTGTAAATTCTCTTCATAACTAAAGTTAGTCACAAATGTATATGAATATGCAATATCAAATTTAACACATATTTTTTTAGTTTTCACCTAACAGTGTTTTACTGAGTGTTATTGTTTTGTGATATACTTACAGTATACGTTATTTCTTCAGATAAAGATGGCTATCCTATGAAATGATGCACAGTTAAACAGATAATTTTTACTGTCTATTTTTTGTATTTACAGACAAAAAAATAAAATAAAATTATGTAAAAATACAATAACCACAAATAAGACTTTATTGCCCATTTAAAAAAAGATATCCGTTTAAAAGCTAAACGGGTGGATATTTTACAGTATAGACTTACGAAGCTCGGGGTACAATATAAGATAAAATGTCGCAAAACAAAATAGTGATACTACCTACACTTCACAGCTTATAACGAATGCATAGAACAATATAGGGAAGTGTAAAACAATAATTTTTATACAATTTCAATAAGGTTTGAAAAATTTTAAAAATAATGTGCAAAGATTTAGAAAAACCTTTTATATACGATCAGTTCGATCGTTATTTTTATGGTTCAAACAAAAAGGAAAGCATTGTGCTACAGAAGGCTTTGAAATTATTCTCTAGAGGAAGTTATGAGTAAGGGTTGGTGACATGTCAGTGTATTTGTGACAAGATAATTCCATAAAACATAAAATAATTAAACTTATTCGACACTCATATTAATTTAACCCAAATATTCCTGTTTCTACCAATTAAAATACAAGAGAGTAGTCACTAAAATATATCTAGAATTCAAAGATTATGTTAAAAATTCTGAATTAAGAAGTTAGAAAATAATAATGAAGGTTTATTTTAAAAATATCGCATGTTAATTTAAATCATTTTTACTGTATCCCATAATGATAAATTTTGACTCGTGAAATATTCTTCAATAAAAAAAACTATTTGGTTTCCACGTTGGTTTGGTGGTTTCCATCGCAACAGACGATAAAAAGGCGAATAATCCATCCAAAACACAATCTTTGAATAATAAATGACCTAATCTCAAACTGCTAAGTCATAAGGCAAGTCATTAATCATTGGCCTGGTGTGATATTTACCTTCTTTTTCTTGTGGCGTTCGTCTTCGGAGCTGGAGTCGCTGTCACCCTCTGAACTGCTGGAAGATTCCGCGAGCGGCGACTTTGACCGTTTCTTCTTCTTCTTGCTGTCTTGCCTGAGGGAATCAGATTGAGTATTTTATTAAAATGCCTTCGTACTTTTTCGAAATGTCGCTAGAATCAGAAGTGAAGGTTGTCAAATGTTACAGCTTTGATACCATGAACTTTTTGACCCCTACATGGGAAACTTTTTTTATTGGACAAAATTTTCAATTCAATGTTTAATTTGACACGTAATTATGAAGAAATAAGAATTAATAATATTCATCCAGAACTAATAGTACTACACGTTCAATTCAAGTTGGCCCTTACCTCCTTCGCGCTTCCCCGCACCGCACCTCAAGTCAGACCCACTTAGTACAGATAGCAACGTACTGCTCGCGATTGTCAGTACCGTGTTTTTTCAAACTTTTGTTTTGAATTTTTTGTTTGGTTTTATTTAGTTATTTATTGTTGTTCGGTTACTATTGTTCGCGTGTAGTTTTCTACGATGAGTACAAGTGTAAATTGAAAATTTAAAACACCCCCGACACGAGAATCTATGACTGTCGAAGTTATCAATTAATTGTCATTTAACGATTATACTGGCACGCGTGAAGCACTTAATCGAGTAATCATACGCCAAAAATGCCTTACATCATTTTGGAAAAGAGCTGATACTTTTACACTGCTGGATTTATTTTTATAACACCCTTCTTTTTGCGTCGGGGGTTAAAAATAGGAAAAGTTTTGCATAGCGCAGACTTTTTATTACTTTAATTAATGACTTAAAAGAGGAGAAAAATAAGAAATTTAAAATCACTCCCTTCGACATTCAAGACGTCATTGCCATGAAAAGCATTGCCAGAAAACTTCCGTCACAGTCGTGGTAACAGTGAAAAATACAATTATTATTTTTATGTTAACGCTATAGTATGACGTCATTTTGTAACGGTCGTAGAGGGCCAACTTAAACTGAACGGGTAGTAGTCATGATCACTCGGTTGAATGGCCAGTGTTCAGCACGACTAAAATTATTTTCCAAAAAAAATTGCATTACTATAATGTCAGAAAAAAAATTATAAGAGACTGTCATTTATAGCAAAAAAGACGTTTTCATCATTTTCATACCTACGAATAAATCTCCATAACATTTTTCTTTGACTGAAATTTTTGAAGAATCCTTTAGATATTTATTCAACAATGAAATATTTCAACACAATATTATGCAAATCATACTTGCCTCTTGGTCAATTCTAGCGTCATCTGCCTAAGTTCAACAAAATATAAGGTAAATATCAAATATTAACAAGTGTAAATTAAAAAAAATATTTTTAAAAAACAAGCTTTTAGTAGCTACATCGTCGGACCCGGCTAGTCAAGAACCAGACTACTGCTACCTGCAGACCTGCTAGTCAAGACGACTCAAACGAGCCCAAACTCGATGGGGTTACGTCGTTTTATTACAGAGTTGCCAAAACCACCTTCCGGCTTCATCATGAGACCCTGAATATCATCTAGGACCAGACTACTTGTCAACACTAATCAAACGAGTCTAAACTCGATGGTATTACGTCATTTTATTACAGAGTTACCAAAACCACCTATCGGTTTCATCATCAGACCCTGATCAGATCAGACCCTGGTTACCATTTAAATACAAAGTACTCGTCAAGACGAATCAAACGAGCCGCAACTCCATGGGTTTGCCTCGTTTCATTACAGAGTTCCTATGACCACCTTCCAGCTCCATCATCAGACCCTGTTTACCATTGAAAGACAAACTACTCGTCAAGAAGATTCAAACGAGCCCAAACTCGAAGAGGTTTTGTCGTTTCATTGCGAAGTTCCTATGGCCACCTTGCAGCTCAATCATCAGATCAGCACCATGTCATCATCATATTGCATTGTCACACGATTTACACATAGATGCAAAATTTCAGCTCAATCGGTAGCCGGGAAGTGGATTAAATTTAATTTGCAAGATTTGATGACAAACATCGGGACAGGTGAAGCTAAATAAAAGCTTGTAAAAAATAAATAAATAAAAGAATCACAATGAAAACCTTCCAGTTTTACAATATGCATAACTAAAACTTACTTGTCTTTCTTATTCTTCTTTGACTTTTTCTTCTTTGATTTCTTGGCTTCTGGTGATGTGCTGAAATAAAACAAAGATTTTTTTTGAAAAACATTTTCAACTAATATTGCATGCATAGTCGTAAATTCTATTACAAATAAATATAAATAACAAAATTATTATTTCAAAATCATTTGCCCTAATGAATATCTGGTAAGAAATATATTTATTTATATATGCGTGTGAAGTGAGGCATTATACTGAGCTTCCTTTCTGGGTGGTGTCACAGGCAATTAATGTTACATTTGTATATTTTTTGTCTGTGGCACCATTAATGAATAAATGAATTTTCTTTCTTCTTTCTTTCTTTTTTAGGGTTCCGTACCCAAAGGGTACCAACGGGACCCTGTTACTAAGCCTACGCTGTCCGTCCGTCCGTCCGTCCGTCCGTCCGTCTGTCAGCGGGCTGTATCTCGGTAACCGTAATAGGTAGACAGTTGAAATTTTCACAGATTGTGTATTTCTATTGCCGCTACAACAACAAATAATAAAAATTAAATTAAATTAAAAAAATTAAATAAAATATTTCCATGGGTACATGGAAATATTTTTATGTAAATTTTTTTAACGGAACCCTAAAAGAGCGAGGCCCGACTCGCACTTGGCCGATTTTTTATCAATTGTATACTTGGTCTACATTTAAAATTATTGTGTATGTATTTTATTTTCATAAGTTCGTCATACCTTCGCTTCTTTTTCTTCTTAGTAACGTGCGTGTCGCGTTCCTCCCTTTCGTGGCTCGGCGTCCTCACCAGAGGGTACCTCTGAGCCTCGTCCCGCGCCCGTCGCTCAGGGTCAAAGCTCGTCCCTTCCACGAACCGAGGCGATATACCGAACGCGTCCCGGATCCGAGCATTTTTCTCTTGTTGGGCCTCCGCCACTGCATGGGTTTCGCGGACACTGAAAATTCCACAAAATTTCAAGATGGCCGATTTAAAAAATTCTCATTTATGAAGATTTTGCTTCGTGGAGCATTAATTCGCTTTTTATCTGAAGATTCAAAGTCGTTTACAAATTTTGATATAGCAGAATATATTTAAGCTCCAATCAGCTGGAAACAAGATGATATTTACCTGAATAGCACCTAAGTGCGCTAGAATAGGGAAATTACAAATTAATTTCTCGTATGAGTACCTACTAGTAATATCTAAGTCAACAATCAATGTATTGCAGTACGAAATAGTATTTATCGCTTATAATTTACTGCGAAGCGTGAAATCGTTTAAAATCCAATTAGCAATGTACGCGTTACATTGGTACAGCGGTGATTTTAATTTTTCACTCGATCTCGTTAACGTAAAGCTAAGTAATCGGCATAGTAACTAGTAACACACACCTTATGACGGATCGCATAGATTTCCTCTCCTCGTCATTGGAGAGACAGACCTGCAAATTGTTGTTTAGATTGTTGCGATTGGTGACGCAACTGCATCTACAACAGCAGCTTCTGAGCCCTTCGAGGATGGTTCTCAGAGCCGGCTCTAAGGGGTCCGTCATAGTGGGGGGAGGTCTCGGTTCGACCGAGAGGTCCGGGTTGGGGTCGTGGGAGGAGGCGCGCGCCCTGCGCTGCGGGCCGGCTAGCACGGCCTGGAAGGTGCCTCGCCAGAGCCGCTCGAACACCACGCGGTTGTGCTCGCGACGCGACGCTCTACCACGTTGCATTATAACTAAACCCTTAACCTAGTGGAAGACTCGTTTTCTTAAAGCTAGAATTAGACTAAGGCGGCGGCACCGCTGGAAGACGTGGGGCGTGAGGTCACATCGTAGTCCGGCCGGCGGCGGACCGGCGGCGCTACTGAGGGAATAACAGGAAGCACGCGACGCGCGCACCCTGCGCAAACAACCCATCTCCGTTTTACACCACCCTACTTACTACAAAGGGCTCATTTGCCCTTTGAGATTAATACTGTATTTTTAACTCCCTTCAAAAAAATATGATATTGCCTGCTACGCTAGAATACAAAGAATGCTTTTAATTATTTCCTTATGAAAAACTGATTTTTATAGTAAACTTATTAATTATGGGACACCTCAGGGATTTGACTACCTCTGGTGTAGCGCTGTGGCCTTATAAGGGTGGAACCACATTTGTCGGATTTTGCCTATACAAAACTGTCATTTTCCATACATTCGTGTACGCATCGAAAAGCCGATTTGATCCGTACACCTTTCTATGGAATTTGACAGTTTTGTATGGGCGAAATCCGAAACGATCCTCACAAATGTGGTTCCACCCTAAATGGGAGGTCTAGAGTAAGACAGGTGTGCAGGTAAGGAGGCTTTACAAGCGGCTAGTTACCACTGTATACCGACATACATAGACGCGCTATCAAGCGATTTATCATTCCACCACGATGCCGGGTAGGGTTTAATCTTAGATTGCATCGTCACTCAATACCAGGTGCAATCGCAGTCGAGTGCTAATTTGTAGAAGAATAATAATAAAACGGCAACGGTGCCAGGAATTCGTGCGAAGACGCGAGAAATAAAAATCTAATCTTTTGTAGGCAACGCGACTGACCCTGACTGACCGCAATTCTCATGTAGGTAGTAAAACCTAAGAATTGAAGCTACGTCAGCGTTCCCATTTTACAATTTGAAGTATCACGTGTATCTCTGTCTACGTTTTACGGTTTATTTTGGATTTGAGATTGATACAAGCAGTTGCCAAAAGCTAATGTGCTGTGTACGTACAAGTGTCTACGTTTCGCTATCTTCAAACGCAATCACAAGACGTTTACGATATCCATGGATCTTCTGTTCCTTGGATAGCGCATGGATATATAATTTATGGTCTTTCAAAGTCTTATAAATAACCGTATCGATTCTAGGTATAAAGCTTTAGTAACCTCGAAATAAATAAATAGGCCGATACCGATTTTTTAAGCTGAATTTGACAACTAATTAGCCGCTTTTATAATTATTACCGTCACGATATTACCGTGGACGTCCACGGCACAACGGCAAGACAGGGGCGTCAAATGTATGGAAATATATGAAGACGTTTTTAAATTTCCATCGACGGTAACGTTATGCCGTGCACGTCCACGGCACATCCTGTCTTGCCGTGACGATATAATCGGCGTCCGGTTTCCCTGTAATATCGTCACGGTATTTTGGCGATGTAGTGCGTAGCTACAAGGATTTATGTTGTGTGAGTGAGAGTCTACGTGCCCGCGCTACCCCACCACCCGCCCCCCTACAGTGGCGCGTTCCGAACTCGTTGTTTGAGTTATGTAGGTACTATTTTTTTTTATAATTTATTATTTTTAATATTTGTTAAAAATGGCATACAAACAATATATGATGTTATTAGTTACTCTTTGAGTATCAAGTTGTTACTCTAATCTAATCGAACTAATAGAGATGAAACCTTGTTTGTGGGACAAATAATAATTTTATATTAAAAAATGTTCTCTCTAAATATTTCACTTTTTGCATCGGATGCTGCCAAAACCTTCTTGTAATTTATCTTTTACGTCATAAATACATTAAATATACGTAGTCGAAGTCGGTTATTGGCCATGTCATTCACACTCTTCCGAATAAAGTTCCGAATATACTACGCATATGACGCTAACGTCCACGGCATGGCAAAAAAATTATAAAAGCGACTTTAACGTGGACGTTGACGGCCACGGAAAATCGTGGACCACGATAACGTGACGTGAGAATTATAAAAGCGCCTATTCTCCGCTCCCCTCCCATAATCTTGCGATAGGACAAGCTTGCGTTGCGTTAGGAATGGGTACAACAATAGTGCAAAGACTGCAAACGGCTGGGAAACCAATTGTTATTTTAGTTTGTTGTAAATATAAAAAAGAAAAATGGCTGAGTATCGTGGAACACTCGGTTGGAACGAAGATCCTTTTAATGATAAATTAATAATAAAATGAATAAAATAAATAAGTCAGGATTCGACCCCCGAACCGATAGTTTCACCCCTTCGTTTAGCCGCTACGCCACCAAAGATATGACGGAACGTGTAATAAACGAAGACAACGCACAAAGGTCGTGACGGAAAAATTCTTACACTTTTTTCGCCTATCCCCCATCCGCCAAGTCCGTACCGTCCGATAAGGAACTTCGTTCCAAAAAACAAGCTTTTGAAATCTTCTAAGCCTTTTAAAATAAACTAGCTTTTCTTGGACTCAAACACTACAAAGGTCAAACCTACTTGCTTTTACATTTTAAAAAGGTAACATTGACTGGTATGATTTTTTCAGAAAACTAAAAAAATTAAAGAGAAAAAAAAAACAGGTAACACGACCGAAGTAGGGTTTTCAGTTTCACATTTTACAAAATTACCAGTTGCACATCACTTGTTTTTCTTATCGCCTACGGCCTTGATTAAATCTAAACCATTCTAAAAATATTTATGCAACTACTCGTAAAGTGGATTTTACGTGTTTTTTTTATGAACATGTACCAATTCACTTGTATTTATTTTGATCATAAATTATTTTCATCTAATACCTATATCTTAATACCTGCGACTTCGTTCGTGTGAATTTAGTTTTTAAAAAACCCGGTTTCCTTTCCGCTTTGATTTTCCGGAATATTAAGTAGCCTATGTCACTTTCCAAGTCCTCATTCATGACACAAAAAATGACGCCGATTAATTGCTCCGTTGCGACGTGATTGCAGGACAAACCAACAAACAAACACACTTTCGCATTTATTCAAATGATATGAACGGAACCCTTATAGGTAGCCGTCCGTCTGTCATTTATAATCTGATATTATATAATATCTTATTATTGGACGTAACAAATTAGGTACGATTCCAGCAATTTGAATTTTTTTTATAAAGTGTACATAATAAGGATACGGTTTCGGAAGTTCTAAATTCAAAAATGAATCTACTCCTGAATCTATTACATTTTCTTAATGAAAAATACATCTATTACTAGCGAATCCGCTCCAGCTTCGCACGGGTGCAAGTTACTAATGGAGAAATTGCGATTTTATTACAAAAATACCATCCCAATTTCCGAGCTATTCCGGTGTATTTTTTGAAAATTTTCATTTATACAAACTCTGTCCCGACAATCACGAACATAAAATAAACAGGCGTTCTCAAGTGAATCTTTCATAGATAGAAGATAGATTATTTATTTTAAACTAAAAGTAAAAACTGAGACTCGTATTACTAAACATCTGTATTTTCGTACTTTGTCTAACAATTAGAAACAGCTACGTCCCGCGAGGTAGAATGTGACTTCTGTGTTCTGTGTGAAGTACCTAAGACTTGACATTTTCCACAGAGAGGCTATTCAAAATGTTTTTAGGTCGACAGGACTGAAGCTATTGTGAAATACTATGAAATAGCTTTTTGCAATTATGATATACAAACAAAACATAATACATATTTATATCATAATCTACCAACAACTAAACCCCGCGCGTGCGTATTGAGGTTTCAAAGATTCCGTGATTGCTTGATTGATTTCCCGAAATAAAAATAGTCTATATTCAACTCAAGAATGCAAGCTATGTCTATCTATGCCTTTCGTTTAGATCGGTTCAGCAGTTAGATCATAATATTATTGTCTCTAATAATAAGTTTGAACTCTTCTTATTATCAGAATAAAATGAAGCCTTAGTTAGTCCTTGTAATATCCTCTAAGAGACTGGGAAAGTCTCGTCAAAATCATTTCCGAAGATTAGCCTATACAAAGAGACAGGCAAATTTTTTAAAAACGTGTTTTGTGTTGTGTTGTTTTATCGCCCAAATGATATGAGAGCGAATATTTCAATCTCACAGAAATACACTTTGATTTTAATTATTTGTAAGAGTAAGAAATGTGTAATTAAAATAAATAATAGTTTAAAAAAACTAAAAACACGCTTTTTATAGAAAACCAAACTAAAAAATAGAAAATAAATTTTAATTAAGAATAGGGTCCAAAAATTTCAATAAATATAAATTAATAATAGTGTAAATAAAAAAAATGTATTTTATTTTAAAAAAGCGTGGGGTGCATGGTGTCAATAGTTATAAATATTTTATTGATAGATATGAGTAGAGTGATTATCATTTTGATAATATCTTAAAAAGCACTCCACGCTTTTTTTAAAATAAAATACACTTTTTTCATTTACACTATTATTAATTTATATTTATTGAAATTTTTGTACCCTATTCTTAATTTAAATTTCTTAAAATTTATTTTCTATTTTTAGTTTGGTTTTCTATAAAAAGCGTGTTTTTAGTTTTTTTAAACTATTATTTATTTTCTACTTTTTAGTTTGGTTTATTTTTAATTTTTTTTTGTTTTTTTATCAAATTAGTGTATTGTCATCGGTCCTCGATAAATCTACAAAGTTTGAACGAAATCTGGCCGTTTAAAGTGGGTCAAAATCGCGCCCAAAGAAGTCGGTTACAAGTTACAAACATACAAGTGAAATCGCGCCCAAAGTAGTCGGTTACAAACATACAAGTTTTTTTTTTGTTTTTTTATCAAATTTGTGTATTGTCATCGGTCCTCGATAAATCTACAAAGTTTGAACGAAATCTGGCCGTTTAAAGTGGGTCAAAATCGCGCCCAAAGAAGTCGGTTACAAACATTGTTACAAACATACAAGTGAAGCTAATAAAAAGCGTATAAAAACACGGGTGGGTACGACAACAGTGCAACGGGTGGTGATCGAATCGTCGACCTTTCAGTTTTCAGTCCGCACCTTCAACCGTTGGGCCATTGAGGCTTCAGAGCTAAGCTCTCTCAACTGGCCCATCTATTATTTTGACGGAATAACATTGTATTTATTAAAAGTTATTTCATAATGATATAATTGGTTCAAGATTCAATGAAAACACCTACTCATGCCAACTGCCAAGTGCTAATTGATTAACACCCCGTCAACATGTTTATGCTACAATGTGTGTTAATGGGACAAAATAATTAATAATCCTGCTCTAAACATCTGTAGCTAAAGGGATGGTTTTAAATAATAATTATAATCGACTAAAAAGTTTTGAGCCATCAGCAACCAGTTCTAAACCAACGATGTCTTATAAAAATTCAAATTGGAGATATACATTACGTCTTCAGGCAAACGCAAATTCTTTGCTTACAAGGGAAGACAAACTTTTTAGGGTTCCGTACCAAAATGGTAAAAATGGAACCCTTATGGTGAGACTTTCTCCGTCCGTCTGTCACAGTCGATTATTGCAGTAACTATTAAAGCTATCGACATGGGCATAGTTGTGTATAATAGTGGCCCAACATCATTGGAATAAACAAAACTCGAAAATTATTTTTAGTTTTATTAAAAAAGGGGGAAAATCGGGGGTTTGAAATTTCAAAGCATAGTTTTTTTTATATTAACAATAAACCGCTACAAACAAAGTTAACGATAAATAAGCAAATTAATATAATATTATCGTTTTACTTTTACTTTTGGAGTACGGAACCCTCAGTGCGCGAGTCCGACTCGCACTTGGCCGGCTTTTTTTTTGGTATAATCATTCTAACCAGAAATTTTGGTATGGTGCCACTCGCGCTTTACACTGAAGCTCTTTCAGTACACATATGATACACACACGCAAACATCAAGAGTCAAAAAACACTTGATGAGATAAGATTTTAATCGAATAAAATCACCATGACAGTGATGTGACTGGTGTCCAAAGTAATCATACTAAAAAGTTTTCAAGACGTGTTAGAATAGCAATAACAAAAATATACATTACGAGCTGTGTTCATAATTATTGGAAAGAAATCTTTTTTCAGCAGAACAAAATCCGAGAAGACAAAGGCCGTTAGCAATGAAGCACGTTGAATGCTTGAGACTGAAAAGCGCTCGTATTGAATATAGCATGAATAAGCTCTGTATTGTTTCCCTAATTAATAAGTATTGTTTCCCGATGCTCTCGGAAAATCAGAATCTATTGTAATCAGAAAATGATTACATAATCATTTTTGGTCTATTTATTGTTTTCAGATGCTCTCAAAAAATGAGGTTTTATTTAATATGCTGAATAATATACATAAAAAAGGGTAGGAAATAGGAAAACAGCGGTTGACATAGGACGACTTTGCCTATGAAAGCAAAGGCATATTTCGATTATTATATACAGAGGTAAAATACTTTAAGCTGTATTTCTAAGAAGGGCTTGTTTACTCCGTAATATAGCGTAATATATTATTTTGATCTATCATCTCAAATACATAACTACATTAGATGTTTCTGAATTGACATAATCTATATATATAAAAGAAAGTGGTGTTAGTTACACTATTTATAACTCAAGAACGGATGAACCGATTTGGCTGAAAATTGGTGGAGAGGTAGCTTAGAACCAGGAGACGGACATAGGATACTTTAAAAAAAAAAAAAACAGAACAGCGGATTGATGCGATTTTTAGCATGGGTATAGTAATGGATGTAGTAGTGGTTCCTCAGACCGGGAGAGCTACTTTTTATCTCGGATAATGAAAGAGTTCCCGCGGGATTTTTAAAAACTTATTCCATGCGGACGAAGTCGCGGGCATCAGCTAGTAAACCATAAATAATCTATACATATAAAAAGACTTGTATGCTCATAATATACCTACGTCTATTGCGTTATGTAGGGCTCGGGGAAACGGCGATCAATACAGGAGAGTGGAGACCCCTTGTCTACAATACAATACATACTCATGTTTGCGATGGTGATAAAATTCAATAACGCTGTTCCATTTTTGTAAGGAACAATGTAAAAGGATGGCAATTCGCACTACTTTTAAATCTTATTAATATTTGATTTAGCTGGGTAAAATAGAAAAAAATATGTAGTGAACTTTTATTAGGAATCTGAGGGTGTAAGGTGTTGCGTCTAATTTGAATCGTACGTTAGACAATAAGTACTCGAATGTAATTCCAGGTCACAATCTATAATTTTGTCAAACATCAGTCAGTATTTAAAATAAAACAAATTGTAATTTAGCACAATTTCTATTAAGCCACCAAATGCGTAAGTAATTCGAAATGGACAGGGCTCTACGCAAAATACTGCCCTTATTGCGAGCTTCGTGTATGCTTAAGGGCGGAACAGCGATCAATATATTGTATAACAGGGGAGACCCATTAACCTCCCCAAGGGACTTCCCATAAAGTCTCTTTTGCTTTACTGAGATTAAGCTAATTTTGAAACAGGTACCTAAGCACATATAGTAATTGATTAAAGGCATAGGTTTGTTTTGGTTTTTTGTCAACCTGTTAAAATTTAGAATTTATTACCATATATCCAATTAAAGTTTATACGTTTACAACAGTTTCATTCATCGTCAAAAAAACATCGTACCTACGAGCTATTATGAAAGCGGCGTAGCTGCAGTAACAACTTTTATCAGTAGTTGCTTAAACTGTGATATCGGATTGAATAGTGTAGAATGGTTCTTAGGTAAATGGGTAAATGTCTTAGCTTGCTTCCCATAGATACCGTGGCCAATAAATCTCGCTCCAGAGTTCCACTCTTACTCCACTATTTGCGTTAGAAATGAATGGTCTAAAATCACTTTCGACAAAATCTTTTCGGCGAAAATTTTTCTTCAACTCTTCTTATGAAATATTTGAATCTAATATTGGATTATATTTCTAAATTCACTTTCGATAAAAAATTTTCGGCAAAAATTTTTCTTTGACCCTTCTTATGAAGTATTTAAATCTAATATAGGATTGTAATATTTCTAAATTCACTTCCGATTCCGATAGAATATTTTCGGCGAAAATTATTTCTTCAATCCTTCTTATGAAGTATTTGAATCTAATATTGGACTATAATATTTCTAAATGGTCGAGTAGATGTCTCGCTTAGCTTAGGCTTAGGCCTAAGGCTAGGCCTAGGTTTCAAAAATGTAACACGGTTCAGCTATATTTATATACCTAGTTTAAACATATAAGATAGTAAACATATAAGAATAAATAATAAACATATAAGAAAGAAAAGTAAACATATAAGATAGTATAAGTCAGGTACCTAGGCAACGATAAAAATCTTTCTAATTATGTTTCCTCCGGGCGATCGAATCGATTTTCCAGTTATAATTGCCTATTAAGCTAATTGTTTTTACGCTCGTTTCGATAGTGAAATGTTTAAATACATATAATATGCAAAACGGAATGAACATAATTAAATACAACTAAAATGTAGATTGCTTCAAAGAAGAAATTTAAAACAATTGTGGATCAAATGAAATGCCGATAATAATGATTTTTACATTACTTAGTATGCGATTGATTCGCTATGCGAAATTTAATATTGCAAGAAAAGTAATTTCACACTAGCTTCTTCCGCGTTCAGTTAAGTTTTTAAAATCCCACGTAATCCCTTTCTTTTCCCAATAAATCCTATCTTGTCACCCTCTAAATATTTGCCTATATTCATGTATAAATATCATGTAATTACTATTTTCCGAAAGTCAAAGCATATAACTTCTCATTTATAGTATCAGTATGGTTTTTTTTTCTATTTGTCTATAAATTATCTTTTAAAAATCAAACCTATACGCAGAGAATTAAATACACTGGGATATCAAAATAATTATAATACTCACGCCACTCTTCCAAATTCGTCTCTGGGCACATCCTTGTCTGCAGCGCCCGCTTCCGACAGCTTGGCTCTGAACGCCGCAACACGGGCAGCTATTTCATCTTTGGGCAACCTGCGTAACCACACCAAAGAAATGCTCATTATTATTAAATTATTAATGTTACTTTTATATTTATTAGGAATATTTTCGCCAAAGCGTTTCGCGTAAATTGCAAACCACGTTCATGTAATCGAATCTCAAAAT
Organism: Oeneis ivallda; assembly: GCA_029955525.1. Taxonomy (NCBI): domain Eukaryota; kingdom Metazoa; phylum Arthropoda; class Insecta; order Lepidoptera; family Nymphalidae; genus Oeneis; species Oeneis ivallda. The sequence goes on from JARPMR010000006.1 coordinate 24,257,986, forward strand.
AAATAGTGAGCGGTCGACTCGCATAACACCTAAGGCTCGGTGCTCACTTAGGTTTCATATACACCACAGTAGATAAAGTAGATGCATATCACTAATTTCATTGCTAACGTGTAGTTCGTTCGTGGCTGTGGTGTAAAGCCAAAACACTCGGGCGCGATTCCCAAGAGATGTGGGTTCGAACACCGCCGGCCTCGGAATTTTTGGTATGTATTTAAATATTTGTTCGGATATTTCCTTAAGTGTACACTTTAATAAAAATAAGTAATTCACAAACACAGTTATTTAGGTCTGAAGTGCAAGGTTGTCAAGCCAAATACAGATTTTTCAGGCCCTAGCTTACAAGTTTTGAAGATGGCTTTAGTTTTTCCGTAATCGTTTGGGCTTAAGTAATCACTTATCCACTATAAGATAGTGGTCCAGGGGTTTCCAAACTAAAGCACCGTAGCGGGCTAAAGATCTAGGTATCGATCGCCATTGTTAATCTCTAAGTTCCATCGCCGAGTAACTTTTAACCAAGGGATAAATTGCACGTTCTGACAGTTTTTGTACCAAAAATCTGCCAAAACGTCAAATTTCCTCAGTTATACGTTACTCGACGTTGGTTGGTGGAAATTGGTACTAAATAGTATAACACAAAGTCGCTATTCGCGTCTGTTTGTTAATTAATTCATTCTTCTTATTATTTCATTATTTTAATTCTTCTAAATTAAAAAAAGGATTTTAATACTGTTTTCACTCTCATTTTGAGAGAAAGTTTATATTTTATGTATAATAAAATTATTTTCGCATGCTTTATGCAGAAAAAATATTCGTCAATTTTGTGTTCACAAGTGTACATTAAACCTAAACTTACCAAAGCATGATATTATTATGGTGTTGTAATCACGGAATCGCTTTATGAAAACAATAAAAAGCGCGATAAGACGCGCACGGCGTGCGGCCGTAAACTGAATGCGATGAAAAACTGTGTGAAGGACCCTAACTATGCGTTGAATTATTGATTCAACTCGTGCGCAAGGGCTATTACCCCTGACATAGGGTGGCACTGGCAGCGATTAATATGGACTTTTGGGGAGGCAGGATATGTATTAAAATAAAAAGGGTCCTATTCGATATTATATCGATAACGACACGTGTCGTGTATGTTAATGATGCAAGGTGTAATTTAAAAAAATTATAATAATAATTATTATAATCGTGAATTTGTTACTGAAACGTGATTTGGATTCTTTCGAAATTAATACTTTACTGTATTTAAGGCCCCCACGCCTGCCAACGCTAGTTGGGTGATGAGTCTTATGTCAGGACTATTCCACCCAATTCCCCTTAGAAAAATATCAAGCTGGAGACTGACTTGTAACATTTTGGTGTAATGTATCGATTTTTAGGGTTCCGTAGTAAACAAGCAACCTTTATAGTTTCGCCATGTCCGTCCGTCTGTCCGCGGTTTAGCTCAGAGACTATTGGTACTAGAAAACTGTAATTTAAGAAGGGTATAAATATTAATCAGGCTTTATTAGGCAGGCATAAAGGCTCAGGGTCACCCAGCGAGCGATGGAGAGAGCTATGCTCGGTATATCCCTGCGAGATCAAATCAGAAATGAGGAGATTCGTAGGAGAACCAAAGTCACCGACATAGCTCAGCGTGTCGCGAAACTGAAGTGGAAATGGGCGGGGCACATAGTTCGAAGAGCTAATGGTCGTTGGGGTCCCAAGGTGTTGGAGTGGCGACCCCGCACCGGGAAACGCAGTGTTGGCAGGCCCCCCACCAGGTGGGCCGACGACATCAAACGAGTCGCAGGGAGCCGCTGGATTCAAGCGGCGCAAGACCGAAGACTGTGGAAGTCCATGCAGGAGACCTTTGTCCAGCAGTGGACGTCTATAGGTTGATAAAGAAGAAGATAAATATTAATTACGCCAACAAAGTGGTGAAATAAAATAGTGAAAAATAATTTTTTTTAGGGTACCTCCCCTACATGTAACATGGGGATGAATTTTTTTTCTCGTCTATCCCATAGTGTGGGGGTGTCATTGAATAGGTCTTTCAAAAATATTGTGGGTGTGGGAAGACCATTTTTCGATTCAGGGATCCGTTTGTGAAATAGGATATTTTAAAGTGCTAAATTTTATTAGTCAAGTGTCCCCCCTTCTGCCAGCTAAATAGTTGTGTATAGGATACATGAAAAAATTCACAGCAGTAGTATATATAAAGAATTTTATAAGAAAACTAGCTTTTGCCCGCGGCTTCGCTCACGTTAAGTTAATCAAAATCCAACTTAACGCGATTCGTATCTCCGTAAAAAGCCAACATACGAGTACCAAGTTTCATGGTCACCCAAGTTGAAAAACGACAGACTTAATAACAATCATTCACCCTCTATTTAACTCCATTGGGAGTAACTTTAAAAACTGTCAAATGCATACTTCTTTATTTTCAATTGAAAGCCAAAATCTTTCATATAAATTTTCATCCCCTATTTGATGTCTTTGGGGGTGGAATTTTCAAAATTTGAGAACAGCCCCAAACATCAAAGTTTCGTGGATATTACTTGATAAATGACGGACTTTTATACAAACTTTCAACCCCCATTTAACACTCTTGAGGTTGGAATTTTCAAAAATCCTATCTTAGTGGACGCCTACGTTATAATAACTATCAGTGTGCAAAATTTCAGCCTGATCAGTCCAATGGTTAGAGCTGTGCGTTGATAGAACAGTCAGTCAGTCAGTTACCTTTGCCTTTTATATATTTAGATAGATGAAAGCCAAAATACCAAGTTTGATGGATATAACTTGAAAAATAACTTTAAAATCAGGACTTTTATACAAATTTTCATCCCCTATTTGATGTCTGTGATGGGGGTGGAATTCTCAAAATTTGCGAAACACGTATTTCTTAATTTTTAATCGAAAGCCCAAAAATCAGTTTCATGGATATTACTTGATAAATGACAGGCTTTTATACAAACTTTCAACCCCCATTTAACCCTCTTGGGGTTGGAATTTTCAAAATCCTTTCTTAGCGGATGCCTACGTCATAATAACTATCTGTGTGCAAAATTTCAGCCTGATCCGTCCAGTGGTTAGAGCTGTGCGTTGATAGATCAGTCAGTCAGTCAGTCACCTTTGCCTTTTATATATTTAGAAGAAGACTATCACGGCTAAGTAGGGTTCATAAGTTATATCTGTTTTTTCTAGGTTAAGTATTACATGTAGTGTAAGTTGCATATTTTGTAGTATAATATAGTATTTAAACCATGGAACTCAAAATATATTCAATATTCATAAATAAAATAAAAGCACTATCCTAGGTCAGCAATAATATTTGTGACTTGTAACTACGGAGCCCTACACTGCGCGTGGCCCGACACGCACTTGGCCGGTTTTTTTTCTAACTCAAAGACTGACTTGTAACGTTAGGCTGTAATGTATCATTCGCGGCGAGCGCCGCGTGCTCCACTCGACTGTCGGTTTTTTCGCGAATTCCCTTTGAGTATTACATTACAAGTCAGTGCAGGTCGCGTCATCGCGAGAGCAAGTAGGAAGCCCACAAGCACAAATGGAGCACACTTGAGCCAAGAGCTCGAATGATACGTTACAAACACACACTACAAATCAGTCTATGTCGCCGTATTGTAACAAGATCACCTCGAATGGTACATTACAAACAAACTGTACAAGTCAATCTCCAGCTTAATGCTTGGTTCTTCTCTCTCACTGATGTAATGCTCAATGTTCAATTATAGGCAAATGCTCCTTGTGAGGGACTGCATTTGGATTGTCCTTCAATCACTAAGCAACTGATCAACATGTTTTTTTCATGGGTATACTTATGGCCCTGGAGATTGACATCATTTGGATATGTCACTATAAGATTGTAAAAATCATTAGTTCATAAACTATCTAGTCAGACTAAACTGGCGCAAGATTGTGAGCTCAGCGAACAGTATCACTTAGTTTATAATTTAACATATGTAAAATTGTAAACTACAATAGGGTGACCACTGATTTATGTGACAAAAAGATGAAATAAAATCCAGAATGAAGCGAGCCTACGTGGAGTGGAGTGAAGGTCGAGTAGGTGAAGCTGAATGAAGGGCCGACGGAGCAAGACTTCTGGTGTAGCCCATTTGATTTGTACTGTACACTACTACTACTGTGTTGCATTACAAATACAGTTATTTACACATCAAATGGGCTATGCCAGAAGACTCGCTCCATTGCCCCATCATTCAGCTTCACCTACTCGATCTTCGTGTTGCTAAGGTTGCTTCGTTGCCGGCTTGCTTCGCTCGTCACCTCCCTCCTTTCACAATCACAATCTTAAGGTGACATATATAAGCAACTTAACTAGTTAATAGCAGGGAAAAGCTGCATCAATCATTTCTACATCTCAATTGCAGTGATTGGCCAACTTTTTAGGTTAAGATTGGAGTTTCTCTTTCTTTCTTTCAGCTAGGCTGTTGTGGATGATGTGACCCTCCCAAGGGTTACAGCTATTTTTGAGAAATTAGTAATGTTTATGTTGCAGTTAGTTGAAGCAGTGATATAGCTATAAACCTAGGTTTATTGTGACATTTATATACCTATCACGATAATTTGTTAGTTTTTAGTATATAAACAGTGATAGCCTAGTGGTTATGTCTGTGGTCTCCTATCCGGGGGTCGCAGGTTGGATCCCGGGTAGGCACCTCTGACTTTTCAGTCATGTGCGTTTAAGCAATTAAATATCACTTGCTTCAATGGTGCAGGAAAACATCGTGACGAAACCTGCACACTTGAGAGTTCTCCATAATATTCTCGAAGGTGTGTGAGTCTGCCAATTCTCATTGGGCCAGCGTGGTGGACTATGGCCTATAACCCTTCTCTGAGAGGAGACCTCGCTCAGTAGTGAGCCGATGATGGGTACATAATGATGGTGATGATGATATAAATTGTATGCTTATGTATTATTTATATTACCTATAAAGAAAACTATAAATTAAAATAGATGGGTCTCAAAGTAAAGTGTAAACGTTGCATCAATGAGTCAGACAACCCCTTGCGTGCAGCCAGTTAGTTATTGCAGCACAGTGTGCAAAGCATAAATACTGGCTTAGGATACTTCACCTGGATGCTACAACCAGTGCAGAGCAGTCCCAGGGACCAAAGTATTAGTATTAAAAAAAAAGATTTAGGTTATACATACAATGTGGAAAACTTCTTTTTAAAATGAAAATCTGACTCACCCTTGGTCTTCCAATGTGTCTTCTAATTCCGCACACTTCACTTCGATTTTCCTCTTCCTCTCATGATCGAGGATCTCCTGGTTGGGCTGCTTGTTGGATGCGGAATCTAATTTCGCAATCTCATCCTCTGTTCTGTAGTTCACAGAATCTTTGGTTTTCCGAACAGTAGCCCAATTTCTTTGCACATAACCATTCGTACCGGAGCCTCTTGGCGTTGTCAAACCAATCCCATTATACATCTTGAAGTCCTATGTTCTAATTCCCATCTAAAATAGGAGACACCTTTACATTCACAATAATTAATTATTAGGTACCTTTTCTACGTCGCTCTATCAATAATTTGATACGTAGGCAAAAATAGTCATAACAATCAGCGAACGCACGTACGCAACATATTTGTATCCTTGCACGCTTCAGATTTAAAAACTAGGTCAAACTTTAGTATTAGGTTTCTTACCAATAGCGAGAAGCTTTAATTATTTTATTTCACAAAAAATACGTCCATTTTGGTTGAGGTTTGATTTTTTTTTCTCATTTTTCTCATTCACTTCACAGATTATGATAATGTTTGGCGAAATCTCATGGTCTATGACAAATTACTCTATGGTCAATAATTGGATCTAAATCATAGTTCCGTGTTCCATGGGATAGGAGGTTTTCCGTATGTACAAGTAGATTCTATCAAGTGTTAGCCGTAGCAACTATTATATATTCTGTGGTTGGATTTGATTTAGTTATCTGTGGTCTGTGAAATTAGATTAGATAAATTGTTAAAATGCTATGCTGAAGCTAACAAAACGTATATTTCGGCATAATTTTCAGTATTTTTCATAAAAATCGAGAAATAAATTCAAAAAAATAAATTGCCGCGGAAACGTTCCATTTGTTTACATGACGTCACAGTTCACACACCAGTTCAATGACAATTCCAAAGCCCAAAGGTGGCGTGAACTGTGACGTCATTCGAGATTCAAGAACGTTTTCGATCTCGTGAACATGGCCAGAATTATAGCAATTTTAATTAATGTTTTCTAATTAAATAAAGCTTTATTTTTTAGTTTTGTCGTATGGAATAATGTTTTTAGATAATAATCTTTTAGGATGACACCAGAAGAAACGATATATTTTTTAACTAGCTGATGCCCGCGACTTCGTCCGCGTGGAAAAAGTTTTTAAAAATTGCTTTTTCGTTGCACTACGCCAGTATCTAGTCCGTACTACGTGGTATAGAGCTACAATAGCAACCCACAATCGACATTTTCTTCAGCCGGTACCCAGCAGCATAAAGAATGAGGAATTGGTACTTGGAGTTCAATGATGTAGCCCAGTGGTGTAACAATGGGGGGAGAGTGATTCTTAAACCAAATCGAACGATTGTGAAATTAGGTGAATAGATTGATGTCATCTAAGAATAAAAAACCAATGTACGAAGTTTTTGTAAAAGCAAAACGGAATCGAATTTTTTTTATAGTCTAGGCAATGAAGCTAGTGGACCCCAACATCAATTCCTCAGGCGACGAAACTTTACAGAATGATAAAGTATCAGTAGTTAAACGTATTTTATAAATATCCAAAAAAAAATTAGAACGGAAGTTAGGTATTTTTACCTAAACTCTTTTATGCTTAAAATCTCAGTTCGGCAAAATGCTCGGTCAAAACTTTCTTCACCTAAAACATTCATGTAAAGTCTAGAAACAAAATATAAAATATCCAAAATATACTCCTAGTCGAAACCACCAAATTTTGAAAAATACGTTTTTTCAATGTAACTTGCAGCGAAAAATTGCTCTGTGAATTTTTTTCACTGGAATGTCCTTTTATGGCCGTTTTGTACCTACAACTTGAAAATCCAAACAATATACCAAGAGACTATATTTTTTTCAAAAACTACCCTTTTACTCACAGTGCAAAATTTCTCCATCCATTTTTTTTATTGATATGATTACAATTATTTTTTTTGTATCAAGTATCAAAATATCCAAAAAAATAATCAAGCGCATTAAAAACTATAAACTTTTAGAAAGAAATATTTTATATTTAATCCATCAAGGGAAGCAGGAGCGTGGTGACGTCACGAGACCCGACATATTATCTGCCTATTATATCGACATATTTTTTCTACGGTGACGCGAGCCTGCACTCGATAATCGATTGTATTTCGTTGAATCATGTTGAAACGACAGTGCAATTGTAAATCAAAAACTGTTGCCAACGACGGTGACTATGACGATCAATTATTCGTTATGATTTATGAACTATACCGAAGATGTCCCAGATGTCAGTCAGCCTATACGAGATTAGTATGGCTCTCAAACAGCTCAAGAACAACAAAGCGCCTGGTGATGACGGAATCATTGCGGAACTCCTGAAAGCGGGTGGACGTTTATAGGTTGATAAAAAGAAATAGATATGAATATTTTTTACTTTTTAAAATTAAAAAAAAATAATTTTGATGATATTATGTTTTAGCTCAAGCTTTACGACCATTAGAATAGAATAGAAATGTTTTTTTATTCAAATAAACTTTTACAAGTTTTTTTACAATCGTCAATGAGTCTACCACTGGTTCGGAATGCCGTTCCTGCCGAGAAGAACCAGCAAGAAACTCGGCAGTTGCTCTTTTCAAAATACTTTTACAATATACTTAATAGATATTATGCTATGTATGCATTACATAGTGTAGTATCATTAGTAGTGACCTATTTATTCGAAAATTCATGTTTAAGAACACCAAAAATCTAGATCGTCAACGACATTTTTAGCGAATATTGAGACGTAAATAAGACAGATCGAAAGAGCGTTAAAAACTGATTATGATACCATTAAAAAGTTCAAGTTTTGGCCAAAATGTCCTTTACGCCCTTTGTAATCCGAGGTCCGTGTGTAATCCGATACATCGATGCTGGATATTTCAAATTTTGTAAGCGACAAACCCCTAATTTTCAGGAGGACCAAACAAAATTTTACCTTTTAAACTGTCATAACTCTCATTTTTAGGGTTCCGTACTCCGTACTAAAAATGGAACCCTTCTAGAATCACTTCGTTGTCCGTCTGTCTGTCCGTCTGTCAATACCCTTTTTCTCAGGAACACATGGAGGGTATCAAGTTGAAAATAGTATCAAAAACTCAGGTCTGCAATCCCTCGTAGCTGTGACAAAGTCTAAGTCGACGCAATCAAAAGATACGGCCTTTTATGGTCCATCTATGCCGCATATTTTAACACTCGCAAGACCTAGAGGGTACTTCCTGTTGACCTAGAATCATGAAATTTGGCATGAAGCGATATCATGTAGCACAAGTAAAGGAAAAAATCCGAAAATCTTAAATTTGTAGTTGCATCACAATTTTTTTTTTTGTGATGCAGTATATCCTACTATCCTAGTTCCTACTATGCGATGCGATGACTATGCAAAAGTTTGTGAGGATGTATAGATGGATGTTTGGATGGATGTTTATTACTTTTTCACGCTACAACGAATGAACTGATTTGGCGGAAATTTGGAATGGAGATAGCTTATAAACAGGATTAACACATAGGCTAATTATTATCCCGGAAAATTACAGAGTTTCCGTGGGAATCAAAAAACCTTAAATCACGCGGACGAAGTCGCGGGCATCATCTTGTATAGTGTAACAAAAAAATATGAATAATCAATTTAATATAATAATATCGAAAAATTTTGGAATAAAATAAAAAAAATTGGTTGTCTGTAAAGTCGGTTTACGGACCATAGTTTTACGTGATAACGTCATAAAGAAACATCGATGAATAAATGTGTCACAAGCCAACGCTTGGGCCGATCATGCCTCTCTATCGATTGTTCCGCGCTCTCGCTTTCACCCTCAGGCTCAGGTGGAACGTGACACTTTGTCGTGCGTGCAGCTGGTGTTCATTGATTTATAAGACGTTATCACGTCAAAAGAATCTTACACCTTAAGCCTAATAGTATAATAGAAGTAATTTTGTCGTAACTGCCTGAAAAGTCTTGCTCACTCAGCTATTAATTCATGATATAAAGCTTATAAAATTATCAGATTAATGACGTGAGTCGCTTGTCAAAATTGGTTCGATGACAATAAATAGAAAATAGTAGTACTCTTAAATAGAAGACAACTCACTTGATAATTTTAGAGTTTTTTTTAGAACATTTGAAGTATAAAACCGTATTGATATTGTTCTATATTTGCATTCAACTTTTCAGATCATTGCATTTTGCTACAGATATTTCAGGTTCCAATTCAATTCTTACATCTTTAGAAGATTTTTGGTGCATTTGAAATGTTGGACTCTTCTTCCATTGATTTTTAACAATCATGAATTTTCATTGAGACACTAATTATGCATTTTTTCTAAATTGACTTAGTTTATTAACAAAGAGCTTTTGCTATTTGTAAATAAACTAAGCTAACGACTTTTGCTGTTTGTGTCGTTTAGGCTAAGGTCGATTCTTAAATATTTAAAACTTATTATTTCAAGTATGTATTACCAAGTATGTTAAAAACAATATACTTTGTAATGTCTTTGGATGTTATCTAGCACATTCGATTGGAATCAGACCATTGCATAGAGAGGGTCGTCTTAACCAAACTGGACGCCGGGGTGCGAAAATCCGCCTGCGCCCCCCTTGCCAACAAAAAAAAAAAATTAATTTTCCATTTTTGTATTTCATTTACTCTAAAATAAAGTTAGATACTTTATAAATGACTTCAAAAAAAGGAAGTTTATATCGGCGCGCAATCGGCTCATATTTTTTTCCATGCAGGTATGTACACCAATTTCTTCGAGATTTCAGACCGAATCGTATTTTTTTTTATTTGAAAGAGAATGTTTGCTATTAACTATGAAGATTTAGAAAATATCGATTGTGTATTAATAATGTAAGTAATAGGTATCAAGCATAGACTACATCGTTAAGCTCGAGGCCCCAACTCCTCAATTCTGATGCTGCAGGGTGCTGCACTCTTAAGCTGTGAGAATTTAGGAATTTTTGATTGTGAATTCATATTGTAAAGACCAATTACCTTTAGTTAGACTACACCACGAACTCCAGATTCTATCACCTGACCTGAAAATCAGACCTGATGCTGCAGAATATTGCACTCCTAGGCCACTAAAAATAATATCGATTTTCAAAAAACTAACTTCAAACACCTCTATAAATTACATATATAATCTTTGTTTCTACACGTATGTTGAAGTCGGATGGGCATATAAGAAACGTCGAAACAAACGGAGGTGCAACGCACACCAGATTTACACATTTGCCGCCAGTAGGCTATTCAAATTTTGCCGCCCCTACAAATCTCTACAATATTGTGATTTGTGTCAGTTCCTAGATTATTTTAACGACCCAATGATTTAATTAAGGCTAGCTGAGTCTGGTGGGCCGAAGCCCAGCAGCATCAGGATTGAGGAGTTGGTACCTTGAGCTCAATGATATAGGCCAGTGATTAACGGCCGTACTACGCAGCTATGTATTCCATACTTGATACCTAAAATATCAATCTGTAATGGAAATTTTCGCGAGCGAAGCGATCGTGAAAATATTTACTAAGTCAGAATCTAAAATTTGATCTATACGATCTAATATTTAACTTTTTTTATTACTTACTACAAATATTACATCTCGTATCTCCAGTCCTTATTTATAAGAGATATCAAAATTTAAAATATACAGATCGATAGAGATAAAAATTTCGAGTTCAATGGTGTATCAAGTGTACTTAGGACAAAATGTCCCTTACGACATTTGAAATTTCCGGCGTCGATATCAATTCGTCGCTACTTACGTCAATGTTAATTCAAAATTTTTAAATACCAAAATAGATTTTAGATCGTAAAGAATTTTTAATTTTTGTAGACGCGTTACAGCATAGAAACCAGACAGTTTGAAATAAATTACGACATTACAAAAAGCTACAGTACCCGGCCATAAGGCCGATGTGCAATGTATATCGCCGGGTACTGTATGTACTACTACTATATATATATATATATATTGCACCGGCGATATATATCTCACATCGGCTTTATGGCTGATGTGCAATATATATCGCCGGGTACTGTACAAGAAAGTTAGAATCTAAAATTTGATCTATACTAACTAAAATTTTACTTTTTTGTTACTTACTACAAAGTATTACATTTCGTATCTCCAGTCCTTATTTATAATTATAAGAGATATCAGAATTTTAAATAAATATACAGATCGATAGAAAGAAAAATTTCAAGTTCGATGGTGAATCAAGTGTACTTACGACAGAATGTCCCTTACGACATTTGAAATTTCCAGCGTCGATATCAGTTGCATAAACTGTCTAGCATTTTGTTTTAAACAGTTTGCAAATTTCTGGCGTGCCAAATACGTACTTAAACAAAATATATTTAATACATTTCCTCCTTTATTTCCTCAAATCCAAGTAATGAAAAAAAAATTGAATTTTAAGCTATTGCGTAGCTTTTATCGCGGGCTTTGAACTAGGACAAACAGTTTGAGCGCGGCGACCGAATCAAGAAATTCCGTAACGAAAAAAAACCTAACACCGTCGTTCAGTAAGCGTTCAACATTTTAGAGGTTCACAAGTAGCTCTGTTCGGCGCAGTGGGCGAGCGGCCTCTTTCTTTACCGTATGGTGTATGAGGTCGCAGGTTCGAATCTCACTCGCGAAGAAGTGACAGTGCGCTTTTCTTGTTTGTTTGTTTTTTAATTATTTTTTTGCATAATTTTTATTATGCAAAAAAAATATTGCATAAATATTATAATTGCATAAGTTGATAAAAAATGCTATGCAATAGCTTTACTGCGGCAGTCCCCGAGTGCCACTTAATTTTTTATTTTAATTTACTTACCTAGACATAAGCTTACAAAAATAATAATTTATGAGCCCTTATTTAAGCTCATTTATCTTTTACAAATAAATTAATGTTCAGTTACACGTTTATGTTCAATATTTAGCATTGTAGAAGGCATGTAGTAACATGTATATTATTTTGTGAAGTCGCTTCGCTCGCGCACGCTAAACTATACCCAATGTTTCAAGAATTAAAGTGCATTATCGCGAAAACGCAGTTTAGATTTCAAAAAATCTGTTTCAATATCAATGTTCTTCGTGATATTTTTTTTGGATATTTAGGATAAGAGTGTAAATGTGACTACCTACTATGATAAAAAAAAGAAATTGGATTGAGAAATTTTTCATACCGAGTTATAAACAATTTTCAGTTGAAGTAAGATAAATAGATTTTGGTATGGATTTTTTTTTGGATTTTCTTACACGTTACGCTAAATTACATTTTAAGGACATTTAAAAATGAAAAATTGACTGAGCAATTTTGTGGTCGAAATTACGGAAAAAAAAGGAAACCTCTTTAAAAAATGACAGTTCCGTTTGAAAAAAGTTTTGGATTTTTATCAAGTACCTCTTATTAAGGCTAATAATTAGTTTGGTAAAAAAAAATTGGACGGAGAAATTATTTATTTCAAAATATTGAGCTATTTGTACTTTTAGGTATAAATACCTAACTTCCGCATGGATTTTTTTTTGGATATTTTTGTGTAAATTTTGGGTCATCCCATACTACAACCTCGCCAAATTTCATCGACTGAGGATTTGATGTGGGGGTCTCCATACAACAGACCGCCCCATTGCCTAGGCTATTACGGCAGCTTGCCACTGCGTAGTTCATACTTGGTACCCATTACCCATTTAGGTGAGCAGGACCCAGCACCAGCAGAATTCGTCCAGTTACAGTTTTATTATAAGTATAGTTAGATGGATGAGTTAGGATTTTTTTTGTTTGTTGTTTTGACATTGTTTTTTTTTTTTTTTGATTATATTATTAAACGTTTTTTTTTACTTTATTTTTTATTTAAAATATGTAGTTAATAATTAATTAATTAAGACTAATTAATTAAGACTAATTAAGATTAATTAATTAAGACTAATGTATATTATTTTATTCTTATTTGTTAATCATAATTATTTTTTATTGTTAGTTAATTTATTGTTATTTATATAATATTATCTTTTTTAATATCGTTTTAAACGTTTTATATTTAAATTTATTTTTTTATACAATATTCTTTAAAGCATATTATATAGCGGATATTTTATATTGTCTTTAAATATAGTTTTTGAACGTTTTATTTTTACTATATTTTTTGTGTATAATATGTAGTTAATAATTATTTTTATTTATGTACTTATTAGTTTTAATTAATTTAATTTATAATTAATTAAGGCCTATTAATGTTTATTATTTTATTCTTTTTCGTTCGGATGGATGGATGGATGAATGTATGGTTGTTACTACGACTTGTACTTGGTTGTGACTCCCAACTTGGTTGTGTTCCCAATTCGTAGGAATCTTTTTTTATGTATGTTCACCGATTACTCCTCCTCCGAAGACGCCTGAACCGATTTGGAAAATTCTTTTTGTTTCAAAGGGAATACTGCCCGGGTCTCATTTAAATTTTATCGAAATCAGTCGAGCGGTTTTTTAAAAAATAACAATAAATTAGATACTTTGCATTAGCGTGGGCGATTGAAGTCGGTTTTAAAAATAGAATTTATTATTATAGATTTCTTTTCAAATGTTTGTTCCCGAGACAAAAGTAGCCTCTGTCACTTTCCAGGTCCTCAACATTACCTGTGTAAAAAACCACGTCAATCTAAACTCAACAAATGCGTAAAAAATAGCGACGCATACATACATACATACATACAAACATACATACATACAAACATACATACATACATACATAAATGTTTGTCTGTTTTCCCGGGATTAAAGGTAGCTTTTGCATTTTTCAAGTCCTCATCTTTGCCTATGCAAAAAACCACGTCAATCTGTAACTGTATATGTGAAAAGTAGAGTACCAATATCCCACAGGAACTGTTTGTTTTCCCGGGATAAAAAGTAGCCTTTGTCACTTTCCAGGTCCTCAACTTTAGCTGTGTAAAAAACCACGTCAATCTAAACTCAACAAATGCGTAAATATTAGCGACATACATACATACATACATACATACATGCATACATACATACATACATACATACATGTATACATACATACATAATAGCCGCGTAATTAAAAGATAAATACGTGTAAAGTAGCATGCGGAAATCCCGCAGGAACTGTTTGGTTTACCGGGATATAAAACAGCCTTTGTCACTTTTCAGGTCTTCAACTATGACTATCAAAAAAACCATGTTAATCTGTAACTTCGTTGGTGCATAATTGAAGGATGAATATGTGAAAAGTAGCATACTAATATCCCGCAGGAACCGTTTGTTTTCCCGGGATAAAAAGTAGCCTTTGTCATTTTTCAGGCCCTTAACTTCACCTGTGCAAAAAAATCACGTCAATCTAAAACTCCATTGCGCGTATTTTGAAGGACAAAACGTAAAAAGTAGCGATGCTATCCCGCAGGAAGTGTTTGCTTTTCCGGGATAAAAAGTAGCCTATGTGCTATTCCAGACTATAATCTATGTCTAACATCCTCCGACCCAGAATATGCTACTGATACTCTTGTTACACTAATCTCTGCTATCATAAAAAATCAATCTCACATTGCCATTATTTCAAGCAAAAAGAGGATTTTAAAACCGTGGATAACTCCTGGTCTGCTGAGATGTATTCGTCATAGAGATAATTTATTTCGAAAATCTAAAAAAGACCCAAGTAATCTGGTTCTAAATAAGACGTTTACTCGATATCGAAACTTTTGTAACAATTTATTAAAAAAATTAAAACGCGAATACGAACGTAACGAATTCCGTAAGGCTGAAAGAAATCCGGCTAAAACGTGGAAACTAGTCAAGAAAATCGCTAATATCAATGCTCTCAAGTCCAACTCTCCTGACTTGCTGAAACTGTGTACCGAGCCATCGACTTCAGTAAATAGAGTTAATGAATTTTTTGCAAAGATTGGTAAGACCCTCGCCCAAAAAATTGTCCAGCCTCCAATTGATGAATTAAAGGAGGTTTTACCTCCCATCCCGACACGGTTAAACTCAATGTCATTGCTTCCTGTAGACAACAAGGAAGTGGAACTTATTATATTTAATTTAAAGGAGAAATGTGCTGTTGGCTGGGATGGCATTCCCTCTTCCATAGTTAAAGCTGCTGCCCATACGTTGGTTCCTATCCTTACCTACATTTTTAATCTTTGTCTTACTCACGGGGTTTTCCCACGAGCCTTTAAAAAGGCCCTCGTGCACCCTATCTATAAAACTGGAGACAGGGGCAGTATCGATAACTATAGGCCCATATCGGTCCTCACTACCTTATCAAAGATTTTTGAAAAAATCTTGAATAAAAGATTAGTTAATTACTTGGCTGTAACCGACATTCTCTCTGAAAATCAATTCGGGTTCAGGGTGGGTAAATCTACTGAAGATGCTGTAGTGACGCTAACTGATCACATTGCTAGAAATTATGACAATAAGCTTAAAACTGTGGGCATATTTCTGGATCTCTCAAAAGCCTTCGACACTGTGTCTGTCTCATTGTTATTAAATAAGCTTGAACGCATTGGCATACGAGGGATTGCTCTCGATATCTTCAAAAGTTACTTGTCCGAGCGGTCACAATGTGTTATTATAGATAATCACACTAGTGACTCGGAATCAGTACATTTCGGAGTTCCTCAGGGTTCTGTGCTTGGACCTACATTATTTCTTATTTATGTTAATGACTTGTGTTCCCTTCGCCTATCACACTGCAAAATCATCACGTATGCCGATGATACAGCTCTAATTGTTAGCGGTAATAACTGGAATGAAGTCTGTAATCACTCTGAACTAGCCATTAAAACTGTTATGAAATGGCTAAATTGGAACCTTCTTACATTAAACTTGTCCAAAACTAAGTTTATAACCTTTGCCCCTAACACACTTACCCAAGCTCCTATCTCCTTCACAATACGTGCTCACGGATGTAATGGCTCTAATCCTACCTGTAATTGCAAAGCCCTTGAACGCACCTCCTGTATCAAATACTTAGGTGTTTTGGTAGATTGCTTCTTATCTTGGAAACAACATATTGCATCAGTCTCTTCGCGCACAAGAAAATTAATGTTTGTTTTTAAGAATATAAGAAACGTAGCTGACTCCAAATGCCTTAAATCCGTTTACTATGCCCTCGCTCAATCAATCCTTTCATATTGTATAACCGCTTGGGGTGGTTCACCAAAAACGCTTATGCTACGGATTGAAAGAGCTCAGAGGGCAGTTTTAAAAGTAATGCTCGGTAAGCCCATACTCTTTCCTACTGCTGAGCTATATTCTAGTTGCCAGCTGCTCACAGTCCGGCAATTGTTCATCTTGCATACGGTGCTACGCAAACATTCTGAACTGACCTACGATCCTAACCTATTTACTATGAAGCGGAGAACTCATATGGTTTGCGCCCACAGACCTCGCCGGACCGCTGTTGCCGGTCGGCATTATTTTTATTTTGGTGGCTTAATATATAATCGAGCAAACAAAATACTAAATATATATCCGTTAACACTAGATAAATGCAAACATAAGTGTTCAGAATGGCTTCGAGCCCTCACTTATGATGAAACGGAAGTCCTTGTAAAGCTGAGTCAATAAATGTTACACTACTCCACTAACATTCACACACACACACACACACACACACACAAACACACGTGCGCGCGCGCGCACGCGCACACACACACACACATACACACACACACCCACACACACACACACATACTCACTCTCACTCACACCCAAACACACTCACCTCTCACACCAATTACCTGACACCCAATACATTGCAAACACGCACATGCACTGTCAACAATCTACAACCACAATCTAACACTTTAAAATTTGTCTTTTTTCTAAATTTTCTAAATTTTATTTTATTTAATACGAGTAAGTATATAATTTTGCTTGTACTTTGTAATAATTACATATTATAAATCTTTTATTTAATGGACGAGGAGGGCGATGATCACCGCAACACAGTTTATACTTCTGCGGGATCATCGTTCAAATCTGTTATAAAATCATTTGTAATTTTGGGAAAAATAAACGATTATTATTATTATTATTATTATTACCTCTGAAATCAATGTCTGTGCCAAATTTCAGCAAAATCGGTTCATTCGTTGTCGCGTTAAAGAGTAACAAACATCCATCCATCCATCCATCCATCCAAACAACCATACATCCATCCTCACAAACTTTCGCATTTATAATATTAGTAGGATATAGTCAAACGCCCTTTACGACTACGTCTAATGGAAGTAGGATAATAAAAACTAATTATACCTGTATTTTATCCAATTTTTGTTTATTACCATCGCGTAAGTATCATCGTAACCTGTGAAGATGATACTGCCATTGTCGCAATTAGAATGCCATAAACCTACTTTGTCGTATTAGGTTACAAATTGCGAAAAACCAAATTAAATTTGAATTTCGCGGGCAGAACCGTGTCTTCCACCTTAGCATTTAACTCAGGATTCATTTTTACTGAAATAACTTACTATTTACTGTATCTGCTGTAACTTACTATTTACTGTGCGTGTTCGCCGCACAATAAATAGTAAGTTACAGCAGAAGAATCGACTTATTTCTCAAAATAAACACATATCAAAAATTCCGAGGCCAGTGGGATTCGAACCCACATCTCTTGGGAATCGCACCCGAGTGTGTTGGCTTTACACCATAGCCGCGGTCGAACTATACGTCAGCATCGAAATTAGTGATATGTATCTACTTTTTCAGTCAGTTTAAGCAACTGTAAAGCCAACACACTCGGGTGCGATCACGGTGCGATTCCCAAGAGATGTGGGTTCGAATCCCGCTGGCCTCGGAATATTTGATATGTGTTTATAAATTTGTTCTGATATTTCCTTATGTGTAGGTTAACACTTTAATCTATACTTAATATTATAAAGAGGAAAGATTTCTTTGTTTGTTTGTTTGTTTGTACCGAATAGGCTCTGTAAGTACTGGACCGATTTGAACCATTTTTTCACCAATAGAAAGCTAAGTTATTAGGAAGTAACAGCTATAATTTATTTTCAAAAAAATTAGAGATCTTTAAGAAAATTGCAATAATGTAACCCAAAGTAGCAAAATTTTGCCTATAAAATGCATTATTTGGCGTATCCTGAGAAAAACTATTGATGATACATAGAAATTATGTACTACATGATTAAAGTAATCATTACTCCCTATAAAAAAGTCCCCTAGGGAATATATTATCTACTATCATGTTTAAGTCACAGTAGTAGCTTTTGTATTCTAAAATTTAATTAGATCGCCTATCATCGCAGTAATAATTCTTCCTTACTAATACACATTATAAATGCGAAAGTGTGTTTGTTTGTTGGTTTGTCCGTCAATCACGCTGCAACAAAGTTACGGATTGACGTGATTTTTTGGATAGGTATAGTTGAGAACCTGGAGGGTGACATAGGCATCCCGAAAAATCAAAGAGTTCCCGTGGGATTAATACACGCGGACGAAGTCGCGGGCATCAGCTAGTAAAAAATAAAAAAAATATAACTTAATTCTCATCACCCTAGTGGCTCAAGTTCCTAAAAGCTAAAGATAGAATAGGAAAGTGAATCTGATATCGCTATGATCAGATTTCTTCAGACAATCCATCACAATTCGTCACTATTATTTTACACTATCACTAAATTAAGAAGTTACTAGAGGTTGCACTTATTGATAAATCAAAATTGGTTACGCATTTTGCGGCTGCCAAGATATACTTACAGTAGTATTAAATATATTAAGTTTATTCGCTGTATTCACATTTTTACTACATAAACACAGGCGTTATCAAGAGAGTTTAATATTTATAAATAAATATTATATTTTACCAATTTTATTAAAATAAAAAATATATAGTTTTCTGAACATGCATAATTTTTCTTCTTTCTTTTTTTTAATCTGTGTTTTATGACCTGAGGTAGAAAAGGACAGCCTTATCTATAAACTTTGAGTAATAAACCAGCAATGGAGAGGAATTGACGCCTAATTTATTTGCAAAAAAGTCTGTCAATTACAGTGGGGGGCGAGGTGGCACACATGAAAACTTGCTTACTACAGTTGCATTTTTCCATCACGTCGCTATGCACGCACATAATATAATTAGCAAACACTACCTTAAAGTATATGCACACTATCACATTCACACACAGGGACGCTCTATCATTACATGAAACAATCGCATCATTTGTGTAAGCATTTTAGGGATTTGACACTATCGATTATCGATTTTCGATAAGTTTTTCTAATAATTATTTACAACAGAGTTACTTTATTCGAGAGTAAATTTTTTTTATGTTATTTTTTTAAATTTTTTAACATGGTAGGTATATAGAAGCGCTAGGAAACGAGGTTCTTGCCGTTATTTTAGTCATAATATGCCTTTGCTATTAGATTGACTCTTTGTAGGCTTTTAGTACTTGCGTAAAGATACAGCTAGAAACTTTGGACTATATTGACGCTGGAAAGCGATCTAGCTTATTTCGAAAAATAACAAAATTACTTTTTTATATATTTGGAAGAAAAAGATACTGCGTCGGATTGTCGGATTTTCGTTTTCCTATGACATTATTTTTCTAAGATACTATGTTGACCTTCTCTACATGTTTATATTATATTTTTTGTTATTCATATTTTTCAACGTACTCAAAAATGCTGTAAATACTAAGACACCATCTATTTTTCAATATTATACAGATACTTCAAAAAAGTTATCAATACTTTTTAGCAGTGCAGTGCACTTAGGTGTACCTACTGTAAGGACTTAGGATTATCTGATTATTAACAGATTTTGTAGATACCAAGGTATTTACTCCGTCACTATACTCTCAATCTCATGCTGAAAGCATGCTGTAGGTACCACAGTATATCACCTTAGAGCAGCTGTTTAGTTATGATTTAAGGTTATAAGCCACCAGGGAGTGCTGTACTTTGTCATAGATTTTTAATAATATTGTTTATTAAGTTGAGAGACATTTAATTTTTATTTGAATACGTAGTGGGTATTAATATTGAACACATTGATTTTTTAAGTAATCTTGTTTAAATAAACATACAGCATTTTTAATGAAACATCATTTGTTTTATTTATGTTTAAAGCGAAATTTACGATGTATCTATTTCTAAAAAGTATATTAAGTACAAACTGTTAGGACTACATCATGTTTCCTTAAAAATAAATACAGCATAATTAGCATTTCAGAGTTTAGAGTTATTTCGTGGTTTCATATGTATCAAATACCAAGTTACAGTAACATTGCTTCTTGAAATTGAAAAACTATTAGTCGAAATTGATATAAAACTAATGTATAAAACTAAAGTAATTCTACTTTAGAATTATATAATTAGTATCATCTGATGTGTTACATTAAAAAATATGCTTTTTGAAAAAAATCTGCTCCTGATAGCTTATTATGAGCTGTTATGATTTTTTAAAACGTTATTGGCTCTGGTTTAAAGTTCACTTTTTCGATTTACAAGATCGTTTTCCAGCGTTGAATAATATTCTCTCAGTCCAGTATGGAGGAAACATAAAAAGGAAAAACTGAACCCTAAAAAAAAAATTTATTTAAAGTTATGATTGGTAAGTTAAAACTTGTACCTACATACTTTACTTGGAAGGCTTATTTTTTTCATCTACTTCATCTGAACGAAGTGTATATTTGTTTGTAATGCTAGGCTGCCGCCATGGCTATAGTGGCCACCCCATCTGTAATAAAACACCGCCAAGCTATTTAGCTTTCCGGTAAACCTAGCGGGATGAATAAGAAGTATGGGTACTTTAATTCAATTGCCAAGTTTTAATGAACCAAATATGTATAGAATTTAAATATTTTTTTTCGTCAATGAACCAGTAGTAAGACGATAAAAATATCTCGGTATAAATAATTTATACAATCCCCCCACCGATATCGACATATGAAATCTTGCTGTCCAGCCCTAATTTTATTGCGGTGTGGCCGACTTCATAAAATTAAAGTCCTAATTTTCGAGTAAGAAAGACTTACGTAGAACTTATCATTATTATTAAACAATTTTTTAGTCTCGTTTTCATTATTTTTTGTATTATATTTGTAAAAATCCTTTCTTAGCGGATGCCTACGTCATAGTAGATATGCGTTGATAAATCAGTGAGTCAGTCACCTTTTCATTTTATATATTTAGAAAATCATATCACACTGGCTATATGGAAATATATACCTATAAATTTTGAAATTATTGAGTAAAAAACTAATTTTATGAATTCGCTGAGTTTATGGAGCTCTAGCTGCATCAATGCATTTTAAACAATAGTGGGAGAGTACCAGCCAATCAGACACCATTGCGATCGTTATAATAATGCAATCATTTTAACCGACTTCAAAAAAGGAGGAGGTTCTCAATTTGAATTTTTTGTATATTTGTTACCCAATTATTCCGCCAAATAATGAATGGAATTTGATAATTTTTTTTTGTTTAGTAGGGCATACTTCAGAGGTGGTTCCCATATAAATTTTTGTTGATATAATGTTAGATGTTACTCCATAACTACGTCAAATCTGAACCGATTTCAATTTTTTTTGAAAGAAAGCATAATAAGGTTGGGCCTATTTAAAAGGTGAAGAGAAGATGATTCATATCTTCGGTGATGGAGGAAGGAACTCAATGATTAAGAGCAAATTGCTCGCGATCAGAGATATACACAAAAAAGCTTAAAATAATAATGTAAAAAAAATATCTTTAAAAAACCGACTTCATACGCCGATCGGGCAAAGTTGGGCTAGCGTCGCGCATTAGTTTCATCATTTATATTTAGGCCCGCCCGACTTCAACATACATGTACAAATTAAAATTGTTTTATACTTTGTAGTGGCGTTTAAAGTCTGTTTTATAGAAAGAATTTTTTATCATTATTTGATAATCCCACAGACGATCAAAGTTCGTATTTATATATCTAGTCATATTTTACTTAAAGCTTATAAATTAGTCGTTCACCCCTTCCTATTCTATCGTGATTTTAATTCTATGGGATCAATTTATAATGCAGTTCAAGATAAAGGTCTCTAAACGAATAGTAAGTAGGAAGATTAATTTTCAATATTTTCCCCAAATTATTTCATGTACGATTAAGTAGCAACATTTTCAGATCGACAGTTTTCTTAAGTTTTCTGCATAAGTATTGCATTATTTGGATAAAATAATACATCAGAAGTAAATAAATGTTATCCTTTAGTAAACTGGATGTTTTAAATATTTTTTTAGAAGAAAATACTCTCATATTCGGCATTTATAGCGGAGCTCATTCCCCGCTAACCATACGTAGTTGACAGGCGCGTGACTCGAGTCATAGAGTCAAACAGTTTTATATAACGAGTAGGACCACTGCTCATACCCAACTTACAGAGGGGTACGCGCGTCAATTCTTCTCCTGTGTTGGTTTATTACTCAAAGTCTATAAACCAAATATTACAGGTTAAAAGGTGGAATATGGCTTGTATATGTTTAAAAATAAAATAATTAAAAACTGTCATCGCCTATCTCGAAGAAACCCTATAATAAACCGTATAATTTTTGGAATAAAAATAAACTGTATTCAGTGAAAAGTGAATCAAATTGCAATCAAACCCATTCAGTAGTTTTGAACGTGATCAACCGATCACCAGGCAGTGATTTTAACAGGCAGCCAAAAGAAAACTGTTAAGATACTGTTTCAGGCTCTTTATGGATACTAAAGCTTCCTCTAATTAATGAATTTTTTGTACAAAATTCGTCTCTTTACATTTCATAGATTAGGTATGTTCGATAATAATATAATCGACAAATATAAACGACTCCCACCCAACACTAGGAAAATCCTACGAAACCTAAAGCTGATGCTACTTCCCACAGACCAGGAACAACACTACTTCCATAGTCTTCCTAGCTTCCTAGTTCCATGGGTCAAAGAGTAAATCACTAAATATTCCCCAGACTAGTTTAATCACAGAACACTATTACTCCTAGCGGAGAAGAATGATAACTTCATATTAATGAAAGGGGGACCGTTCTTACTAGCGCCATCTATATTCAACCCAGTGACAAGTCTTTGAAGGCGGGAGATTCAAATGTGGAGATAAGCTACTAGCCCAAATTAAATTTCTAGTTATGGTATTTTGACTCTAAAGAGAACTTGGTATTTTTAAAATACAAGTTCTCTTTAGAGTCAAAATACCATATCAATAAGGTTTCAGTTCAGGTTTAAAAGAAAAGAACAGGTTTTTGTTCTAGCGAATATAAATGATCATTTATTTTTATGTAAATATATTATTAGTTTCCTTTGTCGAACGCTTTTACAACATTCTATCTTCACTGTACAATTTCACCTACAGGGATGATGAAGAGTAGTCTGTTTCAGGAAAAAAATGTACTGAGCATAGTTCACATCTGAAAAGAAACAATTTTATTCTTTTTAGTACCTATTATAATTATATTATTATACCATAATACTAGCAAAAAGCTGAGTTTTGTGAGGGCTCACATAGTTTTTCTAACTGATAATGATTTTAAGTTAATGGTTTTTAAATTATGTTGTTTTTGACAGATAACACGTCATCTGGATATAAAGTTAAATTACTGTGTTAAATCACAAATCTATAGGCATGATAGTTTTTCAGTAAAGTGTACCACAAAATGCTCAGGTTGTGGGATAGTATTAGGTCTCGCTCCGCTCGCCCTAATAAAAGATAGTTACATAGTATTTCTAATAGCCTTTTGGTAATTTGTATATTGGATCTGCAAGTGTGAGACATGGTTGACATAAACACAAACACAAAACTATTATATGTATACTCTTTATAAACCAATAATTTTTGAAAAAAGAGTTTTGAATTTTGAAAAATCCTATAGACACAAGTACTCTAAATATCAAAAGGTATGCTTGTGTCTGTAAAAGGATAATTAATCATAATCATAATAATATTATAAATGTTTGTGTTCGTTAGTTTGTCCTTTAATCAAGCCCCAACAGAGCTACGGTTCCACGTTATTTTTAGCATGGGTATAGTTGAGGACCTGAGAGTGACATAGGCTACATTTTATCCCGGAAAATCTAAGTTCCCGAGGGATTTTAAAAACTACATCCACGCGGACGAAGACGCGGGCATTAGCTATTATAGTTTTAACTTAAGTAGGTAAAGTAGCACTTTTAGAACATAGCTAATACGTACCATTTAGTTCCAGATTCCTAAAAGCAGGTTTAGGAAATCGAAACAATGTTGTTTTAAGCCGGCGAACATGTAAAACATTTCCTCTTGTTCTCTCTAAGCCATTTTAAAAACAAAATACACAAGTCCTGTCTCCGTGAAACAAGAGTAGCACTGCACTTTAAAATACATAAACTTGATTATTACTCAGTGAAGTAAACTACTCGACACGATAAAGTTCATAGAATTGCAAGAAATCAATTTGTTAATATTGTTACGAAACAATAACAAAGACGCCATTATTGAAACTTTTTGAAAATTGAATCCACAGACCAGGAACAACAAGATTGAATCACAGAGTTGATGACGATAACGCGCCATAGACGATGAACACTAGGTTAAAAAAAGTGATTTTGTACTCTGAGATTTTGCCCTAGTAGGTATTTACATCTGCCCCATACAAAGTTGACCCCCCCTGAGTTTAATAGTAATCTGTGCTAAAGTGCTAAATATTTTAGAATTAGGTTATGTACATAAGTTAGTGTATATTTTGTTAATGTTTGTCGACAAAATTAAATAATTTAAGACAAAATAATATAAAATTTTAAGATTTTTAAGCGTACATAGTTAAAAATCCATAAAATAAAATGCTTGACAAAATTTTATATAATACAGTTCTTTCTCAAACGTTTTCACCGTGCGGAAAATATTTGGTAGCCGGCAATATTTATGGTCAATTGGCAGTTTTTGAGTTAGTATTTCTAGTTTTCCTATGTTTAACACAATTTTTATATAATATGTGTGTGTATTTACATAAGCATAAAACTCTGGCTTGTTATTGTTGTGAAAATATCAATAAAAAACTTTTTTCAGTCTGGATAATATTTTCAATCCAGTGATAGAACTGCTCACTCCTGATTACAATAAGCCGAAACACATTCACACGCTTGAATCGGGCAGTCACGTATGCAGTCTAATAAGTACTAACAAGTTTCTTGTGGTTGGCACGGTCAACCAGATATCTGGATGGGACTGGAAAGCTGTAGAACATTCAAAATTGGGTATGTAAGGAAATAATAACTGATTATATTTCAAGTAGGTTGTATGTCTTGGAGATAAGAACCCTTCCTTTTTCTGGGATAACATAAGATAGTAAAATGCATCTTATCACATAAGTGTGCTACTTTAAAAGCTGCACTATACACTGCACTCTAATATTCCCTAATTCTGGTGATTGTTAAACTAAATATTCAAATTACCATGCTTTTAGTTGAGTGGTAGTTGTCTTTGTATTTTGAAGAACTGGGAGCCCACTTTATAATTATTATCTTAGGAAAACCATTAATGACTATGGTAGAACATTAAAAATTAACCCTCAGTAAAAATACTCAGGGAGAGAATCTGCAATAAAATGATACTATAAAGCTTTTTCTTTTTGTACAGGTAAACCATCATGGACTATAGAGATCAGGGCACAATCATTGATTGAAAACTGTGACATCAATTGTTTGTGGTACTCTGAAGAAGATGTGAAGCTGTATGCTGGCTGTGGTGATAATAAAATTTATGTTTATAACCTGGAGGATGGTCGACTTGTCAATAAGTATGAAGGACACTCTGATTATGTGCATTGTGTACATGGCAAGTAAGTATTTAATTTTTTATTTATTTAATAAAGCCTTATTTTACTACAGGATGTTATTTTCAGAACAGTCAGTGAGGTGGAAATTTTAACTTATTTGATATAGAGTTTCAATCAGAAAAAAGAAAAAATTTAGTACTTACATGTAAAAAATATAACTGTCTTTATTGATTTCTTCGTAGAGTTGCATTTATTGTCAAAAAAAATTATATAACTGTTTTCATTGATTTCTTCGTAGAGTTGCATTTATTGTCAATAAATTTCAGAAATTTTATGACAGCAATTGATAGAGTATGTTGTAAAATATAAACTTTTTTAAACACTTTTCATCAGGTGGCTCCATCAACCTGGCCATTCTATCTTATCTGCCTGAGCCTGCTCCAGAAGTTTCCTCCATCCATCTCTATCATTTACTTGCCCTTCAACTTCTTACACCAAAGTGTTTTGCATCTTGGTTAACCCCATCCAACCATTCCAAGTTTTTGCTGACTGATGCTTCAATGACCGTGTGTGTGAAAGAAAAAGAAAATGCGAAGCAGTTTGAATATTTTTCTATGAAGCCTGGCCTACTTACTGTCCTCCATTTTGATTTTTTCTTAGGTCTTGACAGTAAATCTAGACTGAAATCAACGAAAAAAATATTTTAAAGCCAATTTGTATGTTTAAAGTTTGCTTTGAGACTATTCCACGTATTGTGAAAAATGTTATTTAGTGCACAGTTTTTTTCTCAAACGAAAGGGTGACAAGGAAAGTATAGAACACAAATATGATATAATATGGAATAGGATATATATATAATAGGATATGGAAATTGACGACAATAATGAAGAAGAAGAAGGTAAGACAATAATGAAGAAGAAGAAGGTAAGACAATAATGAAGAAGAAGAAAATAACACTTGAGGATCTACGAAATCAAGATAATGAACCGGACGTCATATGCTTAACGGAAACTTTCTTAAAATTTGGCCACGAAAACCTAGTAAACATCAACAGCTTTGTCTTGGGAGCTAGTTTCTCGAGAACAATAAAAAGTGGGGGAGTATGCATACTTCTAAAAAAAGAAATCAATTATTGTCCTCTGGACACCATCAGACAAATGGCTCTTGCAAATCATTTTGAGTGTTGTGGTGTTGAAATTGCTCAGCATAATCTTATAATTGTATGTATTTATCGAACCCCAAATTCTGATGTGTTTCTATTTCTCACTAAGATGGAAAACCTGCTCTACTTCTTATCAAAGAAATATAAAAATATTAAAAATATAATTATAACAGGTGATTTTAATATCAATATACTAAAACCAACAAAAACCACAACTGACTTAAAAGATCTGGCAAATAACTACAACCTAAAATTTAATATTGAAAAACCCACTAGACAATCGTCATGCATTGATCTCATACTAAGCAATGTACAAAACGCATCTGCCACCTCCACCTCGCATCTCCACCTAGGCTTATCAGACCATGAAACCGCCCAAATTTTATGTTTCAAAAATGTTAAAACAAAATACTACTTCATCTACAGAAGAGATTACAGTGATGAAAATATAAGAAAATTCATAAATTGTATCAAAAATTTGTCATTCTCTGACATCTATGAAGAAACTAATCTAAATCTAGGATTTGATAAATTACATCAACGATTCTGCCTTTTTTATAAATTATGTTTTCCTATTATAAAAATAAAAATAAATGACAATAATAAGACTCAAAAATGGATAACACGGGGGCTAAAAATCGGCTGCAAAACTTAACTTAATATCTTCGTTTTAAGTATTATAAAAATAAGAAAAATAAATTACTCAAAGATACCTACAATAAATATTCTAAAATCTTAAAAAAATGTATATTTAACTCACAAAAACTTACAAATGCTAGAAGAATTTCAAAAAGTAAAAATAAGTGCAAAATTTCCTGGAATATAGTAAAAAATGAGACATGCAATACAATAAGTGATAATTTTATTGATTATACTCATGCCTTGTCCTCTAGATTAGCTGAAATAAAATGTTATTTTATTATAAATATTGTAGTAACACTTGTCAGTTACTACCACGAACACTGTTTTTAGGGTAGATTTCTTTTTTTTTTTTTTTTTTGTGGGTAGTTATTACCTACATTTCTTCGTGGGTACCACGGAGTACTATTTATATGTGGGACTCAGTTGTTTAGCCTCATTCGCTTTTTAGTGCTCTGCCACGCAACACTGTATCATTCAAATATTTAAATAATCAGATAGTTCTTAATTAATATTCAAGTTTTTGTAAATAATATTCAAGTATAATAAGAAATTAAATTACAGCGGGCACATAGAAGTGAAGAGTCTACGAGCTCATTTTCATCATCTACTGGACTTGAAATGTACATCGAATTACTCAACGGAGTCTTTCACGTACCTTACATTAACAAAGTACGATCAATTCACAGGAATTGCATCATAAAAAACTTTGTATGTAAATTCCACTCAATGGAATTATTATATTATATACATCGAATTACTCAACGGAGTCTTTCACGTACCTTACATTAATAAAGTACGATCAATTCACAGGAATTGCATCATAAAAACTTTTTATGTAAATTCCATTCAATGGAATTATTATATTATGTACATCGAATTACTCAACGGAGTCTTTCACGTACCTTACATTAACAAAGTACAATCAATTCTCAGGAATTGCATCATAAAAACTTTGTATGTAAATTCCATTCAATGGAATTATTATATTATGTACATCGAATTACTCAACGGAGTCTTTCACGTACCTTACATTAACAAATAACAATCAATTCACAGGAATTGCATCATAAAAACTTTGTATGTAAATTCCATTCAATGGAATTATTATATTGTGTGCATCGAATTACTCAACGGAGTCTTTCACCGTACCTTAAATTAACGATCAATTCACAGGAATTATGGAAATTCCACTCAATGGAATTATAATCAAACTACCCACCTTTGGGCGAGGTATTCATGATATACACCAGAGATACCTACGGAGGTTCCCACTGGAGATAAAGAAAAAACACCCGCTTCACAATTAAGGCTGGAAATTTACAAGGAGTTGGCCGATCGATTAAATCATATTGCTACTAAACTTTATATGTTTGTGCTACCTACTAAATGGCCTTGACAAAGAGGTCCGAAAAGATTTGTTCCAGAACAAAAAATATATGGTTCTTGCTTACAGCGAACGCGTTAATGCTCCTTTATTAAACATGGAACTAAAGTCTTGCCCAAGTTCGTATTAAAACGAAAGAAGGGCATGGAAGCCAGACAGAAACAGATATCTTCTGTAATTTCTGGCCTCGCTCGTGTCGTAGATAGTGGTTATATTCTCTTGGTCGCAGACACTCAACTATAGAATGCAGACAGCAAAATGACAAAGGAAATAATGGAAGGCATTCGTATGCTCTGTAATATACAATAGTCGGATTCTATATGAGGGAAATATTTCATTTCATCGTACCTATGGTCTGTATAAGGTACTTTGTGCTCAAAACAGAGGTGAATGACCACCTTATTCAAATAAAGATTGATAAATACCTACATTTTTGGTGAAAACGTAGCAGATACCATAAAAACAGCAAAAGCTGACTCAATATCAAAATTTGATATAATAAAGGGTCAGGACAAGAGTAACAGATCAGCAGTAAGAAAAACGATACAACCTCAACCATCGACTTCAAAAGTTTTAAACTACAAAGCTCCACCGCCGGCGCGCAGGCAGCCGGCCCAAACGAGAAGCCACCCGCCTGCTCCAGCGCGGAAGCCCGACTACTCATCGAGAAGGTCGCGGCAACAGCAGCAGCAGTACAGACATCCACGTCGCGACAAGATAAGGCAAAATATGCCGGTCGACTTTCATTATTTGCCCAAAAATGGGCCTTAATCACAAATGATCAAACGATTGGTTTCGGGGTTATTAGTTAACATTTTCACGTAAAGTTATTCCGCAAATTCCTCCCATCGTTTTTCTGAATATACCGCTGAAGAAATGGGCAGTTTATCACATGGCAATTAAGTAACTCTTTACGATTGGCGTGCTACTACTCGTGCGCTGATCAATACTTATCGAGCATAAATTCCTAATAGCAGTCTAACGATAAAAATCGTTTTATATTAAATTTAAAAAATCTCAATAAACATATGCTTACACATATCACATACAACATTTAAATTGAAAGATATACGCACACCTATAAAATTAATAACTAAAATTCATTTATGGCTACACTTGATGCCTATTTTTTATTAAAATTCATCCGGATTCTTGAAAATGCCTAAGTTTTTCATTCAATGGAAAAATATATGAATTTAATGTCCTACCTTTCGGATTAAATACAGTGCCATACATATTTACATAAATAATGAAACCCGTCATTAAACTGTTGAGTCAAGCTGGTTTCATGCATGGAACTAGGAATTGCGACTAGGCCTAGGTTTCATGTCTAATAATATATTAGCTTGATGATATTTTATCTATCGGTAGATCTTCTATTGAATGTAATGAAAATATCAATATGACTATTAAACTTCTGACAGCATTAGGCTTTATAGTGAATTTCGATAAAAGTAATCTTTCACCATCCCTCTCTTGCAAATTCCTTGTTTATAATCGATTCTCATGATTTAAAAGTTTATTTACCTAATGATAAGAGACCCAAGATTCGGGAAAAAATTAGTATAGATTAGGAATCAAACTAATACAAAATAGTCTTAATCAAACATTGCAAAATTGATAGGTTTATTAATTCCTGCCTATACTGCCATAGAGTATGGCTGGCCATACGCGAAAGCTTTTGAACGATGCAAATATCTTAATTTACTAAGTCACAGGGATTATAATCGTACAATGAATATCCCAGATTCGCTAAACGAAGATTTTGCTTGGTGGCTGAATAACATTAATAGTTATATGCGCAAAATTAGAAGTGACTATTATAAAACAGAGATAGTTACATATATTCTGACGCCTCAACATGGGGATGGGGTACAGCGTGTGGGTCAGAATCCACAGGCGGACAGTGGTTCGAGTGGGAAGCGACCCAACATATTAAATAACTAGAACTACTGCAGTTTTTTCCTGCTAAACGTCATCACTGTCAGATTCTTCTATGAATCGATAATACCACCGCCAGCAGTTATATTAACCGTATGGGTGGTGTCCAATACCCTCACTTAACAGAGGTGTCTAGGAATATTTGGCAATGGTGTGAATCGCGAAGTATTTTTATATACGCATATTATATTCGCTCCTCTGAAAATACCATTGCTGACGCTGAATCAAGACGTACTCACGCAGACATTGAATGGGAACTCAGCGATCCAGCATTCACTTGAATTGCCAATCTTTTTGGCCAACTTCAAATCGATCTTTTTACAACTCACGTCAATAAAAAATGCTAACGATTTGTTTCCCGATGCTTTCGCAATAAATGCTTTTACAATCAGATGCTCTAACTTCTATTTTTATGTGTTTCCTCCATTTTAAATCACATTTAAAACACTTCAAAAAATTATTTTTGACAGAAACAAGAATTAAAGTAGTACCTACCTAGGTGGCCGACGAAACCTTGGTACCCCCCTTTTTCAATCACTTTTAATTTCTGACATGATAATTCTAAACCCACATGAAAATATTAAAATTTCTCTTTTTAAGAAAACGCGATATACAATTGCAACTTACCTTGCCGAGATATTATACGGCGGTTATTACGAAGAGACTTCTCACCGGCATCGTTAGACATAATGCTGGCATCCCTGGCAGAAGTTCCATCAAATAGTACGACATTTGCTTGAAAAAAGGGGTTTACACATTGTCCCCCTATTCGATAGACGTATTAGACCACCAGTACCAGATATCTTAAATTTCCTAACATTGCTTTTCAAGAGTGGAGCTCAGTATGGAACTTTAAATACTCATAGAGCCACATTAGCTTTAGTACTGGGCTCAAATATTTCTAAAGACGAGAGTTTTAAGATTCATTAAGGGAATCTTTGGACTAAAACCCCCTCTTCCGAGATATGAACTTACATGGGATACAGCTTGTGTTCTAGATCATTTGACCAATTATCATCATTAATGAGGGTTTATCGTTGGACCAACTTTCAATGAAATGTATTACATTGTTAGCTCTGACAACACTCAAAAATCAAACATTTTCGAAAATTAAAGTAAAAAATATAGAAAAAGCCTTCTAGCCTCTTTAGAAATAATCATCAAAATTCCTGATTTGATCAAAAAATCTAGACCAGGCTCAAATCAACTCGTCCTCATCATACCTTTCTTAACTGAAAAACCAGCTATGTACCCAGCACAGACACTTAAAGCTTATTTAAGTGAAACTTGTGTACGGCGTAGCCAAGACTATTTATTTATCAGTTACAAGAAACCTTTTAAACCAGTTTCAACACAAACATTAAGTTGCTGGGTTAAAAACACGCTAAAAGGTAGCGGCATAGATGTCTCCATATTTTCTGGTCACAATAACAGACCAGCCAAGTTCAGGTTTCAATATAGATCCTATTGGCAATACTGCTGGCTAGAGTCATGACTCGAATACTTTTTGGAAATGTTATAGTAAAAATATTTTTAATCAGGACAATACTTCTATGGCCAGAACAATAGAATAATTAAAATATTATGCAATAAAATAAATGTGATGATTATATAAAAATTTAATCTGAAACTTTAATGATTAATTTTTCAGTTTTGTATTATTATTAATGATAAGTAAGGGTTCATCAAAAGGAAAAAATAGCTATAAATTAATAATAATTTATTATGTTTACGTTTTACTGTAACATAATATTATATATCATTGAGATTACAAATGTTATGTAAACATAAATTGTAACTCTGGTAAACAAGTCATTACCTCAGTATTTTCGGAACATGCTCTAAAAGTCTACAATATTTATAATAAAATAACATTTTATTTCAGCTAATCTAGAGGACAAGGCATGAGTATAATTAATGATTAAATGAGCTTACCTGTAAGTGAAATTCAATCATAATTATACGAGATGCCTTGTCCGAAGAGATTAGCTCCCTCCCCCCCTGGAAATCCCTAATGTTGTTCCGAAAATACGATTAACTCTAAAATAAATGAGGCTAAACAACTGAGTCCCACATATAAATAGTACTCCGTGGTACCCACGAAGAAATGTAGGTAATAACTACCCACAAAAAAAAAAAAAAAAGAAATCTACCCTAAAAACAGTGTTCGTGGTAGTAACTGACAAGTGTTACTACAATATTTATAATAAAATAACATTTTATTTCAGCTAATCTCTTCGGACAAGGCATCTCGTATAATTATGATTGAATTTCACTTACAGGTAAGCTCATTTAATCATTAATAATATTAAATTTGACAACACAGTAATTAATGATCCAATGAAAATAGCATGTAAGGACATTAAAATAAAAAATTATTCCAGTAATAGCTTACATTCATTATACTTAAAACCAGTTACCCCTGAAGAACTTGTAAGAGAAATAACATCCCTCAATAATACGGCATCAGTGGGATACAATGAAATAAGTACCAAAGTGATTAGAGCGTGTAAAACTTCCATTACTCCGGTGCTCACACACTTGATTAATCTGTCTTTTGAGACCGGCTCATTTCCTGAGACCTTAAAGCGATCAATTATTAAACCGCTACATAAAAAAGGGGACCGTAATGATATTGCAAATTATCGGCCCATAACACTCATACCCATCTTCTCAAAAATATTTGAAAAGTGCATGCTAAAAAGATTATTGGGATACTGTCAGAAGTTTGGAATCATAAAAGAAGAGCAGTTTGGATTCCAAAAAGACAAATCTACAAAACTAGCTATTTATACGCTATTAGAAATCGTTCTTCGTAGCACTGACTCAAAGAAAACCACTACAGGATTATTTCTAGACCTCTCCAAGGCATTTGACTTTGTAAGACATGAGGTTTTAATTGATAAAATGGAACGCATAGGTATAAGAGGCCCAGTGTTAATGCGGTTCTCTGATTACCTTAAAGATAGGTACCAATCCGTGATGATAAATAAAAAAGTCGGAAATGAAGTAGTATCCTTTCAATCAGATTATATGATTAATCGGGTGACTCGGGTGACTTCGGTCTTTTTGAGCAGGTCATGGAGGACGCCTTAAAGCGGCTATGTAGGTCATAAAAAAAAATAGAAATCTGTGGAGACTATAATATTGATATTTTGCTTCACACTCCTTTTACGGGTAGACTACTAAACTTATTTAAATGCTTTAACCTGGAGAATATTTTTGTTGAACCCACAAGAATAACTGCAAATTCAGCTACTTGTATAGATAACATTTTTTGTGATTGTAACATTATCGAAAAATCTGTTATCACTTATTTAAGATCTGATCATTGCGGACAAATGATATCTGTTCCAAGCAGTGAACAGAAAATTACAAAAATAATAAAATGTAGGCCAGTTACCACTAAAAAAGTAAGGCAATTCAAACATAATATCTCGGCTACATTACCGACACTTGACCTTACACAGGGTGGTCCGGATGAAATTTATCGCAAGTTTTTTGATCTGTTAAACTCTCAATTCAACTCTGCCTTTAAGATGATAGAAAAAAGGTTTCGGTTTAATCTAAAGTTTAGTGACTGGGCAACTGTTGGCATTTATAAGAGTAGAAATAAGCTATTTGATTTGTATGCAGAAAAGCGATATAATTATGCCCCCGCGTTTATTGAATATGTAAGAACCTATTCCAAATTATTTAGAAAGGTATGCATACAAGCTAAGTCTCTTTACATAAAACAAAAAATTATTAATTCTGATAATAAAATAAAAGCCGCATGGGACATCATCGGCAATGAAATGGGAAAACACAAGACGCATAATAATAAATTGGAGCTCAAAATTAATAACCATATTATTGACTCCGACATAGACATTGCAAATACATTTGAGAACTTTTTCAAAAATATTCCAGTTACCCCAACTAGTTCTCTAAATTCCTCGCCAACAGGAGCCTATAATCTTTTAAAGAGCAATGTTTCTGAGTGCAGTAAACTATTTAAGTTTGAACACGTTACCCCATATGATATTATCAAAATATTTAAAGCTTTACAAAATAAAAAAACGGGAGATCTATGGGGAATTTCTGTTAAAATAATCCACAGTATAATTGATATTATTGCGCCATATCTTGCCTTAATTTTTAATAAATCAGTTGATTCTGGATCTTTTCCAGACCTTATGAAATGTAGTAAACTAATACCTCTTTTTAAATCGGGAGACAAAAGTGACCCGAATAACTACAGACCAATTTCAATTTTGCCAACCCTCAGCAAGATATTCGAAAAAATAATGCTCAACCAACTGCTTCTACACTTTAATTTAAATGGACTTCTTCACCCTGAGCAGTATGGTTTTACTAAGGGTCGATCAACAACCGATGCAGCCGCAAAGCTGTTACAACACATATTCGATGCATGGAAGAACTCACAGAATGCCATTGGTATTTTCTGTGATTTATCAAAAGCATTTGATTGCGTTGATCACGAGACCCTTTTGCTTAAACTGAGCCACTATGGTATTAAAGGTTTTGCACTTAGTCTCATTGCGTCTTATCTCAGTGATCGTGTTCAGAGAGTATGTGTCAATGACGTAAAATCATCCGGATCAGCCTCAGTAATGGGTGTACCCCAGGGTTCTATTCTAGGTCCATTCATGTTTTTGATTTACATAAATGATTTACCACATTTTGTCCAAAATACTTGCGATATTGTACTATTTGCTGATGATACGTCTTTGATTTTCAAAGTCGATAGGAAAAAAGACAATTTTGACGATGTAAATGATTCATTATCTCAAGTTTCTGAATGGTTTACGGCAAATAATTTACTTTTAAATGCTAAAAAAACCAAGTGTGTTGAGTTTTTATTGCCTAACACCAGAGCTGTCAGTAATAATCTAAAGATAAATAATGAACATTTGAAAACTGAGGACTCCACAGTGTTCTTGGGATTAACCCTGGATTCTAAGCTACAGTGGGGCACCCATATAACAACACTTGCTGGCAGGCTTAGCTCTGCTGCTTACGCTGTTAGGAAGATTCGGCAGTTAACTGACATAGAAACTGCAAAAATTGTTTATTTTGCATATTTCCATAGTATTATGTCATACGGAATCTTACTATGGGGTAAAGCAGCCGACATTGGAAAAATTTTTGTATTGCAGAAGAGGGCAATTCGCGCAATCTACAATTTAAAACCGCGGGATTCCCTTCGAGAAAAATTTAAGGAAATAGGCATTCTGACAGTAGCTTCACAATATATTTATAACAACATAATATTTGTCAGACAAAATATTTTAAGTTACAAAAAAAAGGGTGATTTACACGATAGGCAGGTTAGAGATCCAAATAGGCTCGTGATTCCTCGACTGCGCCTCCAGAGGGTCCGAAAGACATTTGTGGGAATGGGCGTGACGTTCTATAATAAAATTCCACAGTCGATCTTAGACTTGCCTTTACACAAGTTTAAGAAAGCAATTAAAACTTCTCTCATGGAAAAAGCATATTATACAATTGAAGACTATATTAATGACAAAAAAGCGTGGATATAACTCGCTCCAGCGATTCATGAGACAGTAATAATCAACCTGTGTAACAAAATTATCCTGTGCTATTCAGTGTTTCTACTTTATTTGTGTCTAAGTGATGTCTTAAAATTAGCATTTGAATATTAGTTTTCAGTTTGATGCCTTGACATGGGTAGCATAAGTATGTCACGCACTCTTTAAACATTTCTGTGGTGGTGTCGTGTGATGCGGGTTGTTACGTTCCCTCAAATATGGTTGAGCGAAGCAATGGCTGGGTCATGCGTCATGCTCGTGAACGGGTGCCACCGGCGGGAATGGGGCTACTTTATGTCTGCCCATCTTAAGATAGAAGTTAGTCTGTATGCATTTTTGGAACTTTCCTCATTGTGGAAACTGGAAACACTGCATATATAACATAGTATTTACTGTATTGTAAATCTGTTTTGAAAAGAGCAACCGCCGAGTTTCTTGCTGGTTCTTCTCGGCAGGAAAGGCATTCCGAACCAGTGGTAGATTCATTGACTATTCAAAAGCACTTGTAAAAGTTTATTTGAATAAAAAATATTTCTATTCTAAAATATTTCTATTCTATTCTATTCTATTCTAATAGATATGGTGTACTCCAGGGCAGTATCCTTGGCCCGATATTGTTTATTATTTATATAAATGACATAACGAAAATTACTGACCACAGATGCATTCTTTTTGCGGATGATATTTCCATAATTCTGACATCAAATAAAAAATCGGCCAAGTGCGAGTCGGGCCTCGTTCTTTTAGGGTTCCGTTAAAAAAAAATTAAAATATTTTCATGTACCCATAGAAATATTTTTATTTAATTTTTTAATTTAATTTAATTTTTATTATTTGTTGTTATAGCGGCAATAGAAATACATAATATGTGAAAATTTCATCTGTCTATCTATTACGGTTTACGAGATACAGCCCGCTGACAGACAGACGGACGGACGGACGGACGGACGGACAGCGTAGGCTTAGTAATAGGGTCCCGTTGGTACCCTTTGGGTACGGAACCCTAAAAACAATAAATCTCTACACGAATCTGACATTAATAACACTTTGGATAATATTATAAAATGGCTTGACATGAATAATCTACAAATTAATTTGACTAAAACGAATTATATGCAATTTTATGACAAGAATCTTCCTATTCTAAATATTGCTTATAACAATAAAAAAATCATTTCTGCAATGGAGGTAAGGTTTTTGGGATTGACCTTGGATTTTGGATTGACATGGAGGTCTCATGTAGAGATGGTATGTGAAAAAATAAATAGATTCTGTTACGTATTAAGACGTCTTAAAAATGTAGTGGATTTTAAAACTGTACTTTCAGTGTATCACGCTTATGTTGTGTCGGTTCTCAGATATGGAGTGATCTTTTGGGGCAATAGCACTGATGTTAATAGGGCATTCATTGCCCAAAAGAAATGTGTGCGGGCTATGTGTGGTGCTATATGACCATTATTTAAAAAATTAAAATTATTGCTACTTCCTTGTATATATATATTTGAAATGTTGTTTTGTTAAAAAGCATAAGAGTATGTTTACAGGGGCAAGTAACACAAATTATAGTACTCGTAGTTCTAGAAACATACTCATAGAACGTTTGATTACAAATTACATTCCAAAAACTCAGTTTTATGCTAAAAACTGTGTAAGTATGAGCATAAAAGTGTTTAACAAAATACCCAACAGTGTCAAGGTATTACCGTTAAAAAGATTTAAAACTAAGTTGTTTCAATGGCTCAATATGTATAATTTCTATGACCTCAAAGAATTTTTCGAACTTAAATTAATTAATTAAATAAATCACATCTATCTTTGATATCCATTGACATTTAACATTCACAATGACTATTAATATTAATACTATGCATTAGACTAAGATAAAATAATTTAAGTATATTTAGATGTTTGTTATTGTAAAAAATAATTAAGATTGGTAATGCATGTTATGGAGTTGTAATAAGCGTTGGTTAATGTGTGCCTGTAATTGTAATATACTGGTTAAATACTATAATATTGTACACCGGCAATGGTAGAACATGCAGATCTTATCTACTATGGTGACATCTATAATAATGTACCTACCATGTTCTGGACAATAAATGAATTATGAATTATGGATTAATTTTGTACTGTAACGGTGGCAGTGAAAATTTTTTTTTATTTGCTTAGTGAGAAATGGTAATTTGCAACTGTTTTGTATCGTAAATAATAAAATGTACTCATTTTAGATATGTGTTTATTCTTGTTTAACCAGGAAATATTTTTTTTTTTGTTATAATTACCCATTACATTTATTAAGACATTTTCCGACATGTTATCCTGAGATTTATCTGCCCTAAAATATCTCATGTGCGTCTAGTCAACGTCTTGTCAATCGCGCCCTCCCCCGTCTCACCGCCCACAGACCTCAGGCGGTGTCTAGCCCTTCCGCTCAAACTATAGTACAACTTTAATAGCTCGTATTTCGAAAACATGACGCTTTAGAAGATTTTGTCTCATAACAATACTTGTTTATATTAATGTAAGCTATTGATTTATAAAGGTTTCATGAGTGGCCGCTATTTTGAAAAAAAAAAACAAAATGGCGGAGGGTAAGTAGCTCAAAATATTCAAACCCCTTTTGTTTTAGTGGTCAACAGTTGATTTCATCGGGCGAAGATGGGTTAGTAATGCTCTGGGATACTAGAACCAAGAAGTCGCACAGTAAAATTGAGCCTCACTCCAACAGCAAAGTGGCACGACCCGATATTGGCAAATGGGTTGGTGCAGCTGCACTGGGAAATGATTGGATTGTAAGTTTTATGGTTACTAATAGTTGGTTACTATATCTTACCAGGTATAAATTGTAACATGAGATGCTACTTATTATGGCCATTTTATGTTGACAAAGAATCTTCATCACCAAGTTAAGTCTTCTCTTCTTAAACACAATGGGCCAACCAATTGCTCTAGTTAGGATTTTGTCACAGTTTTTTTATTTGTTTGTACCAAACAGTGTAAGAAAAGAAAAATGGGTAGATAGATCTGCTCCGCGACGTGGTTGAAATCCCACGATCACACACTGAGCGATTTGCGTCCTCATTCCTAATACGCACCGTCAAAATTAGGAATACCTACCTATAAAATATAATATAATATCATTCATTATCATCATCATTAGTAACCCATCAACGGCTCACTACTGAGCGCAGGTCTCCTTTCAGAGAAGGATTATAGGTCATAGTCCACCACGCTGGCCCAATGCGAATTGGTGGACTTCACACACCTTCGAAAACATTATGAAGAACTCTCAGATGTGCAGGTTTCCTCACGATGTTTTCCTTCACCGTTGAAGCAAGTGATATATTTTAATTGCTTAAACGCACTTGACTCCGAAAAGTCAGAGGTGCGTACCCGGGATCGAACCTGCGACCCTCTGAATAGGAGACCACAGTCCTAACCACTAGGCTATCACTGCTTCTAATAATATAATATATAATATTTGGCAACTTTTTAAATCAGAGTGAATAGGCATCTTATAAGTAAGCGCACTTCATCTTAGGTTGCATCTTCACTACTTCAGATGTAGTCGCAGTGAAGGGATTAAAAAAATGGTGGCAAAAGAAACATAACATTCGTCTTTATATTGGGAAAGATCATGACCACAACTAAGATGTAAAATTACTGAGAAAAAGGGTTGAAGCTTTTTAAGCTCTTTGACGCTGCTACTCGGCTATATTATGGTGCTGATGTATGATGCTACTTTAAACCGATTTGATTGTGGGTAAGGAGGGGCACAGAACACAATATAAGTTGAACTTTTCATATCATAAAACTACTGAGTCATTACATGTTTTATTCCCAGGTCTGTGGTGGAGGGCCGAGACTATCCCTCTGGCATCTACGTTCCCTCGACGTCGTCACAGCATTCGACCTCCCCGACAACGGCATCCACGTGGCATTCTTCCACGACGATTGCGTGTACGCTGGCGGCGTGGCCAAACACTTGTACCAGCTCAGCTACTCTGGCGACGTCAGAGTGGAGCTGCCAGTGTCTTCAACCACAGTGTACTCGGCAGTGTTGAGGACGAATCCGCGTAAAGTGTTGTCGATCGCCGGGTCTAGCCCGGAAATAGATCTGTGTACTACTTTTAATTATAGAGACCAAGTGTTGCACTTTAGGTAAATGAACGTATTTTTTTGTAATTTTCTTTTTAGCTAATAAAATGATTGAGGATACTCTGCGTTTTATTTCTGAGGATCATGTACCCTATCCAGTAATCTCATAGTAGTTGAGTGGGTACTCAGATTCCCCTACATATGCAATCCCCTGCATTTAAGAGTACCTATTTTTGACTGAGATCAGACAGACTCGAAGAGTTAAAACGAGACAAACTTATATCAGGATGTTACTTTTAAGATAATTTAAAACGCTCTTGCGAATGTGCGAATTTCTTTATGCTAAATGTGTTTTGTGAAAAATATTGCGAAAAGTATTTATTTGGCTATTTGCGTAAAAAAAACACTACCATGTAACATTTAACAACATTTAATTTATATTGTAGCCTAATTATTATTAACAAAAAATACCTCCTACACAATTACTAAGTGTTGAATGCATGAAAGATATTCTTTACGTGACATATTCAAACCCCATGAACCACTTAAGGCTGGAACCACATCTGTGCGCATCGATTCGCATTTTGTCCATACAAAACTCATTTTTCATAGTCGTATATACGCATCTAAAAACCGAATTGATGCGTACACTACACTATGAAAAATGACAGTTTTGTATGGACAATATGCGAATCGATGCGCACAGATGTGGTTCCAGTCTAAATATATCCATGTCCAGCAATCGCAGCCGGTATAAATCCCTGGTTCCCATCTTTCCTCCTCACGTAAAACCATTCCAAGTCCACATCAGTCTCACCCCCGCCTTGTATTAACACGACCACTTCACCCTTTTTCACAGATAACGTCCTGTTTAAAAAGCTACCCATATAATCACAATTCACTACCAAAAGCGTTTGTCTTTGTATCTTCTCTTTTACATCTGAACTTTGTTTATGCGCGCTGTCGAGACTCGAGCAAACGGATTTGGTCTTTAAGTACAGGCTGTCAAAGTCCTTTTCCGCGCAGGACGTTTTGATTCGTCTGTTCTTGGGACGGTGCAGGTGTCTGCTTTCTGACCGTGTTCTGCCGCGCAGCTGTTCCTTCTCGCTGTCGGTGAGATTGCCGCAGGGTCTCGGATAGATGTCTGTACTGCTTTCCCAGCAAGGTGTTTTCTTTTGGAGGGATGATCTGCGAACAAGGTATGCAAACTTCAAGAGTTTATTAATGGGCAATGCTATCTTTCTGTTCAGCCCCTGTAGCAAAGTAACACTTCGTTGTGTCTATTCTGTTTCTATGATAGCTGTCATTTGAAGTTTTGGCTAGAGCTAGACTAGATGGCGCTGCAGCTGATCAAAGACAGAAGTGTATTGATAATATTTCGCGGCATTTTGTATTATAAATGTTTTAAATCCTAAAAAAGGACTACAAAATGCCGCGAAATATTATCAATACACTTCTGTCTTTGATCAGCTGCAGCGCCATCTAGTCTAACTCTAGCCAAAATTTCAAGTGACAGCTATCATAGATACAGAATAGACACAACGAAGTGTAACTTGGCTACAGGGGCTGAAGCGCCTACTCTTACCGGTACACAAATCTTACCGTCAAATATCAAAATGCATAATGAACGTCAAGTGGATCATACATTTAAGAAGCAGATGCCCGCGACTTCGTCCGCGTGGATTTAGTTTTTAAAATCCCTCGGGATAAAAAGTGGCCTATGTCACTCTCCAGATCTTTAACTATACCCCTGCAAAAAATTACGTCGATCCGTATCTCTGTAGCGGCGTAATTGAAGGACAAATAAACACTTTCGCATTATAATATTAGTATGACTAGCTGTTGCCCGCGACTTCGTCCGCGTGGAGTTAGGTTTTTATCTTTTTGCTCACAACATTAGTAAGATGACATCCTATATGTTTTTCAATTAATAAAAAAAAATGATTTTCTCTCTCTGTTTGTAAATTGGCTGAACGTATTTCTGGTTACTTTAACGGCTTTCTGGTATTAAGTTAATTTCTCTTAAGTTCTGGTATCATAAATTTTATGATTTTCACTATCGAATAGTTAACGTAAAGTTAACGCCGACAAGATATTTTGTATGAAAACGACTGTACCGCCCGCACAGTGCAACGCCTGTTTTCATACAAAATATCTTGTCGGCGTTAACTTTACGTTAACTATTCGATAGTGAAAATATTCGTGCTTAGGCTACAGAACTTGAGCTAAAACATAAACATATAAAGGACCAGTACAAGAATTCGGGAATAGAACTTCCTACTTACCTACTAGGCAAAATTCCTAAGGGCAAGCACGCACTATACATAACATAGCCCTCATCCCCGTGCGGTGTCTGTGCGTACAGCCACTGCTGGTTCTTGAACACCGCGTTCACAACCGTGCCTAGAGGCAGGGTCAGCTCCCGTTGCAGGTCTTTTTGCGTTTGGTACAGCGTAGTAGGAAAGGCTATGACTACCGGAATATTACCCGGGTGGTCTATTGTGGCCTGTAATCAGAGAGTAAAAGTTAATTAGGATTTAGGAAATTATACCAAAATATACCTCCTACCTACATGGGTACATATTTTTTCAATTCTGTGATAATAGCACAAATTCGCAGTATGTAATCACGTCATGGACGGAAGAAAATGTGTTGTAAATAGGAGCACTTATTGTACGGCCTCAAACTGAGCTATAATGGGTGCTATATGAAAGACTTCGGTTTTCAGTTCTTGACTCTGTAAAATACTAGTGGTTCGCCCCGAACTGAGACCTCGCGGTAACGGTATCCCATGATTATTCATTCAATCGATACATGACGACCAAAACTGACATTATTATTATTATGCCCGTTTTCACCAAACATACCTAAATCATCCCCTATGTAGGAGTCTCTACGTAGGTAGCTCCAAAACACAATCCTTAGTCTTAGGACTTAGGATTGTGTTTTGGATCCGTCCCAATGTCCTTTTAGGTGTCCCGTACAGGATCGTGATA
Organism: Oeneis ivallda; assembly: GCA_029955525.1. Classification (NCBI taxonomy): domain Eukaryota; kingdom Metazoa; phylum Arthropoda; class Insecta; order Lepidoptera; family Nymphalidae; genus Oeneis; species Oeneis ivallda. Next base: position 24,301,771 of record JARPMR010000006.1, read on the forward strand.
AAGTACTTGACAGTAATCATCACATAACTTATCATAGGTAGCCCGTAAAGGTTAGGGAACGTCAGTGAAAACATTGAATTATTATGTAGGTACTAACGAGTGAAAACGGGTTAGGGGCATCTGTACAAATCGTCATCTATCGACGCGAACAGAAAATATACAAAATGATATTTAACTAAAGAATAATTTTAATTGAATAATATGTTATTATATTATGTACCTAAATAATAATGGTCGACGCAAAACTGTTTTTGGGATAAATCGTAGTCGTAACTCCTAGTTCAATGGAATAGTTAATGACTGCGCCATCTATTAGCATTATTGTGAAGCTATGTGAAATTTACTGATGCTCATTAAAAATTAAATAATCTCGTTTCTTTATAATATTCATATAATTTTAGTATTTGTTGTTCAAGTACAGGATACAAGTGAAGTAAGAAAATGCCCCCCATTTCGTCAATTTTAGGAAAAAAATTAAAAAAAATCGGCCAGGTGCGAGTCGGGCCTCGCTCTTTAAGGGTTCCGTTTAAAAAAATATTTCCATGTACCCATGGAAATATTTTAATTTAATTTTTTTAATTAAATTTAATTTTTATTATTTGTTGTTATAGCGGCAATAGAAATACATAATATGTGAAAATTTCATCTGTCTATCTATTACGGTTTACGAGATACAGCCCGCTGACAGACGGACGGACGGACAGCGAAGGCTTAGTAATAGGGTCCCGTTGGTACCCTTTGGGTACGGAACCCTAAAAAAATACGCTTGTACTCTGCTCCAAATTGTCTTTAAAATGATACACAGAAAACCTATGAATCGCAAATAAAAAAAAATTTCTTCGCATTCGCTTCTATGAGAGCCCCCCTGAAATAAAGATTTTTATAACTTTTTAAGCCATTTTCGGCTGGAGGCCATCGGTTTACATAATATATCTAAATTTGAAGTAATTACGTTCAGTAATTCAAAAGTTATAAGGCTCTGACAGACGGACGGACGGACGGACAAGTGCAAATCGCTCTAGTAAACTCAGAGACCTCGCTTCGCTCGGTCAATAATAAGATCTGCTTTGGTACTACATAGTTACGAAACTTATACATTACATATATAATAACATACATGGTTGAGGGGTGAGTACTAATTGTGACAGCGCATACTAAACTATCACGCTAATTACGCAACCTTGACCTCAGTTGGTGACTGGATGAGCGCCACCTCCTGCTCCAAAGCACAGGCTTTGGAGAGCAAGTTAAGCCGAGACTGACCCGGTTATTATTATTTATCTGCTAATAACTGTTATACATAAGAGTCGAGTCGCATGCGGAAGGATCTGGGAACCAACCGCATTATTATCCCAAGAAAACTCTACCATGAAAAATGGAAAGTCACGACCCTCAGCAATGAGGAATACGATGCAAATCAAGAAATGGTAATGTTTTTCGGGGTTATTACTTTGTGAAAAGTTTTAGGTGGTTTCTCTAAGATTTGAGCATAAGTACCTTAATGGTGTTAAACGCAGAAATTACGTTAAAACTATTGCATTTTCTCTGTGCAAACCGGAATGCCTGCCAGACGCAGGTTTATTCAGGAAATTTGATTATTATCAATGATTACATAACTGCTCTTTTAACTGTAGGTACTAGTTTAATTAAGTTTGTATTAAATACTTGTAACTATCAATTAAATACAGGTAGTCGGTTTGAATATCTGCAATCATTAATTACCAGCAGATACAGCCCAGGAAGCAATCATGCCTCAATCACAAAGTTACATTTCAGAATTAGTGATTTACTTAGTGGTTGGTAATTTAGCCTTAACAAATATAACAGTGGATACTGCAGTCTGTCTCGGATCAAGTAGAGGAACGCCGCGCCTTGACCTTGCCTTGATGAGCTAATCATCCTATCCTACTTCCTACTAATATTATAAAGCGATAGTTTGTGAGGATGGATGGATGGATGTTTGTTGGCTGAAATTTGGAATGGTGATAGCTCATACTCAGGATTAGCACATAGACTATTGAGATAGACATTTTATCCCAGAAAATAAAAGAGTTCCCGTGGGAATAAAAAAACCTTCATCCACGGGGATGAAGTCGCGGGCATCATCTAGTACCTATCCTAAAATTGCCATCAACTAGCAAGGTCTAACAAAACTAGTTAACGGCGCCGCAACGCACCGAGTGGCATCGCTCTCACTGTGTACTTGTTTTGTTACAAAACAAAGCACTCGCATTCCAAGCCATCATAACATTTCACTTTGTCAACTTATCGCGAGCCAAAGGTCGAAGACAAATCGTGGTTATTTGTTTGGTATTAAAATATCATATTACTTTCACAAAACGTGCTGGAGCAATGGCGTTTAACTTCACTATATCTTTAATTTGAAGCAGTGATGTATGGCCTGTCCAACTGATATTATAAGAGAGTTTCGACATAATCCGATACGATAATATTAATATTGGAAGAATCGAATCGTCACGACAAAGAGCACGACTGATCCTGAGGCCTTAGCCAAGTAACACTTCGTTGTATCGTTTCTCTTTCTACGATAGTTGTCACTTGAAGTTTTGGCTAGGGCTCGACTAGATGGCGCTGCAGCTGATCAAAGACAGAAATGTATTGATAATATTTCGCGGCATTTTGTATTATAAATGTTTTAAATGCTAAAAAAACAATACAAAATGTCGCGAAATATTATCAATACACTTCTGTCTTTGATCAGCTGCAGCGCCATCTAGTCTAGCTCTAGCCAAAACTTCAAGTGACAACCATCGTAGAAATAGAAACGATACAACGAAGTGTAACTTGGCTACAGGGACTGAACTTGCGAAGCGGTTTATTGAACTACATATTTGGTGGTACGATGTGAGACGTGAGTTGAGACATTTTAGATTTTAGAGTAACACCTAGTTTAGGAGTTATGTAGTACGCCTTCTAGTGCACGTTAAACAGTCACTTGTATACCGTCTCATTATTTCGTAAACGGTAGTTTTTTTAAACGTAATGGGAGAAAAAATTCAACTTTTACGATTTCGGGTTTTCCAAATCGACAAGACTTGTTAAAGACATATAAAAGAAAAAAATTAAGCACTTACACATACATTTTGGAATTTTACTTGCCCCGATATCGGTTTGCACTAAGTGAAAACGTTTAAATCAAGAGAAATGATTCGAATGTCGATTATTTTACGTTATGTAATCCTATATCGTTGTTTAAAATTGCCGGGATAATCGGTAAGTCCCGAAACGTGATCTTCGTAATAATGTGCCATTAAAAATTTTTGTAAACGATGTTGCTCGGACTGCAATTTATGAGTTCTCCAATTTTGCACCAATTTTGCAGTTTACGATCAATTTTTAAATCGTGACCTAAAAAAATTCCTCCTTTTGACGTAAAATATCTATTGCAGGATAGATTTGGTTAGAGCAGTTTGATATTTGACCTATATAGTTAGGTGGTACAAAGTTTAATATAGTGAAGTGATAATATAGTAGGTATTCTTAATACATTTACTTTGGGTAGGTAGGGTCTGTCTGTATGCGCTAATTTTTGGAATAAATATATTACACATACTATTATTTTTACCCAGAAATATTAAGGGTTCGTCCAATAAAAAACTTGATATTTGTCAAACCGCTCAGTTGATTTTGATGAAATTTGGTACAGAGAAAGCTGACATTCCGGAGACGTTAACATAAATAAGATTTTAAAAAACCTGAATTCGCACGGAAGAAGTCGCAGGCATCATCTAGTGTATTAATAAAATGAAATTAAGGCGGAATCGTTAGTAGCCCAAATTAATGTTATCGTTATATCCGAGGTTCGAATAATGCACATATCGTGACTGAGGAATGATGGACTGGTAACGTAAAGCCACAAAGTACCCTTTTAATTATTTACTCTTAAGCGTGAAATATCTTCGCTGGAATTTTTTAATCTTCACCAATTAACCCGACGCGGAACGGTAAAATTGCATAATGCGAAAGGGCATGAGATCGTAACGTGCAGTACTTACACCTAACCCATATAACACCATGAAAGGTTCATTTTTCACAGTTACTGGAAGAAATATAAGAGAAAATCCTAAACCCATTTTATGTAAGATTCCAAAAGAATGTACTTTTATAGTCTATTACTGCTAATTCCGGACACGCAAGCTTTTCGGAGTTATGTGCGCTTCAGCAATTAAAATTGCACTTGCTTCAACTGCGAAGGAAAATATCGTGAGGACATCGGAAACACTTGAACGCCGGAGAGTTGTCAGTAATGTTCTCAAAGGGAAGTCTGCCAATCCGCACTAGGATAGCGTAGTGGACTAAAGCCTAAAACTTTCTCATTCCACAGTAGACCGACAATGGGTTGTGATGAATGAATGTTTATAAAAGTACTTTTATAGTACCTATGTGGTGATCTGCTGCTTTCGTGTGGGATTGCCTCTGGAGCTCTTTGAGTATTAAACTAACATATGTAATACTCAAAGCTGGTACTGCTGGCCACATTTTCGCACCGGAACTCTTGACGGAATTTGTTTTCTTAAATTAGCTTTTTAGGGTTCCGTAGTAAACAAGAAACCTTTATAGTTTCGCCATGTCCGTCCGTCTGTCTGTCTGTCTGTCTGTCTGTCTGTCTGTCTGTCCGCGGTTTAGCTCAGAGACTATTGGTACTAGAAATCTGTAATTTGACAAGGGTATAAAGGTCAATCACGCCGACAAAGTGGTAAAATAAAATTGTAAAAAATATTTTTTTAGGGTACCTCCCCTACATGTAAAGTGGGGATGAATTTTTTTTCTCATCTATCCCATAGTGTGGGGTGTCGTTGAATAGGTCTTTCAAAAATGTTGTGGGCGCGGGAACACCATTTTTCAATTCCGAGATCCGTTTGTGAAATATGATATTTTAAAGTGCTAAATTTTATTAGAGTCAAGTGTCCCCTCTGCCAGCTAAATGGTTGCATAAAGGATACATGAAAAAATTCACAGCAGTAGTATATATAATGAATTTTAAAGGAAAACTATCACGGCTAAGTAGGGTTCATTACTTAAGGAGTTATATCTGTTTTTTCTAAGTTAGGTATTACACGGAGTGTAAGTTGCATATTTTGTAGTATAGTATTTAAACCATGGAACTCAAAATATTTTCAATATTCATAAATAAAATGAAAGCACTATCCTAGGTCAGCAATAATATTTGTGACTTGCAACTACGGAACCCTACACTGCGCGTGGCCCGACACGCACTTTGCCGGCTTTTTTGTATTAGGAATTGAAATTTGAAATCGGAAGACTGTCGTACCTCAATCGATTATTCCATCATCGCACCTCGGCTTAGCAAGAGCTCGCATATTCGGCTTTTATCCTGCATAGCGAGTGGAGCTCCTCTCTATATTAAAAACGCGTTAACGCCATGTATTACTTCCGAGCCTAAACGACAGTGTTTCGATCATTTGGAAATGTTATCTTATAAATCAACCGTATATTTATCAGTGTCTAAATAATGTAATCACTAAAAGCAGCTGTAAATATCTAGAATAAAACTTAAAGTGATATCCAGTGTTTCTTTTCTGAAAAGCTTCAAGAAACTAGGTCCATAACAACTTCATGAGGTCTAACCAAGTCCTCACCTACATTCCTACGTAGTGTTACTATATTCCGAGATCACTTATGTATTGGCGGAAGTTTCCGCGTGGTTCAGAGCATTCAAAAATTATATTTTCGCGGACTAGGTATACCATTAGGTATTTTATATGAAGCAGTGATAGTCTATTCGGGGGTTGCAGGTCCGATCCCGGGTACACACCTCTGACTATTCGTAGTTATCGCACATGCGTTTAAGCAATATAATATCACTTGCTTCAACGGTGAAGGAAAACATCGTGAGGAAAGCTGCACACCTGAGAATTCTCCATAATCGTGTGTGAAGTCCGCCAATTCGCATTGGGCCAGCGTGGTGGACTATGACCTATAACCCTTTTCTGAAAGGAGACCTGAGCTCAGTAGTGAGCCGTTGATGGCTCACTGATGATGATGAGGTATACCCGATGTTAAACGACAAGCTAATAAAAAAATATTACCTCGCTAAGAAATGTGTCCAAGTCACGAATATCATAACCAAACTTGCTACTCCTTCTTCGTCTCCTGTGTCTGTGCCTGTGCTTGCGTCTCACGAACTCCTCGGTCCCCACACTAGACTCTGAACAAGAGTCTTCATTGTTCGCGAACTCATCACATGCGCTCTTAAACCTTAGATTATGATAATACTCATTACGACCAACTACTTTCTCTTTAAGTAGACATTGTTTTTCAAAACGCTTGGATACCGGCTTTTCATAAGTCAAACCTTTTTTATCTTCTTTCTTCCTTTCTGTTTTGTCCAGGTTTTCTTTCAACACCCACGTGAGCGATATCTTAGACTTGTGTCGGTGAGATAATGGCGTGGAATGCCACACACCCATATCTTCGATTTCCGCGTATTCGACCTCGGACTGGGCGTCGTTAGGTTCGCTCGTTATTTTGCAATTTGCCAACAGGTCTAGAGCTTCGCACGTTGGAGGGTCCTGGAAAATAATTTTCGAACTACTTATTACAACTATCTGTTTTCGTAGTGAATCAATCGACTGTCACTGGGAATAAAACTTATTACTTGAATACCACAATGTGAAACGGAGGTCACGAGGTTTTACTTTGCCGTGATAAGTAAAGGTAATTGTCTCATAGGTGACTGTAGACAATTAAAATGACAATTAAAATAAAGGCGATTACGAGAAATACACGGCAGTATGATAAAGCTTAATTCGATGTAAAATAATAGATAGATACGAGTACCTACGGGACAGGAAACGTAGGATGCCATGGTGATTGGTGATTGCTGATCAATGATTACTATGGCAATTAAAATACTCTTAACTATCGTGTGTTATAACTTGTAAATAACTTCATGTGTTTATAATCCAATAGACATCTTATTTTACTACCTTAATAGTACATACGATACGTACACACATAATAATATTTCATATAAATGTATACAAGATTAGGAGTGAGAAAAGCCTAAATAAAGGCAAAGGTACGTAAATCATCTTTAAATGAGCAATTCTTGTATATATATATATATATATATATATATATATATATATATATATATATATATATATATATATATATATATATATATACAATATATATATATACATTCTAACGAATGTATATAATATATATACATTCTTGTATATATATATATATATATATACAAGATATAGTATATATATATATAGATATAGGGCACATAGTTCGAAGAGCTCCCAAGGGGTCCCAAGGTGCTGGAGTGGCGACCCCGCACCGGGAAGCGCAGTGTTGGCAGACCCCCCACCAGGTGGACCGACGACATCAAGCGAGTCGCAGGGAGCCGCTGGATCCAGGCGGCGCAAGACCGAGGCCTGTGGAAGTCCATGCAAGAGACCTTTGTCCAGCAGTGGACGTCTATCGGTTGATAAAGAAGAAGAAGATATATATATATATATATATATATATTGCCCTATGAATTTTTTTTTTTATATTATATATAATTTCCAAAAAACACGATTTACCGGTCACTCAGATATTAGATAATAATGTTTGAAATAGGTATGAATAGAACTTTAAATTGTACGTATATAAACAATTTTCTTGATTATCTACACATAGGCATTTCGAAACATACCGGAATCTGCAGTCGCTGGTTCTCACGCAAAATTGCCTCCTCTTCATTTTCCCGATATGGTGGCGGCAAATCTTTGAATGTAATTCCTGTAGGCAATAAAGTGGGTGCTTCAGTACGCTTCTTTCTCTTAGTAGGCGTGATAAGTAGTTGTATCTCACGGAAAGTGTACAACAAATAACTACTAAACACCAATTTGTTTATTGGGAAACTTCGAACATCGAAGCTATGACGTTTTAGCGTAATAATTTTCGATTTGAAAATAAATTAATAATTTAGTTGCTTCAAGAACTCTGTTGTACATGATCCTTTATTTGAGTTTTACATAAATAAGTACCTACCTAATTATTATTTTTCCGCTTAGTTAGGGGATAGAAAATCTGAATTTCAGTTTGAATATTTACTTTTCATGAAAATTAATTACCTCCGGTGTTAACTGCATTTAAATACCTTTTGTAAAATACGCAAACACTTAAGTTAGACACTACCAATTTTATATTAATAGATATTTATTTTTAGTCACTACAGTTTCCAGAAATCAATTTATCGAGCTGATAAACTACAAGGCACTGTGTCCATCCTCCTCAAGTTCGCGCCACTGACTGGCACGCCAGCGGCTATGGCTAGGCGGGCGTCAAAGCCTGAGCCAGCGCATAAGCCACGGCCTGTACAATACTGCTCTAAATTCTACGGACTGTAGAGCCTCCCGAAAGTAAAAGCGTCAAACGAAAGACATCAACGCGCTCGTAGCCGCTATATTGTCGCTTTGAATTTTTATTATTTTATTATTACTTTTGTTAAATATTTTTTGTCATTGTAGTGTTGATATTCGCTATATATTATATAATAGCCTTGCAAATAATAAACAATACTGGGTTTTTTTTTTGTAATTATAATTTCTTATATTTATTTATTCAGTCGTTGAGGACTAAGGTCCGATGGTGCTGGAGTGGCGACCCCGCACCGGTAAGCGCAGTGTTGGCAGACCCCCCACTAGGTAGACCGACGACATCAAACGAGTCGCAGGGAGCCGCTGGATTCAGGCGGCGCAAGACTGAAGCCTGTGGAGGTCCATGCAGGAGACCTATGTCCAGCAGTGGACATCTAAAGGCTGATAATGATGATGATGATTTATTCAGACTATATTATATTGGATATTTCAGTGACGATATGTTCTATATAATATAAGTATAAAAAAGTTCGCTTAATGTTTTTCCGGTTTTAGATATAATCCAATTAACTATTTAGTAATGACAGAAAATATTTTTGTGAGTAACTTAAGACTAGGTATAATTAACGACTACTCAGATGTGATTCATGAATTATTAGGTCGGTAAAAGCGCATTACGTTAGTGAACTGTGAAGACCATATTCATAAAAATATACGAAGCCATATTAATACGGTTCACTCATTAACCGCCCGAAGGAATCTCAGTGCATTCTCACGAGGCTGCTCGCACGCAGAGTCGCAGGACACGCTTTTTCAGCGGCCTGCACAGATAAAACGCGACGCGGTTGTACTGAGCTGGTCGATCGCCGAAAAGCTGCATCAACCATTGCTACAGTGTCAATTATGGTGATTGGCTAAAATGGCATTCTGCTGACTCCATCAATGCATTTTAGCCAATAGCGAGAGAGTGTCGACCAATGATAGAATAGAATAGAAATGTTTTTATTCAAATAAACTTTTTTACAAGTGCTTTTGAATCGTCGATGAGTTTACCACTGGTTCGGAAAAGAAAGTTTACAATATAATAGATATTATGCTATGCATGCAGTGTTTCCATAATGAGGGGAAATTCCACAAAAGCATACCTAATTATAATTCAACACATGACATAAAGTAGCCCCATTCCCGCCGGTGGAACCCGTTCACGAGCATGACGCATGACCAAGCCATTGCTTCGCTTAACCATATTTGAGGGAACGTAACAATGATTTGATTGTGATAATCACATTGTAGCAATAACTTTTAGACAATCACGCGGCTGGTCCCCGATTTCTTACATCACCCGAACGTGCATCTCTACCGCGGTCTTGGAGGCGTATGGACTAATCAAGTCTAATTATCCTCAACATCAGCATAAGCAGAGGTTCGAGCCCCACAGGAGGCGCCCTTGGCAAGAAGTTGTCACTAATTTCTGCACTCGCCCAACTTCTTCAGTGACGCTATAGTGGCCTTTATGGCATTCGAAGTACACTCCATCCGAAATAAAATCGTACCAGGATGCGTTTTTTTCATAGAAAATAATGAAAACATACTGATTACAAACACATTTTGAATACATTGCAGATAGTAAAAGTTCACAAGCTCTTTTCGAAAGAATTATTGTGGTCCACAATGTGAAAGCCATCTCATCATTTGCTGTCATCGCAGTTTGTCTGTCCAAGCCTTTAGAGGGCCTGGACGCCCTGAGCCCTCTCTCACGAACGCTCATTACTGCAATCGCGCTCTTCGTCGAGACGGACACCATAACTTTTGATATGAGAGAGTTATGGATCTTTATGCGTTTATCCTAACGTTGAAATTCGCTTTAATTAATATTGACTTCAACCTTAAGTTTTAAAACAATTTCGTTCAATTCCATACTGATCCATACTAATATCCATATAATATAAGTCCAGCCCATTTCTCTAACCTACCTGAGATCAGGGCATAATGGCCTGAAATAGGTATATCCATAGGTCAAAGTTGTGTTCAGTAGACAGAGTTGAACGAAATACAAAAGTCATTGAAAAATTAATTAGAAATAAAATATGTAGGCCCGGTTGCACCAAGAGCTGCAGCACCGATGATGATGATGATGCTCTGTGCTGAATCATTCTCTTAAGAAACTTATAATGTACTTATATTAAATTTGAAATTTTCTTAGGATGCTTCGGCGGTATTTCACGGAACGTGTATCTACTCGTAGATTGGTTCACGAGTCATCGTTTTTGTATATTTAGCACCTTACACTTCTAAATTAGAGACCATGAGGTATTCCACGCCTCTTCGAAAATGCCCTTTGTTTCAATGTAACTCCTCCGGTATGCCAGAAGTGATAAATGGAGCATGAAATAAAAAGAGTAGACCGTAGCTCTACTTAGTAGGTAGGAAAGAAATAGAATGTATTGAATAGATGATAGATATATGTAATAAATATGTAATACTTTTTTCAAAATTTTATTATTATTTTTAGGGTTCCGTACCATAATGGTAAAAATGGAACCCTTATGGTGAGACTTTCTCCGTCCGTCCGTCCGTCTGTCACAGTCGATTATTTCAGTAACTATTAAATCTATCGACATGAAATTTGGCATAGTTGTGTATAATAATGGCCCAACATCATTGGAATAAAGAAAAATCGAAAATTATTTTTAGTTTTATTAAAAAAGGGGGAAAATCGGGGGTTTGAAATTTCAAAGTAAAATAACTATACTGAGTGGGCTATCATATGAAAGGCCTTTACTTGTGCATTCAAAATCAGTTTTTTATTTATTTCTATATAATATAATAGTTTTTGAGTAATCGGCCAAAATGTCGAAAAAAATACCGTTCCTCCGTCCTTATCTCCGAAGTTTACCAATCGAAAAATCTGAAATAATTATGGTCAATAGAGGTTTATGTATATCTTACATGAAAAATAAAATCAACGCGAAAATTATTTTAGTTTGATTAAAAAAGGGGGAATATCGGGGGTTTGAAATTTCAAAGTAAGATAACTATACCGAGTGGGGTATCATATAAAAGGCCTTTACTTGTGCATTCTAAAGCAGTTTTTTATTTATTTCTATATATAATAGTTTTTGAGTAATCGGCCAAAATGTCGAAAAAAATACCGTCCCCCCCCCCCCTTATCTCCGAAGTTTACCAATCGAAAAATCTGAAATAATTATGGTCAATAGAAGTTTATGTATATTTTACAGGAAAAATAAAACCAACGCTCCAACTAGCATAGTTTTTTTATATTAACAATAAACCTCTACAAACAAAGTTAACGATAAATAAGCAAATTAATATAATATTATCGTTTTACTTTTACTTTTGGAGTACGGAACCCTCGGTGCGCGAGTCCGACTCGCACTTGGTCGGCTTTTTTTGATAATGATTTCACAATAATGGTTTTGTTGATTTTATCATAATAATGGTAATTTATTCAACCAATAAATAAAATAAAAATAATGTCTTTACTTTTTATTATCCTTATAAATTTTTAGGACCACAAGTATTATTTAATTTGATTAATCTTGAGAGGCAATTAAGAAGAATTAAGGCCTATTTTACCATCATTACTATTTACCTACTTTAACCAACGAATAGTGTAGTTATGACAGATTGCCAATACAAAAAGTGTCAAAATGTCAACGTTATCGGTTAAACAATATTCCTAACCTATTAAGCCCCGATTTCACCAACGTCGAGTGACGTTTATCCAAGGAATAAATTGGGCGTTCTGACAGTTCTTGTATCGAAAGTACTGTCAAAATATCAAATTTACTCTCGGATAAGACTTATTTTACGTTGGTGAAATCGGCCCTTAATAGTAAACTTTAACCAACGAATAGTGTAGTTATGACAGATTGCCAATACAAAAAGTGTCAAAATGTCAACGTTATCGGTTAAACAATATTCCTAACCTATTTAATAAAAACTTTTTTCCCATTATAATTGCTTGCCAACTACATTTTTAAAGAGTTATGTCTCTCTGTATCAAGTTCATTATTGCCAAGAGTACCTATTCCATAATCCATAATATGCATTAGGGGTACTTACACAATCAGGTATCTATTGACTATTGTGATGCTTGTTCTGTGCTAAAATTGAACAATAAAAATGCAATAAAACGACCGATGTTCTTCGAAATTGGAAAGTAACACCGTAGAACGTTGGTTACCCACAAGATTTCGATACGCAGATATTTCACAGTAATCTTACCCAGTTCACCGGATTTACGCTTTTTGCGCTTCTGTAACGGTTTTTTATAAGATTAAATACTTATTATCAGATTATCTGTAGCATCTACGTTCAGTTATTATTTAATCTGGGAGGAAATAACTAAGTCGAGGTCCCAAGTTCTCCGCTTTGGTGGAATGAATCGGCCACGGATTAGGCTACGTACCTTACCAGAATAATTGTGCCGCCAAGCGATTTAATGATTTTGAGTATGGTATCCGCGGGTATTGGTTTTTAATAATACCACTTCCATGTCAGCCCGCTTTATTCTTAGGCTGAAATCCATAGAGCGTGCTCTGACTTAGCTCTGACTTGAGTTGTAACGGATTTAAAAATATAAGACAATAATTTCTAAAAAGTCCTGACTCCTGAGTTAGCAGAGTGAGAGCACGCTTTAGGTAGATCGAATGCATTTAACATCAACTGTGCTATTTCTCTAAAAATGACTGCTACATTGTGTTGATTGCAATCATCATTAGCAACCCATTAACGGCTCACTACTGAGCGCAAGTCTCCTCTCAGAGAAGGGTTATAGGTCATAGTCTACCACGCTAGCCCAATGCGAATTGGCGGACTTCACACGCCTTACAGAACATTATGAAAAGTAAAGAAAGAAAAAGAAGAAAAAGAACTCTCAGATGTGCAGGTTTCCTCACGATGTTTTTCCTTCACCTTTGAAGCAAGTGATCTCCTAATTGCTTATACGCACTTGACTCCGAAAAGTGTGAGGTGCGTACCCGGGATCATTATAATTGCTTGCCAACTACATTTTTAAAGAGTTATGTCTCTCTGTATCAAGTTCATTATTGCCAAGAGTACCTATTCCATAATCCATAATATGCATTAGGGGTACTTACACAATCAGGTATCTATTGACTATTGTGATGCTTGTTCTGTGCTAAAATTGAACAATAAAAATGCAATAAAACGACCGATGTTCTTCGAAATTGGAAAGTAACACCGTAGAACGTTGGTTACCCACAAGATTTCGATACGCAGATATTTCACAGTAATCTTACCCAGTTCACCGGATTTACGCTTTTTGCGCTTCTGTAACGGTTTTTTATAAGATTAAATACTTATTATCAGATTATCTGTAGCATCTACGTTCAGTTATTATTTAATCTGGGAGGAAATAACTAAGTCGAGGTCCCAAGTTCTCCGCTTTGGTGGAATGAATCGGCCACGGATTAGGCTACGTACCTTACCAGAATAATTGTGCCGCCAAGCGATTTAATGATTTTGAGTATGGTATCCGCGGGTATTGGTTTTTAATAATACCACTTCCATGTCAGCCCGCTTTATTCTTAGGCTGAAATCCATAGAGCGTGCTCTGACTTAGCTCTGACTTGAGTTGTAACGGATTTAAAAATATAAGACAATAATTTCTAAAAAGTCCTGACTCCTGAGTTAGCAGAGTGAGAGCACGCTTTAGGTAGATCGAATGCATTTAACATCAACTGTGCTATTTCTCTAAAAATGACTGCTACATTGTGTTGATTGCAATCATCATTAGCAACCCATTAACGGCTCACTACTGAGCGCAAGTCTCCTCTCAGAGAAGGGTTATAGGTCATAGTCTACCACGCTAGCCCAATGCGAATTGGCGGACTTCACACGCCTTACAGAACATTATGAAAAGTAAAGAAAGAAAAAGAAGAAAAAGAACTCTCAGATGTGCAGGTTTCCTCACGATGTTTTTCCTTCACCTTTGAAGCAAGTGATCTCCTAATTGCTTATACGCACTTGACTCCGAAAAGTGTGAGGTGCGTACCCGGGATCAAACCTGCGACCCCCCGAATAGCAGACCCAGTCCTAACCACTAGGCTATCACTGCTACTCACCACTACTATACTCACTCGCTACTGGCTAAAATACTGGAAAGAAAGCGATAAATTCAGCCAATCAAATTCACAAAATTGAGACAGTAGCAATGATTGATGCAGCTTTTACGGAATCGGCCTGCAGATGAGATCGAAGGGGGTGGTTCGATCCCGGGTACGCACCTCTGACTTTTCGGAGTCAAGTGCGTTTAAGCGAAGCAACGGCAGGATCATGCGTCATGCTCGTGAACGGGTTCCACCGGCGGGAATGGGGCTACTTTCTGTCTGCCCGTCTTAATATGAATTGAATTGCTGAATTGAATTGAAAAACCTACGCTTTTTTGGAACTTCACCCCATTGTGGAAATATTATATTCTTTTCTATTCTAACAAAGTTGCATGGGTTAAATCGGCTTAGCATCCGGCTGCCCACAAGATAGTATAAAAATCTTATTACAATGTAATACCTAACTGCATAATAATATTGTAATATGATTATTTTGAAAAGAGCAATTGCTGAGTTTCTTGCCGGCTCTTCTCAGCAGAATCCGCTTTCCGAAACGGTGGTAGAGTCATGACGTGTCATAAGAGCCACAGGTTGGCCTACGTGAAATAAATAATTTTGAATTGAATTGAATTTAAGTCAAACTTGAGAATAGTGATATCAAAAAATTTACATCGGATTTTTATATCTTTTTATAGTGACGTGACAAAAGGGTGCGTGTGTCACGGAGCACGTTTTCGGCAATCGTGAAGCCCTAGCGTGCTCAGCGTGCCGCAGCTGGCACATTCCGCACATAGCGACATGCTCGTGTGGCCGCGCGTTGTCTCCTGTTTCACGCCTGCTCAGCTTTGGCGGCACTGATGTGTGACACACTGTTTAAGACCCCCTAGTTATACCCTTTCATTGATAAAGCTTCAATGGTTTCCACACGAGATTTTACAAATAAGTACGTATTATATTTATTAGTTGAACTAGTGGGAATGAAAGATAGCTATAATAAGTACCTACTCAATGTTTCAATTAGGTAGGTACAACAAATAGTTCGAATTCTTGTTTTTAGGGTTCCGTACCAAAATGGTAAAAATGGAACCCTTATGGTGAGACTTTCTCCGTCCGCCCGTCCGTCTGTCACTCTCGATTATTTCAGTAACTATTAAAGCAATCGACATGAAATTTGGAATAGTTGTGTACAACAGTGTTATTTCTATATACATATAATAGTTTTTGATTAATTGGGCAAAATTGCGAAAATAATACCTTCCCCCCCCCCCCCTTATCTCCGAAGTTTACCAATTGAAAAATCAGAAAAAATTATGGTCACGAAAATTATTTTACTTTGATTAAAAAAGGGGGAAAATCGGGGGTTTGAAATTTCAAAGTAAGATAACTATACCGAATGGGGTATCATATAAAAGGCCTTTACGTGTACATTCTAAAACAGTTTTTTTTTTTAATATATAATAGTTTTTGATTAATCGGCCAAAATGTCGAAAAAAATACCGTTTCCCCCCCACCTTATCTCCGAAGTCTCCGAAATTTACCAATCGAAAAATCAGAAATAATTATGGTCAATAGAGGTTTATGTATATTTTACAGGAAAAATAAAATCAACGCGAAAATTATTTTAGTTTATTTAAAAAAGGGGGAAAATCAGGGGTTTGAAATTTCAAAGTAAGATACCGAGTGGGGTATCATATGAAAGGCCTTTACTTGTGCATTCTAAAACAGTTTTTTATTTATTTCTATATATAATAGTTTTTGATTAATCGGCCGAAATGTCGAAAAAAATACCGTCCCCCCCCCCCCCCTCTTATCTCCGAAGTTTACCAATAGAAAAATTAGAAATAATTATGGCCAATAGAGGTTTATGTATATTTTACAGGAAAAATAAAAACAACGCTCTAACTAGCATTAGTTTTTTTTATATTTACAATAAACCTCTACAGGTTTTTTAACAAAGTTAACGATAAATAAGCAAATTAATATAATATTATCGTTTTACTTTTACTTTTGGAGTACGGAGCCCTCGGTGCGCGAGTCCGACTCGCACTTGGCCAGTTTTTATTTCTTTATTTATTTCTTAACGTAATTACGTAGGTAACTAATCAAAATATTCCAAGTCACGTTTCTCGAGTGACTTTGTCAAAATTAGATTACTCAATTAGGTACAGTTTTTGTGTGATGTTGAAATACTTGCAATTGAAAAAGCTCGATCTAGGCCCTTCGTGGGACACGTCAGAAATAAAGCTTTAAATACTTTTTTTAGCATCGCGCTATTTTTGCCCGTTGCATTTTCTTTCTCTAATACTTTTCCTCGTACATTTATTTGGACGCGCTGCAAAGCAAATGAGATGCTTTTCATGACCTTTCACTCTGACTCTGTGAGTTAGGTCTTCACATCCCAAACTTGTTAATAAGCTGTACTTCTAAAAGCCGGAAATACTTACCTAGACTTTTGACTTAAGGTTTTACTAATAGGTAACGGTATCCATGCCTAATAAAAGGCCCTGATAGTTTTGTTCTGTAGTAAAAATTTCATAATAAATGAATTATGATCACAAACAATAAATTATCGTAGAGCTTAGCGGTAATTTACTGTGGCTCAGAGAGGCCGGCCCACGTTGCGTAGATGATTATCAAAAAATTAAAAAGTTAAGCCCGTCGACTATTATTTGTTAGAAACGCCTCCTTGGATTAGACGGAACATAATAATTACGCGAATTTATTTATTAGAGATTTTCCGCGTCGATTAATAAATTCTATAATGTCTGTTTAAGGTTTTACTTGATAGCTCTTTCAAATCGTCTTGGTTTGTAGCAAGATATTTTAATATTTACAAAAAAAAAAACGTCAAGTGCGGTCGAACTCGCGCACCGAGGGTTCCGTACTCCAGAACTAAAAGTAAAACGAGTATTATATTAATTAGCTTATTAATCGTTAACTTTGTTTGAGGAGGTTTATTGTAAATATCAAAAAAACTGTGGTAGTTAGAGCGTTGTTCTTATTTTTCTTGTAAAATATACATAAACCTCTATTGACCATAATTATTTCTGATTATTAAATTGGTAAACTTCGGAGATGGAGGGGGGGGAGTGGGTGGTACTTTTTTCGACATTTTGCACGATTACTCAAAAACTATTATGTATAAAAATAAATAAAAATCTGTATTAGAATGTACAGGTAAAGCACTTTCATATGATACCCCACTCGGTATAGTTATCTTACTTTGAAATTTCAAACCCCCGATTTTCCCCCTTTTTTATTAAAACTGAAAATAATTTTCGATTTTTTTTTATTCCAATGATGTTGGGCCAATATTATACACAACTATTCCAAATTTCATGTCGATAGCTTTAATAGTTACTAAAATAATCGACTGACGGACGGACGAACGGAGAAAGTTTCACCATAAGGGTTCCATTTTTACCAATTTGGTACGGAACCTTAAATATAAACACCATCTAAGCGATCATTTAGGCATGGTAGGTATCCAAAACACTCTATGTTTAGTCAAGTTAATTGTGCTTAATTTTATGATTGTAGGTAGGTACTTGTATAATTTAACTGCAACAAACATTCATATTACGAATCTTATGTAATATTCTTAACATAATTATAACTAAAAGGCGAAACCTAACTTTTTAGGCTTTTTAAATAGGTACACTTTAAATCTTAAAAGGAATAAGGTTATATGCAACATGCATATTCGACAGAACAGTATTATACCATTATACCTTTTCATATTCATAGCTACATTAGAATTGTTGGATAATCCAAGGTGCATTCTTTTCAAATTGCATTCCTTCGTAGATACGGTAATAACGTATGCAATATTACGTAATCTGCGATTCTGCGATCGCGCTCTCCGGTGAATCGTTGCAATCATTCACAGTTTCTATGATGTAATTCTTTTGTCTTATATTTTGAATTGCTTGTCTACTTAAATACAAATTGGCGGCCATATCGCTTGGAAGCGATCTCTACCAGGTAACCACCAGGTAAAAAAGGGAGGGTGTACGCAAATTTACGCGGAAAATGCGTAGATTTGCCAGACCCCCAAGGTGGACTAGGTGGACAGATGACATACAGACGTGTCGCAGCAGGGAGTAGCTGACGCAAAATCTGGGCCTGTGACGTCCATGCAAGAGACCTTTGTCCAACCGTGGACGTCTACCGGAATCGAAGGATGGATGATGATTAGAGAGAGGTCCTAAAACTAGTCGGTACATACTCGTACAATAGATCAAGTCAATCAAGTTTCAAGTATCAAGTTTAAGAAATTAATTGAAACTACTGTCATGAAAAAAGCCACTTATACAATTTGAAGATAAATAAGTAATAACATGATATTTTAAAAAGAGCAACCGCCGAGTTTTTTGCTGGTTCTTCTCGGTTGTAATGGCATTCCGAACCAGGTAGTGGTAGATTCTCTGGACGATTTGAAAGCACTTGTAAAAGTTTATCTGAATAAAAAATTATTCTATTCTAAGGTTGAATAGTTAGATGAGTAGGTAGGTATACCTATACCTATACCTACCTACTCATCCAGCTATTCAACATTCATGCATGTCAGCAAGTATTCACAACACTTGTCGCTGTTGGTTCCGTGTCCAATTGGTATGATTACTTATTCGTTATAGCTTTGTAGACCTGAGTGTAGTGTTTGAGAGTTGCGACATCGAGGCTGTTCCACTGACCTTGAGGTTTCGCTTTCTGTACCCCAAGTACGAGTATAGATATATCTCGTATCTACTAGGGACACTGCTATAAAAAAACCTTTATTTTCAAAAAATGGTTATTAGTGTCGTTTGCTAGTGGTCTCCACACTAGACAATCTGTATCGTGGCGACCATGTATGACTTCTTAGTATGTTTTACAGAGGACAAAGAGTGTTCCTTTTGCGATCAGAATCTATACATATAATAAAACTGTAACTGGAAGATTTCTGTACATTTAATATATTTTGAAAATTTTAATTGGGGGGATGCTTTACTATCGATACTGAGCCCAAAACAGATTTTTATTTAATTTTTGTCTGTTTGTCTGTTTGTCTGTCCTTCTTTCACGTAAAAACTACCGCACAGATTTCTACAAAATTTTATACCGTGGTATAAAATTGTGGCTTACCGTGGCTTAATACCGTGGCTTATTACTCGGGTCAACATCTAGACTACTTTTTATCCCGGAAAATCAAGGAGTTCCCGAGGGACTTTAAAAACTAAATCCACGCGGACAAAGTCGCGGGCATCAGCTAGTATTTTATATAATAATATAGCTACGAGAATATAAATATATACGTTGAGGTAAGGTGTAGTAAATAAGTATATTATAAAAGTACATATTATTATTATATATAACATACATATATTTATGTATATATGTTAACATATGAATATAATACATGCTACATAATTTTATAATTATTTATTTTAGTTTATTAACACATTTTTGCCGTAAGTATTTCCTCTGTGTCCTTATGCCTATTCAGATAATGTTTTTAACCAGTTTGAGATGGCATGAGTTGCCTGTTTTATTGTAAGGTATTACAAGATATTACTAGGAGTACAGTAACGCAACGTGGGCAGTCATCGCGTAGGTACATGCAGAAAAAAATTCTAAAATGCTGAAGAGTATGAGCTTGAGCTACGACGACGTTAATAAATTTCGAAGATCGAAAAATTATTATCGTCAGTCGTCTAGACTAAAACGGACTTAAAGCTACTTGTTTTAATGTCGTGCATTCAGTAGGCCAATTTTTATCCCGCAAAATCTCATAACAGTCATATTATTAGGGTTCCATACCAAAATGGTAAAAATGGAACCCTTATGGTGAGACTTTCTCCGTCCGTCCGTCTGTCACAGTCGATTATTTCAGTAACTATTAAAGCTATCGACATGAAATTTGGCATAGTTGTGTATAATAGTGGCCCAAAAGCATTGAAATAAAGAAAAGTCGAAAATTATTTTTAGTTTTATTAAAAAAAGGGGGAAAATCGGGGGTTTGAAATTTCAAAGTAAAATAACTATATCGAGTGGGGTATCATATGAAAGGCCTTTACTTGTGCATTCTAAAACAGTTTTTTATTTATTTCTATATATAATAGCTTTTGAGTAATCGGCCAAAATGTCGAAAAAAATACGGTTCCCCCCCCCTTATCTCCGAAGTTTACCAATCGAAAAATCCGAAATAATTATGTTCAATAGAGGTTTATGTATATTTTACAGGAAAAATAAAACCAACGCTCTAACTAGCATAGTTTTTTTATATTAACAATAAACCTCTACAAACAAAGTTAACGATAATTATGCAAATTAATATAATATTATCGTTTTACTTTTACTTTTGGAGTATGGAACCCTCGGTGCGCGAGTCCGCCTCACACTTGGCCGGCTTTTTATATCTCATCTTCCTCTTGGAAGTTGTAGATGTAATCGATAAACTTCAGCCTTAAAACAGTAGTTTCAAGGTCTATTTTACTTAGGCATTATGGAGTTTCGATACTCGAAATCTATCGACATTATCGAGAATACTTTGTTCACTTATTGTGCTAGGCTCTACCTACTATATAGTGTTAAACATTTAAACAATTGACTCAATGATATTCATCAGCTAGTCTTTCTACTTACAAATGCCTTGAGAAAATTGATGTAAAGTTTAGAGTACCTAAACTAAGTTTGAAAAATAGAGAAGACTTATATTATTTAAACCGAATTATTTAGAATAATGACCTGCTTAATATGCTTTCTTTGTGAAAGTCTTGACATGACATATGAGCCACAAGTGGGCTTACAAGGCTTACATGAAATAAATAATATTTAATTTTAGTTTGTAGTTTTAGTACCAAAGCCATCACCACCAAATACCTACCTACGATCAATTTTTTTTCTAGTCGAAGATAGTCCTTGACTGCGATCTCACCTGATGGTAAGTAATTTGGAAGGGTTACTATGGCAGTGTACATTCAACTCATCCCTCTGATCTGTTTATTCTATACGCCATCGTGCCGGACTAAATCTCTTGGTGGCACTTTGATGGTAAAGTGGTTACTAGCCACGGACAAAGCCTCTCACCACACCAGAATAGAGACAATTCAGAAATTATAAATTCCCAAATTGCCTCCGCAGGGAATCGGACCTGAGATCTTCCAGTTATAAGATCACAGCGCTCACCACTGCGCCAGGAAGGTCGACAGGTTTGGACTTGAGTTCAAATGTCCGTCTGTATGGATATTTAATGGTTTAGTGTGTAGGTAGGTGCCTACTGCAGTAAACTGATCATTTTCGTGTAACGTCAGAGCACGCGCATCTCGTTCTCACGGTGCAATTATCGGCTGCCCACACTTACCCCTAATTTGATCCTGCGCCTGCCAACACAGCGAATTGCATGCCAACGTTTTCGAATGCTTCAAAATATATAATAACGTGCTTAATGGGTATTTTTAATTAATTTCGTGATTACTTTTTAATCTAGTAACTTAGTCTAGGAAGGAGGCAAATAAACTCGCCGGCATATTTAGCGGAACATAAAAAAAAGGTTTGATATCAGTATCATATAAGGTTGCTGGCTGGTTTATACGTCATTTAATTTAAAAAGAAATATTTTCAAACTAAGAAAACAACTGAACATCACATTTTATGCAATTGTTTTATTTTTATTCAAATACACCTTATCTGGAGCGAACTTCGAGTATTTCTTCCTTCTGAGTTTGATTTAAAATTTCATTGAAATACTGTTTTTTGTTAGTTTTTTTTTAATTGCGTATCTTTCTGGAGTTGATGACTGAATTATGCCTGACTTAGCCCCAACGGAGATTGCCAGGGCACTCGAAATGCGAAGAAATGGTCAAACCTACAGAGTGATATCCAGAGATCTTCGTCGACCAGTTTCAACGATCCATCGCAGTATCCAACGGTTCAGGGAGACCGGTACTTATGTGAGAAGAGCAGGACTAGGCAGAAAAAGACGCACTTCGAGTAGGGATGATCGTTTCATTCGGCTTCGTGTACGTAGGAACCCCCGTTTGACGGCCGTCCAAGCCCGACATGAGTTAGAAGCAGTGCGGGGTGTAACCGTAAGTGAGCGTACGGTACGAAGAAGGCTCGAAGAAGCTGGTTTGGGTTCATTTGTGCCCGCCAAGGCTCCAAGGCTCGAGGTAAATCATCGTAGAAACAGGTTAACTTTTGCTCAGGAACATCGACTTTGGAACGCGGACCAATGGAGTAAGGTATTGTTTAGTGATGAGTGCAGAATTCTCTTAAATCAAATTGACGGCAGGCAAAGAATATACAGACGCAAAGGAGAACGATACATTCAGACAAATTTTGAAATTACAGTTGCATACGGTGGTGGATCAATAATGGTTTGGGCGGGCATTTGTTTGGGAGCTCGTACAGACTTGGTAGTGATTGACAGAGGGAGTCTGACTGCAGACCGCTATATCAGAGAAGTTTTAGAAGAAAATGTCGTACCGTTTGCCCCATATATCGGTGACGATTTTGTTTTTATGCAGGATAATGCTCGGCCGCATACCGCTCGGGTAACTCAAGCTTATCTTAATGATATGAATATCACTGTTATGGAGTGGCCGGCGAGATCACCGGATATGAACCCAATAGAGCACCGAGCACGTTTGGGACTTGCTGAAAAGAAAAGTTAAGTCCAGAATTCCAGCTCCTGCCAACGTGGGAGAACTGCGAATCGCCGTAGTTGAGGAATGGCGGAGACTATCCCAGGAGACCATCGATAACATCATTCTCAGTATGCCTAGACGGGTAGAAACTTTAATAAGAGCACGTGGAGGAAATACGCGATATTAATCACCATTTTTCTAATTTAATTAATTGTTATTTTAATATTAAATTTCACTTTTCCCGGTTACATGAAAAGTTCAAAAATGTACAATTTTTCACAAATAGCCTTTACTCGCAAAATCTGTTCTTAATGTGATCTCATTTTAAGTAAAACAAATGAAACTTTAAATAACAAAAGAAGTGTAGTAAGTAGATTTTAAAATAAAACCATATTTTTTTAATTATGGACCTTTTTTTAGGGTTCCGTACCCAAAGGGTACCAACGGGACCCTATTACTAAGCCTACGCTGTCCGTCCGTCCGTCCGTCCGTCCGTCTGTCAGCGGGCTGTATCTCGTAAACCGTAATAGATAGACAGATGAAATTTTCACATATTATATATTTCTATTGCCGCTATAACAAATAATAAAAATTAAATTTAATTAAAAAAATTTAATAAAAATATTTCCATGGGTACATGGAAATATTTTTATTTAATTTTTTTTAACGGAACCCTAAAAGAGCGAGGCCCGACTCGCACTTGGCCGATTTTTTTTATGTTCCGCTAAATATGCCGGCGAGTTTATAAAACAAAAATGTTATCTCTCCTTTACTATCGGAATTGTGGAATTTAGAGTACGGGTTATCAAGCAATTTAAAGTTCCGAATCGATTGAAACGAAAGCTTCGCAACCCAAAAGCTTATAGGACATAGGTACTAGGTACCTATGTCTTCAAAAAGGAAGGCCATCGGTGGATCCCACTTTTAGAACTAGCAACACAAAAATTCGCTTGGTTTATATTTTCTCACTCTTCATCAAAAATATATAAAATTACGAAAAAATAATAGTAATGGAGAAATCCAGACCTCAGAGGTCTGTGTAGCTGACTTATATCGTCTTCTTTAAATATCAAAAATTGTTCCACTTGACTAGAGAATCGAGTTACAACTTGACCTGAATTTCATGCGAACAAAGTCGTGGCCAAAAGCAATTTATACTATATAATCAGTGGTACTTAAAATTAATCAAACGTAGATAGGTACTTAATTATTACGTTTGCGTAGTTACGAAGGTACCATTAACAATTCGACGTACCGATGTTATCATGGAGGCCGAATTATCGCGGAATTCCTTTTAAAATTTAAAAAAAGAGCTTTACGCGGAATAATTTGAGGTCAAAAAGGCGCGTGATCTTCATGGATAGTGTGCATAACAGACTACGAGTTGATTTTTAACGTTGGAGGTTCCGTAAAAACAGTAAATATGCACTCTCCTCGATTATCTTGCTATTTTTATATCTGTACCTATATAGCCTGTCTGTATTCCTGTTACACAATTTTGGGAATACTAGGTTTACAAGGTATAGGAGACCAAACATTCTCTATTCAAGCTAAACTATACTAATATTATAAATGCGAAAGTGTGTTTGTTTGTTGGTTTGTCCTTTAATCACGCCGCAACAGAGCTACGGATCGACGTGATTTTTTGCATGCGTATAGTTGAGGACGTTGAGAGTGACATAGACTCCTTTTTATCCCGGAACAATCAAAGAGTTCCCGAGGGATTTTAAAAATTAAATGCACGCGGACGAAGTCGCGGGCATCAGCTACTATAATATTGAATATAATAAAGCAGAAAATATCAATGGGTTCGCACCATCGCACGAAGAAAAGTGCATAAATGATGGCCCTACCTTACATAATTGAAGCCTTAATACCAATAGCCCAAAGGTGAAAGTTGCGGACTGAAATCTGAAAGTCGACGGTTCGATCCTCACCCGTAGCAATATTACCGTACACACTACTAACACAAGCTCTTATTGCTTTTAAGGAGGAGAGAGGAAAATGTTACTCGAGTTCTTTTTGGCATAAAATATCAAAATATTCTTTAATATTGTAAGAGAAATGAAGCAGTAATAGCGTAGTGGTTAGGACTGCAATCTCCTAATACGGGGGTCGCAGGTTCGATCCCGAGCACGCACGTCTGACTTAATTCTGAATTATGTTAAATATCACATGCTTCAACGGCGAAGGAAAACATCGTGAGAAAACTTGCACGCCTGAAATTTCTCCATAATGTTCTCAAAGGTGAAATCTGCCAATACGCATTGGGCCAGCGTGGTGGATTATGGCCTGTAACCCTTCTCTGAAAGAAGACCTGCGCTCAATAATGATACGTTATAGGGTCGTTCATGATGATGATGAAGAGAAATTAGCAAGTTTATCATAGATAGCGAACATACTATCTACGTGCTCTATGCAGTAACTATAATGTCAAGTTTGATCGTCTTGAACACAGCATTTTTTGTACACAGTGCCCTAAAAGTAATCTGCGTGGGGCGCGGCAATTAGGGAGGCGGGGCAACTCCGAGTGACCCCGCGACCTCGCGCTCGGACTGTGTGCAGACCGCAGGGTCCAGTCGCCTGACGCCTGTCCACTCGCCTTTTGACGCACCCGATCATCTAGCAACACGCCTAAGGTTCTGTATCACGCAAAGTCGAAGGATATCCCCACTTCGGTTCGCAACTGTTTTCCATTTTAGAGTTTATTGTTAAGCTATTGCATAGCTTTTATCGCGGGCTTTGAACTAGGACAAACAGTTTGAGCGCGGCGACCGAATCAAGAAATTCCGTAACGAAAAAAAACCTAACACCGTCGTTCAGTAAGCGTTCAACATATTAGAGGTTCTCAAGTAGCTCTATTTGGCGCAATGTCGCCCATTGCGCCAAATAAATGCGGGCGCTTTCTTTATATGATGTCGCAGGTTCGAATCTCACTCGCGAAGTAGTGACAGTTCGCTTTTCTTGTTTGTTTGTTTTTTAATTTTTTTTTGCATAATTTTTATTATGCAAAAAAAATATTGCATAAATATTATAATTGCATACGTTGATAAAAAATGCTATGCAATAGCTTTACCGCGGCAGTCCCCGAGTGCCACTTAATTTTTTTTTATTAGTTACTAGCTTTTCTCGCAACGCAAAGCTTTAAAATCCCTAGAGAACCCTTTGCTTTTCCGGGATAAAAAGTAGATTAGGTATGTCATACTTGTCCTCAACAATATCCATGTGTAAAATCA
Source organism: Oeneis ivallda (assembly GCA_029955525.1). Lineage (NCBI taxonomy): Eukaryota > Metazoa > Arthropoda > Insecta > Lepidoptera > Nymphalidae > Oeneis > Oeneis ivallda. The sequence goes on from JARPMR010000006.1 coordinate 24,328,092, forward strand.
CGTTGCTCCATAGATGCATGATTGAAGAACAAAGTAACAAAAAACACACTTTCGCATTTATAATTTAGTATTAATTGATAATTTTATTATCGATATACCTAGTTAAATGTGTGAACTGTCCAATTTTTAACCGACTTCCAAAAAGGAGGAGGTTCTCAATTCGGCCGGTATCTTTTTTTTTTTTTTTTTTTTTTTTCTATGTATGTCCACCGATTTCTCCGGGATTACTGGACCGATTCACATGATTTTTTTTTAATCGACAGAGGATGCTTACGAAATGGTCCCATAAAAATTTTAACCTTCAACTCCTCAAGCCTGATGCTGCAGGGATATAAATTCACCTAAAACTATGGCGATTTAGGAAATTTCGATTACGAATTGATATTGTAGGTAACAAGTATGGACTACATCATGGAGCTCCAGGTCCTAGCTCCTCAATAATAGGATACTACATTTAAAAGCTTAAAATAAAAATTCTTTTCAAAAAACCGACTTCTAACGCCACTACAAAGTATAAAAATAATTTTTGTTTGTCCACGTTTGTTGAAGTCGGGCGGGCCTAAAATACAAACTATGAAACCGACTCGCGATGCTCGCTCGACTTCTACAAACGAGTCTATCATATTCTGTAGCGTCGCGCATCGGTTTCATAGTTTGTATATAGGCCCGCCCGACTTCAACAAACGTGGACAAACAAAAATTATTTTTATACTTTGTAGTGGCGTTAGAAGTCGGTATTTTGAAAAGAATTTTTTTAAATTTAATTTTATAATTTTTATTGTTATTTCACACCATTCGACACACAATAGACAGTCACTACACAATGTCCTACAATCTATTGTACATAGGTACCACCTCTTTGCTACTAGTGTATAATGCAATATAGCTATTTATGCAACTGCATCGTAATGAGGGTCATTTTAATTCGAGTGTTGTTTTTTGATACGAGGCTTGCCGAGTATCAAAATAGGATAGTACGAGAATTAAAATGACTAATTACGTTCAGTTGCATATAAGATTTTATCTACGACAAGGAAAATAAAATCATTAGCAAAATACGCCGTAGGCTCAATAAAGTAACAAAAAGTAACTCCGTAAGCCGCCACCAGCCGCCTGTGGCGCCTCTGTCAACAAAAAGTAACTCCGTAAGCCGCCACCAGCCGCTTATGGCGCCTCTGTCGTATGAACGGTACCAAAGTGCCAGAACTCAGAGCCTTAGCTTTAGGTATCCTATTTTAAGAAGATAACCTTTTCGATTCAGCTCCCATACAACGAGCTGCATCGAAATGAGAAGCAAAACCGAAAGAGGGTTCATTTCGATTCAGCTGTCAAACTCGAAATTGGAACTTTTCGATGTTGGAGTAGATAAAATAAATTCTAATTCCCCTCCAACTAAGCATGATTCGGCTAGGAGTAGGTACGACAATAGTGCAATGTGTGGGGTTTGAACCGTCCCGTTTTTCAGCCCCTATGTACAGATTTAATTACGAGTAAGATCTTTCGTCCAGAGTATGTTCAGAGGTTGATCTGCAAGGCATGCGTCGTTGATGTACCTACCACAGTATCACTAAATAGCTTGCGCTAAATCCTTTGATAGCCACAACGCACATTATTATGCCAGAGAAAATACATAATATCACGCATATCAATATTTTTTTGACCCAGTGGTCAGGCACTTTGGCAAAGAAACGCAGAAATGTTGCGAACAGCTTCACCCCAGTTTCACCGTGGGGACCGTATTTCTTTTTGGATGTACTCAAAATTACAGACTTGGCTTTCCCGATCACGATTTCACCCACTTTCCCGCGCTTTATCTCGAATATTTTATTACTGTAAACCGTTAACACAAAAAGAAAAAAAATAATGAATAAGTAAGTAGGTATAAAATGCATAGACTAACATAATAAATATTATAATTTATAATTAATACCTATTAAAGATTTTGAAATATCAAAATAATGTTATGGAACAGTGGCTACGCACACATAGAATAGAATAGAATAGAAATGTTTTTTTATTCAAATAAACTATTTTACAAGTGCTTTTGAATCGTCGATGAGTCTACCACTGCATCAGAATGCCATAGAGATCGTCGGTAATTAATGTTAACTTTGATAAATTACAAGACCTACTCTTAGCTTTTCATTACAATTTTATACGTAACTACAGGTATTATTTTTAGGCATAATTCGTAGGTATATCTACTTAGATATATCTCTCTTAGGTACCTACTACCCACCTGAGTTAATGTTACCTAAGTAAGCAGATTGTGATAACGATATCCTACATTAGTCATTTCCGCTTCTAATAAAAACTAAAACTGGATTTCTAAAACGATTCTTTAGAACTAAAAGTTGAAACGAGAAATATTTAGTTTCTCGAGGAGATACAATTTTATTGTGCTTTTAAGATGGAATTCAATGATATTGTTGTTACTTAAAAGGTACTAGAATATTAGGGTTCCGTACCAAAATGGTAAAAATGGAACCCTTATGGTGAGACTTTCTCCGTCCGTCCGTCCGTCCGTCTGTCACAGTCGATTATTTTAGTAACTATTAAAGTTATCGAGATGAAATTTGGAATACTTGTATAGAATAGTGGCCCAATATCATTGGAATAAAAAATGGAAATAGGAAAAATAAAACCAACGCGAAAGTTATTTTAGTTTAATTAAAAAAGCGGGAAAATCGGGGGTTTGAAATTTCATAGTTCATAGATTACTATACCGAGTGGGCTATCATATGAAAGGCCTTTACCTGTACATTCTAAAACAGATTTTCATTTATTTTTATACATAATAGTTTTTGATTAATCGGGCATAATGTCGAAAAAATAAAAAAATGAATAAAAAAATGGTCCCTTTTAAATTTTATCGAAATCGGTCAAGCGGTTTTTAAAATATCAACAATAAATTATATACTTTGTAGTGGATGGCGTTTGAACTCGGTTTTTTAAAAAGAATTTTTTATATTAATCTAGCTGACCCAGCGAACTTCGTATCGCCAACAAAAATATTTAGGTGTGGGTCACCCTTATCATTTAGGGGCATGGAAAATAGATGTTGGCCGATTCTTAGACCTACCCAATAATGCACACAAAATTTCATAAAAATCGGTCCAGGACATGAGGTAATTTATTATTTCTAATTAATTGTCTCTGGTCTCGTCTAATGGCAGGCTTCGACCGTGATTTCATTTAAACATTTCTGTGGTGGTGTCGTGTGATGCGGGTTGTGACGTTCCCTGAAATATGGTTGAGCGAAGCAATGGCTGGGGTCATGCGTCATGCTCGTGAACGGGTGCTACCGGCGGGAATGGGGCTAATTTATGTCTGCCCATCTTAAGATAGAAGTTAGTCGGTATGCATTTTTGGAACTTCCCTCACTGTGGAAACACTGCATATATAGTATTTACTGTATTGTAAAGTTTTGAAAAGAGCAACCACCGAGTTTCTTGCTGGTTCTTCTCGGCACCTCCGAAGGGCATTCCGAACCAGTGGTAGATTCATCGACTATTTAAAAGCACTTGTAAAAGTTTATTTCAATAAAAAATATTTCTATTCTATCTTTATATTCTTTGTATCGATCAAATATGCGCGTAGGTAGTCTACGTGAAACAGGATACTCTAAGGTACTTTTATACGCTAAGAATATTCAGTGGGATAGAAGAATCAGCAAGCTGAATAAAATCTGCTCGGACAAGCAAGAGAGATTACGCAAAACCAGCATAACTCGGGATTACCGCACGTGGGACATAATCGATTAGAGTGATTGTTGCAGACTTGAAATCATGATTTAAGTTTACTCAGATGACTCCCAAATAATAGAATATGACCATGCAAAAAATCGTCCCCACCCACCAACAGATTTCAAACGTATATAAATTAATACATCACGGCAATACACCTACCACAATAGCCTGATGATTTTTTATTATGACGACTTCCGCCGTAGGATTGGGGTTTTCATGCAAATCGAATTAAAATTATTATTTATTTATTCATTTTTCAGTGAAGTGTTTTGGATACCAGTTTAGTAAATTATAACTAAGTATAAAAAGAACATACAGGAGCATTAACCAACTAGAAAAAAGCTATTGTAAGATGCAGATGCGTTTCTGAGACGCAGAGAAAACCGTCCTTTACTGAATTTTCATGCAAAGTCGATAATGTGACGCGTTGATGTCTTTTGTTTACTCAAACGGGATTGTGCTAGAGTATAGACTTACTTTAAAAATTACTAGTTGAATATCAATGAGATTGTGGTGCTAATGAGCGAACTCATCCTACCGATATAGAGAACTGTCAGGTATGCAGGTTTCCTAACTATGTTTTCCTTCAATCATAGAATACTTAATATTCTAACATAATATAAAAAGGCACAGAAGATTCTCTTCGCATTATCATTTAAAAAAATAGCGACTCTTGCTACCGACATCGACAGTCATATTCACCTAGAAGTCGCCTCTCTTTCTATCGCGTTACTCTTATCCCTTTGCACTACGTTAGCCCATTGAGTTTTGCCCGTCCGGACGATACTACGTCGGGTGATTGTAGCTTTATACCTAAAATGCGGAGTGCGCCCGGTCTGCTTAAAAGCTGTGATATTTAATTGTTTGAAACTCTGAAAAAATTAAAAGTTCGTGCCTGGGATTCGAATTCCGGACATCCGAAGCTTATAACCACTAAGCTATCACGATAATATTAAGACCCATTTTCACCAAACTTTCCTATTCTCGAGAAGAACTAAGCCAGGTATTTTATTTAACTCTACACATTTACTCGACAATAGTAGCGACGGCTAGATAGTTCGTCATGCTCGTGAACGGGTGCCAACGGCGGGGATGGGGCTGCTTTCTATCTGCCCGTCTTAACATGAATTGAACTGTAGTACGCTTACTTGGAACTTCCACTCATTGTGGAAATATTATATTCTATTCTAACAAAGTTGCATGGGTTAAATCGGCTTGGCATCGAGCTGCCCACAAGATAGTTTAGAAAACTTATTACAATGCTAAACTTATTACAGAGCTACTTATTAATTTTGTAAAATGATTATTTTGAAAAGAGCAATTGCTGAGTTTTTCGCCGGCTCTTCTCAGCAGAATCCGCTTTCCGAATCGGTTGGTAGAAGCCACAGGTTGGCCAACGTGAAATAAATAATTTTGAATTTTATATCAAAATTTCACTTACCTTCTCGTAGTCTTCTGAGGATCTTCTTCATAGTTGCAGGCCGCAGGTGTCTTCCGGCACGCGACCACTAACTAAATGCTCAACCCAGCAGTCGGTCGTCACGCCTCGGCTCCCGCGCCGGTATCGTCACGGGGTGGTTAAACTCAAGACAAAGGGCGAATTACTCATCGCAAATTAGTCACTAATGAAAAACTGATACGAAAATGGCAATGGTCTTAGGATGTTGCCACTTTGGTTCTGCCTCACATACGACTTAGTCCACGTACCTACCTACTTACTTATATTTTAATGTTTTCCGATGCCTCACATACATATATTTATATATGGCCTAATCCACTTACTTACTTACCTAATATTTTAATGTTTTACGATACCTAAGAAAATGAACAAAACTTTATCTTAATACTAGCTGATACCCGTGACTTCTTCATAATGGATTAAGTTTTTAAAATTCCGCGGGACAGAACTCTTTTCCATTTTCCGGAATAAAAAGTTCCTTCATAGCTCCGTTGCAGCGTGATTGAATGACAAACAAACACATTTCGCATTTATAATAATTATGTAGTAGTAATATAGAGAACTATATTATATCTATAGCTTATAGTACGGATGTTTACTAAAATCTCATCAGTTCGAATCTAGTGATCGAAATAAAGACTACATAAAAAATACCAGAAACAAATAAAAAATATATATCGCACGGGAACCCTATGTTTACCAGTATAAAAAGTAAGCCTATGTCTCTCTCTAGGTTCTCAACTATACCAATGCATAGATAAATGCGAAAGTGAGAGTTGATTTATTGGTTTGTCCTTCAATCACGCAGCTAAGGAGCAACGGATCGACGCGACGTGATGTTTTGCAAGGGTATAGTTGAGGACGGAGAGTGACATAGGATACCTTTTAACCCGGTTAATCAAAGATTTTTCGTAGCATTTTTTAAAACCGAATCTACGCGGCCAAAGTCAAGGGCAAAAGCTAGTAAATTAATCAATAGAGAATTCTTGATTACGCAGGTCGAGTAGGTGATTCTGAATGAAGGGGCGACGGAGCGAGTCTTCTGGCGTAGCTCACTTAAAAAAACTTAACAACCTTGGGTTCACCCGCAAATGACATTTTGCATATATTGGTTTCTTAATAACTAGGGGTTTAAAAACTTTTTAGCATAGCAAAAGTTCATATAATAGTCTACGTTCAACATTTGCCAATTGCCATGTCTCCATACATAATACACTATAAACCAGAGACATGTCTCTGAGGTAAAACCTTAGTGAACAATGGTATATGTTCGAAATTAACGATGATCTCAAAACCTGATGATGATGGGCTGTTACCATAAAGAGTTGGTAAATCTTAGGTTTTACAGGAAGATCTCAGGATTTACCATAGTTCAAGCTTTTACAGTAACATATATAGGTTGTAGAGAAACCGTTGAACTCCTTGTGCGGATGCACGCTTCACAAAGCGAGACGACACCGTGTGCGATATGCTACACTGACGCAGTGAGAAGTGACGCCTCACCTCGCCTCACTGCCGTGCCGCGTCGTCGCGCCCACTGCCATGGGCGTCGCCAAGGGGGGGTAGGTAGGGGCAGCTGCCCCCCCCCTAGACATTTCAAAAATATAGTACTAGTAGATACCTTATCATTGAAATCCAGATACCGCTGCCGAATCTTCAACTGTGAAGCTTAAAACTTATACTTAACTAGCTTTTGCCCCCGACTTCGTCCGCATGGGGTAAGGTTTTTTAAAAATGCAGTAGGAACCCTGTTTTCTCGGGATAAAACGTAGCCTATGTCACTCTCCAAGTCCACAACTATTGGTATCCCTGCAAAAATCACATCGATCCGTTGTTTCGTGATTGAAGGACAAACAAACACACTTTCACACACACACTAACTCAACGCATAAGTTTTATTTATTCATACTCTTCCCGTCCTCCTTATTAATATTAACTTGCCCCCCACACTCCGTAAGTATCATGGACCTTAGATCTAAAAAAAATTCTTTTTAAAAACCGACTTCAAATGCCACTACAAAATATAAAATAATTTTAATTTGTGCACGTCGAAACGATGAAACCTATGCGCGACGCTAGCCCGACTTCAACATACCTACGTGTACAAATTAAAATTATTTTAGACTTTGTGTGTGCTTTTGAATAATGGCATTGGCTGAAGATAAAATCATATCTTTAAATAGTAGTTATTGTTCTGAATGATTATGTCTGTCAAAATCAAGACTTTGTCTGACATAAATCATACCGGAAAAATCGAAAGATATTAACGAAAGTGTTAATTATACAAATATCAATTTAAAATAAATTGATTTATTGCTGTACCCAAGTATTACACAGTAACAATTCACTATGGCGAACGAAGAGAACTCTATGCATCTAACAGAGCCCAGCACCATGTCGACATTTGAATCAGCTTCTAAAATGAGCATCTCTGATTCTCCATCCAAAACGAGTAAATCCGGCTTTAGTTTTATGGAAAAGCGCGAAACCTACAGGGTAGTCGTAGACGACATAGATTGCACGCCAGACAACATCGTCGATCCCGAATACTATACTATGGAAGACACATTCTCTCACGCCGCTTTTGAAAGCAGAATTCGCGCGCGAAGTACTATCAAAGAAGCAAAGAAATCAAAGTCTGGCGCCGACACGGGCATGAAAGTTTACGCTACTACGATCTCCCTTGACGATATTCATATCGATCACACAATCAATACGGAGGAGGGATTTGTAGCCGATGATCTCGATCTAGACGTAGCACCCTCAGCTTTTTATTTGCCAAAAAGAACGCCAATTATGTCGTACCCACCAGAAATATTAGTAACATTGAAGGAAACTGAAACATGTTTTCTATACGAGTTACCGAGTTTCTCGTACGAAAAAGGGTCGTTGGAAGGCGCCGCTGTGGAGGAAGATAACGAATTTTATCAATATATAACCGTGGGTAAAGGAAAAAATCGAAAAATGGTGAACGAAGAAACGCAAACCACCGAACTCGTTACGCAAACCCGACACACCCTCGCCACTAGACCGCAGAAGAAAAATGCTATCGTTTTCGCCTCCATGTGGGACATGCACGATACTTACGCGAGACTCGCGAGAATAAAACCGAAAGAACAACCAGACGAAATGGTTATGTACCAGTCTGCTGCACCCAATTTATTGCGTAAGAAACAAGACACGTACGACTTCGAACTTGAAAAAAGAGGCAAAACTTTCGATGAAATATCAACTAGTCCGCAGTTTTTAGATGCTGTTCTTTTAACTGAGCGGGTGCTGGCAACATTGGAGTACTCGAGTGCGCAGAAAAAGTTTCGTGGTCTCGTGAGGATAGATCCACTGTCGTTAGATTTGATTTATGTTTACACCATGAAACCTCTTTGGACCCTAGAATGTAGCGATACAGAAAATAGACCTATTTCGGGCATTTCATTCAATCCTAAAAATAATAACATCTTAGCCGTCGGACATGGAAAGTTTACCTATGCTGAGAATCAAAATGGATTAATATGCGTATGGTGCACCAAGAACCCCTGTAAACCTGAGAGGTTGTATCGTTTCGAGGATCCTGTGACGTCACTGGCCTTTTCAGATAAGAATCCCAATTGGCTGGCGTGCGGTTTTGCAAATGGCGACGTTTTGATACTAGACGTGACATCTTACCCAATCAAAACGATCGCTTCCAGCAAACGCGATACAAATCCTTGCTTTGAACCCATTTGGACGACAAATTGGCGCGCTATAGACAAGGACACTGAATACGTAATTGTAACGTGTCAAGATGGCAGAATAAATAAATTTACGAGCACAAAAACTCATGACTTTATTTGCACGCCCTTGATGCGTATATCTACGGTCGAGGGTAAGATGAAAGGATTGGAAGCGCCAAAGCAGTGTATCAAAGAGGACGTGCCGATCACCAGGTACCCAGCGGCGCTGTGCATGAAGTGGCACCCTAGGATAGATCACATTTATTTCGTCGGGACAGACGAGGGTTGTATCCACAAGTGTTCGACGCATTATTTGAACCAGCACATGGAAGTGTTTAGAGCCCACTCTGGGCCTGTATACAACATGCAGTTTTCTCCATTTATGGATACGCTGCTGGTATCGTGTGGCGCGGATAACGCGATCAGACTTTGGATAGAAGGGATGGATGACGTCATACTGACGATGACCTGTCCGGCCGCAGTGTACGACGTGGCATTTTGTCCTGTTAGCTCTACTATTATTATTTCGGCGAGCGGGAATGTTCTATCTATATGGGACCTTCGAAGAAAAACCCATATGCCTTGCGCAGAATACACTTTCCCCGGTAATGTAGTTTTAACATTCATTCAGTTTACGCCCTCTGGCGATAACGTGTTCGTTGGGGACTCGATGGGGCGTATTCATACTTTCCACTTGGAGGACACGCCGATACCTCCATTCTACCAGAAGAAACTGTTGGATGAGACGATAAAGAAGACCTTATGTACGCGGCCACAAATGCTCAAACAATTAGAGAAACTAGAGAAGTTTAGAGAGAAATTTAGTAAATAATGTAGTGATCGCAGGTGTGTATCGCACCTACTACCTAACTCGGTTTTATTAAATTAATTGAAGGCATTGAGCGGGGTGGGTTATAAGAAATATTAATTTATTTTAATTAGATGTTAATTTTATTACTGTAAAATATAGTTTTAATAATAAAATAATTATAATAATAGCCTAGTGGTTTTAAGACTCATTTTCATGAGGGTCGTGGTTCCACCCCCAGACAGGTTTCTCTTAACTTTTCGGAGTAATGAGTTTTAAGAGATTAAATATCACGTCCTTTAACAGCCAAGGAAAATATCGTGAGGGACCCTGTATGCCTGAGTTCTCCATTATATTCTCAAAGGTGTGTGAAATCTACCAATCCGCGCTTGGCCAAACTCTTTCCATTTTGAGATGAGGCCCGTGCCCACGAATGGACTGCTGATGGATTGGGATGATGATGAACATAATATTAAAGCACTAATAATGCAATTTGTAACCTTTATTCTTAAATCTACAAGAGAAGCTGAGAATTAAATATTATAATATCTTATTATTATTTACATTTATTTCATTTATATCATATAATTTACATTTTTAAATATTTGATTATAAAAAAAACATTTAAAAATATAAAAAATAGCGGTCCACCGGCCTCGGGAACAGGGTCCAAGCAACCGGCGGTCAGGGCCCCAGAGAGAGGAACCTCCTGACTATGCGAGCCGTGTCCAGGAGAACAGCCTTCTGGATCTGGCCCTTGACCCAGCTACCTAACGAGAGCCTCGAAAGATGTTGGTCGAGGCTCTTGGCTATAAGACCATTAGCGGTGACGACTATCGGTACAATGATTGCTGAGTCTACATTCCACATGGCGACAACCTCGTGCGCCAAGTCGAGATACTTGGTGAGTTTCTCTTTCTCGGCTTTCACGAGGTTCTCGTCATGCGGGACAGCAACATCAACAATCATTGCACGGCGCTCTGATCGATCTATCACCACTATGTCAGGCTTATTGGCTACAATAGTCCTGTCTGTAATGATAGATCGATCCCAGTACAGTGTGATATGACCATTTTCAAGAACTGGGTCGGGCACATACTTGTAGTACGGTACCTCCGATTCCACAAGATTGTATTTCAAGGCAAGTTGCTGGTGGATAATCCTGGCCACTTGGTTATGTCTGTGTAAGTATTCGCCGTTAGCCAGATGAGAACAACCAGAGACAATGTGACGGATAGTTTCTCCAGGACGGCGACATGCCCGACATATGTCTACCGTTCCATCCTTCACTATGTATTTTCTGTAATTGTTCGTCATCATGATCTCGTCCATAATTGCACATACAAACCCTTCGGTTTCCCCAAAGAGGTCACCAAAGCGCAGCCATCCACGGACGCTTCAAAGTCAACATCAGGCCCATGGAGGGCCCGATAAAAGCGTCCGTGAAGCTCCTTACCTTGCCATACAACCCTGCGGTCATTGGTACTGAGCACCACAGGTATGCGCCAGTTCTCTTTAGCCAAGGAGAGCGGCGTCAGACCCCTGTCCACTGCGACCACATCGCGGTGCATCTCCGTCTCGGCGTGGAGAAAGTACTCCCTGAGACTGCACACCTCGCGGTTGTGGAGGGTTTTGGCATTCAAAAGGCCTCTTCCCCCACACTTCCGCGGGATGTACAGCCTCATCACCGAGGAGCGCGGGTGATGCATCCGATATGTGGTCAGCAGTGCACGAACTTGTCTGTCCAGGGCGTCAAGCTCAGTCTGAGTCCACCTGAGTATGCCGAAGGAATACATCAAGACCGGCATGACCCAACCGTTGAAGGCGCGCACCTTATTGCCGCCCGACAAAAGGCTTTTCAGCACTTTCTTCAGGCGGCCAAGGAAACGCTCCCTCACCGACTGCCTCATGTCGGCCTCTCTGATACCTAACGCCTCCGCCATGCCTAGGTATTTGTAGGTTTCAGTTGGGGGGAGCGATCTGAGGTATATGGAATCCGAGAGCTCAACACCCTCAGATTCCACAATCCTCCCTCGTTTTACATGCATGACCGCACATTTTTCCACACCAAATTCCATCCTAATGGAATCACTAAAGGCTTTAGTTACCTTTAGTAACTCTAGTAGATGTGATTTGTTGGGGGCAATGAGTTTTAGGTCATCCATGTAAAGGAGGTGTGATATAACCTGACCACCTCTCCTCAACCGGTAACCTAGCCCTGAATTCTCCAAGAGAGTGCTCAGAGGATTCAGAGCCAGGCAAAACCACAAAGGACTGAGGCTATCGCCCTGGAATATGCCTCGCTCAATCCTTATAGGCTCCGCGTTCCCCAGGGTCCGGCGACACCCTGGATAGTGAAGGACTGTCCTCCACTGCCCCATACACGTCTGTAGGAAGGCGCGTAGTACTGTGTTTACTTTGTACAGTTCCAGCACCTTCATGAGCCATGTATGGGGCACAGAGTCGTAGGCCTTCTTATAGTCTATCCAACATGTCGACAGATCCTTTCGGGAGCGCCGAACCTGTTGACAAATGGCCATATCAATGAGGAGAAGCTCCTTACTACCACGGGAGCCATTCCTACATCCGTTCTGAGAAATAGACATGATGGATTTTGTATTGATATGATCGTTAATTTTTGTTCTCAGAATGGATGTAAGAAGTTTATACAATGTTGGTAGGCACGTAATCGGCCTATAATTTTTGGGCTCCGTGGTACTACCTGACTTATGGAGCAGGAGGGTAATACCTGTTGTCAGAAACTGGGGTAGCGACTCTGACTCTAGAGATGATTGGAATTGGGATGCCAAACGAGCGTGCGAGCTGCGTAGCCACTTTATCCAAAAGTTGTGCATCCCGTCCGGCCCAGGGGATTTCCAATTGGGTAGGGGACGGGCTGCAGTGGTCACGTCTTCAGGGGTGATAGTAACTAGGTCCATTTCTGGAATTTGATCGCAGGCTCTTTCTACATCCCACGTCCAACCACCCTCAGTGTGAGCGACAGGCGCCGACCAGATGTTGCGCCAGAATGAGGTCATGGCTTCATCATCCGGTAGGCGCGTATCGGTGACACCTTGGTCAGGGTGTTCCCAACCTCGGTATACCCGCCTCTGATCGCTTCGGAAAGTGCGATTCAGGGTATATCTCTCGACCCGGCACTTGTATCTGCGAATACGGCTAGCCCATGCCGAGACCTTCTGTTTCAGGAAGTCAATGCGCTCAGTGACGCGCGCCTTATAATCTTGAGGGCTGATATCAGTCCCCAAGAAAGCGCGCCTCACAAAGCGCATGACTCTAGGGCGAGTGTTGCCCTCCCTGAAGCAGAGTAGTTTGCCAATGAGTGCCCGAGCCCCATCAATACGACGTTCGATCCTGCACTGCCATGCTGGTGCGGTAGGCTTCGGTCGTGTTGCTGTATCATTATTAATAAACTTTACATTAGCAACACGACATGCCGCAACAGCCGCGCAGTACAGAATCGAATGTGTGTCGGAAAGGTCTTCGCTGCTGTCAAAATAACTCGGCAGCAGTGAATCCAGGGCACCCATTAGCGCTTTGTTCTTATTTTTCATGGGCATCCGAGGTAACCGCGGTCTAAACTCGGGTGGTGAAGATCTATATTCCCGAATAGCACTCTCCAAAGCACTCCTCAATTGTTCACTACACTGGGTACTTACATGTGCAGCCCCGCTATCCTGTCCCTCACCAGCCTGAGTGGGCTGCAGCGAAATCGCATGAGCAGTTTGCGATTGTGCTGGAGCTTGCGGTGAGGGGGGGGTAGCGCGGTTACATTGCAGTTCAGAGCGAAGCCGATCAAGCACGGCGCTGTCCAGCATGTGATTACGCTGAATAACCTGCACCTGGTCCGACAGTCGCTGAGCCGACACATTGAGAGCTGGTTCAAGGACCTGAAACAAAGCATGCATCCTAGCACGGTACGCATTATTATTATTATTATTACGTAATAACAAAAACTGATTTAAATACAAAACGTTCTTACAATAATAATTATAATTAATTTATACATTTATATAAAATATTAAATGTGCAATGTAGTAGAAATGACTAGGGCTGGTACGAGAGCATTTGAAGTTGATATTCTTTCTTGAGTTCTTTAAGATTTGCTTCCAGTATCGCCACCTGTAGACGACAGAATAGAGTACTATTATACACTGAGTGTACAGTCGTTTCTCACTGTAATACAGAAGTCAGTTGTTTCAAACTGCTGTAACAACTGAAGGTACTTTGTTTCACAGGCGCTTAGCGTGTATGCGCTTGGTATGATGCAACTACTAGCTTTTGAAAGCGACTTAGTACGCGCGGAGTTTGATTTTTAAAAATTTTCCAGTTCTACAACAACAATACAATTCTGTTTTTCCAAAGGATAAAAGTAGTGGCCTTGGAGCACAAAAATCACGTCGATCCGTTGCTCCGTGGTGCGTGATTGAAGGACAAACCAACAAACATACTGACTACTGTCATACTGTCTTCTAATTCAACCACTCAATTTCTTTCTTAGCATAAAGAAGGTTGTCTGATAGAAATCTCTTTATAAGATTATAGCCTTAATAAAGTTATATTATGCTAAGATTACTTCTTTGTGTAAACCTTGTTTTTGGTGGTGCAATATACACTTATAAAAAGACTTGTAAAGTATCCAATAATAAATAAACATATTTACTAAATACTTATAATATTATTAGCTGATGCCCGCGACCTCGTTCGCGGAGATTCAGTTTGAAAAATTCGGTCCGAAAAAATTGAAAAATCCTCAACTGTACCAATGCAAAAGATCACGTCGATCTGTTGCTCTTTTGTTGCGTGATTGAAGGACAAACCAACAAAACCACAAGGAATAAGTAAGGGTTGTTGTTCTTACCTCCTCAAACCGCAATTCCTTCCGTGCCTCTTTAATGTACCCTCGTATGATATTCATCTGCTCCAGCAAAGGATTATCTTCGTCGTGCTTAGCGCCGTTGTTCCGACTCCCGCTCGACTCCGCCTCACTCCTCCACTCTCTCTCTAACTCTACTCTCTCTCTCTCGAGCTGTATTTGTTTCTGAGCGCGTTCGTACCTTTGTCTTCTCACTTCCTCTATTTGCGCTTCTGTCGGTAATTTTCTTAAGGGTAGCAGATGCTCCTAAAAATTAAGTTTAGTTAAGGGTTTTACGAAGGATATGTAAAGTTATGTTTCTTTTAAATCAGCAAGTCTCCTCTCAGAGAAGGGTTATAGGCCATAGTATACCACGCTAGCCCAATGCGAATTGGTAGACTTCACACTCCTTTGAGAACATTATGGTGAACTCTCAGGCGTACAGGTTTCCTCACAATGTTTTCCTTTACCACTGAAGCATGTGATATTTAATTGCTTAAACACACTTAACTCCGAAAAGTCAGAGGTTTGTGCCTGGGATCGAACCTGCGACCCTCCGAATAAGAGACCGCAGCCCTAACCACTGGGCTATCACTGCTTTGCTTGCTTTATTCAAGTTTAGTTAGTTATAATTAACTTTTAAACATTAAATGCATTATTTTATTTAAAGCTTATATAAGGGATCGATAAGAAAGTTGCAACATCATTACGCCCGCCAAGCGCCCGCCATAAGGTTTATAAGTGCAAGGGAGCGCGCAATATTAATATATATATAGCTGCTGGGGCTGATTCACTCACTGACTCACTCATTGATCACCTCTCCTGTAAAATTTTGTATAAAAATTTTTTTTTCACCGATGGTTTCGTATAGAGGACAAAAATTCATTCGGAGGAAAAATATGGAGAGAGCTGATGATTGAGGATTTCGGAGACGAGTGAGGAGCACGGCCAGGGTATTAAAGATAGGTGAGGGGTGCTCGAACAAATGTCATTCGAAACCTCATTCAATTGGCAGCGAGCTGAAAAAAAATTAAAAATTGCGGAAAAAAGGTGGCAGCCATACAAATTTCGTTGGTTTCTATCTCGGAGAGTATAAAAGATGCAAGAGTGCTTCTCTGGCAAAAGATGATCAGGACCCAAAGGTCTACTTGATGAACAGAAAAAAAATTAAAGATGGCGGATTTTTTTTCCCATACAAAATATATGGCGAATATTGAAGAGACTAGAAGCTGAGAACTATGAAAGACTTTGATACGGCTCCTTTTCAAAATTTGTTTTTATAGCAGAATTCCCATTCTGACAAATGATGAGATATGATGATCGAGGGTTTGGAAGGTGGGTGAGGAGCACGGCCATGGTATTGAAGATAGGTAGGAGGTGCTCCAACAAAAAATACTCAAAACCTCATCCAATTGGCAGTGAGCTGAAAAAAAATTCAAAATTGCGGATTCAAGATGGCGGCCATACAAATTTCATCGGTGTCTATCTCAGGGAGTTTAAAAGATGGCATAGTGGTTTTTTGATAGAAAATGATCAGGACCTGAAAGTCTACTTGACGAGTACAAAAAACGCGGTCCGCTTGCGGGCCGCGCACCCACGCGCCCTACTTTTTTTTTTTTTTTTTTGAAAGAAATTGAAGTTGACTAATATCCTTCCTATCCCCTCCAACTAAGCGGAAAGCTTGTGCTACTTATACTAGTAGTACTATATGTGGAGTACCACTGCACTGATGCATTGCTTTGTTAGCTAACATTACATTTTTTTTTTAAAGAATAGCCAAGTTGAAGTTTACAAATATTTTCCTCTCTCCTCCAAATAAGCGGAAAGCTTGTGTTAGGAGTGGGTACGACAATAGTGCAACGGGCGGGATTCGAACCTGCAACCATTCAGTTTTCAGTCCGCACCTTTAACCATTGAGGCTTAAATATTAAATAGTTTTATATTTCAGTACCCTGATTAAAAGAGAATAGTAAACCACCTTAATGTAATTTGCAGCAGCTTGTCTAATATGCTCTTGCACCTTGGCTTGGCGTGTGTTGGTCTCGGCCGGGAAGCTCACAATCTGTTTGCTCAACATGTCGATCCCTTCAGCCAACTTGCCGATACGGCCTCGCATCGCGTTCACGTCTGACAGGTTGTAGGTTGTTTCTCCGTCGAATAAACTTTGACACATCTAAAATTACCAACAGTAGAAAAGTGTGAAAAATTAAAAATTAAAATACCTTTGAATTAGAATTTGTGAAAAGTAAAAAATTTGAATTTATGAAATAAAATAAAACCACATCAAAACCGGTTTAGTCATTATAGAGGAAAACAGTAAGTGACACATATTACACTTTCTCTGCTCAGTCTTGGGTAATAATTTAATGAAAAATAATTTTTAAAAACCACCACTAAGAAATATATATCTTATTTTTGATTTTTTTTAAAACTGCTCGATTGATTTCGATAAAATTTAAATGGGACCATCTGGAAAGTATTCCCTTTGAAACAAGAAAAGAATTTACTGAATAGGTTCAGGCGTCTTCAAGTAATAGGAGATCATATATTAGAAAAAAAAAAGATTCTGACGAATTGAGAACCTCCTCCTTTTTGTAAATCGGTTAAAAAGTGAAAAATTATAATACCTAATGAATTTGTGAAAAATGACAGTTACAAATATATAAAATAAAACCACATCAAAACCAGTCAAGTCATTTTGGAAGAAAATAGCAATAGACACATATTACACTTTTTCTGCTCAGTCTTGGGTACAAATAGCATGTTGACACCCTTAACTTAGCAACTTAGTAGCAACTTTAAGAAATGTGTGCATAATTTTTTTTCTGCATGTATTAATTTTTTTTTCTATTACCAGCAGATTTGATGTTAGCGACTTCTTGCACACATGATATAATACTTTATTCATTACCAAATAAATGCACTTTATCTATACATATAATAAAACTGTAACTGGAAGATTTCTGTACATTTAATATATTTTGAAAATTTTAATTGGGGGATGCTTTACTATCGATACTGAGCCCAAAACAGATTTTTATTTAATTTTTGTCCGTTTGTTTGTCCTTCTTTCACGTAAAAACTACCGCACAGATTTCTACAAAATTTTATACCGTGGTAGCTTATTACTCGGGTCAACATCTAGGCTACTTTTTATCTCGGAAAATCAAGGAGTTCCCGAGGGACTTTAAAAACTAAATCCACGCGGACAAAGTCGCGGGCATCAGCTAGTGGTCTATAAATACCCGTGGCACGCGGAATCATAAGCCGCTTCAGTGACATCAAATCATTAGGGTTGCGCATTCTTTCAAATGAGCTATCGGTAAATACACGAATACTACCTACATTTGTCATTTTACAAGACAGTTGGTTATCCTGCGAGTCGGTAGCCGCCATGTTGGCGTTCAGTGGAGAACACGATGTCTTGAAGTAAGGTGCGTGATCTAATTGATTATTTTATAACTTTGATTTATATTATCTGTCGATTAGTTGATTATGTAAATTATTGAGCTAGCAGGATATTATTAACATGTGAATAAATATATAGAAATAGATGATTTTTTCATCAAATTGGGCAATATTATATATGATATACATAAAAATTATGAACTAAACTCGCCGGCATATTTAGCGGAACATAAAAAAAAGGTTTGATATCAGTATCATTTAAGGTTGCTGGCTGCTTTATACGTCATTTAATTTAAAAAGAAATATTTTCAAACTAAGAAAACAACTGAACATCACATTTTATGCAATTGTTTTAATTTTATTCAAATACACCTTATCTGGAGCGAACTTCGAGTATTTCTTCCTTCTGAGTTTGATTTAAAATTTCATTGAAATACTGTTTTTTGTTAGTTTTTTTTAATCGCGTATCTTTCTGGAGTTGATGACTGAATTATGCCTGACTTAGCCCCAACGGAGATTGCCAGGGCACTCGAAATGCGAAGAAATGGTCAAACCTACAGAGTGATATCCAGAGATCTTCGTCGACCAGTTTCAACGATGACAAGGCATATAAAGACGCACTTCGAGTAGGGATGATCGTTTCATTCGGCTTCGTGTACGTAGGAACCCCCGTTTGACGGCCGTCCAAGCCCGACATGAGTTAGAAGCAGTGCGGGGTGTAACCGTAAGTGAGCGTACGGTACGAAGAAGGCTCGAAGAAGCTGGTTTGGGTTCATTTGTGCCCGCCAAGGCTCCAAGGCTCGAGGTAAATCATCGTAGAAACAGGTTAACTTTTGCTCAGGAACATCGACTTTGGAACGCGGACCAATGGAGTAAGGTATTGTTTAGTGATGAGTGCAGAATTCTCTTAAATCAAATTGACGGCAGGCAAAGAATATACAGACGCAAAGGAGAACGATACATTCAGAAAAATTTTGAAACTACAGTTGCATACGGTGGTGGATCAATAATGGTTTGGGCGGGCATTTGTTTGGGAGCTCGCACAGACTTGGTAGAGATTGACAGAGGGAGTCTGACTGCAGACCGCTATATCAGAGAAGTTTTAGAAGAAAATGTCGTACCGTTTGCCCCATATATCGGTGACGATTTTGTTTTTATGCAGGATAATGCTCGGCCGCATACCGCTCGGGTAACTCAAGCTTATCTTAATGATATGAATATCGCTGTTATGGAGTGGCCGGCGAGATCACCGGATATGAACCCAATAGAGCACGTTTGGGACTTGCTGAAAAGAAAAGTTAAGTCCAGAATTCCAGCTCCTGCCAACGTGGGAGAACTGCGAATTACCGTAGTTGAGGAATGGCGGAGACTATCCCAGGAGACCATCGATAACATCATTCTCAGTATGCCTAGACGGGTAGAAACTTTAATAAGAGCACGTGGAGGAAATACGCGATATTAATCACCATTTTTCTAATTTAATTAATTGTTATTTTAATATTAAATTTCACTTTTACCGGTTACATGAAAAGTTCAAAAATGTACAATTTTTCACAAATAGCCTTTACTCGCAAAATCTGTTCTTAATGTGATCTCATTTTAAGTAAAACAAATGAAACTTTAAATAACAAAAGAAGTGTAGTAAGTAGATTTTAAAATAAAACCATATTTTTTTAATTATGGACCTTTTTTTTATGTTCCGCTAAATATGCCGGCGAGTTTACATGATTAAAGTACTCATTATTTTCTACCAAAAAGTCCCCAAGGGTATTCCCTGATGAGTTAGATATATTTATCTAACTATCATATCTAAGTCACAATAGTAGCTTTTGTGTTCTAAAATTTAATTAGACCAACCATGCACTTATATGCCTTTATTATCATAGTATTGATAGTATTGATTCTTCCTTAGTTCCTTACTAATCTATGATATAATAAAACTGTAACGGGTCCAATTCTGTACATTGAAGATATTTTGAAAATTTTTGTTTGAGGGCACTCTATAATCGATACTGAAGCCAAAACAATTTTTTTTAAATTTTTTGTCTGTCTGTCTGTCTGTATCTTGGCCGCGCATCACGCCGAAACTACTGGAAGGATTTAAATGAAACTTGGCATGATTTATGTTCATACTACGAGGTATAATATAGGATACTTTTTATCCCGAAATTCAGCACGGTTCCCTTGGGAGAGGGGATGAAAGTCAAAATGTGTATTTAGCTGTAATTCATTAAGGCATATTCCGATTTAATTCATTTTTTTTTTTGTTAGAAAGCGGGTACTTTAGAGATTGTCCTGTAATTATTTCAAGGTCGTCAATTTAGTAGGTCAGAAATTATAGACATCACAATCTTCAGTAGAGTGTCCAAATAACTTGAACCCCGGAATCTACAGGATACATTGAATGTACGTATGTATTTTGCCAAACGATCATTATACCTACATACTACATAGTAGGTACGGATGTAATACATCATATGGACGTAATGTTACAGTGTTTTCCTATGCAATTTAATATTCTAATCATACTAATATTATAAATACAAAAGTGTGTTTGTTTGTCCTTCAATCACGCCACAACAGAGTCACGGATCGACGTGATTTTTTGCATGGGTACTATAGTTGAGGACCTGTAGAGTAACATAGGCTACTTTTTATCCCGGAAAATCAAAGTGTTCACGAGGGATTTTAAAAACTAAATCCACGCGGACGAAGTCGCGGGCATCAGCTAGTACAAACTAAAAAGCAACTTTCTAGAAACTCTACAGGTTACTACAAAGCATTAGGTTGTTATATTTGACCTGACTTTCTCTGCCAGAAAAAGTATGTAATGCATGTAGCATAATATGTTGTTTTTGTTAATAGAAAAGCTGAAAACATTCACATTTTTTTTTTTCAAAAATGACTGCACAAAAAACCAATTATAAGTAACTTATGTAATTTATATAGTGGTGTTTTAATAACATGGTGTAAAAATTATAAATCATTAAGTTGCTGATTTAGGACAAACTATTTTGAGGCTTCTCCTTGCGAAAAATGTAACATCTTAGGAATTATTGCCAAGTTAAAACGAACGCGCGCAAAAATAAATCCGTATATTCGACGCAAAAAGCTGATGCAACTCTATGACAGAAAAAAACATGTACCTTAGCATAATATGCTCTACTACCCGTGCGAAGCTGGGGCGGGTCGCTAGTTGTATAATAATAATATTATAAAGAGGAAAGATTTTTTGTTTATTTGTTTGTTTGTACCGAATAGGCTCTGTAACTACTGGACCGATTTAAACCATTTTTTCACCAATATAAAGCTAAGTTATCAGGAAGTAACATAGGCTATAATTTATTTTCAAAAAAATTAGAGGTACTTAAGAAAATTGCAATAATGTAACCCAAAGTAGCAAAATTTTGCCTATAAAATTCATTATTTGGCGTGTGCTGAGAAAACTATTGATGATACATAAAATGTTGTAATACATGTTTAAAGTACTCATTATTCTCTACAAAAAAGTCCCTGAGGGAATATATCTAATTATCATATTTAAGTCACAATAGTAGCCTTTATTATCGTAGTATTAATTCTTCCTTACGAATACACAGTATAAGTACGAAAGTGTGTTTGTTGGTTTGTCCTTCAATCACGTTGCAACAAAGCTACGGATTGACGTGATTTTTTGGATAGGTATAGTTGAGAACCTGGAGGGTGACATAGGCATCTCAAAAAATCTAAGTTCCCGCGGGATTTTAAATACTAAATCTACGTGGACGAAGTCGCGGGCATCAGCTAGTTGTATAATAAATTTAAAAAGTAACACTTATTTTTCACAAAAGACATGGGTACCTTTTCATACATAGCCACAGCTGGCTGTGCCTGGTCCATAAGACTCCGCATTTGTTCATAAGCAGTCATAAGAACTGTTTTAGCATTTCTGTTCTCTTGCACTTGCTTCCGAAGCTCTATCAACTTGTAGCAGTGTTCACACAGACGCAAACCATTCTTTTCATTCACTTCCTGGTCATGAGATGATTGTGGTGCAGATGGGTCTACTATTGTACCTACAACATTAGTACTTTGGAATAAAAATATCAATTATTACAGTTAACTAGCTGACCCGGCGAACTTCGTACCGCCAACTTACCTATATAAATAAAACGAATAAATTATCTTAATAAAAAAAAACTATCCTATCTTTCAAGTTGGACCAAATTACAGATAGTTACGAAGTTTGATCGAAATTGGTTCAGTAGTTTAGGAGTCCATTTATCTTAATAAAAAAAAACTATCCTATCTTTCAAGTTGGACCAAATTACAGATAGTTACGAAGTTTGATCGAAATTGGTTCAGTAGTTTAGGAGTCCATCGCGGACAAATAACGTGACACGTAATTTATATATATTAAGATTATTAGATAGTCAAATATAGTCCATGTCACCTGAACCATAATTAATCAATTGACACCTCATGCATCAAAATCAGCTCAGTAGTTTAAGCACTATGTGGGACATACAGCAGGACCTCTTTAATCCGTACCCCTTCTAATCTGAATGCCCCACCACTTATTCACTCACGGTCTTGCCAGTTGCTTGTCCGAATGTCAAGTAGGTGTCATGCACATTTGATAATGTCTCGTCCGCCAATTTGTGTTGCTATTGCGTCGCTCTTGCATCTCGACAGTTATTTGTGTTTTTACTTCATGGCAGTTTTATTTCATAAAATATACCCTATAAATTCTCTATACCTACTATAATCCGAACGCTCCACTAATCCGAACAGAGGGTATATAATCGGATTAAAGAGGTCCTGCTGTAAATACAAACTTCCTTTTGGCTTTGCCCCAGTCAGGTGTAAAGTGGCTACTTACGGGCTACATTCAAGTCCAAGAACACAGAACAGTCGTGGCATAGAATGGACCCACAAAGCCTGCAATGGTGTTTTCTTCTTGTCAAACTGAACGCTTTAGCACAGTTGGGGCATAGCTTCACTGATGTGCCGTCTAGCCATGGTACAACCTGTAAAATAAAACAGAAAACTGTTTTTGGAACTAAGTTCCTTTTCGGACGGTTTTGCGGATGGATGCTAGGGAAAAAGTGTAAGAATTTTCCGTTGTTCGTACACATTCCATTATAGCTTTGGTGGTATAGCATTATTCACTACATGTGTAACTATCGATTCAGGGGTTCGAATCCTGACTTCAGATTATTATTTTTTATTTTTTATTATTAATTTATTATTAAAAGGCACTTCATTCCAACAGAGTGATCTACAACACTCACTCGTTTTTTTTAATTGCTTGATTTGTTGGTCTAGTCTATTGGTTAGCGTGTTCTACTACTACTAACTACTGGTGACTGGCCATTTGTGGCCATTAATTGCCAGGTATTGGAGTATTTTTGTCAAGATATTATTTGTACTAGTCTGGAGTTAGGCAGTTAACAGTACCTTGGTGCTATGCCTCCCATCTCTCCTCTCTCTGTTCCTTCTATCAGTCTCTTTATAATTACTATAGAATTAACATTTTAGTTTCATAGGTAGCACAAAACTTCTACACTCTGAATAGGGATCCCTCCCTTGTTATGTAAAAATAGTAGAATTACATAGTAATTAGCTTCAAACACTAGCTCAGGGTACGAGAAATTGCACACGATTTGGTTTATATTAAAAAAAACTAAGGTTACTCACTTCCTGTTCATGTCGTTTCCTTTGATTAGGTTCACTGGGCATATTACACACTAATTTATCTAACCTGATCAATAATTTATTAGTTTCAGTCGCGTATCTTTCTAATCTAGCCGAGCGTACGGCTTTGAAATAATCGGTAGAACTCCGAGACACGCCAATAGTCTGTTCCTCATATGGATAGTACTCTTGGGAATTCAACTTTAATGCACGATCAAAGGTTTCTTTCAAGTGGGTATCGTCGGCATTCAGTATAACCTTCTTCGCTTTACCAAATATATCCTTTAGCGACTTCAAAACGTCCTGTTCTTCTTGGTGTAAGCTCTCAAAGTGGCTCGTTAGTTGCGATGCTGATTTTAAGTCCGCCTTGCATATTGGGCAAAGGAAACCCTCTAGGATTTCTTCGTCGTTTGCTGCTGCCATTATTGCGCATCACTCAAACACTAAAGGAAACACTTTTCATTATAATTTAATTTGTTTTCAATTAATTTTTACGAGTACTCAGTACACCCATTTTTAATTCAAACGTCAATTAACATTACGATTTACGCTACGGCCTACGCGTTTTATTTTTGCATTTTTGACAACTGACGTTTAATAAGTGGGTAAGAACCATGAAGGTAGCAAATACATGGAGGTGCCTTACCTACAAAAATCGGGTGCATACCTACAGAAAAAAACTCATAAAATGGCCGCCCATTAGGGAGTGTGCTTCGAAACTATCGACATCGATAAGGAGTGAAGCGATAATCAAGCATTTATGTATACGTAGTATTTATAGGTTATAATAATTACGTAACGTACGTTTGTACTCTATCAGGTACATATTATTCGCGTGGATTTAGGTTTTTAAAGATCTTGGAATATCCAAACAGTTTCGCTGCCGTTTTGTGAAATTGAAAGAGATCACCATATATAAAAAAGTACTCATTTATAAATTATAATATGTATCAATCGTTTGTTAATTATAAACCACTATTTCTTTTCATTAAAAGAGCAACTTGCTGGCTCATAGTAGTAGAATTTCTTTCTATAAGCGGTGGTAGAGTCGAAACATGACGTGCTTAGCATGAGACAGCTATCTGCATGCCCTACATATAAATAAACAAATATAGAATACTAGTTGACCCGGCGAACTTCGTACCGCCAACTTATATTTTATATAAATAAAACAAATAAACTATCCTAATCAAAAAAAACTATCCTATCTTTCAAATTGGACTAAATTACAGATAGTAACGAAGTTTGATCAAAATCACTTTAATTTAAATTTAATTTTATATCACACAATATATTATTATCACACAAGTTAAATAGTTTAGGAGTCCATCGTGGACAAATAACGTGACACGTAATTTATATATATTACTAGCTGACCCAGCGAACTTCGTACCGCTTCTTATCTATATAAATAAAACAAATAAACTATCCCAATTCAAAAACTATCCTATCTTTTAAGTTGGACCAAATTACAGATAGTTACGAAGTTTTATAAAAATCGGTTAAAATCGGTAATTGAATTGCACAGGGATTATTATTAAATCCACCTCTTGCTCTTACCGCAGAAAAGAAATGTATCACACGATCTTTTCATATTTTATGTAGAGGGATGTGTGTTATATTTATATTTTCCACGCCTATAGCACCCATCCATTTTTTTCTTTAAGTTTTCACTAGCCGGAAACGACAGCAGAAAACACGGACATTATCATCTATTATATAGAGGTATTAGATTCTAGCATTTATTATTTATGTGAAGTATTAAAATAACCGGACAAATGATATAAATTTCCACTATAAACACCAAACTTCTTGTATTATCTGATAATATGGTGATGAGCAGTACCTAATGCATTAGAATTTATTCAAGTCGTATAACGTCACCTATAATAATATCGACAAGTCGATACTCCATTGACACAAATCCAATAACACGCAACTACTTGACAGGCTGACAGCTGAAGTTCAACCAATAAGAGTGAATACATAATGTGTTGTACATAAGGCTCATAAAATGGCGGATGGCACCCGGCTTGACTAGTAGTTACTTTATATACTTCATCTCCATCTATTTCCTACCTACCATGGTAAGAACCATGTTATGTAGGAAAAGAACGGTAGTAAATAATTCGTCTATATTAGTGATGTGAACCGGTTTTAAAAAAACCTAAAAAATACCGGTTTTCGTAAAAACCGATAAACACTGGTTTTCGTTTACTGAAACCGAATATTTTTCTCTCTCTACTTTGATCTCGCGGGGGTGCTCGCACTGTTCGAAGAGGGATTTTGGACGAGAAGAAATCTCGGAGCTTCCCGAACGCTGCCCAGCCGAGTTGGATTCGAAGGTTGATCTCTTTCTAGAAATTGAACCTACCTAGCTTGCAGAGTTGTACAAAATAGTTTAAGAAATGTACTAAAATACAAAATGCAAATACTTTTTTGATCGACCTATTTCAAATGCAAAATACCAAATAGTGTTTTGTATTTCGGCTTGGCTCGGCTCGGCTCGGCTCGGCACGGCTCAGCTCGGCTCGGCTCGGCTCGGCTCGGCTCAGCTCAGCTCGGCTCGGCTCGGCTCGGCTCGCCTGGCTCGGTTCGGCTAGGCTCGGCACGACTCGTCTCGTCTCGTCTCGTCTCGTCTTAACTTGTCTTGTTGTTGTATTGTTTTGCATTGATTACAAGCATGCTTTGGTATAAATACGGGTAGCATGCCTCGCGTTTCATTCTCGAATCTCGCTCGAGACGTCGGACCGTTCGGAGCTCGGCTCGGCACGGCTCGGCTTGGGTCGGCTCGGCTCGGCTCGGATCGGCTCGGCTCGGCTCGTCTCGTCTTAACTTGTCTTGTTGTTATATTATGTTGCATTGATTACATGCATGCTTTGGTATAAATACGGGTGGCTGATGCCTTGCGTGTCATTCTCGCTCGAGACGTTGGACCGTTCGGAGGTCGGCTCAGCACGGCTCGGCTGCCGCTGCTCTGCCGTGCACGTCGGAGCCTGCCACGGCACGTCTGCGCCTTACCTGCTGGTGTGCTACTTAACACGCAGAGGCGCGTCGCAGTGCCGGCCACGGCGCGTCTGCGCCTCACATGCCGGTGCGCTGCAAAGCACGCAGAGGCGTGTGTGCCAGCCACAACGCGTCTGCGCTACACCTGCCTGTGCGCTGCCGAGCGCGTTGGAGCGCGTCGCAGCGCTGACCACGACGCGTCTGCGCCTCACCTGCTGGTGCGCTACTGAGCTCGCAGGGGCGTGTCGCAGCGCCGGCCACAGTGCGTCTACGCCAAACCTGCTGGTGTGCTGCCGAGCGCGTCGCAGCGCTGGACACGGCGCGTCTGCGCCTCACCAGCCGGTGCGCTGCCGAGCGCGTCGGAACAGCACAGGCCACGGTGTATCTGTGCCTCACCTGCTGGTGCCCTGCCATGCGCTTTGGAGTGTGTCGATGCGCTGGCCACGGTGCGTCTGCGCCTCACCTACCGGTGCGCTGCCAAGCGCGTTGGAACACGGCGCATCGTTGGCCACGGCACGTCTGCACCTCTGCTGTCAAGCTCGCAGGGGCTTGTCGCAGTGCCAGCCACTGCGCGCCACTTGTCGGTGCGCTGGCGAGCACGTCACCTCCTGACGCAGCGCCAGCCGTGGTGTCACTGCGCACCACCTGTCTGCGCTGGCAAACACGTCGGGGCGTGTAGCAGCATCGGCCATGGCGCGTCTGCGTCGGGTCTGGCCTCGTCTGGTCTCGTCTGGCTCCTCTGGTCTAGTTTCGTCTCGTCTCTCTGGTTTAGTTTCCTCTTGTCTGGTCTGGCCTCGCTAGGTCTGGTCTCGTCTCGCCTGGTCTCATCTCGCCTGGTCTCATCTGGTCTGGTCTGGTCTCGTTTGGTCTGGTCTCGTCTGGTCTGGTCTGGTCTAGTTTCGTCTCGTCTGGTCTGACCTCGCCAGGTCTGTTCTCGTCTGGTCTGGTCTGGTCTTGTCTGGTCTGGTCTTGTCTCGTCTGCCTTCATCGTTTCTTCTTGTCTGGTCTCTCGTCTGTACTCGTCTGCTCTTGTCTGGTCTCGTCTGCTCTGGTCTTTTCTGGTCTTGTGTGGTCTCATCTATTCTCGTCTGGTCTGGTATTGTCTCGTCTGGTCTTGTTTAGCCACGTCTGGTCTCGTCTGGTCTCGTCTGGTCTCGTTAATGATTTGTGATAAGATTTTTTTTTTTTTATTTATTTAAATTAAGGACAACCAACAGGCTACAGAAATAAAATTAGAAACTAAAAAATACAAGAGAAGAGGAAATGAGCAGTAATGTAGACCCACTTATAGGTTGCCACAACATGCTTAACAACTTAAACTACTTAGAGAAAAAAATGAACAAACTATACATAACATAACTAACAAGAAAAACTATAACAAGAAAAAGAATGAACAAACTATATGATACTTGGTACTTATATGAGACGGTCAATTAGTGAATAAAATTTACTTTTAAGATATTTTATTAGTGATAAGCGATAAGATAATTATGTTAATAGTGATAAGCAATAAAATAAGTAATATTATTATTGTTTAGCGATAAGATAATTTATTAGTGATAAGCCTTAATATATGGCCTTACCTGCCGGTGCTTTGTCAAACACGCAGGGGCGTGTCGCAGCTCCAGCCACAGCACGTCCGCGCCTCATCTGTCTGTGTGCTGCCGGGCACGCAGGGGTGTGTCGCAGCGCTGGCCACGGCGTCTGCGCCTCACCTGCTGGTGCGCTGCCGAGTACGCAGAGGCATGTCGCAGCGCCAGCCTGCTGGTGTGCTGCCGAGCGCGTTGGAGCACTTCGCAGCGCCGGCCACGTAACGTCTGCGCCTCAACTGCTGGTGCTCTACTGGGCACGGCTCGGCTCGGCTTTGTCTTGTCTTGTTGTTGTATTGTAGTGCATTATCTTGCAGTTGTATTGTTGCATTGATTACAAGCATGCTTTGGTATAAATACGGGTGGCTGATGCCTTGCGTCTGCTTGTCATTCTTGCTCTAGATGGTGGACCGTTCGCAGCTCGGCTCAGCACGGCTCATGTGCCGGTGCGCTGACGAACAGGTCGGAGCTTGTTGCAGTGCCAGCCACGGCGCGTCTGCGCCTCACCTGCTGGTGCGCTGTCGAACACGCAGAGGCGTGTCGCAGCGCCGGCCACGGCACGTCTACGCCTCACTTGGCAGTGAGCTGCCTGCGCGTTGGAGCGCGTCGCAGCGCTGGCCACGGCGCGTCTGTGCCTCACCTGCTAATGCGCTGCCGAGCGCGTCGTTGCACAGCATCGGCCACGGCGCGTCTGCGCCTCGCCTGCTGGTGCGCTGCTGAGCGCGTCGTTGCACAGCGCCGGCCACGATGCATCTGCGCCTCACATGCCGGTGCGCTGCAGTGCGCAATTGAGCATGTCGCAGCGCTGGCCACGGCACGTCTGCGCCTCACCAGGCGATGCGTTGCCAAGCACGCAGGGGCATGTCGCAGCGTCGGCCACGGCGCGTCTGCGCCTCACCAGGCGATGCGTTGCCAAGCACGCAGGGGCATGTCGCAGCGTCGGCCGCGGCGCCTCTGCGCCTCACCTGCTGATGCGCTGCTGAGCGCGTCGTTGCACAGCGCCGGCCACGATGAATCTGCGCCTCACATGCCGGTGCGCTGCAGTGTGCAATGGAGCGTGTCGCAGCGCTGGCCAAGGCATGTCTGCGCCTCACCAGCCGATGCGCTGCCGAGCACGCAGGGGCGTGTCGCAGCGTCGGCCACGGCGCGTCTGCGACTCACCTGCTGGTGCGCTGCTGAGCGCGTCGTTGCACAGCGCCGGCCACGATGCATCTGCGCCTCACATGCCGGTGCGCTGCAGTGCGCCATTGAGCGTGTCGCAGCGCTGGCCACGGCACGTCTGCGCCTCACCAGCCGATGCGTTGCCGAGCATGCAGGGGCTTGTCACAGCGTCGGCCACGGCGCGTCTGCGCCTCACCAGGCGATGCGTTGCCAAGCACGCAGGGGCATGTCGCAGCGTCGGCCACGGCGCGTCTGCGCCTCACCTGCTGATGCGCTGCTGAGCGCGTCGTTGCACAGCGCCGGCCACGATGCTTCTGCGCCTCACATGCCGGTGCGCTGCAGTGCGCAATGGAGCGTGTCGCAGCGCTGGCCACGGCACGTCTGCGCCTCACCAGCCGATGCGTTGCCAAGCACGCAGGGGCATGTCGCAGCGTCGGCCACGGCGCGTCTGCGCCTCACCTGCTGATGCGCTGCCGAGCGCGTCGTTGCACAGCGCCGGCCACGATGCATCTGCGCCTCACATGCCGGTGCGCTGCAGTGTGCAATGGAGCGTGTCGCAGCGCTGGCCACGGCATGTCTGCGCCTCACCAGTCGATGCGCTGCCGAGCACACAGGGGCGTGTCGCAGCGTCGGTCACGGCGCGTCTGCGCCTCACCTGCTGGTGCGCTGCTAAGCACGTCGTTGCACAGCGCCGGCCACGATGCATCTGCGCCTCACATACTGGTGCGCTGCAGTGCGCAATGGAGCGTGTCGCAGCGCTGGCTACGGCGCGTCTGCGCCTCACCTGCTGGTGCGTCACCTGCTGGTGCGTTGCCGAGCGTATTGGAGAGCAGCGCCGACAACGACTCGTGTGCGCCTCACCTGCTGGTGTGCTGCCGAGCGCGTTGGAGCACCTCGCAGCGCCGGCCACAGCACGTCTGCGCCTCACCTGCTCGTGCGCTGCTGAGCGCGTCGAAGCGCAGCGCCGGCCACTGTGCGTCTACGTCATGTGCCGGTGCGCTGCCGAACAGGTCGGAGCTTGTTGCAGTGCCAGCCACGGCGCGTCTGCGCCTCACCTGCTGGTGCGCTGTCGAACACGCAGAGGCGTGTCGCAGCGCCGGCCACGGCACGTCTACGCCTCACCTGGCAGTGAGCTGCCTCGCAACGCTGGCCACGGCGCGTCTGTGCCTCACCTGCTAATGCGCTGCCGAGCGCGTCGTTGCACAGCGTCAGCCACGGCGCGCCTGCGCCACACCTGCTGTTGCGCTGCTGAGCGCGTCGTTGCACAGCGCCGGACACGATGTATCTGCGCCTCACATGCCGGTGCGCTGCAGTGCGCAATGGAGCGTGTCGCAGCGCCGGCCACGGCACGTCTACGCCTCACCTGGCAGTGAGCTGCCTGCGCGTTGGAGCGCATCGCAGCGCTGGCCACGGCGCGTCTGTGCCTCACCTGCTAATGCGCTGCCGAGCGCGTCGTTGCACAGCGTCGGCCACGGCGCGTCTGCGCCTCACGTGCTGTTGCGCTGCTGAGCGCGTCGTTGCACAGCGCCGGCCACGATGTATCTGCGCCTCACATGCCGGTGCGCTGCAGTGCGCAATGGAGCGTGTCGCAGCGCTGGCCACGGCACGTCTGCGCCTCACCTGCTCGTGCGCTGCTGAGCGCGTCGAAGCGCAGCGCCGCCCACTGTGCGTCTACACCTCACCTACCAGTGCGTTACTGAGCACGCAGAGGACCGTCGCAACGCTGGCCATGGCGCGTCTGCGCCTCACCTGCTGGTGCGCTGTCGAACACACGGGGGCGCGTAGTAGCGCCGCCCACGGTGCATCTGCGCCTCACCTGCTGGTGCTCTACTGGGCACGGCTCGGCTCGGCTTTGTCTTGTCTTGTTGTTGTATTGTAGTGCATTATCTTGTAGTTGTATTGTTGCATTGATTACAAGCATGCTTTGGTATAAATACGGGTGGCTGATGCCTTGCGTCTGCGTGTCATTCTTGCTCTAGATGGTGGACCGTTCGCAGCTCGGCTCACCACGGCTCATGTGCCGTTGCGCTGACGAACAGGTCGGAGCTTGTTGCAGTGCCAGCCACGGCGCGTCTGCGCCTGCGAGCTGCGCGTCTACGAGCGCGTCGTTGCACAGCGCCGGCCACGATGCATCTGCGCCTCACATGCCGGTGCGCTGCAGTGCGCCATTGAGCGTGTCGCAGCGCTGGCCACGGCACGACTGCGCCTCACCAGCCGATGCGTTGCCGAGCATGCAGGGGCTTGTCGCAGCGTCGGCCACGGCGCGTCTGCGCCTCACCAGGCGATGCGTTGCCAAGCACGCAGGGGCATGTCTCAGCGTCGGCCACGGCGCGTCTGCGCCTCATCTGCTGATGCGCTGCTGAGCGCGTCATTGCACAGCGTCGGCCACGATGAATCTGCGCCTCACATGCCGGTGCGCTGCAGTGTGCAATGGAGCGTGTCGCAGCGCTGGCCACGGCATGTCTGCGCCTCACCAGCCGATGCGTTGCCGAGCATGCAGGGGCTTGTCGCAGCGTCGGCCACGGCGCCTCTGCGCCTCACCTGCTGATGCGCTGCTGAGCGCGTCGTTGCACAGCGCCGGCCACGATGAATCTGCGCCTCACATGCCGGTGCGCTGCAGTGTGCAATGGAGCGTGTCGCAGCGCTGGCCACGGCATGTCTGCGCCTCACCAGCCGATGCGCTGCCGAGCACGCAGGGGCGTGTCACAGCATCGGCCACGGCGCGTCTGCGCCTCGCCTGCTGGTGCGCTGCTGAGCGCGTCGTTGCACAGCGCCGGCCACGATGCATCTGCGCCTCACATGCCGGTGCGCTGCAGTGCGCAATTGAGCGTGTCGCAGCGCTGGCCACGGTACGTCTGCGCCTCACCAGCCGATGCGCTGCCGAGCACGCAGGGGCGTGTCACAGCATCGGCCACGGCGCGTCTGCGCCTAACCTGCTTGTGCGCTGCTGAGCGCGTCGTTGCACAGCGCCGGCCACGATGTATTTGCGCCTCACATGCCGGTGCGCTGCAGTGCGCAATGGAGCGTGTCGCAGCGCTGGCCACGGCATGTCTGCGCCTCACCAGCCGATGCGCTGCCGAGCACGCAGGGGCGTGTCGCAGCGTCGGCCACTGCGCGTCTGCGCCTCACGTACTGGTGCGCTGCAGTGCGCAATGGAGCGTGTCGCAGCGCTGGCTACGGCGCGTCTGCGTCTCACCTGCTGGTGCGTCACCTGCTGGTGCGTTGCCGAGCGTATTGGAGAGCGCCGACAACGGCTCGTGTGCGCCTTACCTGCTGGTGTGCTGCCGAGCGCGTTGGAGCACCTCGCAGCGCCGGCCACAGCACGTCTGCGACTCCCTGCTCGTGCGCTGCTGAGCGCGTCGAAGCGCAGCTCCGGCCACTGTGCGTCTACGTCTCACCTACCGGTGTGTTACTAAGCACGCAGAGGCGTGTCGCAACGCCGGCCACGGTGCGTCTGCGCCTCACATGCTGGTGCACTACTGGGCACGGCTCGGCTCGGCTTTACTCATCTAGTCTTGTCTTTTCTTGTCTTGTCTTGTTGTTGTATTGTGGTGCATTATCTTGTAGTTGCATTGTTGCATTGATTACAAGCATGCTTTGGTATAAATACGGGTGGCTGATGCCTTGCGTCTGCGTGTCATTCTCGCTCTAGATGGTGGACCGTTCGCAGCTCGGCTCAGCACGGCTCATCTGCCGGTGTGCTGCCGAGCAGGTCGGAGCTTGTCGCAGTTCCAGCCACGGCGCGTCTGCGCCTCACCTGCTGGTGCGCTGTCGAACTCGCAGAGGCGTGTCGCAGCGCCGGCCACGGCACGTCTACGACTCACCTGGCAGTGAGCTGCCGTGCGCGTTGGAGCGCGTCGCAGCGCTGGCCACGGCGCGTCTGCGCCTCACCTGCAGATGCGCTGCAGTGCGCAATGGAGCGTGTCGCATCGCTGGCCACGGCACGTCTGCGCCTAACCAGCCGATGCGCTGCCGAGCACGCAGGGGCGTGTCGCAGCGTCGGCCACGGCGCGTCTGCACCTCACCTGCTGGTGCGCTGCTGAGCACGTCGTTGCACAGCGCCGACCACGATGCATCTGCGCCTCACGTACTGGTGCGCTGCAGTGCGCAATGGAGCGTGTCGCAGCGCTGGCTACGGCGCGTCTGCGTCTCACCTGCTGGTGCGTCACCTGCTGGTGCGTTGCCGAGCGTATTGGAGAGCGCCGACAACGGCTCGTGTGCGCCTCACCTGCTGGTGTGCTGCCGAGCGCGTTGGAGCACCTCGCAGCGCCGGCCACAGCACGTCTGCGACTCCCTGCTCGTGCGCTGCTGAGCGCGTCGAAGCGCAGCTCCGGCCACTGTGCGTCTACGTCTCACCTACCGGTGTGTTACTAAGCACGCAGAGGCGTGTCGCAGCGCTGGCCACGGCGCGTCTGCGCCTCACCTGCCGGTGTGCTGCCGAGCGCGTTGGAGCACTTCGCAGCACCGGCCACGGCACGTCTGCGCCTCACCTGCTCGTGCGCTGCTGAACGCGTCGAAGCGCAGCGCCGGCCACTGTGCGTCTACGCCTCACCTACCGGTGTGTTACTGAGCACGCATCGTCAGTCACGGCGCGTCTCCGCCTCACCTGCAGGTGCACTGCCGAGTGCGTTTGAGCTCGTCGCAGCGACTGCGCCTCACCTACCGAACACGCAGAGGCGTGACGCAGTGCCGGCCACGGCGAATTTGCGCCTCACCTGCCATTGCGCTGTCGAGCTCACAGGGACCTGTCGCAGTGCCAGCCACGGTGCCACTGCGCGCCAACATGTCGGTGCGCTGGCGAGCGCGTCACTTCCTGACGCAGCGCCAGGTACGGTGCCACTGCGTGCCACCTGTCTGCGGTGTCACCTGTCTACTGCGTCATGTCGGGCCTCGCCTGGTCTGGTCTCGTCAGGTCTGGTCGCGTCTGGTCTCGTCTGATCTCGTCTGGTCCCGTGTGGTCTGGTCTCGTCTGGTGTCGTCTGGTCTCGTCTGGTTCCTCTGGTTTCGTCTGGTCTAGTTTCGTCTCTCTGGTCTAGTTTCGTCTCGTCTGGTCTGGCCTCGTCAGGTCTTGTCTGGTCTTGTCTGGTCCCGTCTGGTCTGGTCTTGTCTGGTCTTGTCTGGTCTTGTCTTGTCTGGTCTGGTCTGGTCTTGTCTGGTCTTGTTTGGTCTTATCTGATCTCGTCTGGTCTCGTATGATCTCGTATGGACTCGTATGGTCTCATCTGGTCTTGTCTCGTCTGGTCTTGTCTGGTCTGGTCTGGTCTTGTCTGGTCTTGTCTGGTCTTATCTGATCTCGTCTGATCTCGTCTGATCTCGTCTGGTCTCGTATGATCTCGTATGGACTCGTATGGACTCGTATGGACTCGTATGGTCTCATCTGGTCTTGTCTCGTCTGGTCTTGTCTGTTCTCGTCTGGTCTCATCGTCTGTCCTCGTCTGGTCCCGTCTGGTCTCGTTTAGTCCTCTGGTCTCATCTGGTCTCTTAACGTCTGGTCTGGTCTGGTCTCGTCTGGTCTAGTCTGGTCTAGTCCGGTCTTATTTTGTCTGGTCCTGTCTGGTCTCGTCTCGTCTGGTCTAGTCTGGTCAAGTCTGACCTGATAAGATTAGAAATTAGTAATAAACTATAAGTAATTTGTGATAAGATATGTAATTAGTAATTAGCGATAAAATGTTATTAGTGATAAGTGATAAGTAATTAGTCATAAACGATTAGATAAGTAATTAGTGATAAACGATAAGATAAGTGATAAGCGATAAGATAAGTTATAAGCGATAAGTAAATAGTGATAAGCGATAAGATAAGAAATTATTGATTAGCGATAAGATAAGAAATTAATGATAAACGATAGGATAAGTAATTAGTGATAAGCGATAAGATAAGTAGGTAAATGTTATTAGTAATTAGCGATTAGTAAAATAATTAGTGATAAGCGATAAGATAAGTAATAAGCGATAAGTAATTAGTGATAAGCGATAAGATAAGAAATTATTGAGTAGCGATAAGATAAGAAATTAGTGATATGCGATAAAATAAGTAATTAGTGATAAGCGATAAGATGAAAAATTTGTGATAAGATATGTCATTAGAATAGCGATTAGTTAAGTAATTAGTAATAAGCGATAAGGTGAGTAATTAGTGATAAGATATGTTATTAGTAATTAGCGATAACATAGGCAATTAGTGATAAGCGATAAGATAAGAAATTAGTGATAAATGATAAGATAAGTAATAAGTGATAAGCGATAAGATAAGAAATTAGTGATAAATGATAAGATAAGTAATAAGTGATAAGATATGTAGTTAGTCATTAGTAATTAGCGATAAGATAAGTAATTAGTGATAACCTATAAGATAAGAAATTAGTTATAAGCGATAAGATAAGAAATGAGTTATAAGCGATAAGATAAGTAATTCGTGATAAGCGATAAGATAAAAAATTAGTGATGATATGTTATTAGTAAATAGCGATTAGTTAAGTAATTAGTAATAAGCGATTAGTTAAGTAATTAGTAATAAGCAATAAGATAAGTAATTATAAACGATTAAAGATAAACGATAAGATAAGAAATTTGTGATAGTAATTAGTGATAAGCGATAAGGGATAAGATAAGAAATTAGTGATAAACGGTAGGATAAGTAATTAGTGATAAGCGATAAGATAAGTAATTAGTGATAAGCAATAAGATAAAAAATTTGTGATAAGATATGTTTAGTAAATAGCGATTAGTTAAGTAATTAGTAATAAGCGATAAGATAAGTAATTAGTGATAAGATAATATGTTAATTAGCGATAACATAAGTAATTAGTGATAAGCGATAAGATAAGTAATTAGTTATAAGCGATAAGATAAGAAATTAGTGATAAACGATAAGATAAGTAATAAGTTATAAGATATGTAGTTAGTCATTAGAAATTAGCGATAAGATAAGTAATTAGTGATAAGCTATAAGATAAGTAACTAGTGATAAGCGATAAGATAAGTAATTAGTGATAAGCGATAAGATGTGAAATTAGTGATAAACGATAAGATAAGAAATAAGTGATAAGCTATAAGTAATTTGTGATAAGATATGTAAATCGTAATTAGGAATTAGCGTTAAGATGTTTAGTGATAAGCGATAAGTAATTAGTCATAAACGATTAGATAAGTAAAGTGCTAAACTATAAGTAATTTGTGATAAGATATGAAATTAGTAATTAGTAATTAGCGATAAGATAAGTTATTAGTGATAAGCGATAAGTAATTAGTCATAAACGATTAGATAAGTAATTAGTGATAAGCGATAAGATACTGTAATTAGTAAAAGTAAGTAATTAGTAATAAGCGATAAGTAATTAGTGATAAGCGATAAGATAAAAAATTAGTGATAGGCGATAAGATATGAAATTATTGATTAGCGATAAGATAAGAAATTAGTGATAGACGATAGGATAAAAAATTAGTGATAAGATATGTCATTAGAAAATAGCGATTAATTAAGTAATTAGTAATAAGCGATAAGATAAGTAATTAGTGATAAGATATGTTATTAGTAATTAGCGATAACATAAGTAATTAGTGATAAGCGATAAGATAAGTTATTAGTGATAAGCGATAAGATAAGTGATAAGATATATAGTTAGTCATTAGTGATTAGCGATAAGCTATAAGATAAGTAACTAGTGATAAGCGATAAGATAAGTAATTTGTGATAAGCGATAAGATAAGGAATTAGTTATAAGCGATAAGATAAGGAATTAGTTATAAGCGATAAGATAAGGAATTAGTTATAAGCGATAAGATAAGTAATTAGTGATAAGCTATAAGATAAGTAACTAGTGATAAGCGATAATTCACTATCGCCACAAATATTTTGACACGCATAAGTCATAATAATTGTCAATTAATTTGTTCAGATGGTGGTTTGTCTGTCGTGTTGTGGTTAAAATGATTAGATGTGAGGTCAGGGGCCGTTATAGGGGTGGTTGGAGACGGCTTTAGATAGGGTTTCAGCGTTAAAGCCTGATTAGTTTTTCAGTAATAATTCCCATTTCTGGACCATGGCTATTGTGGCTATTTATTGATCAAATCAGTTCTCAGTTCTATGTAATAAATTGCTGTTCCAAATTATCCTGAAGTTTCGTTCAAGTAGCCCAAAGATCAGTCGAGAACTGATGCTGAACCTAAGAATTATCCCTCGCCCTTCACAAATCCCACATTGAATCTCGGTCATTCCGAAATACAGGATCCAAAAAAAAAATTAGCGATTAGTAATTAGTGATAAGCGATAATATAATATGTATATAGTAATTAGCGATAAGGTATGTAATAATTTAATGTGAAATACTTTATATGTGTTGCAGACCCCGGAATATTAGCAGAAATGACTGTGTACGCTGGTAATTTATTTAGATTAAATAAAAGAAACTAATTACTGATTTACACATGAAGTTTTGTAAAGTTTAATTTAAATTAAATTTTGAGAGTATAGGCATAATAGTTTCTTAAAGGTTCTTAGAACAACAAAGGTTAAATCGATGTTTTAAAATTTTTGACCAATGGAACCTAAAAAATAAACAGTTCTTTATCTATATATAACCAATTACCATTTTCTTAGCTATGTTTTATGTTACTATCTGATTACATCTCACACGGCAAATACTCAGCCGAGCTAAACATCAGGGAACGTGAAATCCGTGCAGTGCAACAGTAAAATGTACACTATTTATCCAATACACCCAATGATTCATCTAGAACTGTTATGTAAGCCATGTGTTATTGCAAATCTAAAGTAACAACTACTTGGAATTAAGTTTCTAAATAAAAATAAAAATAAATTAAACGTGTCCACCTGGTTTCATTTTCGTGGGAGGAAGCCGCAGCATTCCTCAGCAAAGGTAAGTCCAATTTGAACTTTTCCTCAACCTACTATTTTGATTATAATAAAGATACTTATAAGTTAGTCCGCTACCATCTTAGACTGCATCGTTACTTACCATCAGGTGAGATCGCAGTCAAGGACTATCTTGTCATAGATAAAAAAAAATACTTAAAAATTTTCGATGTTTTGTTCTTTCTTTAAGAAAAATAAGAAAAAACCTAAGAATACCTATAAAAACCGGTTGTCAAATTTGTAATCGGTTCACATCACTAGTCTATATGGTAAGAATACTTTCTTAATACCTATCACTTTACGTAGCCATAGCTTCACTTATGGTGTACTTGCAAATTTTAATTCAATTTCAAAATAAGTCCACGCTCCTTACAGATTTTAAAGAAATCATGAGAGGAAATAATTTATTATGATCTGTCGAATTTATGTTGAATTAGTGCAAAAACAAAACGCTTACCCGATTTCCTTTTCTATGTTGCCATATTGAAAATAGTTTTTTGTGTGGTATTATCGTAACTTCTTAAGGTGGAAGACAAGGGTCTGCCCGCGAAATTCAAATTTAATTTGGTTTTTCGCAATTTGTAAACTAATACGACAAAGTAGGCTTATGGCCTTCTAATTGCGCCAGTGGAATTATCATCTTCACAGGTTTACATAATAAAAATCTTTACTTCAAAGTGACCAGTTTAAGAAATTAATCAAAATACTGAGTTGGACGTGAGTTACTCACAAATTAGTCGATATTTTGATTAATTTCTTAAACTGGACACTTTCAAGTAAAGATTTTTATATAAACCTGTGAAGATGATACTGCCATTGTCGCAATTAGAATGCCATAAGCCTACTTTGTCGTATTAGTTTATAAATTGCGAAAAACTAAATTAAATTTGAATTTCGCGGGCAGAACTGTGTCTTCCACCTTGAGGGATAAGAACACCTGCTCCACTCCTAGGTGTCGAAGCTATCACATATCGTAGTAATGTGCCACTATTTTATAGGTAGTAATACGGGTAAGTTGACAATTAGTTACGGTAAGTAATACCTACTAGGGTAATCATGGAACTGAAAGAGTTTATGGGTTATGTGGGCTAGCTATGGGTTAAACAGCAGCGGTAAAGGTACCTACACTATAGACTATCTATGTAGGTACAATAACTACTAAGGCCAAGAGAAGAACTTTCCATGGAATTAAGATCTAATTCCATTTGAATATTATTGAAGACAGATTTTCCAGATTAGGTACAACATTTTCGGAATAAAGAATAGTGTTTGTACTTTTAGCCCTATTTAGGCTTTATGACAAGGAATAAAACAATTTCAATTTTACATAGTCGATTTCATGTATTCTGTAACATTATTATACAATTCTTGTAAAACTTTAAGCATATCCTGTGTTTCAGGCCATTCCTGTTGTTCTGCGGCCCGAAGCACCGCTTGTCCCGTTAGTCGAGCCGATGAAAGCTGTTGATTGGCTTGGAGATATTCTTTCTCTTCCGCCTCTTGTCTTGCCTTTAGGCTGTAGTCCAAGAGATTTTCAGCGAGTTCTATCACTTTCTTGCACGTTTCTGGGTTGTTTGACCAACTACCGCTCTGTAAAATAATAAATAAATGCACTGCTTTTTAGATAACTTACTCCGGCGTAGAGTATGGAAGGGTACACCCGGCGATTCATCTTTCCATAACTGTCCCCCAAAAAGTGCAAGTATTGGCGCATATTATGTAAGAAACCGACTGACGAACTCCCAACGTTGGCACGAGTGTTGGAGCCAATACTATTTTGTCAATCCACATCTTGCCCGGCCAGTATTGAGAGCAGCGTTAGAGCCAATGTGGAGCTTATGTAGATATATTGCCATAGTACGTCCCTGTTGTTATTACATGTTCCATTTTCAGAATGCATCATAACTTAAACAGTGGACACCTATAAACTATATGTATTGCACATACACTGTAATAATTTATAAACAAATTGCAGTTACAGGTGTGTTAAACAGGTTACATGTTAGTTCTCCAATCACATGACAATTAAATACCACCTGTAAACAGCAAAAAAAGCATAAAAGCATTTAATGTTTTACCAGAGTAAATCCTTTATAAGCTTTTAACAAACGTTGTGCCTTCAACAAATAAGTTGGACTTAGGTCGGAATATAACTGCCATATTTCAGGTTTATTTTGATGTATCGACGTTATCCTTCCAAATAACTCAAGAGCCCGCTTTTGTAATCTATAACAAACAATTATAAAATAAATAAAAAAGTGTCGAAGTAATACGCATGATGACCGGTTTTGAAAAACTGTTGGATGATGTTCGGAAGTATCTATAGTTTCGAAAAAATATCTTATTTCAGCAAAAAAAGGTTTGGTAGATATAATTGCCATTTCAATTTCAATTTTTAAAGTCACGTAAACGCTCGATGGTTCATGGCGTCGTTCGTGATCGTGACGTCACCTCTATGTTTTTCATATTAGTTTGTCAAAGATGACGTATCACTGATTTGATTGGTGTTCAATTAAATATGAATTTTATACTTTTATTTTATAAAGTAAATGTCAATCTCGCTCGAAACAGAAAAATAAATACGTTTTTTATAATCTATGAATCCTATTTCATTAGATATATGTATTCATAATTTCATTGATTCTTGGTTACTGTCATCATGCCTATTGCTCTTTCTTATGGTCCGAGAGTCGGTAACATTGAAAGCGCCGCGCGCCGTCATACATGATAATTTTTTTATGTGAATTGATATTTAAAAATTAGACGAACAAAATAAGCTTGGTATGCGCTAATGTAAAAAGCCGAAAAATGTAAAAAAAAAATTCATTTCAATAATCGAAAAATAAAGTTTGTATCTGGTATTCTGGTATCTGCCAAACAGTTAGAGTTAGACTGTAGAAAACAGTTAGCATGGACAAAATCATGATCGATTGTTAACCTCTGTTAATAAATAATAAAAGTGAGTAGAATACAGAGCAAAACGAGGAGAACAAAAAATTTCTACCAAATAGTAGGATATATAATTTTCTTTTACCTGGCAACACTATTGCCGTCTGAATCTTTCTCATCATTAACAATGGCTTTGACGAGCAGCGACAACAGTTCGATGTCGTCGAATTTATGCTGTAGATCGAGTATGCGATGGCATCCTCGGATTACGTCATCGAAATGGCCGGTGTCCATACTCACTATTACTACGTTTTCCCAGAGCTGAAAAAAAATAAAAAATTACGAAACAGTTGCCGAAAAAAAATTCACGTCCGACACGATCCGTTTGTGTGATTGAGGGACAAACAAACACTTTCGCATACATAATTACTATTATACTAGCGGCACGCTATGATGGCCGGTTTGACACATTACAATAGTGATGTGGAATGTCAATTTATTCTCGAACAAAAAACAATTAAGTTTTGTTTTTGTACCTGATTAAATAGGTTTAATAAAACAAAAATGTATATGTTTATTTAATTTATTTGAACGAACTGAATATTTGAATGAAAATGAATATACATACTTTATATGCACACAAGAAACATATGAATACAAAAGATACCAAAAAAGGTTTTTAAAAATTTTCAATTTAGAAAACCAAATGCCGAGTTGTGGTATATATCATATAAAAATAAAAATTTTACCTTTTGTATGAAACAGCTGATATTTTTTTGCGATTTCAGAGGTTTGTCCACATAGTGAAAATTGTTCATATTCACAAGTACATTCACCCCTTAAATGGTGCAAACTGATTTTTCTACACTTGTATACATTTTAGAAATCAATTTAATAAATAAATTTTGAGTCCTAAACCTAAAACTACATTCGATAAAATTTATGAATCTCTGCACATCACTATCGTCAATAAAGTAATACAATTATTTCCTTCAAAGTCGTTATCAATTAATACGGAACTTCATGAGCGGACAAACGTCAAACCGGCCATCATAGCGTGCCGCTAGTTTAGTAAGGATTACTAAGAATCTAAATAAAGGTATCCCCCAGCTAAACTTTTAAGTGATGATTTTAAAAGATTAATTAAAACTTAAATATATGCTACTAGAAGATGCTCGCGTCTTCGTCCGTGTGGATTAAGTTTTTTTAATTCCCGCGGGAACTTTAATTTACTAGAATAAAATATGTGTGCCTATCTATATATGCCTGTGTTAATCCTAGGGTATGAGCTATTTCCATTCCTCATCCAAACCGGTT
Source organism: Oeneis ivallda (assembly GCA_029955525.1). Classification (NCBI taxonomy): domain Eukaryota; kingdom Metazoa; phylum Arthropoda; class Insecta; order Lepidoptera; family Nymphalidae; genus Oeneis; species Oeneis ivallda. Next base: position 24,370,611 of record JARPMR010000006.1, read on the forward strand.
CTTTCGTTGTGGCGTGAAGGAGTAACAAACATCCATTCATCCATCCATGGATCCACACAAACTTTTGCATTTATAATATTATTATATTAGTAGAAAGTAGTGTAGTGTATAGGCATAGTAATAGTGGGTAGAAGCGGTTAGAATCGTAACACATAAATACAGGCACCAATGTTTTGTGAGTGAAGTGTAGTCCGAGTAGTGTGTGTGTGTGTGTGTGTGTGTGTGTTTTGTGTGTGTGTGTTTTGTGTGTGTGTGTGTGTGTGTGTGTGTGTGTGAGTGTGTGTGTGCGTGCGTGTGTACGATATACTTCTCACCTTCCAGTTGTCATAGTTAAATCTCAGCGCTTCCATCAACGCGCGATAAGCTCTGTTCTTGTCTCCCTGCTTCACATACACCTTGGCTAAGTTATTCCACGCCTCGAAAGTGTTTGGTTGCAGGTATGTGTACCTACGGTAGGCTTTAGCCGATAGTTCCCAATTTTCAGTCATAAGGGCTGCATATCTAAAAAATATATAGATGTATTCGTTAATGTTTCAAAAATGCTAGACTAGTTTTAGCTTGTGGCTTGGCTCACGTTAAGTTCGACGTTTCAAGCCGCGATTTTAACCGTTGGATTGTGGGTTGAATTATCAAAAATCCTTTCTTAGCCGATGCCTACGTCATAACCGCTGTCTGTATATTAAACAGCCCGATCCATCTAGTGGTTTGAGCTGTACGTTGACGGATCAGTCAGTCAAGACACTTTTTCCTTATAAATATTTAGATTGGGTGCTAATGGTATATTGGCAAAAAAAAAAAAAACTAAAATAGATCCATTTCAGCATTTACTTTTCGACATGTCTATGTAGAAATTAAGTTCTATGTAAAACCTAATTAGCAGAATTTTAATGCATTCACAAGACAAACATAGCTATGTATTTTAAGTCAATGTTGCCAGTTATAAGTTTATTTAACTAAAATTCAAATTCCTTTATTTGCTTGAATACTGTAGTTTCAGTAATATATTCGACCGAGCGAAGCGAAGGTCTTTGAGTCTACTTGAGTGAATTTGCACTTGTCCGTCCGTCCGTCCGTCCGTCTGTCAGAGCCTTATAACTTCTGAATTACTGAACGTAATTACTTCAATTTTAGATATAATATGTAAACCGATGGCCTCCAGCCGAAAATGGCTTAAAAAGTTATAAAAATCTTTATTTCAGGGGGGCTCTCATAGAAGCGAATGCGAAGAAAAAAAAAATTTTTGCATTTCATAGGGTTACAGTACCTCATTTTAAAGATAATTTGGAACAGAGTACAAAAGTATTTTTTTTTAATTTTTTTCCTAAAATTGACGAAATGGGGGGCTTTCAAAGTGGAGATTATATTTGACCTCACAACGTAATAACCATTGAGAGCTGTTCTTTGAAAGTTTTATAATTTTAGCGTAATATCATGTACTTGAACAACAAATACTAAAATTAGATAAATGTAATAAGGAAACTAAATTATTTAACTTTTAATGAGCAGCAACAACAGAACTTCACAATGATGTCAATAGATGACGCTCTCATCTCATATAGCAAATGCAGCTATATGTAACATATTATTCAATTAAAATTATTATTTAGTCATTTAGCAAACATCAATAAAACTTCACGTTGCAGTTTGTTTTTACATATTTTCTGATCGTGTCGATAGTTGACGCTGTGTACAAGTAATTTAATTTGAATGTTCCAAAAAACTATACCTAAGTTTGATTGAGGCCTTGAGGATTTTACTATAACAGTTCCCTAACCTTTACGGGCTACCTATGTTAAGTTAGTTGACACTTTCTGTCAACTTTGTTTTTACGAACCTCTACGGGACAACTTAGGTGAAAATGACATTGGGATGTTAGGATTGTATTTAGGGGCTACCTACGTAAAGAGACTTCTACAAAGGGGATGATTTAGGTATGGTTGGTGAAAACGGGCATAATAATAATGTCAATTTTGATCATCATGTATCTATTGAATGAATAAGTAATAATGGGAAACCGTTACCGCGAGGTCTCAGTTCGGGGCGAACCACTAGTATTTATAGAGTTCCATTGTAATCGGCCATTTCTGGCATGCAAATATTTATAAAAAAAATCTACTCAGCAACAGTCCATAGACGTAATATTTACTATCGTAAGTAGACCATCTGACGGTCGCAAAACGTGTAACCGATTTTGATTTATCAGAAATATAGTACTTATAAATTATAATAAAGCCCACAGCATTTATTTGGGCATGACCAATGTGATCAATTACTTCTAGTGATGTTTATAGAAATATATGACTTATAAGTTATAATAAAGCCCATAGCCTTTTTTTGGTGTGACCAATGTGACTAATTACTTCTAATGATGTATAAAGAAATACAGTACTTATAATAAAGCTCATAGCATTTATTTTGGCCTGACCAATGAGACCAATTTTTGTTTGAAATTTGGTCGCTTTGCTTTTCTATCTTTAGGTATTGCCGTATGAGATTTTTTCAGTCCTCTCCCATAAATCTTCTTACGGTAGTAAATTATAAATATACTAAGTTTATGCTCTAGTGACTAGTCTCACCCTAATCTCAGCCACACCGTCTCTTGTATGGAGTTGATCTCAACAGATCGCTCGTAGTGCGGGATGCACTCCTCATAGTTCTTGTGGTCGAACAGGAAGTTGCCCCAGTGTCGTTGCGCTCGACTGCTCTTGTGGTTAGAGAACTCCCACGCTTTGGAGTAACAGGTGATGTCGTCTGGAGAGAGATTGAGTGAAGGGGGGTAGTATTATAAAGTTAGAATAAGACGACTATTACATATTTTCACATCCCTCTCTCTGGCACATTCTAATATTTTCAATGATTGTAAAAATCTAAGATACTTTTGGATAGAAGCAGGCGTTACTTTGCAAAAGTTCATGGTTAGCAAGAAAAGGTTAGAATTATTTTGCTACTAGCTGATGGCCGCGACTTCGTCTGCGTGGATTTAGTTTTTAAAATCCCTCGGGAACTCTTTGATTTTCCAGGATAAAAAGTGCGAGAGAGAGAGGGATGCGAAATGTAATACAATATAATTCGGCCGTTCAGAGAATGCGTTCCTGACACCTATCAAAAAGAAAAACAAAACGTATTATTTTATAAAGTATAACTGTATAAGAACAGATTACGATACTATTATTGCCTGTTATTGTTAGCACAGCACTACAAATATAAAGCGCTGACATAACCTTGTAATAGCGCAGTTTAGATTTAGAAAAATATTGTTTCAGGAACGCATTCTCTGAACGGCCGTAGTATAGTCCTCTTAATGAATATTATTAAGATTTGGACAACAGTCAAATACCCAACTGTTGTGATGTTATTGTACTTACCTGTGGCGTCACCAAGTAGACAATACAGCTTCACAGTTGGTTTTATGTCAATTTGTTGTCGGATTATTTCTGCTGCCTGAAACAGAACATATCCTTGTTACCTTCAACCAACGACGACGACGACGACGGGAGTGTTTTTTCTTGGCTTGGTTTTGGTTGGTCCTTTAATCACTCTACAACAGATTTGAGTGGTATAGTTAAAGACTTGTATTTGCTAGGCATAGCCTACCTTTTATCCCCGAAAAACATAGGAATATTAAAAAACTTAAACACGCAGCTAGTCTCACTGATATTATAAATGCGAAAGTGTATTTGTTTGTTTGTTTGTTCGTTTGTCCTTCAATCACGCATCAACGGCACAAAGGATCTATGTGATTTTTTTCATGGGTATAGTCGAGGGCCTGGAGAGTGACAGGCTATTTTTTATCCTGGAAAATCAATTAATCCACCCGGGCAAAGTCGCGAGCATCAACTAGTATGAAAATAAATGTAATTTTTGAGCCTCAGAAGTTATACTTTCTGTGTGAAAGCTCGTTCCCTGGAAAAAAATAAAGACAAAAACATTCCAGATCAGATTTTGGATATTAAGGGCCACTTTCACTACCTTCTGATAAGTGTCGGATAGCTTATTCGCATATTTTGTCTTTGTCACTTGACATAAAGTAAGAAAGTGGAAAATTTACGGTTAGGTTATCCGAAACTTATCAGGTGGTAATACAGGACCTTAGGATGTTCAAAATACATAATTAGAATGGGTTCAGAACACAATCAGCTCCTACTTAGGCTCTCCACCCACGTCAGACTTTTTTGTTCGATAATCAGCAGGGCGATCGGCTAAAAAATATATCAATCATTAAAGGACAGCATTAATGTCAAAACATGGTTTTGGCTTCACGTATCATTGATACAGTCCTTAAAGGATCGTTGAGGACAAAAAATGTTCTGACATTGATGCAGTACACTATCGATAAAAATTTTGTATGAACATTGCTGAAAACTGGTTCCACGTAAGACTTTTGAAGTAAGATGTCAGTTAAGGACTCCGACAAAAGTTACGTCAAACTAGGCTTTCATTGATACAAGCCGTGAGGTGTTCTTAACTCAGATTTTGTGTATGATATACCGTGCATCCACACCGCAGTTAACTTTTGTGGAGCAACACTGTGCAACATGGTAACATTAGGTAACTATTTCTAACTTTTGTGGCTACTTGTTACTATATGTTGATTGTTACTCATCGCTTCCACACCGCCACTAACATAAATTAACAAAATATAACATAGAATAACTTTCGGCAACAATCAAGTAGCACAGCATATGTTCTCCAACTGCTGCAGGCAACGGAAATGTTATCGATTGTTAGAGAATGTTGACTGTTTTGGGCAACATAAACTAACACGGCAACATATATTAATAAAAAATAACTTTTTGATGTCTTGTTGCTGAGTAACACTTGGAAACGTTGATCAACAAAAGTTAACTGCGGTGTGGATGCACGGTTAGACCGACATTTTGTAGGACATGTGCGTTTCAATATTGTAATCTGTATGTTTCATTTTTTGTTGACAAAAATCGGTCACGGATTGTCGTTCGTGGGCGGAGCGCCTTATAGCCAAACTCACCTTATGTCTCAACTGCAACATAGTGTAGCACACAATAACATCCTCCCACAGTTGCAGCTTTTGGTATTCCTCCAAGGCCGCTTTGACTAAACCGAGGCTGAGGTATAGGTCCGCCAACTGTTTGCGCCAGTTCCAAGCTGGAGGCAGCCCTGTTGCCCACAAATATGATAATCTGTGGAAAAGATCAAGGTAATCTTTATCGACACGAAATTATAATTTAATTCTAACAAATCCATTTTTTATTTAAATAATTTATATATACATAATTACATAAAAAATTTAATGACCTACCAACATAATATTATGACGTCAAAAACATGCATACGACAACTAACTCGTTTTAAAAGCGTGTCAATATGGCGGCGCTTAAATCGTCCGAATCGTGTTTTTTTTTTTTCATGTATTATGCATGTAATGAGTAATACATTTTTTATATTGTGGGATTAATTAAAAATATAAAATATACCCAATTCAAAATTTTAAAATATTCAGTCCTTGTAGGCCAAATTAAATCAATCAAGAAATTACTTGAAGTTGAAGACTAAATAAAATTACTAGTTCTCTATGTGAAGCCTTTAGTGATAAGGCCGTCCATGCAGTGCATGCATTTTCTGTGTTTTGGTGTAATAAAGCTAATTACTACTACTAAATTCCTAATTACTAATATTTATATATTTGCGTAAAATCTTACCTACTTGTAGCGGCAACACCAGACTTATCATTGACAATGGTTTCAGCTTGCAACATGGCTCGTTCGACTGTGCGTTTGTGGCCCGCCTCTATTTTACAGCGGATTAGCAGAGCGGCCACGCGGGTCGACCACGGGCCGCTCTTCTGTGATAATACCGCTTCTATGTATGGCTTTATCTCCTCGTCCCGAAGGTCGTCTTTTGGTTGAGACTTCTGGAGGTACTGACTACAAAAAATGATTCAAATAAAATAATATTAAAAAAATAAAATCAAAAATAGGGGGCTTCGGTGGGTTTAAAGCATTATAAACGCTTTTCACTTAAAATTTTACTGTACGTGACAAGACATAAAGTTCGAATTTCGATCGCATATTTTTAGTTGTGGGAACAGTGCATGTTGCCAGTGATGACTTACGGATCCGAAACATGGTCGCTAATTATGGGCCTCGTGGAGAGCCTCAGGCCTGGCCAGATCCTGGCCTGAAGGCTCAGGGTTAGCTCGGCAGCTGAATTCAGGCGTCGCAAGACCGAGTCCTGTGGAAGTCCATGCAAGAGACATTTGTCCAGCAGTGGACGTCTATCGGTTGACAAAGAAGAAGAAGATATTTGATATATTCAATTCAATTCCTAAGCTTTGGCTTTTAGGCATGCCAACTGGGCACAAAACGTTTCGCCAGTGTCATGTTATATTTTGATCAGCTAAGTAGTAAATAGTAGTTGTTTTTTAATTTGGAACTTACACAGTCAGCAAACACAGTGTCTGTTCTAAGCTAGGCAGTTCAGCTTGCACTATGTTCTCATTGTAGGCTACCTTGTTCAGTCTCACGTCGTCTTGTAACTCGACTTCAACGGGCAAATCTGAGTCGCCATGACTTTGTTCTGAGGACACTCGCTCTATACTCTCATCTAGCTTGCTTGATAACACTAACTGAGCTAGTGCCTCTTGTTGGAATTTTGTGCGCTTGCCTAGTACACCTGTAAGGAAGTTGAATGGGTCTTTAACATAGTATATTTTGGCGATGATTAATCACAAGCGCGCGCACAACCAATATCGAACCACTCTATGACTCAGGAGAGGTGGGGATGGATTGATCGTCGACAGCTTTATAACGCAGCGTGTCAATTGCTCAGGGCACATTCATTGTGTTGAGCATTCTGTTAACATGATCTCTTAAGTGTGATATGAATCACGCCTGAGACATAATAATTGTTTATTAATTAATTTAAACAAATCAGTTTTATACATAATAAGTTACTGCTCTAAATTATTCTTAAGTTTTGTTCAAACCCCAAAGACCAGATGAGAACTGATGCTTAACTTAAGAATTATCCCTCGCCCCACAGTGAATCTAGGTCCATCCGAAATATACAAATATTATTTTTACTCAACAACAAGAGAGATTTTACCTAGATTATTGGTAAAATAAATTTTTTCTTCCTTATTATAATATTACTTGCTTGGCTAAAAGATACAAAATGACTGCAAAAATGTTCCATTGCAAAATATTTTTTAATCTGTATTTAGACTGTGGAAAATTGGATTTAACATCCATCATATTAATTTTGTTCATATAATGTAATCATCTTAACACATCGATTAACACCTCATTCATAAAAAGCTTCTTCTTCTTCTTTATCAACCGATAGACGTCCACTGCTGGACAAAGGTCTCTTGCATGGACTTCCACAGGCCTCGGTCTTGCGCCGCCTGAATCCAGCGGCTCCCTGCGACTCGTTTGATGTCGTCGGTCCACCTGGTGGGGGGTCTGCCAACACTGCGCTTCCCGGTGCGGGGTCGCCACTCCAGCACCTTGGGACCCCAACGACCATCAGCTCTTCGAACTATGTGCCCCGCCCATTTCCACTTCAGTATCGCGACTCGCTTAGCTATGTCGGTGACTCTGGTTCTCCTACGGATCTCCTCATTTCTGATTTGATCCCGCAGGGACACTCCGAGCATAGCTCTCTCCATCGCCCGCTGAGCGGTCCTGAGCCTACTTATGAGGCCCTTAGTTAGCGACCATGACCATAAAAAGCTCCTGTTCTTTATTTGCTACATTGAACATTCGTAAATACAAATAGTCACATACAAAGACTGCTAAAATCCTAAACCCTTCCTCTTGGCTTTGACATAGTCGGGTAAAAAAGATCTTACCCGTCAACTCCAGTTTCAATCCAGCAATTTCTCTAGCTCTCAACATGAACTCTTCAACTTTTTGCACCCTGCCGTAAATTAAGTAGGCTTGTGCTATCTCTAAGTACAATAGTATCTTTAACCGAGGCTTGTCCATTGTTTGAGATATGTTGTACAGTTTGGCAATTATGAGTTCTAACTCATTGTAAAGGGTTGCGCTTGTGTCTTCTAGGGCTCTTTGATGAGTAACTTTGCTGCGGAAGCACCACCAAAGATGTAACTGTAATATCAATTACAAAATTACCTAACAGACATAGTCGCCATCTCCATGGGTGACAGAATCGCAACCAGTCCATCCCACTATCGTCGGATAGTAACAGTCGTATCGCCGCTATAGTATCGCCCTGTGGAGATAGGCCCATAGAGTTTGTATCGAAATTTGGTGGCAAGGCGACACTATCGCTGCGATACCAATGGAGATGGCGCCTGAGGAATATAATAGGATAGGATAATTATTGTTGCTATGTTAAGTATGTGTAAACTGTAGAGGATACTCTTTTTTAATAATAATTTTGTGGTTAAGTCCATTGATTTTGATTAGTATTTTGTGTGTAATTTGATTAAGCTGACATACTACTTTAAATTTAGCCCAACTCCGTCATAAACTGCATTTTTTTTCACTTAAAATACTGCCCATATGTCTTCCAAGTTAACCTGCTGACATTGCCACTTACCAGCAGGTGAAGAGATTAAGGACCCACCATCCTCCATAGTCCACGGATCACCACCGCTACACTAAACAACCTCGATCGCACTGCTGCAACCCCCCTGGATTCAACACCATCACCCTGTGCCCTACCACCACCACCTATAGTTGCAGGTGGCATTGCTACTACTGAAAGGAGCCATCTTCCCAAACAGTTACCCTGAGGCCTGTGAGGAAGACCCAGGACTGTGAAGAGATTGCAGTCAAGGGCTATCTTGTTAGATAAAAAATAATCTTACACTTTAGGCTTAAACAGAGAGCACACTTAGTTATTAAGGTTATTATCCCATAACTACAGATGTAATTGTGAAGATAACTTTTAAATGATCATGCTAGCAACAAACAGATGAGTGCCTTACCAGGTTATGTTCCACAAAACAAAGTGCTGAGAAAATTTGTGATGAAAAATACAACAATGCAGGGTGTAAAATGTTTGTGTACAAAGGTTCCGAATCACGCTGCATCTTCAACAACACATCAACATCTTGAGACCACTTAACACCAAAATATTCGTCTAGCTCCAGTTCTTCAGGATGAGGATTCCAATTTATATCACAGAATGTTAAAAAAGAACATACGGCTGTCTGCAACACCTCTTTCATTTTATTCTCATCTTGATAATTTTTCAAGTAATTTCCTAAAATATCAACCTCGAGCCCGCTAGATAGAAGCTCTTTGAATAAATCTCTATTTTCTAGTACCCAATTTCCTGACCATAATTTCTTAACAATATCAGGGGCTGAAATTCAGAAAAAGTTTGTTCGTAGCTTATTTCAAAATACGACAGGCTTTTGCTTTTGCAAGTGTATATTAAATTAAAAAGCAAATTACCTTTATCACATAATTGATCGTCATAGTTACACATATAAAGGCTTTCATCATTTAAAGTCATCTTTAATAAAGGACTGCTTCACAAAAATAATAATTTTAATTACACATCACAATCGCAAAGTAAAAATTCATAAAATTACCCTAAAATAACTTAGAAAAGCTTCAAAAACAAAGTACAACCTACTCTGTGATTGTATTAACTTTACTATCACAGATCATAGTACAAACTGTTTGTAATATGCACAGCAGATTAATGATAGTAGTAGTTGGTAGCCTGAACATAGAGTACCGGTGGTAGAGTCATGACTTGTCATAAGCGCCACAGGTTGGCCTACATGAATTATATGATTTTGAATTTGAATATACACGAAGTTGTATGTAAATCCGTGGTTGGTAGTCTTGGTAGTAGTTTACTATTTTTTTTTAAACTGATCTAGATCTGGGTTCTAGGGCATGGACCATGGAACTAGGAATTGCGACTACGTGGTCTTCCTATAAAGGCATGGACGTGCTGTCAGCTCACAGCTTGCCCTGTGGTTATTCCTCTGTGGTGCCGGTGGTGATGGACGTGGGTGGGTGTATCGTATTTTTAGGTTATAAAATATAAATTAGATTTTTATGAAATAGTTAAATAACAAAACTCGACCAGAAATGAAACTCTCACAATTTATGGAGTCAACTCTGATTACAATACCATCAATACTGTGCACATTATTGTTGTGGAAACTTATTTCTAGTTTGCGGTAAGTGATGTAAGGTTAGAAGCCTTTCCCGCCGTTCTAGTGCTATTATTAATACAATTTCTTCTAGGTCGTCTCTGCCTTGGAGAGTAAACTGTTGGTTTTGCAACAGCAATATTTGGGTGAAGTACATTGATCGTAACTGTTGGACGTGCCCAAAATGTGAACAATACAACGGCTTTACAAAGGTACCTAGCTACTTTTTTTTCTCTACAAACTTTGACTTGAAATCATTGTAATTCGTATGACTGATCGTGAATTTGTATTCAAGGACGGCGACTACAACAAAGCGCTGTGTACAAACACTGAACATGTTTCCAATAGCCCCAGATTGTTCCAAAGGAGCCCTCCCAAAAATGGTCTCTGCAAAATGTGTAATATTAATCAACAACTCAAGGTGACACAATTAGCGAATTTTGTGCCCATGAATGAGAAAAAATATGATGACGAAATTGACTCCTACAGGTAATTATATAATTTAAACTTCATTGAAATCAATATTTTACATACTGTGATTGAAAAAATTAATTTATTGCAAGATAAAAATTTAAAGCTACTGTATTATTTTTTCATATATATATATATATATATATATATATATATATATATATATATATATATATATATATATATATAAAAATTGTGATCACATTTTATTTTTATCTGACTATGACAAAGCCAAAAGGAAGTGTTATGATTTTATTTATAAATTTTCCACTATAGCTCCAAAACTATTGAGCTGATTTTGATGAGGTGTTAAGCTATTCATTATTATGGTCCGGGTGACACAGACTGCACTTTATATGAACAAAATCAATATGAAGGATGTTACATACTTAGGCCCGCTTGCAGAAACGCCGGGTTATCCTTTTAACCCAGAGTTAGCTGCTTCTTTGACAGATTTCGTATAAAGCTTCTGTCAAAATTAAGAATTTTTTCCTGGGTTAAGCCTAACCCGGCGTCTGCAAGTGGGCCTTAAATGTACCATCCATAGTGAGGGTTACATTTTTTTCACTTGTTAGAAACTTTTTCATCAATTTAATTTTAACATTTATTAATTTAACATTTTATGATTTATTTGTATATTTTATTATTCACTTAATTTAACACTGTGGCTAATTAATTCTATTATTCACACAAAAGGATTAGCATTAGATTTAAACCTGTCAATTTAGTTCAAAGATTGTTTAAAATAGAATAAGCCACATTGTCTAAATTTTTCAATCCATATTATTCAACCTATCTAAAATTCATACACTATTAACTTATTTGAATGTTTTTCCACAACACATCTGGCACAACATTCTATGTACAAGTGGGTTGTGTTGGCTGTGAATACTATGTAGTCAAGAAGAGGCCATACATTTTCATTTATAGATCTTGTATTTCGGATTAATTACTTGTTTGCATTTACCAGTTATCAATAGAATGGTATTGCTTTAGGTCAGGGATTCCCAAACTGTTTTGGGCAAGAAACCCCTTTTCCAAAATGGACTGATACCTCAGACCCCCATAGCCAAATTGACTTCTTCTCTCTTTAATGTCTAGTTTTTTCCTATTGATACAAAATATGTATTTACCCTGCGACTTGTTTGATGTCGTCGGTCCACCTAGTGGGGTACCGAAGCCTGTGGAAGTCCATGCAGGAGACCTTTGTCCAGCAGTGGACGTCTGTAGGTTGATAAAGAAGAAGATGTATTTACCAATTGGGTATTTGAATGTAGTTAAAATCTTGATATTCATTATTTATAATCGAAAATGTGACATGTAAGAATAACATTTGTAAAAACAGAAAATAATAAGTGCTCTCTCTGTCTAATAGGAAACTTTAAAGCTCTATAACTTATTTGTTTTTGGACCAATTTATTTTCTAATACAGTACGGTCACAGTAAAACAGCTTATAATTCCAAAACTAGTAAAGATATTCAAAAAAGAGAAATGGCATTGTGATAAGATTTATTTAAAAAAGTCTTTTTAAATAATATCATTCAAATACCCAATTTAAAAACTTTGGGGTTGGTTAAGTGAGGAAACTTGAAATCATTTTCTCATCAAAATTTAACAAAATAAATAGGTATAAAATTCTGTAAATCAGAGTTTTTCATCTTGTACAAACTTGTGCATGCTTATCGACTTATTGACTTTTTAAAAGTACAACTAAAATATTAGTCATTCTTGGTGCATGTAACACAATTTATACAGTATCTTGAAAGTTTCAAATTAGAACTTTGTGATAACTAATAGGGGTTGATTATTAGACCTCGTCAACCCCCAAAATCAGTTTTTGTTTATGTCGACCCCTGGGAAACCGATTTCGACCCCAAGGGGTCGATATCAACCACTTTGGGAATCTTTGCTTTAGGTTATTTGCTATAGCACTTAAAGAAGTCAGTTATATAAATATTAATCTCATGTTGAATATATCTTATTATTCTTATTTGTAGTTACTATTATTATGAGTAATTTATTATTTTATTTTATTTTTTATTATGTTATTCATAGAACTTTTGTTTTTGTGACTTATGTACATGTAAAAACTATGGGCAGGACCCATAGTTTTTACATGTACATAATATATATACAATATCCTAACAATAAAACATTATTTATTATTATATCCAACAATGATTATTTATTTTATGACTATATTTATTATGTTTTCATATTATTTCAGAATGCAGTTAGAAAAAGCATATAAATTATGCAGTCCATGCAAAAAAGTTCTACAAAAGAAACTTCACAAGGAAAAAGAATCACTGTTGGGCTCAAAATTATTAGAAACAAGGGCTTCAGACAGAAGTGGTCAAAAGATCCAAAAACAAAGTGAACTAATGAAGAATGTAATAAATGGTACATCTAGGCTAATAGCAATAATTTTAGTAGTTCTGGTAGTTGTTGAATGCTACGAAAATGCTTTGAAACACAAGAGTTTATCAAACACAATATATTATGTTAAAGAAATTATATGGAGCCTCTTGCAAAGAATTTTTTCTATTGTTAAAATGAAGACACTACTTACATTCCCATCACTAGAGGATCACAATGTTGACATATATAATATAGATATAGAGATATTTACAAGCTTTATAAGACTCAATGATTTGATGCAGAAAGCATTAGGAGGTGTTGTATGTTTTATACAGATTATAGGACATTTTTGGAATATAAACAAAGCACAATATTGTATAGTTATTGACTTATTCTGGTCTGTTTTTGTACTGACTACAATAGTACAAGATTATGGGACTGCAGACCCATTGATTATGAGCTTAATAAAAGTGAGTATAATTCAAAATAAAACTAAAGTTTCTGTTATTTTATTTATTTAACTCTTACTAATTAATTTTATTTTATTTCTTTCAGTTATTTAGTACACTGGCAGTATTGCTTGTCTATAGACATTTAAATAACAAGACTGTTAAATATGTTACAAGAAAAAATATTACGCCAAAGAAATTGAAAAATTTTACTAGTGACCCTATCAAGAAAGATTTTGACGAAGAGGATAATATATCTTTGGATACAGATGATGACGTGTCACTGAGCAAGTTTGGATTGCACAACTTTACTGATTCATCTAACGAAACTGCCAGTTTGGTGAACCACAGTCTGATTAACGGAAGATCATTTACCCCCCACAATGATTCCCTATGGAGCAAACCCAAACTCAATTCGACATTTTCTGTAAATTCAGTTACAACCAGTGCAAAATCTCTCCCAGACTCTGTTTTTATTAAACCATCTTTCAACAAATACCAAAAGATCGACGATTCTGACTCAGATTTAGATGAAAGCATAAATTCATTGTGTATAAGTAGTCCTAAAAAGAAGAGTTCCAAAATCAATCCTGTTTTTGCGTTGCGTAAGTTCACAGCCTCGCCAAATTTCATTGTTCCGACTCCATTGAACCGATCTAGACCGGTAATTTCACCCAGCAAGCTCGGGCACAGCACTTCCTGGGTGGCGGGAGGGTACTGGGGCGCTGAGGGAGAGCGCCAAGTGATACTTAACGTTAACGGGAGTCGCTCGTCTAGTCAAAGTTCGGGGTTTGAATCCCAAGCGTCCAGCTTAAATCAACGTAACGCCTTTTCTCAACCGCAGTCTCGAGAAGAGTCTGTTTGTGGCGAACCCAATAAGCATTCATATTTTGACCAGTTCCAAAACTGCAATATGAATAATTATAATCAAAGTCTGCCATTATTCGCCCCTGTAAGCTCTCCCGTGTTTCCTACGATGCAGTATAATAACCACGTTCAAATACCTCAACCAAGACTAGGTCAACAGACTTTCGTATCTCAGAATGTGTTCGCGCATCAACAGTTCGCTCCGAACGGTATGTTCAAAGCCCCTGGAGGGTCCCGACTGATCAAGTTGCCTCAAGAAAATTTCGTATCTCTCTAATGCTCAACTGCTAGTCAGATTGGCTTAGTATTTTTTTTTTTTTTGGTTCATCTAACACTTTTATTCTTTGATTGTTTTTTTTTATAACAGTATCATGAACTGCCATTATATTAAGAATCTTTGTTAAGTTGTATTGATCACATTCATTAGTTGTAAGCGGTTATTAGTTGTAACGAAGAATGAACCTAGCTGTAAGTGTATCTGCTGATCTCTTGTTGAGGCCGATGACGGCCATATTATATGAAAGCATTAAGAATTATTATATTGTTACGATTTTTACACGGACGTCACTGTCTTTTCTCGAACAAAATGTGATATTTAAAGACTAGTAATTTTTGCAAAAAGTGAAGAAAAATGATTCTTGATGTTATCATTGTTTTGATTTTGTCATCTTGTAGCGAAAACTTTTTGTGAAGCTCCTGAAATAAAGGAAAAGGATATAAACATCATTCGTTTGTTTAACTCATAGCTAAAAATGGATTTACCTGCTTGTTAGTATTTACGAACAACGCTGTAGGTAATGGAAAGTTTGTAAAAGGTATTTGAACATAAAACTGCAAACTAACGAATTCCTTGCTTTTCTTTCGCATCGCTGCAAATACTGATGAGGCATCGGCGGCACGTAGGTGTCCTCATACAGGGTGGATGCATAGTCAGAAACATCTGTACACTTCCACTCGTGTTCCATGTATTTCTTCAGGCCCCATTCTGTTACGTTACCCTAGTGGAAGAAATTAATTTTAAAGTACCTAATAGGTAGTACAGAATTCCTCTAGATACAAGTTTTTCCACTTGCTCAATTCAGAAATGAGATCCGCAACTACCAGAGTTACCGACAGCCGGGCAAGGCAGAAGTGATAATGGCTTATGGGCGAAGCTTATAGGTCGCTGAACTGACATACTTTATGGTCACAATTTCACAAGGTGCTGGAATGACGTATCGAAAAGTACACAAGTGTTGGTAGACCCCACAATAGGTGAACCATGTGATGTCATCAGTCGCGACGCGCGCTGAATGCCGCTGCTGGATGGATCGAAGTTCACAACTCGCAACCTAACTATAAGACTACAGACTACACGAGTATGTCCAGCTGTTCAAATCTATTGGTTGACGAGGATACTTATGTAGTAGGTAGTCTACACTTCACAAGTTAAAAAGGATTTCAAAAGCGCCGATTCAAGACTACAACCCATATTCAATGTACAACTCGAACCCGGAACTTCATGATCAGCGGCTGAACAAGCTTACCAGTACACCAACGAGTCGATCAACTCACCATTTACCACCTACAAAGGCGAGCGGCAACCTGCACTCTACAGCGGACCGATAAGACGTTAGGTAGGTACCACGTAGGTAGGTGTGATAGTAATATAAGGCTTCCATCATAGATAGCTTACAGCAGTATCATTGTTATTGGTCAGTGATTTCCCTTTACTTTTACTATCTACCTACTTATCTTCTTTTTCTTCTTTGTCAACCGATAGACGTCCACTGCTGGACAAAGGTCTCTTGCATGGACTTCCACAGGCCTCGGTCTTGCGCCGCCTGTATCCAGCGTCTCCCTGCGACTCGTTTGATGTCGTCGGTCTACCTATAGTGGGGGGTCTGCCAACACTGCGCTTCCCAGTGCGGGGTCGCCACTCCAGCACTTTGGGACCCCAACGACCATCAGCTCTTCGAACTATGTGCCCGCCCATTCCCACTTCAGTTTCGCGACTGGCTGAGCTATGTCGGTGACTTTGGTTCTCGTATGGACTACTATCTACCTATACAACGATTTAAATCTTCCTACCATACGTTATAATGGTATTTTACACTTACGAAACATTTCATAAGATCTGGCTGCGGGTAGAACTGGTGTTTGCAGCGTTTATAATAGCGCTGCATGGGCCCACACAGCGGCTTGGGAAGGTGGTTGTACACCACGTCGGACGTAGTGGCGAAATTCCCGCAGGCGTCATGGCTGTCGTGTCGGATTATGGAGTTAACATTGCCCTAAAATGTGGGAATGCCTACGTCATAGTGTTGTGGTATTCCTACAGCAAGCTTAAGGATGATTATACGGGTCTGCCCGTGAAATTCAAATTTAATTTGGTTTTTCGCAATTTGTAAACTAATACGACAACCTAGGCTTATGGCATTCTAATTGCGCCAGTAGAATTATCATCTTCACAGGTTTACATAAAATCTTTACTTGAAAGTGACCAGTTTAAGAAATTAATCAAAATACTGACTAATTTGTGAGTAACTCACGTCCAACTCGGTATTTTGATTAATTTAAAATTTTTTATTGATAGAAACACCATTATCTTGTCTGATAACAATCTTACTTCTTACTATTATTATATGTATATGCGAAAGTATTTTTGTCATTTTGTGTTGTGGGTTCTTTGTCCTTCAATCACGCTGCAACAGAGCTACAGACCGACATTAATATTTGCATGGGTAGGTATGAGTATGGTAGTAGGTACCTATCTATTAAGTTGAGGATATGAAGAATGACATATACCTAGGCTATCTACTTTTTGTCTCGAAAAATCAAAGAGTTCCCGCGGAAAACTAGTACATTAGGTATAAGTAGATAAATAAGAGCTACTGTCGTAAATCTGATATGGAATTACAGTGGGTTTATAGGCCCTATAAGTCACCGGGATGCCTTAAAGACGTAGCCATCAACGCAGCCTGGCAATTCCTATTGAAATGTATGGCTAGCTACGACACCTACATCACCATGGTATCCCACAGTCCCACTAAGGTTCCAAAGCAAATACCTGCAAACCGTTTAACTTGTTTAACCGGAAATCTGGTTGCCTTGATTCGGGCTTCAATTTCGCATAGTCAATCTCTTCCTTGGGTGGAAAATAAAAGGTACCACCTTTGGGACACTCGATTCTATCCTCGACCCAATTTCCTAAAGGAAGAAATTTTGTTAGATAAAGAACAATGTTAGGTCATACTCTATCCATTTTCCATACCTAATCTCAACCCATTGCCGGCCCATTACTGGGTACGGGTATCTTTCAGAATGACCTCATTCTGAAAGATACCCGTACCCAGTAATGGCTTTTAGGCCATAGTAATAGTACCTACCTACCTACACCACGTTTGTTTTCAATTCGATTTAACGATGAAAGAAAACATTCATGGTGAGAAAACTGAGCAAACTGCAAGGTTTGCTCAGTAGTAGAGATCTATGGGGAATATCAGTTAAATTAATTCACAATATCATTGATATTATTGCGCCTTATCTTGCTTTAATTTTTAATAAATCTGTAGATACTGGATCTTTTCCAGACCTAATGAAATGTAGCAAATTAATACCTCTTTATAAATCGGGAAGCAAATTTGACCCGAATAACTACAGACCAATTTCAATTTTGCCAACTCTCAGCAAGATTTTCGAAAAAATAATGTTCAACCAACTGCTTCTACACTTTAACTTAAATAAACTTCTTCACCCTGAGCAGTACGGTTTTACTAAGGGTCGATCAACAACCGATGCAGCCGCAACGCTGTTACAACACATTTTCGATGCATGGAATAACTCACAGAATGCCATTGGTATTTTTTGTGATTTATCAAAAGCCTTCGACTGCGTTGATCACAAGACCCTCTTACTTAAACTGAGCCACTATGGTATTAAAGATATTGCACTTAGCCTCATTGCGTCTTATCTAAGGGATCGTATTCAAAGAGTGTGTGTCAATGATGTAAAATCATCCGGATCAGCCTCAGTAATGGGTGTACCCCAGGGTTCTATTCTAGGTCCATTCATGTTTTTGATTTACATAAACGATTTACCATATTTTGTCCAAAATACTTGCGATATTGTACTATTTGCTGATGATACGTCTTTGATTTTCAAAGTCGATAGGAAAAAAGACAATTTTGACGGTGTAAATAATGCATTATCTCAAGTTTCTGAATGGTTTACGGCAAATAATCTACTTTTAAATGCTAAAAAAACAAAGTGTGTTGAGTTTTTATTGCCTAACACCAGAACTGTCAGTAAAAATTTAAAGATAAGTAATGAATCCTTGAAAACAGAGGACTCCACAGTGTTCTTGGGATTAACCCTGGACTCAAAGCTGCAATGGGGCACCCATATAGCAGTACTTGCTGGCAAGCTCAGCTCTGCTGCTTACGCTGTTAGGAAGATTCGACAGATAACTGACATAGAAACTGCAAAAATTGTTTATTTTGCATATTTCCATTGTATTATGTCATACGGAATCTTAGTATGGGGTAAAGCGGCCGATATTGGAAAAATTTTTGTATTGCAGAAGAGGGCGATTCGCGCAATCTATAATTTAAAGCCGCGGGATTCGCTTCGAGAAAAATTTAAAGAAATAGGCATTCTTACAGTGGCTTCACAATATATTTATAACAATATAATATTTGTCAGACAAAACATTGTGAATTACAAAAAAAAGGGTGAATTACGAGATAGGCAGGTTAGAGATCCAAATAGGCTCGTGATTCCTCGACTGCGCCTCAAGAGGGTCCGAAAGACATTTGTGGGAATGGGCGTGACGTTCTATAATAAAATTCCACAGTCGATCTTGGACTTGCCTTTACACAAGTTTAAGAAATCGATTAAAACTACGCTCATGAAAAAAGCATATTATACGATTGAAGACTATATAAATGACAAAAAAGCGTGGATGTAAATTGTAATTCGTTCCAGCGATTCATGAGACAGTAGGTAATGATTAACCTGTATAATTGTATATCAAAATAATTCTATTCTATTCAGAGTTTCCACTTTATTTGTGTACAAGTCATATTTTAAAATGAGTATTTGATTTGAATATTAGTTTCAATTCGATGCCTTAAGATGGGTAGCCTAAGTATGTCACACTCTCTTTAACATTTCTGCGGTGGTGTCGTGTGATGCGGGTTGTTGCGTTCCCTAAAATATGGTTGAGCGAAGCAATGGCTGGGTCATGCGTCATGCTCGTGAACGGGTGCCACCGGTGGCAATGGGGCTACTTTCTGTCTGCCCGTCTTGACATGTGTTGAATTATAATTAGAAATAATTACGTATGCTTTTGTGGACCTTTCCCTCATTGTGGAAACTCTGCATACATAGAATATCTGTTAAGTATATTGTAAAAGTATTTTGAAAAGAGCAACTGCCGAGTTTCTTGCTGGTTCTTCTCGGCAGGAACGGCATTCCGAACCATAGACTAGGCAATGGGGCGGTTTGTTGTATGGAGACCCCCGCATCAAATCCTCAGTCGATGAAACTTGGCAGGGTTGTAGTATGGGATGACCCAAAATTTACACAAAAATATCCAAAAAAAAATCCATGCGGAAGTTGGGTATTTATACCTAAAAGTACAAATAGCTTAATATTTTGAACAGAATAATTTCTCCGTCCAATTTTTTTTTACCAAACTAATTATTAGCCTTAATAAGAGGTACTTGATAAAAATCCAAAACTTTTTTCAAACGGAACTGTCATTTTTTAAAGATGTTTCCTTTTTTTGTCCGTAATTTCGACCAGAAAATTGCTCAGTCAATTTTTTATTTTCAAATGTCCTTAAAATGTAATTTAGCATAACGTGTAAGAAAATCCAAAAAAAAATCCATACCAAAATCTATTTATCTTACTTCAACTGAAGATTGTTTATAACTCGGAATGAAAAATTTCTCTATCCAATTTCTTTTTTTTAACATAGTAGGTAGTCACATTTACACACTTATCCTAAATATCCAAAAAAAAAATATCACGAAGAACATCGATATTGAAACAGAGTTTTTGAAATCAAAACTGCGTTTTCGCGATAATGTACCTTAATACTTGAATCATTGGGTATAGTTTAGCGTGCGCGAGCGAAGCGACTTCACAAATAATATATTACTACATGACTTCTACGATGCTAAATAATAAACATAAATGTGTACTTCAACATTAATTTATTTATACAACCACTAATTGTAGAGACTTAGCTTCCAGATAATTAATGAGCTATTTCAATAGTTTAATTAAGGGCCCTTAAGCATAATTTGTTTCTCCGAATTAGTTTATTTTGGGAAAATTTAAACAAAAACAACATAAAATTGCCATAACAGCTTATATTAACTAATATTCATTTCCTTCACTGAAAATAAAATAATATGTATCTGCTTCAAACAACCAAAAAATAACATCTTTATTTTGAAAAAGTATAAAAAATTATGAAGCTCTATAATGTTTAAAAACAATTGTTTTTGGCAAAAGCTTCATTGATTACTTTGTTACCAAAACCTTTTTAACTGACTTCCAAAAAGGAAGTGGCTCTCAATTGAGCACTTATTTTTTAACTTATGCACGGTATTTTAGGATCCCTAAAAAAGTGACATACTGTTTTTATTCAAGACTAGCTGATGCCCGCGACTTCGTCCGCGTGAATTGATTTTTTTTTTTTTTTTTTGTATTAAAACCTTCCGTGGAACTTAGGAACATACAAAAAAATAAATTAACCGAATTGGTCCATCCATTTTTGAGTTATGCGCTTACCAACATTCATTTTTATTTATATGGATAGAAGAAGAAGATAGATAAATTCGTGTATTATGAATGAATACAATACAATAAATAAAAAGAGCATGACACTTTTTAGGGATCCTAAAACACCGTGTGTTGTATGTACAACGGTTTCTTCGAGATTTCTGAACCGATTTGGATAATTTTTATTTCACTTGCTAGAAAAAATTCTCGAGATGGTTCCCCAATAATTTCTGGATCCAACTTTTCAATTCTAATCCCTCATTCTGAAGTCGGGCGAGCATAAAAACACGCCCAATGTCAACATAATGTGTAGAAACTAAAAACTTTTTTTTAACACACTTGCTCATAAAGTGGCTCTAATAGTCTAGTTGACAAGTTCAAAATGGTACAAAATAGAGATACTGGTCTTAAAATTATGTGCGATAGCTCATTGGATCCGGAATGATGCCTAGAAAAATGTTCCAAAAGCGTGTATTAGCACATAAAAATTGCAAATGTTATAAACAATTAAAGATGAAAAAAAATGGCATTTCGTTTTTTGCCAATATTTCATAAACTATTAATATTTAAGAAGTTTCAAAAAAAGACTCTAAAAGAAGAGGAAATTTTCAATAAAAAACTCCGAACTCACGGATCTCCATTATTTATAATTTTAATTTAACGCTGAAAATAGGTCTGCGCGCGACATTTTTAGGTTGCGCGCGCAGCGTCAAAAGCGAGTACGGCACTTTAATTAATTTATTTAAGGTATTGAATATTTTTTTAAAAATTTGAAAAAATTATGGTGTGTTTTGAACACTATAAATAATTTATTCTCGTTGGAAATTTTACTTAAAGTTAATTTTTCAACAAGTTAAACAATTGTTAACTAACAAAATTTTCTCGAACTTCCGTCTTAATTGTAAGTGAAAAAAATGTTTAAATAATTGTCGTAAAAAATTTTCGCTTCGTAGAGCCTTTTTTACATAAATATTTAACAAGATCGCGCCATAAAAGTTAAAAAAATATTTATACTTTGTTTATAATAATTTTTTATACTTGAACAAAAACTGAAAAATCCAAGTAATGTTGTAAAGTAAAATAATTATTATAAACAAAGTATAAATTTTTTTTTACCTTTTATGGCGCGATCTTGTTAAGTATGTATGTTAAAAAGGCTCTATGGACTATCTACAGGCTCACGTCGCCGTGAGCAAAGTCGGGTCTTGTGACGTCATCACGCTCCTGCTCACTCCTTGTTATGGAGTAACATCGGCACAAAAAAAAAAACGTCGAATTGATAACCTGCTCCTTTTTTTTGAGTCAGTTAAAAATAGCCATAACAACTTATAAAATAATAATATCCATTTCTTTCAAATTCAAATTTATTTCACGTAGGCCAACCTGTGGCTCTTATGACACGTCGTGATTCTACCACTGGTTCGGAAAGTAGATTCTGCTGAGAAGAGCCGGCAAGAAAGTCAGCTCTTTTCAAAATTGGTATGTTATGCAGAAAAAATGTACCTAAATTTAACTAAACTCGCTCCTAAATCATCAATTTTCGGTGTGAAGAGGTGACGAAAAATCATTTTTATAGTACTAAAAAGAAAGATTTTTCACCAAACCAAAACCAAAAATTGGAGATAAAGGACCAATCTCTGTGTGTAGTAGTTTTTAGTTCCATTGTATTTTGTTCGAATTAGTTACAAAATGATCCGAAAACTCCAATAGTTTAACGGATTTGCATTAGCGCCCTTAAAATTGTGCAGTAATGTCGCTATGATATGGATTTCGTGCCCCTTTTCGAGCGGGATGGCAAATTATCGTTTTCTCGTGAGTGAGAAATAGAGTTAGACGCGCGACGTACTTTTGACGACGTACTATTTTTTACCTAATTACAAGTTACTTAAAATACAAAATTGCATATTATTATACACTCTTAAAGCAGTTTTTGTCTCAGCATTTAAACTAGTTTTACATCTGTGTGCGATTTTTCGCTTTAATACCATGACAATATGGTTCAGAACCATTTGACCGACACAGTCACTGTAGTTGCCAACAGTTTTTGATTGAAAATTGAACTGTCGACTCAACGACACATTCGATTATCGAGTACTGGCTCGCGTCACAAAAGGCAGATACTAATGTCAGTCTCGTCACTGAATAGATGAAGTCTCGTTATAGTCCGGGAGCCAGGTACAAATTCGGTCAATTATTTCCTCTCGAGCGAAACTTCGTGAAACGCATTAGGGATTTATATTATGAATATTCGCGACCGTCAGCTGCGACTCTGTGGGTGGGGCGGGCAGTGGCAGCCTCCAACGCATGGAGAAAAAAAAGTTTTTTAGTCATTTCCTCCCATTTGAAAATTTGACAGATTATAATTTACCTAATATTTTGAAGGAAAATTAAAGTCAGCTGACCATAACATGGTGGACCATGTTATGGTCAGCTGACTTTATTTCTTTTCTATATATCTAACAAATTTTCAAATGGGAGGAAATGACTAAAAAACTTTTTTTTTCTCCATGCGTTGGAGGCTGCCACTGCCCGCCCCACCCACGGAGTCGCAGCTGATGGTCGCGAATATTCATAATATAAATCCCTAATGCGTTTCACGAAGTTTTAATTGGGAGGGACTTGGTCATGAAAATCTGTCACTGGCTCCCGGACCATTACGTCAACTCACCACGCTCCTGCTTCCCTTGATGGATTAAATATAAAATATTTCTTTCTAAAATTTTTATAGTTTTTAATGCGCTTGATTATTTTTTTGGATATTTTGATACTTGATACAAAAAAAATAATTGTAATCATATCAATTAAAAAAATGGATGGAGAAATTTTGCACTGTGAGTAAAAGGGTAGTTTTTGAAAAAAATATAGTCTCTTGGTATATTGTTTGGATTTTCAAGTTGTAGGTACAAAACGGCTATAAAAGGACATTCCAGTGAAAAAAATTCACAGAGCAATTTTTCGCTGCAAGTTACATTAAAAAAACTTATTTTTCAAAATTTGGTGGTTTCAACTAGGAGTATATTTTGGATATTTTATATTTTGTTTCTAGACTTTACATGAATGTTTCAGGTGAAGAAAGTTTTGACCGAGCATTTTGTCGAACTGAGATATTAAGCATAAAAGAGTTTAGGTAAAAATACCTAACTTCCGTTCAAATTTTTTTTTGGATATTTATAAAATACGTTTAACTACTGATACTTTATCATTCTGTAAAGTTTCATCGCCTGAAGAATTGTTGTTGGGGTCCACTAGCTTCATTGCCTAGACTACCAGTGGTAGACTCATTGACGATTCAAAAGTACTTGTAAAAGTTTATTTGAATAAAA
The DNA here is from genome assembly GCA_029955525.1 of Oeneis ivallda. NCBI lineage: Eukaryota > Metazoa > Arthropoda > Insecta > Lepidoptera > Nymphalidae > Oeneis > Oeneis ivallda. Next base: position 24,394,980 of record JARPMR010000006.1, read on the forward strand.
AACATTTCTATTCTATTCTAAAAGATATTTATTATTATATTATGTTAGAGCTGGACTGATTAAGTAAAGGATTGTTTGAACTGCTATACTTACCTGATTCGGTCTGGGACTCAATCTATAGATCGTACTCTGGCTTTGCTCGAGACAGATTTATGTCAGGACATATTTGTGTCTCATTTTAACTCTATCTTGAGTCTTGAGCAGAGTACGATCTATAGATCTCAGCCTCAGTCGAGTCTGAGCTGAGTGGGAGTGCCATCTATAGATCTCACCATAAGACTGGATAAATGTTCTAAGCTCTGAACGTAGTAACTACTTCTAAGTAGGTAGGTACCTATCTACCTACGCATTTAAATTGTTAATCGCAAGGTAGGTACTTGCCTAAAAGTACTCCAGTGCAGTAGGTGGGTCCAGGCCTCAGAGACCTGGCAATTGCCTCTGCGCGAGTTGGGGACTTCGCCCTCGTGCTTATTGTAGTCATACCTAGTTACTCATAAAATAATAAAAAATAAAACTTCGAACTTTACTAAAATGGTTTAAATACTTGTCATGTTCACAGACTGCTCAGACAGGTACAGGTACCTACACGTCATGTCATCAAGTTATTTTCATTATTTTGACGCTAGATCAAACAACTAAAAAGGATATTGTAGGTACTCGTATTAACGCGACTTCGTGTAAAAGTTTTTTTAATCCCCGTTAGCCCGGTCAATTTAGACATCCAAGGTTACAATAATTCCCACTTGGCGAATCGTTATATCTCAAAAGCGGTGGCTCTTAGGAAAAAGTATGTAGAAATTTTTATAGATAATCATCTGATCTACAATTTTTGTCAAGGCTAATTTTATGATAAAACTTACCGTTTTGCTGAAAATCGCGAAAAACCCGTTTTTGTGACCTTTGACACCGAGTAATTTTTTTTCCAGGTGTCAGATCGATGATCGATTTTCACATTTCATCTATAATAGTGTTTTGAACAATCCTACCAATTTTCAGCCAAGTGGGAATTATTGTAACCTCACCCGTATTTTTTGGTCTAATTTGACCGGGCTACGTTACGTTCTCAAATATGGTTGAGCGAAGCAATGGCTGGGTCATGCGTCATGCTCGTGAACGGGTGCCACCGGCGGGAGTGGGCTACTCTCTGTCTGCCGTCTTAACATGTGTTGAATTATAATTATGTATGCTTTTGTGGAAAGTGGAAACACAAGTGTTTCCATTTTCATTCATTGAATTTTAAAAACCTAAACCCGAGCAACTCTGATTTCACCAACTCTACCTTTTTTGGTTTCGTCAGATCGGTTAAGCGGATACACATTTAGGTGTGTACCGACTGTTGGCGACGCGTCGTCGCCACGCCAGTAGTATGTATATTGTATAAAGTAGTATGTATACGAAACAGTGCTGTTTACTACATTTACTACGATACACGTACACGTAACCTGTGTCTTAATTAATAATTAAGGAATGATTTTAACAATAAAAATATAATGTCTGATAGTTGAGAAAGAGTGTGTGTACATTATGTGTGTACTAAGCTCGATATTATCTGTACAAAATAATTTCGATGTTTCACATCTGCCAGAGGCGTCCCGCGACGGCTAACAATTTTTTTTTACGAAGGATTCTTAAATATTTCTAGGATAAAATGTAGCAAATCGGTTGACGGCTTAGCCTTGCTGAAGACTAGCTTTGTACAGCAGACAGAAAAAAATTGTGTTAAGCATATGCTATCATTGGTATTTAAATCGTAAAATAAGATAACTATTATGTGTGCATAGCTATATTTTTTAAACAATAATATCATTCAATGCACTATACTTGTATGTATAATTAATATTAAAGAAACATGCTGGCATACCTAACATCTGATATAAATAAAATAATAGAAGATTATAAAATAATAACAATTATAATAGAGAGTATCAATTTTAAGCTAACTTACGAAAATAAATTAAAACTAAATATTTCATATTAACTACAAAAAGATAATAAATCAGACTGCATTTTTTATGTTAATGATAATCCACCTAAATGTAAGCAAAGATAGTGCCCGACACTACCTTGAGTTTCAGCCACACCTTAGGGTTTGGCCAAAATGGGCCAAACCCGATTCTAACATGCACCGAAATTGAACAAACTGCATAGGCTGACAGAAGTGACGCGTGGGGGGCAAGGGATCGACAAATCGCAAGATAATTTTAATCATTCGTTAAGTTGCTAATATACACTTTTAAAAAGAATTATATTTTATTCACTTTTAGGCAATCTTGAATGGAAGTTCTTAGGGTTATTAAACCTTGGTAATTATTATAAGTAATTTATGTAATTATAATATTAATTATATTATTCGGCAGAAGACGCAGGGTATGGCGCCAGCTGATTAATCTGACTTGGCCAGGACTCTACCTTCAGTCGGACACTATTTGATTAGAAAATTCACAATATTCGCAGTGCTATACTACTCACAAAATTTCACATAGTTATGTGCTTAGACATTTCCTTAATGCATACCATATCAATCACTATATGTATACCTATTTAAATATTCTTTCATTAGTATAGTTCTTGCAATTCACGAGGGCGATTGACTTATGGTTGTGTGTGTGTCGTATCTGTATAAGTGTGAGCGAGCGCAATGCTCGCGCCTGCCCGCTCCCACCTAGGCTTTGACAGGCATGCACACTTATACAATGTGCATGTACACGAAGTAACCACAAGTAAAGCTCACTCGCCTTCGTGAATTGCAAAAACTGTAAATTGTTACAGGTTGAACACAAATTTAAGTGATAGCAGTCAGAGTGCGTTGGCACTGATGCTGAGCGGTAATGGATAAAGAACATCGACAGATCTGAGAATTTGATTATTTCATTCAGTCTCCATTGGCATGGCGAGGTTAGGCCTTGGTAGTGTTTGCAGCAGGGCAGATAATTGACTTTCCAGCGGCCCAGCCTGTTGGACAATGTTCTTCATGTTTTTCTCTACTTGAATGATATCTTGGTTTATTATTTCCATGTTCTGAAATACGGAAAAAACAGTTTGAACTTTATATATTCAATCTAAATAAGGAATTTTTTATCATTTAATATTATAAAGTCAAAATCGTACAATGTCAAGTAAATAAAACAAAAAACACATTTTAGTCAAAAAGACCACCCCTGGTTGCCCCTGAGCCAAAGGTGCCCATCAAGCTCGCGGTATTGCCGCAATCTAAATTGGGAAAGTGATGAATAAATGTGGTATCACACTAATCATACTAATATTATAAATGCGAAAGTGTGTTTGTTCGTTGGTTTGTCCTTCAATCACGCTGCAACAGAGCTAAGGATCAACGTGATTTTTCGCATGGGCATAGCTGAGGACCAGGAGAGTGACATAGGCTACTTTTTGTCCCAGTGCATCAAAGAGTTCCCGCAGGATTTTAAAAACTAAATCCACTCAGACAAAGTTGCGGGCATCAGCTAGTAAGTTATAACTTATAAGTACTGGTAGGCATTTTGACATGGCTTATCAAAATTGCTGTTTTCACTATAAAAAACTAGATTTATTGACTAAGATTCTCTGGTGGACGGACTAAGGAATGGTCCTCAATGTTCATCAATGTTACAACATGCATAGATATATATGAGATGATCAGTTCCCCCAATAAATAAACTAAATCATATAAATAGTTGTAGGGAATCACTGGATACAAGCAATACAAAACTATGGTATTTGAAAGTTTCTTCAAGAGACCTATTGATCTACCAGTGTTTTTTATCATTGAAAATACTACAATCCGTTACTCTTACCATAAGATTTGCACCTTATTTTTAAGGTATAGATAGCGATGATAATATGACAACAGTGAAATCAGGTATAGCACCAATTTCCTAAATTGTTAAATTCACGACGGTGCCTCTGAACACAACATAAACAAGACACACTCGGTATAAAGACATCTTTCAGCCTAATAATTGCAAATGTTTGTGCCCGTCTTTTTGCTTTAGTATTAATAGGAAAATTACTAATAATAAGTACCTGTATCATGGATTTATAAAGATGTTTGAAATTCTGATCGCTGTATCGAATAAACCCGCTGACATTTGACTCGGCATCTGAAGGCGCTGATTCCATATTATCACAAAATTTCAGTCTTCCAATTTTTAATTACACGATAGCGTGTTCTAATAGTGTTTTAATAATTTTTATTTGCACTGTCACAAGTCACAACCCAGCGACGAATTTTTCCTATTTTCCTTTCCGGTACTCTATTAATTTTCGTAAAATACCTATTAAAATAATAGCATTTTTCAATGACACTTGACAGGAGTATGCCAAGATCTGAAATACATAAATTGATTTTCATAAATTAGTTTAATTAGCTTTATGTATTTAATTAATAATATAAAATTACCAAGATATTATTTTAATTTTAATAATAATAAAAGATTCATACCACAGATAAGTACGCTATCTTAATTACTTTACTGGTTGCGACGACGAACCGTTTCTAAAGACCGTTTTTTGTTCTGAAACGCACTGTAAACGTTATTACGTCCTGGGTAAAACTAGTCTTCGTTGCACAAACCAGTCTTCGAATAAGTTGGTGCAATTTCGTATTTTACGCTTAAGAAAATACAGTCGATAATGTACCACCATGTTATTGTCGTTGCAACCATCTTCAAACCAGTTGCAACGACGACCTTTTTCTGCAACCTTTTTCGTTGTCGGGAAAACGGTTGCGTTTCGTCCCGAAAGACCCATCACTACTCATAGATGAATTTAAAAACGTCAAGTTCGAAACTTGTCATCCGCATGTCATCCGCAGTACAGCGCGCAAGAGAATTTATGACCAATCCGAAACGGCCTACAGCTTTCCTGCAGGTTTGTTTAGGTTTATGATTGGTTAGAATGGCATATCCTGTTTGTTGCTGTCAACTGGGACAAGGACTGCTGCAGTAAAGAAATACGAAGATGAAAATTTTAAAATAATCTCAAATAAAATCAAAAATGTGGTGTTTGTGATACTAATATTCAAGTAATCAGTGGAAAAGTGTATGTGACTATATAAGCCTTTATCGTAGTGTAGAAACGAATACGTAACACTGCAATTTTCACACAATTTCCATCTTTATTCTTGTTGTTTTATTTAGTTATTGACAAAATTATCGATCCTAACATAAGTACAGAGCCTAAAAAATTATCGTTTACCTAATACCTATTGAGAATAAATTTTTACTCCATTTTTTATCTCGTCATCTACTTACTGCTTCATTGTTCTTTCTTACTAAAATAATCTAAGTATATTAAATAAAGTTAACATCTTGCGTTCATTTAAATATTCCAAGATTCTTAACTGTTTAAGACGATTAATTAGTAGCAAATTTTGTTATAGATGTAAAAATTATTTATTATAGTAGTCTATCAAGCACATACAATCAAGAAATCACTAGGTATCTGTTAACTTTCATAGAAACTAAAACAGACTTAAAAAATAAATAATTATGTAAGCTGTATGCAGATGCAGTATGCATCAACATTTATCCAAATTTTTCAGCAATAACCCAAGTTACTGGGATAATATTGGTACTAATTCTGTTGTATACAATCTCTGAACTAAATTAAAAGCTCTAAATGCTGCAGTCATTAATGACACTTTATACCTTTAATCATGTATTGATAGTGTGAGCAGAAAGCAGCTTACACATCCCCCAGACTTTCCCTTATCTGCTCAGGTGAGGCTTCTACGCACAGTATTATTTATTGTGGAGCAGCAATTTTAAACAATAATATTAGTTGTTTAACTTAAACATCAGAATAGCAGATCCGTTTATTCTGGAAGATAAAAGGATTCCTGTGGGAATCAAACCCCTTAATCCATGCGGACAAAGTCACAAGCATCATATTATAGTAAAAAATAAAAAATATGCTATCATTTTCTGCATGGAAAATTGGGAAGAAGATAGCACTATTTTTTTATCCGTCTGTATTTACTTCAAGTATAATAAAATTAGATTCACAATTTTTTTAACTAAAATAAATCTTTTTATTTTACAAGTGTAGTTATAAAACATAATGATGTATTATAATCACAATCTTGATTGCTTAACCAGCTCATTTCTTTCATTTTAAATATTTGGTCCTCAACTTTTTTATCAAACAATGACAAACAGTGGATGTCCCAAATTGATGTATCTCAAAGCATTTTAACGACGATTCCAGAACTCAATAAGGGTAAACGGGTCCGAAGCGAAGTTCGAAACAGAAACACTTATATAGGGTAGTTAGGAATAATTTAAAAGTTTGATCTAATAACTAGTTTTAATATATTTAAAATGTATATTTATTGAGTGTTTACCTACGAGAGCTACATAGTCATCCCATTGACTCAGCTCTTTAAATGAGAATTTAAAAAAAATGACAAACAGTTTGCAATGTTGTTACTTCCCTAAGGCTACCATACAACAGGAATTTTCTGGACATGTCTTTACTTTTGGCCTTATGGTCAGATAATAGGCCAATTAATCAAGTATTTTTGAAAGATGAACAATTAAAAGATTTCTTTTTGGCTCACTAATAAACTTCTTTTACTGTCTCTTTAACTCGATAATAGGTACATAATACACTGAGTGAAATTGAAAAATTTACTGGTTCAACCCAGTCCTTTCAATTCAATTCAATTTTTCGTTATGGCACGTAGGTGCACCTAGAGGGTGCGGTTCATCATTGCAATAATGTATCCAGAATTTTGCTAGTCCTTACCTATGCTTAGGTAGGTATTATACATTTTCTGCAAAATTTTATTTCAGTATTTGTTTTTTCATAGTTAAACTTAACTGCTTAAATTATAATAAATAAAACTAATCTCCATACAATTGTCTGCCGTATAATTTCCCAGCGTATTTGATTTGAAGTTAAAGTTGACGTCTAATGCCGACTATACAAGTCGGCATTAGACGTCAGTTGTTGGTTGGCGCCGGCCGGGCTGGCGTCGCGACGTCGCTCCGCCTCTCTGCCCCTAACCCCCCCTTCAGTGTCTCTCGCTAGGAGAATATCCCCTAGTCCTCACTTGGTTCTGATAGCTTTTATAATTTACACTCGTAACATCTTAAAACTCGCGTGAAATCTTAACCAAAGGGAAGAAATTTTACAATATTACGTCCGGCCGCGGCTAAACATCGTCAATCTAAAACGCGTTATCTGTGAACATTTTTAAATTCTGTTGCTTTTATAAACTCTTAACGAAAATAATTGCGATAATCGCCATCGTTATTTTCTGCCGAGGTTAGGTATCCTCTCTTGATAAGTTTGAATTTGAAAATTAAGATGCATTTAAATTTTAATAAGCCTTTCAGTAATCAAATTAGTTTCGAATCCAAATTCAGTAGGTAGTTGACACAAATGTTGGCGAAACATTCACATGAACATTTAACCTAGTTGCAGTCAACGATGTACAAGTAGCTCATTGAGTCATGTCAGAGGAAAATGACGTTGATTGTGCCGAAAGTGAACGAACTGTGGACAAACAGTGCGAGGAAACAGGACATTTGACAGAAGAATTAAACAAGACAGAAGAACAAAAAACGACAGAAGAACAAAACACGCCAGAAGAACAAAACGCGACAGAAGAACAAACCAAGAAAGTTGAAACAGGTGAAAATGCCAGTGCCAATGTTACAAGTGCCACAAATGACAAAGAGAGTCTGAGTAGCGAAGTAGATGAGAAACAAGATGTGTATGGAGGGAAAGGTTCAAAAGGGACACTCACTTGGACGAAGGAGGAGTCTAGTCTTCGAGTGTCATGGGAACTGGTTGAAGGGACCGCTACTCCGAAAGATTATGTGGCGCTATGTTATTCAGGTAAGACAACTATTATTCACTATATTGATGCTAAATACATCTGACAAATCTCTTTCTCTCTCTTTTCTTTTTCAGAGAAAGTATACGAACCTATAATAATACGTTCCGTTTACGTCGAGTCTAAAGCTTATTGTTTTCCAAAAATTGTTATGTTTATGTTTTCTATTCCCCAAACGAATTTGGTAAAGTGCAGCTACAGTTAAAACAAGAAAATTAAAAATTATTATTTGTAGTAATTGTAAATAAAATAAAAAAATCGGCCAAGTGCGAGTCGGGCCTCGCTCTTTTAGGGTTCCGTACATAAGACCAATCATTTTTTAAAACTAGATACATGTTTAGATATCTTAGTTCTTAGAAAGTACTAAATTAGTATATGGGGAAAAAATGCTCGTTTGTTTTGGTAACAACTTACCAACCGCATTATAAATCGGTGTTTTCAGTATTTGTTGTTTAAATACACTATATAGTACATAATATACCAAAATTTCAAATTCCTAACTAGTTTAGTTTTTGAGATAGACCCCCTAACAAAATTGTCCTAAAACCGAAAACTTTGACAGCCCCCCATTTCTTCATTTTTGTAGCTAAAAAATAAAAAAATATATATTTGAACTCCACTTAATGAGCTCTAGACAATGACACCCCACATGCTGGGCTAAAAAAATAAAATTTTATTTCGACTCCTTTTCCATTTCAATTGAATTTTATTTTTATTATTTGTTGTTATAGCGGCAGTAGAAATACACAATGAGTATGTGAAAATTTCAACTGTCTATCTCTTACGGTTGACGAGATATAGCCCGCTGACAGACGGACGGACGGACGGACGGACGGACAGCGGAGGCTTAGTAATAGGGTCCCGTTATCACCCGTCCCGTCCCGTTGGTACGGAACCCTAAAAATAAATTAATAAAAAATAAATATCTAAAGCCTTTACAGAGATCAAGAAATCAGGGTGCTTCGTACCGATTACGCAAGTACTGAATAATCTAGATTCTAGAATGTAGTAAAAATAGACATAAAAATTATATTATATGCAGAGATAATTCCAGTTTTGCCCGTTCAATAGTGATCTTTATTTTATCACCGCAACAAAATAAACATCGTAGTCTTTAAATAAGTTGATAGCTTACAATAGCATCGTTAGACGCATAAACCGCTTAGCCGAGGAACCACGCTGTTTTATGATATTACTTCCAATATTGACTGCCAAAGGTAATTAATTAACCTTGGCAATATAATACCATAAGCCACTCAACTTTATTGCAAAGTTATTTTTAAATATCGCAACTTTGTTTATAACTTACTCTGCCTGCGACTTAAAAATATATCGCTCGTGAGTTATTTAAATATTTTATTGAAGTTTCATTTAAGGTGGATTATACGGGTCCGCCTGCGGAATTCAAATTTAATTTGGTTTTTCGCAATTTGTAAACTAATACGATAAAGTAGGCTTATGGCATTCTAATTGCGCCAATGGCATTATCATCTTCACAGGTTTATAAGAATCTTTACTTGAAAGTGTCCAGTTTAAGAAATTAGTCAGAATACCGACTTAATTTGTGAGTATCTCACGTCCAACTCGATATTCTGACTAAACCGGACATATCTTATGTTATTTTTTGCAAGTTCAACCCTTTAAGGGGGTTAAATAGGGGTTTGAAAAATCGAACTTAACGTGAGCGAAGCCGCGTGCAAAATCTAGTACATAATTGACCGAGCGAAGCGAAGGTCTCTGAGTTTACTTGAGTGAATTTGCACTTGTCCGTCCGTCTGTCAGAGCCTTATAACTTCTGAATTACTGAACGTAATTACTTCAAATTTAGATATAATATGTAAACCGATGGCCTCCAGCCGAAAATGGCTTAAAAAGTTATAAAAATCTTTATTTCAGGGGGGCTCTCATAGAAGCGAATTCGAAGTAAAATATTTTTTTTTTGCGATTCATAGGGTTGCTGTGTATCATTTTAAAGATAATTTGGAACAGAGTACAAAAGTATTTTTTTTTAATTTTTTTCCTAAAATTGACGTAATGGGAGGCTCTCAAAGTGGAGATTATATTTGACCTCAGAAGTCACGATCGCTTGAAAGGCCGTGCTTCAAACTTTTATAATTATTAGCGTTATATCATGTACTTGAACAACAAATACTAAAATTAGATAAATATAATAAGGAAACTAAATTATTTAATTTTTAATGAGCTGCAGTATTTTTATCAGAACTTCACAATGATGTCAATAGATGGCGCTCTCATCTCATATTGCAAACGCAGCAGAAGTACTAATACATTAACATAATAATCAATTAATTAAAGTTAGTATTATATTTAAATATCAAACATCAATAAAACTTCACGTCGCGACTCGCGACGTGAAGGTTGGAGACAAGGGTCTGCCCGCGAAATTCAAATTTAATTTGGTTTTTCGCAATTTGTAAACTAATACAACAAAGTAGGCTTATGACATTCTAATTGCGACAATGGCAGTATCATCTTCACAGGTTTATATAAAAAATTTTACTTGAAAGTGTCCAGTTTAAGAAATTAATCAAAATATCGACTAATTTGTGAGTAACTCACGTCCAACTCAGTATTTTGATTAATTTCTTAAACTGGTCACTTTCAAGTAAAGATTTTTATGTAAACCTGTGAAGATGATAATTCCACTGGCGCAATTAGAAGGCCATAAGCCTACTTTGTCGTATTAGTTTACAAATTGCGAAAAACCAAATTAAATTTGAATTTCGCGGGCAGACCCTTGTCTTCAACCTGACGTTTTATGCATTGTTGTTTTTGCATGTTTTCTGATAGTGTCGATAGACGACCGACGCGGCTGTGAACAAATAATTAAATTTGAATGTTCCAAAAACTATACCTAGGTACCTATTGATGCCTGATTTCACTACAGTTCCCTAACCTTTATGGGCTACCTATGTTAAGTTAGGCGACGCTTTCTGTCAACTTTGTTATTACAAACCTCTACGGGACAACTAAAGGTGAAAATAACATTGGGATGTTAGGATTGTATTTAGGGGCTACCTATGTAAAGAGACTTCTACTTAGGGGATAATTTAGGTATGGTTGGTGAAAACGGGCATAATAATAATGTCAATTTTGATCGTCATGTGTCTATTGAATTAATAAGTAATTATGGGAAACCGTTACCGCGAGGTCTCAGTTCGGGGCGAACCACTAGTATTACTCATGTCCGTGACTCGCGGCTAACAGTCGTTGGTCACTATTATCACAAGCATCTATTTAATAGTATTATTTTAATTTTTATACCCTAAGGGCCTAATTCACCACGATTTGACCGATTGCGTATACAAAAACAGTCAAAACGTCAACTTTTTTGATTTTATTTAAATTAATTTATTTATACAATAAAAGCTGGTTTATTAGAATAGAATAGAATAGAAATAACAAATTATTAAAATTAGGTTTTCTTAACGCTGGGTCTTTAGGCACAAGGCACGATGAATTTTTAGTGGCTATGAATCGATTTCAAGTCGATTTCATGGCTATAAATGAGACTTGGTTAAGCCATGGTCAGGAAGGTCGAGCGCCTTCCATCCCTGGTTATAGGCTTCAGCATATTCCTCGCCCGAAAGCTGTGCGCAGTGGTCGTGGTGGAGGTGTGGCTTTTTATATTAGGCGAGGCTTTAAAACTAGGGCGTGCGCATTTCCTAAGCACGAGATGGTTGAGCAAATGTGGATTGGTTTGAATGTAAATTCGCTAAAAATTGCCATTGGTACAGCCTATAGACCCCCGTGGTTAAACATTGATCTTTTCTTGGATGTTCTTACAGATAGTATTCAGGCTCTGTCAAACTACGATCATGTCGTTTTATTAGGAGATTACAATGTTAATTTACTTAATAAGAATGACTCAAAAACCATTAAATTAGAAGCCTTTTTCAATTATTTACAATTAACGCAACTAATTGCTTCTCCTACTCATTTTACTGAATCTAGTGAAACCTTGATTGATACTATATCTACTAGTCTCCCAGCTAAAAGTGTAAATGTTACACTGATTGCAGATTTAAGTAATCACGCATTTCTCAATTGTACATTAAATGTTAAGAAGGGGAAAGTTCCGTCTAAGTCTATAGTATATAGGCCGCTCAAAAGCGTTTGCTTAGATAGATTTAATGATGACCTTAATGCGATGCCCTGGGATGATATTTTGTATTTGGCAAGTGTTGACCATATGGTTTCGGTTTTCAACAAAAATGTAATGGACTTGTTTAATAAACATGCTCCAATAAAAAGGAAGGTAGTCAAAGAGTGCTTCACCCCATGGATAACATGCAACGTTAAATTTATGATGAGTTTAAGGGACGATGCGCATACTCGGTGGCGAATAGATAAATCAGAATCAAATAAGATTTTGTATAAACAGTATAAACACTTAGTTACAGAAGCCATTCACAATGAGAAGCGCGCATATTTTAAATATGATATTAACAACAAAATTAAAAACCCAAAAGTTTTGTGGCAGAATTTAAAACATACAGTCCTACCAAAAAAATCAGATCAATTGCCAGTGCACTTTACCGATGCAGAGGCAATAAATGCACATTTTCTTAACGTTCCTGGTTCAAATAATGTCAATCTGTCTCAGCTTACCTTTTTTGAGTTCAATAAGCTATACGATAACGCCTTCTCACTTAAAATTGCTACTGACACTGAAATATTGAAAATAATTAAACAATTACACTCTAATGCTGAAGGAACGGATAAATTAACCTTGAACATGCTTTTGATGATGCTTCCTCAAAGCTTGGGTACTATTAAGGCAATCATTAATACTTCCATAGTTACTTCTGTTTTTCCTACCGACTGGAAGGTGGCTCTTGTTCGCCCAATTCCAAAGAATTCAAACCCTCTCACACCAAAAAGATCTTAGGCCAATAAGCATTTTGCCTTGTTTTTCTAAAATATTGGAAAAACTTGTATATTCACAGGTCTCAGCTTATCTTGAGAGGAATCTACTTTTACCAGAGTATCAGTCCGGCTTTAGAGCAGGGCGTGGCACTGTGACGGCATTGCTAGACGTATCGGATAACATCCTTGCGGCGCAAGATTCTGGGATGTGCACCTTGCTGGTGCTTCTTGATTTTTCTCGAGCCTTTGACAGCATCAACATTGCGCTTTTACTATTAGTCCGGGAGGAATCGGCGCATGCGTACCGAAAACTATTCCACCTCAATTTTTTTATGCGATCCTCTTCAAATGGCCCTCCTAATTATATAAATGCATGTTGCCAGGGCGCCACCTGGTGCCATATTGTTTAAACCGAAATTGTTTAAACAATTGCAAGGAATTGTTATTTTTCAACCGGACAAATTTTTTTTATATTCTTTATTGAAATACCAATAAAAAAGGTCCTATGACTTTTCACGATAAAGTTAATATTTTTAAAGATATGAATTTTTAAATGTTCGAAAAATCTCAAATTTGGGTACTTTCGACCAATGAAAAATATATTAAAAAAAAAAACATAATGTTTAAGTAATATTTTTTTTAAATCTCTATACAATAGTTAATAATATTGTTAATAGAGATTTAAAAAAAAATCATTGTTTATATCTTTTTTTAATTGTTAATTTCGCGCGGTCACAAGTATGCGTCGCTTACCTTTAAGAAAATTTTTAAGAAAATTTTATTGGCTTAATAACTAGGCCAGTGTCAATAACTGGGTCTTTTACTTTACTTTCCGTTTTAATAACAAAAAAGTAATATAAACTAATAAAAAAGTAAGTTTAATGACATGTTCCGATTTATGCTTAAATAACTTTTGAAAAATTGATTTCAGAAAAAAAATTATTAAAAACAAATTGTAGACAATTTAATTATTGAGAGACAGCGATACTTAAAGGTAACCTTTAAGTATCGCTGTCTCTCTCTGACTCATGCGTTGCATCGGCCTCTCTGTGTCTTGAATCATTATTTATCATTTATCTTAAAAACTATCAACTTTATCAAGATTGTTAAAGAGAGCAGTGTTATTAATAATTAAATTGTCTACAATTTGTTTTTAATAATTTTTTTTCTGAAATCAATTTTTCAAAAGTTATTTAAGCATAAATCGGAACATGTCATTAAAATTACTTTTTTATCAGTTTATATTACTTTTTTGTTATTAAAAAGGAAAGTAAAGTAAAAGACCCAGTTATTGACACTGGCCTAGTTATTAAGCCAATAAAATTTTCTTAATAATTTTCTTAAAGGTAAGCGACGCATACTTGTGAGCGCGCGAAATTAACAATTAAAAAAAAGATATAAACAATGAAATTTTTTTAAATCTCTATTAACAATATTATTAACTATTGTATAGAGATTTAAAAAAAAATATAACTTAAACATTGCTTTTTTTTAAAATATATTTTTCATTGGTCGAAAGTACCCAAATTTGAGATTTTTCGAACTTTTAAAAATTCATATCTTTAAAAATATTAACTTTATCGTGAAAAGTCATAGGACCTTTTTTATTGGTATTTCAATAAAGTATATAAAAAAAATTTGTCCGGTTGAAAAATAACAATTCCTTGCAATTGTTTAAACAATTTCGGTTTAAACAATATGGCACCAGGTGGCGCCCTGGCAACATGCATTTATATAATTAGGAGGGCCATTTGAAGAGGATCGCATAAAAAAATTGAGGTGGAATAGTTTTCGATACGCATGCGCCGATTCCTCCCGGACTATATCTAAGCTTTCATATTATGGTTTCAGCGTTGATGCTGTCAAATGGTTCGACAGTTATCTGTCTAACCGGACTCAGTTTGTAGAAATAATACTTGAGGATGGGAGGCAGTATAACTCAGCAACTGCGTTAGTTCCTAGGGGTGTGCCACAGGGTTCTGTGTTAGGCCCATTGCTTTTCATATTATATTGCGCTGATATAATACATCAAATTAAAAACTGCAAATATCACTTATATGCAGATGACTTGCAGCTATATTATGCGTTTAAGCCTGAGGATTTCCAAACTGCTGTTAATTTAGTTAATGAGGACCTTAACCGTATAGCTGAATGGTCAGATTGTAACACACTTGTCCTTAACCCGATTAAATCTAAATATATTCTGTTTGGATCCAAGAAGCAGTTAGCAAAAGTTAATGTTCAAAGTGCTACTGTAAGCATAAGGGGAAATGCCTTGGAGAGAGTCTTCCAGACGCGTAATTTAGGTTTGCTTATGGACACTGATCCGCGCTACGAAGACCATATAGCTGAGAAGGTTCGCAATTGCTTCTACCGACTGAAGATACTTTACAATGTTCGTAAATATCTCTCCCTGGAACTGCGAATCCAGTTGGTGGAAGCGTTGGTCCTCTCCAGATTAAATTATGCAGATGTTGTGTATGGACCGCGACTTTTATGTAGGACAAAACGCCTTATACAACGCGTGCAAAATGCCTGTGCGAGGTTCAGTTTTGATATTCCTCCTCGAAACCATGTCACCCCTTTTTTAAATAGCCACCGATTATTAAAAATGAGATCGAGGAGAAAGCTACATCTCGCTGGGTTACTTTTCGGGGTGATTAAACTTGGTAAGCCTTTGTACCTCGCCAGCAAGCTTAGTTGGGCGGACGATGGTGAGTCAAACAGTCTTCGAAGTTGTCGCAATCCGCTTCGAGTTCCTCATCATCGTACTGCTGCATTTAGGGGTTCTTTTAGGTATTCCGCCACTAAATGCTGGAACAACATACCCCCTCCTATAAGGAATTTAAAAAATAAATTTGCGTTTAAAACTCAAGTAAAAAAATTCCTTTTGGAGAAACAAGTGGAGTTCCAGGATTGTGTTGTGGAGTATTCATTTCTTTAGTGGGTAGTGTTTTATTCAGGTTCGTAAAGATGTAGCAACGTAATTTAATGTATAATAATTATCTGTAACATATTATAGTATCTATGTAGAATGTAGTTTGGTAACCATAATCATTTTTTATTTATTATAGTATATATTGTGTTAATAATTTCTGGCTGATTTATTAGTTAATAGTAGTTTAGTTAATTTTTAGTTTTAATTGCTTCTGTGGCGTCACCCGAATCTGGGTTCTGGCTGAAAATCAGCGCTGTGTACTTATTATAAAGGTATACAGCTTATTGCTGAGCTTGGACCTTTTTTTCGGGTTGTGCCACACATGACATTTATTATGTTAGCCCGTTATTAACTTAGGCTACAATGATGTGTGTGGCACAATTTTTGAAAATAAATGCCTTTTCTTTCTTTCTTTCTTTCAAATATTTTTTATTCAAATAAACTTTTATAAGTGCTTTTGAATAGTCGATGAATCTACCACTGCACCTGGTTCGGAATGCCGTTCCTGCCGAGAAGAACCAGCAAGAAACTCGGCGGTTGCTCTTTTCAAAATAGTTTACATGTTGGTTTGGTTAAACACTATTCGGCAATTTTGAAATAGACGCTAAGGTTTGCGTCAGCTCAAGAGACAGACACGTTTGATAAGTTTTATTAGTAACTTTATTAACTTATAAAAATGAGTTAAATAAACAAACTACAAAGTATATTTTAACTCATTTTTATAAGATTTTCGAATTCCTTCCATGATACTACAACACAGAATCGCAAGTTGTAGTTAATATTCTTATCTGATTAAGAATAGAAATCCACTTTATACGCAAAAAGCTCTGAGCTTCTCATTTAAATGTATGCCATTACTTGATTAAATAGGAAAACTATTTGTATCCATCCTTTTAAGAATATATCAAATAGAAGTTGGTAAATTATGAGATCCCCTTCTTCGGGAGAAGTAAAAAATGTTATACGAGTAGGTACATAAATGACAACGCATACTTGCTTATTTATTTAACCAACTTTATTACGTTTATAAACACAGAGTTATTTTGGCCGACCACTTTTAAGTTTTAACTTGATCTCAAAGACTTTTAAAGTTTGTAGCAACGCTGAATTTTGTGTTGAGTACGCGGCCACAGCTGTTGACGCAATGAAAGCTTTGTCAATCTTTCTGCACGTAATTTACATGTTTTTAACCGACTTCAAAAAAGGAGGAGGTTCTCAATTCGTCGGAATCTTTTTTTTTATGTATGTTCACCGATTACTCGAAGACGCCTGAACCGATTTGGAAAATTCTTTTTTTGTTTGAAAGGATATCCCAGGTGGTCCCATTTAAATTTTATCGAAATCGGTCGAACGGTTTTTAAAAATCCACAATAAATTATATACTTTGCAGTGGCGCGGGTGTTTGCAGTCGGTTTTTTAAAAATATTTTTTTCACATAATAAGATATTATTCAATTAAAATTATTCTTTAGTTAAATATCAAACTTCAATAAACTATTAATTAGTTTTCATATTAAATTATTATTAAACGTTAAATTCGCCTGAATGCCGCCGGACTGGAAAAGTCAAGTTTTTGTGTGAAACGCCGTAAAAGATTGTGACTGCGAGGTTTTTGCTGATACATAACGTTTCTGAGTCCGCATCTAGATGTGAGTTGGCTATACCTAACTGTAACCGTATACCTACTCGGAGGCACTCGGAGCTTATTGCATTAATTGAAAACAGGAAGCGCTGAGTGCTCTCCCTCGCTCCCTTGATAACACCGCTTGTACGGCTTGAATTCATTTATCTTAGGAAATGTTGGATAGGAAATGTAAGCGGCATGATATGTAACATTTTGCAATTTATCTCGGCTTACTGCTAGATAAAATATGGGTACAGTGTTCTGAGATAAATCGTAAATATTATTCCGCATGGAAGGCATGGAAGGTTGGGTATAACTCTTGCTTTTAGAAATAACTAGCCGATGCCCGCGACTTCGTCCGCATGGATTTAGTTTTCAAAAATCCCGCGGGAACTCTTTCATTATCCGAGATAAAAAGTAGCTCTCCCGGTCTGAGGAACCACTACTACATCCATTACTATACCCATGCAAAAAATCGCATCAATCCGCTGTTCTGTTGCGACGTGATTGAAGGACAAACCAACAAACAAACACACTTTCGCATTTATAATATCAGTAATGCTTTATTATAAAACTTTTTATAATTGTCAAATTTTTTACCATACTTAACCAAAGACAAAATTACGTTTAGCTGTCATTTACGTTTTGTTCTTCCACTGTCATTTTCGTTTTTTTATTCCATGTCAGATGCGTTTTTGTTATACCACGTTTTATAGTGACTTGACGGAAACGCGGTTGAACGGGATAAAAAGTATCCTATGTCCGTCTCCTGGTTCTAAGCTACCTCTCCACCAATTTTCAGCCAAATCGGTTCATCCGTTCTTGAGTTATAAATAGTGTAACTAATGCCAGGTTTAGACGAAGACTTGTTATTGGCCTCGTGTAAACAGTTTTTCAAGACAAACCAGCGCTGGCTGCCAGCACTGGCGGGAATAGAGCGCCGGCCTATTTTTCAAGCCAGTGACCCCCGCCCGCGTTCCCCGCAACCCCCGCGCCAGTTTGAGGCCGCGTGTAGCCGCATCGCGCCAGTTGCTGGCGAATATCCGTAGACTGTACACACGTTTGTTTATCGAAAGACTGATATAGACGGTTTGGAGACACGGTAAAAATGACTCAGGCTTCGGTAACTCATTCCAGTAGCTAAGAATGACAATGTTACTTCTAGCTTTATTTTTGCTGGTAATGCATCTCTCATCAGAGTATCTTTACGCTGAATCGTGCTTTGTATAAGTGAAAGTAACTCGTCAAAGTTTTCAGTCGTAACTCGCAATGCCAATCTGTACTCGGAAGGATCTTCTAATCTTAGTTGTTGTAGCAACAAAGCGGAAGCTCCAGTTACGGATCTATCGCTTAGCCATTTTCTCATCCAAAGTATTTTATCCTTTACGATTTCTTCTTCTAACATATTGATCAACTCTGCTCTTAATAGTGCAGTGATGTTCTTTATACATTTATTTTTCAACCGCTGTCGCAGCCCCGAATTCATTTTTTAAAACACAAAACGTGTGCTCACCACAAGAATTATCCAGGAATGAAATGAACCCAGTTGGCCTCATTTAAACAACACGGGCCAGGCCAGCGCTGGCTTGTCTGAGTACTGGCGCCAGCGTTACTGGCTTCGTCTAAACCTGGCATAACACCAGTTTCTTTTATATATATAGATTTTTGATAAACTATGTTACTTGCTTGCTTCAACTCATTATTGTCTAATTTTTTCAATCTGTAACCAACACGTTCTACAGCAGTGGTTCGAATTCAGTCAGATGTTCAGCTAATTTGAAGCAGTTATTGCATTTTTCGTCTTTATTAGGAACCTTTTCCTACCAAAAACTTTACGCTTTGTTGGAAACGAATGAGGAGTATTAGTAATGTTCACCATGGCTCATATTCTTAAAAAAACACACTTAAAAATCTTTTGGGTGTAATTTAAACTTGAAAAGGGCAATTAAGTACGACGTCCATTAAAAATGCAGTTTAGCATTGGAGTCAATGCATTCTGAAAGTTCACGAAAGTGCAATCTACGCCCACGCGGCTTAATTGTGCGCCCGCACAGGCTCCCGGCTCGATACACTGCAAATTGATAACCGCTTTTATTACCTAACACCGTTTTATTGCCATTAAGATTAAGACGGTGCTGAGTCAGGCGGCCTTTTAATTTTGCGATAATAAATTTAATGGCGATATCCGATACTAAAAAATCGGTTATGGCTCGTGAGTCAGAAGCTGGAATTAAATGTTTTCAAATTAAAACCGAGGATGTGCTGGCGACAATTTTATGGCAAGACTCTAGAAACTGAAATCCAATTTGTTAAGGCGAACTAAACGGGTCTGCCTGCGTAATTCAAATTTAATTTGGTTTTTCGCAATTTGTAAACTAATACGACAAAGTAGACTTATGGCATTCTATTTGCGCCAATGGCAGTATCATCTTCACAGGTTTATCTAAAAATCTATACTTGAAAGTGTCCGAGTAGGTATCGAGCCGCGGGATTGTCTATAACAGATTGCTATATATTGTATTCTTCCTTGAGTGTAACACAGCTTAAAGCAGAACTAAGAAAAAGAGGTTTAACGGGAAAGAAAGCTAACCTCATCGAAAGGTAAGGTACGAAAGGTTTTTAATAAAAGTTAAATTTTACTTTGCTAACTATAATTTTCGTGTAATTTGCGTTTAACTGTGAATGTGCGAATGTGAAATACGAAACAAAAGACGAAACAACTCTCCCGTGTAAGCGGATTCCCCAACATAATCAGTCTTTGAAGTGATTACGACATAACCTAGAATTTACAGTGGCCACAAAACTATTTCGTCGTATAGCGTTCTCCCATTGTTTTTTTTAATGCAGCATTTTTAGGAAACAAATGCACACTACTAAAATTACATCCTGGCACAGAACAAAGTGGCATAGTAGTTTATTTATAAAAAACACTCCCATGTAAACAAAAGAGACCGAAGATGACAGCTTCGCATTGGCCATTGCGACGATGCGCCCTCTGTAGTGATAAAATCGCAGTGGACATCCCCATTACCACAAAAGAGACTGAAACAATAATAAAATTGATGTAGATTTTCCGCAATCGACCAGCAGTTTTAAGAGTAACTGGTAGTCTTTCTAGTATTATTAGAATTTTCAGTCTTTCTATCTTTGATATCTTATACTTAGTTGTATTTCATTAACTAAGTCCTCGTCTATTATAGCAACAACAGCCAAGATAGGACTTAACGCTAAGTAAAAATACGGGTTTTTATTACAGAAAACCACGTTGCCAAATACAGCGTTTAATGATCATTCCAGTATCTTCTGTTTTAATTATAAGACCGGAATCTATTTGATGAAGGCCGAAGAATCTACGAGTAGGGTAGACTGGGTACGGTTGTAACAATTTCCCTTTGAACACCCACAGCATTGCCAATATTGCTATAACCAACGGTTATAGCATTTGAGATGATAGCCAGGTTATTTTTCTTTAAATGAATATCAAAATCACATACACAGGTGAAACAATTTAGCAGAAATGAGTAGTTTTATTGAGTGTGTGCGATTGTTACAATCGACCCCATACCAGGGGCGGTTGTAACAGTGATGGGGGACAGTTGTAACAAGCAGAAACAATACAGAATTGAAGTATTTAAACCAACTTTACTATTTAAAAACGCTAAAAAGTACTTTAACTAAAATATCACCATATCTTAGGCACACTTTTAACAGTTATTTAGATAATGTTTGGAATAAAAATAAATTAACAAAATAAATAATGTTTCCTCTATGCATCGGTACGCAATCAGTCTTACCAAACGAACATAATCTCTAATTATTAAATAAAACAAAATTAAATAGTCAATAAAATCTAAGTTAAAACTGAAAACAACAATTAATTATTTTTTACTTAATTGCAGTTATTTCATAACTGCAGAGAGTCTGATTACAGACCGACTCGTTGAATAAGTTTCCAGGCAAAGAAAGCAATAATATTCTTCGGCTTCTGAAGAATCTGGTGGTGTATTAGATTTATTTTTCTTTGTTTCCTTCACCTTTCCCTTTGCGTTGGTTTTTCTTGCCATTAGATTCAAATACGTCTTTCTTCGTTTTCTTATTTTTCTGCCACTCTGTATATTCTCTTCTAACAGCTTTCTTTTCAGGAGTGCCTATCTGTGTAAATTGCCGATTTTTTGGTTTTTCGACCTCTGGTTCTTATTTTCCTAGGAGAAGCTTTGAGGAAGGGCCGTAATGCCTCAGGTGCGAACTCAAATGTTCTGCTTGTGGACGGAATAGTTTCTGATTGCTCATGAACAGCAGGTTCCTTTCATCATGGGCGTTCTTGTACAACAATATGTCGCTTTCACCTCTCGAAGTCTTTCTTACGCGTTTCCTATGCATCTGCAATGCAAAAATATAATAAAACTAATGTTACAACCGTACCCATCAAAATCGTTACAACCGTACCCACCACCTATTTTGGCAATAAAAAGGTCACAGGCATGAAGCCTAATTACGTATACAAAAACGAACTAGCTTATTATAATCTCTAAAATACAACAATTGCGTATGTTAATACTCAAATATGAAAATTATATTAGTAGTCACGCTATATCGGAAAGAAACTAATCAAAAATACTTACTTTTGGTTGACAAAACACAATGGGCTTTCGTTTAAACGTAATAAGTGCGCAGAGTGCGACGCAACACAGTGAATCATGTTGGCACTTGAAATCCGCGTGCCTCTCCCCTTGTACCCCTTCCTGTGTTGTGTATAGTTTTGGAAATATTTGAGTTGTTTCAACCGTACCCCGTTACAACCGTACCCAGTCTACCCTACCTTTATAGATACATTTTGTTTATTTCTGAATATTTATCGTGGTATGTACGTTTTTTAGGGTTCCGTAGTAAACAAGGAACCCTTATAGTTTCGCCATGTCCGTCCGTCTGTCCGTCCACGGTTTAGCTCAGAGACTATTGGTACTAGAAATCTGTAATTTGATAAGGGTATAAATATCAATCACGCCGACAAAGTGGTGAAATAAAATTTTGAAAAATATTTTTTTTTAGGGTACCTCCCCTACATGTAAAGTGGGGATGAATTTTTTTTTTCTCGACTATCCCATAGTGTGGGGTGTCGATGAATAGGTCTTTCAAAAATATTGTGGGTATGGGAACACCATTTTTCAATTTAGGGATCCGTTTGTGAAATATGATATTTTAAAGTGCTAAATTTTATTAGAGTCAAGTGTCCCCCCCTCTGCCAGCTAAATAGTAGTATATAGGATACAAGAAAAAATTCACAGCAGTAGTATATATAATGAATTTTAAAGGAAAACCATCACGGCTTAGTAGGGTTCATTAGTTAAGGAGTTATATCTGTTTTTTCTAAGTTAGGTATTAACTACACGTAGTGTAAGTTCCGTATTTTGTAGTATATTATAGTATTTAAACCATGGAACTCAAAGGTATTCAATATTCATAAATAAAATAAAAGCACTATCCTAGGTCAGCAATAATATTAGCGACTTTCAACTACGGAACCCTACACTGCGCGTGGCCCGACACGCACTTGGCCGGTTTTGTATACTATACTTAAAGGGAGGCCGGTATTATTGAGACGGAGAAAAAAAAATGAAAAAAGCGTCGACTAAGTGTTGCACTAGTGTCTATCAGTCCGTTACATAACCCTCATGTGAGGCCTTTCACCAGAAGCCGCATGCAATTTCCTAGTTTAGCGGTTTTTTAAAGATTTAGCACTTGCGCTTTAGTTAAATTAATTGTTAGCTTCTATGGTAATTCTACTCATGTTTTGACATTTAATTGACCATATTTCTGTATGTATTTCCGATTATATGTAAACGGTCTGTAGTTCTGAGTTCTTTATTTCATTCTCATATTACATACGATTTCTGGAAGAATATGTGAGTGAGCGTTTTACTTCTATCTTCTCGTTTTTGAGAAAACTTTTACCACATTAGCTTAGTCATGCCACAAGTCACCTCTATCTTAAGCTTGTGACTCCTTTGAAATGGTTCAAATTGTTTAATTTAATCTTACGATAAAGAACAAAGATTATAAAGCTTGAAAGCTTAATAACACATGAAAATTGATATTTCCATGTACCTACTTCTATTTTCACTTATTTTGATACGAGCTGTATGAGATTTTCATTTGACTATTTGAAAATAAACTTGCTAGAAGCGTTCTGTCCGACAATGTCTAGTATCTCAGAATGTCTAGTACCCTAAAGTGTCTAATGTTGTTACGTCCAGGCCCACAGTGTCCAGTGTTTCATGATGAAGTCCTACCAATAACCGCTCAGATATTATAGTAAAGAAGTTTCATAGCTTTGGGCATTACTGTGATTGTGGACGTTGTTAAATTTTAGAGTCGCATTGTCTTACGAAGCAGTGATAGCCTAGTGGTTAGGACTGTGGTCTCCTATTCGGGGGCTCGCAGGTTCGATCCCGGGTACGCACCTCTGACTTTTCGGAGTCAAGTGCGTTTAAGCAATTAAATATCACTTGCTTCAACGGTGAAGGAAGACATCGTGAGGAAACCTGCACACTTGAGAGTTCTTTATAATGTTCTTGAAGGTGTGTGAAGTCCGCCATTTCGCATTTGGCCAGGGTTTTGGCCTGTAACCTTTCTCTGAGAGGAGACCTGAGCTCCAGTAGTGAGCCGTTGATGGGTTGCTAATAGTAGTAGTATTGTCTTATGTAGGTGGCTGCTTCCGGTGTATTTACAGGTACCGCTCTCCAATTTCACCCGACTCTCGCCGATGCAGCAGTCACGTTCGTGTAAGGGTTGAACCAACCTTTAAAATGAAATAACTTTTGAACGCAATCCTTACTAGTATTATAAATGCGAAAGTGTATTTGTTTGTTGGTTTGTCCTTCAATTACGCAGCAACAAAGCAACGGATTCACCGCAAAAAGCAGTCTCGTGTGATTATAAAAACTAAATCCACGCGGATTTTCATTCCCGCTGGAACTTTGTAATTTTTCGGGATAAAAAAGAAGCCTGTGTGTTAATCCTGAGTATTAGCTATTTCCATTCTAAATTTCAGCCAAATCAGTTTATTCGTTGTGGCGTGAAAGAGTAACAAACATCCTTCGCAGGAATACACATCTTCTGTCACTTCTGTACTCTGTTCTATTCAATCCATCCACCCCTCCTTATCTGAAAGAGCGGTTTCAGTTGCTATGTGATTCTCATTCAGGTCGATCTCTTCGCTCAGATGAAAACCTTCTACTTAAATTTCCCTCACATAGCACCACATTTTACTCCAAATCATTCACCGTAGAAGCTGTTCGGCTTTGGAATTCCCTTCCTGTTGATATTAGGCGTGCGAAATCGCTGCCTATTTTTAAGCGGCTACTCAATAAGCACTTTATGCCTGCTTAATCCTTATGTAATATATCTATATTTTATAATGTATAATGATATTGTGTATCTATACAGTTATATTTATTTATTATATTGTATTTATGTATTATATATTAGGTATATGTTATTATATTTTATATATTTTATGTATGTATTTATTTACTACTTTTTGTACCTATTATTGTGTTAAATATTGTTACTTTCAGTTTCTAATGGCATTTGTTTTCTTGTATTTTTCTATTTTGTAAGCTATTTGAAATTTTGTGTACACCCTTCCCTGTGTTTTTGTTTAAAACTCCTTCTTTTACCATGGGTTGCCTGGAAGAGATCGCTTTTCAGCGATAAGGTCGCCTTTGTACTCTGTGTTTTTTTAATGTATGTATAAGTCATGTAAGCTGTTATCCTGTGGTGTACAATAAAGAATATTTTCATTTTCATTTCATCCATCCATTCATCCATCCATACATCCATTCTCACAAACTTTCTCATTTATAATATTAGTAAGATAAGATATTAGTAAAATTACTTTTAGAAATAACATTTAAAACCAACATGCCAATTTGCAATTATTTGCGCTACTTAGTTTAGTTGCAAGATGCAACGGGTTTGCAGTTTTCGGCAGTCGTTGCAGACAAGTTTGGGCTGAGGTCAATTACATTTGCTTGAAAGAGATTTCGCATAACTCTGTCAAATCTATAGAGCGTTTTCTGACTTGATTCGGTTTTGAGACAAGATTAAAACCAAATCTTCACATAATATGTGTAGACGGTTCTACCATAATATTATAATATCAATCCCGTCTTACACTGTTTTGAGCAGAATGAGAGCGCGATCTATCGATCTTATACCTACACTACCGCGGTCTCGCTGACGTTAAGTTTGATTTTTCAAACCCCTATTCAACCCTTAGGCGTGGAATTTTCAAAAAGCTTTTCTTAGTGGATGCCTACGTCATAATATCTAAATGTATGCCCTGCCCCATCCGTCCAGTGGTTTGAGCTGTGCGTTGATAGATCAGTCAGTCAGTCACCCTTTCGTTTTATATATTTAGATGATATTTTCACACGCTTCTCTTAAGCTTCTCCTTCAAATACTGAATTTATCACACTTTCAAGTTTCAAGTAAGTTTTGCACAAAAGATGATTTCTTTAATCCATCTGATGATGGAAGTAGGAACTTCTCTGAACTGTAACCGGAACTCTATAGATTGGTTTATGCTTGAACTCAATTGGTTTTTAGTACAATTAATCTTAAACCGGTTGAACTGTAAGTTCCCCTGTAGACGCTAAAATTGTCATGAGAGCTCTACAGAGGAGGCCTACCTACATGAATTGACTATACCTACTCTTGAATCGGCGTTCTCAAAACCGGTGTGGCAAGTGGCAACTGGGAAGAGGGCGAATGGTCGTTTTGCATGGTGCATGATTTTGTGTGCAGCGGTCACCAGAGTGCAGTGAGCAGGTCTCCACGCCTCGGTGCTCGTATGAATGGGCGTCGGAGGCCCCGCGCGCCGCTCCCCGCCACTCATTTGTGAATGAATGAGAATGCCCCACCGGCGCGTGCCTCGCCGCTCACGCTCAGTCGCGACGAGCATCGCCTTCGATACGCGAGCGCATGCCCCCGTTTGAATTCTCACGGATCGAACTTTGAAATCGCGAGTTTTGTCATAGTTATCGCCGAACTTCAAATCTGGAACGCTACCCTACCCAGTAATCGCAGGATAACTGGGAAGGTGCTCCCACCCGCCGCTCGATCGGCACGCGGAACTTCACCGCTTATTAGGTAAGCAATTAAAAGCTATTTTGTTCTAGCCCATTCTTATATCAAGTTAGGTGACACGTAGGCTAGGTTCATTGAAAAATAAGACAGTGGGTTGTGCCGTAGGTGGGGTGCCCACGTTATTACGAATGTGTACATGTAGTAAGCCGTCATCATGTCTTCTTCGATATCGGGCACGTTTTCTTTGGTCGTTCACTGTAGGTGTCGTGCCCAACTTTACTACTTTCACAAGCGCTCGTTGTATCTGCACTATTACTTAATTCATTCAAGTAATGATAAAATTCTGTTTGAATGGGTTTTATCGCAAGTGGGCCTAGCCCGAGGCTGTGTTCGCGTTACGGTTCAATGTGCAAGAAACTTATTATTATTGTTGAGGTTGTACTATTATCAAACCTTGTTTTCTTTATTGGATAGAAGCAGGCGTTACTTGCGGAAGTTCATGATTAGCAAGAAAAGGTTAGAATTATTTTGCTATAATCCGCCAACAGAAAAATTGTATGGTCAAACATGCACTAACAAGCTAAGCACCGCTCACCTTCCCAAGCAAGCAAGAAAGCAAGGTTCCCAAGCAAGCAATGCCACCACCACACAAGACTTTTACACTAATCTCGACGCACGTTTCGCCCCGACACCGGAGCATCCTCAGGAGATGTCGACTTTTCAATGCAGTACTGTCTAGTGACTTGCTTGCTTGGGAAGGTGAGCGGTGCTTAGCTTGTTACTGCATGTTTGACCATACAGATTTTTTCTAGTGGCGGATTATAGCAAAATAATTCTAACCTTTTCTTGCTTATTTTCTTTCTTCAGCTTTATTATTTTCATTTCGTGTAAATGTAACTTTCGTTTCCTGAACTCAATCAAAAACGTATTATTGAATCTTCTATGTGAGTTGAATAAAATAGTACCTATTTACCAATACATCAATATACAGTTAGAATTTACAATCAATAATTATCACCCCGGCCCGTGGTCGTTTCCGACGTTCTCATAATCTATGACTTGGTTCTATGGACAATAAGCCGGTAAGACAATTCAATGACAAAATACAAATGAACATGTACGCTTTCATTTTCATATCCACCAATAGCTTACAACCATATCAAAATTACGAGTATATGTATTTGATATTTGAATGAAATGCATGGGAAACTTGTGCCGGCTGCTCGTTCAATACTTGAAGTGGCCGAACACTTTTCATTTATTCTCCACGGCAAAAACAGAAAACTAGGCGCCGATACAATGGGGGCCTTTTAAAAGGCGCTAACGGCAACTACCTGGGAATCATTTTTTGCAACTTTTTCACAATGGCGAACGATTCAGCCCGTATGCCTTTGAAATTGACGACACCACCATTCTGTGGGCGATATATCGATCACCTTGTGAGTTGTGACACCCCATTAAACGCAACGGTTTGACGGATTATTCTCTTTCGACTCTACCTACATGTTTCTGAACGCTACGAAATGTTCATAAGTAGTAAGTACTGTTTGTAAATAGTTTGACACTATTATACGATCCTCAATATCACAACCAGTATAAGCAGTGATAGCCTAGTGGTTAGGACTGTGGTCTCCTATTCGGGGGGTCGCAGGTTCGATCACGCACCTCGGACTTCTCGGAGTCAAGTGCGTTTAAGAAATTTAATATCACTTGCTTCAACAGTGAAGGAAAACATCGTGAGAAAACCTGCACAGCTGAGAGTTCTTCATAATGTTCTTGAAGGTGTGTGAAGTCCGCCAATTCGCATTGGGCCAGCGTGGTGGACTATGACCTATAGCCCTTCTCTGAGAGGAGACCTGGGCTCAGTAGTGAGCCGTTGATGGGTTGCTAATGATGATGATGACGATACGTTCCTCAGGAAGATAAATTACATGGATAAAATTATTAACAAGGGTTATAATGGGCATGAGCCGATGAACAGTGACTAAAATATTTGAAATAAACAAAAGTTCTGATAAAGGAGTAGTTGATGCAAGAAGCTGCGGATAAAAGTAATAGAAAGGTATTTAATCAAAATCTGAAAAACAATGGAGCTCGTGAAGGAAAGAAAACTAATCATTCGTAAGAAGCATATAAATCTAAAAAGAAAAACCTACTTATTGTTAGCACAAATACGTGTAAAAAGATTGAATAGGATAAGGGATAGGAAATAGGAAATGGGACACTGCTCCTGTTAACAATTATTTTATACATACCGCGGACTAAAGCTATATGTAGTCAATAAATATTTTAAAGTCGTCTATACTTTCTTATGAAATTGACTAGCTGCCCTAGCTACCACACGATCATCGTAAAGTCGAGGCACGTCCGGCCGTAGGGTTAATAAAACTGCCATCCATCATGACGGGCCACCGGCGGATATTAAATTGACACGCCTCACTCCAACACTCCATCTCATTTCATTATATTATTGCAGTAGCACTTGACTGCGACTTTGCCTGGTTCCATTTTTAATGTACTTGAAACATTGTACATTGGCAATTTAGTTTGCCCTTCATCTTGTCTGCAGCAGTATAACGCAACATTGTTAAATTGCAGTATGTTAGTATCATAGCAACTATTGAACTACGTTATGTAAAATGTAAGGGTGTTAGGCTATTACTATAACAAAAATAAACAAAGAGAACAATATTATTAATAGTTCAAACATATAACAAGGCATCGACGGTTATTTGGAAAAGTAAGAATAAGGTAGTAGACAGAAGATTGCTTACTTTCTTTGATGAATCTATTATCACCTTTTGATGAATTCATGATATACCACACAAATAAATAAATAGCCAAAAAGACAAGGCAATCAGTCTTCTACTATACGTAATATAAAAGTATGAATAAGATAGTAGACAGAAGATTGCTTACTTTCTTTGATGAATCTATTATCACCTTTTGACGAATTCATGATATACCACACAAATAAATAAATAGCCAAAAAGACAAGGCAATCAGTCTTCTTCTACTGTACGTACTATAAAAGTATGAGTATATAAATAATCCTTCCTCCTTTCATATAAATATTACATTAACCACTCCTCTCAATACTTTTTATTCGTTAAAGTATAATTGATCCAAAGGTGCCACAGGAATTCCATCTCTATTAGTCCCTTGCATACCTTTATTATATTTCTCGGTAGTCAGCGTTGCCAGGCAATTCTGTTTTTCATACGCAATAAATGGCACCTATGTGACTAACGATAGACTTTATGGGTAATAAAATAAAATTCTGCTGAGGATACCTGTGTGGCCTAAGAAAAAAGTTATGGTTAATCGATTTTAAAGTAGTATTAACTATGAATATAAATAATGCATCAAACCATAATAATTATTGTGTGACGAGTATTCTACAAGTTCTTCTGTTTGAATGAAATATTAACATAGATAATAATAATTTCGTGTTATTTACTCTGCACCATATAGCAAAAGATACAAAGTTACATAGATCAAGTTGAGAGAAGGTATAATTTGGTGACGTTATCAATTCATACTTTAGGTAGAGTAGTCCATCAGATAGAGCTCTATTCCATTTGAATATAGTCATTCATTCATGTTCTCTGACCTTCATATTAATTTATGCACATGCTATTACATAATTAATTGCATAGTTTATTAATTTGACATAAATACATAAACAGATTACAAATGCTAAACAAGCAATCAAAGACTTGATAGAGATAATAAATGAACTTTTTGATAGTCATCTGAATATGGTTGTAAAATTGAATCATTAATGAATATTTCCATACATGAAAATGTTTACAAAATTAATTTTACAGTTGCGGCTAAATTTTGGAATTCACGATCAATAGAAATAAAGTCATTGTCGGGATTATACACATAAGATTTTATATACATACCAACTCCTAAATTATCAATATTGTTCAATTGAAATAAGGAATTGTCCTTTGTTATATGTTTACTGACTTTAATTCATTTCGTAATTCTTTTGCCAACATGATACTAATTAGGTTAGCCTTTTTTTAGCTTTTGTATTAATTATACTTCGATGTACAGAACTGTTGGCTTCATGAGCTGTATAGTATGTACTTACTATCAACTGAGGCCGGCATCGTCCGACGGAAATTAAGTCGACACGCCCTCATTTCTTGCCAACACTGCGTCCACTATACTTTGCTTCTTTGCAGTGTATTTAATTTAATCCAAACTGTCCCTCTGTTTTCAATTAATAACACTCGTATTGACTCTTGTTTTATTATTTAATACACCTTTATTTTCTTTACAATTAGCAGGTTCATTGATCGAATTTAAAATACACCCGATAGTCATAAATACCTCTGAACAATACAAATTGTATATACTTACTAACTCTACTAACCATTTCGTAGAATCTCGATACAGTTACTTTATAACGTCTTTACAATTAATGCTTTATTGTATTCATAACGCTTTCTTGCGAAATTTTTCTTTATCTCCTCTTATACAGGTTTCTCTGAACTGTACTCACATATTGTTTGTTCAAGACAAAGGATTTCCCAAGCAGTTTCCTCACATTAATCTTTATCAGATTTTTTACGGCGTGCAAACTAATCATCACTATAATTAAGTTTATAATTCTGATTGTTTCATATTTCAAGAGATCGATTTGTTTTAGCTTTATTTTGAGCAGTGTCGCGGAAATCTTGGTAATTTAATAATATTGATTTAAAGTTTCCTGTAACTGTTCAGTTTAAAAACACCGCTTATTATTTATGCGATTGCAGCCGTTGTGTAAGACGTCTCTCATACTTTTTGATTGAAGTTATTATCATGCAATACGTGTTGCATTAAGCCTTCGTCATAATAACAATTAGGTAGAGAAACTGCGATGTCGCAAGATTACGTCATAAACTTGCATTGTGCATGCTCTACCTACTTACATGGTTATACGTGAACCAGTAGTAATAGACTTGTAGTCTTATGTATCTGTCTCGACTTCATACTCTTATATACCTCTTGACTTTCCGGGATGTCTATGTCACCCTTCTCAACTATACCTATCCAAAAAATCACGTCAATCCGTAGCTTTGTTGCAGCGTGATTGACGGACAAACCAACAAACAAACACACTCGCATTTATAAAAGGTATTAGTTAGGAATAATTAATACTACGATAATAAAGGCGATCTAATAATTATGTACTACTTAATTTTTATGTATTATCAATAGTTTTCTCAGCACACGCCAAATAATGCATTTTATAATAAAACATAGCTTTCTATTATTTCTCTAAAATCGGTCCAGTACTTACAGAGCCTATTCGGTACAAACAAACGAACAAACAAACAAACAAAAAATTTTTTCTCTTTATAATATTATTATAGATACATACATTCGGGCCTTTGCCGCAGAATCGCAGCGGATTGAATGAAATTTATGCATAGTCAAATGTATACGGAACGTAATTTCGCTATACGGTTTGGCATATCAATATCATTTTGTATGCTCTTTAGTTCCACTGTGCTATAAACTAGGACAGCGAAAGAAGTCAGTAGTATGGTAGGTAATGTTGGACCATCTCTGAGAATTCCAAAAGCGCATACTATCCTATACGATCCCACGGAAACCATAAATGCGTACAATATACTTATACGTACTTATTAGACGGTAGGAAATCGATTTTTTTGACTATTAAATCACTTTTAGTGATCGCAACTATTAATAGAGTTCTCCATGAAGTATAGATCTCAAGATTAATATCACCTAGAAGAGAAATCGTTTGCAATTAGGGAAGGAATGCGGCAAGTCCAGTTTAATAGAAGCCGACGATGAACTAGTATCAAAGGTTTGCGAAGATACCAACTCGATACTATACGATACGAACGATACTCTCTACTAACTAAGCACAGAAGTAGGTATTGAAGACGTTAAAACCAAGGAACTACGTAATCCTTATTATTATATGGTAGAGTTTAACTGTAGTATCTTCAGTACAGCAGTAGGAAGGGCATGATGGCAAGTTCATTATCCTTTTCAATCAAAATGTAAAAAAATCAAAAACGGAGGAGTGACGTAACTTATAGGTACTTAATAAATTACCCCTAAAAACGAATTTTTATTGAGTAAGTAGCAATAATATGTGAAGTAAATCATAATAATCTTAAGTTAGAGACAGCAGTGAAAGAAATTCTCTTTGAAAAAATAATAAGAAGTCAATGAATGAAACGCAGTGCGACGCACCGGTCAGTGGACTGGAAATTGAGCTTGTGACGTCATATGCGTCACGTAATTTTTGTACAGATTTCAATTTTTTTTAGTACATAAGTCGGTATTAGTTTGGATGTACATATATATTTTACTAGCTTGTGCCCGCGGCTTTACTCGGTTTCAGTTTGATATTTCAAACCCCTATTTCGCCCCCTTAGGGGTTGAATTTCAAAAATATTTCTTAGCGGATGCCTACGTAGATAGCTATATCTGTATGCCAAATTTAAGCTCGATCCGTGCAGTGATTCGTCCACCTTTTCCTTTTATATATTTAGATTTTTTGGAGTTTATTGGAGTTTACTCCCGGCGCCCGGTATGAGAAAAATTCGAGGAGTAAAATCTACTTATGAATGACCTCGTTACGTTTTTCACAACGATGCAAATTTCTACCCTAACGTTGAGTAAATAAGGTTGGTTTTCGCTTGAGTTGTCGAATGCCCTCGTTACGTTTTTCACAACGATGCAAATTTCTACCCTAACGTTGTGTAAATAAGGTTGGTTTTCGCTTGAGTTGTCGAATGCGAAAGAGCTTTCGCTTCGGGAAGCCGAGCGCGTACCGATCGGGTCCGAGCGGCGCCGAGACGCAGCGAGCGCCGCGAATGCATTACGACGTTTTAAGGAGTAAACTCCAGTCGTGCGTCGGAGCTGACACACACACTTTTTTTTTTTAATCTTATTTATTTTTAAGGGGCTTTTATAGGTGACCTATATGTCAGCCCCATCGGTACACACAATTTACAAATGATTATAATTAAATCAACTATAATTTAAATCAACTATAATTAAATCTAAAACTATACCAATTTGAGAGAATCACTAACAAATCTTATACAAATCAATACTTTAATAGCCGAAATGCTCAACGGTTTACTAAAAATAGAGTTAAAAATACCAGTATTCATACAATTTAAATTAAGTTCATACATTAGTGTTTCTCTCAAATATTGGTTCCGAACACATAGATTTAAATATGATTCAATATTGTAATATCAACTAATTTGATTAAACTTCTCCATTAAGATAGTTACTTTAAAAGAATCTTGGAAAATGTTCTGATCTTTTTGTTTTTTTGCATTGGACATTGTGAAAATTTTTCCTCGGCTAAGTTGCATCCAACAAATTGAAAGAAATGATGGGAACACTTCCCACAACAGCCTCAGCGTACCAAGAAACATGGCTCGAGGGACCCCGCTGTTTCGATTGACTCTTACGAGATACTAATTGCATTTGGACTTCGTTAAGATTTCTTTTCTAAAAAAAGTTTTCTCCTTTTTATTGGAATGCCTTTGTCTTATGTTTCCGATAAATACCTCAGCAAGGTACTGATTGAATTAAAGATCGTGTAGGGATCCATTATATTCAGTTATTTTAGGTTTTGTCCATGTAGTTCCCACTGTGTTAATTGTCACAGATACTTAAAATTGTCTAAAAATATTTTGCATTCGAGAAAACGCATCCGTTTACATCCTGTTCGGTCGATATTAAAACACTGTCATGTAATTTCTTTTTTTCTAATATCAAATTTTTCTTCGTCAATGATTTTGTAGACTTTAATTGGGTTATCGACTAAGGTTGGATAAAGCTTACAATATGTGATAGATGCATGCAAAGCAAATAAAGAAGTAAAACTTTGTCTGTCCTTGACTATTTCAAATCCAATGCTGTACAGTCTTCTGCTCGCCGCCAACGGCATTAAAGGGCTAATCTAAGAAAAATAGACCTTTCCTGCTATCTCACCTGATGATAAGTGACAGTGCAGTCTAAGATGGTAGCAGGCTAAGTTGGAAGGGAAGAGTTGGAAGGTTTACTGCACGTCATCTTACCGGAACGCTAAATCACTTGGGGGCACGTCTTTAACAGTAGGGTGGCCAGCCACGGCTTAAGTGTTCAGACCAGACCAAGACCAGAGACATTCCCAAACTGCCCCTGCCGGGAATCGAACCCGCCGTCACCACTGAGCCAAAAAGTTCGGCAGTGCGTATTTTTTCAAGTTTGACAAGAAATTGAATCGAAATGTGTCCTGTATACTTTGAAAATCCAAATAGTAGAGCATAATTCATACCAGTCAGCAGATTATGGGAGCTTGTTTCGCTCGAGTATAGATTAGTGGAGTTCTATTTAATCGCATATATCTTCGAGAGTCTGGCGTCAGCAGCTTGTCTCTCGGGATGTGATATATTGCCGCCATCAACTTGTGAGTATGATAATGTGCTTCGTAGATCAGACGGCCATATATAACATAACATTTCTTATAAAGATTTTTGGAATACGTTTTATAAAAGTGTGAGTTTATTTCGAGATTATCCTGAAAGATATAAAAAATATGAGATATACAAGTCAGTACAGATGTAAGTTTAACTAATCGGGCAACTACTAAATAAACCTAGGTCATCTTTTTCCCAATATTAATATTGTTATTGTCATCGAATCCGAATATTGCCATCTTTTTCCCTATATGAATATTCGGAAAAAGATGACAAAATTGCTTAACGCAAAGCCGTTTAAGTAATTTGATAGGTGCTCAGTGAATTTTTTGAATGTACCTACTCGAGGTCTTAGATGTTTCTGAATTTGCTTAATTTTAATCGTTAGATTTTAACATATTATTTTTGTATGTCAGTAGCCTCTGACCGAATATTCGGCGCCTTCATATTGGTTTAAGATTTTTTGTTTCACATTCCTGCAATGAAAAAATATTTTTCATCTCCCCATCTCGGAAAGAGTATTTTTGCTCTTCGATATCGGAGTGTAAAAGCCGTTTTTATCCTCTAGAGGATAAAGTAAATTGAATTTAGAACATCGTGTGCACTACGTTTGTGAATTCAAAACATCATTAAACCTATTTACTTCTACCTCCATGGTGCCGAATTTATCATACAACCTTTTTTAATTTGTTAAAAACTCAGACTTGGAACCTTCTTGGTGTACTTTTTTTTAATTAGCTTTGCGCGCGCCATTTTCTTTTCACGTCATATTGTTTGAATGGGGAGATGAAAAATTACGTGTTGCACTCGAGTGCAAAGATTTTTCACCTCGTGCTCTTTTGATTCCCTCGCTAACGCTCAGTATTCTAATTTTTGAATCACTCGCTGCGCTCGTGATTCAATTTTAGAATCCTTCGCTTGCTCGGTCATCAAAACTGAGCACGCGGTTAAAAAGCAACTTTGCACTCTTGTATAACAAATAACTATTATTCTATTACCTTTAACATATCTAAGATTTCCTCACAAACCAGCGACTACTAGACAAAATAATGTGTCTATATGACCTCGAACCATTATCTCTCTTGTGTTTGTGTAGTATTGTTTCGACGAAAACACAGCGGAAACGATAAATAATCTTCGAAGTTTATAAGATCGGTCGATCTGCGTCCGCACAGCGTCATTCGTACCCTCGTTATTCGCTAAGGTTGTTTATATTTGTAACGGTAACGACCACTTCGGCTCTCTGATCCATTAACATATTGTGTATGATATGTATTATGTACTTACCTCTTTGTAGAGGCTCTCAAGAGTTAGCCAATTGGACAAATTACTGCATTACCGTCGAGAGCTGGACTTGAAACTGAAGAGGCAATGGGCGGAGCACCGAAGAACCGATAGATGTTAGATCTTAAGGTGCTCTACAGTCTACAGGCAACCTCGTACCGGGAAAGTCAGCTTTAGAACACCCCCAAGAGAAGAATTGAGCATCTCACGCATGGTCCTGTGGCAATCTAAGATCTACTAGCTTGGTTTTTGACAACTAAATTGTAGGTTACGGCTTGTCTATTGCTTTGCTTATCAAACTAAACGTGTCAACAGCTGTCCATCCATCCTTGTTGATTGATCCTATAAGTGCCGCTGATAGGATCTGTTGTCTGTCTGTCAAGGCCCTTTTTCTCAGATATGGTTTAATGTGTAAAGATGATACGGAATTCTAAAGTTAAGTTCCTTGTGTAACTCAAAGTTACAGTTTGATTAGGTTAAATACATAATACGTAAGCAGTGGATTTTCACTCGCTAACAGTCCGTCCATCACTATTCTGCCGTCTTTATTACTAGACCGTGAGAGCCAAAAATAAGGATCAAAGTGAACTCAAAAACGGTTACCTAAGAACACTTACACCTATTATTATTATCACCAACTGCATTATATATAACAATTGAGTCCACCTTTCCGACTTCGTGCATTTAAATTTTTACAACGGACAAATAGGACGGAAGTTGTAATCGGAACAAAGGTTCCGTTGACTTTTTAAGCTTATTAATTTTTGTCCCTTCCGGATCAGCCCCTAAACTAGGGTGGGACTCATTCAGGCGAAAACGGAAGTAGCATACGCTCGCCATACCGTTCCGTAATTGGTGGCACGGGCTTGCGTTTCCGGTTTTAAGAGGCACTAAAAATAGGCCCAAATGTTTGCTTTCACCGATTGAATTGTATTTGTTAATTTAGAAACAAGGAAGGTAAATTCTCACGAGAAGATATTCAGTCTTTAATGATGATAATATAATTCTATCTTTTGTACGAGTTTTGTTCCATGTGGGTGATTTAGGGCCGTGTAATCGTGTGCTATATTAAACAATATATTTTTGTTTTAAAAAATCATATTGGCTATATTATTTTTGGTATTTTCCGTACCAAATAAGCATAATATTTGCCATATAATATTGACTCAGTTTAATTTTCGAAGGACTTTAATTTATGTGTAAAACTTATTCTGGAACTCTTGAAACAAAGGCTAGCTGAGTTCATTAATAAAGCGCACAACATCAATTATTGTTTCTCTGTTGCCCACATTCATAAACAAAGTCAGAACTCTAAAGCGTAGATGACTATAAATAGAGAAGTTATTGGATTTGGCCTCTCCGTACGAAGTTCCTACGTAAGGCTTAATGGCTGTCCCAATAAGACGTGTCCTTTGCTCATGAGAGCGTGACACGCACACTGAATACAAGTGCACTTACGTTTGCATGCTTGTATTATCAATGAGCCGTGTCTCGAACGATGAATGGACCAATGGAGCCAAGGGCGATTGATTATGCAATAAACAATTTGTGAAATCAAATGAAATATGTATATTCGTTGATCTAAAATTGGTACACCCTCGTAAAACTGCGGCACGCTGGCAACGTTCGCGAATAGCCATGATGATAAACTTTAAGATAGGTATCATATTTGTAAAACATTTATAACCGGAAATCTATGTAGCTTTAAAAACGATAGTGAAAAAAATTAAACAGGAAAAGATAAATATAGTAATGGCCGTTTTGTTGTTATTTGAACGCCGCTTTTAATCGAAACTTGCTGCTGGAACCATTAATAAAAATGTATGGGACAAAATTTGCCGTGGGCGCGGTAAATTTTCCCAAGACAATTTTGTGTGCACATAAAAAGATTAAAGAAGGGTGGAGGTGCTAATGTATATGTGTACGCACGTCCGGTCCATCGGTGTCCGTTAATTGGTCCGCGTAAAAGGGATATCGTGTAGCCGCCCTCTCGTCCCTTCTCGACTTCCTTTCTCGCGACACCGACAGGTCGAGAATCGAGATCACGACGTGAGGACACTTTGGACAAAATACGCATTAAAAGGCTCGATATCCAATTAAATGGAACCGTACTACCACCCGCTGAGTCGCCTTGTCTGTGATCTTCGGCCACGATTATTGCTCATATTTAGAATATAATTATTTGCACAAATTTTATCGGCAATGTATTCTTTAGCAGGTGCTTGCTATTCATTTAAAAATCCAATCCGATTCATCAATCACTTTTTGTGACAGTGATTTAAGACCAGATCAATAATAATCGTTTATATATATATATATATATATATATATATATATATATATATATATATATATATATATATATATATTTATATATAATATTCGTATATAATATTCTTTATTTTTCATGAATTACATTTTCAAAATTTTTCAGCCATTTTTTGTTGTACTGATTACTTCATAGCCGGATATGTATTAATTTGATTTGAGTCATTTTCTTAATCATTTTGTACTCTTTACAATTAATTCCGAGCATCAATTATTTCTTTAATGCCAGTTTTTTACACTCATTACTCTCCAGGACCACATCCGAAATTATGTATTGTTTAATGAATGTCCTTCCCACGATTCTTTGTAATTTCATGAACGAAATCATTAACCGTAGCCCCCGGTTATACTTCTTTGCTGTGATTCGTAATCTCGACTTCATGTTCCCATGACGATGTCTTGGACTGTGACTACCACTTTGGTTTATATTTATTCATATTTATGGTCAATTTATCGTCTTCAAACGTAGGTACCTATTTCATCGTCCTCATAGCTTCTTTGAAATTGCAAATTCACATAAATCAAAAGTAGCATTCCATCTCGATGTGTAATACGAGTATATCCAAGCAAGTTGTGCTATGATCTTGATGTTTCTTCTAGATGTTAGAAGTGTTAAGAGATATTCCGGATTTTATAGGGACTTGTGATGGTAATGGCTTTCACCTTCTTATAAATAAGCGTTAAACCTAAAGCATGCAGTTCGTGGATGTAGAGAACAGGATAAGATTAAATAAAAGGTATACTTATTCTATAAGGTATAAACTTTGTTTTACTATAATATCTGGGTGACCGAGCTTTGCTTCGGTAATATTTTTTTTTTTGGTAAATCGTGTTTTTTGGAAAAATATATACTTATTAAAAAAAAATAAAAAAAAAATAATAATAAAATTCATAGGGGAAAATAAAGTCGTCTGGACTCGAACCGGGGTCTTCTGGTTTCGGGACCGCCCGATTTCCCGAGCTATTCGGACTTTATAAATGATGGCGAAATTTTAAATTTACCTTCGTATTCTAATGATATTGCTCAAGATTATACAAGAATTGCTCGTTTAAAGGTATTAGATAGATAGATTATTATTACGGGTACTTTGAATGTACTAGGTATATGGATTATTTAATTGTTGAATACAATATGTGTATAATGTTCAATACTTAATCAATACTCAATAACAATTTTAACATCTATCATCATGATTTGTAATATTTACAAATAGGATAAATTGTTTTTTAAACAAACGTGAACATAATTATAAGATCTATGAGCCGGATCTCAATGAAATACGCGCACTTTAAAACAATCACGCGTAAACAATAAATTATTGTTATGTTAAGTTTTCTTTGGATTCCGATTTGTTTTTATTTGTGATTGAAAAATAAATGAAGTCAATCTAAGGCAAATATTTAAATGATATTTGATAATTGAATTACTAAGACGGTCTTCGTTAGCATCAATTTATTTTAGATGTTTTTCGTCGTCTGGCCAGCGGAAGTCATCATGCGATTTCCGCCGTAGGTAGGCGACTGCCCTGTTAAAATATATTCATTAAAACAGTGACCACGAATTTATTCAGTCCCATTATTTATCGCTTGAATTGAACTTACTATTTCACGATTCTTTTTTAAAGTTACTGATCCATTTATGTACTTATAGGAGCAGGATGGCCGCACCCATCATAGTTTATTTCGGCTAAGCGAGGAAACTTGACAACTGAATTATTCTTTGAACACAACATTATAATCTTCCAATCAAACAAATCACAGTCAATCACAACATGATAAGTGTTTGAATAATCCCATTTGAGCAGGAATCCCTTAGATCAGGATATTAAAACAGCGATTCATCGCAGTCGTGGTGCGCTGGTTACCAACAGATTGTTTATAAGACTTTTTTTTTTGAAAAAGAATATCAGAGAAACAGAAGTTGCCTAATATCCTCCTATCCCCTCAAAATAATCGGAACGCTTGTGCTAGGGATGGGTACGACAATAATGCAACGAGTGGGGTTCGGACCTGCGACCTTTCAGTTTTCAATCCGCACCTTTAACCGCTGGGCTATTGAGACTTATAAATGGCTCCCTCGCTACCATCTACGCAACGCTCCGCTAGAGGGCCTGACAGTGCCACTCTGGTTATAAAGACGCGCCGTCATACTTTTTACTATATTTTGCTCTGCATTTATCGAAATTGTGTTCATCGTCCGCAATATTGTATGCGTGCAGATATTCAGAGGCATTTTTTCCACAAAACAAATTTAAAGATATTAAGTTCACAAATATTTGTTTTGTTTGGGTATGCATGGAGCCGTGGACTACGACAGGTTTTGACTTCAATAAAGGATGTGTGATGTTGGAAAATGGTTTAAGGCGGTCTCTTGCAATCGCGGGGGCTTGTGACAAATATTGACAGCAAATGTTTGCCTCGGCGAGCGCGCTCATCTCTTGTGCCACTACGTGCGGCGTAGGAGGCTCACTGATAAAGGTTATACCGCTGGGCTCCGAGATAACTACAATGTTTGCCCAATATAAATCTTGTTTGTTTTCTTTATGTCCTGCACATTGCCCAGATCACGGCTGTGTGAATCCTCACGTACTGTTTGTTTTTGCTTTATTATCATTGACATTGTATTTTACTATCGCTGGGATTTAAGTTATGTCCGCAGTGTCTGTGTAGTGTAACTGATCGAGAAATACGTGTTAATATGGCGCGGAGAAGGATTAGTTTTGGTTTTTGTGTGATGATGGCTTGTATCCGTTTCAGCCGCTACCATAAATATGGCTAGTTCTAACGTAATTTTTACATATTGGTACTTATACTATCAATATGAATTTTGAATTTATTTTTTAAACCGACTTCAAAAAATACAAAAAGAGGAGGTTCTCAACTCGATGCGTTTTTTTGTCGATGTTACTCAAAAGAACTATGAAACTGCAACACCCGACTTCAACGTACCTGTACCAAATACTATTATGTTCTGTGCCTGGACCTACAAATTAAAATTTTGGCTAGCGTGGCGCATTCGTTTCATCGTTTCTATTTAAGCCCGCCCGACTTCAACATACGTGTACAAACTGAAATTATTTTATACTTTTCAGTGGCGTTTGAAGTCGGTTTTTTTAAAAGAATTTTTATATATTATTATCAATATTATTACTTGTGCTAAAATCTTCGGGGCTGTTTTCTTAGTTTTCCTTTGTTTTGCACCCCGCATAATTGTGTGTTTTGTGTCTCGGCAAACTATTTAGGTCTTGACCTATAAGACATGCGCGCATCAGAGCAGAACAGCGATCGAATAAAACCTGTTAGTATTCTGGCCAAGTTATGTAGGACTGAGACTGTAGTCGTTGCCTTTTGTTGCAGACGTGATTGGGCGAACGGTGGAAAAAATGATTCCGATACAATGCTTAAATCTTCTAAAGACCTCAAGGCTTGAATAATGAAAATAATAGGTACAGTAATCTAATATACTATCGGATACCCCTATCCCTAGTACGATGATTGTTCGGCAGTATCTAAATGTTTTAAAATGATCGATCTATAGGTAGAATAAAAAGTGAAATACTCTTTTTTTCCTAGACTTTTGTCAACATCATTCAATGTTTAAAATAATTAATTAGCTGGCTGTTTGTTTTTATTTTTTTATTTTATGCTATCAACTTCCTTCATTAGATTATTTCGCTGGCAAATTTTGATTAAATCTTAACTCATATTCAAATCTACCATTTGTTGTAGTCTTGGATTGTCTGGATAATATTATATTATACTTAAGGCAATTTTTTAGGTAATTGCCTTATTAGATTTGAGCTTTAAATTATAAATTAAAATATCACTTTATTGTTATACGAAGGAGTAAAGTGGAGTTAATTTAGCCGAAACGTCCACATCCGTAAACATGACCGCCAAGGCCAGTCAGTCTACGCGTCGGTAGTAGCTACTTACAGAGTCAGCGTCGCATCACGCTAATGTGTGTATTTATCGTGTTACTGTTATCAATCATACTGATAAAACCTGATAAAGTTTAAAAAGTTCGACAGTATGATACAATTCATGCATATTGATAGACAGACACACAGATAGACACATACACAGATACACACGTCAAAAAACACCTCTCTTTTTTGTCGGGGTGAAAAATACATTATACTACACTAGCGGCACGCTATGATGGCCGGTTTGACACATTACAATAGTGATGTGGAATGTCAATTTATTCTCGAACAAAAAACAATTAAGTTTTGTTTTTGTACCTAATTAAATAGGTTTAATAAAACAAAAATGTATATGTTTATTTAATTTATTTGAACGAACTGAATATTTGAATGAAAATGAATATACATACTTTATATGCACACAAGAAACATATGAATACAAAAGATACCAAAAAAGGTGCCACAAAAGGCCATAATTAATCAGATTCGTCCATACTACTATTTTCACTGTCGTCACTGCTATCATCACCTACATTAATAATTATATGTTCGTTTTCTATAATATTATCTATTTTCACATCTCTTTCATAATCTTCCCTTATTAATTTAACAGTTCTATTCACAACCTTTTCCCAGTCTCCTTTAGTCACATGTTCACAAGCTTCTTCTAATAATTTTAGCATTTTTTTTGTGGTAAATGGGGGTTCTGTATTGTGTCTTGCAGCATATCCCTTAATTTGAGCCCACACCAACTCAATCGCATTATACTCACAATGGTAAGGCGGTAACCGTATAACTCTGTGCCCATGTTCTAATGCTATTTCGTCAATGACGTATCAGATCTTGGTTGGTTTGTTTTCTTTTAAAAGACGTACTAATTCCGCTTTTAACATATTCATGTTTGCATCTACGCCATTTTTAACGTATTTCACGCCATAACCAAATGCCGAGTTGTGGTATATATCATATAAAAATAAAAATTTTACCTTTTGTATGAAACAGCTGATATTTTTTTGCGATTTCAGAGGTTTGTCCACATAGTGAAAATTGTTCATATTCACAAGTACATTCACCCCTTAAATGGTGCAAACTGATTTTTCTACACTTGTATACATTTTAGAAATCAATTTAATAAATAAATTTTGAGTCCTAAACCTAAAACTACATTCGATAAAATTTATGAATCTCTGCACATCACTATCGTCAATAAAGTAATACAATTATTTCCTTCAAAGTCGTTATCAATTAATACGGAACTTCATGAGCGGACAAACGTCAAACCGGCCTTCATAGCGTGCCGCTAGTTTAGATGCCACGCAACTCGCAAAGCATCGCACAAGTGGAATTATAAATTGCTGCTTACAGCTTGCTACAGGATAACATCCTATTCCGGAATAATTTCGAAACATCCTGAAAATATTTGTTAACTAGCTATGACTAGAATACCTACAAAAAAATAATATAAAGGCATAGGCACTCTTTCTCATTAATCTATTAGTAAGAAATAGTAGCAATCTCTATAATCTAATAGTAAGAGATCGTAAACTGCAGTTTATATCCCGTCGAGTCGGTCCAACTAAAATCAAAATATTGCATTTTCCAGAGTTTGATGATCTCTTGGTAATGGTACTCTATGCAAATCAATTAACTGTATTGAGCTAAAGGGCCGCAATAAATTGAAACATCAATCAATTTGTTGAAGATGTCCATTACATTATAAGCGTGCTAAACTGCTAACTCAATAAACTGCGTCGCGTGTAAATCACCAACGGATATGAGTGCCAGTAATGAGGTTCGGATGTCGCTCACCTATTGTGCCTTGCGAATAGATATCGACTTCCTCAGTTCAGTTATTGGTAACACAGCGCTGTAATGAGGCATTGTTCGTGAGTCAGGAAGTCTTCGAGTCCCTACATCTTATTTTGTTTCCAGAACGCAGATCCTTGGTGCAATACGATTGCTAAATCCTAATATCGTTTGTAGTAACTTATATGCCGCCGAGGTCTCCGCGATCCAGGTCAACGTCCGCTCACGGATCTTCGAACGTAATTTAAGCTATGTCTTAGGTATTTTACCCAAGTGCATTGAAATTGAGAAGTCAAGGTTGGAGTAACGCAACCAATCATAGATCACGACTAGAGTATTGGTTTTGTATTTGAGACTGATGTGAAACTTTGTTTTATTTGCTAGAGTTGGAGTTTGCTTTGTTTTACTCTGAAATATAATCTTCATTTCCTACTTTTTTGAAGGTTCAAGCGTATGATCATCGATTTATCACCATCTAAGATTATAGTAGTCCAAATGCTATAGACACATCTCCGGCTAATTTCACATATTAGCACTGTAGTTTTATCAGCACACATATTTGTAAGTGAAGACTAAAGAAGCAGAAGCTGTCCAGCTAGGGCTATTAGGATGTTAGCATTTGGACGAATAAATAATATTTTTAATTTTGACAAACAAACACTAAAGTGTAAGAACCAGTGAAACCGCAGTCCACATATTATAAGGCCCTGCAATTTCCTTGTGTTTCGTATTTTACATGAGAACGGAATACCTTCACAAGTCACTTACACCAGTAAATCCTTTGGGACA
Source organism: Oeneis ivallda (assembly GCA_029955525.1). NCBI lineage: Eukaryota > Metazoa > Arthropoda > Insecta > Lepidoptera > Nymphalidae > Oeneis > Oeneis ivallda. The sequence goes on from JARPMR010000006.1 coordinate 24,439,956, forward strand.
TCTATAATAGACACTGTAGGTTATACCACCTTGCGAGTATCCGATATCATTCTATAATTAACGAATAAATTTATACGAGCTTTTACCCGCGGCTTCGCTCACGTTAAGTTCGATTTTTCAAATTCTTATTCTACCCCCTTAGGTGTTGAATTTTTAAAAATCCTTATCGGATTCCTGTATCATAATAGCTATCTGTATGCCTTTCAGCCCGATCCGTCTATGTGTGTTGATAGATCAGTCAGTCACCTTATCCTTTTATATATTTAGACGTTAGGGTTCATCGTCATATCATTGTGAGTAGCGTTGATAGACTTTTTTTCTGAACACGTATAGTTATGATAGTTTTATATTCGGAGCTAAATATAGGGGCCAACTGTTCAGACCAGATGTCTAAAAAGCTAAGCTTAATAATCTGTGTATGGCACGCGCGTGCACGTTTTAAAATGGGTCAGCGTGTCAATATTGTCAATCACAAGGTCAGACTTAGTCAGACTGCCTTTTTTATTTAGGGGGATGAGTTATGGTCTACTAGTCGAAAACACTTCTAAATCTTTCTGTCGCCCATACAATCTTTGTTACATTCAAGAGTGGGCAGAGAATATGGCCTGCTATTATTTTCACGTAAGCGTCTCCGTAAGCGTACCAAGTGTTAATAAACCTTATCTTGTTCGCCCATGTAATGGAAACCTGAATGTTTTATTCAGCTCGGTCGGTATCCGTACCATTGAAAAGCAGAACTTATATCTCATGAACTGTACATAGATTCTGTAACCATATAGAATCAACGAAGTAATCTTATTAGTGGAGTGAATATAAACTTTCGAAAATCATATTGCTTTGGAGAAAAGCTCCATTTACATACTTGCTATAACTATCGTTAACTGCCTCGTTGGTCTAGTGGTTAGATTGTTTGACTGCGGATGACGAGGTCCCGGGTTTGATTCCCGGGTCGGGCCGTTAAAAAAAATGTATTGGGTTTTTCTTCCAAAGAAATTCTCAGTAATAGCCCGGAGTTAGGAAGTTGGAGGTTAGTACCCCCGTGCCTCGAAAAGCACGTAAAGCCGTCGGTCCTGCGCCTGATCTCTCTCCGATCGTGTCGGATTTCCGTCCCATCGGACTATGAGAGTGAGGGAATAGAGAGTGCACCTGTGTTTGCGCACACACTTGTGCACTATAATATCTCCAGCGCAGATGGCTGAGGTTTGCCGCCGGATTCGGTCGGGACGACATTATTTATTATAACTATCGTTATAAATCAAGTTTTGATATTAACGTCCTTGATAAAGTTGGACTCGTTTTACTTCCTGTTACGCGTTGAATTGTATACACAGAGCACGTCACTCATTCAGACTCAATCAAAGGATTGTGAATGAGATGTTTACCGCGTATGCGGGTATAGTTATAAATATATGTATAATGCAAGAGCTTGGCGTTTCCTGTTGTGGTTCTACTGCATTGCATCGTGCGCTATGCTCTTATACACTTCCATTAAAATTGTTTTCTCACACGAAAGTGTAAATTGATTTAAAGTTCATTCATGTATAGTTAAAGTATTGAAAAATTTTACATTTTATAAAATAAATCGATTGTGATTCATCGATAAGTATCTTGATTTCCATTTTAAGTTTTCTTTGGCTTTAAAGTTGTCTTAGTGTCGATTTGTAACATCCATATAATATGCATCCATGAATAGTCGTGGCTCGGCGCGAGCCGGGTCGGCGCGGCCGTCCTACCAAGGCCAGCGAGTTCATTAGGGCCATTCATGGATGCCTGCCTCCTTCCCTCGCCCATGGCGACGGGGTAGGTACTCTTCGTTTCTGTGTCCTATGCTGTGCTTTCGATCGGTTTTCTTTTTTTATGATCGAACTCGAGACAAAAACCGAGCGCAATCGTAATTCACCGGATGCACTAACGAGTGTAATTTTTTTAAAGTTTCACCGTGTAGCAATAATTTGTTTTTGTTTAGAACCTTTTCCGCCATGACTCTATAACTGATGACTGAATATGTGTTTTCATCACGGTAAAAACATTTTTTTAGAACTATATTCATGTCAGCTTCTGCGATGTTTATAGAACCTAGTACTCACACACTTTACACTTGTACTGGTTCTATTTGAATGAAGGTACAAAACCTAAGCCGTGACAGCCTAGTGGTTAGGACTGTGGTCTCCTACTGACTTTTCGGAGTCAAGTGCGTTTAAGCAATTAAATGACACTAGCTTCAACGGTGAAGGAAAACATCGTGAGGAAACCTGCACATCTGAGAGTTCTTCATAATGTTCTCGAAGATATGTGAAGTCCGCCAATTCGCATTGGGCCAGCGTGGTGGACTATGGCCTATAACCCTTCTCTGAAAGGAGACCTGCGCTCAGTAGTGAGCCGATGATGGGTTGTTAATGATGATGATGATGACAAAACATAAGTCATCTAGACGCGCGTGTTTTATGAATTTGTATCCACATATGAAAGTCATCATGAGGCAAAGCTTAAGAGCTGAATACGAATGTGTTATCTACTCTCAAAACGAAGTATGGTCTTACTCATTTTCAAAGCTTCAGCGATTTCGAAATCACTTATAACCTGTCCGTATTTCTGTATGTTTTTGAAATACATAATACAGGGTGGGCCAGACCAGGTGGATATAAAATTTTTTTTAGATTGTTCACTTAGGGGCCTACCAGGAACCGGAAGGAAAAAAATCGGTTCCCACCCGATTACGAGAAAAAATTTTTTATTTAAAATTTTGGAAAATCATTGCTTTGACGAACTTTTAATTTATTTTTAATTTTTCCCGTGACAATTTCCGCAATTTTTTTATGGAATATCTTTACCCAATAACTGTACTCTTTTAGAAAAAAATTCCAGTCTGGTTAGCTGGTTTTAAGAGCATTAAATTTTAAATTAAAACCACGGCCAACGGACCAACGGCTTTACGTGCTCTCCAAGGTACGGGGGTGAAACAACGCCAACTTCCTAACTCCGGGCTAGTACTGAGAATTTCTTACGGAAAACCCCAATACTTGATATGGTCCGACCCGGGACTCGAACCCGGGACCTCGTCGGCCGCAGTCAAACACGAGACCAACGAGGCAGTTAAAATTAAAGGACATACTGCAGTCTCCACAAACAATTAACATTTTTTTCAATAAGGTTGTTATTTACACGAATGAGGAACGAAGACTTTTGAAAAATCATAACTTTTTATCCGGCACATTGACATACAATTTTTCTTTTGGCAATCAAAAGAACATAAGTTGCTACAGTTTTTAAAAAATCACCAGTGCTATGAACCTCTTTTTTTATTTTTAATGGAATTTTAAAGTTTTCTGTAGATTTTGGATGAACTTAATTTTCTTGAAATAATTTAAAATTTAATGCTCTTAAAACCAGCTAACCAGACTGGAATTTTTTTCTAAGAGAGTAGAGTTATTAAGTATTTTAAAGTTCTCGAGCAAACTTTGTTTTCTTGGGATGTAGACACTACACTACACCCATTTCCAGCACATGCAAGTTATCTCTGCGCAAACGTTAAGATAACATATTCCATAAAAAAATTGCGGAAATTGTCACTGGAAAAATTAAAAAAAAATTAAAAGTTCGTCAAAGCAATGATTTTCCAAAATTTTAAATAAATTTTTTTTTCTCGTAATCGGGTGGGAACCGATTTTTTTCCTTCCGGATCCTGGTAGGCCCCTAAGTGAACAATCTAAAAAAAATTTTATATCCACCTGGTCTGGCCCACCCTGTATATAATATAACTTTTTATATACTTTTACTTGCATCTTTATGCAAAAAAGTAAAAGTTATTTGACACGAGGTAAAAGTGGAGGTCTACTTCAATTGAGTAACCTACCAAAATATTATAGTAATGGAATAGCTTAAACTCCGTCAATCGGAGTCCCGGTCGGCGTATTTAGGACTCGCAATGTGGGCAATTCGTCATGATTTGCGTATGTAAATCAATGGAGTTTAGTTGTATGAACGTAACGGTATTTTCGTCGGTATACAGCAGGAAGGCGGATGCTATAAACACACATTCAGCAAACCACAATTACCCGGGTATGCCCATAAAGTTCTCTCAATACCATTTTTTCGATGATTATTAGAATCGTTGATGTAACATCCTCTCCTGATTTCGTTAACTTGCTCTTCTCCCTGATATCCGTGTCAGATTTTATATCAAGTTTCGTGATATTCAGTAGCGTGCAGTCCATTGAGGTAAAAAATCTACCTCATCCATATATATATCATTAATGTTATCTTAACGTTTGCGCAGAGATAACTTGCATGTGCTGGAAATGGGTGTAGTGTAGTGTCTACATCCCAAGAAAACAAAGTTTGCTCGAGAACTTTAAAATACTTTCAGGCGAAGTCGTCGGCATGAGCAAGTCATTTATATTTGCAAGCAGGTGTGCATATTAGAGCTAGGTCTCCAATATCTACCAACGCATTGCGCGAATATTTCAATATTTTACGCCTCCATGCATAAAGTGTAGGGATTATAACCCTCGTCGTCTGATATTGCCCTCCGGTAAGCTGCATAACCAAACCTCATAAAAAGAATTCACGTATAAGAAAAAATATTTCCTTTTGATTTTCTTGTAGGTAAATTGTACTGTTTCTTAACTTTTCTCCGTTGTCAGTTAGCAGTGTTCGATTATATTTTTAACTAACTTCACGGAAGATCAGTGTTTGTCAGAGATAGATAGAACATTTATCAGGAGAGTGGAGACGGACCATTCTAGAATCTGCATAAAAAGTTTGCTTTATCATATTTTAATATCGTAAAGCCATATTAATATCCAAACACCGTTAGTTAAAGTAATGTATGAGTAAGGATTCTTAAAGGATTCAAAAGAAGCTATGAACAGTTACGTAGCGATTTCTATCACCGCCCCCGGCTGTCAACCTACACCCGGCAGCACCTTCACCCTACGCATCGGAAAACCACCATAGGTAGTTTGTTTAAATTCTTCGAAGCGCTAAGCGTAGGCCCTAATGGCTGTATTCGAACTATACACATCGAAAAATTCCTTGAACTCTCTCAAGAGGTATGGGCCGCTGTCACACCCACGAATTGGTTTATCAATCACGAAGGATCGATTGAATAAGATCAATAAGTAAGTGAGCAGTGGGCGATCGGTCGATGAACTGCGCGGGCGCAGCCTGCCGGTGGTGTGCTCTAATTTGATTTAACGACAATCCACCGCACACGCACAACAATCCGTTTCGCTGTCGACAATGTATTACTCAAGCCGTATATATTACAATCATTTAATAAGCTTCGCGGAGTGTTGACTTCGAAATATTATTTGAATTATTGCTTAATATTATCAGATACACGCTTAGAAATTGATTTAGGTAATGCTCAACGTTGGAGCCATTATTTGTTGACAAACTGTTGAGTAAGCAGGATTATACCGCAGAGATTAATATTTTATAGAATTTATGCTCCACTGCGGACAAGATTAAATCAATTTCCGAAGCTTACTGTCGTTGAATGCGTTTTAGTATCTACTGTAGAGACTTTATTATTTAACTTCCCCTTCAGGCATGATCTGCCTATTGTCTAGCAGATAATATTGCCTTTGCGGGCCGGATCTGCAAGGATGGGCCGTGTCACCTTGAATGCCGGATGCCGGTGTTCTGACGGAGGACCTATCGGCCGTCAATCGTGTGAGCGTCTCGCCATATATTATGGTCGTCTGTCTGTTAGACTTTGCGGCTGAGAGCCGTTTTTATTTTACGACCGTTCACGTCCGCTCCCTCGAGACCTCGACCAAGGTCAACGTTTCTTACAAATAATCGTCTGCAACAAAATGAATAAGATGAATGTGGCGTTTAGCCGATGTTGGCCATTATGCTAGCGGCACGCTATGATGGCCGGTTTGACACATTACAATAGTGATGTGGAATGTCAATTTATTCTCGAACAAAAAACAATTAAGTTTTGTTTTTGTACCTGATTAAATAGGTTTAATAAAACAAAAATGTATATGTTTATTTAATTTATTTGAACGAACTGAATATTTGAATGAAAATGAATATACATACTTTATATGCACACAAGAAACATATGAATACAAAAGATACCAAAAAAGGTGCCACAAAAGGCCATAATTAATCAGATTCGTCCATACTACTATTTTCACTGTCGTCACTGCTATCATCACCTACATTAATAATTATATGTTCGTTTTCTATAATATTATCTATTTTCACATCTCTTTCATAATCTTCCCTTATTAATTTAACAGTTCTATTCACAACCTTTTCCCAGTCTCCTTTAGTCACATGTTCACAAGCTTCTTCTAATAATTTTAGCATTTTTTTTGTGGTAAATGGGGGTTCTGTATTGTGTCTTGCAGCATATCCCTTAATTTGAGCCCACACCAACTCAATCGCATTATACTCACAATGGTAAGGCGGTAACCGTATAACTCTGTGCCCATGTTCTAATGCTATTTCGTCAATGACGTATCGGATCTTGGTTGGTTTGTTTTCTTTTAAAAGACGTACTAATTCCGCTTTTAACATATTCATGTTTGCATCTACGCCATTTTTACGAAGCCATGCGACGATATCAGCTTTCTTTTGGGATTGGGCAGGTGGCTTGTCAATTTGCATCGAGTGGTATGGGGCGTTGTCCATAATTATAATAGATGGTTCAGGGAGGCTACACAACATTGAGGTAAACCATTCAGTAAACTTTTCTCCATTCATGTCTTCATGATAGTCTCCAGTGGTTTTTGACGCAAAAGCCATGAGAGAACCTTCGACAAACCCGTTGATGGTTCCGGCGTGACAAATTATAAGTCGCGATCCTTTTCCTACAGGAACTTTGGAAGTAGATGCTGCTGTGTCATCGTTCCAAGAACGGCCTACAGTATGGTTAGCATTAAGCCATGTTTCATCCAAGAACACAACATTTTGCCAATTTTTGATTTCTTTCACTTGCCGTAAAAAAGTATACCTTGCCATCGCTATATCAAATCTTTCCATCAATATTTTGCGTTTGTTACATTTTTTGTATCGAAATCCAATGGTCTTCAAAATCTTCGTTAAAGAACTTTCCCCACCGAAGAATAATCCAGCTTCCTTCAGTGAATGCACCAACTTTTTTCTTGTTGGATACTCCTTCTGTAAATAGTAGCCGTAAACATGTCTTCGGATAGCATCGGCATCAAAGCTATCGATGCCTACGACTGGTTTTGCTCGTTTTCTCTTTTTTGGTGTGTGAAGTTTATTTTCTTCTGTGCCAGTCTCGCCATATTTTTTTTTAGTTATCCGTCTAACAGTTCGTTGTCCAATATTAAGCGCATCAGCTACGCGTTCAACCACTGACGTTATAGGTAAAATTGGCCCTCCATTTTGAGCTTCACGATCGAAATAGTTACGAAGGCGTATTACGAACTCACGTGTCTGACTATTTAGAACAGTTCTCTGCGTACGTTCGGTCATATCGACGAAATCCACAACAAAGGGCTTGAACAGAGTCCAAATTAACGAGCAAGGGTCAACAGTAATGCAGTATCAATATTTGAAATCCAAAGCCAGGTCAAAACTATATCACAATCGCATTGCACTGACAGTTTATACTTTTCGAAGCAACGTCAATTCGAAACTGCTTTGTTTTGCATTGAGCATTGACGCGAGTTTGCCGGAGGTAGTAGTTGTGCTAGCCAGCGATCCTATGTGACGATCGTATTAGATTCCATTTTTAAAAATTTTCAATTTAGAAAACCAAATGCCGAGTTGTGGTATATATCATATAAAAATAAAAATTTTACCTTTTGTATGAAACAGCTGATATTTTTTTGCGATTTCAGAGGTTTGTCCACATAGTGAAAATTGTTCATATTCACAAGTACATTCACCCCTTAAATGGTGCAAACTGATTTTTCTACACTTGTATACATTTTAGAAATCAATTTAATAAATAAATTTTGAGTCCTAAACCTAAAACTACATTCGATAAAATTTATGAATCTCTGCACATCACTATCGTCAATAAAGTAATACAATTATTTCCTTCAAAGTCGTTATCAATTAATACGGAACTTCATGAGCGGACAAACGTCAAACCGGCCATCATAGCGTGCCGCTAGTATAGTCGATTTATTACCTAGCTTAAAAAGCCGATGATTTTCTTGGGAATAGCGTGTCACATAGAGTACGCAGCGGAAACAGATTGGACGTGGGCGACGCCTACGTTCCACGTTATTGACCATTCTTAAATGTAACACGTGACAAGTTTAATATTTCGTTTATTATTGGACTTCTATTTCCTTGCAAACGATTTTATTTTGATTTTCTCTTTTTCAGGTAATACTTATCTCCGATTTCTACACGATGTCTCCAAGATTCTCAACAAAGCAAGTTATCTTTATTCACTGTTTTTTCGAGTTCTCTTCTTAATCTTACTCTACTAGATTTGACAAGTTTTAAAATAAAGATAACCTCGTTTCTTAATGCTCTCTAGCTTTTGTCATTAATTATAACTGGCATTACTGCCTCTACAATCTTGTTGCTCATTACAACATAAGTACTTTTTAAAATAACGAGATGGAATTGAACCGTCGAATAAGTTGTATTATCAAAAAATTCAAATCTAGTCTTTTGGTTCAAAATGATAAGGTTGAAAATTGATTAAATTCCATGGCTCCCTTTGATGTAGAACGGGAATATTGACAAAGACGGATGTCCGGTGCCGGTCAGGATTTGTTTCACACGCAGTGGTTTCTCGGGCTTGATGCAGATGAATAATTTCTAATAGTTATTGTAAGGAAAATTATTCGAAAAACTATTTATTCGTTTATAGAGAACTTGAACCATTAGGACTAGCGCAAACATACAACTTTTCGTTGAACAACTATTTAGTTATGTTTCATAAGTTTATAGGAATGTACTGCGATCATAGAATGTGCGCAAACTATCAACACGATAGTTGCTCGACAAAAAAATCAATGAATAAAAAGTTGGACAACTATCGATCAAACGTTCAATTTGTACGGCATTGTATTGATGTGCGCATATCATCGACTAAATAGTCGATCCGCGACTGTCAGTTTGTGGTCAGTCTCACATTAGCAAATTATGAGACGTAAGTAGTAAACATTCATGAGTTCAGTCAGCCAGCTGTCATCAAATAAGCAATTTATTAATTCGCCAATCGGTGATGCTAAAAGTATCGAGTAGACAAAATTCACAGTTAAAAGACACCACTTAGAAATTCAAATAGCCTAAATAATTATGCAACAATGTTTACACAAGCATTTATTTAGAATATTCTAAAGGGAAGTTGGTGTGGCGAAGAATTCTTCCGGCCCTTTTGATATTGCGATGCAACGTGTATGCATTTCAAAGGGCTACCGTGTTTGCCGGCTCTTATATAAACATCGTTTGTTTGCTCGCCTATGATTTACCTTGTTGTGTAGTTTTTGCTGGCACGTCCGTTTAATCGTATTATGTCACGCGTATCCGGAAGTAGATGATGGTTAAAAGCAGAACTTTTATTTTCACAATAGTAAAGCAAAGCCGGATGGTTAATACAAATTTGTTAGTATAAGAGCTTAAAAAGTTCTCTTTATCTGTGAATTTAATATGGAAAGCATTTTATTATTATTAATCTTCATATTTTAGACTGTTAATTATTTTATTTTTGGTTATTAGTAAGTATGACAAAAGATCATAGCAGTTAGTAGTACGGTTGTCGTATCCTATTCCTAAGATCACCCTCTTTAGTCTTTTTTCCTTTTTTCTAATAAAAAGTTTCTTTCGCCCTGACTTTTGTTATAGGCCGTTTAAGACTTATAGCACAGAATATATAATAGTTGCCTATATGTATACTTTCTGGAGCTTTAATTTACCAAGGGTTTTTTCGTGTTTTCATCAAAAACTTTTCAAGTATTCGTCCACTGGATGTTCCGGGTACTGATATTTCGTATAAGAACAGCTAGCTTACCGTTACCGCTGTTGAGTCAGTATTTGGCGGAACAGAGCCGCTTTGCATACAATGCCCATACCGGCTGCTTGCGCAACCGGTCATCGGGCCGGATGTGACGACATGTCCAATAATGCGCCTAGACGTCTGAGTTAGGTCAGCGTTTAATGACTACTTAGGGATTACTAAGTTCAGTTAAATTTGTTGTCTGTAAAGTCGGTTCACGGACGATAGTTTTACGTGATAACGTCATAAAGAAACATCGGCGGGCCATTAGTCGTAATTCCATGCGGCGGGCGCTCTCTATAAACGCTTGGGCGGATCGTGCCTGTCTATCGCTTGTTCCGCGCTCTCGCTTGCACGCGCAGGCTCAGGTGGAACGTGACACTTTTTCGTGCGTGCAGCCGGTGTTCATCGATTTATAAGACGTGATCACGTCAAAATATATTCTTTAATCGCTTTGTGTATTAATTCATTGCCTCGTCGTATTAAATCGTGATCTGTCACCTCGGATCAGCTCTAGCACGATGTGTTGTTCAGTCTGCAGTCTGATCAGTCTGTGGCATTGTAGAAATCAAAGTGGGCAAGGATACAGTAACAATGTAAACGGCTCGCACTGTCAAAAAGTAATTAGATTTCATGTAGAGCCAAGCTTATAACTCTACAAGCCCTAACCCAAACTCTACACCTTATGTGGCTTGCCCGTTTCGTTACTACAAGAACTATCGTATAACAAGAAAAGTAATGAACAGTGAATAAATTTTTCACCTAACGGCCATGTGTATGTAGCGAAACGGCGAAACGGCCAAGCCGCATATTTTGACTAAGGTGTAGAGTTAGTCAAGTTAAGGCTTGTTGAGAAGCTTGGCTCTACATGAGATCTGATTAACTTTTTGACAGTGCGAGCCGTAATTATGGTCTCGGCAACATTTTACATGAAAATGTTTTTGGTGGGATTAATTTTGACCAGATTACGTTAAATTCTGTGACCTTTGGTATAGTGTATAAAATTGGGTGGCACAATCAGAAAATAGAATAGATATATTTTTTCAAGCATGCATTTGCCACTTGACGTTTAAGATGCCAATTAGTCCGCCAATTCGCATTGGGCCAGCGCGGTGGACTATGGCCTATACCCCTTCTCTGAGAGACCTGCGCTCAGTAGTGAGACTTTAATGGGTTGCTGATGATGATGATGATGTTTAAGATGCCTCAAATAACTATAACCGATATTACACACAAATTTTTTCGCATTAGGTACGTCTTTCGACGAACATATTGTAATGGTTAACGTGCTAACAGCTTTATAATCAGATGCTTCCGAAGAGGCCGTTTCGACCTGTTTAGGTCCGTGCTGAGTGCTCAGCCAAGGTCGGTTCACAATCGTCCATGTAACAATTCAAACACGTGTCCATTGGATATACCAGTGCTTCCGGTCGCTTCCTATGTAAATCGGTACCACATTGGACTGCGCTATGGCACCACTGTCCTTGGAATTAAATCACGTTGTGCATGGTCACTTGTGTGTAGAAGTTTCTTTCTAGAGCTCACCATTATTTTTCAGTTTTTATGTCAATATTAAGTAATTAAGCTCAGTTGCTAAGGAGCACTACATGCTCTACAAAAAATTTCTAGGTAAATCGATGTTTATCTTGGAGCCCTTGTAACTTTGGAAGGGCATATTATTTTTACGGAAGTCTGAGAAACCACAGCCTCTTAAAATGATAGCTCACAAATATACCTATTAAAACGAATTTAATTTTTGCCTGCAAAGATTTTAACGATTATTGTCTTCATTGTTTTGATTGATGTAAACATCAGAAGTATAATCTTCTATCAATAAGATATCAGTCAGTCTCTTTGATTTTAGTTCAGTTTCGACTGTCACGATTGGAGGAACTTACTATTATGTATTTACGTGATTTTATTTGTGTAGTTTCTTACGACGTTTACTACAAAATAGGTATGAATAAAATATTTAAATAATGATTTCATACAAGATGCTATATGAATAATAAGTATATTATTCATCTGTATCTATACATATAATAAAACTGTAACTGGAAGATTTCTGTACATTTAATATATTTTGAAAATTTTAATTGGGGGATGCTTTACTATCGATACTGAGCCCAAAACAGATTTTTATTTAATTTTTGTCTGTTTGTTTGTCCTTCTTTCAGGTAAAAACTACCGCACAGATTTCTACAAAATTTTATACCGTGGTAGCTTATTACTCGGGTCAACATCTAGGCTATTTTTTATCCCGGAAAATCAAGGAGTTCCCGAGGGACTTTAAAAACTAAATCCACGCGGACAAAGTCGCGCGCATCAGCTAGTTGATAATACAGCTCGTTTTCATGCCTAAAGCTATAAAAATGCGGGCATAATTGCAAATGCAGGCGGGTTGGTCGTGTTTTTAAAGTTTTGTCAGTGATTGATAACGTACCCGCATAGCGCTTGCCTTGGGCGCAATATTCACGTCAGTACCTGCATATCCGTTTCGAATTGTGATCTACCAATCTATTTTAGGGACCGGTAGAATTAAACTTTTTATCTAGTTGTCTTCAAAATTATTTATTTTTACATACATCATCATCATTAAAATTACATATTGTTCTTCTACTTAATAATGTTTAATATGATGCTCTTTACACCGTGGCAGGCCGTGCTATGGACGAGGCACTATAAAAGATTTTTGTATCCACTAGTTCTATAAGAAGAACGCTCTACACGCCTCTATATTTTTTTTATTTAAGAAAAAAATCTTTTTTTAACTTTCGAGCAATATTTTTAAATTGCAATAGTGTGTAAAATCTCGATTGTCAATCTAAATCTATATATTCAAAAGGAAAATGTGACTGACTGACTGATCTATCAACGCACATCTCAAACCACTACACGGATACAGATAGCTATTATGCCACAAGCATCCGCTAAGAAAGGATTTTTGAAAATTCAATCTCTAAGAGGTTAAAATAGGGGTTTGAAAATCGAGATTTGAACCTAACATGAGCGAAGCCGCGGCTCAAAACGAGCTTTTCACGTTAGGTTCGATAAAATAGGTTAGTCTAAGGCTGAGATCTATAGATCGACGTACTCTAGCTCTGCTCAAGACTCAAGATAGAGTTAAAGTGAGATACAAATATGTCCTGACATAAATCTGTCTCGTTTTAACTGAGTCTTGAGTATGAGCTGAGTGAGGGTGCCATCTATAGATCTCGTCCCAACTACCTAGACAATACATACACGTATGTTTTTGGTTCAGATAAAAAAGTTTAAAGTACTAATTTGTTGATTTTTACTATCCGTTAATTGTTATTATCAGTTTCCCTATTTTTAGGTGAAAAAGTTATGCAAATTGATGTGCCAATAAAATTAATGCTTCTTCATTATTTTATCATTTTAATGGCACATGTAACATTGGTGTAAATTTTTTGGAATGTTATAGCTTGTTTTATGTTTCCTGTAATGAGGCCTAACAATTACAGATAAGACAGCACGATTCATATCTATATATATAAAAGAAAGTGGTGTTAGTTACACTATTTATAACTCAAGAACGGATGAACCGATTTGGCAGAAAATTAGTGGAGACGTAGCTTAGAACCAGGAGACGGACATAGGATACTTTTTATCCCGTTCGACCGCGTTTCCGTCAAGTCACTATAAAACGTGTTATAACAAAAACGCATCTGACATGGAATAACAAAACGCCAATGACAGTGGAATAACAAAACGTAAATGACAGCTAAACGTAATTTTGTCTTTGGTTAAGTATGGTAAAAAATTCGACAATTATAAAAAGTGTTTATTATAATAAAGCATTACTGATATTATAAATGCGAAAGTGTGTTTGTTTGTTGGTTTGTCCTTCAATCACGTCGCAACAGAACAGCGGATTGATGCGATTTTTTTCATGGGTATAGTAATGGATGTAGTAGTGGTTCCTCAGACCGGGATAGCTACTATTTATCTCGGATAATGAAAGAGTTCCCGCGGGATTTTTAAAAACTAAATCCATGCGGACGAAGTCGCGGGCATCAGCTAGTGTTCAATAAAAATAGTGCGAGGTGGAATGCTTCTGTTTGACATATTCTGATAAAAATTTAATTAAGTATTTATAATTTAGTTTTATTCTATGGATTTATGTCTTTGCCTCGCTTTCAATCACTTGTTCGATAATACTAAGGCCTTGTGTTCAATTAAACGAGAAAATTTATTTTTGTTTTTTGTCTAATTTCCCACCACTCTGTCATTTTCACTACATTATTATTTATTACTTTTTATCAGGTATTTGTTACTTTGAATTGCAATTCAATTCCCAAAATAAAGTGGCTATTAGCCGTGCCAAAACTTCATTACTTAATAATTTCAATTTCAATTTCAGTATATAATGCAGAATTCTTAATAATCGCTTCTTAGATATAAGAGTACATTAGGTGTTAGTTACCTACTTTATTTTGCTGGCTTGTGAGTTGTGATATTTGTTGTGTTTAATTTTTATGGCTCCTTTCGTAATACCATAAGTTTGGACACGAGATTATAAAAAATTTGAGCCCTATTCTTGCTTTCGCAAGAAAGCAATGCTTTTGAATATTTCGTCTTATCGCTGTATTTCCTTACGCCAGGAATATATTAGCCATATGACTTACATCCTCCGAGATATGAGGAAACACGATGTCGGTAACTCGAGTCCTTGCTCCGGGACCGTTACACGGAGGGTCAAGCTTGACAGGTTTATATGCATTGCGTGCTTCTTCATTCGCATGTTCAATTATCATGTTACAACTCATACAGCCTGTATCCTTTACTGCTTAGTAAATTACACTCGGATGACACTTTATTGAATGAAACCGAATTTTTACCTACTGCGAAGTCGAAGGAATGGTCATGATTTTAGCGGTCTATCTAAATATGTTTGTACTAGATGATGCCCGCGACTTCGTCCACGTGGATAAGGATTTTTAATTTCCGCGGGAACTCTGTAATTTTTCGGAAAAAAGCCTATGTGTTAATATGGGTATGAGATATCTCCATTCCAAATTTCAGCCAAATCGGTTCATTTGTCGTGGCGTGAAAGAGTACCTAACAAACATCCATCCATCCATCCAAACATCCATCCATAGATCCTAACAAAGTTTCACATTTATAATATTAGTAGGATTTACGTATAACTATTACTGAGCCGATTTTCTTATTTTAATCTTATAGATAAATGGAATAACTTTCTTGTGAAGAAAATTATTATCATAAATAATAATTTATCAGTTTTTTGGGTATCACAGAGATGCCCAAAAATCTGATAAATTAAATCAAAGCTTATAAGTACCACGTACTTATTATTCATATACAGCTGTTTGAACGACGACCAGACGAATAAAGTTGATTTTATTGGTCTTTTAAAATTTACTTGACGAAAAACTTAAACTTACTTACTTGACTTAAAAGGCCCTAAGAGACTGAATCGAAAAGCCACTATAGAGAAACAAAAAAGATGAACAAATTAGATCCAATTGCATGTGCTAAACTGAGTTAATGTCGGAAACTGTCTCTAATTAGTGGAGGCGGCTGACAATGCTTGTTTTTCTCACGACTCACTGGCACCGGAAGTGAATTGCAAAAGATAAATCAGTTCCCTTGCGTAGACAACGCAAACAGCGGTACTTATGTGAGAATGCAACGCCCTACTTACTGGTAATGCTGCTGCTCTCCGTTACACGATCCGCTTGGAATATGAAACTGTTAAACCGATTTACGACCCTTATCTCTCTTTATGCTTAAGCGTTTAAACCTTTATCATCCAACTATAAAGCTTAATAACGCGTTTTGTAGATTATAAAACGACGGAGATAATATGGCAGGAGGTACAGATTTTCCTTGTGGTTTAAAGTTAATTTTAACCCATGTATTTTGACGTTCTGACAGATTGCCAATACACAAAAGTTTGCTTGACGTTCGTGATTGGTCCTCACTATTGTAAGTTAGTGCTATAATTTCTATTCGAATGGCCAAATAAATATTGACGTCAATTTACTAATAGCTTTTTTGCTAAACGTTCTGAATATCATAAATAATAATTTTATTACTCTTATAAATACTAGGTGCTAAGGCTGTAGAAAACTTAAATTAACATAAAGCTTAGGTTATTAATTGCCTTGAATGTGCAATAAAAATTACGGCAATCATTATAATTATAATATTTTATACGCGTACAATTTGCATTCCTGATTGTCTAAAACAATTATTTCTGAAAAAATTAAAATTGTTTAAATGCCTAAGAACTCCGTTAGATTTAAAAAGTTTTTAGAACACTGCGACCTCGTTTGCATTGCAATCACTTTTAGCTTTTTGCTCAACCATTGTCTCTTATCATTCAATTCTCTGAATTTCCCACGTCAAGATGCCTTCCAAAATAACAGAAATCCTCTCTGCTTTAACTGTCTTGAGATCTCGAGAATGTTCCAGAACGAAGATCTGAGTAACGACATTACAATATGGTAATACAACGAGTGTATTTAAATAACTAACCGGAAATCCTTAGAGATGACCTATGACATTTCATTACGGATTGTGGTCAATAGTGACTACATCTACCATGCCTACATCTATTAATAACTAATGTTACTTTACCACGACAGTATGTATGTGCTGTTTTAACTTATTAACACTATTATTCCAAACCATTTAGATTATTAGTAGATTCATTTGATAATTCGAAAGCACTTGTAAAATTTTATTTGAATAAAAAATATTGCTGTTCTCTAATCTCTTCAATTCAAGAACCTAAGCTTTGCTTCAGGTGTCCACAAGATAGATAAGCTACATTTTGTAACATTTTTGTTTTGAAAGGAGCAACTGCTGAGTTTTTTGCTGGCTCTTCTCACTTCAATATTACAGAATCAGCCTTCCGAACCGGTGGTAGATTCTTGACTTGTCATAAGAGCCACAAGTTAGCCTACATGAAATAAATGATATTGAATTTTTTGAATTTATTATGACGGTAATGTATGATTTTACTATGATATCCACCTCAATGACAGATGAGTGGAACTCAAAAGACTAGTTGGAAGTGGAACATTTAAATTGTTTACCAATACCCTTTATAATCCAATTAATCCAGCCAAAATCGACGAAATAAAGTTCTAACTTCTGAATACCAATACATAAATCTCTACCAATTTTCAGCTTTAAAAATTGTTCCAAAATTGAATGTTTATTTTGACCAATTTATTTATTTATCAGAGAAAGAAATCAAAGGTCTAGGCAGGACACAATTTATTTAATTCTGGATAAAAACAGCATGATATAACCTGCCAGTGTAAGAAAATAAGATTTGAACAGTCTAAAGTTTGCAGAAAAATAAATCAGACTTTTTTACAATTTTTCCACCTTGGATTTATCCATTTAATTAAAATTATGTTTGAAGCAATAAAGTTGCCCTTGACTGCGAAATGCTAAACCGCTTAGCGGTTCGACTTTGCCGGTTGGGTATATTAGCTATAGCTGACTGAAACCTGCCACCAGACAAAATAGAATAGTCTGAAGTTAGTTCTTAATAGTACGCCACGCATTTCGATGATGTTTACGATGAATACAGGAAGTGCGTGCGAGAATTCAATTTGTCATTACCGTTGCCACTATGGGCTACTTCGATTTAACGTTTAACAATATGAAAGTTTTGGACACACCAAACTTGTATTGTTTCGCCACAACTAACGGTTTATGACTATCATCTATCTTAATCAAAAGCTAATTAACTGTCATTTCTTTTACCTCATTTTTGTTAAAAATATCGGTGCTCAGAAATCTTAAGGATTACCTATTGCCATTTCTTTAAATTTTTGTAACTCTTAATGCCTAAGCTAAATTTAATCTATGACTTGATATACCTGCAATCAACAAAAATAACTAAATAACAAAAAATAATTCTTAAAGTATTATTTGTCTCAAGATGTACTTGAGACAAATAATACCATATGAATTATTTTTAAAATACAAAATTTCAAGTTAGACTTACCTATTTATTTGTCCAAATAATCTACAGATTATATAAAATAAATATTATATACTGTCCTTAAATACATTGCTTTTTTTTAATAGTAAGTAGATCATAATTTAACATATTAGTATAATATATTAGTATATTTTATGTATGTGTTTTGAATATACTCTACATTGTTTCGATCAGGTCAAAGAAATGTATTCGTTTGGGGCATTTCGTATTCATTTCGCAGACTTCGAGGTCGTTCGTCCCGGTTCTTGTCTGATGCTAGTTATTCTTTAGTATGCAGCGTATATTTTAATTCTGCATTCGTACTTGTAAGTACATTGAAGTTATTGCGATATCAGTTGTTATCTATGTACAGCTTTTGCAAAAACCATTTTAATCTCAATTTATTTAAGGGTCCAACTCTACAAGATGTCTGCTAAACATTAGTGGCTTGCTAAGATTAATCTAAGCAAACCTTCCTAAGATTTTTTGTTTTTAAATTTTTGCTATATATTATAATATGATTATTATTTAAGTAGTATCTGTCCGCTGTCGTTTGCCAAATGGTTTTTGTTACATACGTATGTATCTACTTAAACTAATATAAATACCAGTAAAACGTGTTCGTAACACGTCATTTGACAGCTTTTACTTGTTCTTTTCAAACATTTTTTTTCGAAAAATCTGTAACACCTGGCTTGCAACCTTGTATACCTTGTTCACAAGTTTCAATACATCTATTACCTACCAATTTCGTCAACAAGATAATCTTATACCAAAATTTACTAACTAAACTAATACAAAGCAAAATGTTTTTGGACTCGTGTCCTTTTTATTATTCTGTTTGTCTGTTCGTGGGAGCTTATTGACTTGTAAAGCCACAACCTGAACTGGCATGCGACAAGTTGGCGGACGTAGGTGTCCGCAAATATTAGCAATTGCCTAATTCATGGCCTAAGTGCTTGTTTAATGTGGTTCTGTTCTTGTGTCATACTATTTAGTACTTATTTACCTACAAAACTTCATAGTTCATATCTCATTAATAAGCTCTTTGGGTGTGGGCTGTGGCGCAGAGTATGATCGTTGTTTTGATGAGAGCGTCAACAGGTTTCATTGATAGGTGGGGAATTATAGTTTTACGTGAAACATCGACATTAAAAGCCCGTCCCGCGCGACACTACTTTCCTTGCATTCTTCGGAGTTCAACGACATTGAGATGAGTGACGGGACAGTATAATTTATGATTATGACACCAGTAATCTGAAACACGCGGTTGCGGTGGCGGCGCGGGCGCGGTGAGCGATCGACGCGATGGCGAGACTCGAGGTCGCTATCGGTAGGGATGTTGGAAGTACAAAAAGTATCGATATTTGTATCAATCGTTTTGATAATATTAATCTGGAACTGCACCTTTCTATAAAGACTTTGATGAGTTTTGGAGTTTACTCCTTAAGAATCGATTTTAGGCGCCCGGTATGAGAAAAATCCGAGCAGTAAAATCAATTTATCAATGACCTCGTTACGTTTTTCACAACGTTGAAATTTCTACCCTAACGTTAAGTAAATAAGGTTGGTTTTCGTGCGAAAGAGCTTTTCGAGGGAAGCCGTGACCTTGTTACGTTTTTCACAACGATGCAAATTTCTACCCTAACGTTGAGTAAATATAAGGTTGGTTTTCGTGCGAAAGTCTGTCGGGGCGCGTCGGACCCGAGTCGCGCGCATAGAGAAGGATATAGCGTCGCGCGTAAACTCCAGTCGTGCGTCGGAGCTGACACACACTTTTTTTATGGAATATTAAAATTATGGCTTAATTTTGCATAGCCTAGTTGTCTAATCTGAAACACGCAGTTGCGACTCGTGATGGCGCGCGGTGAGCGATCGACGCGATGGCGAGACCCTATCGGTAGGGGTATTTGAAGTATAAAAAGTATGGATATTTACTTATCTATCGTTTTGATAATAATCTGGAACTGCACCTTTCTATAAAGATTTTAATATAAATTATAAAAAATCGTTATGTTGATGAGTTTTTACGGAATATTAAAATTCTTCTATTCCTGCTAATATTATAAATGCGAAAGTTTGTGAGGATGTATTGATGGATGGATGTTTGGATGGATATTTGTTACTCTATAACTCCACAACGAATGAACCGATTTGGCTGAAATTTGGAATGGAGATAGCTCATACCCAGGATTATTACATAGGCTTTTTATCCCGGAAAATTACAGAGTACCCGCGGGAATTAAAAAACCTTAATCCACACGGACGTAGTCACGGGCATCATCTAGTAATAAATAATAATAAAAGCGCTGAGATGATTGTTAGGACCCATATGATCATGTAAGCGGTGTATGTAGGCTATTGAAAAATTTATTATTTTTCGTATTTCCGATATTTAATATTTTATATCGTTCTCTTTCTTTCTCTGCATCGTATTACTTATTGCATTTATTGTCATCTGGTAACCGTCCGGGGTCAATGTTGCTTAACCAGAGTACTCGGTTGTCAACTTGTCACCCATGCGCACAACTACGCTACACGTCCTTCGATCTATCGAAATATTATATCTTGCATATTATCGATATATTAATCAGAAAGTATCGACATATCGATATTATTTCACCGGGCGCAGTGGTCCATGCGCACGCGTTAATGAATGGACCCCCACCCGCGGCCATATTGCCGATCAATGGACCGCACGTGGTAGAGTCGATTGAGAAATTATATATTAGCGAGCCGATGTATACTAAATATTAACCTCTAGGTAATTGGTAACTACACTTAAGTGTACATTGAACTCGTCCATCATAATATCGCTACTTCCCTACTAATATTATTTGCGAAAGTGTGCATATTATCGATATATTAATCAGAAAGTATCGACATATCGGTATTATTTCACCGGGCGCAGTGGTCCATGCGCACGCGTTAATGAATGGACCCCCACCCGCGGCCATATTGCCGATCAATGGACCGCACGTGGTAGAGTCGATTGAGAAATTATATTAGCGAGCCGATGTATACTAAATATTAACCTCTAGGTAATTGGTAACTACACTTAAGTGTACATTGAACTCGTCCACCATAATATCGCTACTTCCCTACTAATATTATTTGCGAAAGTGTGTTTGTTTGTTGGTTTGTCCTTCAATCTCGTCGCAACAGAGCTACGGATCGACGTGATTTTTTGAATCGGTTTATTTGAGGACTAGAAAAGTGACATTTAAGATACTTTTTATCCCGAAAAATAAGAGTTCCCACGGAATTTTTTAAAACTAAATCTATGCGGACGAAGTAGCGGGAATCAACTAGTTGCGCATATTACTAGCTCCATTACTCAATTGACAGATTTGCCCCTCTAGCCAAGTTACACTTTGTATCTAATCGCTTTCTATGATCGTCATCGCTTGAAGTTTTGGCTAGGGCTAGACTAGATGGCGCTACAGCTGATCAAAGACAGAAGTTTCTTGATAATATTTCGCGGCATTTTGTATTAAAAATTTTTTTTTTGCATTTAAAATGCATAAATTATTCACTGTAGTGTCCACTTAAATGCACACTATAATAAAAAAACAAGGTGCGTACCTTGTTCGAGTTTCAAAATCGCAAACTAGATGGCGCTTAAATTATCTAATTTACTATAGTGTGCATTTTAGTGGACACTACAGTGAATAATTTATGCATTTTAAATGCTAAAAAAACATTTTTAATACAAAATGCCGCGAAATATTATCAAGACACTTCTGTCTTTGATCAGCTGTAGCGCCATCTAGTCTAGCCCTAGCCAAAACTTCAAGCGATGACGATCGTAGAAAGCGAATAGATACAATGCAGTGTAACTTGGCTGGAGGGGCTGCTTAGTGGAACTGATTCTAATTGAGCGGTCGGCAATCTCGTTATAACGTTATGTCGTTATAAATTGTAATGTAGTTAGCACTGAACACTGATGCTTTAGGTGATGCGTTCAGAGGTTCAGAGGAGTTTGCGGCACTAAATTATTACGTACATTTGTTCCATTATCGTGTGCTACAAATACGAAATTTTATTTTATTACGGTTTTATTTTAGAGGATCTCTGTGTACTTACCTAATTTTTAACCGACTACGGAAAAGACTAAAGGAAGGGTTATGATTTTAGCAGCCTATGTATGTATGTATTTATGCGACTATTTACGAATGTTCGACACTAGCGAATAAACTACTGAGCCGATTTTGATGAATGAGGTGTCGCTCCATAACGCTCCATGTTAAAATCGGTTGTACTGAATTTGTGACTTCAAATCAAAACAGTCAAGGAATATTTTACTTTGACGCTAATGTCATCGAATATTAATACGATCAATGGAATAACTTTTAGACAATTGGTACCCAAATCATAAACAAGAATCATTGAGTTGTAGCGCTTTTTTGACACCTATCCAGAAATGCAGAGGTGATTCCATTGCGACGCGACGTGCTGACGCTGTATTGCCTGGTATTGCTACTATACCGCTGCAATACATAGCCGCATAGAAAAAATCTATGGTACTTATGCCGCACGGTGCGTTGCCAAAACCTGTATCTAACCATAGAATAATAACCATAGACCGATAGTTCCATACAACGAGACCAGCTTAACATGTAGGGCATGCATTCGAATATTCGAATATTCGAATTATTCGAATAATATTTCTTGTCCGAATATTCGAATATTAAATCTGCTATATTCGAATATTCGACCAATTTTCCGAAAGGCAAACTCGGAATATTGATGTGCATGTCGCAGGCATTTTGTGTGATTCCGCCGTTTACATACGGCGTCGTCAGTTTAGAAACGCTCGCTGTTATGTAATGCCGCGGCAAATTGAAGTATTTAGTTCTGTTTCTTATGCCTAACAAGTACTATGTTCGCCAAAATCTAAAGTTAGGTTAGGGTTATACATGAACAGTCGGGTGGTAGTGTGAACAGTCAGGTGTGTGTGGAGAGTCTGGTGAAAACTATAGTGAAATTCATCGCCTCCAGGCGATGGATATGGGGAGTCCGTCGCCTGAGGGAGTAAGGTCCTCGGGCCGGGAGACATACTTTGTTCCTTGTGTGCCTCAGATAGAGTGATGAGTGAAGAACTCTGTGTTTGAGAGGAGGTTCTGTCTCGGCAGGCGCCGCTGGCTGGGTTGCGTGAACGTGATTACGGTCCCGTTGCCCAGTCACTAGGCGATGAGAAGGAACACCGTGGGGCTTTAGTCGGTTAGAGTCCGACATAACTGTCGCGTAACCCCGGGGGAGGTGGTATCCATGATGGATTTCCCCACGTAAAAAAAAAGGTATATTGGCCAAATGGAACCTAAGCGGGCACCTGACTGTTCATGTCGAACCCCAACCTAAGCTAATTTTAGAGGCAGATTCGTGGCCCTGGTGCTTGGGAATTGCGTAGATTCGCAATAACTACATCTAAAACTACAGTGAAATTAAAACAATTGAACGAGTTGTCATTTTGCCTTCGGCTTATTGCATAACAGCGAGCGTTTCTAAACTGACGACGCCGTATGTAAACGGCGGAATCACACAAAATTCCTGCGACATGCACAAAATATTACTTTTAAACTCCGCGCGCAACATTATGCTTAGAAATAGAAGACAATAATTATGCTTAGAAGAAAGCAGTGATGAGGTCTAGGTTGGAATGCGCTTGCATAGAAGATACCTATTCACTCTTGCCTTGAAGGTTCTTAAGTTGTACGTTGTAAGTGTAAGAATAAGCCAAAGTTAGATGATAAGATTAAAACGCATTTTATTTTTGTGCAATGTAACATTGATCTGATTCTGATCTCATAATTTCTTCTTCTTTGTCAACCGATAGACGTCCACTGCTGGGCAAAGGTCTCTTGCATGCACCTCCACAGAGATTTCTCCTCGGTCTTGCGCCGCCTGAATCCAGCGGCTCCCTGCATCTCGTTTGACGTCGTCAGTCCACCCGGTGGGGGGTCTGCCAACACTGAGCTTCCCGGTGCGGAGTCGCCACTCCAGCACCTTGGGATCTCCTCATTTCTGATTTGATCTCGCAGGGATACTCCGAGCATAGCTCTCTCCATAGACCACTGAGTCACCCTGAGCCTTCTTATGAGGCCCACAGCTAGCGACCAATTCTCGGATCCGTAAGTCAACACTGGCAACACGCACTGTGACTTCTTGTCGTCTCGTGTCTTTTAGTGACTTAGAAGACTTTCGCCTTCAGGCGCTGAGGGATTTTGGACGAGAAGACATCTCGGAGATTCCCAAATGCTGCCCAGCTGAGTTGGATTCGGCTGTTGAACTCTTTCTCAAAAACCTATTGAGGATTTGATCCCAGAGCCAAACTGACCCGACACTATACCTAAGATATCCCGGACGTCAGCCTATACGAGATTAGTATGGCTCAAGCAGCTCAAGAACAACAAGGCGCCTGGTGATGATGGAGTCACTGCAGAACTCCTGAAAGCGGGTGGAAAACCGGTACTTTAGATCTTTCAGCGATTGTTCAATACCGTCATCACGCCGCTGCATCCGCCGGAAGCATGGCACAAGAGCTTGGTGGTTCTGTTCTTCAAAAAGGGTGATAATACCTTGTTGAAGAATTATTATAGACCCATCTAGCTGCTGAGTTATGTTTATAAGTTGTTCTCGAGAGTCATTACGAATCGTCTCGCTCGTAGGTTCGACTACTTCCAGCCTCCCGAATAAGCTGGATTCCGAAAAGGCTGTGGCACCATAGATCACATTCTGGATAGATGGAAGAGCATTAACGGCCACTTTGCTTAGCGTCTGAGGACTATGAGAAAGCCTGGAATTTGATGGAAACTTGGGCCTTATTGAGGTCGCTGCAGAGATGCTGGATTAACTACCGGTATATCCAAGCGTTGAAGTGCTTGTATGAAAACGCCACTATGTCAGTACGTATACAGGACCAGACTACGAGGCCAATCCACTTGCAGCGTGGAGTGTGACAGGGAGACGCAATCTCCCCAAAGCTATTTACCGCTGCATTGGAAGACGTCTTTAAGCTTCCGGATTGGAACGGACTTGGCATCAACATAAACGGTGAGTACATCACTCACTTGCAATTTGCCAATGACATGTCGTTATGGCAGAGACTCTGAGCGACCTCAATACAGTGCTCAACGATCTCAGCACGGTTTCTCAGCGTTGGGCCTGAAGATGAACATGAGCAAGATGAAAATCATGTCCAATGCTCATATGCTCATGCTCCACTCCACCCTCGTTAAGAATATTGCATTTGGCATTGTGCACGAGTAAATAATATACCTGGGACACACAGTCCAGCTAGGTAGGTCCAAATTCATAATTTCTAATACTGAATTATTACCTATTTGTATTCTATCAACGTTGAAAATCTTTCTTTTAAATCTTTTAAGATTTGTAAGTAAGTTTAATACGAAGTAAGTAGTACGAAGAACCAAAAATAATGTTTAGAATTTAGTACTTTATTTTTAGTTACATGATAAAAGATTTTAAGCAAGTTGTTGTTTTTGTAATTGATTATTTGATTTTATTGATAAATATTATTACAATACTCACACTCATATCTCGGCTTATAAGACTGAGTTATGTTGTGGTTGTCTTGTTAAGCACCAACTTTTTATATTTTTTGGAGGACTGAATTAGTGCCATAACAGTCAAATTCCAAACAGTTCTTTAATTTTTAAGTAAGATTTTGTTTTGATTCAGAGATATTAGACTCAAAGTAAGAGATTGGCAGTTAAAAACATGATTATTATAACATCTTTTGTTTTTTTTTAATTATTCGAATATTATTCGAATTATTCGAATAATACCCGAAAAAAAGTCGAATATTCGAATACCAAAAATCTTCGAATATTTGCAAGCCCTATTAACATGTAACCATTTTTCGAACTATGTGTGTTGACGAACTAAGTATGTGTCGTTTATTTACGTTCGCTGACACGTACATACACTAGTGTGCGTGCCGGTAGGCGAAACTAGTCTTTAAAGGCTCCTAAGAAAGGGTTTATTTTCGCTCGCCGACACGTGCGTGCCGATAGGCGTAAAGAGCCTTTGAAGGCCTCCATGAAAGTGTTACACTCCGCGCGCGGCTACTGTCTTTCTATGCGTATTCTATGTATCTAACTATTTGTCGCCCAGTCCGGTAAAATCACTACAATTTGCGGCATCGCTTTTAAGCTTTTACTCGTTATGTATCAGAATTGCTGCTTTATGGCGTAACTCTGTGTGATATAATAAGCTCGTGCCAAACCACCCACGTGCATCGAGATCATCACAGCTTCACATCTCATCTCGAATTGAGATATGTAGTTTATTTTCATTCACTAGTCACTAGAGTAGAAAGAGATAGGAGTTCGTTGAAGTAGATTGTAAATATGAACTGTGTAGGTAACTGGCGGAATCACTTTCATAATAATCAACGTCTACTTTCAATTATTTAGCATCTGATTTATTTATTAGTTGACTTTATGATAAGTACTTCTGTTTATTTATTTTTATTGTTTGAATCGTGGATCGATTTAGTGGATTTGCCAAAAGAAATATGAAAATCTGGCTCAAAATAATTAATTGCTCTACAAAGAAAATTCAAACATACCTAATAAAAATAATGCAATAATGTTGACAGTTACGGTATTTGGTAAACTAATGAACAAAGCCACTCTATGAAACTAAACTAAGTCCAATTACTAACATAAAAGTTTGTACTAAATTAGAAACGTGCGATGCCGGCGACTTTTTCAAACGAATGAACATCCTTTAAATGAAGTCATATAATATGATTTTCTTTTTCATAATAGGCAGAGTTATTGGCACCGACGCGTGCCTAACAAGGCGATAACGGGCGACTCCTTCGATGCCTTCATTAGGAAACTGGCTTTATCGGATATGGTTAACATGAGCGAAGTATGATTATATAAACATTTGATTGAGAAAAGGCCCATAGGATGTTGTGGTATTGGCTAATTGGATGAAAAAGTTCTAGGACATTGAGGAATTCTAATTCTTAAGAATAAGGTCTCTTCCAAGGACTTCAACAGGCGACTTTGTTGTCTATCGTAGTTACCCTTTAGTTACCCTTGATGATCAAGACATAATATGCAATGCTTGAGACAGGGGTGAGGCATCTATTCGTGTGTGAACTGTAAATATCGTCATTATGATAAATTACTAGCAAACCACTGTTCAGTTCTTTGTAGCAAACAAACTATGTATTATTTGTTGAACAAAACAAACTAAATGAATGCAGCATTGCTTATCAAACAATCATTGTTTAAATTGTAAAGCCAAACAATACATTAGCTAGATAAATTCAATTTGAATTCAATGCAGTGTCATGCCTTAGCACAAATTGTTGTAACAACTAATAATGTGTTACTTGACCAAAATGAATCACTCTAAATAAATTATAGTTGATCTATAGAAAAATGATCAAGGAGACTTAATTGACTTCAGCGAAATAAAGTTAGGTATCAGCTAGACGGAATCATTCATGACATATTATGCATTACTCAGATTAAAGTATCTCATCTGTTATTATTAAAACTAGTTGCCTATATTTATGTACGAGTATAACCGCAATAGGTGAGAATACAATTAAGAACTCTTTTCCCGCTAGTTCTTTGATTAAAAGTTCTGATAGCTAGGCTGTTCAGTCTTGATTTTGAAATTCCGAAGTTTTCTCTACCAAGAACTAGCACACTAACCTAGTGATCTTAAGTACAGCTTATGGCCAGTTATGAAGGTTTAAATAATTATAAAGTCAAACCATATATTTCTGACCTCCTTTAAATTTTTACACAGGCAATAACTGTGGCAGTGGTTAATATATTCTAGTCCATTATGCAGATCTTTTTAGATAGTCGTTATCTGGATGGATAGGATGTCTAACACAGTTGTTATTCTAAACTAGCTTTTGCCCGCGGTTTCCTTCACATTTGTTCGATTTTTTGAAGCCCTTTTTACTCCCTTAGGGGTTGAATTTACAAAATTCTTTTCTTAGCGCAAGCCTACGTCATAATATCTATCTGAATGCCTTTCAAAAAAGGAGGAGGTTCTCAATTCGTCGGAATCTTGTATTTATATGTGTTTATTACCGATTACCGATTACTCGAAAACGCCTGAACCGATTTGGAAAATTCTTTTTTTGTTTGAAAGGATATACTTCCCAGGTGGTCCCATTTAAATTTTATTGAAATCGGTCGAACTGTTTTTAAAAAATCGACAATAAATTATACACTCTTAGTGACGCGGGCGTTTGAAGTCGGTTTTTAAAAAGAATTTTTATATTAAATTATACATAATTAAGATTAGAGATTGGAGAGGAAGAGGATTGTGTATAACTCTTGCATCCCCGTTCATCCTCAGAAAAGTAACTAATTCGATTTCCCTATTATCTTAACATATTACTGTGTGGTATAGTAAACACGAGTACATATAATATGTCTTACTTGATAGTTATTCTTTAATTATACTGAGCGTAGGTGCATTGGTTAAATGCTCTGTGCGTACTATTGTTTCGTATACTATATTGGTTATAGTACAATGCATTGTTTCGTTTTAAGTTTAATTTCCGGTACGATTTGTGTTCGCACTGTGGAATTTTAAGTGGTCTACACTAGTAAAATAACCAGCCCTTAATGTCGAGAAATAAATTGAAAGGAATTTTGAAAAGCGTCTGCATTTACCTACGCTGGTAATTCTTTGAGGCGAGACTATCGAAACATTTGAATACATCAAGCTGTTGTTTGAATGCATTATCTTTAACAGACTATTCGTCTCCCACATTTAAACAAACGTACGACTTCATTAATGTTGCCTAATTTAAATTTTGAATAAGTAAGAATGATGCTTTGTAGGTTTAGTATCCACGGAATTAACCGTCCTCACACGAAAATAAGAATATCATCATTTAAGTTGACAGCTTTTGTATTGGTATTCTGTCAATAGATACGGTTAAAAAAAATCGGCCAAGTGCGAGTCGGGCCTCGCTCTTTTAGGGTTCCGTTAAAAAAAATTAAATTAAAAGATTTCCATCTACCCACCTACCCATTTTAATTTAATTTTTTTAATTTAATTTAATTTTTATTATTTGTTGTTATAGCGGCAATAGAAATACATAATATGTGAAAATTTCATCTGTCTATCTATTACGGTTTACGAGATACAGCCCGCTGACAGACGGACGGACGGACGGACGGACGGACGGACGGACGGACAGCGTAGGCTTAGTAATAGGGTCCCGTTGGTACCCTTTGGGTACGGAACCCTAAAAAAAGAAAATTGACAGACTGCCGATAGAAGTGAAAACTAAGTAGGTACCTAAGTAACTAAGTTCCTGTGCCTGTGCCTTTGCCTTGAGTCCTCATACAAGACAAGTTTGTATACTAATATAATATGTACATATATACACAGTATATATAGCTCATGGCAAGCGTTACGCGTGACGCGTGACGGTCACGATGACGCGAAATAAGCGCGAAATCAATGTTTTTTGCTCACCCAAAAAGTGCTCAACGTGCCTGAAGAAGTTTTCATTTCAAAAACACGTGTTTAAGGGGGTCCAATTTATTTATTTTTATGCTAAGACTAATAGTTAAATATTAAGACTATTAGTTAAATATTAAGCTAATATTAAGAGCTCAAAATACATAATTTGGTGAAAATATTTATCCACATATTGTACTGTTTTATGCTTGCTCTACATTTTTAGTGCCTCATTCATTTTTTTCGTGTTTTGTCTCTGTTGCATGTCAATTATCGCTATTATCGTAGGTACTTATAGATTTACCGGTCGGTAATCGTGTGAAAGTCGGTAACGATATTTAGTCACACGTCATCGTCGTCTAACAACCTCGTGAAGCTGTCAAATCGTCACTTCGCTAATGGGGGTCTGTCATCAACTCGACCCCTTTAAACTCGCGTTTCCTGTCGTCCAAACTACGAATGTTATTTTGAGACGGATACACTTAAGTGCTTGAAATACTGCGGTTTGCCGATGAAACTGTACGTGTCTTTCCGTGGCAGATGTCTGGCGATGACAATAAATATGACGGCTTGTTTTAGAAGGGTAGGGCTGGAGATAATCGATTTATGATAGCGCATCCCAATGTCAGCGCTCATTAACACACCCGCATACTCTCCTTCGCAGGAGATAAAATCTTTGGTACCGTTCGAGAATTCAACTGAGAAAAGACTGCGAGTGTAAGTGTTGTAGATAGAAATTAAGCTTTGTTGAACTTAATTATCTTATAACTTTTATAGTGTGTGCATTTTTAACCAATTAAAACTTAACCAATTATCACTTGCCTTAACGGTGGAGGAAAACATCTTGAGGAAACCTGCGTGCCTGAGATTTCTATAATAGATCAAAAAATAATAATCTCATAGTTGTGTCATCATCATCATCATCATCATCATCATCATCATCATCATCAACATCAACAACAACAACCTATCGCTGGCCCACTACTGGAAAGAGGTCTCCTCTCATAATGAGAAGGATTTCAAAGGTGTGTGAAGTCTGCCAATCCGCACTTGGCCGGCGTTGATAGAAAATATTATGAGCCCAAGTTGTAAGCTGGGAATAAGTTGGGATGATGATGAGAATGTTGAAAGTCTCTAATTTCGTTACCCAATCTACTGGCAACGACATTAGGTTCGTATATTTGCCTAGACGTTGTATTGACTCCAGAGTTCAAATAATACACAAAGCTTGTTGACAGCTCACAGTTTACTTTGGCTATGAATACCAGGTGATTGACGTCATTCACAGCTCGCGAAATGCGGGGTCCACTTAAAGCGGTATCAGACATCACAAAAGCGGTTAAAACAGTCGTAGGCGTTAGAAACAGCGCTGAATGAGGCCCGAGAGATGACCGTAGTTTAGTTTAACTATGGACTTCCGTCTAATGGCCGGTGGCGTGACACATTGTTTGATCGTCATGGCGGTCATAATTGCAGGCCTCTATGGAATATGGTGTAGTGAAATCTGGAACAGTCACCAGTAACTATACTATTACTCATATCATCATCTTTGATTTCTGATGCTATGCTAAGCGTTTCAACTGTGACTCGACCAATTAACACTTCTCCGAAATTTAAGTTGAAAAAGAAAATCTTGTATCCAAAATAAATTGTAAATCCATGTTTCAAGGAAGCTCTATGATTAACAGATGTTTCCTCTTTATATTTTCAGTCGTTGACTTTTTGTAAGTGGTGGTTCATTCTTCCGAAAAAAATAGGCGGAAATGATTTTAGTCATACATTTTTCCATATAGTAGATATGATCACTAGAAAAGTTTACACTTTTGCGGGATCATCGTTCTCACTTGTTAGTTTGTTTTGAAGCCTCAATAGCCCAACGGTTTAAAGGTGCGGACTGAAAACTGTAAGGTCCACTGTTTAGTTCTCCACCCGTTGCACTATTATCGTACCCACTCTCAACACAAGCTTTCCGCTTATTTGGAGGGGAGAGGAGAATATTAGTCAAGTTCAGCATGGTTAATATTCTTTAAAAAAATCACCCAGTTTTCGTCCTTCATATTCGCGGTTTTAACTAAAGCTACAGAATCAGTATTCCAGTAAAGCTTATTAGGTTTTCCTGGCAAACATATTTGAAGCGGTTGCCAACTGACCTGCGCAACCGGTTAAAAGTAAACGAGTAGTGGGTCAGGTTTATTTCCATATAAGCTTAACAATTTCCATAAGATCTTAGTGATAACCTAACTGACGATTTAGCATGACCTACGAGACTCGATTGCAATCATGCTCACCTCGAACCTGCATACTTACCCAGATTTAAACTCTTTGATTGTGATCATTAGGTACAATCCATCGCAAGCCCACCTTTAGGAACGCGTCTCCTCCCAAGAGGGTTTAGTCCACAGTCTACCACGCCGACCAAGTGCGGAGTGACAGACTTCACACACCTTTAAAAACAGTATTGAGATTTGAGAACTATCATGACTACTTTTCTCCACGATGATGTTGGATTGTAAATATTTATTTATTTATATTTATTACAAGATACGCTTGAGCTTGACGCTAATCATGCATAAAAGCAATGATGAGGTTTAGGTTGGAGCGCTCTTACCTAGAAGATGCCTGTTCACTCTTACCTTGAAGGTACAGTTATGGCAGTTATGGCAGTTATGGCAGGAAACACGGACACCGGGAGAGCGATCCATACCTTAGCGGTTCGTTTCAGAAACTTTGAAGCGTTTCGTGCGAGTAGGTTGGATTTCAACCACGTCAAAGATAACAACGCCCATATCAATTTCCAGTGAAAACGTAGGACGCTTCTCCTCGACTGCGATTAATTAGTGGGTATGTTAGATAAACTTTGACGTTGCACAATACGTGTGACCCAATTCAAACATCCATCGGGCTATCGCAAATCCCGCGGAAGCTCATCAGTTGATCTCGCCGCTCTGGTATCTGTTCCCATATCCTGCGGAAACTCGCGGATGTTGCGTCACCGGCGGAAATAGACGCCCTCTGTATCACGCGTGTCGTCACCACGTCACCACCGCCGTCATGCTGTTGACAGGCGATGTTGTGTGGATCTGTCAGCTAGTAGGCCAATTAATTAGGGCATGGGCCTGTGTGTACGATTCGTCATGTACCTAATACTATGTTTATGGTACGATACCGAAGCAAAATACATAATATTTATAGCATTCTTTTATATCTTAAACTAGCGAGCCTCTTCGTCTTCGCAGGGGTTGGTGCAATGTACTACAAAAGTTTTTGTCCGATTTAGTCACCTGTACTATCCGATCCGTTTTACTTCTTTCTTTAAATACATAATAATATGCATGAATTATACATAAGTATACAACTTCCGTTCCTTTGCCCTTGATTTAAAAGTGATCAGGTATAAAGCAGGTTTATTTAGGTAGGTACCTACTCAAAAACATCAATAGGTATCAAATTTATTTTTTGGTCCTTTATTCGCTCCGGTTTTATTGGATTGATCGGACAAGTTTTAGAGATACCTAAATTCCTCCAAAAGACATTATTTTTTTAACATCCTTGTAATAAATAATAATACGTATCTAATGCTTTAACAACTGCAATTAAACATGTCTTTGAATATATTTTGTTTCGTAATCTATACATGGAAACCCATCTCCGGTTACTGGGCTGTAAGCCGTCTTAACGACTCTGGAAATGACTGCAATTAACCAATTTTCAGTTCGCAGACAATATTATTTTGTCTTAAATAGAAATGGGGCCTTGTTAAGTTAACTACAAACAAAAACTAATGGCTGTTATTGATCACCCAAAGCCAAATTGGCTGTGGATTTTGAGAGTGATTACTGATTATTAACAAACGGAAACGATCCCGAGATAATTCCGCGATTTATCCGTTCCACCCTACCAAAGTATCGCCCTTCCATTTCCGCAGCTAACTTTGTTCAATATTCAGACTCTCCCCACTCGCTTCATACTCGAAAATAATGTAGAATGTTTGATGTAAACATTTTCACCACGGACAATATTTACGAGCCTGTCAAACACTTAATCAACGGCAGGAAGATGTAAACTGTCCGCTCATGTTTTATCCTAATCGAAATATGGTAATGCTTGGGTTGGGTGGATGCACCGGTGTCTCGCAGAATCAATTTGCGTTCGCGCTGTTTATGGCCTTGTTTCCCCAATTAACTGGCAATTCGGGGGCTTCGATTACTACGCTTTAAATGTGCGGGCGACTCCCGCATCCGGCGATTATGTCTGCCGTATATAATATGTGACGCGCCAGCGCCGAACTGCGCATCCTACGCATCGATTTTTGTTAGATAAAAAACGGAAGGGTTCGTCGTGGCTCGTTTCGCTGTTCTCAGTTTTATTTTTGTTTCTTGTTTTTATTCTCCTTACAGTTCTTTGCACCTGTACGCTTTTTGTTTCTTGTGTTTTGAGCCGCCAGCATTAAGTAGGGGCTTAGGGTTTTTTAATGTGGTTCATTTTATGTTTCACTTCTCTTATCTAACTCTAAATAATATATGTAGGTAGTTGCTACCCGCGACTGTCCTTAGGTCTGTATTTTGATGCAGTTTCCAGTATGATTTAGAGAATTTCTTCATGAAGATTTGCATGTATATTATATTTATAAAAAGTAGATAAACTGAATGTTTTGTAATCAAGTCTTAAAAAATATTTTCAGTCGTTTAGATTACTTATGTTATATACTTTTATCTTCCTTTCATCCCAATAATAAATAAGGCTGCTTCGAAAAAAAAAGTTGAACCTATCTTGGCCAAAGGCATAGAGATAGATTGCATTATGGAGACGGACATTAAATATTTTGATTATTCTCCTTTACAGAGACTGCAAGCCTCGCCGGTATCGCAAGGCTCGTGCCGGCGACCGGATGCGACTCTGGCCATATAATGTGGCTACTTGATGAGCCCAATCAGCCTTATGAAGGTACATAATAACGTTAATATTTTACGGCACCCCAGGCGGCTGAAGCCGAAATTCTACTTCTACTACGAAATCCTTAAAGACGGTGTGAGTTCCAGAGATCTCAAATAGCATCCCCTAAAACATGAGAAATACTCCAAATATATTCAAGAATTGAATCAACTGAAAAATAGCTTATCAAAGTCAAGCCAAAAACAATTAGTCTTTCTACGGTAATTATCTAAAGAAAGCTAGATTCTGTAATTTTTCCTATCTTATATCCATTTCATTTTATACACTGCATAATTAATTATTTATTGTTAATTAAAATATATATACGAGGGTAAATCAAAAAGTTCTTAGAATCGGTATAAAAATACGACAAAACATAAATTTAATTATTTTATTTTTCAACGTAATCGCCTTCTAAGTCAATACATTTAGAATACCGCTTTTCTAACTTTCTAATTCCTTCCGAAAAAAAATCCTGATCTTGGCGGTTAAAAAACTCTTCAACGGCAGTCATAACGGCGTCATCATCCTCAAATTTAATGCCACGGATGTGTTCCTTTAATTTGGGAAATAGGTGAAAATCACTAGGGGCTAAGTCCGGACAATATGGCAGGTGTTCAATAATTTCAAAGCCAGCATCGCGGATTGCTTTCAGCGCGACTTCCGGCCGATGAGCAGGAGCGTTATCGTGAAGAAACAAGACGCCCAATGACAGTTTACCTCGTCGTTTTTCTTTACCCGCGTCGCGCAATTTTGGCATTAAACTAGCATAGTACTGTCCGGTAATTGTCTGTCCCTTCGACAGGTAATCAATAAAAATGATTCCTTCACTATCCCAGAACACAGAGGCAATAACCTTGCCAGCGGTAGGAGCCACTCGAAATTTCTTCATGGGCGGCGAGGATGGTCGTTTCCAAGACATGCTTTGTTTTTTTGTTTCAGGATCGAAATGATGGATCCATGTTTCATCCATAGTGATAACACGACGGCAAAATTGGTCCGGATCTGACTGTAACATTTCGAGATTACGTCTTGAAATTTCCAACCGACGCTTTTTGTTTTCGTCGGTTAACATTCGTGGAACCCATCTTGCTGACACTTTTTTGAAACCTAGTGAATCAACCTAGTAAATAATTTATTACATGCGAATGGTACGACCAAAGCGAGTGTAACTGCGTAGGAATATTGTGTGATTGACACTCTTTAAAATAAATATTAAACTACCCACAAAAATATTATATTAACGTGCACTTCTCAGAACTTTTTGATTCACCCTCGTATTCAGAGAATTTAAATTTTATATGGCCGTTTTTGCTTAATAAATGTAAGACAATGGACATAACTGATGAATGTAATTTATCTACTTTTCAGACTGTGAACAGCTCCTCTGCTTTCGCTACTACAATGGTGAAGAAGATGATTGCGTGGCAGAGTCCTCGTCGATCCCGCCGAAGTTTAAAGTTGACCTCAAAAAGCTTCCGTTGAAGCTAAAAGAGGGCATATCGAGAAAGAGAAGCGGTGATCAAGTGTCGCACTTCTCCTACCACAATGAAAGCTTTGAAATGAACTCCGAGAATACTCCGCGAATGGAATTAGTTAGCACGAGTCAAGACATCAAGCATCTTAGTGAAAACGTTAATAAATGCTCAATTAGCGCTTTAGAATCTAGTGAGAAGAATCTCGAACAAACAAAATGTGATCCTAGCAAATCTCTAGTTAGTAATAGTTCTGAATCTCAATCTGTAAATAGTGAATCTCTGAGTGCTTTGAACTGTAAACCGACATCGTCAGGCGTTAAAAAGAAATGTCCTCCACCGGTCGATACTGGTAGTTGTATAGCATTAAATGGTGTAAAGAAGAAGACAAATATGAACATAGGATTCGAGTCTCCCACGTCTCCCGATACTGAGTATTATAAAATATGGTCACCGCAGAATCCATGCAAAATTATGAAGTTTGTCTACGACGTCGAAGGTGCTAATGTGCCAAATGATGCTCAAAAATCACCAGTACCTCCGTTGCCACCGAGACAATCACATAAACCTTTAGAGAGAATGCACGCTCTACCACCTATTGTACAAAGACATCGAAAACCAAAAAAGCTTACTAAACCTGAAGATGCCTTTACTTTCGAGCTGATAGATACAGATGAACAATTTTTTACTGATAACAATATTGCAAATTCTGCGGCGTTACAGGGAGATTTGAATGATTTTAAGCCTGGGGAGTTTTATTCCGGTGCGCCGATGTCTTCCACGGCAAGCTTTCTAAGAGAGTGTCAAAACGTTGCTCCCTTAGCGACACCTGAGACTGATGGCAGCTTATGTGAATCGACAGTTTCTTCTATTAAGTTATCTAGGTTAGCTGATGATAAGAAAAAAAGTGATGTACCTGATAGCACGCAAAGCGTGAGTAAGGATAGTATTATGTTTATTAAGGATATAGGTCCAGATAATTATATTACTACAACGTTTGCTAGAAAAGATAAGAATATTGGGGATGCTTTTCATTCTACTCCTAATCATGCAAAATCTGAAGAGAAAGCTCAACATGCCTTTCTAAATGATATTAGTAGTCATCAAGATTTTGAAGATGACAACAGGAACCAAGTCGAAGAGAAGGAGATAACTGTAATGAAGGGACACAAACCTCTCACGAGGCAAAACTCGGGACGAGCAACCCCGACGATGATGACGGCTTTTTTGAACTCATCCCACATCGATGGACCTAGTCGTGAAGCTGTCCCCGGCAGTCCCAACGCACCAAGTTCCTGCAATTCGTCACATTCTAGCTCACCTGTAGATGAAGCCAGCAAGATATTACCTAGCGTGGGAACATTGTTATTGAATCGTAAATATTCGTGCGATAGTTCAACGCCTAAACATTCAAGTTTACCTCGGCATCTCCTAAAAAGTCTCGGCTGTGAGGGTACTCCTAAACATTCTCCACACAGAACAAATCCTTCAAAAGACATACCAGATAGTCCATTAAGGCCGCATCCCAGGGTGTTGTCGCGAGTTGCAGCTTTAGCTGGGTCTACGTCTCCTCAATGTCCACCGACGCCCACTCATCACGCACGGAGGCCAAGGCCGCTGCCACCGGCAGATTTACATCCACCGCCTATTCAAAACTCAGAAAATAGAGTCCTTGAAAATTTCGAAATGGTTGAATTCACGAATGAATTACGTACATCGGAGATCAGATCTCCGAATCTTGAATTCAGTAACCACTTCACGATAGTACACGCCGGACCTCCGGATGACGTAGTACTGAGGAGACCGCATCCTGTTGATGATTGTGATGATAATGAAAACGCTGTAGCATCACCGACGCCTCTGAGGCATATGGCGGGAATTAGATTACCGTCGATACCTGAGCGGGCGTCGAGACAGATGGCTTTGACGGGAGATTTTCCAGCTAATATGATTGGCGGGATTATTGAATGTGAAGAGCCTTTACCTCCTGGTAAGAACATTTTATTTGATAATTTATTAATCCATTTCTTTTCCAATTACAAACTACGATTACTAATTAAATTAGGTAATTTTTACTGAAACCTATAAGGCATAACAAAAG
Organism: Oeneis ivallda; assembly: GCA_029955525.1. Classification (NCBI taxonomy): domain Eukaryota; kingdom Metazoa; phylum Arthropoda; class Insecta; order Lepidoptera; family Nymphalidae; genus Oeneis; species Oeneis ivallda. The sequence continues at coordinate 24,477,884 of JARPMR010000006.1, forward strand.
GTGGTAGATTCACTGGACAATTCAAAATCAATTTCTAAAAAGTTTATAGAACACTTTTCTGATTTTTGTAGGGTAGGGTTCCGTACTACGTACTAAAAACGGAACCCTCTTCACTCGGATCACTTCGATGTCCGTCTGTCTGTCCGCCTGTCATTCTGTCAAGACTCTTTTTCTCAGGGACGCGTGGAAGTATCAAGTTGAAATTAATATCAAATACTCAGGTCTGCAATTCCTTGCAGCTGTGAAAAAATCTAACTTCTAAGTCAACTTATTTCATTCAGGATCGACCATCAAATTTATTTTCTATAAAAAAATGGTTGTGTTTTTTTGAGGTTGGGAGGCGAGAATGGACAGCCACGGCCGCGTGTTCTACATCGACCACATCAACAGGACAACCACGTGGCAGCGGCCCGCGGCCAACGGCAGCTCCCCGAGATCGCCCGCACCCGAGGTCCAAAGGCGACAGTTAGATAGAAGGTCAGAAAAAGTCATGGTCTAAGATCCGAACCTAAGTCGACCTGCACCGGGGTGACAATAGAATGAGACCTATTTTATAATAAATTTAGTCTATTAAAAAATGTATTAAAAATGGGTTTGCTGGAAAAATTCTGGACAGGATATTTTTAATTAATTATTAAAAAATCCTTATGCTCGGTCCTTTTTTATTACACGGTATACTTATCTCGGATCTCTGTCACTCATTTCCCCACGCGTTGAAATTTAAATTTTTAAAATTCGCAAACGTCTATGAGGACCATATTTTTCGCAGAAAACCCTATATCAACGTGTTCACAATAAAACAGCGTTTAAGCTGATATAAAATTTAAATTTCAACGTGTGGGGAAATGAGTGACAGAGAGATCCGAGGTAAGTATACCATGTAATAAAAAAGGACCGAGCATAAGGATTTTTTAATAATTAATTAAAAATATCCTGTCCAGGATTTTTCCAGCAAACCCATTTTTAATACATTTTTTAATAGACTAAATTTATTATAAAATAGGTCTCATTCTAAATATTATCACCCCGGTGCAGGTCGACTTAGGTTCGGATCTTCTACTATCATTTAGTCCTTCCAATATGCATGATGACCGATTTTAAAAATCTGATTATGTTTGGTTAAAGGTTTGGGAGATAAAATTGCCATTTCAAATAATTTAAGTTTTAAAATTCAAGCCAAATCGCTCGACTGTGTCATGGCGTCGGTCGTGATGTTATCTCTATTTTGTTTCTTCATACTAGTTTGTCAAAGTTTAAACAGATGTGACTTATCGCTCTGATTTGTGTTCAATCCAATATGGCGGATTGCTGTATTTTATAGTTTTATTTTATCAAAATAAATATCAATCTCACTCAAAGTAGAAAAAAGAAAACTTTTTTATAATCCACGAATCTTATTTCATTAGTTTTTATAATTTCATTGTTTCTTGGGTTATTGTCTTCATCGCGTGACGTTTTATAATAAAATTCCACAGTCGATCTTAGACTTGCCTTTACACAAGTTTAAGAAATCAGTTAAAACTAATCTCATGAAAAAAGCATATTATGCAATTGAAGACTATTTAGATGATAAAAAAGCGTGGACATAATACGTTCCAGCGATTCATGAGACAGCAGGTGGTAATTGAACTGTATAACTATTCTATTGAATTGTAAACTTATTTTGAAAAGAGCAACTTGCTGGTTCTTCTCGGCAGGAACGGCATTCCAAACCAGTGGTAGACTCATCGACGATTCAAAAGCACTTGTAAAAAAGTTTATTTGAATAAAAAACATTTCTATTCTATTCTATTCTATTCTATTCATCATCAACCCATCAACGTCTCACTACTGAGCGCAGGTATTCTCTCTGAAATAGAAATAGAAATAGAAATTCTTTATTTGCTTAATGTGTGTTTACATAGGATGTTAATTGCTAAAAAAAGTTCAACACATTAGCCGTAGCGGCGTACAAATACTTTGTCATATCGACATACAATAGAAATTCTACACATTCCAATACAATAGAAATATACATTTGAACTACTTAATAATAATAATTATAGGCATACATAACTTACAAATACTAAAATGTCAAGATTTTAAATTGTCAGAAACCAAAAAAAAATTAGGAACACTTTTTTTCATGCTGGAAATATTCTTCTAAAGAGTAAAAGTTTTTTCCCTGCAGCCATTTCCTCAGCCCCTGCGCAAACTGTTTCATTGGAAGTGATTGTATATCATATGGTAATTTATTAAAGATTTTAACTGCCATGGCGTAACAACTCCTGTTATATAGTGCTGTCTGTGGCGCTCTTGTAAGCACCAGTTTATTCGGAAATCTTAAAGATCGAGTTCGAGTTGTTTCGCACATGGCCTGGAAAATATGTTTATTTAATTTGACAAATTTTGAAATTTCTAAGATGTACATGCATGGAAGCGGCAATATTTTAAGTTTTAGAAAGGCCGGCTTACATGAATCATAGGGTGCCATGCTTAGAATTGCTCTTAGACATTTTTTTTGTACAATGAATACTTTTATTAACGCTTGTTGAATTTCCCCAAATAACAAGTCCATAGCGGAGTACAGAAGATACCTACATATCCATGGTACGCTGTAAGAGCTGTTCGAGTACTAGTTGTAAGGCTTAATCTGCGTAGTACATACACGAATCTGTTTAACCTATTGCATATGTTGCTGACATGGCTTTTCCAAGAGCAATGTTCGTCTATTTGTATACCTAGAAATTTACATTCTTCTACTTCATTGATCTTTTCCCCTTTATAGTTAATATTAAGATTAGCACGTCTTTTGTTATAATTTCTAAATTGAATAAAGTTCGTTTTATTTATATTGATATGTAAATTATTGCTTTCTAACCATTCTATTATTAGTTTTATAGTATTATTAATGTCAGATTCAAAAGTACTAATGTCATTATTATTGCATGTCAAATTGATAAGAGATGTCATCGGCGAAAAGTGTCATATTATTATTTGTAATGTCAGGTAGATCGTTAATATAAAACAGAAAGAGTAAAGGCCCTAGTACTGTGCCTTGTGGTACTCCATAGTTATTAGTTTCATAAGTCGATTTAATATTTACTAGGTCATTATTTTTATTTATGTTTTCAATTTCAACACATTGTTTCCTGTCTGTTAAGAATGATTCTATCCATTTTAACGCTGGCCCTCTGATTCCAAAATTATCAAGTTATAGTAAAATTAGTAAGTCTGAGAAGGGTTATATTGCACCACGCTGGCCCAATGTGAATTGGCGGACTTCACACACCTTCGAGAGCACTATGGAGGACTCTCAGTCTCAGGTGTGCTGGTTTCCTTACATCTTAAATATATAAAAGGAAAAGGTGACTTTCTGACTGATCTATCAACGCGCAGCTCAAACCATTGGACAGATCGGGCTGTTCGGCATACAGTTAGCAATTATGAGGGGGTAAAATAAGGGTTTGAAAAATTGAACTTCCCATAAGTCCCCTTAACTTAAGGAGCAGTTTTTATCAATAGTGTTCCTCGTTTCAGATACCAATCAATCCGGCGGACGATGACACGCACGCAGCTGGGGGAGGAGGAGCGCGGGGCGAGCTCCCCCCCTCCCCCCGCGGCGAGCACGTCCCGCCCGCTCGAGGGGCAGCCGCCCCCCGCGCCGCACCCCGCCGCCGAGTTCCTGGCCCGCCCCGACTTCTACTCCATACTGCATATGAACTTGGTAAACACAATCAAACCACTTTTCATCCAACTGACCAAAAAAAAGAGTGTAATGTATTCATGGTTATATGTATGTGGGCCTCATAAGAAGGCTCAGGGTCACTCAGCGAGCGATGTAGAGAGCTATGCTTGGTATATCGAACGAGATCATATCAGAAATGAGGAGATCCGTAAGAGAACCAAAGTCACCGACATAGCTCAGCGAGTCGCGAAACTGAAGTGGAAATGGGCGGGGCGCATAGTTCGAAGAGCTGATGGTCTTTGGGGGCCCAAGGTGCTGGGTGCTGGAGTGGCGACCCCGCACCGGGAAACGCAGTGTTGGCAGACCCCCCACTAGTTGGACCGACGACATCAAACGAGTCGCAGGGAGCAAAGCGGCGCAATACCGAAGCCTGTGGAGGTCCATGCAGGAGACCTTTGTCCAGCAGTGGACGTCTATAGGTTGATAAAGAAGAAGAAGAAGATGTATGTGAGTTTCTTTATTCCACCATAACTTCTAAATGCCTGAACAGATTTACACATATGGGGTATCGTTAGAATCCTTACATCATTCTGAGGAACATTAGATGTAAATTAGTTGATATTCTTTAATGTAGTCGTATTTTTTGAAGTGAAAACGTCTTTAGGCGCATTGAGCACTTTTTTCGGTGAGAAAAAAACATAGATTTCGCGTCATCGTCACCTTCACAATTGTCACCTGGAGATTTCAGTAAGCGTTCAACATTTTAGAAGTTCCGAAGCAACCTTGTACAGCGCAGCGGGCAAGCAGCCGCCTTCCTTACCGTTTAATGTATGATGTCGCCTGTTCGAATCTCACTCACTAAATCGCGAGTCGCGACAGTGCGCTTTTCTTATTTGTTTTTAATTATTAGCAAATCTAGTTATCACTTCTATCGGCAGTCCCTATGACTGCCAATTTTTTTTAAATTCTATCGATGTGAAACATCTATTGCGGAAAAGTGAGCCCCCCTTGCGGAGTAGTGAGCCGTTGATGGGTTGCTGATGATGATGATGATGATGATGATGAATAAAAAAACGAGTGCGCTTACGAGTAAAACTTACGAAGGCTATGAGAGAAAGAGAGAAAGGAAATGTGTGCTCGCACCTCTCTCTTGCCCCTACAGTAATATACGAAACGTAACTCTCTCTCTTTCTATCTTCACTAACTTATATGTCCCTCTCAACTTCCGTTCGCCTTGCCCGATCACACTTTCCGTAACGCATTCACCAGCTTACTCCCCAAGTCAAGCGTGCATATAGACGTTTTACTTCAATAATAAGAGTGTTTTGCGTCCAGGAAGCATCGTCGCTATACAACTGCAACTCTACACTCAAGCACATGATATCCAAGATACGTCGCGACACGTCATCCTTCGAGCGGTACCAGCACAACCGAGACCTTGTCGCGCTGGTCAACATGTTCAGCGAGACGGACCGGGAGCTTCCCCTGGGGTGGGACTCCAAGCTCGACAGAAACGGAAAGGTGAGCACTTTCGCTACTCTCAACCAAAAAAATTTTTCCCGCAATTTTTTTTTAAATATCAGCCAATTTGAAGTTGACTAATATTCTCATATCCCCTCCGAATAAGCGGAAAGCTTACGTTAGGAGTTGGTACGACAATAGTGCAACGGGTGGGATTCGAACCTGCGACCTTTCAGTTTTCAGTCCGCACCTTTAACCGTTGGGCTATTGAGGAAATATATATAATAGCACAGCTACAAAAACTAAATTAAAAAAATATATACCTACTGGAATAATACCCATGGTCCCTTTCAGGGACTACGGGAGGGGCTATGTGTAAATAAATCCTGGATTTGAGGTTTTAGGTTTTAAGTTTAAGAATCTAAGAAAGTACAGTTGGCGCCAATCATTTAGTCGTCTCTGAGCTAAGGTCCGAGTGAGAGCCCGCGCCGGTACAGTCCCCTAAACGCGTGTTTTGACCCACACTAATGCAAAATTCAGCTAGTTGGGGAGCGGGCTGTTCTGCGCTCCTCGGTTCTTTACGCCCAATGACACCTTAAAAGTCCTATTGCGACGCGTCTTGCGATTAAATTCAGATGCGACTAAATGATTGGCGCATACTAATAACATTTATTAATATTAATCGATAACACGGGCTTAGGTTTAATCAAAAAACTGCCATACCACTACCGCTCGTTAGACTGCATCGTCACTTACACAGGTGTGACCGCAGCCAAGGGCTAAATAAAACAAAAACATTAGTAAATTTAAAATAACTAAGAGTATATTTACAGTAGCGTTACTACTGCGTTTCGGCTGACATATATAGGGTTTTGAATCTGTTTTACATGCTCTTAATAGTAGAGATTGGTAAATGAGAGATGTAGAGATGGGTCGCATACTAATAACATGTATTAATATTACTTGATAACACGGGGGTAGTTTTAATCAAAAAACTGCCATACCGCTACCGTCCGTTAGACTGCATCGTCACTTACTTAAGTGAGACCGTAGTCAAGGGCTAAATAAAACAAAAACAATAGTAAATTTTAAAATAACTAAGGTTATATTTACAGTAGCGTTACTACTGCGTTTCGGCTGACATATGGTTTTGAATCTGTTTTACATGCTCTTAATAGTATAGATTGGTAAATGAGAGATGTAGAGATTGGTCGCATACTAATAACATGTATTAATATTAATTGATAACACGGGTGTAGGTTTAATTAAAAAACTGCCATACCGCTACCGTCCGTTAGACTGCATCGTCACTTATATAGGTGAGACCGCAGTCAAGGGCTAAATAAAACAAAAACAATAGTAAATTTTATTTTTAAATTTACTATTGTTTTTGTTTTATTTACAGTAGCGTTTACTACTGCGTTTCGGCTGACATATTATATAGGGTTTTGAATCTGTTTCACATGCTCTAAATAGTGTAGATTGGTAAATGAGAGATGTATAGTTGGGTTGGTGTGGTGTAGCGCTTCTTCGTGGACCACGTGATGCGCCGCACGACCTTCATCGACCCGCGGCTGCCGCGCGCGCCGCAGGCCGGCCCCTTCTCGCCCCTGCTGCCGCAGCGCAGGCGGCCCCTGGTACCGGAACAGGTACTCCGATGGGGAATATGCATGCGCTTTCGTGGCATAGGCCTGATGACAGTGACCAACAATCAATGAAATTATTAATTGGACGGAGTTATGCAAAAACGTTCCAACCCACAGGTCTATCAAAATTAAATTAATAGCACTAGGCTAATTTTCTAAAACATAATATAGTATATCATATAGTACAAGCATTCCAGTCCTAACATCATTTATAATTAGAAATAATTACGTATGCTTTTGTGGAACTTCCCCTCATTGTGGAAACTCTGCATACATAGAGTAATATCTATTAAGTATATTGTAAAAGTATTTTGAAAAGAGCAACTGCCGAGTTTCTTGCTGGTTCTTCCCGGCAGGAACGGCATTCCGAACCAGTGGTAGACTCATTGACGATTCAAAAGTACTTGTAAAATTTTATTTGAATAAAAAACATTTCTATTCTATTCTATTATTCTTTTATTTCCAATGTTCTAACCCACAATGCATCACATTCGTAGCTAAAAACAATTACGCATCACCTGACTGAAAACTTACCGTGGGTTGGAACGTTTTTGCATAACTACGTCCAATTTATCTAATGAAATAGGATTCATGGATTATATAAACCGTATTTATTTTTCTGTTTCGAGCGAGATTGATATTTATTTTGATAAAATAAAACTCTGAAATAAGCAGTCCGCCATATTGGATTGAATATAGAGGTGGCGTCACGAACGACGCCATGACACCAGCGAGCGTTTTTGCGTGAGTTTTAAAACGATTGAATGTTAATAATAAAATTGAAATGGCAATTTTGTCTACCAAACCTTTTTTTTTTTGCTGAAATGAGATATTTTTAGAAATAGTACCTAGATACTTTTGAACACCAACCAAAAATTTTTCTAAATCGGTCATCATGCCTACTGGGATGTTGCCTATGATAGACAAGCAATTTATTAAAATAGAATAAAAAAACCCGACCGCTTTAATGAATTCAAAATTTACATGAACTGAAAATTTACAATCAGTGTCACTCTGTTCACATCCAAATCTGTTCAGGCATTTAGAAATTATGGTAGAATAAAGAAACTCAATATGGTTCAAATTTTTGTCTTAATCGACATCTTTATTTTTTATTTGAATACTTTATAATTACATCTTAATTATGTGCGGGAAAACTCACTCTGTTGATTAGAATCAGATGTGACATCAAAAAATAATATGTATCATAATTACGAGGGAAACATATATAATATTCTTTCTACGCTATTTTTATTTAAAAATAATATAAAAAGTAAAAAACATGCATATACCCCATTGTGTTACTTGCGTGGGGCTTTCTATCAGCGCATTGTTACTTTTTTTTGTTGCATTTATTCTGTGCTATCCAAACTTAATTAGACAATAATTCATGATAAATGATAATATTAGGGGTTAAATTCGGCTGTTAACTAAATCTACAGCGTTAGAGAGGTTAGTTGATGTTTCCAAATAAAGGTAGTTTTACTTTAATTTAACGTAGAAACTACATTTTGGTTTAATATGAAACTATGCGATTTACAAAAAATATCGAGGTTTGAATTATTTAGCCTTCTAGGCTAAGTAATTCCAATATTTATTAGAATAATATTTTACTATTATTTAGCCTAGAAGATTCATCCTTTGCTATAAATGTCCTTCCTGAAAAGAAGTTCAATCACATATTTCAAAAAATACATAATAATATAATTTATTCAGTTTGGGTTAGCGTAGGATCTAAAGTGCATTTTGTTATCTTATAATTTGCTGCATATGCTGAGTGAGGCATGTACTTGTTCAAGTAGTATGTTTGTTATCGTTTTTCTAAGCACGTTGTTTTAGTCTCCTCTGTTTTGTAATTTTTGTGTGTTTTCTTTTATGCACGTTGTTTTTTATTTTCTGGCATAGTTTAGTAATTTTTGTTGGAGTAGGCAGGCTTTTAGGATTTTGTCTTGTATTAATTACTGGTCTTGCTATTTGATACTTCTGTCTTCTGTTTTATATTGGTTGTGTGCAATGCAAATATTATTACCTTTATTAAAAACTAACTTTTACCCCTGTCGTCTTACCCGCCATCTATTAAAAGTAGGTACCTAATCCGAATCGATGATTCCTGTGTAAAATTACCAATATGTTTTGTTTTTAATTTTAAAATGTTCTTTTGGGGTTTCCTTTTTTTTTTGTTTTTAAATTGTCCCTTTATTAAGGCGAACAAAAACAAAAAAAAACAAATTGGTCCAGCCGTTTTTAAGCTTTAGCCAGACAAACGAACAGCAATATGTATTTGATTTTAATACATAATACAGTGCAACCTTAATATAACGTACCTCAATATAACGACTTCCTCGATTTAACAAATTCTTCGTAATCCCCTTGTATTGCTTATAACGTCCACATTGTTTCGACACGCTTTTTTTCGTTAAACAATCATTTTTGTTTGATGGAAAGTAATTTAAACACTGCTGCATATTGAGGTGAATAAAACTATATTTTTACCTCTTTGTAACAAATTTTCGACCAGCCTAACCTCAACATAACAAACCTCAGTTTAACGAATTACTTGCTATAACGAATATTTACTTGTTCCCTTCCGATTTGTTATATCGAGGTTGCCCTGTTATATAGATGTGTTAGTGTTTAGCTATGCATTATTGTGTGGCGCATAAGCGAGGTGTATGTATTGACGCAGGCGCCGACGCCGCCGCCGCGCCCGCCCGTGCTAACGTCGGAGGCCTACTCCCACCACACCCAACACGAAATACCCGTTGCTTATAATGATAAGGTAAGTGTATATAGGTACTTACCCTGCCATTTCTTTACCTAAAAAGTGCCAATTTCACCAACATCTGAGATAAATCAGATTTATGTCTGCTTAAGTCGATCAAAGTTTAACTGAGAATTAAATTGGACGTTCTGACAGTTGTTGTATTGAGAATTTGCCAAAACATCAAATTCCTCAGTTAAATTTTAGTTGGCAGCAGTGAAATTGGCGCTAAGTACTAAGAATTTTTAACAAGTTCATCGTACTAATATTATAAATGCGAAAGTGTGTTTATTTGTTGGTTTGTCCTTTAATCACGCCGCAACAAAGCAGGACGAAGTCGCGAGCATCAGCTAGTTTTTCTATAAAAAAAAACCCCTATTTTTAATATCAGTCGGAAACTTAAGACTAACAGATTTTCAGTTCATAAGTTGTCAGAATGTTAAATTTATTCCTCAAAACATTATTCAGCGATGTTGATGTCTATCAGAGACGCTGAGAGTCCAAATAGTTCTTCCTGATTATTCCATTGGTTATGGCATGCATGCACACACTGCAACACAATTTATGAATTTTCTTGATGTTAGATCGACATAATACTCGTAGCTACGTATTGTAATATTTTCGGCTTCGAAAAGAATAACTGCTGAGTTTCGTTCTTCTTCGACAGAGTTTCTCTAAGTAGAGTTTGTTTTCCGAATCGATGGAAGAGTCTTCTTAACTTATCATAACAACTTGACGTTTATAAACTAAATATAATTTACTAGCTGACCCAGAGAACTTCGTACCGCCAACTTATCTATATAAATAAAACCAATAAACAATCCCAATCCAAAAAAACTATCCTATCTTTTAAGTTGGACCAAATTACAGATAGTTACGAAGTTTGATAAAAATCGGTTCAGTAGTTTAGGAGTCCATCGCGGACAAACAACGTGACACGTAATTTATATATATTAAGATATATTATGTATTTTTTTTTCAGGGTCAAAATCACCCTGTCTGATTGATTTGATCATACATTTCTGATATAAATATGATTTCTATAGGCGCATCTCTGATACAGGTGGTGGCGTTCCTCCGACAACCGAATATCCTATCAATACTCAAAGAGCGTTGTGGCGGATGCGGCGTGTCGTTACGGGACAAAGTCAACGCGGTACGAGTGGAAGGCGCGCCCGCACTTGCTCGGTACCAGAACGACGTGCAACTTACGTGCTTGCTGAGGTAAGTGGATTTATTATCAACTTAGTCTCTTGCAGAGATTTCTACATATTTCGGTCTTCTGCTGCTTGAATCCAGCGATCCTTTCTGTGATCTTTTGACAGCCAACAGTCGAAGATGGGACTAGGCGTCCCGTTACATATTGTCTTGAGTATTGTCTTGTTAGATCTCGCGAAGTCTTTCCCAAAAAGATGCCACGCGAGCTCTAACATCATTCATTTTTCATCATTAGCAACCCATCAACGGCTCACTACTGAGCGCGGGTCTCCTCTCAGAGAAGGGCGAGCTCTAACAATACAATAAAATTCAGGCACCCTCGATTCGGAAAACATGATAGAAGCACTGCAATACCGTGGATGGCCCATAAGAATTCGGAACGGACATTGGACACGGATATATTGGACGCGTATTGCAGTGACTGACTTAAAAAAATTGTCCATAGCTGGCACGTATAAAAGCGCTGACAGTATAAGCTTTAAACAGGGTAATTTTAACAGCCTTACTGCTGATTTGGCAAAATCTACGCGCCAGCATATTGCAGCGAATCGAGAGTGACCTTCTTTCTTTCTCAATATCACAATGGTCTTTTAACTTGTCTGTTAAAATATGTACAAGATGTGTATGTTTCGTCCGTCAGTTCATCTAGTGTATGAAGTAATGAGTAATCCAAAATCCAAATATTCGCGGAATAAGATCGACTGCTGTCAACTGTAAGGCCTAGCGCAAACATACAACTTTTAGTTGAACAACTATTTAGTTGTGTTTCATATTTATAGGAATGTACTGCGATCATAGAATGTGCGCAAACTATCAACACGATAGTTGCTCGACAAAAAAATCAAAAAGCCGTACAATTTGCTTTTGATTATAGTTTATTTGTGTGGAATTCACGAAAAGTACACAACGTATACGTCCACAAGTTAACTTTTGACTGTGATATCATATCACCTACTGGTAAGTCACTGATCGTATTGGAATGTTGAATTGATTTGCCATTAGGATGGTAATAATTAGTAATAGCCTAGCTGACAATTTAGAATTAATAAACTCCACTACTGCCCCTGCTAGATTCAAACAGTAATTTTCATAATTTCTCGTCGCCAGAATCGAGTAAATTCCATTAAGACAACTAGCGCCATCTGTTAATCCGATATGCGGAACTTCGTTTCACCAAATAGTCGTAGATGGCGCCAGTAGTTCCTGAATTAATAAAATGTAATAAACCTATGTAGGTATTTATCATAATAAGACGTGTATATTGTGTAGGTTGTAGAAACAAAGTTATGGTGTGATTTTAATGTATTTTTTTCTCTTGTCCTTTAAAACTCAATAGAACATAGTTGTCTAAATTATAATTAAGTCATTTAAATTACTAAGCATTCACAAAGCAGGTATCTACAGTCCCAATTCGCACGTTCTAATTTGCGGTTTAGATTCATGTCTATTCTTTGTGTTGTTAGTTAAATTATATGGCATAAAACAATAATTACATTATTTTGCGAACATTTTTATTATTGCATGTCCGATTCGTGTTGTTTCTTAAGCGATTTATAATAACAAAAAAAGCAACTAACTGTTGTAAGTCGTGAATTCGTCCGCGTAGAACTTTATATTATGTGCTATTTTTATTTCATTATCATCTGCATCAAGAGTTCAATGCTGAGCGCAGATCTCCTCTCAGGTTATAGGTCATAGTCAACCACGCTGCACTGGCCCAATGTAAATGAGCAAACTTCACACACCTTAGAGAACATTATGGAAAACTCTCAGAATTGCAGGTTTCCTCACAATGTTTTCCTTCACCGTTGAAGCATTTGATATTTATTTGTTATAGCGGATACCTATAACTGCCAAAAGTCAGAGTTGCGTGTCCGGCATCGAACCCGCAACCCCCCAAATAAGAGACCGCAGTCCTAACCACTGAGCTATCACTGCTCGTAGCTCACTGGCTATTTTAGTTTGCAGAAGATTTTCCCATAGGAATAAATGAGAGTGAATACGCCGAAGCAGGTTTAAAGGATAATTATAAACTATTAAAAATTCAATGCAATGTCACTCCGTCGCATTGTTTCAAGTTTTTGTATCTTTTATACAATACGTAGATATATTGTAGGCTACCTATCCACCATTTATGTGCGTTGATGAATAGCTTTTCAATATCTTAGGTACTTCATTTCATCCTAGCTGGACGAAAAGAGTCCATACCATATTGAACAGTTTCCAAAAGAGATACAGCAGAAAAAAAGAAATATTAGTCATACTGAAATTGACTAATATTCGTCTCTCCCCTCCAAATAAACGTAAAGCTTGTGTCAGGAGTGGGTACGACAATAGTATCTTCCTAGTCCCTTGCAAATCTCTAGCGGGCAAGTAGTTTGAGGCTGCCAGTAAAGTATATATATACCATGTTGGTACGTATACTCACAAACATTCACAATCTGGATACAATTTTCCATTTCAAAATGCCGGAAAAGGAGTCGAAATAAAATTTTATATTTTTACCCTGGCATGTGGGGTGTCATTGTCTAGAGCTCATTTAGTAGAGTTCAAATGTTTTTTTTTATTTTTATTTTTTTAGCTACAAAAATGAAGTAATGGGGGGCCGTCAAAGTTGTCGGTTGTAGACCATTTTTGTTACGAGGTCTATCTAAAAAACTAAACTAGGTAGGAATTTGCAGTAAGTATAAGTATTATGATGTAGTTAGTGTATTTAAACAACAAATACTGAAAACACCTATTTATAATGCGGTTTGTGTTACAGTTGTGATCAAAACAAACAAGCAAGTTTTCCCCATATTATGCTAATTTGGTACTATCTAAGAACTAAGTTAACTAAATATCTACTTTAAAAAAAATGATTTTGTCATATGTACGGAACCCTAAAAGAGTGAGGCTCGACTCGCACTTGGCTGATTTTATTAAAGCTTACATTTTACCTTTGGGGGAAAATCGAAGAGCCTACACTGATTATAGCGTTGATATGAAAAAAGCGATATTCGTTGGTTTCGCACATATCTCTCGCGGTACATCATTAAACATCTTTTTTTTTTTATTCGATGACAAGCTAGTCCTTGACTGCGATCTCACTTGATGGTAAGTGACGATGCAGTCTAAGATGGTAGCGGGCTAACTTGGAACTCAACCCATACCCCTAATTGGTTTCTACACGCCATCGTGCCGGAACGCTGAATCGCTTGGCGGCACGTCTTTGACAGTAGGGTGGTAACTAGCCACAGCCAAAGCCTCCCACCAGACCAGACCAGAGACAATTCAGAAATTATAAATTCCCAAATTGACCCCGCCGGGAATCGAACCCGAGACCTCCCAGTTATAAGACAACAGCGCTTACCACTGAGCCACGGAGGTCGTCAAAATCTCTAGTGTACAACGAGCCTTACGAATGTATTTTAATTAATATAATTAAAGCGTTGTGTCGATTGATGTATCAAAGTCCTTAACAGGCTGGATGCTTTATGTTGTTGGGATCCGGTAAAGGTTGTTTTATTTTGAAATGCCATTCAAGACTTTTCTCTACGATTTCTGCTCAACGGTTTTAGTTAACTTGTTGCAGGATTGAAACCTTGGGAGGGTTTCTTGTGTGTACTGTGACTATTTTTATCGGTAACAAGTTTTCTTTAGACTGTCATCGTAAGAACCTGACTAAGAGTATTTTGTGTTGTTGAGTTTATTAAACTAAAATGATTGCATCCAATCCTACAAATATTATAAATGTGAAAGTGTATTTGTTTTTGGTTTGTCCTTCAATCACGCAACAACGGACGGACGTGATTTTTTGCATAGTTGATTACGTGGTGTTTCCGCGAGATTTTCAAAAACCTACCTAACTAACGAATAATTCGCAGGCAAAAGCCAATTCTTAACCATCCGGAATTTTCCGGCCATTGATTTTTTTCAATAAAAAACTAATATTATACACACTACTTAACCTTGTTAAAAAAGGTCAATGATTGTATTTTATCATTAGGTTTAATAAGCTCTAACTTCAAAAAAATCAGCACTTATATATAACAGTTTGCAGTTTAAGTTGGGCAATTTTGCATTTAAATTACTACACAACGGTCAACTACTAATCTAGATAGATATAATCTTGGTTAAGGTTTATGAATGCAGGATCTTACGAGAGATTTGTGAAGCAGCCAAACGTGATGAGGCAGTGAAGAAGGGAAATGTTTTAAGTATACATTTCTCTATTTAGGTATTTTATAAGTTAGTGGAGGCAACTACTGGCGGCTATTCGCAGTTATCTCGCAAATCATCATTTAGAATCAACGTCATTCAGAGGCAATCTTACATCTTTGGCATATTCAGAGGCAAATATTCAGAGGCAATCTTACATCTTTAGCATATTCAGAGGCAATCTTACACCTTTGGCGACTTTCCCGTATGCTACGATAAAAACTGAACGTTTAGAAATCAAGTACAGCAAAAGATGATTATGATATTCTTCAGCACTTTATCGCACCATGCATCGTGGGTAGAACAAGGGCACTATTGCATACCTGTCTTGAAAAAGAAAATAATTTAAAAAAAAGTAAAGGTTCATAATTTTTTAAAGTAACATGCCTTGAATGTTTGAAGATTAAAGTTTATTTCAAAGAAGAACTATTTAAGAGCAATATCAACAGAACAAGACGATGTTGCCAAAAAAATCTTAAAATGGTTCTCCTGTAAAATTGCAAAACCTGCAATTTTGCCCTTGTTCTACCGAAGCGGTGCAATATATTAATATCATAGCAAACAGCAGGTCGATTCTGTAAAAGCTGCATCGATCATTGCTACAGACTTAATAGTGATGATTGGCTGGATTTATCGCGTTCATTCTGCAAAAATGAAGTTTAGTCAATAGTGAGTGAGTATCGGCCAGTAAATTGAGAATCGCACAGATGACTTGACATTGAGAATTTTGATAAGCAAAAAGTTTAAAAACTTTAATCCGACTACGAAAAAATAGATATAAGTAGCTTCCGTCATATTGATTTTGTTCGTATAAAATGTAGCCTATGTCACCCGGACTATAATAACGAATCGATTGACACCTCATTCATCAAAATTGGCTCAGTATTTAACTTTCCTTTTGGTTTTGCCGTAGTCGGGTAAAAATGTGGACGATTACAGTGCAAAATTGTTATTACATACTTAAATATTTTTAATCCTTGGGTATTTTAAATATAATATACACAGACGCAAGTAATGTTCCTGTGGACGCTTGTACCTGTGGACACAATCGATTCTGTCGAAACTAGCAACCCCAGAATTCTAATTTGAACGCTAACTGTCAATCATAGACAAAGCTTTACGGTTGCGTTCAAATTAGAACTTTAGGGTTGCTAGTTTCGACGGAATCGATTGTGTCCACAGGTACAAGCGTCCATAGGAACAGCATTTGCCCGTACCTTATAGGCTTACTATGAGTAACTATCTCAGATTTCCGACGCGTAAAATAAGCTTTCTCGGGCTTGACCTATATACCGAAATGTCTTAAAATAATATATTATTGCCTTCCCGTTTAGTAATCCGCTGCTTTGGTAACGCGTGAACTACTTACTCGTTTTATGGCAGTTTATAAAATACGATGTGGCAATAGATAAGATTGTGCAATGGGATTGAATTCTGAGATTTACTTCGCTTTTTATTTATATAACTAGGTGATGCGCGCGACTTCGTCCGCGTAGATTTACTTAGTTTGTCAAACCTTGCGGGCATTCTTTGATTTTTCGGGTTAAAAAGGTCTGTCCAGGTCCGGCTGTACCCCATGCTAAAAATCACGTTAATTCGTAGCTCAGTTGCAGCCTGATTGAAGGACAAACCAACAAACAAACACACTTTCGTATTTATAATATTGGTAAGCAAGTCAGGATTGACAATAATAATTATAAATGCGAAAGTGTGTTTGTTTGTTGGTTAGTCCTTCAATCAGGCTGCAACTGAGCTACGGATAAACGAGATTTTTGGCTATAAATGGCCTGGCTTCAACATCCCTTCAAATTCCTACTAATATTATAATAATGCCAAAGTGCTTTTGTTTGTTATTTTGTCCTTCAATCACGCCAAAACGGAACCTACGGATCGACGTGATTTTTTGGAGAGTGCCACTGTACGGTACAAAGGTATAGTCACGGTAATATTATCTGTATACAGTATTGTAACTCGGCCGTATCTTTGACATAAATGCCTACAGCTGCGCGGTACGTAAACATGCGATAGGGCTGCCGGCCTCCAGCATTTTAATTACATTTGCCTACTTTGTGTTTCCATTTAGTTTTGTGATTGTAAATATTTTTTTTTTTATTTAAACAAATAAAATACTTTGTGAATTAAATAGGAAGTGTTCAATAAAAATGCGTGTTGTTTTTTGATTGGTAGATTTAATTAAAAAAAACCGGCCAAGTGCGAGTCGGACTCGCACACCGAGGGTTCCGTACTCTAGAAGTAAAAGTAAAACGATAATATTATATAAATTTGCTTATTAATCGTTAACTTTGTTTGTGGAGGTCTATTGTTAATATAAAAAAAACTATGTTAGTTAGAGCGTTGGTTTTATTTTTCCTTTAAAATATACATAAACCTCTATTGACCATAATTATTTCTGATTTTTCGATTGGTAAACTTCGGAGATAAGGGGGGGGGGGGGAACGGTATATTTTTCGACATTTTGCCCGATTATTCAAAAACTATTATATTTAAAAATAAATAAAAATTTGTTTTAGAATGTACAGGTAAAGCCCTTTCATATGATACCCCACTCGGTATAGTTATCTTACTTTGAAATTTCAAACTCCCGATTTTTCCTCTTTTTTAATTAAACTAAAAAGATTTTTTGATTTTTTCTTATTCCAATGTTGTTGGGCCACTATTATACACAACTATTCACACCCCTCTCAAATATCTAAATATTCTGTGAATATTTCATGAGTCTTGCTATTGTTGTTGTTATTAATACCGAGAGAAAAAAACGGTTTTTAGTGGTATATGTTGTTATAGCAGCAGTGTAGAGGACAAAAAGTGTCTATTAGCGGAAACTTGTTAAAGGAAAAAGCAAAAGAGTTCGCGTCTACTCTAAGCATCAAAAACATCAACACTTAATAATTCGAAATTTTATTTATTTTCTCTTAAAAATTTCGAACCATTTGATATTTCAAACACTCGATAATTCGTAATATTTCCCTTATTATATCTCGTAATAGTCCCTCGAGTTTCGAATCAACGAGAGTCGGCTGTATTATTAATAATAAAATACCACGTCTTTACATTGAATTATAAAACTAACAAAACAAAACACACATGCCCCGAGGTTTTAACACAAGCGTACGTACCGTATCGTGATTCATGAACCGCCTATAACTACCTATTTCACTCGTGTCAATCACTTTCCTTTACTCTATTCACTTTATTTATTAATCCAGACATCTTTTTTTCGGGAGATAAAAGGAAATACCTTATCCATTAAAAATACATACATTTTGTACCTACCTACTAGTAAGTAAAATTATTTTAGAGTCTTACCTTTCAGAGTTTCCAGGTAATTTAAAAAAAGTTATCTCTGGATGCGTTATTGACGAATTCATGCAACCAAAAACAGCACAATATATCCTCCTCGTCATATTAAATATGTACTTGAACTTATTTTTAGTAAAAAAATTGCGCAGTTATTGTTAAAAAACATAACACCGTCCGTTCGTCACTGCGGCACAGTCGCGACTGTCTGCGTACCGAGCGCTTACCGAGATCGAGGCGCGTAGGCATAGCTCGCGCTTTGTCCGTTTGTATGAAGTTACAATACTGTATACAGATAATATTACCGTGGTATAGTCCAGGTACAGTCTGTACCTGGAATACCGAGATAACAAATAGTTCCTGCGTGATTTAAAAAAAAATAACTATGCGCGGATGAGGGCACAAAGGCTAATCATACTATAATTGGTACTGTGCAAATATCGAGCTTAAAACTAAAATCATTGAGGGTGAACCCGATTCATTATTTGTTCAGTAGCCTAATATCGCTAATTAGGTTAATACTGCCATAAATAAGTTTGTGTTTTCGCACTTGGTATTATAAAAATAACAGTTAAAATTACCTAACGAAAACAAATTCCTAATTATCAGTTAATGTTATAAACATAAGTACTTACTTAATTTGTTAATTACATAACTATTTTTTTTAATTGATAAATTAAGAGATTAGGTATTATTTTTCTTAGGGACATGCATATGGTGACTTTGAAATTATTAATTAATCGATATTGTCCTGACCGAATATCTGCCACTACGGATATTAACAGGAACGAGCTATGTATGCAAGAGATATTATACTGCATAAGTTTGCGCTCAAATTGCACTCTATTCCTTCACTTAGACACTTACAATATTATGGTCCAATGAAACAGCACGACTGATCAGTCGCAGAAGTAGAATAGAATAGAATAAATTCATATAAACTTCAAAGTGCTTTCAGAGGCGCCGACGACACCTTACATAAGTATGTTATTAGTATTACGTAACAGCTGTTTATTATGTAAAATAGTTGTATAAGACGGGTAAACATATCCAAAGATGTATATATTTTTGGATATTTTTCCCGTGTGTTTTATTTTTATTGTTCAACAATATCTTTCATAAATAATATTATATTTTTGACAACCGATTCGAATTTATTGTTAGAAGATGACTGTGTTGTCGACCTCTCTGCATATTCGTTACGACTAAAATATTTTACGAGTTCTTTTGAACTACTGTTGATACTTTAGTTCCTCGAATCTAATATTATAGTTTATAGAAATCTCTAGACTAACATTTTTATGGGAGCATGCAATTTATTACATCTTTTGTCACATAATTTTAAAACTTAAAATTATATTATTAATTAAAATGTATAGTTCTTCGATCACAGAAAAGAAGGGAAGTATCTTTACTATTTAGAGTCTAGTCTAACTTAAGAGTATAGACTTAAAGAAAAATATAGATGGAGCACTCGCAAACAACTGTGTCCATAAAAATGAAGACAGTTGTGAGTGTTGCATCTATTTTTTATATCGTCTTCCTCGGAATTGTTCCTTTCAATGCTTGTTTGTCTTTCTTTTTCGTTAATCAGAGGCTTAGATTCACACAGTTACTATAATAGAGACAGAAATTAACATGTAGAGTGCAGTTATTTCGTCGACATGATGAATAATAATTGCCTGCTCTGCACAATACACATGCACCCTTCACTGATTAAATCTGGACCAGCCTTTAAATGATATAAGCACTAAGGAGTATATTGAATAGATCATAATTATTATTATCTTTGAAGCAGTAAGACCTATAACGAATCGACAAAGTCGCGGGAAATTGCTAGTGATAGGAACAATTTCTTGAAACGCATACTTTTCTATGTGCATATTTTATGACTCTGGGTATTGTGATTGTCATATCACATAAGTAGTTCTGGTTAGATCGCAAAAAGCCATATATGAGCGGAAACCTTTGCGGAAAATCACGTAGAAGCCTTATTAGAGCTTTGCAGGGACGATGTGTTTCAAGAGTTAATTTCCATTATGATTATTATTATTGATCAGATTACGAATCAGCTTTTCATTAATTTACGCCGTATTTGTTTGGAATCAGCATCATCAGCAACCCTTCAAGGGCTCACTTCTAAGCGCAGGTCTACACATGGGTCCACCACGCTAACCCAATGCGAATTGGCAGACTTCACACACCTTTGAAATCACTATGGAGAACGTGATTTGATTAAACGACGTGATTATTTGTATGGGTAATTGGGTATAGTTGAGGACCTGCAGAGTGACGTAGACTTCTTTTTGTTCCAGAAAATCAAAGAGTTCGCGCGGGATTTTAAAAACTAAATCCACGCGGACGAAGTCGCGGGTATCGGCTAGTAAGAAATAAATAAAATTAACGTTTTTAATGACTTTATTAATATAATTTATAGACGTCCGTTAATGTGTGTGATATTTAATTACTTTAAACGGACATGACTCCGAAAAGTCAGAGTTGCGTGCCAGTGATCTAACCCCGGACCCCTAAAAAGGTTCCAAAGTCTTAACCACGAGGCTATCACCTCTCAAATTATTAATCAGTAAGTTTAATTAAATTTTTCCATAGGGAGTGGCAAAAAAACTCATAAGACTTGCATGGGTTAGGTGTAATTTAATCATTATAATATTGTAAAACATATACCTCGCAATTACAATTTACAATACATACATACTATTAGATGACGAATCGGTTGGAAAATAATTCAATGCATTGGATTCGTTTCAAGCTTCCGTTGCATTAGTCACTTATTTAGATGCCATGCCACTGTTAAGTTACTCGTAGCGCATAAAGTTACCATAATGGCGAGAGCGGTACCAACTTAAATTATTACAACGATCATCGAATGAATCCAGCTTTTCCTTTACAATTTAAGCTTCAATGAAGAGCCGAAGTCATATGAAAGTTTTCGATTCGACGGTTTTCAAATTGTGTCAATCCTCTTTTGATTCCATTTGATCTACTTCCGTCAATTCTCCGCACTACCAAGTACCTGAATTCCACTACTTTGTCCAAGTAGTTTAAAGTTTAATCTCTTAAAAAGATTTAGATGCATTTGAACTACTGGAAAAAATGTCTCACTATATAGTTCCAACGTTTGAACTAATGTTTTGTACAAGTGAGAATAAGCAAAATTGAGATCTCTATTTACAAAATGTAGTAGGTATATTCTTATTTTACTTGGAGTGAGAGGTTTGAAGCTAAACCAAAATAGATTTAATTTTAGTGATAAGTGAATTTAATGTATCTAAGAAAATTAAGGTCCTCTTTCACTATCCTCGAGTAAAACTCCAAATAGGCTAATTGCCGATGAGGCTAAAGTCAAAAGTAACTGTCAAAAGGTGCCTACTACAACTACTTACCTGCTAAAAGCAATAATATATTAACGGCGCCGCAACGCTCCTTGTGTCCACGCTCTTACAATTTTTGTTGGTTTATGGTGCGGATGCCAGGTCAATAGAACGTAACTTATTTTATACCATATTGTTGCCATCATAGGGTTCAAATTCACACCATTAAAATCTTCAGAAAATCTGTTTTCGTTATTTAAACCTTATGATTATGATGCATTCTTCTTCTTCTTTGTTAACCGATAGACGTCCACTGCTGGACAAAGGTCTCTTGCATGCACGTCCACAGGTCTCGGCCGTGCACCGCCTGAATCCAGCGGCTCCCTGCGACTCGTTTGATGTCGTCGGTCCGTCGGACACTCCGAACATAGAGTCGCCCGCTGAGCGACCCTGAGCCTACTTATGAGGCCCATAGTTAGCGACCATATCTCGGATCCAAGTCATCACTGGCAACACGCACTGTTCGAAGACTAGTCTTCAGGCACTGAGGGATTTTGGACGAGGATACATCTCGGGGCTTCCCGAGAATACCGTATGATGCATTCATTCATACGGTACAAATAATTTACGTTTTATTGACCGCACCATGCTATAGCGAAAAGACTGTAGTTGGATCATTCGGAATTTTTTTGGTGTGGTTTGTTTCATAAATTGGACAGTGGTGAATAAACTGTCAATTATTTATTATTACCATGGATAGTAATTTTGAAATGCGTCAGAGTTAATGATTTCATATCTTTTGAGCGGAAAGTTTCATATCTTTCGGAATTTTTTGAGAAACAGGAGGTTTTGGTATCATCAGCTTTGAAAAATAATACTGCGTGCTTCACAAAAATACTGCTTTAAGGTACATGTGTTTTAGAATCCTGCAAATTCTATTCCATTATTTTGAAGCATGATTGAGAAAGTTTAGTGTATTATGTCAAAAACCACCCGTGTTTACTAACAAAGAGTTGGAACCTTATTCAAGTATACATAATTATTTATATTGCTCAATACGAAGATGATGTCAATATGATGTGATATTCGTTGTTATTATTCATACTGCCATGATTCATTTATATGTACCAAAATATCTGCTACAGAAAAAATAGGGATTTATTTCAAATTGAACAATTCGAACACATACCCTTTCTCCTCACTTCATGCTTCAACCTAATTTCAACCCAGAGCTGATTGATGTACAGGAAATATTCTGCAGTAACTTATAGAGGTGCATTAGGTCATAGGTGAGATTTTTTTTATAATAAAGGAGAATTAATTATTATTTTTGAACCAAAATCGACACGAATAAAATTGTGGACATCGTATTTTTACATATCCTGAGATATTCACGATATACCTATTCCCAAATTGATGACTGACTGATTTGTCTGGCTACTAATATATTATATAAAATGTTTGTTGATAATATTTTTTATAATTATTAATTTATTTAATAGTTATTTCATAAAAATGCAAGGAAAACCGCAAGTTTCAACCAGTTCCCGTTGATAATTGCCCTTCGTGATGTGTAATGTGTATATCACAAATAATATACCTAATTGTATTTAGTTAAATGGATGATTCATATAACTGACTGTAAAAGTGAATATATCTAACTATCATATTTAAGTCACAGTAGTAGTTTTTGTGTTATAAAATTTAATTAGATCGCCTTTATTATCGTATACTATTAATTATTCCTTCTTCTTCTTCTTCTTCTTCTTTAACAACCGATAGACGTCCACTGCTGGACAAAGGTCTCTTGCATGGACTTCCACAGGCCTCGGTCTTGCGCCGCCTGAATCCAGCGGCTCCCTGCGACTCGTTTGATGTCGTCGGTCCACCTGGTGGGGGGTCTGCCAACACTGCGCTTCCCGGTGCGGGGTTGCCACTCCAGCACCTTGGGATTCCTTTATTATAATTATTCCTTACTAATACATAATTATAAATGCGAAAGTGTGTTTGTTTGTTTGTTTGTTAGTTTGCTGATTTGTCCGTCAATCACGCTGCAACAAAGCTACAGATTTACGTGATTTTTTGGATAGGTATAGTTCAGAACCTGAAGGGTGACATAGGCATCCCGGAAAATCAAAGAGTTCTCGAGGGATTTTAAAAACTAAATCTACGCGGATGAAGTCGCGTGCATCAGATAGTTATTAATAATAATGTAAAGTTAAAGCAAACTGCAACAATTTGGGGTTGATCCTTGAGTGTGTTGCGTTAATGCTTTTTAGTGCTATTTAGTATGGTAATCAAACTTTTGAAAAATCGTGATTTTCTATCTTCATAGTATCTACTTATAGATTTTAAAGGCCCAGTGTAAATTCTCAAGTTAACATTAACTGTAGTATGTACCTAAAAATTGTAGCACGGAAATCCAAAAACAACATATCATCATTTTAAATATCTTTATATTAAGTACTAGCTGATGCCCGCGACTTCGTCCGCGTGGATTTAGTTTTTAAAATCCCTCGTGAACACTTTGATTTTCCGAGATAAAAAGTAGCCTATGTCCTCAACTATAGTACCCATGCAAAAGATCACGTCGATCCGTGGCTCTGTTGTGGCGTGATTAAAGGACAAACCAACAAACAAACACACTTTCGCATTTATAATATTAGTATGATTAGAATATTAAATTGCATAGGAAAACACTGCAGCATTAAGTCCATACGATGTATTACATCCATACCTACTATTTAGTATGTAGGTATAATGATCGTTTGGCAAAATCTGACGCCTTTGGACTTGGAGTAGTTTGACTTTGACAAAATAGGGCTATCCACGATGGCTATATACGATAAAGTACGGCTGCCAGCTTAAGATGAGCCGTTCATTCAAAGTATCTTGTACAATGTACATTCCGGGGTTCAAGTTATTTGGATCGTGATGTCTATAATTTCTGAACTACGAAATTGACGACCTTGAAATAATTACAGGACAATCTCTAAAGAACCTGCTTTCTAACAAAAAAAGAATGGATTAAATCGGAATACGCCTTAATGAATTACAGCGAAATACCCATTTGGACTTTCAGCCCCTCTCCCAAGGGAACCGTGCTGAATTTCGGGATAAAAAGTATCCTATATAGGGCTTGCATTCGAATATTCGAATTATTCGAATAATAATTCTTGTCCGAATATTCGAATATTAAATCTGCTATATTCGAATATTCGACCAATTTTCCGAAAGCCAAACTCTGAATATTGATGTGCATGTCGCAGGCATTTTGTGTGATTCCGCCGTTTACATACGGCGTCGTCAGTTTAGAAACGCTCGCTGTTATGTAATGCCGCGGCAAATTGAAGTATTTAGTTCTGTTTCTTATGCCTAACAAGTACTATGTTCGCCAAAATCTAAAGTTAGGTTAGGGTTATACATGAACAGTCGGGTGGTAGTGTGAACAGTCAGGTGTGTGTGAAGAGTCTGGTGAACACTTAAGTATATTGGCCAAATGGAACCTAAGGGCACCTGACTGTTCATGTCGAACCCCAACCTAACCTAACTTAAGAGGCAGATTCGTGGCCCTGGTGCTTGGGAATTGCGTAGATTCGCAATAACTACATCTAAAACTACAGTGAAATTCATCGCCTCCAGGCGATGGATATGGGGAGTCCGTCTCCTGAGGGAGTTAGTCCTCGGGCTGGGAGACACACTTTGTTCCTTGTGTGCCTCAGATAGAGTGATGAGTGAAGAACTCTGTGTTTGAGAGGAGGTTCTGTCTCTGCAGGCGCCGCTGGCTGGGTTGCGTGAACGTGATTACGGTCCCGTTGCCCAGTCACCAGGCGATGAGAAGGAACACCGTGGGGTTTTAGTCGGTTAGAGTCCGACATAACTGTCGCGTAACCCCGGGGGCGGTGGTATCCATGATTAATTTCCCCACGTAAAAAAAAAGGTATATTGGCCAAATGGAACCTAAGCGGACACCTGACTGTTCATGTCGAACCCCAACCTAAGCTAACTTTAGAGGCAGATTCGTGGCCCTGGTGCTTGGGAATTGCGTAGATTCGCAATAACTACATCTAAAACTACAGTGAAATTAAAACAATTGAACGAGTTGTCATTTTGCCTTTGGCATATTACATAACAGCGAGCGTTTCTAAACTGACGACGTCGTATGTAAACGGCGGAATCACACAAAATGCCTGCGACATGCACAAAATATGAATTTTAAACTCCGCGCGCAACATTATGCTTAGAAGTAGAAGACAATAATTATGCTTAGAAGAAAGCAGTGATGAGGTCTAGGTTGGAACGCGCTTGCCTAGAAGATACCTATTCACTCTTGCCTTGAAGGTTCTTAAGTTGTACGTGTAAGTGTAAGAATAAGCCAAAGTAAGATGATTAGACTAAAATGCATTTTATTTTTGTGCAATGTAACATTGATCTGATTCTGATCTCATAATTTCTTCTTCTTTGTCAACCGATAGATGACCACTGCTGGGCAAAGGTCTCTTGCATGGACCTCCACAGATCTTGGTCTTGCGCCGCCTGAATCCAGTGGCTCCCTGCAACTCGTTTGATGTCGTCAGTCCACCCAGTGGGAGGTCTGCCAACACTGCGCTTCCCGTTGCGGAGTCGCCACTCCAGCACCTTGGGACCCCAGCGACCATCAGCTCTTCGAACTATGTGCCGCGGCCATTTCCACTTCAGTTTCACGACTCGCTGAGCTATGTCGGTGACTTTGGTTCTCCTACGGATCTCCTCATTTCTGATTTGATCTCGCAGGGATACTCCGAGCTTAGCTCGGAGCCCACTGAGTGACCCTGAGCCTTCTTATGAGGCCCACAGTTAGCGACCAATTCTCGGATCCCTGGCACACTGTTCTTTTAGTGACTTAGAAGACTTTCGTCTTAGGCGCTGAGGGATTTTGGACGAGAAGACATCTCGGAGATTCCCAAATGCTGCCCAGCTGAGTTGGATTCGGCTGTTGATCTCTTTCTCCTGTTATCCCGGACGTCAGCCTATACGAGATTAGTATGGCTCAAGCAGTTCAAGAACACCAAGGCGACTGGTGATAATGGAGTCACTGCAGAACTCTTGAAAGCGGGTGGAAAACCGGTAGTTTAGATCTTTCAGCGATTGTTCAATTCCGTCATCACGCCGCTGCATCCGCCGAAAGCATGGCACAGGAGCGTGGTGGTTCTGTTCTTCAAAAAGGGTGATAATAACTTGTTGAAGAATTATTATAGACCCATCTAGCTGCTGAGTCATGTTTATAAGTTGTTCTCGAGAGTCACTACGAATCGTCTCGTTCGTAGGATCGACTACTTCCAGCCTCCCGAACAAGCCGGATTCCGAAAAGGCTGGGGCACCATAGATCACATTCATACGCTGCGGCAGGCTATACAAAAGATGGAAGAGCATTAACGGCCACTTTGCTTAGCGTCTGAGGACTATGAGAAAGCCTGCGATTTGATAGAAACTTGGGCCTTATTGAGGTCGCTGCAGAGATGCCGGATTGACTACCGGTATATCCAAGTGTTGAAGTGCTTGTATGAAAACGCCACTATGTCAGTACGTATACAGGACCAGACTACGAGGTCAATCCACTTGCAGCGTGGAGTGTGACAGGGAGACGCAATCTCCCCAAAGCTATTTACTGCTGCATTGGAGCTTTGAACGTCTTTGAGCTTCTGGATTGGAACGGACTTGGCAACAACATAAACAGTGAGTACATCACTCACTTGCAATTTGCCAATGACATAGTCGTTATGGCAGAGACTCTGAGCGACCTCAATACAGTGCTCAACGATCTCAGCACGGTTTCTCAGCGTTGGGCCTAAAGATGACCATGAGCAAGATGAAAATCATGTCCAATGCTCATGCTCCACTCCACCCTCGTTAAGAATATTGCACTTGACATTGTGCACGAGTAAATAATATACCTGGGACACATAGTCCAGCTAGGTAGGTCCAAATTCATAATTTCTAATACTGAATTATTACCTATTTGTATTCTACCGACGTTGAAAATCTCTCTTTTAAATCTTTTAAGATTTGTAAGTTAGTAATACGAAGTAAGTAGTACGAAGAACCAAAAATAATGTTTAGAATTTAGTACTTTATTTCTAGTTACATGATAAAAGATTTTAAGCAAGTTGTTGTTTTTGTAATTGATTATTTGATTTTATTGATATATAAATATTATTACAATATTCATACTCATACCTCGGTTTATAAGACTGTATTATATTGTGGTTGTCTTGTTAAACAACAACTTTTTATATTTTTTGGAGGACTGAATTAGTGCCATAACAGTCAAATTCCAAACAGTTCTTTAATTTTTAAGTAATATTTTGTTTTGGTTCAAAGATATTAGAATCAAAGTAAGAGATTGGCAGTTAAAAACATGATTATTAAAACATCTTTTGTTTTTTTTTAATTATTCGAATATTATTCGAATAATTCGAATAATACCCGAAAAAAAGTCGAATATTCGAATACCAAAATTTTCGAATATTTGCAAGCCCTAATCCTATATTATACCTCGTAGTATTAACTTAAATCGTGCCAAGTTTCATTTAAATCCGTCCAGTAGTTGCGGCGTGATGCGCGGCCAAGGTACAGACAGACAGACAGACAAACAGACAGACAGACAGACAGACAAAAAATTAAAAAAAAATTGCTTTGGCTTCAGTATCGATTATAGAGTGCCCTCAAACAAAAATTTTCAAAATATCTTCAATGTACAGAATTGGACCTGTTACAGTTTTATTATATTATAGAAGATAGTGACGGATTTACGCACCGAAGTACCTAAACTAAATGATAAAAGAAACTTCAAAAAATAACTAAATCCTCAGAAAATCCAGTGTAAGTTTTCAAGTCAAGTGTAAGTATGTTTGGAAATCGAACAGCAAAAATGACAGATTACGCAAATTTATTAACTTAAAAAAGTTACACTCAGGGTGGAATCTGTAGACCGTACTCTGTCTCCGCTCAGACTCAAGACACAGTTAAAACGAGACAGATTTATGTCAAAGCATATTGGTGTCTCGTTTTTACTCCATGTTAAGTCCGAGCTTAGTCAGAAAACGCTCTATAAGGCTGAGATCTATAGATCGTTTTCCTCTCCAGACAAGGGTTGCCTGGAAGAGATTGATTTGCAATAAGGCCGCCTTTGCACCTTGTATTTATTTTCTTTTTGTCGTATTTCAACCATTATTTCTTGTTGTGCAATAAAGAATTTTCTATTCTATTCTATTCTATCGTACTCTGGCTCTGCCCAAGACTAAGTATATAGAGTTACTAATACATATAGTTAATAGTTAGAGTCAGATTTATGTCAGGACATATTTGTGTCTTAACTCTATCTTGAGTCTTGAGCAGAGCCAGAGTACGATCTATAGGTCTCAGAGCGTTCGTTAGCAGACTTCGTTTGCAGCTAGTAACAATCAACGAGTCCAATAATGTACACAGTTTACACATAAAGCCGTCAGCGATCATTCAGTGCACTTCACAGTTCACACGTAAATGAGTCCCACTTAGAATTTCGGTACCTAATTGCCGCTCCGTACTTTCAATGGCGAATGATTTATAAGCTCTGTACTCTCAAGGAGTTCTAGATCGATTGGTTTTAAGTATAAGGGTATAAATTGTATGGAACACATCGATCAAACAAGAGGCATTCAGTACTCAACGGTAAAGGTACTTGTGTTTTGCTTGAGTCATTCTGCCGTGTTTCGGACTTAAGTCAAATTTTCCACGGAAATTCTTCAGAGATTTTCGTCTTTATGAACAACTGTGTAAACATTTTATTGATCTTGTTATTGTTTCCTCAATGCCGAATCCTTCTTTATAGATTTAGGTTAGGGCCGCACTGATTGCGGTGCGAGCGACGGCGACGCGATGAATCGTGGGTCCGTATGCAATGGTGATAAATTTTGAAAACAATGTTTTTCAATGCAATGTTGATACAGAAATTAATTTCGCACGTCGCGCGTCGGTCGTTTAGATGATGCGTCATCGCTTTACGTTTATAGGAAGGAGGGTAGGTATCGCGTCTTCATCACTTTACTAGTACTATTAGCATCCGCGTTAGAGCTTTATTGAGTTTATTGTGTGATGCGGGTTGTTACTTTCCCTCAAATACGGTTAAGCGAAGCAATGGCTGGATCATGCGTCATGCTCGTGAACCAGCGGGAATGGGGCTGCTTTCTGTCTGTCCGTCTTAACGTGTTGAATTATAATTAGGTATGCTTTTGTGGAACCACTCCATATCTATTGAATTGTAGACTTGTTTTGAAAAGACCAACCACCGAGTTTCTTGCTGGTTCTTCTCGGCAGGAAGGGCATTCCGAACCAGTGATAGACTCATCGACGATTCGAAAGCACTTGTAAAAAAGTTAATTTGAATAAAATTTGAATTTATTAAACGCAAGATGTATACACAAATAAATAATATTCAATGTATGTATTGTACAACAAAATACCTAAATTAGGTTTCCTGAAATTGTATGAATGTGAAATTTGAAATTTTATCAAGTCTTGAGTCTGAACTGAGCGCGAGGGCGATCTGTAGATTTCGGCCTCGCTTCTTTGCTCTGTGAGCTAGGGTTCAAAGTACGGATTTAATGTTAGATTGTGGAGCGACCTCGGTTTACACTTTTATGAAATCTCACATAATATAATTTAACAACAATGCTATATCCATTGTAAGGCTTTCAATATACTTAATTGATTAAACTGAAGGGTTTCGCAATCGGCGTAATGTGACGCCAATAGGGGTCGTGTCATCGAACAATACGTCCACGAGAAGACATAGAGTTCCCGCCCGAAAATGGTGTAAATTAACCAAACACTTTTAATTATTATAATAAATTAATTAAAGTAGATTCTGGGACCATGGGTAAACGCGCGATTAAATTCTTAATTTGATAAAAGTACGTTTTACAATTACTTCATAATGCAGTTAAAAAAGTAATACCACGTCAAAACTACATTATTGCCATTTTATGACACTCTTTCCCGCCTTATTAAAAAGTAGTTAGGTATAATCTGTATTCTTGGGAGAACAATGAATTTGTTATTTATCCTACTCCCTACTGCTATTATAAATTGCAAAAGTTTGTCAGGATGGATGGATGACTGGATGGATATTTATTACTCTTTCACGCAAAAACTGGACTGGACGGATTTTGATGAAACTTCACAGTTATACATCAGAATAGCACATAACACGTAGTCTATATTATCTCGCAAAATTAAAAATCCCGCGAGACTGAAAAACCCCTTAATGCGCTGCATGAGTTAGTTTTTCATGGATTGATAGCTGACCGTGGTAATTAGGTTGTTAAGTAGTAGTAATGTACCTACATAAAGAAATAGAGCATTTCTCACACACATAAAACGTCCCTACTAAGCAACAACAATTCCCGAATCATTCGATTCTCCACTATTAATTTGTGACCCAGTGGTCCGTTACGTTTGTGGAGCAGGATTTGGCGTATAGCGTCTCTCCTTGAGGTATGGTGTTCGCTGTTTGGGGTCGCGTGTATGCGGGCATTTACATACTTAGCTGTCTGATATTTTTATGTATAACCCACTTATTGTAATCAATTTAATGTTTGGTACACATGAAATAGATTGAACAACGGAAATCGTTTTGAAGTTCTTCCTTATTAAGTTTTTAACCTTCCTATTTCGGCGTAAGTAAATTTTTTAGATTAGTGTGAACTAGAACTTGAAGTATGATCGCATAGATCAATTTTCTTACAATATACTTATTATAGAAATCAGAAGAACAATCATCATCATTAAAGCTCTAAAGTTATAGATTAAATTGGTCAAACAAACTTCAAAATAATAAAAAACAAATTTTGAATAATTTACTTTAAATTTCATTTAGGTCAACTTGTGGCTCTTCACAAGTCAATATAGACTATTATGACGAAGGCAATCCACTAAGAAAGGATTTTTTGAAATTCAATCCCTGAGGGGGTAAACTAAGGGTTTGAAAAATAGAACTTAACGTGACCGACGCCGCGGGCAAAAGCCGTTTAGATATAAAATACCCATAAACATAGTATTATTTAATACCGTAAGAAAATACCTACCTGTTAACATTAAAGACATTTTGTATTACAGTGTTGCTTTAATAATTAATTCTTCGAATCCCTCGCGACATCTCAACAGCGTGAACTTGAACAGTCAAGCGTTTACATCAGATTTTACTTTTGCACTGATTTATAGGTAAATTAAAACCTAATTTACGACGCTAACGTGTTTAACGTAACATAAACATCCCGGCTCCACGACTTATATACGTGTCGTTTAGTTTTTAGTTTTGGCTGACTTATGTTTATACGAGTAGATACCTTTAGCTTCCGAGGCTTACATACCTCTGTTTGAAGAGGCCTTGTTTTTACGCACAATTTTGAATATTGGTACTTATTCCAAAATCTTTAAATTAAAGTGGCCTGTGGCAACTGGCAAACCAAAAATAAGCTACCCTTTTTCACAATGGCCTAAGTGACTAAGCCTAAATCTATGGACCTAGTTTTGAACTTTGGAAAATTCCCTAAAGTTCCAGTTTTTATATTCCTTCTTAGATAAAAGGGATGGAATGAGATGGTACCGAAAGAATGTAGGAAAACATTTTTTAAAACCTAATCCACGCGGCCGAAGTCACGAGCATCAAAATAGAAAATATTTATCCCAAGAAAAAATGTTTGTTACGCATCATATAACGTAAAAGAAGCTTTTTTATTTATTTTATTTTTCCTTTCAACATTAATAGATATTATTTGCAGTTTACGTATGCTTTTAAACAAACAGTACCAGCTACTTCTTGGCTTCAGTTTTATTACAAAGAAGCATCCGCTCGGGGGGCATCAACGTCTATTTTCGCACATCTCTGTCGCAGCTTAGCGATCATACAGTGTAGAAACGAAAGAAACATATGTGATATGTAATCATAGGCGCGGCTGGAGCCTTGCTACTAAATTCTTAGTTTTTGAGGTGACACATGCAAGCAGATAAAGGTCGTTGCAGATTAATGCTGTAAATTGCACGCAACTAAACTGACATCAGCGTAGGAGGAACTGGGCCTTAAGCTGATCACACAATAGGCAAACCACAAGCGCCTGCCACAACTCAGTTTTCGGAACTGAAAATGTAAAGTAATGAGTGATAAGAGAGTAGCTGCGTTTATATGACGTGTGCGGTTCATTCAATGATGAAGTGTTAGGTACGTAATAATTTCATTATCAGCTGTGCGATTCTCTAAAAATGATTGCTACAGTATGATGATTACAATCACCTTTATTGGCTAAAATGCATTATTGCACCTAGGATACCATTAAGTCAGCCAATCACAACCATTGAGTCAAGCAATTATTGATGCAGCTTTTACAAAATCGGCCAGCAGTAAAAATCAGAGTTGTTTTGTTGTGATCAAAGAAAATGTTTAAAGAACCAACGACCATACATCGGGGATGGGAAGCGTTGACATACTGTATCGTTGCGAACCTGTGTCAGAACACTCAGAACCCAGCATCGACTATTTTCATCGAGTCGAACGATCCTTGCGCGCTATAAAATAAACACAAAGCATAAACACACCATTCCTGGATACCATTCGCAATTGCGGAGACTTGCCAAATGTTCCCCCTTAATTATATTAAAACAACACCTTTGTCTTTGTGGTAACTCGGCCCTCCAATCGATGACCTTAAATATCTCTCGCTCTGAGTACTCCTTGATATTATATAAACGTTAACGTTAATCAACCAAACTTAGCATTCCCTAAATTCTGTGAATACTTTCATAAGGTCTTCAATACACAGTAAACAGTTCGATTAAAATGAGTGAGGAATATTTTAAACATAATTCAGACTTACCCTAGCGATTCAAGAGACAATAATAACCAGCCTGTGTAACACAACATGATATTTTAAAAAGGGCAACCGCCGAGTTTCTTGTTGGTTCTTCTTGGTTGGAATATACGTATTATGGCATTCCGAACCAGTGGTAGATTCACTTGACGTATTGAAAGCACTTTGTAAAAGTTTATTTGAATAAAAAATTATTCTTTTCTACTCTATTCCTTGATATCGTTAATATAAATATCTGACGCTGTCAGCTTTCTCGATAATGTAAGCCGTGTAAAATTTAACATTCTTTTTTACTTTTTTTTTGTTGATATAGAAGAAAAGAAGAAGATCTTTTGCACGGCGTACTTTTTTGCTAAATTGTTTTAAACAATCAAAAATAGTTCGCCGCTTCGGCGTGCGGCGGCGACTCTGTTCAACTGTGATGTGCGGTCAACATTACACGCCTACCTATGTACAAAAGTGTGTTATTATATTCAATTAAGCCATCTGCCTTACACGACGCGTCTCCTATAAGACATATGGCCTACCTTCACTTGAAAGTACCCACACATGCTATTATGGTATTGTATAATAATAGCACATTTCAATATGACATGAACGGGACGTCTTCAATCCTGACACTCATATTATGCCATATGAACCCGTTTTTGCGGCAAAAAATATTGTATTCGCACATTTTTCCCACACTATAAATAATTAAAAAAAAAAAAAACGATTCGCCGCAAACTCCGCTTATTTATAAGGACAGAAATCCTGCGCAGGTGTACAATTTGTAGCTACGATACATACAGCGACATAACTATTGTACCAAATCTAAAACGCGTGTACACAAAAATAAATGTAAATGCTCTACATTTAGGAATGAATATTGATTTATATTTTTGAGGGACCTCAGTGGCATTCTCTACAATTTTCAAGAATCTTATTGTTGTCATGTTAACGGAACCATCTTTGGAAGGTATCTACAATCCCTTTTTTCATGCGTTTAGAAATAATTTTTATAGGTATGTTTGTTGGAATTTTTAACTGGCACTTGAAACTTTGGATAACTAATTAATAAGACCAAATTGTCTTTTTAACAAAAGATTTTGTAAACCATTAAAATAATTCGGCTGCTAAAATATTCCAATACGATTGGAAATAGAAGCGATACATTATTTTGAAATATGAGTTGAATACATACGCTATGAGTATGACTAAAGTGTATCAAACATCAATTTCACAGTTAACATCCTTTTCCCAAACATTGAATCTTTATCCATTCAATTATCACCTTTATTTGTATCATCTGAAGTATAAATCTTGTATTTGAATACTAAAAATTGTTGTTCGTATGAGTGATATCCTAAGATTTTCAATAAGGTTAGTGGGTAATCGATTTGCCCACTACCTATGAGCTCTATATGTTTTATAATAAGGTTGCAGGGGTTAATTTGAATCGGCTACAAATAGTTAGGCTTACCAGGTGGTGTTCGAGATTTAGAGTTCCTTTGTAAATATGTGGTATCTCAATTTCTTAGCAGATGGAGTTAGAGGTGGATTAAAAAAGGCTCGCGAAATTTAGGGCGGGCTACATCGCGCCGCAACCGATTACATTGCATAAATCCTACTTCATTGATAGGTACAGATTTTACCGGGTAGCAGCACAAACAACTAACGGATCGATTAGGCTTTCTATGTATGCCAATTGATAGAGCTTCTGTAAGCTTATGTTTGAATACAGTTAAATCTCTTTGTGAAAACAAAATCAAAATTAATTATATTGGAAAAAAATCGAGTTATCATCCCCATTTGCCTTTCCCTTAAAAATTCTAACCCGTAGTGCCGATTTCACCAACATAGAGTGTCGTTCTGAACAGTGTTTGTATTGAAAATCTGCCAAAATATCAAATTTACGCTCGAATAAGACTTATTTTACGTTAGTGTCTCTTTTTATTTGACGTTGACGTATGAGTATTGAGTACCACCATCTAATGTGGCTTTTAGACGTTGTCTTGTGTCTTTATACTCGTAGTAAACCTATTCTTGTTCAATAACTTCAAGCCTTGATGTAATTTATGTCAATTCAAATCTGAACAGAACCCGTGTCCCATTTCAATCAATGCGTCCCATTTTTTCCATCAATATAACGGTACGGACAATTTGACGCAGGTAGACGCGCCCGCGCAGTTGCTCCCGCCTTCTGGATAGGGTTACATCGTTACTATGTAATCTCATATTATTTTTATTCCTGGGGTTTTTTAATCCTGCATTCATTTGCCACTCTTGGCTCTTGCAGCTTTTTGATCACATGTTCATTTAATAAGCCCTTTTTATTTAAACTTCTTGGAACTTTCGTACATTTTGTATGGGACTAGTCACTAGAATCGAAACAGATGGAATGCAAGCAATTTATTTTTACGTTGCAAATTTTTTTAGTTCACCATGGTTTTCCACCACATATGACTTTCATATTTAAATATATGCTTTCTGGGGTTTGAATCTAAATTAGCTTTGATCGACCGAGCGAAGCGAAGGTCTCTGAGTTTACTAGAGCGATTTGCACTTGTCCGTCCGTCCGTCTGTCAGAGCCTTATAACTTCTGAATTACTGAACGTAATTACTTCAATTTTAGATATGATATGTAAACCGATGGCCTCCAGCCGAAAATGGCTTAAAAAGTTATAAAAATCTTTATTTCAGGGGGGCTGCCATACGAAATGGGGGGCTTTCAAAGTGGAGATTGTATTCGAGGCTAGATCTCTAAAACCACTTTGTTTTAAAACTTGAAACTTACACATAATTTGAGTTATATTCTGTACTTGAACAACAAATACTAAGATTAGATAAATATTATAAAGAAACGAAATTATTTGAGTTTTAATGGGCATCAATGTTTTTAACAAAACTTCACTATACTGTTACTAGATGGCGCTGTCTTTAATATTGTAAATACGCATCCCATCCACGAAAGCAGATGACGATTGACGTCATCAGATTCGGCGCGTTTTAATTACAATATAATATAGTTAAAACTACCTTATGGGAATTATGGGATACCGCGAGGTCTCAGTTCGGGGCGAACCACTAGTTTATGAAAATGATTGGTTTATCAAAATTTTACAAAACAATGCTCCAAAATTTTTTCAATTTTTCTTTAATTTTTTTTGTGTAAATTATTAGTATATTTATTTTTTTCATCAATCGCCGTGGATAATATTTAATTTAGGTAACTTGATATTTTAGATTATCAACACGCGTGGTAATTGGTAGAACGCCCGACATTAAACAAAACAGAAAATGTTCCAACCCATACTAAAGCAGTAATTAGATGACAATATAAAAAGAACTTAAACAATAGGCGCCGTCGAACACTATTGTCTAGAATTCGGTGAAAGTAAAAGTTTTGTAAGTATTTAGGGTACAATATTGAAGGGCGATTGTCCGCTCAAAGGAAAAAAAGAAAAGATCATTGAGGTACAAAATATAATGGTGGAAGAGGAAATAAAAGTCCAGTTCTCAATTTGCCCAACAAAATGGAGAAACCGTTTCTTAAAGCCTTTTGCTCTAAGCTTTTTGTTAGAAAAAAGGTTTTTAATGTCACAGATCACAAACCGACAGTGTTTTAGGTAGGTACATGTGTTGTGACTTTTTCCCGTGAATTAATTGTGTCTAGTCATTGCTCTATTTTTCACCCGACTGCGTGATCCTAAGGAGTGGTAATGTATTTATCAGTCTATGTATGTTTGTTCCTTTGTGGCACTCTAGAAACCAAACGCGTTGGCCTATTTTGACAAGTGGCACGTCGCCGTTAGATTCGCCATGCCAGAGCGAGTGTCAACGAGAACATA
This sequence comes from Oeneis ivallda, assembly GCA_029955525.1. Lineage (NCBI taxonomy): Eukaryota > Metazoa > Arthropoda > Insecta > Lepidoptera > Nymphalidae > Oeneis > Oeneis ivallda. The sequence goes on from JARPMR010000006.1 coordinate 24,515,199, forward strand.
AAAATTTGAAAAATTCAAAAGGGCGGATTTTGGACGCCATAATGTGGGGTACGAAAATTTTTTTTCTTCAATCAATAGTGGGGTATCAATTTAAAGGGTTTAAAAAGGAGATTACGAAAATATATTTTTCATGTTTAACCGATTTCAAAAAACATAAAAAGGTTCTCAATTCGAAGGGTATTTTTTTTATTTTCTCATAAAGATAGTTGACATTTTCATTGATATTCTTTAAAGCAGTCGGCTTTTTTATTCTTTTTTAATATTTTGTTTTACTATTCATTTTCAGTGTGGGTCTTCATATGCTTGAAAGCTATGTTTGAGTTTCCAATATTTTTTCAAAAAGGAAAATCAACATAATACAAGTAAAGATTAAGATTGTGTGAAGAAAATATTCCTATTATAGTCTCTTTTTTATTTTGCGAACCTGAATACAATAGACAAAAGAAAGGGGGTTTGATTTTTATATAGGTATCGATTGATTGTTAGCCAGCTTTTGAGTTATACAAGTTTTATGAGTGGTCGCTATTTTGAAAAAAAAATGGCGGAACGGTTATAGTTAGGCCACACAAAAATATTCAAACCCCTTACAGAAGATAGATATTTTTCATCAAGGATATTAAGAATGGTGTAAGTTCTCGTTGTAAATCAATCCTACGACAAAACACAATAGAAGCAGCTTCCATTCCTGTGGATTGATGTGCCATGCAAGTTGGAAGTGACAGCGACATGCGAGCCGCGGGATGCGCGCGCGCACGCAGGGTGCGATTCAGATTTAGACCTCCCTTAGTAAATTGATACAATATGAAATGAAAAATACGCGGCTATTTGGTTACAAGGATGTTGCGATGTGGCTGCCAAACTTGATACATATTAGATATGTGCCTATCAGGTGATTATGCTATTTAAAAATACATAGTCTGCGAAAATTTACATAAAAAAGAGAGGTGCAAGAGTCGGTTAAAAGTTAGTCAGCATGGGAAACCCAAGTTTCTTAGCCAAATTTCTTTTGGGAAAGTTGTGAACGTTAATTGGTTTACTTAAAATATCTCGGTAACCGTTGTCCCTAAGTAGATTATAGTTGGTTTAAGAAAATTCATTACAAATTTATGGGCCGACGAATTTGACGTTTTGAAATTTTATATTGGCAATCTGTCAAAACATCTTTATATTCCTGCAGAAACGCCGGGTTGCCCTTTTAACCCAGAGTTAGCTGCTGCTTTAACAGATTTCGTAAAGCTTTTGTCAAAATTACAAATTTATTCCTGGGTTAAACCTAACCCGGCGTCTCTGCAGGCGGGCTTTAGTGGGTTAAAATTGACTAAAGGATGGTGAAATTGACCCACAGTCTGTTAACTTTTAACCATGCAATAGCAAGCTCTGTAGAGCATTTCAAAGAACGCAGAAGGTTGGTTGAGATCATCCGTCCATCTAGTTGATGGTTGTTCCAAGTGCAGGGTCGCCATTCGAGCATCTTGGGACCCTAACCTTTATCGATTCTATGCGATGTGTTTCTTCTAAGCCTTACACCTCCGTACCTACTGTCTTCATACGGCCTCTGATTTTATCACGCAGTGATGCTTGTAGCATTAGATTCAATTGTCCTAGATAAGTAATCTATTATTGTGGTAACCAAATAATGTCTATTTTAAACAAACAAGGCTTAGTTCAGGCAAATAGCAATAACCACTGTTGAAACACAATTGCAAGTGTGAGTAATAAGCGCTAATAAGGATGCGTCGATTGTGCGGATACTTTACTATTAATTAATGTACTCATCTTAACTATCTCGGTTAATTACCGGAAGCGGCGCGGCGTATCGCTGATGAAGTGATGATACTGATAAGGGTTTGTAACCTACTGGCTATATTATTTTGGGTAGCTTTAAATAAAGCAGCCTGGCAATTCACAAATCTAGGCCAATATTTTACTTAGGTACGTACTTAACTTTTATGATTTATAAATCTAATTAATTTAATAAAAGTCGATTGGAAAACTATTACGTTTTTAAATCATCATAAACTATTCCAAGCCACCAATTCATCCTGGTAAAAAATTATACTTACAATGATGTGAAATAATCCACTTTGAAGTAGATCTACTAATTTGAAAAGAGGAAAATAAATTATTCGTTAAGTATCCAAGACGTGCACAACAGACGGACTCTTTGAATATTATCTCTTCACAAGAGTGAATTTAAAAACCTAAAACCACGCGAACGAAATCGCGGGAAACATCTAGTTTGTAATAAAAACACGAGTAACTAGAGTTTTGTACAAAAAGATCATTCCACGAACGAAGCATCCCACACAAAATTACACACATCAAAAGTGTCTAGGGATCAACATATATTTTTGCAATAACTTTTCTCCTGATTGATATTAATTAAAATTTTCTTTAAGGATTCATCAAATAAAGTGTTTTCGTTTGTCACAGTAACGATAAACCAAGTCACCTTTGCATTAATAAAGAAATTTGCCATTTTCCTAATAAAGGGATTTTTGACATTTGAACCACTAACATTAAAGTTCGAAAAAAAGACTGAAATAACAGTTTTCTTTAAAATTTTATTGGGGAACTTAAACAATTAATAATCCGTGTTTCTACCGCGAACACTAACAACACAAGAACATCGGTTTGGCATACTCAAAATGAGTTCATCCAAATCACGCTGTAGAATGGCCACCCATGTTCGTTGCAACAACAAAAAAAGGTCTTCTTGCCACTGGATACCCTCCATATTCGGCAGAGCTCTTCTCTGTAGCATATCCCATGCATGCTCAATCGGGTTCAAGTCTGGCGACTGAGCAGGCCAGGGCAGGACATTGATGTTAGCTGCGGCGAGAGTCTGTCTTACAACTCTTGCGGTGTGCGGTCGTGCATTATCATGCATTAACTAAAATAAGGGACCGATTTGCACTTGTAGAGGAACGATGACGTCTGATACAATCGTCTCAGCATAAATTTGAGCGTTGAGGTTGCCTCTGATCCAAATCAACTCAGTTCTTCCGCCGATCCAAATACCCGCCCATACCATGATGGTTCCACCACTATAAGGATGGACTTCCTGGCAGGATTTTAATCGCTGTTGGCGTCCATGGGTTCTCCAGTGTCGTATACGTCTTGTATCCGGTCTCATACCAAAACGAGACTCATCAGAAAAGCACACGAAACGCCATTGTTCTTCTGCCCAATTTCTGTGTTCAAGAGCCCATTGATATCGAATCCTACGATTGTGCATTGCTATAGGTGGTACCCGTAGCGGTCTTCGGGAATGAAGGTTCACTTCATGCAAGCGGTTTCTGACTGTTTGGTCGCTAATTAAGTTCCCTGAAGAGTGATGAAGCCTCACGGCTAACATCATGGCGGTTATTGTTGGAGCTCTTCGAGTTAAGATTTGAATGTATCGGTCTTGTCTCCGTGTGGTGCAGCGATACCGTCCTCCATGGCGCTCAGCCACGGTACCAGTGCTTCGGTAACGTGTCCAAAGTCGACTGATAACACTCTGACTTGTATTCAGAGCTAAAGCCACAGTACGTTGCCGGGAACCAGCTTCTATCATTCCCACGGCTCTGAGCATTTCTTCCCTGCTTAAATGACGTCGCCGCTCCATAATAACGTTGGTTTTAATCAGTAGTAGGGAAACAGTAGCACTAATAATGTCTTCAATGCGTTGTATGTTTTTATAGGGAAAATATTGACAGCTGATTTTCATCTTTTACTCGAATTTGATTGACAGTTCCTGATTCAAATTATGAAATGCACCAAAAAGGATCCATATAAATTTATAAAATCATAAATTTATTACAAAGCCACATCTCAATCTCAAGAAATCCGCATAAAAATGCTTGATCCCTAGACACTTTTGATGTGTGTACGTAAAAATTCAAATAGAATGGTACTCGTATCAAGTTTCAATATGACATAAATTACTAAGAATGGAACAATACGTAAATAGGTCACAGTACTTATAGGGGTCCCTTAAAACGAGATGCGTGGAGATATCGGCCACGTGCACACACTGTTTGCGTAAAGCGTACAGCGGTGGAATCACAATGAGGCCTATGTTTTCATTTTATACAATTTGTGTTTACTATACACCTAACTATAAATGGCAGAGTAGAGGGAACGTGCGCGATTTAATAATATTTTGCTTCTCGGTATATCCGATTCATAGTGATCAGACTGAATATTATATCATCATTTTTCATCATTAGCAACCCATCAACGGCTCACTACTGAGCGAGGTCTCCTCTCAGAGAAGGGTTATAGGTCATAGTCCACCACGCTGGCCCAATGCGAATTGGCGGACTTCACACACCTTCAAGAACTATGAAGAACTCTCAGGTGTGCTGGTTTCCTCACATTGTTTTCCTTCACAGTTGAAGCAAGTGATATTTAATTGCTTAAACGCACTTGACTCCGAAAAGTTAGAGGTGCGTACCCGGGATCGAACCTGCGACCCCCCGAATAGATCACAGTCCTAACCACTAGGCTGCTTATGCATATTATATCAGTTATCTATAACCTTAGCATATTGAGCTACACTGAAAATTATTTTTAGAAAAAATGTGAGTTTTTACTTACGCTCGTGTATCGAGAAAGAGATGACAATTTGATCACGACGCGGACGAAAATAAAATCATCGTCAAATATCAGAAAAATTAATTAACGTTTCCGATTAAAAAAACAAGATTTTCGGAACAATGTTTGAAATTATTCCTATTAATTTTATAGCTACATTAATGACCCATAAAGGTATATACCTAAGTAATATAAAAGTCATCATCTTATAGTTTCAATTTATGGGCTATCAAAGTACCTATACATTTTCAATATGTCTCGTTAAAGTAGCATTATAATATACAAGGTCATTATAAAACCAATATTGGCCTATGGAAGTGATTACTGGGTCATTTCATTCTGAAAAAAAAGGTTGAGATGATGATAAACGAGTGAGAGCATTACCCATCAAAATATGGTGCAGAGGAGAAACCCGTGCAGTTTTTGAAGGCAAGGTACCTTAGATTGGGTAAAATTCGTATCTCTGCACTGTATCAATAATCAGACGTCTGTGAAATATGTAAGATGTATGTAACATATTTTTTTAAAGAATATAAGCCTAGCTGAACTTGAATTGTATTCTTCTGTCCCCTCCGTTCCCTCAAATATGGTTGAGCGAAGCAATTTCTGGATCATGCGTCATGCTCGTGAACGGGTTCCACCAGCGGGAATGGGGCTACTTTCTGTCTGCCCGTCTTAACATGTGTTGAATTATAATTAGGTATGCTTTTGTGGAACTCATTAAGGTAACACTGCACATAGCTTAGTATCTATTGAATTGTATACTTGTTTTGAAAAGAGCAATGGCCGAGTTTCTTGCTGGTTCTTCTCGACAGGAAGGGCATTCCGAACCAGTGGTAGACTCATCGACGATTCAAAAGCACTTGTAAAAAAGTTTATCTAAATAAAAACATTTCTATTCTATTCTTTATATCTTCTGTAGGAGTGGGTGGTGGGTGGGGTGGCTGGGTAGGTATATTTGGTAAACGTAATGCCACGTTTATCAAAAATTCAGGTAGGTATTATCAGTTCAAGAAGGCGTTAATTTTCCTTAGTCGTGAGCAATAGATACTTTTATCCATTCAGCTAGCTACAATAAAGCTATTATGTCAGGCGTACCGTACACCTTATAACCTTCGAGTCCCAGGAAAACCTGAAGCCTACATTATCGGCACGCAAGGCGACGTAATTACGAAGATTGCGACTCGTTACGCCTTACATTATATTAAATTACAACTCAATTTAGCTTTTTATTGCCCACTAAACTAAAAATGAGTTAGATGTTGAGATTTTGATGATTATTTAGATAATATATCAAAATAATGACGTTATTAGTTTCAATTTTAACAGATATTTATATGATAACTAGCTGATGTCCAAGACTTCGTCCGCGTGGATTTAGTTTTTAAATTCCCTCGGGAACTCTTTGATTTTCCGGGATGAAAAGTAAGATAAAGCCTATGTCACGCTTCAGGTCCTCAAGTATACCCATGCAAAAAATCAAGTCAATCCGTTGCTCTGTTGCGGCGTGATTGAAGGACAAACAAGCTAACAAACACACTTTCGCATTTATAATATTAGTAAGCATTAGTAAGATAAGTAGTCTCTTTGGGTTAAGACTATCTCGCAATCTAACATAGTTCGAGTACTTGTAGTTTTTCCAGAAATTGAGATAAACCGTTTTTTACCCTTAAACCCCCCCCCCCCCCCCCCTCCCCCACTTCCCGACCTCAGATAGCCCGTAATTTATTTTTCCTTTCATTTTTGTTGCATTCTCTTCCTTTTCCAAAGGGTTTCATACTACTATAATTTTTTTTGTTTTCTAAAATTATCTACCCTGGACTATAAGTAACAGATAATTATTTGTGTGAATATCCTACTCTTAACTATTAAAATAGTAAAAATTAATCACTCTTATTATCTAATAATATAAAAATATTAAAATATGCCCTTAGGATAGTATTATCCTATTTCACAATTACTGAGTAATATTTAATCGACGAATAAACTTCACGTTTTGAGTTTTGACAGTTTGTGTATTTGCCCTGCCGTGCCGTGTGTACTATTTCCATCTCGAGAACCTCTACTCTAACTAGTATATGGAACAAGAGGAAAACACTCGCTTAATTTTTGCGATATATGAGCTAATACAAAATTACTAAAAGTTATCCGTGTAAATAGCCATTTAAAAGCGGTTTTTAATTTTATTTTTGTTGTAGAGTTTTGGCATGACCTCACTGTAATGCTTTTGCTAGTTTTATTCTTATGACAAATATCAACCTTTAATGCAACAATATCCACCTAAGGTTGCATTGAGAGAGGTGCTTGAATCACTGCATGATGTCACGGTGACCTGATCGTCACGTCATTGCACTACGTATGCGTTTAAACACTTATTAGGGGCATTCTGAACAAGTCGATATATGACTTTTTTTAAATCCCTGACAGAACAGACTTGCTCTGCGATCTAACCTAACGTAATAGGTAAGTGACGCTGCTGTCTAAGATGGTAGTGGGCAAACTTTGACGGAGGTATGGCAGTTTTTATTTAAAACCATGTACCCCTCATGTTTTCTAGACGCCATCGCGCCGGAACGCTGAATTGCTTAGCGGCACACCTTTGAGGATAGGGCAACTAGCCACGGCCAAAGCCTCCCACTGGACCAAATGTAATGAGTGAAACTGTGTTCAAAATGAATAGATATTGTTTAAATATTAATTTTTGCCATCTGGTTTCTATCAAAAGTAAGGCGACGTTTTAGCATAGGCGTGGCTTTGCGCGGCGCGTGCGGCGTCGTGTCGCGGCGGGCACCGCGGCGGGCGCCGACGCGGGCACCGCAGCGGGCACCGAGGCGACGCACATTGAGTCGAAAGTCGAAACTGCTATATGAGGTACACAGGATTTTTTGTTACAAATTCCATTTAAAAAAAAATACTTATCGAAAGACCTGTTCATTCTGATGAATAATTGTTATTAAACGTTTTTCTCTAAAACTGATAGTTTGCCCGGAAAAAAATATTTTCAGTTTTTGTTGTATGGAATGAAACAGAAACTGCTAAAATTTGCTAATAATAAGCTGATGCCCGCGACTTCGTCCGCGTGGGTTTAGTTTTTAAAGTACCTCGGGAACTCTTTGATTTTCCGCGATAAAAAGTCACTCTCGGGTCCTCAACTATCGCATAATCCGCTGTTCTGTTGCGGCGTGATTGAAGGACAAACCAACAAACACACTTTCGCATTTATAATATTAAGTATGATTAGCTAATTTTTCACTGTTTGTAATTAGTTTCCAACAACGAAGACAGTTTAGCTAAGGAGATACATTAGATACATAATAAAATGAATTGTTAAAAAGAAATAAAGAAAGCTATATTTTGAAAGTTTTATTTTTGTAGATCCTTTGTTTGAATTCACGTTATTTTAATATAATTTACAGTTTTAATCTATGAAATATCCTTTTTTTAAGCTTATTTTAACTACTAGCTATTTGCTTAACTTATAAGTTTCTCTTCGATGAACTAGTGATTTAAAGTTAATTTCAATATTTATTCATAGAATTTTCATGCAGCATATTATTTTGGTCAAATATTTGATAATCCACGACATTATAAAATCAACAAAAATCATATTTTTTAAAAATTTCGGATTCTTATAACTTTTAAACGGGCAAGTTTGGGTGCAAGCTGATAGCATAGAGTTATAGCCAACAAGCGAAAGAATAAGAATAAAGTGGTTTTAAAGCAAGACGTCTCAAGACTTGGCCAAATTTTAGCAGTTTCTGTTTCATTCCATACAACAAAAACTGAAAATATTTTTTTCCGGGCAAACTATCAGTTTTAGAGAAAAACGTTTAATAACAATTATTCATCAGAATGACAAGGTCTTTCGATAAGCATTTTTTTTAATGGAATTTGTAACAAAAAATCCTATGTCCCTCGTATAGCTGTTTCGACCCACTGTGCGTCGCCGCGGTGCCCGCGTCAGCGCCAGCCGCGTGCGACGCCGCGTGCCCCGCCGCGTTCAACGCCGACGCCATTCTGTAAACGCTCTCATACTTGGCCATATGTTTGAGTTTCACGCGCGACTCGACGCCGCACGCGCCGCGCAACGCCACGCCTATGCTAAAACGTCGCCTCAGCGTGGCAACGGTCACTTGAAATTGTACGTCGAATCTTAAACTTATTTAAACGGTCGGTCGAGCCAGCGCTTTTCAAATATTCCGCTAGAGGCAATGTGCTTGGTACCATACATTATAATTATGTAACTCCCAATGTCTGCCATAACGACTATATCATAGGCAAACAGTTTATTTTATTGAGACAGATTTGAAGGAAAAAGTTGTACTTTAATCTTAAAGTTATGGAAAACTTGAAAAGTTCATTAGAGACTGCTCTACACATATTATCACTGTGAAATGATCGATAAAAGTCGGGCTAAATACTTTCTATGAACAGACAAACTTTTGCAGTATTATTTAATAGTAGAGAAGATGTTTATGTTTCCAGTAAAACTATATATGCAGTTATTTAACAATAATTAGTGTAGACCTTAGGTAGGCATGTCTACAACGTCAGAAGCCTTCTAAGGTGAAGTGACGTAGTATTTGAATAGCTATGCTATCTAGGGGTCATTGTGTACCGTTGACTTCTTACGCATTATAATTATTATTATGCCCATACTAGCTATGGGTCACTTTTTTTCTTCAACCAGTTACCGTAATAAGATAGGTCTCAAACATTTTGTTGTGGAAATATCCAGTACTAGCTGTTGCCCTCGCGACTTCGTCCGCGTGGAATTAGGTTCTTTAAAAATCCCGTGGGAACTGCTGGTTTTATCGGGATAAAAGTAACCTGTAACACTGCAGGTCTGCAACTCATCAAAGAATCACATAGATCCGTTGCTCGATATGACTAACTTGAAAAATTATGGATTTTCATACGTTTATTCAACCCCCAATTTTATTTAACAACCAAGTTTTATAGATATCACTTGAAAAATGACGCACTTTCATACAAAAACATTCAACCTTTATTTAAACATTTTAGGGGTAGAATTTTCAAAAATTGTGAAATGCGTACATCTTTGTTTTTAATCAACAGCTAAAATACCAAGTTTCGTGGATATAACTTGAAAAATGAAGGACTATCTTACAAACATTCAACCCCTATTTTACCTTTTGGGGATAAAATTTTCAAAAAATGTAAAATATGTACTTCTTTATTTTGAATCAAGAGCCAAAATACCAAGTTTCATAAACATAACTTGCAAAATAACTTGAAAAATGAAGGATTATGATACAAATATTCAACCACAACTTAACCCCTTTGGGGGTAGAATTTTCAAAAAGTGTGAAACACGTAATTCTTTATTTTTAATTGAAAGCCCAAATACCGAATTTAATGGGTATAACTTTAAAAATGACGGACTTTCATACAAACTACGAACCCCTATTTTACCCCTTCGGGGGTAGAGTTTTCAAAAAATATAAAATACGTCCTTCATTATTTTTAATTGAGAGCCAAAATACTAAGTTTCATAAACATAACTTGAAAATTAACTTGAAAAATGAAGGACGATCATACAAACATTAAACCCCTATTTAACCCCTTTGGGGGTAGAATTTTCAAAAAGTGTGAAACACGTAATTCTTTATTTTAAATTTAAAGTCCAAATACTGAGTTTCATGGGTATTACTTGAAAAATGACGGACTTTCATACAAACTTTAAACCCCCATTTAACCCCCTTGGGGGTGGAATTTCAAAAAATCCTTTCTTAGTGCTCACCTACGTCATAAAAGGAACCTACTGTCAAAATTTCAAGTTTCTAGCTTCAGTAGTTTAGGCTGTGCGTTGATAGATCAGTCAGTCTGTCAGTAAGTCTTTTTATAAGTATATCCAGTATTAAGTGTTAATATTTTCCATTGACAGGGCCGCTAAATTTATTTCAATTCACCCCTCTATTTCTACATGGTAAATTAATTATTATGTATCTACATTTATTTATAACTAACTTAAACAGGACCGCAAAGAAAAAGGGTCGGTTAGAAAATCTTCAAAATGAAAAACTACGCATTTTCATTCATTATACATTTATTAAAAATAAAAAGCTTGAATTCAGGTTTTTTTTAATTTTTTCATTTAAGCACATTAAAATATTCTTAATCGAAATATTCTTTCATTAAGCTAGGTCAGGTACTTTTGAAGATATTGAAGATTTTCTAACCGACCCTTTTTCTTTGCGGTCCAGTTTAAAATACATTTAGTTTTCTTTCAAAAAACCTTGCAGGGCCGTCTCGTATAGTAACGTGGTGTACAATTAATTATTATTTACTTTATTATTTAGGCATTGTATGAAAATGTTGTATATTAGATGAAATCAAAAACCTAATTTGAAAAATAATGTAAGAATACAATTTTTAAAACCAAGTAAAGTAAGTAAGTACTTCTTTTCAACGTTGGTAAATGCAAAGCGAGGAGCGCTGACATGCGATATAAATTAACAATTAAGTAGCACCACACGCGATATTTGCCCACGGGCGTTCAGAGAAAAGACTGAAACAGACCTTTGTACCTTAGATCGCGTGTACACGAAAAAGGGTACTTTGGTGTCCAAGGAATCTGAATACAAAACCCCTCAAAAATTCAAAATTAGCAACTGAATTTATTCAACACAATATATTAATAGCCGCATATTTTGAGGGACGTGGGGTGGTGAATAGCATTTTTCACTTCTTATCGGAAACGTTTTAAAACAACTTTTAGAAAGGAGGTTGGCGAATTTTGACCCAGCATTTTCAAAACCGTTCAGATTCAGAAAACATTTAATTTTAATTAATAATTTTCAGAGTATTTTCTGTGTAAACCCCATATTTTTAGAAGTTGGGGATCAAGAATATAATTATTCACAAGTACACATTATAATTATAAATAACCGTTACATGGCAATACAAGTACTTTTTTCTCCCAACTTTATTTGATAGACTGATTAATTTTTTGTTAGTCTGGTTTACTAACATAAGTATGAGAAGTTTAATTCGTGAACGTGGGCGTTCAGTGTTCAGTTCAGTTCGTCTGGGTCAGAAACTCTATGGAATTCGCCAATTCGCCAAAAAACTAAGAAACATTTTCACACATTATAAAGTGAAAAGTTTTGTATTCGTTAAAAAGTTGTATTTCTCGTTGGCATATTTGTTTCGTTTTAGAGTTTGTATTAGAGCTTTGAAAACCTTTACTCTACTGCAGAATTTCTCTTCTATTTTTACAGAGAGTGAAAACTCCACGTAATGTTATGAAATATGAGCGAGTAAACTAAGGTATTATGTGTCGAACTACTTTAGGACACCAAGTTTGTACTCCAAACAATATGAAAAATTTTGCAGCTTACTAGTAAGCAAACAACAAAAGTCTCCAAATAAGCCAAACTTTAGCAGCGCAGTCAAACAAACCGATCGTGCTGTGGGATAGTGATTCACTTTACGTTGAGCTTACAAATTACTACCCCTACTGTAGCAAGCGTAGCGACCGGCTTTCCAAGTTCCGTAGAATCTACGTCCTAACGTCAGTTACGTCCGCACCTCGCCGACGAGCGAACGTGTCATTCGTTACCCATAAACGACCTCCCTTGAATTTACATCGTATTTAATTACGCATGTTTCGAGTCAACGCTCCCGCTTAGTGCGCTTTCTTTCTAAAATAGGGACAATTGTACTGTAAAACTATTAACAGACATTTGGTAAACGTTATTGTAATGAACGTCCTTAAATCCCGAAAGCAGGTAGAAGATCTTTTGAAGCAGTGAATAAAGTTACGGGTTTTCTTGGAGCATGTTAGTGGTGTGTACCTGAATAGGTGATGAAGGATTGTGGTTGGGTGGAGAAAGGTCGTCAAAATTAGCTCGTACTCGGAACTTGGCGCGTCGGCGATGCCTCGGGGGGCGCGCCGACGCCGCCAGCTTATCAAGGGTTGGAAGAAGACCATGGGGGTCATCTCCAAGACGTTTGGCGTCGTATTCAGTCTGTGAGTAACTTACGCTTTTATTATTAATTCTTAAGATGATTGTAATAGTTTAAAGGGTTTTAAAAATACGATAAAAGTGTTTTTAAATAAAATTGTTCCCTCTGAACTATTGATTATGATGATGATTTATGTCGAAGTTAATTTGAACTGTCAGTCTGATAGTTTTTGTACTAAAAATCTGTCAAAATGACTGTTCGAAGTTTAAAATTTATTTGGAAAATTGTGAAAAAGGATCGTTCGATCAAGGTGATCGGAAAGACTATAACATAATATTATTTAGGATATTAAGGGCCTGTATTACCTTCTGATAAGTATCGGATAGTGTAACCATAAATTTTGTCACTTTCTGACTTTATGTCAAGTGACAAAGACTAAATATGCGAATAAGCTATCTGACACTTATCAGAAGGTGATGAAAATGGCCCTAAGTCTAAGATTTTAATAAACCTAATACAGTATTAAGAAGAATGTATACTAAAACTATTGACTATAGTTTAAGTATGTTTATTGCATAAATATTTGATACTAGCTGATGCCCGCGACTTCGTCCGCATGGAAATTAAATTTTAAAACACAAAAGCTACTATATATATACATATAAATATTGTGACATATATATAGGCAAAATTTTGCTACTTTGGGTTACATTATTGCAATTTTCTTAAGGATCTCTTATTTATTTCAAAAATAAATTACAGCCTATGTTACTTTCTGATAACTTAGCTTTCTATTGGTGAAAAAATGGGTAAAATCGGTCCAGTACTATCGGAGCCTATTCGGTACAAACAAACAAAAAATTTTTTTTCCTCTTTATAATATTAGTATTTGATATAAACTTGGGCCAGCGTGGTGGACTATGGCCTATAACCCCTTCTCTGAGAGGAGACCTCGCTCAGTAGTGGGCCGATGATGGGTTGATAATGATGAAAGATGATGATAAACTTAAGTACTATAAAGCTCCTCTGAAAGAATTGTCCTTCCTGTATTTAGTAGAACAATTATTATGAAGGAATTAATATGTCATAATACTTATTATAATCATCATCATTATCAACCTTTAGATGTCCACTGCTGGACATAGGTCTCCTGCATGGACCTCCACAGGCCTCGGTCTTGCGCCGCCTGAATCCAGCGGCTCCCTGCGACTCGTTTGATGTCGTCGGTCCACCTAGTGGGGGGTCTGCCAACACTGCGTTTACCGGTGCGGGGTCGCCACTCCAACACCTTGGGACCCCAACGACCATCAGCTCTTCGAACTATGTGCCCCGCCCATTTCCACTTCAGTTTGGCGACTCGCTGAGCTATGTCGGTGACTTTAGTTCTCCTGCGGATCTCTTCATTTCTGATTTGATCTCGCAGGGATACCCCAAGCATAGCTCTCTCCATCGCTCGCTGAGTGACTCTGAGCCTTCTTATGAGGCCCACAGTTAGCGACCATGTCTCGGATCCATAAGTCATCACTGGCAACACGCACTGTTCGAAGACTTTAGTCTTCAGGCACTGAGGTATTTTGGACGAGAAGACATCTCGGAGCTTCCCGAACGCTGCCCAGCCGAGTTGGATTCGGCGGTTGATCTCTTTCTCGAAATTGGACCTACCTAGCTGGACTGTGTGTCCCAGGTATATATACTCGTCCACAATTTCGAGCGCAGAGTTCTCAACGATTACTGGGTGGAGCGGAGCATGAGCATTGGACATGATTTTCGTCTTGCTCATGTTCATTTTCAGGCCCACCTGTTGAGAAACCCTGCTGAGATCATTGAGCATTGTATTGAGGTCTCTCAGAGTCTCTGCCATGACTACTATGTCATCGGCAAATCGCAGGTGAGTGATGTACTCGCCGTTTATGTTGATGCCAAGCCATTTCCAATCCAGAAGCTTAAAGACGTCCTCCAACGCAGCGGTAAATAGCTTCGGGGAGATTACATCTCCCTGTCGCACTCCACGCTGCAAGTGGATTGGTCTCGTAGTCTGGTCCTGTATACGTACTGACATAGTGGCGTTTTCGTACAAGCACTTCAACACTTGGATATACCGGTAGTCAATCCGGCATCTCTGCAGCGACCTCAATACAGCCCAAGTTTCCACTGAATCAAAGGCTTTCTCATAGTCCACAAACGCTAAGCAAAGTGGCTGGTTATACTCTTCTGTCTTTTGTATAACCTGCCGCAGCGTATGAATGTGATCTATGGTACCAAAGCCTTTTCGGAATCCGGCTTGTTCGGGAGGCTGGAAGTCGTCAAACCTACGAGCGAGACGATTCGTAATGACTCTCGAGAACAACTTGTAAACATGACTCAGCAGCGAGATGGGTCTATAATTCTTCAGCAAGGTATTATCACCCTTTTTGAAGAACAGGACCACCACGCTCCTGTGCCATGCTTCCGGCGTTATACCCTCGTGAATGACGGAATTGAACAATCGCTGAAAGATCTTAAGTACCGGTTTTCCACCCGCTTTCAGGAGTTCCGCAGTGATTCCGTCATCACCTGGCGCCTTGTTGTTCTTGAGCTGTTTGAGAGCCATTCTAATCTCGTATAGGCTGACGTCCGGGATATCTTCGGTATAGTGTCGGGTCAGTTTGGCTCTGGGATCTTTGGCCAAATCTTCAACAGGTTTTTGTGTCGTAGTATATAACTGTCCATAGAACTTCTCGACCTCTCTCAAGATCTCAGGTCGAGAAGAGACGAGACGACCGTCATCAGTTTTCAGCCGCGTCAGCTGGCTCTGTCCGATAGACAGATCTCTCGCGAACACTTTTGAGCCTTTGTTCCGCTCGATAGTATCTTTAATACACTTGGTATTAAAGATCCGAAGGTCGCGAGTTTGCGCCTTAGAGATCTGTCTATTAATCTGCCGGTAGGCAGCCGCGTCTGCCGATGACTGCAGCCTCATCTCTCGTCTCTCCTCCATGAGCTTGAGAGTATGGGCAGAGAACTTGTCGGTTCTTTTCCTGCGATGGGTCTTAAAGAATTTAGACCCCACAGTATGGACAGTTTCCACGAACCTGTTGTTAAGATCGTCCACAGAAACGCAGTCTGCGAGGCAATCGAATCGGTTCTGCAGTTCGAGTTGGAAGTTTTCGGGGTTTTGGATATGAGCACGAGAAGGTCGGAGAGTTGACTTCACCAGTCTGGCCCTTTCCAGCTTTACATTAATATTCAATGTGCCTCTTACCATACGGTGATCGCTCCCGGTTTTCACCCTGTTGATCACAGAGACATCATTGAATATATGCCGCTTGGTCGACAAAATGAAGTCAATCTCACTTCTCGTGGAACCATCGGGGCTCATCCATGTCCATTTTCTGTGTGGCCGCTTCCTGAAGAAAGAGTTCATCATAAAAAGGCCCTCCTTCTCCATGAAGTCGGCCAGCATTTGACCCCTCTGGTTCCTTCGCCCATACCCAAACTGCCCCACTTTCGTCTCTGCACCGCTTCGTTCGCCCAGTCTCGCGTTGAAATCCCCCATCACAACACTGTAGTGAGTGGTAGAGGTGTGTATGGCTTTTGATATATCCTCATACAGCACCTCCACCTCCTCGTCAGAATGTGTCGATGTCGGTGCGTAAACCTGTATAACCTTCAGCGAATACCGTTTGGTGATTCTGAGTATAAGGTACGCTACCCTACTCGACACACTTTTGACTTCGACGATGTTGTTGACGAGGGACTTGTGAACGATGAACCCGACACCACCCTGGGACTGTTGGTCGCCCTCCCGGTAGTAGAACAAGTTGCCGGAATTGAGGATTATCGAGTCCTCCCCCTCTCTTCGAACTTCAGATAATCCTATAATATTCCAGCGCAACTTGCTTACTGCTTCTTCCAGCTCGATGATCTTCTCGTCGGTCCTCAAGGTGCGTGCGTTGTATGTCGCCAGGTCCAGTCGTCGGGGTTGGCAGCGGAATCTCTTCCGGAGATTCTTAGCACCCCCTGCCCCGCCATTACCATGACCGCTGCCAGGGTCAGGAATAGCGGGGCCGCCGGGAACTAGGGGCCTTGGCCTTGTTTCGGTTTCCATTCGTGTTTTGCCCATAATGACCACGCTGGGCAGGCGTGTTGGTCATCGCAGGGCTAAACTGATCGCACCGACGTCGCTGCTGCCCGACACCGGCCTGTGTCATTTGTTCAGTTTAGCTAGAATGAGATGGTTATACCGCCATCTTTCGGTCGTCATAGCCTCGTCAGTAGAAGCAGGGGGCACCGCGGGCAGGTGAGGTTGACTGTTGGAGCGCTAGATGTAGGTGCGCTCCCTTACCCCCTTATTATAATAAATAATTAAAATTTAATCTAATAATTCTTATTTTCTTAAAAGATAGTTCATAGGTAGTATAATAATTAATATGAAAACAATATATGTACATATTAACATCTCACTATGTACTCAAATTCAACTTTTATCTCCACTGAAAGATGTCTTTACCAAGTGGGACGTAAAATTTTACTTTTCTCACGTAAAGTTATATTATATTATAACGTAACAATTTGTCATCATAGGCAGACATAATGTGTAATAAAGGGCTATTATCCGGTGGTGGTTGCGCAACCGTTGCTGGTCGCACGGGCCGCACGTAAATGCGCTTTCGCTCTGCTAACCTAATGGCCCTACGAACGATCATCATCTTTGTTCTAAAGCTGCGTCTACGCATGGTGAACCGAACGCGAACGGAGTACGCGAGACGCGACGAACAAACTACGACAGGCAGGCTTCGGGCCTATTATGCAAAATTTAAGTTAGCGGTTGACTATATGCCATGGGCGTCGCCAAGGGACACACATTTGCTAGACACAAGGGCTAGACATTTGAAAAATATAGTACTAGTAGATACTTCATCATTGAAATCCAGATACCGCTGCCAAATCTTCCACTGTGAAGCTAAAAACTTATACTTAGCTAGCTGAAGCTGAAGTAAAGCCCTTATGCAAATAGTTATGGTCAGACTATACGGTGCAAATTGGATGCAAACTCAAGTTGTGTTCATAGCACGTATCACACTGCTAGCAAATTAGCCATAAAGCATTGGTTTGTTGACTATAAACTATGACTAGGTAGTTCGAACTTTCGCCGCAAATCTGACGCTACCTGAATGAGACGGCACAAGAAAATATGGCACTTATAACATATATTATACAATCAAAGTTACGAAATAAGAACTTTAGTTTGTTTATCTGAATGGCGGTTACATTGTTTTTATTCTAATTACCCATGATCGCCTCATTCGCACAGTTTCTTTTGTTTTCGCTTTTGTTAAGGCTGAATACCGACCTTAATTATTTTATTTTTTCGTGTGCAAAATATTTTGACCTTAATTTAAATTATAAGACTTAGCTAAGTAATTAAAATTTTAATCAATTTCGTCGGAATTAAATGTTGCATTGTTACTTTATTTAACGACCAGTGACTATGTTAAAATGAAAGAAAATTTTAAGAAAACTTAAAGGTATAAAAATTAACAAATGTATAGACCAGACCAATGAATGAAAATGCAAGAGATTAGCATTTTAAAGACATAGAATTTTATGCAGATTATAAGTAGGTAACAGAGTTATCGAATCTTATATTGACAACATCATGGAGAACTCTCAGACGTGCAGATTTTCTCACGAGGTTTTCCTTCTCATTTCAGTGATATAGTCGTCAAGTATCCTTGAACTAAGTCATCAACCACGATGGCGAAAACTATTTTCAGTGGAAAAGTCAAATTTGAACTCTTTTCACGATACCGCAACATGTGTATTAAAAAAAAAATTAAAAATACCCAAACTGGTATATTTTCATTTAAACTTATTTTTCATAGACAACTTTTCAATTATTTGATTTTATAATAATATTATTAAACCTATAATAATCGTAACCCTTAAATAAGTATTTTATCTTATTACAACATATTATTATACATAATGTATATTTAACGTTACATTATAATTGACTATACTTTTCTCAGGTGGCTAGATATAAGTAGGTATTTTTAATACCACAGTTAAGCTAGGTATGTGTAATTTTACCTGATTGGTATCTACACCAACCCTTATTATGTGATTATACACATCCGCCATGATACATGATCTTATAAGCCATAATTGTGACGTGATTTTGGAAAACGAGAATTTCTATGAGATGCAGTCACGGAATCTTGAGAAATATATTTTTTAGGTAAGCACACCATATTTAAACCAATCTTTACTCTAATCATTTCTTTAATCGATGTCAAGTTATTTTTTAGGATTCCGTACCCAAAGAATGTAGACGGGACCCTATTACTACCTAAACCTCCGCTGTCCGTCCGTCCATCACCCGTCTGTCAGTGGACTGTAGTCTGTACCTCATGAACCGTAAAAGTAGATAGAGATACTTGAAATTTTCACAGAATTTGTATTTCATTGTCATTGTACCTAATAACAAGTAATATAAAAAAAAATTAAAAGGGGTCCCATACAATAAACTTGTCTTTTTGCTCGATCTTAATAATAATAACTGGTGCTCAATATTGTACGATGGTACAGAACCCTTAGTGGGCGGGTCCGACTCGCTGGTTTTACTTTAGTTTTCGGTATTCAGAAATAAGCGCAAATCCCACTTTTTGTTCTGTTGTTGTTGTAACCACACGTTGTTCTGCTTTTTTAATTCGCGTTCGATTCATTATATGAGTTAAGAAGATACGTACCTTGATCTAGAATCTAGATCAATACAAATAGCACTCCAGAATCTAGATTCTAGATTCTAGAGTGCTATTTGTATTACAGGGCGTTACAACAGCTACGGGATAGATACCATACCTATTATAAAGCTAGTATAAAATGAAAGATCTTCGTTAATCTAAATCATTACTTTATAGGTATAAGGGCCTGTTTCACCACTATCCGTTAAAGTGTCTGATGTATATCTAACAGTTAAAATAACTGTTATATAAACCTGTTCGACATATTTTAGTTTATCTGCTAGATTGTCTTAATGGACACTTGTGAAACAGAAATAACGCTATCTGTCAGACAAGTTGTGGATAGGCTATCAGGAAGTTTATCAGCAAGTGGAGAAAAAGGCCCTTAGAGTCGCGTACAGAAACTAATATCGTAGTAGGTAATTTAGTAATAATATTATAGAACAGAGCGGGAAGGACAATATACCATTAGTCACACCAATAAAAATAACTATTGTGTATTAGTAAATTATAAGGCAAATATTAAAAAGCAATTCTAAGCCAAATTGATAACTGAACCTTGGTATAAACAACATTGCTTCGACGACGCGATGGCACATTGTGAAGTACCAATGAGATTAAAGGATAGAGCTGATAATTATTTATTTGAAACTAGCTAAAAATCCCGCGGGAACTCTTTCATTATCCGAGATAAAAAGTAGCTCTCCCGGTCTGAGGAACCACTACTACATCCATTACTATATTCATGCAAAAAATCGCATCAATCCGCTGTTCTGTTGCGACGTGATTGAAGGACAAACCAACAAACAAACACACTTTCGCATTTATAATATCAGTAATGCTTTATTATAACACTTTTTATAACTGTCAAATTTTTTACCATATTTAACCAAAGACAAAATTACGTTTAGCTGTCATTTACGTTTTGTTATTCCACTGTCATTTGCGTTTTGTTATTCAATGTCAGATGCGTTTTTGCTATACCACGTTAGTGACATGACGGAAACGCGGTTGAACGGGATAAAAAGTCCTATGTCTATAGTCCTATCCTATGTCCTTCTCCTGGTTCTAAGCTACCTCTCCACCAATGTTCAGCCAAATCGGTTCATCCGTTCTTGAGTTATAAATAGTGTAACTAACACCACTTTCTTTTATATATATAGATGAAATATTTTAACACGTAAGTTTAACCAACGTAACTTCTTTAACACGTTTTTTTTGCTACAGTAATTACCAATAGAGCAAAATTAACTTACGATACGAATATTATTACGTTACGAATTGTTTTCTTAACTTAAGACTTATAAGTATGACTATCGGTTCGTCCTGAAACTATTTTTTAACGTTCAGATACTCTAACACGAAACTTTGATATTAAAACTACAAAAACATCGCAATATAGTAAATAAAGAACACTAATATCAAAGATCCGACGACCTTTCACACGAACTTTTAGTTTGCATTTTCATTTCAGTAAAATCAAGCGATAATCACAATGAATTCTGTATCAGACGGAAGTTTTGTAATACTGTGACTATTTAGTATCAAATTCGCGGTCAGAACATTCATCATAACAGCGAGTTCACGATCTTGATACCTACTAATTCACAAATAAATCTTGTGCTCCGCAATTTAGAGCGGGGCCAATGATTTTGATTACGTAATTTTACTGATATAGGCTAGCTACATAATTTATGTTAACGCCTTTTTCGTAGAATCTCTCCTCTTAGTTTGTCAAACTTTGCCGCATTCAGAGAAAGGCGGTGGCCAACAAAGAGAACTCTCTATTTATTTCACCTAGGTAGTAGAAGATTAGGATAACCGGTTTAACTTGGCCTTCGGATTCAGGGCCGGATTTGGGACTGGCCTGCAAACGCGGCAGATCGGAAAGGGAAACAATTGCATTCTACTTACTTAAAAGGGTCGAAATTTCTATTTTATTGTTTAATCCGCGCCAGATTTCACTCCTAAAGTATAACTAAAATTACTCTTTATACTTAGAAATCGCAGTTACAAATCAACAAAGATGGCGTCATTCAGTAATGGTGCAGCTATTATTTTTTATTATCGTGCGAACATTCGTGTCGAGTTGTCGCGATAAACAGCTGTCTCATTCTATCACCGCGGCTACATAATCGTGCTAGTTCACCCGAATTAATTCGCGACACAACGAACTACCCGGCTACTCACTTGGTGAGATTCGCTGAATCCCGCTAATTTAGCCGTAGGGTCAGAAAAATACCTAAGAACTTTCGTACTGAAGGGTGTTACGAGAAAAAACCAATGGTATCGAATCATTCATGAGAATCTAAAATTAATTTTTTCCAAACCCATCGGTCGCATCGCGCACCTAGAAATAGGCTAGACATCCCGATTCCCGATGATATTGGTAAAATGAAGTGACGTAATTTTGAAACTACCTCAGCCATATCCTTTTGTAAAGAAACAATGTAATAATAGTACTACAAATATGAGGAATTTGTTGTTTCTCTATTAAAACTCCTTATCTTCGTGAAAGGAAAGAAAGGTCACATTAGCGACCGTTCCTTAAAAATATGTTGTCAAAACGCGATAACATGGTCCTGATAACATAGCCCACTTTGTTAAGTAGCGGTTTATTTGTTGACCTACACGCATATCGATATTTTAAAGACTCAGTTTGCTGTCCATTCAAACTAGATTCAAGTCTAAATTCATACACGCTCTTTCATATAGCAGGAAGTTTTCTTGTATTGTGATTTTAGTCCTATGTCCCTCTAGTGGGGCAGATTTACAGTACTACGCCATTCCGAGCGGTTTTGGGCCATACCCTTGACTTCCTTCCACGTCATCCCTATCCTCGCAACCTTCGCCAGAACCGTACGCGGTCAAGTTTGTTTAGGCCGGCTCCGCTATCTGTTTTCCAGAGGGATTCAGTCGAGAGCCTGTCTCGCTATATTGTTGGGTTCCCTTCGAAGAGTGTGACCGATCCACCCCATTTACGAAGTTTGATCTGCTCGTCTTTTGTCTTGTATTAAGCACAAAAGAAATTATATTGCTTATGACACACATGGCCTGCAGTTTCAAAGTCAAGTAGTTAGTAGAGTAGTTGTAAAATATTAATTTTATTGTAACACTTTTGCACTTATCTTCGTCCACGTGGAGTTAAGTTTTTAAAACTCCCGCGGGAACCATGTTGTTAAAAGGTAGGATCAACGAGTTTCCAGGGCAAGCTTATGTATCTAAATCCACACCTTTGAATAAAATTAAAAAAAAGTCTCGAATGAATGATTCTCAAGCAACGTTCGATATAAGTGTTAATAGAACATTTAGGCTCAAGCTTCCTGCATCCAAAGATAATTAATAAATTCAAAATTATTTATTTCACGTAGGCCAACCTGTGGCTCTTATAAGATAACACTTCATGACTCGGTTCTGAAAGCTGATTCTGTTGAGAAGAGCCAACATAAATAAAGTGATCCAAATACTCATTTATATTATCTTTCCTTATGACTATTAATTTATCTATTAATGCGCACTTGGCTATGGGATTGATAATAAAGCGACGATGCTTATCGTTTATCACACCATAATAATCACACCTTAAATGGATCCCATTATCGAGTAAACAAACCAAAAATTTTATAAAGGTGTGATTTACAACCTCCGGATCCTTTTTATTTATCACCCATACTGACTGACTGAAGTTTTTCGGCTATCTTTGGACGCACGATATATTATGTCTTCTTAGCCTTTTACTACAGTAGTGTCTATTCGATTCTGCTTTATGGTGTCATTTTCTGGGGGAACTCTGTCAATGTTCAAAGCACGTTTATTTTGCAAAAGCGATGCTTAAGAATACTATATGATAAGAAAAGAGAGGATTCTGTACGTCCAATATTTATAGAAAAAAAGTTTCTTACTCTTACAGGAATATACTTGTTAGAATTAAGTCTACTTGTAAAAACCAATAATCAGTTCTTCACAAAAAAATCTGAATTGCGCACAAGACCTAGTAGACAAAAAGATAAACTAAATTTGCCTCCTGTAAGTTGTAATATTTACCGTAAAAGTGCATACATCATCGCCATTCGAGTATATAATAACTTACCTGATGATATCAAGGAACTTCCCTTAGCTAAGTTTAAGAAAACTTTGAAAAATTGGCTTATAAATAAGGCCTACTATACACTAGAGGAATTTTTTAATGAAACAGTGAGATGAGGTATACATAAAATTATTTAGAGCAGTTTTCTTTATTTTTTTCAATGCCTTGTGCTTCAGATATTCTATTTTATTTTATTATTATTTTAATTTTTAAAAATAAGTAATTAATTTTATCGATAATAATAATTTCAATGGAGTAACGTGTTATTATTTATTTTAAATTATAATTGACATTACTAGATTTGATAAACAATTGACATATTAATTTACTATTATATTATTTTATTATCGATATAATTAAGTGTGTACTGTGAACTATCCAATTTTTAAATTTAATTGTATAATTTTCTATTGTTATTGCACACCATTAGATTGGTAATACACTACGGCCAACAATCTATTGTACCTACCATCTCTTGTATACTACTAGTGTATAATGCAATAAATAAATTCTGATTCTGATTCTGATTCTAGGTTTTCAATTGGATCACTGTTCTCGAATTTGTAACCAATAATTATTATACCATTATCATTGAATTTTCCTTTCTTCTCCAACTAAATATACTTGTAACTTGAACTTGGGTTTCTTAGAACCGTTGACCTTTCAGTTTTCAGTCCGCTTATTGGTCGTTGAGCTATTTGCAGGTAAATTGGCAGGCTATAAGTTTGTAACAGTTTATAATTCTAAGCTGTACTTAGTAATAGCTTTTACTATTATGTATTCTCTTGTAATAGATAAAAGGGACATGTTTTAGGGAAAACAATTGAGTGGAAACATAGGTTGAAGGTTCGTCCTATGTACCTGCGTTAGTTGAACTTTTAAATATATATCGTAAATCGTCTGATACCTGTGCCTTTCCGTGCCCCCATATCGTTAGTCGCGGTCCAATCAAAACCTCGTAAAGTGTAATGGTAATCTACTCGTTCGATATGGGAACGAGCATTTTCGAATAGGCTAGGAGACGGCCTCATTGAAATTTACATGATCTTGGGTATCGTCTTCCTCCAAATCGCTGTTTTACATTGCTGTCTCCGCGCTAATTTTTAGGCGTACCTGGCCTCTGCTTATTCTTTATATGATTCTTGGTAACGTGTTTCGAGTTAGATATATTTTGACCTGACGAACTTTTGTCCCCTTTTCTGCTACAGAACCGTAAGATAAACGCTTTTTATTTGAATTTTATCTCGAGCTAAAATACTATGCCGTATATTTTGCAGTGCAACTATCGGGTTTTCTTCCTCAATTTTGACCTTGCACTAGTAATGACAGATACTTTGAAGTAATCTTCCTGCATCTATATTAATATTTATCAAAGCGTTAATGCATCTTCTTGGCACGCTCTGTAGCAAAGTTTGTATTATTTATGACCAATGACATACACATCATACATACAAATGACGTCAATACAAGTACGTCTGCTTTACTTTTGTCTCTTTCTAATATATGCGTTAAGCCTACAAAAATGCAAGCTATACTATCTCTCAGACTATAAGATCAAAGTGATCTAATACCGATAAACAAAGTATCCTTTAATCGATAAGACAAATCGTTCTCTATAACTTGAACTTCAAGGTTCATAATGTTTTTTTATTCTTTACCATCCGCCGTCATTGGACAAACATCGTGTTACGGATTTAACCGAGTGTGAAGAACTGTTGTTTCCTATGCTCTTTGTTTTTTACGAGCGAGTGTTTCACGGTACATATGTTTCGGTGTATCATTTCGATATGGATTTTTTCTCCCTTCTAAATAAAAAGTTGCGTTCTGAAGCGAAAGCTTATGGTTTAATTTTAGTAAAAAATGTGATGAATATCATGCTTCTATCATCATTTTATCATCTTGCTTAAGGCGCATTAAACAGGTCTGCCCACGAAATTCAAGTTTAATTTGGTTTTTCGCAATTTGTAGACTAATACGACAAAGTAGGCTTGTGACATTCTAATTGCGCCAATGGCAGTATCACCTTCATAGGTTTATATAAAAATCTTTACTTGGAAGTGTCCAGTTTAAGAAATACACATAAAAAGCTTATATTATTTTTAAACCTGAACCCTCAAGGTGCTGGAGTGGTGACCACTCACCAAGTAAAACGCAGAAGTGGTGACCTAAGAAAAATTTTCTTAATAAAATTCATTTTAGTTATCAATTTTAGCTATTACTTGCCACTAGTAAATATTATTTTTACCCTTCTCTGAGAGGAGACCTCGCTCAGTAGTGAGCCGATGATGGGTTGATAATGATGATGATGATGATGATGATGAATTGTTGAATTGCAATTGAATTGAACAATTGAATTGTTCTACGAGGGGTGAAAGTGACCCATTACTTACGAGGGCGTCATTTGAGACACGAGGCGAAGCCGAGTGTATCAATACGCCCGAGTTAGGAATCGCACTTTCTCCCGAGTGATACATAGTGCTTTATACTACACCTACGAGGAAAATAACAGACACATTTTTTAATTATTGAAGTTTACTTTAGAGGTACGCCGTCTACTTTAGAGGTACGCAGGCTACGTTTAAGGTACGACAGCTACTTTAAAGGTACGCCGGCTACTTTAGAGGTACGCCGTCTACTTTAGAGGTACGCAGGCTACTTTTAAGGTACGCAGGCTACTTTGGAGGTACGCAGGCTACTTTTAAGGTACGCCAGCTACTTTAGAGGTACGCCGGCTACTTTAGAAGTACGCTGACTACTTTGGAGGTACGCAGGCTACTTTTAAGGTACGCCAGCTACTTTAGAGGTACGCCGACTACTTTAGAGGTACGCAGATAGCCTGCGTACCACCAAAGTAGCCTGCGTACCTTTAAAGTAGACGGCGTACCTCTAAAGTAGCCTGCGTACCTCTAAAGTAGCCTGCGTACCTCCAAATAGTCACCATAGAGGTACGCCCACTACTTTAGAGGTACGCAGGCTACTTTTAAGGTACGACAGCTACTTTAGAGGTACGCCGGCTACTTTAGAGGTACGCCGACTACTTTATAGGTACGCAGGTAGCCTGCGTACCACCAAAGTAGCCTGCGTACCTCCAAAGTAGGCTGCGTACCTCTAAAGTAGACGGCGTACCTCTAAAGTAGCCGGCGTTCCTCTAAAGTAGCTGTCGTACCTTAAAAGTAGCCTGCGTACCTCTAAAGTAGTCGGCGCACCTCTACGGTGACTACTTTAGAGGTACGCAGGCTACTTTAAGGTAAGCAGGCTACTTTCGAGGTACGCCGGCTACTTTAGAGGTACGCCGACTACTTTAGAGGTACGCAGGTAGTCTGCGTACCACCAAAGTAGCCTGCGTACCTCCAAAGTGGCCTGCGTACCTCCAAAGTAGGCTGCGTACCTCTAAAGTAGACGGCGTACCTCTAAAGTAGCCGGCGTACCCCTAAAGTAGCTGTCGTACCTTAAAAGTAGCCTGCGTACCTCTAAAGTAGTCGGCGCACCTCTACGGTGACTACTTTAGAGGTACGCAGGCTACTTTCAAGGTACGCAGGCTACTTTCGAGGTACGCCGGCTACTTTAGAGGTACGCAGGTAGTCTGCGTACCACCAAAGTAGCCTGCGTACCTCCAAAGTGGCCTGCGTACCTTAAAAGTAGCCTGCGTACCTCCAAAGTAGCCTGCG
Source organism: Oeneis ivallda (assembly GCA_029955525.1). NCBI lineage: Eukaryota > Metazoa > Arthropoda > Insecta > Lepidoptera > Nymphalidae > Oeneis > Oeneis ivallda. The sequence goes on from JARPMR010000006.1 coordinate 24,542,192, forward strand.
TACCACCAAAGTAGCCTTCGTACCTCTAAAGTAACTTGCGTACCTCTAAAGTAGACGGCGTACCTCTAAAGTAGCTGGCGTACCTTAAAAGTAGCCTGCGTACCTCCAAAGTACCCTGCGTACCTTAAAAGTAGCCTGCTTACCACCATTTTTTTATGTATTTGTATTACTGAACTTATTTTGTCAAAAATTTAAAAAAGACAACCACGTATGTAATGGATTTTCATACAACTTTTCAGCCCGCTAAAGCACGTAAGTAATGAAATTTCATACATTTTTTCAGCCCGCAGATTTGTCTCCACGTAAAGACGTATTTTCTTTCTCGCTCTTTCTCGATATGACACAAATCAGAAGGTACTTTCCGAGCAGGTGTAGTATAAATATTATTTGCCAGTATTAGTAATCATGCAAGTTTAAGGGTAAATGCCACCCACGTTAGCAAAATTTTTATATGGCGGACTAACCAAGATTGCGAATGGATCGTTTAAATTCCAACAGGACACTCACAAGCGACGCGAGTTTATAAATAACGGTAATTTTTAAGAATCGCCATTACTAGATAATATGAAGTAAAAACTACTTACTACTTAGTGCGGTATACAATTAAAAGGGTCTAATAAAAAGGGATTGCTGGGCCGTAATGGCATTGTCGGGATGTGGCGGGCCGAGACTGGTGCGTCCAGATGTCCCAAGGCTGACGGGATTGTTGCAGTACCTATAATTAGGGCCGCCACTGAAAAGTTGGAAAATCTTCCCATGTATTGCTTATTCCTTATGATTATTGTATAGACTACCAATTTAAGAAGAAGAAAATAGAAAACATACATAATAAATAGTAACTAGCTGATGCCCGCGACTTCTCCGCGTGGATTTACTTTTTAAAATCCCTCGGAAACTCATTGATTTTCCGCGATAAAAAGTAACCTATGACACTCACCAGGTCCTCAACTATACCCATGCAAAAAATCACGTCGATTCGTCGCTCTAGTGCGGTGTGATTGAAGGACAAACTATAATATTAGTATGATAGTGTCACTGACAAACAAATATACTACTTATGAATTTAGTGTATTAAACATTAATTGTCTGTAAAAGCATCCAGAAAGGGCGTATACCGTACAGCTCAGCGTAATACCTGCATCATATATACGCAAAAACCCATACAAATAGAGCATCAGCTTTTCAGTGATGACCCGGGATAAAACCTGTTTTTCATTAAGCTCTACTTTTACAGGTACATTCTATCAAGATGTTTCGAGTATTCGTAGAACTATGATGATCATTATTATGCTCTGTCTATAAATGTCCCGTACAATTCAATCTAAAAGCAAAAAGATCAAATCCAGCATTTGGAACAATTTTGTATGATGCGCCAATGATTTTGACAAAACTTGGTGACTGGTGTGGTTTTTTCATATATATATGGAGCCTGGGCTAGGTATTTGTACGGGCTATCAAAATGTTCAGGATCATGAAATAGTGATTATTTTTTCATTATTTCTCAGGAAATGGTCCTTTTAACGAGGTACAATGCGAAATTATTTTGTAAAATAAAAGCGCAACAACGGCGTCCTTTTTGACAACGACACGTACCTACACGAATCATTATGATATTTGACATAAAAATAACCACAATTGACAGCAATTGACATTTGACACACCAGCGATTGACATTTGACAATTGAAATGACATTACCATGACGTAATGTCATTACAAACATAGACAACAAAAGGAGATGCACTCCGAGAGTTGCTATTCTACAAATGTAACCAATCATCAATTTTATATCTTTACCTCCTATTCACTGTAAAACTGCAAAAAAGCATATTTTATTTTAATTTCTATGATTTCATACAATTTTTTGGTACAGCGTACCTGGCCCAAGATGAAAGAATCCCTTTGAAGAATCTTTGGCAGCCCTATCTTAGACGGTACTTGATGAGAGTTGACATTCAATCTAGTGCCACCAGATTCCCGCTGGTGCTGCCGAGTAGTAAATATGGTTGCGGTGAAAAAACAGGCTTTAGTTGCTAGTCGCCACTAACTGTCGACGTCACATCCGTTTAGATGATGTCTTTAATTGCCTACTGTTTTCAATGAGTAATCATGTTTTTGATCAAAGCAAATGTCACGGTTCATTTTCGGTTTTAATTAGTATCCATTTTGGGAATTTGTTGTGTCCAAATAAGTGGGAAGTAGGTAGATGTGCCTACAGAAAAGTTTTTTACCGGTTATTATTTTTAGCATTTTGAATATTGGTTAAAAACTACCGTTACTAGCTCGCAATTATAACTGGCGTCTGTTTATAATTGTAACGCACACATCAAAAAGTATTTTTGTATGATTTTATTGTGTTGACTGTCGGTCTATAAATTTATCTAAATAATCTATTTTTGAATTATCGAAAGAGTATGTATTGTAAAAGTACTTACCCAAAACCTTGAGTCTATAATCAAGTACAGGTTTGCCCCATCATTAGTCACTAGCATGAATAGTGCAGGAGTGTCTGAACAATCGGACATTGACCTCTACTTTAAAAAAAGCATGCAACCAGGTTGATATCGAACGTTAGACTTTGTTTCGTTGTGCAATAAAAAGAAATTAAAGAGCAATTTAGATAATACTACACTATAAAGATAGGCGTGAACTACTAGAGAAGACGTCGTGAAAACACGTTGAAGCTTTGGAGATGAGGGTGGGAATATATAAGCGAACGCTGGCCATTGGCTACACTCAAACTTGAAAGTCAATAATGAGGCAATTCGTCGACGCATTCATTAAAATCACGATTTTTTTCTGCGAAACCAACTTTTATTGTGTTAGAAAATTAGTTCAATTTTGTGGTCAACTGAATCTAAGCAAAACTTTAGGTTCACACTTCAGAAGTCCATTAGCCATCATCACATAAAAGCCAAGCTGTTTGCTATCAAAAGCTATTTTAGTCAAGCGTCATTCAAGTCGGTTTTTGCTCATCATAAATCTTTTTTCCCTACTAATTATCCCCTGGCCGAATTTCATAATTGAAAAGCTCTGGGAGGATCCTTTATATGAAATAATGATAGGTTAAGGATAATATGAATTTCGTGCTGCAATTCGATTTTGGGAATACAAACGCTTGAATTTTTACAAATTACTCTATAGGATTTTCGTTATTCTTGTCCAATTTTAATTATTACTTTAAGTACTTTAATTATTACTTTACTAAGTTTTGTTTTAAAAACGAAGTCAGAATGTGAAAATTTATTAAATAAATCTATTTGGGTCATAACTCGTAAACTGGCTATAAAATTACATTAAAGATGCAATTTTATAGCCAGTTATCTTGCTACCAGCCACAGCTCAGCAATAAAAAATATAAAGGTTTGATTTGAATTAGCCTAAAAATATATGCAAAAATGCTGCCTGCATAGGTGCCATACTCCATTATTACATCCTGGCTAATATAGGACCATCCATATTCTTTCTAACCAAGTTAATATAGGTCCATTCGCTTCGATCTACGATTCCGCAATCAAAATGAGCGAGCCAAAGATAGAATTTGCATAGAAACAAATGTTTTTTTGAATCGACGAGTGAATCCATGCGTTGTTGGTTCGAAATGACTTTTCTACTGAAAAATAATAGAAAGAGATACGCCTGTTACTCTTTTTAAAAATTTATATACAATAATGCATATTTAATCCTCACTTATGGCGCTGAAACCTGGACACAAACAAAAGGCTTGATCCACAAATTTAAAGTCACTCAGAGAGCTATGGAGAGGGCTACATTTGGAACGAAGAGATCCGTAAGAGAACCAAGGTCGCCGACATAGCTCATACCATTAGCAAACTGAAGTGGCAGTAGGCAGGCCATGCTTGTCGCAGGAGCGATGGCTTTTGGGACCGGAAAGTTCTAGAATGGAGAGCGTGAACAAGTAAGCGTAGTGTGGGGCGCCCTCCCGCACGTTGGACCGACGATATAAAGCGGGTGGCGGGAAGTAGCTGAATGAGGAAGGCTGAGGACCGGGTGTGGTGGCGTTTTATCGATCAATATCGATCGATTCAATTTTGCCTTTTCTCCATCGAAGTCAAAACCATTTCGCAACGACTGGACTGACAACAAATAAAATACGCTTTTTATGTATGTATGTTTACAATTAATTCGAACAACAATGATCGTGTGGGTAAACATTGTTTTTATCATCCTGTGTCTAGATTATCTGGAGGCATTGTTAATACGTTAAATAAGATTGCTGTTGGATATCAACCAGTGTCATACACGGTGTATTATGGTGTAGGTCAAAGTTATTATCTAATGTGTCGTTAATTACATGCGATGGACTATCATTGTATACTTTTAAACATTGTTGTCAATTCTTACGTTTGTTAGCTCATGTTGCTCTATTGGTGATACCTACCGCTACAGTTATTTCCTTAAATATTAGATATAGATTATTATAATATTTCCTTATAAATTCAAATATTGGTAAAATATTAAACGACATACGTTTAATATTTTACCAATATTTTAATTTAGAGCGACTCATCTCCCAAGCTACTCTCCATAACTTAAACGTTTTAATTATGCTTGTTGTATGTTTGCCAAATGTAAAGATTGGATTAGCGAATAAATAAAATAAAATAAAAAATAAAAAAGCCATTTATTCCCATATCAGTATTCTATACAGTTGCCTAGTTTACAGTTCCGGACCGAAGTTGTTAGTATAATATGGTTAATTTTACAATGCAATGGTGAAATATAGTTAGTATTGTCAGAACTAACATACTACAAGTATTTATATTCTAAATTTATTTCCTTATCTTAATTTATTGTTTTAACTATAATTTTTAAGAGATATGGGCCCCTTCTCGGGTATAGGCCTCCCCCAACCTCTTCCACTTTTCCCTATCTTTTCCTAATTTTGTCCAGTTTTTAAAACTGGACAAATTTGGATTAGCGAATACGCCGTAAAAAATTACAGAAAGACAGATAGGCAATATCAGGAGATAGAAAGATTTTGTTCATAATCGACTTAAAGAACACAACAAATACCAGTCAAAACGTCAGTCAGTGAAATAAGAATAGATGATTTATTAATAAAATAATAGGTAATTTTAAGAATTGAATATAAAAAACCATTAAAAATATTAAAGAAAATGCTGTTACTGAAAAACTTAAATTAAATGCTACTTAGGATGGCATTACAAAAATGGAAGCGCATTACTTACTTTTAATCTTGTTAATACCATTGACATGTTGTGATGAGTCGTAGTCGCCTTTACTCTTATAGCCTACTTTATTGTTTTGTTATACTTTCGTATGTCGAAAGCGAAAAAAGAGGAAGCACTTTCAATATTAGCCTCGGATCATTAGTTGCTTACTTGCTAACTCGATTTTGTGAAGTAAGAAGTAAAAATTATACACATGTTTTCGCAGTTGTTTCGATTTTACATTAGCTCTTGCTCGCGATTTAGGATTTTTAATTATATGCCTAATATTAATAACGAAAAAGATATAGCATCCATAGAAAGCATAGAATTGTGTCTTCCTTAGTAACAGAATTTGGGAACTTAGTCTTGAAAATAACTTTATCAGGTATTATATAGCTCTCCATATTTACAACTTGGTAATCATAGGTGATATTGGACCTTAGAGAAATAAATATATGCTTTGGGATGATTTCTAATTAATTCTACTATTGATAAGTTATATATCTATACTATAGGTGCATCGTGTGGGATAGCTAAAGGTATCTTTGGGTCCGCACATCCGCTAACCGCATTATACACACCTATAAATAAGTTTCAATTTCTGAAATTAATACATTTAGCTAAAAGCTGTTCCCAGACTGACAGTTTTAAAAGTCGTTATCGAACGTTAAAACAGACTTTTACTTTCACAAACAAATGAATCATTTGGAAATAAGTAATTCATACAATTAATTCTACCCTCATTGTATAGTTTATGATTCATTACAGTATGATCTAAATACGAGTGTAGACAGGAAGTTGTGTACAATGGTGTGGCATGGGACCGCTCAACCCTGACCCCCTCTGGTTAGCATGCGGACGGCTTTAGTAGGTATTTATTTATAGGGGACCTAAATAAGCCTTTTAGGGCTTTCGTGTGTCCATTATGTCCATCTTTTGAATTGTTTAACGGTTTCTAACGTCAAAAGCTATTAATTGTGAATCGTAGTACTAATATAACTTTAATAAATACGTATTGTTTTTGTAATGGTAGTGGTACATAAAGTAGGTATTAAGTCTAATTTTTTTTTATCCTTGAATCATAAAGGTCTTTTAAAAGTAACTTTTCAAAATCCAGACGGGCAGGTTTCACATATCTAGGTAAATCGCTAAATATTCATAAGATATCTTTCTAAAAATACACCACATTCACCAGATTCTCAAAAATATGTCAACTATTCAAATTGGTACCAAAGTGAACCTTGACGAGCAACTGATATTTAAAATTAGGAAAAGCGTAGGCCAAGTGATTCATATAATAATAGAATTTAATTATATCAAATGACGCAAAATGAAAAGGAAATATGTGTGTAATACCTGGCTACATATAAGTACACTATTATATTAAACAGACTTAGATCGAGCTCAATTGGATGTCATATTATATAAATAAAATAAAAGTCTAGTCTGTAGCATAAACATACCTAGTTTTATTATTTATTAGTTTTATTACTAACGGTCTGTAGTGATTTAAGTCTCAGTCTAAGTTAGTTCGTAAGTTGGTTTTTATAAACTACAAAAAAGGATAAAAACAAAAAGAATAATTAATTCTAAGCATTATTATTTTAATTAAGCTACTACAGCAATTCCAAAGATAGATCTTACTACGTTACAACTTACAACTTAGTCTCTTATCGCTTTCAGTAATTATTATCCAATGTACCTAAAACACGCTTCAACAGATATTTAAATGAAAATTGAACAAGTTACTCAGTTAATTACAATAGTCTGTGCCTACAATACAATGTAATTTATTTCGGAGTTAATTTTACACTGGCCTTGAACATTTAAAGCGGGTAGGTTAAGGTATATCTATTTGTATTACCATTAAAAATAGTCGATTGAAGCAGTCCTTCAGTATTGCCTAGATCTACTTACGAATATCCTTGTACTCTAGAGGAGACAGCGTATCGGTAGACGCAGTATTTACGAATAGGGTTTTTGACTATATTAAAAATATCGTTTCATTTGGTGTCATCCTAAAAGATTATTATCTAAAAACAATATTCCATACGACAAAACTAAAAAATAAAGTTTTATTTAATTAGAAAACATTAAATAAAATTGCTATAATTCCGGCCATGGTCACGTGATCGAAAACGTTCCGTGATCTCGAATGACGTCACAGTCCACACTACCTATGGGATGTGGAATTGTCATTGTTTGAAATGTGAACTGTTACGTCATGAGAGCAAATGGAACGTTTCGGCGGCAATTTATTTTTTTGAATTTATTTCTCGATTTTTATGAAAAATACTGAAAATTATGCCGAAATATACGTTTTATTAGCTTCAGCATAGCATTATTAACAATTTAAGATGATTTTCTAAAAGTAGTCAAATACCCTATTGTAAGCCGCTGTTCGGTCGATGATCGAATGTAATAGTGGGAATTTTTAAGCCATCTAGTTGAACTAGTTAGTATTTAGATAAATCCTTGAGCATAGAGGACTGCGTGTAGTGGCATGATTGTGAAAATGCTTACTGGGCGTGTAGTTAAAAGCTAATGATGATGGTGAGAAACCTTAGAACTACTAACCGTATTTGAATATGTGTCTGATTGATGAAAACAAAACAAACAAGGTAGGTATATTTCATTTTAAAAAACAAAATCTTCTATATTTAATTTCTTAAGACTTGATCGTCACAGTCAAAAAAATTTTCAGTTGCTCACGAGAATCCCGTCGTTTATTTTAATGCAAGCTGTTCACTGTGATGGTTATATAGAAGAATAACAAAATTATTCAAAACTTGTCATTGAATGGTTTCAGTATAATTAGACAGGTGGCTTCAAGGCTCGCGTTTGAATTTGTTTCCACAACACAATGCGCCTTTTGTTTTCTCGTTAGCAATGGTCGGCGGAGGAAGTAATTTAGCACAGTATTGGGCACGTAATGTGCTAAGGCTCTGTAAGGTCGATGCTTTGTCAACGCTTCCAATTTTATATTAGTTATTATCAAAATTTATATTTCCTGGACATACAGAAAAAGTGAAAGGAAAAAACAAATGGGTGTGCATTCTGTAAAAATATTGATTAAGTACATGTTTGCAAGTATGCCAGTTTGTCTGTCTATTTCTGTATGAGAGAAAATAGAAAATGGGGATCACACTTTACACTGGTCTATTTAATTAGTCTGAAAAAAAAATTGTCACTATATACTTTTAAGTAGGTATAGGTTTGATGGAAAAGATTTTTCATTGATATTCGATAAAAGAATACAAAAGTTTGAGCTTTTAAGATACGTGCTCAGAATAGAATAATAGACGGCTGATAAAATTCAGGGAAGTTTCTAGGTTGAACAGGATGAAGAATGGAATTTGTAACATAGTTATAAGGAAAAGCCTAAAGGCGCGGTAGTAGTAAATAACACCGTAGCGATTGATGAAACCTCACTGGGCGTTTGTGACCGCGGGCTAAAAGGTAATTACACCTTTACCTTTACCTATCTACTAGTAGGTATACTAGTAATTTGGATTGGCCCTAATTATTATTATCTTAATATCGGGTAACATCAAAATTAATATTTTCATATGAAAAATTAAGTTCTGATGAAGATAGAATAGTTTCAATTAATTCTTATAAAAATCTAATAACTATATCTAATTTCTAATTAAGTTCTTATTTGTAGTTTTAGAGCTAAGTTGATTTTAATCACTTTGCTTGTTTTTTTCTGTGATAGTTTTGAAAGAAAGGAATTAGAGTATTGTTACAATTTTTTTTTCATACATAAAATAGGTTAGTTCTAATTTTATTACCACTTTAAACAATAAATTCTTCAAAAAGAAAAAAATCCACCGAATTTGGCGGGCAAACAGGTTTGTACATCCGTTTCGCTGTACGCAGGTGCTTGGTATCGCTTTTTATTACATCTAGATATACTGAACATCATCCTTCCGGGCTACTTGATAGCTTTACAAGTGTGAGCTGTATTTTATGCAAATGTATAGTTTTTTTTGCATTTTTCTGATGTTTAAAAAGTTAAAAAAATCGTAACCGTCGTTGACTGTTAAAGACAATTGAACACTGCATCTCGGTAATACTAGTAAATTACTACACCACTCATTACAAAGCAGATTTCTTATATCTTTACATTCCTTTTACTTTTACCTATTAGGTCAACTGTTTAATAACCATAATATAATATATCCACATGGCTTAGCTTCTTATGAATATGTTTTATTCGTGTTCAACTTTATCGTGTTATTCTTGTTGTATCGCCTTACCCATCGCTATCTCTACATCAAGTAGCATCTTAGTTTCATTGATTTTTATCTTAACGTCGTGCGCTTAATTAAATTACTACTACAATAGCACAAAACCTTAGCGTCATGTTCGATCAACTCAAAACTGAACTCACTAAAGTATTAAGACATCAGGCCCTATAAGTGTACCTTGCAGGTACTGATACTGAGTCATAAGTTAAACTTTTAGATATTTACACGTTACAGTGGAGAATTAATTAGAAAGATTTGAAAAATAGGAAAACTTCTTAGTTTTCAAGAATATTAGTGGCACAGGACCAACTTGTGAGCTGACAGCAGCTTTGCATCTTAGCAACAGTCATGAAAAACTTTGGGATGCATGTTAATTGATATTGAAAACAATTTGTTCTGCAATCTTCAACTTTTCAGCTAAGCCGGTGTACTATAAATTTGCTCTATTATTATCACTATGAACTGTTATGGACCAATAGTACTATTATATATTCTGTGCCAATACTTACTAAATGTTCATGGCCGCTCTAACCTAAAGTAAATCTCTTAACTCAAATACTATCACCGATACCCAACCCGTTGCCTGCTCGTACACCTGTTGTCTATAAAAAATGGCAACTCTAAACTATTTTAAACTTTAAGAGAATAAAAATAAGCTAAGTTTTTCAGTAATTCAAAGGGTTACGTTAGCCTTAGGCCCGGACGCCGCACGCGTGCTTCGAGCATAAAGCAACGCTGTTACCCAACGATGGGGAGGCGATGTATCGTAGGCGTATCCTTCCCCTCTAATGATGTACCAGACCACGGGGTCTGAAAGTTGTGTAACATAATTTCTCTACGAAATTAAAAAAAATCCATCAATTCTTCATTGCATGAGCGCAAATTGCACTTAAAGCTTGAAGCATCATCTATCAATATCTAGACTGCTTGTAAAAGTGCAACAAAAAGATGTGTCGGCTAGAAAACTTTCCTTTTTTTGAAGTAGTTTAAAACAATTTCGATAATAGCAATGTTTGATGCCTGCGATGTCTTCAGTTTTTCCTCAGGATGCAATGCAAGCTATAATCATGCTTGTCCATTGTGATTCTGCATTGTTGCTACAAAGTTCTTTCTAAGGTCGAAATATAAAGGACAAAAGTGCTGTCGTCTCCTCAGCGCTTTTACCGTTGCTCGATGGCTCTATGCTACAGGGGAATGCCTCCAATAGTCATTAACTTTTGGAGATTGGTGGCATCACAATGATATATGTTTGGGATGTGCCGGATGCTTATGTAATGACTGCGGTGAAGGTATTATTGTGAATACGAAATGTTCTTCATTTTTTGTTCTGTAACGTTCGTTGGGTTCGTGATGGTGGAATTCATTTTGTGCAGAGAGAGAAAATATTTGAATTTACAAACTTTTGTTAAAAATTAAAAAATTTTTGAACTGCCTTATAACCGATCTAAATGTTCTATAATCTAGCTAGAGTCAGGTCAGAAATAAGATTTTTATTGCTTTCGGTTGATTGACAATAAATCTACTGGTATTTATGTAGAAAAAAGAAACTAAACTTTGCTAAGGTACGAGTATGTATTTTTGTAAAATCTTTTTCCTAAGTATATATGTCCCATAACTAAAGATTTTATCGATATTATACCTACTTCATGCGTGCCATCGCGTATTTTCTCAACTAGCGTGTTTTTTCTCACTCTACTAAGACCACACTACAGACTTTGTTTCAATACTTTTTGTCCTGATACATAATATTATTATGATGTATATAGTGAAACTTGTGAAAAAAGTACAAGCGAATCAAATATAAGTACATATAATATTACCGTCCTACGATTATCAACTGTTAATTTTGGCCTACAAACTCTTGTTACTTACTTAATTAATGACTTTCAGTTGCACCAGAGCGGTTTATTTTTCTCACTACATGAGGGAGGTTAGTCGGCTTAAATATTTTATTTCCTTTTTGTAACAATATGACGACGTTTCATATTGTGTATATTGTTAATTTTCCATTCAGAATGGAGAATCAACTTTGTAGTCGTAGCTTTTTTCCATAAATTCGTATACGTGTCTTGTTCCCGTTACGGCCGCACTCTCATCGTCTATCGACTGACGAGTAATATCTGCTGGAGCGAGCTGCGAGGGTAATTTTAGGTCATTCCCATCCATCGGTGCCGGGAAGCGGCCTTGCCTTCGACACGCACACACACGCGCGCAAACGTTACTTTCCTTTCACATCTATTTCTTCTACGTTTAATGGAAAATTATTGAGATCTAACATTTAACTTAAAATTTTTGATCGTAAATATGTATGTATTTTCCTCCATTCTAGAAATACTTATAGAATTTCAAAGTCATACATACAAACGATTTCATTTCGAAAATGTATAAGCTTTTATATCTAAAGATTATTCGTATAAAATTGTCTACTTATTTGAAAATTTAGTTTCTTATTGAAAGTGGCGTGCTTCATTATTTTCTCCAACAGTATAACCATATAGTTTGTATAGTTACTACACAATAGCATCTAAGCACATTATTTACGACGTACTTTAAAACTTGAAGGGACTCTATAAGGGGAACTGAAATAGTTCAGCGAATTAATTGAATGCGCCGAATTTGGTTTGTTTTGTCTACCATCGTTGCTTTATTACGTAACGTGCTTCTGGAAATTAAAACAGATACATAATTATATGTAATAATATTATACCGCGGTATTATTTCTAATTATTTATTGGATAATAAACGCGATCGATTAAGTTGCCTTGTTTGTTTATAGTAGGGGAGCCCAAGCGGGGATTTCGGGATTTACTAAAGCGCGGCAGATTAATATACAGGGGGATACCTTGTACCCGGTACTGTAGTCTCGAGGAACATATTATGATGACCTCGAATTTTCGATGGAATCATCATTAAATGATTTATATCACGCACAATGCTATAAATTATTTACTGCAATTAAAATAGCGCGAGACTTTCAGTATTTACAAGATCAAAGTGTAGTGGAACATGACAATACACCGGAAGTTTCGGGAAATAGCTCCGAAACACATGCTCCTGATTCTGGAGAGTGTTCCGAAGCACATGGTACTGTAGATTCTTTGTCTACTGAGGTTGCTGGTACATCGACAGATGAGTAAGTGCTAATATGACTTCATTTATTAAATATTTATAATACTGAAATTGAGAGACATCTGATAATTTTTAGAATTTTCTTAACAAAAAAATTTTAGTAAGATAATGTTATTAAAAAACTTCATTTTTAGAAGCTCTGAAAAATTATAAATGAGATTTTTAAAAATAATTTTCTATGTCTAGTTTATTTTTAAAGAAAAATCAAACAATTGTCAAGTGTCTGTTAACTTCAGTCTCAAGTATTTATAGAAAATTTTTTTCATTGAAAAAAATTATTTAGTTAAACTTTTATACAAAAAAAAGTGGTGTGTGTACTCATGTACACTCATTAGAAGTTGTACTTCTTTGGCACATAATAAAATATTGGCACATATAAAATCATTAATTATCATATGAATTTAATACAATATTATTTAAGATTTTTTTAAATCAACTAATTTTGGAGCTGCAAAGTATCAATAGTTTACAATCGATAATTATAAAATATCACACAAATTATATTTTGAGCTCAAAAATGTCATAAGTACAATTTTAAGCGCCCAGGAATGGAATTAGCGGTAAGTTGCAGGGATGGCCTTTAAGGTGAACCGTTTTTCTAATTTTTTTTTTGTCAGATCAGTCGAATCCCTCTAGATAATCGTCAGATTATGAGACAGTACGTTTAGGACATAAAGATGAACCATATATATCTTTATCTACTCCAGCATCGAAAAGTTCCAATTTCGAGTTTGACAGCTGAATCGAAATGAACCCTCTTTCGGTTTTGCTTCTCATTTCGATGCAGCTCGTTGTATGGGAGCTGAATCGAAATGGTTATCTTCTTAAAATAGGATACCTAAAGCTAAGGCTCTGAGTTCTGGCACTTTTGTACCGTTTCATATAACAGAGGCGCCACAGGCGGCTGGTGGCGGCTTACGGAGTTACTTTTTGTTGACAGAGGCGCCACAGGCGGCTGGTGGCGGCTTACGGAGTTACTTTTTGTTACTTTATTGAGCCTACGGCGTATTTTGTTAATGATTTTACTTCCTTGTCGTAGATAAAATCTTGTATGCAACTGAACGTAATTAGTAATTTTAATTCTCGTACTATCCTATTTTGATACTCGGCAAGCCTCGTATCAAAAAACAGCACTCGAATTAAAATGACCCTCATTACGATGCAGTTGCATAAATAGCTATAATCTGACGCGCTTAAGTATTTCAAAATGGCGAATTTTTTTTGCACATTATGAAAATGGCCGCGAGTTTGCGTCCCATCGAAATTGTCAGATTAGTGAATGAGAGCTTTTTTTTGGTGCACTTAACACTCCCTTAGAAAATCTGACGCGCTCGATTAATTTTTTTTTTTTTCATTTTCAACCCTTACATACAACCACCCGCATCATGCAAACGATCAGATTAACATACGTACATTATTAACAATACGTAGGGGATTGATGCTATCAATATCTGACGCGCTCGAGGATGTCCATGCAACAGTTTTTTTTTACATATTTAAAAATCTATAGCCGCTTCCCCCACCGATGTAAAGGTATATATCATATAACATTTTTTTCTTCTTATCATCTAAGCTTTGCAACCCAATAGGTCTTTACGACGCTCGAGTAAATCCCCATTTAGCATCGTGGGCTCCCCTACTATTACTTATTTTTCAAAAACAGTTGATAGCAAGTTGCATCAACCCTCTTTCTGTGGTATAAACCAAAAAATACTTTGTTATTTCGATGTCCGTTTTGATTTTCTTAATTTATTTTGCTATCGCCACTTCAATAATTATTATCCTTTGTGTTACCTTATTATCTTTTCTATTTTCTTGTTGGAATCCGGTTTTTTTAATCTATGTCCACCGATTACTCGAAGAAGCCTGAACCGATTTGGGAAATTCTTTTTTTTTTAAAAGGGTATACTCCCCAGGTGGTCCCATATAAATTTTATTGAAATCGGTCGAGCTGTTTTTAAAATATCAACAATAAATTATATACTTTGTATAGTGTGTGTGTGTAATGTAGTAAAGCGGGAGTTTGAAGTCGGTTGTTTAAAAAGAATTTTTATAATATTAAATTATTATCTATGGCAAATTCCTCTCGTTACATATTTAACAGCCTTTTGTCTCATATTGTAACTATCATCATTTCGCAATCAATTTGAGATTCTCTGGTTCTGCCATTTGGTGTAATGCTGTATACTATAATGGGGTCACCAAAAGAAATACGAGCATTTACCGCTTGCGTAGGAAGTAAACAGACCTGCTGGCAGCGAGCCAGTGAGTGAGTCGCAACTTGCAACTGAATCTGGAGCGAGATGCAAAATATCAGATAGCTCATGTTTCCATAAAAAGCACCAATTACTGCAGGTGGATGCTCGAGTAACATTACTTTGTGTTAAGACATATTGCTTGTCGTATCATGCTGGTCATTATCTTGATACATTTGTCAGCCAAGCGGTAGACATGGTAGAATTGCAAAATGGAATTTAAAGCTCCTTTTCAAATCGGTGGTAGAGTCACTATAAACAGATAAACTTGAAATTGCAGAAGCATGCGATGTGTTAGATCTAGCTACTTGAAATTATACAGTGGTGTTCAGTGCTCTCTTGAAAGAGAATATAATTGATGTTAATTTGGTTGTATATTCTCTAAACAAGTAGTCTAAAAATTGTTCTATCCTTTTAAAAAATTTCTGTTTTAAGAAGAAATCGAAGAGCATTAAAAAGACTATCGCTTTTGTAAAATTTTATCTCGCAGTAAGCCTACCTATTAAAATATCCTTACTATTATTATAAATGCGAAAGTGTGTTGGTTTGTTCTTCAATCACGCCGCAACGGAGCTATAGATCGACGTGATTTTTTTGCATGGGGTATATTTCAGGATCTGAAGAATGACATAGGCTACTTTATCCCGGAAATCATAGAGTTCCCGTGGGATTTAAAACTAAATCGCGGACGAAGTCGCGGGCATCATCTAGTTAACTAATAATCGTGATCAAATTCTAAGATTCTGCTCAAATTAGTACCTATTCATTTTTATCTAGAACCTCATGTTTATAAATAAGCGATTACCTTACAATAGCTTATATTTCATCTTGTGGAAATCGAAATATCCCACGATGACTATTGTCATTCAGGTTCAGAATAACTGAATACACTTTGAGAGTTATTTTTAAAATATACCTCTCTCAGATTAATCTGATAAGACGCACGTGGCAAGGCGTGTATGTATAAAACAACCGTTTACAGATCCCTAAGAAATTGTCGAGACGTTGCAACTATCAAGTGTATTATAGATACTTAATTTTATTAAATCAGTTCATTGTTTAACCAAACTGCAGACAGCCTTTAGCTTTGTACGCAACGATGTCGTTTTCAACAACTCGGCGACAAGTCTCTGCATAGACATTGTGGCTTTATTCCATAGAAATACGTAGTCGTAAATCCTAGTTCCATGCTTTATTCCGTTGTAAGTACACGACCTCTAAAGTCTAAAACTCTAAACGAAACTAATTTGACAAATGTAAATCTCATGCTATCACTTTCATTATGCTCCGTATAAGGATAACACTACATTTAGAACTCTCAATTTATTTGAGAGATTATGAACAGCAGAAGATAGATATAATTGTATGTATGTTAGCTATGTCTGCAAACGTCCTTCCATACAACTTTTTTTGAAGGCTTATTATGTAGGTAACCCTATAAGCGTAAAAAACTCTATCTATTATCTTAGATTTTAAGCATATAATTTAATATAAAAATAAATCTTTTTAAAAACTGACTTCAAACGCCCGTGCCACTACTAAAGTTCGGCCGTTCAGAGAATGCGTTCCCCACACGTCGCGATTGAACTGACGACGTAACTTTGTAATGGCGTTGCAGTTACTATAAAAATATTATTGCTGGTTGTTTACCGTTTTAACAATTGATGAGCATTAAAACAACATTATTATATCAATAATCAATTAATGTTATAATTTTGTGCCAAACTGAGTGTCAAATAACTTGGTAAACAATATTTTTCTGATAGGTGTCAGGAACGCATTCTCTGAACGGCCGAACTATAGTATATAATTTATTGTTGATATTTTAAAAACTGTTCGACCGATTTCGATAAAACTGCAGCTGACCGCTGACGTGAGTTACGAGTCGGCTGTCATCCCAAGTTATGTAGCGTCTAAAGATTTAAAATTTCGGGACCAGTCCATTTCCAAGTCCACATTATTCTAATTACGCCATGCTGATCACGGGCAGGGCCGGGCGGAGCGACATTAAATCTCCTCCAAATCGATTATAGCCCGAACTCGCTAGCCTAGAGCCCTCGTTTTGTCTCTGTCTAACAGCGGCCTTCCTCTCTTTTTTGGGCACACTTTTAAACGGTTCATTGTACCCTGTGGGCCATTAGGACTAGCTCTGCCCGCGGCTTCAATCGCGCGGACCCATAAAACAAGATTTAAAAGCCCATCTTCTTGGAATATGTAATAACAATTAATATAAAGATCCGTGGAAAAATATTGCTTGTAAGGAAATAAAATTTGTATCGCAATATTTCTTACCAATCACAATCAAATGATGTTATCTTTTTTTTTATCCAAAAATTCCAATAGCTTTGTCGCAAAATGTATAGTTCATTTATTCTCTTAGCGTAATTTATCTAACTAGATATATCTACAGAAAAACTTCTTTTTTTAAATAATCGATAACAGGTTTGCACTAGACTGCGATCTCACCTGATGGTAAGTGAAGATGCAGTCTAAGGCTGAGATCTAGAGATCGTACTCTGGCTCTGCTCAAGATAGTTAGAATGAGATACAAATGTCCTGACATAAATCTGTCTCGTTTTAAGTAGGTGGTAAGTGACGATGCCAGTCGGAAGGCTTAGTCGTTCCACGGAACGTCTTTCCCCGGAAGGCTGGCATCTAGCCGCGGCCGAAGCCAGGCCAGATCAGAAGAAATGGAATATTTTCATCAGTTAGATTCCGATCTTAATGATTTACAGATATATTTACTCGTATTCAGTCGTTATAAAATTATTATTATATTACGACGAATAGTTCCATACGTTTCCATAGTAGAAAATATGACTATTAAAACCTTAACTGTGGGTTTATATCGCGTTCTCCAAACATAGGTAGACTCAACGGATATTCTAATTTAAAGTTTTGTGTGCTTCATGTATTATTTATAATAGGAATGACCGGAAAAGGAAGACATTAGTCAAGTCACAAAAAAGGAATAACTTTCCCTATTCATAGGCAAACGTTCTTTTATATGTAGAGAGTAACTAAATAACTGAAAATAGATAATATTCCGTGCACATTCCCGATCGACCAATTAGGTACACTGACGCAGTAGGATTTGCAGTTTTCATTGCTTCCGTATTCAGTAGGTAGTTTAAGTAATTTATATTGCCTATTGTGACACCAAAATTGGTTTGATCGCTATTAATACAATTGAATTGGAGGCACTGTACACGCAACTCTAACAGTCGCAGCGATGTGTCATCTAATAAAGGTATAATATAATAATTAATAATTGATAATATATGAATAATATAAACTCGCCGGCATATTTAGCGGAACATAAAAAAAAGGTTTGATATCAGAGTCATATAAGGTTGCTGGCTGGTTTATACGTCATTTAATTTAAAAAGAAATATTTTCAAACTAAGGAAACAACTGAACATCACATTTTATGCAATTGTTTTAATTTTATTCAAATACACCTTATCTGGAGCGAACTTCGAGTATTTCTTCCTTCTGAGTTTGATTTAAAATTTCATTGAAATACTGTTTTTTGTTAGTTTTTTTTAATCGCGTATCTTTCTGGAGTTGATGACTGAATTATGCCTGACTTAGCCCCAACGGAGATTGCCAGGGCACTCGAAATGCGAAGAAATGGTCAAACCTACAGAGTGATATCCAGAGATCTTCGTCGACCAGTTTCAACGATCCATCGCAGTATCCAACGGTTCAGGGAGACCGGTACTTAAGTGAGAAGAGCAGGACAAGGCAGAAAAAGACGCACTTCGAGTAGGGATGATCGTTTCATTCGGCTTCGTGTACGTAGGAACCCCCGTTTGACGGCCGTCAAAGCCCGACATGAGTTAGAAGCAGTGCGGGTGTAACCGTAAGTGAGCGTACGGTACCAAGAAGGCTCAAAGGAGCTGGTTTGGGTTCATTTGTGCCCGCCAAGGCTCCAAGGCTCGAGGTAAATCATCGTAGAAACAGGTTAACTTTTGCTCAGGAACATCGACTTTGGAACGCGGACCAATGGAGTAAGGTATTGTTTAGTGATGAGTGCAGAATTCTCTTAAATCAAATTGACGGCAGGCAAAGAATATACAGACGCAAAGGAGAACGATACATTCAGACAAATTTTAAAACTACAGATGCATACGGTGGTGGATCAATAATGGTTTGGGCGGGCATTTGTTTGGGAGCTCGCACAGACTTGGTAGTGATTGACAGAGGGAGTCTGACTACAGACCGCTATATCAGAGAAGTTTTAGAAGAAAATGTCGTACCGTGTGCCCCATATATCGGTGACGATTTTGTTTTTATGCAGGATAATGCTCGGCCGCATACCGCTCGGGTAACTCAAGCTTATCTTAATGATATGAATATCACTGTTATGGAGTGGCCGGCGAGATCACCGGATATGAACCCAATAGAGCACGTTTGGGACTTGCTGAAAAGAAAAGTTAAGTCCAGAATTCCAGCTCCTGCCAACGTGGGAGAACTGCGAATCGCCGTAGTTGAGGAATGGCGGAGACTATCCCAGGAGACCATCGATAACATCATTCTCAGTATGCCTAGACGGGTAGAAACTTTAATAGAGCACGTGGAGGAAATACGCGATATTAATCACCATTTTTCTAATTTAATTAATTGTTATTTTAATATTAAATTTCACTTTTCCCGGTTACATGAAAAGTTCAAAAATGTACAATTTTTCACAAATAGCCTTTACTCGCAAAATCTGTTCTTAATGTGATCTCATTTTAAGTAAAACAAATGAAACTTTAAATAACAAAAGAAGTGTAGTAAGTAGATTTTAAAATAAAACCATATTTTTTTAATTATTACTTTTTTTTATGTTCCGCTAAATATGCCGGCGAGTTTATATAGGAACCAGTAGCCTAGTGGTTAGGACTGTGGTCTCCTATTCGGGGGGGGTCGCAGTTTCAATCCTGGGTACCTCTGACTTTTCAAGTGCGTTTAAGCAATTAAATATCACTTGCTTCAACGGTGAAGGAAAACATCGTGAGGAAACCTGCACACCTGAGAGTTCTTCATAATGTTCTCGAAGGTGTGTGAAGTCCGCCATTGGGCCAGCGTGGTGGACTATGGCCTATAACTCTTCTCTGAGAGGAGACCTGCGCTCAGTAGTGAGCCGTTGATGGGTTGCTAATGATGATGATGATGATGAATATAATATATGTATTAATGTAGTGTCATATTTTTAAATAAATGAGTCATTTCATACTAACTTTATTAGAAAAAAGCATATTTAAAGTTGAAATAATATAATAATTTGTAAAGCAGCAAGCAGTGATAACCTGGTAGTTGGGACTGCGGTCTCCTATTTAGAGGGTCGCAGGTTCGATTCCGGTCAAGTGCCTCTGACTTTTCGGAATTATGTGCGTTTAAGCAATTCAATATCACATGCTTCAACGGTGAAGGGAAACATCGTGAGGAAACCTGCACACCTGAAAATTTTCCATAATGTTCTCAAAGGTGTGTGAAGTCTACCAATTCGCATTGGGCCAGCGTGGTGGACTGTTTGCCTATAACCCTAGTCTGATTGGAGACCTGTGCTCAGTAGTGAGACGTTAATGAGTTGCTCATGATGATGATGAATTTGTAAAGATCCGTGTCATTTAGGCTGACGGCATTGCCGGCTCAAATAAGAGTATGTAAATAAGTTGATGGAAAACTTACGTCATTCAGGCACTATTCTGAAAACATCCTGTAAATACAAAACGATACCAGTTATTCAATACAGCACGGACTAGATCTAAGTTTGGAGTCTGTAACTGACCTAATGTAAATAAAACGATTCATAAAAAACATGGGCAGTTGTGGGGTCTGCCGACAGAATTGAAAACAAATCATAGCAATACTGTTAACATTAGCATATCGATGACGCGAACCAATAGATATTTCTGTACCAAAAATCCTTCTACGTACCTACCTAATGAACTTTTTACTTCGAAAATATAAACATACATAACTCAGTGGTTAATAAATTACTCATCAATATTTTTGAATGCACTGAACATGGCCGCGTTTTCCCATAGTGTGCGCACTTTACCACAAGCAAATATGTAATTGTAACTCGTGTATTAGTTATGCCGTGTGTTTCAAAGGATTCAAATTTTCAAATTACCTAACATTAAAGAGAGGGACAATTCTTTAATTACGATACATTCACTCGAAACGGATTAAGCGTTTCCGGTAATGAAAATTTAGCATTCAATGGTACCTAATAAAAATAATTTTCGCTCTAGTAACCGCACTAGGTATGTCTGACAGTACATCCGAAATTAACATCCTGTCTTCTATGTATAGTCTCTATGCTAAGGCCTTAGAGTGTAGATTAACATCAGACATTGCACGTTCACACGTGGTGGAGCATTTCGGTTAAGGTTATGTGAGAGGTGCATAAGAGCGAAATGTAAAAACGTGAAACAGTAATGCGTCTGTACATTGAGAAGTTACGAATGTCGGAAATGCGGCGAAAGCGAATTGTTATTCACTATCACAATTTAAATTCTCTCTCTACCGACATGAGACACCTACAATTGCCATTTTACCAAAAAGTATTTAGTCTACTAGATGATGCCCGCAACTTCGTCTGCGTGGATTAAGGTTTTTTAATTCCCGCGGGAACTCTGTATCTTTTTGGGATGAAAAGTTAGCTTATGTGTTAATCCTGGGTATGAGCTATCTCTGTTCCAAATTTCAGCCCAATCAGTTCATTAGTTAATGCGTTAAAGAGTAACAAACATCCATCCAAACATCCATCCACCCATACATCCTCACAAACTTTCGCCTTAATAATATTAGTAGGATTATCATCGGTAGTTTTTAATACCTCTAAGATAGAAAAGAGAGCTCATGCAGTGCAGATGCTGTAGTACAAATTATAATGATGTATTACTAGAGCTATAATATTGTAACTTGTAACAAAATATTACACTATCTTTTAGGCAGCTCAGTGCAAAGCAAATTGCTTTCATGTACTTTTGTCATAAAAAAATCATTATTTATATAATAGCCGTTGTCGCCTCGACTTTTATTATGTTTTAACACATTACCTTGTGTAATAGCATAATATCTTAAAATTGAATTTCTGACATTCGAACCTTCGAGATTTGAAGTTTGCTTAAGCCTCTGAGAATTCAAATGAGCCTATAGCTAGACCTATTTGGTGGTAGGTACATTTAAAAGCATACATTTTCTTCAAAGTACCCTAAGGAGGTCGTGATCCTACTCTTATCCGGGAGGTCGTGAGTTCAATCCTGGGCACGCACCTCTTATTTTTCGGAGTTACGTGTGTTTAAGCAATCATATATCACAAGCTTGTGAAGGAAAACATGGTGAGGAAACCTGCAAGCCAAAGGGCATGTTTATGCATTGTGGGTTGGAACATTGGAAATAAAAGGTTTAATGATGTAAGGACTGGAATATTTTTACTATAATATGATGAAAGGTGTTTTAAAAAAGTAGACTAGTGCTTTTATCTTCCAATCTTGACAGAATTGTGGGTTAGAACGTTTTGCATAACTACGTCCATTAATGTTTTCATGTTTCAAGGCTACAATATACTTAAGCCTCAATAGCCCGACGGTTAAAGGTGCGGGCTAAAAACTGAAATGTCGCAGGTTCGAATCCCACCCGTTGCACTATTGTGGTACCCACTCCTAACACAAGCTTTCCTCTTATTTGGTGGGGAGAGGAGGATATTAGTCAACTTCAACTTGACTGATAGATATTCTTTTTAAAAACAAAAAAAAAATGTTGTTTTCCTTATTTCCAGCCTGTTCGAGCAGGAGATCATGAGCTATGTGCCGGCGTCGGGCTGCGCGACGGCCGAGCCCTCGCCCGCGGCGTCCCCGGCCGCCACCAGGAGCACCAGGGCTCCAGCACCACAGAGGAGGGACTTCGAAGCTAAACTGAGAGCTTTCTACCGGAAGTTGGAGAGCAAGGGTTACGGACAAGGACCTGGAAAACTGAAGTAAGTTACATTCATATTACGCTATTAAAGTAATAATAGACACGGGACCCTTGTACTTTCTTCTAACTTCATGTTGCTAGAGGTTTGATTTTTTTATGAATGAGTTTTTCAGTGTCAGAGTAGTCAGCGAACTTAACTTGTTTTTATATTATACTCTATTTGAGATCTTTGGAAGGTGAAAGAGAAGAAGGCTTTGGTGATATACAGACCTCGGGCATCATCAAAGGTAGAGGGATTCATGAAGTGCTAAAAGACTTGTAGCGGAAACTAAACACTTCCTCGCTAATAGCAAGACATAAGACATAAAAAAACTAAGATTAATACTACCGTCTCCTGGTTGCATAATGTTGTAGAATAAGGGCCTATTTCACCACTTGCTAATAAAGGTCTGATAGCCTATCCATAACTTATCTGACGGATAGCGTTTAAATGTCTGTTTCATAAGTTTCTGATACGTCAATATGGCAATTAAACACAAAAATTATCACACAAATTTATCTAACAGATATTTTATCTGTTAGATATATATCAGGCACTTGTTTGGCAAGTGGCGAAGCAGGCCATAAATGTTAAAAAGAAGTTAATAGTTTTATAGTTTAGCATCTGAAAACCATCCTCCTATTTTAATAGCTTCTAGAAAGGAAATGAGGGTGGCTGATGTATATGTTCCGAAAAGTCAGAGGTTGGGATCGAACCTGCGACCCCGAGGAGACAACAGTCCTAACCACTAGGCTATCACTGTGCGTTTGTGGTGTGCGTTTAAGCAATTAAATATAACTTGCTTTTAACAGTGAAGGAAAACTTCGTGAAGAAACCTGCACGCCTGAGAGTTCTCCATAATGTTCTCGAAGGTGTGTGAAGTCCGCCAATTCGCTATTCTTATATCTGAATAGGATGTATGGTCATGGATCTTTGCCTTTCCTGACGATCCCGCGAGTGAAAAACAACAACAGATTAAATATCTATAATCAACAAATTACAGATTACACATACGCCGCGACCACCTCCTCGAGGACGCGTTCAGACGGATAATGTCGTGCAGCAAGAAGGAGCTGCAGAAAGGCAAGCTGTGCGTGCTGTGGGACGGCGAGGAGGGCCTGGACTACGGCGGGCCCAGCAGGGAGTTCTTCTTCCTGCTGTCGCGGGAGCTGTTCAACCCCTACTACGGCCTGTTCGAGTACTCCGCGAACGACACTTACACCGTGCACGTGTCGCCCATGTCTGCCTTCGTTGACAACCATCACGAGTGGTGAGTCACTGTATAGCTTCCTCTTCTTATAAACCGATAGGCTTCCACTGCTGGACAATGGTCTCTTGCATAAATTTCCACACGCTTCCAACGGCTCTCTGCGACTCGATTGATGTCGTCGGTCCACCTAGTGAGGGGTCTGTCAACACTGCGCTTCCCGGTGCCGGATCCAACCCAACGACCATCGGCTCTTCGAACTGTGTGTCCCGTCCATTTCCACTTCAGTTTCGCGACTCGTTGAACTATGTCGGTGACTTTGGTTCTCCTACGGATCAACTCCTTTCTGATTTGATCTCGCACCAGGGATACTCCGAGCATAGCTCTCTCAATCGCCCGCTGAGTGACCCTGAGCTTTCTTCTGACTTTAGACAGTTCTCTGTCTACGCTGCTTAGGCCAGCTTGCAGAGACGCCGGGTTAGGTTTAACCCAGGAATATTTTTTTAATTTTGACAGAAGCTCTATACGAAATCTGCCAAAACAGCAGCTAACTCTGGGTTAAAAGGATAACCCGGCGTTTCTGCAAGCGGGCCTTAGTGAGTAGTGAGTTAGTGACCGGATTCATTCGGATTTGCATTCGGAATCAGAATACGTCTTGAGTGTTGCTAACTAAGGCTTTTGATCTCGAATTAAGGCAATATGTAAAGTTCATCACGTCTTAAAACAGTATTTACATCTCAGCCTGGATTAAGGCGACTCAATTACGGCCATTATCGATGTAGGTAGTAGGTACTCGAAACAATAGCGATTATCTATCGAATAATAGCTATACTTGATTGGTTGATACTTGATACTATAAGAGCAATTGTAACACGGACAAAAAATTAAACGCGTCTTAATTATAATATTATAAATGCGCGAGTGCTATTCGTTGTGTGCTAATTAAGTGACTTTAATGCTAATTAATGTTTAATTATTTAATTAGATTTTTTTTAACATTGCGTGTTTAAACAATCCCATCACTTTGCGATTATGAGTCATATTTTAAATCAGCCGGATAAAGCCTATAGTAGATAGTTGAAAGAGATAATAAAATGTATGTTAATCAGTCAAGGCGTATGTATCGTCCTGAGCCCCTGCATTATCTTATTATCACGCGATCCCTGTCACGAATTGCGATAAAGCAGATTATGCTATTGTTATACGTTTTTTATTACCACACAGTACCTAATTATATTGCCAACCTACTCTGTGCTACAAAGTATATAATACAAACGTTGGATTATAAAAATGTTCTCAGGGCTTAAGTTAAAGATTGGTTTAGGGCCTGTTTCACCACTATCCGTTAAAGTGTTCATATATATCTAACAGATAAAAATATATATTTTGTCAGATAAAGCTGTTTGATTATCAGAAAGTTTATCTACTAGATTGTCTTAATTGACCCTTGTGATACAGTAATTTAAACGCTGTGGATAAGCTATCAGGCACTTTATCAGCGAGTGGGCCGGAGTGGTGAAACAGGCCCTCCAAGACGTATCAGACTGTTAGGTTGTCGTTACTTTGTATTATTCGTTTAATTTGTTCGGCGAATCTCATCACTCGATAGTGTTTTCGGCGGCTCACTTCGCTTGTGCCCCCTTTAGCTGCACTCAACCTTGGCCGCTCGCTTCATTTTTTCAATAAACTTAAACAATGTGCTTTTAAATCGTCAAGGGAATCTATCACTGATAAGGGTGGGGGCGTTAAGTTGGGATGAAGAAGCTACGACATTCGATTAGATATTATTCATGCCTTTTTTTGATAATGAGGAGAAAATCTCCCTGGTTCTTGGGGGAGAAATTGGATAATGTCGACTTACTTCGTCATACCCAATATCTCCCCCCCATTGGCTCCTTCCGGAGTAACGTTCCCCTATTTGATTATTATGCCTCGCTTTATGGTGGCTTGTGCCACAGAAACAGTTTGCTTATTCTCAGGATGCTTTAGGCGTGCCATAAAATCTTAAAGCAACCCTAGGAATGACTCAGTTTTCTTAGGTAAAGTTTAGTCAGCACTTTGTCTAAGGCTTTGAGGAAAATCTCTAGATCATCTAAGTAGGATGACCTGCTTTTGACTGTAAAGTATAGGTAGATAACGCAACATAATATTATTGTTATGGTACGAGTGTTTAACGGTTCAGCAATAATACAATAATAAAGTGCACATAAAAGTCAATTTTAACGCACAGCGCGTGATAATAAAAGAGAACGACATAAAAACATTCGGTCACCGGTGCCGGGTGACTAGACCTATTGATAAGAGACCTTTTTATATTTATTTACGCACTCCCGAGTGTTTTAACTTTTGCTCCGTTTATAGTTTACGATAAATCGTCACGAAAACTGAATTTTGTAAAATAAATTTTTAAACTATTTACCTAGTAAATATTATATTATGAACGTTGAAATTAATTTTTAAATATATTACTAGTAACTCGATCTATATTCATAAGGCTTATGTAGGTGCGATTTCAAGCATTTTTAAATTATTATTAGATTTAGATTCAGAATTTATATAGTTTTCTAAAAGATCGTTTCCACTATACGTTATTTGATCATCAATGAATTTCACAAGTGAAATGAAGTGAAGATACATTTAATATACCTATTCACGAAAGCTTAAGCTAAAGCTACCAATGATTCGATATGCGCCCAACTCTAATCGTTTTCCATATGAAAAATTTCTTAATTTGATAAAGATAGGGTAATATACCCCGTGTATAAGGTCAGCCTATTTGCGGGATCCATTGTATGTATATAGGTACCGTACCATCGTCGTCTATTATAAAAGCGTCTATTCGTTCAATCACAAACAAGCCGCGGGTCATTGTACTTATTTTAATCAATTATGGTGCGCTATAATTGTCATTCACAATGAAATGACTTCCGTTGATTGTTTTACGAGTGTACGGTTGTGTAGTCAAAAGCCGAATATTTTTATTTGAAATTATTTATAACGATTATATTGCTTATGGTCGCGTGCCTTGCAATTTAATGGCAGACTCCAGACCCCAGAGGAGTTTTAGAACTCTCGTCGGATCGAAAATAGGCCCATAAGGCTCATTCAAAAGCACAAAACTCCTTAAGGTCTTTTTTATTTTTAACAGACTTCAAAAAAGGATGTTCTCAATTCGTCGGAATCTTTTTTATGTATGTTCACCGATTACTCGTAGACGCCTGAGCCGATTTGGAAAATTATTTTTTTGTTTCAAAGGGTTCTTTCCAGGTGGTCTCATTTAAATGTAATCGAAATCGGTCGAGCGGTTGTACAAAAATCACTAATAATATACTAGCTACCATTAGGTAGCTGTGACTACCATAGCCTTATACTAGCTACCATTATGTTGAAATTCAAAATTCAAAATTATTTATTTCACGTAGGCCAACCTGTGGCTCTTATGACAAGTCATAGTCATGATTCTACCACCGGTTCGGAAAGCGGATTCTGCTGAGAAGAGCCGGCAAGAAACTCAGCAGTTGCTCTTTTCAAAATAATCATTTTACAATATTATTATGAAGCTATTACATTGTAATAAGTTTTTTATACTATCTTGTGGGCAGCTGGATGCCAAGCCAATTTAACCTATGCAACTTTAAAATACACACATCAAAAGTGTCTAGGGATCAAGCATTTTTATGCGGATTTCTTGAGATTGAGATGTGGCTTTGTAATAAATTTATGATTTTATAAATTTATATGGATCCTTTTTGGTGCATTTCATAATTTGAATCAGGAACTGTCAATCAAATTCGAGTAAAAGATGAAAATCAGCTGTCAATATTTTCCCTATAAAAACATACAACGCATTGAAGACATTATTAGTGCTACTGTTTCCCTACTACTGATTAAAACCAACGTTATTATGGAGCGGCGACGTCATTTAAGCAGGGAAGAAATGCTCAGAGCCGTGGGAATGATAGAAGCTGGTTCCCGGCAACGTACTGTGGCTTTAGCTCTGAATACAAGTCAGAGTGTTATCAGTCGACTTTGGACACGTTACCGAAGCACTGGTACCGTGGCTGAGCGCCATGGAGGACGGTATCGCTGCACCACACGGAGACAAGACCGATACATTCAAATCTTAACTCGAAGAGCTCCAACAATAACCGCCATGATGTTAGCCGTGAGGCTTCATCACTCTTCAGGGAACTTAATTAGCGACCAAACAGTCAGAAACCGCTTGCATGAAGTGAACCTTCATTCCCGAAGACCGCTACGGGTACCACCTATAGCAATGCACAATCGTAGGATTCGATATCAATGGGCTCTTGAACACAGAAATTGGGCAGAAGAACAATGGCGTTTCGTGTGCTTTTCTGATGAGTCTCGTTTTGGTATGAGACCGCATACAAGACGTATACGACACTGGAGAACCCCTGGACGCCAACAGCGATTAAAATCCTGCCAGGAAGTCCATCCTTATAGTGGTGGAACCATCATGGTATGGGCGGGTATTTGGATCGGCGGAAGAACTGAGTTGATTTGGATCAGAGGCAACCTCAACGCTCAAATTTATGCTGAGACGATTGTATCAGACGTCATCGTTCCTCTACAAGTGCAAATCGGTCCCTTATTTCAGTTAATGCATGATAATGCACGACCGCACACCGCAAGAGTTGTAAGACAGACTCTCGCCGCAGCTAACATCAATGTCCTGCCCTGGCCTGCTCAGTCGCCAGACTTGAACCCGATTGAGCATGCATGGGATATGCTACAGAGAAGAGCTCTGCCGAATATGGAGGGTATCCAGTGGCAAGAAGACCTTTTTTTGTTGTTGCAACGAACATGGGCGGCCATTCCACAGCGTGATTTGGATGAACTCATTTTGAGTATGCCAAACCGATGTTCTTGTGTTGTTAGTGTTCGCGGTAGAAACACGGATTATTAATTGTTTAAGTTACCCAATAAAATTTTAAAGAAAACTGTTATTTCAGTCTTTTTTTCGAACTTTAATGTTAGTGGTTCAAATGTCAAAAATCCCTTTATTAGGAAAATGGCAAATTTCTTTATTAATGCAAAGGTGACTTGGTTTATCGTTACTGTGACAAACGAAAACACTTTATTTGATGAATCCTTAAAGAAAATTTTAATTAATATCAATCAGGAGAAAAGTTATTGCAAAAATATATGTTGATCCCTAGACACTTTTGATGTGTGTATAATACATATTTCCACAATGAGGGGAAGTTCCAAAAAAAAAAAGTAAAAAGTACTACAATTCAATTCATGTTAAGACGGGCAGACACGTTGATGTTACGCTTGTGCTTGTGCTAGAAGAATGTACAACAATGGTGCTATTCAGTATTCATCATCATTTATTCATTAGCAACCCATCAACGGCTCACTACTGAGCGCGGGCCTCCTCTCAGAGAAGGGTTATAAGCCATAGTCCACCACGCTGGCCCAATGCGAATTGGCGGATTTCACACACCTTCGAGAACATAATGAAGAACTCTCAGATGTGCAGGTTTCCTCACGATGTTTTCCTTCACCGTTGAAGCAAGTGATATTTAATTGCTTAAACGCACTTGACTCCGAAAAGTGGTGCTTACCCGAGATCCAACCTGCGACCCCCCGAATAGGAGACCACAGCCCTAAGCCCTAACCACTAGGCTGTCACTGCTTAAATTACATTATTTATCAATTATTTTTTCCCAGTAGTTCAACGGTTGAACTAATCAGTTGAACTAGTGAGAATGAGCCCCCCAGAGGCTAGCTACAGCAAATGAAATTGACGAAACGTAAAAGTCTCGAACGAACTGAACCTATCCAAGTTCGTGCTTGGTTCGCCAAGCATAGACGCTACTTTAGACCTTTGCCCTCACTCAATCGATCTTAAAACATTTTAATCCACAGTTTTAAACACAGTGGAAGTTTTTTATGGAATGTCTCAAAAATCTCACGTTACGTCCGCTATCCGGTTACAAACAGAACAACAACGCACTTACTGGTTCAAAGTCGCAGGCTTCTAGTTTTTGCGTCCAATGGACACCTTGTGGGTACCTACCTGCGACTGTCACGGCTCAAAGACACGTAAAACATGTGAAACTCAATCGCGTTCATTGTATCAGTTAGTTGCACGAAAATTCGAGGTTTCATACCGATTTGATTACTGTACAGTCATGTACTTAAATTTTACAAAAAACGTCAACAAGCGGAAACGAAACAAACGAAAACACTTTAAACTGCAATTTGATAGATTTCCAATACAATAGCTATTTATGCAACTGCATCGTAATGAGGGTCATTTTAATTCGAGTGCTGTTTTTTGATACGAGGCTTGCCGAGTATCAAAATAGGATAGTACGAGAATTAAAATGACTAATTACGTTCAGTTGCATACAAGATTTTATCTACGACAAGGAAGTAAAATCATTAACAAAATACGCCGTAGGCTCAATAAAGTAACAAAAAGTAACTCCGTAAGCCGCCACCAGCCGCCTGTGGCGCCTCTGTCAACAAAAAGTAACTCCGTAAGCCGCCACCAGCCGCCTGTGGCGCCTTTGTCAACAAAAAGTAACTCCGTAAGCCGCCACCAGCCGCCTGTGGCGCCTCTGTTATATGAACGGTACAAAAGTGCCAGAACTCAGAGCCTTAGCTTTAGGTATCCTATTTTAAGAAGATAACCATTTCGATTCAGCTCCCATACAACGAGCTGCATCGAAATGAGAAGCAAAACCGAAAGAGGGTTCATTTCGATTCAGCTGTCAAACTCGAAATTGGAACTTTTCGATGGTGGAGTAGATAAATACTATTAAACGTTTAATATCTGCGCATTATCAATACGCACTTTTAAGCACTAGTAGCCGTCAATACAAAAGTCGAAATTCCGTGTCTCTTAATTAGAATACTACTTGTATGCCCTGCCTTGCACGTTGCCTTTCCGGCTTCTGTTTTTCTATCTTATATCTTGGGTACCTTCAAATCAAGTAAATTGGCATCTTCTAGGCAAACGAGCTTTATCTAAGGATGAGATCTATAGATGGCACTCTCACTCAGCTCAGACTCAAGACTGAGTTAAAACGAGACAGATTTATGTCAGGACATGTTTTTATCTCATTTTAACTCTATTCTGAGTCAAGTACTGTAGTCTGCTTTTTTACCGAAAATTTAGACTGCGTTGCTATTGGTCCACGTAATCAACGTAAACTGACCCATCTCACTCTATCAATATCTATTGGAAATGTGTAAGAGACATACTCAGTACTCGATTGTTAAAAAAAATTTTGTTGTCTGTAAATTCGGTTTACGGACGATAGTTTTACGTGATAAGGTCATAAAGATGAACAGCGTGCTGCTAGAACTAGCTCGCGACACATCCGCTAACCGCAGCCACAGAATATATAATAGTACTACCGCAGCGCGGACGCGATGGCTGGCGGGCGTCGGGCGGCGGCGGTCACAAGCTAACGCTTATTCCGCGCTCGCTTGCACGCTCAGGCTTAGGCGGAACGTGACACTTTTACGTGCGTGCAGCCGGTGTTCATCGATTTATAAGACGTTATCACGTCAATAGACTATAGCCCAAGTAAATATCCCCCCCCTTCCCCCAGGTTCAGGTTCTCGGGTCGCGTGCTGGGGCTGGCGCTGGTGCACGGCTACCTGCTGGAGGCGTGGTTCACGCGCGCGCTGTACCGCGCGCTGCTGCGGCTGCCGCCCGCGCTGGAGGACGTGGACGCGCTGGACGCGCAGTTCGCGGCGTCGCTGCGCTGGCTGCAGGCGGCGCGCTGCGTGTCGTCGCTGGAGCTCACGTTCGCGGTGTCGGAGCGGCTGGCGGACGGGCGCGTGCTGGAGCGCGAGCTGAAGGCGGGCGGGCGCGACGTGCCCGTCACCGAGCGCAACAAGAAGGAGTACCTCGAGAAGCTGGTGCGCTGGCGCGTCGAGCGCGGCGTCGCCGAGCAGAGCGAGTGGCTCGTGCGCGGCTTCCACGAGGTACGCACAGCACCAGATCATTGATGTTCAAAGTGGGGGGCGCGCCCCACTAGGGAGGCGCAAAGACATGTGAGGCGACGTTTTCGCATAGGCGCGGTTCGGCTTGTCGCGCGATATGGCCAAGGTATGAGGGCGAGAGAGCGAGCGAGCGACGCACCGCGCGTCGCGCGGCGAATCGCCTATGCCAAAACGTCGCCTAAGGGGGGGCGCGGGCGCACACCGGTCCGCTCCGCTAGCAATATCTGCTAGCGATCTATAGTTGTGCACTTTCTTTTATTGAACCCAGAAATGGAAATCTCGTTAAAACATGCAAGATCAACCATCACGTTGACTCTTCATCACAAGTGTTTAAAAACAATATTTTATATTGTAAAACGATCTAAAAATATTTTTTTACTTAATTAACCTTAGTGTTTTACAATTAGGTATGACGATTCCACTCGCTGAACGGAGGGGGGGCGTGTGCATTTTCATTTTAGGCAGTAGGGAGGTGTGGTTAAAATCCATGTACTGCCCAGTGCCCACTCCTTCGTCCGCGTGGATTAAGGTTTTTTGATTCACGCGGAAACTCTTTAATTTTCCGAGATAAAATGTAGCCTTTGTGTTAATCATCGGTATGAGCAATCTCCATTATAAATATTAGCCAAATCGTGTGGCGTGAAGGAGTAACAAACATCCATCTTCACGAACTTTAGCATTACAATATTAGTAGGAAAATAAAAACTCATTCAAAAAAAAGAATATCAACCATGCTGACCTCTTTAATTAATCTATGATTTCATATGAAATTAATTGTAGACGTCGAAGCGCCATTTGCAATATTATTAGTTTACGCTGTTATTTGTATAGGGACAACAAATCCAGTGTTAATCCTACTAATACTATCAATGGGAAAGTTTGTGAGTGTGGATTGATGGATCTTTATTACTCCTTCACGCCAGAACAGATGAACCGATTTGGCTGAATTTGATTTGAATTTGAACGGAGATAGCTCATACCCAAGATTAACATATAGGCTACATTTTATCCCTGAAAGTTTAGGAGTTCCCGCGGCCATCATAACCTTCAATCCACGCGGACGAAGCCGCGGGCATCATCTAGTCATGGAATAATAATTATGGAAATCAGTGATGCAATATCACTCTGGGGGGGGGGGGGGGGTTATTAGGAAATAACCCTACATCACCCGAATTGTACTGATAGCCTCATGTGAATGTCGCCAGGTGGTTGACCCGCGGCTGGTGGGCGCGTTCGACGCGCGCGAGCTGGAGCTGGTGATCGCGGGCGCGCCCGAGCTGGACGTGGCGGACTGGCGCAGCAACACGGAGTATCGGGGTGGCTACCACGACGCGCACCCCGTTATACTGTGCTTCTGGCAGGCCATCGACAGGTCAGCATCAACAACAACAAAAACTAGCCCTTTTTACGCCCGAGCTGGACGTGGCGGACTGGCGCAGCAACACGGAGTACCGGGGTGGCTACCACGACGCGCACCCCGTCATACTGTGCTTCTGGCAGGCCATCGACAGGTCAGCATCAACAACAACAAAAAACAGGCCCTTTACGCCCGAGCTGGACGTGGCGGACTGGCGCAGCAACACGGAGTATCGGGGTGGCTACCACGACGCGCACCCCGTTATACTGTGCTTCTGGCAGGCCATCGACAGGTCAGCATCAACAACAACAAAAACAAGCCCTTTTTACGCCCGAGCTGGACGTGGCGGACTGGCGCAGCAACACGGAGTATCGGGGTGGCTACCACGACGCGCACCCCGTCATACTGTGCTTCTGGCAGGCCATCGACAGGTCAGCATCAACAACAACAAAAAACAGGCCCTTTACGCCCGAGCTGGACGTGGCGGACTGGCGCAGCAACACGGAGTATCGGGGTGGCTACCACGACGCGCACCCCGTTATACTGTGCTTCTGGCAGGCCATCGACAGGTCAGCATCAACAACAACAAAAACAAGCCCTTTTTACGCCCGAGCTGGACGTGGCGGACTGGCGCAGCAACACGGAGTATCGGGGTGGCTACCACGACGCGCACCCCGTCATACTGTGCTTCTGGCAGCCCATCGACAGGTCAGCATCAACAACAACAAAAAACAGGCCCTTTACGCCCGAGCTGGACGTGGCGGACTGGCGCAGCAACACGGAGTATCGGGGTGGCTACCACGACGCGCACCCCGTCATACTGTGCTTCTGGCAGGCCATCGACAGGTCAGCGTCAACAACAACAAAAAACAGGCCCTTTACGCCCGAGCTGGACGTGGCGGACTGGCGCAGCAACACGGAGTATCGGGGTGGCTACCACGACGCGCACCCCGTCATACTGTGCTTCTGGCAGGCCATCGACAGGTCAGCATCAACAACAACAAAAAACAGGCCCTTTACGCCCGAGCTGGACGTGGCGGACTGGCGCAGCAACACGGAGTATCGGGGTGGCTACCACGACGCGCACCCCGTCATACTGTGCTTCTGGCAGGCCATCGACAGGTCAGCATCAACAACAACAAAAAACAGGCCCTTTACGCCCGAGCTGGACGTGGCGGACTGGCGCAGCAACACGGAGTGTCGGGGTGGCTACCACGACGCGCACCCCGTCATACTGTGCTTCTGGCAGGCCATCGACAGGTCAGCATCAACAACAACAAAAAACAGGCCCTTTACGCCCGAGCTGGACGTGGCGGACTGGCGCAGCAACACGGAGTATCGGGGTGGCTACCACGACGCGCACCCCGTTATACTGTGCTTCTGGCAGGCCATCGACAGGTCAGCATCAACAACAACAAAAAACAGGCCCTTTACGCCCGAGCTGGACGTGGCGGACTGGCGCAGCAACACGGAGTACCGCGGCGGCTACCACGACGCGCACTCCGTCGTACTGTGCTTCTGGCAGGCCATCGACAGGTCAGCGTCAACAGCAACGAACAAACGTTTTTTTTTATTTGATAAATAATAAGTGCCAATTTCGCCATCGTCGAGTAACGTTTAACTGTAAAGTAGGTTAATTCTTATTATAAATTCACATATTCGACGTAACAAGCTGATGCGACCCTACGACAGAAAAAACAATATGTAGGCATAATATCATGCTCTACACATGTGAAGCCGGGTCGGGTCGCTAGTTAATAAATAAACTGTCAGCATTTTCAGTCACATTCACAGTCTACATAAAATTGGATGTCCTAACATCGTTAACATTGATTTTGTTCGTAAAACATGTAGCCCTATGTTACCCCGGACTCTAATTTTGATAACTTTATTTACACCTCATTCATCAAAATCGGCTCAGTAGCTTAGGCGCTACCGCGGTGGTAAGTATACCTAAATACTAACAACCGTACTTACATTTCTCTTTCGGTTTGCCGAAGCCCGGTAAACATGCAATTTTAAAATATTATAATACGTACGATTAGGGGTAGTCTTTAATTTTAAAGCCTCATTTTTAGCAAAAAAATGTAAGCAACCTCGTGTACAGAGAAAGGAAGGATTTACAGAAATAAGAAACATACTCAAAAATTAAGTACGTTGTTAAGTAAGTTAATGAATTGTAGTACGTTTTTTTTTTTGGAAATATTATATTCTATTCTAACAAAGTTTATGAGTTAAATCAGCTTGGCATCCAGCTGCCCACAAGATAGTATAAAAACTTATTACAATGTACTTAATACCTAGAGTTTCATAAGAGCCACAGGTTGGCCTACGTGAAATAAATAATTTTGAATTAAGTAGGTACCATAAAGTCCAAGTTTTCAATTGATTGAAATTTTTTAGGTACTCTAGTTCTCAATATCAAAGAGTCAACGCGTACAAGTACTTGGGCTGCATTGTGAATGACCAAAATGATCATAGCGTAGAAATTAAGTGCCGGATAGAGCAGGCACGCAACGCATTTATGAAGTTGCGCCACTTACTCTGCAACCGATCCTAAAGATCTCTACCAGGGTGCGTTTGGCACGATGCTATGTTTTTTCGGTTCTTCTGTACGGTGTCGAATCATGGACCTTAACTCAAAATATGAGCAATCGGTTAGAGGCATTTGAAATGTGGGTGTATAGAAAAATTCTGAGAATATCATGGACGGATAGAGTTTCCAACGAAAGGGTTTTGCAGATGGTCAACAAAGGGGCAGAAGTTTTAGACAATAAAGCAACGAAAACTGCAATATCTGGGACATATAATGCGTGGCGATAAGTACAAATTGCTCAAACTAATAATACAGGGGAAGATACCCCCCCTAGGAGGTACCTAGGTAGGAGACCCCCTGGAAGAAGACAGACCTCTTGGCTTAAGAATCTCCGGACATGGTTCGGACTGAGTACTCGATCCTTATTCCGCGCAGTTGTGTGTAAGGTCCGAATAGCCAATATGATAGCCGACCTCCGGTAGGAGATGGCACCTCAAGAAGAAGTTCTCAATATGATTTAAAATTATTCCTTGTTCAAAATGAATGTGGACAAAATAACTACTTTTATGTGCTGACCGCACAAAAACAAATCGTGCCTACATTGTGGTGTGACTGAAAAAACCACATTGTATTTATTTCCATGGTAGGTATGTCTGCTATCGCATTGCTTTGGCAATCTATGGAACATTGGACGGCGTGGTTTTGGGCCACAAATAAGGTTGATAGTTTTTGCCACGTCTAATTTGAACATGGTATGACCTATGGGTAGATAGTAGATAGGTACATATTATTATGGTGACGATACGTAGGTATTATTGAGTGAACGTACCTATAACCTCAAATATGGTTGAGCGAAGCAATGGCTGGGTCATGCGTCATGCTCGTGAACGGGTTCCACCGGCGGGAATGGGGCTACTTTATGTCTGCCCATCTTAAGATAGAAGTTAGTCGGTATGCATTTTGGAACTTCCCTCATTGTGGAAACACTGCATATATAGCATAGTATTTACTGTATTGTAAAGTTTTGAAAAGAGCAACCGCCGAGTTTCTTGCTCGTTCTTCTCGGCAGGAAGGGCATTCCGAACCAGTGGTAGATTCATCGACTATTCAAAAGCACTTGTAAAAGTTTATTTGAATAAAAAATATTTCTATTCTATTCTATTCTATATAGTTAGTTATTTGTACTCCTTTTCACTCAAGGATAAGATAACAAGTAAAGGATGTGGTCATTGAACAAGGTGATAAGAGAAATACTATTGTATTGACAATATTATCTACAGCCACATTTTTTATCATCAACGTTTCGCAGTCGATTGCGATCTAACAGCTAACTGGCGATTGAGCCAATGATCGAAGTGAAGGCGGCAACCTCGAAAAAGTATATACCTACCTACTTAAGCCCACTCTTGCTAATTGATTGGTATTGAAATTGAAACTCAACTAAACGTCGTGCGTCTTTGCGCCAAGGGAATTCATTAATTAATGCTTTATAAAGGGAATCGATCCCGTTTACTAGCACCATCTATAGGTTTAAAAAAGGTAACGCTTGCTTATTTGCAAACAAACGACCTAGTTTAGTTTAATAACCAATACAAAAAATTCCAGCCAGGAATTCAACCTGGCACATTATAAATAGAGATTTATTTTTTAAATTACTACCTAATAATAACTATTACCTATTATTTATCGTTGTCAATCGACAGACTTCCATGGCTGGATTTAAGACTTGCAAGAAATTCCACGCGCCTCGGTCTAGTGCCGGTTGTATCCAGCGACTTCCTCAGCGGCGACATCAGTCCTCTTAGGTCACGTCTGATTTCTGAATCCATTATTCCTTAAAAAGATGTCTAGGTACACCTATCAATAGATTTTATCCAGAAACCAGACGTTAGTGGGTTGCGAGATGGCTGTTCCACCACCTCAAGGCCGGAACATGTATAGCTTCACCTATAGATAGTTTCTGTTCTTGTTACAGGTTCACGAATGAACAGCGCCTGCGTCTCGTCCAGTTCGTCACGGGCACCTCCTCCATCCCCTACGAAGGTTTCTCAGCGCTGCGAGGCTCCACCGGCCCGCGACGCTTCTGCATAGAGCGGTGGGGACGGATCGAGTCCCTTCCGCGAGCGCACACCTGCTTCAACAGGCTGGACCTGCCGCCGTATCCCACGCTGCAGCTGCTACACGAAAAACTGCTCCTGGCCGTCGAGGAAACTAATACCTTCGGAATTGAGTAAACCCCAGACTAAACAACAGGAAATGAAATGATGTTAATTTAGCGAGAAAAACCAATGGTTACTTTTGGACTAGAAAAACTCATAAATTGCTCCGGAGATGAGACTCATCAAAATATAATACATTTTTAAAGTACCTATGTATCTATTTTTAAAAGCAGGTGAAAAATATAATAACTTCTATATAAATGAAATATAACTTTAGCTTACATGAAGGATTTTAAGCATATTTGAAAAGATATACTTAGTATTTACATGATAAAAAAATTGAATTCCATACTTACAGTTGTCACATTTATGTAGACAAATGAAACGACGTGCCTCATCAAGTTACAATTTATTCGATTTTGCTAGTCCAAGTGTATTAGGAAAGTTGCCATTTTTCTTTGCTTTAATTTGCATTTGTTCTGTTTTAAAACTCTAGTATTTTAGTCTGCGGTTGAACCCTTACCAAAAGATAAACTAGCCGCTTGTAAAAAAAAATAGCTTGATTTACCTACTAGGTTGATTGTAATCCAATTAGCGGCTGTAAAATATTGAGTATTAATCACTCTCATGTAAATAATAGTCAATTGATTGTATAGTTGAGGGACAAACAAAGATAGTGTTAATAGTGTTTGCTGTATGTATTGTATGCATGTAGTGTAGGTGTGTCAGAACATTTACAGTAAAGGTAGCCACGTATCTATTCGAGGTTTGTACTTTATAAACGCTTTTAATGTAAGTGAAGTATAATGTGGCTGTGAATTGGGACTGAAGTCCCAAGTTTAGTTATTACGCTTTTATGTCACTAATTTATAATTATATTAAGTCCTTTTTGAGAGTTGTATACTTAAGTTGGCGTTTCGTTACTCTGTCGATATCAGTATTTTTCTTTTAATTACTTTGATTTAAACACATAAAAGTGATTACCTCTTAACACTCTTTATTGGCTATAACAAGAGAAGCTATTAAAAACGAACAGCACTTCCTAGTCAGCTATATAAATATATGCTTAAAATAAAATTAACTGCAACAGAAATCATAATATTGCTTGTTCATCCCTGTAGTTACACTTACCTATTTATGTAATTAATATAATAATAATTGACATATGGATGTTGTGGTTTGTTTTTCTAATCTAAATGTAGATGTTCCTCTGTTAATTTATATAAAATCAACAATTTAAACATTATGGAAATTTCAATCTCAAAACTTCTTTGAAATCAATAACAGTCACATATTTAATGCAAGTGTAACAATAGTTTGGATTATGTAAATACATTATTTATTGTGTTTGTGTAAATTACACTGAAGTGTAAGTTCATGTTTATTTTTGTAAGTAATGTATACTGTGGTAATATAGCTCTATTATGTTGGGTATTTAACTACTATTGAATATTGTTTTATTATGAGTAAATTTTAAGTAACTTGTTTTGTGTGAAAGTGATGAAATGTGTCAATATACAATATTACTTACATAAAACTGTGGTTTAATTTTTCTTTCATACTATGGCCCATACATAATAAAAATTTACTCTGCTTCATGTCTAGTTCTCAGCAGTTAATGTGTACATAATTTACACATGTAATACAATTTTTATGGCTATACATTATCACAACTTTGGTAGAACAAGGGCACAATTGCACACACAAGGGCACATTGCCTGTCTTGAAAAAGTAATTAATAAAAAAAAAAACTGGTTGTCTGTAAAGTCGGTTTATGGACGATAGTTTTACGTGATAACGTCATAAAGAAACATTGATGAATAAATGATTCACAAGCCAACGCTTGAGCCGATCGTGCCTCTCTACCGCTTGTTCCGCACTCTCGCTTGCATGCACAGGCTCAGGCAGAATGTGGCACTTTTTCGTGCGTGCAGCTGGTGTTCATAGATTTATAAGACGTTATCATGTCAAAAAGTAATTCATAAAAATTATTCTTGAAAATAACATGTTTAAGGATTAAAGTTTATTTCAAACAAAGGAGAATTAGAACAGGACAATGTTGAATGCTAAAAATATCTTAAAATAGCACCCCCGT
The DNA here is from genome assembly GCA_029955525.1 of Oeneis ivallda. Classification (NCBI taxonomy): domain Eukaryota; kingdom Metazoa; phylum Arthropoda; class Insecta; order Lepidoptera; family Nymphalidae; genus Oeneis; species Oeneis ivallda. The sequence goes on from JARPMR010000006.1 coordinate 24,582,325, forward strand.
AAAATTGCAAAACCTGCAATTATGCCCTTGTTCTACCGAAGGTGCGATATGTCAAATGTATGTAGGTTTGTACATACATTTATGTATAAACCTCTACATGCAGTGAAAATTTTGATAAGTGCAACTCTTAATATTCAACAGCATCAAAATATCATTCTTCATCATAAATAAATTTGAAACAAAAGTATGACGTACAATGTTTCAGTTTTGAAACACCTTTTAACTAGACTTGATAAGACTAGGGAACATGATATAACAGGTAGTACCCATGCTAAATCTAAATGGACCTTCTGCAAGGGGGAGGAAGTCTTTGAAGATTAATGGACAGAAAGATATACTTGACAAGGAAATTCAAGATTGACTGGTAGAATATGCTTTAGCATTAAGTCCGCCCTTTGTACTATTTTTGTGCAATAAAGTAAATTTTAAAAAAAAGAAAAGCAATTTGCAACTGAATTATAAAATAATAACAATAATAGCAAAAATTCACACATACAAAATGTTTATTTTTCCAGAAGTTTGTGTAACAACAAAAATCAACCTTGTTATTAAAGACCTTATCTTTTAAACATTTAAAAAACTATTTACAGTGTAAAGTCTGCATAATGTCAACACAAACTGATACAAAATGCAACAGGTTATTTCACAATATTCCTAGGGCCCGTTTCAGCATCCGCAAGTAAACTTTGACTGATGAATAAGTGATGATTTGACAGTTTTTGTATTGGCAATCTGCTAAAACATCAAATTAATTCTTTGATTAGAAGTTTACTTAGCATTGGTGAAATAGGCTGTTAACTAAGTTGTGACAGAGTTAATTTATCAAGTGTCACAGTCCATAACTTTAAAACTTATTAGATAAACTCATCAAAAATAAATGAAGCCAATGTGATTACAATAGAAGCTACTGTTATGATAGATTCATATGCGCATTACTGTTGCTAACGTGTATGCAAAGTGAGTCCTTCCCCTCCCTTACACTGAGCTGCACTCAGCCCCGCCAGCATCAAAAGTCCCTGATAAAAATTTAAGAACTGCACTTCACCAGCAGGATTTCAACTACCAACTTAGAGACAATGATCCAACCGAATGCAATATAATACACATCTCTGTAAATATTTTGTATATTTACTTCAAAAATAACGGTACATACAATTTAATCTGTATCTCTATCGTACTTTCAAAAGGGGAGAAGAACGAGACTCGCCGGGAGTCTAACTGAGAGAGGGGAAATCCTTGCTGTCGTCCACCTTGGGTGGTGCGACCTGGCTGCGGACCACCGGGCGCTCCTCGGGCGGCGCCTCCGGCTCGCGCGGCACCCCCGCCGGGCCGCCGCCGCGACCGCGCCCGCGTCCCCGCCCGCGGCCTCCGCGCCCGCCCACACCGCCGCGCCGCGCAGTGTCGTTGAACGTGAACTCGATGCCCAGCACGCGCTTCTGACGACCCACGCGCTGCGGGTAGTCAGCGATGTCGTACTCCTCGTCAGAGTCGTCATCGTGCTCGCCCTCCTTCTTCTTCTCCAGCAGCACGAGGTTCTTCCACTGGCTCAGATCCTCGCCCTCGCCCGCCTTGCGCAGGTTGTACTGCGGCTGCGCGCGCGCCGCGTTGCGCATCGCCTTGTACTCGTCCAGCGTCAGCTCGCGCGGCTCTTCCTCGGCGGGCGGCGCGCGCTCGGGCTCGGCCTGCTGCCCGTCGCCGGCCGCCGCCACGTCCGCTGGCTTCTCCTCGGCCGCTTCGCCCTCCGACCCAGTTTTGTTCAGCTCGTCCAAGTCGTCTTTGATCGTTCCCCAGTTGTGTGGACCGGCCCCTTCACGTTTGTCGACGGGTTTCACGCCCGTTTTGTCAGAGCCCGACCGCCTGTCGAACTCCCTCTTTCCTCGGCCGTCGAAGCCCGGCCTGGGGCCGCGCTGACCTTCTCGCGGCTCGCGCGGAGGTCTGGGGCCCCTGCGCTCGCCACCTTCGGGGTTATCGTTGAAATTACGTCGCTCGAAGTTAGGCCTTCGGTCGCCAAATTCGCGGCGGGGGGGCCGAGCTCCTTCTTTGCCGTCGACGGCTCCGTTCTGTGGGCGCTCCTCGCGACGACGCGGAGGCGGTCTCTCCGTATTACGATCGGTCGATCGCGGCGGACCTTTGTTCTTTTGTTGATCGCCACTTTTATTTTCCTGAGACTTCACATTTTGAGTTTCCTTGATTCCCTTCCTCACGACGACACTACCACCTTTAGGTTTTACCTCTGGTTTGCCCTTGTTTTCCTTTTCGGCATCTTTGGTCTTTTTTTTTTGCTCCTTTGCTTGCTCTCGAGCTTTTAACGCATCAAGAGGATCGGTCTCATCGTCCAAGAAAAGAGCGTATCTGTTCACTATCCCCACACCGTAGGAATTCTCCATTGTGTTCCTCTTGATGTTTTAATTACACAAAAACTAGATGTTAATGGATTATTTTAGTAGGGCGACATTTTGCCTTATTTTATTGATTTCATTTAATATGGCGGCTAGAACACTGCACCATATGACGGCAAGAATAGAGAACGGAGACGGGAGAATTAAAATGGCCGAAATAATAACTTTTTTAGTTTTTACTATGCTCTATGGTTTTCGCTATAACCAAGCAAGATGGGTAACATTGGTTAAAAAAAGCTTTGAGCACAGGGTTAGAGATACAGTGTGGATGTGAGAACTTTAAATGAAAATAATTTTATGAGTAAGCACCTGTTAATAGCTTAGAAAAAACTGTTTTTTTTAAACGAGTAATGTAGCCCATACATTCGTAGATTTTTTTCTCTATTGGATTACTTTAATACTTTTCGGCTATAGGTTGGAATCACTTGTGCGCATCGATTCGCATTTTGTCCAAAACTTCAAGTCATGCGTGTACGCATCAATTAGGCTTTTCGATGCGTACAATAAAACATACATACATACAAAACTGTCATTTTTCTAGCCGAAAAATGACAGTTTTGTATGGACAAAATGCGAAGCGATGCGCACAGATGTGGTTCCAGCCTAAAAATGCTAGGAGTCGTGTACGCATCAATTCGGCTTTTCGCTTTGAGTATATAACCAACGCTTTTCGCATCGATTCAGCTATCGCATTTTTTGTACCTCAAATGCGTACAAGTGTAACTCGATTCGCATGCGTACGTAAGCGAAAGGTGCCGATCGGCTCCTTAAGCTTGTAAAAGCGTCTTGACTGAGCTAATGGCAACAGCTAGACAGCTAGGGATGCATGATGTGCCAAAAAGTATCAGTGATATTTTCTGAACAACATAATAAATGACGGACTTTCATACCAATGTTCACCCTCTACTTAAACCCCTTGAGGGTTGAATTATTTCAGAAAATCCTTCCTTTGTGGGACGTCGCAATAGTTACAGCCTGATAGTTCAGTCAATCAGTCAGGAAAAATCTTTTGACGTGATAACGTCTTATAAATCGATGAACACCGGCTGCACGCACGAAAAAGTGTCTCGTTCCACCTGCGCCTGAACGTGCAAGCGAGAGCGCTGAAGAAGCGATAGAGAGGCACGATCGGCCCAAGCGTTGGCTTAGAGAGCGCCCGATGACCGGCGCGCCGCCGCCCGCCAGTCATCGTCAATGTTTCTTTATGACGTTGTCACATAAAACTATCGTCCGTAAACCGACTTTTTTAAAATAGAAGATTAACATCGAGAATCGAGGTTGAACTAGCGATGAAAACATCGATGCCATCATGCTATCATTGAACATAGGTACCTACGCAGACAATCTTTAAGCTTTCGCGTCCGTTCGCATGCGCCGTACGCATTTCTATGGATGCGAAAGGATCCTTTCGCATGCGTTGATGTTTCTTTATAAAAAATGCCGATGCTCGGTGGTCACAGAATATGCTCACAGATGTGATTTCTTTTTTGAGTTTATTGGAGTTTACTCCTTAAGAATTGATTTTAGGCGCCCGGTATGAGAAAAATTCGAGGAGTAAAATCTACTTATGAATGTCCTCGTTACGTTTTTCACAACGATGCAAATTTCTACCCTAACGTTGAGTAAATAAGGTTGGTTTTCGCTTGAGTTGTCGAATGCCCGTGTTACGTTTTTCACAACGATGCAAATTTCTATCCTAATGTTGAGTAAATAAGGTTGGTTTTCGCTTGAGTTGTCGAATGCGAAAGAGCTTTCGCTTCGGGAAGCCGAGCGCGTACCGATCGGGTCGACTCTGTGATTACGACGTTTTAGGGTGGAACCACATTTGTGAGGATCGATTCGGATTTTGCCTATACAAAACTGTCATTTTCCATACATTCGTGTACGCATCGAAAAGCCGATTTGATCCGTACACGTTTCTATGGAATTTGACAGTTTTGTATGTGCGAAATCCGAAACGATCCTCACAAATGTGGTTCCACCCTTAAGGAGTAAACTCCAGTCGTGCGTCGGAGCTGACACACACATTTTTTTTTAACACCGTTTTTTACCGTATTTATCATGGAACTAGGAATTACGACAGTCTTCAAAAATATCACAACAAAAGCACGACAAAAGTAGATTTTCTATTAAACGTCAAATATATTATATATATATAATATTATATATATATATATATATATATATATATATATATATATATATATATATATATATATATATATATATATATATATATATTATATATATATAATATATTTGACATTATTATTGTGAGTATTATTTTTGTGAGTATTTTGTCAAAAGTGAAGTGATTCCTGCGAGTTTCCACAGATGATGTAAAGTTTTCGCCTAACTGGACGATGAATGAAATGCAGCTATACCAAAAATTTTTAAGTGCAAGTGAGACACAAATGTTACAATATTTTATCCCATGCTGTAAACGGTGTATGATACGGTGATTGAACCATAGGATTGAACGGTGGCCATAGCTAGCAAACAAAAAGTATAGGTACTACGCGTTCCTTTGAAGTTGAGCCCTGCACCATAGAGTAAAGTAATCGACGTAGTCGTAATTCCTAGTTCCATGCCGACAGTACAGGACACAGTGTAGGATATGCATGTAGGTTGACACCTTTGATCTAGTGGTACTACGCGTTACAAATTTCCCCTAGCTCTCTCGCGCTTCCCCGCACCACACATCAAGTCAGACCCACTTAGTAAACCGCTCGCGAAGCACCGCTTATTAAAAATAAATTTCAAATTCAAATTCAAATTATTTATTTGCACAGATTGAGTAGTACAATGGTGTTACATTATAATAAAAGTCCTTACAATCTGCCGGATAGGCATGCAAAAATAATATTTAATAATAATTCTTATTCTAAGTTTACGTATTAATTTGGATATTAGGAGTTTTGGTAGGTTTGGTTAAAAAAAAACTAAGAATGTTGTATATCGTAAAGCATTAGAATAATAAACACTTTTTTTATATATATTTTATTATTTATACCAATTCGAATTCAATATTCATAGTTAAGACAGGTCAGCTAGTACTTAATAAATAAAACAATAGATAAACTATTATACTGCATCTTCTTATACTGTGTCTTTACTGTGGGTCTGACTTGAGGTGCGGTGCGGGGAAGCGCGAGGGGTGAAGATTTCTTTACTCTATGGTGCAGGGCTCAACTTGAAACGAACGCGTAATAGAGATAAATTACCTAATAAATATAGATAGTAGAAAGGGGAAAAAACTTGGAAAAATGAAGAAATCTTACTTATGCTCATGGAAGTAGCAATTACGACTTTTATGTATATGTACATATCATTTACGTCCCTTACATTATTTATTTACGCTGATAAGTGTTCGTGGGGGGTCGTGCGTGTGCGTGTATATATATGTATATATTATATATTTATATCGACGGCAGAAAGCGGAAATGTCGTCTCAAAATTTGGGCTAAATGACTTTTTAACCGACTTCCAAAAAGGAGGAGGTTCTCAATTCGGCCGGTATCTTTTTTTTTTTTTTTTTCTATGTATGTCCACCGATTTCTCCGGGATTACTGGACCGATTCGCGTGATTTTTTTTTAATCGACAGAGGATGTTTGCGAAATGGTCCCATAAAAATTTTAACCTTCAACTCCTCAAGCCTGATGCTGCAGGGATATTGCTCACCTAAAATAAAGAGATTTAGGAAATTTCGATTACGAATTGATATTGTAGGTAACAAGTATGGACTACATCATGGAGCTCCAGGTCTTAGCTCCTCAATCATAGGATACTACACTTAAAAGCTTAAAATAAAAATTCTTTTCAAAAAACCGACTTCTAACGCCACTACAAAGTATAAAAATAATTTTAGTTTGTCCACGTTTGTTGAAGTCGGGCGGGCCTAAAATACAAACTATGAAACCGACTCGCGATGCTCGCTCGACTTCTACAAACGAGTCTCTCATATTGTGTAGCGTCGCGCATCGGTTTCATAGTTTGTATATAGGCCCGCCCGACTTCAACAAACGTGGACAAACTAAAATTATTTTTAAACTTTGTAGTGGCGTTAGAAGTCGGTTTTTTGAAAAGAATTTTTATTACTATATTGTTGATAAGCAAAAAAAGCCGCGTCGAATGGTATATGTCTCGTCTTTCTACGATGAAAAAATTTAATGATACGCCACTGAATTTTTTCTATTTTTGGTACTGCTTACATGACAAATTGCTGTAAATAGAGGAAAAATCGCTATTTTTGAAAATAAAATAGATACGACACCACGTCCAACATAAATAACAGTTACACCATTATTTTACCCTGACGGACATTGATTTCAAAAGAGATACAGCATTTCAGCCGCCCCAAAATTTTACGTTGACAAGGATACAGCAATATGCTCCGAACTGGTGAGTGTTTATCGAACAGTTACTACATTTCAAACATTTAATTTAAGAGCAAATATCTTACTTACACCATAAGATTAGAGTATTGTTTTGTGTTGAGTAATCAATACGCCACTCTAGAGAGACCCGCACCCCTCTCCAATCCCGAGGTGTTTGCTATATACGCCATTCTGATCGCGCGGCATCTGATTCGTAAGCGCCGATAGTGAGAAAGCGTATTTGTTGTTAACAAAAATATTATTTTAAAAGATTGTTAACGTGTTGTTTACGTGTTATTTACGTGTTTAAAATTAATAATTATACTTCTGGAGTTCGGGTAAGTAAAATAATATTAAAATTTAACCTATTTTTTGTTAAATGAGTTAATTGGAAGTCTGTATATTTAGCATACCTACTATATCTAATAAGCAAGCAAAGCTTACTACAACCTTACCTGCTTATATTTTACATAGCTACCTTGATTGTTTCTTTTATCTTAAGGTCTCGAATAAGTAGATAGTTAACAAACATTAGGTAGGTACACAGTAAAGAGTGATGTTTTTATAACTTACCTAAATATTAGACTAGGTCTGAAGATATTTGATAGGCTCAGTAATTAGGTAAATAGCGGACTGATTCTTTTGTGTCATTTCCTACATTCTGAATATTATAATAAAAGCATTATGCAAAAGTTACAGTATTTTATTTTTACTAGCTGCTACCCGCCATTTTAAGATTAATTTTCGAATTTTGAAATCGCTACATGACCGAACTCACATAAAAAAGTTTATCCTCCTTTTCACTTGGTTTTTATTAAATTAACACCCGCAAATAAATTTTCCCTTCAAAAATTATGGATTTCAATACAAACTTTCATCCTCTTTTCCATCATTTTCTTACGACGCCTAAAAATATAGTATCATGCATTTCACTTCGAAACTTCATCATCATTATATACCAAATTAATCCCCTTTTTCACCCGCAAAGGTAGAATATTTGAAATCGCTTGATGGCTTTTTAAGTTTCATATTTTTTTATTTATGAACTTTATTGAAATAAAACAAACATTGAGTTTGAAGTGAAACTTACCACAACACATTAGTGAAAACCGCACCCCAATCGGTTTAGCCATTTCTGAGATTAGCGCGCACAAACACACAGACACACAGACAAACAGAAAAAAATTCTAACAATGATTGTTTAGGGATCTATTGTTTTGATAAAGGCCCCCAATAACAGATTTTCTCATAAATTTTTGATGTACAGACAACGATCAATTACAGATTTATTATAATATATCATGTATAGATAATAAATTTACAATTCAGAATGTTTAAAAACATTTCATTTTTATAAAATAATTCAATTAAAATCACATACAGCAAAATGATCATGTTTCTAATAGTTCATATTTGAGATACAGCAGATCGTAGCACGAAAACTTGTATCTATTTTAATTGGTCATACATTTCACCTTACAGTTACAGCGTTTCCGCTGCTCGATATTTAAACATCAACTGCTGTAACCTTTGCTGTAACTCGTAAAAAATCAATGAAGCAGTAACTTTAGGACATTCCTAATAACTGTATCAAATAACGTTTAGTTTGATAGAAATATGTGGCAAGTTTCAACTTTCTATCTTTATTAATATACGAGTTATGATTTTTTGAAATAGTTTTTTGGCTCTGGTGTAAAACTGGATTTTTCGAGATACGCCAGTTCCGCTTTCTGCCGTCGATATGTGTGTGTGTGTGTGTGTGTGTGTGTATACTTTTTTAATTAGTGTTAGGTATCCTTAATCTCGAAATTCTTTACGACTGCGTTATTTCACTATGTTGTCCATACTTGTTACAATATCAATTTAAAACCGATAATTTCGCAAGCGAATCGAGTCCGAAATTTTTTACGACTGTACTACGCCACTATGTAGTCCATACTTAGTACCTACAACACCAATTATGCAGCGACATCATCGTGAGCGAAGCGAGCGCGAAATTTTAAACGATTGCACAACGCCACTATGTAGTCCATACTTATACCTACAATAGCAACCTAAAGCTGATATTTAATAATTTTATTTAACCCCCCATTTAACCCTCTTGGGGTTGGAATTTTCAAAAATCCTTTCTTAGCGGATGCTTACGTCATAGCAGCTATCTGTGTGCATTTCAGCCCATTCCGACCAGTGGTTAAAGTTGTGCGGTGATAGATTAGTCTGTCAGTCACCTTTGCCTTTTATATATTTAGATATAGCTTATATTATCTGATGCCCGCGACTTCGTCTGTGTAGATTTAGTTTTTAAAATCCCTCGGGAACTGTTTGATATTCCGGGATAAAAAGTAGCCTATACCACTCTCTTGGTCCTCAACTAAACCCATGCAAAAAATCACGTCGACCCGTAGCTCTGTGGCGTGATTGAAGGGACAAACCAACAACCAACAAACAAACAAACTTTCGCATATTTTATAATACATTTAGTATGATAATATTTTCAGGTACAGGTGGTACTAGGTTCACTCTGATCCTTTTAGTATAAAAATCATAAAAGAAAAAACACAAAATACGAGTAGAACTAATAAAAACCTATTATTTTTTGTTATTAATTAAAATATTATAAATATCTTAACAAGCAGTGATAGCCTAGTGGTAAGTACTGCGCTATCCTATTCGGGAGGTCGCAGGTTCGATCCCGGGTACGCACCTCTGGCTTTTCTAAAGTTATATACAAGCTTCAACGGTTAAGGAAAACATCGTGAAGCAACCTGCACATCTGAGAGTTCTTCATAATGTTCTCAAAGGTGTGTGAAGTCTGCCAATTTGCATTGGGCCAGCGTGGTGAACTATGGCATATAACCCTTCTCTGAGAGCCTCCTCTCCTCTCCCTGCGCTCAGTAGTGGGCCGTTGATGGGTTGCTGATGATGAAATATCTAAAAGTTTTAAACTAAAAAATACAAAAACCATTTTTAGAATATTTATTTAAAAATATTACAACAAATATATAAACAAACATTTTTAAAACCTTCTAAAAATTCGGTTCCAAAAAAAAACTTCAAAAGTGCACTAACTAATTTCATTATTTTGTCATACCAACGCAACCACCACGAAATATTAATAAGTACTAGCATTTTTTGGCACAGCCTCCGCTTCCTCCTCCTAGGCACGTCTCCATCAACAAGCCACAAACAAGATAGGGGTCGCAATCCCCAGCCGGTCTTCGGTCCTCCATGAAACCTTTGCCCTTCTCTTTTATGTTTCTTTGAAGACGAATTGAAGCTTTCCTATTCGCTATGCCCCAAGAGAACTTATCAAATGGCGCCGTCTCAAACTTCCCTGATAATCGCATACGATTCGTTTGCTCATCAGCCCCGTATTGTTTCATGTGTTTCATATGATTCTGTTCTAGTTTTTTAATACATTCTTCAATAAACTTATATCCGCCATCTGAACGCATTCTTTTGGTACTAAAATTGTGATGCATACCAACACCTGGATGTTTGGGACCCATTGGCTTTGGATGGTAAGTTATAACAACGCCGTAGTCTTCAGCTACTCGAGACATAAGAAATCTTGACATCCACAAGTCGTCTGGAGCTTTTATGCCTATAGTTGTCCCTATTTGCCACTCCCAACAAGCGAACATCACCTCGGCGTTGGTGCCCTCAAAATCGCATCCAGCATACAAGCAGCACTTTGAGTGAGCTTCACTTACATCTCGACCTGCTATATACTTTGCTCCCACTCCACAGTAAGAAAACTCATAATTTACCGCAGGGAAACCACCACCTTTAGGCCAACCCAATCCCCAGCCATCGACATCCAACATCGTATACTCCTGCTCTAGACCAAACCATGGTTCTTCATTTCTATGGGCTTCACAAAGGTCATTGCAGAATTTCCTATGATTGGTAGGGGCTGCTTTACCGTCTGCCATATACACTTCATTTAGAACAATCACATGGGGCTCTAGTCTGAACGGGTCTCTATATACTCCACACGGCTTTAACGACACGTCAGAGTTATCAGTGGCGGCTTGACCACAGGAGCTTCCATCAAAACCCCAGCCGGGTGCTACGTCTGCGCTGTAAGGAGTACAGTTCAAAATTCTATCCTTACATCTCATGTTGATCCCCGATCCGTCGATCCAGCAGTATGTAGCCAAAACCTTATTACATGGCATAGGAAGTCTTATATACCTGTCCATTACTTTTTTGCTCATTATATGATTAATGGATTGTTTGAGCATATATCTCTTCGATATAGAAAATATGCCCCCATGATGTTTTATTTTACAAAAGCACTTCACGAAGCTCTCCATTTTAAAATTTCATTATTCTATAAATTCGAAGAATCTAAAATTTTAATCAAATAGAAAAAATCCATAAAATAATTTGAGTAGCCACTATTAATTTTTCCTTGACGCACGCTTATTTTAAAATTGAACGACATGTCTTAAAATAATTTTTTTTAAAGTGCTTTCAGAAGGACACTCATTATTACCAGCCAGTCAGTTTAGACAAGTTTCTGATAAGAGAGCGCAAACTCGATACGGATCGCAATCACCGGCTGGTCTTCTATCTTCAAGAAAACCTTTTCCTTTCTGCATAACTCCTCTTTGAATCCTCACCGACGCTCCCCTGTCTGCAACTGCCCATTTACACGTGTCGAAAGAGGCAGTCTCAAACTTTCCTGTAAGCCTTTTCTTGTTTTCATTGCCATCTCCAAGACCATAGTTTTTCATGTACTCCGCATGCTTATCACAAAGAATTTTACTCACTCTTTCTATTTCAGCTATTCCTCCATCATCTCTCATTTTTTTAACACTAAAATTGTGATGGCAGCCTATTCCTGGTTGATGTTTTCCCATTGGTTTTGGATGATAACTGATGATAGTACTAAAATGTTCAGCTATTCTGTTTAAAATATACCGTCCGATCCATAAGTCATCGGCAGCTTTTATTCCTAAAGTGGTTCCGACTTGATATTCCCAGGATCCTTTCATAACCTCAGCGTTGGATCCCTCATAGTCCATACCAGAATAAATACAGGCTCTTGCATGACATTCTACAATCTCTCTTCCAGCGATGTGTTCGCCGTTGCCACAATATGAAAATTTGGCTTTAGTTACTGGAAAGCCTCGACATTTTGGCCACCCTAGAGGCCACATATCTGTATCGAACATAGTATATTCTTGTTCTATTCCAAAAAATGGTTCTTGACCTGATATTTTATTGATTACATCTACACAATGTGCTCTGTGATTAGTTGCTGTGGGTTTCCCGTCACCATCAAATGTTTCACAAAGAATTATTACATGCGGACTTTTACGGAATGGATCTCTGTAAATTGCACAAGGAATCAACGTCGTATCCGAGTCGTGGGTTTTAGCATGGCCTGTAGAACTTCCATCAAACGACCATTTAGGTACCATGGTAAGGTCACAAGGTACTATCTCTAAAACACGATCCTTAGAACGCAAATTGAGTCCACTTCCATCAATCCAAACGTATGTAGCCAATATTTTGTCGTTGGGCAGGTTTAAATTAATATAATGATTATAGTAAGCATTTATTGGCGTATTGATTTTCGTTAGTCCAGGATTAAAATGTTCTTGAGCCAAAGTACGCGCTTGTATTCGAATTTTAGAGTTACTTTGTAAGATTTTAATGTGTTTATTTAAAATTAATTTCATGATAGACATTATCAATGATATACCTATTATAATAGTTTAAAATGTGCGTAAAAAATATGGCAAAATCTTTAATCGATTTAGGTAAATTAATAATTATCAAGATGGTTATGAAAAGTTAAAAATCCAGTAGCCTAAAAATAAATCCAAGCCAGTAGACTTATATAAACAAAATAAAAAAACAGGGTTCATCCTTAAACTAACTTTGCTGTAAATCAACAATAGCACAAGCTAGTGATCATCAATTCAAAACACCTACAACAGATTTAATATTATTAATCTATTCGATAATTTCGGAGCTTCCCGAACGCTGCCCAGCCGAGTTGGATTCGGCAGTTAATCTCTTTCTCGAAATTCAGCAGCAGCAGCAATGTTCGGGAAGCTCCGAGATGTCTTCTCGTCCAAAATCCCTCAGTGCCTGAAGACTCAAGTCTTCGAACAGTGCGTGTTGCCAGTGATGACTTACGGATCCGAGACATGATCGCTAACTATGGGCCTCATAAGAAGGCTCAGGGTCACCCAGCGAGCGATGGAGAGAGCTATGCTCGGTATATCCCTGCGAGATCAAATCAGAAATGAGGAGATTCGTAGGAGAACCAAAGTCACCGACATAGCTCAGCGTGTAGCGAAACTGAAGTGGAAATGGGCAGGGCACATAGTTCGAAGAGCTGATGGTCGTTGGGGTCCCAAGGTGTTGGAGTGGCGACCCCACACCGGGAAACGCAGTGTTGGCAGGCCCCCCACCAGGTGGACCGACGACATCAAACGAGTCGCAGGGAGCCGCTGCACTGGATTCAAGCAGCGCAAGACCGAAGCCTGTGGAAGTCCATGCAGGAGACCTTTGTCCAGCAGTGGACGTCTATAGGTTGATAAAGAAGAAGATTCGATAATAAAATAATTTTGGGTCAAAAGTCTAAAAATATCGCATTATCAAAAGTTTTGGGATGTACCCTGTTTTTGTACGTAAAAATTCATGTACCTATGAGGGCGTCTATCTGTATTTAATAGGTACAAGGAACTAGGAATTACGACTACCTACGGTACCTCACATAGATTGTAGATCGATGAGCACCGGCTGCACACGAACGAAAAAGAGTCACGTTCCGCTTACGCCTCAGCGTGCAAGCGAGAGCGCGGAACAAGCGATAGAGAGGCACGGCCCAAGCGTTGGCTTGTGACTGCGCCGCCGCCCGCCAGTCATCGTCAATGTTTCTTTATGTTATCACGTAAAACTATCGTCCATAAAGGCGGCTACTCAAGGCACTGCGGCAGGGACGATTTAGGGAGAAAAAGTGGGGAGCATCCTAGATTGCCTCCTAATCGTGTCGTGTGTGTGTAGGGTCATTCTTGGTCGGATCCTAGATCGGCCAGCAGGAGCAGAAATGCACATGATGCCTCTTCCTCCTAGAGTGTGGCAACTGCACTGCCGCCCTGTACGTGTGCCGGCCCGATTTCATTTTGTCAGTTCGTATGTTTCGTCTGACACAAGCTTTCCTTCACACGTCCGCGCACGCACTGAGCGGCAGGCCCGTGTGTAGGGACCACCCTATTGCCCCAATCTAGCTGCCTCCTAATCGGCCCTGCCGCAGCCCGCAGTGTCGTGCGTAGCCGGTCTAAACCGACTTTACAGACAACCAATTTTTTTGGACAAAATGCGAATTGATGCGCACAGATGTGGTTCGTATCACAGGTTCGTATCCTAGTGTTCGTGGTCTACCGTGAACCGTCTATGGCGGTTCGTATGTCTAATGCCTTCGCTAGGAGTTTTATTCTGCGGTTTATGTCGTAAATCTTGTTGTTCCTGGTCTGTGTTCTGTGGTCGTAAAATAAGAAACTTATTACTGAAGTACATCATTTTAAATTTAAATGTGATTTAAATCAATTTTAATCAATTTTAATTACATTTCCATGGTATTTTAACTATTTTTCTGGAAATCTACTAGTATTTCAAAGAGAAATAATCACTACGTTTTCTAGGTTTTCTAGCATATTTTCTAGTTCCAAAGAGATAAACCTATGCTTACCTCTAGTTCTAGACTAGTTCAATTTAACAAGTTTGGACTTTGGTTCAAAGAAAATAGTAGACCAAGAGAATAATAACCACTACGTTTTTAGTAGATAGTGAGTGTAGATAGGGAAAGTTTGGTACCTAATTGGTTATTACGGTTTAATAGCAATTAAACTTGACTGACTTAAGAAATGATAAAACTATTTATTTAATACATGGAAAAATAAATAATCCACAACAGCAACATAGAGCTGTACATAATTGATTGATAATGCTAAGATAATGAACAAATTTTGTCATGGAAATGTAAGTGCATACCTATGGATAGAATACAATTCATTAAGTATAATAAATGTACTCTGTGCAAGTAAATTATAAAAAATTTTTAAATAATTTTTTATAAAAAATAATGTTGATATGTACTATTACTAAAAATACCTACCTACTACTTTTAGCAAGTATTTACAAGCTTTTATTTAGCTTGCAATGTTTGTTTGGGTCTAATCTTGCAAGATGAATTAGACCCACTTCCCGGTTTCTGATCGAGCTGAAATTTTGCATGTTTGTGTAAATCGGATGACAATGCAATATTATTGTGAAATAGAGCTGATCTGATGATGGAGACGGAATATGGCTATCGGAACTCTGTAATAAAACGACGTAACCCCATCGAGTTTGGGCTTGTTTGATTCGTCATAACAAGTACTCTGATCCTAGATGATATCCAGAATCTAATGATGTAGCTACTAAAAGCTTGCATTTAAAAATAATTTTTTTAATTTACACTTGTTCTAATTGCAGTAGGGGCAGGTTCTAGTTTTGGAGTAACTAATACCTAGTTAATTTTAAGATTTGTTTCTTAGTTATGCAGCTAATGTAATTTTGTATTTTTCAATTCCACAACTTTAGTCACACGGAGCTGACTTAAGTTCATATACCAACCTTGATTGAGGCTAGATTACTTACCTTTATAAACATTCTTTTAAAAATGTGCTGGCAAGTGATTTAATGCTATACCACAATGGCATGTAGAAACCGATAAGGGTATGAAATTAAATAAAAACTACCTTATCAACTACCAAATTAGCCCTCTAACATCTTAGACTGCATGATCAATAGGTGAAATCAAAGTCGAAGGCTACCTAACCATCAAATAAAAAAATAAAATAAAAAAAACTTGTTCTTTGAATTGAAAACCATCAAATAAAATAAAATAAAAAAACTTGTTCTTTGAATGTAAGATACTTAATTTTATTTCATTTTGTCCTTTTAGTACCAAGGCGAATGCAGCATTTTTGTGCAATTATGAAGTGATGCAGATTTTACAGAAGTTGAAGGATAATACACAGAAGAAGCATAAACGGGAAGGGTCATTAGCTACTGTTACTTATGAGGTACTTATTCATATTTTAAACTGACTTCAAAAAAGAAGGATGTTTGCAATTTTTTTTTAATGTATGTTCACCGATTACTCGAAGACGCCTGAACCGATTTGGAAAATTCTTTTTTGTTTCAAAGGGTACTTCCCAGGTAGTCTAGGTCAGCCAGTAGTAGGTCAAGTTTGTACCTACTTATACTTTCGTAAAATGTGATTTACTAGCTGATGCATGCGACTGTGTCTGCATAGATTTAGTTTTTAAAGTCCCACATGAACTCTTTGATTTTCTGGCTTAAAAAGTTGCCTATGTCACTCCCCAGGTCCTCAACTATATCTACGCATAAAATTACGCCCATCCTTAGCTCTGTTGCAGAGTAAATGAAGGACAAACCAACAAACAAACACACTTTTGTATTTATATTATTAGTAAGATGAGTAATGTATTAGCAACCCAACCTCCCTGACACAAAGATGAGTGCTGAGACCTTAAAGGCGCGCTAAAGGGGTCTGCCTGCGAAATTCTAATTTAATTTGGTTTTTCGCAATTTGTAAACTAATACGACAAAATAGGCTAATTGTATTTTGATTGCGCCAATGGCAGTATCATCTTCACAGGTTTATATATAAATCTTTACTTGAAAGTGTCCAGTTTAAGAAATTAGTCAGAATATCGAGTTGGACATGAGTTACTCACAAATTAGTCATACTCATATCAAGCAGCTGGACAATAATATGATATCTTAGATTTAAACCTCATGGATAATATTTTACAGACAGTTCACTACTTGCAAGACACAGAGTGCAAGAATCAGAGTGCAGAATCGATCCAGAAGTTTCTAGAAGCGATGAAAGGTTTCAAATTGACTAAATCTGAGAAATTGATGATGGTAAACACACCCCCTAGAACCGAATTAGAGATACAATTGGTAAATATTATTTTGAGTAAAGTATAAAACTACAGGATGCAGTGATAGCCTAGTGGTTAAGACAGTGGTCTCCTATTCGGGGGGTTGCAGGTTCGATCCTGGGTATGCACCTCTGTCTTTTCAGAGTCAAGTGCGTTTAAGCAATTAAATATCACTTGCTTCAACAGTGAAGCAAAACATCGTTGTTCTCCAAGTTGTGTGAAGTCCGCCAATTCGCATTGGGCCAGCGTGGTGGACTATGGCCTATAACCCTTCTCTGAGAGGGAGACCTGCGCTCAGTAGTGAGCCGAAGATGGGTTCCTTATGATGATGATGATAAAACTATACCTACAGGGCGTAAGGGTCAAGGGAGAGGGCAAACTGGTTACTTTTAGTGGCAGCGATCACACGCGTTTATTGCCATTAAAAAGTAATCTGTCTGCCCTCATGCCTAAGGGGCATGTTAACTAAAACTTTGTGAATAGGTTACACATGATAAATGAAATTAATATCTATTAATTAACATAAAATTGACTATAATGAAATTACAAATGAGAAATGACACTCATCTTGGTAATGACGGGTTACCAATATTGTAATTTTTGAGCACGCAATGTATTGGCTATTACGAACAACGAACACCGTATCGGGTATCGTGTGCGAACAACGAACACCGATACCCACACGCGCATATACGCGCCTTTATATGTTTATATTTATGTATGTATTGTGCAATAGTGAAAGGAAAACTGTTTAACACCTGTATCCTTCCCATACTAACATACGGGTGCCAAACATGGGCGCTCACCAAGGCCCATGTATCGAAACTCCGAATCTGCCAGCGGAGCATGGAAAGAAGCATGTTGGGCAAGCGTAAACTGGACAAAACACCCCATACAAATATAAGAAAAGTTACGCGAACCCAAGATGCAACGCTTAAGGTAAAGCTCCTTAAATGGCGATGGGCTGGCCACACCATACGGGGTGAGGATAAATGGAGCAAAGCGGTCAGTGTTTGGTACCCCAGAGAGGGAAAGAGAAGGAAGGGGCGACAAAACAAGAGATGGCGAGACGAAATTGAGGCTATAGCAGGAAAAACATGGATGAGACCAGCAGCAGATAGGAAGGATTGGAAAGGATTGGAGGAGGCCTTTGCCAAAGGGCACACGGACTAGCGAATATAAACAGCAATAAACTATTAAAAATATTTTATATTAAGTCTGATATAGGCTTATAAATAAATAAATGAAATAAAAAATGTATGTATTATTTATATACATATATTGGATTTCTTGTTTTTTTTTTCAGTTATAATCAAGTTTACAAAGTTTTTATACACAACTAGCTGATGCCCGCGACTTGGCTAGGCTATGACTAGGCTAGAAAGAATAAAACTTAATTAACTAAATATGTTTTTAAATAATAAATAAGAATAAGAAATCTTTATTTGAAAAACTCGGTACAGTGCATAACATTGGAATCCTGACCCCTAAACTAGGAAAGCCCGTATCTTAGGGGCCACCGGCCAGTGCCATTCCCAAACATTGATTTATATTATGATCTCACTGGTGCACATAAAACAATGAGCAGAGATTCCTACATTGAAGGAAATTATACATAGTTTAAGTAAAGAAAATGATGAAACAAAAAAAAATAATAAAATAAAAATATTGCATGCTTTGCTCTGTTTTTGTGTATGTGTGTGTGTGTGCGCGCGCGTTTGGTGTTTGTTTGTAATGTAAATGTTAAGATACTCAAAATAATGGCTAAAAAGTTACTTATTTATTTGAAGCTATATTTGTACAAAAGTTTTGATTGTGTAGTAAATAATATGAATTTGTTTAAATAAGTAATAATACAAAATGCTTCCCCATTTAATATTATTAGTTACTTATTACTAGGGGGATGCCCCGTCGCTCACGTCCGCAGGAACTACCTTTCACTTCCCTGCTCGTGTCCCCCGGGTGGTGCTAAACAAGCGACGAACTAGACGGCGTAACATGCCATACGATTAAAAAAAAGTTACTTATTAATAATTTATTAATTATTGAGATGGTTTGGTCTTGTGGACAAATATAATTCTTGAGGCTTGTTTTATTATTCCCCAATTTTTATTTGATTCCAGATAGTACAAGAAAGCGAAGAGAGATTATCTGAAGAGGATGTAAGGAAAATTATAGGTTTAGCAAATGAATTCCTGCCGGCAAGTTCATAGCATACAGTTGAATTTTTATAATTACATAATATTATTTAATTTTTATCTCTTTCATAAAATGTAACCTACTAATGTAAGTATCAAAAATAAAGTGTTTTCATATTTTAAAGTCTTTGTTTTAGTTCCAGTATTTTAAGTGATCGTGGGATCAAAACAGATATGAGCTGATCATTTAGGAGAACCAGACATACCCATACTGCTCATTTAGCCGAAAAGGAAATGGGCTGAGCATGAAGAACGTAATACATACTTAGTATGAAGATGTCGAGGTCCAAAGGTGCTTGAGTGGCGAAGTTGCACCGAGAAACGACAGACTATCTCAACTGAGTCGGTGCTAGCTGTTGGTTACAAACGACACAAGATCGTGCCCTACATCTATCGGTGGAGACGACGATAAGCAAATAGGTATATTAAAATAAATTATACATAAAAACATAGATTTAGGTTTGATAGCTTAGTCGCTACAGTTTTTGCAATTCACGAAGGCGAGTGAGCTTTACTTGTGGTTACTTCGTGTACATGCACATTGCATAAGTGTGCGGACAGGCGCGAGCATTGCGCTCGCTCACACTTATACAGATACGACACACACAACCATAAGTCAGTCGCCCTCGTGAATTGCAAGAACTATACTAGATACCGCCCCTCCTACAAACAATACCTACTCTCTAAGTTGCGGCAACGTAATAGCATAGTTTGTTTGAAATCGTCAAACATTTGGTTGGTACGAGACGATTTGTGTACGCAAGTTCAGGCGTACTATGAATTACCTCAATTTACTAGTATACGCCGACAGTATCTAGTAGCTGCGAAGCGACTTTCAATCCTAAATCTATGTTCTAAAATTACAATTTGGTAGGCAATGCATTTTATACTTACTCTATAGCAGTAAGAAAAAAAAAAACCGGTCAAGTGCGAGTCGGACTCGCGCACCGAGGGTTCCATACTCCAAAAGTAAAAGTAAAACGATAATATTATATTAATTTGCATAATTATCGTTAACTTTGTTTGTAGAGGTTTATTGTTAATATAAAAAAAACTATGCTAGTTAGAGCGTTGGTTTTATTTTTCCTGTAAAATATACATAAACCTCTATTGAACATAATTGTTTCAGATTTTTCGATTGGTAAACTTCGGAGATAAGGGGGGGGGACGGTATTTTTTTCGACATTTTGGCCGATTACTCAAAAGCTATTATATATAGAAATAAATAAAAAACTGCTTTAGAATGCACAAGTAAAGGCCTTTCATATGATACCCCACTCGGTATAGTTATCTTACTTTGAAATTTCAAACCCCTGATTTTCCCCCTTTTTTAATTAAACTAAAATAATTTTCACGTTGATTTTATTTTTCATGTAAAATATACATAAACCTCTATTGACCATAATTATTTCAGATTTTTCGATTGGTAAACTTCGGAGATAAGGGGGGGGGAACGGTATTTTTTTCGACATTTTGGCCGATTAATCAAAAACTATTATATCTAGAAATAAATAAAAAACTGTTTTAGAATGCACAAGTAAAGGCCTTTCATATGATACCCCACTCGGTATAGTTATCTTACTTTGAAATTTCAAACCCCCGGTTTTCCCCCTTTTTTAATCAAACTAAAATAATTTTCGCGTTGTTTTTATTTTTCCTGTAAAATAAACATAAACCTCTATAGACCATAATTATTTCAGATTTTTCGATTGGTAAACTTCGGAGATAAGGGGGGGGGCGGTATTTTTTTCGACATTTTGGCCGATTTATCAAAAACTATTATATCTAGAAATAAATAAAAAACTGTTTTAGAATGCACAAGTTAAGGCCTTTCATATGATACCCCACTCGATATAGTTATTTTACTTTTAAATTTCAAACCCCCGATTTTCCCCCTTTTTTTAATAAAACTAAAAATAATTTTCGACTTTTCTTTATTTCAATGCTTTTGGGCCACTATTATACACAACTGTGCCAAATTTCATGTCGATAGCTTTAATAGTTACTGAAATAATCGACTGTGACAGACGGACGGACAGACGGACGGAGAAAGTCTCACCATAAGGGTTCCATTTTTACCATTTTGGTATGGAACCCTAAAAACGACGAAGCGCTTCGAGAAAAGGTAGGTAGTGCCCTTGCGCTTCGCTTGGCTCGTCGTGGCGGGGACACTACCGAGTCCCCAGATAAACGAAAGTACTTATATATGACATTAGATAAGTGTCTTATCAAGATTTTATATTTTATTTGTTCGTTGACTGGCTGACTGAATTTTGTTTATGATATGGTTAATTTTTATATAACCTTCAGTATTATATCAATATGATAATACAATATTTTATAGATAGTTCAATCCACGAAGACGCGCCCCACTATTTATCGCTGCGTAGTAGGTTAAAGAACTCACAGTCTTTTATTTAAAAAGACTGGAGTGCGTCGCAGCGTCTTCGTGAATTAAACTACCTATTTTTTTTTATATTATATTTATTTTATAGTGCAAACGGTTAGTTCAAGTAAGATCTACCAATTTAAACCTTATGCCTTTCTTGATACAGTTTACGTTACTTTACGTAAATTAATCAGTGCAGGTACCTGAATCTAAATTTTTTGTATTTCATTAGATATTGTTATTATTACAGCAGTGAATGGACCACAGGTAAGTGTGCTCATTTATTTAAATGTAAACATTTGTTAAATACTCAAAGAAAGTCACACAATAATATTTTTAGTCATTATGCATATAATATTCTAAGGTTTATATTTTGCATTTCACGAAGGTGAGTGAGCTTTACTTGTGGTTACTTCGTGTACATGCACATTGCATAAGTGTGCGTGCCTGTCAAAGCCTAGGTGGGAGCGGGCAGGCGCGAGCATTGCGCTCGCTCACACTTATACAGATACGACACACACACAACCATAAGTCACTCGCCGTCGTGAATTGCAAGAACTGTACGTAGGTACATTTATATCAGTGATTCTAACTTTATTTACTCTTTTAGCTGACGCCGACGCAGAGAAGTTGATTTCCACAAATTGAACTCAAGCATGGCTAAGCAAGGTAAAGTGGTAGTACTTAGAAAAGTAGGTACCCGTTATTTTTTAAAAAAAGATTTTGATGTTTTACATTGAATGTAGCTTTTATGAATCCTTCCGTCCGTCCGTCTGTCTGCCCGTCTGCCTGTCGCGGGCCGTAACTCATGAACCGTAATCGATAGATCTAGGTACTTGTTTTCACAGAATAGCGACAATAGAAATATCTTCTAATATATAACATTCTCATGTCGCGGTGTTTGTTACCAAACTCCTCCGAAATATCTGGACAGATTTTTGTGTGCATATCGGGTAGGTCTGAGAATCGGCCAACATCTATTTTTCATACCTCTATATGATAAGGGTGACCCACCTCTAAATATTTTTGTTGACTGTACGAAGTTCGCCGGGTCAGCTAGTATACATATAAAAAGTTAAACTTTTAAGAGTGTCTCCATACAATACTTTTGTTTTTTAATTGTTGGTTTTAAATCTTGTAGTTAGTTACGATGCTATGGAACCCTTCGTGCAGGTCCGACTCTTACTTGGCCGGCTTTTCTACCGCGCCACTATTTTGCTTATACCAGAGAAATATAATAAGAGAATATTTGCTTATACCATATAAAAAATATATAATATGTTATAGTACCGGTTGAATTTTTTACTAATAAGAATTTTATTTATTTTATTTTATTTATTTAGGAAAACCAACAGCTTATAATTCTATATATACTTAAGAAATAATGTAACTAACAGCTAATAATAGGTTTTCGCAGGTAAATACTAAATACACACAGGAGTACCTGGATAGACAAGAAAGATTCTGAGAATTATATATATACTTTAAGAAATTAAGGATGCACTAGACTGGATTAATAACTTAGTTAAATTCCGACGTAAACTATTCAAATTGCCACGAAACAAGTCAACATTAGGTTCATTGTAAACAGAATTTAAAGGGCGAGAAGCACGAATAATAAATGAGTTATATCTGTAATTGGTTTTAGTTCGGGGAATATTAAATATCTTATTGTTTCTAGTCACACGGAGTAAGCGTCGTGAAGGTACTATTATACCTAGCTTCGCAAGTAGTTCCGGACAGTCAATTGATCCCCTGACTATCTTGAGTAGAAAGCGAATATCAGCAATATTTCTACGTATGTAAAGAGGTACAAGGTGTAATTCGGAACAGGCTTTAACATAAGATGTTTTTGGAAGGTGAAATTTTTGATTTAGAAATCTAATGAATTTGCGTTGGATACTTTCAATTTTGTTAATGTGAACTTGATATGCAGGGTTCCATATTTGGCAAGCGTATTCAAGATGACTGCGGACCAAAGAACAATAAAGAACCTTTATGGTTTTCATTTTCTTAAATGGTTTCGTAGCGCGAATAATAAAACCTAAAGCTTTGTATGCTTTACTCACAATAGCATCTACATGCTGGTTTAGAATCAATTTAGAGTCTAGTTGTACTCCAAGATCCCTTATTGTGTCAATTCTAGTTAATAGTTGATGTTTTAGACTAAAGCCATAACAAAAAGGCTCTTTTTTCCTAGTGTAAGATATCGAATTACATTTCGATACATTAAGATCAAGTTTATTTTTGATACAATAGTTATCAAATCTGAGCAAATCATCTTGCAAAAGCTTCGCTTCTGTAATGTTGTTCACTGGACGGAAAACCTTCAAGTCATCGGCGAAGAGTAAGAATTTGGAATTAATAAAGCATTGATCATTGATGAAAATGATAAATAGAAAAGGTCCCAGCAAAGACCCTTGAGGTACACCAGAGGGTACTGGCATCCAGTTTGATTTGAAACCATTGAGCACCACTGATTGTAACCTGTTATCTATGTAGGATGAAAACCAACGGTACAAGTCTCCTCTGATCCCAAGAGAAGCTAGTTTTTCCAAAAGCAGGCTGTGGTCGATTTTATCAAAGGCTTTACTGAAATCCGTATACACAACGTCCACTTGATCGTGATTATCCAGTCTATCTGTCAGATAGTCAGAGAACAGTATTAAATTTGAGACTGTCGATCTGCCCTTTAAGAAGCCATGTTGGTTAGGAATAAATTGTGATTTTAGAGCATTGTAGCATTGATTGTATACTATACGTTCAAAAATCTTTGCAATTAGGCAAAGTTTAGAGATGGGGCGATAATTTTCCACTGCTTTTTTAGAGCCTTTTTTATGAATGGGTGTAATGTACGCAGATTTCCATAAAGAAGGCATGTAACCTTCATGGATCGATCTCTGAAAAAGGATAGAAAGAGGAGTGGCTAGAGTAAATGAGCAATTAATTAGAAAACAAGCTGGAATTTCATCAGGACCAGCGGATTTATTGTATTTCAAGGCTTGAAGTGCTTTTGCAATATGGCAGGGTACGATCTCAATTGCAAAAATGTCACTCGTTACTAAGTTATTTGAGGCGTTTACTTGCATGCACGACGGTGAAGTTGATGATTGTTGGTAAGTTGAATGAAAGTAAGAGGAAAAGAGTTCGCAGATGCCAGTCCCAGAGTCAGATGCCTGTTTAGAGTACGTCATGAACTTAGGATAGAAGCTGATTGAACGATTTGCTAAACTACGTTTCATATGAGACCAGAAAACTTGAGAATCTTTTGTAATGGACTCTTCTATTTTTTCAATATAGCGAGAATAACAGTCGTCTTCTAATATTTTAACACGTGATCTTAGTAAGTTGAAGGTGAGTTGGTCTTCCAAGTTTCCGTATTTGCGATATTTACGTAAATACTTGTATTTTTCTTTAATTGCCTTAATGAGCGGTACACTATACCAAGGTGGGTATTTGCTATCTTTTATTTTAACTAGTGGAACATATTTGTCACGCAATTCATATAATATTTTATAAAAGGATTTGACAGCAGACTCAACATCACCTGCACTTAGTAACGAATTCCAGTTGTACAATGAAAGGGCTTCATTAATTTTAGCATAATCTCCTCTCCTATAGGCATAAATAGTTCTAGGTGCTAATGGAAGTGTTTGGGTATTGGTAAATGGTAAGTTGACGCAGAGCGCTTTATGATGTGGATCTTCAGGAACAAGCGGGTCAACGCAGAGCGAAACCTCTACAGCCGAATCATTGGATAAAACTAAATCTAATATGCGGTTAAAATTGTTTTTTATATCATTGAATAGGGTATTTGACTATAATAAAAATATCGTTTCAACTGGTGTCATCCTAAAAGATTATTATCTAAAAACATTATTCCATACGACAAAACTAAAAAATAAAGCTTTATTTAATTAGAAAACATTAATTAAAATTGCTATAATTCTGGCCATGGTCACGTGATCGAAAACGTTCCGTGATCTCGAATGACGTCACAGTCCACACCATCTATGGAATTCTCATTTTGTCAATACATTTCGACGTGTTTGTGCGGCGTAATAGGCTAATTTCGTCTGTTTTTCATCGTTACTATTTTATTAAATACCAAATAGTATGCGACACGCGGCCTAAACACATATTATAAAATTGTCATTGTTTGAAATGTGAACTGTTACGTCATGAGAGCAAATGGAACGTTTCGGCGGCAATTTATTTTTTTGAATTTATTTCTCGATTTTTATGAAAAATAATGAAAATTATGCCGAAATATATGTTTTGTTAGCTTCAGCATAGCATTATTAACAATTTAAGATGATTTTCTAAAAGTAGTCAAATAGCCTATTGACTGAGATTACATGTACTGAGAGCATCAATAAAGTTCCTTGAATTATCGTCAGATAAGTTAAATGCTTGAAGTCCATCATCAGTTTCGATCCATCGAATAGAACTCATGTTAAAATCTCCTAAAATTAAAAACTTGTCATTGGAATGTTCATTGATTAATTTCTCTAAATTAGATAAAAAGTTCAGTAATTGTTGTTCAAATGAATTACCAGTATTTTCAGAACAGAGATAGATAGTACAAATGTGAAGACGAGAAATATTCCTACAATCCTTGTTAGCCTGAGAGATTGTAATCCATAGGTCTTCAGCAGAGGATTGCCAATCGGTCAAACATTCAACACGCAGGCTCTTCTTAACAGCAATAGCCACACCTCCCCCTCTTAGTTGACACGTTTTGTTATAGTCACGATCACGCCGCCATACACAGTACCTAGCATCAAAGAGTTCTGAGTCAGAAATACTATCTACTAACCACGTTTCAGTTAAAGTAATT
Organism: Oeneis ivallda; assembly: GCA_029955525.1. Taxonomy (NCBI): domain Eukaryota; kingdom Metazoa; phylum Arthropoda; class Insecta; order Lepidoptera; family Nymphalidae; genus Oeneis; species Oeneis ivallda. The sequence goes on from JARPMR010000006.1 coordinate 24,608,511, forward strand.
ATGTCGTAATTATTCAAGAGTAGATTTCTTGCAAAGGTATCCGTCTTAGTCCGCAATCCCCTTACATTTTGGTGGTATACATTCAAGTTAGCCAGGTTGGAAATAGTACATTGAAACTAACTGGGAAACAAAGCAAGTCTAATAGGCCATAGCCTACCGACCAAGTTTTGAAGCAATTTGAATAGTACAGCCTTTCTAGTAAGATACAAGTATTACACCAAACCATAACAACCAATAATAAGTGTAAAAAAGAATAGTAACAATTATTAAGAACACTTCTCAAACGTGTTGTAATCCATACATTCGAGATCGTAGTATAACGAAGTATTAATTTATGACTTGTTGAAAACAGTACCGCAGCAAAACTAATTATTTTCGTACGACCACGACTAAGATAGTAGTAATTATATAAGTTAACTGAGTACTTCGTAGTAGTTACATTAGCATGATCAAGAATTATATCCATTACAAAGGGTAGGTATGATGAGAAATAACAGAATACCGCAGCGAAACTAATTATTTTCATACGACTAAGATAGTAGTATTTATTATATATAAATTGACTAAGTACTTCATAGTAGTTACATTAGCATGATCAAGAATTATATCCATTACAAAGTGTAGGTACCTATGATGAGAAATAACAGAATACCGCAGCGAAACTAATTATTTTCATACAACTAAGATAGTAGTATTTATATAAGTTAACTAAGTACTTCATAATAGTTGCATTAGCATAATCAAGAATTATATCCATTACAAAGTGTAGGTATGATAAGAAATAACAGTCATAGCAACGATTCCACACATTCACAAAATGAAATACGCGGGCGCTCAAAACAAGACGTCGTACGAGTACCATCGAACAAAGGAGCGAGATAAGGAAGACATTGATTCTCAACTTAGCGGGACTAACGAGTTTCACCTTTAATATAACACTATTGTAGTTGGATCGAGATATAAACGGGGCACTATGAGTAACACTATATTATTTTTACCACATCCTTCTCGGATTTGATGTTTAAAACATGAGACGATTCACTTTTTCGTACGTATATCTTGGAATGTTTCACCCAGACGAAACGGTAGTTTTTTTCCTTGGCGAGTGATTTTATTTTAGTTAATAACTGTTTGTTCTTGATCGTCAAATGATCATTGATGTAAATTCTATTGTTCCCCGGAATACCGATGTCAAATGAAGAGAGCGTCTTCACTGCCTTTCCAGCGGCTACAAAATCTTCTTTTATGTATCTGTTAGAAAACGATACTATAATGGGTTTGACTTTGTTATCAGCTGGATTCCGGGCCTGAACGCGTGCTATGAAATCAATGTTATTTTTGGAGACAGGGTACATGATCTTAGTTCCAATCTTAGTCAAAATATCAAACAGATTTTCATTGTTAGTTAAGGGTACACCTTTAATCTCGACATTCTTACTGCGCAACCACTGTTCCTGCTCATCAACCTGTTCCTGCAATTGTGAGATGGTGATCTTCACTTCGGGAAAAGCTTCACTGATAGTCTCGATATTGCTCACCCTCGATTCCAGGCTGTCGATTCTATTAATTAATTCCTGGGTGGAGGTCGTCAGCACCGCTATATCTGATTTAATAGCCTGGATATCCTTAACAAGTCCAGGAAGGGGTTGCAGCTGGAGCGAGAGCTTTGCAAGTTCCTCCATTACAGTATCCATTGACAAAATTGTTGGAGAAGGAGTGGGAGAACTCGGCTGTTTTTTGGTGGGTTGCGTACTTTTACACAATGTACACTTCCACGCAGCTTGTCTATCTCCTAACTTGCGGTAACCTATCTCCGTTATGCCTGAACACGGATAATCAAAGTACTTGTTGCAGACACAGCACTGTATTGCTTCCTGAGTTACCTTATTACACTTTCCACAGTTAACCATTTTTTTTAGACGGGGAAAGGTTTGGAACTACTGGTCTGTTACACTACTGCACCGGTGTTCAGCAGGTACAACGAAACGCGTGCGCACAGATTAGAGGATACTACGTATCGCGTGCGCTCGGGACTTGAGCGCGCGCGCGAATGAATTACGGTAATTTATGTGGGCACAGACCTTATAATAATGATGTGGGTATGTTTATAACTTGATTCCGAAAGAATATTTAATCTGTAGAACTACCATTAAAGACACGTATAATAAATAGGGCCATTAAAAATTGCTTGGAAGCATTCGGCTTCAGCTGTCCACAAGATAGTTAAGCTACATAATGAAACATTTTTGTTTTGAATAGAGCAACTGCGGAGTTTCTTGCCGGCTCTTCTCAGCAGAATCTGCTTTCCGAACCGGTGCTAGATTCTAGATCTGTCATAAGTGCCAAAATATGGCCTACAAACCGTTCTCTAGAAAAAAAAAAATATATTTAGGTATATATTTATTATATACTGTTCACATAGTGAAAAGCTTAGATCAGGGGCCGGAAAGTCACTTAGCAGCCCCTACTGAGTTTTAACAGCGACATCTATCAGAAGTTCACCTGAACTAAATCAAGCATGAGATGATTAGTGTAATCTATGGAAACGTAGTGATTAGATTCTCTTTGTTTTGAAATTTGAATTACAACAGCTGTGTTTCTACTTTCGCAAAAAGTTAAAAGTTAATTTCGTTGAAAGTACGTTAAGTCGAGTAATTTCTCCTTCGTCTTCACATGAAATTAACAAAGATTGTTGTGCATTTTCGTCAAGTTTGAACTTTGTTCCTCGCTCCGCTCGACAATCGAAGCCGGTCGGTCTTTTGTGATATTTGCGATACAAACGCTATTAATTAAGTTTATTTGCGATACAGACGCTATTAATTAAGTGTGTGATCATGCCGTCCTCAAGACGTTGTGTTTTTGGATGTGTGACCAAAGGCAAGTGATTTTGAGGTTATACTCCTTCGTTAAATTATCTAAAGAAGTACAAATCTAATCAACAACGAATTACTAGCACTTTGTAATACTCAACAAAACAATCATGAGCTAATCATTAAACTTACCAAACTCATCTTGGTACTCATATTCCAAGTCATGAACGTTATATACCGTTGTACCTATTCAAAAGTATCCTTATAAGTAAAAACTCTCATATGTACATTATAATAACAACTAAATCAAAATTCATCAAGTATAGATACTTATGTCAAGATAGTATGTCAAGGGTCACTTCTTAATAGATTAGGAAGTGACCCTTAGACATGCTGAAACACTGATCATGAAATCAAAATTTATAAATCAGTATTACAAAAAAAAAGTGGCACAGTTTCTTAGGCTGAGATCTATAAATGACAATCTCCCTCGGCTCAGCCCTAAGACTGAGTTATATCAGGACTATTTGTGTCTCATTTTAACTCTTTCTTGAGTCTTGAGCAGAGCCAGAATATTACCTTTAGATCAGCCTTAAAACATTAGTAGAATATCTTAGGAGTCTTACTGTAAAAAATGTTTAGAAAGGCAGCTCTTGCCCCAAACTAAACTGAGTTTTTATGATGGCAGTAATGAGTAAACGTACTTCAATACGTTAATATGATATCAATGCGTAACTGACAATTATTGTTAATGCTTATTATCACTTTACTTTTTAATATGTTTTTTTCTATACTAGGTACCACCGTCCACCGTTTCCCAAATCCTGCAAAGTTTCCAGAGCAGTTTAAAGCTTGGGTTGAGTTAGGAGGCGAGCAGCTTAAAAACTTATCAGTTGAAGAGGTATATCCAAGACTGAGAGTCTGTGACAAGCATTTCATTGAAAGTCATAGAAATCGCAACAATCGTTTGAGTTCTTTGGCAATACCAACTTTGCACCTTCCTGGTGAGTATTATTATTTCAATACACCATTCCTTAAATCACATTAATTTCACATTTCTAAAATTGAAACCATTATTTTGTAATTCGAAAAAAATCGGCCAAGTGCGATTCGGGCCTCGCTCTTTTAGGGTTCCGTTAAAAAAATTAAATTAAAATATTTTCATGTACCCATGGAAATATTTTAATTTAATTTTTTTAATTTAATTTAATTTTTATTATTTGTTGTTATAGCGGCAATAGAAATACATAATATGTGAAAATTTCATCTGTCTATTATGGCTTACGAGATACAGCCCGCTGACAGACGGACGGACGGACGGACGGATGGACGGACGGACAGCGTAGGCTTAGTAATAGGGTCCCGTTGGTACCCTTTGGGTACGGAACCCTAAAAACTTATATGTTAGCTAAGATAGCATGGTAAAGATGGTCCTATCTTTCTAAATATATATATAAATCACGTGTCACGTTGGTTGTCCGCGATGGACTCCTAAACTACTGAACAGATTTTGATCAAACTTCGTAACTATCTGTAATTAAGTCCAACTTGAAAGATAGGATAGTTTTTTCGATTAGGATAGTTTATTTGTTTTATTTATATAGATAAGTTGGTAGTACGAAGTTCGCCGGGTCAGCTAGTAATATATAAAATATGCTGCTCCCGCTATGGACATGTCAAGCAAAAGCATCTGAAAAATGTATGTTTTAGAATGAAATAAATACTGACCAAGAATTAACTGGTTCCAGCATAAATAATAGCTAAGCTTGCCAGCAAGTGTTGCTATATGGGTGCCCCATTGTAGCTTTGAATCCAGGGTTATTCCCAAAAACACAGTGGTGTCCTCAGTTATCAATGACTCATTACCACAGAATACAATATACTCACACTCATTACTTATCGTCTATCACACCTTACTGACATATTTATTTCTCTCTTTTTAAAAATTATGAATACAAATTATCAAGAAGGTTTACATTTCCTATCCCTATTTAACAAAAAAAAAAATATATATTTTGTAACATATTTTCAGGAGCATCTACTGTTGTAATGGATACTGAACTTGAGAGTGTTCAAATTGAAGTACCTTCTTCTTCACAACAGTTATTATCAGGTAAAATTTTACTTTCTACAGTTAATAGTCCAATAATTATGTTAGTAATTATTTTAATTTACCTAATGGTTTCATGAATCCATTATGTAAATCAAAATTATTAATAATTATGGTACTATGATACCATATTATTACAGTTTTTATTTAGAACTGTAATAAAAGTTAAGGTTATCTCAGCTCCCTTTCCAGTTGCCACATACAGATATGTGGATACAGCTTACAGTTATTAACGTCTCATGGAGTGCTGAAGCAAGTTATATCCATGCTTTTTTATAATCTTCAATTATATAATATGCTTTTTTTCATGAAAATTGTTGTAATGTATTGAATATTTCTTAAAATTGTGTAAAGCCAAGTCTAATATAGTGACACAGACACAGTGGTGTCCTCAGTTATCAATGTCTCATTAGTAATCATCTGTCACACCTCACTGACATCTTTTATTAACATATTTTCAGGAGCATCTACTGTTGTAATGGATACTGAACTTAAGTGTGTTCAAATTGAAGTACCCTCTTCTTCACAACAGTTATTATCAGGTAAAATTTTACTTTCTACAGTTAATAGTCCAATAATTATTTTCTAAATAATTTAAATTTACATAATTTGGTACGCAATAATGTTAGGTTGTCTTAACTCACTTGCCAGTTGCCACATTATGTCACTACATGCTGCGCTGAGTTTGTGTTTGTTTAGGCCAATCTCACAAACTATTGGGATTTTCATATGTTTGTCACCAATAGATAGAAGGTGTAATTTATGAACACCATATTATGAAGCCGGAGGAGGATCAGCAACCCATCAACGGCTCACTACTGAGTGCAGGTCTCCTCTCAGAGAAGAGTTACAGGCCATAGTCTACTATGCTGGCCCAATGCAAATTGCTGGATTTTACACACCTTCGAGAACATTATGGAGAACTCTCAGGCGTGCAGGTTTCCTCACGATGTTTTCCTTCACTCTTCACTGTTAAAGCATGTGATATTTCATTTCTTAAACGCAGATAACTTCGATGAGTTAGAGGTGCAAGGGATCGAACCCGTGACCCCCCGAATAGTGCAGTCCTAGGCTATCACTGCTTCTCTATTAACCACTTTATAACAATGCCATTTTCAAATTTGTATAGTATATAACATAAAGTTGATTTTACCTTCGTTTTTTTAGGACTACATGCAGAGCAGAGTATTGGCTTAGAAGTTGAAGAAGGGTCTGCGAAACATAATATGCCTCGCCAAAATAATTTTCCTTCTGCACTAAGCCTTCCAGGTATTTTAAAATTATAATATATATTCTTTATCAACCGATAGACGTCCACTGCTGGACAAAGGTCTCTTGCATGGATTTCCGCAGGTCTCGGTCTTGCGCCGCCTGGATCCAGCGGCTCCCTGCGACTCGTTTGATGTCGTCGGTCCACCTGGTGGGGGTCTGCCAACACTGCGCTTCCCGGTGCGGGGTCGCCAACTTGGGATCCCAACGACCATCAGCTCTTCGAACTATGTGCCCCGCCCATTTCCACTTCAGTTTCGCGACTCTGATTCTGATTCGAAATAATATGTATTATGTATATTATATTATTATTTGAGCTATCAATTATTATAACTACTTATTTCTTTCTACAATAAAAATTGACTTCGAGTTAATTAAACTTTGTTATTTCATTCCCGTGGGAAGTCCTTAATTTTCGAGGATAAAATGTAGCCTATGTTTTAATCCTGGGTATGAGCTATCACTATACCAAATTTCATCCAAATCGGTGCCTTTGTTGTGGCGTGAAAGAGTAACAAACATTCATCCTCACAATCTTTCGCATTTATAAGATTAGTAGGATATATACGTTACGTATATTGTTACGTTCCCTCTAATATGGTTGAGCGAAGCAATGGCTGGATCATGCGTCATGCTCGTGAACGGGTGCCACCAGCGGCAATGGCATACTTTCTCTCTGCCCTTCTTAACATGTGTTGAATTATAATTAGGTATGCTTTTGTGGAACTCATTGTGGAAACACTGTATACATAGCATAGTATCTATTGTATTGTAAACTTGTTTTGAAAAGAGCAACTGCCGAGTTTCTTGCAGGTTCTTCTCGGCAGGAAGAGCATACCGAACGAGTGGTAGACACATCGATTCAAAAGCACTTGTAAAAAAGTTTATTTGAATAAGAAATATTTCTATTCTATTCTATATTATATTGAATATTAAATATTAAATTATTTAAGCTATCATTTATAAGTACTTAATTTTTTCGTCAATAAATTTTATTAAACCTCTTTTCATATTATTTAAGATGCGGTTATTGGCGTCAAGAACGATCACGATTATTGTACTCGTAGCAGTGAAAAACCGTCTGCAACTAAACAAATTCGAGGAAAACCGTCTATTAGAAGGAAAATGCGAGGTAACTGAACTAAAGTTGAAAAATTTTAAATTTTACAGAATCCAACAAAATAATGTTACATGTAGAGGATTTATTTCTAGTATACCCATTATTTACTTTTTACAGGTTCGAGAGGGAAAACTTTAAATATGTCATATTATAAGGAGGTTGAAAGAAAAACTAGGAATTTGCGACGTGTAATCCTCAGATTAAAGAAAAGGTGCAAGTCTTTCAAATCCAGGCTAGAAGATGCAATAAAACTGTCCAATAGCAAGGCATTTCAAAAAGTCACAGCCAATATGACATTACCAGCAAAAATATTTACAGCTATGCAGTTCCGAGAAGCAAAAAAGAAGCCAAAGGGTCGTCGCTTCACACTTGAAGAAAAGATTTTGTCATTATCTTTTTATAAACGAAGTCCTAAGGCTTATACGCTACTTCATAAAAGTTTCACATTACCATCCAGCAAGTCTTTAAGAAATCTTTTAGGCAAAATAAAAATTGGTCCAGGAATCAACAAACTGATTTTTAAGAAAATGAGGAACACGGTTGCCAATATGAACGATGCCGATCGTCTTTGCATCGTGATGTTCGACGAAATGTCTATAAACCCGCAGGTTCACTACGACGCAAGCAGCGATATGTTAAAAGGGTTTTCAACAGTAGGTAACGAAAATAAGATAGCAGACCATGCCCTCAACTTTATGGTCAGGGGAATTAAAAAAAAATTATAAGCAGCCTGTAGCTTACTACTTCACCCAAAATCTTAATAAAATTGAGTTAAGAAATTGCATAAAAGAAGTAGTACGTCATGTCAAGAGCACTGGCTTAAAAGTAGTGGCAACTGTGTGCGACCAAAGTTCCGTCAATGTTGGCACCATTGAAAGTCTTATACATGAGACAAAAGAAACTTACTTTAAAAAAGGGCATGAGTGGCGTAACGACTTATTTATGGTGGATAAATCCAAAATAGTCCCCATATATGATTTGCCTCATTTAATCAAAGGCTTAAGAAATAATTTTAATAACAAAGGATTTAAAATATGTTGACTTTGAAGATGAAAATAAAGAGAAAATTTTAAAGTGGGAATATTTCCAGCAATTATTATGAAGCCGATAAGTGTCAAGGAGAGCTGAAATATCTTCTAAAACTGACTGAAGAACATATAAACCCAGCAAAAATTAATAAAATGAAAGTTAAAACGGCAACTCAATTATTCAGTCACACTGTTGCAGTGGCAGCAAAGCATTTAACTGCTACAGGAAAGCTGGACCCAGCGTGTCGCCAAATTACACCGATTGTTAAAGTAATAGATAATTTATTTGATAGCCTAAATTGCAACACATTCGGTGTAATTAATGGCAAAATTTTTAGGGCTGGGGTGAAGAGAAATTCGCCCCATCATAAGCTCTGGCAAGATAGCCTTAAATTTTTTAAAAACATAAAATTTCTGGAAAAAAAGATTGATGGTTCTAAAATTAGGTTAATTGAGAAAATTGTACCTTCTGTAAAAAATTATAATTAAAACCATTGAAGGAATGCAGGCCATTTGGAAAGTTTTGCATGAAAAGTATAGTTTGGACACAATGCTGTGCAGAAATTTTAATCAGGACCCAATCGAAAACTTTTTTGGCAGTGTCAGAAGTTTAGGGGTAAGAAATATATCCCCTAATACAATTAGTTTTGAGGGAGCCTTTAAATCTCTTTTATTAAACAATTTCAGTTCATCACATTCTATAAACTCAAATTGTGAAGAAGATGTATGTACATTTTTACAATCGGTAGACTTTCTTATAAAAGAAAGCGCTGGTACTGATAATATAGCCATGATAGAAGAAGAAAATGAGAAATTGGAACAAATAACATTCAATGAGGAAGTTTTACATCTTGACAATGAGTTAGTGATAGAAGGCATTGGCCAAAAAATGTATGTATGCGGTTGGGTCCTTAAAAAATGCTCAAAAATTATAAAGAATTGCCAAAATTGTAAAAGAAAATTATTTGCGGCAGACTCAGAACATATACCGGCTCATGCATTTATTAGAGAAAAAGAATATTGTAATAAAAATTGGTTGTGTTATCCTTCAATGGAATGCATAAAATGTTTTAATGAAATTTCAGATATAACAACTCACGTTTTAAAGAAAAATTTAAATATAAAAAATTTGAAAAAAAATATCAAAACATTTAATAGTATTTTTATAAATTATAGTAATATATTCGACTGTAATGACCACCAGGAAGGTCTTCGAACATTGTTCGAAGACCTTATAATAAACGTCACAATCTACAGTTGGTGCCGCTCAATTAACAAAATTTTAAGTGGTAAAATTTCATATGATGGGGACGATGAAACCAAAGTTAGTGCACAAATATATTTTAGTAAACATAAAAATAAAAAGTGAATCATCATCAATTTTGTTTTATTAATTCAGTGGACCTATTTTTAATAAATAATAACATACAACATAAACATTTCAAACCAATTAGTTAGGTGACACAGTAGATTTTCATTGATCTTTAATAAACAAGTCTTTAAATCTAAACTATGTGCATTTAATTTAGGTATACCAAAACCACATGGACGTTTGACTTTTCAGTGTTTATTTAGTTTCAAATTTACTGATATTTAACAATATTTAATTAATTAGTAATAAAACTTATCAGTGAATTTGAAACTAAATAAACACTGAAAAGTCAAACGTCCATGTGGTTTTGGTATACCTATAGAATACACGTAGTATGTATGTATAGGCTTATGTAGGTATATATATATACCAGCAGTAAATAGTTGTCGGTGAATTTCTAATAGATGGCGTTAGGCGCGCATTAGAGGTTCGGGTGACATTAAAATCCTCTGAGTTGGTTCTCTATCTCCAGATATATTACTTTACTCTATGGCTTAGATGATAAGCAATGTACCTGTCATTGTCAATGTTGTCATGTTGGCAACATGACGGCAATGTACAAGTTATACAGACCATCCACTATAACTTGTCCCTTGCCGTCATGTTGGCACCATTGCTTATAATGTAGGGTTTTCATTGTGTGAAGCAGTGCTGCCAACATGACGGCAAGGGACAAGACAAGGGTCTGTATATGGAATAAATAATTTTGAATTTTGTATGGATTTTTTTGTTTATCAGGGTTACTCCTGTACAAGAACGACGCCAGCCCCCCGTCGTGGGCGGTCATGATGCTGGGGGATTTGTTGGGGCTAAAGTTCGACTACAAGAAGCCAGAGATGAACAAACTGGAGCACAAGAGCCCTGAGTTTAAGAAGGCACGAGTACTTACTATTATTTTACTATAATGCTAGCTTACCATACTAATCCTACTAATATTATAAATGCGAAAGTTTTTGAGGATGTATGGATGGATGCTTGATACTCTTTAACGCCACAACTAATGAACCGATTTGGCTGAAATTTGGAATGGAGATAGCTCATACCCAGGATTAACACATAGGCTACTTTTATCCCGGAAAATTACAGAGTTCCCGCGGGGATTTAAAACCCTTGATCCACGCGGAACTATGTTCTCTTTAACGCCACAACTAATGAACCGATTTGGCTGAAATTAGCTCATACCCAGGCTTAACAAATAGGCTACTTTTTACCCCGGAAAATTACAGACTTCCCGCAGGAATTAAAAACCTTAATCCACGCGGACGAAGTCGCGGACATCACCTAGTTTATTATAAAAGCGAAAGCTTGTTTTTGTTTGTTGGTTTGGAGGTTTGTCCTATAATCACTTATCACGCCGCAATAGAGCTACGGATCGACGTGATTTTTTGCATGGGTAGGTAAGAGAGTGACATAGGCTACTTTTAATTCCTAAGCTGCGCGATTGAAGGACAAATAAACCAACAAACAAACACTTTTTGAATTTATAATATTAGTAAAAAAACAGTTTATTTAGTATTTGCCTCTCAATTTCAGATAAATCCAATGGGAACTATTCCAGTACTGCAAGATGGAGACTTTATCGTTTCTGAAAGGTTAATAAATAATAGTTATTATACCTACTATACTAGGTATTGAATAAATAATAATAATTAATTATTCAATAGTACTTTTTGTGCACCTTCATTTAAACTCAAAAGCACTCACTAGTTTGCTTTTTGATGGTATTTACGATATTCACCATCGCGGAGTAACGTTCAACCGAGGATTAAGTCGACGTCTTGGCAAATTTTATTTACAAAAACTGGCACTGAGGCCCACTTTCACCTATCTACCTAAATGATCCACTAAGTAGGAGTCTTACGTAGGTAGCCTCTAAACACAATCGCTCACCCATTTCCACCTTTAGGTGTTCCCTAAAGGTTCGTGAAAACGATATTGACAGATTAAAGGGTCATCTAACTTAGCTAAGTAGCCAGCATAAGTTAGGGAACGTTGGTGAAAACGGGCATTAGACTTTCTCTATTTCTTTCTTTATGAACCGATAGACGTCCACTGCTGGACAAAGTTCTCTTGCATGGACCTCCGCAGGGCTCGGTCTTGCGCCGCCTGAATCCAGTGGCTCCCTGCGACTCTTTTGATGTCGTCGGTCCATCTAGCGGGGGGTCTGCCAACACTGCGCTTCCCGGTGCGAGATCGCCACTCCAGCACATTGGGATATGGGACCCCAACGACCTTCAGCTCTTCGAACTATATGGCTGCCCATTTCTACTTCAGTTTCGCGACTGGCTGAGCTATCTCAGTAACTTTGGTTCTCCTTCGGATCTCCTCAGACTATCTGTGGTTATATATTTTCAGCCATGCAATAATGAAGTACCTTCTAAACAAGTACGGCGGCGCTCTACAAGAGAAGTTATATCCTAGTGAACCGCAACAGCAGGCTATTGTAGACCAGTGCCTTTTCTTCGACGCCGGAGTGCTGTTCCCTAGACTAAAAGTTATTGCGGTGAGTTTTTTTTACCTCACTTCTTCTCTTCTTCTTCTTATTTATCAACGGATAGACATCCACTGCTAGACAAAGGTCTAGCACCAACAGTAGGTACACCAAACAAACCAATCGCACCAGTGAGAGCTTGTAAGACCCTTTAATCAACTAGGAAATGTGGTGATGATCTTCAAAAGCCTGAGCAGATCTTCATAAATTATAACTAAGATGCTCTATTACATTAGCTTTTAAACAGAAAAAACCTTTGGGGTCCTTTGGGGAGGCTGCTACGAGGGAACAGATAGATACACACGTTAAACTTATATCATCTTAACATGTGTTGAATTATAATTAGAAATAATTACGTATGCTTTTGTGGAACTTCCCCTCATTGTGGAAACTCTGCATATTTAGAATAATATCTATTAAGTATATTGTAAAAGTATTTTGAAAAGAGCAACTGCCGAGTTTCTTGCTGGTTCTTCTCGGCAGGAACGGCATTCCGAACCAGTGGTAGACTCATTGACGATTCAAAAGTACTTGTAAAAGTTTATTTGAATAAAAAACATTTCTATTCTATTCTATTCTATTCATCCCTCTTTTTGAGTTGGGGGTTAAAAATAGATTACCTATACATTCATATACGTATTTCTAGCTACCGTCATTTCTGCACGGTCTGGCGGGTCCCACGCCGCAGCACTTAGCCGATGTGGAAGAAGCATACTCTGTAGTTGAAGCGTACTTACAAAAAAATCGCTACATCGCCGGCAATCGCATGACTATCGCTGACCTATCGCTCGGTACCACCATGAGCGTTACGCAAGCTGTGCTAGAGCTCGATCAAAACAAGTAAGGATATATTTTTATACCTGTAAATAATGAGTTTACGAGGCCTTAGGGTGGGATCACATTAGTCAGCGTCAATCCGCTTTTAGCTGGATGGATTCGATCAATCATACGCATCGCATCTATGCGTTCGCATGAGTAAGCATCACTCATTTTCATACGTCGATGTATGTAAGCATGCTACGGCATGTAAAGTCGAGTGCTACACTTAAACGCATTTTAGATACAAAAAATGCGAAATGTGTACACGACTTCATGCAAAATTGCAATTTTCAAAAGATAAAATGCGAATCGATGCTGACAAATGTGACTCCACCCACACTCGCCCTCGAACATTTCAAAGTATACAGTATCATTTATTCAGTAATTGAGTGTCAAAGTTTATGGTTTCGATTTTACATGTAAAATCAAAACTCTACCAGATTAAGTAGTTTACTGTCGATTACAACCAAAATTTGACTTGTACCGGTGTTTCAGAAAGATTATATTTTTCCTACCATTTTGGATACCTACTTAACTCAAACACTTAATTTTGTAAACGTTCCACTAAAATAATGAAATAAACCGACGATATTATATCCTTGTTAAAAATGTTTGGGATACAATACAATATATTACATTCAAGTGTTGGCTAATATTTTTTTTTATTTTGTTCAAGGTTTCCCCGAAGTGTCGAGTGGTTAGCGAGACTACAAAAAGAAAAATGCTTCAAGGAAATTAACAACCCCGGTGCAGCTTTGTTTACCAAACTTTTGCATATGTATTGGCAAAAAAATAAAAAATAACTTTTTTTGTTTTAATATTACTGTGTTGCATCCTTACCAGGTCTTTGGTTGCATCTGTGTATGTTGATTGTAATTTAAATAAATTCTTGCTTTCTTGTTAAATTAAAAATTAAAATTGTATATTATTTGTTGATAAAAATAAAAAAAAACTAAAGGGTTACAAAAAAAACGGAACACGTTTAATAAGTATATCTAGACTAGGTTTTACCCGCGACCTCGTCCGCGTGGATTTAGGTTTTAGAAACCTATGCAAAAAATCACGTCGTTCCGTTGCTGCGTGATTGAAGGACAAAGAAAAACACTTTCGGATTTAAAATAGTAAGGTTTTACTTCAAGTAAAATTCTGTAATAGGGGTTTGATTTTGATTACTAGCTATTTTATACGAAACAGCATCTTCGATTAAAGAAAACCTTTCTATGAAAAATTCGCAAAATGGTGCCGTAATTTTTTTTTTTTAATGAAGGCTTGAAGATTATTGGATTAGTGGCTATTAGTTTTTTCTTTTGGTTGATAGGCGAAAATTAATATATTTATTATAATATATATAGCTCGATTACCACTCACTCACTGACACACTCACTCACTCATTGACAGGGTTGTTCTCCTAGAAGGAGACAGAAATCGATATAATGATGTAGGGGAGATATGTCCGGGTGGGGGATTCGAGTTGGGGAAAATTATGACATTTCGGAAAAACAAGATGGCGGCCGACGTGATTCTTGCAACTCTTTTGTTTTCCAACCGATTTCTTTGAAATTTTGGATTATTGTAGAAATTAGTAAACGATTAACAGAAAAAGTGAAAAAAATTAAAAAAACAAGATGGCGGCCGAGCTGTGACGTCTCAAATTTCCGACCCCTCTCCTGTAAAATTTTGTATGAAAAAAATTTTTTTCACCCATGGTGTCGTATAGAGCTCAAAGAATGTGACTCGGAGAAAGGTGGAGAGAGCTGATGAGTGAGGAGTTCGGAGACGGGCGAGGGGCACGGCCAGGGTATAGAAGATAGGTGGAGGGTGCTCGACCAAATGTCATTCGAAACCTCGAGCAATTGCCAGTGAGTTGAAAAAAAATTCCAAAATGGCGGAAAAAAAATGGCGACAAATTTTGTCCGTCTCTCTCTCGGAAACTATAAAAGATGGAGGAGCGGTTTCTCGACAAAAGATGATCAAAACCCGGAGGTCTACCTGGTGAGTAGGAAAAAAATTCAAGATGGCGGATTTTTTTTTCCCATACAAAATGTATGGGGAATATTGAAGGGACTAGAAGTTGGGAACTATGCAAGACATTGATTTTGATAGGTTCATAGGGCTTTTTTTCTTTTTCTTTTTTTCATTTTACATTTGTTTTTTTTTCTTTTTTTTCATTTTACATTTGTTTTTTTTTCTTTTTTTTCATTTTTTTTTTCTTTTTTTTCTTTTTTTTTTCTTTTTTTTTCTTTTTCTTTTGTGAATGAGGAGCACGGCCAGGTTATTGCAGATAGGTGGGGTGTGCTCGAACAAATTTTTTGGCAAAAGATGACCAGAATCCGAAGGGCTACTTGAAGAGTAAAAAAATCGCGGTCCGCTTTAGCGGGCCGCGCACCCACGCGCCCTACTTGTAGCAATAACACTTCCCGCGAGCTGCTTTAGCAGCTCGCGCACCGAGCGAAATAAATAAAGCCGAACAATCGCGGTCCGCTTTAGCGGGCCGCGCACCCACGCGCCCTACTTGTAGTAATAACACTTCCCGCGAGCTGCTTTAGCAGCTCGCGCACCGAGCGAAATAAATAAAGCCGAACAATCGCGGTCCGCTTTAGCGGGCCGCGCACCCACGCGCCTTACTTTTAGTAAAACACTTCCCGCGAGCTGCTTTAGCAGCTCGCGCACCGAGCGAAATACTAGTTATAATATATATAGCTCGATTACCACTGACTGACTGACACACTCACTGATTGACACGATTGTTCTCCTAGAAAGAGACGGAAAATGATACTATGATGTAGGGGAGATATGTCCGGGTGGGGGATTCGAGTGGGGAAAAATTATGACATTCCGGAAAAACAAGATGGCGGCCGACGTGAATCTTGCAACTCTTTTGTTTTCCAACCGATTTCTTTGAAATTTTGGATTATTGTAGAAATTAGTAAACGATTAACAGAAAAAGTGAAAAAAATTAGAAAAACAAGATGGCGGCCGAGCTGTGACGTCTCAAATTTTCGACCCCTCTCCTGTAAAATTTTGTATGAAAAAATTTTTTTTCACCCATGGTGTCGTATAGAGCTCAAAAAATGTGACTCGGAGAAAGGTGGAGAGAGCTGATGAGTGAGGAGTTCGGAGACGGGCGAGGGGCACGGCCAGGGTATAGTAGATAGGTGGAGGGTGCTCGACCAAATGTCATTCGAAACCTCGAGCAGTTGCCAGTGAGTTGAAAAAAAATTCCAAAATGGCGGAAAAAAAATGGCGGCAAATTTTGTCCGTCTCTCTCTCGGAGACTATAAAAGATGGAGGAGCGGTTTCTCGACAAAAGATGATCAAAACCCGGAGGTCTACCTGGTGAGTAGGAAAAAAATTCAAGATGGCGGATTTTTTTTTTCTCCATACAAAATGTATGGGGAATATTGAAGGGACTAGAAGTTGGGAACTATGCAAGACATTGATTTTGATAGGTTCATAGGGCTTTTTTTCTTTTTCTTTTTTTTCATTTTACATTTGCTTTTTTTCTTTTTTTTCTTTTTTATTTTTCTTTTTTTTTCTTTTGTGAATGAGGAGCACGGCCAGGTTATTGCAGATAGGTGGGGTGTGCTCGAACAAATTTTTTGGCAAAAGATGACCAGAATCCGAAGGTCTACTTGATGAGTAAAAAAATCGCGGTCCGCTTTAGCGGGCCGCGCACCCACGCGCCCTACTTGTAGTAATAACACTTCCCGCGAGCTGCTTTAGCAGCTCGCGCACCGAGCGAAATAAATAAAGCCGAACAATCGCGGTCCGCTTTAGCGGGCCGCGCACCCACGCGCCCTACTTGTAGCAATAACACTTCCCGCGAGCTGCTTTAGCAGCTCGCGCACCGAGCAAACGCTAGTTATAATATATATAGCTCGATTACCACTGATTCACTCACTGACTGATTCACTCATTGACAGGGTTGTTCTCCTAGAAGGAGACGGATATCGATATAATGATGTAGGGGAGATATGTCCAGGTGGGGGATTCGAGTTGGGGAAAATTATGACATTTCGGAAAAACAAGATGGCGGCCGACGTGAATCTTGCAACTCTTTTGTTTTCCAACCGATTTCTTTGAAATTTTGGATTATTGTAGAAATTAGTAAACGATTAACAGAAAAAGTGAAAAAAATTAAAAAAACAAGATGGCGGCCGAGCTGTGACGTCTCAAATTTCCGACCCCTCTCCTGTAAAATTTTGTATGAAAAAAATTTTTTTCTTCCATGATATCGTATAGTGCTCAAAGAATGTGACTCGGAGAGAGGTGGCGAGAGCTGATGAGTGAGGAGTTCGGAGACGGGCGAGGGGCACGGCCAGGGTATAGAAGATAGGTGGAGGGTGCTCGACCAAATGTCATTCGAAACCTCGAGCAGTTGCCAGTGAGTTGAAAAAAAATTCCAAAATGGCGGAAAAAAATGGCGGCAAATTTTGTCCGTCTCTCTCTCGGAGACTATAAAAGATGGAGGAGCGGTTTCTCGACAAAAGATGATCACAACCCGGAGGTCTACCTGGTGAGTAGGAAAAAAATTCAAGATGGCGGATTTTTTTTTTCGATACAAAATGTATGGGGAATATTGAAGGGACTAGAAGTTGGGAACTATGCAAGACATTGATTTTGATAGGTTCATAGGGCTTTTTCTTTTTCTTTTTTTTCATTTTACATTTGCTTTTTTTCTTTTTTTTCTTTTTTTTTTCTTTTTTTTTCTTTTTCTTTTGTGAATGAGGAGCACGGCCACGTTATTGCAGATAGGTGGGGTGTGCTCGAACAAATTTTTTGGCAAAAGATGACCAGAATACGAAGGTCTACTTGATGAGTAAAAAAATCGCGGTCCGCTTTAGCGGGCCGCGCACCCACGCGCCCTACTTGTAGTAATAACACTTCCCGCGAGCTGCTTTAGCAGCTCGCGCACCGAGCGAAATAAATAAAGCCGAACAATCGCGGTCCGCTTTAGCGGGCCGCGCACCCACGCGCCTTACTTTTAGTAATAACACTTCCCGCGAGCTGCTTTAGCAGCTCGCGCACCGAGCAAACGCTAGTTATAATATATATAGCTCGATTACCACTGACTCACTGACTGACTCATTGACACGATTGTTCTCCTAGAAGGAGACGGAAATCGATATAATGATGTTCGGGAGATATGTTCGGGTGGGGGATTCGAGTGGGGAAAAATTATGACATTTCGGAAAAACAAGATGGCGGCCGACGCGATTCTTGCAACTCTTTTGTTTTCCAACCGATTTCTTTGAAATTTTGGATTATTGTAGAAATTAGTAAACGATTAACAGAAAAAGTGAAAAAAATTAAAAAAACAAGATGGCGGCCGAGCTGTGACGTCTCAAATTTCCGACCCCTCTCCTGTAAAATTTTGTATGAAAAAAATTTTTTTCACCCATGGTGTCGTATAGAGCTCAAAGAATGTGACTCGGAGAAAGGTGGAGAGAGCTGATGAGTGAGGAGTTCGGAGACGGGCGAGGGGCACGGCCAGGGTATAGAAGATAGGTGGAGGGTGCTCTACCAAATGTCATTCGAAACCTCGAGCAGTTGCCAGTGAGTTGAAAAAAAAATCCAAAATGGCGGAAAAAAAATGGCGGCAAATTTTGTCCGTCTCTCTCTCGGAGACTATAAAAGATGGAGGAGCGGTTTCTCGACAAAAGATGATCACAACCCGGAGGCCTACCTGGTGAGTAGGAAAAAAATTCAAGATGGCGGATTTTTTTTTCCATACAAAATGTATGGGGAATATTGAAGGGACTAGAAGTTGGGAACTATGCAAGACATTGATTTTGATAGGTTCATAGGGCTTTTTTTCTTTTTCTTTTTTTTCATTTTACATTTGCTTTTTTTCTTTTTTTTCTTTTTTTTTTCTTTTTTTTTCTTTTTCTTTTGTGAATGAGGAGCACGGCCAGGTTATTGCAGATAGGTGGGGTGTGCTCGAACAAATTTTTTGGCAAAAGATGACTAGAATCCGAAGGTCTACTTGATGAGTAAAAAAATCGCGGTCCGCTTTAGCGGGCCGCGCACCCACGCACCCTACTTGTAGTAATAACACTTCCCGCGAGCTGCTTTAGCAGCTCGCGCACCGAGCGAAATAAATAAAGCCGAACAATCGCGGTCCGCTTTAGCGGGCCGCGCACCCACGCGCCCTACTTGTAGCAATAACACTTCCCGCGAGCTGCTTTAGCAGCTCGCGCACCGAGCGAAATAAATAAAGCCGAACAATCGCGGTCCGCTTTAGCGGGCCGCGCACCCACGCGCCTTACTTTTAGTAAAACACTTCCCGCGAGCTGCTTTAGCAGCTCGCGCACCGAGCAAACGCTAGTTATAATATAAAGCTGCTCGTGCTGATTCACTTACTGACTGACTCTCCTCTGATCACCTCTCCTGTAAAATTTGTATGAAAAAAATTTAATAGTTTCGTATAGAGGAGAAAAATTCATTCAAAAATGAGGAAAAAATGGAGAGAGCTCATAATTGAGAATTTCGGAGACGTGTGAGGAGCAGGAGATGATGATCGAGGGTTTGGAGGATGGATGAGGAGCAAGGCCGGGATATTAAAGATGGGTGGGGGTTGCTCAAACAAAAAAATACTTGAAACCTAAAAAATTCAAGATGACGGCTATACTTTCATAGGTGTCTATCTCAGAGAGTTTATAAGATGGAAGAGTGGTTTTTTTGGTAGAAAATGATCAGGACCTGAAAGTCTACTTCGTGAACAGAAAAACCGCGGTCCACTGTAGCTGCGCACCCACGCGCCCTACTAGTCTCAGAATGAAAACCTTGTATCTCAAAAATACTTTTAAACGTTTTAAATAGCTAATTTAATTAATAGTATAATACCAACTTCTAATGTATCATTACTTTTAATACCTAACTGGTACGTTATTTGTTTCATCTGTTTTGTTATGTGGTTATCATTCTAGAATCTAGGCCGTCATCGTTACCCCCTCGCTCGGCCATCGGTGACGTCATAAATTACACTTAATCGTGCATACCCTGATAATTTATTTGGTTGGATCCCCTTTATAGTTTCTAAAAAGCTTCTAACCTAAACAAAGAATACGTAATAGTATCTAAATTTATAGAGGATTTTCTTTTTATATTGGATAAATAGAGTAACGTACGTCCGATAATAAACCATAAAATTCAGTTAAAATTTTCTATTTACTGCCATCTGTCTGCACATGCCAGAACTACATAGTGAAATCCTGCAGGCAACTGGTTAGAAGTCAAATAGAGGCCGCTACTGATTGCACGGTTGGGAATACTAAACTTTTTTTTAAATATTTGGCCAAGTAAGACATAAAATGCACACAATAAATTATTAGCGTTACTGAATATTATTGTTTTTGTTACTAGTTAATGCTTTTGTTAATTATGGTAACACATTGACAGATAATAGCGCCATCTAGGTTTGATACTTAACAACATAATGACCCCAACCACAGACCCCAACTCCCAAGTGACGTACGGCCATGCAACTTTCGAACTTGAAACAACGAAGTGACATTTGCTGAAGCGGAATTTGAATTGTATCGGCCGTCGTCGGGAGCCGAGTCCGCTCCTAGCCACTCCTAGCAGCGAGCACTGGCGAGTCAGAAACGTGTACGGCGAAGTGCGGTCGACTCGTCGATGCGCAGCTGTCCAACCGCGTTTGTCAATTTTAAAGTTTTTCTCGAAACGCGTGTGTAAATAAACAACTTGTCTTATTACTTTTCATTATGAAAATGAAGTGAAACAAATGTTTGTTTATTAATCGTGCACAATCATAATATAAAGTGGAGCTTTGATAGTTCGAGCCTTCGAAACCTTAACCGCTTCTCGCAATGACAAGGGAGAGCATTCAGTTACCTTTTGATAAAACGGAGGCATTTATAATGTTTCTTATGGTTTAAATCGATGCTTTTGTAACGTATAAGTGAATTCGTTGAGTATAAGGACCACTGTGTATCGTTTTGTGACAATTTGGAGCATTTGTTCATTCCGAGCCGGTCGTTAGTTGCGACGCATTGAAAATGAGTGGTTTGAGTGGTTTGAGCAAGGCTGACTTCACAACGGCGAGTGATGGGCTGTTGGAGCTCTCTGAGGAGAGACTTCGCAGCATCATGCGCACGGAGCCGATCACAGACGTCTACCACGTCGAGCAGACACCCTTTGCAAGGTCAGTTTGTTTGTAGAACTCTAGAACTTTACTGTCTCATCTTGTCCTTTAAAACTGTTAACTTACTTTGTGAAGAAACTAAGATAAAGATAGCACTATTCCTAACTAACCGTTTCTATTCATGCCTCTTGTAAAAATTGTTCTCAAAATCACAAGCTATATTGATAAATAAAGTTGCCACCAGCAACAGGTTTCTAAGTTCCAACACTCCTATATCAGATTGAAATTTGCCTCTAATTAAATCATCAGCCAGTTGATATCTGCATATGTTTTAATATGTTAAGTATTGGTTAATATTAATTACCTACTTGTGTGTGTATAATTTGTATTTGTAAAAAAATATACATAAAAATATTTCATGGCCATATTATCTGCTCTATTGAAGTGTGTGTCATAAGTCATTACCTCCTAAGTTTTTACACACATACAAGTAGAGTTATACTTATGTATAAGTGTGATTGTAACATATAATTTACAGCTGCCTTGTGAAATAGCTGGGCATAATATAATGTTTATCTCCGCATTCCTGATAAAGATGACTGATGATAGTGTCTTGATAGTGGAAGATAACATTGTTTTACTCACCTGTATTATGGCTCAAGTAACGTACTTGATCATCCATAATGATTTTGAAGGGTTATATATACGTTTTTAATCAATTTATGCAAATATTACACAAAATATTTAACAAAGCTTTAGCAACAAAATTTGATCAATAGACATGACTGCTTGTTTGTAGACTTAATATAATATTCTAATTGAACAGACGAATCATCAAGTATAAGATAGCTAGTTGTTATTTATTTCAAATTCAAAATTATTTATTTCACGTAGGCCAACCTGTGGCTCTTATGACAAGTCATGACTCTACCACCGGTTCGGAAAGCAGATTCTGCTGCTTACACTGCAACTTCATTCACAGACTTACGATTTGTAAAATCCTGTGGGCACTCCTTGATATTCTGGATAAAGTTACACTATTTCCTTGCCCAGGATGCAACATACATAGTTATATCCTTAACAATTTTATCCAAAAAAGGAAATGTTGCAGATGGACAGATATACTTTCACATTTAAAATATTTTATATATATTATATATATACCTGTATTATATATATGTTTGAACTTGGGAGTAGACATTAAGGTATATTTTCCCATTTAAAATAATAATTACATAAAATGACTTAAATTAAAATGTACTTATTTTAGGTCATAAGAGCTGCTCTTATGACAGGTTAAGACTCTACCAGCAGTTTGGAAAGCAGATTCTGCTGAGAAGAGCCGGCAAGACACTAAATAGTTGCTCTTATATACCTATATATAACTATAACTCAACTAGATCTAACTGAAGTTATAAGACTTAGTATAAAGTTATACCTCAGAGTCAATATTAGTAGAGTTGGAATTGCAACTTAGATATTATAAAACTGTTTTCAGTAGGTATTACATTATTTTAAGAGTCTATTAAGTAATGGTAAGTAGGTACTGTATATTTAAAATAAGAAATAATAATTGCTATCTAATTATACATAATAATTATATAATAATTTAGTTATGAATATAATTATAATTAATTAGTTTCCAAGTTATTCAATAATAATTGTACCTAAGTAATTCATATTCTTCTTGATTGTGTTATTAATTGAGTTAAAAAAGTGAACCGAAATTACACTATACTATATAGTACATATATACATAATTAAAATTGAATCATTGACTATTTTAAGAACAATCTTTCAATAGTAGGTTTAGTCTATGTACAATAAGTAAGCAATAATTTTTGTTCAGTAAAAATTTGATTTTACTAAATCTTATATATATAAATTCTTATGTTATTTATAACTTATAAGTTTAGCAAACAACTTAGCATATACTGCAACAAACTTTAGCCTGTGGCATCACCCCGTTATGTTTGATTTTTCGAACCCGTATTTTAGTGGTTAAATTTTCAAAAATCCTTTCATATCAGATGCCTATGTTGTAATAGCTATTGTATACCAAATTTTAGCCCGATCATCCTGTGTTTTGAGCTGTACGTTGATAGATCAATCATTCAGTCACTTAACTACTTTTAGATTAGGTTTTTAAAATTATATATTACATTGCAAGCAGCAGTGATAGCCTAGTGATAACGACTGTGGTCTCCTATTCGGGGGATGCAGGTTCAATCCCGGGTACCTCTGACTTGCCGAAGATAAGTGCTTTCACACAACCATCACATCACCAACAAATCACATGCTTTAAGGGTGCACACCTGGGAGTTCCCCATAATGTTTTCGAAGGTGTGTGAAGTCCGTCAATTTGCATTGGGCCAGCGTGCTGGACTATGGCCTATAACCCTTCTCTGAGAGATCTCGCTCAGCAGTAGTGAGCCGATATGGGTTGATAATGATGAATTAATTTTTACTAATTTTTTTTCATATTGGCTTTAAAGTAAGGTAAAGGTGGGAGAATCATACAGCATTAACAATTTTAAATCAATTTAAATTTTAGCTTCATTTTTAGCTTCAGTAGCCCAACAGGCAAAGGTGAAGACTGAAAACCGAATGGTTCAATTTCCACCAGTTGCACTTTTGACATACCCACTCCTGCTGACACAATCTTTTCGCTTATTTCGAGAGGAGAGAAGAATAATTAGGGAAGTTCAGTGTGGCTTATATTCTTCTACTTTATTTAAGCATTTTAAGCTACATTTTTTTCTGTTTTTTTTTCTACAATATTTTTTTATGATAAAGTATGGAGCACATTGCACGCGAAAGTGTGCTGATATTTATTTGCGGTGTCGCTAACTCGATGTGGGGACATGTCCAACAACTTTTCCCTTCGTGTTGTTGCCAATGAACTGCGATTGTATGATAGGTATTCTATACAAAAGCTTCTTTTTACTTGTACATGTATAAAACATACACAAGACTTCAATATTTAAAGATAAACACTTCATTAACAAGCAGCGATAGCCTAGTGGGTAAGGCTACGGGGGTGGGGGTTCGATCACTGGCACGTATCTATGACATTTCGGAGTATTGTGCGTTAAAAATCACTATCAAGTCACTATCAATCAATTTACAATCACTTTTGTCACTGCAGGAAATACATTGTGAGGAAACGTGCATGCCTGAGAGTACCTTCTCCATAATGTTCTCAAAGGTGCGTGACGTCTGCTCATCCGCCTTATGGCCTAGCGTGGTGGACTATGGCCTAAACCTTTCTCATTCTAGAGTAGACCTGCGTCTAGTACTGTACATGGGAATATACAGTACATGAGAATAAAATACAACTCAAAAAGGCTGTAATAAAGCAAAATAAACGACAGGATTGGTTTATTATTTTATTTATTTATTTTTCCATGTGACATAGGCTAACTCTTGTCCCGATTTCCATTTCGATCCTTTGCTGTATTTCTGGGATAAGAGGTAGCCTATGTCACTTTCTATGTGACATAGGCTAACTCTTATCCCGATTTCCATTTCGATCCGTTGCTCCGTTGCTGCGTGAGAGAAAGATAAACAAACAAATACACCGATTTATAATTAATATTATTAAATCAAAAAGTTCATAGTATGTTTTTTAGGATATAAATCAGGATAGGATATATGTAATTAAATTATGCATACTATGAACTTTTGAGTTGAGATAGTGTTTCAGATTGCTACGATGTGTCAATGTAACGTGTTTTCACTTTTCCGTGTTATTTTACCGTGCTGTAGGAGTTGCTGATTAAAATTATCATAACATTTTAGATAAAGCATCATTGCGTCGTATTTTATATTGATAGGCCGATAAGATACCTACTTAAGTACCTAATAAGTGCTTGTACAATGGACATACTTATTTATGCTCTCAGCAAGGTAGAATCTAAACCGTACGTAGCTATAATCTACCTGGGTACATAGAGAACAATGCGTTTGTATGCGTGTTAAATGCTGACGATTACAGAATAATGTGTTTTTAATTTACACAATCGTTCATTTATTTCTTTTTCTTCTAATCAATGTTTAAATAACTTAGCGATTGCAGAGTTGTTTACACATTTGTAGGTAAAAAAGTTGACTGCACGTTTGTTTTTTAACTGCTGGTCGATTGCGAAAAAGCTGCATCACTCATTGCTGCAGTTTCAATTGTGGTGATTGGCTAAAATGGCATTCTTGCTGCATTATAGCATTAGATATAATTCGGTTTTTTGCTTTGGGTCGTCTATTATGATTATGATGGATGAAGTACTTGTACGTTCTCGAAAAGGAAAATAACCTATTTTCCTAAAAAAATACGTGTGGCACTCGGGGACTGCCGCGGTAAAGCTCTTGCATAGCATTTTCTAGTCGCACGCACACAAACACCGTGCCGAAGTCTGCCGAACTGAAGCGACGGGGTGTTAGGTTTATTTTTGTTACGGAATTTCTTGATTCGGTCGCCGCGCTCAAAGCCCGCCATAAAAGCTATGCAATAGTTAGCTTAAAAATTTAGGAAAATAACAATTTTCCTAAATATTTTGTTCAGCATAATATTAGATACAAGCAGTGATAGCCTAGTGGTCAGGGCTGTGGTCTTCTATTCGGGGGGGTCACAGGTTCGATCCTGGGTACGCAGTAAGTAGTTGTCGACCTCTGACTTTTCGGAGTCAAGTGCGTTTAAGCAATTAAATATCACTTGCTTCAACGGTGAAGGAAAACATCGTGAGGAAACCTGCACATCTGAGAGTTCTTCATAATGTTCTCGAAGGTGTGTGAACTCCGCCAATTCGCATCTGGCCAGCGTGGTAGACTATGGCCTATAACCCTTCTCTGAAAGGAGACCTGCGCTCAGTAGTGAGCCGTTGATGGGTTGCTAATGATGATGATGATGAATATTAGATATCTAACTAGGTATATAATATCTTTCTGACATCAGTTGTTAAGAAAAGTACGATTATTGCTAGTATATCGTACAATTTTGCTTACAAACTGCATTGCCTTATCAGTTATCACATTTTCCAGCTTTACATAACTTGCTTAACAGCTTTTTTTTAATTTGGCATTGAGATCTTGAGATACTTTGGCAACTAACTATTCCTCTTCGTTTCTCAATTTAATTAAAAACCGATACAGGTTTATTGTATAAACAAATACCTACCTATTTGTAAATGCACACTAGAGATGTGCCGTTCGTCAAAAAGATGCAAAACATACCGCGGTTGACATGTCGAATTTTAATAAACTAGTGGTTCGCCCCGAACTGAGACCTCGCGGTAACGGTATCCCATGATTATTCATTCAATCGATACATGATAACCAAAACTGACATTATTATTATGCCCGTTTTCACCAAACATACCTAAATCATCCCCTAAGTAGGAGTCTCTTAACGTAGGTAGCTCCTAAATACAATCCTAAGTCCTAACATCCGTCCCAATATCCTTTTAGGTGTCCCGTACAGGATCGTGATAAATAAGTTGACAGAAAACATCAATCACCTAACTTATAGGTAGCCCGTAAAGGTTAGGGAACGTTAGTGAAAACATTGAATTATTTATCAAACATTGAATTTAACTCGTAGTTCCATGGGAATAGTTACTGACTGCGCCATCTATTAGCATTATTGTGAAGCTATGTTGATGCTATATGAATTACTGACGCCCATTAAAAATTAAATAATCTCGTTTCTTTATAATATTCATATAATTTTAGTATTTGTTGTTCAAGTACAGGATATAAGTGACCTAAAAACATAAAATCAGTTTGAAAATCCATAGCGGATTTTTCTAGAGAGCGTCTTCAAGCGAGCGTATAAAATCGCCACTTTGAAAGCCCCCCATTTCGTCAATTTTAAGGGAAAAATTAAAAAAAAAATATTTTTGTACTCAGTTCAAAATTATCTTTAAAATGATACGTAACAATTTTATGTAACGCGATTTTTTTTTTTTTACTTCGCATTCGCTTCTATGAGAGCCCCCCTGAAATAAAGATTTTTATAACTTTTTAAGCCATTTTCGGCTGGAGGCCATCGGTTTACATATTATATCTAAATTTGAAGTAATTACGTTCAGTAATTCAAAAGTTATAAGGCTCTGACAGACGGACGGACGGACGGACGGACGGACGGACAAGTGCAAATCGCCCTAGTTAACTCAAAGACCTTCGCTTCGCTCGGTCGAAAAGGAGTGGAATTATGATGCCGTCATATACCTATATGTATATTTATACTTGTGTTGTGTGTGTTCGTCGGATTTTTTTTAAATGTATGTTCACGTAATACTCGAGGACGTCTGAACCGATTTGGAAAATTCTTTTTTTATTTCAAAGGGTATACTTCCCAGGTCCCATCTAAATTTTAACGAAATCGGTCGAGCGGTTTTTAAAAATCAACAATAAATTATAACTACTCTGTAGTGGCGCGGGCGTTTGTAGACGGTTTTTTAAAAGGAATTTTTTATTTTAGATTAAAATAGTATTTATTCTCGATAGTAAGACCATTCAAAAAGATTGCTAGAGTTCAAGAGTGCTAGATTTATATGACTACTTACTGCCAAGTTGCTTCTAGTGAAAGATTTTCTTTTCAATTCCAAAACATAATCCTTACTTAAATATTTCGATACCACTTGCATGGAATTTTGTCGTCTTTGAACCGAAAAATTAGTTAATAACCATGGTTGTGATTGGTCGAATTTATGGTTTATGTTACAGCCGACACAGTGCATTTTAGTGCAGGGGTTGTCAGAGCTAATTTTGAGGTGGTTGCGAACAAAACGATCGGCACTTTGTGGCTGTTAAACTACGACGTTCGATCACCTGTCTTTTCAATGCTAAATCCACCCCAGTGTGGAACATTTTCTTGGCGGCGAGACAGGACAAAATGTCTTCATACAAAAAGTCCCCTGTGAGGTAAGTAGGTAAGCGACGTGATATATCGGTGTGGTGTACTGTACGGATCGTTTCCAGGGCCTTGAGGCGCAAGGTCGCGGGGTCTGTCGATGGCCCCACGCTTATCAGCCCCGCCATTTCTCAGAGCCGGTTCATAGATAGATCTATTGCACTTTCTGCGGCCCTAGTACCTAGTCTCTACGTGTAGGGATGTTATAATGGCTAGATTTGATCGGTTTGAGAAATATCATGTGATATAATTTGTTGATACGAATCGTACTCATAATTTAATATGACGTACAATATTTTGTTAGACAAAACTTTACATTAAACAAGTTTTATTTGTACTTTTGAATGAGTTCAAATGTTAAATTAAAACTTCTTCAAAATTAAAGATTTAACGCCAGAGAAGAGAGCGTCGATTTGAATGGATCAAATTTTACAAAAACATTATTGCAACTTACATAACTATCTACCTACTTAGTCACTACTAGTAGGTCCTTCTAAGTTATCCTTACTAATATTATATAGTAGTTGCGAATAATGCGAAAGTGTGTTTGTTTCTTGGTTTATTGCTCCTTCAATCACGCAGTAAAGGAGCAACGAGTCAACGTAATTTTATGCATGTGTATATTACTTAATTAATGACTTGGAGAGTGGCATATTATAGACCTTTTATCAAGGAAAAATAGGGGGTTCCTGCTTGATATTTAAAAACGCAACCACGCGGACGAAGTCATGGGCAAAGGCTCTAGTAGCCTAGGCTAGGTAGCTAACAACTTTAAACGACAGTGATCTATTTGAACAAACTTGTATTGTAAAAACACAAGTAACGTTAAAGTTTCACACAAAATATAGGTACCGTAACGGCTTTCATCATAAAAACTGTTGATAGAGTCGCTTGAAACTGGCGACGGTTTTTATAATTTCACTTCGTTTGTACCCACCATAAACATAGTAGATACCTATTACTTACTACCGTTATACTAACTAGGTAAAAATTTTCGTTTAAACTGAGAGAAAATACTGCATATTAAGTATACCTATTCGAAATGTAATGTCAAACTAGTAGTTTTTGAGATTACTTTATCGTTCAGTTTGTTAAAAATAAATTTACTTGCAGATTTCATATTCGTTATCTAAATATAATAAAAGGAAAAAGTGACTGACTGACTGACTGACTGATATATCAGCGCACATGTCAAACGGACGGACGGATCGAATTGAATCTTGAAAGGCATACAGATAGCTATTATGACGTAGGCATCCGCTAAGAAAGGATTTTTGAAAATTCAACCCCTATGGAAAATAAGGGTTTGAAAAATCGAAGTTAACGTGAGCCGCGAGCAAAAGCTCGTGCTCCCTTAAAGTCGAAGTCTCTTCCGGGAATTGTTCCCGTGACTTTTTACTTTAAGGCCGCATTGCTCACCACTGCGCTTGAGAGGTCGTTGAAAGTTATTTAGTAATAAAAAGGTACTTCTGGTTCCAATTAATGCACAATTATTTTATTTATGTTTCTTTTTAAATGAAAAAATAATGAAGGTTCGCATTTGAAACAAGGTACCTACTTAAGACGCTAAACGGAAAATAAATTGTTTCGAATTTGGAGAGTACTTTATAAAAATAGGCGGGGCCAAAACCCATCCGCGGGGCGCACTCCCTTCACGTACTAAGAGGTCACGTAGATAAAATAGATGGCGCTGGTAAAAATAAATAACTTTCATTTTTATGTTTAATAATATTTGATATAGAAAAGCACTATTTTGTTTAAAAATATTTTTAATACATACCTACAAAATATATAAATATTATAACTATTTAAAAATACTCAATTTTTATCGTATACAGGAGACGGTTTATTAAAGGTAGGTATAATATTATTCTATTTGAAAATTTAAAGGTATCAGCTTAATACACAATCTGGAAGATGAGAAATCTAAAGAATAACATAAGGTCACAAGTAAATTGGTTAACAATTACTATACCTACTTAATAAAATGAAGAGATCCGTAGGAGAACCAAAGTCACAGACATAGCTCAGCGAGTCACGAAACCATGCGAAACTGAAGTGGAAATGGGCAGGGCACATAGTTCGAAGAGCTGTTAGTCGTTGGGGTCCCAAGGTGCTGGAGTGGGGTGGAAACTCAGTGTTGGTCTGCCAACAACAACAAACAACAACCCCACTAGGTGGACCGACGCGTCAAGCGAGTCACAGGGAGCCGCTGGATTCAAGCGGCGCAAGACCGAAGACTTATTTGGGTATCATTAAAGCAAGAGGGAATAGGCATCTTCTAGGCAAACGCGTTCCACCTTAGGCCACATCATCACTTTCCATCAGGTGTGATAGTGGTCAAGCGTGTGCCTGTAATAATGTATAAAAAATAAATAAAAAAAGCCATACTGAAATTCTTTTTTATTGCATCGATGTAATTCAAAATCGATATTTAGGGTTCCCTAGCGTCAAAAAAGACGAAGTGGTTGCCAAAATTTTAATCGTTCGTTTTTTACGATATCGATGGCAGAAAGCGGAACTGGCGTATCTCAAAAAATCCAGTTTTACACCAGAGCCAAAAAACTATTTGAAAAAATTATAATTCGTAAATTAATAAAGATAGAATGTTTAAATTTGCAAGAAATTTCTATGAAACTAAACGATATTTGATACAGTTATTAGGAATGTCCTAAAGTTACTGCTTCATTGATTTTTTACGAGTTACAGCAGTTGATATTTATATATCGAGCAGCGGAAAAGCTGTAACTGTAAGGTGAAATGTATGACCAATTAAAATAAGTAGATACAAGTTTTCGTGCTACGATCTGCTGTATCTCAAATATTCTGCTATTCGAAACATGGCCATTTTGATGTATGTGATTTTAATTAAATAAGTTTATAAAAATAAAATGTTTGATTTACATTCTGAATTATCTATAAGTACATGATATCTATCTATCTTCTATAATATAATAAAACTGTAACAGGTCCAATTCTGTACATTGAAGATATTTTGAAAATTTTTGTTTGAGGGAATTTTTTTTTAATTTTTTGTCTGTCTGTCTGTCTGTCTGTCTGTCTGTCTGTCTGTCTGTCTGTCTGTATCTTGGCCGCGCATCACGCCGAAACTACTGGACGGATTTAAATGAAACTTGGCACGATTTAAGTTACTACTACGAGGTATAATATAGGATACTTTTTATCCCGAAATTCAGCACGGTTCCCTTGGGAGAGGGGATGAAAGTCAAAATGTGTATTTCGCTGTAATTCAATAAGGCGTATTCCGATTTAATCCATTCTTTTTTTGTTAGAAAGCAGGTTCTTTAGAGATTGTCCTGTAATTATTTCAAGGTCGTCAATTTCGTAGTTCAGAAATTATAGACATCACGATCTTCAGTATAAGGTCCAAATAACTTGAACCCCGGAATCTACAAGATACTTTGAATGAACGGCTCATCTTAAGCTGGCCATCGTACTTTATCGTGTATAGCCATCGTGGATAGCCCTATTTTGTCAAAGTCAAACTACTCCGAAGGCGTCAGATTTTGCCAAACGATCATTATACCTATATACTACATAGTAGGTATGGATGTAATACATCGTATGGACTTAATGCTACAGTGTTTTCCTATGCAATTTAATATTATAATCATACTAATATTATAAATGCGAAAGTGTGTTTGTTTGTTGGTTTGTCCTTCAATCACGCCACAATAGAGCCACGGATCGACGTGATTTTTTGCATGGGTACTATAGTTGAGGACATAGGCTACTTTTTATCCCGGAAAATCAAAGTGTTCACGAGGGATTTTAAAAATTAAATCCACGCGGACGAAGTCGCGGGCATCAGCTAGTATTATAATAAAACTGTAACTGATCGTTGTCTGTACAGTGAAGATATATGAGAAAAACTTATTAGGGGCCTTTATCAACAGAATAGAACCCAAAACAATGATTGTTAGAATTTTTGTCTGTATGTCTTTGCGTTAGTGCGCACTAATCTCAGAAATGGCTACGGTGTTGTGGTAAGCTTCACTTCAAACTCAGTGTTTGTTTTACTTCAATATAGTTCATAAATAAAAAAGTTATGTCAATTTAAAGAATCACGTCGAACATTTAACTGTTCAGTTAAAGAATCACGTTGAACATTTGTCATCATTTGTTGAACGTTGACGCTTTTTTGGCTCTTAACATTAATAAAATTAATATCTACGTGTTTCAGTGTTTAAGATAATTCTATCCTTATGGGGGTGAAAAGAGTAATGAAAGTTTGTAAGTGAGTTCGGTAATTTATGGAGTATGATGCGTGAATCTTTATTAACGGGTGTCTATTTGGTAATAATAAAGCACTCATCTATAATAATAAATAAGTAATAATTTTGCTTTTAAGGGGATGAAAAGGGGGATGAAACATTTATGTGAGTTTGGTCATTTTTTAAACGAAATGCATAAACTTAAAAAGCCATCAAGCGATTTCAAATATTCTACCTTTACGGGTGAAAAAGGGGATTAATTTGGTATGTAATGATGATGAAGTTTCGAAGTGAAATGCATGATACTATATTTTTAGGCGTCTTAAGAAAATGATGGAAAAGAGGATGAAAGTTTGCATTGAAATCCATAATTTTTGAAGTGAAAATATATTTATATAAAACATCACTCACTTTCTTTACTGTGTACCTACCTAATGTTTCTTAACAATCAAGATAGGTACGTAAAATATAAGCAGGTAAGGTTGTAAACTTTACTTGCTTATTAGATATAGTAGGTATGGTAAATATACAGACTTCCAATTAACTAAAAAATAACATTTAACTAAAAATAGGTTAAATTTTAATATTCTTTTACTTACCCGAACTCCTGAAGTATAATAATTAATTTTAAACACGTAAATAAAACGTAAACGATAAGTTAACAATCTTTTAAAATAATATTTTTGTTAACAACAAATACGCTTTCTCACTATTGGCGCTTACGCATCAGATGCCGCGCGATCAGAATGGCGTATATAGCAAACACCTCGGGATTGGAGGGGTGCGGGTCTATCTAGAGTGGCGTATTGATTACTCATCACAAAACAATACTCTAATATTATGGTGTAAGTAAGATATTTGCTCTTAAATTAAATGTTTGAAATGTAGTAACTGTTTGATAAACACTCACCACTTCAAAGCATATTGCTGTATCCTTGTCAACGTAAAATTTTGGGGCGGCTGAAATGCTGTATCTCTTTTGAAATCAATGTCCGTCAGGGTAAAATAATGGTGTAACTGTTATTTATGTTGGACGTGTTGTCGTATCTATTTTATTTTCAAAAATAGCTCTATTTACAGCAATTTGTCATGTAAGCAGTACCAAAACTAGAAAAAATTCAATGGCGTATCATTAAATTTTTTCATCGTAGAAAGACGAGACATATACCATTCGACGCGGCTTTTTTTGCTTATCAACAATATAGTAAAAAAAGTCATTTAGCCCAAATTTTGAGATACGACATTTCCGCTTTCTGCCGTCGATATATAAAAGAAAGTGGTGTTAGTTACACTATTTATAACTCAAGAACGGATGAACCGATTTGGCTGAAAATTGGTGGAGACGTAGCTTAGAACCAGGAGACGGACATAGGATACTTTTTATCCCGTTCGACCGCGTTTCCGTCATGTCACTATAAAACGTGGTATAACAAAAACGCATCTGACAAAACGCAAATGACAGTGGAATAACAAAACGTAAATTGCAGCTAAACGTAATTTTGTCTTTGGTTAGGTATGGTAAAAATGACAATTATAAAAATGATAGCTAAACGTAATTGATAATATCATCAGTAATATGTTTTCTCTTTTAATCGTCATTAACAATGCTGCGAGTGATATTATAAATGCGAAAGTGTGTTTGTTTGTTTGTTTGTCCGTCAATCACGCTGCAACGCTTTGTTGCATTACGGATTGATGTGATTTTTTGGATAGGTATAGTTGAGAATGGAGGGTGACAGGCATCCCGGAAAATCAAAGAGTTCCTGCCTGATTTTAAAAACTAAATCCACGCGAACGAAGTCGCGGGCATCAGCTAGTAACAAATAAATTCAATATGGTGCTGATTTTTTAAAATTTTGGAAACCTAATACAAAACCCTAATTACCTTATACAAAATATTATATACTATGAGTCATTAGAGTTAATATTATTAATAAAATTATTGTTTTATGATAATAAATAAAAAAGTATTAATTTTATTTTTATATAATATTTAAAAAAAAATTAATGACATAATTGTCCCCATTTTATTGGAACTACTTGTACCTGGTATTATTACGCCCGCTCAGTAATCCACGCCGCGCATGCGCGGCACTCATGTCAAGCACACTGGCATATTTTCATTGGCCTGTTTTTAGGGTTCCGTACCCAAAGGGTGCCAACGGGACCCTATTACTAAGCCTCTGCTGTCCGTCCGTCTCACAGTGGGTCGAAACGGCTATATGAGGGACATAGGATTTTTTGTTACAAATTCCATTAAAAAAAATATCTATCGAAAGACCTTGTCATTTTGATGAATAATTGTTATTAAACGTTTTTCTCTAAAACTGATAGTTTGCCCGGAAAAAAATATTTTCAGTTTTTGTTGTATGGAATGAAACAGAAACTGCTAAAATTTGGCCAAGTCTTGAGAGGTCTTGCTTTAAAACTACTTTATTCTTATTCTTTAGCTTGTTGGCTATAACTCTATGCTATCAGCTCGCACCCAAACTTGCCCGTTCAAGAGTTATAAGAATCCGAAATTTTTAAAAAAATATGATTTTTATTGATTTTATAATGTCGTGGATTATCAAATATTTGAACAAAATAATGTGCTACATGAAAATTCTATGAATAAATATTGAAATTAACTTTAAAGCACTAGTTCACCAAAGAGAAACTTATAAGTTAAGCACTTAAAAAAGGATATTTCATAGATTAAAACTGTAAATTTTATTAAAATAACGTAAATTCAAACAAAGGATCTACAAAAATAAAACTTTCATAATATAGCTTTCTTTATTTCTTTTTAACAATTCATTTTATTACGTATTTGATGTATATCCTTAGCTAAACTGTCTTTGTTGCTGGAAACTAATTACAAACAGCGAAAAATTAGCTACTCATCAGATAATTATAATATTTCATTCGCTGTTCTATTCATTACGAATTATCTCCTCTGCAAATTATCTTTTCAATTTGCTAATTACTATATTAGTAATGTAATTACATTGAATGACTCCACTTCCCTAATAATATACCTTAATGATAGGGATAGGAAGGAGTAATTCCGACCTACCTATATAAATAGGGGTTTCATTTAAATAAAATCATTCAGAGATACGCATTTTGACTACCAAGACAACTTGCAGTGTACCTACATATTTTTGTGACAAATATGGAAGTTCTAGTGAATAATTTGGATTTGTTCATAGTGTTACGAGAACAGGTTGGGTCTTTGGCGGATAGTAAAATTCTTTTTTTTTTAATGGAATATTTGCTAAACCATCCTGAAGATACTGATAAGATGAAAACTTGCATAAGTCAGAAAAAAAGAAAAGTTTATATATATATATACACCTGAAAAAGCGCTAGGCTCTCTCGATATCGCTTAACTTATCAAAATTAATTAATTAATTAATCTATGGGATTCTGCAATTGAACAAGGTGCAGCATCTATGTATCACACCTACTACAAAATATAGCAAGCATAAAGCAAAAGAAATTGAATTGTTGCCCTGTAAACCAGGACATCACCATAACCGAAGTTTTCTCGGCGTATATTGTGACGATGACATTGAAGCTTTTGGTGCAGATGGTGCCAAAGTTTCTGCATCTTTACTGACATCGTCGGGTTGGAGATTTTCTGTTTGGGAGATAAGGTCTTTAGGCCATATTATGGCAGATTCTAGCCAATCTCCATTTCTCTTCAAAAAATACTAAGAGTTCTATTTAATCTTTCCCATTTACCACAAACATTTGAACAAAACTTCTGACAAAACTTCAGGAGATTTTTACTTGTTTCTTAAGTCCAGTTTACGTTCAGCGTCTCTTTGAGGTATTCAAAAAGACTTACACCATGAACAAATCCAAATTATTCACTAGACCTTCCAGATTTGTCACAAAAATATTTAGGCACACTGCAAGTTGTCTTGGTAGTCAAAATGCGTATCTCTGAATGATTTTATTTAAATGAAATCCCTATTAAATATAGGTCGGAATTACTCCTTCCTATCCCTATCATTAAGGTATATTATTAGGGAAGTGGAGTCATTCAATTTAATTACATAACTAATATAGTAATTAGCAAATAGAAAAGATAATTTGCAGAGGAGATAATTCGTAATGAATAGAACAGCAAATGAAATATTATAAGTATCTGATGACTAGCTGATGCCCGCGACTTCGTCCGTGTGGGTTTAGTTTTTAAAGTATCTCGGGAACTCTTTGATTTTCCAGGATAAAAAGTCACTCTCAGGTCCTCAACTATACCCATGCAAAAAATCACGTCGATCCGTAGCTCTGTTGCGGCGTGATTGAAGGACAACCCAACAAACACACTTTCGCATTTATAATATTAAGTATGATTAGCTAATATTCCACTGTAATTAGTTTCCAACAACAAAGACAGTTTAGTTAAGGAGATATATTAAATACATAGTAAAATAAATTGTTAAAAAGAAATAAAGAAAGCTATATTATGAAAGTTTTATTTTTGTAGATCCTTTGTTTGAATTTACGTTATTTTAATAAAATTTACAGTTTTAATTTATGAAATATCCTTTTTTAAGTGCTTAACTTATAAGTTTCTCTTTGGTGAACTAGTGCTTTAAAGTTAATTTCAATATTTATTCATAGAATTTTCATGTAGCACATTATTTTGGTCAAATATTGATAATCCACGACATTATAAAATCAATAAAAATCATATTTTTTTTAAAATTTCGGATTCTTATAACTCTTGAACGGGCAAGTTTGGGTGCGAGCTGATAGCATAGAGTTATAGCCAACAAGCTAAAGAATAAGAATAAAGTAGTTTTAAAGCAAGACCTCTCAAGACTTGGCCAAATTTTAGCAGTTTCTGTTTCATTCCATACAACAAAAACTGAAAATATTTTTTTCCGGGCAAACTATCAGTTTTAGAGATAAACGTTTAATAACAATTATATTTCTTTGCTTCATCCTCAATATAATTAATTACAAAGGTAGTCACGTTATTCACTCGAGATAACTCCGCGAATTTCACAGATATATACCCTATTTTAAAAATAAATCACCTTGGCAGCACCGTCTTAAGTTTGCTCATTACTTTTTCGCGCGAGATAACGACCGCACGCGCTCAGCGCGCCGCACTTAATAGTTTAACCAGAAGTGCAGAAGATCGAGTGTTATTGTAGGATAGTGTGATTGCAGTATTGTTCATCGGCTGAAATCATCGTCATCATCATCGAAGGAAAAAGGTACGAGTTCTTTTCTGTTTTCAAACGATCTCTTGTTTGCGCTTACGCACCGCTACATAGCCTACTATATTATTGTTTAGGCATGTACATAAAAACGGTACACTTTTCGTATCGAGGTTTACTGCGAGTCTTCATCGATTACGAGGTATCAGAGAAAACGTAAATATTCTGAATTAAATATTACGTTAATTGTTTTTATTATGAAAATTAATAAAAATTAAAACACAACTATAACGATTATTATGGTAACACTATTGTTACAACTTGTCATCAATCACGATTAAATTAAATTAGTACCTACCCCCCAAGTGTCTCGGATTTATCTAGGTTAGGAGACATTTATCATTATTATTTCTACATATCATATTATACATTCGAAAAATGTAATAAAATTCACGAATTCACTCAACTATGCTCGTAAAATTCGCTCAACGGGGCTTTAGTAGCTTGCCCAGCCGTTAACTATATTCGAGTACCTACTTGTAAACAAAAATATAATATTATTTATCTGGAGAGACGGTAGTGTCCCTGCCACGACGAGCCAAGCGAAGCGTAAGGGAACTAACTACCCACCTTTTCTTCGCTTTGTCTGAAAACACTAATTGTTACGAAACACTTAAAATTAAAAGCAATGGTAGATGAACAAGCAGAGCAAGTAGCATATTATTAGATATTATAGAAGACCATATTATTAAATATTTGGAAGAAATAATGGCCATTTTCCTCGGTTTTAAAGTCTTGCTCGTAACTTAAACAACTGTGCAATGTTCATGTCGACACTACGACGGTAAGAAGTTATATTAATTGAAAGAGAGGCATTCAATACCCTCACTTAAATAAGTTAACTAGAACCAGTTGACATTGGTGAGAACAATGTGAGCTTTGTTTTTTTTTTGCGTCATACGTAAACACCAAAGAAAATCAAGCCGACGCCGAGTCTAGTACAGTTAATCCAGATACTGAATGGTCATTTCCTTACAAAGGGTTCAAAATTACTTTATTAAAGGTCGGTCAACTCGAAATCGACTCAGAATTACACTCGGCGCTTGGGAAATCGACGCATGATTCCCCGAAGTATGGGGAAAATATTCATGCCAACCATATGGCTCTTTATATTAAAAAAGGGGATGCGACAAAGACTACTGGTCCTGCGTATCACGGCCGTTAGTAACGGGATGGGCCTACTATTAAAAGAGAGTGAAAACAGGGTGCAGGCCATGAAACACCTAAGCAATGGCTGCAGGATCCTATGTGATTCAAACTTCGGAATCACTCAAAGCAGCATTAAACTCTTAATGCCTCAACTCAACAAGAAGTGCTATAAGATTCGGAAAGAGACAAAACTTTATTTGGATCGGCTTTATCCGAGAAACTAAAAAACAACAAACAGGGATTGACTGCGAACCAATTGCAATAACATGATTAACTGCGAGCTAATCATGAGTCATATACTAAAGCTGTGACTCCACAAACAAATCGGGATTGACTGTGAGTCAATTGCGATAACATAACTAGCTGCGACCTACTTATGGTTCATATCCTAAAGATGTGACTTCCTAGCTGCGAGCTACTCATGAGTCAAATCCTACAGCTGTGACTCCACAAACAAATCGGGATTGACTGCGAGTCAATTGCGATAACATAACTAGCTGCGAGCTACTTATGGTTCATATCCTAAAGATGTGACTTCCTAGCTGCGAGCTACTCATGTGTCAAATCCTACAGCTGTGACTCCACAAACAAATCGGGATTGACTGCGAGTCAATTGCGATAACATAACTAGCTGCGAGCTACTTATGGTTCATACCCTAAAGATGTGACTTCTTAGCTGCGAGCTACTCACGAGTCAAATCCTAAAGCTGTAACTCCACAATAGAAAGGGATTAACTGCGAATCAATTGCGATAACATAACTTGCTGCGAGCTACTCATAAATCACATACTAAAGCTGTGATTCCTTAAACATATCGGTATTGACTGCGAGTCGATTGCGATTACATAACTAGCTGCGAGCTACTCATGAGCTTTATCCTAAAGCTGCTAAAGCTGTCACTCCACAAAAGGAAATTAGTACTAGTAGTATTGTGATAACCTAACTAGCTGCGAGCTAGTTATGAGCCATATCCTTATGACAATTGTGTAGAAAATGTGTAATCGTGAATATATATGTACATTAACTACAAATTATTGTCTGCGAGACAATATACGTTATGTTCTTACCTAACTATATACGGGTACTCGACCAGCCGGCAACCAGGAAAACTGGCGAGCGCCTCTTCGGTACTCGTCATGAACTGGAGGGGGGGGGGGGGGGGGGGGGCGTAACACTGCGGCGCAGGATAACAGCTTACCAACTTAATATGTGCGTTGCTATTAATAATAATTTATTACAAAATATAGGAGCTATTAGTTCCGAGTTCAATTTTCTTGATGCCTAAACCTAATGTTAGGCTGTTCGGCTTATCAGTGACTCCAGGTGTTTTAATCAAGGTCATAAAAGAAGTTATAACCTATTTGAGATACCTAGGCTTTAAGTCCGTTTTGCTTGAATAACAATACTAAATTTAAAAAATCCGTGCCTTGACAACAAGATCCTCCTTTTTCTTTAATTTTAAAGTGTCTGAGGAAAATCATTGATAACGAGGCAAACGGAATCCTAGTTTTTTCAAATTGGTTATCACAAGCGTGGTAATCTCTCCTACAAAGCTTGGTAGTTTCGGATATTACTTAATGTTAATCCTCATTAATACTTATTGCAATCTCATTTCACCATTCCTTGCACAAGAAACTTACCCTGGGTGTCGCGAGACTCTCCGGACTCTCTCTCTCTCTCCCTTAAAACAAGGCGCCGACCCAGACTCAGCGTCACTAATGTTAACATTATTCTCTGACAGTATTTTAAAACAATATAATACCACACTCAAGCTTCGGTGGCAGTTTTGTAAATTAAATAATAAAAATGTATTTAAACCGTCAAATACCAGTATTAGGTATCTTCTCTTACAGCGTTTGTTACGGAGTTTGAACCCTTATAGAATTGCAATATTATTTATGCTAAGAAACAGCATTGTTTCTGGAGCGAGCGTAAAACGTCTCCTCAAAGGTGTCTATAAGTTAAGATCAACCAAACCCTATTACTCCCGTACTTGGGTCCCTCAACTTTTTTTAAACTATATTAAAAATTGGTTCCCTTATAGTCACTCATCTTTAGAAAAAATCACTAAGAAACTTTTCATTATACTAGCAATTTGCACTGCTCATAAACTACAAACTCTTCCGTCAATTAAATTGGAAAGCAATATTACTTTTGAAATCGGGGTTTAAATTAGAATAACGGTAGGTAAATTATTAAAAAAAAAAAAAAAAAAAACACGCTGCGGGCAGATACCACGCCTATTCTCTTTCTCTCTTCCTACCTTACTTTCAAGAAAATCTTAGCATCTGCCCTGCTACACCCCTCCACACACTATATTTCCAGAACTAAAAATATAAGATCTGAGGGGACAAATAACCTGCTATTACGTAGTATATATACGTACAAGAAGCCTTACAAAAAGGCCGCACCTCAATCGATCAGCAGGTGGATCAAGTTAACGCTATCAGGGAGCAGCGTTGACACAAGCACACAGCACCTCACGCTCAGGCGAGCGTTGAGACAATTAGAAAAACGGCAGGCTCGACTAACACATCGAACTCATTCTTTCGCTGCTTAAATGTTAGATCCATGGCGGATGAGGGAGATTATGCCAGACCCTGCCAAGACAGGTCTTAATAATAATTGCGTTAACACATCTAATAGTGAATCAATTTATGAATTATACCTAATCATAAAAATAAATATATTCTAATTTATAGTATTAAATAATATTATAATAATAATATCATAAATAAATATTAATATTGTTAAAGTGTACGCAAGCAAGAGAGTGATTAAAAATACACCATTTACAAAATCTGTATTGCGTACATGTTTATCAAAACTTTTTACTCTAAACAACTACCTTTGTAATTAATTATATTGAGGATGAAGCAAAGAAATATAATAAGTGATCAAACGAACTTACCTGAAGTGAAGTTCGATCATTATTATACGAGTTGCTTCATCCGAAGATATAATTACCCACCCTCCCTGACTGCCCAAATAAAAAAGTTTTGAACCGTATACATCTCTAAAAAGAATGAGCAAACTTAAGACGGTGCTGCCAAGGTGATTTATTTTTAAAATAGGGTATATATCTGTGAAATTCGCGGAGTTATCTCGAGTGAATAACGTGACTACCTTTGTAATTAATTATATCTTCGGATGAAGCAACTCATATAATAATGATCGAACTTCACTTCAGGTAAGTTCGTTTGATCACTTATTATTCATCAGAATGACAAGGTCTTTCGATAGGTATTTTTTTAAATGGAATTTGTAACAAAAAATCCTATGTCCCTCATATAGCCGTTTCGACCCACTGTGCGCGTCTGTCAGCGGAATGTATTTCGTAAACCGTAATAGATAGACAGTTGAAATTTTCACATATTTTGTATTTCTATTGCCGCTATAACAACAAATAATAAAAATTAAATTAAATTAAAAAAAATAAATTAAAATATTTCCATCATGGAAATATTTTAATTTAATTTTTTTAACGGAACCCTAAAAGAGCTAGGCCCGACTCGCACTTGGCCGATTCTTTTCGTTCTTTAGTAGCGCGACACACCTTCTAGACTAAGTATTCACATAGAGTACCATATTTACTTTCATAATATGCATTTAGTTATATAAACCTGTTATCTTGACATTACAAGCAGAAACTTCAATTTTATTTTATTATGGTAAATAAAAAAAAACAAACAAAGACATAATCTGAAGTCAGAACTCGAACCCTGAACAATTGGATTCACTCCGTCACCCTCGCCACCACACTAGACACTCTACGGAGAAGTCTGTGAAATAATCGAAGGCATCACGCAAATCATATTTCCGTCGAACTTTTTAACAAACCAATTTTATATCATGTTGCTTAGTCGTTTAGTCAATGACCAATAGATGGCGTTGCTCTTCAACGTAAAGTTTTACGATAAAAGCTTCGTATTTTATTTTTTGGTCGCCGAGTAGTTACAACCTGCTATTTTCAAGCGCCATCAAGGCATTTTAAATTTTTTCCTAACCGAAAAAAAATACATATTATCCTGGCGGATCCGGACACACGTCCAACGCTGGCAATAGCCATCAGTTAACTGGTTAAAAATGGGCGGGTTGTACGATAGTGATGGGACTATATACTTTGCAGTGCTAGGAAAGAGATGGAAGTTATAGATTCAGGGGGCGGGAATTGAAAAAATCTTTAATAAGTGTTAAATTGATTAAAAAAAATTATGAATGCTAATTATCAAAGAATAGTTCAAACCGCTTTTAGTAAATATTTATATCAACACAAATAAAAAAAATAGCAGGAAAAAAACCTACCGTTTCCGATTAAAACGAAAAAAAAGGAGATTGTTGGAGCAAAGTTTGGGAAAACTTTCTATCGAGAATTTTTTTTCCAATCGTGTTTCTACCTCAAAGTAAATTTAGATAAGAGACCCAGATTACATATTACTTTGAAATTATTCAAATTGAACTTATAGTTTTCCTCACAAAGCTCACCAAAAATCGCCTGTCGCATGCTTTTACCACCTTAAATAAAGTTTCAAAAACGACAACCGCGGATCGAGATACGAACCTGCAAAATTGCAACGAGCTTGGCAAATATGACCTAATTTTCACAGTTACTTTAATTAGGTTAATGCACGTACCTAGTAACTAAATAATTGAATACGTGCCATCGCTCTTTGACGCGGGTAATTATAGCACGCAATAAATTGCCGACGCGTCCCGGTCACGTACATGAATTTCGCGCTGTTAGATAATATTTCGCCGACCTGGAATGTTTATTATGTAAACATGATGAATCGCAAACGACCCGATTCTAACTAAATGAATTAGGTCTGGCGCCCGCCAGAGACTAATGAGAATTGAGATGACCA
This sequence comes from Oeneis ivallda, assembly GCA_029955525.1. NCBI lineage: Eukaryota > Metazoa > Arthropoda > Insecta > Lepidoptera > Nymphalidae > Oeneis > Oeneis ivallda. Next base: position 24,652,015 of record JARPMR010000006.1, read on the forward strand.
CTTTGACGAACGAGTCTTACGTAACTTGTTTTTAAATCTTTATTTATTATAAAGGGCTTTTATACAATATTATAAAGTATATGTCAGCCCCGTCTCACATGTCTCATATACTTTCAAAACACATTACGTAACTTTGTAAACTGTAATGATTAAATACCTAACTTTTTTTTTAAATAATGAGTAATGACTATCTTGAAAGAGGGGTATAGCAATTTTAATTAAGCCCAGTTTAATTAAAATTGCCATACCCCCTTTCAAGATAGATGATATTATATTGTTGTCGTTGTGCCGGGATGCTAAATCGCTTAGCGACATGTCTTTGACGGTAGGGTGCGTGCGGTATAGCCCGTGGGTATAGCCATGGCCAAAGTCTCGCCAAAAAAAACGTCTATTTATGTGCCGATTTACCTACAAAAATAGATTAAACAAAATAATCAGGGTAACAGTTGGTTGGTTTTTCGTTGAACTCGAGCCATTGGGAATAATGGGAACACATTTCATACGGCGGAAGTTTTTTAGCTGTGTTTATAAAACAAATTGTACTAAACCTGACCTCGTATTGTTGAATGTTTTGCCCGCAGCCCGTTGCGTAAACAATCATGATACTCTTGTTGTTAGAGCACCTGGATTCTGTTACGAGAGTCAGGTGGTGTATTAATCTAGATTCTAGAACACTACACATTAACACTAACATTTTGAGATTTTTATTAAAATTACTTTAGGAGAGCCGTAATAGTCTAATGCTTAAAACTTCGGCCTACTTTTGTGGCGTAGAAATTCTAGCATAGGTACGTGAACATTAAACTTAAGTATTATAGTACTATCCTACTAATTCTACTAATATATGTGAAAGTGGGAGGATGGATGGATGGATGGTTGTTACTCTCTCACGCCCCGACGAATGAACCGATTTGGCTGAAATTTGGAATGGCGATAGCTCATACCCAGGATTAACACATAGGCTACATTTTATCCCGGAAAATTACAGAGTTCCCGTGGGAATTAAAAACCTTAATCCACGCGGATGAAGTCGCGGGCATTATCTAGTTACTTAATAATAATGATTTAAACAGCTTAAACAATCGGTGTAATAATAAAACCTTTGTAGATAGTTCCTTGTATTAACTATTTAAATACTAGAAGCTGACGCTATCTATGCAACTTGCACTCACCTAATTAGATACTAACTAATGACCAACAAACAAATTATGTCAATTGCGTACATTTGATTATGTGGGTAGGTACTATTCTATTTACTCCTAATACGCGTCTAATGACCCTATTGTAGAGTAAATTAGCTTTTAATTTTATTATTTGCACGAGAGGATTTTTTTCTGCACTTAATTTATTTTACCGTTGTTGGTTCATTCGCACAAAAAAATGTAATTACCGTACCACACGAAGTTGGCAGTACGTGAAAAGGTACCAACAATTTCGAATGACGTCATTTAATGCTACTGCTAGAGACCAGTAGAGTTCAGTCATAAAAATAAGTTAATTGAACAAAATATAGTAAAATTAACACTTAACCACCGCGCGCCATCATCTCAACCGGTCTCCAATGCTGGACATAGGTGACTTGAAAGGATCGCCACAGAATACGCTCTTATGCCGCTTTTATCTAGAGGCTGCTTGGAATCGTCCAACCACCTTGTGGGTGCTTCATACATTACGCTTAATAGTATCAATGTAAAGTTACAGTTTTAATAAAACTCCTTACCAGAACCTGCTTTCCGAACCGGTGCGGTGGTAAAATCTTGACTTGTCATGTCAAATATCGACGGTTGAATCTTCATGCATTGCACTATTGTCGTACCCACTCCATGCACAAGCTATACGCTAATTTGGAGGGGAGAGGGGAAAATTAGTAAAGTTCAGCATGTCTTATATTCTTTAAAATACCCACCAGTGCTGAAGCCTGAATCGAATGTAAGGAGCTAGTAACAACTCGCTCGCTCGCATCGTATCGCGTTCGCTGGCGGCTTCACTATTAAAAGTCGGCTCCACTACAAAGTATATAATTTATTGTTGGTTTTTTAAAACCCCTTGACTGATTTCGATAAAATTTAAACGGGACCACCTGGGAAGTACACCCTTTGAAACAAAAAAGAATTTTCCAGATCGGTTCAGGCGTCTGCGAGTAATCGGTGGTTCATACTTTAAAAAACCTCCCCCTTTTTTGAAGTCTGTTAAAATACAAGGGATTACAATTAATGACAAAAAGCATGCAAATTAACGCTATGTTATAACTTATAAGTTATAAAACCCAGTAAAGTGCCTGGCCCACAGTCCATAATCTCCTGTGCTATGGGAAGCGAGTCTTTCGCCCGAATATACAATGGGTGTTTTCAGCGGAACACTGGATCAGTAAAATCTACCCATAAGATTCCGATATCTTCGCATCTGATGCGGTTTAAAAGACTCGTAATCGTTAATGAGTTATTAAACCTTAATGTACGCGGCCTTAACCTCGCAAAGGTAATCATTACAACATTTCAGGAAGCGTCGCACGACAATTGACAGCAGGCAATTAAGCAGTCCCACTTTGTGTCGAGTTCGGTAATTGTTTCTTAATACATATTTATGTCGTACTGGCTTTTGCCCGCGACTTTGTCCGCGTGGTGTTGGGTTTTTAAAATACCACAGAACCCTTTTTTTTTGGGATAAAGATTAACCTAGGTCACTCTCCAGACCCTCTTCATCCTGGGATTTGTTTCTGAAAGTAAGCGACGTCCATCCGTTTTTCGTGGTCCTCAACTATACCCATGTAATCACGTGAATCCGTTTTTCTTGCTGCATGATTGAAGAACAAACCAACAAAAAATCACATTCTTTATACCTAGGTACATATTAGTATAGGGATTTAAAAGTATAAGCGTTGGACGAGTCTTATCGGTGTTACTGTGGTAGCTAGAAGTACTTAATTGTTTTTAAAGCGATGTTTTTTTTTGTGGGTTATTTTATCGCTTCCTTTGTTAATGATGCAAAATAGATACCTAATTTAATGATGTCGAAGTCACAGCTAAAGTTCTGCGTTTGCGTTGTGCGATCATTGTGCGCTTTTGACACATGATAACAGTTTGACTGTTGTCTGGAAGGCCTTTTTATCCTTATAGTTCTAGTTCTTGCAATTCACGAGGGCGACTGATTTATGGTTGTGTGTGTGTCGTATCTGTATAAGTGTGAGCGAGCGCAATGCTCGCGCCTGCCCGCTCCCACCTAGGCTTTGACAGGCACGCACACTTATGCAATGTGCATGTACACGAAGTAACCACGAATAAAGCTCACTCGCCCTCGTGAATTGCAAAAACTATCCCAATTTTCGATTATCATGTGAGCTTTAGCACGAATTTTAATTATACACTAGCTTTTGCCCGCGACTTCGCTCACGTAAATTTCGATTTCTTAAACCCCATTTTTCTCTATTAGGGGTTCAAGTTTCAAAAATCTTTTCTTAGCGATGCCTACGTCATAATGGCTATCTGTATGCCAAATTTCAGCCCGATCGGCCCAACGGCTTGAGCTGTGCGTATGCTGTATCACTGCTTGGAAACACTGTATTTTTCGACAATCCAGGGACGTCAAAGAGGTTTCCACACGTCAATGTCACTGCAGACGCGGGTCGGAGGTCCGGACTCCGGCCGCATTCCGTCGACGCTTGAAAGTGAAACCGTCTGACCATCCGTAGAAAGTCAACGATTACATCGGATCTGCCCAGCGCAGCGGCGAATAAAACCCGATATCAGGTCCCGGGAAACTGTGCCCTGAGCGGTCGACAAAGTGATCTGACACTAACTAGAAAGTAGATGTTACACATGGATCAGTGATAGTCTAGTGGTTAGGACTGTGGTCTCCTATTCGGGGGGTCGCAGATTCAATCCTGCAAAATGCGATCAGCAATTAAATATCACTTGCTTCAAAGGTGAAGGAAAACATCGTGAGGAAACCTGCACATCTGAGAGTTCTCTGTAATGTTCTCGAAGGTGTGTGAAGTCCGCCAATTCGAATTGGGCCAGCGTGGTGAACTATGGCCTATAACCCTTCTCTGAGAGGAGACCTGCACTCAGTAGTGAGCCGTTGATGGGTTGCTGATGATGTCACATGGATCAAGAATGTTTTGCTATTACGACCTGGATGCAAGTTGCAACAGAAAATGGCTAAATTATAAGTGACGAAGGTGTTCATTAGACTTTAGGTTCTGCATCTGTCAATTCCGTCAATCATGAGGGATGAGTAATGAATGACAGATGGCAGAGAATGTATCAGATTTTTTTCATGCAAACATCAGTCATCGAGTTACACATTTGCTTTACACAGTAGGTTTATAGGTCATAGTAGCAGTGACTGCGGGAAAACGGCAAATTAATATTATATCTATAGGCATAGTTAATGGGCATCTTAGGAGCATTGTAATGGTATCTAGATAAGCTTCAATAGCGCAATGGTTACGGACTGGTGTACTGAAACTGAAAATGGCGTCTAGCATAACCTTCGCGAGAAAACTGTCATCTTCACTTCATGGATATCGAATCGCCACGCGCGACGCTTTGCTGTCGTCGGCGGTTCTTTTTGTTTATTTTGTCGCGCGCCCGTGTCTTGTCGGCTTTTAATTTTAATATCATATTAATAAATGAAAGGTGGGTCGATAGCAATATTGATTCGACGCGGCCTGAATACCGGAGTCGGATTCCTCGGCAGCGATCTGCGCTTATTGTATATCTTATTCGTGTCATTGCATTGGTGCGAAATGTCGGCGGCTTGGCACCCGCGCCGCACGCCGCCGCCGGCCCCGCGAGCCGTGCGGACGATGCACCGCTGTCCCGCACCGCATGGGCTAAATGCGGGACCGTTGCATCACTCATAGGGGTGTCGAACGAAAAACAAAATTGGCAGTCATAGGGACTGCCGATAGAAGTGAAAACTATTTAGATTTGCTAATAATTAAAAACAAATATAAAATTTAAAAAAAAATTAAAAAAAAAAGCGCACTGTCCCGATTACGAGAGTGAGATTCGAACCTGCGACATCATACATTAAACGGTAAGGAAGGCGGCTGCTGGCCCACTGCGCTGTATAAGGTTGCTTGGGAACTTCTAAAACGCTTACTGAAATCTCCAGGTCACGATTGTGAAGGTGACGATTTCGCGAAAGCCATGTTTTTTGCTCACTTAAAAAAGTGCTCAACGTGCCTAAAAGTTTTCACTTCGAAAAAACTAAAACACCTGCATCCTATTTTTAGTCGACTTCCAAAAAGGAGGAGTTTTCAATTCGGTCGGTACTTATCTCTTTTTTCCGCTTCGACTTTTTAGTAGATAATTATTTGAAAATTGTTTTTTTTTATGTAAGAGTAAAGTTTGTGCATTCATTAGGTAGTCCAACGGAATTTCAGTAGCAACCAGGTTTCAGTCCCACCCTCAATGTTATGCTATAAAAATATTAAGCTTTAAACCTGTCTTATGTTTGTAATGAAGTCCGCATTGGACCAATCATTGTCTCAACTTATCGATGATTTCGTTCACCGTTAAAATATTTAATTGCTTAAAACCCAGTCAGAAAAGCCAGAGATTAATGCCTTAGATCAAAGTCCGGAGTCCCCTATAATCAGTTCAGTTTTAACCACTAATCTATCACCGCTTTTTTTACAAGTTTTGTCTTTTCTTTATCCAAAGATGGCAACCCTGAACAAAGAGCACTTTCGGTTTCGTTTGTCACGCATCTATTTTAGATAATGTCGATTATTAGAACGCCACATTTAGCCGCGACTCGCGCCGCCCCGCGAGATCTATCCGTACGAATGTGACTAATCGTGTCGGCATGAGGAAACTTCCACGTCACTTTAGGTCCTGTATCCGACCTCGTGTTTCCTATTTAAATATACCGACGGCTAAAATAGGGCACAATAAGGCTAGGCCAGTTTCAAAGTCAGCTTGCGATCATAGCTTAGAGAGTGTGCAGTTCAGAAACTTACTTAAGGTTGAAGACAAGGGTCTGCCCGCGAAATTCAAATTTAATATGGTTTTTCGCAATTTGTAAACTAATACGACAAAGTAGGCTTATGGCATTCTAATTGCGACAATGGCAGTATCATCTTCACAGGTTTATATAAAAAATTTTACTTGAAAATGTCCAGTTTAAGAAATTAATCAAAATATCGACTAATTTGTGAGTAACTCACGTCCAACTCAGTATTTTGATTAATTTCTTAAACTGGTCACTTTCAAGTAAAGATTTTTATGTAAAACTGTGAAGATGATAATTCCACTGGCGCAATTAGAAGGCCATAAGCCTACTTTGTCGTATTAGTTTACAAATTGCGAAAAACCAATTTAAACTTGAATTTCGCGGGCAGACCCTTGTCTTCAACCTTAACGTGGCAGCGTAGCAGTGCCGTAAAACGGCTCATAAAACGGTGGTCGTAAACTCATTTGCTTAGTTTATACAATTTAAAATTCAAAATTATTGGCTCTGATGACACATCGAGACTCTTAACACCGGTTCGGAAAGCAGATTGTGCTGAGATGAGTCGGCAAAAACTCAGCAGTAATTGCTCTTGAACATAGTAGTGTGTATCTACAGCAGCGGCCATTGCAGGTCTTAAACCCGTTTCTTTACTCATATTTATATAGGAAAGATTATGAGAACTAATAGGCTCTTTATGATCGACTGCTGGACAAAGATAGGAGAGTGGCTACGGAGAGAATAGAGTATAAGAGCTTACTTCAGACTTATCAGGAGGCAGTATTTATCAGGCAGAGCGGTTTGATTTTTGTAAGAAATTAGTAGAATACTTTTCTTAAAATTACTTCTTTGAAATAAATAGTTACCTACCTACTTACTAGAAACAACTGAACTATCTGTCCGGGAATCAAACGTCCAGAATTTAGGCAACAACCCATGAGCTGTAACCACGTGACCAACAAAAGTTGGTGTTTCTGAAGACACATAAGCTTTACTGCTTTTACTGTCGTAGTCACAATTGATTGTCTTCTGGGTGGGTTTCTTTTATAGAGATTCATTATCCACTGCCTTGCACGGCGTGTGCCATACCTAACTGTATGTTCGCTGCACTGTGGTGCACGGCTGCAGAGGGTCTGAGCTGCAGTTATCTTGACTTTGCGGAACGTAACCCGATACGCGTGTAGTGACACGGGCGAGGTCGACGCGTCCGTTCAGCGACGAACAAACAGTTCTTTTACTTTGATTGTTTACTTATAAACACCTTTTGATGTTCCTGCGACCATTCCAACTATTTTTTTTTAAAGAAAATTAGTGAAGCAGACTTTGACTAACTAACTGCCGCACTCAGAGTCGCTAATCGTTACTTAACGACTTAATCTTGGATTTTAAAAAGTTTCATTCTCAGAAGTTAACGCTTCGTTTGTACATTAATGACAATTAATGATAATTAATTAATTAATCATTAAATAATATAATTTAATACATGCGGCTGAGTGCGGCAGTTAATCACAAGTCAATGATTAATTAATCATAATTTAATGAATGACTCTGAGTGCGGCAGTTAGTCTCACCTCCAAATAAGTGGGAGGGTTGTTAGTAGGGGGTACGACAATGGTGCGCCGGGTGGCCGGTGGGTATCGAACTGTCGACCTTTCAGTTTTGAGTCCACACCTTTGACCGATATTCTTTAGAGGCTATTTACTTATACACCACTTTCATTCACTAGACTAAGCTGAGACCTATAGATCGTACTCTGGCTCAAGACTCCAGATAGAGTTAAAATGAGACAAATATTCTTACATGAATCTGTCTCGTTTTAACTCAGTCTTTAGACAGTGCTGAGTGAGAGTGCAATCTATAGATCTCACCCAGCACTAAGACCTCCCGTATCGTTTCGTATGGTAACCACCAAATATTTTTTTAACTCCCTCCCCCTCCCAAAAGAGATGCAAGGCCTATGTAAGGCATATACAGGGTAAATTGTAAAATGCCAACAACCTTCTACAGGCAACTTCTATGCATCAAAGTAAATAACCTTTGTTCCAGGACTCTTTAAAATTCCTAAAAATATATATTTTTTTTCATACAAAAATAAATAATATTTATTTTTCTATAGTTTTAAAATCTACACGGCACGTGTCAAAGGGAGTGGGTGGCGTATTTGACGCGCCGTCGCTCGATATTTGCCTGTCCGATACTTACGTCTGTCGCCGCGGAAAGCTTTTTTGGTGTTCGCGATAAACGCGAAATTAACCCTGTATATATCATCTATAGGTATCATAATTAATCGATTATGACTAATAAGACACGTGAATAGGTCCCAGATTGGAACTATTTATAAATAGGCGAAATAAATCATACTCTGTAATTTCTCATTCAAGTCTTAATTATCTCACGAACTCCCATATTACCGCCCATAAGCCATATCTAGGCGCCTGAAGGTCGGCTAGACTTTCGCTTAGCGGCCTGTACCTACCTATATCGTGCCAGCGACTGAAGATAATATTATGTATCTAACTAAGTATAGAGTGGCTATTATGTCGTTTTAATGTTATAAACAATTCTAAACTAAAGTGTTTGTTTTTCAGTTTATCCTCAATATCGTAGCAAGGTAGTAACGGATTTTTTTGCTTAGGTACAGTCGGCTGCAAAAGTCCATATAGAAAAAGCAAACAAGTTGCCTTGTATGCAGTCTGTCACTCACACACTTACTGTAGTATTGAACTGAAATCGTTTGAACCTTATGTTGTTGACTTAAGGTTGATTATTGATAGATAATATTTATTTGTGTGAGTGAGCATGCGAGTGATATACAGCATTTCTTGCGCACGGTTTTAGCCTTTAAGCTATGTATGGACTTTTGACGTCGATTATACATATAGTTAAAGGCCCAGAGACTTAATAAATACGATACCTTTATCTCGGGAAAACAAAAGGTTAAAGGATTATTAAAACTTTTTTATTTTCTTAGTGTAGTATAAAACGCTATAAATGTATCACTTGGAAGAAAGTGCGATTCCCCAAATGTGTGTACATAAAGGTCTCGTATCAGTCACTTTCTTCCCTCGGTGAACAAAGTATCTAGGTACTATGTTCGGTAACATAACATCGGAATGCGGGTTTCTGGTTCTATTACAAAACAGAATGTAACAACAGCAGGCCAATGTCAACATGGCTCCCGCGTGGACTTTTGATTGTCTCTTATGGTAATGCGAACGTCCTGCATCTCGTATTCGCGGTGCGTTCGCGTATTTGCGACTTTGTTTCCATAGGATCACTAGCAGATATTTTCACCTTCATATGTATTAGTGGACAAAGATACTAAAGCGTTGAACGCTCACGAATTTTGGCTTGACGCAGCTCCTAGATTAGAGATAGAGGAGATCAAAGTATGATGAAAAAGGCTGGCTGTTTGACATCTTCTAGAGGACGTCCAATTTTGACCGTTTAATCTCTTGTTACTTGAGGTTTTGGTGATCTGGGGAAAGGGTCTAATGAAGGCGTAATCATTAATCAAACATGGCGACGTGAAATAAATAATAACGAAAAGATAAGAACCGAAACAAATGTATCGAATTTGGTATCAATTCTTTAACTATTCCTAAAAAATAAACTCACATGAATTCAATCACGACGCAACAGAGCTTCGGATCGGCTTGATTTGTGTATGGATATTGTTAAGGACTTGAAAGTGACAGAGAATTTATTTGGGAAAAAAAAACATTTTTAATTTACACAATAAACGCAACAGCACACGACGAGATCCAATAGTGAATTTTCAAGAGCGCCATGGAGTATAAAAATTGGATGACCGAATTAGTTCCTCAAAACGCCACCGCCAACTTATACTTGTGGCACTGTAATTATTCCTTTAAAAAAATTAATAGCTATGGTTGTCATAGCAACAGAAGCCCGCATTCCAGTGTTTAGTTAGTCGAGAGCAGCGATTGTTCTCGATCTGTCGCCCACGTGATGTGTCGCGACAGTTGCACAACTAGCAAGCCTCCCAGGCCGCGTTCCAGCGCAGGTGAACATTCGCCCAACGGTATGGCCTTGACGGCGAAGGGCATGATCGTTGCCCATTCCGGTATGTCCGTGGAGCGGAACGCCCCAACACCCTCACCAGAGAGATGTTAGCACTAGAGCGTGCAATGCCCCGCAAGATAGGCCCAGCCTGACGAGACAATAGCTGTAAGTCGTTACTTTTACTCACAAGGGAATTAGAATGCTATTTGTCTAGTTGGGCGTAAGGGGTTGAGTGTTTGTACTCTTTTTATGTCTAACTACTGTACTTTGCCGATCTTAATGCGGTTTTTGGTATTAAATACGTGTACAATTTTTAAGCAGAGTCTTAGATATATTTTATGTGGAATGCAAGATATTAAGAAAAATTAATACACTATTGCAGCTGTATGCATGCTTAGCAGTATAATACTTATATGGTTGTTCGTATCAATGCAAAACAAGTTAGATGATACTTGATTGTAATCACGGTAATTGGTCTCACCATTTTTGTGACATCTGATGTACGAGGTTTTGCTCCTCCACAAGTAGCTAGCAAGCGTCTCAATGCGCTAGACAATATGTTGAGTGGATAGGTGAGACAGTACCGGATGTTCATGCCTACATAATGAGGCCATAATTGATCAAGTTTGCGTCATTAACAAAACTTAAAAGCTAATTATCCTACTTAATATTATAAAGGCGAAAGTTTGTGTGTATGTTTGTTCCTCCTTCACGCAAAAACTACTGGATGGATTTGGCTGAAATTTGGAATGGAGATAGATTATACCCTGGAATAACACATAGGCTACAAATTATCCCGGAAAACTCCAAGGTTCCCGCGGAATTTTGAAAAACCACTGATAGATGGCGCTGATTGTACTTAAATCACGCTTACATTATCCGCAGCATCGAGAATAAGTAAAAAATTCCAATTCAACAATCAAGTAGGATAAACACAGTTATTGAAGTTTTTCATTATCAATAGAAAATTTCTTAGGGATTAGGGATGGATTACGAAATAAATTATACAAATAGTACAAGGTATCGATTTGTCCAGTCATAGTGAGTACATTGCTAGATATTATAATGACTGATCATGTGTAGATCCTATCCTATCCTATTATTCCTATTAATATTATAAATGCGAAAGTTTGTGAGGATGGATGTTTGGATCGATGGATGGATGGATGGATGGATGGATGGATGTTTGTTACTCTTTAACTAGTCTGGAATAGCACATAGGCTACTTTTTATCCCGGAAAAGCAAACAGTTCCTGCGGGATAGCATCGCTATTTTTACGCATTTGTCCTTCAAAATACGCGCAATGGAGTTTTAGATTAACGTGATTTTTTTGCACAGGTAAAGTTAAGAGCCCGAAAAATGACAAAGGCTACTTTTTATCTCGGGAAAACAAACGGTTCCTGCGGCATATTAGTATACTACTTTTCACACATATTTTATCTTTCAATTATGCGCCAATGGAGTAACAGACTGACGTGGTTTTTTGGATTCGCATAGTTGATGACTTGAAAAGTGACAAAGGCTACTTTTTATCCTGGGAAAGCAAACAGTTCCCGCGGGATATTAGTGTTCTACTTTTCACATATTTATCCTTAAATTAGGCGCCAACGAAGTTACAGATTGACGTGGTTTATTGGATAGGCATAGTTGAGGACTTAAAAAATGACAAAGGCTACTTTTAATCCCAGGAAAACAAATAGTTCCCGCGGGATATTCGTATGCTACTTTTCACATATTAATCCTTCAATTATGCGCCAACGAAGTTACAGATTGACGTGGTTTTTTTGATAGGCATAGTTGAAGACCTGAAAAGTGAAAAGGCTACTTTTTATCCCGGGAAAACAAACAGTTCCCGCGGGATATTCGTATGTTACTTTCACATACTTATCCTTCAATTATGCGCCAACGGAGTTTTAGATTAAAGTTTTAGATTATTTTTTAGCGCAGGTAAAGTTAAAGGCCTGAAAAGTGACATACATACACACATACTGTAGTAGTAGGTATGTATGAATGTATGTATGTCTGTGTGTATGTATGGAATGCATGTATGCATGTATGCATGTATGTATGTATGTATGTATGTATGCATGTATACATGTGTGCATGTTTGCATTTATGCATGTTTGTATGTATGTATGTAGGCATGCATGCATGCATGCATGCATGTATGTATATATGTATGTGTGTATGCATGTATTTATGTATGTTTGTATCCTCCTCCTACTAACAATAAATACTTTAATTATATCCTATCCTACTTATTATTACTCATATTATCCCACTAATATTATTAATGTGAAAGTTTGTGATGGATGTATACGGATGTATGTTTGTATAGATGTTGTATACGGATGGATGGATGTATGTTCTCTGAGATGGGGGTTGAACTATTTAGACTGTTATACTCCATAACTTCGTTAAATTTGAACTAATTTTTATTATTACTTTAACCGACTTCAAAAAAGGGAGGAGGATCTCAATTCAACGGAAACTTTTTTATGTATGTTCACCGATTACTCGAAGACGCCTGAACCGATTTGGAAAATTCTTTTTTTGTTTCAAAGGGTGGTTTCACTTCCCAGGTGGTCCCATTTAAATTTTATAGAAATCAATCGAGCGTTTTTAAAAAAATCTACAATAAATTATATACTTTGTAGTGGCGCGGGCGTTTAAATGTATGCTCCCGGGACAAAAAGTAGCCTGTGTTATTTTCCAGGTCGTCAACTTTACCTGTGTAAAAAAAATCAGCCAATTGCGAGTCGGTCCTCGCTCTTTTAGGGTTCCGTTAAAAAAAAAATTAAAATTATATTATATTATACTTATTATTATTTTAATTTAATTTTATTTTTTTTATTTAATTTAATTTTTATTATTTGTTGTTATAGCGGCAATAGAAATACAAAATATGTGAAAATTTCAACTGTCTATTATGGTTTACGAGATACAGGCCGCTGACAGACGGACGGACGGACAGCGGAGGCTTAGTAATAGAGTCCCGTTGGAACCCTAAAAACCACGTTGACTATATGCACTTACACTTTATATGGTGAAATATTAAAACTGCGAAAGTGCGTTGGTTTGTCCTTCAATCACGCCCCAAAAGAGCTACGGATCGACGTGATTTTTTGCAGTGTACCTATAGTTGAGGACGGAGAGTGACAGGCTACTTTTTATCCCGCAAAGTCAGAGTTCCCAAGGCATTTTAAAGGCTAAGTTCACGCAGACGAAGTCGCGGGCATCAGCTAGTTTCCAATAAAAGTCACAGAAATAAATGATATTTGGGTATAATAGGATAACGCTTATTTCTGTGTCTTTTGTTCGAAATTATTCACATCAAAAGCCCATTTCACTATCTCCAACTTTATCTTCAAGTAAGATTTAACTGACGAATAAAGATTTTGTTTCTCTATTGGCAACTATTTGACAGTTGTTGTTGACAAAAAAACTGTCAAGGTCAACTTTATTTGTCGGTTAAACACTAATCGGCGATTCTGAATCTGAAATAGCCAGCGTACTTTAAGTCGTTTCAAAGGCAGCTGCTTTTTTAACCGACTTCAAAAAAGGAGGAGGTTATCAATTCGTCGGAATCTGATTTAAAGCTTTTTCATCACCTTTCGTGTGCAATTCCTAGTTTTCCGAACTTAAACAAGTTCTAAAGGACTTAGGACTCGTTTACGAAATTGACCTCTAAAATATCTTAATTCTTTCATCTTTATTTTAGTCGGTAAGTAGTCAACGTGAGTCTAAATCAAGATTGTGATCTCTTGTTTTAAAATTTTGAACCCGTGTTGAGTCTACGATCTTATCACGTGTAAATAATATTTTTGTTTCTTCAGTTCTGTTTGACTGTTTTTTTATTTAAGTGTCTAACATTATATACAAACGTGTTGATGTTGATGATGTTTGGTAGTTTTTAGTCTCTCATATTTGCTATTTATCGAAATTATCGAAAGGTCTATGTTTGAATCACCTTGCCCTTTAAAATCCGAGTATATCATCTTTATGCATTCGTTGCCTTTTGCAATAATAAGCACTAACTGATGCCCGCGTTTTTGTACACGTGGATTTAGGCTCCTCAAAAATCCCGTGAGAATTATCCTTCCTAGGGATCAAGCCTAAAGTTTCTCCTTGCCAAAGTGACGCAAATTGTGAAAACGTAACAAACTGACACGCAGTTTGAGTTACTTTCGCATCTCTAATACATATTAGTATGTATTGTTCATAAAACATGGTTTTTATTGCCAATAGAGTGGAAACTTACGTACGCCCACGGATACAACCATAAATATTTAAGTAAGTAATGTATGGCCACTTTATTGACACGACAAATACTAAATTGAGAGGCGATACAGATTAAAGATTTCACTCAATACCGTATCAAGCTACATGCTTTATACCGTGATTCATGATCGCCTCACACCGTCATAAATGATGTAACACAGCTCCCAAGGCTGGGGGGTTTTCCAACAAATTGAAGAAATTCGGTCACCTACTTTGTTGACCCAGTGATCGTACGGTTTTTATTTTTAATTGGTATTCTGTGTAACTATTTGTGTTGTGTACAGTTTTAGGTTTTCAGAATTACTCAAGGAGAACGATAAATTCTTGTATTCCTCCTTAGTAACGGGCGTAACTTCTTTGCATTTATCGCATAATGGTTAGAGTTTTTTTTTTGGAAAAATAATGCTGTGGGCTACCAGTTCTTTCACGTATGACTATGAGTGCGGGATTTCTAATCAGGTTTATCGATTTTATTACAAGTTAATGTTAGAGATAAATATCATAACTGAGGCCAACCGCTTAACGTGCTCTCACAACCATGGAGGACACGATTGAAAACGTCATTGATTAATCAGCGCTATCAACTGTAACCATACCATACCACACGTCTCTCTAATAAAAAAAAAATAAGAATACCCTCATACATCATATTTGAAAAATGCTAAATAATTACGGAAACTGAAAAATATATCCAATCATATCGTACCAGGATATGGGTTCTATGCAAAAAAAATATCTACGAGATCATGTACAGGTTTCCTCTATGAATTCTTTCACCGAAAAGCACGTCATAAATTGTAATAGTGCGTGAGACGATTCACGCCATAGGAACTACACATGTAAGATTCTGCTTGCTTTATATACGCGCTCAGATTTACGTCATTATGTTTATATCATTTACCAGCATGAATAATATTTACGTGTGAACTCTTCCATTAAAAAATAAGTTGCCCATAAGTACTCGTTGGTATCACTCATGCTTATCTCTAAGACATTTTTGTTTGTCATAGTTAGATAAGAGGCTCGTAAACAGGCTATAAAATTGATATATCTTGGTCGAAACAAAAGCCCATCATCGCAAATTTCCTGAGTGGTCCCTGACATTTAACTTTATATCTCTAAACGAATTGTCATCAACCTTATTCCTTGCATGCTCTGTAGAAACCTTGGTTTTCATCTTCCACAGTTTCCTTTCCTTTTACCCCTCTAATGCTTTCAATGAAATCGTTGCGCCTTTCAGGCGCTTAATATTCAAAAAAGTTTTATGATTTGCTTGTATAACAGCAACTTGCGTCACAAAGAATTACGTATAGGGAATGCCGAAAATCTATCCTGATAAGCGCCTACGTTATCTAGAATCGCAAATTCAATATAGGTATTCTGGTATGCTTCGAGAGGGGCTTCGCGGTGAGCTAATATTGACGTGTCTCGGTTTCATTGTTTGATCACTTGATGGATGCGGTTCGAAGTTCGTAAGTTTGCCAGGGGTTTTCGGCTTACGGGATTGTCCCAGTATTTTCATCATCTTTCATTTTATGTTTGGGGGATTGTTGGCAAAAATTATGCCAGTGAAGTGTGCCAAGTTATCGTTGGAAAATACAACGCATTAAATTCTTTATATAGTATCGCGCAAAACATTGTCTTTTCCGTGTCAGTAACTCTTGTAATCTTGTATGTTTTATCAATAACAACAATTTTAACAGCAAATATTGACATAGACTTGAACACAATTATTTAAGTAGACAATTCTACTGTCCCGAATTTTTTATTATTCATTTTCGATAAAGAAGTTTTGTAATCGTCATTCTTCTTATTTGGTCTCTCTGTCTAAGCATTTTTCTGGTTCTTGATGGGATCCTAGAGTCGTCCTGTAAAATCACTCTCAGATCTGGCGTCACTAACAGTCGCTGTGTTTGATGTCGGTTCCCTTCCCTAACCTTGGACGGAGTTCAGTGACTTCACACCCATCTCGCTGGGCTCTAATTGTGCGTTTCCGGTGTATTTCCATCCTCCGCCAGGACCTAGGACATCGCGCGGCACGTGCATCCTGAATGTTTACACACACGTCTATATTTAACTCGATCTTGTATTTGTGGCGCCCCCCGCCTTGACGTATACCTATGGTGACGGATGAATTGTAAACACAACAATAATATTCCAAATCTAGAAATTCATGCATTTTTCGATGGTTCAAACATAATTTATCAAAATAAAAGATTCCGGTGAATTGAAAACCTCCTCCTTTTTTGAAGCCGATTAAAAAGAGCATGTAGCGGATACTGCATTTCTTCTGTTTTAACATTAAGTTTAAAAGTATCTTCATTTCACTGACCAGTGCAATACAAAGTTTTTTAATACCTACAAATAATAATAATCATTCACTTTTCAGGAAAAAGTGACAGAAAAAGTTCTATAAAAGTTTCAAAAAGTTTTACAATCCTAAAGCTTTCGCAAGTTTCCAAAGTTTCAAATGTCTGATTATGTCGAAATACTACTTAGGTACTATAAGTACATTTCGGATTTCAAAGTTGTAAATTATATTATGTAGAAACACAGAATATATAATAGTACTACGTACAGAAGTTTCACTCCTTTGATGTTGACTACTTACCGGCGCTTTAATAGCCTACATATTTTTTATTAAATAGATAAATCACGCACGCAAGCTAATTTAGACTTTATAGCTCGGCGCGAGGATCCATATTGCTTTGGATCTGTTCGCCTACCTACGCTACGGACAACGTTGCGTGGTTGCCTGGGGCTGTCAACAAAGAGTAAAAAAATCAGTAGGTATAACTTTTAAATATTTATTTATTTTACATCAGCTGTTTAACTTTAATATAATGTCTTTAAAGATTGTTTCTGTCTTTAAAATAACGATTGTTAAATTTAAGGGTTGAAAAAACTCTAAGGCAAACATATAATTTTAGTAAATATTGGGAGGGAAAACATGGACACAGATTCATAAAATTAATATTAGTTTATAAGCAACGTAAAAAATCGGCCAAGTGCGAGTCGGGCCTCGCTCTTTTAGGGTTCCGTTAAAAAAAAAATATTTCCATGTACCCATGGAAATATTTTAATTTAATTTTTTAATTTAATTTAATTTTTATTATTTGTTGTTATAGCGGCAATAGAAATACATAATATGTGAAAATTTCATCTGTCTATCTATTACGGTTTACGAGATACAGCCCGCTGACAGACGGACGGACGGACGGACAGCGTAGGCTTAGTAAAAGGGTCCCGTTGGTACCCTTTGGGTACGGAACCCTAAAAAATGATAAATTAGAATCCTTTTCTTTGCTGATTAAGCATCCATCCACACAACAATTACAGTAGCAACGACTTTATGCCATTATTTCATTAGATAGATACCCATTTTAATGTTTACAACTATTTTTATTACTACAAAATGTACTAAACACTAAACGTAAACTATTTAAAATAATATTTACGAAAAACTATTTACGTAAGCAATGTTAAATTCAGTAGTACGTCACTCGCCTAGAGCGCGCTAGCCCCGACTGTAGTATCGCGCTCAGAGAGCCAGCGATTGCAGGTACATAAATCGCGTAAGTACCAAGAGTGAGACAGGCCTGGTAGAAAGGCAACATCGTCTTGTATTTCCAATGCTAAGACGGTTTCCTGGAATTTTAATCAAGGGTCGTCGTTTGCTTATGAGTATCTCGTATTGACCGTAAACCCGGTTATTGTTCTAGCATTCCTCAGGGAGGATTTATAGCACGTTGGCAAGCGCTGTGTAAATATAATTAGAGGGGCTATTTATCAGAGAGCGGAAGGGCGCACTCTATCGCCGCTGTAAATCTGCCGAGGCCCCAGATGGCTCAATCTGAAGGAGAAATGGAGATAGATTTTGCGAACTTGTGCGGATTTCCGTTGTGGGCTGATTCAGAAGTAGGAACAAGTTCTGATTTATTGATGCTGAGACATCATTTAATGTTTTCCTGAGGATACTCTTTTTTGGTTCGTAAGTGTAACTCGACCTTTTTTAGGTGTTACCGTGCTAGTGTATGTTTGATTTTTTTTATTAGTTTAACATCAAGTAGTTAATTATTACAATGCAATTAATTATTATATCAATGACCTGACACCATAGGTTTCAATAAAGATACTTCTCGATCAGTAACAGTGAAAAATTTCTATAGATTATTTTTCATAATATCTTGGTGCTCGAATTAAACCTTTCATACGTCACAATCAGCCAAGGATTACCAGTTGAAATAGAGTTGGTATCTGGCTAAGTGGAATGGATAGGACGCATGGTTGGACGCTCCGTTGGGATTATGTTAATTTATGACATTACCAGACATCTATGCTAAACTGGGATCGTCCCAACATTCCGATGTTGGAGAACATGCTACAATATCATTATTTCTATACTGAGATTATAGTTGATCGTTTTTTTATATTTTGTTATGGCAATATTTTGATACTAGATTATGCCCACGATTTCGACCGCGTGGATGAAGATTTTGTAATTCATTAATTTTCCGTGATAATATGTAGCCTATGTGTTAATCCTGGGTATGAGATATGACTATTCCAAATTTCAGCCAAATCGATTCATTCGTTGTGGCGTGAAAGAGTAGGTAACAAACATCCATCCTCACAAACTTTCGCATTTAATATAAGTAGGAAGTAGGATTTTAGAGTTTCAAAAAAATTACTGTGTCCTTATTATTTGACTTATTTCTATCGATGCTACCAACCTTTTTTGATTCGTGACCTCTTTAATTGTTCCTATTATATAAGCCATCTCATCTCCACGTATGTCTCAGTTTTTGTATCTTTGAACGCCTCAGTTTACTTACTTATTTCTGTTTTATTTACAAGTATTACGGTTTACAATACGCATTGGCACTAGATTGTCCACAATTTGCTATCAAAAGATCTTGGGGTATTTTGGCTACTTTTCCCGACGCCTTCCCAGTCATTTAGACACGCGGCCGATCACTTAACCGCTGGTCGGACCAGATCAAGACACTCACTGGACTTCCACTTACGAACGCAATAAGGAAGGCCGAGGACCGCAAGGATTGGAAGGCTTTAGTGACCACCGTAACGAAAAGCTTAATTACGGACACGACCTTCAGAAATGAAGAACGCGACCAAGAAGACGGTTTCGGGTTTACAAAAACAAAAATCAATGCAAACTCCTGTTTAATCCTGTTGGAATTATCTATTTTACCGATGCTAGGCTAGATCCATAAAACATTAAAATTAATATCAATGCAATTCAATAATGTATTTGCATGGGTTTATAATACGGCCGGGCCGCGGGCGAGGGGATGGTCATCTGTAACAACAATACATTAGCATACACCGTGCACAATTGCACTTGAGCCCTGCCCCGCCCACGGCGAGCCGTGGTTCAAGTAGGAATGAGGAAATCAAAATCAGGTACTAGGGTTTAACAGAGTCAGTACAAAATCTACAAATTCTTGCAGCTCGTATAAAGCAAAAGGTTGTTTTTGTTGTCAGTAAAAATGTTGGACTTGTTTTTAATGGATTTTTTTAATAGAATCCCCTTATGTAACAGAAACTTTAGACGCGCATGCATAGAATTATGTAATCATTGAACTAATTGAAATGTTTAGCCAATTTATTTAAGTGTCCGTGAATTGTTTACGACGGGTAAACATTGTAACACATATTAATTGCGTATTTGGGCGGCCGCGGGAGGATCTCAAAATTTGTCGAAAAACATTTTTCGTGCATCCATACGTTTAGCGCGGAATGGCAACTCTACTCTACATAGAGTATTACTGGTATTACTCTATAGAAG
The DNA here is from genome assembly GCA_029955525.1 of Oeneis ivallda. Taxonomy (NCBI): domain Eukaryota; kingdom Metazoa; phylum Arthropoda; class Insecta; order Lepidoptera; family Nymphalidae; genus Oeneis; species Oeneis ivallda. The sequence continues at coordinate 24,672,090 of JARPMR010000006.1, forward strand.
TTTTATAAATATAAATAATTGCGAAAAAGGTAGGATTGTGACATGAATTCTCAATTCTGTTCAAAAAATTTACAGTCTGTGTAAAATTGTGTAAAAGCTTTTCTGAAAACTTTTAAATCTGTTGATCACTTGCACATAAATTATGCACAAAGTATACCTACATCTTGAAAAGCTTTTATGGGCAAAAAATATTTTGTTATTGCAACTTCTGATGTCACTAATGTGTTTACACTCAGTGCATTATTGTTATTATTTTTTACTCATCTCGTTGAATAAATAAGTTTTATGCAAATATTTTCTTTTTGTTCTTTTTCTTTTCCGCATTATTAATACTTTTGTAATATGATGCACTTATGACTTATCTGATGAACGAAAATAACGAAAAGTAATGTGTGCATATCTTCAAGAGACTTGAAATTGACACACAGTTTTTCAGCTCTTTATGAAAGCTTTACAGCCTTGCTTTGAGCCAGTTTTTTTGTCTTTCATATTTTTATGTTAGATTCTCACATAATGTTAAAGCAATGTACGCAACTGAAGGTCTCAGATAGAACAAGCTCCTTCTAAAAGATTTTATGCATAATTTCAAGTAAATCATGCTTATTTTTGTACCAAACACAATAAAAGTGCAGTCTTTATTGTACAATACGCGAATGCGGCTATGAATATTTAATGGGCGTCCACAACCATGACCTTTATTTTGGCCTTTCTCTCCGGCTATTGTTCTTGGACGACCATAGACAGCTAGCTAGCTATTTATCTTGTATTAGCTTCGTATTGAAAACTTCAAGCTGCAAAAAACTAAGAACATGCCCATATTGTGCTACAATTTTTTGCGACTTGATGTCAATAAATGTCTGTCAAGTTGCGATATGTTGATCCCTCATGTTCTTTGTTTAGATCAAAATTACGATATGTTATGGCACAAAAAATACTCCATGTCTGATGATGTAATCCACATCGAATCTGACCGATTATTGTGTAGATGTTTACTCATCTTAAGATCGATTTATATACATATCTACTTTAATGGTGCTTGCATGATTTTTTGTTACATTCATGTTTCTTATTTAATCTTTATTTATAGTTTATACCCATTTAGTTTTGGTGTCAGTGCTTGGCAAAATAGTCTCTTTTCGTCATTTAAGTTTTTAGAACTATAAGATTCATCTCTAATTATTTATGCTATTTTAAAACCTCATAAATTATAACACTCAGGTGGACGAGTTTATTGTTATGTTTAATTCTCAATTTCAAAATTATCAATATTCCAAAGAAAATTTTTCACCGATTACTGTCGCGTGGACGACATTTTATTGCCAATTCTCATTTAACTCGTCAACATTCCTATCAATATTCCTCTCTATGTTTAAAATGCAATTTTTGTGGGTAGGTATCTGCAATATCCATTTTACCTACTAGTCCTGCCCATATCGATCCATCGGTAAAGTATCGCTAAAGCATTTCTCAACTTTTGCTTACTCATAAGCGGTTTTGTAGGTGATGTTATTGAATTTTTTTGGACTTTTTTCCAGATGACTAATGCGATATTTGCATAGGCATGCCTTCTTAGAAGATTGAATTGTGTGATTTATTCTTTGGAGTCAGGTTCATTGCTCTTGGATAATAGGGTTTTAGAGAGGATTATGTGTCTGTACTAAGGACTTAGTAGTTAAAGCAAGTTAATCCTTATAAAAATTACTCACTAGCTCAAGCTTCCAGCAGGCAATTTATCTAACCTAGCACAAATCAATTGGGAAAATATTATAATCCCCGAATCGCACACCAAATGACACGGTTTCCCTTAGTTTGTGCGTTTCACAGTCTGTTTTTCCGTGTTGACTAACACCGGCTTACCTACTAAATACTGGTTTAATTTATAAATATCTTCCTTGCAACATTTTTTAGTGTCGAAAAGGTCCATAATATTTTTGACAAATAACGACTTTTCTATTTGCCAGGTGGCAAATCGTCAGACACCGTAGCCATGTTACACTTACGATTGTCTATTTCTCTTTCTACTATTGCAAACGCTTGAAGGTTTGGCTAGGACTAGACTAGATGGCGCAGCAGCTGACCAAAGACAGACGTGTATTGATAATATTTCGCGGCATTTTGTATTTTAAATGTTTTTTTAGCATTTAAAATGCATAAATTATTCACTGTAGTGTCCATTTAAAATGCACATTAAAATAATTAGGTAATTTAAGCGCCATCTAGTTTTCGAGTTTGAAACTCAAACCTTTCAACATTGCTAACTAGATGGCACTATTACCTAATTATTTTAATGTGCATTTTAAATGGACACTACAGTGAATAATTTATGCATTTTAAGTGCTAAAAAAACATTTAAAATACAAAATGCCGCGAAATATTATCAATACACTTCTGTCTTTGATCAGCTGCTGCCTTTGAGTAATAAACCAACACAGGAGAAGAATTGACGCGCGTACCCCTCTGTAAGTTGGGTATGAGCAGTGGTCCTACTCGTTATATAAAACTGTTTGACTCGAGTCACGCGCCTGTCAACTACGTATGGTTAGCGGGGAATGAGCTCCGCTATAAATGCCGAATATGAGAGTATTTTCTTCTAAAAAAATATTTAAAACATCCAGTTTACTAAAGGATAACATTTATTTACTTCTGATGTATTATTTTATCCAAATAATGCAATACTTATGCAGAAAACTTAAGAAAACTGTCGATCTGAAAATGTTGCTACTTAATCGTACATGAAATAATTTGGGGAAAATATTGAAAATTAATCTTCCTACTTACTATTCGTTTAGAGACCTTTATCTTGAACTGCATTATAAATTGATCCCATAGAATTAAAATCACGATAGAATAGGAAGGGGTGAACGACTAATTTATAAGCTTTAAGTAAAATATGACTAGATATATAAATACGAACTTTGATCGTCTGTGGGATTATCAAATAATGATAAAAAATTCTTTCTATAAAACCGACTTTAAACGCCACTACAAAGTATAAAACAATTTTAATTTGTACATGTATGTTGAAGTCGGGCGGGCCTAAATATAAATGATGAAACTAATGCGCGACGCTAGCCCAACTTTGCCCGATCGGCGTATGAAGTCGGTTTTTTAAAGATATTTTTTTTACATTATTATTTTAAGCTTTTTTGTGTATATCTCTGATCGCGAGCAATTTGCTCTTAATCATTGAGTTCCTTCCTCCATCACCGAAGATATGAATCATCTTCTCTTCACCTTTTAAATAGGCCCAACCTTATTATGCTTTCTTTCAAAAAAAATTGAAATCGGTTCAGATTTGACGTAGTTATGGAGTAACATCTAACATTATATCAACAAAAAATTATATGGGAACCACCTCTGAAGTATGCCCTACTAAACAAAAAAAATTTATCAAATTCCATTCATTATTAGGCGGAATAATTGGGTAACAAATATACAAAAAATTCAAATTGAGAACCTCCTCCTTTTTTGAAGTCGGTTAAAATGATTGCATTATTATAACGATCGCAATGGTGTCTGATTGGCTGGTACTCTCCCACTATTGTTTAAAATGCATTGATGCAGCTAGAGCTCCATAAACTCAGCGAATTCATAAAATTAGTTTTTTTACTCAATTATTTCAAAATTTATAGGTATATATTTCCATATAGCCAGTGTGATATGATTTTCTAAATATACAAAATGAAAAGGTGACTGACTCACTGATTTATCAACGCATATCTACTATGACGTAGGCATCCGCTAAGAAAGGATTTTTACAAATATAATACAAAAAATAATGAAAACGAGACTAAAAAATTGTTTAATAATAATGATAAGTTCTACGTAAGTCTTTCTTACTCGAAAATTAGGACTTTAATTTTATGAAGTCGGCCACACCGCAATAAAATTAGGGCTGGACAGCAAGATTTCATATGTCGATATTGGTGGGGGGATTGTATAAATTATTTATACCGATATTTTAGATATTTTTATCGTCTTACTAATGGTTCATTGACGAAAAAAAATATTTAAATTCTATACATATTTGGTTCATTAAAACTTGGCAATTGAATTAAAGTACCCATACTTCTTATTCATCCCGCTAGGTTTACCGGAAAGCTAAATAGCTTGGCGGTGTTTTATTACAGATGGGGTGGCCACTATAGCCATTGGCGGCAGCCTAGCATTACAAACAAATATACACTTCGTTCAGATGAAGTAGATGAAAAAAATAAGCCTTCCAAGTAAAGTATGTAGGTACAAGTTTTAACTTACCAATCATAACTTTAAATAAATTTTTTTTTAGGGTTCAGTTTTTCCTTTTTATGTTTCCTCCATACTGGACTGAGAGAATATTATTCAACGCTGGAAAACGATCTTGTAAATCGAAAAAGTGAACTTTAAACCAGAGCCAATAACGTTTTAAAAAATCATAACAGCTCATAATAAGCTATCAGGAGCAGATTTTTTTCAAAAAGCATATTTTTTAATGTAACACATCAGATGATACTAATTATATAATTCTAAAGTAGAATTACTTTAGTTTTATACATTAGTTTTATATCAATTTCGACTAATAGTTTTTCAATTTCAAGAAGCAATGTTGCTGTAACTTGGTATTTGATACATATGAAACCACGAAATAACTCTAAACTCTGAAATGCTAATTATGCTGTATTTATTTTTAAGGAAACATGATGTAGTTCTAACAGTTTGTACTTAATATACTTTTTAGAAATAGATACATCGTAAAGGAGTTTGGCGAACGCCTATAGTGTTTCTGACCCAGACTTGCGGCCCACGTGCACGAATCAAACTTCTGATACTTGTTCTAGTAAACCAGACTAACAAAAAAGTTAATCAAAGTCAATAAAATAAAGTTGGGAGAAAAAAGATATTCAGTAGTAAATGATTAAAATGAGGTTATGTTTCCATTTAGGTAATATATTTAAGACATCATTTTAGCTTTGAATCAATCATTAATCTGTGCTTTGAATAATCTAATAGGCACAGATTATTATTATTACCTTACTTACATAATTAAAATGTGTAATTCGAATATGTAGTTATGTAATGCGGCCAATGGTATTATCATGGAACTAGGAATTAATTACGACTACGTCTAAGGTATTATGATGGTGCATGGAACTAGGAAAACGATAAGTGATGGTGGTTGTCATGCTGTTCTATTTTTTGGAAAAAGATTACTAACCGAAAATAGTAAAAACTAAGCAGGTATTTAAGAATCTCAGTAGGTATTCATGCACGAGATTTAATGATGATGGTGACTACTGACTGATCAGTCACTGAATACTTACATAGTGAGGTAAGTTCACACAGTGCAGCGGCTGACAGCGGCATCGGCAGTGAGAGTTGGATTTATTTGACTCGAGTTACTCAAGTTGGTATGGCTACTGACTCGAATCGCAACCGAGTTGACTCGAGTCGGTTCTTAGTAGCGTAGCGCGGCGAAACAACAACGTCAACGTCAACTCTAGGTGCGAGTTGAGACTAGTTACACCTTCAGTTGACTCGGTGTCGATCCGAGTTGCGACGGACGTGAATAGGTTATGTTATACGCTGTAGATCACGGACCGAGTTGATTAGAGTTGTTAAAAACTGAACTCGAGTTGACTCGTTTAAGATTTGATTCGAGTTATAGTTTGTTGCGAGTCATAACTCGACTCGTACATCGCTAGATCGAATAAAATGGTCGATAAATACTCGTTATGTGAACGACTCACGTCTCTCTCGTATTCGGTAAAACCTGAAAAATCGTGACTCGTGAATCGTACGTGAAAAATCGACTAGAATTGCCGCCGTGTGAAGTGTGAACGTAACCTAGGCCTCGTTCTCTTAGGCTGAAGTCACATCGTTGTGTTTTGTCCATATAAAACTGTCATTTTGTATCGAGTCGTATATGTATCAATTTGTCTTTGCGATGCTTACTCGATTCCATACAAAATGACAGTTTTAGGTAAGTGGACAAAATGTGACTCGATGCGCACAGAAATCACAGTTTTGGTTCCAGCCTTGCGGGCGGCAGACGCGCACTAAAATAGTAATGTAAAAAATATGCATCGAGTCACTCACGCCCACTTTTAATGAGACCTAAGAAATTGGTTCCTGTAGGTTTAACATTATTTTTAGCCTGTATTCGTCCACTGCTGGACATAGGACTTTCCGAGAGCGCGCCGCCAGACACGGTCCTCCGCCTTCCTCATCTACCCGCTTCCCGCCACCTCCTCAAGAGTATCGGTCCAGCGAGCTGGAGGTCGTGCGCGGTCACTAATAAATAATTAATATTATTAATGATAACCCTCTAATAAGATAATTCTCTGAGAGACCTGAGCTCAGACTACTGAGCCATTGATGATGATGATGAATATTTATTAAACAGGGTGTAGGACAGGTTGTAGGTGTATATTTTTATTTATTACAATTTTAACATTATTTTTGAATCTAAAATAATAATGAAAATAGAATTGAAGCTAGTTAGTCCGGCTGATGCCTCACTGTCTCGGTTTACTGGCACTTCCTCCTGCTGTATCTCTTGGTTCAGTGCATTTGAAGGCACAGCTGATGCCTCAATTTCTTGATTTTGGTGTGAGCGATTATTTGCTACTTGATGTGCCCTTAGCCAACATGGTATGCATACCTCATCTGAAGGTTGCAACTGAAACAATGATTAATTATGTAAACCTCATTTATATATAATATATTATACATTACAGAGTAATTTGAAAATAATAAACAAATAAATAAAAATAATCGTAAAATCATGGACTTCAGAAATATTAATAAATAATACGCTGAATCAGGTAGAAATCGTCTTTCTCTTTCAGATTCATTGATTACTTGAAACATACAACCTATCCAAAATCACAAATCCATAAGTCTTCCTTTCATTTAAAACATGACTAAGGAACTTGGACGTGCCTTAAAGCGGATTTAGTACTAAATAAATTCTGCCACTTTCCACAGGAGGTGTGGTAAATACGTACAGCACACATTTACTAACTCACTACGTCTCCATGAGTGCACACTAACTCAAAAGCTGTCACACTTACAGAAAATGAGCACACAAGTAAATAATTGCACATACATTGTACATGTACTTCGGCAGAGGGGAATGTGTGCGCTTGGCAAGTCCAATTCTTTCTCGTCCAAGCTAAGGAATACCTAACATTAAAAAAAATGAATTGGCCTAATTGGTCCACCTGTTCTCAAGTGGTGCACTTACTAATGAACAGTTTCATTTTAATTTATATGGATGAATAGATAAATATTGGATTACTATATACTATTATGTGTATATACTACTATGTGTATTTAGGCAGTAATTAAATGTTTGATAAATAAATAACTATTTTAATTAATTACTAGGTGAGGATGAATTTTAATTAAAATGGATAATAGATAAGTATTGGGTTGAACAATTAATTACTGCCTGCATAAACATAATATTATAAACAAATTACTATTTAAATTGATTACTTGGTGAGAATGAATCCACCCTAAAATTACATCTTGTACAAGTTCTTCTCTTTCAAACCTTTCATCTTGAAGCACAATGCGACTTCTTATTCTTAAAATTGATCTACATCATGTGAGGCAAACATTGAGGTGACCATGAGTAGGAACAGCTTCAGGCTCATGGTTTCTATTGATTAATTGCCAACATGCATGACACAAATAGTCTGCTCCTGATATCTGAAAGAGATTGCTACAATTATTATTGAATTGTAGCTTATATTTCACTTGAAACAGGAAACAAAGCGTTTGTAGATCCTTATCAGGTTGATGGATAAGATCATCATCATCATCATCTGCAGCCCATGAATGGCTCACTGCTGAGCGCATGTCTCCTCTCAAATGAGAAGGTATGGTCCACCGAACTTGCTCAATTTGAATTGGCGGACTTCACACACTCTTGAGAACATTATGAAGAACTCTCAAGTATGCAGGTTGTTTATTGTAAATAGAAAGTAAATAAGATATTATGCAAGTAGTTATACTTCAAAATATCAGTTATAGTATGAATACCTGTCCAACCTGAGTATGTACGTAATCTGAGTATGAAATACTTATACTATAATATTTTACTTACATCGCGAGGATACACCCATCTCCTCACTCTTCCACTATTTGATCACTTTAGTTGGATAAACTATGTCTTCTCATTCGAGCGATACGTAACGAACAATTACATCGAAGTGCCATAATCAACTCCAAATTGCTTGCAATCAAAAGTCCAGTGAGAAATGTTGTGTTTCGTTTTGAAGAAGAAATCGTAAGTCCAAAATCAAGCCAAATTGTGTATCGTTTTGAAGAAACCGTACTAAGTCCAATATCATGCCAAATCGTTATTAATCCACTACAAAGCACAACGAAAACAAAAAGAACGAAAAATGAAATGAAATAAACGCGCAACACGAAATGACCACGAATGACAATTGATTGAGTTGACAATGACATTTAATACAAGTTTATCTTTACCATAGAACTAGGAATAACGACTATGTATTTATGGTAAAATGCTTCGATTAGTATTGCCATTAGAATGGTTATTTATAATGTGTCGTGAATAATTGTATTTTTGATCCCCAACTTCTAAAAATATGGGGTTTACACAGAAAAATACCTTGAAAATTATCAATTAAAATGAAATGAATCCTGAATGTGAACGGTTTTTAAAAGTTCTGGGTCAAACTTCGCCATTCTTCTTTCGCTTTAAACATAAATAAAACAAATGATGTTTCATTAAAAATGCTGTATGTTTATTTAAACAAGATTACTTAAAAAATCAATGTGTTCAATATTAATACCCACTACGTATTCAAATAAAAATTAAATGTGTCTCAACTTAATAAACAATATTATTAAAAATCTATGACAAAGTACAGCACTCCCTGGTGGCTTATAACCTTAAATCATAACTAAACAGCTGCTCTAAGGTGATATACTGTGGTACCTACAGCATGCTTTCAGCATGAGATTGAGAGTATAGTGACGGAGTAAATACCTTGGTATCTACAAAATCTGTTAATAATCAGATAATCCTAAGTCCTTACAGTAGGTACACCTAAGTGCACTGCACTGCTAAAAAGTATTGATAACTTTTTTGAAGTATCTGTATAATATTGAAAAATAGATGGTGTCTTAGTATTTACAGCATTTTTGAGTACGTTGAAAAATATGAATAACAAAAAATATAATATAAACATGTAGAGAAGGTCAACATAGTATCTTAGAAAAATAATGTCATAGGAAAACGAAAATCCGACAATCCGACGCAGTATCTTTTTCTTCCAAATATATAAAAAAGTCATTTTGTTATTTTTCGAAATAAGCTAGATCGCTTTCCAGCGTCAATATAGTCCAAAGTTTCTAGCTGTATCTTTACGCAAGTACTAAAAGCCTACAAAGAGTCAATCTAATAGCAAAGGCATATTATGACTAAAATAACGGCAAGAACCTCGTTTCCTAGCGCTTCTATATACCTACCATGTTAAAGATCTCGAACAAAAAAATTTACTCTCGAATAAAGTAACTCTGTTGTAAATAATTATTAGAAAAACTTATCGAAAGTCGATAATCGATAGTGTACCAAATCCCTAAAATGCTTACACAAATGATGCGATTGTTTCATGTAATGATAGAGCGTCCCTGTGTGTGAATGTGATAGTGTGCATATACTTTAAGGTAGTGTTTGCTAATTATATTGTGTGCGTGCATAGCGACGTGATGGAAAAATGCAACTGTAGTAAGCAAGTTTTCATGTGTGCTACCTCGCCCCCCACCGTAATTGACAGACTTTTTTGCGAATAAATTAGGGGTCAAGTCCTCTCCATTGCTGGTTTATTACTCAAAGGCTGCTGCGCCATCTAGTCTAGTCCTAGCCAAACCTTCAAGCGTTTGCAATCGTAGAAAGAGAAATAGACAATCGTAAGTGTAACATGGCTACGGGGGCTGATTACAGATTTATCGACTCAAAGCGCCGGTAAATCGCGTTGTTTATACGTTTCTTCGATAAATTTTCTGCTAAATATGTTCACCTTTAAGTCAGCTACGGATGAAAAATTAAATATTTTGATTGTGTCGAAACCGTGAAACGAGTATACGCATCGGTACTCCAGACCCGTCATATTAAATTCCCCCATTTAAAGCTTTACACCGTGACGCGTTAACTGTATTTAATTTAATTTGTTCCCATGTAACGAAAACTCACCATATCGGTTTACACGCGTTAATCAAAGAGCGCCGTCTAGGTAGACGCCTCGTTGGTTTTGACGACAAAAAACCGTCACCGGTGACGACACCCGGTTGACGCCAGTCGCCATCTAACCATAGATAAAATCTTCTACACAGAAAACGAAAACACATAGTTAACTAGTAAACAAGTGTAAATTAATAATTTTATTTTTAAAAACAAGCTCAAAAGAGCAACTGCTGAGTTTCTCTTGCCGGCTCTTCTCAGCAGAATCTGCATTCCGAACCAATATGGTACAGTCTAGATGTGTCATAAGAGCTAGATGTCTACGCGAAATAAATAATTTTGAATATTAACCAAGGTTTGGTTATAATGCGACGTCGACGGATAGACTTCCATTGCTGGATATAGAGACCCTGCTCTATGAATAATTTTTATGAAGTATTCTTAGTGTTTTTGAGCGTCGTGGCATGCAAATCGTTGATTACTTGTAAAGTAGATAATCTGTCGAATTTGTGTGTGATCAGAATGGCAAATCACATTAAGTCGCCTTTAATTTACAGACAGTAAAGCCACAGTTATATTGCCGAGTTTGTTTACTCAGCGCACACAGGCTTATTCGTATTCAGTGGCACAACACAGGATAGCAAAGGTCGTTTATATTCGCCATCGCCCGGTTCCAATTTCCTGGATACCTGATTAGTGGAATATTCATTTCGTTCCCGATGTAGCGGTATTCAAATGATTACGCGACCGGAAATTGCATTTGATTCGAGTGCTTGCCCCGATTATATTATGGGTAAATATTAATTGATTAAATGCATAGATAGAGGTATTAGAAGGAAGCTAGGCGCAGTTATACAAGCTAATACCTAAGTTACAGCTGAGTTTGTATTACGCATTGGTCCATTTTAAATCATTTTAAGGAGAAGCGACGTCGTCCCGATTCGCATGGTAACCTTATTTAGTTTTTGCCCGATTACGAGAGGCTGAAGTTAAAGTGCTTACATACATACATACATGTAAGCATGTACAATGTACATGCGCTAATATAGCATGATAATTATCCGAACGATTCAGACACATGTTCTATCCGATTTATTTCATCATCATCATCATCTCAGCCTGCGATCGTCCACTGCTGAACATAAGCCTTTCCCAGAGAACGCCACCACACCCGGTCCTCAGCCATCCTCATCCAGCCACTTTCCGCCACCCGCTTTATATCGTCTGTCGCGGTCTCCACTCTACAACTTTTCGAATACCTTCGATTTATTTACCTCATTTCTACAAAACCTGACCTCTCAAACAAATTTTCAAAATGATATTGAAAACTGCATCAAAATTCATTGCGTAGTTTAGATTTTAGAAGGCTGAGCGCACAAACAGACAGACGATAGAGACTTTGTTTTAATACTATTCAGAGATATCAGCATGATGTTGAAAGAGATAAAAATTTAAGACGGTCATGGGATGGGCAGGGGACTTTTGATCTGGAACTGACACTGAAAAAATCTGCGAAAAACTCATTATTTAGAGTTGGGTTCTGTAGTTTTTTTAAAGTAGTAGGAAAAGTGACTGGTTAACAGACGATGCTTTTATGTCTATAGGTAAAAGAATTTCTAGATCATATAAACGTATCATTGCCGATCAAATATGCGATTTACTTACTCGCTCTGTCGCGTACTAAATCAGTACGTACGTCCCTTTCTCCTGTGCGTCGTCGTTTTGTTTGATTTCGGGCGAGCGTGGTCGATGACAAAGCTTGCAGCGTCACTTTCTATGCGCACGCGCAACGCCAAATGAAGTGTGTCGCGTACGCAGACAGCTGCTTAGAATTAGAGTAGCGTCACACTAGGACCATTTTTGTCTTTTTGTTCTGTCGCTTAGGTGTGTGAGTACACTGGCGACGGATAGAGCTCAGTTACTTAAATGAATAGACGATATTTATGAGTACAATAGTTAGGGTAAGTTGCCTTGTCGACGTTTGCCACTTTTATCGATTGGACAATTTTAAGCTGAGCGCACATTAAATACTATCGTCATAGAATGGAGGCTGTAGCAAAAGCTTGATTCCTGAACATCTCAAGGTCAAAAGATTTCGTTAGGGAGGTCCTAGCTGTTCCTAAGCATGTCGATGAAAGCCTTTCGCCTTAGAGCTAATCAAACGCTGATCACAATATTATTAAGTATTTAATTTTTTTGAAGAACAACCGCCGAATTTCTTGGTTCTTCTTGGTTAGAATGTCATTCGAAAATCGAAACCAGTGGTAGCTTCACTTAACAATTCAAAATCACTTTGTAAAAGTCTAATTTAAAAAAAGACGCGAGTGTGTCAGCTCCTACGCACGAATGGAGTTTACGCGCTCGGCTTCCCGAAGCGAAAGCTCTTTCGCAAGAAAACCAACCTTATTTACTCAACGTTAGGGTAGAAATTTGCATCGTTGTGAAAAACGTAACGCGGGCATTCGACAACTCAAGCGAAAACCAACCTTATTTACTCAACGTTAGGGTAGAAATTTGCATCGTTGTGAAAAACGTAACGAGGTCATTGATAAGTTGATTTTACTGCTCGGATTTTTCTCATACCGGGCGTCTAAAATCGTTTCTTAAGGAGTAAACTCCAAAAACAAACTTTTCTACTTTATCCACAGCTGCTAAAATGAACCGCGTTCACTCAAGCGATAGTAACAAAAGTGTGCCCAGCTTGTTATTTTTACACCTATTATGGGTAGCAAACTTCAATCAATAATAGGAAAAGTCCTATTATTATTGATTTAAGTTTGGTACATTACTTACCTATTGGTAACTTTTTGTCGAACAACATGTCGCTAATGTGGTATTAGACTAAGTTTAGACAAGTTTACTGCTCAAATGCGCCGGAAACCATCAATTGAGATAGCGTAAGATTGCCGCCGCAAACATTCTGTAGGATGCAAGCAACCAGTGCCTGGAGGAAACAGTGATTTATGACGTTTATTGTTTCGTTAGTGTCTAGGATCCTATGTATCCTCAGTTAACTTTTAATCTTAAATGTTAGTGGGGTAACGCCGTTACTATAAATCTTTGGTGATCTTACCTGTTAGAATTTTTAATCTATACTCGTGGTAGGTATGCCTACTATGAGTAGGTGTTTCTGTGTTGCTTTTTCACGGCTTAACCAACGTTCAAACGTTGAAAGGAGTAAGGACCATAATAAAATTTGGAGCAGAGATAGGTCACATTTTGAAGGCGTTTACATACTTACATAGTTTCTATCTCGGAAAATAAAGGAATTCTCACATTCAGGTTTTAGGCTGAAACGATAGTGATGCACTATAGGTATTTATAAAAATCGGCCAATTGCGAGTCGGGCCTCGCTCTTTTAGGGTTCCGTTAAAAAAAATTACATAAAAATATTTCCATGTACCCATGGAAATATTTTTATTTAATTTTTTTAATTTAATTTAATTTTTATTATTTGTTGTTATAGCGGCAATAGATATACATAATATGTGAAAATTTCATCTGTCTATCTATTACGGTTTACGAGATACAGCCCGCTGACAGACGGACGGACGGACGGACGGACGGACGGACGGACGGACGGACGGACAGCGTAGGCTTAGTAATAGGGTCCCGTTGGTACCCTTTGGGTACGGAACCCTAAAAAGGAGGATTTTAGTGAGCGATCGAGGCTATTTTCATCCCGCAAAATAAAAGTATTTCGGAGGGGTTTTTACAAAAGTCATGATCGCTCTTGCGAAATCTGATCAGCATTATCTAAATAAATGTTCGAATTACGAGTAACGAGGGGTCGTGACTCGTGACATCTGTTTCTTTTCCGGTTCCCCCATTTGCCGCTCCTTCATCCGAACCTTCCCGATTGACATAATGTTTGTATTGTAATGGGGAACATTTGCCATCTGTACGTTATTCTACATTAATAAATTTCAGTTCGGAGGCAATGACGCTAATTCTGTCCTACATTGTGTACAACCCTAAATAAAACTAAATTGACAAAAATGCAATTCTTTTCCGCAGAGAAAACTGTGAAAGGAAAGCACATTTTATACTTTAGTTTTGTTAAGAGAATGTGAACAACAGAATTAGTGCCTACCATTTTTTGGTTAAAAATTAATGTTCAAAATTCATCGCCCAAATTTCAGTAAAATACATAACTTGAGGAGAACTCTAACCATATTTTTAATAAAGTTTACAATTAAATATTTCTCTTTCTCTCTATTTCCTCTCTCTCCTCTCTGTCTCGCTATCTCTTTCTCCTCTCTCCCTCTTAAGATACTCTTCGTTACGTTAGTGGACGGAGGACTCTCCTGCGGACGGCATAAGACTTTGGCGTGACAAATCGTCAAAAGATTTTTTAAACTGCTCAAAATAAACAAAACGCAGTTCATTCCACAAAAAAGTGGTTCGTTTACTTCCTCAAGTTACGTAAAAGCCGCAACGAATCCAATTCACCATTGTTCTTTCACGAATACCTTCACTCTTAATCCGTATCGCCTATATTTGTTTAAATCAATGGTCGATGTTTTCATATCGAACACTTTCTCGCTTCGGAGCGAGCGGAGCGTTGCTCTGTCGAAGTATTGTTTGTGAAAAGCGGGTCAGAGCTGAGAAGAAAGCGATTGGACGGCGGTCGGCGGCCGGGCGGCTGGTCAGTCGGATATCTCCCGGTGAAGAGGTCATGGCCGTTGCGAGCACAAATTGTGGCATATAGGCATATACGTAATATGCGCGATTTTTGTTTGAAATTGATTAAAAACATGTCTAAGGAAAGATTATTACAGGGTTTGAATAGATATGGGTGAAAAGTCGATGGCTGAAACTCAAATTTTTATTGAGTGGTCACCATTAGGTATGACCTTTAGAGGGCACGAAAACAATCTTTTTGCTGAATCCCGTGAATTATTAAGATACCGTTTTTAAAAACTTACGGAAACTTTGTATATCCGAGGATTTAAAAGTGATCTATCTCCGCCTCTGGGATGCAAGATATATCTGTGCCAGTTTGTTAATGTTTTTTAAGCGAAATTTTTTGCATCATGATCCCATAATCGGAAGGTGCTAAAAAACGCTAGCTTTTTCCAAATCACAGAGCCTCATAAGTACTAAGTCTTTTAGTTACCCTTACTCTGCTCTAATAGAGCAGCAAGGAAAGGCTTCTATCGATCCTTGTATCATTACGAGTATCTTAATCGTGAACCCTCTCTAAATGACTCAATCCTACCGTAACAATGCCTTTTTGTTTGGATTCCGTTAACCTATAAATGCTACAGATTTCTCTTTTCGCCGTCTTTTGCCACTAATTGGTGCGATTCGACTGTATTCATTGCATTGGTATTTTTATTGCTCTGTGTTATTATTTTCCACGGAAACGCGTATGTATAAAATAAAATATGTAAAATTATTTAAGTATTAGCTTTAATTTTTGTGGCCGATAAATCAAGATATGTAATGAATTAAATAATATCTAAAGATTTAATACACATAATCAATATTTTGGAAGCGTTAATAATATTGATTTTCGGTATTATTTTTAAAATGTAGATTATGTTACGAACACAGTCTATCTAGTCAGACTAGATAGTAAATTTTTTATTTAGAGCTCTATCTAGACGATAATATTTTTTAACTCTTTAAGGTGTTATTAGACTTAGAAATATTTTTCAATAGATAGTAGAATACGCGTTAATCTAAGACACTAGTAGGTCAGCTATAAAAGTTATAGGACGTTTCAAGAAAAAAGGAATTGATGGTGTTAATTTAAAAATTACCTAACCTAACGTTTGTTACGTTTTTATTCTAGTAGCTATTAACTTAACTATGTCAGCTAACTAAGCACAAAATGTAATAAAAATAACCGTTAGATAACTTTTCATGGGTAGATCCATTCTACCATTGTGGTTGATGTCGAGGGGTTATTGTCATTTGTTCGGTCGACTGTAAACAATCAAGCTACCGTTGGTACTTACTACGTCCATATTGCTAATTGAATTCGCTTCAAGTACGTGCACATATTATAGCTACACGTAGTTTCGAATACGAATGAGTGGTCCACCGTCGACTTTTCGTTGTTTTATAATATGAATATTCATTTGTACAAGAAGGTACATCTATCTGTTGGGCTTTAGGGCTGACACTGTAGTTACGTTCCTTCAAATATGGTCGAGCGAAGCAACGGCTGGATCATGCGTCATACTCGTGAACGGGTGTCGCCGGCGGGAATGGGGCTACTTTCTGTCTGCCCGTCTTAAAATGAATTGAATTGTAGTACGTTTTTTTGGAACTTCCCCTCATTGTGGAAATATTAGGTATATACTATTCTAACAAAGTTGCATCGGCTTTGCATCCAGCTGCCCACAAGATAGTAAAACTTATTACAATGTAATAGCTACATAATAATATTGTAAAATGATTATTTTGAAAAGAGCAACTGCTGAGTTTCTTGCCGGCTCTTCTCAGCAGAATCCGCTTTCCAAACCGATGGTAGAGTCATGACGTGTCATAACAGCCACAGGTTGGCCTACGTGGAATAAGTAATTTTACTGACTCCCATCTTCGTCGTCGTCGTCGTTGTCAACCTTTAGATATCCACTACAGTCTCTTGTCTGTTGTACAAACTGCCACAGGTCGCGGTCTTATCCACATACACTTTTATTCTGCGGCTCGATGCGATTTGTCTGACACCGTCAGTCATCTAGTGGTTCTGCTAAGCTTTGTCGCAGATCGCTTTGTTATTTTGAGGCCAGGTCACCATGTATTTACAAATCTAATTTGAAGCTTCGTATACTTACCTAATCATCCGGTGTCAAAAAGGTTAAGTAGGCAGTAGATATGTTTATATTATATTGTGTCGCTCACATATCGTATCAGGAATGCATTTTTCGTTTGCACAGCTTATTGCTTTTTGCTCTATTGTCATGTCAGTCGCCTGTGTCGCTTTGTGTTATTTTGTCGCAATATCACCATGAAGTACTAATTCTCATCCAAAGTAACCCAGAGTGTTATTTTAAAGTTGGCAACCCTAAATATGTTTTAATGTGTGCGCGCGCACATCGAATTAGGAATGCATGTGTTCTAGTGTCATTTGTTTGCGAACGCTTTGTTCGAGTGCCATTTTGTCACAAGGTCGCCTGTTGCTCGTATTGCAATATGTTACTAAGTGCCTTATATCATTTCACCGACAGTACCTACCAAGTTTATTGACAACATTCCTTAGTGCCAGTCAGGCTATATCAAAATACCTGTGTGTACACGTCAGCTTCATCTAACAGCCGATATAATATCTTATGCTACAGTATCAAATTTATTCGGTTGTACACAATCACAATCTTTCATTAAATATAATATTATTTTTCTAGAATTTTTATTTTTGATCGTCAATCAATTTTACAATTAGATACACATGTATAGAAGTGAGGTGTTATGATTAACAATTTTATTATATTATTTATAATTAAAACTATGAAATTCCGAAGGTCTTAAAGTAATGCTATCCTTCTCCGCAGGTGAAAAAGAAAGCGCCATTTTTACATATTTAAGCTTTAAGCTCAGTTTAGGTTAGATATTTGCTATATTTACTAATAAGTTAATTATTCGCTGAATGTGTATCGCCTTAAGACTAACATTAACATGCATTTTTCTGAGCCTTCTTCATCCATCAATGTGCGCTCGCCTTAAGCTTTTTAATTTAAAAAAACAACTTAAACCCAGACGGTTAAAGAAAAACACAAAAAACATTTAATTGTGTGACAGAATTATTCACAATCCGTTTCGGAAATAAAATTGGACCGTTGCTTGTTGTAAGTAAAATACATCAGTTTTAAAACTTCGATCGCATTAACTAGGTTAACGGAGTATCGGCGAAATGTATCAGATCCTGTATTTTTTTACTTGTTTTCAGTAACCTAATTTGCTGAAAATGTAATTGTTTATCAACCGACGAAAAAAAAGGAAGCTCGAAGCCGTTTTGTATATTTTTTTACAGAGTGGTCCGATTCTTCAAAATCGTATTCTTTTGCGATCATCCTTGCAAGAACTATGTCCAGTCTATCGGTTGAAACAACTAGAATAGAATAGAAATGTTTTTTATTCAAATAAACTTTTTTACAAGTGCTTTTGAATCGTCGATGAGTCTACCACTGGTTCGGAATGCCGTTCCTGCCGACTTAACTACGAACGAACTAAGTATGACTTTTATATTTTAAAATCTGTCTGTTTGTGTAGTTAAGAAACTATGCACCATCGAATTGACACCATTGACTTGTGTAGTATCCGTCAGGAAGCTAATTAATGAGCATAATGGAATAAAGCTGGCCATTCACGGTCAAGGCATTTGAAGTTGAATGGATGAACAAAAATTGACTTTAGTTCGCCCATTCACGGTGCCGCACTTACGCTCTAATGGCACGCTGGGAACTGTGGCGGGTACATAAAATCCATCGCGGTAAAGTTTGACTTTACGTTCACATTCAGATTTTTTGTTTTATGTACAGCGCGAATAAACTTACAAACTGCATAAGCAGTTTGGCGGGATGAATTATGCATTAAGTAAATAAATGAATTATGCATTAAGTAAATAATAAATAAATTAACTTAAATAAGGCACTCGGGGACTGCCGCGGTAAAGCTATTGCATAGCATTTTTTATCAACTTATGCAATTATAATATTTATGCAATATTTTTTTTTGCATAATAAAAATTATGCAAAAAAAATTAAAAAACACACAAACAAGAAAAGCGAACTGTCACTACTTCGCGAGTGGGATTCGAACCTGCGACATCTAAAGAAAGCGGCCGCTCGCCCACAGCGCCAAACAGAGCTAAATGTGAACTTCTAAAATGTTGAACGCTTACTGAACGACGGTGTTAGGTTTTTTTCGTTACGGAATTTCTTGATTCGGTCGCCGCGCTCAAACTGTTTGTCCTAGTTCAAAGCCCGCGATAAAAGCTATGCAATAGCTTAAAAATCACTGACCGTCAATGCCCAGCTTAAACAACCAGTCTGTGCCGCGGCGGCAACTGGGACTGGCAAGCGGTTAGCGAACACGTGGGAGGCGCCCACACAATCAATAAATCACTCATCGTTTACGTGTCCGCGATGTTTTCTATTATAACACACAATATATTGTAATGGTGGAATAACGTTTTCTCACCTCGTTAAATGTAAATCTAATGGGGGAATTCATATTGCTGTTTCCTCTGAGTCGTTAAATGGATGCGGGGGTCGGTTAATTATGCGCCTGACAAACTCGCCAAAAGATCCTTCGTACCACGATTTTATTACTTTGAAAGTATTAGGATTGGTAGTCGCTTCGCACGTACTAGATGCCGTCGGAGTATTAGTAAATTGCGGCAATTGATAGTACGCATGAACTCGCGTACCCAGTACAATATAGTCTCGTAGTAATCAGTAATCAATATTTGACGTTTTCAAACAAACTGATTTTACGTAGCTATTGGAGGTATCAAGTAGCGACTAAGCTGCCAATCCTAAATCCATGGTATTAAGTACCTGCAACCAGAAGAATATGTCATTACCGTAATTTTTTTTGTGTAGCGCCATCTATCTTTACATTTTGTATTATAACTTATTTTCTTAAGAATCTGGGAATCTAATAACGAACAATACAATATTTTAATCGTGGAATAACCTTTTTTCACCTTCTTAAATGTTGATCTAATCAGAAAATCATATTGTTGTTTCCTTTGTCAAAAGGTAAGTGATTTATGTAATCGATAGAATCCCAACCTTATCACTATTTTGTTTTACTTACCTTTGGAAGTAGAAGAATATTTAATAACCATGATTGTTTTCGATATAATGCCATCTACTTTTCCAGTTGGTTCAACCCTCTCTTTCAAAATCATTTCAAATACTTACTAAGAATATTAAAGAATCCAGATTATGTACTAGCCGAAACATACCTACATATTGAGATTTGAGGCTGACTCTATATTCCAAAACATAAAGTTGACTTGACGTTTGCAATCCGGGAGAGAAAATTTAGGTCGCTAAAGTGAATATTTTTGATCTTTGCATCGATAAGCTGTATGCTTTAGTGAGTAATTTTAAGAGCCGTCAGATTATATAATTGAAATAGTATAAAGTATCATCATAAACTGTCGTAAATTAAAAAATGAAAATGTGAACGGGCAAATATATATTTTTTATATATGTAAGTACATATTATATTATATTGTATAACGCATAAATTTTATTTAGTTAATACTTTATAATCTTACCTTAATATTTCTCTTATTTATTATCTTAATTATAGGTTATAAATCAGAAATACTCCGTTTGTGATAGGTCATAATTTAAAAAAATGTATTATATTCACAGTGATTTAAAGGTTCGCAATTAAAACTTTCGAAGTCCCGAGCGAAGCGTAATTAAAAAAAAAGTGTTTCAATAAAATTATTTTTCGTAAGCAGGTACAGAAATGGCAGGCCATTATAAAATCAATAAAATTTAAGCCCAAAGCTCTTTACCTTAAATGGGCTTCCACATCCGCGAGCCTTCGGTGAAGATTTGCATAATAAGACACCATTGACACTTGTAATCTGCGGATATCGGTGCGAATTTATTCCTAAAATGTACAACATCCTGACGACATCGACAGTCATATTAGTTAATTGAACTTATGATTATTATAAAATATTTTTCTCGACTTTTAAACCCAGGCAATTTTCTTCCTATTCTTATAACTGGTTCGTAGCTTACTTAAAACTAATTGAAAAATATAAACAAAATGACAATACATTAAAAATTCTTCTAAAGTTTTTGGAAGTTAAAATCTGAAACAGTACTTAACTTTTCTATTTTTGATGTGAAACATCTATAGTGGCGAGTCGGACCGACTGTTGGCGTGGCCAAGTAGGTATGCACTATGTAGTATGTATGTATGTAGTACGAAACAGTGTTGTTTACAACGGTACAAGTAACTTGTGTCTTACTTAAAAGAAATAATTTTAACAATAAAATAATATGTCTGATAGTTTAGAAAGAGTTTTATGTGTGTATTAAATTCGATATTACCTGTTCAAAATAATTTCGATGTTTCACATCTGCCAGGCGTCCCGCGACGGCTTACAATTTTTATTTTATAACTAGCTGATGCCCGCGACTTCGTCCGCATGGATTTAGTTTTTAAAAATCCTGCGGGAACTCTTTCATTATCCGAGATAAAAAGTAGCTCTCCCGGTCTGAGGAACCACTACTACATCCATTACTATACCCATGCAAAAAATCGCATCAATCCGCTGTTCTGTTGCGACGTGATTGAAGGACAAACCATCAAATAAACACACTTTCGCATTTATAATATCAGTAATGCTTTATTATAACACTTTTTATAATTGTCAAATTTTTTACCATACTTAACCAAAGACAAAATAACGTTTAGCTGTCATTTACGTTTTGTTATTCCACTGTCATTTGCGTTTTGTTATTCCGTTTTGTTATTCCATGTCAGATGCGTTTTTCTTATACCATGTTTTATAGTGACATGACGGAAACGCGGTCGAATGGGATAAAAAGTATCCTATGTCCGTCTCCTGGTTCTAAGCTACCTCTCCACCAATTTTCAGCCCAATCGGTTCATCCGTTCTTGAGTTATAAATAGTGTAACTAACACCACTTTCTTTTATATATATATAGATAATAGATATATAGATAGAAGATTGAAGAATTTATTGTTCTTATATAAACCCTTTATAGACCACGTAAAATTTAGTTGAAAGTCTCAAATAATATTATTGCTGACCTAGGATAGTGATTTTATTAATGAACTAGCTGATGCCCGCGACTTCGTCCGCGTGGATTTAGTTTTTAAAATCCCTCGGGAACACTTTGATTTTCCGGGATAAAAGTAGCCTATGTCACTCTCCAGGTCCTCAATTATACCCATGCAAAAAATCACGTAGATCCGCGACTCTGTTGCGGCGTGATTGAAGGACAAACCAACAAACAAACACACTTTCGCATTTATAATATTAGTAAATATTATGATTAGAATATTAAATTACATAGGAAAACACTGTAATATTACGTCCATACGATGTATTACATCCATACCTACTATGTAGTATGTAGGTATAATGATCGTTTGGCAAAATCTTATGCCTTTGGAGTAGTTTGACTTTGACAAAATATTATCCACGATGGCTATATACGATAAATTACAATTGCCAGCTTAAGATGAGCCGTTCATTCAAAGTATCCTGTAGATTCCGGGGTTCAAGTTATTTGGACCTATACAGAAGATTGTGATGTCTATAATTTCTGAACTACAAAATTGACGACCTTGAAATAATTACAGGACAATCTCTAAAGAACCTGCTTTCTAACAAAAAAAGAATGGATTAAATCGGAATACACCTTAATGAATAACAGCGAAATACACATTTTGACTTTCATCCCCTCTCCCAAGGGAACCGTGCTGAATTTCGGGATAAAACGTATCCTATATTATACCTCTTAGTACTAACTTAAATCGTGCCAAGTTTCATTTAAATCCGTCCAGTAGTTTCGGCGTGATGCGCGGCCAAGATACAGACAGACAGACAGACAGACAGACAGACAGACAGACAGACAGACAAAAAATTAAAAAAAAATTGTTTTGGCTTCAGTATCGATTATAGAGTGCCCTCAAACAAAAATTTTCTAAATATCTTCAATGTACAGAATTGGACCCGTTACAGTTTTATTATATTATAGATCAACCAATTTGGCAAAAGGTCAACTTGCATTATTGCCATCTCTTTTTTCACAGTGAATAAATCTATTCTTCTCATATTTTTGCTATATTAGTCAGTTTCGTTAGCCCCTTAAAATCAATGCTTAAAATCAACCGACTTGGTTCAACACTGCTTAGTTGCCTACTTAGCGAAATCGTCTGATATCCGCTATTGCAGCTATAAGACTATGTGTCTTCAAGATACGCCACATCAGGTTTATATTACTAGATATTCAAAAACCTCTCCCCTTAGAACTGTCTGACAGCGTCGTCGAATAGCCATAAACGTGTCATTGAATTGAATCACGCTCATCAATTACTTGCATACTTTAATCAAATGAATATTGTTCACCAGTGGGAGGTCTATCGGCTCAGGCGACGCGGCGCTCATAAAATGCTTTCATCAAGCGTTCAATCGAAGGTTTTATATGACAGTGTAATAAATTCCGTTTTAAACACTTCCGTGTACGTTCGACTGATGATTTACACGTGTCTGTACTTTGTGCTTGCGGGGAATGATGGTAGAAACGCATTTACAACACGCTATGCTATTTTGGCCATTTCACCCAAGAGCAGAACAATACTGCTAGTATTTGGACGCGCTGTGATGCGCTGGTAACGTTTCTGAAGGTTCAGTTCTTTATCTACCGATAGACGTCCACTGCATGTACGTTGTTTTCTGGACAAAACTCAAAGCGTACCATCCACAAATTAATGACATGGCGTGGCATTAGATTTGTAAATGTGCACTGAATATAGGTAACGCGTAGAGTGGCGTGTTGTTTAGTCGCAAATGTGTTTCTACTATGAGTCAAAACTAACGGCGTAACGCCACGTGGGTGGCAATTTACGTACTTAAGTGTTTTTTTCGCGTTCGACTTCACGAACACTTTTATTTGGGTGGATACCTCCAGCGTAGACGTTCGAAATAAGCAGCTAAGTACTTATCGAGTTATCCTTCATTACCTTGGCTTTGTGACTAATTTTAACGTTTGTATGAAACAACAATCTATATAGGTATATATAAATCTCTTATCACGATGTATGTTCGGGATAAACTCGAAAACAACTGAACCGATTTTGATCAAACTTCGTAACTATCTGTAATTTGGTCCAACTTAAAAGATATGATAGTTTTTAATTAATTATTGACACCAATATTTGTTATTGCAAATTCAAATATGTTAATTAGGTACACGACAGTCATATAATATACAGTTCGAGATTTAGGTTGCTAGGCTAGTCTTAACCCAAATAGACTAATTATCTTACTTATCCTTACTAATATTATAAATGTGTTTGTTTGTTGGTTTGTCCTTCAATCACGCCGCAAAAGAGCAACGGATTGACTTGATTTTTTGCATGGGTAATTGACTATGACATTCTAACTGGGTACTTACCAATTGACTACTTTTTATCCCGGAAAATCAAAGAGTTCCCGAGGGAATTAATTAAAAACTAAATCCACGCGGACGAAGTCGTGGGCATCAGCTAGTCTTTATATAAAATATATTTTTAAAATTACAACATAATGCGGAACAAATGATGAACAGTTAGTATGGTGAGGTTGATCATCATTCAGTAAGACATCTTATGAAAACTTTCGGGACGGCAATGCAATGGTATGTACCTACTTTTCAACACGTAAGGTATACCTTACATATATATATGTATATATAAAACGTAATCGTTAATATATTCTTTGTGTCTGTTGGTGTTATTGTATTAAAATAAATTATTATTAATCTGTAATCTGTATCAATTTTATTATTATACCTAAATTGATTTAAGATTTTTGCATTTCATAGAGACTTGCTCTTGTCTGTAAAACTCAAAAGAATTCACTTAAAAAACCAGTTTTAAGCGGCCCGCCTAAAATATGCGCGTGTGTAAGCTTGAAATTGGGTTATTCTCTTAGTATTTTATTAATGGGTACAATCAAAGATTAGGGACATTCTTGGCATCGTTTTTCGTAATCTTACCGGAAGGTCGTAGAAACGTTATCCATTTATGGACACCCACTCAACTTTAGACTCTATCACTGTCTCATAAAATTTAAAATTGGTTGTACATGAAAGCGTAGGATTAAGAATTCAATTTGATACACGGCTCGGTGTCACAGGTCAAAGTTAATTATGAAACAGCTGGGGATTAATCGAATAAGGGAACGTGTTTATTAACATAAACAGTATATCTTGTAAATTAACCCATTTTCGTTGTAGTACATAGCTTGTAGTACAAATAGTGTTACGTATGTAGTTTAAAATAATAGGTTAGTGCCCGTTTTCACCGATGATCTCTTAACTTCTACGTGCTACCCAAGCTAAGTTAGGTAACACCTTCTGTCCATTTCGTTTTCACGAACCTTTAGGGACCACCTTAAGGTGGAAATGACATTGTAAGGGATTGTATTTTATTTTTACCTACGTAAAAAGACTCCTACTTAGGGGATGATCAAATTCAATTCAAAATCTGCAGATTGAAAGCCGTAATCCAGTAATAATGTAATTAAGTATAAATTGGGCTGGGCAAAAACAATAAGTTCAAGAAATAAAGTATACTTTGTTTACTTTAAAATGATTTTACATACATACCCTAAAGGAGATTTGGAGATTAAGTATAAATTG
The DNA here is from genome assembly GCA_029955525.1 of Oeneis ivallda. Classification (NCBI taxonomy): domain Eukaryota; kingdom Metazoa; phylum Arthropoda; class Insecta; order Lepidoptera; family Nymphalidae; genus Oeneis; species Oeneis ivallda. Next base: position 24,697,653 of record JARPMR010000006.1, read on the forward strand.
GGCTGTGCAAAAACAATATCTTCAAGAAATAAAGTATACTTTGTTTACTTTAAAATGATTTTACATACATACTCTAAAGGAGATTGGCGAATTCCATAGAGTTTCTGACCCAGACGAATTGAACTGAACACTGAACGGCCACGTTCACGAATCAAACTTCTCATACTTGTTCTAGTAAACCAGACTAACAAAAAATTAATCAAATTAAATAAAGTTGGGAGAAAAAAGATATTCACTTGTATTGCCATGTAACGGTTATTTATAATGTTTACTTGTGAATAATTATATTTTTGATCCCCATCTTCTAAAAATATGGGGTTTACCTTTGTAACTTTAAAATATTTACCAATTGAAATCGCTAGTAAACCTAGATAAATAAATAAATAAATACATTTCGTCCACGCTTTAGTAAAAGAGCAGCAATAATTGTTCTAACTCGATATAATTTTGTGGTAATAACTTTACTCATCCAGTTTACCAGGTTTTATGAAAGATTGTATAATCTGTAATCGCACATCATCATGCGATATCATGATGAGAAAAAAGGACAGATTACCACATTAAATTAAAGTGTCGGAAGTTAGCGCATTATTAATTATTAAAGTAATTAATTTGGTTAAAATGTCTTGATGTTAAAAACGCTAAGTTATTGCGACTCGCTGCAGAATTAATGAGAAATTGAGGATTTACTTGCGACCTCCGGGGCTTCAACTCCGGCCTTTTTCGGTCTTTTTAGTTCGAAACAAACAGTAACCATACCACTCAAGCGGGAGGCGTCATACGTAACACCAAGATAACGGACCTATGGGTCTAAAAATATTGCCATGTAGAATTTGTTTTACACGGGTGTAAATTGTTGTTCGGTTGTTCTGCATTGCCCTTGGTATCATTATTGTTTTTGTTTTTCATTGAGTGGATTTAAAGTTTCTCCACCTATGAAACTCCAGATCTTTGACTAGACCGCATTTGCCAAGATAAGTACTTACCTAGTCGTTACTCGTTACATGGTCAAAGCAATTATTATACTTACTTTGCATCTTTTATAATCAAAATGTAATAAAACAATACTTGGTACTCTGAAATGTCAATGTTGAAATTAAAATGAAAATGAATCTATGCAAGTCTCTGAATTATTTTAATAAGTACGTTGATCGTTGCCGATATAATGTGCTCGCCACCATCTTTATTTCCGATACTCGTCGCCAGGAACAGTTAACACTATCGTTTATTGATACATCAGACCCCACGTCTTCTCCTAAGCGTGCTGCTCGATGAATCTGAATAGGCTACTTTGTCACCGTTAACGTTTCACCGAGATCGATGGAATCGGTTTTGACCATTTTTGGCCATAAGGTTTTGTGCTTTTATTTCCATTATTTATTCTTTTAGTAAGTAAAATAAATTATTAATTTGATATTGGACGGTCAATTAAGTATAAATAACGGCCTTTAAGTTATGAGGCCTTTAACCTTTTCTCTATGTACTTATAAATCTTATAATATAAAAGTTTCCAATGTTATACGGTAATTCAGGTTGAAATGCTAGTGTTAGTTCAGAAATTATCAAGTGGGTTAAATATGTCAGCTACAGTCATAAGGACCAAAGTGGTGATGGCCTTATGATTGGCTTCGCTTTAGGTATCTCTTGACTTTTGAAGTTAGGTGTGTTGAAATACCAAAAGTTAACAAACTAACTTCATGTAGGCTAACTTGTGAATGTTTATGATATTATGTCAAGAACCACTTCCACCACAAGTCTTCAAAGCAAATTCTGCTGAAAAAAGCCGGCTAAACATCTAGTAGTTGTTTTTTCAAAATATTTTCAAAATATTTTGGAAAGTTGAAAGGACAAAATTTATAGTGTAATTGCTTGACCTATACACATAGATCTTTTTCTATCCTTGTCCCAAAAATAGAATAGTTTTTCATTCGAGTAAACTTGTACACAGTGCTTTCGGATCGTCAAAGAAACTCATAGTAACATAGATGCCTTTTACTTTATCTTCAGTGGCAGAAACTGGATCCTTGGCAACTGTATGGTCGCAATAAATAATCGTGGCTGGATCAGCGTGTCATTACTCATAATATTGTCTAGCGGCGACTTCTCAGGTTCCCGTCGCGTCCCGGGGCAGGTGGGTGTCCATCCCTGCCTTATTAATTGATCCTGCTTAACTGCCTCGTTGGTTTAGTGATTAGCAAGTTCGAATACGAATGACGAGGCCCGGATTCGATTCCCGGGTCGGGCCGAAAAATGCGTTGGGGTTTTCTGTCAAGAAACCAGTACCAGCCCGGAGTTGTCCGAAGTTGGCGGTGAATCACCTCCGTGCCTCGGAGAGCACGCAAAGACGTTGGTCCTGCGTCTGATCTTTCTCCGGTCGTGGCCCATCTGACTATGAGAGTGAGGGAACAGAGGGTGCACCTGTTTTTGCGCACACACTTGTGCACTGTAATATCTCCCGTGCAGGTGGCTAGTCTCTGAGGAGGTTGGCCGCTGTGACCGGATTCGGTCGGAAGGACATTAATTTTTGATCCTGCTACCTGGCACTGTGCACTCATACAAACATTATTGAGGCTAGCTTTCACCCGAGTGGAGTTAGGTTTTGAAATCCCGTGGAAACCCTTTATTTTTCCGGGATAATAATGTCCTCTCAAACAAATCCGTCCGCGGCGGCCAATTAGCTATCTGCGCGTGAGATTTTATAGTGCACAAGTATGTGCGCAAAGTGTTGTGCATTCTATATTCCCTCTCTTATAGTCCGTTGGGACGTAAACCCGACGCAATCGGTTTTTTTCATATCTTGATAATAATAATAAAATCATCACTTCGCATCGTATCGCAACTTATTTAAATACATATAATCTATTGATTTTATTTCCGACCAACAACGGTTAGGTACCCTTTTTTGTGCTAAGCATATTGTTGATAAAAAGTAGATGGTCTGTTAGCACTAAATACCCACGAATTTTCGAAAGAGCTAAAGCGAACTTAAAGGTTCGCATAATAAACGTACGAAAAAGGGGAAAATTATGATATTGTTTTACAGGATAATACGAAGCTATTTAATTGTAAGGAAATATTACGACGCGTTCATAAAAAGTCAATAATAAAATAGTGTACAGTTGATTTACCAGTTGTCAGTGCTGAGCAGGTTTCGTTCAGTAATTGGGACGGAGCCAATTACCTACGTTCATGCGGCACAATGCAAATATACGACCCGCCCGTACATAGATCCGAGATAAAGTAAGAACCGACGAACGAACGGACTGGCTATAATATGTTGCCTTTAATTTGACGAACGTTGCCAATGTTTGTCGAAACAGTTACTCGGCACACATTTCCCACTGGCCGCGTCGATTACTGCACCGCGCGACGGCGAAAACTAGCCTGTAGTGCTCTCGACCTCGCGACCTTTATTCAAAGAGCTAGGGATAGCTCATCACCAGCGTTAAACGAGCTCGGCTCTTCTTCTAAACTCTTGTGTGGAATATAAACCGTGGAGGTCAAGTGTGAATGGATTTACTCGCTTGGTGGGGTGCCCGTTAGTATTGAGCTTGACTACTCGGGGTCATCGACAGGTGGCGATTTGCAATTGACGAGCGTGGTTTTCCTATTTTGGTTGTGCATTGTTAAGAAAATAAACGTGTCCCGTTGCGGACCTGTCTTCTTGGTTATCTGCGACGGCGAGTGGCTCCCATGGTCCCGCGCCTAGCTCTTGCCTTTATAACAAGTTGTGACTGTAAGACTACGGGCTTTATTTTGATAGACAATTCGATATCTACGTGTAACGGTAATAAGATGTGAACCGTTAACCGCAGTTTAAATTATTGTTATTGTTGCCGCCGCGTGTGATTTAATACGTACATTGTGTTTGATCATTGTAATTTTGTTGCGATCTTTGCCAGCTGATCGATTAGATTTCAAACCGCGAAAAATTTTTATAAAGCCTTTGAACTGGAATTTGTTTAACTTGTGAGGTTTCATCAATGAATTAGTATTTTATTTATTTATTTGTACTTGTATCAAGCATTTTATCGTTATAAGTTGATGTTTTAAAATGCTATCCACTATCCAGGCGGTTCGAATGAAATCGTAGAGATGTGGTCTCTTGATTTAACACCATCTCTCTTTATCACCACTCACTTTTTGCGTGTAGCTTCTTAAAATTCCATTGTAACCTTATAGGTGTTACAAGATTAAAGAAGTCTTGATTTCATTATATTACTTATAACTAATAGGTATTACACATAATAATCAAGACTTCTTTGGAAACAAGTATGTAAATAGCTTGTTTTATTATGGACAAAAAAATCTAGCGTATTTTATTATTAAGTTACTGAGTTATGAATAAATTAATAGAAGCCATATTTAGTCGTATAAACAAACACGTTGGTACTCGATTCCGATAGAATTAATTACATACGATTAAAATACTGTGCAATATCGGCATAGTAATAATTTAAAAGAACCTATTGTTTCGTTTATATGGACATGGCAATCAATTTAAATAATCATGGCGGAAGATTTTACATCCATCGCAGATCCTTTCGAACGTTTATGTTCTTTTGAAGAGAAAATTGAATTTTAATAACACACTCCATCAATAAGAATAGCCAAAATTGTACAGAGTGTGGTGAGCAATTTGCATGTCGGCGTAAATGATTGCTCACACGTTTATTTTTAAGTGTCGGTTGTATATTATTTAAAACATGCTCCTCTTGAAGTTCAGGGTTCGGTTTTTGAGTTGGTGCTAGAGAAACTTACTGAAGTTTCTTTTTCTTCGTCCGCTTTCCGGCATCTCTCATCTTCCCTCTTTTCCCGAATTTGTGCGTCCGATTTTTTTGAGTAATTGGCTCTCATAATTTTGTAGCGATTTCTTGGACGGTTCGGGACTTTTAGCTCTAATTTTTTTGAATATTAGTAACTAGATGATGCCCGCGACTTCGTCCGCGTGGATTAAGGGTTGTGGCTCTTTGATTCCTGCGGGAACCCTTTGATTTTTCGGGATGAAATGTAGCCTATGTGTTAATCCAGGGTAAAATCTATCTCCCTTCCAAATTTTAGCCAAATCCGTTCCATAGTTTTTGCGTGAAAGAGTAACACACACACACACACACACACACACACACACACACACACACACACACACACACACACACACACACACACACACACACACACACACACACACACACACACACACGTATTACTAGCCTGCAAGCAATTTCATGCAGGCATTATTCAGTCTAGTTAAACACGAGGTATTGACAGATGGCGTTCCTTGGACAAGAGTGCCTTGACGATGTAATTCCTTCTTAACGACTCAATGTAATAACTTTATGGAGTTAGGAATTTTATTAAATTGCATCGATATTATATAATACTATACCAAGCACTGCTTGCAAATTTGCTTACGTAAAGTTTAATCAAGTAATACCTTTCACGTTATGTCTTAGTTAGTAATTCTTTTTAATTATATAGGCTAACGCTTGACTACGGTAACACCTCATGATAATTGAAGATGCAGCTTAAGATGTAGCGCGCATGCCTAGAAGATAACTGTTCACTATTGGCTAAGTTATGCCTAGTTAATCGGAAAAACGGAATAAGAAAGGGCATTCCTTTTGGCGGTGCATATTAGGAACTAGGAGGCAAAATGTTAAGTGCGATGAAAACCATGTAGACTCAAGCGATTTATAAGGGTGATGGACAACTAAGTTAAATAGTTCTTCTCTCTCACTTCAAAATATATCTTTTTTATTTTTCTTTGTTTTAATTTAATTGTAAATATTATTTAAGTGTGTAGCAATAAAGAATTTATCTATCTATCTATCTTGTAGAATACCGATCTATTTGGGAAATTCATTATTTCTAAAGTCTGGTCCCCAAAGGTACACGTAGCTTTAGCAAATAAGTACTCGCTCTCATAAATGCCTTACAGTCTTAGAATAACAAGTCTAGTACTTTTGTCTTTTGTGTTCAAAAATTTTAAACCGTTCCAAGGTTTAATCCATTAAATTAAAACAGCTGTTATTTTCAAAACACTACCAGTTCTGAACGCGCTCGCCATAAAGGCAAGTTGAAAAAAGTTGTCCCATACGTCGTAGGTGTACAGTACATCTTGTTTAATTATGGCTGGTTCTTTATTAAGGTAGAACGAAAACATGCCATACTGCGAGTCTTGGCGTTTGGACTTTCAAAATGCAAAGGCTCTTGACATCTTACAATTTCCTTGATTGCACCGCTGTTTGTGCTAAAGAAGTACATTGTACTCTGAATATATCCTGGAAAAAAGTTATATAAAAATTGCATAGCGAATTGAATAGTTGGCTAAAAGGAGTGGGAAAGGATTGACACAAGCAAGACTTCCCTGGCGCAGTGGTGAGCGCTGTGGTCTTATAACTGGGAGGTCTCGGGTTCGATTCCCGGCGGGGTCAATTAATAATAATTAATATAATTTCTGAATTGTCTCTGGTCTGGTCTGGTGGGAGGCTTTGGCCGTGGCTAGTTACCACCCTACCGTCAAAGACGTGCCGCCAAGCGATTTAGCGTTCCGGCACGATGGCGTGTAGAAATCGATTAATGTTATGGGTTGAATGTTCACTGCCATACCCCTTACAAGTTAGCCCGCTACCATATTAGACTGCATCGTCACTTACCATCAGGTGACTATCAAGGACTATCTTGTCATCGAATAAAAAAAAAAGTGTGTGTGTCAGCTCCGACGCACGACTGGAGTTTACTCCTTACAACGTCGTAATGCATTCGCGGCGCTCGCTGCGTCTCGGCGCCGCTCGGACCCGATCGGTACGCGCTCGGCTTCCCTCGGAAAGCTCTTTCGCACGAAAACCAACCTTATTTACTCAACGTTAGGGTAGAAATTTGCATCGTTGTGAAAAACGTAACGAGGAAAGCTCTTTCGCACGAACACCAACCTTATTTACTCAACGTTAGGGTAGAAATTTGCATCGTTGTGAAAAACGTAACGAGGTCATTCATATGTAGATTTTACTCCTCGAATTTTACTCATACCGGGCGCCTAAAATCGATTCTTAAGGAGTAAACTCCAAAAAGACAACGCGGCTCCCTGCGACTCGTTTAATGTCTGTCCACCTAGTGGGAGGCCTGCCGCCTGCCAATACTGCGCTATCTGGTGCGAGTTCGTCATTACAGCACTCAGTTCTTTAGCCCACATTCGATTCTTCGAGCGCTTTCCTTTGTGCCTTGCTCAATGGTCAAAGCTCAATATAATTTGGCCGTTGGGCCATGTCGGTTATTCTGATTCTACTAAGGATTTCATTTCTGAATTGATACCGTAGATACCTGATCAAGACTCAAGCTATGTGTGTAGTTACTGATAAGGGCCGTACCTAATGCACAGCATTCCACCGAGCGTGCTTTATTATGAAATCATTTTTATAGTAACGTTTTAACACTGCCTCCATATCATTTTTTCATATTACTGATAGTTACTCCGTATTTTAAATAGTCCAATAGTCATCTATCATTTATAATATCCTTAATCCTTGATTTGGTGAGTATTTTAGAGAAAAATCGGCCAAGTGCGAGTCGGGCCTCACTCTTTTAGGGTTCCGTACATATGACCAAATCACTTTTTTTTAAACTAGATACATATTTAGATATCTTAGTTCTTAGATAGAACTAAATTAGCATACGACTATAGCATATAGACTTGAATAGATATTTTTATTTAAATCAGATCAGAGATTCACAGATTTATATTATAATACGAATAAATTTTAAAAATATGCAGAGCCTATGGTTCAATAAATTGTGCCCATTAGGTAGTGTAATGTGCCTATATTTAAATCATAAGGCACATTTTCCTGGTAAACACCAAACCAGTAAACACTAATAATCCCAGTGACATGACATGTTACTTTATTATAACGCGAACTAACTGTAAGCACATTCGTCATGAAGAAACACCGCTATAACGTCAGCCATATCTTTATATAAAGAACCATGAAATGTCTAAATGGAAATTCATAGAACGAATCAGAGTGTACTACAAGTAATTCTCTTTGTTTCCACTCCAACATTATCGTGGTCGTTTTACTCTTAAAACGTCTAGTACTGCTAGATGTAATTTTCTCGAGAGGATTTTCAGGGAAGGAACTCTTCTGCTTTGTGAACCGGTGGTAGACTCTTGAATCGTCATGAGAAACACTGGTTAGCAAGCTGTTGCTCTTTAAAATCTTAAAGTCTATCGGTTCTTCCTTTTTCGATTTGCGACTCCTTGAGCTAGTTAGTTCTTTTAGTGTTGAGTCTTGTTCTCTTAAATATAACGTATCTCCTCATTAGATTATAAAATGTAGAGTAAATCTGTCCTGAATCTTGATGTATCGCCTCAGCACAACAGTGCCGCCTTGATCCAGATCGCCCATCCACCGTTATGACCATTAGCAGATTCTATTTTTCCCTTAATCACCTACCGAATTCCCCTGATTTGGTGAATTCAAAATTCAATTACCTAGCCATCTTATTCGAGTCAATAGTTAGTTTTCGTTCAATCATTGACTCAGATCCATCCTTGGCCAACATTTTATACATTAGATCAGCCTCTTCTGTATAATTGACGCACGACATTTCTATACCCGTCGTCGATCAATCCAGGTTTAATTGACACTTGGTGGAGCGTATTTCTGCCGTGCCCGAATTCGGAGGGTTACCGTTAAACCGCCTGCTAGCGTTTCGCACGCGATTTATTTGCGACGTAATCGGGTCCCTTACGGTATCCATCTATTCTGTATCGATTCTCGATATACTAAAGTCCAAGATATACTAAAAGCACGGAAATAATGAAAACTCCAAGATATTTTTTGTTGACTCCTCAAGGACATATCAAAGATATTTAATATTATTAAATATTATATATATCTTGAAGAGTATATTTCTAATGATATTTTTTTGTTTAGCGTGAATTAACTTTGAAACAATGTTATTCTATTAATAACAAACCATTTAAAAGTGACCAAATTATATTACTTCGAACGGCTTAATTTATAAAATAAACTTAAATCTAAATTAAATCTTAAACCTCATCTATTTCTCTGCAGCAATAGTACCTTCCCAAGATCCTACTAAAATTATAAAGTAACTTTTGGCCACGACTTGATTCGCGTGGACGGTGGAGTTGGAGACTGACGACCTGCAGAGTGAATTTTAATTTAAACCTTTCTTGAAAAATCTAGTTATACTTATGTGTACATATCTTTGTTAAAGTATGCAATATCAACGGTATCACTCAATAAAGCATGAAACGCGCAGCTGTATCACGCATGTCTATCGGTCGTATGTCGACCTTGATTTGGAGCCAATAAGCCTATCTCTCGAACCCGCACGGCTTTCTGGAATAAGGTCGCGAAAGGTCTCTTCGTAAACCTCCCGGAATAGGTTTACTGCTTATTGCACTTAGATTTTCTATAACTTAGACTTAAGGTTAAAGAAAATCTATCTAGCTCCTAGAGTGTCAACTTCCAATCTTTATATAGATTGAACATCGAGTGCACAATTTGCCAGCTGATTCTTGAAAGGTTTTCATATTGCAAGAAAAGCCTTTTTTCATGCGCTTCATATAGGCATTTTAACAAACTATGCCTTTTATGAAGCAATGATGAGGTCTAGGTTAGATCGCGCTTGCCTAAAAGATGCCTATTCATTAACAATTGTTATTCGTGACAGGATACTGAAGGCGGAAGAGCATTTCACACCTTAGCAGTTCGTTCCGGAAACTTTTTTGACATTCAAACCTTTAGCAAATTTTCGTGGCATAACTATAGAAGAGGAACAAAAGAGATAGATGTTCATGTTGCATCAAAGATGCAATGTCATTTGGTATAGAGGCAAGTGCTGTTCCTATGGACGCTTGTACCTGTGGACACAATCGATTCCGTCAAAAGTAGCAACCCTAAAATTCTAATTTGGACGAGAACTGTCAACAATAGACAAATCTTTACGGTCACGTTCAAATTAGAATGTTAGGGTTGCTAGTTTCGACAGAATCGAATGTGTTCACAGGTACAAGCGTCCATAGGAACAACACTTGCCCATACCTACTAAACTCTTACTAGTACTAAAATTTTAATTTGAATATCAATAACGCTCGACTATGTCTGGAATTTAGGTTAGAAGCTGTTGTTGTCACAAAGGAAAAAATGTGCCAAGTCAATATGTGTACATCTTAATATACAGGGTGGGCCAAACCAGGTGGATATAAATTTTTTTTTAGATTGTTCACTTGGGGCCTACCAGGACCTGGAAGGAAAAAAATCGGTTCCCACCCGATTACGAGAAAAAAATTTTTATTTAAAATTTTGGAATATCATTGCTTTGACGAACTTTTAATTTTTTTTTAATTTTTCCAGTGACAATTTCCGCAATTTTTTTATGGAATATCTTTACCTAATAACTGTACTCTCTTAGAAAAAAATTCCAGTCTGGTTAGCTGGTTTTAAGAGCATTAAATTTTAAATTATTTCAAGAAAATTAAGTTCATCGTAAATCTACAGAAAACTTTAAAATTCCATTAAAAATAAAAAAAGAGGTTCATAGCCCTGGTGATTTTTTAAAAACTGTAGCAACTTATGTTCTTTCGATTGCCAAAAGAAAAATTGTATGTCAATGTGCCGGATAAAAAGTAATGATTTTTCAAAAGTCTTCGTTCCTCATTCGTGTAAATAACGACCTTATTGAAAAAAATGTTAATTGTTTGTGGAGACTGCAGTATGTCCTTTAATTTTAACTGCCTCGTTGGTCTCGTGTTTGACTGCAGCCGACGAGGTCCCGGGTTCGAGTCCCGGGTCGGACCATATCAAGTATTGGGGTTTTCCGTAAGAAATTCTCAGTACTAGCCAGGAGTTAGGAAGTTGGCGTTGTTTCACCCCCGTACCTTGGAGAGCACGTAAAGCCGTTGGTCCTGCGCCTAATCTCTCTCCGCCTGCGCCTAATCTCTCTCCGGTCGTGTTGAATTTTCCATCCTATCGGGCTATGAGAGTAAAGAAACAGAGAGTGCACCTGTGTTCGCGCTCACACTTGTGCACTTTAATATCTCCCGCACAGATGGTTAATCTCTCTGAAGATAGGCCGCCGCCGTGGCCGAAATTCGGAAAAATAAAACATTGTTTTATTTTTCTTTCTCTTAAAAAATGTAGATACCGTCAGTCATCATTAAAGGATTAATGTCCTCCCGACCAAATTTCGACCACGGTGACCTCCAGAGAGATTAACCATCTGTGCGGGAGATATTAAAGTGCACAAGTGTGTGCGCGAACACAGGTGCACTCTCTGTTTCTTTACTCTAATAGCCCGATAGGATGGAAAATTCAACACGACCGGAGAGAGATTAGGCGCAGGCGGAGAGAGATTAGGCGCAGGACCAACGGCTTTACGTGCTCTCCAAGGTACGGGGGTGAAACAACGCCAACTTCCTAACTCCGGGCTAGTACTGAGAATTTCTTACGGAAAACCCCAATACTTGATATGGTCCGACCCGGGACTCGAACCCGGGACCTCGTTGGCCGCAGTCAAACACGAGACCAACGAGGCAGTTAAAATTAAAGGACATACTGCAGTCTCCACAAACAATTAACATTTTTTTCAATAAGGTCGTTATTTACACGAATGAGGAACGAAGACTTTTGAAAAATCATAACTTTTTATCCGGCACATTGACATAAATTTTTCTTTTGGCAATCGAAAGAACATAAGTTGCTACAGTTTTTAAAAAATCACCAGGGCTATGAACCTCTTTTTTTATTTTTAATGGAATTTTAAATTTTTCTGTAGATTTACGATGAACTTAATTTTCTTGAAATAATTTAAAATTTAATGCTCTTAAAACCAGCTAACCAGACTGGAATTTTTTTCTAAGAGAGTACAGTTATTAGGTAAAGATATTCCATAAAAAAATTGCGGAAATTGTCACTGGAAAAATTAAAAAAAAATTAAAAGTTCGTCAAAGCAATGATATTCCAAAATTTTAAATAAAAATTTTTTTCTCGTAATCGGGTGGGAACCGATTTTTTTCCTTCCAGGTCCTGGTAGGCCCCTAAGTGAACAATCTAAAAAAAATTTTATATCCACCTGGTTTGGCCCACCCTGTATATAAATTACATGTCACGTTGTTTGTCCGCGATGGACTCCTAAACTACTGAACCGATTTTTATCAAACTTCGTAACTATCTGTAATTTGGTCCAACTTAAAAGATAGGATAGTTTTTTTGGATTGGGATTGTTTATTTGTTTTATATAAAGAGACTAGTAGGGCGCGTGGGTGCGCGGCCCGCAAGCGGACCGCGTATTTTCCACTCGTCAAGTAGACTTTCAGGTCCTGATCATTTTCCATCAAAAAACCACCCTTCCATCTTTTAAACTCCCTGAGATAGACAACTATGAAATTCTTATAGCTGCCATCTTGAATCCGCCGTTTTGAATTTTTTTTCAGCTCACTGCCAATTGGATGATGTTTCGAGTATTTTTTGTTTGAGCAGCCCCCACCTATCTTAAATACCCTGGCCATGCTCCTCACCCATCTTCCAAATCCTCGATCAGCATTACTTTCTATATTTTTTCTCCGAATCATTTGTCAGGTTGAGAATTTTTCTATAAAAACAAATTTTGAAAAAGATCCTTCGTCTTGCATAGTTTGTCTGGAAAAATAAATTCCGCCATCTTGAATCCGCCATTTTGAATTTTTTTCAGCTCACTGCCAATTGGATGAGGTTTCGAGTATTTTTTGTTTGAGCACCTCCCACCTATCTTCAATACCCTGGCCGTGCTCCTCACCCACCTTCCAAACCCTCGATCATCATATCTTAACCATTTGTCACAATGAAAATACTATAAAAACAAATTTTGAAAGGGAACCGTATCAAAGTCTTGCATAGTGCTCAACTTCTAGTCTCTTCAATATTCGCCATATATTTTGTATGGGGAAAAATAAATTCCGCCATCTTGAATTTTTTCTGTTCATCGAGTAGACCTTGGGGTCCTGATCATCTTTTGCCAAGAAACCACTCTTCCATCTTTTATCCTCTCCGAGATAGACACCGACGAAGTTTGTATGGCCGCCATCTTTTTTCCGCCATTTTGGATTTTTTTTCAGCTGCGAATTGGATGAGGTTTCGAATGACATTTGTTCGAGCACACCCCACCTATCTTCAATACTCTGGCCGTGCTTTTCACCCGTCTCCGAAATCCTCAATCATCAGCTCTCTCCATAATTTTCCTCCGAATGAATTTTTGTCTTCTATACGAAACCATCGGTGGAAAAAAAATATTCCATACAAAATTTTACAGGAGAGGTGATCAATCAGTCAGTCAATCAGTCAGTCAATCAGTCAGTGAATCAGCACGAACAGCTATATATATATTAATAAGTTGGCGGTACGAAGTTCGCTGGGTCAGCTAGTATAAGATAAGAATGATGAAGATGTTATTAAAATTTTGCTTTAGATATTAATTAAGGGTTTTTTCTGAATCTTAAGATTCTCTATTTGAAGATATTTGAAGGGTTTGAAGTTAGCATTGTTCAAAAATTGTTTTTATTTTTTAATTTTGTAACAAATAACGTATTTACAAGAATAAAAAAAGATCGTGAACAAGGAAACATTTCTCTATAAAAGAACTCTAGAAAAAGACCTCATGCAGTGGGAGAGGGAGTAAGGGAAAAATAATAAGTACGAATACCCTACATGCATGACGATGGAGCAAAATAATTGCTTGATGAAAAACACACAGCGATACCGCGGGCAAAAGCTAGTGCAATAATTACTTCACAGTCCATAATTGAAACTGTCATTTCAACTGGCATTCCACGTTTCTTCATTCCGGTAAACGGAAGCACTTAATCGTCGGCCGATGAGGAGACAGACGTAACTGTGAATGCGATCCGCTATTTCCCCACGCGATAGACGACTAGTTTTATTTTGTTCGATGCTAAAAATCTACATAACCTTTAGGCTGATAGTTAACCTTTTGAGAGAGTAAGTTGGAAAAGTTTAATCGAGGGAAAGTCTCCTGAATTGAATGATTCTTATAAATTATTGTTTGTCGTCTTTGGTGAAAACACCAAGAACTTGTTCATTTAAGTATTTCTGGTCAACTAATTATCGGTTGTTTTGAAGCTTGGTTAGAATCGTTGATCGTTAAGAAAATGATAAACATAAGTCACTGTTAACAACGAGATTTTTGGTTTTTATTGGTCCTCAGACGACACTTGAAATTAATGATTCTTTTATTTTTCAAAAGCACCTGCATCAATCACGTATTTAAGTAAATCAATTAATTACATGTAAATCTAAACAACTTTTCATCATTCCATTTCATAATTTTCTATCAAAACAAAATCCATGACCTGCTTTGCCGCATCACGGTTTTGTACATACTGGTGTCGCGTATTGGCGCCTCTTTAATTGCGGAAACAACTCTACCTGGTTCTCAGCTTTAAAGCTCGTTATCTTTGTCATCCTTCACAGCCTTATATCTCTTTATGGCACTCGAATTGTCTTTGTTGTTTGCACGTCTGTTTGTCTGATTGCCTTTTTCGTGATGTGTGCAGCGTCCAACATTGTCACAGGCAATTATTGCGGATTTATTTTTATATACGCACCATGTACGGGCAATGGGCGGAATTATATTTTCGACTTTAACGATACATTGTGATCCCTTTAAATAAATGGCTTATTTAACAAAAAACTTGTAAGAGATGTTTAAAAAATAAAAATGCACTACAGTTGCGACTTAAATGGCAATTTATTTGCAGTACGTTTGTATAAATAAACGGTCGTACCCTTCCTTATTTACTTATCAACACGGTCAGACCTAGTGCTAAAATTAGAACTACCTTTGATAAGAATTGAAGATATCACCCGGTTTGTGACGTAGGTGCCGGCCGCGCCTACTAACAAAAGACTTCTCCAGATTCGTTTCTTCTAGATTTTACAACTTCAGTTAACGTTAGGAAACACGTAAAACCAACGTTGTTGTACTAGATAGGAACTCGCGGTCAAATACGAAGGCACTGCCGAGACGAAATTTTTGATACCTCATGAATTCCATTGAAAATCGAATACACGAGATCGGGCAAACTGGAGAAAATTTATCTCTCTGAAAATCTGAATTTCAACAGGATACGCTAATTCAATGAACTTTTGTGAAAAGAATCTACATGCAATCGCGACTCCGTTATGTTGGCAGTCGTGTGTGCCAAAGAGGTAGTCGTTTTACAAATAAACAAAAATTACTTCTCTGAAATCTGACTCTACGGGATAACGCTAATTCAAAGAACTTTTATGGAGTGATTCTACACGCAATCGCGACTCCGTTATGTTGGCGGTCGTGTGTGCCAAAGAGGTAGTCGTTTTACAAATTAAATATTGATGAGTTTTGTGCGCAGAGTGTGGTCGCATTTGCGCACGAGTTGCGACTTGCGGCGGCGCCGGCGCAAGCGTCCGAGTGCGTTCGGTGACCCAATTCCGTGCGCGGGCGTCGAGACGCATATTACTCACTGCACTGCATTAAAGCTTCTAACAAATAGAACTCGCTGCGGAATCGTGTCCAACGCGGCTCCTAGAAGTTGTTAGAGTACCATATTTTAATGAATTGTAACGGAGCCGAAATAGCTTTCACAGACATCAAAGTAGGCGCATCAGAAGGTTCTTCGGAAATCGGTTATGATGACGGCTGCTTCATACAAAGTTCCTTGTAATTTAAAATTATTTTGTAGCCTGTCGATGTCTCATTCACTCGAACTTGTGTTATATTGTTAACAACAAGTTTAATGAGATTCATGGAATTCCATATCTGTTGGAACTTGGCGTGGAAAGAATATCCTCCAGAACTGTCATAAAAAATATTAGAATTGTCACCTAAGTTTATTGGTCAGGTAGAAAAGAACTCGAACTTGAACCTGCTTTGAGGGTGATTTATTAGTGCCGCCAAGATGTTAATTCGTCAATCTCATTTATCGCGCGTTATGAAAATACAGATAAATTCACTCCACTAATGTGTAGAGTTCTTTTTATCTGATTCTTTCATCAGTTCCCTTAGCGTCTAGACTTCAAACTCTAGGCAGATGACATGCATTTAGACTTCAAGCTAACTGCAACATTGCAGTTATATTAGTTAGCTACAAATTTAACTACGTCGCAGTCTGCAACTAAACCGCAATTATCCAAGCACATTCCAAATCCACTCTGTCTAAACCCTAAGGCAATATTGTTTATTGAATAAATACAATATTACTAAATACTCTATTGCCCAATTCACGTTCAATTAAAATGTTACAATATTATTATAGCGGTTGCAACACTCGTGATATTTCTAACGAGTAGACCAGCGTGGTTCCAACAAGGACGTGGTCATCACGCCGAGATGTGACGCGTTGGTCACGAAGCGACTTTCGAGATTCAAATCCTGTCTCCTGCGCATTTGTAAGCGCAAGTTCAGATTGGCGGCATGTCACGCGAGAAATGTAGATAGGGCAAAAAAGTCAGCGTCGATGGGTTAATGAGTGTATGACCACCGCTCTAGAGGTTCCAGAGGGAAATGTTGGACACCCAACGGTTGAGGACGTACTGGCAAGTGGTATCCTTGCAACACAGTTCCGTGTTGAATCCGTGAAAACTGATAAATCATCTACGTCATAATGTTAGACTACTTGTACATCATCACTACGTCGCAGTTAAATGACATTTCCAAAAAAAACTTTGGCGATCGACGACGCGACAAATATATTAATAATTAAATTACATATTTATGTCGTCAGTCCCAGTTTTACTTATCATCCATGCTTCTAATAAATGAAAAATTAATTTAGACAATATTGAAATAGTTACCCACGGCAATACATTTCCTTTCACTACTCTAGCGATCGTCCTTGTAAATATATTTTATTAATAAATTGAGTGGCAGCCGTAGGGTACTACTTTTTTAAGTGTTTATGTTATTTTTAGCTTCAATAGCTCAGCTGTTGATAAAAGTGCATTGAAATCCAAAATGATGTAGGGTGAACCTAAGCCGTTGGGTTGTCAAAGAAGAAATAATGTATCTCCGTTAAATAATATGAATATTGATTTCAAACTAGTAAGTATTAAAGTAACGATCCAAATTAAAAATAATATGAGAACTATGCTAGATTCGACAATCCGAACTCGATAAAGAACTTATAAAAGTTTTTTTGATTTTTTTTTTATCTATTTCATTCTTTAATGTTGCAGAGAAAATAGCAGGCAATTAAGTATTAGAGAAAAAATATATTCATAAATGATATGCTCTATTAACAAATTAGACAAATTGTTATTAGAGACGTTGAGCAATAGTCAATCTATCGTTCGTGTAAAACGATCCGATCTTGATAAAACAGACGCCAGAAAGTGTCAAGGTCCGAACAAAACGCCCTATTAAGAACAATATGCAGACGAAATTATATGCCTCATTAATAGACAAATTTTATTAGATCCGTTGAGCAATAGTCAATCAATCGATCATGTAAAAAGATCAGATCATGATAAGACAGACGCCAGAAAGTGTCAAGGTCCGAACAAAGAGCCCTATTACAAATCGACCGCTAATCACATGAATAAACATTGCTATTGGTATAATTAAAAACCATGTCCCAATTAATACGATACAATCGCTATTATGAAATATTGCGGTTATGGACAATGTGGAGTCCTATCGTTGATAAAATGAATCGATAAAATTTACTCATTTAAATGCTGTAGAATGCATTAGGATTTTGAATTTCTAATATTGTTAACTCAATGCCGAATGAAACTACTTAAACGGTAATTAATGTTTTTCACATAATATGCAATCAGGACATAAGATTAAAACAGATTGTGTTGTCGGAAAACCAAAAAAATTCGTAATAGTCTATTTGACAAAATTATAGGTTGTAGTTTACTAGTTATTAAGCCATTTATGATAGGATTATTACGTTGTTAGTTAATGTGCATGATGTTTAAAAACGTTCTAAGAAATGCTTCATTTATGCCAACCGGCAAAACTCATCACTCATTTTACTATTGAACGGCAGTGTTGTACTTTTTCATTGTGGATATGCAATAACGCGGTTACTTCTGTACAAGATTTAGTCTGCATCGATATTTTTGTAAAAAGAAATCCGAAGCCATAGAATTGTGTCCGTTTTCTTCATGCATTTTGCCTTTATCAATCATTCGGCGCAAAGCCTGTCAAGACTCGAGAGCTACGATGTTATTCTATTCACGTGCAATCTAATTCACCTTACATACGTTCCTTGAATTCTTATTTGTGGTAATTTTATTTGAATCAACTTCTCTATTTGAGTGTTTCATTTATTCATGTTGTATTGAAAATAGTGTTTAATTAATTCCATATATATATTGCTTCTGCATGCTTCAGGTTTTGATGAGTAATTGCATGCGTTATTTAATAACCAAATTAATAATAGAAAGTTTTATAGTTTCAGTTTTTTTTTTATTATTATTTACTTTGCTTCAATTTATCTTCTTCCTTTGTTTCTTATAAATATTTATTTTCTATACATACCTATATATAAAACAACCTAAAACTATAAAAGATTTACAAACTCATTTTATTCTATTCTATTAAGTACTCGTCAAGTCCTTCACAACGATTAACCTACATTGTGCAACTTCAATATTTGTGCCGAATCGAATCGGAATCGACTCGGCGGCCCACTTGGCTGTACCCTTGTGAATTGATATCAATAATAATCGAATAATTGCGAAAGTAGTCCCTTTCAATGATGATTAACTATGAATTATGATTCTATTGTGTTTGCAGTCAAAACTATAGGTCAATTGAGGTATTTTGTGGTAACAATCAAAATAAATTCTCATGTGTATCATTATGAGAGAGATAATTCTAGTCCCAAATGTTCTGCATTTGGACTATCATTGATTTTAAAATGTGTTTGCAGCAAGCAGGTCACATAAAACACTTAACAACTTCCCAATCGATTTTCGTTACATTCTAAGTTCTAACCCCATTCATGGAAATAGATATCGTTGATGTTTTACAAAACTGATGTTACACATTTGTTATTAAATTAGTGCGCAATAATATGAAGATTAAAGATTCTACGCGCTTTATCTTACCTTCTGAGACAATACTTGAGTTATTCATATTTCAAGCTGATAAGATAGTATAGTTCATACCGTGAGTTTTTCTTGCCGATAGCGTAAAGAACAAAGGGGATTTTTTATTTGTGACGAAAGCATTGTTTCTTTTTTTAATTCACAACGAACGGGGTGTTTCATATTTCTTGTCTCCATATATTGCAAAATAAAATGTAATTAACTTTAACGAACATTTTTAAGCTATTGCATAGCCTTTATCGCAGGCTTTGAGCGCGGCGACCGAATCAAGAAATTCCGTAACGAAAAATAAACCTAACACCCCGACCGGCACAGCGGCGCGGCGTTGAAAGCCGTGCATCGTCTAACGTCGTTTCAGTTCGGCAGACTTCGGCACAGTGTTTGTGTGCGTGCGACTAGACGAATGCTATGCAATAGCTTTACCGCGGCAGTCCCCGAGTGCCACACGTATTTTTTTTAAATCTTACTAGATCATAATTATATGCTCCTGGGTGGTAGGTGGTTGTTACCATAACTGTCGCTCTATATAGGTTTCCTTTTAAAATAGGGTACACAAAGAAACCCGGCAGATCCTCAATGATTGACCTGGCCTAGTTGCTGTGTCACGTTGGCAGTTTGTCCATCTGTTTGATCAAATGTTAATTTGAGTTTATTAGCCGTGATTGGCCGGCGGGTCAACATCGCAGTCATTTTGTACACAGATACAATTGCCTTTGGGCTATTTGCCTCGTTAGGGTCGTTCCGTGCTTCTTGATCTACTTTGCATTTGAGTTCAATATTAAATAGGTCTTTATTAAATGAAAATGTTATTTAAATTTCTTGTGTAAGCGTTTCTTGTACGATGCCCGCAACTTCATCCGGTTGTTTGATTGCGGCGGGAACTCTTTAATTTTTCGGGATAAAATGTTGCCTATGTGTTATTTCTGGGTATGAGATATATCCATTACCAGCCAAATCGGTGCGTTCGTTATGGCATGAAGGAATAACAATCCCACCATCATTCCATCCAGCCATCCATCCTCACAAACTTATGCATTTATAATATTAGATTAGTAAGATTAGTAGAATTTTAACAATGTCCATAAATTTTGACGACAAAAAGCCTTGTTATAATGAATTCGAAACAATGTATAGTTTCTGAACAGGATTAATTCTTGAATTTCATAGTTTCTATTTAAAGGGCTCATAAAAAATAGGCGTGTCGAGTTAAGTCTTAACCGTTTAACGCCTGATTGAATTCTACTCGTAGCAATGTGTATTGTGTGATTGTGTATTAATATAATGATTTGTTTTTTTTTCAGGTAACTATCAATCAATGAATCATATTTTGTTAAGGTACTTTAGTGGTAAGTGTTCTCATTTATTTCTATTACATTTTTATAGTTTTTCACTCGTCACATTTTAGTTTTTACTAGTAGTAGTTTTTAGTAATATTACTAAGTTATCGTCATTTCATATGTGTTGTCTGTATCATTGTAATTAGTTTGACTCTAGATTGTAGTTTGCATGAAATGTCTCATTTTACGCGTAAAAAGACGTGCGAAGGTAGTTATACTTTTATTTTTCTAACATGGTGTATTAGATATGGTTTGTCTTAAAAGCTGGTTTTGTGTTTGCTCCGCGCGTATGTACCTACTTATCACGAGTCAACGTTTCCATTCAAATGAGATGGTGCCGGTACACACGATTATGAGCAGTTGATTGGCCAGTTGACTCGGTTGATTAACCGTGCGGCAATTAATGCGCGTCACGGCGTGATTAATGACTCCACAATTAAGCCCACTGCGACGCGCCCCCGATTCACTCGCTGTCACTTCGAGAGGTATTCTTCTGTGATAAAACGGTAGGATATTTTAATGACATCTTTCATAATGTGATGTTATCTCTTTGTCGTCCCCGAATTCAAACAGCATCCTTCTCGAGATGTCTCTTCTGTGATAAAGATAGGGAGGGCAAGGGATTTTATTAAATTTATCTTGTAACACAAAAATATTACGGTTTAGTTTAATGATCAAGATTTTCAGTGATTCATGAAAAAAATCGTTTGATTTTTGGAACGAAGTTCCTTATCGCCCTTTGCGAAAGGTGACTAGACGGAAAAAATTAAGACCAAAAGTTGTAACGACACTTTTATACATTTTTTGATGGCCTAAAAATACCTTATATAATAATTTCAACGAGTTGTGCAACGCTCCCGTGGCGCAATTGGCGGCTGTTAACCGAAAGATTGGTGGTTCGAGCCCACCCGGGGGCGCACAATTTAATTTTTTTCATTTTTTATTTTATAAAATTATTTTAATTTTAATATTTTATAAAATCGATATTTAGGCTTCCCTGGGGTCATTTTGATTTTTATCGATAAAAAAAAATCATGATAAAAAATGTATACCCGAATAATTATTTTCTTTATTATACCTCGAATAGAACTTGAAATTAATATTTTTATAATATTAACTTCGTTCCTATGTGGTGTCCCACGACAGCACACGACTATTTTTTTTCATGTGTTTTAACTATGTAATTTCGTTTCCCGATCACCAATATATTATGGACTCTCGGAGCCAGACCTAAAAAAGTTTTACTCTCTACATTAAGGGGAAGTACTCTTTAATAATAGTCATGCTTTATCATCCATCTGGTTTATTGACTTAATTATCTAAACATTGTTCAGGAAAAGCAAATATGACTAAAGTTCCACTGAATTTACGTCGTTATTTCTAATTTTCCTTTCTTTCATTTCTGTATATTTAAGTTATAAGTGTCCACAATCTTATCCTAGTGTTTCGTTGTGCTATCGACATTATTTTGGTAAATCAATTTTCTTAACTTTTAAGTAACTACCGATCAAGGCTCGACATTTCTTTGGAGTTATTTTTGTGAAAGTAAGTACAGTATAAATCTTATGAATGTACAATGGTAATACATAGTGATTTTACGAAAAATTAAAACTAATGCTACAAGAGTCATTGTTATCACGTCATAATTAAAACCGCAACCATCGGTCAGTCGATGTTTATTCATCAGAAATGGAGATGTTGCAATTCCGAGAATCATAAAACGTAACATTATCGTTCAATTAACGGATTCCGTTACACCACTTTCACTTGCGACGATAAGTGCAAGAGTAACGTAGTCGTTTTCATGTTGTTTTCATTTGCTTTAAAGATTTGGCCTACATGATATTAAAGATATGATGAAGGCAAATTAAAGCTAAGATAGAGGCAGAGCTGAACTAAAAACCCTTGGGATATAGGGAACCTACACCTAGTCTATTAGGCCAAATTGCCACGCCTCTTGGTGAACCTTAAAACAAATCAGCACCTGGTCTGAGGTGATAACTGCGTTCATCAGGAAAAAGCAGTGGGAACAAGAGGTTCTTAAGTAAATTCTTGTTCTGCTACTACAATTATGTACGAATACCAAAATAATCTTAAGTAGAGTAATTTTATCTCCGGAAAGGGATAAAAATCTGTCAAGTCGTAAAGTTAGCTATCATACTGTTTGAAACGCTATCATAATAAATTCTTAAATTATTATGTATTAGAAAAAAAGATAAATTGATGAAATAATTTTATAGAGGACAAACAAAACAGAATTATTTGATTTCTATTTACCGTATAACAACCAACTTGTTATCAAAGTAGCCTTTTGTCGCTATAAAGGTACTTGTACCTTTGTAGTTATTTTTTTTATCGTACACGGACATATTTTTATTTGTGTATGAAAAGATAAGTGTCACATAGTAAATAATATTGTATCTACAATAACTGTTTTTTCGTGCTATTTTCCTTTGTAGTGTAAGTAATGAATGTTTGTTATAAAATTGAATATTTTATTTTGGTATTCAATATTTTTTTATTGGGTCAGGAGATTGTAGTTACCATAGCTCGCCGAAAATCTTTTATTTCGTCATTGCAGGCACGAAGCAGAACTATAGAGGAAATAAATGCCTTTGCCGGCTCTTGAGAAACTTGGTTTTGATAATTTTCGGGGAATATAGTGGTTCTATAATTTGCGAATATGTTGCAAAATTGTCCTCAAATTGGAATAATGCCAGGCATTTCATCCTCACCACCTGGGTGAGGATAAATTTTGTTTCTGCAACTTGAGGGGCGAAAGATAATAAGGTTTATCAAATACATCAATTCAAATAACTCTTCAGAAAACTCCTCATTATAGTCTATAGAACATACAAAGAGACTGTATCTTCGATGTTCTGGGACCCCCCAAGGTGCAACTCAATGTGGGATAGTCGTCGCTTTTTCTATCCGGTCAAATTGAAGGAGTAATTAAACTTAAGTACATATCGAAAGTGGAAAGCCAATAAGGTTGTTAGACCATTTAACGGATGACTAATCTTATCGTAGCCAATTAACAGTTTTGCGGCCGTACCGATAACAGTTCAATATAAACTTGTGAAGTTGTAACGGCTAAATAGTAAGTTTGTAAAATAACGGTATTATTTTTTATCTGCTCTCAAGATTCCCTGTGACAGTTCGTGTGATAGTGTAAATGGTTTTTTAATTATAGGTGATTATCGCCTTTCGGTTTGTTTATGTTTAACCTACATTTTTTATTTGAAGTGTTAAATATTTCCAATATCTCGAACTGAGCGTAAACTTGTGTTAGATGTGCTAGGTACTGATGAGATCGGCATCTTCGTCCTTTTCGAATTTCAGTTCACCAGAGTTTCAGTCGGATACTTTGTGACGATCACAATAGCCTGATTGGCTGAATGCACAAATCATCAAAAATGCCATAAATTCAGCCAGAGGTAATTATGATAATCCCACTGTAGCTGTCATACTATGGCCGAAATCTATACACGGAACTCTGACTAAGGTAAAATTCAAACGAGACACAAATATGTCTTGATATAATTCTGTCACGTTTTAACTCTATCTTAATCTCAAGTCTGAGCATAGTGCGAGTCTAGGTATAGATCTCAGTCTAAGACTGTATAGAATAGGATAGAAATATTTTTTATTAAAATAAACTTTTTTACAAGTGCTTTTGAGTCTATCACTGGTTGGGAATGCCCTTCCTGCCGAGAACAACCAGCAAGAAACTCGGCGGTTGCTCTTTTTAAAACAAGTTTACAATACAAATTACAATAGATACTAAGTATGTATCCAGTGTTTCCACATTGAGGAGAAGTTCCAAAAATGCATACTTCTTACAATTATTCAAGTGTAGAGTTGCGGGATTCATATTACATTCAATTCAAGTAGCTAAGAGTTTTTGAAACCTTTCCATTTTTTAACATGTCAACTGAAGCCTTGGTGAAATACTGCAGTGATTAAATTACTCTAGGACAATATAAAAAAATTGGTTGTCTGTAAAGTCGGTTTATGATTGATTTATGTGATAACGTCATAAAGAAACATTGACGATGACTGACGGGCGGTGGCGCCGGCGGGTGCTCTCAAGCCAACGCTTGGACCAATCGTGCCTCTCTATCGCTTGTTCAGCGCTCTCGCTTGCACGCACAGGCTCAGGCGGAACGTGACACCTTTTCGTGCGTGCAGCCGGTGTTCATCGGTTTATAAGACGTTATCACTTCAAAAAAAACTATCTGTGGAGCAGGAGCACTATGTAGTTAGAGACAACTTGTGACAACATTCCTGTCATTTTAGTTTATGTTTAGTTTGTATCTAAACCTTGAGACAAACGCTATAGTTCCTATTCAAACGGCGCTAAGAACTAAAATGCTTTACGAGCCAACACTTACATCTAGAATGCGCCGGCGCCGATCCCACCTGCCCACGTACTGATTTACGAGGAGTTGAAACAGAAGCAAGTTGCAGCCATTAAGTATTGTTGCTTTAATGTTAATTTAACTACCTCACTGCGCCTACTTGTTTTGAATGGGTAAAGTAAATGAGCGTTTGCCCAAGATGGTCCCACAACCTGGCATGAATGGCACTTATATGCCTTTAGAGAGGGCACTTGCCAGTGCTCACGTAGCATCCTAATAAACCTACTGCCAGGTACTTAATGTTATAAATGCGAGTTTGTGAGGATGGATGTTTGTTACTCTTTCACGCCACAACGAATGATTTTGCTGAAATTTGGAGTGTAGATAGCTCATACCCAGGATCAACACATAGGCTACATTTTATCCCGAAAAAGTAGAGTTCCCACGGGAATCAAAAAATCTGCCTTTAGAGAGGGTACTTACCAGTGCTCTCTTACCATCCAACTAATCCTACTGTCAGGTACTAATGTTAAAAATGCGAGTTTGTGAGGATGGATGTAAGGATGGATGTTTGTTACTCTTTCACGCCACAACGAATGAACTGATTTTGCTGATATTTGGAATGGAGATAGCTCATACCCAGGATCAACACACAGGCTACATTTATCCCGAAAAAGTTCCCACGGGAATCAAAACCTCAATCCATGCGGACGAAGTCGCGGGCATCATCTAGTAAAATGATATTTTTGCCAGTGCCTTAATTACAACAATCAATGGGGTTATTCAAGGGGCGGACCAAATTCCTGTAAAGCCGGCAACGCATCAAGTGTGGTGCCTCTGGTGCTACAAATGTTCATGGGCGGCGGTAATCACTGAACATCAGGTGATCCGCCTGCACGTTTGCTCGCTATTCATAAAAAAAGTTTGTCCTTCACGCTGCAACAGAACTATACGGATCGAAGTGATTTTTTGCCTGGGGATAGTTGAGGACCGGGAGAGTGTCATCTACTTTTTAACCCGGAAAATCAAACAGTTCCCGCGGGATTCTAAAAACTAAATCCACGCTAACGAAGTCGCGGGCATCAGCTAGTTTAAATCTAATTAGTAGACATCCTTCCTTAACCATGATAGGAACTATCGCCTTACAAACTAAATAAGAAAAAGAAAAATAATATGTTCATTTATACTATACAGGCAGATTGCAATCTGACCCCCGCAACTCGTTAAGGTTTAATTAACCGCCGCGGGTTCCGATTAAAGACCAGCCAGTGTTAATGAACATTATCAGACGGCTGATAATGAGCCTGTAGAGTATCATACTGATCGTTAATTTCAGGTTTTATAAATTATAATGTGTGGGAGATGAACCGGCCTCTAATTCACTAAAAGCATCAATTCCTACTAATATTTTATAACTGGTTAAATGCTTGTCAGAACATGTAGGTAGGTAGGGTTCCATAGTCCTTTTGGTAAAACTATCAGAATTATAAGAGAAACAATGATATATTATAGTTATTTCAGTATATATTAAACTAGCTGATGCCCGCGACTTCGCCCGCGTGGATTTGGTTTTTAAAATCCCGCGGGAACTCTTTGATTTTCCGGCATGCCTGTCACCCTCCAGGTTCTCAACTATAAATATCCAGAAATCACGTCAATCCGTAGCTTTGTTGCAGCCTATTCGGTACAAACAAACAAAAAAATCTTTCCTCTTTATAATATTAGTATAGATGTGCGGTGCTTCAATCCCCACCCGTTGCACTATTGTTGTACCCACTTCTCCTAACACAAGCTAAACTTTTTTGATAATAATGATGATGAACGAGTATTTCAAATGGTTCCTAAAATGTTGCAATTAAGTAAGCTCCATTAAGTCGATGCGGGTCACAAGTCACCGTGTAAGAAAACTTGTTATCGACTTTTTCTTTGTCGAAAGTTGTGGTCGTGAACTTGCTCCGGCCGGCGGCCGCCCGCCGCTGCGTAACTGTGTGTGGAGTGATAAGGCGCAAAAAACCTGTAGAGTCGGTTATACTTTTAAGATATCTTCCACCTTACTTGGCAGCGGGCGTAGACTAAAAATATTTTTTCCTTAAAAAAAATTAACAATCAAAACTAAAAAACTTTACAATATTAAAATAAAAGCAAACATCGAGTTAATATTCGTTTGACTTCGAACTCAAACGAGTAACCTTTAACAAATTGGAAAACTATAAACCGACTTATCTGCAAACTACCACAGCGGATACAGAAAGAAAGGAATAATTCTATCAAGAAAATGAAATTTCTTGTGAGTTTTCGTAAATTCAAGTAAATTATATATATGTATATAGCGTGAGAAAATGAAACTCAAATTTAAATAGACCAAATGTTAGTTGAAAACTTCAAACGTCAAGAGAAAAATATTTGATTTGAGAATATTTTTACTCCGATTAATGTGTGAATGCTAAAGGCGTTTTGTTTTTTCTTGGTTTGATAACTAATATCTTACTTTGAGAAAATTTTATTTTTCTATTAGCAAGAAAATATTATTGTCTCACGTCTATAGGGAGCAATATGTTTCTTGGAATAAAGATAATCATCATCTTTATCAACCTTTAGATGTCCACTGCTGGACAAAGATAATCACTTTGATTTAAATAAATAGCGACTAGTGCTAACGCATAATAAATTGTGATTCAGGTCACTCAGCGCTAAATTACCTACAGCTATATTCACCTAAGAAGTTGCCTCTCTTTCTATAGTGTAACTCTTATCCCTTCAGACTACGATATCCCATAAAATTGGTCACCGACATATCGAGCCCGCCGAGTAAAATAAGGAGTGCACCTGGCCTGACCTAGACCTTTAATTTGAGACCAAACTTGATGTATTTATCTCCATTTTGCTTTTTGTTAACGTATATTTGTCATATCGGCCATATTGAAATTGTCATGACGTCATATTATACGCGGATTACTAGTTCAAACTTCAAAGGTAACGATCCTTCATCACCAACTACACCTTCTTCTACCTTAGGTAGATAGTTAGGTACGTAGGTCGTAGATGTATGTTAAAAAACCTTCTCGGGGCTAGTGTGATATAAACTGCTCACAAAAACAACTTTCGCCCAGCGCAGCGCCGCGTCGCGTCGTGTACGCCACTCGACTTTAACGAAATCGGCTGTCAATTGACGTGTAGGGTTGCCTCATCTTGCGTGAGCAAATCTATCTATCTAATACCTTTAAACGAGCAATTCTTGTGTGTGTGTATATATATATATCTGAATCTCGGAAACGGCTCTAACGATTTTCATGAAATATAGTATGCAGGCGGTTTCGGGGGCGATAAATCGATCTAGCTAGGTTTCATTTTTAGAAAAGGTCGTTTTATCCGTGTTTTCAGGCAATGAAACCTTTTACAAACCCCTTACAATATCATTAGAATACGAAGGTAAATTTCGCCATCATCTGTAATGTAAACACGATTTACCCAAAAAAAAAGCTCGGTCACCCTAGCTAGGTCAATTACTTTAAATAATATTTTATTTAAAGTAATTGACCTAGCTAGTTACTTCGCATTTAATAAAAATTCTTTTCAAAAAACCGACTTCTAACGCCACTACAAAGTATAAAAATAATTTTAGTTTGTCCACGTTAGTTGAAGTCGGGCGGGCCTGTATACAAAGATACCGGCCGAATTGAGAACCTCCTCCTTTTTGGAAGTCGGTTAAAAATTGCGGCCAAATCTCTTTAAAACACGACCTCTAAACCGAGCTAGGCCGCCGAGGCCGCAGTGGCAAGGCGATGCCGATGTTTCCGAAACCTCCAATAACAAAGCTGTGACCGCATCAAATTAGTGACGTGCGTGATTAATTGGTTATGTAACCTATAGATTTGTACAGACGCTGCGATAAAATTTGATTTTTTTTTGAAGCAACGCTCTTCCATATTTTCGAAATATAGGTAGGTAAATAATATATCTAATACAAACGTCTCTTAATGATTAAGAACGTAATTAATATTGAGTGTTAGACTTTTTACATTTCGTCCATATCATCATCATCATCATCATCATCATCATCATTAGCAACCCATCAACGGCTCACTACTGAGCGCAGGTCTCCTCTCAGAGAAGGGTTGTAGGCCATAGTCCACCTCGCTGACCCAATGCGAATTGGCGGACTTCACACACCTTCGAGCACATTATATGTACTTAGAGAACTCTCAGATGTGCAGGTTTCCTCACGATGTTTTCCTTCACCACTGATGCGAGTGATATTTAATTGCTTAAACGCACATGACTCCGAAAAGTCAGAGGTGCGTACCCAGGATCGAACCTGCGACCCCCTGAATAGGAGACCACAGTCCTAACCACTAGGCTATCACTGCCTTATACAAAATAAGATATTAGTTATTAAACCAAGAAAAAACAAATCGCCTTCACACATTACTATCACTATTAACCTATCACTGTTTCATCGTCCATATATCAGCCGCCAAAAAAGCCGTCATTCAGCTTTTAAGAACGCTCTTAAATAAGCACCCAATCTACGCAATTACATCCCATTTTGCTGTTCTAGTAAATCTAACTTTTTAAGGGCTAAATCTCAGAAGAACGAGGTGAACGTGGTAACTGGTAACCCTATGACTGACTAGAGAGTGACGTCACCGCTTTCGCGGCGACCGGAAATTCGCCATAAACAACGAAGAGAAGAGGTGAATGTCAAGGCTCCCGCGTGGTTTGATGTGAAACTGACTGACTGACTGACCGATGAGCGGGCTTACGAGATTAACGACCGACTAGTCTTGTGTTATACACTCTTGGATGTCGAAATTTAATATGCTGTGTTATTACGACAATTTGATGTCGATATGTTGCAAAATGTAAGCTATTACGACTTACGAGAATCTACTTATGTATAGAGATGTTCTGCATGCTTTATATTTTTTCTAGCTTTTGCACGTTCATGCAAGTTTCTTTAAATTAAAAAATATAAAAAAAAAAATAAAAAAAAAAATATAGTATTTAAATATAGTAAAAATTGGTTGTCTGTAAAGTTGGTTTACGGATGATAGTTTTACGTGATAACGTCATAAAGAAACATTGATGAATAAATGTGTCACAAGTTAACGCTTGGGCCGATCGTGCCTCTCTATCGCCTGTTCCGCGCTCTCGCTTGCACGCTCAGGATCAGGCGGAACGTGACACTTTTTCGTGCGTGCAGTCGGTGTTCATCGATTTATAAGACGTTATCACGTCAGAAATCACATCGATCTGTTGCAAGGTGATTGAAGAACAAACCAATAAACAAACAGTAAGGAATATTATGGATATCTGTGTCAGATTTTATCAAGATATTATTGTTGTGAAGTGATATCATATCGATAAAATCGGGTAACTTTTGATAATTATTTCACTCGTGTCATAATGTGCATTCAAATACTAGTAACATCAAGCAATTTATGTAAATATATTATGTTTTAGCTAACGTAATAATCTTATCATGTTAATGCATGTGCGTATAATGTATAAATGTATATTCAATGTATAATGTATACGTTAACAGCGCGGGCGCGGCCGCGTCGGTTGACCGCGACCACTTTCACTGACATTGAAATAGTAAACTTGTACTCCCGAGTGGAAACGTTGAATCGATCATCATAAATAACGATGATGTACAATAAATACACTACATAGTAGAAGACTAGAAGTATATTTATCTTGGCTGTTGTTTCTTCTATTTTATGTATTGGCATTACTTTAGAGTTTGGACTAACTTTTACCCGGGGCTTTGTCTGAATGGAGCATGGAGTGTTTAACAATTTCGCGCCCTTTATTTCGTTTTATTATTTTTCACTTAACAGTGTTAACTTAATAGTGTTAAACAAAAAAATATATATTGGAGCAGTTAGTGAAGTAGCAGCTAGTTTATTTCTCGGGATGAAAAAAATCCTCACACTAAATAATTGTATCAATGCAAGAATCGAGTCGAACTGTTGCTTTGTTGTTGCGTAATAAAGGACAAACAAACTAAATTACCGATAGGTGGCTGTGACAGTTTTCTAACAGTATAAGTTCCTAATCCTATATCACCGCCGAAGTGCCAAAACCTCCTAAAGTCCTAACCACCGACATCAACATTTTATACAGTGAAAAAAAAACCTTTTTCTCGACAAATAAATAATTATTGTTAAATGTTGAAATTGTTAAAATCTCGATTTTGATAAATGCTGTTATGATTAAAGTGTACTTCGGAAGTACCTACTGAAAAATTTGAATATTATGATCTTTCGTAAACCTTAAAAAGTAAACTTCGCAAAAAAGTAGATAGGAGGTATTGGCACTTCGACGGCGATATCCTAGATTATTATTCAAGCATAACCTATCGATTCATAGATAACCATTAGCACTTTTGTTATTATTAAAAAGTCCTTACAGTTTTTGACAAGTAACTACGTTGCTTAAATTCTCTAAAATCTAGTTTACAAATAAATCAAATGATTTTAATATTATTTGTTACACCGAATAATTGACACTTATTGACGCGGTATAAGTTCAACAAATCGAAAATATTTATCGCTTATTATGTTGTTCATAAAGTCATCGACATCAGAAGTAGGATAAATACAAAAGAAATTCCAACATTTCCAAGTATAGAAAAACCATATTATGTGTAGTTCAAAACAATAAATCAAGAGTCATAAGTCATAATCGGTAGTAATCACTGCCAAGTTATTGTAAATTGTAATACTGTAGAAGTTCTCCTGCATGTGCCATAGAAGTGTTTACATTCCTTACAGGCTGGCCTATTGTTCGTATAATATGATTTATTTTGTACTCGCTACTGACTCAGACGAGTTCTTACTTCTTTTTGCACATGTTTTAACAATGTGGGACTTTTTCTAGTAATAAAAATGTATATTGTAGCAGTGAAGTCCCATATTAAGACGATAAACCTCCGATGAGAACCGTACCTACTCTACATTTCGATAACCATCTGTCATCATTACTATCGGTCATCAAAAGGGTTAAAAATGAGCTCTCATCCACAAAATTGGCGACCTCCCTGGCGCAGTGGTCTTATAACTGGGAGGTCTCGGGTTTGATTCCCGGCGGGGGTTTGGGAATTTATAATTTCTGAATTGTCTCTGGTGTGGTCTGGTGGGGAGGCTTTGGCCGTGGCTAGTTACCACCCTACCGTCAAAGACGTGCTGCCAAGTGATTTTACGTTCCGGCATGATGGCGTGTAGGAACCGATTAGAAGGTATGGGTTGCATGTTGACTGCCATAGCCCTTCCTAGTTGGCTCGCTACCATCTTAGACTGCATCGTACGTCACTTACCATCAGGTGAGATCGCAATCAAGGACTATCTTGTCATCGGATAAAAAGTAAAAACTGAATCTATTTTCAGTGACAAAGCCATGAACATGACTAACGAGGCTGAAGTGTGCTTAAATACTAACACAGAATATGCCTGATCGTGAATCTGACAAGTCCAGAATCTGTTCAGTACCGAATAAGTTGAATATGATTAAAAAAAATTAAATTTATAGGTGTTCTTATTGTTGTTATTGACGTGATAACGTCTTATAAATCGATGGACACCGGCTGCACGCACGAAACAGTGTCACGTTCCGCCTGAGCCTGTGCGTGCAAGCGAGAGCGCGGAACCTGCGATAGAGAGGCACGATCGGCCCAAGCGTTGCCGTTGGCTTGTGACTAGAGAGCGCCTGTACGTTATCACGTAAAACTATCGTCCGTAAACAGACTTTACAGACAACCAATTTTTTTAGCTGACTTCAAAAAACACGATTCTGAGAGGTGACCTATGCTATGCCCAGTAGTAAACCCGGGATGAAGTGTAGAGGAGTAGGTAGGAACTCGTATTTAATACGCACGTGCGCAGATGACGCGACGGTTTATTAATATGGCTCTTCAATATTAATGATTATATGGATAATAATGCTACAGCCTGTTCAAAATTCATAGCTGGAGAACAGCTTTCTCTTTCACTCTTACTCTCTTTCTTATATGACGGAGAGAGCAATTCAACCTTGAATATAGGCGCTATAGTAGGTTTTAGATATTATAAGCGTTAGTTGGCACGATTATATTTATTTTTATAAATTACGTAGCAGAGAATTTTCGATTTAAGATAGGAACTGAGTTGCGATTGTATAATGTTATTTTATTGATCGTAATCGTATTCGATGACAGTAGCGTCAAAGTAAAATAAACCGTAACAGCATTGAATTAGAGCTCAATTTCGTTTATGCATTCTTATACGTTTACGTATGTACGATACGCTCTATAACGCTCCATATTAAAATCGGTTGTACTGACTTTGTGACTAAATTAAATTAATACAATCACGGATTATTTTACATTGACGCTAATGTCATCTAATACGAATACGATCAATGGAATAACTTTTAGACAGTTGGTACCCATATATCGACACAGTAATTAAACCAAATGCCGTGTTAAGTGTAAAGGTTTCAAAATATTACGCAAGCATATGCGCCAGTTCTCGTCGATGGGAACAAGCCAAGGCGACTGTTTGTATTGTGCATGAGAAAGACGACGAGGCAGGCCGCCCAAACTATATTGTGTTGTGTCTCGTAGCTAGGGGTGACCCCGAGACTGAATCGAAATCCCGTGGTGGCATTCTCTATAATAATTGATTTCTTCAGTGTAACGTTCGCAATGACCTCTGATTGGCCGGTACTCTCCCGTTATTGGTTACAATGCATTGCTGTAGCAACAACACCATTTTTAGAGAAGACCACTACAGGACCCATTATCAGACTTCATACAGAGCTAAAGTAGTAGAAAAAATGCCGGATTAACATTCCATTTGCATCAATTTGTTTTCCCCATATACTTACTTTATGGTTTTTCCAAAGCAACGCACTTAAATTGAGTAACAAACATTAATCCTACTAATATTATAAATGCGAAAGTTTGTGAGGATGGATGGAGGGATAGATGTTTGTTACTCTTTAATGCCACAACGAATGAACCGATTTGACTGAAATTTGGAATGGAGATAGCTCATACCCAGGATTAACACATAGGCTTTATTCTGGAAAATTACAGAGTTCCCGCAGGAACTAAAAACCTTAATCCACGCGGACTAAGTCGCGGGCATAGTGTGAATATAAAAATCAGTAGCTATTCCAAGTTATGCTGAAATTTTACAAAGTTAAAACCATACTAGGTTAAGCACTAGTGATCATGATATTTTATTGCTTTCCTATTAAAATTATAAATGTTGGTACCTATTGAAAAACCTGTAGCTAACTAGCTTTTGTATTTTGTGCAGCCCTCTCTAAACTAATATTTGTTCTGGCAGGTTGCCGCAACGTTTTGTGTAGGCCACAGGTAAATATTGAGCCTCATATGATACATGAGTACCAGTCGAGGAGTTAATGGTGCGAGTAAGAGGCGCATTACACCACACATGAGAAATTTTCTTCATTTTTTGTATTTTTTTCGGCAAAAATCTTTAATTAATAAGGAATTGATATAATATTGTTGCCAATTCTTTTGTAGGTTCACAACTTCTTACCAAAATACTTAACTAAGGATATTGATAGGTCTAAAAATGCAATCCTTTTCTGCTGACAATCTTGTGATAAGGATTAGGTTTAGAGATTGTGTACGACGGAATTTGTAACATTTTGTCAAAGCCAACGTAAGTGCTTAACAAATAAGTGAAGTCGTATTCAACTACAAAAAGACTAGTCTATATATATACATCTCTTATGCAACTTTGTATCGTGTTACATTATAAATGGTGGTATTACAGCAAATAGCAATTGTACGAGTCATTTGCGATGGCAAATGTGCAGTCATTTATTTTGACACAAATAGGCGACGCTGAACGATCTTTAGCTCACGTAACGTGGAAAGTGCTTAATGCTGACATTTTCCCATAGCGCTGCGGTTTTGGGGTCACAACGTTGAGCAAAAAGTCTAGGAATAGACAACGATTTAGTCTTACAGAAACAGTTCTATGCTAAACGAACCTCGGTCAGGTAATGTGGAAGTACTTTAGCTGCTATTTTTGCCATAGCACTGTGCTCTTTTGGGCTGCAAATGTCCTACAAGGCTAGGAAAATAACTTTGCCCTAATCCCATAGAGAAAGTCGTGTTATTATTTTTGACATAAACAGGCGACGCTGAAAGATCTTTAGCTCACGTAACGTGAAGTGTTTCTCGCTGCCATTTTCTATTGCGTTTCGCTATTTGGGTCACAAAACATCGAGCAACATACTTTGAAGTAGACCTCGCTCTAATCCCATAGAAATATAAATTCTGTAGGTACATAAAGTTCAGTCAATGTTTTGCCACTAATAAGGACTTTTAACTCTCTTAGAAATGATCGAGAGCTATAAATATGCTTCTTTATCATGAGTTAAAGTGTAAAAGTGTACAGCAAAAACACTAACATTATATTTTAGTCTCTGGTCCTATATTTTAAAAGTGGAATGATCCTCATAGCTTCTCCCTCTCAAGGGGAATATGTGTTACTTTTTGTTCACAGACCATAGATAATTATTTTTCCTGTTTAGATATGTTTTGACACAGTTTGACGTTTGTAGGGCTTTGTTGACAGGTCTTGATTGGGTCTAAGGGTCTATTGGGTACTACGAGTATTTAAATAAATAGAGCTACTGTAATTGAACATTTGTGTGTTTTGCCCGCGGCTTCGCTCACTTTAAGGTCGATTTTTCATACCCCTAATTTACCCCCCAAAATTATTTCTCTTTCTGTATATGCCAAATTTCAGCCCGATTCGTCCTGTCGTTTGAGCTGTGCGTTGATAGATAAGTCAGTCAGTCAGTCGGTCATCTTTTCTTTTTAGGGTTCCGTACCCAAAGGGTGCCAACGGGACCCTATTACTAAGCCTCCGCTGTCCGTCCGTCCGTCCGTCCGTCCGTCCGTCTGTCTGTCAGCGGGCTGTATCTCGTAAACCATAATAGATAGAGAGTTGAAATTTTCACATATTGTGTATTTTTATTGCCGCTATAACAACAAATAATAAAAATTAAATTAAATTAAAAAAATTAAATTAAAATATTTCCATGGGTACATGGAAATATTTTAATTTTTTTTGACGGAACCCTAAAAGAGCGAGTCCCGACTCGCACTTAGCCGATTTTTTTTAGATATTTTATTAAATGCATTATTTATTTTTCATTTCATATATATTCAGATAAAAGTAATAAATTACTGATTCAAGTAAGTAAATGATATATTGATGCTTTATAATATTGTTCCAATGAATGTGCCTTGATTTATTTCTTTTTTCAAGTAATTACTTTCCTTCTTTGTAAATTAAACAATTGTAAGGATTTATTGCGTCGGCTCAGATGATAAGAGCCTGTGGCATACAGTCGAATGGAGCACGTTCAACAGTTTAATCAGGTCGCCCTGACACCCATTACGAGCGCAATTTGCATACCCTTCACCACTGTTGTCCCTGAGAGCGATTTTCGTTGTATTTTCCCGTAGGGTTGTACTTGATTTTCCTTATTTTTAACCGACTTCAAAAAAGGGGGAGGTTATCACTTCGTCGGTGTCTTATTTTTATGTATCATCCATTCTTGAACTTCACAAAAGCAATTAAATTATTCTCTAGACTTGCGCTTAGGTGGCCTCGTAACCTCTCGACCGAGCTAGGTAATTTCAAAAGGAAACGTCTAACTTTAAATAAACGGTAATACAAGGAACAACCCTGGAGTTACTTACCGGTTATGATCGATTATATAATAGTGGGCACGGTATCTCAATACCTGTATTGCATTCACAAACGACTTTTAATCCTATCGGTTTGTAAATACGGCTCACTTTTTATTGTTTTCTTAAATACCTCGTTATGTTAAAGCTAGGCTGCTAAAAGCTGCTAGAATGTTAGGTGAAGTAGCTATGAGCGTAATTGCAGTTCATTTGTCATTAGTTTTACTGGAAACGTAGTGTTGCTATCATACAGTAAAGCAATCGATATAGTTATAGTTCATCGTAGGAGACACGGTGTCCTCTTGATATTAATAATTTTTTCTACATGGTGATAAAATAAATCTTTGCGCTTAACTTGACTTAGAAAGTCCATAAAAGATATTTTGATAATTTTGAATCATAAAAATAATTAAGTAAAATTCGTCCTTCTGCATCAATGGTGACTTCGATGGCACTTCAGTACTTTTTCAACATACTTGTCCAACATTTTTGCAAAAGCAAAACAGAAACGATGTGTAATTTGCATTCGCTTCCATGTCTCGCTGCTTTTTAGACCAAAAATATGTAGTTCCTAGAAGAATACTTTGAAGACTTGAGGAAAATAAAATCTAAGCGATTTTTGTAAAACCTGGTGCTTCTATTCAAACACGCTTGTTTTGCACAAGCAGATACGTTTCTGAACTGTACGATAATAGCTATGCAGTGTACTTAACCACAGTATTTACAGGGTGTTCATGCTGTCAGTACTTTGTGCGGTGTGTTATTGCTCTCATTTTATAAGTGAAATGCTTATCGTTGCAGAATTTATTAACATCGGAATATTCATATTCAACACTTGTTAATAGATTTGTTAGAAACACATACATTATAACTTGTAAGTTTAGATTTTTTTACTATGTTTCGATCACTAATATGCACCGAATTTAGTGCACATTTTTAAGATCGAAATGTTGAAATTTTTGTTAGCCATTCTGAACTTGACATAATATGCTCTCCTCTTCCCTCCAAATGAGCGGAAAGCTTGTGTTGTGAATCTTTCAGTTTTCAGTCCGCTATAGGACAAGGATTTTAGATTTTTTTTTTTTGAGTTTTGCTTCTAAGAGTTAATTTTATCGTTATCTGTGCATTTAACTGTATTACTAGGTAAATTGTAATGGGCACAATCCAGTGTAATATTTTATTAAATGCGTTGTTTATTTGACAGTTACTTCTGTGTTTACATAATTTAAATAATACTTAAATTGGATGTTTAGTAAGTAGACTGGAACTAAGCACTGAATTGTTGAAAGGTGGTTTAGCACAAACTGGACATAACTAAGTAGGTAACGATATCAATAAAACTAACCAAACAACTTTTTGTCCCAATGGTCGCACGTAACAACGCGTAATTTAATAATGAAGTTACGAATATAGCAAAAGCACGAAAAAATATCCATTAAATTAATAGAGCATGCGATTATTCTTTTTTGTTTATCTTCGGCTTATGTATTCAACTTTTGTGGCGATCCTTGCGAGAGACTTGCATCATCGGACGTCTATCGGTTGCGAAGACGAAACCTTCAAATATACGTGACAGTTAATTGAAGTTCTTTACACAAAAAGTATACAAAATAATCCTTAGTGCCGATTTCACCAACGTCGAGTGAAGTTTAATTGAGTAATTAATTGAACGTTGTGACAGTTCTTGTATTGAAAATCTGCCAAAATATCTTAACGCTCGGATAAAACTTATTTGACATTGGTGAAATCGGCTCTTACTAATATTTTATAAATGCGAAAGTGTGTTTATTTATTTGTTTATCAATCAATCACGCAGTAGCGGAGCAACAGTCGTGCAATTCAATTTTTAGCACATTATATTTGTCTAGTAAAGGACCTAGAGAGTGACATTTATGGTACTTTTTACTCCGAAAAATCCAAGGATTTCCGCAGGATTTGTAAAACTTAGTTCCGAGAGGACAAAATCGCGGGCACAAGCTAGTGTTTATGAGTAGTACATACGAATGTTTGTTCAAACTCATAGCCCGAGTAATAATTGCAGAGAGCAAATTGCTGCAATAAAATACATTGCGGCTGTATGCTTTGAAGTTGTCATGGATCAATTGCTTTTTGCAGCAGCAAAGTTGCAAAAGAAAAAAAAAAAACTATAAAAGATGTAGTAAATTAGCAGGTTAATATACTGTCTAGCACCACTTAAACTTCAAACCTGCTCAAGGGTGCTCAGAGGGTTCGCAAGTTTCGCTTAAGGAAGCTCACGTTCCGTTACGTCGCACCCGGCTACTTGACTGCTGAAAAGTTGTTCCTTCCCAAGAAGCGATTCAAACAACAAGTAAACACATCTGAGAGTTTTACAAAACTTTAAATGAAAATGTTGAGATTGGGAATAGTATTCTGAGGTATAAATATCGAAATGTTTCCCTCGCCGAATTCCGGCCACAACGATCTAATTATTTCAATGTGGATTAGACTGCTACTCAGGTTTTCCAAATAGAAATGCTGAGTATCTGGTAATCCGGTAGGACGGAAATATGAGACGAGTCAAAACCAGAGAAGAGGCTCAGTCCTGTAGGGCGAGATCACACGTCTACACATGTCTACACGTTTTCTCGTGATATCCCATAGATGTTAGCCCTACTGGTCCTGTTTTCTCTTTAACACGGCTTTGCGTGGTCTGCGAGGCATGGAGCCTAACACCGTCAGAGTAAATCAATATGACTTCTAGGTATCCCCTATGAGTTTGAGTCTTTATGTAAAAGGACATAATTTTTGCCTGCTCCTGACAAATCTCGAGTTCAGTCTTATCTTCCCTGATTACGTCAGATACGTTCCAATCATTAGTTACGGCCTACGCTAGCTCGAAACACATTCATTTTCGCCGGCTATAGTCAATGGGCCGTCAACTCGCATGTTTTTGCCAACATACAGCAACCACGCATGATTTGCGATCGTAAATTGCACGATTAAATCATTAAATGATCAAATGATCACAGTCTTTTGTGCTGTACTAGACTGAACAAAAACCAACGCACTTCCCCTTGAATAAATAGAAGCTTTTCTTTAATGCCGGCCCCTCACATTCGTACGAATACGCGAACCTACGAGTACAAGTGAAGTATGATATTCGCAAATACATATGTATGCAAAGTTGACATACCTAGCTTGTCGTATGTATGTCGTTATCCCGTATAACATACGTACTATGCACAAATGTTACAGAAAGTGTAAGAAATTCTATTTACCACGATATATTTTTCTTTTCAAGGTTAGACGGACAGGGGGAGTATATCTAGACATTTCGGCGCCGAATTTACTTCCTCGCGGCCCGTTATAGCCAGATTTATTCGTCTCGTCTTTGAATGAGAGTGGTTGTCGTCTAGACAAATATGTTAATAAAACGGAAGATTACTATTAGCGTAGCGTAGCGTAAGCAAGAGTAATCAAATTAAATTTTCTTGTGCTTCAAGGTAATAAAATTCTTCAGAAGGATAAAGATGTCAGTGTTATATCAGTTTTCTTGGGTTGATTCTTATTTTTCATTTTTTTTTATAGAAATAATAAGCTTATTTCGCTATTATCCGCAATTATATCTATCTAACATTTTAGAACTTTTGTAATTTTATGACCATAATATCTGTCCGCCTGTTCCTTTTCTGTTCTTAATCTTAAATTGATCGCTCATGAAGTTTGCAATATGAAAAAGCTTATGTATTTTTGTATAAGCTTATTGCGAATACACAGTAATTTATAGACGTCGATGCCAAATTTTTAGTATTTGTA
Organism: Oeneis ivallda; assembly: GCA_029955525.1. Classification (NCBI taxonomy): domain Eukaryota; kingdom Metazoa; phylum Arthropoda; class Insecta; order Lepidoptera; family Nymphalidae; genus Oeneis; species Oeneis ivallda. The sequence goes on from JARPMR010000006.1 coordinate 24,737,977, forward strand.
TATAGAAAACGGTAATTTTGTTGTGCAAAGTTGTGATGTTACGATACCTATTTGAATTTGAATACTCGAATATTACCAAATAAGACTTGTTGGTAGGTATTATTTATCGATTGGAAACACAGTATTTTATTAAAAATCATAAACTTCCCACAATTTCGAAGAATCGAACACGAAAAGGAGGTCAAATGGTACCCTGGCCAAACACGGCTCAGCTCACAGCCCGTCTGCGTTCGAGAGGTGATTATTTACTCAACAATACTCAACAATTTCGCTGAACGGCACTAGGGTTTGTATAGGCTCACCATTCGTATCAGATTCCAAGGAGTTTAACGTTTTAGCTCTTACTTAAAATATTAAGGTATACGAACTTCTTTTCGGCTATTCTTATATTAAAAGCTTATTAAAAAGGCGCATTTAATATCAGGAGCTCAGAGGACACGGGTACAATCGGTGGTCCCGAGTTCACCCGATCGAGCCTTTCACCTCAGAGCGTGACGGATCAGCCTAACTTACTATCTACGAAAAAATGCGTGTGCGGTGCGCCAAAAGAAGTTTTCACTTCAAAAAGCTTATGACACTCTCCAAATCGTGCGAAAATTACGTCAAACAATTGCTCCATTGCTGTGTGAATGAAGGACAAACCAACAAGCAAACCTCTCCCACTCCTCTATTATAGTTGCAGTTTACACAGAATTGATTAGTGGCGGAGAACTGGTCTACTAATTCGCATTGGGCCAGCGTAGTGGATTATGGCCTATAGCCCTTTTCTAAGAAGAGAAGTGCTCTCGGTAGTGAGACGTATAAGGATTGCTCATGACTATAATCATACGCAGGAAATATTAATGCACTAATAGCATTTCGATACCACCGGAGAGATCAGCCCCCCTGATTGTCTAAAAGCTTCCGATCAACATCGTATTCATTTGATGGAATTAGCGTCAAAGTAAAATAAACCATAATACCATTAGAGCTCAATTTTGATGCATTCTTATACGTTTAGGTGTGTACGATACGCTCCATAACGCTCCATGTTAAAATCGGTTGTACGGAATAACTGTGACTTTAAATCAATACAGCCAAGGAATATTTTACTTTGACGCTAATGCCATCAATTGAATACGATTTTGATCGGCAACAACTAGACATTCGGGGGGCAGATTTACGTGCCGATGGTTACAGGCAACCGACGGCTTTACGTGCTCTCACTCAAGGGCGTGTATCACCGCCAACTTTGAAATCTTAATTTATGATAAAGATGCAGGCAACCCTACCCCGGCTATAAATTAGGATGTACTCGTATCGCCAATAAGAAAAAGCCGAAACGAGTCAACGAAAACCGGTCGAAAAGAGACCTAGACCGATCGCCGCCACAGAGAGAGATATACTCTAGCATATTGAATACATTTCGCTGGCGATGTGGCGTTTTATAGTTATTTATAGATCCCAACCGCATGATCTATGTGCGTCTGATACTGATAGTCGATACAGCTGATACGTACTTACTTCTACGCATTATTCTACTAAAAAGGTTTAGAATTAACTAGTTTTCGTCCGCGTAGAGTTAAGTTTAAAAGAAATATTGAAATCGGTTCAGATTTGACGGAGTTATGGAGTAAGAGTTACTCTTACTCCATATCGTCAAATCTGAGATGCGATTGTCTAAAGTTATTCCATTGATCGTAATCGTATTCGATGACATTAGCGTCAAAGTAAAATAAACCATAATGGCACTGATTTAAAGCTCAATTTCGTGTATCTATTCTTAAACGATTAGCTATGTACGAGCTCCATAACGCTCCATGTTAAAATCGGTTATAAGTACTGAATTTGTGACTTTAAAACAATACAATCAAGGACTATTTTACTTTAACGCTAATGTCATCGAATACGAGTACGATCAATGGATTAACTTTTAGACAATTGGTACCCTGAACCGATGAAAAAATTACGCGTCCAATTGATAATCTCCTCCTTTTTTGAAGTCGGTTTAAAATCCCGTGGGACGGTTGGACCTTATGTCAATCTGCGGGTCTTTAACATCCTTGCTAAAATTAAGTCGAACATGCTATGGGATTGTCTAAAAATGATTGCATCAATGTGACGTTCGTAATCACCTTTGAATGGCTGAATTTATGAAGTTCTCGCTGCATCAATGCATTTTACCCAATAGCGAGGGAGTACCAGCCATTTAGAGGTGAAGCAGTCATTTTATAACCGACTTCAAAAAAGGAGGTTCTCAATTTATCGGAATCTTTTTTTTTTAATGTATGTTCACCGATTACTCGAAGACGCCTGAACCGATTTGGAAAATTCCTTTTTTGTTTCAAAGGGTGTACTTCCCAGGTGAGCACCCTTGAAATTTTATCGAAATCCGTCGAGCGGTTTTTAAAATATCAACAATAAATTATATACTTTGTAGTAGCGCGGGCGTTTGAAGTCGGTTTTTTAAAAAATATTTTTTTATATTAATTCGATCGACCTAGCTTTGCGATTGTCTATAACAAACGCAAAGCTAGGTTGACCCAGTTGCGACTTAATTTATGTCGGGATATCTGTCAATCAGTGAAGGAATAAATGATTTTAAACCTTTTGCACTCGGTACGTGAAATCAATTATCTCGCTATCGGCCATTACCCCGGGTTATTGCATATTACCTCAGCTCTGGCGGCCACAATGGCGCCGGCTCGCCTGCGTCGCTGCCATCACGATAAACAGCCACAGTGTAGGTACCACACTGTTCTGCTAAGCCGTATCCGCCAGGAATTATTTTGGTCTAAATCCTTTTCAAAACGCGGTCGAATCTGCCTACTCTTTGGGTTGCTACGGCACGTAAATTAATGTAAGGTTAGTTTGTGAAAATCCATCCATTCGTCCATAGATCGGTGACTGAACTGCATAAAAGCTCCGCTGTATGTTACTCTTACGCCAGCAGCGTTTCGAAAACCGTGCGGTGAATTTCAGCACCGGGTACCAAAAAATCACTTCACCACTGATCAACCTCACTTGCCTATGATGCCCCTTATTATTTACGTATGAAGCTCTGGCGACCCACAGCACAGGTGGCGGTATATCAAATTGGCTAGAATAAATAAATTGTACAGGAAGGTAAAACTTAGATATAAACTTAGATATAAAGCCCGGTTCTCTAGTTTCGAGCTCTCAGGACTACCTAAATACCCTTGCTTTTTATGGATATCTACCAGCCCATACAACTCCAACTCGTGGAAATAACTGTCTAGACCACGTTATAATACGCTCTAGATTACCATCATTAACACTTATATTAGATACCACTATAACTGACCATTTCTCAACCCTAATTAGTCTTCCTAAACAAGTTTATTCACCTCCAACAATCCGTACAGTCACAAAAGTTAATTATGAAACTTTAGATAGTACTATTGATAAATTGGATTTGTCCTATATTTATAAAATAGTTAGTCCTGATATAGCAACTGACTGTCTTATTAGGTCTCTGTCTCAAGCTATCAGTGAAAACACGGCTGTTTCAAGGGTGCCAAGCAAAAAGAGGATCTTGAAACCCTGGATCACAGAAGGTCTATTAAGATGTATGCGAAACAGAGACTCGATGCACAAAAAAGTAAAACAATCTCCAGAAAATGAAATCCTCAAAGTTACTTATAAACGGTACAGAAATTACTGTTCTAAAATTTTAAAAAAAGCAAAACAGCTTTATGATTCTCATGAAATAAACAGAGCAGGAAATAATAAAAAGCAGTTGTGGGATACGATTAAAAAAATATGCTTTACTTCAAAACAAAAACAAAATAGTACTAAATTGTTGTCCAATGACTGTTCTGCACTACAGTCTTGTAACAATGCAAATACTTTTTTTGTAAATATAGGTAAAGATCTAGCTGACAAAATAAAGCAAAATTTACCCAGTACAAGTTTTTCTACAGATTACACTTCAATAAATTCTTTGTCCTCTTTTGTTTTAGAACCTACTGACACTGATGAAATAAATTCTATTATTAAATCCCTAAAAACTAACGCCGCTACTGGATGGGACGGGATTTCCTCAATAATATTAAAAAGGTATTCCCAAATTTTGGCCCCTATTCTGTGTCATATTTTCAATTTAAGTTTTGCGATAGGACTGTTCCCAACGGCCCTCAAAAAGGCGATAATTATCCCAATCTACAAAAGTGGTGACGCTAAATCAATTAACAATTACCGACCTATTGCTATACTCCCAGCCTTGTCAAAAGTACTTGAGCGATTGGTTTGCAATCGACTTGTTCTTTATCTGGAGCACTTCAAATTAATTTCTACACAACAATTTGGATTTAGGAAAAGAAGAAGCACTAATGATGCTGTTTTAGTATTAACAGACCATATCATTAGCCTCTTGAATAATGGTCACAAAGTCCTTACAGTATTTTTGGATCTTGCTAAAGCCTTCGACACAGTTCCTGTTCCCACTCTCTTAAATAAGCTAGAAAAAATGGGTGTACGTGGCAATCAACTAAATTTCTTCTGCAGTTACCTTTCTGGTCGAACGCAAATGACCAAAATCGATAACAACTTGAGTGACGAGCTACCAATATCGTATGGCGTCCCACAAGGTAGTATTCTTGGCCCAACACTTTTTCTAATCTTCATAAATGATCTTTGCAATCTCCGCATTAAAAATGCCCAAATAGTCTCCTTCGCCGATGATACTGCCATCACCTTCTATGCTAATTCTTGGTCTGATCTTGAAGAAGCTGCTCAACTTGGATTCAACTCTATTAACGACTGGCTACGATCGCACTCTTTAACTTTAAAAATCTCAAAAACTAAACTTATAACCTATTCAGTAAGAAATGCTTCACAACCTGAGACTCCGGTAACTCTTAAAGTTCATTCTTGCTCTGATAGGCTTAGTTCAAATTGTAACTGTGAGTCTATAGCTTCTACTAATAAAATTAAATATCTAGGCATTGTTTTAGATCAAAACTTAAATTTTAAAAACCATATCGATCTACTTACAAACAGGGGCCGTAAATTGATTTTTATTTTCAAAAATCTACGAAACGTTGCAAATCCACTCGTAATCCGTAATGTTTATTTTGCTTTGTGCCAATCCATCATTCAATACTGCATAACTTGTTGGGGAGGCATCGCTAAAACCACACTAAAGCCCCTTGAAATTGCCCAACGGGCCATACTAAAAGTGTCAACGTTTAGACCAATACTCTTCCCTACCACTTTGTTGTACAAAGACTGTGGCGTCCTTAGTGTTAGAAAGCTGTTTATTCTTAATGTGATTCTGTATCAGCACAAGGTGACTCCGTTTCGACCTATTGAGGAGCGTCGCAAACACAAGATTTGTACCTTGCATGCGCAATTAGCATTCACAAAGCGCTTTCTTTACTATCTTGGCCCATTCTTGTACAACAAGCTTAATGCAATATTACCCATTTATAATCTCCCAGTTACTCAGTGCAAAAAACTAGTAACATCTTTCTTGCTGGGTAAATCTTATGAAGAAATAGAAGACTTCCTTACAATCTGATACATATATAATTATATATTTTCTTATAATAAAAACTATATTGTTACATAAATTAATTCACCAGTTATTCGTTCATATTATAATTTTTTATAAAACACGTGCATCCACACTGAACACAAACATACACCCACACACTCAAACATACACACACACACACACACACACACAAACACACACACAAACATACACAAACACACACATATTACACGCCAGTTATTAGATAAATTTAAAGTGTGTAAACTATCTATTAATGTTGTATTTGTATTGTATAATGCCTAAGGCTATTTATTTTTGGAAAACATGTGCTTGTGCACAGTTTTGGCTACTCGAGGGAGAGGGCAGGCTATCCTTAACACAGATCTAAAAATCTAGCTAGGATAGCCAGTTCTTGATCTTGTACTCTTTGTAAACTTCTCAATTAGTAGTAGGCATCAATTTTTGTTGATAGGTATCAAGTTTTGTTCAAGATCAAATTGATGTTTCTGTATAATGATGGAAATAAACGATTTATTTATTATTATTATTATTATAGAAGGTGTCCGGCAGCAGCATACCCAATAGTCTAGCCCAATGAAGTAAATGACGTAAACCATTAGCAAGCTGAAATGGCAGTAGGCAGGCCATGCTTGTCGCAGAAGCGATGGCCGTTGGGGCCGAAAAGTCCTAGAGTGGAAACCGGGAAGAAGTAAGCGTAGTGTGGGGCGCCCTCCAGCACATTGGACTGACGATATAAATCGGGTGGCGGGAAGTGGCTGTATGAGGAAGGCTGAGGACCGGGTGTGGTGGCGTTCTCTGGGAAAGGCCTATGTTCAGCAGAGGACGTCCGCAGGCTGAGATGATAATGATGATAATGAATGACGTAAATTATTAGGTATTATTTGTCTAGCCCTGCAATCGCCAACCCAACAGCCCAGTGTGGCGATTAACAGAGTATACTTGCAATCCCCATCCTAGTGCCTTATAGAGCACGTAAAGCAGTCTGCAGGCCCGACTGACTCAGGCCTGACGACAGGCCTGACCTCTCTTTGGTCGAGTCGGATTTCCGTTCTATTGGACTATGGGAGAGGGAATAGAGAGTGCACACACTTGTTAACTATGAGATCTCCCGCGCATATGGCTAATCTCTGAGGAGTTTGGCCGTCGCGACCGGATTCGGCCGGGAAGACACTGTTTATTATTATTTTTTATCCTTGTGAGTGCGTCGCTGGTCGCCGCTGGATGATCGCTAAAGATCGCGTTCTGTGATGATCCTTACATGAGACCTATTTCCAGCGATGAACGTCCACCGATTGAAACGATGTCTGATATAAGGCAGACTGTTTAACGTCATTGCATCAACGCGTGCAGGAGATAAGTACCTGCGCACTTATGTTATACACCGTGAATTTGCTCAAGTGTCCGCCTGGAGTATTCCGACGTGGGTTTAATGAGGAGCCGTCATGTGCTCTCAAGACTTAAACATTGTGTATGCGCCGGCGCCGACTGCTCTAATAATAGTCGCATTCCAAAGCCCCCTTCCACCCTGCCCCTCCTGAAAGAACCATACTAGGATTGAAAGAAAAACAAACTGACTTTCATGTGTTATAATGGCGTACCATCAAATGTTAGGGATTAGGAACTTTGTTATAAAATATTGCACTGAATGTGAATTATAATAGTGTGAGTATATTATTATGTTGTCAGTTTCGTCAGGGATTTCCGATAATCTTGAAGATCTTGAACGAAGGCATGAACCGACATATTTTAGACGAGCGCGCTCCAACCTAGACATAATATTATTGTTTTCCATCAGTGAATTAAAAAAAAAATTAAGGGCTGATTTTTAACCGACTTCAAAAAAGGAGGAGGTTCTCAATTCGTCGGAATTCTTTTTTTATATGTATGTTCACCGATTTCTCGAAGACGCCTGAACCGATTTGGAAAATTCTTTTTTGTTTGAAAGGGTCAGGTGCTCCCATATAAATTTTATCGAAATCGGTCTATCGGTGTAGTGGCGTGGGCGTTTGAATTAGGTTTTTTTTAAGAATTTTTTATATTAAATTATTCAATCATCAAATAAACTTTATCTGACTAATAAATCTGACCTTTTGACAGATTTATTATATAAAAACTGTCATAGGTACCTCTTTATCCCTCAAATAAAAGTTATTTGACTGTTGAAAAATCGGATCTAAATCGATAATCAACCAACCTATTACGGACTATGTCGTCACTTATTTATCACCAGGTGAGGGGTAATAGTTATTTGTTATACAAGAGTGCAAAGTTGCTTTTTAACCGCGTGCTCAGTTTTGATGACCGAGCAAGCGAAGGATTCTAAAATTGAATCACGAGCGCAGCGAGTGATTCAAAAATTAGAATCCTGAGCGTTAGCGAGGGAATCAAAAGAGCACGAGGTGAAAAATCTTTGCACTCGAGTGCAACACGTAATTTTTCATCTCCCCATTCAAACAATATGACGTGAAAAGAAAATGGCGCGCGCAAAGCAAATTAAAAAAAAGTACACCAAGAAGGTTCCAAGTCTGAGTTTTTAACAAATTAAAAAAGGTTGTATGATAAATTCGGCACCATGGAGGTAGAAGTAAATAGGTTTAATGATGTTTTGAATTCACAAACTTAGTGCACACGATGTTCTAAATTCAATTTACTTTAAAAACGGCTTTTACACTCCGATATCGAAGAGCAAAAATACTCTTTCCGAGATGGGGAGATGAAAATTATATTATTAGCGCAAGTATAACTTTTAGAAGAATAAAAATACTATTATTGTAACGAGAGCGCCAGGTCTATTCTTAGACACGTTTGATGGGAAGGGATAACCACCTGCCTCACTTTCCCTTTCCCTCCCGCAGTGACATAACGTGTTAGATAAACATCTATCACACTTCCCCATTATTTCAGCCCAAGGGGTCAAAGGTGGTCGGAAACCTCTTTGCCGCGTCGTGTGCACCATAGTATTATGTCCTGAGAATAAACGGATCGCTGGTAACTGGTGGTTATTATGTAACATTGTTTGAATATTATGAGCTCTTTATCTTTTATACAATGCTGAGGTGCAAATTGTGGCAGGAGTATAATTTAAGGTTCTTTGATTTCAGATAATATTATGTAGCCTTTTAGCACAAGATGTTGTGTAATATACCTAACTACCGTACCGATCCGTCCATCCATTATATGGGCGATTCAAAAAAGTTTTGTCAAAGGATTCAAGTATTGTCAATGTCATCATGTGCTAAAAAGCTACATGATGTAATTATTTAATCTACTAAGTTACGGATTCAAAATTCGCTGGCATGTATTTTACGTTTCGTAACTCTTATTTCAAAGCCTCATAATAACGTTTAAAGGTGCGGACTGAAAACTGAAAGGTCGTCGGTTCACACCCCACCCGTTGCACTATTTTCGTACCCACTCCTAACACACCTAAAAAGCTTTACGTTTATTTGAACTTGGAGGGGAAGGGGAATACAAGTCAAGTTCAGAATGGCTAATATTCATTAATAGCTATTTATGCAACTGCATCGTAATGAGGGTCATTTTAATTCGAGTGCTGTTTTTTGATACGAGGCTTGCCGAGTATCAAAATAGGATAGTACGTGAATTAAAATGACTAATTACGTTCAGTTGCATACAAGATTTTATCTACGACAAGGAAAATAAAATCATTAACAAAATACGCCGTAGGCTCAATAAAGTAACAAAAAGTAACTCCGTAAGCCGCCACCAGCCGCCTGTGGCGCCTCTGTCAACAAAAAGTAACTCCGTAAGCCGCCACCAGCCGCCTGTGGCGCCTCTGTCAACAAAAAGTAACTCCGTAAGCCGCCACCAGCCGCCTGTGGCGCCTCTGTCCTATGAACGGTACAAAAGTGCCAGAACTCAGAGCCTTAGCTTTAGGTATCCTATTTTAAGAAGATAACCATTTCGATTCAGCTCCCATACAACGAGCTGCATCGAAATGAGAAGCAAAACCGAAAGAGGGTTCATTTCGATTCAGCTGTCAAATTCGAAATTGGAACTTTTCGAATTTCGATGCTGGAGTAGATAAAAAAAATTACACAACATTTGAAATCTTCCATTAAAATGATGACGACATAAACGACATAAGTACAACAAAAACGTCAATTCTAAACTAGTTACGGTAAAAAAGCTTTTCTTAATGTATGATCTAACTATTATAGTACAGTTATGTACGGGGCAAAATTTGACAATAGTTAGGGGCAACGCTTCTTCAGCTATTAGGGGAGCCAGGAGCCGTGGAAGGCAGCAACGCGGAACCGACTAAAGGGCTGCCTTAGACAATAGACATACCGTGAGAATGCTTACAAAATACGCACCTTGCATCGGGATGACTCACACCGGGGAATACGAAGTTTGATTCAGGAACTTGGAAACTTAACTTTGTCTATATAATTGTTTGACCGCGGATTTATAGTAAACTCTGGAATTACGATGACGATATATAATAGCTCTACTTTGATCGAAAACGGGCCCAGCCCAAGATTTTTGCCACGACAGCACTTGTTGTGCATGTGCATAACAAGTGCTGTCGCTTGTTATACATGTGCATAACAAGTCGAGTCGAGTAACTTCTACATTTATGTTCAACTTTACTTCGGCACACAGGATCATCAAAACCGTTATCGCATCGGCTTTGAGACGTTTGATTCTTCGGTTAGGTACAGATGCTAGTCGAACCGCGGATAGTCTAGTCTATATTTGCGGGCAGATCAAGCTGTCTCTTTCAATAATTTTACAATAATTCTTCATAGATACGATACGATTCTATCTGACAAAGTGTATGGCAACCCTAAGGGATCAAGTTACATTGGTTCAGTATCACTGCACTGGTAATGACGTGCGACTGCTAGTTATAATAATAGCAGTGTAAATTAAGAAGTATTTAGTGTCATAAATGTTTTAATATTTGGTCATTCAACTTAAGAACAACAAGTTAAAGTTGAAGAAAAATGTTAAAAGGCCCAATTATGTTTCAGAGAATAATTCAACTTGAAATATTTATGGCGCCGCCTCGCAAAGTTAAACGCATTCTTACATTCGGTAAAGAAATTTTAAGAAGGGCATCGGTTTCAATGTTATGTTGGGGTGTAGTTTTAGCTACTATTATTAACTAGAATAAAATAAAACCGCTGTATAAAATATGTGGGGCTCAAATTCCTGCTAAATTAGCAACGACGTTGTCTACAGTCACCTGCATACAACGTTTTATATTACTTTGCTTTATATTCCTTGAATTTCTCAAAATATTATCTTCCTAATAACACTTATAGGTACTGTGCTTTTGGTCTCTAAGGTCTTGCAGGATCTGTAGGTATTAATTAGTTAGCTCTAGTTATTTGCCATACAAAGTTTCCGCTCAAATCAATTTTCCGTTGAGACCTTCATGTAGACTCCACAGTTTTGGTTTTCTATTCTTCATAAAGAATAGAAGATTTTGCCAAAATTGTAGAGTAGTCACTACTGCGTTCTATAATCCATCTCTACCTAGAAATGTAGAGATTAGAGTGCTGGATTTTATCTGTAGGTACTTTTAGATCAAGAGACAAGAATACAGAATGCAGAGTGAAGATAGTTTAATAAAAATTATGGTGATGGCGTATTACCCTGCGGCATGCTCTTTGTCCTTGAGGAAGGTACCAGCTGTCCTCAAACGTGTTCGAAGCGAGCATGGCATTAATTAACGCCATTGAATATCCTACTTACAATGGCCAAGAAGCGCCGGGAAGTACGCTTCCGTTTTTGCCTTCACTGGAATAAAAAATTACCTACAATGTGAAGTTGGTTGCGTTGTAATTTTTAAACCACCAACAAAAAGCTATACTCGTATTATTGAAAATTTTATAAGAATATTCTTCATTCCTCGATGTAGCATCGTAGCCCGTATTCAGGTTCACCTATTTTGTTGAGCTGCTTTCCTAACATTAGCTACGACGGGCTGCATCGAGTCGCTTTGCAAAACCGCACCAAAGCACATATTGCTTTATTTCTTAGCATGTAATTGTAGAGCTCATTGATCTTTTTGTACGCTGCGCTGCGGCCCACCTCTTAGAGTGTGACGGTCACGTGATGGTTCATATAATATGTATGAAATGATACAGAAGGAGTTTTGTACTACAATATGTTACTAATTTATGCCTCTGATGCAAAAAGACGAAAAAGAATATTTAAAGTGAAAGGGAGTTCGAAGTTCTGTTAATATTTTGCGATATATTTTAATACATCGATGGAGCCTCCGCAGACTGTACCTCATCTGAATTTTATTAATATTCAGCTTATAACTGACTGTAATTATCAAATGCTTGCCACTCGCCATGACCCTCTTATCGTTTATTTATGTTACAGTATCGACAAAAGCTAAAATTACATCGACTTGAACACCTTGTCCAGGCTCTTGCAATTGACAGTCTTGTCAACATCCCACGAGTTTTACTTGCAATTATTAACTGTCGGAAGCGTTAGTCTAAGATTTTTTTATTTGAATTTAGTTTAAAATTAAAATTACCTTTCTATAACACGTGATGTTTTGCATTAGGTAATCGATTTTTCCGCTACATGAACTGCACTACTACTACATGTATCTCGTTCTGATGGCTTTGGCATTATGAATTAATTCTTTTTGGATAGAAGATGCTGTTACTTTTTGGTAATCAATGATGCACAAAGAAAAGTTTCTTTTCGCCGTTTGAGATTTATCAAACCTTTATAACCAAGATAGCTATTTTTTCACAAACACGTTTGGTTGTCGATCTTTAAATTATTTCAGTCTCCGTTTATGTCCTCCCGACCGAATCCGATCACGGCGGCCAACCTCCTTAGAGATCAGCCATCTGCGCGGGAGATATTATAGTGCACAAGTGTGTGCGCAAACACAGGTGCACTCTCTATTCCCTCACTCTCATAGTCCGATGGGACGGAAATCCGACACGACCGGAGAGAGATTAGGCGCAGGACCGACGGCTTTACGTACTCTCCGAGGCACGGGGGTGACTACCCACCAACTTCCTAACTCCGGGTTAGTACTGAGAATTTCTTTGGTAGAAAAACCCAATACATTTTTTTTATCGGCCCGACCCGGGAATCGAACCCGGGACCTCGTCATCCGCAGTCGAACAAGCTAACCACTAGACCAACGAGGCAGTTAATGAATGTACTGTGAAACCAAGTAGAAGCTACTGGTGGCGTGATCATGCACGCGATATTCTGTGATATTCGCCCATGTTTCTATCTGTGATTTATAATCACAATTAGCATTAGGCTAGCAAGTAACAGGTGTTACAGTAGGTGATAATTGCGTCCTCCAGCGTGGTGTAAACTGTTGCCACGTTTAGATAATGATCGCAGTCATTTGCATGCAATTCGATCCTTATTGCCTCCAATCTGTTTAAATAGCCAATTGACGAACACTGACTTTTCGCGTGATACTGGATAATCCGATTTTGCGTTGTGGCATACTTACTTCTTTTACGGGCATTCAAATTGCTGTCTTTGGCATTTATTGCAAACATCGAAGGTAAATCATTGTCATATATATTTGAGTTATTCTACTGCTTCTTTTAGAAGACTACTATCAATTAGCTTTATAGTATTATATTACGGTTATTAAAGAAACTTTATTATTAAACCTATTATATTATTATGTACTGCTTTAACAGTGACTTCGAGCTCACATTGAACCTAGTTTAGTTTTTTCGTAGTTCACATAAATCCAAATTTTTCGCTACCAACTTAAAAGTCAGCTGACGCGGTAACATTGACGAACGCACTTAACCTGCGACCTTCTTCAAATGGTATGGGACGTATGATTCATTAATGTTTACGTCCTTTTCGCGTAGTGATAGAGCCAAATCGAGATGTTCGCAGGCGGGTGATTTGGCGATCATTTAACGACCGACCGCTGTGTGTCCCAAACATCCAAAACATTCCCTAGGTGTTCGTCACTGGGCGATTCATGCAAATGTTATGCGAAGATCGCCGTAAGGAACCCAACCCCGACCTGGGAACCGATGCGAATCTTGCCTTTTTTTGCTAATAAAACACTCGAGGGGCTCTGACTCGATTAATAACAAATTCTTTAAAATTTTATTCTATGGATCGTAGTAATCCACGTACGCAATTCTTTGACAGCCATGCTTAAAAAAGAAACTTTGAAAGCGGCTCTGAGCAGCTTCTGTATTAGATTTCACACTAAGTTGAGTCTTTTCTTTGTCATGAAGTCTTGAGTCTTTTTCTTAAGTTGTCTTCTTCAAAACTCTTACTTCACTCATTATCTCGTGTAATCTTGAGCTAAGATGACATTTAATTTCTTTTAAAAAATTATTTCTCTCTTGACTACCCAAATCATCTCCGGACATTATACTGTAGCGTTAATTAAAAACTTTGTTGTCCATTACCTAGTCATTAGTCTCTTTAAGTATCTCCAAATACTGCATCAAAGGAAACAAACGAAGGAGCTTAAAGCCCAATTAATAAGTCCCCGTTTCGTCAATTTGCCTTTTAAAGATTTAACTCATTTTTGTTTTGCATTCTTAAGACGTCGTGACGGCCACTTTTTGTGTTTGCAAATTAAGGTTACTGTCATAACCTTTAAATTCATTACTCATATTATTATGATTGGATTCGGTTATTGTATTGACTATAATTAAGATGTTAGTCGAATATTTTGAATTTCTTTCAGTTATTAAAATAATATTATTTTGCCCTTGTGTTGACAGTTCCGGGGTGCTTTTAAGTTTTATATCGTTTATGTGTAATATGCGCCTGTAGCCAGAGAGATAATTAAAGCAATCAGCTGCAGATGACTGAGAAAGTACTATGCATATTAATTTAAATGCTTGAATGTCTCTTAACTGAGTGTTAAGAAATTGTCTAGTTTCTGAAACATGTTTCTTGATCTTGTTGTGATTTTACCGGACTTATAATCGTCTGACATTTCCAATACTAAGAGTTTACACATACATTCATACCTTCAAGGTCCTATGTGATCAATTCACCACTTTGAAAAGGCCTGTTGTATGAGTCTGTGTATGTATTTATGTCTTCAAATTACCTTGAAAATGATCTTTGGACTATCGCTACTTTCTTTATTCCCACTCCCTTGACTTAATCCTAATATTTAGTTGTTGCACCTTTTTTAAATTTAATTTTTACCTAATAGAGAAATGCCCAAAACATTTGATGAATACCTTTTACTTTATTAATAAACGTTAATAGCTCTACCTCGACGTTGAAGTGAAATTATCTCCGTGTCTATTAATTTATTACTTCCGAAACTGTACACGTGAGAACACTAACTAAGATATTAGCTAGAAGTTATCTCAAGAGCAACAAGGCTGGTTCCGAAGTGGGACAAATTTACGACTAGATAATACACTATTACACGGCGTTGTTTGAAGTTCTCATCGCATAAAGTTAAACTTCAAACATAAACGCTATATTGTATGCTCAGTACAATCTCGTAATCTACCATCTAAGCGTGGCATCCAGAAACATTGGGAAAAGTTGTAATGTAAAATGTTGCGTAAAATGAAGATTGTAATGCAAAAGAAAAATATAAGTTAAACTAGCTTTAGCCCGCGGCTTCGCTCACGTTACGTTCGATTTTTCAAACACCTATTTTACCCCTTAAGGGTTTAATTTTTGAAAATCCTTTCTTAGCTGTTGCCTACGTCATAATAGCTATCTGCAATCTGCATGCCAAACAGCCCGATCCGTCTGGTGGTGTGAGCTGTGCGTTGCTAGATCAGTCAGTCAGTCAGTCACATTAAATTAAAACCTATAAACCAAACAATTGTTGAGAAAAGTTGAATTGGAGAAAAAGACGTTTTAGTTACCTATCAGTTTTGTCTCATTACTATGTAATAAGAATTTATATAAAAGTAGTGATCGCCTAGTAGTTAGAACTGCGGCCTCCTATTCGGGGAGTCGTAGGTTCGATCCCAGGTACGCAAGTTTGACCCGTTTGAATTTTCGAAGCTATGTGCGTTTAAGCAATTAAATATCACTTTTTTCAACGGTGAAGGAAAACATTGTGAGTAAACCTGCACATCTGAGAGTTCTCCATAATTTTCTCGAAGGTGTGTGAAGTCTACCATTCGCATTATGCCAGCGTGGTGGACAATGGCCTATAACCGTTCTCTGAGAGGAGACTTGCGATCAGAAGTGAGCCGTTGATGGGTTGCTAATGATGATGATGATGAACAATTTATATCAAATAAGTCGAAAGAAGCCGCTGAATTCAAACGTCGCAAGAGCAAAGTCTGTGGAAGTTCCTAAAAGAGACCTTTACTCAGGATCGATAATTATCGATTGGGAATAGAAAATTTGGTCCGATACTTTGGAAGAAGTGTCACGTAGCTAGAGATAAGTCTCCTCGAAGAGCCATTGTTTCTAAGCCATAGCTATCTAGATAAGATGTATTATCTCTTAATTATATGCTTTGTACGAGAGCAATCATTCATCGGCGATGAAGATTCTGATGGGCTATTATCACTTACTAATAAGTCTAATCGCTCACCCGGCGGCCTTCAATCTAGTGTCGTAATTTTGACGAAATTGTTGGAAACACTTGGATTGAGAAAACAGTGGCGAAGCTTGAATGAAAGGTGAGGGTCAACACCAACACACTCAAGTTCAGTTTGTAATAGCTGATGACATGAAAACTTGTGGCCTTCTGTGTTTTAAGAAATTCTTATAGCCAATGTGCTTTTTGCATTGTTCCTACAATTGTAAGTCGACACATGTTTTAGTACTGTAAATGCGAATGACGTTGACCCGTGGATCTCTATGATAGTCATTCGTAAGCTGGACATGCTGCGTTATTTAAAATGGCAGCTGACGTTTGTGCCGATTCTAAGCGCCACATTGAAGGGATTGGGAACTATTGGATAGAAGCAGGCGTTACTTTGCGGAAGTTCATGATTAGCAAGAAAAGGTTAGAATTATTTTGCTATAATCCGCCAACAGAAAAAATCTGTATGGTCAAACATGCAATTAAAAGCTAAGCACCACTCACCTACCCAGCCAAGCAAAGAAGCCAAGTTCCCAAGCAAGCAATGCCACCACCACTCACATGCACCACCACACAAGACTTTTACACTACTCTCGACGCACGTTTCGCCCCGACACCGGAGCATCCTCAGGAGATATCGACTTTACAATGCTGTATTGTCTAGTAAAGCTTGTGTCAAATGCGCGGTATTATATACCTATTTCCTACCCCCACTACTGTTGCCCCGCCCACTACCCCCCGGACCCCCCACTACCCCCCGGATCCCCCCACTACCCCCCGGATTCCCCCCTCTCTTTTTTCAAACAAACGAAGCAGTGGTGAACTTGAGACGTTCACTTGTTCATTAAGTAATTTAAACTGCTTATTATTATTGTGTTTTATTATTTCTAATTGTTCCAACATGCTCAGTCGAAGTCCTTTATCGCAGGTATGTAAGATTATATTATCATCCGATCATTCATATAAAGGTATATAATACCGCGCATTTGACACAAGCTTCACTAGACAATACAGCATTGTAAAGTCGACATCTCCTGAGGATGCTCCGGTGTCGGGGCGAAACGTGCGTCGAGAGTAGTGTAAAAGTCTTGTGTGGTGGTGCATGTGAGTGGTGGTGGCATTGCTTGCTTGGGAACTTGGCTTCTTTGCTTGGCTGGGTAGGTGAGTGGTGCTTAGCTTTTAATTGCATGTTTGACCATACAGATTTTTTCTGTTGGCGGATTATAGCAAAATAATTCTAACCTTTTCTTGCGGATTGGGAACTTTCGATAGGTACAAGTACAATTATCCCAATTCCGAATGGACTTCACTGTCGCTTTTGTTATAAATCAGCGCCATTACTTCGATATATAAATATCTTCATTTTGATCTATCGTCGTATCGTTTGATTTTATCTATCGTCGCTTACAGCTTTTCTCTCTGAAAGATTGCTACAGTGTGATGTTCGCAATCAACTCTGATTGTCCTATACCCTCTCACTATTGGCTAAAATGCATTGTTGCAGCAAGAACGCCATAAATGCAGCAAATCTATGGATAGTTGAGACTAGCAATGACACATTTTCTTTCTTTAACACTGATGATTGATCGCTTCTCCGCAATCGACTAGCAAACAGTGTTGCAGTTTGCAACACCACATTATTAAAAAGAACTGGATCTAATTTTTTCACCTAAAACAAAGTAATGGAAACCATAATATTATATTATTATAATTTCCATAGCGTGAATGCTTACCTCATATCGATAAGATCGAAATAGCCAAAGGAATTGTGCAATAGGTGTACGCATTATAATCCGCACATAATCGAATGGGAGGTGCGTAGTGTAACGGTACAGTGCGCCGCGGCAGAGGTGTGAGATGAATTCTATTAGCCAGGTGTGTGGCTACTATGGTAACAAAGGGTCGTTCACCAGGCCATAGTCCTGCAAGGATACTTTTTGCCCTTAAGGGTCTATCGGACGGGTTGCTTTTGGACTGCAAGCCAAATCAAGCCACTTGTATTGAATGCAGTTATGTCTGCAACCTTAGAGGGCGATGGAGAGACCTATGCTCAGAAATGATGAGATCCGTAGGAGAACCAAAGTCACCGACATAGCTCAGAGTCACGAAACTGAAGTGGAAATGGGTGAGGGCACATATTTCGAAGAGCTGATGGTCGTTGGGGTCCCAAGGTGCTGGAGTGGCAACCCCGCATCGGGAAGCGCAGTGTTGGCAGACCCCACTATGGTGGACCGACGACATCAAACGAGTCGCAGGGAGCCGCTGGATTCAGTCGGCGCAAGACCGAGGCCTGCGGAAGTCCATGCAAGAGACCTTTGTCCAGCAGTGGACGTCTATCGATTGACAACGAAGAAGATGTCTGCAGCAATGTAGTGCATCAAAACTGTAATTTGTCATTTCGCAGTCAGTACAGTTTCAGGATCCGTCTCTATCTCAGTGGCTATCGTTTAGTTGCTAACTAGAATTGTCAAAACCGAATTTTGTATGACGAAATGCGGTACAGTATGTGGGTTTATGACAGTTCTTAGTTGGCAACCTTCCATTGCTTTCCATAGCCATTGGAAATGTCAAAAATAGAGAATACGGCAGCTGATTTCCTTAAAAAACTTACCATTTGACAGCTGAAAGTCGTCGTCTAATCTTGAATCGATTACCTTAAACCCTTCAATTACACACAGCAATAAAAATTGAGATAAAATTGTCTTTTCTACCGGCCAGTCTCCTTTAGTGTCTTTTGTAAGCTACTTGTGCTGGTTTGGGATTAAGCGATCCAAAGAAATAGGCCTACCTACATACGTGTACATATTATTTGTAGTACACTAGCGGCACGCTATGATGGCCGGTTTGACACATTACAATAGTGATGTGGAATGTCAATTTATTCTCGAACAAAAAACAATTAAGTTTTGTTTTTGTACCTGATTAAATAGGTTTAATAAAACAAAAATGTATATGTTTATTTAATTTATTTGAACGAACTGAATATTTGAATGAAAATGAATATACATACTTTATATGCACACAAGAAACATATGAATACAAAAGATACCAAAAAAGGTGCCACAAAAGGCCATAATTAATCAGATTCGTCCATACTACTATTTTCACTGTCGTCACTGCTATCACGAGCAAGGGTCAACAGTAATGCAGTATCAATATTTGAAATCCAAAGCCAGGTCAAAACTATATCACAATCGCATTGCACTGACAGTTTATACTTTTCGAAGCAACGTCAATTCGAAACTGCTTTGTTTTGCATTGAGCATTGACGCGAGTTTGCCGGAGGTAGTAGTTGTGCTAGCCAGCGATCCTATGTGACGATCGTATTAGATTCCATTTTTAAAAATTTTCAATTTAGAAAACCAAATGCCGAGTTGTGGTATATATCATATAAAAATAAAAATTTTACCTTTTGTATGAAACAGCTGATATTTTTTTGCGATTTCAGAGGTTTGTCCACATAGTGAAAATTGTTCATATTCACAAGTACATTCACCCCTTAAATGGTGCAAACTGATTTTTCTACACTTGTATACATTTTAGAAATCAATTTAATAAATAAATTTTGAGTCCTAAACCTAAAACTACATTCGATAAAATTTATGAATCTCTGCACATCACTATCGTCAATAGAGTAATACAATTATTTCCTTCAAAGTCGTTATCAATTAATACGGAACTTCATGAGCGGACAAACGTCAAACCGGCCATCATAGCGTGCCACTAGTTTAGTCTACGTAGGTAGTCTAATATATCAGTTATAAAAACGGCCCTTATTTAGATGTTGTGATGATGAACCAAGGATGTAACAATGAGTAGCAATAATACAGTTCTTAATATTCCGTTCGCGTGTCGGTCGTCCGTCATTTCGCTGGGCTCTTCCTAGAAAGCGAAGTGGAGTGGCCCACTGTAGGAAACCTCCGAGCACCGGATGTGGTGTCAGCGTCATATTAACCGTTGATTTTCACTTTTATTAACATAGACTGGGTACGAAATTGAAAATCTAATTCAGAACTATATTTCGCGCTTTCTCCTCTTGCTATCGGGGGTGGCATAGTTATTAAACTATCAGGCGTCGTCAGTTGGGAGGTAGCACCGCCCTATCTATCCTATTAATTAATATATGAACAAAAACTGTTACTGTGTTAGTCCAGATTCAAACACTTTTCCTTTCATCAATACTTTGCAAGATACGGTAGGTATCAACAAAATTTAATTGAAAAAGATTTCGAGAAAACTAATTTCTCACCTACGAGAATATGCACAAATACTTACCTATATTATCTTTCAAACTTCTATGCACATATAAAATAATACCTTTGATCCGGCGGAGGTACAATTTTTTCAAGTTGCCCTATATGAAATCAAAATTTTTTTTGTTAACTTTTAATTGTATCAAATTATAACGAATTTGCACTATATCTATATTCACATTAGGGTATAACTATAGGTAAATTATTTATCCATTAAACATAATATCGGCAAATTAAAAAGTTTGTACTGTAGGTACGACCGCTCTCAAATGTATTAGACACACTTTAACAGATTATCTTCATGCTTCAAAAAATATTGCTAATTAAACGTTAAAACGACAACTTTGTTTTGAAGAATATTAAAGTCTAAAACATAACTTTGTCGTGTTGTAACAAAACCGAGCATAACGTTATCGCGGTGTGGAAATTGTAATGACATCGGGAATCGTGACAGAACGTATTGTAATACACTTCGTGACACCGGTGACAAAAATAATGAGCCCGAATCGGTATAAAACGAAAACGATACCGATCGTAATTCGTATGTCGACTAGACTCGGCGGCATGTGAGCGACACGACAAAGGGTGTATGTGCCGTTTACATAACTTGGCGACCTAAGTTGCACCACTTGACCAATGCACCTAGGAGTAGGCACACTCTTGTTCGGTTCAATAAATAAGTCTTAAGAAGAGTCTCCCTACCACGCGTTATATACCTAAGTACAAACGTTTGATTCTAATGAATCAACTTTCGTGCGTAGTAGGGCCGCGTACGAAGAAGATTGAGATGATTCTCAATCTTAACCTAATGCTGGTCCTATTGCACGAGCCTCTACTCTCTGCTTAGAATAAGAAGGGTTTAAGCCGTAGTCCAACACACTGGTTGGCAGTCTTCACAAATTTGAGAGCACTATGGAAATCTATCAGACTACAGGTTTCCTCATGATGTTTTCCTTCAACTTTAGCATATTATTTTTAATTGTAAACATAACTAATAGTGTGGATTTTTGTCCGCAAATAAAGTTGCTTATATTTTTAACGTTCATTTCAAATAAGCTCTAGCTACTAAAGCTAATATTTGCATAATAAAGTGGCCCTGCCGTATGCGACGTATTACTGGTAAACTAGCGGCACGCTATGATGGCCGGTTTGACGTTTGTCCGCTCATGAAGTTCCGTATTAATTGATAACGACTTTGAAGGAAATAATTGTATTACTTTATTGACGATAGTGATGTGCAGAGATTCATAAATTTTATCGAATGTAGTTTTAGGTTTAGGACTCAAAATTTATTTATTAAATTGATTTCTAAAATGTATACAAGTGTAGAAAAATCAGTTTGCACCATTTAAGGGGTGAATGTACTTGTGAATATGAACAATTTTCACTATGTGGACAAACCTCTGAAATCGCAAAAAAATATCAGCTGTTTCATACAAAAGGTAAAATTTTTATTTTTATATGATATATACCACAACTCGGCATTTGGTTTTCTAAATTGAAAATTTTTAAAAATGGAATCTAATACGATCGTCACATAGGATCGCTGGCTAGCACAACTACTACCTCCGGCAAACTCGCGTCAATGCTCAATGCAAAACAAAGCAGTTTCGAATTGACGTTGCTTCGAAAAGTATAAACTGTCAGTGCAATGCGATTGTGATATAGTATTGACCTGGCTTTGGATTTCAAATATTGATACTGCATTACTGTTGACCCTTGCTCGTGATAGCAGTGACGACAGTGAAAATAGTAGTATGGACGAATCTGATTAATTATGGCCTTTTGTGGCACCTTTTTTGGTATCTTTTGTATTCATATGTTTCTTGTGTGCATATAAAGTATGTATATTCATTTTCATTCAAATATTCAGTTCGTTCAAATAAATTAAATAAACATATACATTTTTGTTTTATTAAACCTATTTAATCAGGTACAAAAACAAAACTTAATTGTTTTTTGTTCGAGAATAAATTGACATTCCACATCACTATTGTAATGTGTCAAACCGGCCATCATAGCGTGCCGCTAGTTTAGGTACTATTAGTAGAGGTGTCGCTTGAAACTTTAATGTCTTCATGGAAAGCGAAAGAGCTAGTAAAAAGCTCCTTGATTATAAAATCGATAGAAACCTTTGCGGTATCATATTACGAACGAGCTAGGAGACAATTTTGTTCTGTATTTTGAAACATAATCTGCTTTATAGGCAACTTGCAGCTTTAGCTTTTGCTCGCGCTTTTTCACTATGAAAGGGTTTTTTTTTGTGTATCAAAGGCAGCCTATGTCTCCAAGTCCTCAACTATACCCAGGCAAAAAATAACGTCGATGCATTTCTGCGTGATTGAAGGATAAACCAACAATCAAACACACTTTCGCATTTATATTAGTAAGGATACATAGTTATTATGAAATTACTTATTAGTGTATGTATGTAGTGTATGGATTAAAATTAAAATGGGACAAACAAGTTCTCGATTTGTGTGCTAAAGGAGTTGCGAAATTAGATGCTGGTGGGTGTAGCTACAATTACATAAAAGGAAAACCAGATTAACTGATCCATTAGGCCTTTATAGTTAAGGCTCTCTTAACACCACTCTAATTCCATCGGAAATATTAATAAAATTAAATATGTTGATAAGTTTCCTGGTAACAATCAAAAGTTACATGCAATTTACGACGTTGTTCGGCAAATTCTCGACAGATTTAGAGATATTATACTGAATATACTTAGGGACCGACCGGGCGGTAGACATGATTGCCTTTCAAGGGTCGATATTAACAGCTATAGTACTTACTTATTACAAAACTTTAATGTATAGACTGTCAAAATAATTATAACTATTGTCAAAAGTCAATTCACTACACGAATATCTAATCAAACATGACAGGCAATTAAAATACAACTATAATTACAATGCAGTGATTAAATATTAAATTTTGATCGATCTGACACCAGATTATAATGTCACCTTGAACTGATTCCTTCGGCGTTCAAATAGTTGTTAGATATTGCAAAACTGAAACCGCTCGCTAGCGATTCTTCTCGATGAAAAAGCAACGTTCCTAACTGAGGGGAAGAGATATAGGTTTGAAATATTTCTCTTTGTCAAAGTATCAGATCACTGAGTGTATAGAGTATATTGTAGGAAGGTGTCTTCAACGGTGGCCTGATTTTATTTTTCTATGTAATTATATTAAATATTTCTCTTGTACTAGCTATTGCTCGCGACTTCGTCTTTTTCGTCTCCACATTTCGTGGAGTTAGGTTTTAATAAAATCCTGCGAGAATCCCTCTGTTTTTTTGGGATAAAAGGTACCCATGTCACTCCAACTCCTCAGCTATACCCATGAAAAAATCACATCGCGATCGAACCGTTGATCCATTACTGCGTGATTGAAGGACAAACCAACAAATAAACACATTTTCGCATTTATATTATTAACTAGCTTTTGCCCGCGGCTTCGCTCATGTTAAGTTCGATTTTTCAAAACCCTATTTAACTGCCTTAGGGTTGGAGTTTTCAAAAATCCTTTCTTATCGAATCCTTTATCCTTTTTGAACGACAGAGTTGAAAAGAGTCGAGCTAAGTTAGAGCACGCTCTATCTCAGATTTATTGAGTTTTAAGTTCAACTTTCTTTGATCTCGAACTTGATATACCAGAATTTTTTTTGGACGAGAGCGCCATACCCTCTTCTAAGCGTGCTGCTTGAAAAAATTTGTTTCGATATAGCAGGATATAGCTATTCCGCTACCAATTTATGTCGGCAATTTAATTAAAGAAACACATGTAAATGTCATAGACATAGAGCAATGAGTAGATAGATACAGAGAGTTGTCATATTACTAGAGCATTAGTACCACTAATGCCTTAGGTTGCTGGAAAAGATTGTTGTGAAAGCGAAAATGCCGCCAAATTGTACCTCCTGCTAATTCGCTCTGTTAACGTTCATTCTTCTTTATCAACCTTTAGACGTTCACTGCTGGACATAGGTCTCCTGCATGGACCTCCACAGGCTTCGGTCTTGCGCCGCCTGAATCAAGCGGCTCCCTGCGACTCGATTGATGCCGTCGGTCCACCTAGTGGGGAGTTTGCCAACACTGCGATTCCCGGTGCGGGGTCGCCACTACAGCACCTTGGGACCCCAATGATCATCAGCTCTTCGAACTTTGTGCTCCGCCCATTTCCACTTCAGTTTCGCGACTCGCTGAGCTATGTCGATTGTCGGTGACTTTGGTTCTCCTGCGGATCTCTAAATTTCTGATTTGATCTCGCACTCGATGAGAGTATGTTTATGGTACCTATTCATTCATTAATATTTTTATAAAAGTTTATTATTCCTCAACTTCTACTCCGTGGTCTAACTCAATGGTTAGATAGAGATAGCTGACAGTTTCAAGTGTTCTTGCGTAAACTATACCTGTGGTTATACTCTGCTCAGTTCTTCCTTTTGTTGGCCAATTGCACGCTTTTCTTGTTTCGATTTATGTTTACATTACGGTTATGTAACGTTTTTTTATGACTTTATCTTGTGTGTTTAGTTTAAGAACGATTTTATCTTAATTGTTTATTGTTTTACGCCTTTTTTGTGTGTTTCTAGGTCGATTGATAACTATTAGTTTTCTTTAACTTAATTCTATTTAGGAAGCTACGTTACCGCACACCTGTGCACTGTAATATCTTCTGCATAATAGGCTTTTCTGCTTGTAGATTGGTCGCTGTAGTCGTGACCGTTAATGACTCATTAGACAGTTTAATGAACGTCTCTGAGTGCCGCAGTTAACTCTGTACGTCATAGTTTTTAACAACCAATAAGTTTTAACGTATTTTTCTTCTCGTTACAGGTAAGGCGATGATGTTTCTGGAAGCGTGCGTCAACGTGGGTCTGTCTATGTTGCTTATTATTATCAGAAGTGTAACCTCGTTATGTATTCCGGAGGGCGCTGCCGTCGCATCAGTATGCGCCCGCGCACTCACGGAGGATTTGACGGTGAATCACAAGTCACAGCCGTTTTCTTCGTAGTTGGTTCACGTGACGTCACGATTTTGATGTCGCACGCGCTCGCGACAAGTAGTTCAGTTGACTTGAGTAGTTAACTGTTTATGGATTTTAGGGTCGTAGTGTATTAATGGTTATAAGTGTTACCTACGGTCCTATGTCGCGAAAGTTGTTTGCAATAAAATTAATACTGCTATCATTATCTTCATCATTTCAATTGTCAATTTATGACATAGTTCACAAAAACTGCAGATTAGCAGACTTCACACTCTTTTGCGGATAGTATCGAGACTTTTCAGGTATGCAGGTTTCCTCGCGATGTTTAAAAAAATGTTATTTAAACTAGCGGCACGCTATGATGGCCGGTTTGACACATTACAATAGTGATGTGGAATGTCAATTTATTCTCGAACAAAAAACAATTAAGTTTTGTTTTTGTACCTGATTAAATAGGTTTAATAAAACAAAAATGTATATGTTTATTTAATTTATTTGAACGAACTGAATATTTGAATGAAAATGAATATACATACTTTATATGCACACAAGAAACATATGAATACAAAAGATACCAAAAAAGGTGCCACAAAAGGCCATAATTAATCAGATTCGTCCATACTACTATTTTCACTGTCGTCACTGCTATCATCACCTACATTAATAATTATATGTTCGTTTTCTATAATATTATCTATTTTCACATCTCTTTCATAATCTTCCCTTATTAATTTAACAGTTCTATTCACAACCTTTTCCCAGTCTCCTTTAGTCACATGTTCACAAGCTTCTTCTAATAATTTTAGCATTTTTTTTGTGGTAAATGGGGGTTCTGTATTGTGTCTTGCAGCATATCCCTTAATTTGAGCCCACACCAACTCAATCGCATTATACTCACAATGGTAAGGCGGTAACCGTATAACTCTGTGCCCATGTTCTAATGCTATTTCGTCAATGACGTATCGGATCTTGGTTGGTTTGTTTTCTTTTAAAAGACGTACTAATTCCGCTTTTAACATATTCATGTTTGCATCTACGCCATTTTTACGAAGCCATGCGACGATATCAGCTTTCTTTTGGGATTGGGCAGGTGGCTTGTCAATTTGCATCGAGCGGTATGGGGCGTTGTCCATAATTATAATAGATGGTTCAGGGAGGCTACACAACATTGAGGTAAACCATTCAGTAAACTTTTCTCCATTCATGTCTTCATGATAGTCTCCAGTGGTTTTTGACGCAAAAGCCATGAGAGAACCTTCGACAAACCCGTTGATGGTTCCGGCGTGACAAATTATAAGTCGCGATCCTTTTCCTACAGGAACTTTGGAAGTAGATGCTGCTGTGTCATCGTTCCAAGAACGGCCTACAGTATGGTTAGCATTAAGCCATGTTTCATCCAAGAACACAACATTTTGCCAATTTTTGATTTCTTTCACTTGCCGTAAAAAAGTATACCTTGCCATCGCTATATCAAATCTTTCCATCAATATTTTGCGTTTGTTACATTTTTTGTATCGAAATCCAATGGTCTTCAAAATCTTCGTTAAAGAACTTTCCCCACCGAAGAATAATCCAGCTTCCTTCAGTGAATGCACCAACTTTTTTCTTGTTGGATACTCCTTCTGTAAATAGTAGCCGTAAACATGTCTTCGGATAGCATCGGCATCAAAGCTATCGATGCCTACGACTGGTTTTGCTCGTTTTCTCTTTTTTGGTGTGTGAAGTTTATTTTCTTCTGTGCCAGTCTCGCCATATTTTTTTTTAGTTATCCGTCTAACAGTTCGTTGTCCAATATTAAGCGCATCAGCTACGCGTTCAACCACTGACGTTATAGGTAAAATTGGCCCTCCATTTTGAGCTTCACGATCGAAATAGTTACGAAGGCGTATTACGAACTCACGTGTCTGACTATTTAGAACAGTTCTCTGCGTACGTTCGGTCATATCGACGAAATCCACAACAAAGGGCTTGAACAGAGTCCAAATTAACGAGCAAGGGTCAACAGTAATGCAGTATCAATATTTGAAATCCAAAGCCAGGTCAAAACTATATCACAATCGCATTGCACTGACAGTTTATACTTTTCGAAGCAACGTCAATTCGAAACTGATTTGTTTTGCATTGAGCATTGACGCGAGTTTGCCGGAGGTAGTAGTTGTGCTAGCCAGCGATCCTATGTGACGATCGTATTAGATTCCATTTTTAAAAATTTTCAATTTAGAAAACCAAATGCCGAGTTGTGGTATATATCATATAAAAATAAAAATTTTACCTTTTGTATGAAACAGCTGATATTTTTTTGCGATTTCAGAGGTTTGTCCACATAGTGAAAATTGTTCATATTCACAAGTACATTCACCCCTTAAATGGTGCAAACTGATTTTTCTACACTTGTATACATTTTAGAAATCAATTTAATAAATAAATTTTGAGTCCTAAACCTAAAACTACATTCGATAAAATTTATGAATCTCTGCACATCACTATCGTCAATAAAGTAATACAATTATTTCCTTCAAAGTCGTTATCAATTAATACGAAACTTCATGAGCGGACAAACGTCAAACCGGCCATCATAGCGTGCCGCTAGTTTAGTTGCTTAAAACGCACATAACTCAGAAAAGTTAGTTGCGCGTTTCCCAAAAACCGATGATAGTAAATGTCCAAGACCTTCGGGGAAGTCCCCGAATTATCCCAGTGATTAAGAAATCATTAGGTTATCGCTTTATTACTGCGGTATGAGGTATAAAAGCAATTGACGGGAGACAGTGAGTATCACTTACTTACGTGGTAATAGTTTCCTTTAGTTTAGGTAGTATGTATATTAATTGTTTTAATGATTTAAGTAATTTACTGTGCAAAACTATTAGATACCATGAGGACCTTCAACGCGAGAGTGATTGCACATTCCGACCTCGTCACTATTTTCCATCGGACATGATTGTAGTCTTGCTTAAGAAAAACCTTTTCTTGTAAACAAAAAACGTGCGATTGACCTCGACATCACCTGTAGTTACAAAGTCTAGCGACAGCTTATCCTCAGCTAAAACTTGTTACTTGTAAGACGAGACGGTTAGATTTTACGCGTTGCTTACTAACGACTCAATGGAATGTGCAGTAAAACCTAATCTAATAGTGAAGCATCTGCTAAAGGCCTGGTCAGACAACGCGTAGCGCCATCGACGTAGCTCAATCGTAGAACCGCATTTAGATTCAACCAATACATATTGGACTAGAGGCTGCCCGCGACTTCGTCCGCGTGGATTAAGGTTTTTAAATTCCCGCAGGAACACCTTAATTTTGCGGGATAAAATGTAGCCTATGTGCTAATCCTGGGTATGAGCTATCTCCATACCTTTCAGCCTAATTTGTTGTAGCGTTAAAGAGTAACAAACATCCATCCATCCATCCATACATCCATCCTCACAAACTTTCGCATTATAATATTAGTAGGATTAATAATTGGATTATTTTTGAATACTCGACGTATCGTCTAGTGTTTAAAAAAATATTCTGGTATGGTGGATTATAGGAAAATTACTTTTTTCAACCAATAGATTTTGCATCCAACTGTTGACGGCGGGTTTTATAATATGAACGAGCGGCATTTCAAAGCAGCTTTCTTTTCTTATCAGGAACGAATTAATTGTGTAATATATGTAGATATATGAAAAAAGTGAAATGCCAATTATAAAATGCAGCAAATAGCAGCAAGAATGCAACTTCTAATTGGACGTAGTTATGCAAAAACGTAACGTACTCATAACAAATTTTAAGTCAGATTGATGCGTATTTATTTGTTTTTAGTTACGAATGTGATAGCATTGTGGGTTGGAACATTGGAAATAAAAGAATAATGATGTTAGGGCTGGAATGTTTTTACTATACGATGAGGGGTGTTTAAAAAAAGTAGCCTAGTGCTATTAACTGAATTTTGACAGACTTGTGGGTTGGAACGTTTTTGCATAACTACCTACGTCCAATTGCATCTCGGATGTGATGACGACACCTTTAATGAAGCCGCATTGGAGCCGCTTTCGTTTCGCGTTGTGTACGACCAAGGCCTTACTCCTTAGTTAAAAAACTTACAATGTAAACAGTGTGGCAATAACCCTGCTCATTAGTTTTATTATCTGTCGTAACATTCATATTCCGGTTAGGTTGTAAAAAAGAAGGTGGACATATTTTGTTTCGCTATGATGTTACACAAGAAAATAAGAAATAAACAATAAGTTGTTTTCTCGTTCGGCATAAAGCCAGGTATTTTGAGTCAGTCTTAAAGTTAAGGGTCGATTCACACAAACAACTAAATTTTACTAAGCACCTTTGTCGCATCATCGTAATGCAATTATCTTGCCAACACGCAATTTTTGCCGGTGATTGAACTAGGAATCTTTTAAATATAACTTGAGGCCAGAGCGGTCCACCTCTAAAATATCTCGACTGTAAACTTTGATTTCGTACAGATGTTATCAATAACTCGATTATGTAGACATCGGCAGTAAAATACTGTTGACACGGACATTAATTAAACTTACTGTAGGTTCAGTACGAGTTTGCACACGACGACGTTGATAGATTTCGAGTATCAAAACACTATCAAAGGACAATAGACTTAAAATTGACGTTTTAAAGTTCTTTATTTTAGTCGATAAAATTATCTCAATAATTCTTAACTTCTTTCTGACTAA
Source organism: Oeneis ivallda (assembly GCA_029955525.1). Classification (NCBI taxonomy): domain Eukaryota; kingdom Metazoa; phylum Arthropoda; class Insecta; order Lepidoptera; family Nymphalidae; genus Oeneis; species Oeneis ivallda. The sequence continues at coordinate 24,767,963 of JARPMR010000006.1, forward strand.
TTCTGGTTTGTTATGTAATAAATACTTGCCTTAAGCCAACGACATTTCAAAATCTTAGTTCGGCTATCACTCGGGTAACATGGTAAGTTGAGTTACATTTTAACGCCAGAGCGTTATAGTGTTTCGCTAATCGAAATCTATCAACGTTGTCGACATGTGCAAACTCGTAGTAAGCCTGATGTTCTTTTGTCTCTTAGTTCAAGTATTATTCATTAAGATGTATCGGCATTCGGCACTAACGCTAGATGATTCAGTGCAAATGATCGAACGTACACATTGATGGATACTGCGGCTTCGAACGAAGACGACTGCATTAATTCAACGCTCATGACTCAATATTCATAATACATGTACACTGTACATATTATGTTATATGCTGCAGTTATATATAATGTAAATTAGGTTCTATTGAGGAACATGAAATACGAGTATATTTGTCCTTTATCTTACAAATAATACGCAGGAAAATGCCATCGAAATGTGCGCATCTGATGCTTTTGGTAATTTCTGTTATTTACGTTAGAGTTCTCCAATGACCAGTCTACCGGCAAAATTGCGCTCTCAACCGGCAGATTTATGAAGCGTATTGTCAAAGTTTTCCACTCTCCCGGCAGAGTTGAAGTTACTATCGGCAGATTTGTCAAGTGTGTTGGCAGAGTGTTCCATTCTACTGGCAGAGTTGCTCTCTATACCGGCAGATTTGTTAAGTTTGTTGGCAGAGTTTTCCACTCTTTCAGAAGAGTTGGATAGGTGACATCTTGGAATACATTTTCTAGAATGATTTTGAAGTGATTCGAAACTTTATTGTCTTGCCTCTTCCAGCTTGGTACCTTTTTATGTGAGACAACCGAACCGTCAGATGCAACATCGCAGTCAAGATCTAAATTGTGATCGAATAAAAAGTTTGTGCAAAATGAAACTTTCTTGTCGAAGTAGGTTCCTTATCTGCAACAGACACTAATAAATAGCGCATATAGAAGATAACAGAGCACAATCTATGGCAACATTCATCATGCCTTTGCATTCAATCGTCGACATTGACTTGAAAGGGATAGAGCAATCGACTGAACCCAGAGAGATTTTCTTTAGACACAAAGAGGAAATAGCAACAAGGGCCGTCTTGGGCTCAGAGAATGATGCCATGTGGCTGATTTTACCTGTAAAGTTGTTGTTACTAGGATAAAGGATGCTCTAGTCATTTGCCCGCATTGCTATTTCATTCCGCATTTATGGACGTCATGTATTTCAGAACGAAGCTCGATATATCGGGATTTTAGTACTTTTTAGAAGCTCAATGCTGCTTATATATTTTTATAATATTATTATCACAGTAGTGAGTAGGGCATCAACTGATACTGATCAACTGATGGCACATACATTAAGCATAGATGCATCAAATTTTCAGTCAGATCAGGAGGAGTCATAGTTGAGCGCCAACTGGACATCGATGCATCGATAGAAAAAGCCGCTCTACAGTTACTGTAAATTTCTTCGGGCAGGCTTTATGGCCAATCGGTCAAACAACCGAAGCATTTAGTTCCTGCCATCTCTTACTACAATCGCTAGGCTGGCCATTGTGCTGTACCTGCGCCGGTCCTTACATTGTTGAACAATGGATATGCCAATTGCGAAGCCGCGGCCAGGCTTCGTTTTATTGGCTTTGGTTCCTTCTGCGAGTGTTAATAACGCTTATTTATTACTGGAATGTGTATCGTTTGAATTACTATTCAACATTGAGTGTACTATACTTTTATTAAAGAAAGATCAAGAGATATACCGCGAAGGCCAACCTTATATTGTTATGTTATCATAGTTGGAATTTTACCGTTGACTGTACTTTTAGTGCAGGCTACAAGTGTGCATGATAAACATACCAATGTCGACTTTTCATACTCATGTAACATACAAAATGTAGTAAGGGTTGCTGGAGCTTTTTCTGGAGTTCAGAGAAAAAAACAACTTTAGTGCCACCGGTGACAAAGCTTGGAAAGGGCTTCGTGGTACCTTAATGGTCAAGGTTTCCGGAAAAGGGAAAAAAATAAGTATCTACAAGATTGTGAGTCCTCAATCCAAGTGCTATAACAGATAAACCCACGTGGGTTTACGTCGGACTATGTCCAACTAGTGTCGTCGAACCCTTCTGGTGCTCTTATTCATGAGCATGTTGATGCATCGCAACTCTTTTTTTTATTCGATGACAAGATAGTCCTTGACTGCGATCTCACCTGATGGTAAGTGACGATGCAGTCTAAGATGGTAGCGGGCTAACTTGTAAGGAGTATGGCAGTGAACATTCAACCCATAACCCTAATCAGTTTCGACACGCCATCGTGCCGGAACGCTAAATCGCTTGGCGGCACATTTTTGACGATAGGGTGGTAACTAGCCACGGCCAAAGCCTCCCTCCAGACCAGACCAGAGACAATTCGGAAATTATAAATTCCCAAATCGACCCCGCCCGGAATCGAACCCGAGACCTACCAGTTATAAGACCACAGCGTTCACCACTGCGCCAGGGAGGTCGTCGAATGTATTATTGGATTAGACCGCCCGTAGGTACTCTGAGCTGCGCTGCGCCGCATCGAGTGACCACGCGTGTCTACCCGTTCCAAAATTTTGTACAAAGAATGTCACTCGTGACCCCTTTTAAATGCTACGTATTATAAGTTAGCTTCATTTCATCATTATCAACCCATCATCGGCTCACTACTGAGCGAGGTCTCCTCTCAGATAAGGCTTATAGGCCATAGTCCACCACGCTGGCCCAGTGCGAATTGGCGGACTTCACACACCTTCGAGAACATTATGGAGAACTCTCAGGTGTGCAGGTTTCCTCACAATGTTTTCCTTCACCGTTAAAGCATGTGATATTTAATTTCTTAAACGCACTTAACTTCGAAAAACCCGGGATCGAACCTGCGACCCCCCCGAATAGGAGACCACAGTCGTAACCACTAGGCTATCACTGCTTATCCTAGCTTCATTTAGGTACCTTCTATTAAGCTGTTTGAGATGACAGCGTCTCTACCACCGCGCACCGCCCGGCCGTCTGGAAACGTATAGCAACTACGTAATGTTTCACCGTTCGGGTTACACATCCGTGGTCGCATCGGTAAGCGGACACTGTAACGCGATAGTCTGCCGACCGACTCTCTCCTGCAGATGGAATGGAAATGCAGAGCGGAACGCTTCCTCGTTAGTCTATCTCGCGGTTATACAGGATGTTCACTATACACCACTATATGAATATGTGTCAATCAAGCTAACAACGTTGAAAAAAGTTGTTGTAAAAGTTGAAACTTCTGCAGACCTGTTCAACCATTACTTTTAAAGTAATTGGTTAGGTTGAACAGGTCTGCAGAAGTTGAAACTTCTGCAGACCTGTTCAACCATTACTTTTAAAGTAATGGTTGGACAGGTCTGCAGAAGTTTCAACATGTTTCAAAAGATCCAAGACCCACAAGCTGTCAAAATCTAAGATGATTAATTAATCTGATAGGTCTAAAATAGTGCTGTTCTTCACGTGTTCCTTGCGGAAAAGTATAAAAATAAGTTTATCTTTTTGTTTGTGTCAGAACGTAAACTTTATTCGTCGATTTAACACTACTCGGCGATTGTGAATTAGGGTGGAACCACATTTGTGAGGATCGTTTCGGATTTCGCCCATACAAAACTGTCAAATTCCATAGGAACGTGTACGGATCAAATCGGCTTTCCGATGCGTACACGAATGTATGGAAAATGACAGTTTTGTATAGGCAAAATCCGAATCGATCCTCACAAATGTGGTTCCACCCGTAGTCTCTCAAAACATCAATTTATAATAGAGATTGTGTACAACAAAGTTACTACAAAATGTGGACAAAATTTTCAGAACTCTTTCACTACAATTTTTTTTTATTTATTTATTTAGTAGTAGTAGTGGTAGTAGTTGAAAGTACCTTTAACAACGGAATGATTTTCCTAGACACCCTATATAATGTACTTTTATTTCTATTGTGTTCGCTATTCACTCGCATCGCAGTTCAGAGGGCAGTCGCCGTTACGGCGCCCTCTCACAGGTCACAATGCAAGCGAGAGTATATTGCTCTCTATCAAGTTATGTCTTCAGCTTCCGTAGATCGCTATCACAACCTGAGTCCGGCTTGTTAGAACGTTGCGGCCCAACTTCCGAGTTACATGATGTTGTTACACCATATTTTATTTCTTTCACATTCGTCTATATACGTTTTGTATTTTGTTTTGTATAATTATCAATGGTATCCTTACTAATATTATAAATGCGAAAGTGTGTTTGTTTGTAGGTTTGTTGGTTTGTCCTTCAATCACGCCGCAACAGGGCTACGGATCAACGAGATTTTTTGCATGGGTATAGTTGAGACCTGGAGATTGACATAGGCTATTTTTAAACCCGGAAAATTAAAGTTTTCCCGTTTTAAAAACTAAATCCACGCGGATGAAGTAGCGGGCATCAGCTAGTCATGTTAGTAAGTAAATGACTGTCACACCACTACACAGACAGCTAACTAAGGGCCTCATAAGTAGGCTCAGGATCGCTCAGCGGGCGATGGAGGAGCTATGCTCGGAGTGTCCCTGCGGGATCGAATCAGATATGAAGAGATCCGTAGGAGAACCAAAATCACCGACATAGCTCAGCGAGTTGCGAAACTGAAGTGGAAATGGGCGGAGCACATAGTTCGAAGAGCTGATGGACGTTGGGGTCCCAAGGTGATGGAGTGGCTACCCCGCACCGGGAAGCGCAGTGTTGGCAGACCCCCCACTAGGTGGACCGACGACATCAAACAAGTCGCAGGGAGCCGCTGGATTCAGGCGGCGCAAGTGGAAGTCCATGCAAGAGACCTTTGTCCAGCAGTGGATGTCTATCGGTTGACAAAGTAGAAGAAGAAGACAGTCACACTTGTGTTAAATAAATTAAATACAAAAAACAAATTTACTGGATCATTTTAATAGCTCTGCATTACGAGTACTACTCGATTGCTTACGTGTACCCAATTGCCTAATGTTTAAATAAACAATATTGACACCGATATGAATATTATTATGGCCGCAGGAGTCAGGAGACAATACCGCAATTTTTATCTCTGTTATCTCAGCGCATGGTAAATTTGCCACCTACTTATTTACTGTTTAGTTGTTTGCGTATTGTCTCCCCATATTTGGGTCGTTAAACAAGCATTTTGCAACGAGAGCCGAGCCGAGACACGTATCAGCCGTGGGTGACCATCACCTCGATTGTATCTGTTGTTTTTAGAAAAATAAAACGGGTGTCACGTTCGTTGGATTCGCAATATTGCGTCTACTAAATTAGATGGTACGATTTGAATTTCTGGTTTTGGTTTGAGGATGATAAATTTTATTATGTTGTTTTTCCAAGTAAATTGTGAACTATCTCAACAAACAAATGTGTTATGCCTTATGAGAATTAGGTATAATATCTAGCTTCTCAAGTATTTATGTATTTTGTTGTTCGTCTCTGAATCTTTGCAGAGAAAAAATAGACCAATGAAAACAATTTTTACAATTTTTTTTTTGTAGAATTCTACATCCTATGTATTACATATACTGCGCTGATGTGACTTCGACAACATTTATGATATGAATTTTGGTATAGCATGGATTTCTTGCCATGGATGCCTATTATGACTGCTTTGTATGCATAGATCCACACTGTATTACGAGATGAATGTACATGCAATATTCATCTGGCTCGTTGTTCAGATTCCGTGATATTTCAAGTCGGGAGCGCCCCCAGCGGTCTTGCAATTGCATTAACAGCACCGACCACCCTGACAGGGTCTGTTACGTTTTCAAATAGCCCTGCTATTTATCGGTGATCTTTTCCTACAGACCTATATAGAAACTGACGTCCGTGATTTACGTAAACTAATCAGATGGAATGGTAGAACATTTGCCTTGCTAGTTAACGGTATAAGTATTTATTGCCTTTGCATGTCTTAATCCATAGTAATATTGTAAATGCGAAAGTAACTCTGTCGATTGGTGTGTCTGTTTAGCTTTTCACGTGTAAACTGCTGAACCGATCTCGACTTGCCAAGAAAATATATAATTTTTGTCGGGGGAAATCAAAGAATAGCAGATTGGATGGCATTACTGGGGTAGATATAAGATAGTACCTATTATATTATGAACTTTTTTTTTTTTTACTATTTTACAGTTTTCCTCCTTCCTTTAACTCTGCATTCACTATCTTATTACTAGGGCAGAGGATTTCTCGGCTCTAAAGAGGCCTCTTAAAAATATCAATTTCCTTGTGCTTAGATCACTTTGTAATAAATTTTTTCTTCTCTGTTTTGAATGTTTGAGGAATAGTCTTATATGTAGTTCAATTGAATAATTTCCTTCGACTTAAAAGCTTTCGAATTATATTGAACGGTAGGTAGTAATCAGTAGCTATTGAAATTATTCTAAAATGTCTGCTACCAAGCATGGCGCTGGCTGTCTGACCTCTCTAACTGAGGGCATTGTTTTCCTAGATTTGAATAGCTAATATACGTCTAAGCATTTCGTAAGTGGAGCATAGCCTCTGATATTGAGAAACCTTCAAAAGTCTCTTGTATTTGCCTGTTCTCTGTCGCGAGAAACAACGAACTTACCTATTTTGCTATAATCCGCCGAACTAGAAAAGTCTATATAGGGTACTAAGCAGACATGCATGGAACACACACTCTATTCCACACAAACTCACTAAAATACACTACTATTTATCTTTATGTGCGTCCTCCTTGAATATAGTCTTTTACAACTTTATGCTATTTTAGACTTTGGGTTATGGTTTTACGTATTAAGGAATTTGATGTAATTAATTATTTTCATTTGCATTGTATTCTGGTAGACACTCAGGCAGATAGACGAGTGCATTCACCCTAGTAGTATCGGAGATCTCGCTTTGCTCTATCACAGTCGCCATACCTCTAGCAAAGTGGCATTTATCTAGTGCTGTATACAGCACCGTTGATATGAAGAAATTATTTACCACATATATTTGGTAAATAATTTCTTCATATCAACGGTCTAATATTAATCCGCATCAAATTCGACCTATTCGGTGATGGATCTATAAGGCTTCGCGCTACTGGTTACAAATGTTACCTGAAATGACCTGTGTTGTGTTAATGTAGGCTTCCTCACTGTGTAGGTATTTATTTATCAAAAGCATCCGTCTTAAAAATAGTATTTCCTATTCCTAAATTTAGCAGCGTATTTCTGGATCGCTTTTATAACATAGTATCTTCTTGTAAAAGCGTTTATTGGCGAGTATCCAATACTACGGAATGTTCAAAATCAGGATTTATGAATGAACTCACATACGGTTACAATCTACGCTGAAATTCCTGAGAAATTTAACGGCCGTAGACCTTTTTCCGTGACCAAGAAAAATCATTTTAGGCTATCTCTTCTCGAGCATCGAAACCAAACCAATTCTTTATTCGCCGATTCCAATATAGCAAATTAGTCCACGGCCTTGTAATTGTATTCTAATCGCGAACGTAATATTCCATTGTGCGCGCGCGCACACCTTCACCCGCCGAGGACACAAACCTAGGGTTACCAGATAAAAGGAAATAACCTGACACACTGCCTGAACTCTTGGAAAGAAGCAGGCGTTACTATGAGGCAGTACATAATATACAAGGGAAAACTAGCTTACCGCTACTCGTAAGCCAGATAAATGTTTACGACGTGCAGCATGCAATATCTACCGTCTGTTCAGTCACCACATGCTTGAAAAGCGTACCTGAAATTTTGGCCCTGGTACGGATGCTTATTCGTAATATTTAATTGACATGTCTGCCATGCTACTCAGTTTCATTCTGTGTTAATAATGCAATCTTGCTGCTCGGTGTTGCTAACATTTCAATTTGACAGCATTTTATGTCAAAAAATCATCAGCATCATCAGCCTGTGGTGGTTCACTGCTGAACTTTAACTTCTATGTGTTTATTGTCTTGAAGCCAACCGGAAGTGATCGTGATTATCTCGTTGTCAATACCAGAGACTAATAGAGAACTTGTCGGATCTCACATTGGTATCCGGTAGCCCTACATACCTTCACACTCGCGCTTTGACATTTTACAGCTTTATCTAATACCCGCTCTAATATTATCCTGTCAGCATAAATTACAACGAGCCTTGTCCAATTATGCTGTTACAATGCCTAAAGGTGGTATTGTAATTGGCCATTGTTATATTTTATGCTAAAGGTTAATATATTATAATAATTATTGCCATTAGACGATATTCTCGTTTGGTGGAGCGCTTTATTAGATGAATTGAACTATTGGAGTAGGAAATTGAGTTAGCTAGATTTACCTAGGGACTCGGTTTTAAATCAAATGTCAAATAATTTTATCGAAAATCGTCTTCCGGGAAAAGGACCTTTGGGGACTGGACGTTCGAGAAATTGGACATTCCGGGCCGTAAGGTAAAAACACCACTGCGGCAAGAAAATGTAGGAGTTGTAAAAACCTTTCGAGATAATTAACCATAGTTAATTGTCTCATGTGATGACAGAAATATTTTTGTTTTTGTAAATGAGTTTGGCACCATTGCACTTGGTTATGTTAGCTTATAGTGGTAAAACTAATGTTTCATTCGGGTTTATTAGAGTTCCTACTTCTTCGTTTTCTTTATCAACTGCTGGACATAGGCTCTTGCATAGACTTCCGCCTGAACACGTAAGAGCAGTTTTTGTATGTCTGTTTGTCTGTCTTAGCTGGCGACGGCATGTGTCTCTTAATTTGATTAGTATTTACGGTTCAGTTTTATTGCACTCATAAGTCATTTTAATAACGTTCAAGCGTTGCAATTAGAGAGGAAAGCATAAAGTTTCATCGCGTTTTATCTATTGATTACACTTCTTGGACATTAATGGAGACGGCAAGGCTTCATAAACAAGTTGTTACTACATTTCGCTAATCAACTCCAGAGCTTTATGTATGGATTCACGGTCTAACGTTGAAAGTTGAAACGTTTTACGTAACATATATCCATTCAATATTTCGCACCTATATTATTTTATTAACCCCCGACAGAAAAAGACTTTTATAAGTTTGACGTGTGTATCTGTGTACTATGACTATGAGTCTATCTGTGTGTCTGTTTGTTCCCTGGTTACAGCCTAACTAATTGACCGATTTTGATGCAATTTTTTCGTTTGTCAGTTCGGGATGGCTTTCTTCGCCAATCGTGGCTTTCTTTAAAAAAATGCATGTATTGTGTATAAAATGAAACTAGCTTATTCCCGCTACTTTGTCCGCGTGGATCAAGCGTTTTAAAAATCCTACGGGAACCCTCTGTACCCATGCAAAAATTACTTCAATTCGTTTCTCCGTCGCTGCGTGATTGAAGGACAAACGAACAAAAAACACACTTCCGCATTAATAATATTAGTAAGGATGCCTGCCTCCATACCTACGTGTAGGTATAATAGAGTCAAGTCAATCGTTTTAGCGCATCACAGCAATAGATCAGCTTCTAATTGCCTTAATAAGCCGCATCCTGGCGCCAGCGGCGGCCAACGCGTTCGCATCCAACAACATAACGCTTTTTACTCGTGTTTCAACGACTGTCGACTGGTACCTACTCACCTATTCGTTTAATAGCCGCTGTGTTATTTGCTAACTCACTTTGAAAAGAGCTTGTAAAGAGGGAAGTCTGCCTCGAGCTCTCCCGAGCGTGTAATCAAGCGTGACTCTTGTTTGAATATTAACCAATATTCTCTTAACTCTGGTCAAACAGTTTCTAAAGACACATCTAATAGTGAAGGCTATTATAAAGTAAGTAAACTTGATGACAGTGTTGCTTGGAAGTAATCGGCTTTGCTCTTTGCTTCAGCTTTCAACAAGATAGATAAGCTAGGTACATAAATATATATTTTTCTTTGAAAAGAGCAATTGCTGAGTTTCGTACCGGCTCTTCTAAACAGAATATGCTTTTCAAACCGATTGTAGAGTCTAGAATTTTCCTAAGAGCCACAAGTTGGCCTACTAGTTGAAATAAATAATTTTGAATTTAAATTTGAATTTATTTTTCCTTACTCATATTATAAAATACCCTTTAAAAATTATTAAACATTACTAGATGGATAAGAAGAATTGCGGAGCGTTGTTGGAGAGTCGAATAAAAACGGCATAAGATCGCGGCGTGTGGAAGTGCCTACATGATACCTAGTATCCAATACCTACTGTTCTAGTACCGGGGAAACGGTAGACGAAGTCGTGGGCAATAACGATTAAAGTAAGGAATAAAGGTGAAATGGTATCATGGTCTGCGTGCGCGCATGAACGCGCGATCCAATTCAACTAAGTGCGCGCCCTGACGAATGGGGATCCATTTACGAGATAGACAGATGCATAAAGATGATCGCACATTTTGTAGTCCTACATCATCATCATCATCTCCCTCTCCCTCTCCTTGTCCCACGCTATGTGGGGTCGGGACAACATGTTTTGTAAGCCATGTTGTACCTAAGTGGTTTGGCAAGACATTTTACGACCGGCCGCCTGCCTCTTTGGGAATGCTTTTGTTGGTGGAAAGGATGGAACCACCTTTCGGTTCATTAGGGTAGTGCTGGAATCCCATTTTTTTTAAATCTCCAGACTCGAGCGCCAGGCCTGGAACTCTGGGCTGTATGCGGACACTACGTGGCGTTCACGCATTGGAGAGCTTCCAGTTCTTTTTTATACGTGGATAGCAATGTGGTATCCCCTGAAGACAGAATAACTTCAGTATCATATTCATCATCAGGTTCTATGTTCAAAACTGTGCTCACTTGACATAATAATTTGTAGTCCTACATATTAGAAAGAATTCTTCAGTAAACGATATTATTGTGGCGACTGGACGTACCGATGAAATTGAGTGGATGGGTGTCTAGACGCATACGAACATACTTTGTTTCGACTGAAATCTGACGGTAAAATTGCAGTTATCCTACCATTTGCGGAACCCTCCGTTTCTCCGGAACGAAAGTAGGTTTAATAAAATTATTCAACCCAATATATGTTCGAGTATCCAGTGTTTAATTTTCTATCAAACAACAAATATGGAGAGCTACAGAGCTCCATACCGACACTCTCCAAGTCTTCAACTATACCAATGAACATCTCTGGTGATGCGCACCTGGTGTTTTGACCACTTAGTTTACACTAAGGCCACGGTAGAACTGCCCGCCCGCGCCGAAATTAGTGAAATGTGCTTAAGTATTTACTTTCAATGAGCTCAAGAACCGTTGGTTCTTAAAAGATATATTTTTTCCTAAAAATAACTCTAGGCTGCAGACGACGAAACGCAAAACGTCGATGTATAGTTAGTGATTAGTCCCGGGCCGAAATTCTTCTCACAGCGCATGCTGTTTGATGTGCGACCCGTCTCAGGAGATAGGCGGCCGGATAAGGCAACACATGAGCTATGGCGGAGTAACCCCCGGCATTCGTTTCAATTTATTATATTAGCCTAGGCCAGCTGTAAGTGGCTGCTCCACATAGAGATTTATTGGACAGATTAGTTGGTTTGTTTATCTATCGGCTGGTGGCTGTTTGATAGAAATTTCTATTAATTTACTTTTTAAACGGTCAGCAGACTGCAGAAAAGGCAGGCTCGGCTGCTCGGACACATAGCATGGATAATCTGATGGACATTAGGCTGACGTCGTGATCGCATGTTCCATCTACTGCTGGGAAAACGCCTTCTTGCTGGTCGATGTCCACTGCTACAACACAGGTCTTTAAAAGACTTCCACAAGCTCTGGCACTAGTAAGCGGCTCTGCTATTCGTTTGAAGTCTACTCGTAATAGTATTGTATACTTTCCGTTGCGGAGTCGCCACTTGCAGCTGTATGTAGAGCTTTCTTTAATTCCGCAACGATAGCTCTTGTTAGAAAAAATAGCTCGAGCCTTGATCTGATAAAATCAGTTAGACCCGATGACAAAACATTACAATAAGTGATGCCTCATACAAATCAAATGCACACAAAAAATCTCATTAGCATATTTCGGTATGTCACGCTTATAATAAGTTAATAACAAAAAGCATAGCTCTATATAATAAGGAGTCTGGCACATAAAAAAATTTCGTAATTCGATTAGCAAGAGCAACATGATCAATGTCGTCTCGATGGCGCCTATACTGGCAAGCGTAGACTGAGGATGTCTGAATCTATAACTGTTAACACATAAAATATGATATTTATACTTTAGTTTCAAATAAACTTTCAGAAAAATGCCATCCATAATTAACCTTAGATTGCGCAGCCGGGGCAGGTCTTAGCGATAAATACTCGTAAAAATACGGTGGTCAACAAAGATTAAAATTAATTATTTAATTTTGCATTCGAAACTTTTACTAGTCATCAGTGAGGTAGCGATAATTATATAAATAAAGTGTACGATGTGTAAACGTCAATGTTTAAACAATAAACATACACGCGTTGGGAGGCGTTGCGGCGTATTCAACTCTGTCATTTATAGCCATCACAATCGTCAAATTAGTAGTTACTGCTGCTAATTAGGCGGGTCAATGTCGTTGAGTCAATTGTTCACAGTCAACGTACATGGTAATCACAGGCGAGTAATAACCCATAAGATTTGATTACCGAGTACTGACTATTAAATACGCACTAACTATCAGTTACTTATTTATAAGTAGATATAAACCACCTTTTATGCAATCGTAAATGTTCGTCTTTTTTTCTTCTTTATTAGGTGCCTCCTCCCAGGTGCAGTGGTGAGCACTGTGGTCTTAAAGTGGAAGTACTAAAGTTCGATTCCCGTTGGGGAGAATTTAGAAGTTTATAATTTCTGAAATGTGTCTGGTCTGTTCCTGTGGGAGGCTAATTTTATTACGCTACCGTCAAAGACCTACCTTCTGCCAAGCAATTAGCGTTCCGACACTATGGTGTGTATAGAAACCGATTAGGGGTATGGATTCAATTAAAACTGCCATACCCCCTTCCAATTTAGCCTGATATCACCTTAGACTGCATCGTCGGGTAAAGTATAGATATACTGGTACTCACGTACGAGGTTGGGGGTGGGGAAGGGGGGAGCGGGGGAGGGGGGAAGCCCCCCCCCCCTTCGCTCGCCACCTCCCCCCTTCGCTCTACTCGGCCTCGTAGGCTTGCTTCATTCAGGACCTCCTTCGCGAGCTTCTGGCTTCGCGCTTCATAAAAACACTCTAGGGGTAGGACAGACAAGACTACGTGGAGTCGGGGTTGGCCAATTCGGTTCTGTCACACTGTTCGACCTATATCAGTCCATGTCTGTCATTCTTTATATTTTATAAACATGAGCTCCCATCTACTCTACTCCTTTTCCCCTCCTTATGTTCTAACCCAACCTAACGAAGCTGAATGAAGGGGCGACGGAGCGAGTCTTCTGGCGTAGCCCATTTGATTTGTAGCTTGAACAAAACGCAACTCACGCCACAGCCTTCGTGTTTATTATTTTCTACTGCCTAGAAAAACTTGAGCATTGAGTTCTATCACCCCCTCCCCTCCCTCCACCTCCATCCCCCCTCGTGCTAAGGGATATTATGTTTTAACAGTATATTTAACACAGGATAATTAATATATAGGTCAATATTCCTGTGTAAAAGAAGTGAGGTTATGATTTATAAAAAAAATCATTACTCAAAAACTATACATTTCCGCTAAATGGGAAAGGCGGGGGGGGGGGCTTCCCCCCTCCCCCCCTCCCCCCTCCCCCACCCCCAACCTCGTACGCGAGTACCAGTATATCTATACCCAACCCAACCCGCATCGTCACTTATCATCAGGTGAGATCGCAGTCAATGGTTCTCTTGTCATCGTAGGCATAAAAAGAATTATGTTGGTTACCCTACCCTAGTATGTTGACATCATTTCGATGATTAGATTCGCTCGGTGGTATTTGGTTAGTGTGCCAACTGCCAGTGTCAACGGACGCATTTGTAAATTAATATTATTTTGATGTAGAATTCCGAGTCATTTATTATAAAAACTTGACTGCCATTAAAGGTTCGGGCTGGTGGAACATGAATTAGTTATTACAAAAGTATACTTAATATCTATACGGCGCGGTCCCGGCATGGTCTAACGTGAATCAACCTTAGCACTCGTGTGCGTTTCCAATGTTTTTGTAAAAGGTGAGATGTAGTCTGGTAACTCCCGCGAGAATCCTTTCCTATTCCGGGATAAAAAGCAGCCTATCTCCAGGTCCTCAACTATACCTACACATGCAAAAAATCACGTCATTTTTCTTTATAAAATTCGTATGTACATTACTTATGTGCTAAGAATAGTAATTAATCTTATGCGTTATTTTAATTTGTTTTACTAATTGTAATAAAAATGTAATAAAATATTCTTTTGTTTCAGGTATCGCATCTTTGCTGACATAGGTTAATAGTGTAAGCATAAAGACCCCCACGGCTCAATTCCTAATAGCTCGTCTCAACGTTTACTGTTGATGGGTCGAGGCTGCTGGGAAAATGTGACATTAGTCGTCGTTGGTCTCCTTGTTGTTGGGTCGCATCACATCCCGCGCGATACTCCTCCACTTGTGACAGTTGGCAGCCTTGCGGGAGCACTCCAACCACTCAACTGTGGTTAGAGTGTCAATCTGTCCACTTAACCCTGTAACACCAAACGTTCAATTGACCCTTCGTTTCTGAAAATGTAGCCAAAGAAGAAGAACTTTTTAATAATACTCAAATGAAACTAACATAGTGTGTAACTTCCTTTTCGACCAATAAACATTCACTGCTGGACATAGGTCTCTTGCATGGACTTCAACAGGCCTCAGGTCTTGGGCTCCCTGAGACTCGTCTGATGTCATCGGTCCACCTAGTGGGGAGTCTGCCAACTCTGTACTTTCCGATACTTGGTCTCCACTCCATCACCTTGGGACCTCAACGACCATCAGTTCTTCGAAGTATGTGCCCAACCCAATTCCAACTCAGCTTTGCGACACACTGAGTTTTATCGGTAACTTTGGTTCTCCTGCGGATTTCCTCAATAGAATAGAATAGAATAGAAATATTTTTTATTCAAATAAGCTTTTTACAAGTGCTTTTGAATCGTCTGGCTCTACCACTGGTTCGGAATGCCCTTCCTGCCGAGAAGAACCAGCAAGAAACTCGGCGGTTGCTCTTTTCAATACAGTAAATACTATGCTATATATGCAGTGTTTCCACAATGAGGGAAGTTCCAAAAATGCATACCGACTAACTTCTATCTTAAGATGGGCAGACATAAAGTAGCCCCAATCCCGCCGGTGGGACCCGTTCACGAGCATGACGCATGACCCAGCCATTGCTTCGCTCAACCAATTTTGATTGATATGCTCAGAGTATCCCTGCGAGATCAAATATTGTGTGTAGTGTAATAAATCTTATTTAATACGCAGTTGTCGCGGGCAATAAGTCCCCTTTTAAAGATAGATCGCGATTGTATTTATCTGGTCGTGACTCCGAGCTCACCAGTTGCCATTTCCTGCTTTTCTTACTACAATATTTGCTCTACCGTCTCTCTTAATATTTATATTTCTGCTAATGTACTTAGACCTAAGTATACCTACAAGTAAGTATTATATCTGTGTACCTACGTACTACTTAGGTAGAACGTAGGTACACAGATAGATACTAGATAGCTATACTCGAATCTCTAAAGGAATTCAAAAAGTGTGTCTGTAATATTTTTGTAGCTATAAAGAACATTATTTAATTCATTTCTGGTCAATGGGTAACTAGTTAAGTGTAGTGACACTCAAAGTACAGCCACGATTTCATGGTTATAATGATCTTTAGTCTTTGTCTTTAGTATTGCTATATAATCCCAAACCTCGCTAATGACTAATGAGTTTCTTAGTTCTACCACAAATTCTAACTTATCTTAGATGACTTTTTGATAACTGATTCTTGGCAAGCATCGGCAAAATATACTAATAGAATATCTGTTTCATTTCCGTAAAATTTTTAAGATGAAACTTTTACATTTTTCTTTAAAATATCGATTGGTTTACAAATCAATAAATATTTTATTATCCTACCGGTCATGATGACCGAGTGACTGGAAAGCTGTTAAGGCCATTATTTAGGTATTATTACAAGCACTTAACGCGAAACAACCGTGGGGTTTGTATCCTGAATATAAATCCACCAATTAGCGTTCGCAGAGACCGAAACGCGACCGTTTGTCTGCCGTCGGGTAAGACATATTTAAATTTTCTGGGTTCCGTAGGTTTATTATGGATAATAAACCGCATTGGACTTTTTAAGAATCGATGGGATACGGTGGAGAGTTCAAGAGCATCTGAATGTCAAAAGTTTACGTCCCATCACTATCCGACTAGATCCTAGTCCGGCTTTACAGTAAAGTAAAAGAAATAAAAAAAATGTTCAGCGTAACACGAAAAACGACAAACAAAAAAAAATTTACAAGACGATGAAATGATTAAACTTAATTTATTGCATTATATAAAACCAAGCCTCCTCCTCAAGGTTTTCTCACAATTTTTTCCTTCACCGTTAAAACTTGTGATATTTGATTTCTTGAACGCACCCCGGGATCGAACCTGTGACCCCCCGAATAACAATAAATAAATTAAACAAAACTAATTATAGCTCAGTAATAACAATAAATAAATGAATAAAAAAAAACAAAATCAAATACAGGTAAAATAACGCCTAAATCCTTATCAAAATCTGCAGTGCGATTGTGTAAGAATCGCCGATCAAAATCATTTGATGACAAAAACGTATATTTTAATATGTCAAACAGCTAATTCGAATTGTCCAAGAGGTTCATCAATGCTTTACGATAAGCCCCCGATTTCATCGTTATTTTTGACGATGAGCACACTGATCGCTCGCACGGAACTCTCGGGACGTGAGTTCAACTTACACTTGTCTGTGTTTTCATTGCAAAGCAACGGTTTCGGCGATTAGATTCACAGCCGGTCCGTGAGTCACCAACTGGCCAGGGTCACTGGACAGCGCACTTTGCCAAATAATGGACCCCACCCGAATATGCAAAATCTCACAAGCAATAGTATTCTATAACCCCTTCTAATAATAGCCATAATAGCGTGCAGGATGGAAGCTGTTTAGTTGAAAAACAACAACCGAAAATACTGCTTATGCTAATATAATAAGTGTGAGAAAAACTGCACCGAAGCTCTAAGTATGTAACGAATACAAAAAACTTCATTCACTTAAGGCTGATCACACATACACACATTTGTTCGTACCGTCCGTCATTATCACAGTAGTCGTAGTTGAAGTTTGAAAGTCAGGTATGAAATATTTTTGCTTTCAATGTCCATTTCCTTGATTTGAAAGTGATAACTAACAAAGTTCACTCTTTAAGTTAATTTTTCAAGTTCACTCTTTATGTCTGGTGGGAGGCTTTGGCCGTGGCTAGTTACCACCCTACCGTCGAAAACGTGCCACCAAGTGATTTAGCGTTCCGGCATGATGGCGTGTAGAAACTAATTAGGGTATGGGTTGAATGTTCACCGCCATACCCCTTCCAAGTTAGCCCGCTACCATCTTAGACTGCATCGTCACTTACCATCAGGTGAGATCGCCAGTCAAGGACTAGATTGTCATCGAATAAAAAAAAAGTCCCACTACTTTCTTCTTTGGAAAGTTCTTTCTCGGACTTCTTTTCTTGAGTACCTATATACGTATATTGTAATGACGACTATCATTAGCGCTCGTTTGCAGATTGCAAATCTCGAAGTTTTTTTGCTAAACGCAAAATGTAATGTACAAAAACATAAATTTTCTGTTAATTTGCGCAGAATTCTCAAATTCACGCATAATTTTCAATACGCAAAACTTTTAGATAGCAGTATGATAGTAAAAAGCGAGAAATCAATGCGTTGCGTTCGCGTACTATAAGATAGTAGATACGAACAAATGTGTGTTTACCTTTATTCACCAACAATAACCGTTGAGATCTGTGTGCGCTGACCGCTGACGTACTTGTCTGGAACATTTAAAACTGGTTTCAATGATTAATTCAATCAACAAATTTGAAATTGAAACTGGTAGAAGTTTATTTTTATAACTAAGTAACTGTAGTATAAAAAATAGGTACAGGGTATGAATTGCTGAGTTTAATCGACCGAGCGAAGCGAAGGTCTCTGAGTTTACTTGAGTGAATTTGCACTTGTCCGTCCGTCCGTCTGTCAGAGCCTTATAACTTCTGAAGTACTGAACGTAATTACTTCAATTTTAGATATGATATGTAAACCGATGGCCTCCAGCCGAAAATGGCTTAAAAAGTTATAAAAATCTTTATTTCAGGGGGGCTCTCATAGAAACGAATGCGAAGTAAAATAAATTTTTTTGCATTTCATAGAGTTGCAGTACCTCATTTTAAAGATAATTGGGAACAGAGTACAAAAGTATTTTTTATTTATTTTTTTTCCTAAAATTGACGAAATGGGGGGCTTTCAAAGTGGAGATTTTATTCGAGGCTAGATCTCTAAAACCACTTTTTTTTTAAAACTTGAAACTTACACATAATTTCAGTTATATTCTGTACTTGAACAACAAATACTAAGATTAGATAAATATTATAAAGAAACGAAATTATTTAAGTTTTAATGGGCATCAATGTTTTTAACAAAACTTCACTATACTGTTAATAGATGGCGCTGTCTTTAATATTGTAAATACGCATCCCACCCACGAAAGCAGATGACGATTGACGTCATCAGATTCGGCGCGTTTTAATTACAATATAATATAGTTAAACTACCTTATGGGAATTATGGGATACCGCGAGGTCTCAGTTCGGGGCGAACCACTAGTTTAAAGTAATTCACTATAGTATTTCTATTTGTTGAGAAGAGTACGAAAGCAGTATATCTGAGTTTTGAATTTGAATTAATAATATTACACGGGTGACGGGGCACATAATAAACAAAAAATTGCGTTTTTTTATTCCATATGGGAAAGGTAATAGCTATAGCTTCAGCTAGGGAGTTATTTAAAAATTTATGCGATGTAAAAAAATAACGTCAAACGCAAATACTTGTGAACGAGTGTTACTTGCACTTGACCTCCTAACCTCTATAGTACCTACCTTCATTTTATCAATTCGTTATCACTCATCATCAGTCGAATTGCATCCATTGTTGGACAAAGTTTTAAGTAGCACCAACGTTGGCTAGCCTTTCGCATCCAATCAATGCCTGCCACTTTCCGGATGTCATTGTTCCATCTAGCCGGGGGGTGCCCTACACTCTACTAAATTACCTAAAACCTTTATAAATGTCTGTGAAAGATCCTTTGTTCAGAATGTGACAATACTAAAATACTTATGGCGTTGCCGGATGTGACTTACGGTACGAAAAAAATATACACAAAACCGCCAGGCTGTCTGCCAATGCAAATGTTGTGTATGGAACTAAGTATACGCGTTGTTAAGGACTTTCTATTAAATTTTGCTCAGCATTCCTTTGTTGAGCATAGGGTCTGGATAGCCAAAGCGTTTTAGGGCCTGTTTCACCACCTTCTGATATGGTGTCGGATAGATTATTCGCATATTTTGTCTGACAAAATTTACGGTTAGCTATCCGACACTCATCAGTAAGCGGTGAAACAGACCCTTAGGGCCAGTTTTTTGATCCGTAGTAATAGTAGAGTTGACCATTTGTCAAATTGACTATAGTTAAGACACTAACTAATGGTTAAACCAAAGTTTCGTTTTTTGATCGTCATTTTAACTATAGTAAGTATTAACCAATGGTTAAAGTATTGCCATTGCTATTAACATTGACTTACCTAGGGTAAAGTCATTTTTCGTAGGGAGTCGTTACTTTCTTATGGGAATATTTGTAGATCCGATTGCATTTTGGCCATTTGTCGTGGCATTTATGTCAAATTCGTGTGAATTTTGTTTTGTGTGATTCAATTGTGCAGTTAAATACATAGTATTTGATTCTAAGCGAAACTACCATGTTTGAGAGTAGTTTTTAACTTTTTATCATAATTTAATTCGATTTATAAAGATCGTAAACATTTTATTTCTAGATTCCTCCTCATAAACTTTCACATAAATTTATTATATTAGTAGGAAAGGAAGATACTGAATTATTTTGTGTATAGGCAAAACCTATCTACTTATGGATTACCCAATAATCACAAGCAAAAAAATACTGATTATGCATGTAACCAACAAAAAGATGCAGCCTGGCGATTTCTGACCGATAATTTCAATTCCGACACAGTTAGATATCGAACTATAAAACAACTACAATTTAACAACATGAATAAACTCAGTAGCAAGGAAGTTTGATAAATCATCCCAATGCTCCAGCGGCGAGTTACGTGGTTATTAACCTTAGGGCTTAGGTATTTGGTCTTAGATCTTCTCATCAGGACTACGTAGTATAACTAACCGACCGTAACTAGTTCATCATAAGATGAACTCTCCGACATGTTAAAGTATCGGGTTATTTTTAAATTCATCATTAAATGGGCCAAAACACTGAATTTATCCCAATTTCAACAAATTGAGAAAAGACAAAAACTAATAATATTATCTTGCGTCGAGGACAGATGGTCAATGGATCCAAATAAAACAAAAGAACAGATGTTCTTCCAAAAGTTAACTATTCGTTATCTTGCTAAACCCTCGAGACTGCTGTGGTTAAATATTTTAACTATTTGTTACTTTTTCAACCATTAGTTAAGCTAACTATGAGTCAAAAAACGTATTTTATAGAAATTTAACAATTTGTTGCAATTTTTAACTAATGGTCGCCTTAACTAGGGATCAAAAAACCGGCCCTTAGTGACGTAGAACACAAACTATCCCATAGTTTGTTTTTACCCGTATACTGCCGTAAGCCCAATTTAGCAGTCTATGTATGTATGTATGTACCTGTTTATATGTGTCTATTAACGTATGTTCCATCATAGTGCCCAAACTACTGAGCCGATTGTGATGAAATGTGAGGCTACATTTTATACGCCCAAAATTAATACGATTTAATTTATATCCAATTATCCGTAGTCGGTAAACTTTTTCTTTTTAACCGACTTCAAAAAGGAGGAGGTTTGAGGCCCATTTGTCGGAATCTTTTTTTTTTAATGTATGTTCACCGATTACCCGAAGGCGCCTGAACCGATTTGGACAATTCTTTTTTTGTTTGAAAGGGTATTTTCCCCATTTAAATCTTATCGAAATCGGTCGAGCGGTTTTTAAAAAATCAACAATAAACTATATAATATGTACTTTGTAGTGGCGCGGGTGTTTGAAGTCTGTTTTTAAAAAGATTTTTTTTATAATAAAGTGTTCGGGAGACTGCTTGAAAATCCGACGTAAAACCATTGAATTATTATGTAGATACCTATATATAACCTTAAACTGAACTTATTTAATTTTCCTGCGATTACGTCCACGTACGGTGAGATTTGTATAAAATTAAAAATTATTTATTTCATGTAGGCCAACCTGTGGCTCTTATGACACGTCAAGATTCTACCACCGGTTCGGAAAGCGGATTCTGCTGAGAAGAGCCGGCAAGAAACTCAGCAGTTGCTCTTTTCAAAATAATCATTTTACAATATTAATAAGTAGCTATTACATTGTAATAAGTTTTATACTATCTTGAGGGCAGCTGGATGCCAAGCTGATTTAACCCGTGTATCTTTGTTAGAATAGAATATGACATTTCCACAAAATGTACTACAATTCAATTCATGTCAAAGACGGGCAGACAGAAAGTAGCCCCATTCCCGTCGGCGGTACCCGTTCACGAGCATATATATAGGAAAGAAATCCTGCGGGAATATTAATTTTCCTGAATAAAATGTAATTAATTGGTTTATTTAATACAATTATAACCCACAGTTTGTTAAAATACCTCGCTAGCGAGACATAATTCCTTCCTTATTAATATCATGTTCCATTCTTGTTTCCTACATACCTCTGTGCCTGGTATAAAAGTGTTATGCGACCTAGATAGAAGGAAGTCACCGCAGACATTGTGGGCGCAGTAAGCAGTTAGCACTCCAGGCGTTAATTGCTCGACCTCTGAATGACTCGGTCTGGCATCGTTTCCATTTCATTTGCTTTTCTCTCCTTTATGAGCTGTATTATTTGCCATGGCTATAAATACGTCGTAAACTACCTAGTACCTAGTAAAGTCGTCTGCGTAAAGTACAAAAATCCATCGTAGGCACATCGTAGGGTTGCTTAATATGATATCGTTATCAGCAACCCATCAACGGCTCACTACTGAGCGCAGGTTTTCTCTCAGAAAAGGGTTGTAGGCCACAGTTCACCCACGCAGGCCCAATGCGAATTGGTAGACTTCACACACCTTTGAGAACATTATGGAAAACTCTCAGTCATGCAAGGTTTCCTCATGATGTTTTCCTTCACCGTTGAAGCATGTGATCTTTAATTGCTTAAACGCTCATATCTCAAGCCAAAGGTACGTGCCTGGGATCGAACACGCCACCCACCGAACAGGAAACCGCAGTCCTAACCACTGTGTTTATGATATAGAATGTGTAAAAATTTAATTTGACTGTACCGTTATTCGAGGCTTAAATAATTGAGATAGGCGCACTGTTTCCCGCCTTTAAACATCTCTCTCTTTCTCTATCATAGTTAATGAATTTCACAGGGACAAAGTAGCTCGGAAGCAATCTGTTTTGCATCCTGCTGACCGGTGCGGGGATCTCACTCTATCTTGCGACCCCAACATCTTATTCTACGCTACACGACTCTTAAAATAAAACCTCTGGAACGTAAAAGTAAACTCAGATAAGATAAAGGCAAAGGAAAAACCAGAGCGTTATTAGTTAGCCGAGTTGTTCTTAATATTGATTTAAAAAGTGAAAGGTGAAGTTCTCGGTATTTTATTTTTGCAGTTTAATAAAGGCTTGGACAGGTTTAACGCGTGATGGCAGAGGCAAGCGACGGAATCGTGTCCGTCGCAGCTACAGGAGTAGTATATTAAGTACTCCTTTTGTTCGTTGTGAATAACGGTTGTAGATGTTAACTTCTCTAATGTAGATAGATAGACAGATATATACATATTGAAAATTCTATATTGTATTCTACACAAGTAATTTAAATTTTTTACACTTGAATTGAATATAAGTATTTGCAATTGTTGAACAATTATTTATAAATAATTTTTGCTTGTATTTGAAACAATGCAGGGTGTAGGAGCCCTGCTGCTATAGTTCATGCAATGTGGAGTGTTTCATAAAGTTCCTTCAAATCGGCCACGTTTATGCGCTAGTTCATTCTTCTACCGTTGTGCGTTTTCTCTGACCAAGACTTTATCATTTCCATTTTTGTATTACCTGTTTCAATGGATTGAAAAAATGTTCATTTGAATACAGGAAACAAGTATGTGGGCTGATTGAAGCGTTGATGGATGGCGCTCTGTTGCGAAGTCGGTCAAAAATGTGGGTTACGACTCACGGTACAGGACCAATGCACCAACTGTGGTCCTAGTACGAGATCAACAACTCGGCAACGTTCATAGATTTCGAGTTTCGAAACATTATAATGTTAAACTAAAATAACTAAATGGAAATCTTCAGCCACCCGGCCCAAAATGAAACTTTTTTATACTATAAACAAACAAATAACAACAACATCAAAGTGGCACAGAACTTGAAGTGCTTTGAATGTAGTCATCTTTGTGCACTAGACAGATGGATGTGCGAAAACTTAGTATTTTTAAGGTCTCCCGCCACCCACATGTGCAATTTAGTTACTAAGTATCACTACGATGGAAAACATACAGAAGTCACACAAACTTCACTGAACTCTTGATAATAATTGATCATCAATATCCGCTGGAATTCGTTGCAGAGGAAAAGCACACATTTCTACAGAAGAAAAAAAATCGGCCAAGTGCGAGTCGGGCCTCGCTCTTTTAGGGTTCCGTTAAAAAAAAATATTTCCATGTACCCATGGAAATATTATTTAATTTAATTTTTATTATTTGTTGTTATAGCGGCAATAGAAATACATAATATGTGAAAATTTCATCTGTCTACCTATTACCGTTTACGAGATACAGCCCGCTGACAGACGGACGGACGGACGGACGGACGGACAGCGTAGGCTTAGTAATAGGGTCCCTTTGGGTACGGAACCCTAAAAATCGTCAAGTATACTTTACTGATAGGCCCATTTCACTCTGATTTCATAGAATATTGTTTGTACTTTGGATAGTCGAAATCTATCAATCATTTCGAGATTTGCGAACTCGTTCTAAAGATACTGGGAAAAACGGCGAGCGTACAAAAGCGCATTGTCGCATATTTGCCGCTACTTTTCCCACGAGACAGTTCTCTGCGAAATTCACAATACATTCTTCTCACCACTCAATAATACACCTTAAGACTGCAACCTACAGTTTGTATTACAGTGTCAGTTAAATCGTGATTTATGAAGTTTTGGAGGGGTGTACATTCAGATGCGATCGCTAAGAGAGCATTGTTTTAAGTTGCGGAATGTCACTGCCTCGTTTTTTCGCTAATAACAAATGGACTCTGTTGACCTTCCTGTGATTGAGATGTGGTCTTTTCATTCATCTTCTTTTATGTAGCAACTAGAAAAATGTTAAATTTTTTTGCCTTCTATCAATAACTAGCTGATGCCCGCGACTTCGTCCGCATGGATTTAGTTTTTAAAAATCCCGCGGGAACTCTTTCATTATCCGAGATAAAAAGTAGCTCTCCCGGTCTGAGGAACCACTACTACATCCATTACTATATACCCATGCAAAAAATCGCATCAATCCGCTGTTCTGTTGCGACGTGATTGAAGGACAAACCAACATACAAACACACTTTTGCATTTACAATATCAGTAATGCTTTATAATAACACTTTTTATAATTGTCAAATTTTTTACCATACTTAACCAAAGACAAAATTACGTTTAGCTGTCATTTACGTTTTGTTATTCCACTGTCATTTGCGTTTTGTTATTCCATGTCAGATGCGTTTTTGTTATACCACGTTTTATAGTGACTTGACGGAAACGCGGTCGAACGGGATAAAAAGTATCCTATGTCCGTCTCCTGGTTCTAAGCTACCTCTCCACCAATTTTCAGCCAAATCGGTTCATCCGTTCTTGAGTTATAAATAGTGTAACTAACACCACTTTCTTTTATATCTAGATATATTTGGCTGTCAATAATGATAAATCACGATTTGGCTGAAAATAGTGTAACTAACACCACTTTCTTTTATATCTAGATATAAAAGAAAGTGGCGTTAGTTACACTATTTATAACTCAAGAACGGATGAACCGATTTGGCTGAAAATTGGTGGAGAGGTAGCTTAGAACCAGGAGACGGACATAGGATACTTTTTATCCCGTTCGACCGCGTTTCCGTCAAGTCACTATAAAACGTGGTATAACGAAAACGCATCTGACATGGAATAACAAAACGCAAATGACAGTGGAATAACAAAACGTAAATGACAGCTAGACGTAATTTTGTCTTTGGTTGAGTATGGTAAAAAATTTGACAATTATAAAAAGTGTTATAATAAGCATTACTGATATTATAAATGCGAAAGTGTGTTTGTTTGTTGGTTTGTCCTTCAATCACGTCGCAACAGGACAGCGGATTGATGCGATTTTTTGCATGGGTATAGTAATGGATGTAGTAGTGGTTCCTCAGACCGGGAGAGCTACTTTTATCTCGGATAATGAAAGAGTTCCCGCGGGATTTTTAAAAACTAAATCCATGCGGACGAAGTCGCGGGCATCAGCTAGTATATAATAAGATGTAACAGATATTATGTCGGTTGTCAAAAAGTGTCCGTGAAAAAATATAAATAATTTTATCTCAGCCTGATTGTAAACCGATTTTAGGCTGCCAATGTGAATCACATGTCTCAAGAAGGCCTAGTTTCTAAATTTATTAACTCAAAGTACATTTATAATAAAATTATGATTTAAAACATTTTGAAGATAACCATATTTTTTGTTTTATTTTTATTTTATCTTATATTTTCTAATAGATTGAACTTACTTTTGGGTTTTGTTTTTTTACTCTTGTGTTCTATCCACTATCATTTTTGATGATGTCATCATCGTATTCCCGAAGGATAAGGTAAGTATATGATGATGACATAGGATCCGTTTCAAAGGAATAAAGAATCCAAGAATTCGTTTTGTACGATGCAGACAAATAATGTGCATTTAGGCTTAAATATCGCATACACCAGAAGCACGAGCTGTCCTGGCGCCTGCGAATGTTACCCACACAGTAAATCATAAGATCATAAACGATTATAAACTTTAACATGAATAACTTAAGGTTTATTTCGACCCTTTTGATGTTACCAGTAGCTTGTCAATCAGCCCACCGTGCCATATGTAAACAAAGACGGTAGAGCATCAATCGACTTCCTTTTTCTTCTTCGGTTCGGCGAAGTTCCTTTCTCGGAACGTAAACAAAACGTTATCCGTTCGTGTTATGCTTTAATGCATTTAAATGGTATTTGGTTTGCAACCGATATGTGGGACGGTGTGCAAGGTCGTTCCAATACGAATCGTTTAGCTTGGCGTTTAACAAAGAGTAGCCTTTTGAAACCGTTATAATAATAAACGCAATATTATTTTAGAATTTCGATATTAAGTTAAATAAATATGTCGCGTAGGTACATAGTGCCTGCTTTTTTATTTTAATTATTTGCTATACATATTCTTGCTGAAGTTGCATTAGGCGGGGCAAATGGCTCGTAGAACCGATGTGCGTTGGGGTCCCAAGGTCCCGACCCCACACCGAGAGGCGCAGAGTAGATGGAAACTGACGATGCAGTATAAGATGGAAGCGAAGTAAAATTAATATCTGTATATGGTTTGTGTTGAATCTATACTCTTAATCGGTTTCGACGCGGCGTCGTAGTTACGTACTGAAACGCTTAAGACTTACTTTAAGGTCGTAGGAATCTTTTGAGGATCATCGGAAGGTAAAATATTCGACACATGGTATGTATCAAACTATCGGTCATGTCACAAGTGTTACTTGCACAATTTCTGCGTAAGCAATCCCTCCCACGTTTCCACGAAGAAGCCCAAGAAAGTGCAGTCAAGCCGCCCACCACAAACGGCGAGAAGTGTGCCGCGCCGCCACAGTTTGCACAATCGTTATCACGTCAGATGATAAGCTCGGAGAGCATACATTGTGAAACTGGGGCGAAGGCAGGGGAATGAGCTGAATGGGAGTTACTTCATTGTTTGCGAGCGAGTTTAATCAGGCTCCAAATAGGGACCTTAGGTTTAGACACTTCGGTAATTTTGATACGTTTCATGTAGGCATGGGCATAGATTACTAAAAAAACTAAAAACTTATTACAATGTAATAGCTGCATATTAATATTGTAAAATTAAATTTTGAAAAGAGCAACTGCTGAGTTTCTTGCCGGCTCTTTCCAGATAGTGACCTTAGCATGGGTTTGGACTCTTCGGTAATTTTGATACGTTTCATGTAGGCATGGGCATAGATTACTAAAAAACTAAAAAAACTTATTACAATGCTGCATAATAATATTGTAAAATGATTATTTTGAAAAGAGCAACTGCTGAGTTTCTTGCCGGCTGTTCTCAGCAGAATCCGCTTTCCGAACCAGTGGTGTAGAGTAATGACGTGTCATAAGAGCCACAGGATGGCCTACGTGAAATAAATAATTTTGAATTTGAATTTGATTTAAAAAAGAATTTGTAGTCGCTGTGCACCTACTGAGTGCGACTACCAAACTTAAATCTATGGGCTTGAATGAATCTAAGTAAGCACTTCTGTGATAATATAGGTCCCCTTCCCAAAACGGATGCGATCGCGAAAGCAAAGAAGAAGTGTTACATAATACAAGTAATATAATTCCTTCTCAATGCAAAAAATAAAATACTATCACACATTAGCTCCGATTGACGTCATTTCAATCATTCATTTGTTTCAACAATTCATTGCGTATACATTTTTTTAAATAGATTTTGTGATAATACTTTGCAAAAATACTCCTATCTATAATAATTATTATTAGCTTAATAGCTGATGCCCGTGACTTTGCCCGCGTGGATTTAGTTTTTAACTGACTTCAAAAAAGGAGGAGGCTCTCAATTCGTCGGAATCTTTTTTTTTTGTTTTTTTTAATGTATGTTCACCGATTACTCGAAGACGCCTGAACCGATTTGGAAAATTCTTTTTTGTTTTAAAGGGTATATTTTTTATGTGGTCCCATATAAATTTTATCGAAATCGGTCCAGCTGTTTTTAAAATATCAACAATAACTTATAGCGTACTTTGTAGTGGCGCGAGAGTTTTAACTCGGTTTTTTAAAAAGACTTTTTATATTAAATTATTAAAATCCCGGTAAGTTATTCGTCAGTCATCAGTGATTGTGACAGCAGAATTGCTCGTCTAATGGACCTTGAATTTAGAACTAGATTTGCTTCGCTGTGGATATTGCGCGAATGTCGCAAGCGCATTGTTTCCGCGCATGTAGAGCGACGATACTTGGCTCCAAACGCCTACTCGTTGCGCAAACGCATTTCATTCACTCGGCTATAGGGCCAAGATGTTTTTAGCATTTGCGAACTTGCGCAACATTTGTCTCAACATACATAATTTTTTTGTAACTCGATATATACACTGCCTTGTTTCTAGGTTGCGCTACATTATAGCACGTTGGGGCCGCCCGGTGCGAATAGATTATTTCTGTTACAATTGTGTGTCTGTGTGTGTGTTCTGTTACAGAAAGTGAAGCCTCAATAGCCCAATGGTTAAAGGTGCGGACTAAAAACTGAAAGGTCACAGGTTCAAACCCCACCCGTTGCACTATTGTCGTACCCACTCCTAGCACGAGCATTCCGCTTATTTGGAGGGGATAGAAGGATATTAGTCAAGCTGTGCTTAACCGATATTCTTAAAAAAAAATCTATCAAATCACAACTCGTATAGACGCGAATCGTTCTCTTCATAGAAATCCAAGCAGAATCAACGCGACACATCTTTCTCTTGCAAGTTTTACACAGCATTGTGTTTACTAGCGTGTTCTTGTAGAGAGACTTTAAGGGCCAGTTTTTTGATCCGTAGTTAAGGCGACCATTAGTTAAAAATTGCAACAAATTGTTAAATTTCTATAAAATACGTTTTTTGACTCATAGTTAGCTTAACTAATGGTTGAAAAAGTAACAAATAGTTAAAATATTTAACCACAGCAGTCTCGAGGGTTTAGCAAGTAATGAATAGTTAACTTTTGGAAGAACATCTGTTCTTTTGTTTTATTTGGGTCCATTGACCATCTGTCCTCGACGCAAGATAATATTATTAGTTTTTGTCTTTTCTCAATTTGTTGAAATTGGGATAATTCAGTGTTTTGGCCCATTTAATGATGAATTTAAAAATAACCCGATACTTTAACATGTCGGAGAGTTCATCTTATGATGAACTAGTTACGGTCGGTTAGTTATAATACGTAGTCCTGATGAGAAGATCTAAGACCTAAGACCTAAGCCCTAAGGTTAATAACCACGTAACTCGCCGCTGGAGCATTGGGATGATTTATCAAACTTCCTTGCTACTGAGTTTATTCATGTTGTTAAATGGTAGTTGTTTTATAGTTCGATATCTAACTGTGTCGGAATTGAAATTATCGGCCAGAGTTCGCCAGGCTGCATCTTTTTGTTGGTTACATGCATAATCAGTTTTTTTTGCTTGTGATTATTGTGTAATCCATAAGTAGATAGGTTTTGCCTATACACAAAATAAGTGAGTATCTTCCTTTCCTACTAATATAATAAATTAATGTGAAAGTTTATGAGGGGAATCTAGAAATAAAATGTTTACGATCTTTATAAATCGAATTAAATTATGATAAAAAGTTAAAAACTACTCTCAAACATGGTAGTTTCGCTTAGAATCAAATACTATGTATTTAACTGCACAATTGATTCACACAAAACAAAATTCACACGAATTTGACATAAATGCCACGACAAATGGCCAAAATGCAATCGGATCTACAAATATTCCCATAAGAAAATAACGACTCCCTACGAAAAATGACTTTACCCTAGGTAAGTCAATGTTAATAGCAATGGCAATACTTTAACCATTGGTTAATACTTACTATAGTTAAAATGACGATCAAAAAACGAAACTTTGGTTTAACCATTAGTTAGTATCTTAACTATAGTCAATTTGACAAATGGTCAACTCTACTATTACTACGGATCAAAAAACTGGCCCTAAGGAAAAGGTAGAGAAACACTGAAACACAGTGGCTTGTTTTGACTTGAGTTGAGTACTGTCAATATGGAAGTTGAGTGGCAAAGTGGCATAATATATTTGCATTTTTAGAATAGAATAGAATAGAAATGTTTTTTATTCAAATAAACTTTTTTATAAGTGATTTTGAATCGTCGATGAGTCTACCACTGGTTCGGAATGCCCTTTCTGCCGAGAAGAACCAGCAAGAAACTCGGCGGTTGCTCTTTTACATTAGACTTATATACTATTAAAATTACATGGTAAAGTAGCGGAGATAGACTGTGGACTTAATCCTACGTGCAAATAGTGCTGATTGAAATTATTGACGAGTTATTGAAATGACTTACAATTGAGGAAAGAAAAATTTGCTATGGTCACGTATCCATACGTGTCATACATTGCAAAAGCTTTAGATGTAGCGTTTTCGTGCTTTAACTATAAACGTTACAAATATAATATTCAGATTCAAATTTGTACTATGAGTTACAAAAAATACTTTTTCGACATCAATAATATAGTAATAAATAATTTTATCTCTACTGTTGACGTTACGAGACGAATCATGTGTGCAATCATGTTAGCTTTGAAAAACATATTGAGATAATACGAGAAAATGGGTAGACAAATTATTCTCGTCTCGCGCGTGCATGCTAGGCCTGCCGGGCCCATTCTGCTTTTCGTCATCACGTAATTGACATATCTCTAGCTAGTCTATTCCAAATTGTTTGTGTTGTTCTAATTATTTAAATTTTAAGTAAATTAAATTAAATTTTTGTAACCAATGTCTTTTTTTTAGAAAAAATAATAAGAATCCAATAGCAAAATATTATTATCTGATTTTGTCGTGATATTAACTAGCGGTGGAACTAGGAAAAACCTGGTTGTGATGCGAGCTAAACTCAGATTAGTAGCTCAGCTTCATTCGCGGAGACGATGCGGTTGCAACATTTACCTTACGAGGGCCTTACGCAAGCCGGCCGCTATTCGCGAATCGTGGAACCGATCTGTGGGCAAGGTTCGCCCGGCACGTTCCGCCTTATGGAACTTATGCTCGTGACTAGAATTTAATAGCTCTTGTTAAAATTTTTGTTCCAACCTTTTTTAGAGTGGGAAAAACCGACTACGACGAATTTTAAAACACAAGCAATAGTTTAAAAATTAAATGTAACATCCGTCATATTTTTTCAGTATAAAATGTAGCCTACGTCACCCGGACTAATAACGAATAGATCGACACCTCATTCTTGTTCTCGAATTTCGGGTCACCTCAAAGTTCAAACAGGAGCAGCCCTAAAAGCTGCAACCGCGATAGCTCTATCGGTAGCCTCGTGCAAGTTGTAGGGCACGCAGGACACCCAGTCATGTGCGCAATGGTCTGTCTCGGATGACCGCAGATCAACAGATGCACTCCGTATCGTGTCCAGAGATGAAGACCCACTTCGCTAGATTTGCCCTAGACCTCCTCACCCCTGCCCTGAGGCGGCTGAGCGACTTCCAGATAGGTTGTATCCCTCAGCTGGCCTCTCCTTCATGCTACATTCACCTCATTCATCAAAATCGGCGCAATAGTTTAAGTGCTACGGTGACGCTAGACTGTACCCTACTAGGGTACACACCTAAATAGACATACGTACATAGACATCTAAAATCATAAATAACTCTTCCTTTTGGCTTGGAAGTAATCGGGTAAAAATACAAAAATAAGTGCAGAGTTTGAACACGATGAACAAAATCCTCAACAGCGACGTTTTAGGCGCTGACTGAAACCTGTAAATCGTCCCGGTCTAACACTATTAATATCCAATACATATTTATTGCTCTCTGGTATAAATCATCAAATTTAATCACTATAATACAACTCCAGAGCGAAATTTTGATCTCTACACATTTTTTTTTTCTGTGATAAGGATTTCAAGGCCGATTTTAATAAAATCAATATCATAAAGATAAACGACAAGGTTGGTGATAAGTTTTACTAAGATACGACATTGGAGGTTGAAATATTTAGGAACTCTTGATGTTCGATATATTACGATTTACGAGGTTATCGTACAGGATATCTTCGTCTTCATTTTATTCATCTCAAATGTTAACAATGATAAATTAAAAAGGTGGCTTTTAGCAAATACGTGTTAATGTTGTGTTTGTTCTTAAAATATCCTTCAGAGTTCTGTTGACCCTTATACAAATTAAAGATGCTCGCACATTGCACAAGCAATGAACGCTCCGCGCACCAAGTGAAGATGCGACCAAAAAGATGCGAGCAAATGATTTATAATTCGATTTTAATTTTATCAAACTAATGTAAATTAACTTCTGGCACGCGAGCTAAGGATTTAATTCTTCTACCATCGACTAGTAGTAAGTAGCTAGTGGACAGTATATTACCCGGCTAGTCTCGTAATGTGCGATCAACCTTAGGCCAAACTCTGGAGGCCACGGTAAATATCGGAATGTGTAAACAAATAAATGTGGGTGTCTACTCGCTTTATGTAAACTGTTTATATTCGAAACTATTGTATTTTCGACTCTGTGGTGCTACTTCCGGGAAGTGACACCTTAGCTTTAAAGTTCATCCGATTAATTTTAATTTAAGGCGACATCGGCCAATTTATTTTTGTCACGAATCTGGATAAACGACAACCGTACCCATTACTCGTATTACAGTTTCCGTTTCTGAAATGAAATCAGCACCTCTTTGGACCTGATCACCCAAAGGACCTTGAGTGTGTTTCAAGTAAACAGACTTGTTTAATATGGTAGTTCTGCTTGTATGGGCAATGGGCATGGACGGCCAAACGGCGTGATTTCACGACTTGGTATAATTTTCACTGATTAACCCCGGTATGCGATAATATGCAGTTATCCGAACTGTCTGTCAGAACAAAAAACTACGGATCGATTAAATTTTTGTATGAGTGTAGTTGATGACTTGAACAGTAGGTTAAGGTAACATAGCCACCTATTTATCCCGGAAAAATAAAGGGTTCCAAGGGATTTTACAAATCTAACTCCGCGTGGAGCAAGTCCTGAGAACAAGCTTGACAAAAAGGTGCATAGAGCTCCGTTCTTAAGACGCGACTCTACCAAAACGTTTTTTTTTTTTGATGAAATATTCATAAGTTAATCGTACTGGCACATCTTTAGTGAAACATGCAGCGGTATCCTGTGGCATCCTTACTAATATTATAAATGCGAAAGTGTGTTTGTTTGTTGGTTTGTCCTTCAATCACGCCGCAACGGAGCTACGGATCGACGAGTGTTTTGCATCTGTATAGTTCAGGATCTATAGAGTAACATAGGATTTTTATCCCGGAATAGAATAGAATAGAAATGTTTTTTATTCAAATAGACTTTATTACAAGTGCTTTTGAATCGTCGATGAGTCTAACCACTGGTTCGAATGCCCTTCCAGCCAAGAAGAACCAGTAAGAAACTCGGCGGTTGCTCTTTTCAAAACAAGTTTACAATACAATAGATACTATGCTATGTATGCAGTGTTTCTACAATGAGTGGTAGACCAAAGAGCTCCTACTACGGGAGGTTTGAAAGCTAAACCACGCGAACGGAGTCGCCGGTAAAAGCTAGTGATTTAAAAAAAAGCTTAACTGGAGCACTAACAGAGGTTCCGCGGACTGTGATTTATGCGCCCGCTTCGTTAATATTTCACATCCGGCACGCACTTTCCCTACGAAGCGTTTGAAAATTGCCGCGTCTCGGGCCATCCGCGTGCTTTATAAAAAGATGGCTTTGACTAATGACTCCGTGATGGTATGCCGTATTTCTACATTTGGTTATAGTCCTACTAGCTTGTGCTTAAGACTTTGTCTGCATGAAGTTAGAATTTTAAAAAATCCGCGGATACCCTCTGTTTTTCCAGGATATAAGTTAGATTAGGACTAGTTAACTAGGTCGATGTATCACTCTCGAAGTCCTCAACTATACTCGTGCTAATGTGCGTTTAAGCAATTAAATATCACTTGCTTCAACGATGAAGAAAACATCGTGAGGAAACCTGCACATCTGAGAGTTCTCTATATGTTCTCGAAGGTGTATGAAGTCCACCAATTCGCCCAATGCATGGCCAGCGTGGTGGTCTGTGGCCTATAACCCTTCTTTGAGAGGAGACTGCGCTGAGTAGTGAGCCGTTGATGGGTTGCTAATGATGATGAATGATGAAGGGCTGATTTCACCAACGTAAAATAAGTCTTATCGGAGCGTAAATTTGATATTTTGACAGTATGTCCGATACAAAGACTGTCGGAACGCCAATTTTATTCCTCGGTAAAACGTCACCCGACGTTGGTGAAATTGGCCTTAAATAGGAAATAATACTTAAATGTCCTGCCGACCGAAACTGGCTACGACGGCCAATCTCCACACTGATTTACGCGTGAGATAATACAGTGCACAAGCGTGTACGTAAACTTAAGTGCACTCTCTATTCCCTGACCCTCATAATCCGATAGGAAAGATATCTAACAAAATTTTCAGAACTAATCCGGAGTTAGGAAGTTGGCGGTGTAGGTATGTCTCGGAGAGCACGTAGAGTCGTCGGTCCAAAGCCTGATCTGTCTCCGGTAACGCAGCATTGCCGTCCCATCGGACTATGAGTTTGAGTGAACAGAGTTTATCGTGTTTGCGCCTGTTTATCTCTGTTGAGATTGGATGGACCGCAGCGCGCCGTGGCTGAAATTAGTCCAAGAGTTGGGACGTACATAACGACTATAATTTACATTATTTACAAGTCAACTAGCGCTTGTTGACCTCGCAAGTCGCAACACAGTGGGCACAGCCGGAACTGCGAGCAAAAGGTTTCGCACGCTCGAAAAGGGAATAAGCATCGCTTTCGTCGGCAAACAATGAGCGCGCCTCGCGGGGGCAATGAGCGAACATCGAACTACTCTAATTTGATTTGCCTTTGCGGAAATTTGAGAGAGCCGTGCACGATTTGAGCCAGTATTGAAATTTTAGAGTTCCTGTTCCAAGTATGGAAGTCGTAAAATTTCAAAACAAGTGATGGTGTTGAAACTGAAAGTTGCATACTCTAGATGTAGGTACTACATAGTTACTTACTAGGTTCCTTCGCAGAAGTCGGTGAGTCGAAGAATGTCAGTAAATAGGTAGTAGTAGGAGTAGGTTGTATGAGCTGACCTGACTCCCATATAATTGGGATGTTATTATGAAGAGTCATAATAACATCCCAATTATATGAGACGCTACCCGCACGATAGTGCAAGTCTTTATATAGAGATACTACACTACCGTGCGGGTTAAGGATTTTACCCGAAGTGAGACTATTAAGATTCCTCGCAAATACTCGCCGTTTTTTCAACGAAACGATAGAATAGTATCGAATATAACTGTTCTAAAAGCTGGCTTGAGGTTGACGAAAGTTATGCCTTGTTGAATATAATTATAAATAATAGGTTTGAGAGCGCTTACCCTGACTTTGCAATCACTTTTGTACTAAATAGGCTTACACAGAAAACTCTTCGAATTACCACAGCCTTTGATTGGAACTCGCCACCCGGGTTACAGATCCACGACTCACGAGCGTATACCGCTAGGCCACCGTGGACTTTTTAATGTGTATAAAAAGCAAAAACAAGCTCATTAGTGGTCCGAGCCTACACAGATCACAGATAGCGCCGTATGAATAGAACTGTGCCTCGATGGGCTGTATTGGCCTATGTAGAACCACGGTAGAACTGTACAAACTGTTAACTGAATGTATCAGATACTTACTATGTTTTGAATAGATTTATTCTAAAGCCGGGCATATGTAGGTACTAATTAAAACTGTAAGGCGTCCATTAAATGTGTAAACTTATCTTCAGGCTCTACTGCGATTGATTGCAACTTACTGTGTAATGCGAAGTTTGATGTTTGCATGCGTATACTTAAATAATTATCTGTTCCATCAGTCATTTATTCACTAGATTATATTTGCGGATTTTGGTTGACGCAGGAACCCATTCGTGTTTCGCATATCAACTGATGGAGCAAAAAATTACCTATCTAGATATTTGTTACGCAATGGCCATTAGGCAATAGGCTTTCTTCTTCGAGTGCCTGTCCGACTAGCGAAGGTTGCCTGAGCACGAACATGTAGGGATCCTTCCAGTGCTGTTGGGAAAAACAATGAAATTTTGGACCTATAGGTCTCGTACGATGGAAGAAAGTAACTGGGTTGCCCGTCGAACGACTGGTTCAGTGAAATTAAATTACGTTTACAATGTTGCAAGCGTAGGTACCTGGTACAACAACGTTAAAGCTCATTAGTAAAGGCTTACAGATTCCAGATAACGTTGGCAGAAGAACATTCTGCTTGTACGATAAGAGAAACCGATGTATGTGTGGTATACAAATTTATTGATTCTGATACGAATTTTGCTGTAACATTTTCATGCAACATTGCATGCTAGCGTGATCAAATCAGAAATGAGGAGAACCGTAGGAGAGCCAGACTTGGATTTGGATTCGCGAAGTTGAAGCGGCAATGGGCAGGATACAAAGCTCGACGGACAGAGCCTAGCCGGACGGACGCCTAGCTGTGGACATCTATCGGTAGGTTTTGCATTGAACTAATAATTAAAATTGAGTTAATTATGCGTGGTGGAAAGCTAAGCTGATGATGAGAACGCGATGTCTATAATATATCTAAAAAATGTGTATTCAAGTCTGCCCTTTAAAGGCACTCAAATACTAGAATGCATTTCTCTTTATTTTCCAAACAACTCCGAAATAAGTATAGTTTTTATTTATAACTAGCTGATGCCCGCGACTTCGTCCGCATGGATTTAGTTTTTAAAAATCCGGCGCGAACTCTTTCATTATCCGAGATAAAAAGTAGCTCTCCTGGTCTGAGGAACCACTACTACATCCATTATAACTATACCCATGCAAAAAATCGAATCAATCCGCTGTTCTGTTGCGACGTGATTGAAGGACTAACCAACAAAAAAACACACTTTCGCATTTATAATATCAGTAATGCTTTATTATAACACTTTTTAAAATTGTCAAATTTTTTTACCATACTTAACCAAAGACAAAATAACATTTAGCTGTCATTTACGTTTTGTTATTCCACTGTCATTTGCGTTTTGTTATTCCATGTCAGATGCGTTTTTGTTATACCATGTTTTATAGTGACTTGACGGAAACGCGGTCGAACGGGATAAAAAGTATCCTATGTCCGTCTCCTGGTTCTAAGCTACCTCTCCACCAATTTTCAGCCAAAACGGTTCATCCGTTCTTGAGTTATAAATAGTGTAACTAACACCACTTTCTTATATATATATAGATTGGGAAATTTATACTTGGGAAAATTAAAATGCCTCCGTCTTCAAATAATAGTAAACATTAAACGCCACATACCAGAGATAATGTAAACAGAACAATTAATTGAAATAAGACATCTGAAGCCGACTAATTCCGTTTCTCATTTAAGGCCTTGTAATTAAGACGGGGGATATCTTAATCTGAATTATCTATGAAACGTCGCAGTCGTCTGTCTCGAGATAATCTTGTGTGTATACCTTTATATATTTCTTTACTGCTGATCAACTGCTGGTCCGGTACGTAAAGCTTTTAGCAGTTTAGTCACTAAGGGAAAGGGCACACTGGCTACTTTTAGCCGCAGTGATCGCGCGCTTTTATTGCCTTTAGCGTTTATATGGCCTTTTGCAACCAGTCTGCCCTCTCCCTGAGCTCTAGAAAAGCTTAGACAAATTTAGCTTAAGTGCAAAGTCGCTTAATCCGGCAACGTAGGAGTGCATACCTTCCTTATCTGAATATGTATGCCCTTTATTCGTTGTCTTTTTGTGTTTGCGCCTAAAAACAGAACTTAAAATTGGCCAAGTGCTAATCGTGCCTCGCTCTATAAGAGCTGAACTCTTATGATCAATAATTTTTTTTGTATATATAAAAAATATTTTTTTTTTCTATACAATTGCCGCATGTATGAAAGATTTGAGAACCATTCGACTCATTCGGATGTTGTTTTTTGTATTTGCGGTTGTCAGGACAAGGTGTGTGTATAGCGGAAAATTTATGATATAATCCACCGGAAATATCGTAATTTTTGAATGGTATATTTGAAAATCTAAATTTTTTCAATAGTACAGTACAGTAGACGTTAAATACAGTAGGTACAGTATCTGATATAAATTAGCTTCCAATGAAAATCAGTCGAACTCTTTAATTTTTTTCGAATCAACTGATTAATATTGTCTTTGTAAAGCCCAATAAATACGCTTTGCATTCAATTTTAAAGCACAGCCGAAGTCAAAGGACTTGTTTGTCACGATCGGACCTTGACTTTTACTTGTCCATATAAAAGTAAAATGTTTTTTATTGGACTCTACAATTATCGACTTGTGCATCGTTATAAAAGAGTTTAACGTAAATGGTTTTTGACATTTCGGTTATTTATTACTTAATAAACTCGCTTAATACAATAATAAAATGTATGTCGGATATAGTTTTCGCGTGCTCTGATTAATGGTCAATTATTATTTTCGTTTTACCAAGAAATCATGTAGCTACTTATCGTGTGTAAACGACTGACAGACAGGCCTACACAGGTGTGTTATTGAGTCCATCTTGCATTGTACGACACTCCGAATTTCCGATATCTGAAGTATTTCGTTCAAGGTTTTGCCCGCGTAGTGTTATGTTTTTTAAAAAAGCCGCGGGAAGCCTCTTATTTTTCACGATGAAAGGAGCCTGCATCCTTTTCAGGTCCTCATCTGTACCTATGCAATAATTAGGTTCATCAATGATTTGTGATTTATGCGTGATTGAAGGAAAAGTCAACAAACCAACCGAATTCACTTTCGTATTTATTCTATCAGTAAGGCTGGTGCATACTTTATTATTATCAGTGGATCAAAAATAAAAACTAAGTTGTTGTAATGCATATTATGCCGTGTGTTCTTATTATTTAATTCCAAGTTGTGAAAACCAATGAAACTTCAAAGATTTACAGTCCTATTACACACTCTTTGAAGATTTCCCTCGTATTTGCTTGTACAGAAGGGATGTAAAAAAGTGCTAACGACAGCCGCGACTTCTTCCTGGAAGGGTAAATTCTCTATCAAATACTATATTCAAAACCTTACTACATTGCATTAAGGTTTGAAGTTGATTAACCTATGTAGTGACTAAAGTACCGAGAAATACTCGCACTCGTACATAAACGACATCAAAAACGCCGCGAACACTCAATTAGAGAGTTCCTAGACTCCTGTTTGTCTCTGCTAGTAAAAAATTGTGCATAGAGATGTCGGACGCGGCGTGACCCGGTAACGACACGGATCCGATACGCGCCGGTTTCTGGGCTGGCTTGTGTGGATTCGCCCACTTATCTCGACTTAGATACGGATGGAAACTCCGTCAGGGCGCTCTGAATCG
This sequence comes from Oeneis ivallda, assembly GCA_029955525.1. Taxonomy (NCBI): domain Eukaryota; kingdom Metazoa; phylum Arthropoda; class Insecta; order Lepidoptera; family Nymphalidae; genus Oeneis; species Oeneis ivallda. The sequence goes on from JARPMR010000006.1 coordinate 24,807,683, forward strand.
GATCGTGTTAGTGTTTTTCGAATAATGAGAGTTGTATCTATGTTTGAGTCGTGTGGAATACGTGGGTTTGTTTTTTGTTTCATGCTGTTCATGTTGATGGTTATTCAAAAGGAATTAATTTATGATTAAGCTTTCAAACAGAAAAACCGCATCATAATCGGTCCATTCGTTAGGGAACAGACAGACACACAGATACACACGTCAAACTTATTACACCCCTCTTTTTTTGTCGGGGGTTAAAAAAAGTATAAACTGTTGTCATTATTGCCGTCCATAGTTACCACTTGCTATTCAATTATGTAAATAAAACTCGATTTTGGTATCGCATGAAATCCTTTATTTTGGCACGTAATAAGTAACAATTTGAGGACTTACAAAACTAGATACCAGAACGAGCAAAATACTCGTATACAATATACCGTTACCTACTCGCGGAAATGCACTGAAACTGCAGTCTCTCAATTCTCGTCAATGTGCGCGCAGGCAGACTTTCCTGTCGTTCTTATAAAAGGCGAACAATCGAATTCTTCAGTTCAGTCGACACTCGTCAGCGGCACAACGCGGAGCGGGCACCTTCACTACAAGCACAGCGAGCATTTCGAGGCGTCTACGCTATTTATATAGCAGCGCGGTCCAATGGAGCTCAGTCGCTCGTCGCAAGCCGCGGTGTGTGGGCGTATGATATGAGTGTATGATCATGACCGCTACATCACTCCCTCCTCAGCGAAGCGTATGGGTTTCCTAGAGACCAACGGAGGAGAAAGTCAAGGCCATATCTACTTACCCATTACCAGAAACCATTCAAGAGCTCCGGCGGTTTTTAGGGATGTTAAATTTCTACCGTGAAAATATACCACAGGCAGCAGACCATCAAAAAGAGCTCCATAAATACCTTCATAACACCAAGAAGAACGACAAGACCAAAATACAATGGACAGATGTAGCCAAACAGGCTTTTGATAAATGTAAAGATGACATCAAATCCGCAGCTCTATTATACCATCCATCTTCGGAAGTACCATACTCCCTTATGACCGATGCCTCAGACTCGTGCGCCGGTGCCGTCCTACAGCAACAAAGAAAAGGATCCTGGGTACCCATTGGATTTTATTCAAAGAAGTTCACCGAAGCACAAAGAAAATACAGTACTTACGACAGAGAACTATTATCCATCTACATGGCCATTCGTCATTTCCGGCATATCTTTGAGGGTCAAGAATTAACGATATACACCGACCATAAGCCATTAACTTATGCACTCACCGTGCAAAGCAAAATCGAAACCCCACGCAGAGCACGTTACCTGGATTACATTGGCCAGTTTACATCCAAGATTAGATACATCTCCGGCAAAGACAATGAAGTCGCAGATGCTCTGTCAAGAGTAGAAACAATATCTTGTCCTTCTCCGATCAACTACGAACAATTAGCCAGAAGCCAAAAGCACGACGTCGAACTTCAGAACCTACAACATCGAAGCAACCTAAAGTTTAAATCTATAACCCTGCCCGACACTTCAGCTACTATCGTCTGTGAGATGTCTACAGGAGTTGCACGCCCATACCTGACTCTTGAGTTTCGTAAAGCAGCATATGAAGCAATTCACGAACTCAGTCACCCAGGCATAAGAGGATCAAGGAAATTGATTACTTCACGATTTTTCTGGCCCAGCATGAACAAAGATATAAGCGAATGGACTCGAACATGCATATCTTGTCAGAAATCGAAGATTCAAAGACATGTACACTCACCTTTTGAACAGTTCGATGTCGTCGGAAAGTTGCAACATGTGCACATAGATATTATTGGACCACTACCCATGTCCAACGGGTACCGATACTGTCTAACTATGATAGACCGAGCAACGAAGTGGCCTGAAGCGTGTCCAATAACAGATATAACTGCAGAGACCGTAGCGACAGCATTCTACGAAGGATGGATTATTCGTTTTGGTCCACCTGAAAAAATTACAACGGACCAGGGCAGACAGCTCCAGAGTGACATATTCAAGAATCTAGCGCGACGTATGGGAATACAGCAAAACCGCACCACAGCTTACCATCCACAAACAAACGGCATAATTGAGAGGTGGCACAGAACGCTTAAATGCGCATTAACATCACGTCTAAACGCAGATAATAATTGGTCTTACGAATTACCAACTGTTTTATTGGGACTTCGCGCAGCCGCCGTCAAAGAAGACATTGGGTACAGCGCAGCTGAGCTATTATATGGCCAAACCATTCGATTGCCGGGGGAGTTCTGTGGAACGGCAAACAATTCCATTGAAACAAGCAGTAAGCTAATGGAAAATATAAGCAACGCAATAAGGAAATCACAAGAACAGCGAACATCAAATTGTCGTCCAATATTTGTACCACAAGACCTTTTAAAGTGTGACCACGTTTTTGTACGGCACGACGCAGTAAGCAAACCACTTACTCCTGCATACGACGGCCCCTTTCCAGTCATCGAACGAAGCTCGAAATGTTTCAATATTTGCATAAATAAGAAGTTAACAAGCATTTCTATCGATCGACTTAAGCCCGCTTATATGGTGAAAAATCCCGAGCATGAAGTAACGCAAGAAGCTAAAAACAACGCTCATATTACGAGGTATGGAAGAGTCTCTAGGAAACCCATACGCTTCGCTGAGGAGGGAGTGATGTAGCGGTCATGATCATACACTCATATCATACGTCCACGCACCGCGGCTTGCGACGAGCGACTGAGCTCCATTGGACCGCGCTGCTATATAAATAGCGTAGATGCCTCGAAATGCTCGCTGTGCTTGTAGTGAAGGTGTCCGCGGTGTGCCCGCTCCGCGTTGTGCCGCTGACGAGTGTCGACTGAACTGAAGCATTCGATTGTTCGCCTTTTATAAGAACGACAGGAAAGTCTGCCTGCGCGCACATTGACGAGAAATCTTTCAGAACAGAGACTGCAGTTTCAGTGCATTTCTGCGAGTAGGTAACGGTATATTGAATACGAGCATTTTGCTCGTCAATGTATCTAGTTTTGTAAGTCCTCAAATTGTTACTTATTACGAGCCAAAATAAAGGATTTCATGAGGAGAGCTCGACTGCCGTCGTGTGCGGACGTCTCGCACCGGCGCTCGGGTCCCTAATGTGATTCGGTTTCGTTCGCGACTGCCTCTCCGAACCACTTGCGCCCACGGTGGTGTTGGTGCTGACGTGCCAGCACCTCCGTTTGGACCGCGCCAAGGCAGCTTTCGTCACGAGTTAGATAGATGCATCACCTCTCGCAAACCCGCGTTACTGCGTCGTAACTGTCGCCGGTAAACATGCCGCCACCGCCGCCATTCGCGCGTCGCGCGACCCGACCGCGCCCACTGCGCCGCAAGGTGTTCGTGCGGTCGACCATCGCCTGCCTCGAGGCCGGCCTGGATGCCATGGTAGCGTCCGGCCAGGCCACCTACGCTTCCCCCGCACCCAAAACTGCACGTGCGGGACCTTCGACGGGAGCTGGCGAAGTATCGTTCGTCGCGAGCCCGCTGACGCTTTCGCCGGCCCCGTCCACCGCGTCTACGGAGTCCGTTGGACCGTCCACTTCAAGACGCCAAGCAACGCCTGCCGCTACCGCGCCAACCCCAGCCGCACGCACGGCAACGCCACCCGCCGTACCGAAGCGTACCGCGCAGACCACGTCGTCTTGCACGCCACGTTTCCCAGCTCCGCCGCCGACCATCGCTGTGGGACGTTTTCCGTCCCCGCCGCGGCCGAGAGGGGGCAAAACACCGGTGGTATTCACACCGCCGAGTATGCCGACGCTCTCACCGGGCTCTCACCAGGAGACCCCGATGGAGATCACGTCGGCAAGCCCCACCTATGCGGATACGGCCGCCAGGAAGAAGCAGAAGACGGATGACTCCCCCGCCCCTGCCGTCACCACCGCCGCTACCACCGCTGCGACCACCGCAGCGGCCACCCCTGCCACCGCAGCCACCACTACCTCGACCAAGGCTGCCCGGTACCCTCCGCTCATTGTGGAGGTGCTGCCCGACTGGCCGACGCATTTCCGGGAGCTCAAGAAGCTCCTCGGCTACACCCCTAACGGGCGCCCGTTTGGCAAGGGCGTCCGTTTCATCCCGAAGACGGACCAGGAGTTCCGCCTCATCCAGCGCTATCTCACGCAGCTGGAGAGCGAGGCAAGTATCTCCTGGTTCTGCTATTCGCTGCCCGCCGAACGGAGCGTCAAGTTGGCGATCCGCGGCTTGCCGGCCAACACCGAGCCGGCACTAGTGGAGTCGGAGCTGCGCGAGCTCGGGTATGTCCCGGAGCACGTGCGCGCGATCCCCGCCCGCCCGGGCAGACCGGGCTGCCTCATGTTCGCACAGCTGCAGCGAACACCGGACCTCATCCCGGGCATATACGAGGTGCGCGAGCTTCTCTGTATGCCCGGCATCATCATCGAGCCATGGCGCGGCAGGAAGGGGCCCGCGCAGTGTCATCGGTGCCAACAGTTCCGACACTCCTCCCACAACTGCCACCGGCCCATAGCCTGTGTGCGGTGTGGGGAGAACCACCCGGCCAGGGAGTGCCCGCGCCCCAGGGAGGAACCGCCGACGTGCGCCAATTGCAGCGGCGCGCACACGGCCAACAATACCATCTGCCCGGTGTTTCGTAAGGAGTCACGAAACCGCCGGGCGGGCACCACTGCGCGCACAGCTGCAATCACACGTGCGCACCCCGCTACCGCCCCCGCAACGGAGGCTGACGCGCCCGGATCGCTCATGGCTGCTGCCAACCAGCCACAGCAGCGGTCGGGCCAACGCCGTCGCAAGCGCGGCAAGCGCGCTCATGCGCGCCGTGACGCGCCGCCCTCTGCGCCACCTGCTGTACCTCCGCCAGCCGCGTCGCAACCAACGAGCGCACAGATGCCCAATCCCACCGTGGTCGCCGCCCCTGCAGGGGGGACGAAGGCGAAGCGAGTGCCGATTGACAAAAGAATAACCGCAGTCATCAGCACACTGAACCAGGTGCTGATGGCCATCCAGGAGCAGCGTGATCCAATCCCGCTGATCCTGGCCTGTATCGCTGAACTTTGCACGGCTCATGACTGAGCCCGCCTACCCGGACATGACTGCTTCCTCGCCGCTGGCTGATGGGCGCTCGCCGGTATACTACCGGCGGGCTCGACCTCGCTGAGCGGCGGGCGAAGCCCATCACGGACCTACTTCCCTGCCGCAGTCCGCAGATCGCCCGCGATTCACACCGCGGGCTCGATCGCACTGCAGCAGGACTCCACCGGATCTGACACACCATGGACCAACCGGTCCCACCCAGCGCCCCGCCTGTCGTTGCAGGCGGCGTCGCTACCACCGAAAGGGGCCATTGCCCTGAGCGGTTACCCCGAGGCTCGTGAGGGCCTACGAGGATGAACCCTGGATGATGGATGAGAATTTCATGCGATACCAAAATCGAGTTTTATTTACATAATTGAATAGTAAGTGGTAACTATGGACGGCAATAGTTTCCTAGAGACGGTGACGTTCGCACCGCGTTAACTATGAGCAGCGAAACAAATCTTGATAAACTCGCCACGACGGCGGATAGGATGACCGAACAACAGAACACTGAAGTAAACGCCGTGTGCCAACCATCAACGTCAACACAGGGCGACAGTGATACGATTTTAAACAAAATCGAAGAATTGTCTAAGGAAATCGCCGCAATTAAACTTAACCAGTCACGCTCATCTCGACCACCTCGACTCCGCAGGTTTAATACATACCGTCCGCCTTCATCTCAAGAAAGGAATTTTAATCGTTCAAGAATATGTTTTTACCATCGTCGGTTTGGAGACCAAGCTTATCGTTGCTTATCACCTTGTGATTTCAAGAACCAAGGCAATAAGAATAACACAAATACGGGAAACTAATGACGACTCACGCTGCGACGGGAGCCCGGGTCGAAGAGGTACAAGTAAACCGTCTATTCATCAAGGACAAAACCAGTGGCCTACGTTACCTGGTCGATACCGGAGCCAATATATCAGTCATTCCACTACGAAACTCAAAGAGAAAAGTGCGTGAGCCACAAAATTACCTGTATGCGGCAAACGGGACTCCCATACCTACATATGGCAGCCACACAGTGGAGCTCGACCTAGGTCTACGGCAAACATATAAATGGACGTTCATCATTGCTTCAGTGAGCCGACCCATACTTGGCGCTGATTTTTTACAGCATTTCAACTTGATGGTTGACATTCGAGGGCGAAGATTAATTGACTCAAAAGGTACTCCGATAGCAAAAGGATGCGTATCTCCGACACAAGAACTAAGTATACGGACCATCGACGATAATCAACCCTATCACGTCGGGGTCACCACTATTGCCGTCCATAGTTACCACTTGCTATTCAATTATGTAAATAAAACTCGATTTTGGTATCGCATGAAATCCTTTATTTTGGCACGTAATAAGTAACAATTTGAGGACTTACAAAACTAGATACCAGGACGAGCAAAATACTCGTATACAATATACCGTTACCTACTCGCGGAAATGCACTGAAACTGCAGTCTCTCAATTCTCGTCAATGTGCGCGCAGGCAGACTTTCCTGTCGTTCTTATAAAAGGCGAACAATCGAATTCTTCAGTTCAGTCGACACTCGTCAGCGGCACAACGCGGAGCGGGCACCTTCACTACAAGCACAGCGAGCATTTCGAGGCGTCTACGCTATTTATATAGCAGCGCGGTCCAATGGAGCTCAGTCGCTCGTCGCAAGCCGCGGTGTGTGGGCGTATGATATGAGTGTATGATCATGACCGCTACATCATAATAAAATTGGCGACCCGCGACACTGTTTTTTTTTTTGAGCTTTTCTACATAACAGTTTTAATATGAAAATTCTACAGATACTTTGCTTACTTGCCTTATAACTTGCCTTATAATCGTTAGACGACATATTACGTTATACACGCCTTCGCTCTCCCCTTGATTTCAAGAGAAAATAACCCATCAGAGGTAAAGCTTATAAAGAATGCAAAACCTACGACCTATTTTTGTAGATTTGTCAGTTGGCACAGACACACAAAACATAAGGAAAATATTGTTTTACCTATTAGTTTTTTAATATCGACACAATATTATACTGAATGTATCTATTTTTTTTCTAAAAGTACCTAACACTATGTGAACTATCTCGCACTCTTCAACTGATAATGTGATGTATAAGAAAAAAGATAGGAATTCAATTAAAAAAATTAAGTTTAAAATTATTGCTGATACAAATGGTTAAATTACTTACTATTAGACTACTTTTTTAGACTACTTTTTTTTCTGTAAGTGTTCTAAATATATAAAAGGAAAAATTGATTGACTGGCTGACTGATTGACTGACTGACTGGTTGATCTATCAACGCACAGCACAAACCAGTCAAACCACTAGCTAGACGGACCGGGCTGAAATTTGGCATGCAGATTGCTATTATGACGTAGGCATCCGCTAAGAAAGGATTTTTAAAAATTCAACAACTCCTACCTGAAGGGGTAAAATAGGGGTTTGAAAAATCGAACTTAACGTGAGCGAAACCGCGGACAATATCTTGTAAAATAATAAATGTACCTTATAATTCTTAAACAAAAATTCTCGACCTATGACAGCACGGTTGTGTGAAACTCTTTCTCTGCTCGGCTATTTACTCTCGTGGCCAGGATCAACGATTTGCATTTCCGACGCCGACGTGCACCATAAAGCATACGCAACAGATATGATTAATGCCGAAGTAATAGACCCATTAGGCCATTACGGGAGACACTGGCCGGGCGAGAATGTCGCCAGCGTCCGCGTAGCCGGGCTAATAGGTGCTGGGGCGACGACCTGTTGCTGAAGGGATTAGCTTAATGTTAGCCGGCAAAAAGTGCACAATTATGGCACGTATGGATATTTCCGATACGTGACCATAAGATACAATATACTTTGTTTGCATTTTCATTTTTGCCAATTTAAATCATTTGTTTTTACGTAGAGCAGTATTGTCACGTTAGCGTTCAGAAATCATGTACTGCTGCTAGTACATGATTTCTGAACGCTACCGCCCACTTAATTGTTTTTTTTTTTAAATATGAATAGCATGCGTTAATATATGATCGTGCATAATAGAATCCTATTTCTATCAAAATTTACGGATGCTTTTTAAAGAATGCCAAGCTGAACTTGACAAATATTCTCGAGATCCTCTCCCCTCCAGAATGGTAACCATGTTGCTTGAATGGGTACGACAATAGTGAAACGGGTGGAGATCGAACCGTCGACTTTTCAGTTCCGTTGAAGTTTTCTGTACGTTTGAACCGTTTGGCTGTTGCGGTCATAAAGATCAACCGATAGACGTCCACCGCTGGACATAGGTATCTTGCATAGATTTCCACATGCCTCCGCCCTGTGTCGCCTGTAACCGTAACTCTCTGCGACTCGACTGATGTCGTCGGTCCAAACTTAATGCGTTTCATAGCGGTAGTATAGGTAGCGGCACGAAAGTCTAGCGGTGACTGTTATTGCGCAGAAGTCGTAAATAAGGTATCATGACGCTGATTGGCTCTCCAGTCGCATTCCGGCCGTCGTCATTGGTTGCGGGACAGTACACCATGCGCAATTTTGTTCAGCGCTAAACTTTCGTTCCGCGACCTATAATAAAGACGCTGCCGCTGCCGTCCCGCGCTAGGTATGTCCAAGCCTTAAACTCGCTGGAATCGTGCCGCGGCATTGTGCTAGCTCAGTGATAAAGATTGAATAGGGCGCGTGCCGCCGCCGGCTTCCGCTATACTTGACCCGCTTCATGCTCATTATGCACAGCTATTGTGTTTAAACACTAACTTAATACACTTCATAGCAGCGCCAATAAAGATCGCCGATTAGTTATTTATAGGATTCGGATTAAAATGTTTCAATCCTCATTTAACCTAGTATAGTTAAATGAGCATTGCTACTTATGTTCACAACACAGTTTGTAACTTTGTATCACTTGTGTAGTGAAAAACTTATTATTTACTAGCTGATGCCCGCGACTTCGTCCGCATGGATTTAGTTTTAAAAATTCCCGCGGGAACTCTTTCATTATCGGAGATAAAAAGTAGCTCTCCCGGTCTGAGGAACCACTACTACATCCATTACTATACCCATGCAAAAAATCGCATCAATCCGCTGTTCTGTTGCAACGTGATTGAAGGACAAACCAACAAACAAACACACTTTCGCAATTATAATATCAATTATGCTTTATTATAACACTTTTTATAATTGTCAAATTTTTTACCATACTTAACCAAAGACAAAATTACGTTTAGCTGTCATTTACGTTTTGTTATTCCATGTCAGATGGGTTTTTCTTATAAGTACTAAGTTTTATAGTGACATGACGGAGACGCGTTCGAACGGGATAAAAAGTATCCTATGTCCGTCTCCTGGTTCTAAGCTACCTCTCCACCAATTTTCAGCCAAATCGGTTCATCCGTTCTTGAGTTATAAATAGTGTAACTAACACCACTTTGTTTTATATATATAGATTAAGCCTCATCCACACATTTGGTAAACCTCGGCAAGCCTTCACAAGTTCAAACGTTCGGATAGAGCGTTTGACATGGCTTGCGTAGGTTTGGCATGGCTTGTGGCCGATCCGAAACATTTGTAGAGGTTTGGAGTGGTTTGGAGTTTGCCGCAAACGCCAAACGTGCGGATGAGGCCTTAGAGTTTTATATTATTGTACCGAGTACCTACTACCTATTTATATGGCTTTCTATTTAAAAATACTGACTTCCTGTGTAGGTACATCATATTTTCTTATTAAAAATGAAGGTAATTCTGTATCACATGCGTGACATTATCGGTAAGCAACAATGAACAAATGTAGGTTAATTTTGGCTTAACGAAATTGACACAAACTCAAAGCCAATTAATAAAAGATTACCCTAAATTGACCCAACCTGTAATCCTAGCTGGGACCTCTTGTTTGTAAGGCAATCATTCGCACCGTCGCGTCGCCGCGCCCGTAAGCTCGTCAAATATCTTAATCCAAATAAGCCGATTAAATACTAGCGATCGATTCTCACGGGAAAATAGAAGGTTTCGATTGCGAGCGATCGCGCACGGATTTGGCATTGAAATGGCACGGTTCATTTATCAAAATTGTTTAAAGTACCGCTGTTGTACGTACCTTGGCCTTTGGGTCGAGGAGGTCAGAACTTAGATCACAATCGCCAAGTGAAACCTGTCAAAACGGGATTATTAGAATGACAACATCATAAATTGTGATAAATATATATTTTTGATTACGTCTAGCTCTAGTATGATTCCCGGCAGAGGCATTTTTTGGTCAAGCGATTTAACTATTCCTTAAGAAGCTGATTATAAATGGAAATGAACATATTCTGTCTATGGTTCGTTAGATTTCTTAAAAATTTATAGGTACCTACTTAATTTAAAAATTACACAGTTTTCAATGTTTGTAAATTATTTTGTGTATTTTGAAACTCCTAAAGATAAACTCCTCTTCAACTATTGATATATTGGTTTTATCATTATCAAATATTAGTATTTCCACAAACCGATAGTCGATACTGTATTTCACAATAATTTGCATCGCATTTGGTAAACGAAATGTCGAAATCGAATCACGCGCAATGCCTAAATTAACGCGCGAAATATCACGTTTTGTCGGTAATATCTCGGAATCGAAACATTGATGTATCGCCTGGATCGATTACAGGAACAGGCGGACTATAAAGCAACATGAGGAATACCTATTACATGCAAAGAGTCACTGGGCAACAATGTTGCGTTTGGAATTGATTGTTAGAAACGAAATACAATCTAAACATAGTACGAGACTTTCCTTAATGAACTATCGTAGGCACTCATTGGTGACCTGTCCAATCCTTTTCAGCTTGACAGCTAAAAATAAAATAAATAAAAATAGCTTTATTTTCCTCTTACAATAATTATTGTTCTGAATACTAGTTTTGCTAAGTTAATAATAAGTTAATACTAGTTTTACTGAGTTTTAAGGTTTTAATACAAATACAATTTTTTTTTGTAGTGTAGTAGTGAGGTAGGTATGTATTTTATATTGTGTATTGGCGTATGTGTAAATATATGCGGTATGTATAAATGTAATGTGCAGGTAGTGTTATTGCTCATGTAAGAGGACCGCACGCGCGGTGAAAGCCTCCTCCATCTCGTTTGCCGAAGATATCACGTTGAAAGTTGCGATGTATAATTCGTTCGAACGTTTTGGAGGGTTGCAGTCTACTGCCCCCGTGGTGACCAGCCATATTGGGGGAGGTTGTTTTGTACTGTATTTGTTAATTTGTCTTTCGGTAGAGTGTGTGATAGTCGTGGGTGTTGCACGGTTTCGCTGATTGCTATTGGACGAGGTCGTCATCTGAGGCAACCGAAGGCGGCTTGTAACTGGCGTCTCTTCTTTGTACAAAATTTACTATAGAGCCTTGTTCGCCCGTATTATTTTATTCTTTTTCGCTGTTCGGTGCATCGTTGTTGACTCGGAGCTCGAAGATGATGGGTTTCCCACTAGATGAGGCGGTGTCTTTTCTAGCCCTCTTTTGTTGGAGTGCTGATTTTGTGTACGCTTCTGCGTAGAACTTTCACCGGTTTTAGGGTGTTCTATTATTACTAGCCTGTCATATTTTAGGTGTGCAATTTTTCCCTCACTTCTTTCTTTTTGAAGTTGCTCTTGCAATGATTTTCTGACTTCCAGCACATGCGTAGGGAAATCCTCTTTTATATACATTTTTGTATTATTAAGTTTATTTTTATTTTTTAGGATGGATATCTTTTTCCCGTACGTGCTTAATGTAATGCATATAGGTCTTATTTTCCCTTCTGTAAGTCTACCCATTCTTCTAGCAATTTCCAGATCGTTTTTGGTAAAATTTACTCCCATAGTGCTAATAATACTCAGAACTTTCTCTTCTAGGCCTTCGTAAGATTTTTCTCTCTCTTCTATGCCGAAAAAAATTAAATTTCTTACCCTTAATTGTTTTTCTATTAGCGAAATTCTTTTTTCTTGATTTTCATTAGTTTGTTTAATTTTTTCTATTTCATTGAGCTTGACAGCTATTTGTTGGAAACTTACACTTTCCAGTTTACAACAAAAGTACATTATCACAAATCCACTAGGATGCGGAACAGGCCATCAAAATAGATAATTCTTTACATAATTATTATTACCATATTCTGTGGCCCTTCTTATTTTTATGTTATATATCGTGTTTTGATCCTCGAAATTCATCAACGTTATCGAAATGTACAAACTCGTACTAAGTTCTACATGTACCTGGAAACGCTGGAATCAAACGGTCAGCCCCGCGTAAACACATTCTGCAATCGAGTTCTCGACCACAGCGCTCACAATGGGCGCGTTCGAGCCCCCTTGACGGATTTATGACCTACCGTTGAATGAAACAATGTAGCTTTCTAACTGAACCTGCTGTTACCCTAAAATCTATGGGGCCTCGTCTGTCTGCGACGAGGATATTTAAATCTTTGTAGCAGATACGCTGGAAAAGCGTCAAGGGGTTACTTTTTCCTCTTGTAGTAATCTGAAAGATAAATGGTTTCTAACTATAAAGGCCTGTTTACCTTCAAGTAAACTTTAACCGACAAATAAATTTGACGTTTTGACAGATTGACCATACAAAAACTATTAAAACGTCATCTTTATTTGTCGGTTAAAGTTAGCTTGGAGGTAGTGAAACAAGCCCTTAATCCTGTCACTGCAATTCTTGAATCTTTTATTGAAAAAGCAGTGAAGTGTTATGGGACATATTATTACGACAGAAGCCTCTGTTGTGTATTCTGTCTCGATCGCTTCATGATTGACGACGAATCGTTTAAAATAAATTGATAATAATAATTTTAATAAATCGAAACATTAATCGAAACATTAATTAATTAATTTTAATAATATTGAGATTTTTATTCGGTTGCCTCTATCTGTTCAAACGACTGCTGTCTTTTTCTTTTCAAAAACCAAGTACATACTTAGGTATATAAATGATACATAGGTACCGTATGCAGACTACACTTAAGGGGGCGCTGTATGCGCGAACGAAGTTGCCGGCGCACGTGGGTAACCTGCTTGCTATTTCACCTAACATTGTGTGAGAAAGAGATAGACTCAGTGTAGCGAGTGCTTGCGCGCATACTTCCGTGCTACCGTCCCGCTCCCGCTCCGTGTCGGGTGAGAGGCGCGATAATTTACACCGAAATCAAGCGCGCGAAAAGGGTTGAACAGTCGTTTGGGAAAAGTGTTTTTGAGAAAAACTACTAAATGTATGTTTACAAAGTAAAGTTATTTGAACTGATGAATAAATAAACTATGTCTAATGATAATTTTTTTTGGAATTTTCATACTCCTAATGTTATTTATTTGCGCCAAAAGTTGTCATAAATTTAGTGTGAAAATGACGATCTTTCGAGGCTCGTAACTTTATAACGAATATTTTTTTCACTATTTTATATATCAATAAACCTAGATAATGACGAGGCAAATCGACATAATACTTAGTTTTGAGCGTACAATCTATAATATAATAAAACTGTAACAGGTCCAATTCTGTACATTGAAGATATTTTGAAAATTTTTGTTTGAGGGCACTCTATAATCGATACTGAAGCCAAAACAATTTTTTTTTAATTTTTTGTCTGTCTGTCTGTCTGTCTGTCTGTCTGTCTGTATGTCTGTCTGTCTGTCTGTCTGTCTGTCTGTCTGTATCTTGGCCGCGCATCACGCCGAAACTACTGGACGGATTTAAATGAAACTTGGCAAGATTTAAGTTAATACTACGAGGTATAATATAGGATACTTTTTATCCCGAAATTCAGCACGGTTCCCTTGGGAGAGGGGATGAAAGTCAAAATGTGTATTTCGCTGTAATTCATTAAGGCGTATTCCGATTTAATCCATTCTTTTTTTGTTAGAAAGCAGGTTCTTTAGAGATTGTCCTGTAATTATTTCAAGGTCGTCAATTTCGTAGTTCAGAAATTATAGACATCACGATCTTCAGTATAAGGTCCAAATAACTTGAACCCCGGAATCTACAAGATACTTTGAATGAACGGCTCATCTTAAGCTGGCAAGCGTACTTTATCGTATATAGCCATCGTGGATAGCCCTATTTTGTCAGTCAAACTACTCCAAAGGCGTCAGATTTTGTCAAACGATCATTATACCTACATACTACATAGTAGGTATGGATGTAATACATCGTATGAACTTAATGCTACAGTGTTTTCCTATGCAATTTAATATTCTAATCATACTAATATTATAAATGCGAAAGTGTGTTTGTTTGTTGGTTTGTCCTTCAATCACGCCACAACAGAGCCACGGATCGACGTGAGTTTTTGCATGGGTACTATAGTTGAGGACATAGGCTACCTTTTATCCCGGAAAATCAAAGTGTTCACGAGGGATTTTAAAAACTAAATCCACGCGGACGAAGTCGCGGGCATCAGCTAGTATCAAATAATGTAGTAATCACTCATCTACGTTTGTATGAAGAAGGTACTGGCTTGCGTCCCCTTAAGTCTAGTACCTAAGGATAAGATCAATTGATGGCACATAAGCATAACGGATGGAACATAAATGTGTCTCATTTTAACTCTATCTTGAGTCTTGAGCAAGAGTACGTTCTATAGATCAGCCTAAGTATCTCTGTTTCATTATAAGGGTTGAATATATTTGGTTTTGTATACTATTACCAAAAAAAAATTATACTTCAGATAGTTATACAAGATGACATTATTAGTGTTCTTGATAGCCACTCTACCACTTGGATAAATCTCTTCGATCGGCGCCCATTATTAGCAAACAAACGGTTTTGTACCGTTGAAAGACGCTTGAAGTTTGAGGCGTATCAAACCCTTAGATCCTGATCACCAGGTGGAATGAGGCTATTCGCATTCCTTTATAGTTTAACGTTAAACTAAGGATAGACAATTTAAAGACCAAGTTCTAATTCTAGTGGTAGGATCAAGTTAACTGCACTTTTTAATTATCTAATTACCAATTTTAACATTGCCGAGTAACATTTAACAAAAGAATAAATTGGACGTTCTGGCAGTTTTTGTATTGAAAATCTGCCAAAATAAGGAATTTGTTCCTCGTTTAAACGTTAATCGATGATGATGAAATTGGCATTAAAAATTGATTTGTTATTTTGTTTGGGTTGTTTTTGGGCTATCCTTACATTCTTACTAAGTACCTAAGTATACCTAATATTATAAATGTGAAAGTGTTTGTTCGTTGGTGTGTTGGTTTGTCCTTCAGTCACGCTGCAACAGACCTACGGATCGACGGTTTGCATGGGTATTAGTTGAGGATCTGGAGAGTGACATAGGCTATACTTTTTATCACGATAAATCAAAGAGTTCTCTCGGGATTTTTAACGCCCGACGCAAAAAGAGGGGTGTTATAAGTTTGACGTCGTTGTCTATCTGCCTGTCTGTGTGTGTGTCTGTCTGTGGCATCGTAGCTCTCAAACGGATGGACCGATTTCTATGCGGTTTTTATCATTTGAAAGCCAGTTTCCTTGCGGTGGTTCTTAGCTGTGTTTGGTTAATATCGGTCCAGCAGTGTAAGAGTATCAGCTCTTTTCCAAAATGATGTAAGGCATTTTTGGCGTATGATTACTCGATTAAGTGCGTAGCGCGTGTTTTAAGTATTTAATTTACGCTTGTAAAAACTATATTCACGCGTACGAAGTCGCCGGCATCAGCTAGTTTATAATATTAGTAGGAATGTTCTGCTTTGTTCTATTTTAGCATCTATCGCTAGGTTTCACCTTTGTCGCTATTTGCCAATATCGTTGAGGCAACCATTTGTTCACGTTCGTTCCTCGGATCGCTGATCGCTCCACTGAGATTGGAAACAATTCGATGATGAAACTACATTATTACAAACTTGCAACTTACATCTTTGAATGTCACTTGATACCTAGTTGAGGCTATAGTTGAGTATAGCTATTGCAATTTTATTGTTGTGGAGAATTGAAATAACTAACTACTTCCCACATTGCGTTGGTTTTATCCGATATTGATCTAAAGTTTTGTTTTGATTAAAATTCAATAACATTGTTCCTAGATGAATATGAGAGTTTCTAAAATACGCAAACTAAAATTTCTAATTGGCAAAATCCCGTCGGAACTCTGATTTTCTGGAATAAAAAGTAGCGTAATGTCCTTCTCTAAAATGGTTCGTCTAAAATGGCACAGCAGTCAGACCTTGAAAATGTATTAACCTATTATTGCCCGTTTTCACCAAAGTTCCCTTACTTTTACGGGCTAAGTACCTAAGCTAAATTAGGTTATGTTTACTTCTGTCTTCACAAACCTTTAAGGTACACTTAAAGGTGGAAATAATATTGGGTAAGGGATTGTATTTAAGTGCTACCTACGTAAAGAGACTCCTACTTAGGGATTCACAATCATTTTACTGAGAAACCTTAAATATATCCGGGATAAAGCCTTAAATATAGCCTAGATAAACTACTACTTATGTCTCTATTTGCCTGTGAAACTTACAGCAAAATCGGGCCAGGCACATCTGAAGATTAGCCCAAACAAGCAGACACACAAAACATATACAAACAAACATAGACAAATTTAAAATAATAACATAAGGACTTATTTCGAAGAAAAGACAAACTACGTTTTATTTTTATTTGTAAGTACGTATTAAGTTCTTAATCAGTATACAATGTCTCTATTGTATATTCGCCTTGTTTAACCGATTCTTGTACCCTACATCACATAGCTGTACCCAGTAGCTTATCGTGAACTAATAGTGTGTTTCTATTTCCAGGTAAGATGACAGTTGTACCGTGTTGTAAATTTCCACGAAGGCCTCTCCGATGCTTACGGCGGAAAACACTCAGCTATTATTTACCGGTAAAAGCTTATTTTACTCTGAGCTATTTTTTTAAAATACGTGTATGGTTTTGAGGAGCATATACGTACTTTGATGTGATATCATCAGCAATCCATCAACGGCTCACTACTGAGCGCAGGTCTTCTCTCAGAGAAGGGTTATAGTACGTAGTACTATTATATATTCTGTGGTTATAGGCCATAGCACAGAATATATAATAGTACTACGGCCATAGTCCACCACGCTGGCCCAATGCGAATTGGCGGACTTCACACACCTTCAAGAACATTATGAAGAACTCTCAGGTGTGCAGGTTTCCTCACGATGTTTTCCTTCACCGTTGAAGCAAGTGATATTTCATTGCTTAAACGCACTTGACTCCGAAAAGTCAGAGGTGCGTACCCGGGATCGAACCTGCGACCCCCGGAATAGGAGACCACAGTTCTAACCACTAGGCTATGTATGCTTGATGTGATTTATACCTACTCAATTACAAGTTCTACCCAATAGTTTGCGCTACAGAAAATCATAAGGCGATTTTATTATAAAAAAACGTGTACAGGACATATATATGTATACTACCGTCTACCTTTAATTCTTATAATACCCGTGGTATTAGTTGTTGGTATTAGAACGGAATAACTTATTTCAATATTGTTTTGACATACCAAACAATGTCAACTTTAAATTAAACACTTTAAGGTTGCCATTATAATATGACTTTTCAAAACAATATTGGAATGTTTATAAGGTCTAAGCGTTTGTAGTATAGACCCAGACCCCAGTTCTACGAGTAACACCATCAATGTTTCAGTGATGTTCAAACTAGTACGACTTATAGGTACGTCGTACATACCACAGTCCTTAGTCTAGTAACTCTAGTTCAACATCGGTGCTTGTTATCATTTTCGCTCTAAGGCGCCGTTGATAGTCCCAAGCTTCTAGTTCCTCGGCGTGCACCTACAATTACATTATTATAGGCTTGAGATAGATCAGATGGATTTAGTGTTGCTACGGATAAAATACTAGAGTTCGTTTATGAAGACGGCTGAGATCTTTTGATCAATCGATCTTACACTTTGCTCAGTCTAATCCTTACTAATATTATAAATGCGAAAGTGTGTTTGTTTGTTGGTTTGTCCTTCAATCACGCTGCAACAGGGCTACAGATCGGACGTGATTTTTTGCATGGGTATAGTTGAAGACCTGGAGAGTGACAGGCTGCTTATTATCACGGAAAATCAAAGAGTTCCCGAGGGATTTCAAAAACTAAATCCATGCGGACGAAGTCGCGGGCATCAGCTAGTAACATAATAAGTATAGAGTTAAAACGAAACATGCATGCTAGTACTTATTTGTATTTGTATCGTTTTAACTTTTATTCTGCGCTAAGCCAACAGAAGAGCTCTATAGATCTCAGTCTAAGAGCCAAATACTCAAGAAACCAAAAAACATGTTAAAGGAGTAACTTGGGGATCGTTGGGAACTTGTATACTTAAAATCATAATGTTCCTTTTTGCTTAGCCGTATTCGTTTAAAAAATTGTCCACGAAGTTTCACCTATATCAGTCTGGATTAAGATATTTATTTCCTTGCCTTATAATAATTTTTATGGAGCGATTGAAAAACATTGTGTGGCCTTAGCAACGGCTCATGTTTCATTAAAAATAAAATTCCACTCTTACAAAAAGCTGCGAGATGCGATCCTCTAAAGGGAAGAAGATATACGCAACCTTCCCCTCTCTCAGAGTACCATACCACTGGGTCCAGAAAATATTTTTCATCATACCTATTCGAAAAACGAATATTGGCTTCAGAGGACAGCGGGAGCAAAATTTCATTTTAACCCCATGGGACTTTTCATTTCTCTCTTCTGATTGGTCCGCGTTATACTGCTTTAGAATACTAAAGCACTAACGCGGACCAATCAGAAGAGAGAATTCAAAGATGTGTCGAAATTCAAAAATGTTTGAGAAGCTGTTGTCTACGATAAGTCACGTGATCAAATTTGTCGATTAGACATATACGCCCATACTTCCAACATAAATATTAATGTTTAATTATTTCATAAAAATTTATTTGTGTTTTAATTAAACTTTCAATATACGTACTGGTAATGTCTATACTCTATACATCATCATCATCATTATCAACCTTTAGATGTCCACTGCTGGACATAGGTCTCATCCGTGGAACTCCACAGGCTTGGGTCTTTCGCCGCCTGAATCCAGCGGCTCCCTGCAACTCGTTTGATTTCGTCGGTCCACCTAGTGGGGGGTCTGCCAACACTGCGCTTACCGGTGCGGGGTCGCCACGCCACCTTGGGACCCCAACGACCATCAGCTCTTCGAAATATGTGCCCCGCCCATTTCCACTTCAGTTTCGCGACTCGCTGAGCTATGTAGGTGACTTTAGTTCTCCTGCGGATCTCTTCATTTCTGATTTGATCTCTCAGGGATACTCTATACATAGTAGGTTGATACTCCTAGCTTTTTCTCATAGGTAATGATGAAAAATAGTGTGTGTCATTCGGGGCCAAAATTTTTTGTTCTCGGGCGGCGTATATTGAATTCCTCGCTACGCTCAGGATTCTACTTTAGAATCCCTCGCTGCGCTCGGGATTCTACTATAGAATCCTTCACTTCGCTCTGAATTCAAAATAACGCCCTCGGGGAACAAAAAATTCCTTTGGCCCCATATAACACAAATAACTATAGCCAAACAAAACTTACTTTTTATGCAGATTTTTCTTCGAATTATTAATAAGTCAATGATTAGCCAAGAAAAATTAGCATTCACCTCTCGGATGCTCAATATCGGGGTGCCAATCTGTAAAAGATGCATTTTACAGGGGATCCATTTTGAATATTCGTATTGTGGTACGTTAGATTTTAAACAAAGTGCTTATATTTATAACCTATTGAAAAAACGCTGTGCTTTCAAAACACTTCCCTGTAAAATGCATCTTGTACATATTCGTAAGTTTCTCGCAGATTTGTCAGTTTAGAGCGCTACTTATGTCTACTCCCAGACGTGTTGATTGATGAGATACATATTTCTACCTACTACACGCGGTAATTTAATTACTCTGCGCCAATCGTGAAGGACGTATTAATAATGTTAGCGAGGCGGTTCTGAGAATACGTATTCTTGTACTCGTAGGTCTGTAAATACTTGTAAGATGAGACGAATTGAGAACGCGGAAGTCATTAGCGCTTTTTAATATAAAAAAACGTTTTAAAAGGATCGTTCTGTACAGCTATACAAAAGATATTTAATTATTTTGAAGTTACGTTAGCGACGGACAAAGCGAAAAATAATTATTACCTTATTAATTCTTTAATTAAGATAATAATTATATTTTTTTGGTAATTTGGGTTACATGACAACACATTACAAGGCTGTACAAAGTGGGCACTGTCCGGCAAAATTCACTTTGTACGAACCTTAAGGGGAAAATTACCCTCATGGCGATTCTTTTTGTTCTTAAAATATAACTTAATCGTAGCTAGTCTTTATTTGACTTATTGAGAAATAAGAATAAGAAATCTTTATTTGACTGATTAATAACTACTAGCTTTTGCCTGCGACTTCGTCAGATTGGTTAGTATTAATTGAAAAAAAAAATGGCAGTCATAGGGACTACCGATAGAAGTGAAAACTAGATTAGCTAAAAATTAAAAACAAATATAAAATAAAAATAAAATAAAATAAATTAAATATAAAACTAAATAAATAAAATGTCACGTGAGTGAGATTTGAACCTGCGACATCATACATTAAACGGTGAAGAAGGCGGCTGCTTGCCGACTGCGCTGTACAACGTTACAACCTCTAAATTGTTGAACGCTTACTGAAATCTCCAGGTGACGGTGACGATGGTGACGGTGGTGACGGTGACGATTTCGCGAAATCCATGTTTTATGCTCACTCAAAAAAGTGCTCAACGTGCCTAAAGAAGTTTTCACTTCAAAAAACTGAAAGAAACGAGAGTGTCCGTAGAGTGTCAACTGTCAAGTTTACAAATGTTACACGCTGTCGATTCGGTCCATGATTTAAGCCTCAACAGTCCAATGTTTACAGGTGCGGACTGAAAACTGAAAGATCGCAGGTTCGATCCCCACTCATTGCACTGAATTGGGAGAGGAGAACATTAGTCAGGAACTTCAGGTTGGCCGATATACGAAAACATGATATGAGTCAGTAGCAGTACTGGCGATACAAGTGAATAAGTGATACATTATATCGGCGGTGTCATACCAGTCGTTTGTTTGCATCGCTCGCCCGCGCATCTCGGCTCGAAACGGTATCGTTGCGTGCGCAGTTATGCAACGCGGGCGTCCTTGCTGCGGGGGCGGCGGCGCGGGCGAAGGCCGAGCCAGGGCGCCGACCCTGTTTGGTAACCACCCTGCTTTTTATAACCAGCCTCGGAGGCTCGGAACCAGTTCGAGTGAGGCCTGTTCGTAATCACTAGTGTATCGCACTTTTTCTATGCACCTACGGCATACCTTCTACTAAAGACTAAACGAACTAGAAACGTGGAAGCACGCGAGTCGCGAACTACGTGCTATCTCGTCTATCTAAACAGCTCTCAACTAGCTGCCTGGCATCTTGGACTATTTCTAACATTTCACAAGTCACGACGCTACGAGATGACATTATATAAGACTAAAACGTACCAAACAATATTTTTAAACTGTACCCTAACTTTAATGGTTAAAGGCAAGTCTAAAATTGTCTGTGGAATTTTGGAATATAACGTCACGCCCATTCCCACAAACTACTTTCGGACTTTCTTGAGGCTTAGTTGAGGAATCCTATTCGGATTTCTCTTCGTCTAACATAACGTGTAAATCACATTATTTTTGAAATCGGCTACATTAGTTTCTTGACTAAAGTTGTCCTTCAGGCTGTACCTAGGTGCTACTAAATAGATACTCGTAAATCCAGCAAAGCCATATGCCAGATGCGGTGTAAAGTAACACGGGACGGTAGGAATGCAGACGCCGCCGTGACTGCACTGGTTGTACATTTTAAGTATGCAAATGTTAATTGCACTGAACTGCTAAATATGCAGTTTGAATGAGCCAAACACCGAGTTACGTCGAATAATTTCTTGTACAGTTGATTACGTCAGTGTTATGTATTCTTTAGTACTATTAGTGTTAACCTGTAAAAATGTCACTTGTGTGATATACGTTCGAGAAGATTATAAAGTTTCCGGACCGAATTTTGGCACCGGCGTCTCATTCCGACGAAGATTAGCCAATTATATAGGAGATATTATAGTGCACCAGTGTTTGTACAGAAACAGGTGCACTCTCTGTTCCCTCAAGATTATGGCAAGGCCGCTACTTAGTCTTTAATGTATTATTCTTCGTTTTCATTTCGTCTTCCTTATATTTCTAGGATTCTATAAAAACTATACCTGTAAATACTTTGTAGGAAACAGTTTTAATAAAAATACCTTTGAATCGTCAGTAGCTAGAATTTTCGGTAAGCTCGCAACTAGTAGGGTTAGTACAAGTTTGTAAGAGTTTCGATACTCGAAATATATTATAGCATATTTCAATTATCTAAACTTCAAACGTTAAAGTAAGGTGGAATTAAAGTGCCTGTTTTAACGGGTCAAGTTTCATTCAAGGGTCCATGCATACTATCTACAGCCCCGAGAAGAATCTTTAAAAAAAAAGTACGACTAATGCCCACTTGCAACAAACACACTGTTAATATGGTTTTTAAATTTTATAATGCTTTCAGTTTTCGACAAGTTTATACGAGGATTGACAAGATAAGGTCAGATGTGAGCAAAACTTTAGGTTATGTTGGAAGATTGATTGATTGATTATTATTTTTAACACTGTTTATACATATATATTATGTACAAAATAAAAATAATAATAAAATTGATGCGAGTATACCTGAAACAAGAGCATTTTATTCATTTGTGTTTCGGTGCTCGAAATCTTTTAATACTATCGACTATCGAGATCCGCAAACACGTACTTAGGGTACAGGCCCTTCACCGTTTTGAAATATTCCTTTATGATAAGGGCAGCTCGTGACTGAGGCGAGCGATGGCGAAATCACACGACGCGAACGCCCGACGTGGAACACACGAATTACGAACGTTTAGTTTCGAAAAGTTTGAGTTGTGTCGAAATGTTGTTACTAATATTAATAGGTTGAACGTTAAATTGTTTCTGCGCAATAACCACCGATCAGGATTGAAATCAAACTTTAGGAATTCGTGAATATTATACATACCTATATACCCAACTTATGCAATTCGCGAATGCGATATTATCATATTCTTGCGCCAACTTTAAAAATCTTGCAAGACGATGCACCCTGACCCGCGTATATAAACAACTTGTTAAAAAAGCGCACTATTGATTTTATAGGAAGTCAACAAATCATGCTTTTGTTTTTGCATTTTGTTCTGAATATAAAAGGTCGATGTGATCAAAGCATATAGGAAGCAAAGTTAACTCATCAACAGATTACAGATCGATTGAATATAGGAAGCGTAAGAAAAGTCCCCTATGGATACCGATAGACTCAAGACAAGAAACAAATTATGTAAATGAAACTGTCCCCGAATGCACAGTAGTAGATAGACATTGCTTATTTTAATATAAAAAAATCTTTTTAAACAACCGACTGCAAACTCTCGCTTTACTACATTACACACACACTATACAAAGTATTTAATTTATTGTTGATATTTTAAAAACCGCTCGACTGATTTCAGTAAAATTTATATGGGATCACCTGGGAAGCCCTTTGACACAAAAAATAATTTTTCAAATCGGTCCACACTTCTTCGAGTAATCGGTGAACATACATAAAAAAAAGATTCAGACGAATTGAGAACCTCCTCCTTTTTTGAAGTTGGTTAAAAAGTAATACAGTAGAAAGCCAACAAAACAGCTCCGCTGTGAATCATATAATTTCGCTCGCAACCGCGTCCGCGGCCGCTTGGCGCCGCAATAAACATCGCGGAGATAGAGCTCGCGCTATCTGCATCTGGTTCGCTTTGTTTGAGTTACTTCCATGCCTTATTGTTCAGGTATCGGCGCGGATTAGAATTACTATTGTACTTGCGTACACGCAACCTTGCTGCCTCTATTTGAATTTAGTTTCGTTAAGGGTTGTGTTCCATCGCTGAGCACAGATAGAGATCGTAGTAACTCGCTTTGTACAAGTTATATTTACACCGTATTCTTTATATATCTTTGCGGGTTAGAATAACTACACAGTGGGCCTCATAAGAAGGCGAGATCCCTGCGAGATCAAATCAGAAATGAAGAGATCCGCAGGAGAACCAAAGTCACCGACATAGCTCAGCGAGTAGCGAAACTGAAGTGGAAATGGGCGGGGCACATAGTTCGAAGAGCTGATGGTCGTTGGGGTGCCAAGGTGCTGGAGTGGCGACCCCGCACCAGTAAACGCAGTGTTGGCAGACCGCCCACTAGTTGGACCGACGACATCAAACGAGTCGCAGGGAGCCGCTGGATTCAGGCGGCGCAAGACCGAAGCCTGTGCAGGTCCATGCAGGAGACCAATGTCCAGCAGTGGACGTCTAAAGGTTGGTAAAGAAGATCTGTCAAAAAGGGCATGCAACCTGCTTCTTTTTGAATTTAGTTTCAGTTGGGATTCTGTTCCATCTCAAAGAATTAAGCACAGAGAGATCGTAGTAACTCGCTTTGTTCAAGTTATATCTACACCCTAATTCTTCTTCTTCTCAATCGGTCACTCTTGTCAGAGTGGTCGTGGCTGCTGGGATGACGTGATATTAGTTGTTAAGTTGTTAGTCGTCAGTCTCCTTGAATAATTCTGGGTCGCACCGCCTCCCGTACTATGCTCCTCCACTTGTGGCGGTTAGTTGCGTTGCGAGAGCACTCCACCACACGGGTCCTGGTCACCGCTTAAATCAAGTCCGTCCAGCGCGTGGGTGAGCGTCCTCTCGCTCTTTTCCCTTCTTCTTCTTTAGCAACCCATCAACGGCTCACTACTAAGCGCAGGTCTCCTCTCAGAGAAGGGTTATAGGCCATAGTCCATCACGCTGGCCCAATGCGAATTGGCGGACTTCACACACCTTCGAGAACATTATGAAGAACTCTCAGGTGTGCAGGTTTCCTCACGATGTTTTCCTTCACCGTTGAAGCAAGTGATATTTAATTGCTTAAACGCACATGACTCTGAAAAGTCAGATGTGCGTACCCGGGATCGAACGTGCGACCCCCCGAATAGGAGACCACAGTCCTAACCCCTAGGCTATCACTGCTTTTTTTCCCTTACTACACCATAATATTGTATGTAATATCGGCGTGGGTTAGAAATACTACATCTATCTGTGGGCATGCAACCTGCTTCTATTTGAATTTAGTTTGTTAGGATTGTGTTCCATCGCCAAGGCACAGATAGAGATCGTACTATAATCGCTTTGTTCGAATTGCGTCTACACCTTATTGTTTGTTTATCGGCGTTGGTTAGAATTACTACATTGTATCTGTGGGCATACAACCTGCTTCAATTTGAATTTAGTTTCAGTAAGGATTGTGTTCCATTGCAAGTAACAGGAATATAGAGCACGTCGTAGCTAGTAGTAGTAGTGCGAGTTGCATCCACGTCTTATTGTTCGGATATCGGCTAGGAATAGAATTACGATTGTACCAGTATGCACGCAGTCTTACAGCTAACATTTGAATTTGAATGTATTTAATTTTAGTTAGGGATCGCGTCTCATAGAATATATCGAACATAAAGCTTGCACCTATATTTTCTAAGCTGTCTTAAAAGGCAAGGATTCGCAGAAATCGTTTCGGAGAAACGTGTAATCGACGAACACAGCTGGGCGCTTTCGACGTTCTTAAGTTTGTTTGGTTTTTCACTAGCACTGTTTCATTGACTTTAGGACTGTGGTCTCCTATTCGGGGGGTCGCAGGTTCGATCCCGGGTACGCACCTCGTTTTTTCGGAGTCAAGTGCGTTTAAGCAATTAAATATCACTTGCTTCAACGGTGAAGGAAAACATCGTGAGGAAACCGGCACACCTGAGAGTTCTTCATAATGTTCTTGAAGGTGTGTGAAGTCCACCAATTCGCATTGGGCCAGCGTGGTGGACTATGGCCTATAACCCTTCTCTAAGAGGAGACCTGCGCTCAGTAGTGAGCCGTTGATGGGTTGCTAATGATGATGATGATGATGAATGTTTCATTGTCAATGCGCTAAGAACATCCTATTGTTCTGAGCTTTGCGCATCACTTACGCCTTTCTACCAGAAACCACTTGTTTTTATCTTTATAGAGAGCTAAGGAAAAATAGATTATGTCTATGTGTAATTATGATCGCGACAATACTTACACAGTTTCGGTAGAGTATGTTTCAAGCATTTCGTGTCTTGTCTCCACTAGGGTCTAGGGTAGATACATAAACGAACATCAGTACGTACTATACCTACCTATTTACTGTACGTACGTACCTATATTATTATCTCTAAAAAATAAAAACAACGGCACTCCGCCGTGTTTGTTTGTCTTTGCGCGCTAAACTCAGAAACTACTGCGGGAATTTCCATTGGTTTGTCACCAATGGATAAGTAGATTGATTTCAATTTCAACCTCAAATATGGTTGAGCGAAGCAATGGCTGGATCATGCGTCATGCTCGTGAACGGGTGCCACCGTCGGAAGCGGGGCTGCTGGTCTGCCAGTTTTGACATGTATTGAATATTGTACTTATGTATTTTTGGAGTTGTCTATAAATATTATATATTGTATTGTTGGAAATATTCTATTCTAACAAGTTGCATGGGGTAAATCGGCATGACATCCAGCTGCCCACAAGATATTATAAAAAGTTATCAATATGTAAATACATATTACCTACAAAAAAATATTGTAAAATGTGTAATTTTGAAAAGAGCAACTGCTGAGTTTCTTGCCGGTTCTTCTCAGCAGAATCCGCTTTCCGAACCGGTGGTAGAGTCATGACTTGTCATAAGCGCCACAGGTTGGCCTACATGAAATAAATGATTTTGAATTGAATTGAATTGATTCTAAGAGTTGTATAATTTTTATCCTCTTCTTTTTTTTCTCTCCTGATGGTAGGTGACGATGCAGTCTAAGATGGTAGCGCGCTAACTTGGAAGGGGTATGGCAGTGAGCATTCAACCCATACCCCTAATTGGTTTCTACACGCCATCGTGTCGGAACGCTAAATCGCTTGGCGGCACGTCTTTGACGGTAGGGAACTAGCCACGGCCAAAGCTTCCCACCAGACCAGACCAGAGACAATTCAGAAATTAAAATTCCCAAATTGACCCCGCCGGGAATCGAACCCGAGACCTCCCAGCTATAAGACAATAGCGCTCACCATTGAGCCAGGGAGGTCGTCAAATCTTCTTCTTTATCAACTGGTAGACATCTACGGCACGACAAAGGTCTCTTGCATGGAATTCCACTGGTGCTCGATATTGTGCCGCCTGCAACCAGCCGCTTCCTGCGAGTTGCGAATCGTCTGTTGTCGACTGTTGTCGGTCCACCCAGTAAGAGCCTGCACGGTGCCTGCCTTATGCCTACACTGCGATTTCCCGGTGCAGGGGCGTCACCCCAGCACGTTTTTGTTCATGGCATTGTATGCATTTTTTTGCATATGACGCAGGGCATAGTGCTGAGCTGTACACCCTTTCTGGGTGGTGTCACAGACGAAATTATACTTTTGTATCTAGTTTTGTCTGTGTCACCATTAGAGAATAAAGATATTTTCTTTCTTTCTTTTTTTTTTCTTTAATCTGTAACTTTGGTTCTCCTCATTATGATTTGATCTCGCAGGGATACTCCGAGTACAGCACTCTCCATCGCGAACCTCCTAAAGTGAAATAATAACCATAGAGTACAAAACAAACAGTGGACATCACAGTATTCATAAATTCAAATGGCGGCTATGACTGCGCGGACACGAAGGATCGCATTTGCGCAATTCAAATCCGCACCGATACACCGGCAGCGGCGCGGCGGCGGAACAATGAGCCGCGGACGTTATTTGAATAAACTAGTAACGAGCCCTAATGAAAATATACTCGTACAAGCGACCCGCCCGGCTTCGCACGGGTGGCGCAAGATATTCACAGACGATGTTAATTTACAGTAGTAAACGGTACAGTAGTAGTGGGGGGGGGGGGGGGGGGAGCGAAGCTACGGGTATAGGCTAGTCCGTAATAAAGTGGTAATTATGAATATTAAGGTAGCAGCTGTTAATACTTGGTCATAGCCGCGAAAGCACTTGTAAAACTTTATTTAAATGGAAATTAATATTTCTTGCTCCATTCTAATCTGCTTTGCTTCAGCTGTACACAAGGTAGATAAAATTTTGTAACATTTTTGTTTTGAAAAGAGCAACTGCTGAGTTTCTTGCCGGCTCTTCTCAGCAGAATCAGCTTTCTGAACGGGTGGTAACATTCCTGACTTGTCATAAGAGCCACAGGTTGTCCTACATGAAATAAATGATTTTGAATTTGAATTTAACTAATTTATTACAGACAAGCTTTTACCCGCGGCTTCGCTTCCGCCATCTATTAAAAATAATCCACAGTGGTGATTCCCATACAAAGATTTTTCCGATTTTGCAGCTGTATTTTTTTGAGATTTCCCAATTTTTTTTTCTTTTTAAACCATCCCTATCCAAACAATAAAAAATTCAAAACGCTCGTTTCTATCTCGTTTTTAATTTTAGCCAGACTGACGAACAGCAATTGATTTTGATATAATAATAGATATAGAAGATAACACGGACCGCAGAACTCAGATCTAAGAACTCTTGACTGGTGTCAGTGGGACCGACGACGCGACGTGTTAATACACTCACGATCCTCGATTTCACTAAAGTCCGGCAGTCCGGCACCAACGCTCATCACTACGGATTAAGTAATGCACTCAGAAATGTGTAATGTGGCGAATAGCGTTACTTAACATCCGTTTTATTCATTAAAGTTTTTTATTTATAGTGATTGCCAATGACAATATACCTACCTAATTATTTTTTGTCGGTTTATCTTCTACTTACGAGTATTTCTGTGCTTAAGATATTAAATTTGCGTACGTGTACGGTAGTGAAGCAGTGATAGCCCAGCAGTTAGAGCTGCGGTCTGCTATTGAGTCGCCCGCGCCGGTTAGGTCCCGGGCAGGCACCTCTGAGAATTCTCCATAAAACTCTCGAAGGTGTGTGAAGTCTGCAAATTTGAATTGGGCCGCGGCGTGGTGGACTATGGCCTATAACCTTCTCTGAGAGAAGAGATGCGCTCAGTAGTGACTAGTGAGACGTTGATGGGTTTCTGATGATGTGTACAAATTCGTTACTTCAATTCGTGACGTCAACCGTTCTTGTATAGGTAAGGAGGTGCAAAGATTCAAATCGGAAATATTGCTTGCAATAAAATGAGTACATAGCTGGAATCTATTTGTGTCACGCAACACATAACTAGACATTGACCTACTTTTGATTTACATAGACCGTGCGTACCTATGTGCGTACAATATAATTGCTTTATTGTTTTCCTTGTTGAAAAATAATAATAATATTGAATCACCTGCTGATTGGGTACAGTACCTACTCGTACCTACTCAATACTTATTGATAAGAATGTTATTTATAGGAAACTAGCTGATGCCCGCGACTTCGTCCGCATGGATTTAGTTTTTAAAAATCCCGCGGGAACTCTTTCATTATCCGAGATAAAAGTAGCTCTCCCGGTCTGAGGAACCACTACTACATCCATATTTACTATACCCATGCAAAAAATCGCATCAATCCGCTGTTCTGTTGCGACGTGATTGAAGGACAAACCAACAAACAAACACACTTTCGCATTTACAATATCAGTAATGCTTAATTATAACACTTTTTAGAATTGTCAAATTTTTTACCATACCTAACCAAAGACAAAATTACGTTTAGCTGCCATTTACGTTTTGTTATTCCACTGTCATTTGCGTTTTATTCCATGTCAGATGCGTTTTTGTTATACCACGTTTTATAGTGACTTGACGGAAACGCGGTCGAACGGGATAAAAAGTATCCTATGTCCGTCTCCTGGTTCTAAGCTACCTCTCCACCAATTTTCAGCCAAATCGGTTCATCCGTTCTTGAGTTATAAATAGTGTAACTAACACCACTTTCTTTTATATATATAGATAAACGCTATTATTACGCTTTTATCATTTAATTGATTGCGAATTTTCTTAGGAACAGGTTAATTCCATAATCAGTTTACTTTATCAAAATAAGCTATGCTCGGATTCCTGCAGAATCAAACGAGATATTAGGAGATCTATAGGAGAACCAGAGTTGCAGAGATAGCTTATCGAGTTCCTAAGCTGAAGTGGCTTTCGAAGAACTAAGAGTCGTAGTTGTTCCAAGGGAGTTGTGGCTTCACACGGGAAAGCGCAGTGATAACAGACCCCTTAGGGTACGTTTATGCAAACGCGGCGCGTTGTCGGCGCTCGCAACGCAAACGCTTCTGCATGAACGCTCTCATACTTGGCCATACGTTTGAGTTTACCGCGCGACGCGACGCACCACGCGCCGCGCAACGCCCCGCGTGTGCATAAACGTACCCTTACTCAAACGAGTTGCAGGGAGCTGCTGGATACAGGCGACGCAAGACCGCTGTATGCAGAAGACCTATACCCAGCAGACGTCTATATCGGTTGATAAAGAAAACACGGATAAAAGATTAAAAACTGTAATCCGACTACGATTGGATATGTGACATCCGGCATATTGATTTCGTTCGCATAAAATTTAGCCTATGTCACCCAGACCATCATAACGAACCGATTGACAGTTGACATATTATAGTTTAGTTCCGTAGTTTATTCGCTACGGTGGAACATTCGAAAATAGTCACATAAATACTTATATAGACTGCTAAAATCATAAGTCATAAACCTTCCTTTTGGCTTTGACGTTGTAGGGTAATGAAGATAAGCCTTGAAAGTTGAAACGATACACACGCTAGATGTTATTTTTTTAATCAAATTCCAACAATTTACTGCTATATAAATCAAAACCAGATTACTTTTAAGTACGAGATTTAATTGAAAAAAAAAAAAACTACAAAGATCGGTTTTTGGACGTCAAACAACAAAATTTATACCTGCCCGGCACGGCATCGGTTTCGTTCACGAGTTCGAGGAATGGCATTAAAATTCGATCATTTCAAACGTTTTCTCAGACACTAAATAAAATATTCAACAGGAACAGAGAAACCAAATCATTTCTCTACATTTCTGTGTACAATTCTTGTTAAGAATAGCAAAGATATAGCCTGATAAATAATGTAATTAATTTTATTTTTTCTATTCACTTTTACGTAAGTGTTTCGATACTCGAAAGCTATCAAAGTCTAGCTGTGCAAACTCTTATTAAATCTACAGTTTTAATAACATAATGTACAAGATTGTAGAAATATTTTTAGGGTGTAGATTTCTATTTTCTAAGAACCATACATCATCATCATCATTAGCAACCCATCAACGGCTCACTACTGAGCGAGGTCTCCTCTCAGAGAAGGGTTATAGGCCATAGTCCACCACGCTGGCCCAATGCGAATTGGCGGACTTCACACACCTTCAAGAACATTATGAAGAACTCTCAGGTATGCAGGTTTCCTCACGATGTTTAGAACCATACATAGTTCCTTAGAAATGTAAAAGAGTTTTTATGAAAACGGGAAAACAGTAGTTATTTGTAAAACCTACAGTCTTGGCTCCAGACGCAATTCTCATAATAACTAAGCAGTAAGTACCTACCTACGTACTAGTACTTTAGCTATGTCATGTCAGAACGTCGAGTATACGTACATTCACTACACTTACTTGGCGAAACAACCCAATATACTGTACTATTCTCCATCCATTACCAATAAAGCTAATGTGTAAGTTTTAGAAGGATGAGTGCAGCTAGCAATGCATGGGATACAGGAGAAAGAGTGCGTAATATGTAACGTCGGTAAAGACAGTCTGGCTGATGCTTAGGGTTCGCACTTTTTTAACCCCCGACGCATAAAAGAGAGGGGTGTTATAAGTTTAACGTGTCTGTCTGTGTATCTGTGTATCTGTCTGCGGTATGTTAGCTCCCAAACGGATGAACCGACTTTCGTTTAGTTTTTTTTGTACTAGAAAATATGGTACTTTACCTGTTATGTAAAGGTTGTAATAACAAGCGAAGTTGTTAGAAAATCTTATTTCTGACGATGTAACTCCTAGAGCGGAGTGTTGTTATTGTTTTGCAAGTAAAAGGTTCTGAGTTTGAATTTTGGTAGTCAGTTTAGGAAATGACCGTAAAGGTGACCGTACACCTGTTCTCTCGGCAATAATCACGTATTATGCACTGAATGAATCGAATTTTCGTCTGCCGCACAGCCAAGAGGAATGTTTATGATTTTAGCAATTTATGTACATAGGTACATAATAGGGATATCCAATTTTCCATAGACGGGACTCGGGTTACAAGTTTATAAAAATTTTCTTGTAGTATTCTTTATATGAAATTGTATGAAATTTTGCTCGCTCGCCAATCCCCGCCGAACGGGACGAATAACGTACACTACAGTTGGGGTCCCAAGGTGCTGGAGTGGCGACCCCGCACCGGGAAACGCAGTGTTGGCAGACCCCCCACTAGGTGGACCGACGACATCAAACGAGTCGCAGGGAGCCGCTGGATTCAAGCGGCGCAAGACCGACCGGCTTGTGGAAGTCCATGCAGGAGACCTTTGTTGCCTTTGTCCAGCAGTGGACGTCTATAGGTTGATAAAGAAGAAGACAGTATATTCGTCTCGGTCGATTCTTTTGACGAGGATAGTTTTACGCTGAGGATGAACGACATGCATAATGCATATGTCTGTTAGAACATGACATACATTAATTAGGCTTAGGCTGCATCTTCACTTACCATCAGGTGAGATTGCAGTCAAGCGCTGGTCTATATATTAAAAAAAAAAAAAAAAAAATTTGCAGCATTTAGATGTCGCGATGAAACCGATTAAAGGATGGACTATGACAATAAAAAACTACCATCCTTTTTTCTGGCTAGAGTATTTCAATCTCTTACTTGTAACATCGAGAAGATGCTTTCAACGCTGAAAAGGCGACTGCTAACAAATTCTAACCAAAAAATCGTGAATCTATAACTATATATGAAGTTGTTAAAAAGGAAAAGGTGACTGACTGATCTATCAACGCACAGCTCAAACGCATAGTTCAAACCGCCTGAAGGGATCGGGCTGTTTGACATACAGATAGCTATTATAACATAGGCCTCCGCTAAGAAAGGATTTTTGAAAATTCAACCCCTAAGGGTGTAAAATAGGGGTGGAAGCCGGAAGCTACTAGAATACTTTTTTCGTAGAGCTTGCTAACTGATTCTCGAGGGCTACAAGCAACTTTTGCAGCCGACATTTTGTAGTAAGTTTGCACATGGTGTAAATGTTATTTGGTGGAGTATGGAGGGCAAGTGGCAACCCTAGGTCCGGTGTCCTTCGGGCGGCGGGAACCAGCGGCCTTCGTCCCGACTCCCGTCTGCAGCTAAATTTAGCCCAGCGCCCTTGGGGATACGACGCCAAACAGGATTTATGGCCGGCCGGTGCACGCCGCGGCCGGCCGAGCTTTGGAGTTTGGAACACTCGTAGTTTTAGGATTAGATTTGCGCTTTTAGGATCGTTATAAAATATTGCACATTGCGTTTTTACACGCTTTATATTAAGTTCACCAAGACAACTTACATCCTTACTAATATTCTTCTTGTTGTTGTAGGTATTTAAGCTTCTTGGGTCGGCACATGTCTTTTTCTTCCACTCGCTTCTATCATTCGTCAACTCAGTATCCACTCCTCTTACACGCATATCCTCTTTAACACAATCCATCCATTTTTTCTTTGGTCATCTCTAATATTATGGATGAGAAAGTATGTTTGTTTCTTGGTTGTTCCTTTAATCACGCAGCAAAGCAATTGATGTGATTTTTTTATGGGTTAGTTAGCTGGAGGGTATCATAGGCTACTTTTATCCCGATAAGCGAAGTGATTTCCTGTTTAAAATAGAATAGAATAATTTTTTATTCAAATAAACTTCTACAAAGTGCTTTGGAGTCGTCAATGAGTTTACCACTTGTTTAAAAACTTAACGCCTCGTGGAAGGCGCGTGAAAAAGCGCATTGTAGTAATTTGAACAACTTCCGTCTTTTTGGTTATATGGGCCCATAGAATACATTTTATACGAATATGTGTAGATATAAATTCTTTATACGAATAACATTGAATAATACACTCATTTATTGCTCAAGAAAACGTAGACAACTCTTAAAATAGATAAAAATTAAAATCCTATGTGCATTAAGTATTGCATTGTATCTAAAAGTGAATCTTAACATTAATGGTCCACGTGCGACGATATCCAGTAATAACTTCAATGCGAAGCCGACCTTAAGTTTTAAGTATAAGGTTGTAATTCCATATAGAGGCATATCGCTAGTTTTAATATATTTTATAAATTCCAACGTAAGAAACACTAATGCATTTTATATGTGGAAACTATAAATATGACGTTTAGTTGGATATGCGTGACCGTCTAATGCGTGTTGCAAGCCTTTTTCTTTGTAACCTTTTTAATGGGATGCATCATTCTGCTCTTATTTATGGACCCATCATCCCATCAAGTAAGACATAGTGCTCTCGTCCCATAGCGCAGCATGAATTAAACTGCATTTCAATTTTTTAACGGACATCTCTGACAATATGTCGTGAATACTGTTATCTAAATTCGAGCTTTAAAAAAACCTAATTCCCAATAGCTTGCCATACCTACTATTGCAAAGCAATACTATGACATACAATTACTGTGACTAAGAAAATTCGATTGAATTTATTTGTGCTCGTTGTACTCGTATATTATAACAATCCCTTACAACAATTCTTAATTCGTATGCCTTATACATAATATATTTGTACTAAAAATACTATATTTTCGGAGGAAACTATGTTGGGAACCCTAATTATAGCTACCTACAAATTGCTAGGTAGCTTCTTACATTATAAGGAGACAGGTTTTGTACGCAAAATAATTTTAGTAGAAACTAAAGTTTCAATAAAGTCTTTCCATTATTTGCGATAAAATGTTACATTTGCATTATAGTATTCCTACTCGAAAATAGTTACAAAAATTCCTAATTCTCTATGTCAATGTCGAATATTTCTGTATGTAAGTGTTGACGGATTATTTATATTTTTGAGATATTTTAAGCTTTCTTTTCACGGTCTCGTTTTGTAACACCTCATTAGTGCTATTCATTGCGCAAATATTTTGTCACGAGAATTTCGGGTGTCGTAATGACTCGGGCACGTGATCGACGTAACCCTGTAGTCTATACTTATAGGGGGTTGGTATAATTAGACGTTATATATGAATCATATTCATTGAACTGGATAATAATGTGTTATTAGAGGGGTGTGCTAGCCAGATAAGCGTTGGTTGTTACATGTTTGTCAATGGCGATGATTCGGTTGTGTATACAATCTCTTAAATAAACTAAGCTGACAGTCTGTAATTTTTACAATGTTTATAGCGGTAAAGGACTTAAGGGACGGTCAGTTCAACTTTGATTAAAGATTTTGTACAAACTTAATACTAACTATATCTTTGAATTGCTCGTCATGCTTTGTCTTATAAGGTGTATTATGAATAGGTATCATCACTTTTTGACGTGATAGCGTCTTATAAATCGATGAACACCGGCTGCACGCACGAAAAAGTGTCACGTTCCGCCTGATCCTGAGGGTGCAAGCGAGAGCGCGGAACAAGCGATAGAGAGGCACGGTCGGCCCAAGCGTTGGCTTGTGACACATTTATTCATCAATGTTTCTTTATGACGTTATCACGTAAAACTATCGTCCGTAAACCGTCTTTACAGACAGCCAATTTATTTATTTATAAATTGTCATTTTGATATCCCTAAAAAATAGGTTATATTTTATGTCAATTACAATGTGCAGGTATTCCTTAGCTAGGAAACTGGTAGAAACTTCAATACCTAAAGCTACCGCGGGATTGACTAAAAATCACCACTATGAGACTGTAGCAATCATGGAACTAGGAATTACGACTATGGTAGCAATGATTGATGCAACATGTCCGTAATCGCCCGCCAGGTGTAATATGGCACGTGACAACTGACAACCGCATAATCCGGCGACGCGATGGCGCCCAAACAGGGGCCGATTTACATACCCGTATAAGACGTAAAATATTTATTGACTTAAAAAATATTTATATTATTATATTGGTCGCTAACTAAGGGCCTCATAAGTAGGCTCAGGACTGCTCAGCGGGCGATGGAGAGAGCTATGCTCGGAGTGTCCCTGCGGGATCGAATCAGAAATGAGGAGATCCGTAGGAGAACCAAAGTCACCGACATAGCTCAGCGAGTCGCGATACTGAAGTGGAAATGGGCGGGGCACATAGTTCGAAGAGCTGATGGTCGTTGGGGTCCCAAGGTGCTGGAGTGGCGACCCCGCACCGGGAAGCGCAGTGTTGGCAGGCCACCCACCAGGTGGACCGGCGACATCAAGCGAGTCGCAGGGAGCCGCTGGATTTAGTCGGCGCAAGACCGAGGCCTGTGGAAGTCCATGCAAGAGACCTTTGTCCAGCAGTGGACGTCTATCGGTTGATAAAGAAGAAGATTATATTGGTATTGGTATTTGGTGGTAGAATCATGACTTGTCATAAGAGCCACAGGTTGGCCTACGTGAAATAAATAATTTTGAATTTGTATTTGAATTTGAATTTATTATATTGGTATTTTTTTGTTTTATGTTTACTTTCTTTAGCTAAAGAGCGTGAAGATTTATGTTGCAGAGCGTGATCAGCATCTTAAACTACAAAATTAGTAGTTTTAGCGCCAACTCAACTTACAGATAAACAGACAATAAACCTAAAGTTATTTTGGTGTCAGTATGGTCACCTATCGTAGGATAATTTAGTGATGAATTAGTGATTTTTACTGATGTAGAGGGCCTCTTTCATCACCTTCAAGTAAACTTTAACCGACAAATAAATTTGACGTTTTGACAGTCTTT
This sequence comes from Oeneis ivallda, assembly GCA_029955525.1. Lineage (NCBI taxonomy): Eukaryota > Metazoa > Arthropoda > Insecta > Lepidoptera > Nymphalidae > Oeneis > Oeneis ivallda. Next base: position 24,844,727 of record JARPMR010000006.1, read on the forward strand.
GTATGGCCAATCTGTCAAAACGTCAAATTTATTCGTCGGTTAAAGTTTATTTAAAGGTGCTGGAACAGGCCCTGAATATAATAATTTAATTCAGATTATTTCAAAAATATTCAATTTTATTGCAATTTATTGCCAAGACTGCGGTCTGTTGTCTCTGATGGACACATTACTCTGAAAAGGGTGATGTAATTTAATATACACCTGTAAATAGTTGGTTTCAACTTTCAACACTGAGTACTAAATCGCTAGACGTTTACGCGTTGCGGTTACGTGCCAACTCGCAAATTCTTCCACCAAATTAGACCTGATCGTCAACCTTAGACGTCCACTGCTGGAAATAGATCCTTTGTAAGGATATTATTAATCAGTCTTGCGCCGCTTGTATCCAACGGCTTCCTGTAACTCTTGATGGTTTTTTATTCAGTGACCAAGGTAGCGATCTTATCTGAACGTAAATGGCGATGCAGTCTTTAAATGGTTGTGGGCTAACTTGAGAGGGGTATGGCAGTGTAAATTGAACCTATATCATGATGGTTACTACAGGCCACCGTAATTCGTACCCGAATGAAAGGGTAGTACCTAGCCGAGCCAAAACCTACAAACACAAATATTATGTCGAACTGAAGCTTATAAAAATTATTATTGAAACGAAGTTCCTTTTCGGACGGTTTGTCGGATGGGGCTAGACAAAATATGTGTAAGAATTTTCCGTCACGACCCTTGTTGCCTTCGTTTATTATCAAATTTCGTTCTATCAAAGCTTTGGTGACGTAGCGGTTAAACGAAGGAGTGAAGAAGTCAGGGTGATTCGAATCCCCGAACCGATAGTGGTTCGGGGGTTCGAATCCTGACTTCAGATTATGTCTTTGTTCTACTTTTTTAAATTTTTGTAACGAAGTTTTATGGAAGAGAAATTCCAAACAAAATATTTGCGGCAATATTTACTTTATTTACTAACGCCATCTATTGTGGACAGCGTGAACTTGCTTGAACTTGCTTTAATGTCTGTTTTTACGAGATGGCTCTAACATGTAGCGAGAGATGGCGTTGAATCTGAACTTCGTTCCAGCCGCGTGTTCTACGACACTCAAATTTTTTATATTTTTTCCGAATGGAATCAGTTCATTTCGACAAGAATGTATCTCTGTATGTAATCTGAATAAAAAACCTACTATTGACCGCGGCGCCACTAGTTAGTGAAATGAATGAATCGTTTAAAATTCGTTTGTGAGATAAAATAAATTAGCATACATAAAGCGGTGTTGCGCCGTTTAGTTTTTAGCACAAGAACGGTAAACGGCGGACTGGTTGGGCAGTTTGTCCATTGTTTCCTAAATCTGTGGAGACGCTGTAACGGTGCTTATCTAAATGTATCGGTTTTTATGGTTATTTTATACGATACTGTAACAGTTTAGATATCTGTTGTGATATTTAATACAAGCTTATTTATTTACATAAGCAACATCGTACTAATATTATAAATGAGAAAGTGTGTTTGTTTGTTGGTATGTCCTTCAATCACGCCGCAACGGAGCTACGGATCGACGTGATTTTTGCATGGTTATAGTTGAGGACCCGGAGAGTGACATTTTTTAATTTTATCCCGGAAAATCAAAGAGTTTGAGGACCTGGGGAGTGCCATAGCCTACTTTTTATCCCGGAAAATCAATGAGTTCCCGAGGATTTTAAAAAACTAAATCCACGCGGACGAAGTCGCGAGCATCAGCTAGTTTGAATAAAGTTGTCTGATTTCAACCTTAATTGTGAGATATAATTTTAGGTAGGTTTTTTTCTATTTTGCTTGTGTTAGAAAAGAGGGTTTAACAAAACCTTCGCAAAAAAAAAAAATTAGTAAAATACAATATTAGGTTTTTATCTTGACTGACTGACTGCTCAAACCATATTCGTTTCATCTTAAAACTCGGAGCGGACCGAATATTGGCACACAGATAGCTATTATGACGTAGGCATCCACAATAGGGTCACAATAGGGGTTTGAAAAATCAAACTTAAAGTGAGCAAAACTGTGGGCAAAAGCGTTGTGCTATTGTAGATTATAGTATAATATTGTGTATAAGTTAATCTGAAGTAGGATGTTTAAGCACTGGTCAACTTGATTTCCACAGAATTGATACAGTTTTGCTTTAGATCGTGTAAACTGTCGGTTAGCCGGACAGCCAGTAACAGTTCAGCCTTTAATCTGACAAACGGCATAAATCATGTTGGGCAATTATTAGTTTTGTTGTCATTGGTAGTGTAGACCTACCGATTTGGTTCGGAAGACTAAATCAAACCAAACAACGACGCGAAGTTACTAATATTTCGTTTGACACTATTTATTCATTCGCTATCAAGCAATATACTAAAGAATAGAATAGAATAGAAATATTTTTCCGCGTAAGTTAGAGTTAATTGTTAGAGTAGGTTGTTTGTAGTGTAGGTTAGTTGGTAGATAGGTTGGTAGTTTTTAAAAATCCCGCGGAACATTCGGGTATTTGCGGGGTGAGAAGGTAGCTTAGAATACGTCATTCTCCAAGTCCTTAACTGTACCCGCGCAAAAAATCACGTCGATCCGTAGATCTGTTGCGGCGTGATTTACTCCCAAATCAATAAACAAACACACTTTCGTATTTATAAATAATCATAGTAGTGTATTGTCCAAAGTCAAAGTAGCTATTTTTTTGAGTTCACTCAGGTAGCAACAGAATAAATCAATGTTCTGCTACAAGGTTAAGGGTGCGGAGCGCGTACAATTTGTTATGCATTTGCTCTACTTTATTCGTCTGATCTGAATACACAGTATTTGATTTGCAGTTTCAATGTGATCTGGTGATTTGCAAACGTGATCGCTTGTTTTATTCCCAGGTCGACCATCGTTTAGTCACTTCTAGGACTAGACGGTATACATTCGTCCAGTCTTGCAATAGGAATTGTTTTGCACTTTTAACCCATCGGCGACCCACTGAGCACTCACGGGTTTCTAAAAAAAAATAAGTGTTTTAGACCGCAATGCTGGCCTAGTGCAGATTGGCAGACTTTACACGCCTTTGAGAACATAATGGAGCACTATCCGGCATGCAGACTTCCTCACGATCTTAACCTTAACAGGTAAAGCAAATGACATTTAATTGAGTATTTGTAAATGTTGATATTCATTATTTATAATCGAAAATCAAACATGTAAGAATAACATTCGTAAAAACAGAAAATAAATCTGTGCAAAAACAAATAAGTTATAGAGCTTTAAAGTTTCCTGTTAGACAGAGAGAGCGCTAGTGAATTGTGATGTTACAATTCACCAGCTCCATACACGCTCCATAGAAAATTTCGTTTTAGAAAGAGACAGATACAGTCACAGTGAAACAGCTTATAAATCTGAGACTAGTACAGTTATTTAAAAAAGAGAAATGGCATTGTGTTATAATATTTGAAAACATTATTTATAAATACCCAATTGCTCAAAACGCACATAATATAACTCACGCACGCACATAAAGAGTTAGAGTTGCGTGCCTGGAACCCCCGATGATAAGGCTGAAGTATTTAACCACTAAGCTATCACTGCACTGCATTTCCAATGTGAAGTGAAACGTGCGAGCGCTATAGGGCTATTCCAAAATCGATCATCGATTAGTCATTTCAGTAGACGCTGTACTTTATTGGCGTAGTCTGGTCACAGTAATTGATTTGCAGTCCCAATGTGACGGGCTACCTCGTAATTCAAAACACGTAAAACGTAAATCTATGGTTGTAGGTGTATTTTGCGTGGGTACTGTCCGTTGGTATATTATTAGCTTACTAGCTTTTGCCTGCGACTTCGTACGCGTTGGGTTAGGTTTTAAAATCCCCAGGAACCCTTTGTTTATCCGGGATAAAAAAGTCTATAATTATGTCACTCACCAGTTTCCTGGTGGATGTCTGGAGGACCTTTCCTGTGCAAAAAATCACGTCGATCCGTTGATCCGTTGGTATGTGATTGAAGGACAAACCAACAAATAAACACACTTTCGCAGTTATAATTTCATCATCATCATTAGCAACCCATCAACGGCTCACTACTGAGCGCAGGTCTCCTCTCAGAGAAGGGTTATAGGCCATAGTCCACCACGCTGGCCAAAAGCGAATTGGCGGACTTAACCCACCTTCAAGAACATTATGAAGAACTCTCAGGGTTGCAGGTTTCCTCACGATGTTTTCCTTCACCGTTGAAGCAAGTGATATTTAATTGCTTAAACGCACTTGACTCCGAAAGTCAGAGGTCCCGGGATCGAACCTGCGACCCCCCCGAATAGGAGACCACAGTCCTAACCACTAGGCTATCACTGCTTCAGTTATAATTTATTCTATTATTATTGTATTGTGATTATAGTAAGGATTTAGCTATAATCAATGAAATATTTATATGTATTGGCTATAGTCGGAAGATAAACTTTGCGATATTTTATGATTCAAAACATGGTCTTGGGGAAGTTTTATTACTGTTGTTTTTGAAATGATTATACCTAATATCTGGAATATTCCAAAGGTGACTTACTTGGTATGTCATTACCCAAAGGTTATTGTCGACTGCTCGTAAACAACCGCGATATGTGATTCAAAACTTGGTCTTGCCTAGTTTTATGCTTTGTTTAAAAATAAAGTAGCTCGGGAATTTCGTGGATGTTTTATCAAGTTTAGCTTTAGGTATGTGTTGTCATGAGAAAGATCGAGGATAATCCAAGGTGTGAAAAAATATGGACTGCTATGTTCTGCTTATGCATTATTTGACCGAATTTATAATTTTAAGCAAATTGAAACACAAGAACATAATAATTAATAGGAAACGGAGGATGCAAGCGGCGCGGCGGACGCAAAACCCGAGAAATACTGAAAGGATTTTGTGAAAAGTAATCAAATATTAGGTCATCGTGACAATAACGCTAAGCAAAATACGAAACCAGATAACGAGTAGCGAGGGCGAGGTTGTTATAGACTTATAGTGACCTCGTTCGTACCTCAGTTGAAAGGATAAAACCTACTAAGAACGATAATGATATATGCGACAATGTCCTTTGTTTACATGTGGGTCGGCTCAATAGACTCTCAGTTGTAATCAGTCGGTTATTCCATTAAACTATGCTTATTGTCTAATATATTCAAATATGTGCCGGTCTCGTCCCAAAATCTTGCAAGATCGAACAGAGCGCCGCCGCGCCGGCCACAAAAATATATTGAGATAGAACGGTTATCACCACTGTTTTACTACGAAATCCTGCGTGCCTATTTCTGGACGAATTCAAGCCGTCCGTGTTGTTAGAAAAAATTGTTTTTCTTGAAAACAAACAACTCCCGTGTATGAATAACTTCCAACTTTTAGTTCTATAATAATTAAGAATAGTGTAATAAAGCATTTTCACGGGATTGGATGGAATAGAAAAGTTTATTTTTCAAATTAACTTTTACAAGATGTTTCTGCATCGTCAAGTGATTCTATCACTTGTTTGGAATGCCGAACTTCCAAGCGGCTTCATTTTATTTGAAACTTGCGTAATGCAAAGCTTTGGCAGGCATGTGATGTGCCCCGCCCACTTTTCCGTTCTATCTTGATACACTTCTGTAGCGCCCGCGCTGGCGCCGCGTAGGTGAAGTTTTCAACATTCTAACAGTTGTCGTCGTATCAGATTCCTAACTGTACCGACGCGCACGCTTTACCGCTGACACAGATACGGGAACCGAGTGACAATAAAAGATGTAAAAATTGAATTCTCCCGCACTCTGACACATTTTTTGGCTAAATTATGTAAAAGGGTCACTTGATAGAAAAGGGGCTAGCTAAACTAAGTTAGGTGACGCTTTCTGTCAGTTTAGTTTTCACGAACCTTTAGGGAACACCTAAAGGTAAAAATGACATTGAATAGGAGATTGAATTTAGGGGCTACCTGCTTAAAGAGACTCCTACTTAAGGGATGATTTAGGTATAATTGGTGAAAACGGGCGTCAGTCAATGAGAACACGAGTCGGTGCCAAGTACCTAGATACTTATCACATTATGAAATCAATACTTCTTAGATCCATCTTTATCAACCGATAGACGCCACTGTATTGCGCCGCCTGTATCCTGCAGCTCCCTGCAACTCGTCTGATGTCATCAGTCTACCCAGTGGGGTCTGCCAACACTGCGCTGTTCAGTGCGAGGTCGCCACTCCAGCACTTTGGCACCCCAACAACCATTAGTCTTGGAACCATATTAAAGCCCCGCCTAATGCCACTTTCGCTTCACGATTCGACAAGCGTTATCGATTACTCCGGTTCTCCCACGGATCTTCTTATTCTTGATTTGATATCGCAGGGATACTCCAAGCAATAGCTCTCCATCGCCCGCTGAGCAACCCACTAGCCATATTAACGTTATAGAGCAGGGGTTCCTATCCTTTCAGAAGGGAAGCGTGCTAAAAAACTTTGGGAGCCCCTACCTTAGAGGAAGCGATCTTAGAAATGATTAATTGGTAGCCAAGTCGACACAACGTTCTTGATCGCTCCTTCGCTCCACGGAATAGAATTCACGCTACACGCTTACGCACATAAATACACGCCAAAGCGCCAACCCAAACCCAACCACGCCATTCCCAAAGTTTTTTATCATGCCCCATAGCTAGCGACGACGTTTCGTATCCATATGTCATCACTGGCAACAGTTGATCATCAGGCTCGTATATAAATAGCGCCTTAGATTTTATCATCCCCATGAAGGCGCCACTTTATGCCGTCACAGACATTGTTTGTTTGTATGGCTTCACTTGTGACTACAGAAATAAACTAGCGAGACATATTGGATCGAGGAAGGCATTAATCAAGGCGGCCGTCGGTGTTTTTGTTGATATATGTACACGGTTTTTTTGGAGTTTACTCCTTAAGAATCGATTTTAGCAGCCCGGTATGAGAAAAATCCGGGCAGTAAAATCAATTTATCAATGACCTCGTTACGTTTTTCTGTTACGTTTTTCACAACGTTGAAATTTCTACCCTAACGATGAGTAAATAAGGTTGGTTTTCGTGCGAAAGAGTCCCCGAAGCGAAAGTCGGTCGGGGCGCGCTCGGACCCGAGTCGCGCGCATAGAGAAGGATATAGCCTCGCGCGTAAACTCCAGTCGTGCGTCGGAGGCCGGAGCTGACACATACTTTTTTAATTAATAATGACGCCAATTTTCGTTAGATTGTTTCCGATACAAGTAATATTATGGAGTTAATTTGCAATTATCATTAAGTATTTCGCCTCGCAAATTAATGTGAGAACAGATTGCATGGGATTTTTATTTGTTCAAAACAATATTTTACTCGTATTATGGCAAAGGTACATATTACAATAAAGTGCCTATAGGTATCTACTGAATTTCTACTATCTGTTTTTGTTTAAAGTGCCTATAGGTATATCTACTGAATGTCTACTATCTGTTTTTGTTTATAGTTTTATATTAAACTTTGTACCGACCGCGTTAAAAAATATATCAACTGAAAATTCAAATAGATTCGTTATTTGTATGTATCTTCTTTCTGTATACCCTTCTTAAATAAATAAATAAAACTTTGTCGGTCACCACTCCCACAATTAAAAAGGAATCTAAAACCGCGTCAAACTTTGAGTATTAACCGTCAAACCGTCAAGACTACAGAGCGTGCCAAATAGATAATATTAATATGTACATACGCTTGAAAAATGTTAGATGATGTTAACTAATGATTTAATAATTTAATAATTAAGTAATGGTTTAGTTTAGAAAACTATTATTTTTTATAATGAAACATCGCCAATATTTAATCAGGTTTCTGTAGTTAACGGTAACCAATGGTTTGAATCAACCAGCTCTTAGGAAATCTATTACAAACGTACACACTACACATACGTCCCCTAGACGTCGCAACACGCAGCACATTAATTTCCGTGCACTTCCGTTAATAAAGCTCCCCGAGGCTCGTAGCCTAGACAAAGTGAAGCCTCACGCTGAAAGCCCTCTGATGAGGATTGAGTGCAAGTCGCATTCCCTATCTCCCTTAGGAACCTTTGTGTTCACTCCCTTATATGAGTGTGTTGGTAGGTTTATGACCCCCCACAGTATATATTGTTTCTTGTCACAGTTATAAAGATCAAATTTTTTTAAAGCCTTACTAAAGTCCGTGTGAATTAGACAAGAAAAAAAATGTTTGCCTGTGGTTTTTACATGTACTGACATTTTTGTTCATTTAATGATGTCGTACTATAGACACTCGTATATCTAGATTTATAGATTTAGCCAATTAGAAAGTAACTCAGTCATTTGGGCTCCACATGAGGCTAAATATAGCCTTATGTTAGAGCGGGTGCAAAATAAATTTGTTAGGTACTTATATATGAGGCTATACGGGGTATACCCATACTACCCATTAATGTACCCAACCTTATTTGTTCTAGGTATGGTTGGGTATAATGAATTAAGGGTTAGGAGGGAACTAGCACTTGCATTGTATATTTTTAAAATAATTAGGGGGAAATTTTTTAACGCAGAAGTTTTAGGACAGGTCAGTCTCCGTGTCCCAGACCGGTATGTGTGGCGGAGGCGCAGGCCACCGCTGCTGGCGGTGCCGTGCGGCCGCACTAACTTGCTCAAGAAGGCGCCGCTGACGCGCGCGATTCTAACCCTTAACGTCATAGCTGAGAGAACAGATCTGTTTTGGTGCACTCTGGGTGAATTCACAAGGATTGCTCTGTGGTCTATATGTTATAATAAATAATAATTAGTTTAACATAATATTAGAATAAGAATGAATTAAGCTTCACTAGTGAATTAGGAAAAGTCCTGTAACGCTAGTTGTAAGTTGGGAAATACATAAATAAATAAATAAATAAATAAATCTAATAATGCACCGTTTCATTAACTTCTGCAGCTTGATGAATAAAATCTATAGATCGTTCTCTTACTTGGCTCGGTCTTTGACAGAGTTAAAAAGAGACACAAATGTGTCCTGACATAAATCCGTCTCGTTTCAACTCTGTCTTGGGTCCGAATAGAGTGAGAGTGCGATCTATAATTTCAGGCTTAGAAAGGACCACCAAGGCGGAAGAAATGCTTATGTATTATATGAGCATAGTGACCTGTGACGTGGGCCCGGTAGCCCCGATAGCTTATCAATGGGAGCAAGCACAATAGTGCGTTATGCATGCCCTATCACGGTGCAGCTGCAGCATACAGCCTATCGGTCGACGACCTGATGCACAGCCTGGTTGCAAGGCTTCTGTACTTGGTTTCGCTTTGTTGTTTCCGCATGAACAACGCACGAACTCTTTCATAAAATCTTTTACGAGATTTTTGAAGCGTCCTTTGACTTACCCCAGCGCGCATCGTGAGAACAAGACAAAAAAGTCCTGGCGCAAAGTCTCGTTTTAACTATATCTTAAGTCTGAGTTATGTCAAAGTATACAGTCTACAGATCTAGATCGCGGACTTACTCACGGATTTGCTCGATCTTGTATCAAGCATGAATCAAGAGATCTTACAATGACATCCTTGAGAAACGTTGGTAGTCATACTAGGTCTTGCGTTAACAATAATAAATAATTTTAAAAAAATCATTAAAAACAAATTGCCGCGTGGACGACATTAAAGTTTATTTCGTATCAAATAGGACTGCCCGCGCCTTCGAGTTTTATTTCGATATGTTATTCGATACTCATTATATAAAGAGTCAATATAATCGGTTCAAAATTGGCGAAGATATCGCGTAACATAAACACCAAAAAAATGCAGTTTTTGAATTACTCCATCTTTTTTGAAATCGTTTAATAAAAATTACCCCTAACATCTTCACTAAAATTCAATAACCATTTCAAAGACTCCCGATTAGTGGCAATAGTTTTCACTTAAAAAAAAAATGTATACGTAGGTCAGCTTTAATTAAAGAATTGCGATAAGTTTTATCAAACAGTTAAAATAAACCAATAGAAGCAAATTCTTTTGAGGCTTGTGCAGACAATGATCACGTTTACAAAACAAATAGCAAGGGTTTTTGTGTGACTCATTCGTACTCGGTAGACAAGCGATTTACATACATTTCACTTCAGACACGTGAACTAACGCCGAACCCCCTTCGAGGTTCGTTTAGTTTGAACACACTCTTAAATCCCTCATTTTGTGTTTAAGTTCGAACTCTACACACAACCCACAAGAAATTAAAAAAAAATATTTATGTTTTGTATTGTAGGTATAAAAATAAATCGCATACATGCGCAAGAAACGAAGACCATAATCGATTAGCTACTGGGGACATTAAACACACTTAGGCTGGCCGCATACTATAAGAATTTGTCTGTCAGAAAAATTACTGATGAACGCATTTCCGCACAATTCTTCTGCATAATCTGGGCATTTCTGAATAAACAGCAGTCATGAACTAATCATGACTGCGGTGACATTCTGATTGGGTTTGCATACGTTCTTTAAAAAAGAAAGAAAGAAAACAAAATTCAGTAATGGTGTCACAGACAAACAACTACACTAACGTAACATTAATTGCCCGTGATACCACCCAGAAAGGGTGTACAACTCAGCGCTCTCCGTTCCCTCACGCTCATAGAAGGATGGCATGGAAATCCGACACGACCAGAGAGAGATTAGGCGCTGGACCGACGGCTTTACGTGCTCTCCAGAGCACGGGCAATGTGTAAGCAGAGTGTCATCAGGTGCTCGTTAATTGATGACGGGAAAATTCTAGTAATATGCGGCCGGCCTAAACCGTGTACACAAAGCGGTCACATAAAATTGCGTGGAATAATAAAGATCACCGAGCAAAATGAGATGGTAATAATCCACAATGCTCTTTTGACTATCAAGCCACATGTCGTTTCATTGTAAACACGCAAGCCCGTAATAAACCTCCATTCAGGGGCCCACTTACAAGTAAATTATGTGAAAGAAAAAAATATATACACGACATACTTGTCGTGATTAAAAGGACGTGGGCGAAACAAACGGGTAATGAGACCCTAATTGCGTATAAACGACCTATTCAGGCATTCCGCGATAGCAAAAACCTATTAATGCACTTAATGCTAATATCTAAGAAACAGTGAATGGAACGCAAAAAACTGAAGATCATCAGCGATTGTCGGTAAATCTGAGGCGGTGAAGGTTGCTTACAGCTTCATTTATCGTAATTTTATCTACTATAGTGTATTATCAAATTTTCAATTGTGAAAGATGGAAGACATGATATTTTTCGTGGTATTCCTAGCATGCTAGGTCCGAACATCTGATAGAAGCGAATTAAAATATGTAGTCAGTCTTGCTCTCTCATATTATAGGTAAACAATATGTGCTGCCCAGCCAATAATCAAGGATTTTTGAAAAATTAATACGTTTCATAAAAATCAATTATAATTGATTTTTAACCGACTTCCAAAAAGGAGGATTCTTGATTCGGTTAAGTTTTCAGTTCGATCAAGTAAAACGATTTAAAAAATCGATTTACTTAATTAATAAAAATCGTTATTTTTACTCTATTAGCCCAGCCATAAGTTCGTTTCACTTTTGTCGCTTAAGTTCTCTCCCGTCAAAACATACGTTCAGAATTTCAGATCCGCTTCAAAATGGCTGATTTTGTTATTTCAACTGCAACCTTATTTTCAAATCGTGTCTCACCTAACACGTACCAGTGTGTCGTGGAGGTGGTAGCTAGAACAGCGCACGAGCTCACGTTTAAACGTTCAACGTTCAGACGTTACGAGGTTAAGTAATTCATCCAGGTGAATGTGGCAATTAGGTGAACGCGCACCTATACGCGCCGCAGGAGTCGCACGCGCCGCAGTCATCGCATTTTCTCATGACCTCGCGTACTACGCGCCGAACGCACAGTGCTGTCGGAATTGTATCAATTTCTACTTGTATATCCATTTATCTAACGTACGCATCAAACGTGCCGAATCTGGGTGTATTTACTATCTCAGTAGCTATCGTTCAGTTGCCATCTAAAACTGTCAAACACGGTATATGGACATGAAGAAAATGCGGGTTTGACAGTTCTTAGCTGTTGGGAGCTTTAATTGTTCTCAACTGGGCACTGGAAATGTCAAAAGTAGAGAATAAACTCCCAGATGACGTCATTCGTTTGCGCGGATGGAATCCGTATACCTATCATATTTCAGAGCCTCAATAACCCAACGGTTAAAGGTGCGGACTGAAAATTGAAAGGTTGCAGGTTCGAATCCCACCCGTTGCATTATTGTCGTACCCACTCCTAGCACAAGCTTTCCGCTTAGTTAGTGGGGAGATAGGAGGATATTAGTCAACTTCAATTTGACTAATATTCTTTAAAAAATAATAATAAAATGCAGCTCGTTTCGTGCGTATAGGAGCACGACGGTTTCGTATCTTTATAAAATGCGATGAGTGCGGGGCTCGCGGCTGTTGCGGCGCGACTAGGTGCGCGTTCAGCTTTACCACAATCCCTCGTAGACACAATAAAGAGGCGAGAGGTAGGCCACATTGCACAATGCCTGTTCACTGTAGGTAACAAGGTAGTAGGTACAACAATTCAGAGCGGCGGCGCCGCGCCGGTTCAGCCCCGGATTTATAGGTGTCGGACGCCATTGTTGCGTTCTTCGTGGACGTCGGGCGCATGACCGCTTCATATTTTGCTTGCGCACCCTCGCTCTATATGTATAACCTAAATCCTTATCTAAACTTAAATTTTTTATTCATTTCTTTGGAGAACAATAAAAGGTAGCTAATACATTAGTAATGATATCAATGGAGCCAGTTAAGTTTCCACGTTTTTGTTGAAATCAGTATTTTGGGATAGATCTATTTTCAAGAACTCGGACTCAAAACTGATGCGGTCTCTATCGTTGTGTAAGTAAAGATCGATAACAGCAGTTAGACTTTTTTAAACTTAAACTAGCGAGTTAGTCCTGTAGATGGACCCGAGTTTTGAAGGCAGAGGTAAAATGCGAGAGATTCATGTAAATTATAATTTTATCCTTGCTTTAATCAGTGACATACTGATTATACTTACGTGATGAATTAAGTCTAATCGTGCGTAACTGGGACCAAAAAATCATTCATCTAATCATAAGTAGGTACGTTTCCGCCTTTATTTGCTTGCCTTACATCCTGTTACTTTTAGATTTTGCCTTGATATCACTCTGTATGATCGTGGCAACTAAATGCTTAGTTTAAGACATGGTTTAGACTGCGAACGACAGTCGTTACCGATCACGACTCCTTCGTAAAGGTGAAAAATGCAATGAGAATGCCACGACTTGTCATTTCGCAGTCACGATCCGAGACCGCGAAATGTCATCTCAGGTGTAAACATAACGCACGCTGCTAACATTTTCCTATTAGGGTTGCTACTCACCATATCTAATGCAGCGAATATATTATAATTCAAACTATTGGCGAGCACAGTAGATCGGCGGCGTTCGACGTGCTACAGGGGCTCGAGACCTGCATAGCCGCAAAACTAGAAGGAAGAAGAATGCCGCGGATCCTTCTCAATTTGTACGGACTCATGGTAACACGCGCCATCAGAAGAGTACCTATGCAGAAAAGGGTTTGACAAAAGACATATTTACTGAGTTGGCTCAGGCTGTTAGCGAACTTCATCATGCTTCCGTAGTCATTACTTTGAAAATCTATATCTATATATAATATATATATATATAAAAGAAAGTGGTGTTAGTTACACTATTTATAACTCAAGAACGGATGAACCGATTTGGCTGAAAATTGGTGGAGAGGTAGCTTAGAAACAGGAGACGGACATAGGACACTTTTTATCCCGTTCGACCGCGTTTCCGTCAAGTCACTATAAAACGTGGTATAACAAAACGCTACTGACATGGAATAACAAAACGCAAATGACAGTGGAATAACAAAACGTAAATGACAGCTAAACGTAATTTTGTCTTTGGTTAAGTATGGTAAAAAATTTGACAATTATAAAAAGTGTTATAATAAAGCATTACTGATACCTATTATAAATGCGAAAATGTGTTTGTTTGTTGGTTTGTCCTTCAATCACGTCGCAACAGAACAGCGTATTGATGCGATTTTTTGCATGGGTATAGTAATGGATGTAGTAGTGGTTCCTCAGACCGGGAGAGCTACTTTTTATCTCGGATAATTAAAGAGTTCCCGCGGGATTTTTTAAAACTAAATCCAGGCGGACGAAGTCGCGGGCATCAGCTAGTATTAATATAATATTAATGTGGCTTTGTTTTAAGATCGTTTTTTTTTTACTTATACAATATCTATGATTATTAACATTGATTAGTCAGTTACTGACAGGTACTCTTCCTATGGTTGCACAAGCCATAAAAAATTACCAAGGAGGCGATGAGCGATGATGCTCGTGCTATCACAGACCGTGAAATAGCACCATTATGTTACAGGGTATTCTCATTGTATAATCCCTTTGTTACTATATAGCACATCAGTGTTCTACATAGTTAGGATGTTATTTCACAATAACACCGTATATTGATATCTGAGGCAAATAATATTATCTTTTGTTCGGAATTTATTATATCTTTTATGAAATCTTTTGATGATCTTGTTATACTAAAAACCTAGTTTCGGAATCGAAATATCCTCTATACTAAAGACCTTTGACTCTTGTTTTAGAAACGGACAGTTCTGACTTCTGAGTCTAGTTTAGAGTTCTATTTATAAAACTAGACTATTTATATACTAAGTACTCGTATAACTTTATTCTAATGTCTAACTTGACAGTTAATGTTGAAATACAATATAGTATTTCAAATGCCATCGACTACGTACGCGTGGATTTAGATTTTTTAATGTACCGTCGAAATTCTGATTTTTTCATCATAGTCGTTTCAATCGATGACTGTGTTTGCGTCTCGTCCAACAAATACACGATCTTGTGCCGATTGTGTCTTTGCGTCCAGAGGCTTCTAGCGACTCGATTGTCTGCAAGGTCGCTATTGGAGTAACTTCGGAACCCACTAGTCGTACCTATTGCCACTTTAGTTTCGCTTTTCAACGAAAGATGTTGGTAATGCATCTATTTAGTTACATTGGATTTCAGATAACCATAATAATGATTAAGTAGCATCACCCTGATGAATTCACGTTTTACTTGAACTAGGAAGCCGTTGAGTGGCCGTTAGCGACTATTAAGAAGCGCCGCTAATTATAATTGCGCCGGCGCAAGGTCGGAGCGGCGCGCCAAATTCGGACACCACTTTGTCTTGTGACTCGTAACTCGTTGCTCACCCAACTAATTATGCCACCTAGCTGTCACCGATAATTCCGCATTTTGTTGAAATGGTTTATGTGGCACAGGAAGTAAACGACTGTGATAAAGGGACTTTTTGAATTTTGTTAACGCGGATAAACTATCCGCTATTTCGGAATTAACTCCTGAAAGTGGTCAGTAATTTTTATCATGTTCATTATTTATTACGACAGTTATTTGTCTCAAGATCCTGGTTTGTGAAATAATATAGGTATTGTTCGTTTATCTAGAGTTATTTTTAACCGAGTTCAAAAAAGGAGGAGGTTCTGAATTCGTCGGAATCTTTTTTTTAATGTATGTTCACCGATTACTCGAAGACGCCTGAGCTGATTTGGAAAACTCTTGTATTGTTTGAAAGGGCAATACTTCCCAGGTGGTCCCATTTAAATATTTTTAATCGGTCGAGCGGTTTTTATAAAATCAATAATAAATTATATACTTTATAGTGGCGCGGGCGTTTGAAGTCGGTTTTTTAAAAATATTTTTTTATATTAAATTATGATCATCATCATATCTCATTAATGAACGCAGGTCTCCCCTAAGAGAAGTAGGCAATAGCCCAACACACTTGCCCAATGTAAATTGGCAGACTTCACACACCCTTAAGAACATTATGGAGAACTCTCAGGCGTGCAGGTTTCCTCGCGATGTTTTCCTTTACCGTTGAAGCGTGTGTCATTTAAGTGCGTGGCCGAATAGGAATCCGCTGATGTAACAACTAGGCTCTTATCGGAGCTATCTTAGTAGACCATAATATTTCATTAAAAAAGTAGCCAGTTAAATCGTGAATCCAGTCAAGCCACCGCTATGGGAATGCTCCCGTTCACCATTTTGAAACAGCCGCGTAAGCAGCATAGCAATTAGGAAGGGCCCGCAAGAAGTTACCGTAGACGGCTGCGTGGCGTGTTCGCACGCTCCAGATTGTGCGCCCGCGCACTGCGTACAAAGTGTGAACTCATTCGTGTACGTTTGTCTGATTGCTTTAGGTATTAGCATCGATAGACGTCCCAACGAAAGAATTGGCTGAAAGTGAGCATTGGCAAAGTGAGCACTTCCAATATTTGCAAAATTTGTCTGCGGATTGGTTAATCTTTATCTCCTATTCTAGTATTGAAAGTTGGCCTGTCAAATATTGTCTATAATATATATGTCTTTCGCCTAATATTCCACTGCAATTGTGCAGCGTTGGTTATCCCTGTCTGTTCTTAAATGATCTCCGGCTACAACTATCTTTTTCTACCGATAGGTAATTTTCTTTTAGTATTTTTTTTTAGCATATTAAAAAAATAGGTCTACACTTACATCCTAGGAGAATTTAAGAATGTAGAGTAGATCTAATTTATCTCTAATTTTGAATCCACTGGAACCGAAGATTTATGCTGGGTATAAAATCAGCTAAACTCAGCTCAGTCCCTGAATAAATGATTACTAATTCGGAGTAGACGATGTTTTCTCTATGTTGGTTGGCAAGTCGACCTGACTTATTCTCAAAGCCAGACTTGGCTGACGGCTGAGTTGGCACATCTGCAGATACTTTATTAAATATAGATTTGTTCCATTTTGTATTCTCTTAATGATGCTATAAGTTTGCTTTTTGAATGCAATACGATTTGGTGTTATTCGTTACATAGGTAATGTTCTACAGTCCAGTTAAAGAGGGACGCGGAAATATTAAAGGGACAAAAAGTTTATGCGCTTTTCGTGTTTCGGTTTTTTAACGTGTCTTGTAAACAATTTGCATATTTGAGGAAACCTTGGAATGTATTCTTTTGGTGAGAACGCGGCCCACTCGTGTTCCTCGTTGAGATAATGAGCATGTTTACTTGATTGTGTAATTATACAAGATAGAGTTAACATTGTGCTGTTTAACTTCGTAATAATAATTATTGTATTTGGAGGTTTCAAGTTTATGCAACCAGTGTGGTTGGCAAATGGCAACCTACCTATTTTTCATAATTTTTTTGGAGCTGGATGTTTTGCTTGGGTGTAGGTGAGAGCCTAGAGGATGACATTTAAGCTATATTTTTTATCCCGAAAAAAGGTTTAGCGAGTGATTTCTAAAAACCTTCCTTACGTAATCGATATAAGTACTCACTATCCTTACTAATATTGTACCTAAATACGAAAGTGTGTATGTTTCTTTGTTTGTTGGTTTGTCGGTTTGTCTTTCAATAACAACCATCGATGTATATGGATAGGCCTTTCCCATATAATTCCGTCTACAAAAATGCGCTCGAATAACACCGCACGTCCCCCGCGCGGTTCCTTTGAAGCGAGTATCAACCAATCACGTTCGAGGACATTCGAGGAGAAGCTAACAGAACAAAAAATGGAATGGAGTGGCATTAGTACTATTTTTGTACAAAATCTCTGTCAACATTTTATACGGATGGGCCGTGAAAACATCAGACAGACATACTTTAGCATTTTAAAATTTTATAATTGCAGATGAGCGTGTAATGAATATAAATCAAAGAATTTTCAGTTATTATGCATGTACGCAACGGATACAAGTACTTACAAACATTTTTTTAAATCATTTCTATTGCCCATAATTAACTCACTTAAATTAAAATAAAACAAAATTTAAAAATATAATGTAATTTTATTTATTAGTATAGGTATGTATGTAGGTAGGTATGTATGTTGTACAGGTACCTACTAGGTACAATTTCTGACAGATTTCAAACCACTTCATAGATCGGACAGAGATTTTATTACATAATGTAACTACATTAATAACTCTCAACATGACGTCTTAAAAAAAAACAATATTTATTTTTATATCTACTTATAAAAAATTTTATTTTTATAACTTTTACAGTGTCTGCTAGCTGACCCAGCGAACTTCGTACCGCCAACAAAAATATTTAGGGGTGGGTCACCCTTTTCATTTAGAGGTATGAAAAATAGATGTTGGCCGATTCTTAGACCTACCCGATATGCACACAAAATTTCTTAAAAATCGGTCCAGCCGTTTCGGAGGAGTTTGGTAACTACAACCGCGACATGATTATTTTATATATCAGATAGTATCTATTAGGGATGTTGCGGATGCAGTATTTTGAAATCCACGGATGCGGATATGAATATCCCCAGTATCCCTAATCTATAGATACGTAATACGTACGACGTAAACATACAAACATACATGCATAGTTAAATACACACAAACATAAATACATAGTTAAATACATCATCATCATCATCATCATCATCATCATCATCATTACCAACCCATCAACCGCTCACTACTAAGCGCAAGTCTCCTCTCAGAGAAGGGTTATAGGCCATAGTCCACCACGCTGGCCCAATGCGAATTGGCGGACTTCACACACCTTCAAGAACATTATGAAGAATTCTCAGGTGTGCAGGTTTCCTCACGATGTTTTCCTTCACCGTTGAAGCAAATGATATTTAATTGCTTAAACGCAATCTGACTCCGAAAAGTCAGAGATGCGTACCCGGGATCGAACCTGCGACCCCCCGAATAGGAGACAACAGTCCTAACCACTAGGCTATCACTGCTGAATACATACATAATCATAATTAATAGTCTTCCATACGCGGATAAAAAGTTTTACTTCGAATATAAATAACACGACTCCATTCTTTCTGTATTGCAATTGTATGATATTTTTGTGGTACATTTTTGTTCATAGCAAAATTAAAAAATAACCAGTCTATGGGATAAATTAAATAGAAAAATGATGTATTTACAAGTGAAATGTTATTCCATCTCTTTTTGATGGATTTCCGAACGTTTTTTGCATGATTTGACTGCGCACGGCGGCATTTTTAACGACCAAAAACACTAGCGACACGTAGAAGCGCGTGCGGCCGACTGATTTTTCTTCGAAAGGCCTATCCATATACATCGATGATAACAACGGATCGACGTGATTTTTTGCATGGACATAGTTGAGAACCGGGAGAGTGACATAGGCTTTTAATTCCGGAAAATCAAAGAGCTTCCGCGGGAATTTTAAAAAACTAAATCCGCGCGGACGAAGTCGCGGGATCAGCTGGTTCTTATTAAATACCTTCACAAAAAGTGACCAGGACCATTATAATAGTATCTATTATAATGGTCCTGGTCACTTTTTGTGCAGTATCCTGCACCCTAGACATCTATAAGTACATTACTGAATGGAATGTTGGTCAAAATAAAGTGTAACATTAAAATATGGTTTTTATTGCACCCGCACTTATCTCCGGGCCAACCATCGCGAACGTTTCATTCATCGGCGATACCATCGAGCGTTCGACACGGGCCTGTCGAGCTACACGCTTACGAGTAGACATAGAGCTCAACCTTTGCAAAAGGACTCTTGCTTTTTTCATGAGATAAAGTTTTTGAACCTTTGATGAAGAATAACTCTCTCTTATTAAAATAATAACACCGTAGATAAATAGACTGGGACAGGGATAACAAAACACAGATAGTGGCGTACTTTTAAGTTGCAATCAATTAAGTGGCACACATGCTGACAAAATATACCTTAGATGATAATAATTCGTCACTACGACAAAGTCAAAGTCAAAACATTGAACAATATCAACTGAATTCACGCACATTAGTACGTAATTATCATGCAGTACCTTGCATGCACCTCTGTCCTATTTTCTATTAGTAGTTAGTACATTGTTCGATCCAGTAACGATCAGCACTGTGATGACTATACTAGTAACTACATAGAAGAAGCCCGCGATTTCGTTCGCGTGGATACAGTTTTGAAAATCCCACGTGAACTCTTTGATTTTCCGAGATAAAAAGTATTCTGTGTCACTCTGCAGGTCCTCAACTATGTCCATGCAAAAAAATCACGATGATCCCTAGCTCGACTGCAGCGTGATTGAAGAACAAACCAACAAACAAACACACCTTCGACATTTTTAATATTACTTAGGATAAGGAAATAAGGATTTTTCAACATCACAAGTACAACGGTTCACAAGTACAGAAGTTCTTAGACCACTCTCTGTCAGAGTACTAGCTCTGACAGAGAGTGGTCTAAGAACTTCTCCCTCTCGAAGGGCGGTCGTTGCTTTTGCATTTAACCATCGACACGGCTCAATAAATTTAATTAAACCGCCCGTCGCAGCTTTGCCTGATTACATTTTTTATCTTAATACGCGCGCGGGTAAAAAATACGGCAAAGCTCGTCGCAGATAAGATAAGCCGCGGCGGTATACCACAGATAGTGAAGCGGGCTTAAAAGAGGCTTTATTTTGAAGCGCGTTTGATCTCGCCTAGATACGACGACCTACCTGGCGCAGTGGTGAGCGCTGTGGTATTATGACTGCCCGGGGCGGGGTCAATTTGGAAATTTATAATTTCTGAATTGTCTCTGGTCTGGTCTGGTGGGAGGCTTTGGCCGTGGCTAGTTACCACCCTACCGTCAAAGACGTGCCGCCAAGCGATTTAGCGATCCGGCATGATGGCGTGTAGAAACCGATTAGGGGTATGGGTTGAATGTTCACTGCCATACTTTAGCCCGCTACCATCTTAGACTGCATCGTCACTTACAATCAGGTGAGATCGCGTAAATTAAGCAGTAAATTTGCTTAATTCGCGTAAATTAAGCAAATTTAAATTATCATTTTCATTATTATATAGTTTAGCTTCTGCCTGCGACTTCGTCCGAGTGGAGTGAGTTTTTATTGATTTTCTACAATCACAACGGATCGACGTAATTTTTTGCTTGGGTAGATATAGTTGAGGACTTTTAGAGTGATTAATATGTATGTTACCTTTTATCCCGGAAAAACAGAAAGTACCCGCGGGATTTTTAAAAACCTAACTCTACGCGGACGAAGTCGCGGGCAAAAGTTAAAGCTTGTTATGTCAAGTCACAGACAGAAACTTCAATTATTGATTTGTAGATACTTTATAGGTGTGACTAACCCACTGAGTTAGGAATCCAGCCAGAATTAAATTAGACGTAGGTATAACAATAGGCTTGTAATAATAGTGAAATGGCAGTAGGTAGGTACATGACATTGATATGTTTAGTTCCTTGACCTTCAACTCTTAGGCACGCTAGAGAAGTTGAAGGTTAAGAAAATATCTTTTTATGATAATAGGTAGTAGCTGATGCCCGCGACTTCGCGATATATTCCGTATATATCTGTTTTCGGGCCGATTTCACCAACACAAAATAAGTTTTATCCGAGCGTGATATTTTGACAGCATTTTCAATACAAAAACTGTCAGAACAACGGCCACTTTATTCCTCGGTAAAACGTCACTCGATGTTGGTGAAATCGGCAAAAAGTTATACGGATTTTTTGTAGCTTTCTCTAGTACCTACAAGATAGAAGGACTTAGGGGGTTTGTTCAATTTCATACAATAGAAGCAGAAATTAATGGAGTTGGGTAGGTATTCACAATATTTAAATGGTTTTTTCATAACTCGATTCTTAAATGTCGCATTCTTGACCTAATTTAAAATAAAGAACCCAAATAAAACAATAGAAAATATCATTAACTACTTTTAATGATGCTGTCAGTTGAGGACTTGATTTATCGTCTTTGACGTCATAACCTCCTTTCTGTTAACGGCCATGTTTCACTTTAGTGACACGGTTTGACTGAACCCTTTAATGTCTCAAGGTTTAACTTGAAAGTCATTAGTCAAGGGTGCTCATTCGGTTGTAAACAAAACTTTAACTTATTTAACACGTCAACCCTCTTAGCTCGTCAAGTGTTGATTGTCCTCTATTGCTTCCTAAATGATACATAATCTGATAATTTTATACTTTTTTTTTATTTGATGACAAGCTAGTCCTTGACTGCGATCTCACCTGATGGTAAGTGACGATGCAGAGAGATGGTAGCGGGCTAACTTGGAAGGGGTATGGCAGTGAACATTCAACCCATACCTCTGATTGGTTTCTACACGCCATCGTGCCGGAGCCCGGAACGCTAAATCGCTTGGCGGCAAGTCTTTGACAGTAGGTAGGTAACTAGCCACGGTCAAAGCCTCCCACCAGACCAGACCAGAGACAATTCAGAAATTATAAATTCCCAAATTGACCCCGCCGGGAATCGAACCCGAGACCTCCCAGTTATATGTATATAAGACAACAGCGCTCACCACTGCGCCAGGGAGGTCGTCGAAATACTTACTTAGACTACGGATTTAAAGGAATTTTTCATTGAAAGTATCGATTACAAATGCTTTTTATACCGCTTGACTTCCGGCTCAAGTTGCGCTCTTTCGTTGAAACTAATAAAAACGTCAAGAGATTTCAAACGGTTTGTCCATCAAAAATAAATCACTTTGTGCGATAATCGATATTTAATCAAAACAAACTCGTAAAGTCCGGCGTCGCGAATCGATTCGACGTGAATCGACTTTCTTGGCGAGTTCGCGACGCATGACCGCCCGATCTGACGATTTACCTCACGGCTATGTAAATAGAAATTGTGCAAGTACCAACCGATATTGTTGTAGAAAGTCTTGACAAGTTTTAAGAGAGTTTTGCTTATAAAACGAGGACGTGGATTCGTTTGGGTATTTTGTAGTATTTTACTGATTGATTCGTCAACGGTTAAAAATAAAAATGTGAAATTCATCGCACGATGGCTTCGTATCAAAAAGGAATAATAGAGTTGCTGAAAAGAAATTTTAATTTCTAGGAAGACAGAATACTATTTTAAAAGGATTGGATAATAGGATGGTTCGCTAACTTTTTGCTATTACACTAGCGGCACGCTATGATGGCCGGTTTGACACATTACAATAGTGATGTGGAATGTCAATTTATTCTCGAACAAAAAACAATTAAGTTTTGTTTTTGTACCTGATTAAATAGGTTTAATAAAACAAAAATGTATATGTTTATTTAATTTATTTGAACGAACTGAATATTTGAATGAAAATGAATATACATACTTTATATGCACACAAGAAACATATGAATACAAAAGATACCAAAAAAGGTGCCACAAAAGGCCATAATTAATCAGATTCGTCCATACTACTATTTTCACTGTCGTCACTGCTATCATCACCTACATTAATAATTATATGTTCGTTTTCTATAATATTATCTATTTTCACATCTCTTTCATAATCTTCCCTTATTAATTTAACAGTTCTATTCACAACCTTTTCCCAGTCTCCTTTAGTCACATGTTCACAAGCTTCTTCTAATAATTTTAGCATTTTTTTTGTGGTAAATGGGGGTTCTGTATTGTGTCTTGCAGCATATCCCTTAATTTGAGCCCACACCAACTCAATCGCATTATACTCACAATGGTAAGGCGGTAACCGTATAACTCTGTGCCCATGTTCTAATGCTATTTCGTCAATGACGTATCGGATCTTGGTTGGTTTGTTTTCTTTTAAAAGACGTACTAATTCCGCTTTTAACATATTCATGTTTGCATCTACGCCATTTTTACGAAGCCATGCGACGATATCAGCTTTCTTTTGGGATTGGGCAGGTGGCTTGTCAATTTGCATCGAGTGGTATGGGGCGTTGTCCATAATTATAATAGATGGTTCAGGGAGGCTACACAACATTGAGGTAAACCATTCAGTAAACTTTTCTCCATTCATGTCTTCATGATAGTCTCCAGTGGTTTTTGACGCAAAAGCCATGAGAGAACCTTCGACAAACCCGTTGATGGTTCCGGCGTGACAAATTATAAGTCGCGATCCTTTTCCTACAGGAACTTTGGAAGTAGATGCTGCTGTGTCATCGTTCCAAGAACGGCCTACAGTATGGTTAGCATTAAGCCATGTTTCATCCAAGAACACAACATTTTGCCAATTTTTGATTTCTTTCACTTGCCGTAAAAAAGTATACCTTGCCATCGCTATATCAAATCTTTCCATCAATATTTTGCGTTTGTTACATTTTTTGTATCGAAATCCAATGGTCTTCAAAATCTTCGTTAAAGAACTTTCCCCACCGAAGAATAATCCAGCTTCCTTCAGTGAATGCACCAACTTTTTTCTTGTTGGTGCCTTCTTGGTACCTTCTGTAAATAGTAGCCGTAAACATGTCTTCGGATAGCATCGGCATCAAAGCTATCGATGCCTACGACTGGTTTTGCTCGTTTTCTCTTTTTTGGTGTGTGAAGTTTATTTTCTTCTGTGCCAGTCTCGCCATATTTTTTTTTAGTTATCCGTCTAACAGTTCGTTGTCCAATATTAAGCGCATCAGCTACGCGTTCAACCACTGACGTTATAGGTAAAATTGGCCCTCCATTTTGAGCTTCACGATCGAAATAGTTACGAAGGCGTATTACGAACTCACGTGTCTGACTATTTAGAACAGTTCTCTGCGTACGTTCGGTCATATCGACGAAATCCACAACAAAGGGCTTGAACAGAGTCCAAATTAACGAGCAAGGGTCAACAGTAATGCAGTATCAATATTTGAAATCCAAAGCCAGGTCAAAACTATATCACAATCGCATTGCACTGACAGTTTATACTTTTCGAAGCAACGTCAATTCGAAACTGCTTTGTTTTGCATTGAGCATTGACGCGAGTTTGCCGGAGGTAGTAGTTGTGCTAGCCAGCGATCCTATGTGACGATCGTATTAGATTCCATTTTTAAAAATTTTCAATTTAGAAAACCAAATGCCGAGTTGTGGTATATATCATATAAAAATAAAAATTTTACCTTTTGTATGAAACAGCTGATATTTTTTTGCGATTTCAGAGGTTTGTCCACATAGTGAAAATTGTTCATATTCACAAGTACATTCACCCCTTAAATGGTGCAAACTGATTTTTCTACACTTGTATACATTTTAGAAATCAATTTAATAAATAAATTTTGAGTCCTAAACCTAAAACTACATTCGATAAAATTTATGAATCTCTGCACATCACTATCGTCAATAAAGTAATACAATTATTTCCTTCAAAGTCGTTATCAATTAATACGGAACTTCATGAGCGGACAAACGTCAAACCGGCCATCATAGCGTGCCGCTAGTATAGTGTCCATTCTCTTTGTATTACTCTGGAGATCTGTGTTGATACAAAACTTGAACCGATAGAATCGCTTAGTTGTTATCGCTTGTCTGACCGAAATATCTTTTACGGCGCGGCGGCACTAAGTTAAGCTAATCTATTCAAATGAAGTGAACTTATTGGTGGTTTCAAACACATCCCTCAATATCTCGCTTTCACACTCGCACATCAATTGTGAAAAATAATAGAAGATCCGAACCTAAGTCGACCTTCACCGAGGTGATTATTGAATGAGACCTATTTTATAATAAATTTAGTCTATTAAAAATGTATTAAAAATGGGTTTGCTGGAAAAATCCTGGACAGGATATTTTTAATTAATTATTAAAAAATTCTTATGCTCTGTCCTTTTTTATTACACGGTATACTTACCTCGGATCTCTCTGTCACTCATTTCCCCACGCGTTGAAATTTAAATTTTATATCAGCATAAGCGCTGTTTTATTGTGAACACGTTGATATAGGGTTTTCTGCGAAAAATTTGGTCCTAATAGAGGTTTGCGAATTTTAAACATTTAAATTTAATTTATTTAAAAAAAAATAGGTCTCATTCAATAATCACCCCGGTGAAGGTCGACTTAGGTTCGGATCTTAGACCAAAAGCAACCCAATAACTGCAACAGTAGGTATGTTATTGATACTAATATTATAAATGCGAAAGATTGTAGGTATGTTTGTTGATTCGTCCATCAATCAAGCAGCTACGAAGGTAACAACTGCTCCAGTGAATTTTCACATGAACTTAGTTGAAGACCTGTAAGGCTGACATGTACCCCAATGTGAATGTCTAAGAAATATCACGAGAAAACGGAGAGACGAAATATTCTCGTGGTGCGCATGTTAGCTGTACTGGTTATACTTACTTTATACTTATAACTACACGGATGACATTAAGGGCTAAAGCTAGTTTTATGCAAGGGAGATGAAATCAATTCTTTCAATGTTATTACCTACTACACTTTTACAAGTAATGCAGCTGGAGCCTAGATTGCAATCGTCAACCCTTGAATTGTGGGCGCGTAATACATATTTATTATTTTGACCCTCTTGAGACCACGTTTAAAACAATTTAGTGGTTTTGAATTAATCGAAACGCCTTAGCTAAGAAATTTAAATTTGTAATGTAATATAATTGTTACTTGAGCAGCGTTTGTGAGTGAGTGCTCTTTGCTGCGAACTTTTGAATTTAAAAAATATAGTCACATAATGTTGACCGTGTATTACAGTAATGTTATGAGAATGATGTCGCCAAGTCTGGAATAAGAATTCAGTCATAAACCAGCCGTGTGAGTATTCATTTGATAACATAAAACGAATGGTTTCATTTAACCTTTACTAATATTATAAATGCGGAAGTGTTTATTTCTTGGTTTGTCCTTTAATCACGCAGCTATGGAGCTACGGATTGACGTGATTTTTTGGCATGGCTATAGTTGGGGATTTGAAGAGATACATAGGCTACCTTTTATCCCGGAAAGACCTCTGTCTTAGAACTCTCTAGTTCCCGTGGGATTTTTAAAACCTAACTCCACGCGGACAAATTTGCGGGCTAAAGCTAGTTTTTAATAGTATTAAGGAT
Organism: Oeneis ivallda; assembly: GCA_029955525.1. NCBI lineage: Eukaryota > Metazoa > Arthropoda > Insecta > Lepidoptera > Nymphalidae > Oeneis > Oeneis ivallda. The sequence continues at coordinate 24,871,577 of JARPMR010000006.1, forward strand.
GCTTACGATCTCGAACCCATGATCTGAGCCGAACTAAATAACTAAATACAGTTTTTGCAATTCACGGAGGCGAGTGAGCTTTACTTGTGGTTACTTCGTGTACATGCACATTGCATAAGTGTGCGTGCCTGTCAAAGCCTATGTGGGAGCGGGCAGGCGCGAGCATTGCGCTCGCTCACACTTATACAGATACGACACACACACACACAACCATAAGTCAGTCGCCCTCGTGAATTGCAAGAACTATACCAAAGATTAAAACTGGCTTTTCGGGCACACCTATACAATATACATATACCCTAGGTAACGTACTGATATACGCACTGTACTGATAGCAATACGTGCCCATGTGCCAATAGTTAATCAATATCGATCATATTCCAGTTTGAACGACATCCCAACCTTTGGCCAGTGTTGCTGGCAGACCTTGGCGCGGTCCCGAGGCGGTGTTTCTAATCGTGACCGGCCCGGCCCGGCCCGGACCGGCGCGCCCTTTCGCGATAGTATCTGCGAGCATTGTGTTTGCGCCGTACGCCGTGTGCTGCTGATATTGTTGCATTATGTACCGAACTGGCCTACCCACTAGTCGTCCGTGACTTTGTATAGAAAAGCCAGAGCCTGTTAAATTCTGGTCAAATAGGACGACAGTAGCGTTCTATGGACAGCGGCGCGGCTCGTAGAGGTTTTATGTGTCGTAGGATACTTGCTGCTGAAGCTAAGTTGAAGTGATGTCCAATGATGGACCTAGGTCTCTTGAAATGATCGCCACTGAGCACGATCCCGCGGCGCCTACATCCAGCTGCTGCCAACGGCTCGCCTTAGATTGTGCGTCCAACGCTGCGCCTCCCGGTGCGGAATCTCCAATTTGAAACCACAACGGTCTTCCAACTTTGTGCCTCGTCTATTGTCACTCGATGACCCGATGAGCTGTGTTGAACCCTAGTTCTCCTTCGGATCCATTTGGATCATTTGACCCCTAAGGGATACTGCTGGCATGGCTCTCTCCATCGCCCGCTGAGTGACCCTGAGCCTTCTTTTGATGTCCTTAGTTCAGACTGTGTTTCAGATCCATACGTCATCACTAGCAACACGCACTGTGCGAATACTTCTCTTCAGGTACTAAACTAGCGGCACGCTATGATGGCCGGTTTGACGTTTGTCCGCTCATGAAGTTCCGTATTAATTGATAACGACTTTGAAGGAAATAATTGTATTACTTTATTGACGATAGTGATGTGCAGAGATTCATAAATTTTATCGAATGTAGTTTTAGGTTTAGGACTCAAAATTTATTTATTAAATTGATTTCTAAAATGTATACAAGTGTAGAAAAATCAGTTTGCACCATTTAAGGGGTGAATGTACTTGTGAATATGAACAATTTTCACTATGTGGACAAACCTCTGAAATCGCAAAAAAATATCAGCTGTTTCATACAAAAGGTAAAATTTTTATTTGTATATGATATATACCACAACTCGGCATTTGGTTTTCTAAATTGAAAATTTTTAAAAATGGAATCTAATACGATCGTCACATAGGATCGCTGGCTAGCACAACTACTACCTCCGGCAAACTCGCGTCAATGCTCAATGCAAAACAAAGCAGTTTCGAATTGACGTTGCTTCGAAAAGTATAAACTGTCAGTGCAATGCGATTGTGATATAGTTTTGACCTGGCTTTGGATTTCAAATATTGATACTGCATTACTGTTGACCCTTGCTCGTTAATTTGGACTCTGTTCAAGCCCTTTGTTGTGGATTTCGTCGATATGACCGAACGTACGCAGAGAACTGTTCTAAATAGTCAGACACGTGAGTTCGTAATACGCCTTCGTAACTATTTCGATCGTGAAGCTCAAAATGGAGGGCCAATTTTACCTATAACGTCAGTGGTTGAACGCGTAGCTGATGCGCTTAATATTGGACAACGAACTGTTAGACGGATAACTAAAAAAAAATATGGCGAGACTGGCACAGAAGAAAATAAACTTCACACACCAAAAAAGAGAAAACGAGCAAAACCAGTCATAGGCATCGATAGCTTTGATGCCGATGCTATCCGAAGACATGTTTACGGCTACTATTTACAGAAGGAGTATCCAACAAGAAAAAATTTGGTGCATTCACTGAAGGAAGCTGGATTATTCTTCGGCGGGGAAAGTTCTTTAACGAAGATTTTGAAGACCATTGGATTTCGATACAAAAAATGTAACAAACGCAAAATATTGATGGAAAGATTTGATATAGCGATGGCAAGGTATACTTTTTTACGGCAAGTGAAAGAAATCAAAAATTGGCAAAATGTTGTGTTCTTGGATGAAACATGGCTTAATGCTAACCATACTGTAGGCCGTTCTTGGAACGATGACACAGCAGCATCTACTTCCAAAGTTCCTGTAGGAAAAGGATCGCGACTTATAATTTGTCACGCCGGAACCATCAACGGGTTTGTCGAAGGTTCTCTCATGGCTTTTGCGTCAAAAACCACTGGAGACTATCATGAAGACATGAATGGAGAAAAGTTTACTGAATGGTTTACCTCAATGTTGTGTAGCCTCCCTGAACCATCTATTATAATTATGGACAACGCCCCATACCACTCGATGCAAATTGACAAGCCACCTGCCCAATCCCAAAAGAAAGCTGATATCGTCGCATGGCTTCGTAAAAATGGCGTAGATGCAAACATGAATATGTTAAAAGCGGAATTAGTACGTCTTTTAAAAGAAAACAAACCAACCAAGATCCGATACGTCATTGACGAAATAGCATTAGAACATGGGCACAGAGTTATACGGTTACCGCCTTACCATTGTGAGTATAATGCGATTGAGTTGGTGTGGGCTCAAATTAAGGGATATGCTGCAAGACACAATACAGAACCCCCATTTACCACAAAAAAAATGCTAAAATTATTAGAAGAAGCTTGTGAACATGTGACTAAAGGAGACTGGGAAAAGGTTGTGAATAGAACTGTTAAATTAATAAGGGAAGATTATGAAAGAGATGTGAAAATAGATAATATTATAGAAAACGAACATATAATTATTAATGTAGGTGATGATAGCAGTGACGACAGTGAAAATAGTAGTATGGACGAATCTGATTAATTATGGCCTTTTGTGGCACCTTTTTTGGTATATTTTGTATTCATATGTTTCTTGTGTGCATATAAAGTATGTATATTCATTTTCATTCAAATATTCAGTTCGTTCAAATAAATTAAATAAACATATACATTTTTGTTTTATTAAACCTATTTAATCAGGTACAAAAACAAAACTTAATTGTTTTTGTTCGAGAATAAATTGACATTCCACATCACTATTGTAATGTGTCAAACCGGCCATCATAGCGTGCCGCTAGTTTAGCAACCCATCAACGGCTCACTTTTGAGCTCAGGTCTCCTCTCAGAGAAGGGTTATGGACCATAGTCCACCACGCTGGCCCAATGCGAATTGGCGGACTTCAGACACCTTCAAGAACATTATGAAGAACTCTCAAATGTGAAGGTTTCTTCACGATTTTTTCCTTCATCGTTGAAGCAACTAGTATTTATAAATTACTTAAACGCACATGACTCCGAAAAGTCACAGGTGCGTACCCGGGATCGAACCTGCGACCCCCCGAATAGGAGACCGCAGTCTTAACCACTAGGCTATCACTGCTACAACTATTTCCACTCTAACTCCTACTAACTAAAAAATTTCCTTAGCCCTTAGTATTTAGTCATCATCCATCATCAATCCATAGCCGCTCGGCCCAATAATGTTGTCACAGATCGTGTGTAAAGCCTGCCAAAGTACTTTTGGTCAGTGTGGAGGACTATGGCCAAACCCTTCTCATTATGAGAGGAGATCACTATAATTAGTCCTACATAAAAATGCTTCTACGTCATTTGCAGCCACATATGCTTCGATCGAACAGTGAGTCACATTTGCCCATGTCACAACACGACCATGTTTACGTATACCGTATTATCTACGAGTATGCCGGCAGGCACAACCTTTTGGCGCTCGGAATTTTTTACTGAATAAAACATAAGTTACTAGTTACCACTGCTTGCTTTGGCACGCCATCCGCAATCTCGCATAGCTATCTTAACTGTCTTATGATACTAGTATGAATGGATTGTGTCTGTATGTTTAGTAATGGAAATAATATTAATAACTAGCTGCCCGGACAGACTTCGTTCTGTCAAAAGTTAAAAGTAAAAATTAAATTTTTTTGTTTTTTTTTTAATTTAAACCTTCCGTGGACCTTAAGGAACATACAAAAAAATAAATTAACCGAATTGGTCCATCCATTCTTGAGTTATGCGCTTACCAACATTCATTTTTATTTATATAGATAGATAATCTTTGTTTTCCCCTCGACTACTTTCGCTATATTTAAGCAGAATATTTACGCTCTATGGTGTGTTTATTAATAACTAGCTGATGCCCGCGACTTCGTCCGCGTGGATTAATCCCGCGGGAACTCTTTGATTTTTCGGGATGCCTATCCAAAAAGTCACGTCAATCCGTAACTTTGTTGCAGCGTGATTGATGGACAAACCAACAAAAAAACACTTTCGCATTTACAATGTGTATTAGTAAGAAAGAATGAATACTGCGATAATAACGGCGATCTAATTAAATTTTAGAATACAAAAGTTACTACTGTGACTTAAATATGATAGCTAGATATATTCCCTTGGGGACTTTTTTATGGAGAATAATGATTACTTTAATCATGTACTGCATAATTTTTATGTATCATCAATAGTTTTCTAAGCATACGCCAAACAATGCATTTTATAGGCAAAATTTTGCTACTTTGGGTTACATTATTGCAATTTTCTTAAGGATCTCTAATTTTTTTGAAAATAATTTTCAAAAAAATTAGAGATGAGATGTTACTTCCTGATAACTTAGCTTTCTATTGGTGAAAATATGGTTCAGATCGGTCCAGTGGTTACAGAGCCTATTCGGTACAAACAAACAAAAGAACAAACAAACAAAAATTCTTTCTCTTTATAATATTAGTATAGATTATATTAGTATCAGTTATGAATTAAATGATTCCCGCGTAATCTAAGTCGCCAACTCTTGATACATAGGTCGCGCCGCGTTTGGGTAATATGAGCTAAACTCCAAAAATGAGGGCCTTTCAGATGATGGTCATACTAAATTTACATCTAAGAAGCCATGACTCGTCAGCTATTCTTATACAGTTCTTTTTGTTTGACTCATAGGTATCGTAAATGTTCATCCGGGTGCGATGAAACTTGGCACAGAAAAAGCTCACTGCCAGTTCTAGGTATTCTTAACCCCCGACGCAAAAAGAGGGGTGTTATAAGTTTGACGTCGATGTCTGTCTGTCTGTCTGTCTGTGTGTGTGTGTGTCTGTGGCATCGTAGCTCTCAAACGGATGGACCTATTTCGATGCGGTTTTTTTTCCATTTGAAAGCCAGTTTCCTTGCGGTGGTTCTTAGCTATGTTTGGTTAATATCGGTCCAGCAGTGTAAGAGTATCAGCTCTTTTCCAAAATGATGTAAGGCATTTTTGGTGTATGATTACTCGATTAAGTGCTTCACGCGTGCCAGTATAATCGTTAAATGACAATTAATTGATAACTTCGACAGCCATAGATTCTCATCGTCGGGGGTGTTATAAATTTTCAATTTACACTTGTTCATACCATTCAGGTCGCAGGCATCAGCTAGTGTTCCATAAAATATGACCGAACACGGTTCAGTTTCTCACGTGTCTAAATCGGTGATTAATGGACCGAGATAAGAAGTTGGACGTCGTTCCGCCATCATCAATATCAATTCGGGGCTCCGAAAACAATCGTTAATCGTCTTTTTATTATTCACCGATCGCAGACTCCTGTTCGACCATGAAAACCGTCTCTAGACTCTGGCAATTGATATTGTGATTTCTTTACTTGGCAAGTACTACTACTACTATATTGTATTGTCCTTTAGCTGATTTAATGTTATTTTCCTCCCTCTTCTCTATCAATTTTCGTTTTTAATTAGACATTCCGATGTATATTATTTCCTTAATTTCCAGGAGATTCTTCTCATTTATTCCTTATCTAAAAACTTTTTGGATTCAATGTGTTAAATTTTCAGTGGGAATTATTTAGATTTCTATACCGACGGCGTCATAACAAGCCAATTAATCGTCCATATGTAGAAACTTAAGCTTTTGTATATGTGGTATGAATAAATGAATTATAAACTTGACCACATATATTTCTCTGTGAGTCGTAAAAGATGCTCTTGCCGTTTCATAAATGAACAAAAAAGGTCGTTATGTTTGAAACAATTAAATTCTCAACCTTGACTTTTGAAGGTCACATGCTACTTTACTCATTAGCTCTTTTCAAAGCTCAGCTCATTCTAAAAATCGTCTTGTCACCATCCATCAACTAAAATTTGAGGTTTAGCTTTCATAATAATTATGATGTTTTGTCTTTATTTTAAAGGCAGTTAGCTTTATTTCGTTTTGGCATTGCTTGTGTTTTGGCGTTTGCAATCTTACCATTAATATCTTTTAACTTAAGCCTTCTCAAACCCTTTGCTTGAGCAGATCTTGGTAAACTGGACCAAAATACGAAACGAATCAATATTTTTAATTGTCTTATTTTTCTCGATAATTAATAGCCCGTAAATTAGACTGCCCAAAATGTATCTAAAGTGGGTGTTTTCTTTATGGCTCAACAACGAGTAATTTACGAGCGCTCATAAATGGTTCGCAACGATAACCTCCAATTTATTTGCGAAGGTCTTTAAATCTTTGAAGTTTTTAAAATTTGCGGTATTCTCTTGGGTATCGCAAGAGATAAATAAGACTAACAAAAACATTAGGTTCATAACTTGTTTTGAAAGTTCGCTAACTTTTCACCAGGGAAATGATTTAATAAAACATCTCTCTATCTTCCCAGTGGTACAGACTCTAAGACATAATTATAAGAAAACATTAAAACCATAAAATTCTTTGTTTTCGTCTTTTTTTTTTGTTTCCTGGATAGGAAACAAAATAAAAAGACAAAAAGAAGAACCATTATTACCCATTATTTTCTTTATTGATTCTCTGTATATATTTATAAATAACTTTGCATTATCAACAAACCAGTATCCTAAGAAGTTGCTGCACTTCCTTAAGTTGTCAATGAAGAAACTGTGCGGAACCACCGCTGCGCAAGACGATCTCGCGCTTAGCCGCTTGTCTAATTTGGTATGGGCGTTTAATGGGTCATTGATTGCCACTACTCGCTCCCCGATTCGTCTTGGTTTGGGAACGCGGAAACATTCTACGCCGCCAATCGGTTTTGACATAGCACGCGGGAGTGTACCGAACCTTGAACTTGTTTGGGCTTTAAGCGCTTTGATGCTACTAAAATTTTAGAAACACGTATTTCATAAAATTATGTACCATTGTAATACGAAAATGTACCTATATCATTCCATAGCTTTATCGTGGTTAGATATTAGTGTTTTCAATCAAGTAATGTAACTCATTACTTGACGATATGAAAACACTTTGTAAAACTTATTCTTATTTTGCTACTTTCGATTTGCATTATTCTTGCATGGTCTTGAGGAAATTCCGTTGTTTAGTTTCGCGAAATGCAAAAGTTACGTAAACTTGCTCGCGTCTGTGTTCACAAAGGTTTGCTTTGGTCTTATTTGCTAAACGGGAATCTCTGAGCTGCGAATATTGGTTCACGACAATCTGGTTTTCGCATGATGTTTTTTTCTAAAGATTGCTTCTAAGATGTATGAAATGTAAAGATTATTGACGACATAATGAATATTGATAGTCTTAAGGAGCTTCTTAAATAATATATTTTTTCTTACTTTACTTTGTGATTTTTGCATTGAAGATGTTTTTAAGTGATTGAAATGTGTTGGTTCCATTAATTGCTTTTCTTAGTCTATGATTATTTTCTCTATTGATTTTGAAGGGACTCTACTACTGGAAGAGCGGCAGTATATAGGGCACGTTGTACCATACAGATTTTTCTGGTTTGGCGGATTAAAGTGAATAAATTTTTTTTCCTTCAGTAATGTCAAAGTTTTTTTTTGCTATCATCAATAACAACATAGTTAACGATTTAAATCAGTAATGTATATATATGTATGTATATTATATAGTCTTATGTACGTGTATTATATTTATTTTGTATATATTAGTGTATTAATATGTTATTATTATTATATTATATTATGGTTTAGTTTATTTAGCTAATAGTATTTAGGTATATTATATACACCACCTCCCACTGTCTATTTGTTCATTTTCTCTCTTTAAGGTTGTCTGGAAGAGATCGCTATTTAGTGATAAGACCGCCCTTTTCTACCTACATTTTAAGTTTCCTTTTTTGTAACCTGTGTTTTTCATTTGTGTTTTGTGGTGCAATAAAGTATATACATACATACATACATACATACATACATACATACATACATACATACATATATATCGTCGAATTCCGCAAAGTAACGCATGACTTTATCAAGTAGACAGTGTCGTTAAGAATGCAAACCGCTTCCGCCATATGGCCATCCACCGTCGGTCGCCTGCTTTTGACGACGCATGCGCGGTTACGCTTTGTTGACTTTTATTCACGCCGACAGTAACATCGAGCTTAGGGCTGCTGTGCTTTCTAGTGTCTAAAACATTAGTATGATATTTCACGGTGTGCAACTGTGGTTGACTTTACAATGACTTCCGTTGAATAACATGTTAAGACTATCCTAAGATGAGACTTCCTATTAGATTCTTCTTTTCTATATCTATATCTATAAAACAGTACCGTAACTAACAGACGATGCAAAGCATAAACCGATCGACTGAGAGATTTGAAATTGGGAAAAAATATTACCCTGAACGTACTAACCGTACCTATTTACGAGTAAAATTCATAACTATTTCCATTCTTATTTCGTCTTTTTATGCAATATGGTGTTTTTCGATTGAAGGACATGCAGATGTGGAAAATGGATATGTGAAAAATTATTGTTGAAATAACTTTACAATTTTGTGTGACTGAGTGAGTGCACTTCTTATGGTCACTAAAAATATCGATAAAATAGATCGATTCTTATTATTTGTTTGTCATATAAATCGATTTATTTATATAAATTAAACTAACTGTACTAAACGGGGCCTTAAGATATTCAACAGTGATCGAAATCAGTATTTATTAGCGACTATACTAGCGGCACGCTATGATGGCCGGTTTGACACATTACAATAGTGATGTGGAATGTCAATTTATTCTCGAACAAAAAACAATTAAGTTTTGTTTTTGTACCTGATTAAATAGGTTTAATAAAACAAAAATGTATATGTTTATTTAATTTATTTGAACGAACTGAATATTTGAATGAAAATGAATATACATACTTTATATGCACACAAGAAACATATGAATACAAAAGATACCAAAAAAGGTGCCACAAAAGGCCATAATTAATCAGATTCGTCCATACTACTATTTTCACTGTCGTCACTGCTATCATCACCTACATTAATAATTATCGACCGAGCGAAGCGAAGGTCTTTGAGTTAACTAGGGCGATTTGCACTTGTCCGTCCGTCCGTCCGTCCGTCCGTCCGTCTGTCAGAGCCTTATAACTTTTGAATTACTGAACGTAATTACTTCAAATTTAGATATAATATGTAAACCGATGGCCTCCAGCCGAAAATGGCTTAAAAAGTTATAAAAATCTTTATTTCAGGGGGGCTCTCATAGAAGCGAATGCGAAGTAAAAAAAAAAAATCGCGTTACATAAAATTGTTACGTATCATTTTAAAGATAATTTTGAACTGAGTACAAAAATATTTTTTTTTTAATTTTTCCCTTAAAATTGACGAAATGGGGGGCTTTCAAAGTGGCGATTTTATACGCTCGCTTGAAGACGCTCTCTAGAAAAATCCGCTATGGATTTTCAAACTGATTTTATGTTTTTAGGTCACTTATATCCTGTACTTGAACAACAAATACTAAAATTATATGAATATTATAAAGAAACGAGATTATTTAATTTTTAATGGGCGTCAGTAATTCATATAGCATCAACATAGCTTCACAATAATGCTAATAGATGGCGCAGTCAGTAACTATTCCCATGGAACTACGAGTTAAATTCAATGTTTGATAAATAATTCAATGTTTTCACTAACGTTCCCTAACCTTTACGGGCTACCTATAAGTTAGGTGATTGATGTTTTCTGTCAACTTATTTATCACGATCCTGTACGGGACACCTAAAAGGATATTGGGACGGATGTTAGGACTTAGGATTGTATTTAGGAGCTACCTACGTTAAGAGACTCCTACTTAGGGGATGATTTAGGTATGTTTGGTGAAAACGGGCATAATAATAATGTCAGTTTTGGTTATCATGTATCGATTGAATGAATAATCATGGGATACCGTCACCGCGAGGTCTCAGTTCGGGGCGAACCACTAGTATGTTCGTTTTCTATAATATTATCTATTTTCACATCTCTTTCATAATCTTCCCTTATTAATTTAACAGTTCTATTCACAACCTTTTCCCAGTCTCCTTTAGTCACATGTTCACAAGCTTCTTCTAATAATTTTAGCATTTTTTTTGTGGTAAATGGGGGTTCTGTATTGTGTCTTGCAGCATATCCCTTAATTTGAGCCCACACCAACTCAATCGCATTATACTCACAATGGTAAGGCGGTAACCGTATAACTCTGTGCCCATGTTCTAATGCTATTTCGTCAATGACGTATCGGATCTTGGTTGGTTTGTTTTCTTTTAAAAGACGTACTAATTCCGCTTTTAACATATTCATGTTTGCATCTATGCCATTTTTACGAAGCCATGCGACGATATCAGCTTTCTTTTGGGATTGGGCAGGTGGCTTGTCAATTTGCATCGAGTGGTATGGGGCGTTGTCCATAATTATAATAGATGGTTCAGGGAGGCTACACAACATTGAGGTAAACCATTCAGTAAACTTTTCTCCATTCATGTCTTCATGATAGTCTCCAGTGGTTTTTGACGCAAAAGCCATGAGAGAACCTTCGACAAACCCGTTGATGGTTCCGGCGTGACAAATTATAAGTCGCGATCCTTTTCCTACAGGAACTTTGGAAGTAGATGCTGCTGTGTCATCGTTCCAAGAACGGCCTACAGTATGGTTAGCATTAAGCCATGTTTCATCCAAGAACACAACATTTTGCCAATTTTTGATTTCTTTCACTTGCCGTAAAAAAGTATACCTTGCCATCGCTATATCAAATCTTTCCATCAATATTTTGCGTTTGTTACATTTTTTGTATCGAAATCCAATGGTCTTCAAAATCTTCGTTAAAGAACTTTCCCCACCGAAGAATAATCCAGCTTCCTTCAGTGAATGCACCAACTTTTTTCTTGTTGGATACTCCTTCTGTAAATAGTAGCCGTAAACATGTCTTCGGATAGCATCGGCATCAAAGCTATCGATGCCTACGACTGGTTTTGCTCGTTTTCTCTTTTTTGGTGTGTGAAGTTTATTTTCTTCTGTGCCAGTCTCGCCATATTTTTTTTTAGTTATCCGTCTAACAGTTCGTTGTCCAATATTAAGCGCATCAGCTACGCGTTCAACCACTGACGTTATAGGTAAAATTGGCCCTCCATTTTGAGCTTCACGATCGAAATAGTTACGAAGGCGTATTACGAACTCACGTGTCTGACTATTTAGAACAGTTCTCTGCGTACGTTCGGTCATATCGACGAAATCCACAACAAAGGGCTTGAACAGAGTCCAAATTAACGAGCAAGGGTCAACAGTAATGCAGTATCAATATTTGAAATCCAAAGCCAGGTCAAAACTATATCACAATCGCATTGCACTGACAGTTTATACTTTTCGAAGCAACGTCAATTCGAAACTGCTTTGTTTTGCATTGAGCATTGACGCGAGTTTGCCGGAGGTAGTAGTTGTGCTAGCCAGCGATCCTATGTGACGATCGTATTAGATTCCATTTTTAAAAATTTTCAATTTAGAAAACCAAATGCCGAGTTGTGGTATATATCATATAAAAATAAAAATTTTACCTTTTGTATGAAACAGCTGATATTTTTTTGCGATTTCAGAGGTTTGTCCACATAGTGAAAATTGTTCATATTCACAAGTACATTCACCCCTTAAATGGTGCAAACTGATTTTTCTACACTTGTATACATTTTAGAAATCAATTTAATAAATAAATTTTGAGTCCTAAACCTAAAACTACATTCGATAAAATTTATGAATCTCTGCACATCACTATCGTCAATAAAGTAATACAATTATTTCCTTCAAAGTCGTTATCAATTAATACGGAACTTCATGAGCGGACAAACGTCAAACCGGCCATCATAGCGTGCCGCTAGTTTAGGTCTAGATTCGACTGGGATAAGGTTCTACCAAAAAAACTCAGCAGTTACTATTAGATATTTATAGAAAAATCACCTTCCAATCGACCTTCAAATCAGAATTCAAAAGGTCACCTAAATAATTGAAGACTAGAAGGTAGCAAACTATTTCGAACATGTGCACTGAATATAAAGGACAAAACCGACAAAGAGGTTAATTGCAAAGCGCTAAGTAAATCCCAAAGGACTTTCGGGATGTTGCGGAAACTCGCCAGCCTTTTGTACGAGTTGACAATCTCATTAGACTGCTTTGAAATGAACAGAACTTGCACGATAGGTATTATGAGATAATATATTTATAGAATTGTTTTAATTAAAATTCTAGGAACAGAACATTTCGCACATGATTTTCAATATTGTATTAGGTATTGAAACTTTGAAATATCGCAATTCCTCATTCTGAGACATTGGTAATCGAATGATTGTATTGGAATATTGCTACATTATGTGTAGTGAAATTCATGGCTTTTAGGCTTATATCTTCGATTTTAAAAGCGTTTTCTTACAACCACTTAGAATTAGGACTATTTTGACAACCCAAATGATTACTTATTTTGATTTATGACCGTATCAACTTGAAATAAAACATATTTACACTATACTAGCGGCACGCTATGATGGCCGGTTTGACACATTACAATAGTGATGTGGAATGTCAATTTATTCTCGAACAAAAAACAATTAAGTTTTGTTTTTGTACCTGATTAAATAGGTTTAATAAAACAAAAATGTATATGTTTATTTAATTTATTTGAACGAACTGAATATTTGAATGAAAATGAATATACATACTTTATATGCACACAAGAAACATATGAATACAAAAGATACCAAAAAAGGTGCCACAAAAGGCCATAATTAATCAGATTCGTCCATACTACTATTTTCACTGTCGTCACTGCTATCATCACCTACATTAATAATTATATGTTCGTTTTCTATAATATTATCTATTTTCACATCTCTTTCATAATCTTCCCTTATTAATTTAACAGTTCTATTCACAACCTTTTCCCAGTCTCCTTTAGTCACATGTTCACAAGCTTCTTCTAATAATTTTAGCATTTTTTTTGTGGTAAATGGGGGTTCTGTATTGTGTCTTGCAGCATATCCCTTAATTTGAGCCCACACCAACTCAATCGCATTATACTCACAATGGTAAGGCGGTAACCGTATAACTCTGTGCCCATGTTCTAATGCTATTTCGTCAATGACGTATCGGATCTTGGTTGGTTTGTTTTCTTTTAAAAGACGTACTAATTCCGCTTTTAACATATTCATGTTTGCATCTACGCCATTTTTACGAAGCCATGCGACGATATCAGCTTTCTTTTGGGATTGGGCAGGTGGCTTGTCAATTGGCATCGAGTGGTATGGGGCGTTGTCCATAATTATAATAGATGGTTCAGGGAGGCTACACAACATTGAGGTAAACCATTCAGTAAACTTTTCTCCATTCATGTCTTCATGATAGTCTCCAGTGGTTTTTGACGCAAAAGCCATGAGAGAACCTTCGACAAACCCGTTGATGGTTCCGGCGTGACAAATTATAAGTCGCGATCCTTTTCCTACAGGAACTTTGGAAGTAGATGCTGCTGTGTCATCGTTCCAAGAACGGCCTACAGTATGGTTAGCATTAAGCCATGTTTCATCCAAGAACACAACATTTTGCCAATTTTTGATTTCTTTCACTTGCCGTAAAAAAGTATACCTTGCCATCGCTATATCAAATCTTTCCATCAATATTTTGCGTTTGTTACATTTTTTGTATCGAAATCCAATGGTCTTCAAAATCTTCGTTAAAGAACTTTCCCCACCGAAGAATAATCCAGCTTCCTTCAGTGAATGCACCAACTTTTTTCTTGTTGGATACTCCTTCTGTAAATAGTAGCCGTAAACATGTCTTCGGATAGCATCGGCATCAAAGCTATCGATGCCTACGACTGGTTTTGCTCGTTTTCTCTTTTTTGGTGTGTGAAGTTTATTTTCTTCTATGCCAGTCTCGCCATATTTTTTTTTAGTTATCCGTCTAACAGTTCGTTGTCCAATATTAAGCGCATCAGCTACGCGTTCAACCACTGACGTTATAGGTAAAATTGGCCCTCCATTTTGAGCTTCACGATCGAAATAGTTACGAAGGCGTATTACGAACTCACGTGTCTGACTATTTAGAACAGTTCTCTGCGTACGTTCGGTCATATCGACGAAATCCACAACAAAGGGCTTGAACAGAGTCCAAATTAACGAGCAAGGGTCAACAGTAATGCAGTATCAATATTTGAAATCCAAAGCCAGGTCAAAACTATATCACAATCGCATTGCACTGACAGTTTATACTTTTCGAAGCAACGTCAATTCGAAACTGCTTTGTTTTGCATTGAGCATTGACGCGAGTTTGCCGGAGGTAGTAGTTGTGCTAGCCAGCGATCCTATGTGACGATCGTATTAGATTCCATTTTTAAAAATTTTCAATTTAGAAAACCAAATGCCGAGTTGTGGTATATATCATATAAAAATAAAAATTTTACCATTTGTATGAAACAGCTGATATTTTTTTGCGATTTCAGAGGTTTGTCCACATAGTGAAAATTGTTCATATTCACAAGTACATTCACCCCTTAAATGGTGCAAACTGATTTTTCTACACTTGTATACATTTTAGAAATCAATTTAATAAATAAATTTTGAGTCCTAAACCTAAAACTACATTCGATAAAATTTATGAATCTCTGCACATCACTATCGTCAATAAAGTAATACAATTATTTCCTTCAAAGTCGTTGTCAATTAATACGGAACTTCATGAGCGGACAAACGTCAAACCGGCCATCATAGCGTGCCGCTAGTGTAGCGGCACGCTATGATGGCCGGTTTGACACATTACAATAGTGATGTGGAATGTCAATTTATTCTCGAACAAAAAACAATTAAGTTTTGTTTTTGTACCTGATTAAATAGGTTTAATAAAACAAAAATGTATATGTTTATTTAATTTATTTGAACGAACTGAATATTTGAATGAAAATGAATATACATACTTTATATGCACACAAGAAACATATGAATACAAAAGATACCAAAAAAGGTGCCACAAAAGGCCATAATTAATCAGATTCGTCCATACTACTATTTTCACTGTCGTCACTGCTATCATCACCTACATTAATAATTATATGTTCGTTTTCTATAATATTATCTATTTTCACATCTCTTTCATAATCTTCCCTTATTAATTTAACAGTTCTATTCACAACCTTTTCCCAGTCTCCTTTAGTCACATGTTCACAAGCTTCTTCTAATAATTTTAGCATTTTTTTTTTGTGGTAAATGGGGGTTCTGTATTGTGTCTTGCAGCATATCCCTTAATTTGAGCCCACACCAACTCAATCGCATTATACTCACAATGGTAAGGCGATAGGTCGTTCCAAGAACGGCCTACAGTATGGTTAGCATTAAGCCATGTTTCATCCAAGAACACAACATTTTGCCAATTTTTGATTTCTTTCACTTGCCGTAAAAAAGTATACCTTGCCATCGCTATATCAAATCTTTCCATCAATATTTTGCGTTTGTTACATTTTTTGTATCGAAATCCAATGGTCTTCAAAATCTTCGTTAAAGAACTTTCCCCACCGAAGAATAATCCAGCTTCCTTCAGTGAATGCACCAACTTTTTTCTTGTTGGATACTCCTTCTGTAAATAGTAGCCGTAAACATGTCTTCGGATAGCATCGGCATCAAAGCTATCGATGCCTACGACTGGTTTTGCTCGTTTTCTCTTTTTTGGTGTGTGAAGTTTATTTTCTTCTGTGCCAGTCTCGCCATATTTTTTTTTAGTTATCCGTCTAACAGTTCGTTGTCCAATATTAAGCGCATCAGCTACGCGTTCAACCACTGACGTTATAGGTAAAATTGGCCCTCCATTTTGAGCTTCACGATCGAAATAGTTACGAAGGCGTATTACGAACTCACGTGTCTGACTATTTAGAACAGTTCTCTGCGTACGTTCGGTCATATCGACGAAATCCACAACACAGGGCTTGAACAGAGTCCAAATTAACGAGCAAGGGTCAACAGTAATGCAGTATCAATATTTGAAATCCAAAGCCAGGTCAAAACTATATCACAATCGCATTGCACTGACAGTTTATACTTTTCGAAGCAACGTCAATTCGAAACTGCTTTGTTTTGCATTGAGCATTGACGCGAGTTTGCCGGAGGTAGTAGTTGTGCTAGCCAGCGATCCTATGTGACGATCGTATTAGATTCCATTTTTAAAAATTTTCAATTTAGAAAACCAAATGCCGAGTTGTGGTATATATCATATAAAAATAAAAATTTTACCTTTTGTATGAAACAGCTGATATTTTTTTGCGATTTCAGAGGTTTGTCCACATAGTGAAAATTGTTCATATTCACAAGTACATTCACCCCTTAAATGGTGCAAACTGATTTTTCTACACTTGTATACATTTTAGAAATCAATTTAATAAATAAATTTTGAGTCCTAAACCTAAAACTACATTCGATAAAATTTATGAATCTCTGCACATCACTATCGTCAATAAAGTAATACAATTATTTCCTTCAAAGTCGTTATCAATTAATACGGAACTTCATGAGCGGACAAACGTCAAACCGGCCATCATAGCGTGCCGCTAGTGTAAAGTTATACTGCAACTGCAAGTAAAATGTCAACTGTAGCAAATTATAAATTGGAGGTTTAAACGCTATGTTGTCGATTTTGCATACAATGACGCCCTTTGTATACAATATCAAGGTTTCCCTTTGTCGGTATCTATAATTTTATCCCGAGTTTCGTAATTTCAAAATAGCACTTGTTCAAAATTTTATTGTGTATGAAAGTTTTCATATTATGATTACTAAACAGATCTTAAAAGCAAAATATTTTCTACCAGTTTTAACTTGACTACAGTGTGTATTGTTTTTGTTGGTTTGTCCTTTAATCACTCAGCAACGGAGTAACAGATTGATGTGATTTTTTGCGCGAAGGCACTACATAGTCTACTTTTATCCCGGAAAAAAAGTGTAGGTACAAGTGGGATTTATAAAAACAGACCAGAACTAACTGCACGAGGATGATGTCTCTAGCGGAAGCTACTTAACTATATTACTGTTATATCTTAATTTTTCAAGTGACGCAACTCTCGGTAATGGTACAAAAATGTATGAGAGATATATTCGTCTGTTTTGTTTGGTAAAATGTTGATTAGTCCAGTCTTACTTCTAAGAATTCATAAGATAGGATTTGCTGCTCCACGACTTTAATGTATGACAGCCCTGATCGGAACGATTTCTCAAAATCGAGACCACACGTTAGGTTCCCGAAGTCGATACATGCTTGAATGAGATATGCACATTCTAAATGAAAGGATATTAAAAATGCAAATTACTATTTTAAAAGTCTTCAACTTTGGATATAATTGTAATGGAATAAATTTCCATTACAACAATTCTTGAAATTTGAAATTGCGATGGGTGTTTTAAGAGGTCAAAAACTGTTGTCGTTTAAAATGGCAGCAACAAAACTACCAAAAAGTTTTCAACAGCAACAATATGTGTATGCGATTTAATTCAAAAACTACGTGCAAAGAATTCGTATGAATTTACTCGATGAAAATAGATAAGGAAGTATGTAATATTAAAATTTAAAACATGATAACGGTCGGTATAAGATAAGTTAGATATTCCTATTTTACAATATGAAATGATCACATCTCGAAGTTACATATTTATACCTTTTGATAAACCATACCTTCTGAATGCTCCAAGTGAATTTACACTTATAAAATGTCAAGTGTGGTTCCCGGTCCTTTTAAAGGACTGGTTCTATTATGATTATGTAGAGCTATTTACCCGTATATCATTGGCTATAAAACCTCATTTTTTTCTTCCACAGGTAAGGGCTAAGATGCTTTAACTACAGACTGTACCACACACAACGTCCGTCGAACAACACCTCTGCATCCAGTAAGTGCCCATAAATAGAGGACTTTATATAACGGTGCTATAATGGTGCTGTAACGGTCTACTTTATTACTTTATTTGTTAAAAGTTCTCTGTTGCCATATAAACGTGTGAATCTTGCATCAATACTTGTAACGCAATAAGGAATTTCTTCACAGCGATTGTTTTCTGCATAATGGCTGTTTAAATTTCTTCACGCTTTGTTTCGTTTTAGGGTTTTTGTAAAACTGCTATTCAGGATATTTCCTAAGGTCACTCACTGTCTTATTTTTTTAAATTTTCATCCGACGATGGTCCGACGACTTAGCATATCTACAAAGACGAAGTCTTTAAATTTTTTGCATTCTAATTAAAATCTTGCTTCCTTCTTGCAACAACGTTAAGCCAGCAGTTGTGTGGTACGAATTATCTTTAAAAATCTACAAATATTTTTGTTGTTTCATAGTGAAAACTTAGAATCTACAAATATTTTTGGTCTTTCAAAGTGAAAAATTATAATCTCTTTGTTTCAATCAGTATAATTTAATTTTGATAAATCATTCAAGAGTTTGAATCCAACAAGTTTCATAGTTAAAAAAAGCTTCAAGATACATATTATATTTACAAAGTGTTTAGTAGCAAATTGGAGCTTATTTTCAGACACACAATCTCAGCAAAATTTACTGTTCTGAAAACAGTTTCAGCCTTTTCACGAGGTTCCCTATAGAAAAGGATAGCATTTTTTTAACACAGTCAGCAAATGAATAAGAACAAGTTTTCTACTAAACTTTTATCATGCTGAATGCCGTATCTGCTCTTATAACCGTAAACAGTCCATACAAAACACATTGACTCTTCCACCAACTCTTGTATCACGTTTGTAGGGGGTCTGAACTTTCCCGAGTCATCCTTGACCCGCTCATCTAGCACCTGTCTCGCTGCTCGTGCATTAAACGCCATTGTTGTAACAATAGCCGCTAATACACCAACAATTATGTCTTCTTGTGTCTATGTGATTATTGTACAACTGTTGTATCAAAGCTTTGTATCGTAATCAAATTAATTGTACTTTACAATCGACCTTTTTGTGAAAGGATTAGGATGACCGCGTGCGGCTCAATTCAATTTAACATTAATTTAACGTCTAATAATTGTGAAATGTTAACCGACTATGTTCGTCTCTCCGTTGATATATCCATACTTCTTACGTTGGGTTTGTCTGCTTTATATATTTCTTAAATTACTTTATATTTGAATAGTCATTTACTTAGGCGAAAGGGGAATTTTACTCATGCTTTAAATCAACAGTAGGTACCTATTCTTTTTAATGACTTATTACAAAATGAACATATACTTAATTAAACTAGTATACACTACTCGTAAGTCGTATAGTCTTAGATACTAAATACAAATACCAAATAAGCACAGTCGCAGAAATCTAGATAACTACTTCATAATGAAATGCAATCGAGATTGAACTGTCCAATTACCATCTTCCATTAAACAAATATTTAGCTAAATCGAGATCCTAGATTATTATCTAGCAACATCATTGCTATCGCGAGGTATCGCGGGATCAGTAATAATGGCAATTAGAAATTTATTCATTGCCTTTGAATAATAATGCGCTGTATTTCTTGTATTTAATGGTAAGTTCTGACACCGAATAGGTATTAAGAGCTCATGGAGTCATAGAGATCTAGATTTAACAGATTCCTGCATTTAATATAAGGGAAAAGTTTACGCTGTTTACCTTATAAAGTATTTTAGAGCCAATGAATGCAAACCAACTTTATAAATTATTGGCGATTGAATAGCTTTTTTAAAAAGGTACTTGAGGATCCTAAGGAATATTTTTCCTACTTTACAACCGATTATAGTATTGATCACTAACCGGTGTTATCTTTTGATTAGTTCGTGTCCTGCTACTGTTTTTTTTAATTAAAATTGCGTGTATAATTTTATTTTATTCGGTGATAAGTTTGCCCTTGACTGCGATCTCACCTGGTGGCTGGTGACATGTGACGATGCCGTTTAAGATGGAAGCACGCTAACTTGGAAAGGGATGTGTCAATTTAAACAAACCATACCGCTAATTATTTAGTTTCTGCTCGGCATATAGTATCGTACCGGAACACTGAATCGTTTGGCGATACGTCTTTGGCGGTAGAAAGCCTCATATCAGACCAGACCAGAGACAATTTTGAAATCCCTCTACAAGGAATCGAACCTGAGAACCCCAATTATAAGGCCACAGTGCACATAACTGAGCTAAAGAGGTGATTTACTAAACTCGCTATACGATAAAACTACTAAAATAAAGTGTAAATCATATCCATATTGTCTCAATTCGCAATTCCTCGAAAGTCGAAATCGATTCCCCGAATGTCATATATTATGTATGATGAATGCAACATTTTCGGCGATAATGCCGGTATTTAGCAGCTCTGACAGCTGTGAAAGGGTAATCGCTGGGCATTCAAGGTGAAAGTCAGCGGATCCTCGGCGATGTCCTGATTCTTGCATATGACCCACTTTACGTGAAATATTACGAGTAAAATGAATCTGTTTTGTTTACGCACCATTTATGTTCTTGGCCTTTTATTTCTCTATTTTAAAATCATCACTTTTTCGCATGTTGGTATGACTGCCGTAGAATATAATTGGTATAAATGAGAAGTGGGAAATATTTTGGAAGCTTTGGTTTACACGTAGTTAAAAGAACCGCTAGACTGGAACTGAACACTGGAACGCGTAATGCTAGAGCAGTCCTTCTACTGCTACTACTACTAATATTTGGACCGACAACAGCAGACCAGTTGCAGGGTGCCGCTGAATGCAAGAGATGTAAAACCGCTGCGTATGAAAGAAGAAACATGAGACTTATTTACATGTCATAAGTCTTGTTTTACAACAAAACAAATGGAGGTTGATGACGAATAATCTAGAGTTGTTAATATTCTCTTGATTCCATATTTAATCACGCTTAGGTAGTTTATGTGCTAAGTGCACGCTAGTAACTAATGTAATACTTATTACATAAGATGATTTTAGTAAAGCTAGTGTAATACTTATTAAATTTAAGGTGATTTACTTTTATTTAAGTTATATATATACATCATTGCGTACATGATACTTGTAACAATGACCTATTGTGCCCATAAATTACCCTTTCCCCACCAAAACCGTTATGGATACTGTTTTGCCGACACGTCTCATAAATCTGTCCGTACGTCCGCGGTCCGCTGGTAATTTGGCAATAAGTCAACGGTTAATCCGATGCAAATTGCTTCATATGTTTCTGTTATCGGTTCAAGTGTCACCTCGCGAATTTCCTCTGACCTAAAAGAGTCGCTGTTTGGTGAGGACTTCTCCTATTGACTGGGGATATATCAAATTAATTCATATGTTTCTGTTATCGGTTCAAGTGTCACCTCGCGAATTTCCTCTGACCTAAAAGAGTCGCTGTTTGGTGAGGACTTCTCCTATTAACTGGGGATTCAACAAATTGATTCATATAGGTATGTTTCTGTTATCGGTTCAAGTTTCACCTCGCGAATGTCCTCTGACCTAAAAGAGTCGCTGTTTGGTGAGGACTTGTCCTATTAACTGGGAATATATCAAATTTCTTCAGTTTCTGTTATTGGTTAAGTGTCAGCTCACGAATTTTCTCTGATCCAAAACAAGTTTGTATTCGGTAAGGAGTTCTTTTATTAACTGCATATGTCCAAACTGCTTCATAGTATATGTTCGGTTAACAGTTCACATGACACCTCGCGAATATCTTTTGACCCTAAAGAGTTGCTTTTTGTGATATTTTACACCTATAATAATAATAATAATAATAATAATAATCTTTATTTATAAAACTCAGTACAGCACAATACTATGAAATCCTGACCCCTAAACTAGGAAAACCCGTATCTTAGGGGCCAGTGCCTTCCCAAACATTGTATAATAATAAGAGTTACAGATCTAGTGCACTTTAACAAATAGAAACATTTCTGTATGTGTTGAGTTTACTAAATATTACATTAGAGCTTTTTCTTGCTTTAAAATTAAAGTTAAGTTTTATAATGAATTAAAAATAAAATAAAAAGTTTGAACAGAAACAATTTTGAAAATATTACATGCTAAATATACCTAGTATCTAAGTTATATGTGTGTGTGTGTGTGTGTGTGTGTGTGTGTGTGTGTGTGTGTGTGTGTGTGTTTGTGTGTGTGTGCGTGTGTGTGTGTGTGTGCGTGTGCGTGTGTGTGTGTGTGTGTGCGTGCGCGTGTGTGCGTGTGTTCGTGTGTTGTGTGTCCGCATGTGTTTTTAAGTGTGTACGCGTGCTGCCTATCATTTTAAACTAGTATGTATTAGTATGTATATGAGTATGTATTCATAATTTTTTCAGTATCCTCATAGTTATAGTTAGTCAAGAATTTCTATGAACTGGGGATGTCCAAATTGCTACTTCATCATCATCATCATCATCAGCAACCCATGAACGGCTCACTACTGAGCGCAGGTCTCCTTTCAGAGAAGGGTTATAGGCCATAGTCCACCACGCTGGCCCAATGCGAATTGGCGGACTTCACACACCTTTGAGAACATTATGAAGAACTCTTAGGTGTGCAGGTTTCCTCACGAAGTTTTCCTTCACCGTTGAAGCATCCCCCCCGAATAGGAGACCACAGTCCTAACCACTAGGCTATCACTGTTTGCTAAATTGCTAGTTAATATGCCCCTATTACTAGGGAACATTCCTTTGACTTTGAAAATAATAGCCTTCCACAAGTATAAGATGTAACACACCTCAGAATTTTTATTCCTCCCTTCTGTTTTATAGATCTCTCTATTATTCTGTACTGTTCTGTATCTATCAAATGTACGTTATATATGTATTTGTAGTTCCTACATTTATAATATCATTAATTATTGTAACGCTTTATTTCCGGTCTGTATGAGAGTCCTCTCTCCATACAACGTCACCCCTTAGTCACGAAGTGTTACTTAACACGTCGTAATCTCAGCTTAAAAATATTTTTATTGATAATAATTGTCATTCAATTTTTGAGTGAATGTTATGTTTATGTGAATTCTTCTCTTATATTTTCCGGGTTATATTTCGTAAGATATAGCTCGCTGGTTATATTTTTTATCTTTTCTTTCAAGTTATTGTACTGTCTTTTTTGGAATTTTAAATAATTATATTCACTAAGTCAGTAGTTAGAAGGCTCAGTCAGACAGGCAGATGGACTAGTACAAATTCCACCAAGTAGACTAAGACTACTCACTTCACTTCAACTCAAATCTACGCGAAAGAAGTGGTACTAACTACTAGTCTAGTCGCCTAGTTAATAATATAGTTATTAAGGTGCCTTAACCATATTTTGGTCTCGTGACTATGTTTGTAGTTAGAAGATGATAATATTTAAAAAAATATTATGGTCTCAGATAATCCAAGATTCATAAATTCTCACAATGTTTATTTAAGGAAAAGTCTTACAGTGCTTGGTCAATATTTACCATGAACTACTACAGAAAATGTTGTAAATGCTGTCCTAAGTCTGGGGAAAACTTAATATATTTTCCCTAATACCAAGTTATTTAAGCTCGGCGCAAAGAATCGGTGTTATCTATAGGCAGTTGTATCTTGGTTTTAGCTTTAATGTATTTATAACATTCGCTTCAACAAAATATCTATACATAAATATATTAGAAAAATTCAACGAGTTTGTCTAATTCGCAATTAGCAAATTTTAAAATACCATCCATAAGCTCAAAACATTGGCATCTACAAAATCAGGGTAAAGATTTTACGTCCGTGTTGCGAATATTTTTAATATTTAAAACTAATCTAGCTACACGCTTAGGAGGTAAGTTCTGCTCTCATTTGATACAAAACGTTGTTGGAGTGCACTACCCTATACGACAGAATTTATAGGAAATAGAAATCCAGTATCAAAAATTCAGTTTTGGTCCTACCTCCATATTTATTTCATCTACAGTTTAGTTTAATTTTTTTTCCTTTATAATTTGCCAAATACTGACAGTACTTATTAAATGGTAGTTATTATTTATTAAATGAAGTAGAACATGGATTTCTTTTCCGAGCTCGAAATTAATTTTAAATGATTATAAATTGTGTCAAATTAAGAGGAAATATTTCTTCTAGCATCTGGCTTTTGTTATAGATTAAAACTTCTAAGCTAGTGCTGATTAACTAACATCAATCTTTATTCATTATATATAGTATACTTCGTTGGCCCGGCTGTGGTTGAGCATAAAAAAGCAATACTACAAATTTTGTGTTATGTCTGACCCAATGGTCTGGTACTAAGATAGAGAGACTTATGTCACTTCTTCTCTGAGTAAAATTGTGCGTTGCTCTTTGCTTTGAACTAGTTCTACTCATTAACCTCGATGCCTGTCCGATACTCGAATGGATCCACATTTGTATCGATACTGGTTGTCATCATTCGTTTTTCCGGCTGCGCTATGTTTATATCTCTATGGATGCTCCATATACCACTTGTATTGACATAACCTGATCCGTTTGGATTCACGTAAAGTGTTATTTGGAACGTGTTATTCGATTATACGGTTAGGATTTTAAATTGAATCGTGTTCTATTTATTTATTTTATGAATGTAGATGAAGTGATGAGATAAATAATAACATGTAGGCACGTTGAATTCTTTAATAAAACAGCTGATGCCCATGACTTTATCCGCGTGAATTGAGGTTTTAAAAAATGGTTTAAAAAATGTTTCATCATACTAACTTATTCACTTCTGTAAAGATAGAATGTAAAAAATCCTAACTTACAGTTCTGTCAATCTCTAAGGCACTCCACGGATAACTCCTTCTAATCTCAAAATTGTAGACCTACCTACCGGTTTAGGCTGTAAGTTGTCTGTCAATCAGTCAGTCATGTTTCGGTTTTATTAGGACCTACAGCGACTATAACCATATTTGAACCAGAATCTGCCTCTGAATCCGGCGTAATCCTGAAAACTGCATCAAAATCGGGGCCCAGTTCGTATTCGTAGAAAAGAAAATTACAATAAAAACTGTAAAACTGGCAAGATTAATAAATAAATTACCTTTCCTAATATTATAAATGCGAAAGTGTGTTTGTTTGTCTTTCAACCACGCCGTAACAGAGCACAGCCACAGCTGTGGATTGACGTAAATTGAATGGGTAGGTATCTTAGGTTTAGGCTAAAATGGTTCCAACGGGATTTTTAAAACCAAACTCCAAGCAGAAGATGTCGCGGACAAAAATTCAAAGATAAGTAATGCAATTATTTAATATCTCCGTGTAAAACCAAAAATAAAACCATCGTTTTTTTCCCAACATAATTAGGTATTATATTGTACGCATGATTCGCAATTTGAGACGAACACGAAAAAAAGCGTGATCCGTCCGCGGAGCTTCTCACGAAATCGTAATGCGTTTTTGTGGTTTTTACAAATTTCGTGGCAGCGGCAAGTAATCGCACGGACGAAACGTAATGTTTCGATTTGTTTTTACGTTGCTTCGAATTACAAATTGACTCGCAGGTACCAGGTACCTTAATAGTTTTATGGTGCAATATTTTTTTTTATTTCACGTCAATCAACCACTCCATTCACTATCAATATCACGAATAACTCAATAGTAAATCTAATATATAAAATTCTCATGTCGCGGTGTTTGTTACCGAACTCCTCCGAAACGGCTGGACCGATTTTTATGAAATTTTGTGTGCATATCGGGTAGGTCTGAGAATCGGCCAACATCTATTTTTCATACCCCTAAATGATAAGGGGACCCCTAAATATTTTTGTTGGCGTTACGAAGTTCGCTGGGTCAGCTAGTAATTAATAATATTAAATAGTCTTTTCTTGAATCTTGACTGATTGAATTGGTCCACAACGGTAAAACATTTTTATTTATTTATTTATTTTCCACACTTACATGTATGGGTACCGCAGGAAATATTATTGCGCTAAGGTGTTTACGTATACAGAGATGTGCTCTTTGTTCCCTCACTCCTATTGTCCGATGTGGCGACCCGACACAACAAGGATGACAATCAGGTTTAGGACCGACAGCTTTTAGATCCAATTTTCCCAACAACGCCAACTTCCAAATGATTGAAAATATTTTTACTTTGGTTTAATTATTATTTTTTGCCACAAAAGAAGGAGAAAGCTTTGAATAATTGCGCAAGACGGTCGACGGACCGATTTTGAGAATTTTAAATGAAAAAAATTATATTATTATGTTTTTTATCCTCAGTTGAAATGTATTTTTATTCAACAAACCGAACACGATCGTAATTCGTACAGTAGGTACTTGATTGACATGTCATTTCGATTTGCAAGTCGTGTTATTCGCTTCGTACTCGTAACACGCTCGCGCACGTGTGACCGCGACCTGAGGCCTGACAGATTTTATTGTTCGCGAGTGACAGCCTCTTTGCAATTCGCTCGCTCGATTTATACCTCTGAGGTTTATTCCGAGTTGTAAGGCGGGAACATACTTTTTTCACGCTAATAATGACTAATTTTTATATCATAATTAACAGCATAATAATGACTAAGTACCGCCGACTGTGGCTGTCAACCTTACTGAAATTATGTCGGGGAATTTGACCTTTCTTCGGGCCGTAAGGGATGTCTTATTATGATATTTATTGTATTTCGTGTCTGCGTTGTTAAACAAAATATGTCGCTGAAAAATACTAAGTAAATTTTTTAATTTTATTTACGTTACATCATCTTTAAAAAAATATTTGAAAATTGAATGCGATAAGAGTATGGCACACTTTTAAATAAACAACAAACATCCTACTATCCTACTACTATTATGCTACTTGCTACTATGCTACTTGCTCCTTTGCTACTTGCTACTTGCTACTTGTGAAAGTTTGTGAGGATGGATGTACGGATGGCTGGATGTTTGTTACTCTTTCACGCCACAACGAGTGAACCGATTTGGCTGAAATTTGGAATGGAGATAGCTCATACCCAGGATTAACACATAGACTACTTTTTATCCCGGAAAATTACAGAGTTCCCGAGGGAATTAAAAAACCTTAATCCGCGCGGACGAAATCGCAGGCATCATCTAGTTATTCTAATAAACAAACAATTTATTGATGACATGACACGTGATTTTGAACATGAAACACGTCTTAGAAATATGCAATGAATTGGGCCTATAATTAGAGTTGCCGCGAATAGTCGCTATTATTCGGTATTCGGCATTATTCGACTTTTTTTTTGCTATTCGTCAAATACCGAATAATAAAGGCTATTATTCGACATTCGGCGAATAGTTGTCTCAAATAAACTATTCATGGAAATTAAACCAATCATGGAAAATATTACCACAAATGTGTTTCCTTAAAAAGTTTTTATGTAATTTTTGGTAGAAATAAGTAATTGTCCATTTTTTAAAATCTGACGGGTATCGGGACACTGACGACATTACCAGCGTTTCCCTTATTCCCCGTAAAATAGGTAAGTATATAACGTACAAGAAAAGAGTTGCCAGCATTTAAAAATGTTTAATCAGTGTAATATCAGAATAGACTGATTTCCTAACTTCATTTTCTTTTCTCATAACCTTAGAAAAAAATTAGATTACAGTATGTGGGAGATGATTGCGTCACCAGTTTAGAGAATCTCCTTACTACTCCGTCTGTAGCGCAGTGTTCTCTATCATGGTTATAGGGCTTGTTAAAAGAAGTTACTCCGTGTCTTTAAATATTTAATCAATTGCACATTAATATTAAATTACAAAATTACTAAACCCTACAGTGGAACAGTGTGATGTGTACGGCCGGTAAGGAACAACTGACTCGCAGCCAGTTCAAAACGTTTAATAAAACTCGATCGACAAAATGCTCGGTCAGCACATCAAACAAATGTCCGCTACATCACACCACCCCAAATTTTTATCTTGATAAAAATTAACACACAAAAATCTTAAACTAGGCACACAGTAATAAATTTATTCCAACAATTATACCAACTTTTATTTTTGACAACCCTATTAATGATCCAGATCCGCTTTAGCTAACAACTCTAATGTGACTCGACCCTTATAATGTTATTACGTTGTTCGTTTCACTTTCAACGCACGGTACATACTCTATTGCATCACACTACTTTGGCTGACGTCACCACTACCTGTGCGGGAGGCGGCGGGGTCGCTGCGGCAGGATTACGCTGCTCTGTTGCTAAGCCCGCGCCGTCCAACTGTCGTCGCCTTGCTCTACTGTTTACCCATCGTGCACAACTGGTTACTGAACGTGGAATGAACAAGATTTTTCTCCCAATAATAAAATTTACTTGTATCTTCTAATGAAAAATAAAGTTTGCGGATCGGGGTCATTTCACAATAATTACTAAAAAGCTTAATTGTTACACTTAGCATTCTACCTAAACCTAACTGGCATTTTGCTGACCCGTCCGCTGCGCGTTGTACGAGTTATAATTGGGGTCGGCAAAATGTCATCGCTGCTAAATCCACACGTTTTCTGAACTACTGTGTCACCCGGCGTTTGTCGTGAATTTTTAACATCCAGGACAAACGCTGGTTTTAACCTATCAATGGAGACAAGTGCTTGCCTGTTGGGTAATTGTACCACATACCCTTTGTCCAACCGCTTTATGACGTCATACGGCCCGTCATAAGGGGGTTGCAGACACTTCCTCATTACATCGTTTCTTACAAACACTTTCTCGCAGTCTTTTAAGGCTGGATGAATGAATATCGTCCGGGAGTCTCTTTGGGTATCAGGTTTTGGTCTTAGGCTACTAATTACCTGTTTCAACTGCCTTAGGTATTCCTCACCGTCCGTTATTTTACCATCCGTTGGTTCGAAGAATTCTCCAGGGAGCCTTAGAGTTCGCCCAAAGGTTAGCTCGGCGGGACTTACCCCTGTGTCGCTACGCGGTGCTGCACGCAGTCCCATCATCACGGTGTGCATTTCATCGACCCATGACCTATTATTCGTTAACCTCGCCATTAAGGCGGCCTTAAAACTACGATGCCAACGTTCTATCGCACCGTTACTTTGTGGATGGTACGGTGTCGTCCTTAACTTATGTACGCCTAGGTACTTCATCAGATGTCTAAAGAGATTACTTTCAAATTGTAAACCACAATCGGAGCTTAACCTAGAAAATATTCCATATTTGACGATCCATCCCTCGTAGACGTGTTTAGCTACAGTTTTTGCACAAATATCCTTAATGGGAAATGCTTCCGGCCACCCTGTTTGCCTATCAATCATCGTGAGGCAATATCTATATCCTTCCTCAGAAGTGTTAAAGGGACCGGTAATATCTATATGTACATGACACATCCTATCTACCTTTTCGAATTGTCCTAATGGTGACATAGTGTGTCTGTGAACCTTTGCTCTTTGGCACTCTATGCACGACCTAGCCCAAATACCTATATTCTTATTCATCCCAGGCCAAAAATAATTATTAGATACCATCCTTCGCGTTGTTCTAATGCCTGGGTGGCTAAGATTATGAACTGCCTCGTATGCAGTACGCCTAAACTGCTCCGGTAGGTATGGCCTAGCCTTATCGTCCCGCAAGTTACAAACAATTGCCTGAGGTACGTTTGGTAAATCTATTTTTATTAGTTTCGTATTACCGTTTCCTGCTCCAAGCATTACAGCGAGCTGTTTATCGTTCGCCTGGGCCCGTGCTACTTCGGCGAAATCGAGTACTGACGGGCACGAAATCGTTTCGACTCGCGATAACGTGTCCGCGGGCGCGTTTTCATCGCCTTTCAAATAACGAATATCCGTCGTAAACTCACTAATAAATAACAACTGACGGGTTCTCCTCGGCGTTTCTTTGCTACTCCCTAGCTTTTTGAAAGCGAACGTTAACGGTTTATGATCTGTATACAATATCAGATCCCTACCTTCGAACATGTACCTGAAATATTGCACTGACAAATAAAGCGCAAGAAGCTCCCTATCGTAGGTACTATACTTCTGTTGCGTGTCAGTCAACTTCCTCGAAAAGTAACCTAACGGTACCCATTCGTTGTTCACTTTCTGTTGTAATGCTCCACCGACGCAACTATTTGATGCGTCTGCCATAATCGCAATCGCCTGACCTGAAATCGGATACGCTAACAATGCGGCGTTCTGTAAACCCAACTAACATTGTTCGAACGCTTGAACAGCATTTTCTGTCCACACTATACAACTTTTGTCACGCTTCTTTGCCCCGTGAAGATACTTATTTAATTCTGCCTGATATTGGGCTGCCTGGCGCAAATGACTTCTATAAAAATTTACCATGCCGAGAAATCTACGAAGTTCCTCGACCGTTTTTGGTCTGGGAAAGTCTACAATAGCTTGGACCTTGCTTGGCAGCGGCCTTAAGCCATTGGCTGAAACCTCATGACCCAAAAACTCGACTTTGTCTTGCGAAAACGCACACTTTGCTAAATTAATCGTTAACCCTACTTCCTGTAATCTTTCAAAAACAGCCTCTAAATGTTTTTCGTGCAGAGTTCTATTTTCACTAGCTATTATTAAATCGTCTAAATACGAAAAAACGAATTCCGTTTTATACTTCGCGTATTCGGGGTTATTTTGCTGAAAATTTGCCTCTAAATCCTGTAAAACATAATTATTCATAAAACGTTGAAAAGTCTGCGCGGCGTTTCTAAGACCGAAAGACAAACAAGGCCATTCGTATAAACCGAAATTTGTGATAATCGCGGTTTTTTCTACGTCTTCCCTCGCTATCGGAATGTAGTGATACGCCCTATTGATATCGATACGGCTAAATACTTTCTTATCCGCTAAAATAAACGTAAAATCTCTTATGTGAGGAATTGGGTATCTATCGGGCTTTGTTATAGCGTTTAGCGCTCTGTAGTCTCCGCACGGCCTTATATTTCCATCTTTTTTAGGTACTACGTGTAGGGGGCTCGCCCACGCGCTCTTCGACGGGCGGCAAATACCCATTTCCTGCATAAGGCGAAATTCTACTCTTACCTTTTTATATCGGTCTGGTGGTAGTGGCCTTGGGCGCGCATGTACTTGCGGACCTGTAGTCTCGATGTGATGTCTCACGTTGTGACGTGGTGGTTCTTTGTACGTCGCTGGCTTAGTCAATTCAGGGAACCTACTTAGGAGAGAATAACAAGGATGAGACTCGGCTATGGTAAAAATCGACGTATGCTCCGAGTTAATTATTGTAGAAACGACGTATAAATTAGTTTCTTGATCTAACAATCGTTTGTTCCTTAAATCTACTAAAAAATTATACTTAGACAAAAAATCCGCTCCTAAAATAGGTTGCTTTACATCGGCTATCACGAAGGTCCATTTAAAAGCACGACGCAAGTTTAAATTTAACACTAAAGTTTTGGTACCGTATGTCTGTATTTCACTACCGTTCGCGGCGTAAAGTTTATATTTTTCGTTCACTGCACTGTTACGCACGGATCTATGAGCTTTAGGTAATACTGAAATGTTTGCTCCTGTATCGATCAAATATCGCATACCATTGTCCTTGTCTGTGACGCATAAGCGGTGGTTTCCTAATTCGACGCAGGTACCCACCGGTTCTACCTGCATCTTCTCTAGTTTTCCTGACTTTTCTTCCAGCTACATGGCTGCTCGCATCGGTTGGCCCTTCCTTTGTACCTATAGTGATGTACACATAGCCAGTCCGGGCTATCCGGTGTCCGTCTCGACCTGCTGCTGTCTCTCTCTCGGGAACGTGTACGTCCGCGGAACCTTCCGCGACCTCGACTGCCTCGCCAACTTGACCTGGAACGGTCCATCTGGTCTATCCTCGCGCTGAGCTTAGCTATTTCTGCCGCCAACACCGACGTAGTGTTCGACGCTGTGTCTGTTGTCACTACCTCGGCGACGGGTTGCGGCCTCATACTCTCCATAATTTTATCCGCTATTACAGCTAGACGGTCTAAGCTTTTGGCCTCGGTTGCAGCTAGAACTCCTCGGGCAGCTGCTGGTAATAATTTTTGCCATAGAACGCTTAACGTATCGTCACTTATCTTGCCTCTCGCGAGATCCTGCATCCTCCTGAGTAAGTGACTGGGCTTCTGGTCTCCTAGCTCCATCTCTCCTATCAGCTTCTGGATCTGCCTATTTTCGGATTCCTCGTAAATTTCCAGGAGTTTGTCCTTGAGTACCTTGTACTTCCGTTCCTCGGGCGGGTTGACCAGGATGTCTGTCACCTGCTGTATGACCTCTTTGCCTAACTTCGCTACAACCATATTGTACTTGGTGTCATCGCCAAGCTTCTGCGGTGCCAGTATCGCCTCCAGTTGAATAAACCAGACCCTGGGCTGGTCTGTCCAGAACTCCGGGATCTTGGATGCTAGCGATATGGATGCCAGTCCCGAATCTTCAAGTTTTAGCACGGTCGCTGGTTGCGTCATTTTTTAAAAGTCTTTCGCCGATTTACACTGAATTTAATTAATGTCTTTATTTAACTTAAAACACTGTCCACTTGAGTTGAGTTGCCCTTTTCGTAGAACCGACCGCCTTAAAAACGCAACGACGCAAATTTATTTACACGTGTTACCTTGATAGTCCGACGCGGTGGTCACCAATGTGGGAAATGATTGCGTCACCAGTTTAGAGAATCTCCTTACTACTCCGTCTGTAGCGCCGTGTTCTCTATCAAAGTTATAGGGCTTGTTAAAAGAAGTTACTCCGTGTCTTTAAATATTTAATCAATTGCACATTAATATTAAATTACAAAATTACTAAACCCTACAGTGGAACAGTGTGATGTGTACGGCCGGTAAGGAACAACTGACTCGCAGCCAGTTCAAAACGTTTAATAAAACTCGATCGACAAAATGCTCGGTCATCACATCAAACAAATGTCCGCTACACAGTAGGTAAAAAATTAATGATTCTACAAGCGTGATAGGTACATTCGATAAAAAATAAACTATTTTTTATATTCCTATGTTAATGTCGAATAATAATAGCGAATTATTCGACTATTCGCCATACGGAATGGCGATTAATCGGTATTCGATTATTCGCTATTACAACTATTCGCGGCAACTCTACCTATAATCCTTATTTTGGTAGATGGTTAAAAATACTATGATTCATTTGACTCGACACACGTCCGTCGGCTCTACTTGTGTGCCGTAAGTGTGTTTCCACCTTAACCACCGAGGTTCACTCAGAGTTTAATGTTTATACAACTGCATCGCCCATCGGGGCTGTTTGAGTTATTGCATACTGATCGCTTTGCGTAACGCGGGCTCGGGCCAAGTTCACAACGACCGTTCCACTGCGATGCGACGCGACACGTGGCTATTAGACGTTTATTGGGTGCTTACTTTCTCAGAGTTGATATCTTAAGAGGACTATTACATTTCGGATCCCTCTCTCCCGCACATTCCAATATTTTAAAAATCTCAGATACTTTGGATAAAATGTGGTCAGTTATTATATCTTCGACAAATAAATTACGGATATTTTTAGACATAATAATATGTCTATAATATCTATAATAATAATATTATTATTATAAAATATGGTCAAGTGCTGTACCTATGGCCGATTGTACCTGTGGACACAATCGATTCCGTCGAAACTATAGCAACCCTAAGATTCTAATTTGAACGCGAACGTAAAGCTTTGTCTATGGTTGACAGTTCGCGTTCAAATTAGAATTTTAGGGTTGCTAGTTTCGACGGAATCGATTGTGTCCACAGGTACAAGTGTCTATAGGTACAGCACTTGCCCCTACCTAATTTTTGATAGACAATAAAAGCGATAAGAGTTAATTGTAATTTTCGCCCTTTTACTCTGTCAAAATCAAGGTGTATCATAATTCATAATAAAACTATAAGTATCTAAAATATCCGTAGTGTAATTGTGGAAAACAATAATTGACCGACCACATTTTGTCAAAAATATCTGAGATTTTTTAGAGAGAGAGGGATGTGAAATGTAATATTGCTCTTAACTTCCACATCACAGAACTCAATTA
Source organism: Oeneis ivallda (assembly GCA_029955525.1). Taxonomy (NCBI): domain Eukaryota; kingdom Metazoa; phylum Arthropoda; class Insecta; order Lepidoptera; family Nymphalidae; genus Oeneis; species Oeneis ivallda. The sequence continues at coordinate 24,906,000 of JARPMR010000006.1, forward strand.
AGTATAGAAGTGGTAAAGTGTCAAATAATTGGATAGTTTATAGCTCTATTGTATATAAAAAGAATTGTCCTATATAAATAATAATATATACTTAATATAGAAATATCAAGTCCCAACCCTTCCAAGTTAGCCCACCAACATCTTGACTGAATCGTCACCATCGTGTGTAAAAGCTGTTTCTATTCCTATATACCTAAGTCGCTAAGGTGTAAAGCGCCCTTCCAGCGTCCTGTCACGTATAATTTGAGTACCTTCAAAGTAAGAGTGAATACGCATCTTCTAGGCAAGCGCGCTCCAACATAGACTTCCATTGTACTTTTCACCATCAATAGTCGTCAAGCGCAAATATATCTCGCAATAAAAAAAGCTTTTCCTATTGGCCTAATCTAATAAAAAAAAGCAGTGATTACAGAGCAGAGTAAATCAGAGTTACCTAATGGTTAGGACTGTGGTCTCCTATTCGGAGGGTCGCAGGTTCGATCCCGGGTAGGCACCTCTGACTTTTCGGAGTCAAGTGCGTTATCACTTGCTTCAACGGTGAAGGAAAACATCGTGAGGAAACCTGCACACCTGAGAGTTCTTCATAATGTTCTTGAAGGTGTGTGAAGTCCTCCAATTCGCATTGGGCCAGCGTGGTGGACTATGGCCTATAACCCTTCTCTGAGAGGAGACCTGCGCTCAGTAGTGAGCTGTTGATGGGTTGCTAATGGTGATGATGATGATTGGCCTAATCTTACTTTTGTCTTACACGTATAGGTGTGTGTCGACCCGCGTCGGCCCGTGTAGTGTGAGGTGTGACTAATTGTAGTTAAACGTTGCGAGAGCCGTATTATTTTTATAATGGCAAATAAGCCTGCGGTCGCCGCGCTGTCCCGTTATGGTGTGTTAGTCCTGTGTAGAGACACCATGACTCGGAGAGTACTCTGTGGGAAACTATATCTGTGGCGCGCTCCATACAAATGAAGTTTGATTAATTATTATTATTTGGAGAATTAGTTGATGCCTACCACTTCGTTCACGTGCATTTAGGATTAAAATTAAAAATCAACTTATGTAGCGGAATCTTTGTCTTTTCTACGAATTGGCCTTATTGGTATACTACCAACCTTAAAGCAGTATTTATTTCAGTATTGTTTTGAGATAGTTATAATACTTTAAGGTTGTCATTATATTATGAGCCCTGTACTAAGCTTAGCAGACTCCTAAAATCATAAATACTTTGTAGAATAATGCATATATTATGCTGCTAGCTACACTCAAGTTATCTGTTAAAACTCCATAAAAATAATTTTAAAACTATATGTTTTAATTATTATTATTTTTAATTATCTAACACATGGAAATTGTAAACATTTTGTTTTGATAAGAGCAACTGTTGAGTTTCTTGCCGGCTTTTCTCAGCAAAATCTGCTTTCCGAACCGGTGGTAGAGTCTTGACGTGTCATAAGAACCACAGATTGGCCTGCATTGGCGGGTGTAATTGCTTATCAGGTGACCCGACCCGCCAGCTCGTTTGCTCGCTATTCTTAAAAAAAAAAGAATTTTCAAGTTTCGAAATCCACGCCGATTTGAATTTGGTTTAAAATAATAATTAATCTTCCCAGCCTATGTCATTAACCATATCGTAGAGACCATTCATTTCTCTAGAATTTTTTATTTGGGAGCTTTTAAGTACCTAAGTCATCAAAGAATTACTAAATCTGTCCTCACACGCAAGGTACACCTAGACATCCTAATACTGAGTAAGCTAACACCATTTCTTTGTTTGAAATGAGTAACAGAAGAGGAATTCACACTTAGCATATTATGGCATTAGGACTGGAGACTTACGGGTACTGTCTTTTATGTCGGTTATTACGGATGTATTTATAAAAGGTAGAGCGGATATATTACGAATTTATTTTTATTTTATTATTTATTTAGAATGTAAAATTGTAATACATATCAAATTTTCATGCACCTATTCTATCATAAAGCTAGTAAGCTTTTATTTACCTGAATTGCTCACGCTAGCATCATAGTTTAGTTAAGTTGTTAGTTTAAAATATATCTTTTTTGGTCAATAAAATTAATAGAATTTATCTACTAAGTAGTTTCCTAGTTTCATCCAAAATTGCCTAAAAATACCACACAGTTAGGCGGGCTAAACACCTCTCTGAAATTTTTTAACATTGTGGACATCACGAACAGAGTAACATGCTCGTATAACTTGTGCAAAACTAAGCACCATTTGACCTAAGTTTTTTTTGTCTAAGCAAGCACGCGGCTAGCAATTTTGCTTGACACGTTTTGAGCGGAAAACCAAGGACTTCTTTTGTTCGTCAGCTTTGTCCTATCTGGCACTTGTGTAATGTTTGAATATCCATGTTATATGATATCCTGTTGGTACTCAATACTTACATGAAGCTTATTGTGTGATTTGTTATAAGTAATAAGGAAAGATTGTGGTAACTGCGTAATTAAAGTTATTGCGCTTTTTATTGGACTTGTTTGTTGCATTGTAATAAGGTAATATGTTTTTGTTTGATAAAATCATGTAATTATTACATTGTAATACGATAGCGGGGTCTCTTGTAGATAAATTACAAGGATTAGCGCTAGAGGCTTTTATAACTTTACAACGACATAAATTCTTCGTAATTATTAACTTGTATGTAGTTGGACAATTACAAAACATGCATTCGATCTCAAACCAACCAATCTCTAAGAGAACCTGGACACAAACAAATAGTTGTACAAGATCGTGGTCTGTGACGATCCTTGCAATAGACCTGTCGCAGTAATATAATTGAAGCCGTGATATAGCTATAACCCTAAGGATATAGCTACATACTGGAATATAGTTATAAGGAAGCGGTTCATAGGTCTTATCTTACAAGGAATATAGCTATAATACGAGCACGATCTAGTAATATCAAAGAGTAATATGTATAACTATTTGACTAGACTAATCTAGTGAAATGATTACTTAACTATATTCCGGTATATAGCTATATTACTAGGACTTTAGGATTTACTGCGACAGACCTATGTCCAGTATTAGACTATGTCAAGACGACGAAAATGACGACGACGTATATTTTAAGTTAAGACTGTGCCGAGCGAAATGTGCCAAACAGGCAGTCACAGTTAAGTTGATAAAATCAACAGCATTTGTTCAATACATCTATAATATATACATTAACCATTGCCAATCATTTCCTCTTACTTGACCCCAGGGAAGCCCAAATATCAATTTTGAACGAAATCGGACCAATAACAAAGAATTTCAATATGGCGATCACTTTTAAAATTTTGGCATCTATTTTCTCTTTTTTTACCCAAGAGAAGCCTAAATATTGATTTTGAATGAAATAGGTCCAATAACAAAGAATTTCACTATGGCGGGGTCACTTTTTAAAATTTTGGCATCTATTTCCTCTTTCTTGACCTAAAGGAAATCTAAATATCGATTTTGAACGAAATCGGTCCAATAACAAAGAATTTCAATATGGAGGTCACTTTTTTAAATTTTGGCATCTATAACCTCTTTTTTTACCCAAGGGAAGCCTAAATATTGATTTTGAACGAAATCGGTCCAATAACAAAGAATTTCAATATGGCAGCCACTTTTTAAAATTTTGCCATTTATTACCTCTTTCTTGACCCAAGGGAAGCCTAAATATCGAATTTGAACGAAATCGGTCCAATAACAAAGAATTTCAATATGGCGGTCACTTTTAAAATTTTAGCATCTATTTCCTCTTTCTTGACCCAAGTGAAGCCTAAATATCGAATTTGAACGAAATCGGTCCAATAAAAAGAATTTCAATATGGCGCTGACTTTTTTAAATTTTGGCAACCATTTCCTCTTTTTTTACCCAAGGGAAGCCCAAATATTGATTTTGAACGAAATCGGCCCAATAACAAAGAATTTCAATATAGCGGTCACTTTTTTCAATTTTGGCATCTATTTCCTCTTTTTTTACCCAAGGGAAGCCTAAATATTGATTTTGAATGAAATCGGTCCAATAACAAAGAATTTCAATATGGCAGTCACTTTTTAAAATTTTGCCATTTATTTCCTCTTTCTTGACCCAAGGGAAGCCTAAATATAGAATTTGAACGAAATCGGTCCAATAACAAAGAATTTCAATATGGTGGTCCCTTTTAAAATTTTAGCATCTATTTCCTCTTTCTTGACCCAAGGGAAGCCTAAATATCGAATTTGAAAGAAAGCGGTCCAATAACAAAGAATTTCAATATGGCGGTCACTTTTTAAAATTAAGCCAATCAGTTCAATTCAGCGGGTGGCAGCCCACACCTCACCTCCTAAAATCTTGCCTCGCGCACAAATGCCTAGCCTTAACAATTATTGTGTTTACATGATAACCACAAATTTTAAAAAATATGAGTTACGTTCTTTTGCGTACAGTCGGCCGGTTAAGCTAGGCAATCTCGCTGTTGTGTGCGTGCGTTCACGACTTGACGCACACGTCTAGCGAAATACCTAAACAGCGCCTGCTCGGCGCAGTCTTAAATGTTTGTTTAAGGATTGTCGTAGTCGCTTCTATCCTTGTAATAGATGCTTTGTTGGCCTGATAGTCCCTCAAAGAACTTGTGTGCCTTTGTCTGCTAGTTCATGATGATAAATGTATGAGAAGATATTCATAATGTAGCTCTGACAGTCTAATATTTGCGACTATCTCAACATCAGCATTCAACGCCATGTTCCTATCCCCGTCCATAAATACGAACTGTAGCGTAGATATTTCAACGGCGAAGTTTATAAGTTCATTGCGACTGCGAGTCATAATTTCATAGGATAGGAACGAGTCGTCAAATACTGTGGGAACGTCGCTCGCGAGGGCCCACGGAACACGGCGGTCGTGCGCCGACTTGTTGCTTCGGCGGAATTGCCCTCCGTTATAAAACGATCGATTTATATACGGCTATACACGTAGCAAGAGAACTTTTCCGGTGGAATTCTCCAAAAAATTTCTTTCAAACAAACTTTTTATTGACAATTGGGTATTTGAATGTTGCCAAAACGTTGATATTCATTAATTTTAATCGAAAAGAAAATAAATCGGTCAAAAAAAACTAATGTTTGTTTAAGGTTTAGATTAGGTTGTTTTACTGCGACTGTATCTGTCTATTTCTAACATGAAATTTTCTAAAGATATTGTATGGAGCTACTTACTTGTGAAGTTGTGACGTCACACGCAAGTAGCGCTCTGTCTAACAGGAAAATTTAAAGCTCTATATTTCCGAAATTAGTTAACTTATTAAAAAGTAGGAAAAATGGCATTGTGTTTATAATATTCAAAACTTTATCTTAAATAATTATAAAAAAATTATCAGTCAAATACCCTACATGTACAACAAAAGAATCGCCAAACCGAGCCTTGATCTTTCACAATGTAAGATCATCACAAACTTGAGAACTCGATTCTATATAAATCGATTTCCGCATGTATTTCACAGTCGTTATTTCATTAAATAATCGAAATATATAAAAGTAAAAGGTGACTGACTGAATGACTGATCTACCAACGCACAGCTCAAACCACTGGACGGATTGAGCTGAAATTTGGCATGCCGATAGCTATACTGAGGTAGGCATCCGTTTTGAAAGAATGTTTGAAAATTCAACCCCTAAGGAGGTAAAATCAGGATTTGATAAATCGAACTTAACGCGAGCGAAGCCGTGGGCAAAAGCTCGTTTTGTAATAAGCCGCATAAAATCTATATATATAAAAGAAAGTGGTGTTAGTTACACTATTTATAACTCAAGAACGGATGAACCGATTTGGCTCAAAATTGGTGGAGACTGGAGAGGTAGCTTAGAACCAGGAGACGGAAATAGGATACTTTTTATCCCGTTCGACCGCGTTTCCGTCAAGTCAATATAAAACCTGGTATAACAAAAATGCATCTGACATGGAATAAAAAAACGAAAATGACAGTGGAAGAACAAAACGTAAATGACAGCTTAACGTAATTTTGTCTTTGGTTAATTATGGTAAAAACAATTATAAAAATTATAGTTTAACGTAATTGATAATATCATCAGTAATATGTTTTCTCTTTGAATCATCATTAACAATGCCGCGAGCAAGACGATCAAATGTTTCCTGCTACAAAGCTACGGATTGACGTGATTTATTGGATAGGTATAGTTGAGAACCTGGAGGGTGACAAAGATTTCCCGCGGGATGTTATGAACTAAATCCACGCAGACGAAGTCGCGGGCATCAGCTAGTGTAGTATAAAAATTAAATAAAGAGGTCAGAATAAATTCTGACATTACGCCTGGCCGGGCGGCGCCGCGGGTGGCCGCCGTCAGTGCCGTCATGCAATATACCTCGGAGTTTTATACCCATTTTACATTTATTACATTTATTACATGAAATATCTTTCATTCATCCGCACAAATTGAATTAAAATTTGTTAGTACACGCACGAGCGTAAAAAACTGTACTTTAGCTGTTAATAAAAAGTACTGAAGTTTAGTACTTTATTTTAAAATCAGAGAGATGTTAAAAGATAGAGTGGGCAGTAACATATTATTTTCATTAAAATTTTTTGATTGTAAACCTCAAACCAATTATTGTGGTAATCGACCGAGCGAAGCGAAGGTCTTTGAGTTAACTAGGGCGATTTGCACTTGTCCGTCCGTCCGTCCGTCCGTCCGTCCGTCTGTCAGAGCCTTATAACTTTTGAATTACTGAACGTAATTACTTCAAATTTAGATATAATATGTAAACCGATGGCCTCCAGCCGAAAATGGCTTAAAAAGTTATAAAAATCTTTATTTCAGGGGGGCTCTCATAGAAGCGAATGCGAAGTAAAAAAAAAAAATCGCGTTACATAAAATTGTTACGTATCATTTTAAAGATAATTTTGAACTGAGTACAAAAATATTTTTTTTTTAATTTTTCCCTTAAAATTGACGAAATGGGGGGCTTTCAAAGTGGCGATTTTATACGCTCGCTTGAAGACGCTCTCTAGAAAAATCCGCTATGGATTTTCAAACTGATTTTATGTTTTTAGGTCACTTATATCCTGTACTTGAACAACAAATACTAAAATTATATGAATATTATAAAGAAACGAGATTATTTAATTTTTAATGGGCGTCAGTAATTCATATAGCATCAACATAGCTTCACAATAATGCTAATAGATGGCGCAGTCAGTAACTATTCCCATGGAACTACGAGATAATTCAATGTTTGATAAATAATTCAATGTTTTCACTAACGTTCCCTAACCTTTACGGGCTACCTATAAGTTAGGTGATTGATGTTTTCTGTCAACTTATTTATCACGATCCTGTACGGGACACCTAAAAGGATATTGGGACGGATGTTAGGACTTAGGATTGTATTTAGGAGCTACCTACGTTAAGAGACTCCTACTTAGGGGATGATTTAGGTATGTTTGGTGAAAACGGGCATAATAATAATGTCAGTTTTGGTTATCATGTATCGATTGAATGAATAATCATGGGATACCGTTACCGCGAGGTCTCAGTTCGGGGCGAACCACTAGTTTAAAACTTGTTGACCGAGCGAAGCGAGGTCTCTGAGTTTACTAGAGCGATTGGCACTTGTCCGTCCGTCCGTCCGTCCGTCCGTCTGTCAGAGCCTTATAACTTTTGAATTACTGAACGTAATTACTTCAAATTTAGATATAATATGTAAACCGATGGCCTCCAGCCGAAAATGGCTTAAAAAGTTATAAAAATCTTTATTTCAGGGGGGCTCTCATAGAAGCGAATGCGAAGAAATTTTTTTTTATTTGCGATTCATAGGTTTTCTGTGTATCATTTTAAAGAAAATTTGGAACAGTGTACAACCGTATTTTTTTTTTAATTTTTTTCCTAAAATTGACGAAATGGGGGGCTTCCAAAGTGGCGATTTAATACGCTCGCTTGAAGACTCTCTCTGGGAAAATTTTCTATATATTTTCAAGTTGTGCTTATTTTCTTACTTCACTTGTATCCTGTACTTGAACAACAAATACTAAAATTATATGAATATTATAAAGAAACGAGATTATTTAATTTTTAATGAGCATCAGTAAATTTCACAAAGCTTCACAATAATGCTAATAGATGGCGCAGTCATTAACTATTCCATTGAACTAGGAGTTACGACAACGATTTATCCCAAAAACAGTTTTGCGTCGACCATTATTATTTAGGTACATAATATAATAACATATTATTCAATTAAAATTATTCTTTAGTTAAATATCATTTTGTATATTTTCTATTCGCGTCGATAGATGACGATTTGTACAGATGCCCCTAACCCGTTTTCACTCGTTAGTACCTACATAATAATTCAATGTTTTCACTGACGTTCCCTAACCTTTACGGGCTACCTATGATAAGTTATGTGATGATTACTGTCAACTTCTTTATCACGATCCTGTACGGGACACCTAAAAGGACATTGGGACGGATGTTAGGACTTAGGATTGTGTTTTGGAGCTACCTACGTAAAGAGACTACTAAATAGGGGATGATTTAGGTATGTTTGGTGAAAACGGGCATAATAATAATAATGTCAGTTTTGGTCGTCATGTATCGATTGAATGAATAATCAGGGGATACCGTTACCGCGAGGTCTCAGTTCGGGGCGAACCACTAGTTTAATCAAATACTAGCTGAACGCGTGGTTTTAGGTTTGTCAAAATTCCCTTGGGAACTCTTTGATTTTCCGGGATAAAATGCCTATTTCTCTATCCATAGCTAATCGGTTCAATGATTTAGCCGTGAAAAGGAAACAAACAAATATTCGGAAATAATACCTAAGTAATATTAGTATGAAAACCAATTTTAATATGCATATAAGTAATAATAAATATTATGTTAAGCTACAAAATTATTTTAGTGACCAAAAACTTGGACTACAGAATTATTTAAAATCGAACTGAAAAAACATGGAATCGTCTCACTGATGTAATATTGTAAATGCAAACAATTGAAAATTCCTTGGTGAAGCCATCTCATTGCATCTTTCGTGCGAACACGTGTGTGCAGCTGCACTTTACGGCTTTATCCTGCGAAAACGGTAGTATCGATGCGATTTCTATCCATATGCAATTAAAACCGCGACCTTTGTATAAGTAAATAGGCAATTGTTTCGGTAGGTGCTACTTATATCGCAGGGTTAAATAACTGTTCATCATTACTAATGATTCATTAGCAACCCATCAACGGCTCACTACTGAGCGCAGGACTCCTCTCAGAGAAGGGTTACAGGCCATAGTCCACCACGCTGGCCCAATGCGAATTGGCGGACGTCACACACCTTCGAGAACATTATGTAGAACTCTCAGATGTGCAGGTTTCCTCATGATGTTTTCCTTCACCGTTAAACCGTTTAGGGTATTGTACATACCTAAACGTATGAGAATGGATACACGAAATTGAGCTCTAATTCAATGCTGTTATGGTTTATTTTACTTTGATGCTAACTTTGACGATTTGATCGGCAATTTTTATATAATCGAGAGGCAGATTGGTTATGATTTTGATTTGGTCTGGAGTGACGCCAAGCGCGATTTGTATTCCGGCACGGTGGCGTGTAGAAACTGATTAGGGGCTATGTGTTCAATTAAAATTACCCCTTCCAAGTTAGCTTAGAGATCCTAGTCAAAGGCTACGTTTCATGAATAAAAAAAAGACAGTAGGACAAGACAATGCTCGACCAAGCTCGAAAAAAAATCGATGGCTCCAAAAATAATTTATTATAGAAAAAGTGAGAAAAACGTTCAACAAAAAATTATAGGTACATTATTATGCTAAGATGCGAGTAAAGCTTTGTATTTTCTGTCTAATAATAATAAATGCAAGCGACGTAACAAATTACGAGGAATCGGTGATGTAACGGAAAGAAAACCGCGTCTGTTTGTCTGCTTGTTTGTCCATGCGGATGTTTACACGCATCTCTTAGGAATTTTACACTTAATTGTAATTTTGCTCTGAATCCTAATTAGGTACGGCGAAGTCTTTGTTTTCCTGAACAGACGGTGTGGCATAGCGTTGAAATGTTGAGCTAAGGGTACACTGTTTGAGGAAGATTTATTAAAATACATATATTGTAAACAAGCGAAATGCATAATATGCCGCGTCTTGTTGAATTCTGGTTGAAGTAAAAATATCGTAAGAGCTCTTTGATTTTTCGAGATAAAATTAACATCAATGTCCGTCTCTATCATGCAAACCGTCTCGGTGTTCCTTTCGTCAAGATCGGTATAGAGGCATGGAATAGTACTCGTATCTCGGATGAATAAACATTTCGATTTCATTGATGCTGATAAGCAGCAATTAATTGAAAAACTTAGCGTAATGTTAATAATCAATTTGTAAAAACCTTTGAGTGTAATTCATATAAGGTAGTAAGTGTAAATAGAGTCAGACTGTTAAGCAATATGTGTATGTACCTAGCTTTATGACACCATGCATCGTAGATGCTACATGATTTGCAAGATAATGAAAATTGTTCCATATGCACAGTTCTACGTCATCCAAATTTTTCTTGTAAATCATCCTGTTTTTGTGCAATCAATACTTTGCACGTGGCATACATTATCTGACACTATTTTTCCTATAGAGGATTATTCATTAAAAGCCAACCATACATCAAATGAAAAACACATACGTAGACGTAATAAAAAATACGTGTGGCACTCGGGGACTGCCGCGGTAAAGCTATTGCATAGCATTTTCTAGTCGCACGCACACAAACACCGTGCCGAAGTCTGCCGAACTGAAACGACGACGTGGGGTGTTAGGTTTATTTTCGTTACGGAATTTCTTGATTCGGTCGCCGCGCTCAAAGCCTGCGATAAAAGCTATGCAATAGCTTAAAAATTGGTTTGAAGAAAAACAATGTGTTATAGAAACTGCGCATTAATTAAATCAATTATACTATTTGAAAAGAATCACGATAACATCGTGACGACTCTTCTCAGAGACCCGTGCCAACGAATGGGTTGAGGTGTTAATAATGGCGCGGGATGAAGCAAGTGCATGGTCTTGCTTCATAACGTGAGCACCGTCAAAGTGCGTCAAATATCATGAAAAAAATATATCGTTGAGAACATCATCCATATTTCAAATTTGTTAAATTACTTACCACACCATATATTGAGTAGGTGCTCAAAGAGTGGGCCTTTGGTTCTGACGCGCAATCTTGATCAATGATCAAGAACGATTAAAGCAAGTATGCGTAAATTGTTTTGTACATGTAATCGTCCGCGTTGTGACACATACTTTTCTGAATATAAATCATAGATTTAGAATTTGTAGGTGCGAAGCGACATCTATGGTCATAATTCATAATATACGTAGCAGAAATTTTTTCTTGCGCATCCATTGGACGGCTACATGCCAGACGTGTTATACTAAACTAGCGGCACGCTATGATGGCCGGTTTGACGTTTGTCCGCTCATGAAGTTCCGTATTAATTGATAACGACTTTGAAGGAAATAATTGTATTACTTTATTGACGATAGTGATGTGCAGAGATTCATAAATTTTATCGAATGTAGTTTTAGGTTTAGGACTCAAAATTTATTTATTAAATTGATTTCTAAAATGTATACAAGTGTAGAAAAATCAGTTTGCACCATTTAAGGGGTGAATGTACTTGTGAATATGAACAATTTTCACTATGTGGACAAACCTCTGAAATCGCAAAAAAATATCAGCTGTTTCATACAAAAGGTAAAATTTTTATTTTTATATGATATATACCACAACTCGGCATTTGGTTTTCTAAATTGAAAATTTTTAAAAATGGAATCTAATACGATCGTCACATAGGATCGCTGGCTAGCACAACTACTACCTCCGGCAAACTCGCGTCAATGCTCAATGCAAAACAAAGCAGTTTCGAATTGACGTTGCTTCGAAAAGTATAAACTGTCAGTGCAATGCGATTGTGATATAGTTTTGACCTGGCTTTGGATTTCAAATATTGATACTGCATTACTGTTGACCCTTGCTCGTTAATTTGGACTCTGTTCAAGCCCTTTGTTGTGGATTTCGTCGATATGACCGAACGTACGCAGAGAACTGTTCTAAATAGTCAGACACGTGAGTTCGTAATACGCCTTCGTAACTATTTCGATCGTGAAGCTCAAAATGGAGGGCCAATTTTACCTATAACGTCAGTGGTTGAACGCGTAGCTGATGCGCTTAATATTGGACAACGAACTGTTAGACGGATAACTAAAAAAAAATATGGCGAGACTGGCACAGAAGAAAATAAACTTCACACACCAAAAAAGAGAAAACGAGCAAAACCAGTCGTAGGCATCGATAGCTTTGATGCCGATGCTATCCGAAGACATGTTTACGGCTACTATTTACAGATTATGAAAGAGATGTGAAAATAGATAATATTATAGAAAACGAACATATAATTATTAATGTAGGTGATGATAGCAGTGACGACAGTGAAAATAGTAGTATGGACGAATCTGATTAATTATGGCCTTTTGTGGCACCTTTTTTGGTATCTTTTGTATTCATATGTTTCTTGTGTGCATATAAAGTATGTATATTCATTTTCATTCAAATATTCAGTTCGTTCAAATAAATTAAATAAACATATACATTTTTGTTTTATTAAACCTATTTAATCAGGTACAAAAACAAAACTTAATTGTTTTTTGTTCGAGAATAAATTGACATTCCACATCACTATTGTAATGTGTCAAACCGGCCATCATAGCGTGCCGCTAGTGTACTCTATGGTAATGCCTAATAACAAAAAAAACTACACCATTGTGTTTAAGGTTAGGGTCACACCTTCAACATAAAACGATGTCCGTCTATATATTAGGGGCGGATTAAAAACAATGCGTATTACAATCATATTACCGTTAACACCTGTCTAAAAATATATGATTGACGTATTACGAAATATCGCTTCTGGTAACGCCCTTTTTGACTAAATACTGAATGAAACAATTTATTCCGCTTGTCATATAATCATCTTAATATATATAAATTACGTGTCACGTTGTTTGTCCGTGATGGACTCCTAAACTACTTAACCGATTTTGATCAAACTTCGTAACTATCTGTAATTTGGTCCAACTTGAAAGATAGGATAGTTTTAGTAGTTATTTGTTTTATTTATATAGGTAAGTTGGCGGTACGAAGTTCGCCGAGTCAGCTAGTATCACTATAATAATTATAATGGTATCAATCAAAATCCATCACTCACTATTTGTATCTAAATTGTAACAATCAAAATAAAAAAAATTTCGATAAGTACAAATTTTAAAACTCTCAAAGATATTTTGCTAAAAAAATCGACTCTATTGATTCCATATTCTTATATTTATTATATTCAATCGAAAAACGATTATAAGTATTATTAATTCTAGTTTTTGTTCACTTCAGTAAACAACATGCTTGTGTATCATTCGACATTACATTGTAAGAGCAGCCTTCGTTCACATTGTGAGAAACTCTTTTTATAGTAGTTGAATCTTCAGTCATAAAAGTATTTGTTTTCATAAATCAATTACTGCATGCATTCCACGTTCTCCATAAATGTAAATAAGTAGGAAATAAATGAATTTCGATTTTTGTACTCTTTAAATTGAATGGGGAAAAAGAAGAATTATAAGTAGTTATTACACGCTTCAAAGGAAACAACATGTTACATGTATCAATCGGAGCAACATTGTAAGTGCGTCCTTCGTAGGCGGGAACCTTTTTTTGCCCACTTAATAGCCTGTACCTCAAGATAACGGCAAGGTTACTTTTGTCCCGTGTCGTTTTATACTTTTATTTTATTTTGTATCCTCCCCCGCCATGTAATTTAGGAGTCAAACTCGTTGATACAAAAAACCAAAGACACGCTCTACACTAATCTCATAAGATTCTTCTTGCGCTACACTCTGAACATAACACGTAATATTTACTCGTAACTAACGAGAGGCAAATTTGTGTAACTTCGGGATTCAGATATTTCAGCCACTGCTCCCGGCCTTGATGCTTTCTCATTGATTATTTATTATGGCACGGGGCTAATAAGAATAAAAAACACAATTTTTGCTTTAATTTAACACCATTTTCATGGACCTTGGACTATATACTAACGCTAAGTTAATACTTTATTTTAGTAGATATATGTATTAGTAGGTACAGATGATTTACGTAGGTAAGTGCTGAGTACCGTGTTAAAGCTGAATTTTTAAGAGATTTTGCACAGGCTAAGATTTCCCATCTCCAGGATTTCGTATATCAACGGTAACACATCCCTTTTTTGTCCGTCTGTCCGTCGCTATTAACACAGTGGCCGGCAAGCAGAAGGGTTGTGTTTTTGTGTCGAAAGTGATTTGTTACCGGCCGCTACGGTTTGTTGGGTGTTGACGTATCGTATACCGACTTGTTGATCTACTTAACTTATTTTTTATGCTGCCTATCTTTTGTTTTGATTATGAAGAGGGAAGAAGTTATATTATTACAAGGTAAAGTCTAAGCGTAAACGTTAAAATAGATTCAAAAAAAAAAAGAAGCAAAATGTTTAGGGCTCGTGACTAACTACCTAACTCTATGGTAAATGTGACAATAAAAACGATGATCAGAATACTTAAAATGATTTTTTTTTTTCTGTCTGTAACCTTTTCACTGGAAGCACTCGTCCAATCATGAACTTTGGCACATATAGATAGCTTGCAAGAGACAGGATATTTTAGTTTCCAGTGAATTTTCAATTGACATAAATCCACGTGGACGGAGACGCAAGCATAAGCTAAGTAGTAATAAATTTTATAATACTTTCTAAAATTTTTTTACGTTACTATAACACCTTTGTTATCTTTCATAATATGAGAAGCTATAAACATCCTACTAAAAAGGCGAGGCGATGTGCTAAGAATCATAGGCACTATTATGAGCTAAAAGCCTCATTGTTGGAACGCGCCGTCTCAGCGCAGCTAGAAGGAGGTGTTACTCGGGAAAAAGCCTTTTAAAAGTGTTTTTTGTAAGCGTGCTTTTATGAAACTTTGTTGTTAGAGGACTAACTAAAACATCGACTTTAGGGCCCAATTTCACCGACATGGAACAAGTGTTTCTCAAAAATAAATTAACAGTTCTTCCAAGACTACTACTAATTTTATAAAACGGATTTATGTTTGTTTCTTGGTTTGTCCTTCAATCATGCAGCAACGGATCGACGTGGTTTTTGCATGAGATCTGGATAGTGACCGGGTGGTAGTGGGTTGCGATGTACCACTTCTTTCGCGTAGAGTTAAGTTCCGATCTAGTCCTAGACCCGCGGGATTTTTCAAAATCTTATTCAATGCGAACGAGGTCGCAGACAAAAGTTTTACATCATAGATATAAAGGTATAATGAAGATTATTTTATAATGAAGGTTGGTATTTAGTGCAGGTGATTATTTTTTAAACAATATTAGCCAAGTTTAACTCGACTTATATTCTCTCCGCTCCAAATAAGCGGAAAGCTTGTGTTAGTCGGCGACCTTTTAGCTTTCAGTTCGCACCTCTTAACCGTTGGGCTATTGAGGATTTGAAGCGAATACAACCACTATACAACGCACGATAGAGCGTTAGAGCCGGCGCGGCGGCGCGCGGGCAACGGCCTGCAACACAGCCGCGCGACGCCGCCGTTACGAGATTATGTCGCCTTAGCGCATGACAACCTTCCATTCTGTACTGTTCAGGCCGACTGTTATTTGCGCCGAGCGTAAAGGATTACGACTACGCATAGATTGAGTTGGTAGGTACTAGATTTAGCGAAAGCCCTTATTTATCTAAAATAAAACCTAAAGAAAAAGGAATATCCTCCTACAATCAAAAATATCCTATCAACCTACTCAGAGATTAGCCGTCTACGTGGGAGATATTATAGTGCACATGTTTGTGCGCGAACACAGGTAGGTACAGTCTCTATTCCCTCGCTTTCGGATGAGATTCGGGATCGGATCGGAGAGAGATCAGGCGCAGGACCAATGGCTTTACGTGCTCTTCGTGGCTCGGGGGTGACTCACGGCCAACTTCTTAACTCAGGGCTAGTACTGAAAATTTTTTGAGAAAAAACCCCAATGCAATTTTTGGCCCGACTCGAGAATCGAACGCGGGACCTCGTCATCCGTAGTCGAACAAGCTAACCACCACTCGTGGTTAGCTTGTTCGACTAGTGGTTAGCTTGTTCGACTACGGATGACGAGGTCCCGGGTTCGATTCCCGCCAACGAGGCAGTTAGCTTGACCTAAAGAATAGCCATGCACCTGACGACCTCCCTTCACTCTCATAGCCTGATGGGACGGCAATCCGACGACCTGAAAGAGGTCAGACTTAAGACCTCGGGTTTAACGTGGTCTTCGAGGGATGTTAATGTATCTAACACAACCAACTTCCCAACTCCGATGTAAATAGGTCAATGATATTAGAAGGAAATTTCCTTCCAATATCATTGAAATAGGTGGTGAGAATTTCTTTACAGAAAAACACGAAGGTTTTTTTTACTAGCCCGAACAGAGATTCGAACTCAGGACCTTATTGATCCAACCGTGAGAATGAGGATGCAGATTGTGTCAATAAAGTTAGTATATAAGTAGGTAGTAGGTAGGTACCCCGTACTTGGTGAAAGAGGTGGCTTTTACTCAGCAATTAGATTAACAACTTTATGATAAGTACTTGTAGCTATCACTAGCAACTATGAATAATAGAAATTGTTCTAGCAACAACGCGTAAAAGCATTTGAAACCATCAGCACTTTCCCAAAAGCCGTAACATAAAGCAGGCATAATACCTTCTACACGTAAAACTAAAGCCTCGCGCCCATTACACTAAATTTCATATTATCTCACTTCCGAACAGAAACTCAGGGCCTCTTAGGTCTTTCAGTCGCTGCAATTTATACTAAGTACTCGTCGGTTACCGAGTTACATGGGATACAAATACGTACCGAAACTTTCTATTCGCGCCTACAAGAGATATATTTTACGATATAACATTCCCTTTCCCGTGCTCTCTTATATTTCGAGCACGTGTCGCTGAATAAATTAATATCGGAGTACACGCGAGCGTAAGCGTGGCGACACGCACCGACAAAAACTTACTCTATTCTCTCGCTCTCAGCGCCGTATCTCATTTGCTGAGAGTCGTAAATCCTACTCAATATTTACATAATGGTAGAGTTTTTTCGTGCGCAACGTTCCCAGGTCCAACCCCATACAACTTAGGTAGGAGTAGGTACGGGGTTTCGACTCTAAATGGTCTAAACTCTAATTGAAATGCCGTCATCATTATCATAATCTCAACCCATAGACATCTTACTGCTGTTAAACAGACTACTGCCCCTCTAGCCAAGTCACACTTCGTTGTATCTATTCTCTTTCCACGATCGTTGTCACTTGACGTTTTGCAGCTGCAGCTGATCAAAGACAGAAGTGTATTGATAATATTTCGCGGCATTTTGTATTATAAATGTTTTAAATGCTAAAAAAACAATACAAAATGCCGCGAAATATTATCAGTACACTTCTGTCTTTGATCAGCTGCAGCGCCATCTAGTCTAGCCCTAGCCAAAACTTCAAGTGACAACGATCGTAGAATGAGAATAGATACAACGAAGTGTAACTTGGCTAGAGGGGCTGGACATAAGTCTCTTGAAATGATCGCCTAAAATAAAAATAAATAAATCAATTATCTTTATTTTCAAAAAAGGGTTTTTACAGTGTCGTATTTTGTTAGTGGTCTCCACTCTCCACAATAGGTAACCTGTATGGCGACTCTGAGCTTCTTGTGGCCAGCAACCCACTTGTGTTCATCCGTAAACTTAGGAGGTCATCCAATGCTGTGCTCTCTGTGCGAGGTGGCTTTTTGAGCACCTTGAGGCCTCAGCATCTATCGGTTCTTTGAGCCACTTAGAAAACCGAAGAGTTCCAACGGAGTTTTTAAAGATCTATATGTAGGTATGTATAACCACGCGGATGAAATCATTGGAATCAAGTTTAAAGTACATCTCTTACTTTGACGTGTTTTGATCTAGGCTGTCGCAAACTGGGTTACTTATATCATATCACGAACATAATACAAAGCAGAACTTTATTTGTACAAAGTCTCTACATATTGTTACGTGAATGAAGTGACTGTAAGTTACAAAAAAAGAACATACCTACCATTCAAACATAAAGGAGATAATATTTCATCCACGAACTCGACCCGCTTTTTCCCTATTATAACGCATTTTTATTCTACTCATATGACTAATAGTTTATATTATATTATAGCTGTTCACCTTTTCACAGACGATCCAATTTGGTTGGCGCCGAACACGTTAACTTGCCCCTTAACAGTCAGTAGCGTTTAGGTAGTATGAAGTTGAGCAACTCAATTCCAATAAAGTACACCTTATTAAAGAAGCTCATAAACCAAACATCACAAATTTCATATGCAACAAATAATATAAATTGAATATGTCTATACAGAGCCAAAATTAAATTGACTTCAAAATTACATATTTCGAAAAATTAATTTCAGTCAGTTCATCTAGATTCTAGACTCATTCTCAGGAACGTCAGAGATTTTCGGATCAGATTTTCCATCGTAGTTAATCTGGCCAAATTGGCACCGACTAAATTGGTTCGTCTGTTGAAAGCAAGAAACATAATACCTACACGAAACTGTTTCAACTTAACTTCAAGTTATGTATGCGTCTCTATCACGCACGATACATTTCGGAAAAATATTTTCTATTACGTCCGTCGAAATGGACGCTTAGCCGATATTTTATTATGGCATTTCTCAAACTGATACATATTTTATTCTGCCGCACCCGACTTAATGTTTGTTTACAATTTAAATAATCTCTTTTTTTTCAACCGATAGACGTTTACTGCTGGACAAAGGTCTCTTGCATGGACTTCCACAGGCCCCGGTCTTGCGCCGCCTGAATCCAGCGGCTACCTGCGACTCGTTTGATGTAGTCGGTCCACCTAGTGGGGGTCTGCCAACACTGCGCTTCCCGGTGCGGGGTCGCCACTCAAGCAACTTGGGACCCCAATACCACCAACTCTTAGAACTATGTGCCCTGCCCATTTCCACTTCAGTTTCGCGACTCGCTGAGCTATGTCGGTGACTTTGATTCTACGGATCTCCTCATTTCTGATTTGATCTCGCAAGCATAGCTCTCTCCATTGCCCGCTGGGTGACAGCCTTCTTTGAGAATTTAAATATGTAGTTTATATCACGACTCCGGAGCTTTAAAGGTGGATAGAAAGGTACTTTTAAAACGCAACGAGTGTTATATCAAAACGAATTTATAGCAGTAAATAGGTAATTTCTATTACCACACCTGCAATCCTATTAATATTATAAATACTACTACCACACCTGCAATCCTATTAATATTATAAATATTTTAACTGCCTCGTTGGTCTAGTGGTGAGCACGTTCGACTACAGCTGACGAGGTCCCGGGTTCGATTCCCGGGTCGGGCCAAAAAAAAAAAAGGTATTGGGTTTTTCTGTCAAGAAATTCTCATTACTAGCCCGGAGTTAGGAAAGTTGGCGGTGAGTCACCCTCGTGCCTCGGAGAGCACGTAAAGCCGTCGGTCCTGCGCCTGATCTCTCTCCGGTCGTGTCGGATTTTCCGTCCCATCGGACTATGAGAGTGAGGGAATAGAGAGTGCACCTGTGTCTGCGCACACACTTGTGCACTATAATATCTCCCGCGCAGATGGCTAATCTCTGAGCAGGTTGGCCGCCGTGATCGGATACGGTCGGGAGGACAGTAGTAGTAGTAGTAATATTATAAATGCGAAAGTTTGTGAGGATGGATGTTTGTGTGGATGGATGTTTGTTACTCTTTAACGCGACAATGAATGAACCGATTTTGCTGAAATTTGGCACAGACATAGATTATAGTCTGGAATAGCACATAGGCTACTTTTTATCCCGGAAAAGCAAACAGTTCCTGCGGGATAGCATCGCTATTTTTTACGCATTTGTCCTTCAAAATACGCGCAATGGTGTTTTAGATTGACGTGATTTTTTTGCACAGTTAAAGTTAAGGGCCTGAAAAATGACATAGGCTACTTTTTATCCTGGGAAAACAAACAGTTCCCGCGGGATATTAGTGTGCTACTTTTCACATATTTATCCTTAAATTATGCGCCAACGGAGTTACAGATTGACGTGGTTTATTGGATAGGCATAGTTGAGGACTTGAAAAGTGACAAAGGCTACTTTTAACCCCGGGAAAACGAACAGTTCCCGCGGGATATTCGTATGCTACTTTTCACATATTTATCCTTAAATTATGCGCCAATAGGCATGCATGCATACATGTATGTAAGTATGTATGTATGTACGTATGTATGTATGTATGTATGTATGTGTGTATGTATGTATGTATTTTATGTATATATGCATGTATTTATGTATGTTTGTATCCTCCTCTTACTAACTATAAATACATTATACACTTACATTACTAATACATTATATATTTTTTTATATATGTTCATCCATTACTCGAAGACGCCTGAACCGATTTGGAAAATTCTTTTTTGTTTCAAAGGGTATACTTCCCAGGTGGTCCCATTTAATTTTTATCGAAAGCAGTCGAGCGTTTTAAAAAAAATCTACAATAAATTATATACTTTGTAGTGACGCGGGCGTTTAAATGTATGCTCCCGGGACAAAAAGTAGCCTGTGTTATTTTCCAGGTCCTCAACTTTACCTGTGTAAAAAACCACGTCGACTATATGCACTTGCACTTTATATGGTGAAATATTATAACTGCGAAAGTGCGTTGGTTTGTCCTTCAATCACGCCCCAACAGAGATACGGATCGCCGTGATTTTTTGCAGGGGTACCTAATAGGTACTACCTATAGTTGAGGACCTGGAGACTGACAGGCTACATTTTATCCCGTAAAGTCAAAGAGTTCCCGAGGCATTTTAAAGGCTAAGTTCACGCAGACGAAGTCGCGGGCATCAGCTAGTAAACTTCATAAAAATAATAAAATGTATTGCGTCGGTAATATTGTTTCTAGAGAAAAGTTCTCCCATGCTGCACACAAGTTTGGTTCCTAACCCAATCAAACTAAATAAGATTGTGGTGTATGTAGCACGCTCTAAAAAGTAATGTCAGTGTGTTTTTTGTCAGATTTCGCTAAAACTAATATTATGCCAAAGTTTCACGGTCTCAAAGATTTCCATTACAAATATTTAAGCCCGTGTATCATTCAAATTTCAAACACAGTAGGTATTCGTTTCTAGATGCTATGTATACAAAATTGAATTGACTTTGATTGTTTTTGAATCGAAATCGAAGATTTTCGTTCGTTCCATTCTACTGATGACGTTCACAAAGGAAAAGTATATTCGGCAACGATTCATTTAACTTTGAGGGTTATGCGGTAATGAGAGATGAGTAATGGCATGTAAAAGTGGTCGTAATAAATATTTCACTCACCCAAAAAAAATCGGGTCACGTCGTCGGGACGAGCGTTTTCATTGACCCCACTCGAAACCGGTCCGGGAACCGTTAATGCCAATAAATTAACCGAAGTTAATATGCCCACTGAAAAATGACCACCAAAAGTTCGATCCATAATCCACCCACGTCTTGATTCTGATTTCCGAGTTGATGAATGTGGGAGACCACATTCATTCCTTCGGCTACCTTAGTTTCGTTTGTTTGAAAATATACTTTAGTTTGAAAAAAATTGTTGTTTTTTAACCGGCTTCAATCCAGGTGGTCCCGTATAAATTTTATCCAAATCGGTCTAGCGGTTTTTAAAATATGAACAGTAAATTATATACTTTGTATAGTGGCGCGGGAGTTTGAAGTCGGAGTTTTAAAAATATTTTTTTATATTAAATGATATTGGGTAGATACCATCAGCCATGTTAGTTTTATAGTGACGTCACGATGTTTTATGTAATGTAAGTAGGTAATCACAATTAAATCACAGACATGCATTAACAAGTATTTTATGCGCACATGTGTGCAAGGATTTTATGTGATGTAATATTACGTATAATATTATAATACTGATAAACAAGCAATTAGTTTATTGCTTGAGGAATATTTATATGCTATAATTACGCGGACCTGCCTCGCGCGCCCTACGTGTTGTTACTCGTTTTATAAGCGAGAATAAAGGCAGAAACACACGTATAAAACGCAACGCGTCCCAACTCCCATCGACACCATTAGGCCCAACCTAACGCCACGTGAAGCATCTGACGCCATGCCTACTTGTGGGGCGGCTGATCAGCTAATCGGCTGATATTGAAAGGATTTCAATTGCGGTCAACTAATCAGTGTTGGTGGCGATCCCAATGCAGCTGTCAAACTACGGCGTTTGCCCTCCCATATATTATGTTCACCTAAGATTTAATTTGACACAATACGGGTAGCGATGCATCGCCTGTTAAGTATGTATCCGTATTTAGTCGTTTTACAGGCGAGGATAAATATAAAATCTCATTTTAATTGGATCCTATCAGTGTCATGTTCTACATGGTAGGTTATGTAGAGATACCGTATAGGCATCAGCATCTGTATTTTCCTGCTAATAACCGCAGACGTGTTTATTATTATTATATTATTCTTATAAGGTTATATTAACATTGTTTTCTTCCAAATGCACCATACATCGGCCTAATTGTTTGCCTCTATAAATATACATATTATGGACTCAAGCTGCTCTACTCTTCATAAAAATATCGTACTAAATAAAAACTACAGACTATAATTATTATTTAAAATAAGAATAATTAGGTACCTACTCTACCTGCCAATTCATTAAAGAAAAATAAATAAATCGTTTCCTCTGTCGAATTAATACGAATGTAATCACGAAAATCGGTTCCGATATCTCGCAAGAACTCGGTATAATTAAAAAAAAGCTGCTTTCAATTAAAAATCTCCGCAAAGATTTTCATAGCAACGCATCAATTTGATTTCAACTGAAACACACATGAACGAAATCGTTTCGTTTAATCTTTAATTTGTATCAAAGGCGCCGCGCTCTCAGCTCGCATCTGAAGCGTATTTTGCGCGGTTTTTTGCGCCTAAGTGACCATGACGGTCGTGAACTCGGCGCGAGTTCGGCGGGTGAACGCCCTTGCGGAAATTATTTCAGACAAGAAAAAAAAACTCAGATGAAATTTCATACCGACGCTATTTGATAACCAGCGCGTGAAATGATACCAAATACAAAACGGTACGGTTTTTTTTCCTCCACTTTAATCATGATCAGCACGGTTAGGAGTTGACAATGCGCTTTCGTCAAAATCAAATCAAAAAATATTTTCAAACCTTAGTTTGGAAATATGTTTTGATTTGTTTTTTGTTACATTTAGAAAGTAAATAATTTTGTAAATACTTAAACTTAATTACCAATAACCAGACCTATCGTTATGCAAGTGAGATAATGGTAATATTTAATTTTATTTATAAAACTTAATACTAAAGCGATGAACGGTGCAAGCAAACGCTTCCTATAGAAAAATTCTAGAATTTGTATTTGAGTAAGTTACTTAAGTTATTTGCAATGAATAGGTACATTATATGCATTGATTCAACGTATAAATATATCTGAAGGTATATTATTTTGTCAAAAGATGGACAAAGCATCACAATTCAAAAATAAATGCACCCTGCGATGGCACACCCATATTTCACCTATTATTTAGCAGTATTTCTTTGGATCGTGTGATCACATGGTCCGATACTTTAACCGACATTATCATTGAGTACCTAATACCTATAGCTCCTCTTTCAAACGGAAAGCCGCCCAGCTTTTTGGCTTCGCTAAAGGATTACATCGCAGCTTAATAACGACGTTACGTTTCTTTTGGAGTCCACGCAAAAAATATGATGTTGATTGTAATCCAATTGTGAACGGCGGTATCATCAGAGGCGTGGTTGGTGGTTATTACTTACCAATTTGGATTAGGTAGCAGGCTAGGGTGGACAGACTACATGACTTCTTAGGACACTTAGCGGATGCCAGCGAGTCACTTAAGATCTTAAGTCTACCAAGAGGGGGGCTTTCTATCACTGTGCTTCCCGGTGTAGGTTGAAGCACCTTAGGACCCCCACTTCCCAGCTTCAGGACTTGGCTAGCTATATCATAAACTCTGGTTTTCTTACGTTTGTACTCATCCCTGATTTGACTCCGAGCATTGCTCGCCATTCCCTGAGTGACTCTCAGCCCTCGCATGGGGCAAATTCTGTATGTTGTCATACAGAATTTGCCTCAATCTTTCCTGGTTAATTTCCCAGAAAGCGCTGCTTTGTGATTCATATGCATAGGTACAATATGTACTTACTTAAGAGAATTACCAAACAAAGCGTTTTTGTCACTGATGATCCTTATTGTTAATGAAAAAATAAACCGCGTCTTGAATGGATATGCGTGGATAGATTGGTATATTGTATAAGTACTAGGAAGGTATACCTGAATATTTTGCGTACATGGTGCAAAGTAGGTAGGTAATCACTTATCTCCGTCCTGAAAAATATGCTCACTAAAGTGTTAAGTCAGTTCAAAATTTAAATATTTGCTACAAATTATGCACATCCTTTTATGACAACTGCTAAGACTTTTATTACAATCCCATAGCAAAGCAAAAAAAGGTCACACGACATAAATATCTCGACAGAAATCCCCTTGGGAGATGACAGGGCTTACATATACAAATAATATGTTTAAGTCGGCTTTACATATAAATAGCTATGCCAATGTTTGTACCAAACTGCCAATGCAATGGCCCATGAGTAGACGCAAACTAAACGACATGCCCATTTGCTTGTATCTGTATGGACTGAGAGATCATTTCCTTTCAGCAGCTGAATGATTCTTAGTAGCTTAAACGTCGTTGAACAGTGCGTGTTGCCAGTGATGACTTACGGATCCGAGACATGGTCGCTAACTAATAGGCCTCATAAGAAGGCTCAGGATCACTCAGTGGGCGATAAAGAGGGGTATACTCGGAAGTTCCCTGCGAGATCAAATCTGAAATGAGGAGATCCGTATGAGAACTAAAGTCACCGAAATAGCTCATCAAGTTGCGCAAATGAAGTGGAAATGGACGGGGCATATAGTTCGAAGAGCTGATGGTCGCTGGGGTCCTAAGGTGCTGGAGTGGCGACCCCGCACCCGGGAGCGCAGTATTGGCATACTTCCCACTAGATGGACCGACGACACGACATCAAACGAGTCGCACGGAGCCACTGGATTCAGGCGGCGCAAGCCCGAGGCCTGTGAAAGTCCATGCAGGAGACTATGTCCAGCAGTCTATCGGTTGATAATGGAGAGGAAGAAGAAGCTTAAACGTCCATCGGGACACTAAGAGTGGCGCCAACGAACAATGTTGGCACACACATTGGCCAACTCTTCGCAGACACCGCGAATGACATCAAAGGCTAAGCCGAAAGACCCCAAGTTCATTGCCGTGGCAGCCGCGTGCGCGTTCGATCCCGCGATAACCGAAAATAGGTGCGCAAACGAAATAACGCCTAACATGTCCGGAGTACGCGCCTGAAACGCTACAACAGCGGTACTCAAACTTTCCTCTCGGACAATTAAAATTCTTTTGGAAACCATTTTGTTTCAGGTTAAATATTTTACTTGTTAAATGACGACTTGTTATAAATATTATTGTTTGCCTAACCGTCTTATTCTGAGAGGCTCGTGCCAAGTAGTGCGTCGGCGATGGATCGAGATGACGATAATGTTTTTCTCTATCTGAGCAGACTGATAATTTATGAATGTATTGATTTAAAGTCACACACTCACAAACAATGTTTACAACCGATTTTAACATGGAGCGTTATGGAGTGTATCGTGCACGAAACTGAGCTCTAATTCAATGCTGTTATGGTTTATTTAACTTTGACGCTAATTTCATCGAATACGATTACGATCAATGGAATAACTAGACAATCGCACCTCTGATCAGAAAAAATATAGAATTATAAATTCCTGAACTGCCTCCGACGCGAATCGACCAGAGACCTCCCAATTATAAGACCTAAGCGCTCAAAAACTACGCTAGGACGGATGTACTGGGAGTGCCACTGACTTTTATAATTAACTAGCTGATGCCCGCGACTTCGTCCGCGTGGATTCAGTTTTTAAAGTCCCGAGGGTACTCTTTGATTTTCCGGGATGCTTTACTTACACTCTACAGGTTCTCAACTATACCTATCCAAAAAAATCACGTCAATCCGTAGGTTTTTTGCAGCGTGATTGACGGACAAACCAACAAAGACAAAATTACGTTTAGCTGTCATTTACGTTTTGTTATTCCACTGTCATTTGCGTTTTGTTATTCCATGTCAGATGCGTTTTTGTTATACCACGTTTTATAGTGACTTGACGGAAACGCGGTCGAACGGGATAAAAAGTATCCTATGTCCGTCTCCTGGTTCTAAGCTACCTCTCCACCAATTTTCAGCTAAATCGGTTCATCCGTTCTTGAGTTATAAATAGTGTAACTAACAACACTTTCTTTTATATAATTATATAGATTATGTCAGTGGGGAGTCCCGATAGTAAACCGATTTGTGTTATTGTAAACTTCAAAATATGTAGTTTTAGAATACATTGATGCATTTCTATTTAAGGACGCCTGGTCCATAAACTGAAATGTATCAATAGCGCATCGGTGAGGCCGATGGACTGAAAACCGAAAGGTCACCGGTTCAAACCCCTCCCATTACACTATTGTCGGACACACTAATAGCTGGGTTTCACGCTTTGTTGGAGGTGAAAGGGGAATATTAGTCATTTTAACCATGTCTAATATTATTTTTAAAAAGAAAAAAAAGAAAAAGAATTATTTGAGAAACGCTGCATTAGAATGGCATATGGATATGTGACAGAGGTGAACAAAGATTGCAATTTACACGACTTAGAACTTTATTTCTATCGCCTTGAAGAATGGTGAGGTTATTATTATCTTCGATCTCGCAATCTTTTTGATGCGGCAAAGGGACCGCCGCGGAAGGGGGCGGAATCTCACGGTTCTTATGAGCTTAACATCTTATTTTACGGTTTATTACAATGGACAATGAAATTATGGTTTTTGTTGGAGCGAGCAATAAAACTAAGCTTTTGTTAAACTAGCGGCACGCTATGATGGCCGGTTTGACACATTACAATAGTGATGTGGAATGTCAATTTATTCTCGAACAAAAAACAATTAAGTTTTGTTTTTGTACCTGATTAAATAGGTTTAATAAAACAAAAATGTATATGTTTATTTAATTTATTTGAACGAACTGAATATTTGAATGAAAATGAATATACATACTTTATATGCACACAAGAAACATATGAATACAAAAGATACCAAAAAAGGTGCCACAAAAGGCCATAATTAATCAGATTCGTCCATACTACTATTTTCACTGTCGTCACTGCTATCATCACCTACATTAATAATTATATGTTCGTTTTCTATAATATTATCTATTTTCACATCTCTTTCATAATCTTCCCTTATTAATTTAACAGTTCTATTCACAACCTTTTCCCAGTCTCCTTTAGTCACATGTTCACAAGCTTCTTCTAATAATTTTAGCATTGCATTTTGAAAATTGTTCATATTCACAAGTACATTCACCCCTTAAATGGTGCAAACTGATTTTTCTACACTTGTATACATTTTAGAAATCAATTTAATAAATAAATTTTGAGTCCTAAACCTAAAACTACATTCGATAAAATTTATGAATCTCTGCACATCACTATCGTCAATAAAGTAATACAATTATTTCCTTCAAAGTCGTTATCAATTAATACGGAACTTCATGAGCGGACAAACGTCAAACCGGCCATCATAGCGTGCCGCTAGTGTAGTGCAATTTCAAATCAAAATTTTCATGTAGGCATGCACTGCACTTTCAAATTGCAAATCACGGCTTTCACCTTGATGGTATGTAGATAACTAGATATGTTGTACTTTCAATAAAAAATAAATAAAAGGAAAAATTTGCAATTTTGTAAGTATTTTTAGGTAGGTGTAAGACGTAAGTTCGAAGCCTGATTGTGTAACATTTTTCATGAAAAACTTTCGTACTTGTGTGGCGCATCATACCGTATAGAGGCTATAGTGTCAGTTTAAAGTTCTCTTCACGTTTCTTCTTCTCTTCTTCTTCTTGTCAACCGATAGACGTCCAAAGCTGGACAAAGGTCTTTTGCATGGACATCCACAGGCCTCGGTCTTGCGCCGCCTGAATCCAGCGGCTCCCTGCAACTCGTTTGATGTCGTCGGTCCACCTAGTGGGGGTCTGCTAACACTGCGCTTCCCCGTGCGGGGTCGACACTCATTACGTTTACTGTGCGTAAATCTTTCTCAATTCACAAAACAATTACTCGACTGATTAATAATTTAATAATAATTATTAAATAGCATATTGTAGTCATCACATTATTAATTGTATCACATAAACGGGAAAGTTCCCCTGTTCCCGCAGACATCTGAACAAAACATAAGTTATCCATCGACACTGTTTGTTTAGTTCTTTACAGTTTGTTTAAAACATTGCTTCTCACAAACTGACTTAGGCTGGGTAGGGTTGCGCCACGAAACAAAACTTACTTTTTCTGTTTTCTTCCTTTTCTTTTCATAAAACTAATCTGGCAACCCGAGCCGTAAGTTATTCTTTAAGGTAGTAGTCCTAAGATAGTGTAATAATTAATTTTCCCGACCTGACTTGCGGTGCAAATTACATTTTGTTTTTATATTATGTTCAATTATTCGAGTAGAGCCGTTTTCAAGTTTTTCAATCTTTCATACATGCGACAGATGATTCTTATTTTATAGATATTGATAAGCACATTACATGATTACACTATATATTTTATTTTGAAAATAGAATTTGCCGACTCTCGCCGGCTCTCCTCAGCAGGATATTCTTTCTAAACTGGTGGTAGTCTTGACCTTTCATAAGAACCACTAATTGGCCTACTTGAAATTAATTAGTTAAAATATATTTTATTCTTTTTAAAAAGAATATTAGGTATGCCAAATTGGCCAATATTCCCCCCTCCCCTCGTGTTAGGATTAGGAACGTCAGTAGTGCAATGGGTGAGGATTGAGCCGGAGACCTATCAGATTTAAGTCCGCACCTTAAACCGTTGGTCTATTGAGGCTATATGTTATCTAATTTAGCCAAAATTTGTGTTTTCCAAATTCTGGCAGCCCTGCAGCCGCCAGACTCAGGCGTCGCGCGTCGTGGCGGACGGCGCGCCGGCGCCTGCACAGCTACTTACTATACCTACTTACTGCCTACCTCATACAATATTAATGGCCACTCGACAACGATTAGCGCAGGCCACAGCCGGCCAATTAAATACCTATACGGTACACAAACACTTAGATCCTACTTACGATGAATGACAAAAAACTAAAATAGCGATTCGTAGTCTGTGCAGACAATAATATTATCTATGTTTATACCAGTATATTATGTGTTGCGAGAAGTTGTAAATTGTAATGAATAGTTGCTGCAACTATAAAAACTTATCGGAAAATTTTGATTTTATAATTTGTAAAGATGGTGTGTGGAAAACAAAGCATGTTAACATAGACGGATATCGAGGCATATCAATACATATTTAGTACATGGTCTTTAGGTGAGTTTAAGTGAAAAATGTATTGGCGTGATCGAATACCATCAAACGTGTTCAGGCTACTTACCATACAACGACAAGTAGGTACCTACAAGTTGATTCAAAACTCTGTGTAATTTTTACAAATCTATAAATAAATAAATAAATAAATAAAAGAAGTTTACGAACCGATAGACAACGCACTACGCATACCTACCGCCTAAACTGGTGAACATAATATTTAAGCACGTGGATAGAGGTTTTATGAAATACATTTTCTTAAAACCTGCAATTTAATGTGTAATTGTTTTAGCTATATGTATAGAGCTCAAGCAAATTAAAAGAACATCCTAAGAACACTATAAAGATGTACCTACTAGGTCACCCTATTCTTAGAATTTGATAATATTATAATCAAAACATTATGAATTCTCGCAACATTCAAGTCTGCAACGAGTAGATTTATCAAACGTTCAAAAGAAATGCACCAGTCATCAATAACTGAACAGTAGTGGGACCGCGGCGCGGCGCGTGCGCCGCAGACATAATGCGGATGCATATAATCTATATATAAATCTATAGAACGGGTGCCACCGTCGGAAGCGGGGCTGCTGGTCTGCCAGTCTTGACATGTATTGAATATTGTACTTATGTATTTTTGGAGTTGTTCTATAAATATTATATCATTGTATTGTTGGAAATATTCTATTCTAACAAGTTGCATGGGGTAAATCGGCATGGCATCCAGCTGCCCACAAGATATTATAAAAAGATATTAAAATGTAAATACATATTACCTACAAAAAATATTGTAAAATGTGTAATTTTGAAAAGAGCAACTGCTGAGTTTCTTCCCGGTTCTTCTCAGCAGAATCCGCTTTCCGAACCGGTGCTAGAGTCATGACTTGTCATAAGCGCCACAGGTTGGCCTACATGAAATAAATGATTTTGAATTTGAATTTGAATTATTTATTTATGTACAGGATGATCGATTTAATCATGCATATTTTTATTTTTATTGTATATAAGTCTAGCTGGCCCGCCCCAGCTCCTCAATGATGGGCTTCTCCATCGATTTTTAATTGTTTATTGTATTCCTTCAAATAAACTAGTGTAGATATTTTCATTCGTTTTTCACCAATGGATAGCCCTTGATACTATGAGATTATCGCGCACAAACACAAACTTGAGGGAGAGGTTTGTTTTATAATACGATTATGTTACCTGTAGTGATACTCTTACATTGAATAACTTTAATATTCTTTGTTGCAGGTAAATTACAGCAAGTTGAAGCAGTCTGTTTTGGAAGTAGAGCCAAGATGGCGTCGCTCAAAAGGTTTGAGATCGTTAAACTAGCGGCACGCTATGATGGCCGGTTTGACGTTTGTCCGCTCATGAAATTCCATATTAATTGATAACGACTTTGAAGGAAATAATTGTATTACTTTATTGACGATAGTGATGTGCAGAGATTCATAAATTTTATCGAATGTAGTTTTAGGTTTAGGACTCAAAATTTATTTATTAAATTGATTTCTAAAATGTATACAAGTGTAGAAAAATCAGTTTGCACCATTTAAGGGGTGAATGTACTTGTGAATATGAACAATTTTCACTATGTGGACAAACCTCTGGAATCGCAAAAAAATATCAGCTGTTTCATACAAAAGGTAAAATTTTTATTTTTATATGATATATACCACAACTCGGCATTTGGTTTTATAAATTGAAAATTTTTAAAAATGGAATCTAATACGATCGTCACATAGGATCGCTGGCTAGCACAACTACTACCTCCGGTAAACTCGCGTCAATGCTCAATGCAAAACAAAGCAGTTTCGAATTGACGTTGCTTCGAAAAGTATAAACTGTCAGTGCAATGCGATTGTGATATAGTTTTGACCTGGCTTTGGATTTCAAATATTGATACTGCATTACTGTTGACCCTTGCTCGTTAATTTGGACTCTGTTCAAGCCCTTTGTTGTGGATTTCGTCGATATGACCGAACGTACGCAGAGAACTGTTCTAAATAGTCAGACACGTGAGTTCGTAATACGCCTTCGTAACTATTTCGATCGTGAAGCTCAAAATGGAGGGCCAATTTTACCTATAACGTCAGTGGTTGAACGCGTAGCTGATGCGCTTAATATTGGACAACGAACTGTTAGACGGATAACTAAGAAAAAATATGGCGAGACTGGCACAGAAGAAAATAAACTTCACACACCAAAAAAGAGAAAACGAGCAAAACCAGTCGTAGGCATCGATAGCTTTGATGCCGATGCTATCCGAAGACATGTTTACGGCTACTATTTACAGAAGGAGTATCCAACAAGAAAAAAGTTGGTGCATTCACTGAAGGAAGCTGGATTATTCTTCGGTGGGGAAAGTTCTTTAACGAAGATTTTGAAGACCATTGGATTTCGATACAAAAAATGTAACAAACGCAAAATATTGATGGAAAGATTTGATATAGCGATGGCAAGGTATACTTTTTTACGGCAAGTGAAAGAAATCAAAAATTGGCAAAATGTTGTGTTCTTGGATGAAACATGGCTTAATGCTAACCATACTGTAGGCCGTTCTTGGAACGATGACACAGTAGCATCTACTTCCAAAGTTCCTGTAGGAAAAGGATCGCGACTTATAATTTGTCACGCCGGAACCATCAACGGGTTTGTCGAAGGTTCTCTCATGGCTTTTGCGTCAAAAACCACTGGAGACTATCATGAAGACATGAATGGAGAAAAGTTTACTGAATGGTTTACCTCAATGTTGTGTAGCCTCCCTGAACCATCTATTATAATTATGGACAACGCCCCATACCACTCGATGCAAATTGACAAGCCACCTGCCCAATCCCAAAAGAAAGCTGATATCGTCGCATGGCTTCGTAAAAATGGCGTAGATGCAAACATGAATATGTTAAAAGCGGAATTAGTACGTCTTTTAAAAGAAAACAAACCAACCAAGATCCGATACGTCATTGACGAAATAGCATTAGAACATGGGCACAGAGTTATACAGTTACCGCCTTACCATTGTGAGTATAATGCGATTGAGTTGGTGTGGGCTCAAATTAAGGGATATGCTGCAAGACACAATACAGAACCCCCATTTACCACAAAAAAAAATGCTAAAATTATTAGAAGAAGCTTGTGAACATGTGACTAAAGGAGACTGGGAAAAGGTTGTGAATAGAACTGTTAAATTAATAAGGGAAGATTATGAAAGAGATGTGAAAATAGATAATATTATAGAAAACGAACATATAATTATTAATGTAGGTGATGATAGCAGTGACGACAGTGAAAATAGTAGTATGGACGAATCTGATTAATTATGGCCTTTTGTGGCACCTTTTTTGGTATCTTTTGTATTCATATGTTTCTTGTGTGCATATAAAGTATGTATATTCATTTTCATTCAAATATTCAGTTCGTTCAAATAAATTAAATAAACATGTACATTTTTGTTTTATTAAACCTATTTAATCAGGTACAAAAACAAAACTTAATTGTTTTTTGTTCGAGAATAAATTGACATTCCACATCACTATTGTAATGTGTCAAACCGGCCATCATAGCGTGCCGCTAGTGTAAGTCTTCCTTCTCTTTGACAGCAGCGAAATTATAGCTAGACAGTCGGTTTTTTAAGGGGCCCATTCTGAACATGATTATAGTTCCCCTTTTCCCTCCAACTAATAAAGCTTGTGCTAGGTGTAGGTTCGACAATAGCGCAAACGGTGGTGTTGAATAGACGAACTGTCGGTTTTCAATCCGCACCATAACCGTTACGATTTTGAGGATTTAAAATTGAACATAAAAAAATATTTTTAAAAAACCGACCTTCAAACGTCCGTGCGTCACTACAAAGTATATAATTTATTGTTGATATTTTAAAAACCGTTCGACCGATTCCGATAAAATTTCAGTGGGACCACCTGGGAAGTATAATACCCTTTCAAACAAAGAAGAATTTTCCAAATAGGTTCAGGCGTCTTCAAGTAATCGCTGAACATACATAAAAAAAATAAAAAAAATGATTCTGATGAATTGATAACCTCCTCCTTTTTTGAAGTCGGTTAAAAAGTACATAACATAACGCAGACATGTGACCTATGCCTCTATGGCTTTCGTTATGCTACAGCGCGTTGCAACGGAGATGTGCTAAAGACCTAAGTAAATAAGATTGACGCCCGTGCAGTGCGGATTCTGCGGATTGTTGTGATGAAAGTGGACGGTGACGGAAAAGTTTTACTAGCATCTGCCACTTTTTAGTGCCGGATAAACTATATTCGATATCGATAAAACTAATTACCATAGATAAGAAAATATAATAATGAATGTACTAGACTAGAGACTCCCAGACTAGGGAACTCCAAGGAGTATTCAATATCAAGATATTCTGGAGTAAAAAAACTTTCCTCAGGGTGCTTGCCTGAATATCGAATGCTTGATAGACTATAAGGAAATACAATGTAAAGTCACGACATTTTTTAACAGCTACGAACGTAAAACAGTCTTTCAAAAACAACAAAAACAGTCAGATCTTTCAAAAATACGCAATAAAACC
This sequence comes from Oeneis ivallda, assembly GCA_029955525.1. Lineage (NCBI taxonomy): Eukaryota > Metazoa > Arthropoda > Insecta > Lepidoptera > Nymphalidae > Oeneis > Oeneis ivallda. Next base: position 24,940,207 of record JARPMR010000006.1, read on the forward strand.
AAGGAGGTAACATTACTGTGCTCAGTACAGTAAGTTGTCTTTTAAATTACTTATATAATTTAAATGAGCAATCTTGTATTATGTCTGACCTCTTAATTTGATTCTTGTAATTATGTCAGAGTACACAGTTCACGATTGATACGATTAAGTAACAAAAGAGCCGCTCCAATTTATCTATAATATTAATGCGTGTAACTTGTTATAATTGTAATTAAATAAGTTCGATAACGCAATATAATTTCCACTGACTATTACGAATAAATAATAAATTCAATTCAATAAATCGGATAATATTATAATAGTTTCACGGTCAACTGCCCCCTACCTAGCCCACGTTCACGAATCAAACTTCTCATGCTTGTTAGTAAACCAGTCTAACAAAAAAGTTCATCAAAGTCTATCAAATAAAGTTGGGAGAAAAAAGATATTCACTTGTATTGCCATGTAACGGTTATCGACCGAGCGAAGCGAAGGTCTTTGAGTTAACTAGGGCGATTTGCACTTGTCCGTCCGTCCGTCCGTCCGTCCGTCCGTCTGTCAGAGCCTTATAACTTTTGAATTACTGAACGTAATTACTTCAAATTTAGATATAATATGTAAACCGATGGCCTCCAGCCGAAAATGGCTTAAAAAGTTATAAAAATCTTTATTTCAGGGGGGCTCTCATAGAAGCGAATGCGAAGTAAAAAAAAAAATATCGCGTTACATAAAATTGTTACGTATCATTTTAAAGATAATTTTGAACTGAGTACAAAAATATTTTTTTTTTAATTTTTCCCTTAAAATTGACGAAATGGGGGGCTTTCAAAGTGGCGATTTTATACGCTCGCTTGAAGACGCTCTCTAGAAAAATCCGCTATGGATTTTCAAACTGATTTTATGTTTTTAGGTCACTTATATCCTGTACTTGAACAACAAATACTAAAATTATATGAATATTATAAAGAAACGAGATTATTTAATTTTTAATGGGCGTCAGTAATTCATATATAGCATCAACATAGCTTCACAATAATGCTAATAGATGGCGCAGTCAGTAACTATTCCCATGGAACTACGAGTTAAATTCAATGTTTGATAAATAATTCAATGTTTTCACTAACGTTCCCTAACCTTTACGGGCTACCTATAAGTTAGGTGATTGATGTTTTCTGTCAACTTATTTATCACGATCCTGTACGGGACACCTAAAAGGATATTGGGACGGATGTTAGGACTTAGGATTGTATTTAGGAGCTACCTACGTTAAGAGACTCCTACTTAGGGGATGATTTAGGTATGTTTGGTGAAAACGGGCATAATAATAATGTCAGTTTTGGTTATCATGTATCGATTGAATGAATAATCATGGGATACCGTTACCGCGAGGTCTCAGTTCGGGGCGAACCACTGTACTTGTGAGTAATTATATTTATGATCCCCATCTTCTAAAAATATCGGGTTTACACAGAAAAATACTCTGGAAAATATTAATTAAAATTAAATGATTTTTGAATCTGAACGGTTTTTAAAAATGCTGGGTCAAAATTCGCCAACCTCCTTTTATAGAAATTCTGGATTGGATTGACAGTCTTTATTTAAATTGTTAAAGTAAGCTGTTAAAAGTAGTCTGTACCCACCGACATATATTGTACCTACGGTACCGTAGGTACAATATATGTCGGTGTCTGTACCTAATCATCTCCAGAATTGAATCTATACCTATCTCTGCCAGAATTGATTACGTTCGGCTTAGTCGTGACTCGTGATAACGACCAAAGTATACACACTTTCGCATTTATTAAATTAGTATGGATTTTAGTGAGTAAATTATATTTTATTAATGATTTTTGGTCTATTGCTCGTCCATCGATACTACTCAGTCACATCCCTACATATCTACCTTAAACAATATACTTAAATGTGCATTCGTAAAAAAATCGTCTTTACGCCAGTGGGACATGCCCATAGCTGTTACTTATCTACGTTTTAACGTGAATAGAGGCTTGACTTCTGATATTCCCATTGAATTATTAATATTATTATGGACATGTACTACGATATTCCATACCTAAAAAATTATGGCAATTTTTGTATCGAAAATCTGTCAGGATTCAAAACGTCCAATTTATTCGTGGGTTAAATGGCAAACATCTGACAGCATTAGATACGTCTGTTGTCTAACAATTAACTTGAAGCTCTTTATTATATCCTTGACGCAACGATCACCAATTGATTTATTTTAATCGTTATTGATCCACTTACCATGATAATTTATTGTGATCACATAAATTGTGCATAAGTGGTGTGGCGCTTAAAGGCTTTGGTATTCCTTGATTCCTATATAATTGTGCAAATTATGTTATCTGATTCCCATGGCTGACGATACCACAGTTTAGCAACCACACAGTGGTGTTCCAATATTTTCCAACAATTTTCTAGATAGCATAGATACAACTTTGTCTTAGCTAAAGTATATCGCTTGCGTCACACGCCTGTCTCTTGATGTAAGTTGTCAATTTCGTTGCCCAACTGTATGATTGTCGAACTGTGACAGTAAATTATGTATTATTCTCGTTCTTAGATGCCAAGATGCCCAGCCGGCCCCGTGGTCGACGTCGGGATGGTGGAGGGCTGCCTCACATACTTGTTATTGTACTACCTTTATTCGTTCAGTCTTCTCCCAGCCCCACACGCTTTGCTGGAGTCAATACGGTTCATCTAACACGCGAATCCTCAAAATAGTGTTGGCTCTATCGTACCTACTCTGGCCCTGCTCAAGACTCAAGATAGAGTTAAAAAATGAGACACAAATATGTCCTGACATAAATCTGTCTTGCTTTAACTCAGTCTTGAATCTGAGTTGAGTGAGAGTGCCGTCTATAGATCTCACTCTTCGTCAGTTTCACAAGAATCGAGCTTCTCGAATGCGAGCGGTAAGAAATTGTTTGCGATTATCCTTTGGGATAACTTTTCATACAAATCGCCCGCGATTATACATTACATAATAATACATTATGACAAAAACTCGTATTAGTTAAGCGATGCTCGAAAATTTCACTCGCATTCGAGTAACTCTCCTTGAGTTACTAAGCCTACTCCGCTTCAGTGGTAATGTACCCTTATCTTACTTATATTATAAATGCAAGTGTGTCTAGTTTATTGGTTCGTTCTTCAATCACGCTACAACAGAGCTACGAATCGATGTGATTTCTTGCATGGGTATAGTAGACGATTTGGAGAGAGGCTACTTTTGATCGGGGAAAATCAAAGAGTTAAGGCGAGATTTTTAAAACTACCACGCGGACGAAGTCGCGGGCATCAACTAGAGTCTCTTCAATAACTCTGTGGACATGGGTAAATTGAAAAACAGGTTGTAGCAACATTGTGTAAGGAGTTATCAATTAATCAAACAGTTTCATAATAATTTACATAAAATTAAATCTGATTTTAATTAAAAATAAACTATCCACACATTAATGTGGAAAGGTGGAATAAATGGAAAAACTCTTGACTCTCAAGACTCGGGACTTATTTAACAGACTGTAATATAATCGTCCAACATGCTTGTGTCCGCCGATGCGGCGAAATATTTGCGATATGGTCTGCACTGCAACGGTCCGCAACGCATCTTGTGGACCGGCTACCTCTCAGAAACACTTGTAACCTAAGTTCACAAGTCACAACTCACAACCCTATGATAATGTGATAATGTCACACACCATGACAGATATCGCATTATTATCGAAGAGCGATCACTTAATTACGTCGGTACTCGGTAGGTATGCAGGATTTATTGCATCGACAATTTTTATTATACCGATTATATCTTGGCGTGGGATTATGCTATCGTATCTATCGACTGACAATCTCATCGATAGGATTATATTGATAGAAAGTGCACCGCAGTCAAAGCATAAATATGCCGGCGACATTCCTACTTTAGATAGATTTGTGTGTTGATCTTTATAAATAGCTCGAAACCCTTAAAATGATAAAGTTGTTTTTCTATAAAAGTCAATTGGTTTTACATAGAGTGAGTTGAACGCGAGAGTAGAGTGGTTTCCGAGTCTTATAGGCTGAGATCTATATATCGTACTCTGGCTCTGCTCAAGACTCGGGATAGAGTTAAAATGAGACACAAAAAATGTCCTGACTCTGGACATAAATCTGTCTCGTTTTAACTCAGTCTTGAATCTGAGCTGAGTGAGAGTGCCATCTATAGATCTCACCCTGAGACTATGCTAACGTCTCACCTCAGTAGGTATATAAAACTGTTATAACCATGAATAGTTAGATATTTATAGTGTAGTGAAGCCCTCAGATTGCCAGTGAAACAACCTATTGTAACCCCTTTCTAACCGACTTCTTAAAAGTTTCTCAACTCGGCGTGTTTTCTCCTAAATGTCGTACATCATCATCAACCCGTCGCCAGCATATTACTGGACAACAGTCTCCTCTCGAATGAAAAGGGCTTAGCTTAGGCCATAGTCCACCATGCTAGCCGAGTGCGGATGGTAGACTTAAAGGAGATTGGCGAATTCCATAGAGTTTCTGACCCAGACGAACTGAACCGTGAGCCTCAAGCCCACATTCACGAATCGAACATCTCATGCTTGTTGTTCTAGTAAACCAGTCTAAAAAAAAAGGTCTTCAAAGTCTATCAAATAAAGTTGGGAGAAAAAGATATTCACTTGTATTGCCATGTAACGGTTATTTATAATGTGTACTTGTGAATAGTTATATTTTTGATCCCCATCTTCTAAAAATATCGCGTTTACACAGAAAAATACTCTGAAAAATATTAATTAAAATTAAATGTTTTCTTTTCTAAAATTCACATAGTTCGAAGAGCTGATGGTCGTTGGGGTCCCAAGGTGCTGGAGTGGCGACCCCGCACCGGGCAGCGCATTGTTGGCAGACCCCCCACCAGGTGGACCGACGACATCAAACGAGTCGCAGGGAGCCGCTGGATACAAGCGGCGCAAGACCGAAGCCTGTGGAAGTCCATGCAGGAGACCTTTGTCCAGCAGTGGACGTCTATGGGTTGATAAAGAAGAAGAAGAAGAAATGTTTTCTGAATCTGAACGGTTTTTAAAAATGCTGGGTCAAAATTCACCAACCTCCTTTTCTTTAACTTATAAACTTTTAACTTATATGTTAACATTCTCCCGCCAGAAAGTGTGACACTAGAGGTCACTTCACAGCTCAAAACCTCAGGCCATCGTACCCATAAAGGCATAGAGTGTGAAGGTGAAGGCCGGTTGGTTACGACACGATGCAACTAGGGCGCGTCGCCGCCCAAGCGTGATGCCTCGTCTTTCCAAAGACTTGAGACAGTTACTGCCCATCATGCTGCGGTCACGCGTGCCGGCGCTAGGCAAGGCTTTCATAATCATAATGTTCAATGTTACCTACTTGGTACGCCCTCCTTTTAACCGACTTCAAAAAAGGAGGAGGTATCTCAATTCGTTGGATTTTTTTTTTATGTATGTTCACCGATTACTCGAAGACGCCTGCACCGATTTGGAAAATTCTTTTTTTGTTTGAAAGGGTATACTTCCCGGGTGGTTCCATTTAAATTTTATCGAAATCGGTCGAGCGGTTTCTAAAAAATCAACAATAAACTATGTTTATACTTTGTAGTGGCGTGGTGTTTGAAGTCTGTTTTTTAAAAAGAATTTTTTATATTAAATTATTATTGTTTGCCCGTTCTCACCAACGTTTCTTAACTTTTACGGGCCACCTAAACTGATTTGGGTGACGCATCGTAACAATTTCGTTGTCACGAACCTTTAGGTGACACCTAAATGGTGATAATGAAATTGGGTAAGGGATTGTATTCAGGTGCTACCTACGTAAAGAGACTCCTACTTAGGAGATGATTTATGTAGGTATGGCTGGTGAAAACGGGCATTATTACTCCTTCCAATCTATTGTACTTTGGAACATGGCTAATGCGCACAGATTCCCAATACAGAAAGTTTTTCAATGCTGAACTTGACTAATATTTCTATCTATAGGTATACCCCTATATCCCAAATAAGAGTAACTAGCGTTAGGAGTGGGTTGAACTGTCGAGCTTTACGCTTTCAGTCGGCGCATTCAACCGATAGAGTATAGACTATTGAGGCTTTATAAAAGTCAAAACGTCTTTCATCGCCTTTGAGTATATAACCAACACTATATACTCAAAGTTCATCGCTTATTTACTTGGCTTGGCGATCGTAAACTTATATTAAGTGAGACAATTTTTAATATAAGACAATTTATAAGCTGTTAATGTTTTGCCTTAATTGCCAAAAAAGACCATCCAAAAAGCTTGACATATAAAAATAAGTCCTTATCGCCGTCAAATAATTACAATTTCAATCAGGAAAACGGTTCAATCTTCTTTAAATGGTTCTGTTTCTTTTATTTCAGCGATGATATTTACGATTCCGAAAAATTAAAAAGTGATAATATAATTTAAAAGATTAAAATGTAAGATAAACATTAACTTTAGTATCCGTCGAAACAAAAGATCGGCCAAGAACGAGCTGGGCGTCGCTCTATTAGGATTCCGTACATACAAGTATGAGAACAATTTAACTTTATTCGAGCCATATTCGCTACAACCCGCGAATGAATAAAGACCCTGAAAAGTTTTCGTTGATTATGTCGACAACTTACAAAATACATTAAAAATCAGTATTCTTCGTATTTCTTGTTTAAAGACAAAATAAATTTTAATTTTAGTTTTGTAAGGTAAACAAATAAACAATGACGCGGGCATGATTTGTATAGTAATTAGATTAGTTTAACTATAAGTTTTTTTTGTAACATTTTAATAAAAAAATAAACAATATATTTGTACTACTCTATGACCAACAATGAACTCTCACATGCGAGGGTACAACACAATTCTTTTTTCGGCTCTAATTTCACGTATGGTCAACACTACACCAAACATCCACAGGTCTAACTCATTCCGTCTACGAGATAATAAGGCCCTATCTATAGCTCTAGACAACCGAGTATCGTTAATAGAACTCCTTTTTGGCCTTTGGAAAAAATTAATTTTAAAATTTCGTAACATAATGAAATAATTATCGTAGTATGGATACGGAACCCTAAAAATGGAGAATAAAACTAATAAAATAAATAAACAATTTCGTTCTCGACCTTTACTCGTATTTCGTTGGCCGTGGAGGGTTCAGTTTTTGTAGGTAGGTTCAATAAGCGGGACAACGGGTGCTGTCAACCTTTTATATGCTTTTTATCGACGGTTATTGTGATTAATGCGGGTGTCAGGTGTCGCCAACCTTCGGTGGCGCCAGGAGTAAAGCACCCTAGTGATTGGACGCGAGGCCGGCAGACAGAACATTACTCTTTGATAGTTTTAACTTTTAAGGGTACCGTACGAAAATGGTAAAAAGAAACCCTTTTAGGAAAAGCCTTTTGAAAAGAAAACGAATGCACTAACTAGCACAGTTTTTTAAGAAATCAGCAAAATTCTTTTACGAGCAAAGTTTATTTATTGTGAACTAGCTTTTCCCGCAACAATGTCCGCGTGGACTTGAGTTTTGTAAAAGTCCCGCAAGAACACTTTTTACTTTTTAACTGACTTCAAAAATAGGAGCAAGTTATCAATTCGGACTAGGATTGCGCATCGAGTTCATCGATTCTATGTATTTTAGGCCCGGCCGGGCCTGACTTCAACTTACCTGAACAAAAAGATTTTTTTATGTACATATTATTATTAACTGATAGAGCATCAACCCATGTAAAACACATCGATAAGTTACTCCGTTGCTGCATGATGGAAGGACAAACCAACATACTAACGCATTAATATTGGTAAAGATTTCAGGAAAAGAATACGATAACCTTAACTTGCACAGAATCTTCAAATAATAACCAGCAATAATCTTATACTCGTACAAACAAAAGTATGCTGTCCCAAACTGAAGAGATTTATTCTTATTGACTATTTTTACATTTCCATATATTATATAAAGCAAGGAACCCTCGGTGCGCGAATGTGTCTATCACTTGGCCAGTTTTACTTTTTTAATGATGACCTGTCAGATATTAGTGACGAAGCAGTTTTATAGGTAAACGCTGTTTCGATTGCGATGAGTAATGAGTTGTATGTAGACTGTAGTTATACGGATTGATTGAGCTCGGGCGATTTTATTGGTGGCCCTTTTATTTATTCTAAGGACCTATTTTAGCATCTTCCGGTTTCAACCGACGAATGAAGACGTTATAATAATTATATTTGAACGACAGCATAACCCAAACACTTTTTATTTGGCTATCTGTCGGTCTATTTGTACAGGCTAATTTTGAACTGATTTTAATAAAATTGTCACAGTAGAGAATTATATCATGAGTGGCTAGGCTACATTTTATCCAGGGGATATTTTAACTAGCAACCCAAATAAATCAATATGCAGGAAGCATATTGATTTATTTTGGTTGCTAGCTTTAAATAACTTAGCGATAGTGTGCTCTTCGGGCTTCCGCTTTTTCAACAACATCAACGAATAAGATATAGGCATGAAAAAACGCAATCGCTTTGCATTAAATATTCAACATTAAATTTTCGGTAAGTTAATAGTTAGGTGATTAAAACCCGTCTTTAGTTAAATGGGCAGTAGATACTGGGTCACAGCTAAAAATCAGCGCCTGGTGTTGTACATGCCTTTTTTTACATATGACGCAGGGTATAGTGCTGAGCTGTACACCCTTTCTGGGTGGAATTCACTGTCTTCCTCCATGTGGTGGATCGCAGTGAACTCCACAGTGCTGTTCAATCCACTATTGGATCCATTCAGTGGATCCTAGTGGACTGAGTGAGGGGGCCCTTACTGCGAGTTAGTCGGTATGCATTTTTGGAACTTCCCTCATTGTGGAAACACTGCATATATAGCATAGTATTTACTGTATTGTAAATTTGTTATGAAAAGAGCAACCGTCGAGTTTCTTGCTGGTTCTTCTCGGCAGGAAGGGCATTCCGAACCAGTGGTAGAGCCAGACGATTCAAAAGCACTTGTAAAAAGTTTATTTGAATAAAAAATATTTCTATTCTATTCTATTCTATTCTACTAGATTAGCGACTATATTAATTGATTTGCATAATTGTAAAAAAATTTGACATTACATAAAGACTCATATTTACAACAGTACATTTTATGATTTCGTACTGCATTTCCGAGTGTTGATTGAATGCCTGCATGCAATACATACATGGGATTACAGTGCGTCGGGTCTCTTAAGTCGTCAATCTTTTCGAGATCGAAATCTCGGTACAAATTACCGCGGCGATTGTCCTGCGAGCGGATAAATGACGTCTTTTAAATAATTTTATGGCTCACGCATTGTGGCCTGCGACATAATGAATGCGTGTTCCGATGATGTATTGTTAACAAATTGTAAAGTAAAGTGACGTTGATGGTCGGATATAAAAACGCAATTTGTATTGTTTTTGTGAGTTTTCACTTTTAGATTGCTCTTTTATATATTAACTAGCCTTTGCCCGCGACTTCGACCGCGTGGATTTAGGGTTTTGAAATCCCGCGGGTATCCTTGGTTTATCCGGGATAAAAGGTAGCCTATGTCACTCTCCAAGTCATCAACTCTTACCCACGCAAAATTAGGCCGATCCGTTGCTCCGCTGCTACATCATTGAAGGGCAAACCAACAAACACATACTTTCGCATTTTTGATATTAATTAGTAAGCAAGTAAGGGTTTGTTTTTATGTGCATAGCACAAAGCCATTGGACTAATTATTGAGACCAAAGCTTAATAGTTGTGAACTTGTAATGGACACTGAAGTGGACTCGTAAGTATTCTTAAGACGGCAAACCGTGCGTATAAATTATCTGACATGAGAATCAAAGAACAATTAAAGTGATCATTTGTGTAATGACAATGAGTTCATAGTTTTGTGTTCGTAGTACATATAATAATAAGATATAATAAGATTTTTTTTATAAAAGAGTTAGATGATGCCCGCGACTTCGTCCGCGTGGATTAAGGTTTTTTCAATTCCCGCGGGACCTCTGTAATTTTCCGGGATAAAAAGTAGCCTATGTGTTAATCCTGGGTATGAACTATCTCCATTCCAATTTTAGCCAAATCGGTTCATTCGTTGTGGAGTTATAGAGTAACAAACATGCATCCAAACATCTATCCATCCAAACATCCATACATCCTCACAAACTTTCGCATTTATAATAGTAGGATTAATAGGATATTAGGCAAGCTGAACTTGTCTAATATTCTCCTCTCCCCTCCAAATATGCGAAAAGCTTTGTCTTATGAGTGGGTACGTTATTAGTGTAAGATTGTAGGTATGATAAGGGGGTTTTTTTTGTTCAAAAGGGGTTGTTTCAAATTTGTATGGAGCCTTGGTCAGGTATTTGTACGGTCTTTTAAAATGTTCGGGGTCATGAAATAGTAATTTGTTTTCTTTATGTCTCATGAAAAGGTGCTATACGAGATACAATGCGAAATTATTTTGCAAAATAGACAACATGGCGTCCTTTTTAGGGTTCCGTACCCAAAGGGTGCCAACGGGACCCTATTACTAAGCCTACGCTGTCCGTCCGTCCGTCCGTCCGTCCGTCCGTCCGTCTGTCAGCGGGCTGTATCTCGTAAACCGTAATAGATAAACAGATGAAATTTTTACATATTATGTATTTCTATTGCCGCTATAACAACAAATAATTAAAAATAAATTAAATTAAAAAAAAGAAATTAAAATATTTCCATGGGTACATGGAAATATTTTTATTTAATTTTTTTTAACGGAACCCTAAAAGAGCGAGGCCCGACTCGCACTTGGCCGATTTTTGACAGTGACATGCCTACTAAACACGTTCACAAGTCAAGATTACACTTGACATAAAAATAACCACAAAATAACCAACACCAAGTCGATCGACATTTATTTTTCCTACTTAACGGAGTTATGAGATATAATGATTCTCAAAAGCTTGGATTAAGCTATTGAAAAAATACTTTAATGGAAATGGCGTCACAATTGTTAATTGAGAATTGAAATGACATTAAGATGACGTAATGTCATTACTCATTACAAACATGGACAAGAAAAGCAGATTGATGCACCTCGAGTGTTGCTATTCTACAAATGTAACTAATTATCACTTTTTATAACTGTACCTCTTATTCCCTGTAAAACTGCAGAAAAGCAAATTTTATTCTAATTTCTGTGATTTTTAACTATTTTTTGGAATACCGTACAAGTACCTGGCCCAAGAAGAAGAAAGCAGAAGAAGCAGTGATAGCCTACCTAGTGGTTAGGACTGTGGTCTCCTATTCAGGGGGTCGCAGGTTCGATCCCGGGTACGCACCTCTGTCTTTTCGGAGTCAAGTGCCTTTAAGCAATTAACTATCACTTGCTTCAACGGTGAAGGAAAACATCGTGACTCGTGAGGAAACCTGCGCATCTGAGAGTTCTTCATAATGTTCTCGAAGGTGTGTGAAGTCCACCAATTCGCATTGGGCCAGCGTGGTGGACTATGGCCTATACCCTTCTCTGAGAGGAGACCTGCGCTCAGTAGTGAGCCGTTGATAGGTTGCTGATGATGATGATGATCTGGCCCAAAATGAAACAACCCCTTTATTTAAGTTAACAAAAAGGAGCCCACAAAAAAATAAGCAGAACCTCAATAGCGCAACTGTTGAAATTTGGACTGGAAACTGGATGGTCGAAGCCTCAATCCCTACCCGTTGTACTATTTTTAACCGACTTCCAAAAAGGAGGTGGTATTCGGCCGGTATTTTGTTTTCAGAAGGCGAGCGTCGCGCTACATTATCGTTTACTATTTAGGCCCACCCGATTTCAACAAACGTGTACAAACTAAATTATTTTTATACTTTGTAGTAGCGTTTGAAGTCGGTTTTTGAAAAGAATTTTTTATTTAAGTAGGTACATAAATACATGCCAAACAATTAGGTCATGACCTACTTATCTGTAACACCAAGGGTCTCTCTGAAAATATGATATCTTTAGTGGAAAAAGAACACAAAAAAAACTCTGCCATTGTGAGAGAGGTTCCAGATAATAGTGACTTTACACAATAGAAGGATAATGAACGACCTACATAATGGGCTATTCTTCACAGACGGGACTGTTAGTTATGCCGGAGTATCGTGACAGTTTCACTTTTAATGACTGGCAGCCTGTAGACAATTAACTGTGGCCGGTATAGGTATCAGTAACTGGGTAATCCATGGAGTTACTATGGTTTGCTAAAAACTCGTTGTGTAAATAGCAATCATATCGTGTCCTTCTTCTTCTTTATCATTTAATAGACGCTGACGTGAGCAGATGCTGGATAAAGGTATCTTGCATGGACTTTCACAGGCCTCTGTCTTGCGCCGCTTGTATCCAGCAGCTCCACCTAGTGGGCGGTCATCATGTATCCGCCATTCATTTTAAACCATCGCCGACCCGTTACTGGTAACAGGTCGGCGCTCTCGAATGTGATGGATTTGGGCCAAAGTCCACCACACTGGCCAAGTAAGGTTGGCAGACTTCACTCCCTTTGAGAACATTATCTCAGGTATGCAGGCTTCTTTTCGATGTTTTCATTCACCTGGACAGAGCATCCTTCTTGTTTTGTTTATTCCTTAATAACTTAATTCGGTAAGCACAGTATCATCGATTCAGTTATCATCGTCATCTTTCTTAAATCTCTTAATATTACTAACTGTCAAAGACTCCGTGTCACACGCGTTGGAAATTTGAATATATCGCCTTCGAGCTTATGAGAAGAATACTCAGAGATACAGGGTATCCTTCTAGTTTTGTTTACCTATTTCCTAACTGAATTCAGTAATCACAGTATCATTGATTCAGTCATCATCATCATTCGTAAATCTCTTAATAATAATAATAACCGTCATTAAGAATCCATGTCACGCGCGACCAGTTTTTCGAATGGTTTTTCGCTATAACAGGTGTCGGGCGGAATGCATGATGACAGTTCAGTACCAAATACGTCTTTATCACTATAAATACACTTAATTGCTCCCACCTGCAGGGCTATTCTATAAGACGGTGCCTACGTCTATAAGATCGCCGAAGAAATGATAAAATAGATACTGGACTATCTGAGATTTTGTATTCCTCATTCTGAGAAGAGACCCTTGAAAGCTGGTGTGAGCACGGGCTCACACCAGCTTTTGCCTACGACTTTGTTCGCGTGGACTTAAGATAAAGGTATAATAAATTAGGATAATATATTCGAGGAGGTAGGATAAATTCCGCGGGAACCCTTTGTTTTCCCGGAATAAAAAGTAGCCTATGTCACTCTCTGGGTTCATAACTAAGTCCATACAAAATCACGTCAGACCGTTGCTGCGTGATTGAAATACAAACCAACAAACAAACACACCTTTCACATCTATACATATAATAAAACAGAAACGAAACCAATTCTGTACATGAAATAGATTCAAAAAAGGGTTTTTGCTTCTAATTGTGTTTAAGATACAGATATCAAAACAGAAGCTAAATTTTTTTTTGTCTGTTTGTCTGTTTGTTTGTCCTTCTTTCACGTAAAAACTACCGCACAGATTTCTACAAAGTTTTATACCGTGGTAGCTTATTACTCGCGGGCATCAGCTAGTTTATAATATTCGTAGGAATGAAATTACCGTAAAAGATCCCGTAAGTATGTATAAATACTTTCATGGAAATTCACACAATAATGCATACAATTCACACAATTCGAATCGGTAAAACGTGCTGGTACAGTTTTTATCTGCAACTGAATTTAAGTATGAAATACGTAGAAGAGTAGCATGATTATGCGAGGTTATTGAAACTATCCTTTGCACCTTTGTCCTTTACTATCGAAATATCGGCGCGGCGCTGCGTCAACGTTACAGTGCAAGTGAGGAATTGTGCTTTTAGAATAATACTGTAGAATGACTCAACACAAAGTCTTAAATATATCTTTTTAGAAACTAAAGTATTTCTACAAATAAAGGAACAAATCGGAAAACTTGATATACAACTTTTGAATTACCTATTCCGTATATATATTCGTCTCTTTTCCACTTGTGTTGTTTACTAAAGATAGAAAGAGTTAAATATAGTATTGTGGATGTGAAAACTACTTATAAAGGCTTTGTTAGAATGGCATTCAATAGATATGTTGTGGTTTGTAATTGACCAAATGTGTATGTATACTGGCGCCAAAGTTCTTCAGTGTTTTGTCATATGGGACTCTATATTTACAATCTAAATTATTAAAAATACTAGCTTTTGTCCGCGGTTTCGCTCACGTTAATTTTCGATATTTTCGATTTTTCAAACCCCTATTGTACCCCCTTAAGGGTTGAATTTTCAAAAATCCTTTCTTAGCGGATGCCTACTTCATAATAGCTATCTGTATGCTAAACAGCCCGATCCGTCCAGTGGTTTGAACTGTGCGTTGATAGATCAGTCAGACACCTTTTATATATTTAGAAGATAGATAGAAATAGTCTATGGTGAAAAAACTTTGCCGATCTATGTCTGCTGGATATAGGTAGGTCTTTAGCATAGCCCTCTACATGCCTCGGCCTTGCGCCGCCACCCATTAAGCGTTTGTTCATAAAACCGACGATAAATGTTATCTATGCCCGGTAGTCGGCTCCTCTTTGTTGAATCAATATCTGGTGCTAATCGGGAACAATAATTGCTAGTGAGATAACAGATCCCAGGCGTAGAGTATAACTTGGAGTTGTTCTGAATTGAGAGGAATTCGCAATTTTTACTGCAAATATTTCGGCTCTATCCGATATTTCTGCTGTATCCGATTAATTAAGAGGATTGTCTAGTTGAAAATTTTCATACAAAAAGCGATAACGTTTTGCTACCCGTAAATGTTGTCCAATGTTCATAATTTTTTGAAATGTTGCAGATACAATGAAAAACTATGCCCGTACGTTTTAATTTTAAAGAAATATTGCTTATGTTAAAAGTTATTAGTGACTAAATATTCATATTTTTGACTAAAAAACTTCCTCGACTAATTTTATTTTTTTAAATTTAACTAAACTGAAATACTAAAAAAATGAAACGTACGTGCCTAGATTAAGGTGTACTGAATCTAATGAGACTAAAATTGTCTAATTTTGTAAACGTTTAGGGGGGTAAAAACGTTATGACCCGAAACAATATTTCAAGAATAAAATTTAGGCAAATAACTCCTGGACTTGCAACTCTCCCTATCGCACGATGCGGGTCGGGCAGCGAAGCGTTGTGAAACAGATAGCATTTTGGAAAATACCTACTCGCGTCGCGTTTCGTCACTAGACACTCCTCTTAATTGGCCGAGTGAAGTGGGTGAGATAACGTAAGGTTACTGGGGTGAATTAGAACTTGTCCGACGGTCTGTCTGTTTCTTGTTTTGTTTATTCTTTTGTATATGGATTGCGCTAACACCGAACCGCAAGGCATCGCACGAAGCTCCGCTACGTGGTCGAAATACCACGATCCCGCACTAAGCGCTTTGCTGCCTCGTTCCTAATACGCACCGCTAAAATTTAGAATACCCTTCCGGCTTCCGTTTTTCCATCTGACTACAACTTGAGTACCTTTAAATCAACAGTGAATAGGCATCTTCTAGGCAAGCGCGCTCCATCTCAGGCTGCATATTCACTTACCATCAGGTGAGATTGCAGTCAAGCGATACCTAGTCTATAAACTTATTTGAAAAAAATATCTTGAAACTATTAAAGCATTACATTGTTTGTGGATTCTTAACAAGTTCTACAATATCATAAATCGAACTTTCCGAGACGAACTACTACGTATAGGTCACTATATAAGTTATGAGATGCTCGAAATTTAAAAATGGAACGCGTCTTGGTCTTATAATTTGAACTTATATAGTGACCTACGTAGTAAGCTAAAAACTTATTTGGGTACCTCAAAATTTAATGTAAGGAGATGAGAAATATATTTTCTATCAAATTTATATCTGTTGCACAATCACTGCTCTATCATAATATGTTGGTCTGTGTATCTGTCTATGAGTGTAAGGGTAAAGTAATTTCTTTATATTTATAGTTAGTTGAAGTAGCATTCAAATTACAGTGAATAGACGTTAATGAGACATTAATCATCGAATCGTTAAAACGTAACAACTGACGTTGCGTTGGCGCCGCGTTACGTTTGGATTGAGCAAACCTTTTGACAACTCAAGGTTTTAATGTGTTTTAGGGCCGGTTGCACGAAAAGCGGTTAACCTAGAGTTGCTATTAACGCCACAAAACAAGCTAAGTGGTTTGTAAAAGTTTGTGCTAACTCGTACCTCCATAGTCAACGTTCAAATGGTAAAAATCAAGGGACTTCTTAAGCATAAGGTCGGTGTTTATCTGGTAGCCGGTGGTCTGGTGCGCTTTAAGCAGGCAGTTTAATACCACTTACTTTAACGATGAATAAAACATGGTAAAGGAACCTGCTCGCGCGCGAGTTCTCCATAAAAGCCTCAAAGGTGTGTGAATAATCTGCATTTGGCCAGAGTGTGAACTTATGGGCCTTATGGCCTTTCTCATTCTGAGAGGAAACCCGTGCCCGGCGATGGGTTGAGATGTTGATGATGATATACATATTATTTAAGAAAGCACGACGATATAGTGCTTGGGCAGAATTCGTATAAAACTTCTGTCAAAATTTCAAATTTATTCCTGGGTTAAACGTAAAAAAGTGCTTTGCAACCGCGGTCGTAAGATTTCCTTGCGCACTCGTTTACTACGTTGTTATATCTGGCCCGTATTTCTATACGGATGTGAGGCGTGGACGATTAAAGATCTCAGGAAACGTATAGAAGCTTTTGAAATGTGGGCATATAGACGCATGTTGGCCATTAGCTGGACTCAAAAGGTCACGAATGTGGAAGTTCTGCGGCGCGTCAATCAAAAACGCGAACTTATCCAAACCATCAAGATGAGGAAAGTCGCATATTTGGGGCACGTGCTCAGGCACGAGAGGTACGAATTCCTACAACTCATCATGATGGGAAAAGTTGCCGGAAGAAGAGGCGTCGGTCGCAGAAAAAAGTCCTGGTTGCGCAACATCCGAGAGTGGACAGGAATCGCGAGTGCGGCAGAACTATTTCGCCTCGCGAAGAACAAAATTGAATTTACGAAGCTGACTGCCAACCTTCGCTAGTCGGAGAGGCACGCGAAGAAGAAGAAGTTAAACATAACCCGATATCTCTGCAAGCGGGTCAGCTATTAGTTTTTACACGCAATGCAAAGTCGCAAACGATCCGAACCGGCGCGGTGGTAGGCAAATGTGTATCGGAGCCCTCACACACATTCCTTGAGACATGAAATAAACTGTACAGAATAATAAATCATATTTGTAATAATTATAAATTAGTTAAATCAACACACCTACCTATGCGTTTTCGTATTTGCATTCGATGTTGTATTTCGTACTTTGGTAGATACCGGCGTGAGAAAGATCAGTTCGTGGGCGTAATGGCGCCTTCACAATGATTTGCCCTTACGATTTCAAAATCATAATACATTCATACTTATTAGTATTTTGTACCTTTTGTCCGCGACATCGTCCGCGTTGATTTAGGTTTTTAGGAATCCCACGGGAAGGGTTCTGGTTTTCCAGGATAAAGGTTCTTGATTGAAATACATTTCGCTGCATTTATAATATTAGTAAAGAGGTAGATACCTCACTCAAATATTTACAAGCACACTGTCATTGTTAATGAATCTACTACTAATCCTTATTAATATTATAATTAATGTGAAACTGTCTGTTTGTTGGTTTGTCCTTCAATCACGCAGCAACGCAGCAACCGATCGACGTGATTTTTTGCATGGGCTATAATTGAGAGGACATGGAGAGTGACACAGGCTACTTCTTATGCCGGAAAAACAAAGGGTCCCATCAGGATTTTTAAAAACCTAAACGCGGACGATGTCGCGGGCAAAAATTAGTGGACCATGAATTGGTCAATATTGTTTTGTATATCTAATTGCGTCTTTAAAAATTGAGGTAATTAACAGTGTTTTTGATTTGGTGATTCTATCCTAATTTGTACATCTGAGATCTGTTTAGGCGGACTGTATAAAAAACAAATCCGTACTAATATTATAGATTGTGAAAGTAACTTTGTATGTCTGTTTTCTGTTACTTTTTCACGCCAAACCGTTAAACCTTTTCGACATTAATTTATTGTCAAAGAGATGAGAGAGCTTGCATCCTGTGGAAAAACGTATGATACATTTTATTCCGGAATATCAAGTAGTTCCCAAGGGATTCTTATACACCTAAATCCACGCGGAAGAAAATAATTAATCGGGGGTTTTAGCTTGTAATAATAATAATGTTCTTCTGTTGATGACGCATCGCAAACTAGATGGCGCTGTGCAGTTTTCCACCGCGCTAATATACACTGTACAATAGAGTATAAGGTAGATTCTTTATACGAGGAGTTAAAATCGGTTCAGCAGTTTTTGAGTATTTTTGGAAACTATTTCAGCGTTAAAACGCTTGAAATAGTCGTAATCTTGTGTCTTATCTTTTAAACTAATAATATTCATATTATTCGAATTTTATTATAGCGATACGCGGACGCCATTATAGCAAATAGCAATAAAATTAGCATATTGGCCGTACGGCGAATAACGAAGTCGGAACACTTAAGACGTACTCGGTGACACGTTCCAATCTGATCTGATTGATTTTTGATTTTGACAAAAATCTGTCATTTTCTGATCCTGTAGTCTACATGATCATCATCATCTCAGCCCATCGCCGGCCCACTTGTGGGAACGAGTCTCCTCTCAGAATGGTTAAGGTCATAATATTTGTAGCAATTTCATCGTTCATTCGTTCATCTTTTCTTTGGAGTTCTTTGTACTAATATGTTCTTTGTACTCTTAGGAACGGTTACCAAAGGGCCAACTTTTACAGTGCTGCCACGCGAAAATCCACACACTTATTGTTATATAAGATCATCATATTATCGTATCGTAATAATATGTCATTACAACGTAATGCGGGGGTCTCCGTAACATCCTCGGTAACCTCTGCGACGACGAGCGTGGGCTGTGGAGTATTGACCGAGACGGGCGTGATTTGCACTTCTGTTTGTTTACCACTCCTACGATTACATACATCCTGATGATGTTTGCACTAATGTCTAGTGTTGCATACGTTGCCAATATCGATGTAACGGCGATGTTGAAATTTTTTTAACGTCTCGTATATTTATTAATATTTATTAATACGAAAAATTGTTTGTTTTTTGGTTTATCTTTCAATCATGGCCTCTTAAGAAAGACCTAGGTACTAAGGGCCGATTTCACTAATGTGTAGTCTTATCCGAGCATAAAAAATGTTTTAACGTCTCGTATACATATTTATTAAATACTAGCTGATGCCCGCGACTTCGTCCGCGTGAATTTAGTTTTTTGTTTTTTTTTTGTATAAAAACCTTCCGTGGAGCTTAAGGAACATACAAAAAAATAAATTAACCGAATTGGTCCATCCATTCTTGAGTTATGCGCTTACCAACATTCATTTTTATTTATATAGATTATAAATAACTCCCACAAACAAAAACAAAATAAGATTATAGAAACTCCCTATACGCCCCAACCGTAAATTAAACTTGTTTTCACCGCCATTTCTTCATAAAAATACACACGCAACTGTTATGTATCTCGAGCTATGAGACTATACAATGATGAATTTTCTGATGTAGACTTATTTGTTAGCTCTTTGAAGGGAATTAAAACGGCATGTTTAAAAAAATATCTATAATATAAACTATAAACCTTACTTAACCTTACCAAAACTATACTTTTACTCTGATAAAGATATCATGCTATTGTTTTTATTATATTTTTTATATTTTTCTTGTTTCTGCTCAGTGCTCCTATTTAAAACTTTATTAATTATGTATCTTCTTTTTCGGCAATGTTATGTCTATTTTTAAGCTTTCTTTTTGTATCCATATGTATTGTTTTTAAGTTATGACTGTTTTTGCCAAAATAAATAAAAATAAATAAAAATAAATAGGAAAAATTGTTTGTTTCTTGGTTTGTCTTTCAATCACAGCCTCTTGAGAAAGTCCTACTTAGGGCCGATTTCACTAATACATTAGTGAAATCGGACTTATCCGAGCGAATAAGAGAGAGAATAAGTCTTATCCGAGCATAAAGATATTTTGGCAGATTTTCAATATAAAAACTGTCAGAATGTCCAATTTATTCCTCGGTTAAACATCACTGGACGTCGCTCGGTGAAATTATTTTATACATATTATGACTTTAAAATTAAGATGCTTCTTTTGTTCCTTATGTTTAGCCTTTATATATAAACTATAAAGTCTTTAAAATTATCATTATATTTTAATCTTGTTTGTTGCCTAATAAGTACCTACTTGCTGGCAATGAACTCCAAAAAATGGTTTTGCACACCACCCGTGCCTGTGTCCATACCTCTTGCCTTAACCGCTTCCCACATGTCATTTGATTTATATGCCTATTAAAACACAACTTGACAATTCTATTATTGTTGTGTTGTGCTAAACTAATGATGTTTTTTTTTTGTTGTTACAGGTGAGTCAGTCTTTCGGTAAACTTAGTAATGATTACGTGAAGTTTGACGGAATCATCAAGATAATGTATGTATGTATCACTCACTCACTACACTGAATTCAAAGTAGGTATGGTATAATATGCTCACTGCTGTTTCTAATACTAAGGGTGAAATCTATAGATGGCACTCAAAACTCAGCTCAGACTCAATACAAAGTTAAAACGAGACAGATTTATGTCAGAACATTTTTATGTCTCATTTTAACTCTATATTTAGTCTCTATTTAGTCTTGAGCAGAGCCAGAGTACGATCTATAGATCTCATCCTTAGATATACTTACATATTTTTAGGTATCTATGTATCTATGTAACTATGTATATATATACAAACTATTAACTAGCTCTTGCCCGCGTATTCTTTTGCGTGGTGTTCGGTTTTTAAAAATCCCGCGGGCAAAGGTATAGGTATTTTTCGGGATAAAGATATTTTTATCCCGAAAAAAAAAGATACATGAAACCTAACTCCACGCGGACGAAGTTAAATAGCAAGAGCTAGTATTAAATACAGTAGATAATTTGGTGAAGTAAGTGCTTATTTCACCAACGTCGAATGACGCCTAACCGAAGAATAAATTGGGCGTTCTGACAGTTCTTGTTTTTAAAATATGCCAAAATATCTTTACGCTCGAATAAGACTTATTTTACGTTAGTGAAATCGGCCCTAAATATTATTAATATTATGTTATTAATATTATGTTATTTTCTGGGGAAATACTAGTGAAATTAACCACGTCTTTATTGCGCAAAAAAGATGCATAAGAGCGATATGTAAGATAAAAAAAAGGGATAGCTGCAGACCTTACTTTAAGAAACTCCACGTTCTCACAGTTACGTCGTTATACATATTTGAACTTGCTCTATTCCTAAGAAAGAATGAAAATTTGTTTGTTCGAAATAATCGAGAACGCTGTAAAGATTTATTCCGTTATCCCACTCACAAAACCTCATTCTTCAGCAAGAGTATTTGTGTGATGGCGATTAAGGTATACAATAAAATACCTGAGCAGATAAGGAAATGTAATAATATAAATCAATTTAAAAATAAACTACGCGACTTTTTATTAGACAATACATTTTACAATATCGATGAATTTTATCAATTAAGGTATTTTTAAATTTTAAATGTAACTTCCTTTTATTGTTACCTATGTACTTATGTGAGAATAATGTGTACTTGAGCCTAAATTAATTGTTTTAAAGAAACCATTCTTTTGTATCTCTATTGCACGCCGAAAAGGCAATGTATTATGATGATATTATGCAATAAATGACTTTGACTTTGACTTTGACTTTGTTTTCATGAGTATTCTTAGTAATTTGTCTTAGATTGGATATAGAGAACTAATCGATTCGAGTGTAATAATTGTAGATTATGAGAAAATTTGGCTCTGTTGTTAGATGAGTAGGTTAGCAAGTCTATAATCTTATCAACGTTACAGTTATAGCGATATAACCTTTATTAAAACGTCTTCTGAACACTTTTCTATTATTTTAATAACTCTTTAATATCCAGTTTCGGCTCCATTCGACTGTCGATGCTGATTGTAGGTATTTAAATTGGGCCTATCTATTTCATTAGTCGTAATCGACGCACAGATTATACATACGTACTCTACTCTTAAAAAATATTGTTTTTTAAGAGCACAAATTACCGGTTTCGTAGTTTTATGGCGCATTGATGAACTATAATCAAATTTTTTAGTATTTTATAGTGATTACTTATACATTTATGGTTTGAAGCAAAATTTTATTTATGATTTAGTACAACTAAACACTCCTTTTCCTGTCGATGCTCTAAACTACTAGAGAATATATAGCCTTTGAATATATTATTTGAATAGTACCTATACCAATACCAATACTTTATTTTTATAAGTTGACAAGACAACCAAGATAGCCTTTGACTGCGATGTCATCTGATGGTAAGTGACGATGCAGTGTAAGATGGTAGCGGGCTAACTTGGAAGGGATGCTATGACCATGTAGATTCAACCCGAACCCCTATTTCAAAGAAAAGAGTTACTCTGCAAACTAGCCTCTACAATTACCAACATTGAAAGTACGTACTTTAACCTCTCTCGGAAATTATTAACAGATTTTATTTTCTAGAGTCTAGACTTCTAGAGCATGTTTACAAAATTACATTGACAAAAAATAATCAATTCATATAATACGTTTGTATAGGGCGCTCTTGGTAGGGCGCACCGATCTAAGTAACCGTTAACGATCCAGCTACCTTAGTAGATTAAGATTTCAGATAACCATTACAAACTAACAAATTGCTAAGGGGTTTCTTAAAAATAATATGTTACGCTTACTCTAATCCGTCATACATCCACAATTATAAAGAACGATAGTCGTTAGTTTTATCTCGAAAAACATCTTTTATTCATGTTTCTTAATAACATTTAATTGATCCTGGTACATCCTTATGTAAATTTTTTGCTCCAATAAATAAACCATTAAAGCAATTCGCCCCCAGCTATTAATTCTTTTTATTTGCATCAGCGCTATTAAAGCGTTTGAAAAATGGACTGGTATTTAGAGTAGATGAGTAATTGCAAAATGAACGAAAGATTAGAGTAGATGAGTATTTGCAAAATGAACGAAAGATAAAAACGAACTATACCAAAGATACACAGTATAGGTACGCTGTCAATTTAATTTCTTGTGACAAGGAGCCATTTATGCCTTTTGATTTTTTTTTTATTCGTAAGATTTCATATTGTAATTTTTTATTCTTTATAATTACTAAAAACTATTATATATGAAGTAAGAACGTATATAGAAGCATTCATTTACGACAACTTAAAACTGAAGCTTCAAGGGCTTCAGATGGACCCTGTTCGGAGAAAACATCCACAACAACTTCAGTTGGATATTCTTTTTATTTTATTTTTTACTAGCTGATGCCCGCGACGAAATCGGGGCAATCAATCAATCGGGAAATCTTTGATTTTCCGGGAGAAAAAGTAGCCTGTGTCACTCTCCAGGTCCTCAACTATAGCCATGGAAAAAATCACGTCGTTCCGTAGCTTTGTTGCGGCGTGATCGAAGGACAAACCAACAAACCAAGAAATACACTTTCGCATTTATAATATTAGTATGATTATGCCTGATCGAATCAATGACCTCATCATTGTCTTCGCTCAGGCAAAATAATCGTGAAGAGCCAATCTTGCAATCAAAAAAGATATAGCTCCTTAGACAAATGATACGCATTTCTTTTTTCAGTGAGCCGTTCGACACCTCTACTCAGAGGTTTCGCCGTTTTCCGCGGTTAAGGTTCTTTATCGTATGACTATGAGTCACGCGACTCACGAGTCGACTCCGGGCTCCGGGTGGGCGCGACCTTGGTGCGAAGGCGTATTTATATTTTGTTGTTAGGACAAAAAATGCCACTACATGTTAACAACTTGATGACGGTGACGATCAAATTGATAATAGATTACTGTGTTATCTTTTTTACTATGTTATATAAGTAATACTATGTTATCTTTTTTGTTTAGTTCTGTGTAATTAACCAAGCCTACTTGGTAGACCAAGTAGGCTTCATTTTCTTAGTTCTTCATACTTTTTGCCATAAGATAAGCTTAGCAATGATAATGAAGCGT
This sequence comes from Oeneis ivallda, assembly GCA_029955525.1. Lineage (NCBI taxonomy): Eukaryota > Metazoa > Arthropoda > Insecta > Lepidoptera > Nymphalidae > Oeneis > Oeneis ivallda. The sequence continues at coordinate 24,964,445 of JARPMR010000006.1, forward strand.
ATCATTTGTTGAGTTTTGAACATCACACGCCCTCCCTCCCTCGTTTCACATCTTCTCAGACGAGCCTATCTGCTCGGAAGATTTATCTGAAAATCCTAAATATTATAATTTATTAAAGCGAAAGTGTGTTTGTTGGTTTGTCTGGTTGACCTGGAGAGTGACGAAGGCTACTTTTTATTCCGGAGAAACAAACTTATCCCGCGAAATATTTAAAAACCTCATGCGCGCGAAATTAAATTTATACATACGATTATATTTTTTGTTAAGACTAATGCACAATGCACATACCCAGTGTCTCTTATTGTACAGATATTTAAACCCAAGATATCAAAGATCAAAATGTGCAGGTTATCTAAAGATATAATTACTATCCAGATAGCGCGGCCGACATCGCCAAGCTTGGGGCATTAGAATAAAGCCCAGCACATAACGGCCTATTCTAGTCAAGTTCTTAACCCTGTGTCCAATAAATATATTGTTTTATGGTAAGCTTTCGTATCATGCTAAAATTTAACACGCTTTGGCTTAACCGTGATTAAACCTATAGATTTTATTAGCTTATCCGAGTTAACATCATAAATATCATAATACAGAACACTTTTAGCGTTAATAACGGTATTCAAATGCATTAATGTGGGCCAACTTATTCAAGTTATATAAAGTTTGTATGTTCAGCGTTTCACTTTAACATACATTTTCTCAAATATATTAATTATTATTAGATAGTAAAAAATAAAACTGATTTAAAACAAGATCTTTGTACTATTAATGAACTCTATCACTGGTCAAGATATACCTGTAGATATCTTTCAATTCCACCAACGTTCCCTAACTTTTAAGGCTTACCTAAGTTAGGTGACGCTTTCTGTCACTTTCTTTTTCACGAATATTTAGGGTTTACCTAAAGGTGGAAATGAGTAGATATAATGAAGAGTAAGATCTATAGATGGCACTCTCACTCAGCTCAGACTCAAGACTGAGTTAAAACGAGACAGATTTATGTCAGGACATATTTTTGTGTCTCATTTTAACTCTATCTTGAGATTTGAGTAGAGCACGATCTATAGATCTCAGCCTAAATCCATCATCATTCATCATCAACCCATCTGAGCGAGGTCTCTCAGAGAAAGGTTATAGGCCATAGTCCACCACGCTGGCCCAATGCGAATTGGTGGACTTCACACACCTTCGAGAACATTATGGAAAATTCTCAGGTGTGCAGGTTTCCTCACGATGTTTTCCTTCACCGTTAAAGCATGTGATATTTAAGTTCTTAAACGCACTAAACTTCGAAAAGTCAGAGGTGCGTCCCCGGGATCGAACCTGCGACCCTCCGAATAGGAGACCACAGTCGTAACCACTAAGCTATCACTGCTATATAGCCTAAATCCACGCGAACGAAATCGAGTGGCAACAGCGAGTAATACTAATTTCATACATTTGCACGTACGCATCACTGCACCGTCCCATATTCTTGATTGTCCCTTTGCTTAATTCTTCACTTGTACAACGTGGCCCGGGATTTGTCATCGATAGCTTTCACTTTTCTTTTATCCCAGTAACAAGGGTCGATGACACGCAGTGAAGTAAACCTAAAAGTAACGAGCTAACTCTCGTTGATATAGAGAATCTGTATTATAAAATATTAGCGTCGCGTCTTCGTAGAGTAAGGTTTTTGAAAATTCCGCGGGATTCCTCTGTTTTTTACCGGGATAAAAAGTAGCGTGGTGGTAGGTGGCGTGGTGATCCGTTACTGCGTGACTGAAGGACAAACCATCGAACAAACACATTTTTTGAAAATATGTACCGTCAAAATATCAAAATTCTCGTATAAGACTTATGTTACGTTGGTTAAATCGGCCTTGTTTATTAAGTGCGGGCTACCATGTCAGTATGCCTATTAGTATACTCTGCGATATAGTTGTCCAACTTGAAATTGTAAGTCTGCGGGTACTCTAATACACCTTCCAAGGCATAGGATTACATGTCAAGTTTAATAATAATATGTAAAGCCCTAACTCTTCTTTTTGTCAATCGGCCACCGTTCCAGACACCGCAAAGCGCATTCCTGCACTCACGTTACGCGTGCCACGTGCCACGGGATTTGTCACCACTGGCTTTCACTTTTCTTTTATTCCACTACCAAGGGTCGATGACACGCCTCCAGAATCAACCTGGAAGTTCCCATCGTGAGAGAGAAAGAAGCTATTCAGGGTTGACAAATTTTGGCTCTGTCAATGTATCGGACCCATAGGTCCAGAAAATATTGTGTACCTACATGAATAATTGTTCTTGTTCTGTTTCTACTTGGAGTGTGGTAGCGACGTATATATTTTTTTATCGGAGGATAGGATAGGATAGGATTCCAGAATTTATGAGAGCATTTTATAGAGATTTTTCAAATGATTATTATTTTTAGTGTCAAATAGACAATGAATGAGTGAAATGAGTTGCTAAGAAGCTAAGAATAAAGCTGAAAATTCTCTAGTTGTCTAGTTGTCTTGATATAATACATATTTAGACATATCTTTCTGTCTTTCGTATTTTTTGAAGATCAGAACTATTAAATACACTTTAGTAGAACCTACCTTTTAGCTTTTGAATAATTTGCAAATCTTTTAAGACGAGACGATATTAGAAAACTCATTTACTATTCCGAGTTGTTTTGTTAAAGTTTAATGTCGTAATGATAACCGGCATTTCTAAAGAGAGGAATTTTAAGAAAACTTTAGTCAAGTACCAGGCAATATTTTACACATCTAGCTTTGGAACCCTTTCCAAAGCCAGCCAGACCAGCCACATACTTGGCTGGTCTTGGATAGCGTCGTTTCCGTTGACGACTCGAGACGAAGGCGTGTGGGTAGCATATTGTCTCTTTGAAGCGCCTCGATGTTTCATATTTCCTGCCGGATACTGTAAGGTGCTGCGTCTTCTTGCAAACGCGTCGCTCGAAGCTGTGAACCCGACGGAATGCTCTCCCTGTTTCCACAGCTTAATGAGCCATAAATCCATTTGTTATTATTGGGTGTCCGCGGCTCGAATTAGAGGCGCTGAGCGTTGACCGCCCGGCATGCCATTCATGCGAAGGACGGACGGTGGAAATGAACGAGAAATTAATGCGTGCGCACCATTGATATACCTACACGCACGATAATTATACCTATCGTAGGCCTAAGAGTGCACGCAGATGTACAATTCCAAATCGGACAACTAAATCGCAGAGTATGCTATAAATCGCCCGCACTTCTTAACCAACTAAATCGTCCAACTATATAATTGCTGAAAGTCCTTTCTATTACGCACACAATATGGTTGATAATAAGTAAAGGTGTCGCGTCGTAGTTTGACATGTAAATACCCAGTTAAGGTGGCGTTTTGCGCGCTAGATATATGATTTGTTTTTTACTAAATTGTGTGTGATTGTGCGAAGAATGTGCAATTTAGGTATACGTGACGATCTTTTGCCCGCGACTTGTCTACCTGGAGTTAGGGTTTTAAAAAAATACCGTGGGAAATTTTCATTTTTCCGGAATAAAAAGTAGCCTATGTTCAGGTCCTTAATTAGACCTGTCCAAAAAATCACGTCGATTTATTGGTTATGGCATGATTGAAGGACATATTAGTTGGAATATATACAATTTCAAATTAATTTTAATTAACGCATTAAATTCATGATTGGTCATTAATGTAGACACTATGTATCTTGGAGTATTTCTTTATTAGCGGCGCCGTCAGCGGTCCGCCGCAGTTTCCGTTTTATTCTAAATTTGCCGCCGCATACTCGTATCATAAAGTCTAGACGTCTCTTTCATCAACTTGAAACTGGTGGTGTTCTCTAAAATTGATTGCTTCAGTGCAACGATCGCAATTACCTCTGATTGGCCGGTACTCTCCCGCTATTGGTTAAATGCATTGATGCAGCAACAACGCCGTAAATTCAGCCAATCAGAAGTCAATGCGATCCTTGCACTGATGCAATCAATTTTAGAGAACACCACTGCAGAACTAAATAAAACTTAACATGTTTCTGATGCTACTTTTACTATGGTATAAGAATCATAATATCTAATTAGTCAATGTTCACATAGTTTCTCTATTGAATAAGGAAGCTGTGACGAAGTATAGTAGCCGAGCTGAACTTGACTAATATTCTCCTCTCCCCTCCAAACAAACAAAACTTATGCACGGAGTGCGTACGACCATAGATGTAGGATTGGTAGCATAGTACGCCTAAACTGGCGTACCCACATAGTCTCATAGCAATCAATGTTTGACGTTTTTATAGGCTATGATATTACGTTGTCGCATTCAAGGAGCTATTGTTTTTAGGAAGGTCGGTATCTAGTAGCGACTACCAATCCTAAATCTATGGGTAAGTACGACAATAAACGAGAAGATAAACCCAATCTATTAGTTGATCATCTCTCGCCCATGACCTACCCCTACGTAGGTCACTGCCGTCGCCCGCGCGGATTTTACGATTATTATATATCGCATACTATGTAGTAGGTATGTACCTACTGCGCAAGAATATTGGCAAAATGTCAAAATTTCAAACGTCTGTAGTAAGTCTGACAATGACTGCTGGAGGGTGTGAATGTGAGTCATTTACCAACCAAAAGGATTTTGAACACATAAAGTAATTATAGTCTAGTAGTTCGGCCATCGGCCCCCTTGATGGGGGGGTCCGGAGTTCAAGTTCTAGGGAGTAGGGACACACCTCTAACTTTTGAGACATACTTATTAAGAAATTAAGGATGCCCGAGAGTTAGATTGCTCTAGAACAATGTCGTCCGTCCACTACTAAGGTAATATGGTCTTAAACCGCCTCGTTGGTCTTGTGGTTAGCATATTTGACTGCGATGTCGAGGGTTTTTCAGCAAGGAAATTCTCAGTACTACCCCAGAGTTAGAAAGTCGGCGGTGTGTCACTCCCGTATTTCGAAGAGCTCCGGTCGTGTCGGATTTCCGTCCCGTGCCATAAGTTGTCGTGTCGTATCTCCGGGAATTTTTGGCCGCCGTGACCGGATTCGGTCGCGAGGACATTAGTAAGTATTATGTACTTATAGTTCAACTAAAGATCGTGGCTTTAACGTCCCCCGCAATGCAGCTTAGCTTAGCTAACACTAACAGATGCCGATTACGCGAGAGCACCATTATCGTAATATCCATTTCCGGCCGTATTATCATTTGCGCAGCTTCCTCCAGTGCGTCAACCGCGCGTGATTTATTCTGCCTTAGTAATTGAAAACACAGTAACTTCAATGGAAAACACATATAAATTACTGTGTTTTCAATTACGAGGGCAGTATTGTCTCCCTATCCGACGATATACTTCACATAATTAAATCATTTCAACTGTCTTAAGTTTATTTAAAAATTAATTAAGTTTCCGTTGCCTATGTTCTTATACCACGCAAGCCAACAAAAAATACTACTACTAGATAATACTTCGCTCACTCGATGACCCAAAGATAGTATTCTTATTAGCCTCCGACACTCTCATGCCTGTCCTTTGCTGTTTCACGCTAAACGCTATTGAGTGCTTAAAGGTGTTCGATTTGTCCAACAGCCAACTAGCACTACCCTAGGTCGTACAAAAGGCCATTTTCCTATTGGAGGACTCAATTACCAATGCTCTTCTTACATCACCATCCTTTTCCATTATCTCTAGGTAGCTTCTTTGCTATGTTTGCTGACAATCTGTGAAGCCGTTTACAGGTCTGTGCGTTTACCTAGGCACTATCAGTTGTCAAAGTACTGCGGTATGCTGGCTTTCCGCCATAATTTGATTGCTAGAATGTGACTTCGCACTATGATTGAAAGCTAGCGAATAAATTCTTGCCAGTATGTGTTACGAAACGGTTTCAACATTGAAATCTCGGGCACTTACTTTTGACAAATGATCTATCTAAATCGGCGTAGGTCATTTAGAAAAATTGACGTGTCAAATTAGTCATTCAGTAATTGAACACCTATCGGCTATCGGCATTTAGATCATGACATACAAATACTAAGCGGAACAAACTGAAGGTAAAATAAATATTAAAAGAGTTGATTAATACATTTTTATTATCGACCGAGCGAAGCGAAGGTCTCTGAGTTTACTAGAGGGATTTGCACTTGTCCGTCCGTCCGTCTGTCACAGCCTTATAACTTCTGAATTACTGAACGTAATTACTTCAATTTTAGATATGATATGTAAACCGATGGCCTCCAGCCGAAAATGGCTTAAAAAGTTATAAAAATCTTTATTTCAGGGGGGCTCCCATACGAAATGGGGGGCTTTCAAAGTGGAGATTGTATTCGAGGCTAGATTTCTAAAACCACTTTGTTTTAAAACTTGAAACTTACACATAATTTGAGTTATATTCTGTACTTGAACAACAAATACTAAGATTAGATAAATATTATAAAGAAACGAAATTATTTGAGTTTTAATGGGCATCAATGTTTTTAACAAAACTTCACTATACTGTTACTAGATGGCGCTGTCTTTAATATTGTAAATATGCATCCCATCCACGAAAGCAGATGACGATTGACGTCATCAGATTCGGCGCGTTTTAATTACAATATAATATAGTTAAAACTACCTTATGGGAATTATGGGATACCGCGAGGTCTCAATTCGGGGTGAACCACTAGTAATTAATCAATTAATCTGTCGACCTCACAATTAGTGGCTGGTCTTACGTTGTACCTACTAGTATTCCCAACTAGGTATACCATAGTGATGATATGATCATCGGACGTATATAGACGAACTGAAAGCGTCAGAGGTCAGTCGCCAGTGGGTCTTCTCTGGGTAAGGTTATGGAGAGAAAGTGCGCTCATCTCTTTGTGTAAGACCAGTTCCGCTAGAGACGGGACTAACGATGTCGATCACCCGATAGTCGGTTTCGCTTTTATATCGTGTAAACAGCAGGGCTTGTTCTACATGCTATCGACATGTACCTAGTTTAGATAGAAGACGAAGTTTAGGTACATGGCATTTCCAAAGCAAATCAAATACTGTTAATTCTCACCCCATCGCCGGACCACTACTGGGCATAGTTTTTTTAGTCTAAACTCTTCTCATTTTGAGCACCTCATTTAGACAGTCCGTTGGCCAAGTATTTAAAATGCCTTTATAAAATTACTAGCATCAGCTGACAGCTCTTAGTATAGTCGATTAATATTATAATATATCTACTTGCAACATATACCTTATACAGATTTGAGGAATGAAACGTAGTGTTTGAAGCGTGAATTATAAATGCCAAAGGGTCACATCTAATTCTCCCATAAAGTTCGAAAGGTTATCAGGCAGACCAAGAAATGGCAAGTGAACTTACTTATCTAAAATCTGGCTATCGATTCCAATATATCTCGCTCGGTACATCCAGCATCAGTATCAGCGAATCGATACGGTTTGGAATCGTGGGAGCAAATCGCTAATCATGATGCTCTATTGACTCTATTGTTAGACGGTTCTTTTCCGTAAGTGCTTCTGAATGAATTAAACTTGAAATGTGACCTTATTAAAGTTCAATAGGTTATCATCATAATATTATGGAAGGTATTTTATAAATAATTCTAAGCAGCTTGTGTGTACACGACGTTTTACAAAATATATTCATAAATAATTAAATTATTTTGTATGGAAATCATTTATTTTAATGAACAAGGAACAAATTGTTGGTATGACGTATAAAAGTTGACAGCATTTTAATCGAGAAATCTCGGGTACATTTTTCGTTTTTTTTTTGGTATCGATAAATAATTCAATAGTCGATTCTTTATACCTACTTACTAAGGTGCATCCGAGCGAGTAGTATCATCATCATCATCATTAGCAACCAATCAACGGCTCACTACTGAGCACAGGTCTCCTCTCAGAAATGGGTTATAGGCCATAGTCCACCACGCTGGCCCAAAGCGAATTGGCTGACTTCACACACCTTCGAGAACATTATAGAGAACTCTCAGATGTGCAGGTTTCCTCACGATGTTTTTCTTCACCGTTGAAGCAAGTGATATTTAATTGCTTAAACGCACTTGACTCCGAAAAGACAGAGGTGCGTAACCGGGATCGAACCTGCGACCCCCCGAATAGGAGACCACAGTCCTAACCATTAGGCTATCACTGCTTCATCATCAGCGTAGTATCATTATCAGCGAATCGATGCGGATAACAATCGTGGGAGCAAATCGCGAAGCACGATGCTCTATTGACTCTATTGTTGGACGCTTTTTACTTTTCCGCGAGGTGTTTCTGAATGGATGGTCTATCTGGACCGATTGCATAGATTTGCACTTTCTATTATATCGTATAGAGGTCATGGGAATTTATTTGAAATAGAAATTTATTGTTTTAAAATAAAGTAGAACTATCGGGAAGGTTGCTAATTTTTCTGCATATATGAAAAAACTTTCGAACCGGTGCAGGTAGATTCGTCACCAATAGACTGATTATTTCATTTTTTTTTATTTAAAAGAATATTAGTCAAGTTGAAGTTGACTAATATCCTCCTCTCCCCTCCAAATAAGCGGAAAGCTTGTGTTAGGAGCGGGTACGACAATAGTGCAACGGGTGGGATTCGAACCTGCGACCTTTCAGTTTTCAGTCCGCACCTTTAACCGTTGGGCTATTGAGGCTATTAAATTAAACATTTGAATTAAACTTTAAATGTTAAGGGCTTAAATCAAATTAAGCTTTGTGACTATAATACCTAATTTACTGTAGATAAAAACATATGCCTGATGCTAACAGATGCAAGTACTGATATAAATAATTATTGTGCAAGATAATATGCAGTTATTATTTTTTTATCATCATCATCATCATCATCATCATCTCAGCCTGCGGACGTCCACTGCTGAACATAGGCCTTTCCCAGAGAACGCCACCACACCCGGTCCTCAGCCTTCCTCATCCAGCCACTTCCCGCCACCCGCTTTATATCGTCAGTCCAACGTGCTGGAGGGCGCCCCACACTACGCTTACTTGTTCGCGGTCTCCACTCTAGGACTTTTCGGCCCCAACGGCCATCGCTTCTGCGACAAGCATGGCCTGCCCACTGCCATTTCAGCTTGCTAATGGTTTGAGCTATGTCGGCGACCTTGGTTCTCTTACGGATCTCTTCATTTCGAATCCTGTCCTTAAGAGAAACTCCTAACATAGCCCTCTCCATAGCTCTCTGAGTGACTTTAAATTTGTGGATCAAGCCTTTTGTTAGTGTCCACGTTTCAGCGCCATAAGTGAGGACGGGAAGGACACATTGATTGAAGACTTTCGTCTTCAGGCATTGAGGTATTGACGATGAGAAGACCTGACTTAATTTTCCAAATGCCGCCCAGCCCAGCCGTATCCTTCTGTTGGCTTCTTCGTCGAAATTGTTTCTACCCAATTGTATGGTCTGGCCAAGGTAGTTGTACTCTGAAACAATTTCGATTCCAACATTTTCGACGTTCACGGGTATCGGGACAACATGTTGATTGAACATAACCTTGGTTTTGTCCATGTTTATCCCGAGACCAACTCGTCTGGAAGAGCGGCTTAGACTACTCAGCATCTGCTCCAGATCTTCTGGAGTCTCTGCAAGGATAACCACATCATCGGCGAACCGCAGGTGTGAGATGTATTCGCCATTTATATTAAATCCTCGTCCTGTCCAGTCCAGCGTTTTGAAGAGGTCTTCTAGTGCACTATTAAACAGTTTTGGGGATATTACATCCCCCTGTCTAACCCCCCTTCTCAAGTTGATTGGTTTTGTTTGCTGAGACTGTACTTGGACGGTCATTGACGCAGTATCGTAAATACATCGCAGCACCTCGATATAACGCCAATCGACTTGGCATCTCTGCAGTGACTCCAGAACAGCCCAAGTTTCGATAGAGTCGAAGGCTTTCTCGTAGTCCACAAAAGCAAGGCAGAGTGGTAGATTATACTCTTCGGCCTTCTGTATAATCTGCCTCAAGGTGTGGATGTGGTCTACGGTGCTGTAGCCTTTGTACGGTTTGATACCGGCAGCGATCACAGGCTTGTGCGTGGTATCTTAAATATAGATCTGCAATTAGAGAGACAACGTCTGATGAAGTCAACTCTCCGACCAAAACCGTTGCAAAGTGTAAGCTCCGAACAATTCCAAATTGAGCTCAAGAACCGGTTCGAGCTGCTGGAAACCAACTTGGACATTGACCAACGATTCACCAATTTCGTAGATGTCGTTCGTGAAGTGGGACGCAAATACTGTCAGAACGATCATAAAAGGGTGTCAAAGATATCCGAAGATACCCGTAAACTTATGGAGCAGAGACGGGAGACTTCCTCAGCATTGCCTGAGTGGCATACTTTGAACAAGCGCGTCAAGAAGCGAATAAGATTCGACCTCCGGCGCTCCAACACCCGCAATATACAAAATGCGATCGAGCAAAACCGAGGTTCGAAAGTGTTCGCTAAGCGACTTGAGAGGAGCCACTTAACAAAGTTGAGAAACCCCGTCGGTAAAATCGTAACGTCTCAAGCAGAGGTCCTAGAGGAGATCGAACGATTTTACTCTCAACTATACTCCTCCAAAGCTCCAAAAGCGGCTCAAGACACGAACGACAAACGTGCGACATTGACCCGCCACTACACCGAAGACATCCCAGACGTTGACCTTGGCGAGATGCGAATAGCCCTCAATCAACTTAAAAACAACAGGGCACCTGGCGATGACGGCATCACATCAGAGCTTCTACGTGCAGGAGGTACTCCGATCCTGAAAGAGCTAGCAGAGCTCTTTAATGACGTCATTGCAAACGGAACAACGCCAAAAGCATGGAGCAAGAGTGTGGTATTTTTTTATATTCCAAACAAATTATATTTTTCTGAAGTACTAAGTTATTTTTATAGCCTTTTCTGGATAATACATGGCTATTAAAATGTATGCAATTCTGTACTATACAGTCACAATAGATTTGTTTTAGAATCTTGATAGATAGATAAATAGATAGAAATTTATTCACAACACTGCAGGTACAACATGATTTTAAACAGGAAATCGAGCCAAATACATTTAACCAGTACTGGTGTGTGAATATTTATAATGTCAATTTAAGTATAAACAAAATATCAATATTAAAAACTGATACATCATTTTAAAAGTTATTCAAAAATAATAATAATTAAAAATAATCAATAAAAATAATAATCTACCTATGGACACTGTACTTAATATAATTATCTATGTTCAATACATTGTACAATAGTAGTGCAATTATAGTTTAGGTACGATTCATTAATTAGAGATGCTGTGGTCTGTTAAATAATCATTAATATGGTAATCATTTTTATTTAGTAATAATTTATAAATCCTATTTCTAAATACGGCCGTAGGCTTTCCTTTTAAACTATCAGATTGATTCTTAACCCTGTCTAAAGTCCTTGATAAGAATTAAATATTTTTATCGAAGTGTCAACACGACCCCCCGCATTCGTATAGAAACCAAAGTGACACTTGTTAGCCCTCAGAGGGCGCAGTGGAGCCCTCTTCGCGATAAGTGTTTGCGGTGCTTCTCGTTAGAGGGATGTCTAGTAGGAACAAGGGTTGAATATGAAAACTGTTATTGTTTGAAATAACAATGTTAATAGTATTCCCCCCCTCACGATGTTTTCCTTCACCGAAGCATGTGATATTTGATGCTTAAACTCGCATAACTCCATTAAGTCAGAGTTGCGCGCCCGGGATCGAACCTACGAGCCCCCGAATAGGAGACTGGAGTTCTAACCACTGGACTATCAATGCTCAAACATATTAATAATAGGTAAGTGCGATGATTGAAAAAAAATCCGTACAAGATTTAACACCAGCTAATTTTATATTATCATGGTCGAGCAAAAACTATTTTTACCCTTTAATTTTTAACTTAATTTTTTTAAATTATTTTTTAGATATAGCGTTAATAGAAATACACATTCTTTGAAAAAAGTATTAGAACGTACTATTACGGTTCACGAGAGCTGACGGACGGACAGCGGAGGCTTAGTAATAGTATCCCGTTGGCACCCTTTGGGTACGGAACCCTAAAAATGGGTTGCGTTCGCCGCGTGCAATGCGATCAGCATAAATATAGCTAGATCTCCTTATATCCTATCGAAAGTGAAACACGAACTAAATCTCTACTAATATCTTTCAGTCCAATCGCCTCAGCCATGTCCCTCCGCCCACTCTATTAGGTCAGTGGACAAACTCTAGGAACATACCGTGTGTATAGAAACCAAAGATACAGACCTAAGGTCCTTTAGTGCCAATTTCACCACCTCACATATTTTGTCCTTCAATCACACAACAACGGAGTAACGTATCGACGTGATTTTTACAAGGGTATCTATAGTTGAATACTTGGAGAGTGACATAGGCTACCTTTTATTCCGAAAAAGAGGATTCCCGCGGGATTATTTAAAACCGTTTTTCCTGCGACGTGTAATTTGGCCTTGTTGTAGGCATCTTCTAAGCAAGCGCGCTCTAAACCTCATCAGAGCTTTGAATCATTGATTGTCATCATATTTCGCAAATCTTCTCTTTATTGTTGATTAGTCCCGTTAAAACTCAACAGTTTGATCGATTTGAAAATATTTTTTTATTCCTTCTTGTACAGGATGGTTTGAAAAAATAATACGGAAAACACAAAAGAACAGCTGAAAAATCGAAAACCCTAAAATTGTAATTTTGCATAGGAATCAACCACTTTAAATAGATGTGACAGGAGCGATGCCGCGAGTAAAAGCTAGTAATGAATTATAAACATTTACCTATTTAGTACTAGAGCAAGGATGTGGCCAAGGAGTGCAAATGAGTGTATATCTATGTTGTTGACATCAACGGTGGCGTCCGTTATCGGGCCCGAAGATCGGAATGACAATGGCGCGATCCGTTTATCTCGGCCGGTTCTCAGATCGCACTAGGAAGTGAGTCTGCCTGTACCAGTGCCGTGTACAAATACATGGATTGCGACTAGGGCTTGCAAATATTCGAAAATTTTGGTATTCGAATATTCGTCTTTTTTTCAGGTATTATTCGAATTATTCGAATAATATTCGAATAATTTAAAAAAATCCAAAAAATGTTATAATAATTATGTTTTTAATTGCCATTGCTCTGAATCAAAAACTTACAAAAGTTAAAAGATTTAAAAGAAAGATTTTTAACGTTGATAGAATACAAATAGGTAATTAATCAGTATTACAAGTTAGGAAATTGGACATACCAAGCTGGACTGTGTCCCAGGTACATTATATACTAGTCCACAATGTCAAGTGCAGTATTCTTAACGAAGGTGGAGTGGAGCATGAACATTGGACATGATTTTCATCTTGCTAATGTTCATCTTCAGGCCCAACGCTGAGAAACCCTGCTAAAATCATTGAGCACTGTATTAACGTCGCTCACAGTCTCTGCCATAATGAATATGTCATCGGCAAATCTATTCACCGTTTATGTTGATGCCAAGTCCGTTCCAATCCAGAAGCTTAAAGAAGTCCTCCAATGCAGCGGTAAATAGCTTCGGGGTGATTGCGTCTCCCTATCATACTCCACGCTGCAAGTGGATTAGTCTGGTCCTGTATACGTACTGACATAGTGGCGTTTTCATACAAGCACGTCAACACTTGGATATACCGGTAGTCAATACGGCATCTCTGCAGTGACCTCAATACAGCCCAAGTTTCCACCAAATCGCAGGCTTTCTCATAGTCCAAAAATGCTAAGCAAAGTGGCCGGTTATACCCTTCCATCTTTTGTATAACCTGCCGCAGCGTATGAATGTGATCTATGGTGCCAAAGCCTTTTTGGAATCCGGCTTGTTCGGGGGGCTGGAAGTCGTCGAGACGAGCGAGACGATTCGTAATGACTCTCGAGAACAACTCATAAACGTGACTCAGCAGCGAGATATCTCTCTCTCTCAGGTCTTATAATTCTGCAACAAGGTATTATCACCCTTTTTGAAGAACAGAACCACCAAGTTCCTGTGCCATGCTTCGGGTGGTCATTCAGGCCTTTACGTCTGTTCTAGACGATTTAAACATTGTCTCGGAGGCATTTTCTCCGGTGACTGTGGAGACCGATCCGTGAGCGGATAGTTACGTCCGCACTTGCTGCAACAAAACCCGATGACCACAGACGCAGTCCCGGCACTGGAACGCCTTGCTCTCCTGTGCGCTAACACTTTAAACCAAGCATCGTCGTGAACCCTACATCCCTCACCCACGCTTTTCCTCCAACCGTTCCTGTCATCCGCCAGCTTCTCCCAATTCTTGTGCTTTATGATAAAATCGGTCATGTCTCTCTTGGCGCAATCTTTAAAGCGCAGCCGTGGTCTGCCCGCGTTTCTCTTCGCGTGTGCTACTGCGCCAAGAAGTACTTGCCGAGGCAGGCGAGATGAGTGCATTCTATGCAAGTGTCCCAGCCAACGTAGGCGTTTTTGCTTTAACAATGCAGTAAGGCTGAAAGACTCAGTACGTTTCAGGACGTTCTCATTAGTCTCCCTATCTCTCCAAGTGATGCCCAAGATTTTGCGTAAGCAGCGCATATGAAAGGCGTTAAGTCGGCGTTCCTGCTTCGCATATGATGTCCACGTCTCTGCTTCATACAAGAGTGTAATTAGAACACAATATGTACTGTAAACTGTCATCTTTGTTTTAAAAGTGAGATGTTTATTGCTTCGGGCGGTATACCCTCTTGAATGACGGAATTGAACAATCGCTGAAAGATCTTAAGTACCGGTTTTCCAACCGCTTTCAGGAGTTCCGCAGTGATTCCGTCATCACCAGGCCTTGTTGTTCTTGAGCTGCTTGAGAGCCATACTAATCTCTTATAGGCTGACGTCGGGGATATCTTCGGTATAGTGTCGGGTCAGTTTGGCTCTGGGATCTTTGGCCAAATCTTCAACAGGTTTTTGAGAAAGAGATCAACATCCGAATCCAACTCGGCTGTGCAGCATTTGGGAAGCTCTGAGATGTCCTCTCGTCCAAAATCCCTCAGTGCCTGAAGACTAAAGTCTTCAAACAGTGCGTGCTGCCAGTGATGATTTACGGATCCGAGTCATGGTCGCTAACTGAGGGCCTCATAAGAAGACTCAGGGTCACTCAGTGGGCGATGGAGAGAGCTATGCTCGGAGTATTCCTGCGAGATCAAATCAGAAATGGGAAGATCCGAAGGAGAACCAAAGTCACCGCCCAGCGAGTCGCGAAATTGAAGTTGAAATGGCTGGGGCACATAGGTCGAAGAGCTGATGGTCGTTGGGGTCCCAAGGTGCTGGAGTGGCGACCCCGCATCGGGAAGGGCGTTGTTGGCAGACTGACCCCACTGGGTGGACTGACGACATCAAACGAGTTGCAGGGAGCCACAGGATTGCCACAGCCACAGTCAGGTGCCCGGCCGCAGGTCGGGCACTTAGGTTCCATTTGGTCAATATACCTAAGTTAAGCCCAATACAACCAAAGAGCACCTGACTGTTCATGTATAACTAACCTAACCTAACTTTAGATTTTGGCAAACATAGTACTTGTTAGGCATAAGAAACAGAACTAAATACTTCAATTTGCCGCGGCATTACATAACAGCGAACGTTTCTAAACTGACGACGCCGTATGTAAACGGCGGAATCACACAAAATGCCTGCGACATGCACATTAATATTCCGAGTTTGGCTTTCAGAAAATTGGTCGAATATTCGAATATGGCAGATTTAATATTCGAATATTCGGACAAGGCATAGTATTCGAATAATTCGAATATTCGAATATTCGAATGCAAGGCCTAATTGCGACGTACTAAATACAACTAATCTTATAATCCCTCTCTTCGCCTTTATTGCTTTAATGCGAAAGTGTGATTGCAGATTCAGCTCTTTAGTATTTATATATTATTACTAGCTGATGCCCGCTACCTCCAGGATGCAAGCTAGTTCTGTGTCAAGTTTCGTCAAAATCCATTTACCTTGAGCCGTGAAAAGGTATCAACTACCAAGCAGATAAACACATAGATACTTTCGCATTTAGAATATTAAGTACTAGCTGATGCCCGCGAAGTCGTCCGCGTGTATTTAGTTTTAAAAATCCCTCGGGAACTCTTTGATTTTCCGAGATAAAAAGTAGCCTATGTCACTCTCCAGGTCCTCAACTATACCCATGCAAAAATCTCGTTGATCCGAATCTCTGTTGCGGCGTGATTGAAGTTGTCCTTCAATCACGCCGCACCAACAAACCAACAAACACTTTCGCATTTATAATAATACTAGCTGACTCAGCGAACTTCGTATCGCCAACAAAAATATTTAGAGGTGGGTCAACCATTATCATTTAGAGGTATGAAAAATAGATGTTGGCCGATTCTCAGACCTACCCGATATGCACACAAAATTTCATAAAAATTGGTCCCGCCGTTTCGGAGGAGTTCGGTAACAAACACCGCGACACGAGAATTTTATATATTAGAAGAATATAAATGAATAATAACATTAATAATGAATGAATGAATGAATATACTTTTATTGTACACCACTAATAAAATAATTAAATAATTATACATAACAAAAACAAGCATACAATTTGGCGGCCTTATCGCTACCTAGCGATCTCTTCCAGGCAACCAATGGTGTAATAGGACATGTCTACAGATAAAACCGGTAGATGGTGCAGACATATTAGACATATTACATTTATAATAGTGTAACTAACACCACTTTCTTTTATATATATAGATGTATTAGTCACTAATAGTCTCTCCCGGTCTGAGGAACCACTAATAATTAGTGGTTCCTCAGACCGGGAGAGCTACTTTTTATCTCGGATAATGAAAGAGTTCCCGCGGGATTTTTAAAAACCTTATCCATGCGGACGAAGTCGCGGGCATCAGCTAGTCCATTACTATACCCATGCAAAAAATCGCATCAATCCGCTGTTCTGTTGCGACGTGATTGAAGGACAAACAAACACACTTTCGCATTTATATTATCAGTAATGCTTTATTATTTACAACACTTTTTATAATTGTCAAATTTTTTACCATACTTAACCAAAGACAAAATTACGTTTAGCTGTCATTTACGTTTTGTTATTCCACTGTCATTTGCGTTTTGTTATTCCATGTCAGGTGCGTTTTTCTTATACCACGTTTTATAGTGACATGACGGAAACGCGGTCGAACGGGATAAAAAGTATCCTATGTCCGTCTCCTGGTTCTAAGCTACCTCTCCACCAATTTGCAGCCAAATCGGTTCATCCGTTCTTGAGTTATCGACCGAGCGAAGCGAAGGTCTTTGAGTTAACTAGGGCGATTTGCACTTGTCCGTCCGTCCGTCCGTCCGTCCGTCCGTCTGTCAGAGCCTTATAACTTTTGAATTACTGAACGTAATTACTTCAAATTTAGATATAATATGTAAACCGATGGCCTCCAGCCGAAAATGGCTTAAAAAGTTATAAAAATCTTTATTTCAGGGGGGCTCTCATAGAAGCGAATGCGAAGTAAAAAAAAAAAAATCGCGTTACATAAAATTGTTACGTATCATTTTAAAGATAATTTTGAACTGAGTACAAAAATATTTTTTTTTTTAATTTTTCCCTTAAAATTGACGAAATGGGGGGCTTTCAAAGTGGCGATTTTATACGCTCGCTTGAAGACGCTCTCTAGAAAAATCCGCTATGGATTTTCAAACTGATTTTATGTTTTTAGGTCACTTATATCCTGTACTTGAACAACAAATACTAAAATTATATGAATATTATAAAGAAACGAGATTATTTAATTTTTAATGGGCGTCAGTAATTCATATAGCATCAACATAGCTTCACAATAATGCTAATAGATGGCGCAGTCAGTAACTATTCCCATGGAACTACGAGTTAAATTCAATGTTTGATAAATAATTCAATGTTTTCACTAACGTTCCCTAACCTTTACGGGCTACCTATAAGTTAGGTGATTGATGTTTTCTGTCAACTTATTTATCACGATCCTGTACGGGACACCTAAAAGGATATTGGGACGGATGTTAGGACTTAGGATTGTATTTAGGAGCTACCTACGTTAAGAGACTCCTACTTAGGGGATGATTTAGGTATGTTTGGTGAAAACGGGCATAATAATAATGTCAGTTTTGGTTATCATGTATCGATTGAATGAATAATCATGGGATACCGTTACCGCGAGGTCTCAGTTCGGGGCGAACCACTAGTAAATAGTGTAACTAACACCACTTTCTTTTATATATATAGATTAGTATGATTACTTGATTAGTAACAGAATTCTTAAAAGGCTGTATGAGGCTGAGATTTATAGATAGTATTCTCTAGCTCTGCTCAAGACTCAAGATAGAGTTAAAATGAGACACAAATATGTCCTGACATAAATCTGTCTCGTTTTAACCGAGTCTTGAGTCTGAACTGAGTGAAATTGCCATCTATAGATCTCACCCTAAGCCCTCATGAAACGGACATGCTTTTGTTAACTGCAGCATAAAATTTTCTAATCATAAATTGGTCATTTTACTACGTACGATGTTGAACTAAAATAGCTGCCTTCTTGCGAACTCAATTGTATACATCTGTATACAATTGAGTTCGCAAGAAGGCAGCTATTAAGCTCTAGTTATTTTTTTTTTTGTCGCCAACTTAATGCTATGCAAATTGCTATAGTCCGGGAGACGGTGAGATAGGTTACCATAGTATCACAGAATAAGGATAGTTATTGAAAAAAAAAAATAAGTGGCACTCGGGGACTGTCGCGGTAAAGCTATTGCATAGCTTTTTTTAACAACTTATGCAATTATAATATTTATGCAATATTTTTTTTTTGCATAATAAAAATTATGCAAAAAAATAATTAAAAAACAAACAAACAAGAAAAGCGCACTGTCACTACTTCGCGAGTGAGATTCGAACCTGCGACATCATACACCATACGGTAAAGAAAGCGGCCGCTCGCCCACTTCGCCAAACAGAGCTACTTGTGAACGTCTAAAATGTTGAACGCTTACTGAACGACGGTGTTAGGTTTATTTTAGTTACGGAATTTCTTGATTCAAAAACTGTTTGTCCTAGTTCAAAGCCCGCGATAAAAGCTATGCAATAGCTTAAAAATTTACTCATTATAACCACCTCGCCTTGCCTAGGTGAACAAAAATTTTCTCTGCTTGTGCACTTAGATTTTCGCCATAGCTGAGTAACGTTTAACAGAGGAACTTGTTGTAGATTATTATCAATACAAAAACTGTCAGACCGTCTTTGTTCCAATGCTGAAATTGGCTCTCATCCACACTATGCTCGATCGAATGTCCTGTAATGTTTTAATCCTCGTCCTATATCTTACGATAGTCTCTTTGAGTATGAATTTTAAGCTTTTAAGTTATTCACGTCTGCGAGGCTCACCGCTCGCGCACGCGTGGGCGATCTATTAATTATAGCCAAGTTGCTTCCGCGGCTGCGCCCGCGCGTCTTTGTTCAGATCATTAGGCGCTCGGCTGTTTGCCGTCGACTCGGTACCGGTAGGCAGGCATCTTTTTATGTATGACTCAATGGGTTTTCACTTTTCATCATTATCATTTCTGCTTGTGGACGTCCAATGCTTTGAAAGAAAGAAATAAATAATTCAGTAAATATACTTTTGTAGATAAGTATTTATTAGTATTTATATTTATTCACATAGCACGAAGATCTGCCAACACTGCGTTTCCCGCACCGGGAAACGCAGTGTTGGCAGACCCCCCCCAGGTGGACCGACGACATCAAACGAGTCGCAGGGAGCCGCTGGATTCAAGCGGCGCAAGACCGAAGCCTGTGGAGGAGATCTTTGTCCAGCAGTGGACGTCTATAGGTTGATAAAGAAGAAGAAGAAGTATTTATTTAGTTTATGAGCTTGACATGGGCCTTCTCAATGAGCGCCACCACCCCCGGTCGACGATTGCGGAAAAGCTACATCAACCATTGCTACAATCTCAGTTATGAATTTATGATAATTGCGACGGTAAATTTTTGTTACAACAATGCATGTTAGCTAATACCGAGAGAGTATCGGCCAATCGTAGGTTATCGCGATTGTCACATATTTTTAGATAATCCCGTGGCTTCTCCTTAGTGTTACTTATCCAGCCAATTTCTGCCACCTTCTTTATATTGACAGTTAATATTGGTAGACGATTACACGCGCCACACTTCATGCCTTGTACGCGGTATAGAATTTTCAACTGCCAATCAAACAACCACCAACGGCCTACCCTACGACTAGCAAGGCCTTCCCACTGCTACTCAAAGTTGCTGATGATTGGGCCCTATATCCAGCAGTGGACGCCTCTTGATAAAGAAGAAATAGAAGATTGCTAAGACCTTTGTCAGGTATACTTTAGTTCAGCACTTCTACTAAATCCTGCTAATATTATAAATGCGAAAGTTTGTGAGAATGAATGGATGGATGGATGGATGAATGTTTGTTACTCCTTCACGCCACAACGAATGAACCGATTCGGCTGGAATGGAGATAGCTCATACCCAGGATTAACAATTAGGGTACATTATATTCCAAAAAATTAAAGAGATTCCGCGTAATTAATTTTATTAACTAATTAATAGTGAAGTGACACTATAATATTTTAATGAAAAGGGTTGAGTTATTACGATTTCAAAATTTGTTCCCTAAAAAAAAATCGTTATTGATCGCGTTGGGTAACTTAGTAAAGTAAAGGCTTGCACGGAATATTTTGAAAACTTTATTGCTTAGGCCTTTCTTAAGTCGTAAAGTGCTCATGAAACATAAACGCGTTATTACCGGTTCAGGGTGAAACTGGTTCACCAAATTAATGAATAAATCTTCTTAATTACCAACGATAAAAGTGTTAAAATTGTAATACCTAATACGGAATATTGCATGTAACAGAGCGGTGATTTTTTTCGTATGAAATGTAGCCTATGTCACCGGGACCGATATAACGAATCGATTGACACCTCATTAATCATAATCGGCTCAATAGTTAAGGCACTAAGGGGGAACATTCCTAAAGTCACATAAACTTAACACAGACTGACTCACATAGACTGTTAAACTCATAACCCTTTCTTTTCACTTTGCCGTAGTTGCGTAACTAAAACGAAGTTTTGAATTGAAAGAAATGTAAAATAAGCATCAATAGACAATAAACCCTGCGGGATCAAATAAGAGATGAGATGATCCGTAAGAGAACTAGAGTTACCGATATAACTTATAGAGTGGCACAACTGAAGTGGTAATGGGCGGGACACATAGTTCGGAGAATCGATGAACGTTGGGGTCCCAAGAAGCTAGAATCGCGACCCCGCACAGGCGCGCAGTGCGCAGCGGAAGGCCACTCTCTAGGTGGACGGACGATCTCAAGCGAGTCAAGCCACGCAAGAGACCTTTGTTTAGCATTGGCCGTCTATTAATTGAAATGATGATGACGATATATCTACTAATAGATGATTAATAAACTTGCGCAGTTTTGCAATGCGTGGCGATGTGCCCCGAAGCAGCTTTAATATGCGTAAGCCTTTAGGCACGGTAATATTATCTGTATACAGTATTGTAACTCGGCCGTATCTTTGACATAAATGCCTACAGCCGCGCGGTACGTAAACATGCGATAGGGCTGCCCGCCTCCAGCATTTTAATTACATTTGCCTACTTTGTGTTTCCATTTAGTTTTGTGATTGTAAATATACTTTTTTTTATATAAACAAATAAAATACTTTGTGAATTAAATAGGAAGTGTTCAATAAAAATGCGAAGAGAATGCGAAATACCGAGAGAAAAAAACGGTTTTTAGTGGTATATGTTGTTATAGCAGCAGTGTAGAGGACAAAAAGTGTCTATTAGCGGAAACTTGTTAAAGGAAAAAGCAAAAGAGTTCGCGTCTACTCTAAGCATCAAAAACATCAACACTTAATAATTCGAAATTTTATTTATTTTCTCTTAAAAATTTCGAACCATTTGGTATTTCAAACACTCGATAATTCGTAATATTTCCCTTATTATATCTCGTAATAGTCCCTCGAGTTTCGAATCAACGAGAGTCGGCTGTATTATTAATAATAAAATACCACGTCTTTACATTGAATTATACAAACTAACAAAACAAAACACACATGCCCCGAGGTTTTAACACAAGCGTACGTACCGTATCGTGATTCATGAACCGCCTATAACTACCTATTTCACTCGTGTCAATCACTTTCCTTTACTCTATTCACTTTATTTATTAATCCAGACATCTTTTTTTCGGGAGATAAAAGGAAATACCTTATCCATTAAAAATACACACATTTTGTACCTACCTACTAGTAAGTAAAATTATTTTAGAGTCTTACCTTTCAGAGTTTCCAGGTAATTTAAAAAAAGTTATCTCTGGATGCGTTATTGACGAATTCATGCAACCAAAAACAGCACAATATATCCTCCTCGTCATATTAAATATGTACTTGAACTTATTTTTAGTAAAAAAATTGCGCAGTTATTGTTAAAAAACATAACACCGTCCGTTCGTCACTGCGGCACAGTCGCGACTGTCTGCGTACCGAGCGCTTACCGAGATCGAGGCGCGTAGGCATAGCTCGCGCTTCGTCCGTTTGTATGAAGTTACAATACTGTATACAGATAATATTACCGTGCTTTAGGCTTCGAGCAGTCATTTTGGAATTAGTAAATCAACCGTGTCAAATTTGCATACTAATTTTCAAATGTCGATTAATTTTGCTGTACAAAGGCATGGAGTAATGGGTGTTCAAACTTCAAAGGCCAGGCACCGAACCTGCAGGCCTTGACACCGACGGTGACAGGTGAACTGCCGCGGCCGTTCCAAACAGGTGATAGGAATTTGTCTGCGAAATGAGACGTTTAGAGTGTACCTGCTGTGACATGATAATGCGGGTCATGGAATATGCGATTAGCTAATTATGTGCTTAAGTATAACATTTATTAGGACGTTCGCTCACTATTTCGACTTAACACCACCTCGACTCAATGCAAAGCATTACAATTAGTGATTTATAATATCGTGTTGAAGCAGTGATAGCCTGGTGATTAGGACTGGGACTAGGATTATTCGGGGGTCACAGGTTTGAGCCCGGGCAGGCACCTCTGACTTTTGGAAGTTATGTGCGTTTAAGCAATTAAAAATCACATTCTTCAACGGTGAAAGAAAACATCGTATGAAAAGCATAAATCCTGACATGGGAGTTAGGACAATAGTGCAACAGGTAGAATATGAACCAGCCATCTATCGGTTTTCTATCCACGCCTTGAACATGTTCTACTCCTGACCTCGTAGTTTTAGTTTTTAATTTTTCGTTATTACATAATAATCGTATTATTGCGACATTCTTTCACGTACTTGTAGAATTCATTTAAAATATTCGGAAATTGATTTAGACTAAAAAGCAATAACAATTTTGAAAAATAAATAAATTTGAGTACCTAAGCTGTGACAGCATTGCAAACTGAACTAGATTTACAGGTGAGCCTAGAGATAAAGAAGGACCAGGCTATGACACTGAACAGTAGATTTATGTCTGAACCATGATTATTCATAACACACTGTTTGTATTTACCCATATACAGACGCCGCAGTAAGGTTTATTGTAGGTGAAGTTAATTGCGTCGCGGCCTACGATCGACGCGCGATTAGCAATGGAACAGTAGTGCGTACCCCATTGTGTGCTTATCTGTCTCCGGGTAATCGCTGCCAATTGCCGCGCTTCCGCCATTATTGTTACCTTCGTGCCTCTAGCACATCTCCCCCGCGAAACCGTAGCAGCGAAACCGCTGAAGCTCAGGCATGACTTGTCTGAAATAAACCGGACTCATCATGCTCACGGCAAAATTGCATCAGTTGAATATATCATCCAGATATCGCTTAAGCGAGTGAAAAAAAAGCGAGAAAATATGGACAATCGCAAATGTTTCCAAATATAATCGTACGGTTGGACGATATCACTCACAGATCTGTCTACAAAATGACAAATGACAACTTCCTCTTTAACGACATTACGAATAATAGCGTTCTAGTCTTCTAGTTGATCGGTGACGTAAATAGGTCAAATTGCATTGCATCGCTCTCTGAGGCTGTAACAAACAATTCGAATCGATAATCAATTCGATATCGCTTGCATTGCGTCGGATCATGAGCAAAGTCACTATCATACAGTCTTCAGTCTTCATTTCATTTTATTTCAAGTTAAGTACATATTATTTTTATTTCCTTTCATTTCATAGCCAAACATCTGCCTTGGAACAGGCCTTTCTATTCTGGCATACAATTCGGACAAGTCATGCCGCAGTTGCGGTGGCTTCACTATATCTATTTCGCGGCGGAGGTCTGCTACAGGCCTCTAGCCTAAGCCTTATGCATCTTGTCTCATCGCAGTACGCGGATACGCATGTAATTGTTTTGTTTGACGGATTGGCTGAGTCATCGCAGCAGTTCATTAACATATTTTGTACGAGTATCATTGCTTAGAAACCAAAGAGGACGAAACTAAAAAAACCTGCGATCTACAATTGATTAGCGTAATTTTAGACAATATAGGATGTGCATCTAATAATGTGTAGTAATTTTAGTAATGTAGTTTGTTATTTCGCTTTGCAAATTATCATCACCTTCATCATCATGAGCAACCCTTTTTGCAAATTATCGCATAGAGCTAGTTATTAATTAGCTCTCAGACCATGTGCAGTGCGCACGCTTCCGGGACAAGCAATCAGCTATTTCTGAGCTTTATTTGTGTGACGTCCGCTTATCCAGATACCTATTGCCTATTGGCAAACACTGATCGCTAAACGGGCCTCAAAGCGGTGTCGCAAATAGCAATAAAATTAACTACGCCCTCAGCTATTGCTATGGTCTGCGGTATTTCAATAAATTATTTTC
The DNA here is from genome assembly GCA_029955525.1 of Oeneis ivallda. Lineage (NCBI taxonomy): Eukaryota > Metazoa > Arthropoda > Insecta > Lepidoptera > Nymphalidae > Oeneis > Oeneis ivallda. The sequence goes on from JARPMR010000006.1 coordinate 24,989,338, forward strand.
TATATCGAAATTCACTAAAAGCGATACGGTTCCTTTCCATAGCAAGAGGCTACGCGACTTCCTCCCTGTATGATTGTTACCCGACCATTGGGTCAAAAATATATATTATGATCAATACTACATTTTATAGTTCTTGTAACAAAATATACATGGTAAAAATAGTAGGGTAAAACCGGGATAGATGCCTCAGAGGGATAGATGCCTCATATTCTAAAAGTCTAACTTCCCGTACTCGCGTCTAAGAATTAATTGTATGAGTAGGAGCCGCAGTCACCCCGCACCAAAATTACCCACGGACAATCGTGTGGTGAGGACGCGTTTCGCTCGTGCGTGTGATTATCTCCGCGGCGAAATCCAATAACACGTCAAAGTTTTAAAGGTTAGTATTTCATGTTGTATAACTTTATAATTAGTAATAAATTCCGATATATTTTTTATAACGTCAATATACTGGTTCATTGAGGCTGCATGTTGGTGTAAATAGATGCTATTTTGTTTATATTTTCTTTAAAAAATACTTGGGCATCTATCCCTATCACAAAGGATAGTTGCCCTGATTTTTCGAGGTATAGGTGCCCTTAGGGGCATCTATCCCTCTATAAACCATATATATGAAGTAAGTGTATATTTTTATAATATTTTAATGTCTGTTATATTTTTTATGTATTTACGTGTATTTATATTTGGACTTCTTACTGATTTTAGCAGAACTATGCCACGAAAATATAAAAGAAAGAAAGGAGTGCGAGCTCGAGTATGTTCTTGGACTACAAAAAACCTACAGTCAGCTTTCGATGAAATGGACAAAAATACTTAAAAACTCATATAAACTTCAATTAAATTGGATAAAATAATGAAGATATCTTTCTTGTGTTATTTTAGTATAAAAAGTGTGATTGTGCAATGTGCATGTTCATACTTAATACATGAATATTTTATAACAACAACTTAGAATTTATATTTTTGCTTGCTTGTAAAATTTAATTTAACAAAAAAACATAATTATGCATGTCGAAACCTAAGAATTTATATTTAAGTTAAACAAACGCTTTAAAAATTTAAGGTTCATTTGTGTGATATCAGCTTCAAATGATAACAATTCAAAGATTTAAAAAACATAACATGTTTTTCATTATTATGGCCCATGTTTCTTGGAGACAATTGCTGTTTTGGAGTAGAAATACCTAACATTTGGTTTTGTTTTTCGTTTACACGGTATAAAGGGCATCTATCCTTATCAGTATTTTCATGGTGGGGCAACTATCCATATAGGTAGGCATCTATCCTCAAAAAAATTGTTCCACGAAAAGCTAATTTCTGCAAAATCTGTATTTGATAGGTTAAAAAATGATAATAATAATTCAACATAAAGGATTGAGCTACCTACATTAATAGAAATCATTCGTATAAAATTAATATTTTTTAAATTAGATGGCTTTTACAAAAAGTGGGGCATCTATCCCGGTTTTACCCTAATGCAAACAGAAACAGCTATTTTTAAAGTCCCACCAGTTGATGAACGCTGTCTGGCAGTGCTGTATTGAAAGCGTTGTAGTGAGAGCCTTTTATTATTGTCTATTCAATTTTATTTGTAACTCGTCTAATCTGTTTAGAATACCAAGTTTACCTTTGGAATACCTACCAAGAATATTCTTGTCCTGTGTGAAAAAAAAAAGTGTTATTTTCCTGCATTAAAATGCCTGCACTCTTTGTATCGGGCGAGAAATTTTGAAAATAGTTTATTTTAACAATATGCATCCGTTTAAAATGGTGTCAGGGAATCCTGAAGTAAGTTTAGAAAACCTGTATCTCAATTATGATCTAACAGATGTGGCTTCTCTTTAGCGTGGTGCTCGTAGTAAATCCGTTATCGATGGCTCGTAAATAACCAATGAGCATATCTGGGAGAGGAGGCTCGGCGCACGCGCTCGCGGCAGGTGCGTACGGTACCGGCGCCCGGCGCCCTGCGGGAACGGCGATCGCTTCATCTGCATATTACTCTCCGATCTGTAACTATACGGCTATACTGTAGCAGGTTGCAATTGCGCTAGGAAGCACTTGTCAGATACTACAAACTACAGCCTAGCAATAAAATCAAAAAACGGAAAAAAATTTCTTTCTAGTGGCAATTTACTTTTGCGGTAAATTATCTAAAATATGTACTTATTCTATAAATTAATATAAAAAAATCTTTTTAAACAACGGACTTCAAACTCCCGCTTTACTACATTACACACACACTATACAAAATAATATATAATTTATTGTTGATATTTTAAAAACCGGTCGACTGATTTCTATAAAATTTATATGGGACCACTTGGAAAATATACCCTTTAAAACAAAAAAGAATTTTCCAAATTGGTTCAGGCGTGTAATCGGTGAACATACATAAATAAAAAAAAGTATACGACGAATTGAGAACCTCCTCCTTTTTTTGAAGTCGGTTAAAAATGAATTGCATAATATATACTCAGATATATATTATTAACAAAAGTAATCCGTGGTAGTGGTATTTCGTATCTACCCGAGAGGTGATTTTCAGGTTGTACCATTTGATTGTTACTGTTTGGATCTTCAAGATAAATTAGCGATATTGCCGTCCCTATTTATTTCTCTTTTGCCAAGCTGCAGTTATAGTTGCAAGATGTAAGAAGTGTCTTCAAGACTACGCGAAGTTCATGTATTTCCATACTCCGAGTTTTTAGCCAAGCCTAACGTTAAGAATTTATCATCATCATCATCATTAGCAAGTTAGCAACCCATCAACGGCTCACTACTGAGCGCAGGTCTCCTCTCAGAGAAGGGTTATAGGCCATAGTCCACCACGCTGGCCCAATGCGGCGGACTTCACACACCTTCAAGAACATTATGAAGAACTCTCAGGTGTGCAGGTTGTTTTCCTTCACCGTTGAAGCAAGTTAATTGCTTAAACGCACTGACTCCGAAAAGTCAGAGGTGAGGAGGTACCCGGGATCGAACCTGCGACCCCCCGAATAGGAGACCACAGTCCTAACCACTACGCTATCACTGCTGGCTAGAATTTATACTCACTAGTAGTGAGTATAGTGAGTCACTACTAATATGATACGATAGAGACTACAGTGATGTTTTTGCTAGGGACTTTCTTATATGCAAATGCGAGTTGATTTATAAAGTCGTGCAACTTGCTAGTTGACGTAAATTTTCTTGTCATGTCCTACCTACCCTATGTAATAGTATTATGTACCTATATCGATACATTCGCTGAATCGAACGATGTCTATCTAAAAAGTAACAGATATCTTCGGAAGCTATAAAACCTATTTGCCTGCACATAAGCGAAACTATATTTTTTTTTTGATATAATGAGATATATATACAAGCTACAAGTGTAATTAGTACTATCCAAACACCGATACTGGTGTTATTGTCCAACTTAATTTAAATTAATCAAAAATACGTGAAAATAAAAATGCATTTGTACTTAAGTGATCTTGTTTTTCTTTTTGTACAGTTTATTTGATCTGCATCTGTTATTCTGTTCCCTGTAATAACTCGCGCGTGACATTACCGTTTGCCAATATGGGAGTTTACTGTTAATTGATTCCGCAATATATCACGCAGTCGCCAATGGCGCGGCGGCGGTCTCATAAAAACAAAGGTTAAGGTGGTTTTATATGGCAAGATATGAAAATTTTGTACTTATATTTGACTTGTTTAGAATCAATCGACTTATGCATTTAATTATAATTTTATAAAATTACGTTAATTGTATAATGGATGCAAGTACTTATACTAATTAATTTTCTGCGTTACTTATTTATGTTCATCTAGTTTAAACTTTGGTATATAACCTTTTTATTTGGAACTTTTGTATTTTGAATTATTATGTAAAATTGAGGTTCATATATGAAGTCAGTCTTATTCGAGTATTAAAAAGATCTTGTCAATAATGCCGATTTATTTATCTGAATAGAAGCAAGTGGATTCTCTAAATACTCGTATTTTAAAACAAAGTCGCTTTTCGCATCTGTCTAATTATGCGCTTAAAACCTTAGTTTTTCTAAACTATGCAAAGAATATCGATACTAATTACATTATTACTTAGAGATTTTCTCCGGAAAAGATTACGTCACCCTGTCGCACTCTTATAGTCTGCCAATTGGCATTGGGCCAGGTAGCGTGGTGGAAAATGGCCTATAGCCCTTCTCTGAGAGAAGAGCTGCGCTCAGTAGTGAGACGTCATAATGAGTTGCTCATGATGAATAGTCCTATATAGACTATAGTCCTGTATAGACTATAGTCCTGTATAGACTATAGAGACTGACATAGTGGCGTTTGCGTACAAGAACTTCCATACTTGGATGTCGCTTATAAAAAAGCAAATATTCTATAGCACTGTGTTAGCAAATCTTCCACTGTACGACATCCGTTAGCCCCCAGCGAGCCTTTTGAAACGCAGTCGACATAAAGTTGTACTTTTAAATGTTTACAACATCAAATCGGGACAGGGCATTTTCATAATTGAATATTTATGTTCGGGCGAAATGTAAATTACTTCTTACGATTGTCAATGTCACGTGCCCAGTGCCGGTCGCAATACTAGGGCGCGTTTATGCGACTTTCATTTTTAACCGACTTACTTTAAAAAGTTGTTTTGTTACTATTTCTCAGTAACATAACATTATACTTAACTAAATTAAAACTTAATTCTAAATTAAAACAAGAGCTTAAAATATAGATATCAAAACTTAAATGCTTAAATTAAAAAATATCCACACCACTGTATACATCGATGGAACGAGGAAGTGTGTCTAGAACGCTGGCTGCGTTACTGAATGGCCAAACTTATATATTGGCCAATGTAACCAGCCCTCCCGTTACCAGTGGATTAATGAGATGCCATTCATTAATGATCCTTAAAAAGCATTTAGCATTTAGAAAAACGTGCTAATTACAAGATTGGTAATCTTTCACCAGTCAAATTATTTATTTATCTAAGTAGGTATGTAATTATAACATTTTTTTCTTTTTCAACAAGAAAACATTTTTTGATATTTTAAAAAGAGCAACCGCCGAGTTTCTAGCTGGTTCTTCTCTGTTGAAACGGCATTTCGAACCAGCACTGGTAGAATCACTTACCACCAGCACTGGTACCAGCACTGATCGATTCGAAAAGTTTATTTGAATAAAAAATAATTATATTCTATTTTATTCTATTCTTTCTGTGGTGTGTTTGTACAGGTGTAGCACTGAATTTACCGCTAATTTAAAATGTTTCCCATCGATTGTGAAAACTTGGTGGCTCCTATAGTAAGTTTTAGAGGTTGCGTCTTTTCGTATACACTCGTCTGTAACATGCAGAGTTGTAAATTATAATTTCTCCTTTATAATAGTAAATTCTCGTAGTATGTATTTTCATTTTCGTGATGTATTACAGTGTTCTGAGATTAGATATAAAATCATATCTATTACAAGCTATGTTACTTTAGCTGTGGCTCAATTTATAAGTTAAGACTGATTGTGAGCTACAAGATGCACAAATTAAGTTTCAAGATTTTATAATTGCAAAGTTTATAATTGCTTTTACAAGTAATATATAAGGATTTGTTTTTTGATTCGAGGACTTCTGGAAAAATCTCTTCCTTAGAGAAAAGCTGTGATTGTGCACGTCCTAGTTTATGTTTTTTTTTTTTTTACCTTAACCAATTCAAAACTTATTTCATGAGTTGGCAACTCATGGCTATTATGACAGATCAAGACTCTACCACCAAAATCTATACTTATGACTTATGAGTATAAAAAGTCTTGTAAATACATAAAATAATATACCAGTTAAAAAAACAACACACATACAAGATAGATAAGCTACATATTATAAAACTTTTTTTTTGAATAGACAGACTGCTGAATTTGAATTTCTTGCCGGCTCTTCTCAGCAGAATCTGCTTTCCGAAACGTCGCGACAATGAGCCTTGACTTGTCATAAGGGCCACAGTTGATCTACATGAAATAAATAATTTTGAAAATATTTTTGAATTTTGAAAATGTATTAAAGTGCTTGTAGCTCTATAAAACGGCATAAGCGTATGACTTGAACCAACGTGGCGCGGCCTACGTCGCGTACGAGCGAGGCGTGATATCCGAGATAAGTTCGCGGCAAAGGCGAAACCACCGTGATTTATTATCCTCCACCTTTCCAGTTCCTTCCAATCCCATCCATCTATCTGCGTTGCGTAAACTGAACGTAGGACAGCACCAGGAGTTGTATTCTGTAACTAAAGCCATAGTATAATTTTCAATATTAACGCAGCGATGAATGGAAACAATACAGAGTCAAAAAGCGACAGTTTTGCTATCATCATCATGAGCAAGCCGACGTCTCACTACTGAGCGCAGGTCTCATTTCAGAGAAGAGTTACAGGCCATAGTCCACCATGCTATCCCAATGCGAGTTGGTATACTTCACACACCTTTGAGAATATTATAAAGAGCTCTGAGGCATGCTACAGGTTTCATCACGATGTTTTCCTTCAGCGTTGAAGCATGTGATATTTCAAAACTCCGAAAACTCGGAGGTGCGTGCCCGGGATACCGGAGACCGTAGTCTTTAGCCACTAGTCTATCTTTTGCTTTTGCTGTCAGCTGTACGACAATAACTGCTGTGTCTGACATTGATGTTGCATCTGGATAATTTTCTGCTATAACAGTCATTCATCAGTCTTCATCAACGGAATTGGATGATACCAGTAGACGGTTATCCGTCAGACATAGCAGTGACATACTAATAGCAAAGCCTGGTATCGCGTATCTTCTAAAGTACTACGTAACGAAGACTATATTTTATCTAAAACTCTATATCATAAAAGAAAGATCTTGTCTAAAAAAATTATTGAAATCAGTTCAGATAAATGACGGAGTTATGGAGTAACATCGACAAAAAAAATACGCGTCGAATTGATAACCTCTTCCTTTTTTTGAAGTCGGTTAATTGGTAGAATCTATTGTTTTATAGTTTAAAGGTATTATGATTTCTTCTAGTGGATTTATTTTTAAGTTAATTCTTCTGTGATATAAAGCTACATATATACTTCAACAATTAATGTTCTGGTACAGTGCGAAAAATGAATTTATAAACTGTATACATATTGTGCGATGTTTTAGACTTTATCACAATAATCATTTACCGTCAGGCAACATAATCGTTGCTAAACTTCAACGACGAATTCTGCGGCGACCACCGCTTTTTACGGAATAACCCAGCAGATATTGGCTAACCGTTGGTAACTGCTATGGCGTAAAGAATTGGGTTCAATAATAATTGTAAGACTTTTTGGTCAGATTCTTATCTAGTTTTTTTTGTTGTTTCGTATTTCTCCAATGAGCAGAGTGACTTCTTTTTTCACGTTGATGGAAAACTTAATGAAATTGTTTTCAATTTGGGTCTTAATTAACTTTCTTTTACTAGCGTTTTTTGTGTTTCCGTTTTTGAGATAATTATCTATTTCGTACATTTTAAGGTTGTTAGTACTGTAGTACAACTCCATCGAAACAAACTGTTAGTCTTGAACTCTAGGGTGAGATCTATAGATGGCACTCGCACTCAGCTCAGACTCAAGATTGAGTTAAAACGAGACAGATTTACGTCAAGACATATTTGTGTCTCATTTTAACTCTATCTTGAGTCTTGAGCAGAGCCAGAGTACGATCTATAGATCTCAGCCTTAGTACCTACCTATTCATAAAAAAACACAAGTCACCAAAACTAAAGTTCATTACAGTTGTTTTTGCAATTCTCCCTTTTACTACATATATCACTCATAACCTCGCAGATCTCGAAAAAGTTTTTTTTGGCAGGGAATTTAGAAGTTACTTATTAAATATACGTACGTCGTCTAATAGATCCTTAAGATAGACGTTCACTGCTGGAAATAAGTCCCTTACAAGGATCGATACAAAGAATGCGTAATTTGCACCAATCAACCTCTCGGAAATAAAAAATGGAAGTAAACCTAAACCAGGTGTAAATATTCTCCCAACACTACAGACTACAAAACTTGTAGTGTAAACAGAGTGCACTACAAACCGCTACAACGGGCCATTGCTAGCCCTTCAAAAACAAAAAAAAAATGTGATTAACTCGACTCCCCCACATAAGAGTGTAATTTTTCTATTAGCTGTGTCCACCCACACCAGGCGCGAATACTCGCGAGGCAGCCTCGGGCAGGCATCGATCTACCGGAGGTACGCACAATCCAACCAAGCATTATTTAGGCCTGAATTCCTTAAAAGCTGGTTGCAGTAACGTACCAATACACTTCACTGCGACGCTTTAAAGCTGACAGCACTGAGTTTGCCAACTTTTTATAGAACAACTAGAAGAAAAATGTTACACAACACAAACCCTCCGAATTTAAATGAAATGCGTGTATTTTTTGTAAATATATTAGTAGTAGTTTTTTAATTTATTTTCTCCGTAATTAGAGTTTAGCTATAAGTTTTAATATGCTTACTTATTTACTGCTTGCTACTTTATAGGATTAGATATCCAATATTGGGAACAATCATCTACTTATCGACATTTTGAACAGACAGATTTAAGTTATTACAAAGATGCAGTTGTGCATTGTACGAACGCGAGCGGCTCATTTCAACGTGCAGCTGTAAAATTGTCTAAAAATGATTGCTACAGTGTAACGATCGCAATTACCCCTGTTTGGCTGGTACTCTCTCGGTATTGGTTAAAATACATCGATGCAGCAAGACCGCCATAAATTCAGGCAATCAGAGTTGATTGCGATCGTCACAGTGATGCAATCATTTTTAGGCAATGCTACAGCAGTTTTTTCTAGTTTAGCGGATTGTAGCAAAATAAAATTGTTTTTCCTTGTGAATATCAAGGTAGGAGGGAATTAGATTTTACCTAGTAGCGTAACTGCAGCGCGTGCGCTTGGTGTGGACACGGCCGTCTCGCCTCCCCCACGTAAGGGCGTACGTAATTCTCTATTGACGAGTTGACGTACGCACTGCATTGTTCGGATTTCTAATTTAAAACTTGATTGCACTTTGCGTCCCTTGTCGCTATTGTCCCGCGGTGTACAGAGTAATAGTAATAGTAAAAACCTGACTAAGAAAAATTGGATGTAGGTAACAACCGTCGCGTCATATCGATTTTGGTCATAGGAATAAAATGTTTTTGGTCCCTTCATGACCCTTGAAGGTAAAATGTAGCAACGATGTTAACAAATTTATTCCATAACTTAGCGTGTTTGGTTTTAAGCGTGTTGTAGAATAAGTATTTATCTCCTTCCACATCACTGCCCAGTTTAAAATACAGTCATAATAATATTGATTATGTTAACCTACGCATTAAATAGCTATTCTGTTTCAAACCTAAGATGGCGATGGCGTTTCTCTGCAAATCACGTAACTCTGATGTGTAATTACTTAACCTACGAGCTCTGATGTGTAATTACTCTGTGCTAATGACAGCATGCCCTTACAAAGTCGTTAATTCCGCACAATTTGCATTTTAAACTATCGAGCAATCAAAAGCTAACAATTTGGTCACCCTTTGGATTTGGAACCATAACGCACTAAACTTTTAAACAATAATTCATTGTTTCTAACTAATGTAGTTATAAGTTATTGTGACAGGGGTGTAAGTTTTATTAATTTATTTGCACTGTGCATTATTGTTGTGGTCTGCAAGAAATGTAGATTTTCTTTGCAAAGAACAATGAGTTCTATAGTTTATCTTTTAAAGTTGAATTTCAATCGAGATGTCAGTTTAATAGAAGTAATGGCCATCTGAGGTTGAATAAAGATAAGTTTTATGACTTCCCTTATATGGTCCTTTAGAAAGAATGATCGCTTCATAATGCAATAAATATGAGTTACTTAGAGTAGGTATGTGCTTCTAAAACAATAAGAAACGAAAATTATTTTATTATTAAATCAGCATCAATAACATAAAAATAACATAAAACTTTATCGATTAGTATTTAAGTATGTAGTAATTAAATTAACATCCGATTCCAACTTCCAATGTATCTGTAACTTCAAAATGTTAAAAAGGCCCACATCAAACATCAAAATAGAATAGCTCTTACTCGAAATTAAGTTAACAGTTATTTCAAGAATAAACTATAATTTACGTTTCACCATGTAGCCTAATCGAGGATTAATCTAATGGATTGATCTATGGAAAGTAAAATTAAACTCCTTTGTACAAGCTGTTATTCTTGAGAATAAGAAAGTTACTTGAAATCGGGTCAGAAACAATGTTTTTATCAAAAAAGTCTATGCAATTTTAGGTGTTGGACTCATACTAACGTAATATTGCCATAAAAAATTATTAACACAAAAACCTCAAGACTGTTTGAGCGCATTACATTTAAATTGAACGAATGATTACAGCCTGCCAAAAACAAAAATAACCATCAAGATTGTTTATGCCCATTATACCAAAATTAAATTTTCACTCTGTCGACGGACTCCCGACTCCAAAATTAGAGCGCGTACCGTAATCAATCATCGTTGATCGTCGATCGTCGATAGTTTGGGATGCTGGGCAGATGAAAGTCGAGCCGGCCACGCCTCGTCCGTCATTGCCAAGGTCGCGTCACTTGGCGGTCATCGGTCCGGTTGCACAACATTGCCCATCTGTTGATGCATGCGTCTGTTTTGAGTCTTTAGAAGCTTAGACATCAGAGTCAATATGCTGACAGTCTTAGGCTGAGATCTATAGATCTCTGACTCTGCTGAAGACTCAAGATAGAGTTACAATGAGACACAAATATGTCCCGTGTCTCGTTTTAACTTAGGCTGAGGTCTATAGATCGTACTCTGGCTCTGCTCAAGACTCAAGATAGAGTTAAAATGAGACAAATATGTCCCGACATAAATCTGTCTCGTTTTAGCTCAGTCTTGAGTCTGAGCTGAGTGAGAGTGCCATCTATAGATCTTACCCTTAGCTTCTAAAGAGTTAAAGAACCAAGCGTCTCTTTAGGGTCTTACCATTGCATAGGCGCGCTTCGCTTAACTTTAGCATTTTGGCTGGCGTGTTTTTCGAGGCCTAGTTTGTAAAGCGATGATGGTTATAACGAAAATGATAATTATGATGAAAATGATATAGATGATGGTCAAAAGCTTGGCCTCCTTTTCGAAGGTCCTGGGTTCGAATCCTAAGCCTCTACAATTTCAAGTTATGGGCGTTTAAAGCAATTAAATATCGTTAGCTTTAACGGTAAAATAAAATATTATGGGGAAACCTGCATGCATGCCTTAGAATCCTCCATAATGGTGTCAAACGTATGTGAAGTCTGCTAATCCCCTCTTGATCTACATGGTGGACTACTACCTTAAGGGCCTGTTTCACCCCTTGCTGATAAAGGTCTGATAGCCTATCCACAACTTATCTGACGGATAGCGTTTAAATTTCTGTTTCATAAGTATCCGATAAGTCAATCTGGCAGTTAAACTCAAAAAGATATCACACAGTTTAATCCAGTAGATATTTTATCTGTTAGGTCTATATATATATCAGGCACTTTATCAGCAAGTGCTGAAAAGTGTGAACATGCCATAACCCTTCTCATTCTGAGAGGAATTTAATTTGTTTTACGCGATGCGTACACATAAAAACGTAGATATATCGTATCGTCCGCGTCGGTCGGCACATATCCGGTCGTACGTTATAAAAGCACCCATGTTCGTCATGCAACTAATGACGTGCAGTGAGTTTTATAATATGGAAAAATGAGCGTTTTATCGAACGCTCGCATATTCATGAATCTGACGGCCAACCATAATACTCGTTGCGGCCAATTGTGCTGAGCGCATTACGCGTCTATGACCACTTGGTGGGTTGGCGCATTGCTGTTTGTGTCGGCATAATATTATGTAAATAAATGCAATAATACTAAGTGCCTTTTTTACAATGGCCAAGTAAACTTTCCGACGTATAAATTTGACTTTCAGACTTGTTGACAATCCAAAAACTGACAAAACATCACGAGATGGTGAAATAAGCACTTACCCGTCATTACATGAGTCTGATACCGAACGTAAACGTCCTTTTCTACTCGTTCGAAATAATCAAATGTCACAATTTTTTTAGTGCCGACTTCGCCACAACACCACTTTATCCGAGAAATAAATTGGGCGTTCTGACAGTATTTGTATTGAAAAACTGCCAAAATGTCAAAAAGCTCGGATAAGGCTTATCAGATAAAAGTTGGTGAAGTCGGCCCTTAGTAAGAAAAACGAATACTTAAAACAGAAACCTTTAATTCTAATGTTAGTAGTTATATATTATGTTAAGTTTAGAGAAATTGTGAGCTAGTGAAGCTTCAGATTGTTCTATATTCAAGGTACTTCAACAGCTGTACAAGATGTATATTTATGCAGTCGGTTCAGTTCAAAGTTGTTTCAAATCAAACGGCTGTGTTGTCGGCCTCGCTTATAATTTCGATATTTTTTCGGCCATAGTCGGCCAGCTGCCGCGGCAGGTGCGCCCTTTTCGCCGAAAATCCTCCCCCCCTCACACCCCTTGTCTTCCCGATACCTGCGGGCGTAGCATCTGCACCAGTTTTTACTTTAAGCTCGTTTTAAACGTCGCAATCAGAGATCGTTTGAGGATTATAGTCTCCGCAGCTTAAATGAAATTTAATTTCGGTTTGTACCTAGTCCAAGAGGTAGTGTGGAATGTTTACTCAGACAGAGCTGACATTCTTATGAAGGATATAAAGGATAAATTAGTAGCTTTTGCCTGCGACTTCGTCCACATGGATTAATATAAAGTCTCTTGTGTGAACTCCTTGCTGTCTCGGAATAAAATCTTATGAGTTGTCCTTTGTTCAGATAATGTTGTTAACTTGATATCGATTGAAAATTGGAAACCGTTTCAAAAAGTATAGATGGATGGGTTCAACGTTGACGAATTTCCTACCTGAATTTCCTGCAAAGAGTAATATCTTCTTCTTCTTCTTTATCAACCGATAGACGTCCACTGTTGGACAAAGGTCTCTTGCATGGACTTCCACAGGTCTCGGTCTTGCGCCGCCTGAATCCAGCGGCTCCCTGCGACTCGTTTGATGTCGTCGGTCCACCTGGTGGGGGGTCTGCCAACACTGCGCTTCCCGGTGCGGGGTCGCCACTCCAGCACCTTGGGACCCCAACGACCATCAGCTCTTCGAACTATGTGCCCCGCCCATTCCCACTTCAGTATCGCGACTCGCTTAGCTATGTCGGTGACTCTGGTTCTCCTACGGATCTCCTCATTTCTGATTCGATCCCGCAGGGACACTGCGAGCATAGCTCTCTCCATCGCCCGCTGAGCGGTCCTGAGCCTACTTATGAGGCCCTTAGTTAGCGACCATGACGAAGACGATGAAGAGTAATATAGTTTGTTTTAAATAAAATCAGTAACGTTTATAACCTACATTTCACCTACACACTTAAATTCTTAAACTGTTATCCTACATTTAACTTAAAGTTGATATAAGTATGGTATCATAAGTTTTTGTCTTTAGTCTTTCAGTAATTAATTCGATTAATTTTACTTCTACATAATTATGTATACGATGGCGGTACCAAACAGGATTATTGGATAATGCATAAAAAATATAATTAAAATAAAGCAATTGTTTGGCAATTTTTGATGATACTAGGAATTAATTTATATATTGCGTGCATGCGTACCCAAACTCATATAAGCATAAAGAATTGAATTGAATTTTAAATGGGCAGTACGAAACACTCTGACAAATCGTCGATCAGCTCTTAGCTTATCTCAATTGTAAGGTTTCGATCGCAAAAAGCTTAACTGCGTGATTTACTGTTATTTTCTGCGGAAGGTGAATGACACCGCTTAATGAAGATATTCCAAAAAAACTGTCGAGGGCTACCTTTTGTAGATTCCAGCGGTTTCGGTAAAACAATACTTCTAACTTTTACAAAAAAAAATATCTTTTATTAATGATAAACCTACAGATTTATAAATTTTGTTGTTAGTAGGTGGTGCCACGCGCTGTTCGATAAACATTATCGTAGAGCCAATTTTTGGCACTGTTCATTCATTATCTTTCCTATTATTGAGTATCAATGAGATAATTGCTCAAATGATTACATAGTTGGTCCAGTGGTTAACTTAGAGGGTGCGGATGATTAGGTCGTGGATTTAATTATCTGGTCGGGACAGATATTCCCGATGTTAGCTGTGTTTCTCTATGAAAAAATTAGGAGTAGCTTGTTGACTTAGAGAATTATCATGAAATTCAATTCAAAATTGTTTTTTTCACGTAGGCCAACCTTTGGCTCTTATGACACGTCATAACTCTACCACTGCACCGGTTCGGAAAGCGGATACTGTTGAGAAGAGTTGCTAGCTCTTCTCAAACTCAGCTGTTGCTCTTTTCAAAACATAACTTTACAATATTATTGTGTAGCTATTACATTGTAATAAGTTGTTACTTTTTATACTATAATGTAGGCAGCTGGATGCCAAGCCGATTTCTCCCATGCAACTTTGTCATTAAAAAATTAATTGCTCCAAATTATGAGTCATAACTCATAAAGCTATTTTTTGTTAATTTTGCAACACTGTTAACTAATATTGACATCGCAAATCGTAATACCTCTGCGAGTGAGCACTCATATTACTTCGTTACGTGGTTGGCTAAGAAGTAAGAAAACATCGTTTCAGTTATGTGTTTGACCCACTTCCCTTTGACAACCGGAGCCGGTGTTGACTGTCTATTGATCTGTACAGTGTACACGCCCTGTCACTTGGTAATTTCAAAACTTTGTTAATCTTCTGAACTTGAAAGGGAATCAATTTTTCGTAAAAAATCGGTCGTTTAAGAATTTATTACCATGATACCAGGTAAAGATTAGCATCCTAGTAAAATAAAAATGTGAATGTTTGTGTATTGCTTTGTTACTTCTTTGGTTTATCCTTCAATCACACAGCAAACGAGCAATGGATTGGATTTGCATGGATATAGTTAACAGTTGCTTAAACTGAAAAAGTGGCTATAGTGTAAAAGGCTAACACACTCGGGCGCGATTCCCAAGAGATGTGGGTTCGAATCCCGCTGGCCTCAGAATTTTTTATATGTGTTTATAAATTTATTCTGATATAGTTGAGGATATGACAGTAGCACATATCACTCTCAAGGTCCTCAACAATACTCACTGGAAAAATCACATCAATCCGTTCCTCCGTTGCTGCATGATTGAAGGATCAACTAACGAACAAACACACTTTTGTATTAATTATAATATCAATAGGGGTGAGGTTTGGCTTGTCAACAATCATGCCGTAACAAAAGTATTAATTGCGTAAAGAGTTACTTTATCATCCTTCAAAACTGGTAGACAAGATTGTCGCTTTACCCGCTAGATAAATAACCAGCACCATCTGCATAAACAAACGTTATAATTAAGAGGAAAGCTTTGATCTGGCATAGCAAGTAACTGAACTCGTTTCACTGAAGCCCGTGCTATAGAATTTCCTCCCATACATCACGGCTGGGAGTTACACCCTCGACGACAGTACTGGCACAGTGTAAATACTAGTACTGGCTGAGCCTCTGGCGCCGACCCACTAATTGCGGTGTGTAAAGAGAACGTATAGTTACTCTTTTAATAAATAATTTAATAGAGAGAACGTAATAGGTACTCTTGCCAGTTGATGCCACAAAAGAAATAGGATGCATGATGCATCAGAATAAGCCGTGAAACTGTTTTACAATTTCATGCGCATGTTCATGCATAAATGCTGTCTAGGCAAGCGCGCTCCAACTTTGAACTCATCATTGATTTTTACGCGCATGTCTATATCTGTCTGCAATAAAGAAAAGGGTATGCCAGTGAAAATTAAACCTATAATAACCCCTAAGGCCCAAATTAGACAGAGCATCGTTCATCGTTGCGAAATTTTTTGCGAAAATGAACCCCTTCTTTGAAAATGATACTTTCTTGCCACTTTCTTGCCATTCTCTTGCCACTCTCTGTTAGAACACCGCCTAGTCGCATACAGAAATCTTTTGAAGTATGTATATTATATGGAATGACATTCAGTATAATATGCCGGCAGCTGTTTTACAGAGTCAATATTTCACTGAAGAATTTAGAGCCTGTCCGCCGTATGACGATTTTGACTAGCACTTACTTTTCCTGCTGTGCACAGACTAGACGGGTAATGTGTAAGAGTTTGTAATTGGGCAATTTCGCCAACACGACAAGCTGAATGCGATAAATATCTCATGAAAAGGCCATTAGTGGGCCATTTGTCGCCGTAATAGCCCTCTCGCATGACGTACGAGAGCACAACGCAACGCGGCCTCTCATCGAGGGGAGAAGTTATCTAATCTACGTTCCCCTCTGCCAAAGTATCTGCCCACTGGGTCCGGTAAAGATTGAGTTTCTAACTTGGAATTAACATCGGAGTATGCGTGAATTTGAAACCTTGTTCTTTTTAAGTTTTTATCATAGCGTGCGTTTAAAAGACTCCTCAAACTAATACAAAATGTATTTGTGAGTAGTTATAACAATGTTTTTTGACATTTGTTCTTTATTCGAGAGTTCAATTAAAGTGAAGGTAAACAGTTTAATAAAAATTGTATCCAAAAACAAAGTGACAAAATTATTACTTATACAAAAGATGGGATTTGAACCAGTCAGGCAAAGCCTTGAGCTATAGAATAGCAATTTTCCTCCCGCATTCAATGCTTGTAACTTTTTTATATTGGAAGGGACCACTAAGTCCACTCCTGGGCATGTCGCTCGATGTCCAAGAGAGCAACGCAATCATTCAACATTCAAACGGCCTCTTCCTGGCTGGAATAATTAGACAACAGTCAACAGTCAACACTAGTAATACACGTGGCTGGAGCTCTTCCTGTTTCAAAGGCTTAATGATATGTATCACTGAATTACATTGTAACAAAAACACCTAAGTACTCACGCCTTAGATAGAAGCTATAATTGCGTGTTCTCTTACAAATAAATTACCTACAGTTTGTTATATAACTTATAAGTTACAACTTAACATTTATGTTGGGGCTCTCTTACATACCTGTAAGCAAGAAAAGGTTAGAATTATTTTGCTATAATCCGCCAACAGAAAAATCTGTATGGTCAAACATGCAGTAACAAGCTAAGCACCGCTCACCTTCCCAAGCAAACAAGTATGAAGAAAGCAAAGTTCCCAAGCAAGCAATGCCACCACCACTCACATGCACCACCACACAAGTCTTTTACACTAATCTCGACGCACGTTTCGCCCCGACACCTGAGCATCCTCAGGAGATGTCGACTTTACAATGCAGTATTGTCTAGTATTCTAACCTTTTCTTGCTAATCATGAACTTCTGTAAAGTAACGTAAAGTAATCCAATACCTGTAAGCAATGAAAATGAGTACTACAATACATTTATTGTACTTACTGCCCTACCGACAAAGACGTACCACCAAGCGATAACTGCTATACCTATCTTTATTCTTTGCCAAAATTAGCGTAGCTAGTAACTAACTTGGTACATCGTCACTTACCACCAAGGTATTCTTTGATGATAACAATTTTTTTGTTTGTTTTCAGGGGCAAATTCGCATCAGTCCGCAAAATCCGCCACCTGGTCTCCGGCGAGGAGTACGCAGCGAAGTTTATCCGCAAGCGGAGACGCGCCGCCGACACCACGCGCGAGATACAGCACGAGGTGGCCGTGCTGGCGCTCTGCGCCGACAGCGCGCGAGTTGTGAGCCTACATGAGGTGGGTCGCATAGAGTCGTCCATCGGCGCTAGACGGATGGATGCGTGAGAAGTATTATCTGCTAAAGGAGATTGGCGAATTCCATAGAGTTTCTGACCCAGTCGAACTGAACTGATCACTGAACGTTCACGAATCAAACTTCTCATACTTGTTCTAGTAAACCAGACTAACAAAAAATTGATCAAAGTCTATCGAATAAAGTTGGGAGAAACAAGATATTCGCTTGTATTGCCATGTAACGGTTATTTATAATGTGTACTTGTGAATACTTATATTTTTGATCCCCAACTTCTAACAATATGGGGTTTTACACAGAAAAATAGTCTGAAAAATATTAATTATAATTAAATGTTTTCTGAATCTGAACGGTTTTTAAAATGCTGGGTCACAATTCGCCAACCTCCTTTTGATGCACCTCTCCATCCTCTCTATCATCTTCATCATCACCTGGAAGCCATCAGCGGCTCACTACGGCGTGCAAATCTGCTCTCAGAGAAGCGTTATTATAGGCCATCATCGACGACGCTGGCCCAATGCAAATCGGCAGAATTCACATAGGCCTTTGAGTTTATGTTATGGGGAACTCTCAGACGTGCGGGTTTCCTCACGATGATTTCCTTCACCGTTGAAACATGTGATATTTACTCGCACAAAACGCACATTATTTCGTGAAGTCAGAGAGAGATACGTGCCTGGTATTCATCCTCGCAACCTCTGGAAAGAAGAGCGATGTTTTAACCGTTTCATTGCTTTTGAGTTTTAGTCCTATATCCCCTAGTGGAGCAAAAGGCGTACGTACATACAGTATTACGCCATTCCTAGTGGTTTTAACGTACACGGTACACCCGTGACCTCGCTCCGCGTCATCTCTATCCTCGCGACCTGCGTCAGAACTCAGAACCGTACGCCACCAAGTTTGTTTAGACCAGCCCCGCTTTCTCTTTCCCTGAGGGTTCCAGTCGCCTGTCTCGCCAGGGAAAGAGACAGCTATGTGGTTGGTTGGTTTAGTTGGAGTTGAATAGAACAAACTTCATAAACCCTTACTCCCATTCCAGGTGTACGAGACACGCTCAGAGGTGGCCATAGTGCTGGAGCTGTGCGCGGGCGGCGAGCTGCAGAGGCTGCTGGACGAGGAGGAGCGGCTGTCGGAGGGCGCGGCGCGGCGCGCGCTGCGCCACGTGCTGGAGGGGCTGGCGCACCTGCACGCGCGCCGCGTCGCGCACCTGGACCTCAAGCCGCAGAACCTGCTGCTGTCCGCGGCGGGCGAGGAGCTGCTCATATGCGACTTCGGCATCAGTCGCGCGATACAGCCCGGCGCGCACGTGCGGGAGATACTGGGCACGAGGGACTATGTTGGTGAGTTACGCTGTCTTTGTACTCTACTAACTTTTACTTCCTAGTACCTATTAAGGAATTCTTCAATGGCTGTCTGTGGATAAAATTTAGGTTTAGGTACTTAGGTTTTTACGTATGATAATTTTGTTTTTAAATTAGTACCTATTAGTGCACGTTTTAGTTTACATTTTTTAAGAATAGAATATAAATATTTTTTATTCAAATAAACTTTTTTTACAAGTGCTTTTGAGTCTACCACTGGTTCGGAATGCCCTTCCTGCCGAGAAGAACCAGCCAGAAATTCGGCGGTTGCTCTTTTTAAAACAAAACAATACAATACATAGATACTATGCTATGTGTACGCAGTGTTTCCACAAGCAATGAGGGGAAGTTCCAAAAATGCATACTACTTACAATCATGAGCGCCAACTTGCTAACAAACTGCGTCAGTTTGGCGGGATGAGTATTATTTGTATAATATTAAATTAATAAAAAAAAAATTGCTGGCGCCCACGAATTCGTACGCGTGGATTGGTTTTAAAAATTATGTTTCTTCATACAAACTAAACTCACATCACCCCGATATGGATGGATTTTTGAAAAATTCTTGCTTGTATTGTATTTAAAAGAGGGGAAAAGCCTGCTGTCGCCAGGTGATCAGTCCTATGTCAGGACCACTCCACCCAATATCCCGTGTTTGGTCACAGCTTAAATAATCATGCTTACTACACTTCTAGGATACTCAAGGAATATTTCCTTCAAACTTTCTAAGTTTTCCAATTAAGGCTATGCATTTTCTGTTAGTCAGTAGGTAAGTCATTCACGTTATTGACTTATACCACAGAATACAATGGGTATACATGCTGCAATGACGCAGAATCAAATTTTAAATTTGCCTATCCTATGCTATTGCTATAGCAATATACGTGTAGTCTCAGAAGAAACGTAGAACGTATAAGGAAAATTATATGTATTTTTCGTAATACCCAACTGAACGATAACAAGACGTTGACTGCTTTATAGAAAGTTTACCATATTAGAAAAAAAAAATCGTTGTAGTATCAAATAGATAACTATACTATAAGTTCCATCGGGAACCTCAGTTAAGCAACCATAGAATTCTAATTAGTTTTCAATGTAAATAAGAACAATTTTTATCTAAGGTATTATTTCTACATGCGTTAAGATTGCATAATTAAGATGCACTCAGTTGCATCTTCAGTTCTTCATTCCGTCGACCATAACTTAGATAATTTTTATGGTTGGGCTGCCATGGAAATTACAAGGTAATGGTATGTAATGGTTTGAGCGTTGCGTTATAGTTACACTAATGGCTTGGCTACACAGTGCAAGTAACTACGAGTACAATAATATAATATGTTATATTAGTTGAGCTATCTTTGTCTTGACCGCACTATCCAAGTGCTTTGAAATACCAGAATCGTGACTGACTGACAGCCTACGCATAGCCTAAGGTGGTGGTACTAGAGATGTGAAATTTGATGATGATGATGATGATGAAATATTCTTCATTGTACACCAAAAAAAAAACAACATACAACAAAGTTTGGCATTAATATTTCTTGAGATAATAAACTCGCCGGCATATTTAGCGGAACATAAAAAAAAGGTCCATAATTAAAAAAATATGGTTTTATTTTAAAATCTACTTACTACACTTCTTTTGTTATTTAAAGTTTCATTTGTTTTACTTAAAATGAGATCACATTAAGAACAGATTTTGCTAGTAAAGGCTATTTGTGAAAAATTGTACATTTTTGAACTTTTCATGTAACCGGGAAAAGTGAAATTTAATATTAAAATAACAATTAATTAAATTAGAAAAATGGTGATTAATATCGCGTATTTCCTCCACGTGCTCTTATTAAAGTTTCTACCCGTCTAGGCATACTGAGAATGATGTTATCGATGGTCTCCTGGGATAGTCTCCGCCATTCCTCAACTACGGCGATTCGCAGTTCTCCCACGTTGGCAGGAGCTGGAATTCTGGACTTAACTTTTCTTTTCAGCAAGTCCCAAACGTGCTCTATTGGGTTCATATCCGGTGATCTCGCCGGCCACTCCATAACAGTGATATTCATATCATTAAGATAAGCTTGAGTTACCCGAGCGGTATGCGGCCGAGCATTATCCTGCATAAAAACAAAATCGTCACCGATATATGGGGCAAACGGTACGACATTTTCTTCTAAAACTTCTCTGATATAGCGGTCTGCAGTCAGACTCCCTCTGTCAATCACTACCAAGTCTGTGCGAGCTCCCAAACAAATGCCCGCCCAAACCATTATTGATCCACCACCGTATGCAACTGTAGTTTCAAAATTTGTCTGAATGTATCGTTCTCCTTTGCGTCTGTATATTCTTTGCCTGCCGTCAATTTGATTTAAGAGAATTCTGCACTCATCACTAAACAATACCTTACTCCATTGGTCCGCGTTCCAAAGTCGATGTTCCTGAGCAAAAGTTAACCTGTTTCTACGATGATTTACCTCGAGCCTTGGAGCCTTGGCGGGCACAAATGAACCCAAACCAGCTTCTTCGAGCCTTCTTCGTACCGTACGCTCACTTACGGTTACACGCCGCACTGCTTCTAACTCATGTCGGGCTTGGACGGCCGTCAAACGGGGGTTCCTACGTACACGAAGCCGAATGAAACGATCATCCCTACTCGAAGTGCGTCTTTTTCTGCCTTGTCCTGCTCTTCTCACATAAGTACCGGTCTCCCTGAACCGTTGGATACTGCGATGGATCGTTGAAACTGGTCGACGAAGATCTCTGGGTATCACTCTGTAGGTTTGACCATTTCTTCGCATTTCGAATGCCCTGGCAATCTCCGTTGGGGCTAAGTCAGGCATAATTCAGTCATCAACTCCAGAAAGATACGCGATTAAAAAAAACTAACAAAAAACAGTATTTCAATGAAATTTTAAATCAAACTCAGAAGGAAGAAATACTCGAAGTTCGCTCCAGATAAGGTGTATTTGAATAAAATTAAAACAATTGCATAAAATGTGATGTTCAGTTGTTTTCTTAGTTAAAAAAATTTCTTTTTAAATTAAATGACGTATAAACCAGCCAGCAACCTTATATTATGATACTGATATCAAACCTTTTTTTTATGTTCCGCTAAATATGCCGGCGAGTTTATTATGAAATTATGATTGATATTAGAGGTGCACTCATTTTTTTTTTCGAGATAGGCTTGCGCTTGACGAAAATCAATACTGGAAAACACTGATGAGGTCTAGGTTGGAGCGCTCTTGCCTAGAAAGTGCCTATTCACTCTTTCCTTTAAGGTACTGAGGTTATACGTGGCCGGAAACACACGTTGGAAGAGCGTTCCACACCTTAGCGGTTCGTTTTAGAAACGTTGAACTGAAGCGTTTCGTGCGAGTAGGTTAGATTTCAACCACGTAGGGATGCCAACGCTCACGATTTTTTCTATTTCATGCAGTTTATGGAAGAGTTCACGATCTTCAGCAATGTGATTGATTACAAGGCATTAAAAGTCATGCATCTGTAAAGTTTTACTTTACTATAATATTTTTTCTTGTCGCTCGCCTGCACCAACATAATTCGAACTCCATAAAATTCAAAAAAAATCAAAATTCAAAATAATTTATTTCACGTAGGCCAACCTGCATGTCATGACTCTACCACCGGTTTGGAAAGCGGATTCTGCTGAGAAGAGCCGGCAAGGAATTCAGCAGTTGCTCTTTTCAAAATAATCATTTTTCAATATTATTATGTAGCTATTTACATTGTAAGTAATAAGTTTTTTATACTATCTTGTGGGCAGCTGGATGCCAAGCCGATTTATCCCATGCAACTTGTTAGAATAGAATAGAATATTTCCACAATGAGGGGAAGTTCAAAAAATGCGTACTGCAATATTGTGTCCGTTGTGGCCGCTACAAAATGGTGTGACAGATCGATTAGAGTCGAGCCACTAATATTCGGGTTAACGATGGCAGTAACTGTCCACAACTAGCTCCGTGTAACCAAATCATTACTTTTAACTTTTGTGGTAAATGCAGATAGTAACAGATAAAAGTCGGTTCTGGTGTTAAGGCAGACATTATTTATTGACCATAAAACATTTATGAACATGGATTGTTTGTGATTATGCTAATAGATATGCGAAATAAAGTGTGGGAGGAAGTTTGTCCGGAATAAATTATTTGGAAATTAATCGGTTTTGTTTCATGTTAATTACTTCTTGTATACATCTTAGGCAATTAATGGATTTCTTTTTTATGTCAAAAATGTTTGTTTATACAGCGGAGACGAATGTGGCTCCACATAACCTGGGAACCGGATTCAGCACTGGTGTAACATACCTTAATTCGTAGTTATGCCTAGTGTTTGGGTAAAGTAAATAAATATTTTTGTTGAAGTTGGGGTTTTGTTTTAATTCGTGTTTGAGATTATGGGTTGTATGAAGGTTCAAAGTTCATCTAAGGAATATTGTTTTAATGAATGATAGTGGTATGATTGCTACCGAACATAGATCTCCTTTCTGATGAGGAAGACCATAAACCACCACGCTGGCCAAATGGGGATGACAGACTTCACAATTTACTTCTTCACCTTTGAGAACATTATGGAGGACTCCCAGGAGTCTCGAGCATGCGTTCCTCACGATGATTTCTTTCACGATAAGTTAAAGTTCTTAAAACGCACAGTTGTGCCTTTTAAGAACTCTCCGAAAGGTCAGAGAGAGACTCGTGACTGGAATCAAACCTCCGAAATAAAGGCTAAAAAGTCTTAAACTACAAGGATATCACGGCTGGCACCGCTAAAAATATGCTTATACTGTGCAATTTTTTTCCAGCACCAGAGATCCTATCTTACGAGCCGCTGACGCTGGCGGCCGACATCTGGTCGGTGGGCGTGCTGGCGTACGTGCTCCTCAGCGGGTACTCGCCCTTCGCGGGCGACACCAAGCAGGAGACGTACCTCAACATCGCGCAGTGTCAGCTGTCGTTCCCGCGCGACCTCTTCCGAGGAGTCTCGCAGCGCGCCATCCAGTTCATACGAGAGACCCTTGTGGTTGATCCCAAGTGAGTGAACCACTCCTGCTTCTTTATCAACCGATTCATGTCGACTGCTGGACATGTATCTTTTATACCTGCCTCTGTATTTTGTCGCCTGTATCCAACGGCACGCTTATAGTCTAATATCGTCGGTCCACCTATCATGGGAGGTCTGCCAATACTGCGGTCCCCATAACTAGTAGGTAAGTGAACTCCCCTTCAAAATTTGCGCTTGCTGCGCTCGTGGTATTATTTAGACGAAATTATTTAGTTTAATTAGCATTTTGTACATTTTAACAATTAATTTTTCGGGCGACAAAAAAAAGGTTGCCTTACCCTGCTTGATGTAGTTAATAACTATTGTATATTGCAGTTGCAATGCAAATGTCGAAAATTTTTATTTTATTTACTATATGTATAGAAAAATCAACAACAAAATTGTAATCTTAAACTTTTTTGTTCCTAGGGGTCGTCTTACAGTGGAAGAGTGCCTGGAGCACCCCTGGTTGAAAGACGAGTCAGACATCCCGCCCGCCATCGTGGGCGTGGGCTTCGGCGCGGCCGACCTCGCCAGCGACGACGAGACGCCCGACGACTTCGACAGCCTCAACGGGCACAACGGACACAACGGTCACAACGGTGTCAACGGTCACAACGGCTCAACGCACACGACAGTGAACGGCGTGGGGTCGGTGAACGGCGTCAACGGTTGCACCAACGTCAGCGTAGTGAGCGTCAACGGAGTCAATGGACACAACGGCGTCAGTGAATGCAATGGCACCAATGGTGCGCACGATGATGATGGTGAGCTTATTATTTTTTTGAGCGAGCGAAGTGAGCTCTCTGAGTTTACTTGGGTGAATTTGCAATTGTCTGTCCGTCCGTCTCTCTGTCTGAGTGTCTGTCAGAGCCTGATGATTCCTGCTGCGGGATTGTCTAAGAATGGTTGTGTCGATTCTCTAAAATCAAGATTCTCCAAACTCGGCCAATCGCCACAGTTGAGATTGTAGCAATGATTGATTCAGTTTTTACGGATTAGACGCATTGATCAGCTTAAATGATGGTGATTTTGCTTCATCAATGCTTTCCAACCAATAGCGAGTATACTACCCAGTCAGGAGCGATTTCGAATCAGTGGAATTCATTAATAACTCTAAGGGCCGATTTCACCAACGTAAAATAAGTCTTATCACTCGGATAAATTTGATATTTTGACAGTATTTTTAATACAAAAACGGTCAGAATTCTTTTATTCCTCGGTAAAGCGTCATTCGACGTTGGTGAAATCGGCCATAAGACGTATAAAGCGCTTGGCAGGTCTTCGGTTACGCGTTTTGCTGAAACGTTTGTTTACGTCTAAAGATAGCTACGGAAATAAGTATAGACGTGTCTTATATTTTCTTGTTGTGTTTTCCAGAGTCAGACTCGCGGCCCGCGTCGCCGGCGGGCTGCGGGGAGCGGGAGCGGGAGGAGGAGGAGCGCGACAAGCCGCTGAAGCACGCGCACGCGCGGGACGTGTCGCCGCCCTTCCCCGACGCGCCCTCCACACCCAAGGTGCGAACTACTGTAAATGTTGTCTATTAGTTAATATTAAGAGGACTCAAGCCAGTACATTCTTCATACAAACGTAGATGAGTGATTACTACATTATTCGATATTGTACGCTCAAAACTAAGTATTATGTCGGTTTGCCTCATCATTATCTAGGTTTATTGATATATAAAATATTGAAAAAAATATTCGTTATAAAGTTACGAGCCTCGAAAGATCGTCATTTTCACACTAAATTTATGTCAACTTTGGGCGCAAATAAATAACATTAGGAGTATGAAAATGACAAAAAAAATTATCTTTAGACATAGTTTATAATTATTCATCAGTTCAAATAACTTTACTTTGTAAACATACATTTAGTAGTTTTTTCTCAAAAACACTTATCCCAAACGACTGTTCAACCCTTTTCGCGCGCTTGATTTCGGTGTAAATTATCGCGCCTCACTCGAAACGGAGCGGGAGCGGGACGGTAGCATGGAAGTATGCGCGCTTGCACTCGCTACCCTGAGTCTATCTCTTTCTCACACAATGTTAGGTGAAATAGCAAGCCGGTTACCCACGTGCGCCGGCAACTTCGGTCGAGTGTACTGCGTCGCCTTAATATGTCCACCCGACGGAATTTCGGTCATGGTGGACTTTACAATGACGGAGGTATTGTAGTGCACAAGTGTGTGCACAAACTCAGGTGCACTCCATATTCACTCACTCTCATAATTGGGAGGACAATGCTACAAGACTGGAGCACCACTAGGCTAAACTTGTTCTCTGAGGCACGGGAATGTGTCTAGCACAGCCAACATAACATAAATAAATAAATAAAATAATAAGGCAGTTAAAAAATGTAGTGAAAATGATTTAATATGTGATCATACGAATTTCTCAAGTGAAGTTTAATCGGCTCATATCTCAAAGGCATATAGTCGAAATATTTATTTGTGTTATATGGGGCCAAAGAAATTTTTTGTTCCCCGAAGGCGTTATTTTGAATATACGTCGCCCGAGAACAAAATTTTTTGGCCCTGAGTGACACACACTGTTTTTCATCATTACATATGAGAAAAGCTAGAAGGTATGGGCGTATATCCGATCGACAAATTGATCGCGTGACTTATCGAAGACAACAGCATCTCAAACATTTTTGAACTTCGAACGGAATGACCGATCGACAGGTTTCTGCAACGAACGCAGTAGTAATAAACACATACTAAAGCACGAACGCGGACCAATCAGAAGAGGGAAATGAAAACTCCCATGGGCCTAAAAATTAAATTTTGTTCCCGCTATCCTTCGTTTTTCGAATAGGTATGATGAAAATATGATTTATATTAACCAGAGGTGCGATTGTGTAAGAATTGCCGATCAAATCGTCAAAGTTCGGCGTTGAAGTAAAATAAACCATAAAGGCATTGACATAGAGCTCAATTTCGTGTATCCATTCTCAACCGTTTAGGGTATCGTACATACCTAGGCAGGTTGTAACTATAACGAAGTATAATGTGTGTAAATGTTACTGTTGCAGGTGTCGCGCAAGTCCCACCCGCACCCGCCGTCCGTGCTGGCGCTGTGCAAGAAGTTCCAGCCCGACTACGAGAAGCCGGCCAAGCTGGCGCACGCGCACGCCGACTGCGCGTGCGCGGCGCCGTGCGCGTCGCTGCGCGTGCGCGCGCCGCAGGACCGCGCCGTGCTCTGCTAGCGCGCGCTGTGCTGCCTGTGGCACTGGCGGGCGCGGCCCTAGCGGCGGGCGCGGGCCATCTCGATACACGTCCACCGCTGACTCGATATCAACAAGAGACTGAGGGCCTACCGTCAACGTTAAAAAAGCAATATTATTTCAATACTAGCTGACCCAGCGAACTTCGTACCGCCTACAAAAATATTTAGTGGTTGGTCACCCTTATCATTTAGGGGTATGGAAAATAGCTGTTGGTCGATTCTCAGACCTACCCGATATGCACACAAAATTTCATTAAAATCGGTCCAGCCGTTTCGGAAGAGGTAACTAACATTGTGAAACGAGAATTTTATATATAAGAAGATTGTTTTGAAATGTAAGCAGTGATAGCCTAGTGGTTAGGACTGTGGTCTCCTATTCGGGGGTCGCAGGTTCGATCCCGGGTCCGCACCTCTGACTTTTCCAAGTTATATGCGTTTAAGAAATCAAATATCACATGCTTTAACGGTAAGGGAGAAATCGTGAGGAAACTTGCACACCTGAGAGTTCTCCAAGGTGTGTGAAGTCCGCCAATTCGCATTTGGCCAGCATGGTGGACTATCTATAACTCTTCTCTGATAGGAGACCTGTGCTTAATAGTGAGCCGTTGATGGGTTGCTGATGATGATAATGTTTTGAAATGTCATACAATGACGTCCTTATGTTGCTTTCTTTAAGGTTGACATTGCATGGCATGTCAAAACAATTGAAATAATACTGCTTTCAGCGTTAGTGGTAAGCCCCCAGGTTACATAAACATAGAACTACCTACTTATTATTTAAGTTTTTAAGCTATACAACCTTACTCAATTGCGTACGTGTCCGCCCCTCGTCCCGTGCTCCGCCGCGCGCCGACACTCATGGTACCAAGTGCATCCGTTTTAAACGACTTCAAAATAGATGAGGTTATGGTCCCCCACAGTGTCGCGTGTGAACTATTAGACTCTGGTGATAAGTGTAACATTCGCCGTATACTATAAGTATCTGTTGCGATACAAACTGCACAAAACATAACTTTATGTGAAAATAAAACGAGTTAACTGTATTCAGCATAATAAGGTTATAGTTTTATGGTTGGGAAATATTAAAACTTAAAAAAATCTGGTTTGCCGATTGCCATACAAAACTTCTGATTTAGAAGATGCACAATTTCAAGAACCTTTACAGAGGTGGTCAATGCCTTCCATTGACCACCTTAGCGTTTAACGTTTCGCAAATGTGCAGTAAAACATCATGTGCGGCTTATTAGAAAAACTTACTTAAGCGCATTGCGTTACAGTCTAATTTACCTTGCTATGGAAGCTATAATGCGACCATGAAAAGAATATGAATGTTAAACCGCCATTTTCTTTTTCTGTCCTGCTCAGTGTAAGACACGTGAGCGAAACAGACGTATAAAATGGCGGATAAATCTTCCTATTCTAAATTCGACGGCATTGTAATTATTGTACATTCTTATTATTCATAACTAAGTTTTGATTATTGCAAAAAATTAACCACTTTCTGTCCCTATTATGAAACATAACATATAACACTTTTTTATTCTGTGAATTTCAATATGTATGGCAATCCAAAACCTTTTGGAAGGTTCTGCTAATGGACACTACAGTTTCCCATATCTAAGAAAACATGAAGATTATTGTATATTAGTTTGCTTTTTGTATAGCTTGTATCGCAACATACAATGTTATATGTAAATGTTGAGTGTGCGATTATACGGCGACGCGTCGTCGAATCACATTAAGTACCTATTCAGGTATAAATATAAGTCGTTGTATCGTATTCGAGTCGTTGACGTGTCGCCTCAACGCTTTCGCTGAAAAGCTGTAAACAATCGGCAATGGCTATACCAATTTTATTGTACTCAAAACATTGTTATGGAAAATATTACTGTCTTTTTCTATTGGAATGTGAAAGGGATAGCATTACTTTCAGAGTTAACCAGATTTTCAATCGCCAAATAATTTTTGGCTGCGGGATAAATTTTACATTTTGACAGGTTTCTGTTGAAATGTATCAGTCGATTTATTAGTCAGATAAAAATTATTTAACGATTGAAGATCAGCCCTAAGAACTATTATTATTTTAAAATACACAGATAAGTATGTAATTCAATGTAGTAATCATCAAAATAGCGATAGCAATGCAAAATCGCCATTTTAAATTTTCGACTTTTAAATAAGAAATACAAAATGGCGGCTTCTCATTCTTATTATTATCTTGATGAATTAGTACTCGTCATTTGACGCTTGACCTACGCTTGCGTGCTGTTTCGATATTTTACGCACAATATCATAAATGTGTTGATGCGTAGCACGAGATTGCTTCGATTGTCTCAACATGGAAGCTGCTCGCAAGCGTACTGTAAACGTCAAATCATGAATATGCGAGCAAGCCATCAAGCAAATCCCGAATGTGTGGAGTCTCAACGACGAACATTAATTATTTCGCTCTTCATTATATCGCGATTTTGTACGAAAATCGTAAAAAATGAAAATGAAGTGGTTTATTTCCAGGAATTGTAGAAAGATGATGCAATATTGATGTGTCATGTAATACATATTTAATAAGTAATTAGTATTCTACCAGATATAATTTAATGTCAAAATATTAATAATAATTTATTACTGAAATATTGATTTTGAATAATTCATATTCATTATTATTTATTTTTATTATATATTTTATTCACAATTTAAAACGTATGCTTTTATTTAGTAAACATGTTTTTACTTGTCATATGAAAACGATTTTTTACGCAATCGCATGATAGTTTCACCAGGATCTTAGTATTCTATGAAATTTATTTAAATGTCAAAATATCAATAAAATTTGTCAATCAAATATTAATCTTGAATAATAATTAATTCGTATTTGTATTATATATTTATTTCTATAATAATTTAAAACGTATTCTTTTATTTCTCACACGTATACGTTTTTTAGCAGTCAAACGAATACGTTTTTTACGCAATCGCATCATAGTTTTGCCAGGATTGATGTTTGCATGAATATTATGTGCAATATTTTCTGTCTCTATCAGTCATCATTCATGATTTACGGAGTTTATTGACGCATAACCATTATCTGGGCGTCCACTCTTGAAGCTTGCTCGTGAGATATAATTTTGGTTTTTTGTACAACAAAATTTGTAACAAAGTCGATTGTTATACTTAGTGCCGATTTCACCAACGTCAAGTGACGTTTATCCGAGGGATAAATTGGGCGTTCTGACAGTCTTTGTATTGAAAATACTGTCAAAATATAAAATTTACGCTCGGATAAGACTTTTTTTACGTTGGTGAAATCGGCCGTTAATGTATTAAGATGTTATGCGACGCATCGCCGAGCCTCTGTTTGGCTGTAAATAATTTAATTTAGGTACATTTGTATATTTTTAATAGTAGGGACCCGATTACGCGAACTCGATTCATTTTTATTACTTGACCGAGTCCACTAGGTGAGTTTTAATCTTATGATATTAATAAATAATTGAATTTAAATTGAGATAATTAAATACAATGAACTAGATTTAGTAGTGTAGTTATTGTAATAATTTAGATAGTTAATTAAAGGACTGCCATACAACAACATAATATATTAAAAATATGAATTATATGGAGCTGTTTTTGCAAAAAAACTTATTTATAGTTCAAATTTGTTAAGGTCCCGTCAGTGCCTTAGACAACAATACAATCGCATCTAAAACTTGTATTTTAGAGCTTTCATACACACTAACAAAATGAAAACACCAGACTTTACAGTAAAAGTAAATAATTATCTACGTATTCCTTTATGAATACGTACGTAACGTAAAACGTAAGATTATAAATATTGTATGTAACAATTACGTAAGGATTTCTAACGCAAATATCGGTTGCGTACGTCGGTCGCGCGTAAGAGAAGTAAGTAGGGTTGGTATCAAATTATAAATCTCGACAATATTGATAGATTTCGAATATTACGTCAAAGTAAAATTAACATTATCTATCTTGATTTAAGGCTCAAATTCTCTACGACCTAGTGTTGCAGAAAAAAAATAAGTAGTATTGAATACATGGCTTAAATGAGGAATTTAAGGTTAATTTTAGTTTGACGTTATTTTGTTTCGATGCTCGAAAACTATCAGCGATGTCGAGATGAGGAAACTCGTACTAAGGGTCACTGGCCTTATAAAGGCTAGGCGTTCGTCAGGGTCTTGAGTCCGCTAAGACTCATCGAGTTCGCGGCTTAATCGCGCTCCTACGCCGAAGGTACAAAATGCATAATCGTTTGTCTACGTACTATAGACGGCCTTATTTTTCCCGTGTACAAGATTTCATGGTGCTTAATCGACAGACGTAAACTGTGCCATCTCTTTCGTAATATTCATTGTGGAAAAGGACGGCATGATTTTAAGTCATGTCAGTTTAGTTTAGAGCCTAATTTTAACTGAGGAATTTTGACGTTTAAGAACATTTTTTTAGAATATGAAGTCTGCCAATTCCTCAGGTTATCTAGCTACTGTAAACTCAGTAAATAGAAGTTTTATGTGCAACCGAATAAGCATACTACATGTGTATATTGAATAAGGTTTTTACATAATCGATCGTGTGAAAAAGTCCTGCACGGTATCGTATATGGGGAAAATATGTCGCACGTCTGGTTCTAGCCTTAGTCAGTGAGGCGAGGTGCCTGTCTGTACATGTGTTCCGAGGGCGTCGCGGGCCGACTGTACATAGTCAGTGACACTTGTGGTCGGTGTTACGCCTCTCCCAAACGTTTGCGAAATCCGATTGCGACCGACAATTGCGGCAGTGATACCGAATGGGTCACCTCGAAATTGCGGTATGGTTATTTCGCGTCATTGTATATTATGTACAAAATGTATATTATGGAATGAATTAAAGTAAAATGTGTACACTTTATTGTACTTAGGTACATCAATTAAAAACAAACGAGGCAAAGGTAGGATCAAGGTAATCAGCTATGTAACATCTTGCATGTTTAGTAGTGTTGTATGCCAAATTATTATAAGTTTATATTATTATAGCCTCAACAACTCAAGACCCGGACTGAAACACGAAAGGTTGATGGTTCAAGCTGCTAGCTAAATACTAGTTTGGAATACATTAGTATTTTAGTCTAAACTAAACCAGTCTGAACATCAAAAATTTAGACACGTTTAGTTACTAAATAACTCGTTACTCGACTAAAATATTAATGTAGTCTGAGCTAGCCTTAAGTGTGAGGGGAAAGAAGGATTTAGTCATGTTAAACATTGTTAATATATTTTTTTTTATAATTCAATGCTTGTAGAAACTTAAGCGGTACATTATACAATTTATCATACAAATATCACACAACGAGTACCTAAAAGGTATTCGAAATTCCTACCTTTGCGCATGTTGCGAAAATTTCGGTCGGAATAACGCGACCGTTTGGGAGATGCCTTAATTTATTGAATCGGCCTCGCGCCGCTCAGCCTTCCACTTACTTAGATAATAAAACATTGTTAAAACGTGTCGACCACCGCTTGGCACTATTGGTCTGGAAGTTGGTGAATGATCTGTCCAAAGTTTGATCCAACCTTGATCCAACTAGATAATCGAGTATTTGATTGATCTAAGTACCAAAAACCTGCCTTATTTTTAAATGCTTTTATATTGTGTATGTTAATGTAAAACTAGATATGTGGTGTCGTACTAATAAAACGCGATTATTTGTTCACGCAATTTTATACGATGGTGCTGTCATCGCAGTAAAGTATATCTTGTACAATAGGTAATCAAATTCTATCAGGCATAGCTTGACACCTCTCACTTACTTCGCTCACAAATGTAGCATGAAAAACTTGTGAGTGAAATTAGCAAGAGGCACAAAAACGCGCCTGGTATGGTATTTGAACTGGGGTATTCGACATTGGTATCTTTTTAACGTGGGTTTGTACGAACAAAGTGCGTGTAAACTTAGAATGATAGTTTAATCGCGTTCTCTTAAGACAACGCCTATACGCTATAGAAGCTTGATTTTAACACTATGCTTTCACTATCTTATTGTACTTAGATATCTTAAAAAAATAAAATTGGTTTAAGGACTGAGATTTATCTGCTTTCTCGATAACTCGTTTGGACATAAATAAGTACATGTTTTGTATGTTTTTTATCGCTTTAAAGCTGTGGACAGATCTTCCGCCGGCTCTCAATCGTATATTGTTAGACGTAAGTGTTTAGATCATTCGTTTTTAATGAGAGTAATGTTCGTTACGTTAAGTCGATACGACACCGGACGCGATCGCCCCTGTATGTACTGGGACCAAAATTTTTGTAGTCGCAAATGATTCCATATCGGTATAGATTGTTCTCGTGGTTGATGTAAAATAAGAAATTTATCACTAAGAGCTCCCCTGAACTGCAAACTTTTGAACGTTCTAACGTTTGGTCACTTCAACAATTGGTATAAAGCTCAAGGAATAGTACATAATACGCAGCCAGGCTTAAAAGGGAAATTCAATGATTTTCCGACCGAATTGTAGCGACTGTCTTAGTCACGACAAAACTATCGTCCGTCCAAGTCTGACGTTTGTGGGAGCCCTAAAAGTGACCGCTTTCGGGTTGTTGAATAGATAGGAAATTTGTTACAAAGTGGATGTTTTCATGAGCTCAAATCTTGCGACTTTTTATTCTTGTATAGTTTATGCGAGGTCTAAAGGAAAAGGTTGGACGGAGCCTTACGTACAAAGATTTTACGATAAAAGGACATTCCTTTTAGTCCGATAAAGCATGCTAATCTAAAGTATTATTATTTAATATTAATATAAATTGATAATGTGCAATCAGCATTATTTTGATTGCTTAATCAAAATAATGCTGATTGCACATTATTTTGATTATGCATATGGTTATTGCGGCAAGTTTTCTGCAATCGCATTAAGCAATCAGCTTTAATCGGTTTTGTAAGCCGTCTTCACACTAGCGCTCCGTTATTTTTTTTCCTTTAGTCTATAGAGTGCGTCTAGGCACACTTATGTGCTTATCATTTAACTGAAACTGCCCTGGAGGTGCTGTGCGGTGCGGGAAGGATGTCTGTGAAGGACCTCCCTGGCGCAGTGGTCCCAAACAGGGAGGTTTGGGTTCGATTCCCGGCGGGGATATTTTAGAAATTTATAATTTTTGAAATGTCTCTAGCGAGGATTTGGCTGTGGCTACCACCCTAACGTTAAAACGTGCAGCCAGGCGATTTAGCGTTCCGGTACGATGGTGTGTAGAAACCGATGAATGGTATGGGATTTAACAGAAAACCTCCTTTCAAACTAGCCTGCTACCATCTTAAGACTGCATTGTCACTTACCATCAGGTGAGATCGCAGTTATCTTGGTCCCCGCCACTCATCCCGCACCCCGTAGCTAACCCAGGGACTCTCGCAGTTAAACGATTGTCGTATTCCCGATGTTAGTTTCCTTGACTTTAGTTGTGTATTATATTAGTTATGTTTCGTTCATCGATCATGTTTTGTGAAATGTTTCATCGTATATTCTCTCAACTCAACTCGAAGATTTGAAACACCTTGTGAGAGCTGTTGTGATCCATAACTCATTTGTAAAAATAAATTATTGTGATACAAAAATTTGCCGTTGTTTATTTAAACAGTCATTGTAATCATGACTGATACCCGCTTTCCCTTCTACTAATGCCCGCTTGCAGAAACGCCTTTAACCCAGAGTTAGCTGCTGCTTTGACAGATTTCGTATATAGCTTCTGTCAAAATAACAAATTTATTCCTGGGTTAAACCTAACCCGGCGTATCTGCAAGCGGGGCTAGGTTATTAAACTTGAGGGATGTTAGGTCTTCTATTGTCAAGTCTGCCAATCCCTCGGCCAATCCGCACTTGATTGTCATTTGAACGCAAAAAGAAAAAAAAACAAATTCGTAAGTATTAATTTTCACTTCACTTCACTCTACACGTAGTAGACTTCATCAACGTAGTAAATACGAAGTATGAATGAGGTCAAAAAAAATACTCGTAGTCACACTGGTGTTAGAAACTAGTGTGACCACGAGTCGGCCACGACTACGACCCCCGACTCGTGGTCACACCAGTGTGACTACGAGTAATTTGTTCCTTGTGTTCACACCGCGGTTTTTACTACACCTTTTATATGTATTTTAACGTGTGTGTGTTTAACGTACTTGTGATAAGCAAATAGTTCGTATGGTGGTAATGTATTATGGTCTTCATTTCAGACCAATAGAACCTATGTGATATTCTCACCCAAACCTAACCTAAGATATAAAAACATTACTATGAAAATATAAAATATGAAAATATACTTATAATGAAAATATAATACAATAAAAATATAAAATTATTGTTGTTGTCAAAAGTGGTTTTAACTATTGATACAACACTATTACCTGGCGGTATCGTTAAACTTTTAAAATACCCACCGTACCACCAGAGGTACGGTCAGGGGTACGATGGGTCTGAATCCGTTCAATCGTCTTTGTATATTTTAACAATTTACTTATCACAAGTCACAACACTAACGTAAAGATATAAAAGGTGTAGTAAAACCCGCGATGTGAAGACGAGGAAAAAATTACTCGTAGTCACACTGGTGTGACCAAGAGTCGGTCACGGACATTTTAGAGTCAGATTAACCGGTGTGGTAGAAAAGTATACTTTTTTCACTAGTCTCGTTACTAGGAGTTTATAGCTTCGAAGAGTTGTCCAATATCAGAGGAAAATCTTTCAATATCAGTAATATAAGTAGACCAGAATAGTTTATCTAATTTTTAATATATCTATGGCATCACAGTACCAGGGCAACAGAATTTACTGGAGGTACGTTCAGCAAACTGTTCAATGGCGTCGCGAAGTTACGGGCGGCGCTTGCGCAGATTCACCGCCTTCAGCAAAGATGGCTGCGGAGTGTGGGTCATAGGTGTCCCTATGCACTGGTACTCTAACCAAAATACAACCGCAGTAGGTACAAGTAGTTACTCGATGTAGTTGCGATTTGGGCGGTGCTTGCGTACCTGTGACGCCACCAGACAAGATGGCTGCGCTGCTTAGATGGGGTACTCCTCACTATTTATGCACTCCGAAGTTTACTCACTTTTATCGTAATAATTATATTTAAAATGTTTTTTAAAAAGCATGAACCTATTCATGTTTAAAAGTAATATTGACAAAGTATGTACGGCACGTCTGCTCGTCAGCGAGGTGCGGGGGGAAGAGGATAAAGCGTTCCAGCACGATAACTTAGGGGTATGGCTTTGAATATTAGCCCGTGATAAACTGCGTCGTCACTTACCATCAAGTGAGATTGCAGTCAAGGACAATCTTGTCATCGAATAAAAGACATTGGTAAAATTATGTTCATTTTTATTACAAACAGTCTTTTGGCTTATAACTAAAGACCGTCACACACTTAAATTGTAAATACCGGGACATTGATATAAAAAATAACTATCAATAAAAACCTATTCTCATATTGATTTTTCTTTATATCGATATACCGGACACAAACACATTTTACTGACAGATTGGCACAATGTATGAACACATTGCAGTAGGTATAAAGAATCATATACACATTGGCCCGAGATAACTCTGCCAATTTAATCGGAACATAACATGCATTACATAGGTACGGGAAGATGTGTAGTGTAACCTTTTAAAATAAAAATTATTATTAATCTATGGAACATTACTTCGTAGCTCAAACACTCCAAGAAAAATGCAGATTAAGTTTTAAATAATATGTATAAATAAAATAATAATAATAAAATAATATACATATATACTTATATTTAATAAAATGACTTCAGTGCCGATTATTTTAAAATATGAAATTTACACATCACAACCAAACCTAATCTTACACACGACAGGTGCTAATTCGGTTGTACACAGTACATTGACGTAACTGGAAGACGTTTCTTCTCTTTGAGTGCCATTGCATTGCAGTCGCCGATTGATACTTGCAAAGTCTATCGGTTGGGACGACGAATAATCGTACTGATATTATAAATGTGAAAGTTTGAAGGGATGTTCGGATGGATGGATGGATGGATGTTTGTTACTCTTTAACGCCACAGCGAATGAACCGATTTGGCTGTTTGGAATGGAGATAGCTCATACCCAGGATTAACACATAGGCCAAATTTTATCCCGGAAAATTAAGAGTTCGCGCGGGAATAAAAAATGACGAAGTCGCAGGCATCATATATTATTTTCATAATTGCGACGTCTACAATTTATACAATACTGCAATATTTTTTATTCGATAACAAATCTTTACTGAGAGTTCATTTGTACCCTTTATTCCTACCCTAAGGGCCGATTTCAACAACGTAAAATAAGAATTATCCGAGCATAAAAGAGATGGTCCACTTTGGGTGTACTCTTGTACACTATACCATGAAAAGCAGAAAAATACAGAAAGTTCATTAAAAATAAAATAAATTAGAACATCGCAATAAATAACTTGCTAAAATAAAAATAATTTCAAGTTTTTCGGTACTACTTGCAACACTTACAAGATGGCGTCCTTCAATCCGAGTTTAAGCTATAGAGAAGATAGGTATCATGTAGACGCGCATCTATTTTCAAATGGCTGTCTTATTTTTTAATTTATTCCTGTTCCAAGCTCATTGCTTGTAACAAATCACAGAGTACTTTGTTATTAACAAAGTACTCTGTGGCACAAGATAGCTTTCTGGTCGGATAATATCTCATATTTTGACAGCTAACCTCATTACGTCAAAAAACATGAATCCGCCCGCCATTATCCAGATTATACCTATCTAGTTAAGTTACGTCAAGTGGAGATAATAAATAATTTTTTGCTCCATAATTTAGATGAGTTCGTGAATTTGATTAATTAAAAATGGGTTCATATTCTATTTTCTTTTATTTTATCACTGGTACAAGACCAGACCCAGACTCAATACAATTTTGGACGTCTCCTTTGATATTTTGACAGTATTTTCAATAGAAAAACTGCCAGAACGCCCAATTTATTCCGAGGATAAACGTCACGCGACGTTGGTGAAATCGGGGCTTAGTGTAAGTTTATCAACAGACAGTTTAACAATAGATTTCAAGTTCAAACACGTTTCAAAACACGACCACGTAGAGTAAAACCAAACTATATCCCAACAGCACCAAGCATGCATCGGCCCAACGCGTTCGGCGAATGTGTAACAACTTCTGAGGGTTTTCATAATATTACAAGAACTTTACATTATGTTGCCACTCGCCGAAACATTCGTGTTAATGCGTTCTGGGCCCTGATTCTGTAACTCAGTGGCTATCAAAAAATGATAGCCACTGACATATTTTTTATCCATTGACGGTTACCTACGAAAATGATTTTTATTTTCATAGTCATTTTTTGATAGCCACTGAGTTACAGAATCAGGGCCCTGGAGCCAAAAAACATCCTAATTTTTAGTGAACAACCGAATCAGCATAATTTAAAATTTTACATACCTACGTGTATAAAATGTAAGAAAACAATAAAAATCGGCAGTTATCGAGCGAGTCTATTCTCTTAATATATTCTTATTTTTAACATATTTAACGTTTATAGTATATTTCTTAACGACTGCTTATTTATCTTCTATATTCTAATGTAGGCAGCTGCATTGTTTTTAAGACTTAAGGCTAATTTCAGAATAGCAGAATAGTGTGTATCCGATGAATAAAGTTAACATTTTACTCTTTTTGACAGATTGCCAATATAAAAATTGTCAAAAATGTCTATATTCGTCGGATATAGCTTACTTGGCTTATCGTGGAATAGTCCCTTACACTTCTATTCCTTTACGATATTGTTTTCAACCAAGTTGCCGTGTCTAAAGTGCAATCTCCTTGGTTTCTTAATGCTGGCAGCAATTTATTCTAGCAAGATTCTATTCCGTCTAAATGAACGATTTTTTTGCATGCAGTGAGAGGACATGATAAGTGGACAATACTGGTTTCTCTTATGTATTCTAAAAATTAAAATATAAATTAATTTACATTGTGGTAATAGGGTACTTTACTCCTAGTGAAAAATAATCTAAAAATATCTAATTTTATATTTTATTTCAAAGTTTTTACTTTTATTATCTATGCTACAAATATGCGAAACGTCAAACAGTACCCGCCATTACACTACGTCATATCAGCAGTATATACTATATAGTTCATCCGCTCAAATAATATGTAGTTTGCAGTAAAAGTACAAGGTATTTTGGAAACTCTGAAAATAAATAAATACATTATTTAATAATTTAGAACCTCATTTATTTCAATTTTTTAGATTAATGAGACATCACAAAATCAAAATACTGCTAATATTAGATCTGAATCTTCACTTTACATACATTAGTATATGTATGTAAAGTCATCACAATACAACACGCAAAAATTTAACGTGACGCACTAGCGGGTCTCAAATCGCGTCGCACTCGGCATGGATTGGCGCTATGTGTCGGCTTTACAAAGGGCGCCAACCATTTGAGCGAACGAATTTACTATACAGACGTCATCACATGGCGTCTAGCGTTTACGCGCAGTTTAAAATGCAAAATTTGAATGCATCTTTTGGTACTTAGAATAGAAGTTTTGTAAATTTTCTAGCAGCGTATTATCACTTTAAGATCAATTTTAGAAACTTATCAAAAAAGAGTAAAATACCCTATTGGCCAAACTTTTACCCAATCACCATAATGTGACTGAAGCAATCATTGACGCAGCTTTTATCATAATCAATCATAAACGTTTTATGCAATCGACCGGTAGCCGTTTTTATCAGACTGCGCTTCTGTATCTTTCATTTCGCTGCTAAATATCAAGGCGATATGCTTAACATTGATTTTCATGGGCACTTGTATAACAATGTTTTAGGTGTTCATATAAAAAAAACAATGTTTTGATGTTAAGGTGGAAGACAAGGGTCTGCCCGCGAAATTCAAATTTAATTTGGTTTTTCGCAATTTGTAAACTAATGCGACAAAGTAGGCTTATGGCCTTCTAGTGGAATTATCATCTTCACAGGTTTACATAAAAATCTTTACTTGAAAGTGACCAGTTTAGGAAATTAATCAAAATACTGAGTTGGACGTGAGTTACTCACAAATTAGTCGATATTTTGATTAATTTCTTAAACTGGTCACTTTATGAAAACCTGTGAAGATGGTAATTCCACTGGCGCAATTAGTAGGCCATAAGCCTACTTTGTTGTATTAGTTTCCAAATTGCGAAAAACCAAATTAAATTTGAATTTCGCGGGCAGACACCTATAAAAAAATTTACATAAATTATATTTTTATTGCTGGGCTATATTGTCGGCAATATTGACGGCTAGTGTCCGTTGACCATCGCGCCGGTCTGCGCGACGCAGCTCAGCTGGTCGTGGTACTCTGTGTACAGTCGCTGCCATCGCAGTTGACGCACCAGAAGGGACAGCATCTCTTCTAGAAGATCGTGCTTTTTGATGCCCTGAAAAAGGTTTTAAGCTGATCATTTAATTCATCAAGGACCACTTCAGCGAGTAAATGTGCCAGTACTTATTGTATTGTAACGTAAAAAAAAATAATAAAAAGGAAAAAAAAAAGATGCATCGGCCGGGAATCGAACCCGGGCCGCCCGCGT
Organism: Oeneis ivallda; assembly: GCA_029955525.1. Lineage (NCBI taxonomy): Eukaryota > Metazoa > Arthropoda > Insecta > Lepidoptera > Nymphalidae > Oeneis > Oeneis ivallda. The sequence goes on from JARPMR010000006.1 coordinate 25,030,381, forward strand.
GGCAGGCGAGCATTCTACCACTGAACCACCGATGCTTGTGAAGACGCTACCGAAATGATGACTCACAAAGCTTGCAAAGTGAATGTTAGCACGTTTCTGAAGAACGTTCGAATACCTATTATAATTTTTCATAATATTAATCCTTGATTCATTTAAGAGAACTATCACATTTCACATCCCTCTCTCTCTCGCGCATTCTAATATGTTCAATGATTGTAAAAATCTCAGATACTCTTGACAAAATGTGGTCAATATTATCTTCGAAAATTAGATTACGGATATTTTAGACTTATTCTTAATTTAATATACTTACTTACTTTTACTTACGTTTACTTAGTTTTTGATAGAGAATATAAGAGCGATAAAAGTTAATAGTAGTTTTCACCCTTTTTATCTATTAAAATCTAGGTTTATCATAAAACTATATCTGAAATACCCAAAATTTCGAAGATTGACCACATTTAGTCAAAAGTATCTGAGATTTTTACAATCATTGAAAATATTAGAATGTGCGAGAGAAAGGGATGCGAAATGTAATAGTCCTTTTAAATTCATCAAAGTTTAATAATATAAATTTATGTAGTTGTAGTGATAAGTGAACTCGAACGTTCTTCAGAAACGTGCGAACATTCACTTTGTGAGTCATCATTTCGGTAGCGTCTTCACAAGCATCGGTGGTTCAGTGGTAGAATGCTCGCCTGCCACGCGGGCGGCCCGGGTTCGATTCCCGGCCGATGCATCATATTTTTTTCATTTTATTATTATTTATTTTTACGTTGGAATAAAATACAATACGTATTGGCACATTTACTCGCTGAAGTGGTCTGGAACATTTTTTTTTAAATATTAAATCTATAAATATAAAAATCAATTGCTGTCTGGCTAAAACCTCAAAAACTAATTAATTCAAAAGTTTGAATATTTTTTTTGATTTGTTCGATCTAATGCAGGGAAGGTTTAAAAAGAAAAAAATAGGTAAACCCCAAAAGAACAGTCGAAAAATCGAGAAAAATCAAAATAGGTAATTTTCATAGGAATCACCACTTCAGATTACTTTTAATAGATGGCGCGAGCAGTCTCGGGTAAAAGCTAGTAAATAATAATGAATGATAATAAAAGGGAATGCAACAAATAAAATATTCACTTTAATTGTTATCAAAAACATGACTTCTTGAAAATATTACTTTTTTTATTATAATAACTAACCAATATGGTATTCTGCCATTTTTTAGGCGTCGAAGTACAGTGACTAGGTCCGAGCATGTCGTCCAGTATAGTTCTTAATTGCTCTTCAGTACCTGAAAAAGGAATCAAATACACAAGTACTCGTTCCGTCCCGACGAGCAACTAAATGGCCTGACCTATAGTAGGGACAAGATTTACGTGATACAAAGAGAGATCACTTGCAGGTGAATATGACTATATGTAAGTTAGCGCTGTGCAACCTGAATTGCGCTTTATTGTGTGGTAGCAAGTCGCTATTTATTTAAATGATTTTGCGAAGTGAATCTTCTGTGCCTGTACTATTATTTACTCTGTGATATTGGCAGAAAAATCATAGATTATAATATAAACTAGTGGTTCGCCCCGAACTGAGACCTCGCGGTAACGGTATCCCATGATTATTCATTCAATCGATACATGATAACCAAAACTGACATTATTATTATGCCCGTTTTCACCAAACATACCTAAATCATCCCCTAAGTAGGAGTCTCTTAACGTAGGTAGCTCCTAAATACAATCCTAAGTCCTAACATCCGTCCCAATATCCTTTTAGGTGTCCCGTACAGGATCGTGATAAATAAGTTGACAGAAAACATCAATCACCTAACTTATAGGTAGCCCGTAAAGGTTAGGGAACGTTAGTGAAAACATTGAATTATTATGTAGGTACTAACGAGTGAAACCGGGTTACGGGCATCTGTACAAATCGTCATCTATCGACGCGAATAGAAAATATACAATATTTAACTAAAATTTAACTAAAAAATAATTTTAATTGAATAATATGGTACAAAAAAAATTACAATACAATTATTGTATTATAATAAGTAACTAAATAATAATGGTCGACGCAAAACTGTTTTTGGGATAGGTCGTTAGTCGTAACTCGTAGTTCCATGGGAATATTTACTGACTGCGCCATCTATTAGCATTATTGTGAAGCTATGTTGATGCGATATGAATTACTGATGTACATTAAAAATTAAATAATCTCGTTTCTTTATAATATTCATATAATTTTAGTATTTGTTGTTCAAGTACAGGATATAAGTGACCTAAAAACATAAAATCAGTTTGAAAATCCATAGCGGATTTTCCTAGAGAGCGTCTTCAAGCGAGCGTATAAAATCGCCACTTTGAAAGCCCCCCATTTCGTCAATTTTAAGGGAAAAATTAAAAAAAAAAATATTTTTGTACTCAGTTCAAAATTATCTTTAAAATGATACGTAACAATTTTATGTAACGCGATATTTTTTTTTTTACTTCGCATTCGCTTCTATGAGAGCCCCCCTGAAATAAAGATTTTTATAACTTTTTAAGCCATTTTCGGCTGGAGGCCATCGGTTTACATATTATATCTAAATTTGAAGTAATTACGTTCAGTAATTCAAAAGTTATAAGGCTCTGACAGACGGACGGACGGACGGACGGACAAGTGCAAATCGCTCTAGTTAACTCAGAGACCTCGCTTCGCTCGGTCAAATACTAAAATTAAATATACCTAGATATTATTTGAAAGGACCATGCAAAAAATTGTATGGGCACTGTCCCTCAGACCACCCTCCAACAGACGATGCACTATTTTTAATATTATTGTGACGTCCCATAAAAAGACTAATGGTATAAGAGCTAGCAACGTTTTCGAGAGTGAATTTTAGTAAAGCTGGTTCTTTAATATGTCTTTCTCTATGCTCTTCTGAACAGCGTGCAGCCCGTCTGGCTGCCGGTAAACGTTGCGTTATGCCAGTTGTTAGAGAGAGACAGTAGCAAAGTAGGTAGGTGGAAGAGAGACAGGAATACTTACATTAAACTGTTGAAAGTATTCGAAGTAACTTTTTTATTTTTATATCTTCGATGATGAGAATACTTTTTAAAATACGGAAAAATTTAATTCTATTTATTTAGTGCTAACATGAATTTAATAACAAGTGAAATTTTGGTAAAACAACAAACTTCGTAAATCCACATGTACTTACCTAATTTAATGTATCTTGTCGATACCGATAACGAAGCCGATTCCGTAGTCGTCTAGTCGACATCGAATCGAATTCTCTGACCGAACGTTCTGAATCGCACGACAAAAATTTTCGATACGAGATCGATATCTAATCGTATCGAAACGGGAAGTTATCGAAATGTTCTGAATCGGGGTGCTGATCCGTTCAGTGGTTTGAGCTGTGCGTTGATAGATCAGTCAGTCAGTCACCTTTTCTTCTTATATATTAGATTTAATTTACTCCACAAACAATCAATAAAAGACATAAACAATACATATTTCATACTACTTTTCCCTACTTGGCTGCTTTTTGCATAACTACGTCCATTTTAGTCCGCGACGACGCCACGTACATACTGTTTTTATAGCATTAAATCGGTCTGGGTATTGAGTAAACAACTGAATTAATGTCTGGCAAATTAAATTTGTACTTATTTTTGTATAAAGTAAATAATGTTAAAATTACAGCCATCCTAAAATGGTTTCAAATCACAATATTTTTACCTGCAAAGGTGTGATGCGCAGTAATATACGCAACGTATACCGGCAGCCAGACGGGCCGTATGCTGTTCGGAAGAGCCTAGAGAAAGACATATTAAAGAACCAGCTTTACTAAAATTGTTGTTTTTCCAACGTTGCTAGCTCTCGTACCAAAACCATTTTCAATCCGAAAATAATTGGTGGTTTTTTAATACAAAAGAATGTACGCACGCTGAAGTACGCGCGCGCATGCACAGGTGACGCAGCGCGCGGCGCGGGTTATTTTCTCTGCGTCTCAGAAGCGCATCTGCGTCTTACAATAGTTTTTTCTAGTTGGTAAATGCTCCTGTATGTTCGTTTAATAATTGTAAATATCATACTGCATGTAGTGTTTACTTTAAGACGATTTTACAAACAATAAGTATGTAAATTAGCATGTAACTATATTGTAAGTCATTGTAAAAATCACTAGTAAACCTATTAAATAAAATAAAATAAATAAATAAATAAATAAATAAAGTAAACTACTAAACTGGTATCCAAAACAATTCACTGAAAAATTGTCGTCATAGTAAAAAATCATCAGGCTGCCATGATGTATTGACTGAGATACGTTTGAAATCTGTTGGTGGGTGGGGCCGATTTTTTGCATTGTCATTTGCGTTAAACTTGGGTGTACACTGTACAACTGTACAGTATACAGTGTACCGGGTACAGGACATACCGTGGTGCAGCAGGTGTTCGAAGAGTGCGGTGAGCCAGTGCCGGTAGTCGGACGCCAGCCGCAGGTGAAGGCACGCCGACACCTGCGCTTCGAGCCAGCTGCGCGCGGCGCCCGATAGCGCTTTTGCGCGACTGCAAAAATAGAAAACTATCTTGAAATCTTCTTCATCAACCTTTTGACGTCCACTGCTGGACAAAGGTCTCCTGCATGGAGCTCCACAGGCTTCGGTCTTACGCCGCCAGAATCCAGCGGCTCCCTGCGACTCATTTGATGTCGTCGGTCCACCTAGCGCTTCCCGGTGCGCGGTCGCCACTCCATCACCTTGGGACTCCAACGACCATCAGCTCTTCGAACTATGTGCCCCGCTCATTTCCACTTCAGTTTCGCGACTCGCTGAGCTATGTCGGTGACTTTGGTTCTCCTGCGAATCTCTTCATTTCTGATTTGATCTCGCAGGGATACTCCAAACATAGCACTCTCCATCGCTCGCTGAGGGACCCGTGAGTCTTCTAATGAGGCCCACAGTTAGTGACCAACTAAACATAAATGTTAAGCAAAGTTATGGTCTTTTTCACCACTTGCTGATAAAGTATCTGATATATATCTAACAGATAAAATCTGCTGGATAAATCTGTGTGATATCTTTTCAAGTTTAACTGCCAGATTTACTTAGTAGATACTTATGAAACAGAAAATTTAAAAGTAACGGGTTTCAAGTCGTTGAAAAGAAATCCAAACACCCCGACTCCACGCAAATTCTTTTGATTTCTGTAAATCGCGAAGGAGGAAAGAAACAGACAGTTTTAAAGAGTATTATATGTAGTTGGGATCTTCTTACCCGGGCGTGGGCACGGCGGGCGGCAGTCGCGGCGCACGCTTGGGCGCGCGCGGGCCCACCCCCCCGCCCGCGCGCCGCACCGGGTCCCCCGCGTCCGACCACACCACCCTGAACACAACATTAACCCGTCATATCGTGTTGAATTATAATTAGTTATGCTTTTGTGGAACTCATTGTGGTAACACTGCATACATAGCATTGCATCTATTGAATTGTAGACTTGTTTTGAAAAGAGCAACCGCCGAGTTTCTTGCTGGTTCTTCTCGGCAGGAAGGGCATTCTGAACCAGTGGTAGACTCATCGACGATACAAAAGCACTTGTAAAAAAGTTTATCTGAATAAAAAACATTTCTATTCTATTCTATTACTGTGTACACAATACACATCGTACATCAGGAAAGTGACGTCAATGACGCTTCGATACATAAAACAACATGATATGTATTTGATTTTATATAAATATGACACTCAGTACAATCGCGTGAAAAAGAGATAGACTCCTATAAATTTCTATAAAGACCTTAAGGATGATTATACGAGTCATCAAAATACTGAGTTGGACGTGAGTTACTCACAAATTAGTCGATATTTTGATCAATTTCTTAAACTGGACACTTTCAAGTAAAGATTTTTATATAAACCTGTGAAGATGATACTGCCATCGTCGCAATTAGAATGCCATAAGCCTACTTTGTCGTATTAGTTTACAAATTGCGAAAAACCAAATTAAATTTGAATTTCGCGGGCAGAACTGTGTCTTCCACCTTAACATCAAAACATTGTTTTTTTTATATGAACACCTAAAACATTGTTAAACAAGTGCCCACGAAAATCAATGTTAAGCATATCGCCTTGGTATTTAGCAGCGAAATGAAAGAGTCAGATAAACAGTCTGATAAAAACGGCTGCCGATCGATTGCATAAAACTTTTATGATTGATTATGATAAAAGCTGCATCAATGATTGCTACAGTCGCATTGTGGTGATTGGCTAACAGTTTAGCCAATAGGTTACTTTACTCTTTTTTGATAAGTTTCTAAAATTGATCCTAAGGTGATAATATGCTACTAGAAAATTTACAAAACTTTTATTCAATCGATAAGTACCAAAAAAATGCATTTTAATTTTGCATTATTTCCGGCTACCACGCTTTTTTACCACTATGAGTGATAAAAAGAGTTGAATTGACTCACTCCAATAATGTGTGAGACCGCAATAATGTACATATGTTTTTGAAAAAAAAAAAAAAAAAATTAATTACAACCGCCGAGTTTCTTGCTCTTGTTTCTTCTCGGTTAGAACGGCATTCCGAACCAGTGGTAGATTCACTTGAAAATACTTTGGAAAAGGATAATATGACTTGGTTTAACCAAAAAGGACTATTTTGGAGTTAAAGTTATGAACGTTTTTTCCTTACCAGGCGCACAGTTTCTTGCAGTAAATAAAGCTTTTTCCATTGCTCAGTGAGATCATGGGGTTTCCGTCGTCCAACAGCGAACAGCCCGTTACTGTCACTGAAACACGAAAGACTATAGTCTCATTTCTATTTATATTCCCCGTTTAACATGGCAAATAGCCTTACTATGATATTATAAATGAAAAAGTAGCTGTCTGTCTGTTTCGACAAAATTTGGCAAGAATAGCTTGCATCTGGGGAAGAACATAGAATACTTATAATCTTGAAATATCTAGGAATTCCCATGGGATTAATGCATTGTAAGTAGGTATAAGCAGTGATAGCCTAGTGGTTAGGACTGTGGTCTCCTATTCGGGGGGTCGCAGGTTCGATCCCGGGCAGAAGGCGAAAGCACCTCTGACTTTTCGGAGTCAAGTGCGTTTAAGGAATTAAATATCACTTGCTTCAACGGTGAAGGAAAACATCGTGAGGAAACCTGCACACCTGAGAGTTCTTCATTATGATAAAGTAGGTACACATTTTTGGAACTTCCCCTGATTGTGGAAACACTGCATAGCATAGTACCTATTGTAAACTATTTTGAAAAGAGCAACCGCCGAGTTTCTTGCTGGTTATTATGGGCAGAAAGGGCATTCCGACCAAGTAGTAGATTCATTGACTATTCAAAAGCACTTGTAAAATTTTATTTGAATAAAATTATTTCTACTTTATGCTTTTATTCTATTCTTAAAAATATTTTTTTCTTACCCCCATGAGACAGTAAATTCCTGAAGCACAGCGGCCGAATGACGCAAGACGCGTTCGCGAGGTCCCATATTGCCAACGTCGCGAACGTGGTGACCACCGCCAGAGTGTCACCTGACAGCGTTAGTTTAGCCGCCTGCGATGTTAGTGCTGAAAATAGTTGTAATTATTAGTAGTCATAGTTATGTATATAATTTGTTAAGGTTTTGTGTAAATTGGTTGAAATGTGACGATAATTGTTGACGATGTCGGAAAAATTTAAGCCACCTGGGAGCTTTCATCGAAAACGCTGGCCCTTTGAGATATAACAAAAATAAGTATGTTGATACCATACCATCGTATGGTGGGATAATTCTTTACAAAAAAATCCGCGACAGCATATATCTATCTTTTAAGGATAGCTTACTATACCCATTTTAACTTCTAAAAAACTGGTCATGTACCATGCGGTAATTGGAAATCTATTTAAACAGATACAGTATTAATCCTTATAAACTTAAATACGTTAGTTACCATAAACATTTCATGCACATTATGATAGTCCTTTACACCATACAATTTAAATGAATATCTTAGGAGTTATCGTAAAATAAAAACGATCACGCGCCAAAATAATTTCAAGTGCGCTCCGCGGGTTGCTATAATATAAGCCGAGAGCTTCCGAGCGATACTTCTTTTAAATAAGCCAACGTGCTGTTCAAGGTATAACATAAGGAACATTCCAAGGAGTTTGCAAAGCATAAGCGTAATAAGCTCTACTACCCGTGCGAAACACGGGCCGTGTGAAAACAACGGGCAGGTCGCTAGTCAAATTTTGAATATGGGGGCTATGCATATCATATGGATTCAGGATTGCATTAATTAATAACATTTTAATTTACAATACTTACCAATAGGTGGCAGCGCGCGTCGCGCGTTGGCGCGCGCGAGCGTCCAAACATGCAAAGTGCCGTCCGCGCACGCCACGCACGCCCAGCGCGCGTCGCACGCGATGCTGGTTACCGGCGATCCTGATTATAGCAGTATAACAGTGTAATATAACAATTGTTATATAAATGTTACGAGTTGTTCAATAAGTCAGTTGACATGGGTAAATTGAAAAATAGGTTGTAGCAAGATGAATTGATAATTTACATAAAAACAAAAAAAAATACGCGTCGAATTGAGAACCTCCTCTTTTTGTATTTTTTTAAGTCGGTTAAAAATAAATCTGATTTTAATTAAGAATAAGATTCACACATTTATGTGGTAATAATTAAGGTGGAATAAATGGAAAAATAACCCATGTAAGTAAACTGACTTACTGAACAGACTATTAGACAAGTGTTCAGTCGCAGGCACACTACTGGGGACAGGTATTTTTTCATAATACATTTTTGGGTATCACCCCTCATCTAGATATAACTAGGTATAAAGTTTATTTAATTTCTTCCCCAAATAAATGATTATTATTATTCTTTTCATACAAAAATTTAAACGCTAGTCAATATCAATTATGTATTTTGGAAAGTGAATTCTTTAAAAATCAACATTCTACATACCTAATATAATAATTTGAAATGGTGCATGTATAAAAAAAAATTTTTAAAAATGTGAATATTAAATGAAAAATTTAATGGAAATAAAAAATTTAAGTGATAAAAAAATGACAAAGTTAATTTAATTGTCGTATATTAAACGAAATTTAATTAATATGCGTAATGCTTACCTAAGTACGTCTCCCATACAGGGTCATTGGAGGCGGAATTGTTCGGTATCAACTCCAGCCTGGACAACGTCCCGTAGTACGTGTTGCACGCTTTGTTTACCACCTGAAATAATCATACTAATATTATAAATGCGAAAGTGTGTTTGTTTGTTTGTCCTTCAATCGCGCCGCAACAGAGCTACGGATCGACGTGATTTTTTTGCATAGGTATGGTTGAGGAACTGGAGAGTGACATAGGCTACTTTTTTCCCGGAAAATTAAAGAGTTCCCGAGGGATTTTAAAAAATAAATCCACACGGACAAAGTCGCGGGCATCAACTAGTATATATTATATAAAAGAACAATAGGCATGATGACCGATTTTGAAAAACTGTTGGATGATGTTTTGCAGTATCTACTATTTCAAAAAATATCTCATTTCAGCAAAAAAGAAGGTTTGGTACAAAAAATTGCCCAAGTCAATTTCAAGTTTTAAAATTCACGCAAAAACACTCGACGGTGTCGTTCGTGACGTCAGCTCTATGTTTTTCATATTAGTTTGTCAAAGTTCGAAGCTAGCTAGATGTGACGTATCGCTCTGATTGGTGTTCAATCCAATATGGCGGATTTCTGTATTTTATAGTTGTATTTTATCAAAGTAAATGGGAATTAATCTCGCTCAAAATAAAAGAATCGTATTTCATTCATCATCATTCATCATTAGCAACCCATCAACGGCTCACTACTGAGCGCAGGTCTCCTCTCAGAGAAGGGTTATAGGCCATAGTCCACCACGCTGGCCCAATGCGAATTGGCGGACTTCACACACTTTCAAGAACATTATGAAGACCTCTCAGGTTCGCAGGTTTCCTCACGATGTTTTCCTTCACCATTGAACCAAGTGATATTTAATTGCTTAAACGCACTTGACTCCGAAAAGTCAGAGGTGCGTACCCAGGATCGAACCTGCGAACCCCCAAATAGGAGACCACAGTCCTAACCACTAGGCTATCGCGTATTTCATTAGATATATTAATAATTTCATTGATTCTTGATTACTGTCGTCATGCCTACTGTATACTATCGCAAGGTTAGCCTGTTTACATAAGATGAATAAATAAATAAAGAAAACTTTGAAGATAGATTTAAGAGCATACCTGGAGTCTTAACGCCCCCGCGGCCCGTACCACAGGTCCGGCAGTGCCCAAGGCGGGTGCGGGCAGGGCCGGAGCCAGGGGGCTCGCATTTGTGGCATTGGGGGCGGAACTAGGGGGGGATGCGCACGATCGCTTCACTTGCAACTCGTCCGCTTTGGGTCCAGGCAGGGAGGATGCTGTGCGCTTGCGCAGACGCTGGTCCAGACCACTGGAGAAATAAGGAATATGCATGTTATCATCACCAGCGCTGCAGCTTGCTGCAGCTTTGTGCTGTGAGGAGCCTTATTTGTTCACGAACTACTTTATGGAATAGCTTTACTTATAGTGCAGATTTCCTTACTTGAGTATTCGAGTAAACAAACACCTCTTGATATGAATATCACTTATTTACACACTAATCACACATTTTGAACTATTTATAACTGTCTAGATCTGTTCATCAAGCACATTTGTTACGATTTACACCAAACATTGCTTCGAATTTACCATTATAAGATATTTATTTTCTCAAAAACGAAATATTAGTAGAAATCATTTGCACAGATTAGGAGAAAGTGACATTTCGTAGCCCTAGATTGTCTATGAATCGTTGAGGTGGGGACAGGCGAATGAGTGACCTTAATGAATGGATTGAATCCATGGAACTAGGAATTACGACTAGTCTTCCTATTTCAATGATTGAATCATCGTTACAGTAGAGGTGAGTAACTTTAGAAACGTGAAATATAATGGATATTGATAAAAAATACAATAAATGTGCCAATAACGTTGAGGATAATGTTAAAATTATTTTTAACGTTATCATCAATGTTATTTTTAACATTATAAATACTATAATTATTGAGTTACATACGTTGACGATGTTGAGTTGTTGTTGTCTGTTGATGAAGTCGTTGATGTAATAAATTGCCAAACCTATTCATTGGTCTCGTTATCATTCCGCCATTATTATTTACTGAAGAAAACAGGTAAATAAAAATACAATACTGTTTTTTTAAGAAAATTGTTCATATCACAATGTTACCCACAAATGGGTGATACTTTAGAATAGGACAAAAATCTGATTAGTAATAAATCTTCGTTAATTTTTTCTTGTAAATTCCTCTTTTTAATATAATTACGAAAAAGATATTGTTTAGTTACTTTTTACGTCAAATTTGAAGTAATGGTACACATCTATGACCATCGCAGTTGGGATGAAAATCATTCAATTGTATAATGCTTTCACATTCGTTTAATCGCTCATGCGATAACTTCCCAACCCTATAAATTGTCTCTGGTTAACATTCGGCCATTATTGTTTACTCGAATACTCAAGTAAGGAAATCTGGACTATACGTCTGTAAGCGAATATTGTAAAATTGAATTGTTTTTGTGAACAAATAAAACTTTTATCTATCTATCTATCATCATAAGCAACCAATAAACAGCTCGCTACTGAGCGCAGAGGTGTGATTGTCTAAAAGTTGCCGATCAAAATCGTATTCATTTGATGGCATTAGCGTCAAAGTACCTTTCCTTGACTGTATTGATTTAAAGTCACGAATTCAGTACAACCGATTTGAACATGGAGCGTTATGGAGTGTATCGTAAATACCTAAACGTATACGAATGCATACATAAAACTGAGCTCTAATTCAATGTTGTTATGGTTTATTTTACATTAACTCTAATGCTATCAAGTGAATACGATTTTGATTGGCAACTTTTAGACAATCGGGGGCTGGTCTCTCGAAGAAGGGTTATAGGCCATAGTCCACCACGCTGGCCCTGCAAATTTCTTGAAAGAAAAACTCAATAAATTTTTTTGGCCTGACCCGGGACCTCTGTCATCCTCATAGACCAGTGCCTTTGAAAATGGTAAAAAGTGAAAAAAATAATACTAGGATAAAACCCATTGAAGGAAGAGAATATAAGAAAAATGAAAGGGAAAACAATTTTTTTGTAAAAGATAAAAATAAAAAACCAAAAACTTGGTTATTTGAATTATTCACATTTTTGAGGTTATGTGAAAAAAGTGTAAATTCAAAAGTTGTATATCTTTTTATTACCTACAACTTTGGCATTTAACTTGTTCCATAGGACTTGTAGTTTTGCCGGAAATCGAGATAAACCGTTTTTTTACCCTTAAACCCCCTCCCCCCACTTGCCGACCTCAGATCGCCCGTAAACTATTTTTCCTTTTATTTTTGTTATATTCTCTTCCTTTTACAATGGGTTTCATCCTACTATTATTTTTTTTGGTTTCAAAAATTATCTGCCCAGCACCCCGATTCAGAACATTTCGATAAGTTCCCGTTTCGATACGATTAGATATCGATCTCGTATCGAAAATTTTTTGTCGTGCGATTCAGAACGTTCAGTTAGAGAATTCGATTCGATGTCGACTACGGAATCGGCTTCGTTATCGGTATCGACAAGATACATTAAATTACATATGGATTTACGAAGTTTGTTGTTTTACCAAAATTTCACTTGTTATTAAATTCATGTTAGCACTAAATAAATAGATTTTAATCATTTTCGAAGGTCATTGAAGTAATTATTTAAAATGATAACTTGTTAAATTATTGACGGCCAATTTTCAGCCTCGTCGATAGATGGCGCTAATTTCATGTTTCATCCCTCTGGGTTCTTATTTTATTTTGTTGTGGTGTACATAATATGTTATTTTAATGTTAAAATACGTACAATATGGTAAGCAAACATTTACATACCAAAATCATTCATCATAATCATTTTATACGAAAAACCAGTGAACACAGTACGTAAACAAAAGGTTATCGGATGCCCTGTAGCTTTCGATAAGTAACCAACTAAAATTATCGGACGTTCGGAAAATCTTATTCGATACGGTTGTTGTGAATAGCGTTTGATAGAAGATATCGAACGATAACTACGTCGGTTCGATTCGGTTTCGATTTCGACAACTTCTCTGTCGATACGAGTATTCTGAATTGAAAATTCATCTTATCGTACGAAAACAAACCGAATCGATCGATAATTATGTTATCGTAAGGTTCTGAATCGGGGTGCTGGTCTAGTATTTGCTAATAACTGGATCAACGAGGCAGTTCCCACAGATGTACTCACTTCTCGTTCCTGGGGGCGGTGGCGTGGTTGCTCACGTTGGGGTGGATGATGATGTCGTCGCGTCTCTCCACGCGGATCCTCGACTTGCTCTGAGACGACGTGCTGAAGCAGCTCTCCGTAGCCGGCTGAGATCCTAGAGATTCGCTGCGAATATTAAGATAAATCACACAAATAAATATTTTAAGATGAAAGCAAACTTTCAATAGCAATTGGCAGGCACACTAGAAGTTTCAGGGAATCGGAAAATATTCTCAGGGCATTGGACATTCAACTGGACGTTCAATGAACGAGACTAGACTTGAAAGGCAGACTCTTCTCAACACAATCAGCTCTCCGAACCGGTGCGCGGTGGTAGATTCATGACTTGTCATAAGTGCTAAAATTTGGCCTACATGAAATAAATGATTTTTGAATTTAAATTTAGACTTTCACTGTACATAAAAGAATTACTGGACATTCGGAGAATTGTAACTTCAGGGCAATAAGATGAATAATTGATTAGCTCACACAACTAAAGAAGAACTGTAATATAATAAAGATATTTTTTTACAGTTTTTATCGTAATTTATCTTATAGGCTTAGATCAATTTGATCTATCTCTAAAAAAAAGTGTGACGGCCAGCCGATTGAAAAAAAATGAAATAACACGAGATGAAAAATGGGATAGAGTTCTTACTTTGCATCGACACTGGTGAGTGGGATAAAAACAGGTGTTATCCGCCGCTTGCCGTCCGAAGTTCTGGTCTCGATCTGACGGTCCATCGGTCGCAGAGGAGTATCCCGGGACACGGATGGCGAAGGCGTTAGTACTGGTTTTAGCTGAAACAAATAGAATAGAATAGAATAGAAATATTTGTTATTCAAATAAACGTTTTTACAAGTGCTTTTGAATAGTCTTCTACCACTGGTTCGGAATGTCCTTCCTGCCGAGAAGGCATGAAACTCGGCGGTTGCTCTTTTCAAAACAATATTTACAATACAATAGATACTATACCATGTATGCAGTGTTTCCGCAATGTGGCGAAGTTCCACAAAAGCATACCTACTTACAATTCAATGCATGTTAAGATGGGCAGACAGAAAGTAGCTCCATTCCCGCCGGTGGCACCCGTTCACAAGCATGACGCATGAGCCAGCCGTTGCTTCGCTCAACCATATATTTTGAGGGAACGTAACAACCCGCATCACACGACACCACCACAGAAATGTTTGAAGAGTGTGTGACATACTTACTTAAATTTTCAATCACCTCAAAAAAAAAGAAGATATCCGTTTTGTTTGGGACTGCATTGCAGACATCGTTTTATTTTTCTACAATACTTTCATAAACTTTTAATCAACCAGAGTTATTTCAGATTTTACTAGCTGACCCAGCGAACTACGTACCGCCAACAAAAATATTTAGTGGTTGGTCACCCTTATTATTTAAGGGTATGAAAAATAGATGGTGGCCGATTCTCAGACCTACCCGATATGCACACAAAATTTCATAAAAATCGGTCCACCCGTTTCGGAGGAGTAAGGTAACTAACATTGTGACACGAGAATTTTATATATTAGATGTTAATTATAGAAATTATACACTTTTATTTTGCCGTTGGTCTTCACACTAGGTAAAACCTGTGTCTTGAAGACCTTATTACGATTGCCTAAGTAAAACTTTATCAGAAGACTAGGTGGGGCGAGTTACCATAACAAGTGCATATAAATTAAGTGTGTTATAATAATAGTATTATAATAATAATATAATATTATGATAGTAATATATAATAATATGATAATTATAATGAATGTGTGTATTAATGTATTATTTGCCTACTTTGAATTTTTCATGATAAGTTAAAAATAATGTGGCCAAAACATAATAAATGGGAATCCCTTCATGATTTTTAAGATTCTAAGTTCACCGGAAAGTGCCCTGTAAGTTTCGAAGATTTTTCGTATGAAAATATGATTTTTCGTGTAAAAAGTTCTTTTTCTTCTTCCTGAATTAAACTAGTAACTTTAAAAGCAATTAAAGAGAAATTAATTAAATTAATGCGCAATTATTTTAAATAGAACTGAGACAACATCTATACACGAAACCTAAAAGTATAAGCTTTCCCAATTTCAGAACAAGAACCAACAGAATTTTACCTGTGTTTTATCATTTTTAGGCGTAGACTCATCCTTTGGTGGTTCCTTTTTCGCTTCCTGCTTCTCCCGCGCCAACAATATTTCCGGACATTCCACCAACAAGTTGGAAGACAAGTCGCCACCAGATTCGTTGGCCAAACATTTGCCGTATATTTTCTCGTAAAAGGAGTTCTGTGAAGAAAGATTTTTTCAGGGTAACTTTGGAGGTATCGCTATGGCAGTTTCTTTGTAGTTAAATATAGTTTCAAGCAAATGCATATAATTAGAATCGATAAAATTAAAAGAAATCAAGTGCATAAAATTAAAATGAGACATAATCAAAATGACAGCTAATTTAAGGTTTTTAATAAAAATCATGAAAATGAGTTTATTTAAGTTTTTATAACTTATTGAAAATGTCAATTTTTGTCAACAATTTTAAAATTATAGTATCTCATATTGTGAATTATGCCCGGTTTACATTATTCCAGTCCAGTGATCTAGCGAGATTCCAGTCCAGTGCTGGACTGGATCTGTTACGTCTACATTATTCCAGTTATTTAGAAGCCGTTGAAGTGTGAACACTACAGTGACAATGATTTCAAGAAGAGATCAGTTTCGAAAATGTTTTAAACGTGCTCAATCACTCTTGCTACAAGAAGTTATTAATGAGGTTGATAAGGAACTAAAAAAAAAGGAACGGATTTGGGTGAGAAATTGGATCAGCGAAAGAGATCAAAAAGGAGGGTCAGTAATGCTTTTGCAACAACTGCAACAACTGAAGGTGGAAGATCCCAATGAATATAGACTGACACTGAGAATGACAGCAGAAAACTTTGAAGAACTGTTATCATTAGTTTCTATTAATATCCAGCGTAAGAATACGTTGTTCAGAGATGCTATACCCGCAAAAATAAAATTAGAAGTCACTCTTTCTTTTTTAACTACTGGAGATAGTTACAGAAGCCTCAGTCGTATGTTTCGATTGCCAAAACCAACTATTTCAAAAATTATACCAGAAGTCTGTCAAGAAAATAAAAGGGCATTAAAACAACACATCAAGGTAATATTTTTTTATTCTATGACAATTAAGCATTATTGAAAGCATTCATGATTATATTAATGTATTCTGGGTCATCGCTTACTACATTTAACGAGTCCTCAGTCGTTTGTGAATCTGCAGACGCTGGACTATTCAATGGCATATAAGTACTACTACTCGTAGTTGGTCTTGACGAATTGTCACTGGCATGTGTGTTTGCAAAATATTTAGGATTATTCGCTGTCATATTTCCGTATTTCAAATCGTGTAGTCGACATTTTGTTATCACACTCTGAATTTCTTGTTGGCCTATGATAGCCTGTTCTGTAGAAAGGGTTCTTAATTGCTTCGCAATGTGTTTCCCGAAGATGTCGAATTCATCTTCCACTGTTTCTGATTTGGATAAATCGTATTGCATATCTTTCATGCTACTGACTATTGTAGACAGCTGTGAAATTTTACTTCTTTTCTTTCGCGGTTCTGATAGACTTGGTTCTGGGTTTGTATGAGTAGGGTTCCCACATTGGTCACTAGGTTGATTATTTTCTTTATTTTGAGCATCATCAGTATTTTCCTGAAAATAAAATATTTTTACTTTATTTTTGCAGATACCCACTGCGGAACAATGGAAACAAGTCGAGGAAGGCTTTCGGAATAAGTGGAACTTTCCTTTGTGCTACGGAGCGTTAGACGGAAAACATATAAAAATCACTGGCTCCTATGAATATGGAAGTACGAACTTTAATTATAAAAAAGAAAACAGCATAGTATTGATGGCTCTTGTTGACCATGATTACTGTTTTACGTATATCAATGTGGGCGCAAATGGAAGCGCTTCGGATGGTGGTATTTTCAAAAACTGTTCCATTTTTAGTGAATTAGAAAATGGCAGTTTTATTCCAGAAGATGGAGTGATTGTGGCTGATGCAGCATTTCCACTAAAAACATACTTAATGAAACCATATCCTGGGGCTAATTTAACTTTTGAACAAAAAATATATAATTACAGGCTGTCCCGTGCTAGACGCATTGTAGAAAACGCTTTTGGAATATTAGTAAGTCGATTCAGAATTTTCGAAAAAGCTATTTCAACTAAGTTACATACTGTGGATCGCATTGTGTATGCAGCTTGCTCTCTACACAATTGGTTGAGAAAAAAGTCAAGCAATTATATGACTACTACTTGTGTAGACCATGAAGATCACAACGACCAACATTTGATTAATGGAACGTGGAGATCCGAAATAATCTCTTTAGATAGTATCATACAGCAGGGCAGTAACAACTCAGCAACACATGCCAGGGAAAAAAGAACTCAATTCACTAATTATTTTGTGAACGAAGGAAAAGTACCATGGCAAAATCATATGATACATTGATAAATTTGTGTGTTTTAACAAATAATATGCTACTAAAATAAAAATAAATAAAAATCTTAAAATACATACGTGTGTTTTACGCTTCACCATCACATTTTTAATAAATGAATTGAATTCGGCGAACCATTTCACTTTGGGTTGGTAAACATTGCCACTAGCACCCGATGTGGATGACTTCTTAATCTTGTCTAGTTCAAGGTAGTATGTCGAACGTATACTTTTTATTTTGTTTTTCACATCTTCCACTGTGAATCCTTCAATTTCCATACCAATGCACAGATTTTGCAAAGCAGTTTGGCGCATAGCTTTGTTTTTATAATTTTCTGATGTTATATCCCATAAACACGGATTTTCTCTGTATATAGAGACAAACTTTACAGTTTCGTCTTCAGATAACTTCTTCACCATTGTTAAATCCTTTTACTTCGCAAAAAAAGTCCGCAAAAACAACACGTGTGTACTTCGTCAGCACTGGAATGGCACTGGATTGGCCGTCTACATTATTCCAGTTGCACTGGATTGATCGCACTGGACTGAAAAGTAGACCGCGAATCCAGTTACTGGACTGGAATGCTTACTGGATTCAGTTCATTCCAGTGCCGGTTTACATTTTTCCAGTAAGCAATCCAGTACTGGACTGGATCGCTGGACTGGAATAATGTAATGTAATGTAGGTTATGGTGAATTGTGAAAATGGTGGAATAATGAAGCTTAATTTTTTGTAAACAAAATATTTTTGCTATGGATTTTATACATGATTTCAATATGAATAATTTTAGAAGATCGACATGCCTAAAATGGATAAAATAAACCACATTTTGTAGAAACTATTGAACTAATGAAATTGATTTTTGTTTGAAACGGAGAAACTTATTTTGTAGTGGTGGAATCGGGATTTGAAGAAACGAAATTTTGGAAAGGATCAGAAAAACTATGGACTATGGCTCAAACGCTCGACGCGCGGAGCCACTAAACAAACGAAGAAGAAGAGGTTATGGTAATAACTCTTATGAAAACTCAAAACAAATGCTACGAGGGTTCCAAACGTGATGTGGTCTAAAAATAACTCACTAAAATGCAACCGGGTACAGTGCGACAAGTATAACTTGGCGCGGCTGTGCGCCACTGTGCTCAAATAAGTATTGCCATTGTATAGAACATGAGAGTAAATTTAGGAAAAAACATTTTTAATTTACACAATAAACGCAACAGCACACAACGAGAGCCAATAGTGAATTTTCAAGATGGCCATGGAGTATAAAAATTGGATGAACGAATTAGTTCCTCAACATTCCACCGCCAACTTATACTTGTGGCACTGTACATACAAACAGTACATACAGTACTCAGTAATTCTAAATTATTCTTATGTAATTAATAGAAGTGCATAGCATAGCAGTGATAGCCTAGTGGCTAGGAATGTGGTCTCCTATTTGGGGGGTCGCAGGTTCGATCCCGGGTACGCATCTCTGACTTTTCGGAGTCAAGGGTGCTTAAACAATTAAATATCACTTGCTTCAACTGTGAAAAAAACATCGTGAGGAAACCTGCACATCTGAGAGTTGTTCAAAATTCAAAATTCAAAAATTAAAAATTATTTATTTCATGTAGGCCAACCTGTGGCTCTTATGACACGTCAAGATTCTACCACCGGTTCGGAAAGCGGATTCTGCTGAGAAGAGCCGGCAAGAAACTCAGCAGTTGCTCTTTTCAAAATAATCATTTTACAATATTAATAAGTAGCTATTACATTGTAATAAGTTTTTATACTATCTTGTGGGCAGCTGGATGGCAAGCTGATTCAACCCGTGCATCTCTGCCAGAATAGAATATGACATTTCCACAAAACGTACTACAATTCAATTCATGTCAAAGACGGGCAGACAGAAAGTAGCCCCATTCCCGCCGGCGGAACCCGTTCACGAGCATGACGCATGATCCAGCCATTGCTTCGCTCGACCATATTTGAGGGAACGTAACAACGTGTTCATAATGTTCTTGAAGGTGTGTGAAGTCCGCCAATTCGCATTGGGCCAGCATGGTGGACTATGGCCTATAACCCTTCTCTGAGAGGAGAACTGCGCTCAGTAGTGAGCCGTTGATGGGTTGCTAATGATGATGATGATTTAATAGAAGCAGTGATAGCCTAGTGGTTAGGACTGTGGTCTCCTACTCGGGGGGTCGCAGGTTGGATCCCGGGTTCGACCTCTGACTTTTCGGAGTCAAGTGCGTTTAAGCAATTAAATATCACTTGCTTCAACGGTGAAGGTAAACATCGTGAGGAAACCTGCACATCTGAGAGTTGTTCATAATGTTCTCGAAGGTGTGTGAAGTCCGTCAATTCGTATTGGGCCAGCGTGGTGGACTATGGCCTATAACCCTTCTCTGAGAGGAGACCTGCGCTCAGTAGTGAGCCGTTGATGGATTGATGATGATGATGATGATGAATTAATAGTACCTACCTTTTCTTCCGTCGTAAGCGGAGTGCCAATTTCTTTGTTCGTGAACTGTATACACGCGACTGTACCGTCTGAACTGCATGCTAAAAGATTTAAACCTGAAAAAAGGTAAATTTTGCGGGTAATGCAAAATCTAATTTAAGTTGTGAAAGTAGATTCGCATAAATTATATGAACGATAAATTAAAAAATATAACTTATTAAATATTGATTTACAAAACTATAAAATAAATTACTTTTTTTTTTAATTTAAGATAATTTTAACTTCCTTATCAACCGATAATTTTATTTAAGAGTAATTCCATAGAAAAGGAACCTGCCACTCATTTCGGGCTTTACAAAGAGGCAACACTGCCAATATTTTGTATTATATTTTTATTTTAGAACAAACTTAATATTAAGTACATAATATATGCATATTGTGCATCAAATTGTAAGTTAAGTGAGGAAGGGAAATGCAGGCTAACATTATGAGCACATTAAGGCCCGCTTGCAGAGACGCTGGGTTAGGTTTAACCCAGGAATAAATTTGTAATTTTGACAGAAGCTTTAAACGAAATCTGTCAAAGTAGCAGCTAAGCAGTTGGTCCGACTGGACCAACTTAACTTATTGGATAAAAGTTACGCAATAGGAAGAGTTAGAAAGAGAGGCAACCTGTAGGTGAATATTATGGCTGTTGGTAAGTTAGCGCTGTGCGACCTGAATTGCACTTTATTGTGTAGCAGTTTATTTACTATTTATTTAAATGGTTTTGCGCTAAGATCTTACCATCAGAGCTCCAAGATAAGTCCAGTACGCTGTCACTGAACAACTCGTGGACGACCACTAGGGGTCTTTTGAGTGACGTCAGCCAAATCGACAACGCGCGATCTCGGGAACCGACCGCCGCGCAGCAGCACTTCTTGCCTTCCTTCACGAAGATGTTGCTGTTGAAACGCTGCAATAGAGATAGATAGGGGTCCTAGAGTATACCAAAAGATTGGTATACATATAGTGGTTTCGCAGTGTATTTATACTTCTTCTTATTTATCAACCGATAGACGTCCACTGCTGGACATAGGTCTCTTGCATGGACTTTCACAGGCCTCGGTCTTGCGCCGCCTGAATCCAGCGGCTCCCTGCGACTCGTTTGATGTCGTCGGTTCACCTGGTGGGGGTCTGCCAACACTGCGTTTCCAAGTGCGGGGTCGCCACTCCAGCACCTTGGGAGTTGGGACCCCACATGGGTATTTATACAAATAAATAAAATTGAAGTGTCCGTGATTTTGTAATGAACATCTCTTTGCCGACTTCTGTTCGGGAGGTCGCAGGTTCAGGACTTCTGGCTTTACGGACTTACGGCACGTTTAAGCAATTAAATATCATAAGCTTTAACAGTGAAGGAAAACATCGTGAAGAAACCTGCACACCTGAGAGTTCTCCATAAAGTTCCTGAATTTGTGTGGAGTGGAGTCTGCCAATTTGCATTGGGCCAGCGTGGTGGACTTAAATGTTTTCTTCTCCGAGTTATAAACACCCATATAGAGACCTGCGCTTAGTAGTGAACCGATGATGGATTGGTGATGATTCTAAGTTATATCATCACTAGCTGATGCCCGCGACTTCGTCCGCGTGGACTTAGTCCCTCAGGAAAGTAGCCTATGTCACTCTCCAGGTTCTCAACTATACCCATGCAAAAAATCACGTCGATCCGTAGCTATGTTGCGGCGTGATTGAAGGACAAACCAAGAAACACACTTTTGCATTTATAATATTAAGTCAATAAATCATTATCGATTCACTAACCGATGATGGGTGGTTGAAGACGATAAGACAAATATCCGTTTCTGTCTATCTGTCTGTCTGTTGAATGGGCTAATCTTCGGAACGGCTGAAACGATTTTGACGGGACTTTAGTCCAAGTTTAGTTTTAAAGTAACCAAATATACTTTTGAATCCTATTTGTCATAGTAACGAGGGCGTGCATACTTAAAAAAGTTTCACTTAGGAAAACTTATTATTGTTTGTCGACCGCACGTACTGGCCGCCCGGGGACCACGACAGGCGCAGTACGCGCGTTGTACCTGGTTACATAGACAAACGACGTCGCTCACCGCGCAGGTGACGGCCTTCCTGTGCCCCACGAAGTCCTTGTCGCAGCGCCAGCCCTCGCGCTCCACGACCTGCGCCGTGGGCCCGCCGCCGTTCATCGCGTGAGCCGACAGCACGTACTGGCCGTCCGGGGACCACGACAGGCGCAGTACGCGCGTTGTACCTGGTTACATAGACAAACGACGTCGCTCACCGCGCAGGTGACGGCCTTCCTGTGCCCCACGAAGTCCTTGTCGCAGCGCCAGCCCTCGCGCTCCACGACCTGCGCCGTGGGCCCGCCGCCGTTCATCGCGTGAGCCGACAGCACGTACTGGCCGTCCGGGGACCACGACAGGCGCAGTACGCGCGTTGTACCTGGTTACATAGACAAACGACGTCGCTCACCGCGCAGGTGACGGCCTTCCTGTGCCCCACGAAGTCCTTGTCGCAGCGCCAGCCCTCGCGCTCCACGACCTGCGCCGTGGGCCCGCCGCCGTTCATCGCGTGAGCCGACAGCACGTACTGGCCGTCCGGGGACCACGACAGGCGCAGTACGCGCGTTGTACCTGGTTACATAGACAAACGACGTCGCTCACCGCGCAGGTGACGGCCTTCCTGTGCCCCACGAAGTCCTTGTCGCAGCGCCAGCCCTCGCGCTCCACGACCTGCGCCGTGGGCCCGCCGCCGTTCATCGCGTGAGCCGACAGCACGTACTGGCCGTCCGGGGACCACGACAGGCGCAGTACGCGCGTTGTACCTGGTTACATAGACAAACGACGTCGCTCACCGCGCAGGTGACGGCCTTCCTGTGCCCCACGAAGTCCTTGTCGCAGCACCAGCCCTCGCGCTCCACGACCTGCGCCGTGGGCCCGCCGCCGTTCATCGCGTGAGCCGACAGCACGTACTGGCCGTCCGGGGACCACGACAGGCGCAGTACGCGCGTTGTACCTGGTTACATAGACAAACGACGTCGCTCACCGCGCAGGTGACGGCCTTCCTGTGCCCCACGAAGTCCTTGTCGCAGCGCCAGCCCTCGCGCTCCACGACCTGCGCCGTGGGCCCGCCGCCGTTCATCGCGTGAGCCGACAGCACGTACTGGCCGTCCGGGGACCACGACAGGCGCAGTACGCGCGTTGTACCTGGTTACATAGACAAACGACGTCGCTCACCGCGCAGGTGACGGCCTTCCTGTGCCCCACGAAGTCCTTGTCGCAGCGCCAGCCCTCGCGCTCCACGACCTGCGCCGTGGGCCCGCCGCCGTTCATCGCGTGAGCCGACAGCACGTACTGGCCGTCCGGGGACCACGACAGGCGCAGTACGCGCGTTGTACCTGGTTACATAGACAAACGACGTCGCTCACCGCGCAGGTGACGGCCTTCCTGTGCCCCACGAAGTCCTTGTCGCAGCGCCAGCCCTCGCGCTCCACGACCTGCGCCGTGGGCCCGCCGCCGTTCATCGCGTGAGCCGACAGCACGTACTGGCCGTCCGGGGACCACGACAGGCGCAGTACGCGCGTTGTACCTGGTTACATAGACAAACGACGTCGCTCACCGCGCAGGTGACGGCCTTCCTGTGCCCCACGAAGTCCTTGTCGCAGCGCCAGCCCTCGCGCTCCACGACCTGCGCCGTGGGCCCGCCGCCGTTCATCGCGTGAGCCGACAGCACGTACTGGCCGTCCGGGGACCACGACAGGCGCAGTACGCGCGTTGTACCTGGTTACATAGACAAACGACGTCGCTCACCGCGCAGGTGACGGCCTTCCTGTGCCCCACGAAGTCCTTGTCGCAGCGCCAGCCCTCGCGCTCCACGACCTGCGCCGTGGGCCCGCCGCCGTTCATCGCGTGAGCCGACAGCACGTACTGGCCGTCCGGGGACCACGACAGGCGCAGTACGCGCGTTGTACCTGGTTACATAGACAAACGACGTCGCTCACCGCGCAGGTGACGGCCTTCCTGTGCCCCACGAAGTCCTTGTCGCAGCGCCAGCCCTCGCGCTCCACGACCTGCGCCGTGGGCCCGCCGCCGTTCATCGCGTGAGCCGACAGCACGTACTGGCCGTCCGGGGACCACGACAGGCGCAGTACGCGCGTTGTACCTGGTTACATAGACAAACGACGTCGCTCACCGCGCAGGTGACGGCCTTCCTGTGCCCCACGAAGTCCTTGTCGCAGCGCCAGCCCTCGCGCTCCACGACCTGCGCCGTGGGCCCGCCGCCGTTCATCGCGTGAGCCGACAGCACGTACTGGCCGTCCGGGGACCACGACAGGCGCAGTACGCGCGTTGTACCTGGTTACATAGACAAACGACGTCGCTCACCGCGCAGGTGACGGCCTTCCTGTGCCCCACGAAGTCCTTGTCGCAGCGCCAGCCCTCGCGCTCCACGACCTGCGCCGTGGGCCCGCCGCCGTTCATCGCGTGAGCCGACAGCACGTACTGGCCGTCCGGGGACCACGACAGGCGCAGTACGCGCGTTGTACCTGGTTACATAGACAAACGACGTCGCTCACCGCGCAGGTGACGGCCTTCCTGTGCCCCACGAAGTCCTTGTCGCAGCGCCAGCCCTCGCGCTCCACGACCTGCGCCGTGGGCCCGCCGCCGTTCATCGCGTGAGCCGACAGCACGTACTGGCCGTCCGGGGACCACGACAGGCGCAGTACGCGCGTTGTACCTGGTTACATAGACAAACGACGTCGCTCACCGCGCAGGTGACGGCCTTCCTGTGCCCCACGAAGTCCTTGTCGCAGCGCCAGCCCTCGCGCTCCACGACCTGCGCCGTGGGCCCGCCGCCGTTCATCGCGTGAGCCGACAGCACGTACTGGCCGTCCGGGGACCACGACAGGCGCAGTACGCGCGTTGTACCTGGTTACATAGACAAACGACGTCGCTCACCGCGCAGGTGACGGCCTTCCTGTGCCCCACGAAGTCCTTGTCGCAGCGCCAGCCCTCGCGCTCCACGACCTGCGCCGTGGGCCCGCCGCCGTTCATCGCGTGAGCCGACAGCACGTACTGGCCGTCCGGGGACCACGACAGGCGCAGTACGTGGGTTGTACCTAATTACATACATAAATAACAGTATTTTTAGAAAATACCCGCACTGTCTAATACAACCACAAATGTAAATTATGAATGCTCACATCCACCCATCCTCATCTACTCATCAACAGCTACTGAGCGCAGGGAAAGAGAAGGGAAGACTATAGACCACCACACTGGCACTTCACACGCCTTTTTCTTACGATAAGCAGTGATATTTAATTGCTTAAACGCACATAACTCCGAAAAGTCAAGAGTCCGGTCCAGGATCGAGCCCACGATCCCCCCAATAGGAGACCCGCAAATAAACATAGAAATGCTCACACCCATCCATTTATGCACTCGCTCACGCACTTATGTACACATTTGCACCCGTAAATATACATACACGCATTTATTGATACACACGCTCTTACGTAAACGTACGTACGCACGGACTAACGTACACGTACACTCAAATTCAAGTACAATCACGCACGCATTCACGTTATTGCACGCCTATTCCATCCACACATAAGCGCCTACCACTCGTATATATACCCATACGCGCATACTCGTATGTATTCACGCACTTCCTCATTCACACTAATTACAAACACACTTTTTTTTACCTCCGCACTCCTCGAAAGGTTCTGTGATGATAGTTTCCGACGCCCAATCCGCAGTTTTCCACACTCTCAATGATTTATCGTCTGATTGGGAAGCCAAATATTTGCCAACCTAAAGTTATAAAAGCCTTTATTTAAGTAAACTACTGTACAAGTAAATCAAAAGAATTAAAAACCATGCTCTTTCCTTTTGTATTTTGCGATTGTTTGATGCGAACAATACAAAAAATAATATCACAATTGATTATGTTTACACCAAACTGTACTGTCTTTGTAATATTTTTGTTTTATGTAAATAAATAAATAAATAAATTCGATGGAATGACTAAGTATATTGAATAAGTGACGAATATTTTGAGAACCTCAGTAGTTTAAAGAGTGCTAATAGCAAATGCGGAGTAACTCACGGGGTCCCAAGCGACGCCTTTAACAAGACCAGTGTGACCGTTCAAGACACAGACCATTTCTGGAAACTTCTCCGCATTCCAAATGATGATTGTGTTATCTACGCTGCAACTTGCCAACCATTTGTCTAGGGGTGACCACGCCAGGTCTAATACATCACCTGTAATATGAATTAAACCTTAAGCACAACTACATAGAATTCAGAATAGTTTTAGAAGTGATAAAGGAAAGCTTGTAAAAGTGCAGGATGTACTTGAACTAAGTGTTATTGTAAAAACGGACTGATAGTATATTGCTATACAAAATACTTAGTTTTATAGCTATGGATGCTAAAGAAGTGCTTGCAATTTATTTCTGAATCATAAAGGAATCACAATTTGCAAAAAAACTGAATTTTAGAAATTATGTATACACTAGCTGACCCGGCGAACTTCGTACTGCCACCTTATCTATTAGTATAAATAAAACAAATAAACAATCCTAATCCAAAAAAACTATCCTATCTTTTAAGTTGGACCAAATTACAGATAATTACCAAGTTTGATCAAAATCGGTTAGGAGTCCATCGCGGACAAACAACGTGACACGTAATTTATATATATTAAGATTTAGAAAAGTGAATTTTATAATGTATCTAATATACAGTGCTCTAAATATAAAAAATAATTTCCAAACCACAGTCCCTTTGGCTAAATATGGAGGAATAATAGGCAAAAGGCAGTTTATCAATTCACTTATCACAAAGTGTATGAGTAAATTGCTATAAATCTGTGGCATGCTTTTAGTATGCAAGTATTGATATGGATGCTAGGAGATACTTGCTCTTATATAATTGCTGACAAAATCCTTTCCCAGTAAACAAAAGGTATCTTGTCGTCTTTAAACCACAAGATACCTTTTCTTTTACCTTATTTAGATTTCTGTAGAATAGAATAGAATAGATATATTTTTTACTCATTCAAACTCACTCACTCAAACTTTTTACAAGTGCTTTTGAATCATCTGGCTCTACCACTGGTTCGGATTCCCCATCCTGCCGAGAAGAACCAGCAAGAAACTAGGCGGTTGCTCTTTTAACACATTACCTGCGAAAACCGCATGCGTTAGCGGGTTTATTTGTAAGCCGCGTAAATGCGGCTTTCACTCATCGCGCGTGATCAATACCAAGGATGCGGCATTACCTGGGAAAATCACACGCGTTTGCGACTACAAGCAAGGCGAGATTCGTTTTTATATTTATCAGTCACGCATCTAATGTGTTAAAAAAAATTTACAATACAGTACAGGTTAATAATCATTACTGTCTCATGACTCGCTGGAGCGAATTATATCCAGGCTTTTTTGTCATTTATATAGTCTTCAATTTTATAATATGCTTTTTCCATGAGAAGTTTTGATTGCTTTCTTAAACTGACAGAAAACTGAAAGGTCGCAGGTTCGAATCCCACCCGTTGCACTATTGTCGTACCCACTCCTAGCACAAGCTTTCCGCTTATTTGGAGGGGAGAGGAGGATATAAGTCAACTTCAACTTGGCTGATATTCTTTAAAAAAAAAACTATATGTGATAGGATGCATAGGTGTGAAGTACCTGCATGCCCCCTCAAAGTGCTCAAACACCTCCAGGTCTCAGCCTTGTGTTTCCCGGCTGCTCCTGCAACCACACTGAGTCCCCACACCATCACCAGTCGGTCGTCCCCACCAGACGCCAAGTACCTGCCACCGTTACTCCATCTTACACAGTTGACACAGGCTGGGAAATGAACAATCAATCAAAATATCAGTATTTATTTATTGATAAAATGAAAATTTTAATTTGGAAATGATTTGCTAGAAACTCACATATAATAATTTATGTTATGTGTAGGTTAACACTTTAATAAAAATAAAAAGTAATATTTTTGGGTAGATATTTATTTCAATTTTATTTTTGATAAATATTTAATAGCACCACATAATAATAATAATAATATTTATTTATTTAAGTAACATTGACTCATTAGTTCATTAGTTTGAGGAATGAGCTGAACTCTGCAAGGTTCTGGTTTGCATAGGTTCAAATATCAACCATTTATAGATCAAGAAACATCAAATCTGATTCAAAGAAACACTTTTTTGCTTAGTTGGAGGGAAATGGGACTATTAGTAATTCCTAGGAATGTGTATGAATAGAGTTGAGAGCATAGCATCGGAAGAGTGACTTTCAGCATGCATCTGATTTTTTCAGATAACATTTAGCCAGCCTTAGACTCTAATCGATAGATAAAGCAACGAGGAAAGGCTTTTAGTCTAAAGAAAAATACTTCTAAACTTCTAACCTAAATGATTGTCCATTTGACAGAGCATTTTGGGTACATTTGGGTCCAATTCTACCTCCTCATATAAAACTGAGTTCAGGTTCCAAACCACCACCCGGCCGGAATCCCCGCCTTGTCCGCCGGTCGCGAACCGCTTCCCAGTGGGATGTATGTCCACAGAAAATATTGGTTTCTCTGAAAAATATCAAATAATAACAAGAAAACGCCGATGCGTTTTTTGAAAAAAAAAAAACTTCAACTGATTATAAGTCTTATCTCACCATCGTGATTGACCCAACTGGGCTTTAGGAGCTTCATTTATAGGAAATTGATTGAATTTGTTAGTTATTGTATTGATAAAGCTTTTAAATTAAAATGTGTTAATAAATACTAGGTATGTTTTGTTTATTTTCACAGATTAGAGGATATTATTTTTTTGACAGTGACAATATGGGTCTTTGACCTCTTTTTTTTTTTTTTTTTTTATCTGGCTTTACGGCTCTGGGTTCCAGCCCTTCTGAGCCTGGTCTTTGACCTCGCGACTGGCACCACCATGGAACTAGGAAAACGACTACGGCACCACAATACCATGGAACTAGGAATTACGACTATGCACAATACGGCACCACATTATCTTTTGGAAGAAAACTACAGATTATAATTATTAAATTAAATGTTACCACTTACAAATCATGGGAACAAGTCACAACTAACAAGTGATTAAATCTTGCTGACGCCTTTCTGATGCTGACGGCTAAGGTGACTCAAACGAAGCAAATCAAGACAGCGCTTGTATAGCTAGATCTAGGAGGAGTATTTTTGTGTTCCGTGGGTCATTTGTAATTGGTCTAGGTCAATAGGTGTAGTGTAGGGCTCCGATTTTGTAACTCAGTGCTTAACAAAAAATGATAGCCACTGACATATTTTTTATCCATTGAAGGTTTGCAATGAAATAAAAAAAACATTTTCCTAGCAAACCTTCAATGGATAAAATATATATTAATTATGTCAGGGGTATCATTTTTTGATAGGCTCTGAGATAAAGATTCGGGGCCCAGCACTCAGCAGCCGCCCAGAAGACAATCTCTGACAGTAGCTAATACTTAATAGTTATGTAGGAATCCAAAATCCTCAAAATCCAATTCATCAGTTATGGTGCGGCTACATTATCGTGCGAGCGTTCGTGTCGAGTTGTCGCGATAAATGAGGTGTCTCATTCTATCAGAGCGGCTACATTATCGCGCGAGTTCACCAAAACTCTTTCGCGACACAACGAACTACCCGGCTACACTTGTCGCGATAATGCAAACATGCGCCGAATCTCGTAATGTAGCCGCACCATTAGGATTCATGCAGTAGTGAAAAAAATAGATTACTATGGTCATGGAACTAGGAATTTCGACTACGTTACGGTGCATGGTTTGTCAGGTGTCAGCATTGTCATTGTCGTTGCCATTAATTGATTGTTCACACCATGGTAGGTAGGAAATAGATGGAGATGAAGTATATAAAGTAACTACTAGTCAAGCCGGGTGCCATCCGCCATTTTATGAGCATTATGTACAACACATTATGTATTAACTCTTATTGGTTGAACTTCAGCTGTCAGCCTGTCAAGTAGTTGCGTGTTATTGGATTTGTGTCAATGAAGTATCGACTTGTCGATATTATTATAGGTGACGTTAAACGACTTGAATAAATTCTAATGCATTACTGCTCATCACCATATTATCAGATAATACAAGAAATTTGGTGTTTATCTTATCTTCTTAATATATATAAATTACGTGTCACGTTGTTTGTCCGCGATGGACTCCTAAACTACTTAACCAATTTTTATAAAACTTCTTAACTATCTGTAATTTGGTCCAACTTAAAAGATAGGATAGTTTTTGAATTGGGATAGTTTATTTGTTTTATTTATATAGATAAGTAGGCGGTACGAAGTTCGCTGGGTCAGCTAGTAATATATATAAATTACGTGTCACGTTATTTTGTCCACGATGGACTCCTAAACTATTTAACCGATTTTGATCAAACTTCGTTACTATCTGTAATTTAGTCCAATTTGAAAGATAGGATAGTTTTTTTTGATTAGGATAGTTTATTTGTTTTATTTATATAAATAAGTTGGCGGTACGAAGTTCGCCGGGTCAACTAGTATTCTATATTTGTTTATTTATATGTAGGGCATGCAGATAGCTGTCTCATGCTAAGCACGTCATGTTTCGACTCTACCACCGCTTATAGAAAGAAATTCTACTACTATGAGCCAGAAAGTTGCTCTTTTAATGAAAAGAAATTGTGGTTTATAATTAACAAACGATTGATACATATTATAATTTATAATTGAGTAATTTTTTATATATGGTGATCTCTTTCAATTTCACAAAACGGCAGCGAAACTGTTTGGATATTCCAAGATCTTTAAAAACCTAAATCCACGCGAATAATATGTACCTGATAGAGTACAAACGTACGTTACGTAATTATTATTACCTATAAATACTACGTATACATAAATGCTTGATTATCGCTTCACTCCTTATCGATGTCGATAGTTTCGAAGCACACTCCCTAATGGGCGGCCATTTTATGAGGTTTTTTCTGTAGGTATGCACCCGATTTTTGTAGGTAGGGCACCTCCATGTATTTGGTACCTTCATGGTTCACACCTCACGCCTGGGAGTCGACCTTTTGCAGGATGACAGCTCTAGTGATCTGTGACTTCATTGTACCTAAATGTTCCTTGCTTCATTGTTCGTCAGATCGTGGTCTATGGTCTATGGTTTTCTTTTTTGAGAGGAAGAGTTTCAAGATTTTCGTAAATATCAAATATTTTTGAAACCGGCATGAGAGGTGCCGATACGCTTATTCCAGCCCGCTTTTTAAGTCTCCTAGGGCACTTCTGCGTGCTCGTAACTCTGTTATGGGAGAGCAATCAGAGTGTACGTCACTGTTTGCCCAGCCGGTATCACGACAGTCACTTCCAGATTTATCACAGTCGGTAAGAAAATATCCACTACCAGTAACTTATTTTATGTATCCTAACGTTTAAGCAGTAGTTTAATTGAAGCCCGCGAGTTGTGTTGTGATTTTTTGTCATAACTTTTACGTAAATGTTGGTTGCGTCAAGCCTGCCATACCGATGACTGCACTGCAGTAGAGTTCATTGCGTATCTGGGGGACTTATATTTCGCCGGTGATAGCCTAATACCGAGATTTGGACCTCTTTTTCGGGGGTCCGGGAGTCGAATCCCAGATCTCTTAACTTTCCGGAGTTGAGTGAGTTAATAAAATCACTTTCTTTTATGGTGAAGAAAAACAGCTAGGAAAACGCCTGAGAGTTCTTCATAATGTTCTCAAAGGTTCAAGTCTACCATCCCACACTTGGTCAGCATGATGAATTACAGACTAAACCTTGATCATTTTATTAGAAGGGATCTGTGCCCAGGACTTGTATTACTGATACAAGTCCTGGGCACAGATCCCTTAGTTAGTTAAATTACAGACAAAAATTATACTTTTTACTCTGGTCAGGCGGCTTAACTATAAATGCTAAAAGTTTAATCAAAATTGGTTTAAATGTGTAGTTATAATAGTCCATAAAATGCATGCTGCAACATAGACCTCATCATTGCTTTCCATAATCATGATTATCTTCAAGACTATTTCATAAAAAGTATTACTATTTTTATTTCATAAAAAGTATTATTGATGTGCCTCCGGAAAACATACAGCATTATTGAAGAAGCTGTTTGTATTTCACCGGATATCCGCGATCGATCTATATACAAAGTAGTTCATCTTACCGGATATAGGGGGCGCTAGTGTCTCACCCAGCAAGGCAGTTGGAAACAGCTGCCATTTTGAGTCATAGCGTTGTGTATTTTCGCCGCGTGCGCATCGAATCTAAAATTATATCGTTAATCCGTCTTCCTTTGGAAAAAATATTATCAAAGGCTGTTATTAAATATAGTGATACAGTGATTATAATCCATATTTTCGATCGCGGATCGCGAAAATCGCGTAATGTAAAAACCACGTGTACGAACCGGTACAATGAACGGGAGGACAAGTTCCAGCAGCGGTTTCGAGCAGCGAGAGGGACTTCGACGAAAGAAACTCTAACAAGGTTCACAGGTAACGGTCGATCCTCGGATCGACACGTTACCACCAGGCACCAGGTGAGTTTTCTCACATTTTTATTGCATCGCTTCTCGACAATTTTTCCTAAGAACAAAGTGCAGTATCTGTTCTTTTTAGCGTAATATTTGAAAGTTCCCACACTGCGGGACGAATATATTAAGCTGATTTTTGCGACTTGACGGGATATTCGGGGCTGGCTCCACTCTCGTCAGGGGTAGGTAGGCTCAGCATTGCAGTGGGTTCGACCCACATAAAAAGCTGAGCGAATTCCAAATACCCTCTAATAAATTACTGAAGCTTTCGGTAAATCGCCTTTGTCTATTTCATATAATATGTGTAACGATAGTTATAACAAACTTAACTAATCGTTTTCGTTAAAAAGGGTTGAACTTATTGAATTAAAATGTCAGTAGCAACTAACAACACATAAAGTTTCAATCTACTCATAAACAATGTATCTCCCAGTAAAGAATTAATTGTCAAAGCAACATTCACCGCTTTTATTAAGTCCGTTTGTATTTTCGAAACTGAGACTTGACTGCGGAAATTGGATATTGTAACATCCATCGTATGTATCGATCGTGTAAAATATAGCCTTGTCACCCGGACACTCTAGAGTGTAGTTCTTCCTTTTGACTTTGCAACAGTCGAACAAAAAAGTGATATAGAAATTTGGGTACATAGGCAGTTTTGGTTACCAACAGCACTCTGGTTCGGAACCAGAGATTCACTTGATGTTTCAAAAGCACTTTGTAAAAGTTCCTTGGAATAAACTTTTCTATTATATAAAAGATTTCTGTAGTGAATCTATGATAACGGGATTTCGATTACCCTCACGCAAGAAATCTCTGGTACCAATAATGTTTCATTAATAAGTACATATAAATCATACAGGGCATAAATACAAGAAACAACTGCACGCGTCACCAGTTGTGTACAGGCTACCGAGCCGGCCACCAGTGGAATGTGTGTGTGTGCGTGCGTGTGTGTGGGTGTGTGATATCTACATATAGTAGATATCGATATATACGAGTATACGGCAGTATATTACAATGGATATGCGTTCCATTTTCAACTTTCGAAAACAAATTGAATTTGTGAAAATAAGAGTTCCGTCTGATATTTCAGTTTCCAGCTCTCTATAACCAGAGACTGGATGATAAAACTGGAATTTTCTCAGAATTCTTCCTCAGCTCGACCACAAAAGCTCATCAACCATGCCTGAGAATCTAATGCAAAGATCAATCTTACTAGATGACCTACCTTTCGGTGTACATACTGGGTTGCGGAAACCCTCTGTGCGAAAGGATGTCGAATGCTTG
The DNA here is from genome assembly GCA_029955525.1 of Oeneis ivallda. NCBI lineage: Eukaryota > Metazoa > Arthropoda > Insecta > Lepidoptera > Nymphalidae > Oeneis > Oeneis ivallda. The sequence goes on from JARPMR010000006.1 coordinate 25,064,621, forward strand.
TTTACCTAGACGACTTCTTTCTGGCCAAGCAAGATCACTCGAGTGATGGCCTAATCTTTCGGTCTGGCGCCTCTTTTCTACCTTTCGGTGTACATACTGGGTTGCGTAAACCTTCTATGTGAAGGGATGTCGAGTGCTAGTTTACCTAGACGACCTCCTTCTGGCCAAGCAGGATCAATCGAGTAACGGCCTAATCTATTGGTCTGGCGCCTTTTTTCTCATGTAACACACTGGGTTACGGAAACCCTCCGTGCGAAGGTAAGTCGAGTGCTAGTCTAACCTAGACGACTTCCTTCGGGTCAATCACGACCAATCCAAGTAGTCTTTAGGCTGCGGAAGCCGAGAGGCACTTGGAACATCTCCTTCTGGTCAATCACGACCAATCCAAGTTATGTCTTTGGGCTGCGGAAGCCACGAGACACTTGGAACATCTAAGCTGCTAAATCAATAACACCCATGAAGGGGTAATCGTTGCCAACTACAGCAAATTCAATTTCCTTTCCCTTAAAAAGGATAAATATTCTCATCGAGTCCTTGAGATAATAATTGCTGTAAAGTAGCATTAGCTCTTGTGAATTGCAAGGGTTGCTGGGACAGTTAAGTAATAAGTAATATTAGCCATGCTGAACCTTATTAACTCTCCCCCACCCCTCTTCAAATAAACGTAAAACTTGTCTATGACGAGTATATTAAGTACAGTACAGTTTCTATCCCGCGCCCTTAACCTTTGGACTACTAAGGCTTCAACCCTCAGAGGACTTTGTGATTCCCTGGGGATTCCTCAAATATTCAGAAAAGTTTCGATAGGAAACATCTGTATCTCGCTCCAGGAGCGTGGAACAGGAATTGAGGGTGGCGAGAGCCTCATGTCCCAATAAATCTAAAATTTAAGGGTGTCCAATGAGAGCCAACATCCATACTATGTTGAACACACGGGTCCTCGTGCAAATATTTAGACGACAAACTAATGTTAGTAACTGACCGTTCAGCTAAAATGATGGCACAGTAACAAGTTTTATTGGTAATCACAAGTAAAACAAACTGCGAAAATCACGTCCTGGCTCAATTGGACAACAATGCAACACTCATTGCGTACATTCGAAATGGGAGTAAAGTAGTGACTTTACTAACTCTGACCGAATTCCCACACCAGACTGGATTTTTATAATCTGCTCAAATAGTTTTCAGGGCGATACAACATAGTTGGGACAGATGGTCATGAGAAAAACCTCCCATAGAGTGGCATCTTCTCCCTCAAATGACGTCAGAGTTTGTTTTATGGGATGGAACAATTTGACATTAACTTGTTTGAGACACATCAAACCGGTGTAGTAAAGTACTATGTCTCGATAAATTGAAAGAATCAATCAATAAGTCATATAGATGCCTTCAGCAGACTATGAGGGCATAATTGGCTTTGGGATTTCCTCAACTGACACATTAAAACAGTGCGACAGGAGCATACCTTATAGTGAAGCCCAAATGGCCTCGAGCGTTTATTTTTTGGTGTTAAGATCTGAATGGATCACCCACATTAAATACAGAACCTATCAGTGACTCTGACAGATGCCACGATGTAAAAGCGTTCACCTCAGGTGCAATTTGATACTGAAAGTTTGGGAAAATATAAAAAAATATATAATCGAACTTGTCTGTACTTACCAGCCATCAAAAGATGGCTAAACTGGCGCGAAATTTCCCAAATAAATTCAAAATCTTCTCTTCTTGCAAAGCAAATTTTTTGACATACCTAATCATTCTTGTACATACAAGTAAATATGCAGTTTCTATGCTTTCTGTGGTCCCCACCTAGGACAACAATCGTTTTCATCTAACCTATACGTGCTTAAGACACACTTTGCAATCTAAATGATTAAATGATAAAATATCTAGACAAACCTAAAAAGGCTTCTATAAGCCTCGGAACGTAGGGGTCATGACCTAAAGCTAATGATTATTCCTGTAATATAGGTAAAAATATATTAGTATCTGATACAGGCATTTGACTCAAACACTAATCACTCTTAGGGGAAATCTAAACTTTAAAAATAATAATAAAATACGATCGCTGGGATATTATGATCAGTAACATTAGTTAGGGTTTCATGAGAGGAAAATAGGTCAAAGAGATCTGAATATAGAAATCATTATGATTGTCTATAACAAATTTTCCTTTATAACATTAGACTCCCAAAATACATGAGTAAAGTTAATTTTCTTCGGTAAAGTTGTGCATACCCAGGGTGTTGCAGATCACTATGGTCAGATAACCAACCAATAGACCATCAATATTATTATCTCATGATAATAGAAAATCGTGACATATTATATATATTTTAATACTACTCTCCTAAGATATCTACAAATAACCGAAGCTTATATCTCGATACATTTATTCATTTAGTCCGGTTTGATTTTCAATCCATACTAAAGTTCCTTAATTGTCAAGACAATTAAATTAAAAATTACTTAATTTTTAATTATTTAATTTTTTCCTCTTCAAAAGTATAAACAGATTTACCTTAAAACATTACTATGAAATTACTAATTTTGGTTGAAAATAACATTATTTGCAATATGCATGATCAAAAGAAAATAGATCAAAAGAAAATTTATTTCACAGATTAACTCCCTGTGATTCATCATAGCGTTGTTTAATACTTTTCACCAGCAGATAACAAACACGTCTTCAATAATGCTGTATGTTTTCCGGAGGCACATCAATATTACGGTTTTACATAACAATAAAACCGATATTATGTGCCGAGAGGGAAAACATACAGCATTGCAGGAAGTTCTTCCTGGTAAAGACTATGACTCAAAATGGCAGCTGTTTCCAACTGCCTTGCTGGGTGAGACACTAGCGCCCCCTATATCCGGTAAGATGAACTACTTTGTATATAGATCGATCGCGGATATCCGGTGAAATACAAACAGCTTCTTCAATAATGCTGTATGTTTTCCCTCTCGGCACATAATATCGGTTTTATTGTTATGTAAAACCGTAATATTATTAGTACCTACCTACTTATATTTTTCAATATTAAAGTGAAACACAGCTGATTTTTTTTTAAATTATTTTGAGTGACTACAGTACAGTGTGTACTTTGGAGCTTTAAAGAATTTCGATTTATTCAATTGTTATCACTAAATTGAAAGTACTTAAAATCAGGTTAGGTATATGTGGGCCCAATTGATTTCCGTTTAATTTATATAAAGTAATGTTTTGATTTTTGTTTCCTTTTATTTATTAAAATTAGTATAATCAAATTGACATTTGACTTTGACAGGGCGGGTACGCCATCTTGAAATATTAGTATAAAACGGCTGTTTTGACGATACGAATTCAGTCTCTGCTCAGAGACTCATTCGACTAGTAGATGCTTTCGCATCTAGGTCTTTCTATTTGATTGAGGCTCCCTAATCGAATAAATTTTATCTGTATGCTTAAATTAAAGTAAATGATTAATTAATACTTTGATATTTTTGATAACTACCCTCACGTTCAGATGGTGGTTTGTCTGTCATGTTGTGGTTAAATTGATTAGATGTGAGATTCAGGGGCCGTTATAGGGGTGGTTGGAGACGGCTTTAGGTAGGATTTCAGCGTTTAAAGAGATGCGTACTCTTAAAGCCTGATTAGTTTTGAGTAATAATTTACACTTCTTGTCCATGGCTAATAAGTGTAAAAGAAGGGCTTTTGAAGGTACTTTTTTCAAAGAATAAACATTCTAAGTAATGAACTGATCTTTACACGCTACCTTTCCTCGTTGCGCAACAAATAAGTTTGACTTTGCTGCCGACGAGGATGGTTGCTCCAACATATACTTTAATAGAATTTACACAGAATTAGATATGTGCTGACATTGTTAATAGAAACAATAGCAAAATATGTCACATTCATTATTACAGTACTGTCCCCAAAAAACTGAGTTGCCGGCAACTAATCAACATTGTGTAGTGAATTACTAAGCCAATAAATTGTAATTATTTACTTTGGCACAGAATCAAAATGTGGTACTACTTAATAAATCTATTATAATTTGATTAAAAATTTCACTGCAATCATCATTTTCATCATCATTAGCAACCCATCAACGGCTCACTACTGAGCGCAGGTCTCCTCTCAGAGAAGGGTTATAGGCCACAGTCCACTGCGCTGGCCCAATGCGAATTGGCGAAAATTTTCACTGCAATAGTGCCTTGTTTTTCACATAAACTTTAAATAAAATCCTCTAAAAATTATAAGTGAAATGGTAATAAATACTTTTTAATTAATTTTTATTATTTATATGCCGAAAATTGGCTACATCCGCTATTAATACATGTATTATGATATTATTACTTAAGTAATGTATGTGTCTAGTTAAACATCCATTGTGCATCTCTTCACAAGTATTGTGTGAAGTCATGCACTTAGACATGGGTTATAATATAGGGCTGTCCATACAATCCTATAAGTACATGATACAATATTTTAATTTCAATGTGTTTTAAGAAATGTGAGAAAATCTGTTGTACCAACAAGTTTGGAGATAATTTTTTTTTTTTGAATGTAACACTAATGAGTTATTATTTTATTATTATAGTGATCTTATGATCAATTCTTATTCTTACTAATATTATAAATGCGAATATAATATATAATATTATAAATTATAAATGCGAAAGTGTGTTTGTCCTTCATCCTTGTTTATCCTTTAATTGTGCAGCAACAAATTGTTGTGATTTTTTGCGTATGTATCCTTGGGGACCTGGTGAATGACATAGGCTAATTTTTATCCCCGAAAATCAAAGATTTCAAAAACAAAATCCACACAGACGAAGTCACGGGCATCAACTAGTCCATAATAAGTTTGAAATATACTTTTAACTTGCTTTAAACAAACAGGGGGGGTTGCATCAACAAATTAGAACCTAACCTTGACTAGCTAAAGACTTTTTATGTTAAAATGACAGATTTGTATCATAAATGATCAAATATTTAATGTGGTAATGATGCCATTGTTTCACATAAATTACACGTTCGTAAATAATATATGTAGCTATAAACTATACTAAACTAGCGGCACGCTATGAAGGCCGGTTTGACGTTTGTCCGCTCATGAAGTTCCGTATTAATTGATAACGACTTTGAAGGAAATAATTGTATTACTTTATTGACGATAGTGATGTGCAGAGATTCATAAATTTTATCGAATGTAGTTTTAGGTTTAGGACTCAAAATTTATTTATTAAATTGATTTCTAAAATGTATACAAGTGTAGAAAAATCAGTTTGCACCATTTAAGGGGTGAATGTACTTGTGAATATGAACAATTTTCACTATGTGGACAAACCTCTGAAATCGCAAAAAAATATCAGCTGTTTCATACAAAAGGTAAAATTTTTATTTTTATATGATATATACCACAACTCGGCATTTGGTTATGGCGTGAAATACGTTAAAAATGGCGTAGATGCAAACATGAATATGTTAAAAGCGGAATTAGTACGTCTTTTAAAAGAAAACAAACCAACCAAGATCCGATACGTCATTGACGAAATAGCATTAGAACATGGGCATAGAGTTATACGGTTACCGCCTTACCATTGTGAGTATAATGCGATTGAGTTGGTGTGGGCTCAAATTAAGGGATATGCTGCAAGACACAATACAGAACCCCCATTTACCACAAAAAAAATGCTAAAATTATTAGAAGAAGCTTGTGAACATGTGACTAAAGGAGACTGGGAAAAGGTTGTGAATAGAACTGTTAAATTAATAAGGGAAGATTATGAAAGAGATGTGAAAATAGATAATATTATAGAAAACGAACATATAATTATTAATGTAGGTGATGATAGCAGTGACGACAGTGAAAATAGTAGTATGGACGAATCTGATTAATTATGGCCTTTTGTGGCACCTTTTTTGGTATCTTTTGTATTCATATGTTTCTTGTGTGCATATAAAGTATGTATATTCATTTTCATTCAAATATTCAGTTCGTTCAAATAAATTAAATAAACATATACATTTTTGTTTTATTAAACCTATTTAATCAGGTACAAAAACAAAACTTAATTGTTTTTTGTTCGAGAATAAATTGACATTCCACATCACTATTGTAATGTGTCAAACCGGCCATCATAACGTGCCGCTAGTTTAAACTATAGTCAATAACTCAATATTGAAATATACTCCTAAGATACCTATAAATTGACAAAAGAAACAGTAAATATTGAAATTATACATATAATATGTCATACTAGTTACTAATACCTATTTAGTACCTATATTCTACACAGTCTGTACATTTTATCTGTGTATTCATTCATTTAAATACATATATAATATTGTAATAATTAATATGACACTAAATAAATATTTTATAAATAGGGCAAAGCATAAAAATACTACGTGATATTCGCAACTTCATCGTGTGAATTTAGTTCTTCGTGATAACTTTACTTTTCGGATGAAATGTATCCTCAACAGAAGTAAGCGATCTCCGTGCCTTTCTTTCGTCAAGAGCAGTTTAAACGGTTTCATTTCATCCACTCATCTCATCGCCCACCTCCTTCGCAGCCCAGTTATGCTCTCGAAGTCAGGCCAAAACTAATATCATCATCATCATTAGCAACCCATCAACAGCTCACTATTGAGCGCAGGTCTCCTCTCTGAGAAGGGTTATAGGCCATAGTCCACCACGCTGGCCCAATGCGAATTGGCGGACTTCACACTTGAAGGCATAAACCTTCAAGAGCATTATGAAGAACTCTCAGGTGTGCAGGTTTCCCCACGATGTTTTCCTTCACTGTTGAAGCAAGTGATATTTAATTGCTTAAACGCACTTGACTCCGAAAAGTCAGAGGTGCGTACCCAGGATCGAACCTGCGAGTTGCGACCCCCCGAATAGGAGACCACAGTCCTAACCACTAGCCAATCACTGCTTGCAAAAAAAAACTAATATATTTTATAAAAATTATGTGAGAAATTATCATGATAACCCTTGTATCAGTTCGATCGGGCTTAAATCACAACTGTTTATAAAACACGGGTTATTATGGCTTGCCTTTACGAGCATACTGGTTAGCCGTTAGTGGTATCTTGCCTGCCACCTGTGGTCAGCCGATATGTGTCACGCGACTTCCTGGCACGTGCAAAATTTTTAGCAGTCTCAAATAAAAGTCGACTTCAAAAATTAGTAGTAAAATGTAGTAGTTCATCAATTTGACGCGTACTTTTTTATCAAACGTGTAAAAGATCGATTAATAATAACATAGAATTTAAACTCATGATATGGCAGTAGTAGAGAATGATTAGAGGAAAAAGCAACGCGCTAGCATATTTGAATTTTCGAGCTTCATTATTATCCTCTGGGATTATCGGGCTCATGTGAAGGATGTTTTTTTTGTTATTATCTACCGGGTCTTTTGTTTTTTTTTTCTATTCTTTTGATGCTATATTTTGTGTTATTATGTTATTTTTGTTGATCTCTACGGCCCTTAAGGTCAAATTATAGTCCAGTAATTAAAGCATTTAACCTCGCACTAAATTTCCGATCCAATTTTAATGTTTTTTTAGGTTAAGGGTCACTTACTGACCACAAAAACACAAAATGCTGACAGATCCCCAGATGGCCCATTTAATGAACCGGTTTTTCGTTTCGGAACACACACACACGAAAAACCGGTTCATTAAATGGGCCATAAATCGTAAACGGTAAGTTTTACAAAAAAGTTTACAGGAAATAAAAGATGCAAAATTTTACTCTCTACAAAAAGGTCTGAATAACTTTTGCCTTAAAGTGGATAGTTTCCGAGATATCGGTCAAAAACTTTTCTTTAAGATTGGGATCGAAGCTCCACCTGGATCTGTCAGCATTTTGTGTTTTTATGGTCAGTAAGTAACCTGAGTAAGTAAAGTAATTTAGTGCTATGTTGACTAAAAAAAAGGCTTTATTTACTGGCCTATTACCCGAATGTCCAAATTGAGGCATGATTTTGGCAATGGTACCTACGATGCGGATGGTTCAGCCCGGACACTGTTTTGTAATGGAATACAAAAATGATATAAAAATATAAAATATTCTCTATCTCTGTATTTTTTTTATTTATTTTGTTTATTACAAAGCTTCAGTTTTCTTGACGAGATCTGTAAAATTACTTACGTAGTAGTCGGACCGTAGATTTACGTTTGCAATTTTTCCCATCGCGTAAACGCTATTTACGTACCGGTTTTCGACACCAAAGTTCAAGGTAAGTAACTGTTAAGTAATATGCTGTAGCAAATTATGAATGCGCTGCGAATCAGTTGTGTTGGGTAGCTTCGCGATGTGGTAGTCGACTACCTATCAGAAGTTTTCCGATAAATAATAAATAACAATACGTATAATAGTATATTTTAATATTCTAAAAACAATAAATACTTAGTGTTTTTTATTGTTATCTGTTGATAATAGTGTTTTTTTTTCTTTTATAAACTGCGAACAGTAGAGCCCGCGGTTTATGTGTAGTTAAGGCGCTGTGTGCAGTCACGATCATCATTCGTGAGCCGAATCACAAGCCGAATGAAGATCGTCTTATTTAAAATCTATGGGTCATAATATTATGAAAAAAAAGTAGTTATAATTGATCGTATTTCTGGCCTGATGGTTGTTTCTTAAAAACGATGACGCATACTTTTCTCGATAGAAAAAAATTGCAAAGTTCACTCTGCAAATACATAAACTCCCATCGTTCTCTGTTATGCATACATTTATTTTGGTAAAATTCAGTACAATTGTTTTTCATATTTTACTACAACAAATGGCTGTTTTAGATTTTATTTATTGCGACTGTTAAATTATAATGGAATATATTAAAATTATAACAGTCACAATAAATAAAATCTAAAACAGCCATTTGTTGTAGTAAGATATGATAAACAATTGTACTTAATTTTACCTAAATAAATGTATGCATAACAGAGAACGATGGGAGTTTATGTATTTGCAGAATCAACTTTGCAATTTTTTTTTATCGAGTAAAGTTTGCGTCATCATGTTAAGGAAACAGCCATCAGGCCAGAAATACGATCAATTATAACTACTTTTTTTTCATAATATTATGACCCATAGATTTTAAATAAGACGATCTTCATTCGGCTTGTGATTCGGCTCACGAATGATGATCATGACTGCACACAGCGCCTTAAGTGAAATCTTTGTAGTTATAGTTATACTTATGTGTTAATAGGTGTATTAGACGATAATATAATATTCTCATTCATCATAGAGATGTGGTAGGGAACTTACACTGCTATTGATACCTAAGTGGGAAGTATGGCAGTCGAGCAGAAATCTGAGGTCAGTAACCTTAACTCTTGTACTGGGTCACCGACCACCGTTAGTGGTCAGTATGTGAGCGTAATTTTTTTAATTATTATGGGTATATTACCTTTAATATGTGCACTACATATCGTACATATTTTCCTTTTCTTTATGTATAGGTAGATTAATATTAATGTTAACAGATTGCCCTTTTCTTACATAATAATTCAATGATGTAAGTATAGGTATTATTAGTGTTGATATATTTCTGTAAAAGTACCACCTAATTTACCCCGTTATCTAAGGTCATCCGTATCTCACATTGAAAATAAGAGAGGGCCCTTTTATACAACGCATTTTAATAACTTGTAAAATATTAAAAAGTAAGGTACTATGCATAATAATTTAATATAAAAAATTATTTTTAAAAAACCGACTTCAAACGCCCGTGCCACTACAAAGTATATAATAATTTTATTGTTGATTTTTTTTAAAACATCTCGACCGATTTCGATAAAATTTAAATGGGACCAACTGGGAAGTATACCCTTTGAAACAAAAAAAAAGAATTTTCCAAATCGGTTCAAGCGTCGAGTAATCGGTGAACATACATAAAAAAGATTCCTACGAATTGACAACCTCCTCCTTTTTAAAAGTCGGTTAAAAAATGTTTTACCATAAAACATTTCTAGTTTGGCGTACTTTTCAGTTTGTTGTTCCATAATAGGTATACCTATCATGGACTTGGCGACTAAAAATATAATAATTAATCGTTTCAGATTGGTCGGTGGTCTGATCACGTCAGTCGTACTCATTGTGGTTGAGTTTACCACATTCATATTTGGACTAACCATGTTCTCATCGTCCGTTGCCCTAACCTGTATCCTTTTGTCAATACTCTGTCTTTCTCTCTTATCACCCGCTTATGCGCCACTTTTGTCACCTATATATTTTAATAAAACTCACATACACGCTCACGCCTTTATGAGTTTACTGCACAGGATAACACGAGTTGATTTCCAAATGAAGTGTATAGCCCTTTAGCATAGTTTATGGACTAAGGATGAAAAAAACTACTTCTATTTGATATAATATTATTAAACCGCGAGTATTATTGCTGTTTATTAACGAGTTTCGTCCTAACATCTCCCAAGATTATTTTCATCACGTTTTCACCTTTCAATTTTAATCAAAAATAATTTCAAAATCCGCTTAAAGGCGGAGTTTAAAAAAATGCGCATCTAATTCAAAACTTCCTCTTTATTTGAAGTGGGTTAAAAAAATTAGCTCTACTACTTTTCCCACTCACGGCTAGCATTAGCAATCCATATTTGGGCAATTTCGTTTCCCAACTCTACTACGGACTTTTGTCAATCACGATCACCTGAGAACAACACTATGGTTCAGGGTATTTATTTATGGAGTCGTGCAAAACGACACGATTCGACTTATGAGTTATTGAGTGATTTTGCACGGTGCACTAATTTCCACAATATACCTACCTACTAGGAAAATACGGATTAGAAAATGCAAAATTACCGTTAAATGTGTCGGTTTTGTATTAAAAGGCCTAGGCTAGACTAGAGACTAGGGACAGTCCTTGACGTACTTTTTTGTTCCACAAAATACTTACATTACTTACAACTGAATCGCATACCTAAAGGTCTTAGCTCACACGACACCGCTCCAACACGGCACCGCTCCAACACGGCACCCACTCAGCTCCACCTCAAATCGAAGTAATCCCTCGCTGTTCACGCGGCGACGACTAGCAGTAAGCTCGTTGTCCATGTGCAGTCGAAGAAGCCGCTTGTACCCTATCAACCACTCTGCAGACACATACGTGATTTTCGAGTGACCCACGCGCTTTAGTCACGTGGGCTGCTTACTTGAAGTGCGCGATAAAAGAGACGTCAACCATCGAATGGCTAGGTTGCGATAAGCTCGCTTGCCGCACATTATTTAGTTTTTTGATCCCTGTGAAGTGTATGTACTGCCCCTGTAGCCACGTTACACTTCGTTGTATCGTTTCTCTTTCTACGATCGTTGTTACTTGAAGTTTTGGCTAGGGCAAGACTAGATGGCGCTGCAGCTGATCAAAGACAGAAGTGTGTTGATAATATTTCGCGATAATATGTATTGTTTTTTTAGATTTATTTCATTTAAAACATTTATAAAACAAAATTATCAATACACTTCTGTTTTTGATCAGCTGCAGCGCCATCTAGTCGAGCCCTAGCCAAAACTTCAAGTGACAACGATCGTAGAAAGAGGAACGATACAAAGAAGTGTAACTTGGCTAGAGGGGCAGAGCCTTGGACCTTAGGCCCATATTTGAATGTGCATTCCTTTAAAGTTCGGATGCGGTGACGTGTAAGTGACCTTAACGACACAGAATAGTAATAGTACAGGTACAGAAGATTCACTTGGCAAAATCATTTAAATTGATATTTAGAATAGAATAGAAATATTTTTTATTCAAACAAACTTTTTTACTTACAAGTACTTTTGAATCGTCGATGAGTCTACCACTGGTACGGAATGCCCTTCCTGCCGAGAAGAACCAGCATGAAACTCGGCGGTTGCTCTTTTCAAAACAAGTTTACAATACAATAGATACTATGCTATGTATGCAGTATTTCCACAATGAGGGGAAGTTCCAATAATTCATACTACTTACAATTATTCAATACATATTAAGATGGGCAGACAGAAAGTATTCCCGCCGGCGGAACCCGTTCACGAGCATGACGCATGACTCAGCCGTTGCTTCGCTCAACCATATTTGAGGAAGCGTAACAACCCGCATCACACGACACCACCACAGAAATGTTTAAAGAGTGCGTGACATACTTAGGCTATTCATATCTATTTATAATCGAAAATGCAACATGTAAGAATAACATATTTTGTAAAAACAGAAAATAAATCCGTCCAAAACCAAATAACTTATAGAACTGTAAAGTTTCCTTTTAGACAGAGAGAGCGCTACTGAAGTGTGATGTCACACTCACAATTCAGCAGCTCCATACACGCTCTATAGAAGATTTCGTTTTAGAAAGAGACGGATACAGTCCCAGTAAAACAGCAAATTCCGTGACTAGTAAAGATATTTAAAAACGAGAAATGGCTTTGTGTTATAATATTTAAAAACTTTATTTTAAATAAGTTAATAAAAAAATATCAGTCAAATATCCAATTATTATTATTCACATATTTTTGCGCAGGTTCGAATCGAATTTTATTGAAATTCTGAATAATTCGCTGCGGTGTAAATAATTCCGTAACTCGTAAAACAGCTATAGCCGGGCACGGCTTTGCATCTGTGCTGCTCACATACTTTGTTCTGGACGGGTGGCTCTGCGATTGGTTCTGGCCCATCTTCTTCTTCTGTTCTTTATTGCCATCAGTCGTTGACTTAGCGACAGCTATCATTACTTTGTGCACTTCTAGATGGTAAAATCGTCTATAAGTACCTCAAGTTTCAAGTTTACTTAGAGACAGACATATTCGTTGTTATGTTCTCAAATGATTGTTATCTTGCAGATTTATTTGTTTTAATCAAGGATTTTTATTCGATTTTTAGTTTGTACATTCCTTCGACTTTGTTTCCCTGAAAATTTAAGTAAATTTTGTTAAGTTACGAGTTCTTTATAATTCCTTAAACCGTTTCGTTTTAGTTAGTGTTAATTTAGGTTTATGGCAGAATACCTACTGATAAAATGCCGATAAAGCTTGAAGATATTCATTCATAAGCTATTATCTGAATTGAAATGACGATTACGAAGCACATCGTGAAATGTGTAAGTTTCACTGGTTTTATGATAAAACCTTTTTAGGGCATGCCTAACTAGCTTTTGTCCGCAAATTCGTCCATGTAGACCCACGTGAGTTAGGTTCTCTAAAGGTACCGCGGGATGTTTTTCAGGAATAAACATGAGGCTTTGTAACTCTCAAGGTAGGGAGCGGGCATATTGGCTACTTTTAGCGGCAGCAATCGTCATTGAAGTAAAACTTCTTTACAGTTTACGCACGCTTGACTTGGGGAGTAAGCTGGTGAATGCGTTACGAAAAGTGTGATCGGGCGAGGCGAACGGAAGTTGAACGGAAGTTGGAGATATAAGTTAGTGAAGATAGAAAGAGAGAGAGTTACGTTTCGTATATTACTGTAGGGGCAAGAGAGAGAGGTGCGAGCACACATTTTCTTTATCTCTTTCTTTCATGCATCGCGTTTTCGCGAATCATATTGTTGAAATGTTTTCGTTCGATACGATGCTAAAAGTAGCGCTTAGTAGCGTATCGTAGGTCAGCGCTTAAAGATCGTAGAAAGCCCACGCGATGCTAAAAAAACTCAACTCGATCGCTGTGACTGGCGTTTGTTGTGTGCCCACGTTAGCGTTCGCACGCGGAGTTTCCGCACAGCGACTCAAAACCATCAAAATGCCGATTGCTGCAGCTAAAAGTAGCCAATCTGCTCTTTCCCGTAATCAACGGGTAATGTATACCGTGCAAAAAATCACGTCGATCCGTGAGATAAGGAAATGTATTTACAATGCACGTATGTTTTTGCGCACGCACTTACGAACGCATCCTATCCTTACAAACGCATTTGTTGTGCTTGTATGTCGGTTTGTTGGTTCGTCATTTAATCACGCAGCAACGAAGCGACGGCGACGGATCGACTTGATTTTTGCATGGTTATAGTTGACCTGGAGAGTGACAGGCATACTTTTTATCCCGGAAAATCAAAGAGTTCCCACGTGATTTTGCAAAACTAAATCTACGCGGACGAAGGTGCGGGCATCGGCTAGTATATAATACATACAGTACCCGGCGATATATATTGCACATCGGCCTTTGGAATAAAACGTATTATTCTATTCTATTCACAGTTCGACTGCATTTTTGGAACGTAGTTCCTTATCACACGGTGCGGAAGGGGGCTAGACGGATCGACACTTTTGGAACGCAGTTCCTTATTTTGAAACCGACACTTTTTTTTGAATGTGTTGTGTTCGGTATTTTCGCGGTACAATATTGGGTCTCCGTAGCCTTGTGGTTTCGGCAGTTATAAGTTATAAAAAATTAGGGAAAAATTCTACATGTAGAAATGGAAATAGAAAATGGAAAATTCGGTCTGTCGAGCTGGGATTCGAACCATCGACCTTTGGCTGTTAGGCGACTGTCGAAACCACAAGGCTACAGAGATCTAATATTGTGGTGTGAAAATGTTGAACACAATGCCAAATTAATTAATCGAAAGGAACTGCGTTCCATCCGGGTGTCCCTTGACACCTCTCAAGTTTTTTTTATATATGTTACGTGATGTGCTCGCCGATTGTGAAGAGATTTCAGTAATTACTACGTGAATTTCTGGCTAGCTTTCCTTGCAATAGAATAGAAATAGCGTTTTATTCCAAAGGCCGATGTGCAATATATATCGCCGGGTACTGTATTAGTATGGATCTAGACTTTACTGGTGTTGCTTAATACAATGTTAGTTGATTAAAAGGTTATAATTGCAGGTAGCCAACGAGCACCAACATTTGACCCAATCGCACGACTACAAGGCGGGATGGTCGTTCTACTTGGTGCTGGCCGGGGCTGTCACGACATTCGGCTCGTCGCTGCCAGTGGGATTCAACATTGGAGTCGTCAACACGCCAGCTGACGTAAGTCATGGTACACATCACAAAACTATTTTGTGGGGAGACGCGCTTAAGGCAACTTTCCTATTTGACGAGGAACGGGACCGCTTGATCCTAAACTCTGTCAGCGACGAAATACTCATTGCAGAGGATCGTCAGTCGTCACCCATTAAATTTTCTTCTCGAGAAGCTCTCTGTTTCTTTCGCACACCTAATTATTTTACCAAAAGTGACTTCTATGCCGAAGATACAATAATTAGAGGTGTTCCGATCTTTTGGGATTTTTGTGAAGACAATGACTCAAAATATTATTAAAATAATTTAATATGCTTTTTGGGATCTAATACAAAAATCGCTATCGCTATGAACTTGAAACATAAGATTGGACACAATTTTCTCGGTAAAAAGTTTGCAAGCACTGCTTCAAATTTTTTTTATCAGAAACGCTAATTTATTTATTTTTTGTAACTTTTTTATGTAATATAAATTAGAAAAATTTTAAAAACGTAATTAATTTTTCTTTGACAATAATTATTATTATCTAGCTTTCTTTTTGAAACGATTTAATTTATTCTGTGGCTCACGCGACAGCCAACTTGCATTGGTGCCATCTCTTTCTCGGCACAGCACGCTATAAATCTATCCTCTCATTTGCTCTTTTCCAATATCAGTTTCATTATAGCACTCTGTAACAATGCTTCAGTTCTGGAGATGAGTACAATATTGCCCACCTGGCTTAGTTAGGTACCTTCACCGCGCTTATCGTCCACTACACTATTCACTTTGTGCCGTCCATCCACCGACTACCCACATCTTTTCTATTCCTCTTCCAAAATCCTCTCTTGACCCTTCCAAAACTTGACCCTTGCCGTCACGTTGGCACCATTGCTTAACATGTAGGGTTTTCATTGTGTGAAACAGTGCTGCCAACATGACGCCAAGGGACAAGTTATAGTGAACGGACTATACCTACCACCGCCATTCAATTTTTAGAAAATACTCATAAATGCAGTATTGTTTTTATAAAAATATACACTTAAAATGACATTTTACTTTTATAAATAGCAACGTAACCTACAACTCTGACATTGAACCTTTTATTTCAGCTTATAAAAAGTTTCTGTAACGAGAGCTTCATAACTCGCTACGACATCGAGCTTGGTAAAACATGGCTGAACGTGCTTTGGTCTTCCGTCGTGTCCATATTCATCATTGGTGGTTGCACTGGCTCCATTCTCGGCTCCGTCTTAGCTGACAAACTCGGCAGGTGATTCGTCATCCCTTTCCATTATTCAAACGATGGCTAGGGATTTTCTTGGGATAGTAATGCACTGGGTTCCCAAATCTGATTCCAGATTATGATTTCAGTCTGCAATTCCTTACCGGTTCAGTTATTGAGGCTTAAAAATGATTTGCCTAAGTAGGTATATAATTTCGTAAAACATTGAAATACTAAATGGTGCCCGCGACTTCGTCCGCGTGGATTAAGGTTTTTGATTCCCGCGGGAACTCTTTAATTTTTCGGGATAAAATCTAGGTTACGTGTTAATCCTGAGTATGAGCTATCCCCATTTTTTCATCCAAATCAATTTATTCGATGCGTCGTGAAAGAGTAACAAACATCCACCTATCCATCCTCTCAAACTCGCATTTATAACATTAAGAAGGATAGGATTCAACAAACTATACAAAACTTGAAATAAACTAGAATAAATTAATTAAGTAAGCAATTTGAAAGAAAAACAATAGATTTCGTAAAAGCCGGGTTGCGCACGCGATTAATGATCGCGTGCGCGTTAATAATAATAATCAAAAGATCCGCTTTTTTTATTTAAAATATCAAGTAACACACTTATGCGAAGAAAGCGCTTTTTTGCGAAATTTTGTAGAAAATTATAAGCAAATCAAGTAAAGTCTTAAAGAGAAAGTCGAAGCTAAAAGATGGTTCTTTTGAACTCAAAAGTTTGAGAGATTGTACTTCGTTTCTATATATTTATCTATATATATATATATATATAAATCAATTGCTGTTCGTTAGTCTCGCTAAAACTCGAGAACGGCTGGGCCGATTTAGCTGATGTTTGTTTTGAAACGTTTGTCGTAGTCCAGGGAAGGTTTAAACGGTGAGAACATATGGAAAAATTGCGAGGAAGATAGTAAAAACAACAATTTCATTTTCCCATATAAAGTGTTCTACCTACTTTCCTGTCAAACATTTGACGTTCGTCTCTTAGCTTCGGTACGGTAGACTCGGGTCCACTCGACATTACTCGGATTATCGCGTATTATTAAACTTTAATATTTTGATGGTTGTCATTGTTTGTTCGTTCAGAAATATATTAGTATGTCATTTAATAAAATAAAATCAGTAATCATACTATCATACTAATATTATAAATGCGAAAGTGGTTAGTTGGTTTGTCCTTTAAAACAGATACGGATCGACTTGATTTTTTGCATGGGTATAGTAATTGAGGACCTGGAGGGTGACATAGGCTACTTTTTAGCCCAGAAAACCAAAGAGTTCCAAAGGGAGTTCAAAACTAATTCCACGCGGACGAAGTCGCGGGCATCAGCTAGTCCTGAATATTTATTTCCCTTTTTTTTGAGGACCTGGAGGGTGACATAGGCTACTTTTTAGCCCAGAAAACCAAAGAGTTCCCAAGGGAGTTCAAAACTAATTCCACGCGGACGAAGTCGCGGGCATCAGCTAGTCCTGAATATTTATTTCCCTTTTTTTTGAGGACCTGGAGGGTGACATAGGCTACTTTTTAGCCCAGAAAACCAAAGAGTTCCCAAGGGAGTTCAAAACTAATTCCACGCGGACGAAGTCGCGGGCATCAGCTAGTCCTGAATATTTATTTCCCTTTTTTTTTGAGGACCTGGAGGGTGACATAGGCTACTTTTTAGCCCAGAAAACCAAAGAGTTCCCAAGGGAGTTCAAAACTAATTCCACGCGGACGAAGTCGCGGGCATCAGCTAGTCCTGAATATTTATTTCCCTTTTTTTTTCAGAAAAAAGGCCACAATATTGACAAATGTACTGTCGCTCGCCGGCGCCGTCCTCTTTCTCTTTTGCCGGGCCGCGAATTCTGTAGAAATGCTCATCATTGGCAGACTGCTTGTCGGTTTGTCTGGAGGTAACTATGCTGCCATTAAGGTTGAAGACAAGGGTCTGCCCGCGAAATTCAAATTTAATTTGGTTTTTCGCAATTTGTAAACTAATACGACAAAGTAGGCTAATGGCATTCTAATTGCACCAGTAGAATTATCATCTTCACAGGTTTACATAAAAATCTTTACTTAAAAGTGACCAGTTTAAGAAATTAATCAAAATACTGAGTTGGACGTGAGTTACTCACAAATTAGTCGATATTTTGATTAATTTCTTAAACTGGACACTTTCAAGTAAAATCTTAACTAAGTAATCTCTTATCTAAGTCTTCAACCTTAAAGTAATTTTACGCTACCGGTTTAGTGTATGTTTTCAAGTTAATGTTAATTCTGCTTAAATGAAATGATTCATTGATAAAACTACGTCCGTTTAAGATAGTCTTAGTAAGGGCCGATTTCACCAACGTAAAATAAGTTTTATATGAGCGTAAGGATATTACAGTATTTTAATACAAAAACTGTCAGAACGCCCAATTTATTACTCGGTGAAGCGTCACTCGACGTTGGTGAAATCGGCCATTAATGAGGTCAAATTTCTATATATGACAGGTTTACCCTCCGGTAACATAAAAACTTACACTAAAAGTTCAACAAATAAAGGAGCTTTGACTAATTAAAAATACAAAACCTTTCAAACTTACGGTAGTAAATATAATAAGTCTATGCTTTTTTAAAACATAAACTTTATCTATTAGTTATTAGTAGGAAAACATTAATTATGACAGCTTGTAAATACTCTTAAAAGTGACCATCTAAAAACCCAGTCTTCTTTTTCATCAAAATTTATATTTCCATCAAAATTAAGAATGCATCGAAGTTATTCTACGGATGTTGTTTCGGATGGGGAACAAAATAATGAACGAGTTGTTACACGTCATATGAAACGCTTTTGAATTATTAGTTCCAGTGCAAAACTTCGCTGTTACTCAACAAATTTTTGTTAGGCCTTTTTTAAAAAAGAAAAAAGAATATTAGATAATGTTCTCTCCTCCAAATTAGCAGAAAGCTTGTGTGAAGAGTGAGTCCTTCCTTCGACCTTTCAGATTTAATGTTTAATTTAAAATTAACAAAGGTAATTTTTTTCTCCAGGATTAACAACCAGTATAGTGCCAATGTACTTAACGGAATTATCGCCGTCGGGGTTGACCGGCGCGATGGGCGTGGCGTGTCCCATGGGCGTCAACGTTGGCGTGCTCGTTGGACAAGTCATGGGACTCAAGTTCTTATTGGGTGAGTGTTATGGAGCAAGCAGAACTTTAGAGAGAAGACATACTGCCGCACTCAGAGTCGCTAATCGTTACTTAACGACTTAATCTTGGATTTTAAAAAGTTTCATTCTCAGCAGTTAACGCTTTGTTTGTACATTAATGACAATTCAGTAATAAATTTCATTTTCATCATCATTATCAACCTTTAGATGTCCACTGCTGGACATAGGTCTCCTGCATGGACCTCCACAGGCTTCGGTCTTGCGCCGCCTGAATCCAGCGGCTCCCTGCGACTCGTTTGATGTCGTCGGTCCACCTAGTGGGGGGTCTGCCAACACTGCGTTTACCGGTGCGGGGTCGCCACTCCAACACCTTAGGACCCCGACGACCATCAGCTCTTCGAACTATGTGCCCCGCCCATTTCCACTTCAGTTTCGCGACTCGCTGAGCTATGTCGGTGACTTTAGTTCTCCTGCGGATCTCTTCATTTCTGATTTGATCTCGCAGGGATACCCCAAGCATAGCTCTCTCCATCGCTCGCTGAGTGACTGAGCCTTCTTATGAGGCCCACAGTTAGCGACCATGTCTCGGATCCATAAGTCATCACTGGCAACACGCACTGTTCGAAGACTTTAGTCTTCAGGCACTGAGGTATTTTGGACGAGAAGACATCTCGAAACTTCCCGAACGCTGCCCAGCCGAGTTGGATTCGGCGGTTGATCGCTTTCTCGAAATTGGACCTACCTAGCTGGACTGTGTGTCCCAGGTATATATACTCGTCCACAATTTCGAGCGCAGAGTTTTCAACGATTACTGGGTGGAGCGGAGCATGAGCATTGGACATGATTTTCGTTTTGCTCATGTTCATTTTCAGGCCCACCTGTTGAGAAACCCTGCTGAGATCATTGATCATTGTATTGAGGTCACTCAGAGTCTCTGCCATGACTACTATGTCATCGGCAAATCGCAGGTGAGTGATGTACTCGCCGTTTATGTTGATGCCAAGTCCGTTCCAATCCAGAAGCTTAAAGACGTCCTCCAACGCAGTGGTAAAGAGCTTCGGGGAGATTACATCTCCCTGTCGCACTCCACGCTGCAAGTGGATTGGTCTCGTAGTCTGGTCCTGTATACGTACTGACATAGTGGCGTTTTCGTACAAGCACTTCAACACTTGGATATACCGGTAGTCAATCCGGCATCTCTGCAGCGACCTCAATACAGCCCAAGTTTCCACCGAATCAAAGGCTTTCTCATAGTCCACAAACGCTAAGCAAAGTGGCTGGTTATACTCTTCTGTCTTTTGTATAACCTGCCGCAGCGTATGAATGTGATCTATGGTACCAAAGCCTTTTCGGAATCCGGCTTGTTCGGGAGGCTGGAAGTCGTCAAACCTACGAGCGAGACGATTCGTAATGACTCTCGAGAACAACTTGTAAACATGACTCAGCAGCGAGATGGGTCTATAATTCTTCAGCAAGGTATTATCACCCTTTTTGAAGAACAGGACCACCACGCTCCTGTGCCATGCTTCCGGCGTTATACCCTCGTGAATGACGGAATTGAACAATCGCTGAAAGATCTTAAGTACCGGTTTTCCACCCGCTTTCAGGAGTTCCGCAGTGATTCCGTCATCACCTGGCGCCTTGTTGTTCTTGAGCTGTTTGAGAGCCATTCTAATCTCGTATAGGCTGACGTCCGGGATATCTTCGGTATAGTGACGGGTCAGTTTGGCTCTGGGATCTTTGGCCAAATCTTCAACAGGTCTTTGTGTCGTGGTATATAACTGTCCATAGAACTTCTCGACCTCTCTCAAGATCTCAGGTCGAGAAGAGACGAGACGACCGTCATCAGTTTTCAGCCGCGTCAGCTGGCTCTGTCCGATAGACAGATCTCTCGCGAACACTTTTGAGCTCCGCTCCGCTCGATAGTATCTTTAATACACTTGGTATTAAAGATCCGAAGGTCGCGAGTTTGCGCCTTTGAGATTTGCCTATTAATCTGCCGGTAGGCAGCCGCGTCTGCCGATGACTGCAGCCTCATCTCTCGTCTCTCCTCCATGAGCTTGAGAGTATGGTCAGAGAACTTGTCGGTTCTTTTCCTGCGATGGGTAAAGAATTAAGAATGAAAAAGAAGAAGAATGGTAAAGAATTTAGACCCCACAGTATAGACAGTTTCCACGAACCTGTTGTTAAGATCGTCCACAGAAACGCAGTCTGCGAGGCAATCGAATCGGTTCTGCAGTTCGAGTTGGAAGTTTTCGGGGTTTTGGATATGAACACGAGAAGGTCTGAGAGTTGACTTCACCAGTCTGGCCCTTTCCAGCTTTACATTAATATTCAATGTGCCTCTTACCATACGGTGATCGCTCCCGGTTTTCACCCTATTGATCACAGAGACATCATTGAATATATGCCGCCTGGTCGACAAAATGAAGTCAATCTCACTTCTCGTGGAACCATCGGGGCTCATCCATGTCCATTTTCTGTGTGGCCGCTTCCTGAAGAAAGAGTTCATCATAAAAAGGCCCTCCTTCTCCATGAAGTCGGCCAGCATTTGACCCCTCTGGTTCCTTCGCCCATACCCAAACTGCCCCACTCTCGTCTCTGCACCGCTTCGTTCGCCCAGTCTCGCGTTGAAATCCCCCATCACAACATTGTAGTGAGTGGTAGAGGTGTGTATGGCTTTTGATATATCCTCATACAGCACCTCCACCTCCTCGTCAGAATGTGTCGATGTTGGTGCGTAAACCTGTATAACCTTCAGCGAATACCGTTTGGTGATTCTGAGTATAAGGTACGCTACCCTACTCGACACACTTTTACCTGTATAACCTTCAGCGAATACCGTTTGGTGATTCTGAGTATAAGGTACGCTACCCTACTCGACACACTTTTGACTTCGACGATGTTGTTGACGAGGGACTTGTGAACGATGAACCCGACACCACCCTGGGACTGTTGGTCGCCCTCGGTCGGTCCTCAAGGTGCGTGCGTTGTATGTCGCCAGGTCCAGTTGTCGGGGTTGGCAGCGGAATCTCTTCCGGAGATTCTTAGCACCCCCTGCCCCGCCATTACCACGACCGCTGCCAGGGTCAAGAAAAGCGGGGCCGCCGGGAACTAGGGGCCTTGGCCTTGTTTCGGTTTCCATTTTGTGTTTTGCCCATAATGACCACGCTGGGCAGGCGTGTTGGTCATCGCAGGGCTAAACTGATCGCACCGACGTCGCTGCTGCCCGACACCGGCCTGTGTCATTTATTCAGTTTAGCTAGAATGAGATGGTTATACCGCCATCTTTCGGTCGTCATAGCCTCGTCAGTAGACCAGCAGGGGGCACCGCGGGCAGGTGAGGTTGACTGTTGGAGCGCTAGATGTAGGTGCGCTCCCTTACCCCCCTTAGTAATAAATAAATTACCTTATTATATTATATATTAATTATTTAATTATATTATATATAATTAAATTACTTAGTAATAAATTACCTTAGTAATAAATTTAATCATTAAATAATATGATTTAATACATGCAGCTGAGTGCGGCAGTTAATCACAAGTCAATGATTAATTAGTGTTCTAGTGTTCTTGGGATTAACCCTGGACTCAAAGCTGCAATGGGGCACCCATATAGCAGTACATGCTGGCAAGCTCAGCTCTGTTGCTTACGCTGTTAGGAAGATTCGACAGATAACTGACATAGAAACTGCAAAAATTGTTTATTTTGCATATTTCCATAGTATTATGTCATACGGAATCTTAGTATGGGGTAAAGCGGCCGATATTGGAAAAATTTTTGTATTGCAGAAGAGGGCGATTCGCGCAATCTATAATTTAAAGCCGCGGGATTCGCTTCGAGAAAAATTTAAAGAAATAGGCATTCTTACAGTAGCTTCACAATATATTTATAACAATATAATATTTGTCAGACAAAACATTGTGAATTACAAAAAAAAGGGTGAATTACGAGATAGGCAGGTTAGAGATCCAAATAGGCTCGTGATTCCTCGACTGCGCCTCAAGAGGGTCCGAAAGACATTTGTGGGAATGGGCGTGACGTTCTATAATAAAATTCCACAATCGATCTTGGACTTGCCTTTATACAAGTTTAAGAAATCGATTAAAACTACGCTCATGAAAAAAGCATATTATACGATTGAAGACTATATAAATGACAAAAAAGCGTGGATGTAATTCGTTCCAGCGAGTCATGAGACAGTAGGTAATGATTAACCTGTATAATTGTATATCAAAATAATTCTATTCTATTCAGAGTTTCCACTTTATTTGTGTACAAGTCATATTTTAAAATGAGTATTTGATTTGAATATTAGTTTCAATTCGATGCCTTAAGATGGGTAGCCTAAGTATGTCACACTCTCTTTAACATTTCTGTGGTGGTGTCGTGTGATGCGGGTTGTTGCGTTCCCTAAAATATGGTTGAGCGAAGCAATGGCTGGGTCATGCGTCATGCTCGTGAACGGGTGCCACCAGCGGCAATGGGGCTACTTTCTGTCTGCCCGTTTTGACATGTGTTGAATTATAATTAGAAATAATTACGTATGCTTTTGTGGACCTTTCCCTCATTGTGGAAACTCTGCATACATAGAATATCTGTTAAGTATATTGTAAAAGTATTTTGAAAAGAGCAACTGCCGAGTTTCTTGCTGGTTCTTCTCGGCAGGAACGGCATTCCGAACCAGTGGTAGACTCATTGACGATTCAAAAGTACTTGTAAAAGTTTATTTGAATAAAAAACATTTCTATTCTATTCTATTCTATTAATCATAATTTAATTGAATGACTCTGAGTGCGGCAGATACACTTGTTGACACAAATGTTTGCGCATCTTATTCATCAACCAATTGACGTTCTGCTGCTGACGACTAACGGACATAGATCTCTTGCATGGACTCCCACAAGCATCGGTCTTGCGACCCTGCATGCGACCAACGACTCGTTTGATGTCGTCGAACCTAACTCCACATGGACGAAGTCGCGGGCAAAAGTTATATTCTCAAAAGAAAATTTGATTCTTTGCTCACTTCGCAGCCGACTTCTTCTTTGTCAACCGATAGACGTCTAAATAAAAATAAAATAAAAAGAGCCTTTATTCAGACTTGGTATATAAACTACTCTTGTTGTAAACTTACAATTTTTCTTATATTCTAAGCAGTATAATATTTATAACAGTATTTTAACTAAACTTATACCTATACATATAATAATATTAACATAATATAATATACACCTATTTATTTAGAAAGTTTTAATTTCTGCCTCGACAACCTTGTCTGTTTGCCTATTTTAGGCAAAGGCCTCCTCCAATTGCCTCCACATCTGTCTGTCATGAGCTTTTCTTGCCCATGTGTTGCCACCTGCCACAGCTTTGATTTCATCGATTCCATCTTTGGAAAGGTCTGCCCCTTTTTCTTTTCATGTGCCCTGTGTACCAGTTCATTACTATTTTGCTCCATTTCTCTTGGCCTCTGACAGTGTGCCCAGCCCACTTCCATTTGAGTTTCTTGATGATGACAGTTACATTTTTGGTTTTTGTGTAATTCTTTATTGTTGTGGTTCTTATTTTGTCTGACAGCTTTTTCCCCATCATGCTTCTATTCATAGCATTTTGGCAAGTGTCGAACTTTTTTCTTTGAGCTTTAGTCAGAGACCAAGTTTGGCAACCATATGTAAGCACTGGTACAATGCAGGTGTTGAATAGTTTTCTCTTTATGGCCATGCTTATTTCTTTATTTTTAAATATTTCCCTTAGACTCCAGAATCTCTTCCAAGCGTTTCCTATGCGTCTCTCCACTTCTTTCGATGTTAGGTCATTTATGGAAATAATTTGGCCCAGATATACATATTCGTCAACATATTCAATTGTGTTGCCCATGATGTAGATAGGTTCTTCTGTCCCATTTGTCATGATTTTGGTTTTCTGAGTGTTCATATTCAATCCTACTTTCCGACTTTCTCTATCCAGGTCATTTAGCATTCCCTCGAGATCCTCCTTTGTTTGAGAGAAGATTATAATGTCGTCTGCGAATCGCAAATGCGACAGATTTTCTCCATTTATTGTTATACCATTTTGTTCCCAGTTTAGTTGCCGAAAGATCTCTTCCAGAACCGCCGTGAAGAGTTTAGGTGACACAGGATCACCCTGACGGACACCTCTTCCTAACTTAATTTCTTTCCCTTCTTTTTCTAGCCTTATCTTTGCTTTATTATTAGTGTAAATGTTTCTCAATATTCTGACGTACTTATTTTCCACTCCTTGATTCTTAAGTGCTTTCCAGATGGCTTCGTGTTCCAGTGAGTCGAAGGCCTTACTGTAGTCTACAAAGCAACAAAAAAAAGTGGTGTTGTATTCTTTGCTCTTTTCGAAGACCTGTTTGACTACATAGATGTGATCTAAAGTTGAGTAGCCACTTCTAAATCCTGCCTGCTCCCTCGGTTGGTTCTCATCTAACACTTTAGTTATTCGGTTGAGAATAACTTTTGCAAAGACCTTGTAGATATTGGTTATGAGACTAATGGGTCTGTAATTGTTTATGTCGTCCTTGCTCCCTTTCTTGTGCAGTAGGATTATTGTTGACGATGTCCATTGCTCTGGGATCTGCTCGGTCTCCATTACATCGTTAAATATATATGTAAGGATAGGTGCTATAATGTCTTTGTTTGCTATTAGATATTCATTGGTAATATTATCTGAACCCGGGGCTTTATCCTTTTTCTGTGATTTAATGGCTTTCTCCACTTCGGTGAGCATTATTTCTGGTACCGTGTCCTCTCCTTCTAGGTCTGTTGGATGAATATTGCACTGACTCGTATACAAATTTTTAAAGAAATTTGTTGCTAGTGTGTTAATGTCTGGTCGCTGTGTCAAATTTTTTCCACTTATGGCTTTCATTTTAGGTATCCAGTCTCGCTTTTCTGCCAACTGTTTAAGAGCTTTTTTGGCTCCTCCTGTTTTTTGGATACAATTTTCTAGCCTTTCTAGTCTATATTTCTCTCTGTCCTTTCGTATGCTTAGGTTGATTTCTTTGCTAGTTTGGGTTATGCTCCTTCTTATATTTTTTGTTTTATTAGACTCGCTAAGTAATTTAGCTCTGTCTTCTAAGAGGTTCCTTGTTTTTTCGGATAACCATGGTAATTGTTTGTCTCCCTTACCAGGTGTTTCAGTTGTTGTTGTTAGAGCTTCTAGCAATTTATTGTATTTAACCTGGGTATTGAGTTCTTTTGTATTCTCAATGAAGTCGTTCATTCTCTCCTTTAATTTTGTTCCTAGGACCATATCTTTATTTTTTGATCTAGCTTTGAAGGGTCTTCTTTTACTTGATTTCAGTTCTAGTTTAGCTCTGAGTGCTCTGTGGTTACTTTTGAAGTTGAGATTGTTTATTACTCTACAGTCATTAAAGTCTGTTCTTCTGTTGGAGAGAATATAATCAATCTCGTTTTTATATTTTCCATCTGGAGATGCCCATGTCCATCGGTTTCCAGAACGTTTTTTATAATGGCTATTTAGTATTTTGAGGTTGAATTCATACGCCAATTGAATCAATTTCTCTCCATTTCTTGTCCGCTTTCCTGAGCTGTAAGGACCTAGCACTATTTCTTCACCACTTCTTCTATTACCAGTTTGCGCATTGAAATCTCCTATAACTATCAAGTTTTTGCCTGTGTGACTTTTAATTGCATCTGTAAGAGTTAAATAAAAGGAGTCAATGTCCGTGTTAGCTGATTGTTCTGTTGGGGAGTAAACTTGGACAATAGACCACATTTCTTCCGAAGGTGGCAGTTTTATATTAAGTATAGCGATACGCTCTGATATCCCTATAAATTCATTGATGTAATCCTTCAGTTCTTTGCGTATTAAAAATCCTATGCCATATTTTCCTGGCGTATCCCCTTTATAATACAGGATAAATTCTCCGTAGTCTTCAATATTTTCTCCCAGACGTCTTACTTCGCTCATACCGATAATGGACCATTTTATATTTTTCAGCGCCATCGTGAGCTCTAGTAGTTTTTCATTTGTTCTTAAAGAAAGTGTATTGTATGTAATAATATGTAGAGTATGCTTGTGACGTGATTTTTTGGGTAGCTCTGTTTTTACATTTGGAGGGTAGTAGTCAACTTTCCCCACGGTGACTAGCCGGCTTGGGGTGCTATTTTCTTGTGTTGCTTTTAATATGGAGTTGGTGTTATAGATGTGTAGGCTATCGAGGGCACTTAATTGTTTTTTGGTATATCTGATAGTGACGAAGATCTCCCTCGTACCATGTAGTTAAGTAGACTAGGTTTAATCACATCCTTTGCACTGGTTACAGTCTGTGGTTTTGCAATTTTGGAGTTAGATCTCTTTTGCGTAGGAGACTTCGGCGAACCAGTCTGTTCCCTTTTCCTTTTCTCACGGCCTGGGTCATTTGACTTCATAACTATTAATTTGTCATACTTTATAAATGCAATGTTTCCTTTTTTTCTTTCTTCGTGTACTTTAGGTTGCAGTTGTTTTCGGGTTTCAAGAACACTTTTAGGGTAATCCTCTTTTACATAGATGCCATGTGGAAGTAAAGATTTGTTTTTAAGTATCAGATGTTTTTTCCAGATAGTGGTCAAGGAAACAACGACTGGTCGGTTTTTATTTGATTGTGCTCCAATTCTATAAACATTACTTATTTCCTGACTTGCTATCTGTATTCCTGTTTCTTCGATGATTTCCTTTATATAGTCCACTAGTTCAGTTTCCCTTTTCCCCTTCTCTTCAATCCCAAAGAAAACTAAATTATTCTTTCTTTTCTCCATTTCCATTTGATCTAATTTTCGTTCAAGTTTCGCTATTTGAGTTTTCAAATTCTTATTTTCCTGTATGATTGAGTCCATTCTTTCACTTAGGGCTTCCATGACGTTTGCGGTGACGGTTGTCGTTATTATTAAAGTCTGTTGATTCAGTTTATCATCTAATTTTGAAAACCACAGTTCCATACTTTTGTCCATTTTTAGGGATTTTTTTTTTAGGGAAAATTGAAAATTGCTAGTGCAACACTTCTTCGTAGTTTTTGGTTTTTATGTTCTGGCAACACTACGATAATTATGTCATTCGATTTTAGCTTTTTAAGTTGGTACTATTGACTTGTCGCGTTTGAACGGATGTCGCGAATTAAGTATGGCGGCTCTTGCGACTTGTGATTTGTCAAATGTCACTTGCGTTTACCGCTATTTTTTTTTAAGATGATATTAGGTAATTTATTTCGCGATTTACACAACTCAAGTCTTTATAATTCACGTATATTAGCCATTCGCCTCCGATTTGTATTGGAAAAGCAATTCAATTCACTGTTAGCCGTTCACTAAAAACTTGTGTTTACGCCCAAGTTTGGCGCGAATGTTTTCAACGTTAATTCACACTTATAGCGCGAATGAGTTCTGGATAACGTTATCACTTTGTTTTTGCGCACTTGCGAACACACTGTACTGGTTTTTGAGCTTTTATTGAACTGTTTTCTATTTATTAGCAATATTTAGCACGGATAGACGTCTAGTGCTGGACAAAGGTTTCTTGCATGGATTTCCACAGGCCTCGGTCTTGTGCCGCCTGAATCCAGCAGCTCCCTGCGACTCTTGATGTCTTCGGTCCACCCAGTGGGGGGTCTGCCAACACTGCGCTTCCTGGTGCTGGGTCGCCACTCCAGCACCTTAGGATCCCAACGACCATCAGCTCTTCGAACTATGTGCCCCGCCCATTTCCACTACAGTTTCTGTTTGCGCCTACTTTTGATAAAAAGAATATGCGTCTTCAGCGGCTGGATTGTATAAAAATGATTGCTATTGCTACAATGTGGCTATGGCAATCAAGTCTGATTGGCCAAGACTCTCTCGATATTCGCTCACCCTCTTCATTTTCCCTTCATGCACCATGACCTCGTTGACAATAGTCTGAGCCAAAAAAGGGTAATTTACACGATAAGCAAATGAGTAGAGATTAATTACGTTAACATGGCTAGCCCCTCCACTATTGTCTCCACTTGTTGTAGTGTGTGTAGTCACATCCTTACGAAAGAGTTTGTATGTAGTTGTAAGTATTCGTCTTCAGTAGCAGGCCGGCACGCACACATGCGTTGTGATTGTTTTGAGTTTTGGTGGCGCTTTGTAAATACTTTCAAACGTTGAATTTTGGAGGAGCCATGTCATCGTAGTTAATCTCTACTCCAAAATCCAAATAGCCTCGTGATTCCTTAACGATGCCTCAAGAAAGTCCGAAAGCCGTTTGGGGGAATGGGCGTGGGCGGGGAGTGGGCCGAATCGGTTCATTCGTTGTGGCGTGAAAGAGTAAAAAATTAAAAACCATCCATACTTCTATCCTCACAAACTTTCGCATTTATAATATTAGTAGGTTAGGAAGTTCTTTTTTGAAATATATAGACTAGCGCTTGATTGCAATCTCACCTGACGGTAAGCGAAGATGCAGCCTAAGCTAAAGCGCGCTTGCCTAGAAGATGCCTATTCACTCTTGATTTAAAGTTACCTAAGTTATAGTCAGTTGGAAAAACGGAAGCCGGAAGGGCGTTTTAGCGGTGCGTATTGGGAATGAGGAAGCAAAGCGTTTAGTGCGGGATCGTGGAATTTCGACCACGTAGCGGTGCAGATTCATGCGATGCCTTGCGGTTCGATGGTAGAAGGGTGATGGAGGAATTAAATCAAATAGTTCTTGAGCACACTCTCCGAAATGTATCCTGTAGAATACCGACAGACAGGCAGGCAAGTAAGATTAATAAAGTATGTTTTTGCGAATTTGTATTCCAGGTGGAGTGGACGACTGGCCCTACCTTCTGTCCGTCTATGCGCTGCTAGTCTTGGTGTGTTTGCCCGCGCTATTCGTGCTGCCAGAGAGCCCCAAATACCTCTTTGTAGTTAAGAGAAATGAATTAGCTGCTATCAATGGTAAGTCGCAGACAGCTATGCTCGGAGTGTCCCTGCGAGATTAAATTAGGAATGCGGAGAATCAAAGAGAACTCATCGGCAATGGGCGGGACATATAGTACGAAGAACTGATGTTTGTTGGGATAAATGAAATATTCTTTATATTACACCAAAAGAAAAAAAAGAAAACATACATAAAGTAACTTAGAAGAAACAGTGGATAGGCATTTTCTAGGCAAGCGTGCTCCATCCTAGACCTCATCAGTGCTTTCCAGTATTGATTGTCGTCAAGCGGCGCTTTTTTTATTTCGGGATAGGCTTGCGCTTGACAAGCGCAAGCCTATCCCGAAATAAAAATAAAAAAAAGAGTACAATAGGCGGTCTTATCGCTAAAAAGCGATCTCTACCAGGCAACCCATGGTAAGAGGAATGAAATTTTAAAAAAAATTACAGGTATGGGTAATAGATTTAGATCTATTTAGAAAGTTAAGAATTTGGGATTTAGAGATTGCAATTTACCCAAAACTTTTTAAAAGATCAGTCAAATTAACTAACATCCTCCTATCCCCTCCAAATAAGCGGAAAGCTTGTGCTAGGAGTGGGTACGATAATAGTGAACTTGGTAGGGTTCGAACCTGCGACCTTCCAGTTTTCACTCCGCACCTTTAACCATTGGACTATTGAGGCTTCATAAATTATTACATAAACTACTATTCGGTATCTTATGGGGAAAATTTGATAGGAAACCATTCATATTTTTTTTTCAGAATTAAGCCGCCTCAGGGGCGTATCACCAAGCGTCCTTACAGAAGACTTAGAATTGTTGAGAGAGGAGACTCGAAACGAAGCCAGTTCCTCCGGGGAGAGTTGGAGCATGGTGAAGGTGCTTCGAGAGCCGCGGCTGCGGCTGCCCTTGCTGCTGACGTGCTCCATGCAGGCGGGGCAGCAAACCAGCGGGATTAATGCGGTAATTAAAAAAAATCGGTTGTCTGTAAAGTCTCTTTACGGACGATAGTTTTACGTGATAACGTCATAAAGGCGACACATCCGCTAACCACAGCCCGCACGCGATGACTGGCGGGCGGTGGCGGGCGCTCTCTAGTCACAAACCAACGCTTGGGCCGATCGTGCCTCTCTATCGCTTGTTCCGCGCTCTCGCTTGCACGCTCAGGCTCAGGCGGAACGTGAAACTTTTTCGTGCGTGCAGCCAGTGTTCATCGATTTATAAGACGTTGTCACGTCAAAAAACAAAATATATCATCCTGTATCTTCTTCTTCTTCTTCTTTATCAACCTATAGACGTCCACTGCTGGACAAAGGTCTCCTGCATGGACTTCCACAGGTTTCGGTCTTGCGCCGCTTGAATCCAGCGGCTCCCTGCGACTCGTTTGATGTCGTCGGTCCACCTGGTGGGGGGGTCTGCCAACACTGCGTTTCCCGGTGCGGGGTCGCCACTCCAACACCTTGGGACCCCAACGACCATCAGTTCTTCGAACTATGTGCCCCGCCCATTTCCACTTCAGTTTCGCGACACGCTGAGCTATGTCGGTGACTTTGGTTCTCCTATGAATCTCCTCATTTCTGATTTGATCTCGCAGAGATATACCGAGCATTGCTCTCTCCATCGCTCGCTGGGTGACCCTGAGCCTTCTTATGAGGCCCATAGTTAGCGACCATGTCTCGGATCCGTAAGTCATCACTGGCAACACGCACTGTTCGAAAACTTGAGTCTTCAGGCACTGAGGGATTTTGGACGAGAAGACATCTCGGAGCTTCCCGAACGCTGCCCAGCCGAGTTGGATTCGGCGGTTAATCTCTTTCTCGAAATTGGACCTACCTAGCTGGACTGTATGTTCCAGGTATATATACTCGTCTACAATTTCGAGCGCAGAGTTCTCAACGATTACTGGGTGGAGCGGAGCATGAGCATTGGACATGATTTTCGTCTTGCTCATGTTCATTTTCAGGCCCACCTGTTGTCTATCATCCTGTATAGCATTATGTATTTATTTATTTATTTATTCATTGAAATGGTACACAAAACAGGTTGCAACCAAAATATAAACAATACAATAACATCAGATTTGGGTTCCAAGTAACAACCCTTAATATGTGTACACAGTAGTTATAAAATTTATGCATTGAGTGTATAGAAATTATAGTTATAATAATTATACAGTTAACATTAATATTTCAACAAAGTGCATTTTTGAATATAAATAATGTCTGTCTGAAACTAAATACAAGGTGAGATGACATATACCTACATAGGTTGAGATCTATAGATGGCACCCAACTCAGAACAAAAAAAAATTCAAAGAGAGATAGGGCGACACCATATACAGGATGTAAGGGACACCCTAATAAAAACTGAAACGTATAGCGTTAGAACTTTTTTATCGGTATTTTCGTGATTTTGACATTTCTTTTTCATTTTTAGGGTTCCGTACCAAAATGGTAAAAATGGAACCCTTATGGTGAGACTTTCGCCGTCCGTCCGTCCGTCCGTCCGTCCGTCCGTCCGTCTGTCACAGTCGATTATTTCAGTAACTATTAAAGCTATCGACATGAAATTTGACATAGTTGTGTATAATAATGGCCCAACATCATTGGAATAAAGAAAAATCGAAAATTATTTTTAGTTTTATTAAAAAAGGGGGAAAATCAGGGGTTTGAAATTTCAAAGTAAGATAATTATACCGTGTGGGGTATCTTATGAAAGGTCTTTACTTGTGCATTCTAAAACAGTTTTTTATTTATTTCTATATATAATAGTTTTTGAGTAATCGGCCAAAATATCGAAAAAAATACCGTTCCCCCCCTTTATCTCCGAAGTTTACCAATCGAAAAATCTGAAATAATTATGGTCAATAGCGGTTTATGTATATTTTACAGGAAAAATAAAACCAACGCTCTAACTAGTATAGTTTTTTTATATTAACAATAAACCTCTAAAACAAAGTTAACGATAAATAAGCAAATTAATATAATATTATCGTTTTACTTTTACTTTTGGAGAACGGAACCCTCGGTGCGCGAGTCCGACTCGCACTTGGCCGGCTTTTTTAAATTAATTAAATCGTGTAATATGTAACCTATCTCAACTTGATTTCAATTGAAAAAAAAATAAGATCGTCATTTTGACGCATCACATAATTAGAATAATATTTTTCATTCTTGACCCATTGGTCTGGTACTTTGACAGAGGGAAACCGATGAAGTCGCGGGCAAGAACTTTTTCGGAATCTATTATTTTACCCCTATATTTTTGTATTTGTGTACTTAAGGTAAAGAAAGGTAAACATTTGGCAAACAAACACAGTTAAATGGAATATGGATATCATAACTGCCCCCCGATTGTCTAAGTTGCCGATCAAAATCGTATTCATTTGATGGCATTAGCGTCAAAGTAAAATAAATCATAACAAAATTGAATTAGAGCTCAATTTCGTGTATGCATTCTTATACGTTTAGGTATGTACGATACGCTCCATGTTAAAATCGGTTGTATTGAATTTGTGACTTTAAATCAATACAGTCAAGGAATATTTTAGTTTGACGCTAATGCCATCAAATAAATACGATTTTGATCGGCAACTTTTAGACAATCGCACCTCAGATCATTTGCAACCGTAACTTTTATTTTCAGGTGTTTTACTACTCGCAAACAATATTCAAGCAAGCTGGCCTGTCGGAGCTGCAAGCCCAGTACGCGACCATCGGGTCCGGTTTCATCAACGTGTGCACGGCCGTGCTCATGCTGTACCTTCTCCCCAGGACCGGCAGGCGGCCTCTGTTGTTGGGCTCCATATTTATTGCTTCCGTCCTACTGGCAGCTCTCGCCGCGACCATGAAGTTTATTGTAAGTTATATGAAGGGGCAGTGATAGCCTAGTGGTTACGACTGTGGTCTCGGGGGGTCGCAGGTTCGATCCCAGGTTTGGCTCTGACTTTTCAGTGTCAAGTGCGTTTAAGCAATTAAATATGACTTGCTTCAACGGTGAAGGAAAATATCGTGAGGAAACCTGCACATCTGAGAGTTCTTCATAATGTTCTCGAAGGTGTGTGTGTGTGTGGTGGACTATGGCCTATAGCTCTTCTCTGAGAGGGGACCTGCGCTCAGATAGTGAGCCGTTAATGGGTTGCTAATGAATATGAAGTTTATTGTCAGTTAAATGTATCTTCTTCTTCTTGTCAACCAATATACGTCCACTGCTGGACAAAGGTCTCCAGCATGGACTTCCTCAGGACTCGGTCTTCCTCCGCCTGAATCCAGCGGCTCCCTGCGACTCGTTTGATGTCGTCGGTCCACCTAGTAGGAGGTCTGCCAACACTGCGCTTCCCGGTGCAGGGTCGCCACTCCAGCACCTTGGGACCCCAACGGCCATCAGCTCTTCGAACTATGTGCGCCGCCCATTTCCACTTCAGTTTTGCGACTCGCTGAGATATGTCAGTTAAATATATACATTTATTTAATATAGTTTAGCGCCTCAGCTTTCATAAAAATATATTAAGCAATCTGTAATCAGTAACTTATTAAGGTACAATAGATATAACACATTTTATTATACTCTGTCAAAAATTATGGTGTACTTAGTTCCCTGCCCTGTCTGCTACTAATAATTAATCTATTCCTTTTCTGATTTCTCTAACCTGCACAAACCTGAACTAAGTAACTTGGCCGAGTAGGTACTGGGATTGGCGAAAATGATACCGAGTATAACTCGATACTCAATAGTAACTATCACTTGTAATCGGTATTTAGAAATATGTCTTATATCATTTATTTCGTTAGTGTAAATGTATATTACAATTTACAACCATAGAATTAAAATGTTACAAAAAACATAGCTAAATTAATCTAATTACTATACAAATCATGCCCGCGTGGAATGGTGCCAAGAATACTGGCTGCATTTCCATACTGGACAGCCAGGCTGATCCTTTGCGCAAAAAAATGAGCCAGCCCTTTTGTCACCAGATGAGGCAATTAACCGCGGTGAAATGTCTCGTAAAAAATTTTTTGCACTTTGACTCCATGGTTCTAGGGTCTCCACAGCAAACGGTAAAAAATGTGTAACTCTCGATCAAAGAGGCATACTTGCGCTGCTTACAGGATTCAGCCATTTCAGCTGCGGCTCCCGGTCTTGATGCTGTCTCCCTGATATGACACGGGGCCAAAGTGTAAATTGTATTTCTCTGTCCAGAATGCGGCGTCGTGGATGCCATACGTTTGCATGGTGGCAGTGTTGGCTTACGTTCTAGTCTACGGGTTTGGACTTGGCCCGATACCGTACTTTATAGCCTCAGGTACGTTATATACGTTATACAATAAGTTACTTTGTGATATCGAGTTAGTCTTAGTCCATTAGTAGCGATTCTACCACCAGTTCCGAAAGCCAGCAAAAAACAATATTTTAGATTTGCGTTTTATTTCAGATTTTTTCAAATATTTTAGAATTCGTATACGTATTCATGACAGAATGACGTAACTATACTTAATCTATTGTCTATGAATCACGCAATCAATGCTGTATTTTTCAGATATTCATTTTTCAGATATTTTTATTTAATCTTTAAAAAAAAAGATAAATTGCACCAGCTTGCTTGCTTGCTGCGATGGCTTGAACCCAGTTTTGAACTTATATATCAGCGCCATCTGTAAAAGTTGGTAGGACTATTATGTCTGGCTTACTGCGTAGTACTACGATGTACCGCAAGATGTTGTTATGTGAATCTCATTTTATATTGTGCTAAGACTTAACCATACTTATTATTTTCTATGAACCACGCATTCAATGCTGTATTTTCAGCATTTTTCTGATGTTCATTAGCTATTTTTATTTATTCAATAAAAAAATATAAAAATGCACCAGCTGTTTGCGAAGGGTTGAACCCAGTTTTTAATTTATACATCAACGCCATCTGTAAAAATCGAAAGAATTATTGTCAGGCTTACTGCGTAGTATCACGGTATACCGCAAGATGTCGTTATATTGAATCGCTTGTATTTAATATTGCGCTAAGAAGATGCGTTACGAGAAATACAAATACTGACGAAAATTATTGTTTCGTTACTCTGGTTTCCCTTCAAAACGTATAAATCTTTCGCCTTTTACTAAAGATTTCCGTGGAGGGGAACACTTAAATGAGTCTTACTTATTTTTGAAAGCCTTACTTACTAGTAAGGTTACATTCAACTGTCAACATTGTATTGTACCAAACTTGAATCATGAACAAGTGACGATGATGAATGATGATTCATCATTCATCATCTTAGCACTTACTAGTTACTAATATTCCTTATTCCTACGTAGTACCACACGAGTAACCGAACAGAGAGGAAGCTTCCTAACAAGGGCGAAGAAGTATACCTATTCTGCTAGGGTTGTCACCTGATGCATGTCAACAATTTAAGGAAAAAATAAAAATATTTTAAAGTTTGTATAATTATGTATAATTTCAGTTAAATCCTGAACTTGATCAACAAATACTTAAATTAACAAAAATATAAAGAAACGATTTTTTTAATGAGCATCAGTATTTTTGCCATAACTTCACAATTAATGTTAATAGGTGGCATCGTCATTTACTATCGACTATTATTATTATTACAAGCTTTTATTTAACTTGCAATGTATGTATGTATGTATGTATACACGGGTATATGTTTTAAACGTACATACATACATGTAAACATACATGTATCAAATCTTACAAGATGAGATAGAACCACTTTTCCGGTTGAGCTGAAATTTTGCGTGTATGTGTAAATCGGATGACCCTGCAATATTATTGGGATATGGAGCTGTTCTGATGATTGAGCTGGAAGATGGCTATAGGAGCTCTATAAAAACTCACTATTTAAACTCACTAACTAAATATCGATTTTGAACGAAATCGGTCGAATAAGAAAGAATTTCAATATGGCGGTGACTTTTTAAAATTTTGGCATCCATTTCCTAATTCTTGACCCCAGGGAATCCTAAATATCGATTTTGAACGAAATCGGTCGAATAACAAAGAATTTCAATATGGCGGTGACTTTTTTAAATTTTGGCATCCATTTCCTCTTTCTTGACCCCAGGGAAGCCTAAATATCGATTTTGAACGAAATCGGTGGAATAACAAAGAATTTCAATATGGCGGTGCCTTTTTAAAATTTTGGATCCCATTTCCTAATTCTTGACCCCAGGGAAGCCTAAATATCGATTTTGAACGAAATCGGTCGAATAACAAAGAATTTCAATATGGCGGTGACTTTTTAAAATTTTGGCATCCATTTCATAATTCTTGACCCCAGGGAATCCTAAATATCGATTTTGAACGAAATCGGTCAAATAACAAAGAATTTCAATATGGCGGTGCCTTTTTAAAATTTTGGAGCCCATTTCCTAATTCTTGACCCCAGGGAAGCCTAAATATCGATTTTGAACGAAATCGGTCGAATAACAAAGAATTTCAATATGGCGGTGACTTTTTAAAGGTTAGGTACGTATTAAAAAGTACTTACTTCTCTTTATCTCTCGGATATAAAAAAAAGGAAATGTCCTTATTGTCTCTGGCTTGTTTTAAGCAAACTGTGCAAGAGTTTGGCATTTTTACACTATTACATACATATATACACAAATAAATCTAAACTCACAACAAACAAACACTCATTCTTCGTCTATTTATTTCCACCAAACGCACGACCGTCAGCCCTTACGTCCTGACCCTGACTTACCCTGAGCGGCGCGCCGCGGCGTGTCGGTGAATGTGTCGGTGAGAGCTCACGCACACAGCGTTGCGCTATGTATGGGTGAGCCCGCCGCGAGCCGTTTGTATGTAGCTTCCGCTCTGTTACTTTAATATTATATACCTACTCTGTGGTAGTACGTTCCTCGAGATTTTAATGCCCCGGATTTCTATGGCAGATAACGATATTTTTAACCGACTTGAAAAAAGGAGGAGGTTCTCAAAACTTCTGAACTCGGAATCTATTTTTTATGTAGGGGCATGTGGACACTTTCCAAAATTTGAACTAGAAATTTTTTTATATCCGAATTTGATAAGTTTTGTTTATTTTTAACATATCAAATGTCTTAAGAGATAATCGGCCTTTCTTAAACTAAAATTCTAGTCTCAATATCACTTACAACTTACGAAAAAAATTAATTTTTTTAAAAACACCATATTTGTCCACAGGTTCAACACACGATTGTACCCATGGACAGTAAAATTGTACCTGTGGACAGTGTTGTACCTAGGGACGGCTCAAATTAATTGGACAATAAAAAAGAAATAGTTATTTGTGTTATATGGGGCCAAAGGAATTTTTTGTTCCCCGAGGGCGTTATTTTGAATTGAAGCGCTATTTTGAACAGAGCGAAGTGAAGGATTCTAAAGTAGAATCCTGAGCGTAGCGAGGAATTCAATATACGCCGCCCGAGAACAAAAAATTTTGGCCCCGAATGACACACACTATTTTTCATCATTACCTATGAGAAAAAGCTAGGAGTATCGACCTACTATGTATAGAGTATAGACATTACCAATACGTATATTGAAAGTTTAAATAAAACACAAATAATTTTTTTGAAATAATTAAACATTAATATTTATGTTGAAAGTATGGGCGTATATATTTAATCGACAAAGATCACGTGACTTATCGAAGACAACAGCTCAAACATTTTTGAATTTCGACACATTTTTGAATTCTCTCTTCTGATTGGTCCGCGTTAGTGCTTTAGTATGCTAAAGCACTAACGCGGACCAATCAGAAGAGAGAAATGAAAAGTCCCATGGGGTTAAAATTAAATTTTGCTCCCGCTATCCTCTGAAACCAATATTCGTTTTTCGAATAGGTATCATGAAAAAACAATTATAGACTTCTAAAAACAACTTCAAATAAACGTAAAAATACTCTATTATACTATTTGTATGCATTGCGATATGCTTCATGTAAGTTTTCAGTACAGTATGTTCATTAGGTAGGTACTATCGTCATCATTGTCTACTACAAAGCAAACCACGCAAACAAAACCTTCACCCTCATCATTGCAGGCTCAAAGTTTTCACTGTGTGACTTCAGAACACAACAAATATGATAGCTATGATTGCAAAAACATCATTTGAGCATTTGGTTTTGTCTTTGGAATAAGTTTTACACTTCAAACATCTAACAAACCATAAATTCTCTTGCTGAATTATGTTGATCTTTTTTTCGCCGGATTTCTCAGTTTCGATTTTTCATTCGAAAGCACGTTGGAAGAACCAGCCCCCCGATTGTCTAAAAGTTGCCGCTCAAAATTATTCTTTATTATATCATGGCATTCAAAGTAGAATATTTTACTTTGACGCTAATGCCATGAAATGAATAAGATTTTGATCGGTAATTTTTAGACTCAGGTTCAGAAACATTATAAGCTGCCAGAGAATTTGGATGACTTTTGGAGCAACTGGCGTCACCTTTGGAGCACCAGAAATAGCTTCGGTAACAATTGATTTTTGAGCAGCTTTTGTGGAATTTTTTGTCAATTTTCTCGCCTATTTTCTTCTTTTTTTGGCGAATTTTATTTTTTCTGGCGTGTCAGTCTAAATTCTGGTCCTCCCTTTTGGATTAGCGAAATTGGTTCTGTAATGGTCTGAATAAATAGAATCTCCAAATACACTCACAGCAGTTGCTGTGAGTGTAGCGGGGCATATTCCCTTTCTTTTTAAACTAGTTTTACTACGAGGCACTGAAGAAATTTATCAAAATGACTGATCATATTTTGTAACTAAACATTATGATACTTTTGTACCTATGGACAGTCCACAGGTACATTCGTATGTTTGTCCACAGGTACAAATTCAGACTTATAAAATAAAAACTTTAAGGATAAAACAGACTTACAGACAGGAGCAAAACCACAAATTAAGCAATAAACAACACCCATTCTACTGCATACACGATCAAACCGAAATCATAAGTATTTTTACGGAAAAACTCATTTAAATTAAGCACAATTACTTACTTTTTGGCGCCAAAAACTTTCACATCCGGTATAATATCAACCACATGGAAAACAAAGATGTTGACACGTCAAATCTATCAACCATGGAAGAGGCTTTACAGTCGCGTTCAAATTAGAATTTTAGAGTTGCTAGTTTCGACGAAATCGATTGTGTCCACAGGTACAAGCGTCCATAGGTACCTACAGCACTTGCCCATACCTATGTTCTAGTGTTGGGTAGGACTAGTGCTCGTTTATCCGTGAACGGTAAACAGTTCATTCGTTGATGCTAAGAAAGCAGTCTAATAAAACAGTTCGTTCATTCAACGCTCACCTCTAAAAAGGAGGAGGTTTCCTCCTCCTTTTTAGAGGTGACTCAAAACTTCTGAACTCGAAATCTATTTTTTTATGTATGTTCAATGTTCACCGATTGCTCGAAAATGCCTGAACCGATTTGGAAAATTCTGTTTTGTTTCAAAGGGTATACTTCCCAGGTGGTCCCATTGAAATTTTATCGAAATCGGTCGAGCAGTTTTTAAAATATCCATAATAAATTATATTATAATACTTCGAAGTTGCGCGGGCGTTTGAAGTCGGTTTTTTAAAAAGATGTTTTTATATTAAATTATATTATTTTGTACTTTCTGTAGTTTCCTGTATCGCACGCCCACCGTAAACATAATATAGTTGTAGGCGCTGCGCAAATGTGGACACTTGTGTTGGTTACAAGCCACTTATTTTCATACAATAAGTGGTTTGTATCTGACACCGGACACAAAAAGTGTCTTGGTACATTTGCGCAGTTGCTGGTTGATTTCATATTTATTGTAGAATAGAATAGAATAGAAATGTTTTTTATTCAAATAAACTTTTTACAAGTGCTTTTGAATCGCCGATGAGTCTACCACTGGTTCGGATTGCCCTTCCTGCCGAGAAAAACCAGCAAGAAACTCGGCGGTTGCTCTTTTCTTCCTTCCTTCCAAAAAGGAGGAGGTTCTCAATTCGGCCAGTATCTTTTTTTTTTTTCTATGTATGTCCACCGATTTCTCCGGGATTTCTGGACCGATTCGCGTGATTTTTTTTTAATAAACAGGGATGTTTGCGAAATGGTCCCATAAAAATGTTCACCTTCAACTCCTCAAGCCTGATGCTGCAGGGATAATGCCCACCTAAACTAAAGAGATTTAGGAAATGTTGATTACGAATTAATATTGTAGGTAACAGGTATGGACTACATCATGGACTTTCAGGTCCTAGCTCCTCAATCCTGATGCTGCAGGGTACTGCCTACCTAAAACTATGGGGATTTAGGAAATTTCGATTACGAATTGATATTGTAGGTAACAAGTATGGACTACATCATGGAGCTTCAGGTTCTAGGTCCTTAATCCTGATGCTGCAGGGTACTGCCTACCCAATACTATGGCGATTTAGGAAATTTCGATTACGAATTGATATTGTAGGTAACAAGTATGGACTACATCATGGAGCTCCAGGTCCTAGCTCCTCAATCCTGATGCTACAGGGTACAGCCTACCTAAAACTATGGGGATTTAGGAAATGTCGATTACGAATTGATGTTGTAGGTAACAAGTATAGACTACATCATGGAGCTCTAGGTCCAGTAGGGCGGGGGACGGAGGGGGCTGCCCGCCCCGGGCCTCTGGTCCAGGGGGCCCCAAATGCTTCCATGTTCCCTTGATCAAATCCTATACAAGGCTTTAAAATTTATTCTTTGGAGGTACCTATCTAAGAGGTGATTTGGATCTTATGAATATACTACACTTAAAAGCTTAAAATAGAAATTCTTTTCAAAAAACCGACTTCTAACGCCACTACAAAGTATAAAAATAATTTTAGTTTGTCCACGTTTGTTGAAATCGGGCGGGCCTAAATACAAACTATGAAACCGACTCGCGATGCTCGCTCGACTTCTACAAACGAGTCTCTCATATTGTGTAGCGTCGCGCATCGGTTTCATAGTTTGTATTTAGGCCCGCCCGACTTCAACAAACGTGGACAAACTAAAATTATTTTTATACTTTGTAGTGGCGTTAGAAGTCGGTTTTTTGAAAAGAATTTTCAAATCAGGTTTACAATTCAATAGATACTACTAGACTACTACTACTACTACTACTAGATGAAAGATGTTGCAGTGTTTCCACAATGAGTTCCACAAAAGCATACCTAATTATAATTCAACACAATATGTTAAGATGGGCAGACAGAAAGTAGGGGCATTCCCGCTGGTGGCACCCGTTCACGAGCATGACGGTGGCTTGTATCCGACACAAAAAACAAATCGAACTGAACATTTTTGTATTATTTATTCAAAACATACTACACACATCAAAAGTGTCTAGGGATCAACATATATTTTTGCAATAACTTTTCTCCTGATTGATATTAATTAAAATTTTCTTTAAGGATTCATCAAATAAAGTGTTTTCGTTTGTCACAGTAACGATAAACCAAGTCACCTTTGCATTAATAAAGAAATTTGCCATTTTCCTAATAAAGGGATTTTTGACATTTGAACCACTAACATTAAAGTTCGAAAAAAAGACTGAAATAACAGTTTTCTTTAAAATTTTATTGGGTAACTTAAACAATTAATAATCCGTGTTTCTACCGCGAACACTAACAACACAAGAACATCGGTTTGGCATACTCAAAATGAGTTCATTCAAATCACGCTGTGGAATGGCCGCCCATGTTCGTTGCAACAACAAAAAAAGGTCTTCTTGCCACTGGATACCCTCCATATTCGGCAGAGCTCTTCTCTGTAGCATATCCCATGCATGCTCAATCGGGTTCAAGTCTGGCGACTGAGCAGGCCAGGGCAGGACATTGATGTTAGCTGCGGCGAGAGTCTGTCTTACAACTCTTGCGGTGTGCGGTCGTGCATTATCATGCATTAACTGAAATAAGGGACCGATTTGCACTTGTAGAGGAACGATGACGTCTGATACAATCGTCTCAGCATAAATTTGAGCGTTGAGGTTGCCTCTGATCCAAATCAACTCAGTTCTTCCGCCGATCCAAATACCCGCCCATACCATGATGGTTCCACCACTATAAGGATGGACTTCCTGGCAGGATTTTAATCGCTGTTGGCGTCCAGGGGTTCTCCAGTGTCGTATACGTCTTGTATCCGGTCTCATACCAAAACGAGACTCATCAGAAAAGCACACGAAACGCCATTGTTCTTCTGCCTAATTTCTGTGTTCAAGAGCCCATTGATATCGAATCCTACGATTGTGCATTGCTATAGGTGGTACCCGTAGCGGTCTTCGGGAATGAAGGTTCACTTCATGCAAGCGGTTTCTGACTGTTTGGTCGCTAATTAAGTTCCCTGAAGAGTGATGAAGCCTCACGGCTAACATCATGGCGGTTATTGTTGGAGCTCTTCGAGTTAAGATTTGAATGTATCGGTCTTGTCTCCGTGTGGTGCAGCGATACCGTCCTCCATGGCGCTCAGCCACGGTACCAGTGCTTCGGTAACGTGTCCAAAGTCGACTGATAACACTCTGACTTGTATTCAGAGCTAAAGCCACAGTACGTTGCCGGGAACCAGCTTCTATCATTCCCACGGCTCTGAGCATTTCTTCCCTGCTTAAATGACGTCGCCGCTCCATAATAACGTTGGTTTTAATCAGTAGTAGGGAAACAGTAGCACTAATAATGTCTTCA
This sequence comes from Oeneis ivallda, assembly GCA_029955525.1. Taxonomy (NCBI): domain Eukaryota; kingdom Metazoa; phylum Arthropoda; class Insecta; order Lepidoptera; family Nymphalidae; genus Oeneis; species Oeneis ivallda. The sequence goes on from JARPMR010000006.1 coordinate 25,108,530, forward strand.
ATGCGTTGTATGTTTTTATAGGGAAAATATTGACAGCTGATTTTCATCTTTTACTCGAATTTGATTGACAGTTCCTGATTCAAATTATGAAATGCACCAAAAAGGATCCATATAAATTTATAAAATCATAAATTTATTACAAAGCCACATCTCAATCTCAAGAAATCCGCATAAAAATGCTTGATCCCTAGACACTTTTGATGTGTGTATTTTATACTGCAGGTTTTTTAATTGACATAGTTAGGTATATAATTACTAATTAGCTTTAGTAACTAATATTTTGCACGCCTAAAATGAGGGCAAACGTTTGGAACTATTTAATATACATATTACGTCATATTGTTATGTTTTAATTTCATTTAATTTCAGAAATGTTCGAGGTGGCGCCACGGCCCGCGGGAATGGCGTGGGGCTCCCTCGCTAACTGGGGGGGCAACTTCCTGGTGGGCATGTGCTTCCCCACCATGCGTGACGTCATCGGACCCTACTCCTTCCTGGTCTTTGCGACGATCACTATGGGACTCTTCGTGTTTCAGAAGTGAGTAGAATAGTAGTTTTTAGAATGGAATAGACTTTTACATAGAGCTTTTGAATCGTCAAGTGAATGTACCGCTGGTTCGATGGTAGCATGATACAGGCCGCGTTATAAACAAAGAGACAGGAACAGGAAGGACATAATATTATCGCTACAAAAAGAGGATTTCTTCCAGATGCCCTAGATGTGAGAACAATTAAGAAAATTTCTGTTCCTACCAAAAGCCTATGCTTTTGGTAGGAACAGAAATGAGATAAACAAAACTAATTGATAAACTTAACGATATAAACTTAATTAAAAATAATAATAATATATAATGAGTAACATACACATAAGTAGATAAAATATATAAATAATACATATAAATATTACATAAATACATCATATGTATATAATATATATTTATACTATACATTTGCAACTGACAAATAAACAGAGATGCAGAACTAATTATTATTATCCAAAGAAGAAAGATAGTGCTGTTTATATTCTGCTAATGTTAAAGTATATTGCGTGCGTGCGTATGTGTATATTGCGTGTAATGTGTTCCGTATGTGGTCATCACCTCAACTTAGCGCCATGATACCGTCGAGCGTTTTTGCGTAAAATTTAAAACAAAATTAAAATGGCAATTTTATCTACCAAACTTTTTTTTTGGCTGAAATAAGATATTTTTTCGTAATAGTAGCTGATACTTCCGAACATCATCGAATAGTTTATCAAAATCGGTGATCGTGCTTATTCTATAAAAACCATTGCAGGTTCTATTTCCCGGAGACCCGCGGCAAGACGCCATCGCAAGTGACTCAGCTGTGCAGTCGCGGGTTCAAATCCCGCCCGCTGCGAAGCGCCGATCTCAGTAATATGTGATTCGCGTTGAGCCTGTAGCTGTACCGCGCCAAGTACAAGACTTGATAGTTAAGGTGGATTATACGGGTCTGCCCGCGAAATTCAAATTTCATTTGGTTTTTCGCAATTTTTAATACGACAAAGTAGACTTATGGCATTCTAATTGCGCCAATGGTAGTATAATCTTCACAGGTTTATATGAAAATCTTTACTTGAAAGTGTCCAGTTTAAGAAATTATTCAGAATATCCACTACACTAGCGGCACGCTATGATGGCCGGTTTGACACATTACAATAGTGATGTGGAATGTCAATTTATTCTCGAACAAAAAACAATTAAGTTTTGTTTTTGTACCTGATTAAATAGGTTTAATAAAACAAAAATGTATATGTTTATTTAATTTATTTGAACGAACTGAATATTTGAATGAAAATGAATATACATACTTTATATGCACACAAGAAACATATGAATACAAAAGATACCAAAAAAGGTGCCACAAAAGGCCATAATTAATCAGATTCGTCCATACTACTATTTTCACTGTCGTCACTGCTATCATCACCTACATTAATAATTATATGTTCGTTTTCTATAATATTATCTATTTTCACATCTCTTTCATAATCTTCCCTTATTAATTTAACAGTTCTATTCACAACCTTTTCCCAGTCTCCTTTAGTCACATGTTCACAAGCTTCTTCTAATAATTTTAGCATTTTTTTTGTGGTAAATGGGGGTTCTGTATTGTGTCTTGCAGCATATCCCTTAATTTGAGCCCACACCAACTCAATCGCATTATACTCACAATGGTAAGGCGGTAACCGTATAACTCTGTGCCCATGTTCTAATGCTATTTCGTCAATGACGTATCGGATCTTGGATGGTTTGTTTTCTTTTAAAAGACGTACTAATTCCGCTTTTAACATATTCATGTTTGCATCTACGCCATTTTTAACGTATTTCACGCCATAACCAAATGCCGAGTTGTGGTATGTATCATATAAAAATGAAAATTTTACCTTTTGAATGAAACAGCTGATATTTTTTTGCGATTTCAGAGGTTTGTCCACATAGTGAAAATTGTTCATATTCACAAGTACATTCACCCCTTAAATGGTGCAAACTGATTTTTCTACACTTGTATACATTTTAGAAATCAATTTAATAAATAAATTTTGAGTCCTAAACCTAAAACTACATTCGATAAAATTTATGAATCTCTGCACATCACTATCGTCAATAAAGTAATACAATTATTTCCTTCAAAGTCGTTATCAATTAATACGGAACTTCATGAGCGGACAAACGTCAAACCGGCCTTCATAGCGTGCCGCTAGTTTAATTTGTGAGTAACTCACGTCCAACTCGATATTCTGACTAATTTCTTAAAACATGTAAAGATGATACTGCCATTGGCGCAATAAGAAAGCCATAAGTCTACTTTGTCTGTAATTGCGAAAAACCAAATTTTTGAATTTCGCGGGCAGATCCGTATAATCCACCTTAACTAAAAATAGTAAACGATGACATTACCATCAAAGTAAAATAAACCAGAACAGTATTGAGTTAGAGCTCGATTTCGTGTATGTACTCTTATACGTTTACGTAACGAAAACGCTCCAAATTAAAATTATCTGTATTGAATTTGTGACTTTAAATCGATACTCTTATGGTTCATATTACTTTGATGCTAATGTCATCGTTTACTGTTACGATCAAACGAATTAAAACTAACTAACCGCAATCTCACGTCTAATCTCTAAAGATTCTCATGCTAACATGAACGAGTTCAACCTTACTGGATTCTATCTTATTACATAACTACGGGAGGCTATAACCATAGATTTAGGTTTGGTTGAAGTTTCGCACATACTGTATACCGTCGGCGTACTAGTAAATTGAGGCAATTCATAGTACGCCTGAACTGGCATACACAAATCGTCTCGTAGCAACCAATGTTTGACGTTTTCAAACAAATTATGATAATACGTTGCCACATTGAGGCCCGCTTGCAGATACGCCGAGTTAGTTAACCTAGGAATAAATTTGTAATTTTGACAGAAGCTTTATACGAAATCTGTCAAATCTGTCCTTTTAATCCAGAGTTAGCTGCTAACTCTGGGTAAAAAGATAACTCGACGTTTCTGCAAGCGCACCTTAGAGAGCTATTGTTTGTAGGAAGGGCGGTATCTATAGTAGCGACTCAGCTACCAATCCTAAATCTATGGGTATAATCAATAATGTTGTTTATTCACTCGTAAATGCCAAACCTTCTTCTTCTTCTTGCAGTACCATCTTCTACCGAAGGTTGGCAATCATTAAGGCTAATTGTATCTTGTTTACCACTGCCCTAAACAATGACTTTGAGCTCATGTTAAACCACTGGCGAAGGTTCTTAAGCCAGGATGTTCGTCTTCGGCCAGGTCTTCTTTTGCCCTTTATTTTGCCTTGTATAATGAGTTTGAGCAGGTCATATTTGGAATTTCTCAATATGTGGCCCAGATATTCCAGTTTTCTCCTTTTGACACTTTTGAGTAACTCCATATTCTTTCCCATCCTTTGTAAAACGGTAGCGTTGCGAACATGATCCCTCCATGATATTCGAAGCATCCGCCTGTACACCCACATCTCGAACGCTTCCAGCTTGTTACTCATCGCTCGCGTTAGTGTCCAGGCCTCGACTCCGTACAACAGCACGGAGAAAACATAGCAACGCGCTACCCGCATCCGAAGGGATATTTTTAAATTGCGATTACAGAGCACTCTTTTTAACTTTGTAAAAGCGCTTCTTGCCTGTTCGATACGGCACCGTATTTCCAGACTGTGATCACCGGTTTCCTCTATCATAGTCCCTAAGTATCGATATCGTTGGACCCTTTCCAAGGCATTACGGTTGAGATACAAGAAAATGCCACACCACTCATTAGATTTTCTGACTTCACTGCAGCTGAAAATGGGTTCAAATATTTTTTTCTGTCGGAAATCAAACCATATCTTACCCGTCTATTTTTTATTTAAATGCTTTATAGTTACATAATTAGCCCTTATACTTATTGTAGAATATTCAATAATTATCAAAACGAACATCATTGTTTAGAACGAAATATGACGTTTGACGTCAACTAACACACCTTTGAAAGTGGCAAAATGGCGGCGTTTACATTGTCCGAATCAAATTGCGGTTTTAAATAATAACTTGTAATAAAGTCATGAGACATTTTTTATGCCATGGCAATGTGAAGAATGAGTTAAAAATATAAAAAAATGCAAGCATAATGTCTCAGTCATAATGTGTGTAGTCTCTTCAATAAGTCAGTTTACTTACATGGGTTACTTTTTTCCATTTATTCCACCTTTCCACATTATTATATGCATAGTTTATCAGATTTCTTTTTATGTAAAGTATCAAAACTGTTTGATATATCTATAATCTCTTTCATAGTATTGCTACAACCTACACACATCAAAAGTGTCTAGGGATCAAGCATTTTTATGCGGATTTCTTGAGATTGAGATGTAGCTTTGTAATAAATTTATGATTTTATAAATTTATATGGATCCTTTTTGGTGCATTTCATAATTTCATAATCAGCGATTAAAATCCTGCCAGGAAGTCCATCCTTATAGTGGTGGAACCATCATGGTATGGGCGGGTATTTGGATCGGCGGAAGAACTGAGTTGATTTGGATCAGAGGCAACCTCAACGCTCAAATTTATGCTGAGACGATTGTATCAGACGTCATCGTTCCTCTACAAGTGCAAATCGGTCCCTTATTTCAGTTAAAGCATGATAATGCACGACCGCACACCGCAAGAGTTGTAAGACAGACTCTCGCCGCAGCTAACATCAATGTCCTGCCCTGGCCTGCTCAGTCGCCAGACTTGAACCCGATTGAGCATGCATGGGATATGCTACAGAGAAGAGCTCTGCCGAATATGGAGGGTATCCAGTGGCAAGAAGACCTTTTTTTGTTGTTGCAACGAACATGGGCGGCCATTCCACAGCGTGATTTGGATGAACTCATTTTGAGTATGCCAAACCGATGTTCTTGTGTTGTTAGTGTTCGCGGTAGAAACACGGATTATTAATTGTTTAAGTTACCCAATAAAATTTTAAAGAAAACTGTTATTTCAGTCTTTTTTTCGAACTTTAATGTTAGTGGTTCAAATGTCAAAAATCCCTTTATTAGGAAAATGGCAAATTTCTTTATTAATGCAAAGGTGACTTGGTTTATCGTTACTGTGACAAACGAAAACACTTTATTTGATGAATCCTTAAAGAAAATTTTAATTAATATCAATCAGGAGAAAAGTTATTGCAAAAATATATGTTGATCCCTAGACACTTTTGATGTGTGTATTTTACAATTAACCCATCTAACTTATTGAACTGACTCTACCCTTTTACATTTTAAAAAGTATTATTTGCGACCTCGTGTGATAAATGTGCGATCAACTTTATGCGAATCTTCTAAGTTGATGTTTCACAAAAATAAACAAATAATAAATATGTCATCACAAAACTTGTACATCACGTTATATTTAAGTTAAAATAGTAATTTATATAGAGTACCTAGTTCTAATTTAATAATAAAATGAATTGTGTGCAGATTGTCCTGTTGAGTGTTTTTTTAAAAACTAATAAACAATTAGTATTTTAATCGACGGAAATATATTTTTATATCATTGACTACTTTGTTATTTTATTCATGTATACTGATACCTTATACCAGATGAGAACAATAGAAAGTTCCCAACAAAGGCTGCAATCACATCTGTGCGCATCAATTCGGCTTTTCGATTTATAGGTACACGACTATGAAAAATGAAAATGGTTTTGTATGGATAAAATCAGAATCGATGCGCACAGATGTGATTCCAGCCTAAGAACTGTTATACCCGCATTTCTATATACATATTCCGTGTTTGACAGTTTTAGTTGGCAACCGAACGATAGCCACTGAGATATTGGGTTACAAAACATGAGACCCGGTCAGGGCATTGCAAATGTTACAATTATTATATTGTTACTACATTATAATATTCTAATATTATTAGTTAATTCAATAAAAATAAAAATAGTTCAAAATTAAAATTAAAATGTACATTAATGAAATGGTCAACATTAAGATGAGTCAAAGTTAAAATTATTATTACTACACTTATTGATTTTTTAATCAACAATATTATGGGCGTTATGTGAGTGGATCATGCTATTGAGGTCTAAATTTTTAAAAATTCCTGAATATTATAGAAGCACTTCTGCACCAATCATTCCTTCAGTTTATTTTTAAAACCTATCTCTCCCCTCCTCTTTGAGCGCTGTAGGCAGCTTATTATAGATGATTATCGATCTATGATATGGGCTGCTGCGACTTAAAAATGGTGTTATAGCGCGGGAGGGCCAGGTTGTGTTTTTTGCGTGTGTCTCAGTGGGGTGTTTTTTTTATCTGTTATTTAGGGTTATCTGGATTCGTGTCAACTTCTTAGATAGTCCTCCATTATCTTGAGTTGGTCCCAGCAGACGAGCAACAGGACGGTATGAGGTCCCAGCCTGAGGTAGTTGGCGGTCACTCCCTTGTAGAACGCGCGCGCGCCCTCTGTTCGCAACATCTTGAGGAAGCAGTCGCCCATACCGCGGTACAGTGTGCCGCGGTTGTTGCTGTCCACCGCTGCAACAACGAGTGTTACCTAATTAAAGATAGTGGAAGGGCCACTAGCTTCGCCACAAGAGCGTCGGCAGCCGATGGCCAAGGGAGGGCAAGTTGATATAATTGATTGAAGATTGATATTTTGGCAGCGGTATCTGGATTTCAATGATGAAGTATCTATTACTACTATATTTTTCAAATGTCTAGGGGGGGGGGAGGCAGCTGCCCCTACCTACCCCCCCTTGGCGACGCCCATGCTTCGCCATATTTTAATCTGAATCTGGAGGGCCACCATCAACCCTTAAAGCTGTATTATTTCATACTATATTAATGTAAAATGCTGTATTAATTCGCCAACAGAAAAAATCTGTATGGTCAAACATGCAGTAACAAGCTAGGCACCGCTCACCTTCCTAAGCAAGCAAGAAAGCAAAGTTCCTAAGCAAGCTATGCCACCACCACTCACATGCAACACCACACAAGACTTTTACACTAATCTCGACGCACGTATCGCCCAGACACCGGAGCATCCTCAGGAGATGTCGACATTACAATGCAGTATTGTCTAGTTTGCATTGCTTGCTTGGGAACTGCTTTATTGCTTGCTTGGGAAGGTGAGCGGTGCTTAGCTTGCTACTGCATGTTTGACCATACAGATTTATTCTGTTGACGGATAATTGCAAATTAATTCTAACCTTTTCTTGCTAATCATGAACTTCCGCAAAGTAACGCCTGCTTCTATCCAATATTGTATGAAATGTTGTTCTCTAAAAACGATTGCTACAGTGACGATTGCAATCGCCTCTGGTTGGCCGATACTCACTTGCTATTGGCTAAAATGCATTCTGTAGAGAAAGAACGCGATAAATTCAGCCAATCACCACAATTAAGACTAGCAATGATTAATGCAGCTTTTACAGAATCGTCTGCCTGCTTTATACGTCAGTGAAATCAACACTTAATAGTACAAAGCATACAGTGCTTTTCTCAGGGTAAGCCGCGCTTCTCTGCTTGTAAGTACTCACGTTGGTTGGACAGGCGTGTGGCGATGACGTCGAAGGGATTCAAGCAGAGCGTCATCACGACGCCTCCAAGGTTGGCGCCCAGAAAGGACAGGAGGAGGGGCGCCTGCACGCCGCGGTCCCTGAGCCACTCCTTAGCGAACGCGAAACTGACCATTTGCGAACTGCTCCCAACCGCACCGCGCGGTATTTGAGGACCCACTCCTCTGAATAAACCTGTCCAAAGTCATTTTAACAGTCATACACGGCACTTATAGCTAAGAACATCTATCGACTTAGTACAGAAATCCATTGTGGAGTACGCTTATTATCATGATTACGCAAAAAAAAAATTTTGGGAAAATAAATTGATTATTTTTTATCCTTCAGATTTTCATCAAAAATGACTGTAAACCATCCTTATTAAACCCCACAAGAAACTGCTTTTAAAAGGGTCATTAGTTTGAACACTGCGAGCCACACACAATGTGGTCAAACTAATGTTTCCTTCCCTCCGGATATCTAAGGAGTTCAGACGTGCCAAGACAAAGAGTTAGTTATGTAATTTATTTGTTTATAAATAATATTTTAATAGTTTTAATACGAAACAAGTAATAGGAGTGCATAACCAACAAGTGCTAATTCCACGCATCGCTTCACAACTGCACACTGAGTGAGTCATACCACAGTATGCATACAAGTGCAACTTATAGCTAGCTGTGTTTATCATTCTATCAGAACACGCCGCCGATCTGATTGGAGAAAGCAGGACGACACTATTTCTCAATACTTCGCCCTTCAATCGGTTTCTCCTAGCGGTACATAGCGTCGCATCGCGTAGTGCGTAACTACTCCTAACCTCTTCTGTAAGCCTGGTACTATTGCCATCAAAACTATGCCGCTGAGTCGAAGCACTCCTCGAGGAAATGCACCTACCTACCTACTACATCTCTACTAAACTTACCTACTACTCTACTTACTAAATATCTATCCTTATTCCTGTAAATCAGAATGTTCTACAAAACTCTCCTATGAAGAGACCGAAATACAAAATTCATAGTTAAATTGTATATACTAAACATGTTCCCTCATATAGACACATACACACACGCACGCACGCACACACATAAACACACGCACACACATACACAAACACACGCGCACAAACTGCATGCTGCAATAATAGTGTTCTGTGATGCTGTACCTGTGCTAATTTAATATTATATAAATAGCTAAATGAAATTCTGTTCATATTTCCGTTTATAATTAAGTTTCGGAGGTGGGCTTGACGGCTGGAATGCAGTTGTCAACGTTCATAAATTTTAGCAGTAACAGTGAAAGGAAATAAATAATTTCAATTTCAATATATCCACAGTCCACACTTCCTTCAGCTATGGAATTTCCGATTATGAAAATTATTGGATAATTATAACTATCCAACTTACGTAAAACTGCTACTTCGGCACTCAGTATTATTTCAAAAACGTACGGAATTTCTTATGCGAAAAGGGAGGTATCCTGAAAACAATATTTTTCTGTAGGTACCTACACGCCTCATTGCGGTGATAATTTTTAGGGTTCCGTACCCAATGGGTGCCAACGGGACCCTATTACTAAGCCTCCGCTGTCCGTCCGTCTGTCAGCGGCCTGTATCTCGTAAACCGTAATAGATAGACAGTTGAAATTTTCACATATTTTGTATTTCTATTGCCGCTATAACTACAAATAATAAAAATTAAATTAAATTAAAAAAATTAAATTAAAATATTTCCATGGGTACATGGAAATATTTTAATTTAATTTTTTTTAACGGAACCCTAAAAGAGCGAGGCCCGACTCGCACTTGGCCGATTTTTTATAATAACCGTGCCAAATTTCAACTTTGCAGCTTCAATAGGTTTTGAATAAAATTGTTGTACGGGCTGTACCCAATACACAGATGGACTGGACGAAACTATTAGGGTTGTTTTACAATGGAATGTATAGTACCTTTAACCCCTTCAGTGCGGTATATGGCAGCGAGCGCGCTCATAGTCCCGCTGTGCTTGTGCTGGTGGCCCACCGCGATGGCAGCGGTGGCCTGCGCCTGTAGCCTGGTCTTCACCAGGAAGAATGGTGTCCCCGCGATAGAGCCCAGCGCACCGCCGACGCCGGCCGCCGCAGCGGCGCGGGGAACCGACGTGCGGCCGTCGGCGGTGATCAGACCACGGCGTTCCGATATACGGTACACGCCTAACCTAGAACACACTAGGCAGGTAAGTGAAGGTGCATACATGAAGGGTCGACGAAGCGAATCTTCTGGTGGAGCACATGTAAGATTTAGATTTGCCGAGTCAAAAAGCAATTTCATAAAGTTGAGTGTTGATCCTTTGACTACCCACAAATGATGGTGGTTTGGCCTTTGACAACGCCTTCGGCGTACCTGAGGTTTGTGCCTAGGTAAATAAATAACTATCTAATATCTAATACCTATGCATATGGGACAACATAGAATCCCATCAAAATCCAAAAGGGTCAAGAGTCAAGACGTATTTACAAACTCTAAAGGGGAATTTCAAAATCTGCGTATGGAATTTAGCTAGATGAGTTTAACGACTTGGATGGAGTGATTTGTACTTAGTATTAATTTTAAAAGGCTTACCTAAACGTATTGAGAAAGAACTGAAACCCTAGCATAGCGGGTAATCCATTCTGCAGGGCAACGATCCCTTCGGACCTCGCTATCACGTACAAGCCGTGAGGGACGTTCTTATAGAACACCGCGTGTTTCCCCCTGGCAGCCAGCTCCCCTTGCAGTTGAAGTCGAGTTTTGACGACCTCGATGGGATTTGTGAAGATAGTCGCGAACATGGCTGAAGTGCCGCCCATCGCCATGTCTGTGACGTCACGAGCGACGCCATCTTTGGCTTTTGAAGCTGTCGCCATATTATTCGGTTCTGAGGATAGAGGATTATTTTTAAGTTGAAAGAGAAAGAAAACGCGAATATTATCTTAAAAGGAAATCGACACAGGCCCCAGTTTGGTGCATCAACATTATTGATGCCTGCTTTGGTTTAGATTTGTCAACATTCGTACAAACTCTTAGCTCTGTGTTAGTCTATTCCTTGTTCCATGATCTAACTTTGACTGCAGAAGAAGGCAGAGATCTAACAAATAAACTCGCCGGCATATTTAGCGGAACATAAAAAAAAGGTTTGATATCAGTATCATATAAGGTTGCTGGCTGGTTTATACGTCATTTAATTTAAAAAGAAATATTTTCAAACTAAGAAAACAACTGAGCATCACATTTTATGCAATTGTTTTAATTTTATTGAAATACACCTTATCTGGAGCGAACTTCGAGTATTTCTTCCTTCTGAGTTTGATTTAAAATTTCATTGAAATACTGTTTTTTGTTAGTTTTTTTTAATTGCGTATCTTTCTGGAGTTGATGACTGAATTATGCCTGACTTAGCCCCAACAGAGGTTGCCAGGGCACTCGAAATGCGAAGAAATGGTCAAACCTACAGAGTGATATCCAGAGATCTTCGTCGACCAGTTTCAACGATCCATCGCAGTATCCAACGGTTCAGGGAGACCGGTACTTATGTGAGAAGAGCAGGACAAGGCAGAAAAAGACGCACTTCGAGTAGGGATGATCGTTTCATTCGGCTTCGTGTATACGTAGGAACCCTCGTTTGACGGCCGTCCAAGCCCGACATGAGTTAGAAGCAGTGCGGGGTGTAACCGTAAGTGAGCGTACGGTACGAAGAAGGCTCGAAGAAGCTGGTTTGGGTTCATTTGTGCCCGCCAAGGCTCCAAGGCTCGAGGTAAATCATCGTAGAAACAGGTTAACTTTTGCTCAGGAACATCGACTTTGGAACGCGGACCAATGGAGTAAGGTATTGTTTAGTGATGAGTGCAGAATTCTCTTAAATCAAATTGACGGCAGGCAAAGAATATACAGACGCAAAGGAGAACGATACATTCAGACAAATTTTGAAACTACAGTTGCATACGGTGGTGGATCAATAATGGTTTGGGCGGGCATTTGTTTGGGAGCTCGCACAGACTTGGTAGTGATTGACAGAGGGAGTCTGACTGCAGACCGCTATATCAGAGAAGTTTTAGAAGAAAATGTCGTACCGAGGGCCCCATATATCGGTGACGATTTTGTTTTTATGCAGGATAATGCTCGGCCGCATACCGCTCGGGTAACTCAAGCTTATCTTAATGATATGAATATCACTGTTATGTAGTGGCCAGCGAGATCACCGGATATGAACCCAATAGAGCACGTTTGGGACTTGCTGAAAAGAAAAGTTAAGTCCAGAATTCCAGCTCCTGCCAACGTGGGAGAACTGCGAATCGCCGTAGTTGAGGAATGGCGGAGACTATCCCAGGAGACCATCGATAACATCATTCTCAGTATGCCTAGACGGGTAGAAACTTTTATTAAGAGCACGTGGAGGAAATACGCGATATTAATCACCATTTTTCTAATTTAATTAATTGTTATTTTAATATTATTTGTTCCGTCTTCGATATCCGGAATCCATGTTGAGTGTAGCGTGTCTTTTTCGTATGTTCTGACTTAGCGATACCCTCGCTTCGGGTCCCCACCCTGTATCCGTTTCCGCTTTGTGTTCAATATGGCAACGCCGCGGTATCGCGGGTGGGGCCATCTTATTTTCTCATTGATGTGCCTCTGGAAAACATACAGCATTATTGAAGAAGCTGTTTGTATTTCACCGGATATCCGCGATCGATCTATATACAAAGTAGTTCATCTTACCGGATATAGGGGGCGCTAGTGTCTCACCCAGCAAGGAAGTTGGAAACAGCTGCCATTTTGAGTCATAGCGTTGTGTATTTTCGCCGCGTGCGCATCGAATCTAAAATTATATCGTTAATCCGTCTTCCTTTGGAAAAAAATATTATCGAAGGCTGTTATTAAATATAGTGATACAGTGATTATAATCCATATTTTCGATCGCGGATCGCGAAAATCGCGTAATGTAAAAACCACGTGTACGAACCGATCGCGGATCGGGAAAATCGCGTAATGTAAAAACCACGTGTACGAACAATGTCGATTCGGCTTCAAAAGTCAATCGATCTGATGTTGTGTGTGCCTGAGAGGTACAATGAACGGGAGGACAAGTTCCAGCAGCGGTTTCGAGCAGCGAGAGGGACTTCGACGAAAGAAACTCTAACAAGGTTCACAGGTAACGGTCGATCCTCGGATCGACACGTTACCACCAGGTGAGTTTTCTCACATTTTTATTGCATCGCTTCTCGACAATTTTTCCTAAGAACAAAGTGCAGTATCTGTTCTTTTTAGCGTAATATTTGAAAGTTCCCGGGACGAATATATTAAGCTGATTTTTGCGACTTGACGGGATATTCGGGGCTGGCTCCACTTTCGTCAGGGGTAGGTAGGCTCGGCATTGCAGTGGGTTCGACCCACATAAAAAGCTGAGCGAATTCCAAATACCCTCTCTAATAAATTACTGAAGCTTTCGGTAAATCGCCTTTGTCTATTTCATATAATATGTGTAACGATAGTTATCAGAACAAACTTAACTAATCGTTTTCGTTAAAAAGGGTTGAACTTATTGAATTAAAATGTCAGTAGCAACTAACAACACATAAAGTTTCAAGCTACCCATAAACAATGTATCTCCCAGTAAAGAATTAATTGTCAAAGCAACATTCACCGCTTTTATTAAGTCCGTTTGTATTTTCGAAACTGAGACTTGACTGCGGAAATTGGATATTGTAACATCCATCGTATGTATCGATCGTGTAAAATGTAGCCTTGTCACCCGGACACTCTAGAGTGTAGTTCTTCCTTTTGACTTTGCAACAGTCGAACAAAAAAGTGATATAGAAATTTTGGTACATAGGCAGTTTTGGTTACCAACAGCACTCTGGTTCGGAACCAGAGATTCACTTGATGTTTCAAAAGCACTTTGTAAAAGTTCCTTGGAATAAACTTTTCTATTATATAAAAGATTTCTGTAGTGAATCTATGATAACGGGATTTCGATTACCCTCACGCAAGAAATCTCTGGTACCAATAATGTTTCATTAATAAGTACATATAAATCATACAGGGCATAAATACAAGAAACAACTGCACGCGTCACCAGTCGTGTACAGGCTACCGAGCCGGCCACCAGTGGAATGTGTGTGTGTGTGTGTGTGCGTGCGTGTGTGTGGGTGTGTGATATCTACATATAGTAGATATCGATATATACGAGTATACGGCAGTATATTACAATGGATATGCGTTCCATTTTCAACTTTCGAAAACAAATTGAATTTGTGATAATAAGAGTTCCGTCTGATATTTCAGTTTCCAGCTCTCTATAACCAGAGACTGGATGATAAAACTGGAATTTTCTCAGAATTATTCCTCAGCTCGACCACAAAATCTCATCAACCATGCCTGAGAATCTAATGCAAAGATCAATCTTACTAGATGACCTACCTTTCGGTGTACATACTGGGTTGCGGAAACCCTCTGTGCGAAAGGATGTCGAATGCTTGTTTACCTAGACGACTTCTTTCTGGCCAAGCAAGATCACTCGAGTGATGGCCTAATCTTTCCGTCTGGCGCCTCTTTTCTACCTTTCGGTGTACATACTGGGTTGCGTAAACCTTCTATGTGAAGGGATGTCGAGTGCTAGTTTACCTAGACGACCTCCTTCTGGCCAAGCAGGATCAATCGAGTAACGGCCTAATCTATTGGTCTGGCGCCTTTTTTCTCATGTAACACGCTGGGTTGCGGAAACCCTCCGTGCGAAGGTAAGTCGAGTGCTAGTCTAACCTAGACGACTTCCTTCGGGTCAATCACGACCAATCCAAGTAGTCTTTAGGCTGCGGAAGCCGAGAGGCACTTGGAACATCTCCTTCTGGTCTATCACGACCAATCCAAGTTATGTCTTTGGGCTGCGGAAGCCACGAGACACTTGGAACATCTAAGCTGCTAAATCAATAACACCCATGAAGGGGTAATCGTTGCCAACTACAGCAAATTCAATTTCCTTTCCCTTAAAAAGGATAAATATTCTCATCGAGTCCTTGAGATAATAATTGCTGTAAAGTAGCATTAGCTCTTGTGAATTGCAAGGGTTGCTGGGACAGTTAAGTAATAAGTAATATTAGCCATGCTGAACCTTATTAACTCTCCCCCACCCCTCTTCAAATAAACGTAAAACTTGTCTATGACGAGTATATTAAGTACAGTACAGTTTCTATCCCGCGCCCTTAACCTTTGGACTACTGAGGCTTCAACCCTCAGAGGACTTTGTGATTCCCTGGGGATTCCTCAAATATTCAGAAAAGTTTCGATAGGAAACATCTGTATCTCGCCCCAGGAGCGTGGAACAGGAATTGAGGGTGGCGAGAGCCTCATGTCCCAATAAATCTAAAATTTAAGAATGTCCAATGAGAGCCAACATCCATACTATGTTGAACACACGGGTCCTCGTGCAAATATTTAGACGACAAACTAATGTTAGTAACTGACCGTTCAGCTAACACAGTACACAAGCTGGCACAGTAACAAGTTTTATTGGTAATCACAAATAAAACAAACTGCGAAAATCACGTCCTGGCTCAATTGGACAACAATGCAACACTCATTGCGTACATTCGAAATGGGAGTAAAGTAGTGACTTTACTAACTCTGACCGAATTCCTACACCAGACTGGATTTTTATAATCTGCTCAAATAGTTTTCAGGGCGATACAACATAGTTGGGACAGATGGTCATGAGAAAAACCTCCCATAGAGTGGCATCTTCTCCCTCAAATGACGTCAGAGTTTGTTTTATGGGATGGAACAATTTGACATTAACTTGTTTGAGACACATCAAACCGGTGTAGTAAAGTACTATGTCTCGATAAATTGAAAGAATCAATCAATAAGTCATATAGATGCCTTCAGCAGACTATGAGGGCCAATGATGCCCTCATAGCTTTGGGATTTCCTCAACTGACACATTAAAACAGTGCGACAGGAGCATACCTTATAGTGAAGCCCAAATGGCCTCGAGCGTTTATTTTTTGGTGTTAAGATCTGAATGGATCACCCACATTAAAGACAGAACCTATCAGTGACTCTGACAGATGCCACGATGTAAAAGCGTTCACCTCAGGTGCAGAAATTTGATACTGAAAGTTTGGGAAAATATAAAAAAATATACTATCAAACTTGTCTGTACTTACCAGCCATCAAAAGATGACTAAACTGGCGCGAAATTTCCCAAATAAATTCAAAATCTTCTCTTCTTGCAAAGAAAATTTTTTGACAAATCATTCTTGTACATACAAGTAAATATGCAGTTTCTATGCTTTCTGTGGTCCCCACCTAGGACAACAATCGTTTTCATCTAACCTATACGTGCTTAAGACACACTTTGCAATCTAAATGATTAGATTGATAAAATATCTAGACAAACCTAAAAAGGCTTCTATAAGCCTCGGAACGTAGGGGTCATGACCTAAAGCTAATGATTATTCCTGTAATATAGGGAAAAATATATTAGTATCTGATACAGGCATTTGACTCAAACACTAATCACTCTTAGGGGAAATCTAAACTTTAAAAATAATAATAAAATACGATCGCTGGGATATTATGATCAGTAACATTAGTTAGGGTTTCATGAGAGGAAAATAGGTCAAAGAGATCTGAATATAGAAATCATTATGATTGTCTATAACAAATTTTCCTTTATAACATTAGACTCCCAAAATACATGAGTAAATTTAATTTTCTTCGGTAAAGTTGTGCATACCCAGGGTGTTGCAGATCAGCAGTAGTCTTCACTATGGTCAGATAACCAACCATTAGACCATCAATATTATTATCTCATGATAACAGAAAATCGTGACATATTATATATATTTTAATACTACTGTCCTAAGATATCTACAAATAACCGAAGCTTATATCCCGATAAATTTATTCATTTAGTCCGGTTTGATTTTCAATCCATACTAAAGTTCCTTAATTGTCAAGACAATTAAATTAAAAATTACTAAATTTTTAATTATTTAATTTTTTCCTCTTCAAAAGTATAAAAAGATTTACCTTAAAACATTACTATGAAATTACTAATTTTGGTTGAAAATAACATTATTTGCAATATGCATGATCAAAAGAAAATTTATTTCACAGATTAACTCCCTGTGATTCATCATAGCGTTGTTTAATACTTTTCACCAGCAGATAACAAACACGTCTTCAATAATGCTGTATGTTTTCCAGAGGCACATCAATATTACGGTTTTACATAACAATAAAACCGATATTATGTGCCGAGAGGGAAAACATACAGCATTGCAGGAAGTTCTTCCTGGTAAAGACTATGACTCAAAATGGCAGCTGTTTCCAACTTCCTTGCTGGGTGAGACACTAGCGCCCCCTATATCCGGTAAGATGAACTACTTTGTATATAGATCGATCGCGGATATCCGGTGAAATACAAACAGCTTCTTCAATAATGCTGTATGTTTTCCCTCTCGGCACATAATATCGGTTTTATTGTTATGTAAAACCGTAATATTATAGCGTCGTTTTTCGTATTGTTCTGACGTGTTTCTAAAAATTTCTTAATAATCCTAAATATAGTGATATATTATATAAAAGTAAGTGTTAAGATTTATATCAAGAATAAGAATCCCTCGCTTCTGCGATGGAGAATAACGACAGCAGTAGGAGACGGCTGCCATTTTGAGCTCATAGCGTTGTGTATTTTCGCCGCGTGCGCGTCAAATCTAAGATTATTTCGTTAATCCGTCTCTCTTGGCAAAAAATATTGCAAGCAAAGTGTTAAAAATATATAGTATTAGTGTTAATAGTGCATATTTTCTATCACGGGGAAATTTCGGTTACGCGTAAATGAACCCCACGTGCACAGAAGAAGCTCAAGTTCGCAGAGGAAAGAAGAGGCAGGAAAATGGTTTTTCGGGCGTTCATCAGCGAGCAGGAGCAGCGAGCAGCAGGAGTCTGATGATATATCCAGAAGTGGTTTGTATTTTAAGCAAATCGGTAAGTTCAATTTTTATTTTTTCTGGTCAACAAGAAGCCTTCTTGATAAACAACGTGGTGAATATATTTTATAATAAGAGTTCACTTTGCAATCACCGCCTGACAATAAGGTGGAGAAGGCTCAGATAAATAAATCGAAATTATGCGTTTCATTATTTCGATTATATTAAGTCCACAGAAATAATAACGATATTTTCAGATTACTCCTAATTTTCATTGAAATATTTCATATAAAATCCCTCTTAGTTCACAACCCTTATTTAATAACGAGGCAATTAGACGTTATTTAAAAATAGGGGGGGGGGGGGGCGAGCAATAATCGTGACAGCTACGAGTAAGAGGGTAAGAAATTTTATTCACAATTTACCGCTAAGTTCGAACATTTCAAGGCGGTTGTCTCTAGTGATTTTAATATATCAGGAGACATTCACGAAACTTCCGTGAGAATAATCTAAGCGTGGAATCTTAATTATCACGACATAACCACACAGATCGAGAATTTATAGGTTAGAGGTAGAAATACTAGAACAGAAAAAATACAGTCCAAGCTACTTTTTTTTTCACGTTCTTTTTGGTTCCTTCCTATTCCTAAGTCGGACCAGCCAGATTGGAAGATGAATCAAACCTAAGTACCTACTGCCATAATTAACTGACCATCATTGGATTTTTATCAACAACAAAACCATTCGCGTCCACTACGGATTGGACAGTACAATTTGGATGACTTCTCTTGGCAAACAGCTCTTACCCGCTCGCCATTCAATCCTGTGTGTAGTTTCAAGTACAGGTAACATTTTGATGTTGAAACTTTTGAAACTTGAAACTGTTGAAACTCCTAGCATGAACGAGCAAATTCGACACCTGTGTTGGTTCCGACTCGACAACTATTTCTATTGTATAGATTTCTATTCTATATTATAGATTATATGGATTATGTTTCTATATTATGGATTTCTAGGAGCTGTCGGAACCAAAAGGTTAGTCCCTCAGACAGGCCAAGTTCCTAATGGGGTTGACACAACTTTGCCATGCTGGCTCCGACGCAATGCCTTGAGTTTCTCGGCATGTGGGACACAAAACGCAACGCGGAGTCCTTGTCGGAGCAGCGCCCCGATTCGGAACCCTGCGATGACATATTTATCGATCGATTCGGTTTGTTATCGTATGATAAGATCTATTTTCAGTGAAATTGTCGAAATACCAACCAACATGAACCAACGAACATTTCGTTCGACTTCTTGATTCTATCAAGCTGTTTACTGTTTTTGTATAAAAAAGTCACGAAGACAAAAATTTTTTTTTTTTTTTGGTATGTAAATGTTTACTATATTATAGGTATATTGACATTAAAAAACAATAAGTAAAATTTTGGTAAAGCAAACAATCTTCTTAAATGCACGTGTATCTTGTCGATCGATAACGTAGTCGATGTCGAGTCCTCTAACCGAACGTTCTGAATTGCACATTTTCGATACGAGATCGATAGGTACCTGGTCGTATTGAAACGGTAGGTTGTCGAAGGGTGTAGAATCGGGGTGCAAAAGTACTTTACACTGCACAGTTGTACTTCAGCATCACTTTCAAAACGAAAGTGGGTCTCTCATTCAGTACTAATTTCTAATGAGAGACTGTGGCATTACAGGAACAGTCGAAAGGCAGTTGGTCCCTCAGACAGGCCTAGTTCCTAATGAGGAGACAACTTTGCCTAAGTATACGCTGTATGGTGTACTACATAGTCGCTAAGGAGTTAGAATTCTGGCGTCCATTGCTATATAACGATCGAGCTGCGAATGGTCAAAATATTTATGCGAGTCATCAGCTGGTAATGTCGAATCTAGCAACAAAATATCTGCTTGCATGTCCCGGCAAATCATGTTAAGTAATGCATGTCAGATTAATACTGAAATATATGATATAAAGGAGATGAGGCGATGGCATCCTTTGAGGAGCGTCTAAAGGAACTCGACGCCAAACGCCATAATAAAGACCCAGCCAAGGACCTCCTACCTCTACACGTATAATAGGTCGGGCCAGTTACACTGTGCGCCGAACAGTATTTGAAAACAAAATTTGGTTTCGCGAGCCATATTTGCTCCCATAACCGGTTCTTGCCAAGACCGCCGTAAACGGATACGTTATGGAGGACATCATCATCATATGATACAGTAAAATGCTCCACACTACGCATGGCATTACAGAATTAGTAGAAAGGCAGTTAGTCTCCCAGACAGGCCTAGTTCCTAATGGGAGACACAACTTTGCCTCGTCTATTATTCGCCAAGGATGGTTTCAGTGTCGAACAGTGCAGCAATACAGTCGACATCTGCTGATATCCATCCCCCAGTCCCCCTGCAATACATATTCCGAAACCACCAACGACTTAAGTCAGGTTTTGAACGTGGTATTTCCATACCAGTGTAGATCTGTTTGCTTACACACGGCTCATATTTGCTTCGAAATAAGTGTCAAAGGATTCATAGAACGAGAAAGTCTTTGCTTACAATGCCTTTCTCTGTCACTGGAACTAAAACCCGAGCTGGCTGTAAGCACCACTCAACTTATGGAAGGGTCGATATGTTCAAATATTTTGAAATGCAGAAACTATATCAGATACCAGCTCTTCCAATAGTACTGATGAAGACTTAGACTTAAGGTTAGCACTCATCGGAGGTCCAGAAGCATATTTTAGGAGGCATTATTGATTTGTGCCGGATAGACTTGGCTTATACAATTTATAAATTCTTATAACTATCCTCTTGAAAAAGAACTGTACATCAGTTTTTTTTTGAAAAGTATAACTAAGTTTACACAGATTTCAAAAGTTGGAACAGCATTTCGAAGGAATGTTGAATGCACTTGAATCAAAGGAACTTTATGAGCGTTTGCTTGAATAGACTATTCTTTTCTATTCCATTCTATGAAATCATATCTGTATAGTCATTCTAATTATTCTTTGAGTTTTCAGAACCTGATGAGGAAAACTTGTTTCAAAACGTACTGCCATTTACTTCTGCTTGCGTCGGATAGAGAGGCTTGATCTTGCTTTACCAAAGATTGACACGGAGCACATGATGGTTTATGGTAATCATAAATTATAATATAATAATGTTTTGTAATGCCACATTATTACGTTTGACCTTTGTTTGCAAAACAGATACTGCTCAATTTGGACAATCTAGTTGGAAAGACACATCACCCTAACAAGTATTAAAATAAGTTTAGTATACTGAATCCTTTGATTTTGTTCAATTTATAGGAAATACTTAAGATATGTAAATGATTGCGAGCGCAGCGACGAGTCCCTCGCTCGCAGCGAGGAGTCCACTGACGAAATGCCTAGCCAATAGCCATGTTGTCCCCGTCCCTTGATGGATATAAGAAATTGGGTCTAATATCCTTTCTAGCAACTGGCAGTTGGACCCTTAAGCAGGCCCTGTCCTCTTAGGGTTTTCTCAACTTTGCTACCTTCATCACCCACCGGGGAAGGTAGCAGTGCCGAACCATTCATCGAAGTCATAGCAGTTGTCTGCGTCAACATCCTCTCAAACCCATGCGTTTACCGAAAGAGGTGTGTGTCGAACTAGAATGGTGGCTAGATAATCTGATGCAGACGACTCTAATTCAGTCGAAGGGAAATCCCATGAATTATGTTATCACGGATGCATCAGATATACATTACCAAACATTACCAGGAAAGTGATCTTCCTTGTGTCTTAACCCGTTGGGAAGCCTGTGCCCCCGTGGGCTTCACGGTCAGTGGCGAGGTCTCTCACTATAGCGTTGTTTTTAGTGGTTTCATCATTACATTGGTAAGAAGACGATTCAATTCTGGCTATAGAAATATAGTCATCTAATACGTAATTATTTCTTTTTGCATGCCATAGCATTTTTGAACACATTATAGCATCAACAAAATAGTACCAGGAGAAATCAAACACATCACTCAACATGGATTCCGGATATCGAAGACGGAACAAATAATAGAGAGTTTTACCTACCAATAAAACTTACCTATTATTTTTCCTGAGATATCCGGAATCCACATAATTCCTACCTGGTACTTACGCTTATAATGAGAAAATAAGATGGCCCCACCCGCGATACCGCGGCGTTGCCATATTGAACACAAAGCGGAAACGGATACAGGGTGGGGACCCGAAGCGAGGGTATCGCTAAGTCAGAACATACGAAAATGACACGCTACACTCAACATGGATTCCGGATATCTCAGGAAAAATAATAGGTAAGTTTTATTGGTAGGTAAAACTCTCTATTAAATTTCACTTTTCCCGGTTACATGAAAAGTTCAAAAATGTACAATTTTTCACAAATATCCTTTACTCGCAAAATCTGTTCTTAATGTGATCTCATTTTAAGTAAAACAAATGAAACTTTAAATAACAAAAGAAGTGTAGTAAGTAAATTTTAAAATAAAACCATATTTTTTTTAATTATGGACCTTTTTTTTTATGTTCCGCTAAATATGCCGGCGAGTTTAAATAAAATTGAAGTGTCTATGTTTTCTCATACTCAGCTCTTATGTATATATAGGTACTTATGATTGTTTAATATTATAAATAATAATTGGAAGTATATTTGTCTACCTTTTCAAGGCACCACTGAACCGATTTTAGATGAAAGGCTCAAGAGATAGCATACATGCTGGAGACGGAAATACAGACGCAGACGTCTAGAATTCTTTGCTCGCAGATGACGCAGAGAGCTAAACTACTCTTAATTAAAAAAATATGATTTCCTGGGTTAAGTAAAATTCAACAAGTAGGAATAATACAACATTTATTTAAAAACAATATCTAAACTTTAACAACTGATTTCCTATGAATAATTAACACTGGCATAAAATACTGTGTAATGAATTATATACTTACCTAAATTTTATTTATTTGTATAGATAAGTTTCTATAGTACAAATTTTCAAAATAACAAATACGTAGGTAGGTATAATGAATACAAAATTTCTTAAAAAGATATTGCAAAATGCAAGGGGATTTCCAAAAACCCAAATTAAAAACAGTTGTTTTTATAATTATTGTGCTAAGCACTTTACAGGTACACTCGTCGGTTTAATATCAATCTTGGCAAATAGAATAAAGGAGTATCGACTATCGAGTTTTAATTCTTTTTTAATTGCGCTGCCTTTGTTTGACGCAAATCTCGATGGAAAGCGATGATGAGGTAATGTTGGCTAGAAGATGCCTATTCACTCTATCTTTGAAGTTGGACGCCGGAAGAGCGTGCCACACCTCCCATATATACCTATGTATTTGCAAAATTTGACGTCAATTCGACATGTAGGTATACTTTCTAAATTAAAACTAAACTACGTTTGTATAGCAGCTCCAGCTTATGGGAGACTTAACGCTTAACTGGAGTGTCAATAAGTAAATAACACTGGGTTTTTGTTTATAGTTCTTGCAATTCACGAGGGCGACTGACTTATGGTTGTATGTGTGTCATATCTGTATAAGTGTGAGCGAGCACAATGCTCGCGCCTGCCCGCTCCCACCTAGGCTTTGACAGGCTCGCACACTTATGCAATGTGCATGTACACGAAGTAACCACAAGTAAAGCTCACTCGCCTTCGTGAATTGCAAAAACTGTAACTTTGTTAAATTACCACTAAATTATATTAAATAACTTACCTAATAAAAAGTTTGGTGTTACAATATTGTTCTACACAGTCATAATAAATATAATCACATAATAAATAAAAATCTAAAACGTTGTATGATCAATTTCATTTCCTTATTCAGAATGTCACATGATTCTTGTTAACTAATTAACTAAACCTAAAGTATGTTTAAATTGCTATAATAACTATCCTAACAATGCAATTAGAGACTCGTTAACATTTCGGTATTGATAGAACTTAATACTAATGTCTATATCCATCTGCAGTATTACATTTTACTCATAAAATAATAAAACACTTTTTGGATTTATAGGTACAATATTTGCGCATATAAGATTATATAACTTACTCTATCGATGAGTCTATATTGCCACCGTAGTTAGAAACCTACAAGGTGGATGGACGATCTCAAACGAGTCACTGGATGCGATTGGTACAGTTTTTGCAATTCACGAAGGCGAGTGAGCTTTACTTGTGATTACTTCGTGTACATGCACATTGCATAAGTGTACGTGCCTGTCAGTCTAGGTGGGAGCGGGCAGGCGCGAGCATTGCGCTCGCTCACACTTATCACACACGCTCGCCCTCGTGAATTGCAAGAATTGTACCAGATCGTGTCAATCGATATCGAATCGAAAGCAACCTTTTTTTTATATTTAAGTCAAAAAGAATTTAGTTATTCTACTTCTGCGATGTAAATCCATACATAAAATTTAAAAATGAGATAGGTAGTTAGGTACTCATAAGTACTAGTTACTACCTCCGAATTTGACAATATTATGTTGCTATCCATTCAAAATTAATTTGAGTTTTAAATGAACGTAAGAAATGTTTTTGTACTTACTATTAAAACGCTTTTAATACTATTACGTACTTATCTCTTATTTAATCCACTTGCAAGAGATTCTAAATAACTTTATATCTATTGCTATACTTATCGTTAAGTTTCTTGTTTAATCTCATCTATAGGAACTTTTAATGGAGGTTAGGCTTCTTATAAGTTTAAGCGTTTTTATTCAAGCGGAGCAGAGATTTGCTCAGCAAATCCGTATAGAGATAACGTCATAAAAAATTAATGTCACCTGTTAATGATCCAGTTGGTCAATTTGAGAAAAGCCATATTAGTCATTGCTACAACAGTGCGATTGTTGCTACAACACATTTGGACCAATAGAGAGAGATCGGCCATTTTGAGGCGACCGCTATTGTCACATTGTAGCTGTCATTATTAGACAAACCCGCGGCTGATCACTAAGAAATGATGTGATAAAATATTCACGTCACCGGAGGACTATCACATTTCGCATCCCTCTCTCTCGCACATTCTGATATTTTCAATGATTGTAAAAATCTCAGATACTTTTGACTAAATGTGGTCTATTTTATTATCCTGGACAGTAAAATTACGGATATTTTAGACAGTTTTATGATATCAAACCTAGATTTTGATAGAGAATAATTTAATATAAAAAAATCTTTTTAAACAACCGACTTCAAACTCCCGCTTTACTACACACTATACACTATACAATCCGTATAATCAACCTTAAGGTGGATTATACGAGTCTGCCCGCGAAATTTAAATTTAATTTGGTTTTTCCCATTTTGTAAACTAATGCAACAAAGTAGGCTTATGGCATTCTAATTGCGCCAGTAGAATTATCATCTTCACAGGTTTACATAAAAATCTTTACTTGAAAGTGTCCAGTTTAAGAAATTAATCAAAATACCGAGTTGGACGTGAGTTACTCACAAATTAGTCAGTATTTTGATTAATTTCTTAAACTAGTCATTTTCAAGTAAAGATTTTTATGTAAACCTGTGAAGATAGATCTACTGGCGCAATTAGAATGCCATTAGCCTAGTTTGTCGTATTAGCTTACAAATTGTGAAAACCAAATTAAATTTGAATTTCGCGGGCAGACCCGTATAATCATCCTTAAGCAGTGAAGCCAATCCTAAATATTACAAATCAGCCCTGTTAACAAACTTGTGCGCCTGCGCATCATTCACAAGTCCATAGTTTTCTGGAAGTCTTTCAGCATGTCCCAAAACACCAGCAGTAGCACGGTATGCGGGGCCTGCCGCAAGTAGGAGGGGCCTATCCCCTTGTAGAAGGCCAGCAAACCCTCAGTTTTGATGATCTTGCGGGCGCAGTCCGCGATTCCGTTGTAGAGGACACCTCGGCCGTGCGAGTCCACCGCTGGAGACAAAATTTTTTTTTAATTCACTCCAATCCAAATCAAAATTTTTATTGTGATTCTAATAAGTAATTGAACACACATATTTTGGCGAGCAGCCAGTTTTGTGACCAATCTATTAATTATTGTAATGCTATTTTTGTTGAGTTGCTAGCTGTTTTGTGTGTCAAATAAATAAATAAATAAATAAATCAGAGGTGCGATTGTTGAAGTTACATTGATCGTAATCGAATGATGACATTCGCGTCAAAGTAAAATAAACCATAACAGCATTGAATTAGAGCTCAACTTCGTGTATGCATGTACGATATGCTGCATGTTAAAATCGGTTGTACTGAATTTGTAACTATCAATCAATACGATCAAGGATTATTTTACTTTGAAACTAATGTCATTGAATACGAATGTAAAAGTCTAAATGTTATTCCATTGATCGTAATCAATGGAATAACTTTTAGACAATTGGTACCCTGCATAGGCATGATGACCAATTTTGAAAAACTGTTGGATAATGTTCGGAAGTATCTACTAAGTATCATCATCATCATCATGCGCCTTCCTCGTCTTGCAGTTTGGCGGTCATCATGCGAAAAGCTTCTCTATTTAAAGCTGCATCTTTTAATTTTGGATAAGTATGCCCACTTCACCCTCTTATATCTTCCAATCGCTTGTAACTAAAGTATGTATTTCGAAAAAATATGTCATTACAGTAAAAAAAAGATTTTGTATAAACGCTAGCGGGTGTCATGGCGTCGTTCTTGACGTCACCTCTATAGAGAAAAAAATATAGGAATATTTTTTTTTCATAGTAGTTTGTGAAAGTTTGAAGATAGCTGTGACATATCGCTCTGATTTAGGTTCAATCCTATATGGCCGACTGCAGTATTTTAAAGGGCTTATTATTAGTTTACAGATGAAGAAAATTTATGAAACCACGTACATTGATTGTAAAGGCGCGTCATAATCACATCCATGGGAGTGAGGGCGATGGTTTTTACGACGGCGCCGATGCTGCTGGCGACCAAGGCTGACAAGTACTTTGACTGTTGGAAGAAGTTGTTGTTATCCATCCATTCCTTGCACCTGTAAAAGTTAAAAATATACGTCTACCTGATGTCAAGTCATAACCTGTCAAAGGAGCTTTTAACTGCAAGCTACATCTACGCACCACCTTGCTTTTTGACAGGCATACCTTACAATATTAAGAGGACTATAACATTTTGCATCCCTCTCTCTCTCTCACACATCCTAAAATTTTCAATGATCGTAAAAATTAGTTACTTTTGACAAAATGTGGTCAATTATTTTCGACAGTTAAATTACGGATATTTTATAAATAGTTTTGGATATACCTAGAATTCGATAGAGAAAAAGGGTGAAAACTACTATTAACTTTTATCGCTCTTATTCTCTATCAAAAACTAGGTATATGATAATAAAAATAGATAATAATAATTGAACACATTTTGTCAAAAGTATCTGAGATTTTTATAATCATTGAAAATATTAGAATGTGCGAGAGAGAGGGATGTGAAATGTAATAGTCCTCTTAGCTACATCAAAATGTGTTATTTTGGGGAAATGACCATTTCTGTTACTATTTAGACGAAATAATAGATACCAAAGTTTGAGGTCACATTGAAGGAATTTTAGGTATCATCCTAACCCTCTTACACACATTTTTATATTAGGACATCCATCCAGATGCAAAAGATATTTTTCTCGAAGTTTAATTTTGATGAGGTAGCGCGTAAGTACTGTGTTTACACTAAACCATGTACATAATATATGAACAGCTACATCAATGACAATATTTGAATAAAGATAAAGAGTCAAGGATTCTGTGTTTCCTGCTTGACGTAAATTTAAGATTTACTGATAACATTAAGTACTTAGATAAGATTTTACTATAAATGAAATTAGGTATAACTTTTATGATATAGATTATATATATAGAAGACTTATTTATTCTTTTACTTAAGATAGTAATTTTTGAAGTCATTTTCTTTTCCCAAGGAACTACAATATTATTTCTAAGTAAAAAGAAGAAACTATACATAGCTTCTTTTATTGTTAGTTTTGTATTTTTAATTATGGACATGTCCATATAAAAATAGATACATAACTTATGCAAAACTAAAAATAGATATATAGAGAACTCATCAAGATCAGATCAAATAGATTTTTAGATTAGGATCCCTGGCGCAGTGGTAAATGGTGATCTTAAAAGTGGGAGGACCAAAGTTTGAATCCCAGCAGGAGCAACTGAAACTGTGACAATCTTCAGATCCTGGGAGCATAGTACTTACCACTGCGCCACAGAGGTTTTGTGGTGTGTGTATACTCACATAGTGTATGCAGCAATTTGAGATGAAGAACCAATAGAGTTCCTTATCATCATCCCATGGGCACCTCTCCATAATCCAAATAAGCCACTCTCTCTGTATAACCTCATGAGAGCATACAAAGTGCCATGGTGACCATGCTGGGTCCCAACAGCTATCTCCTTTGAAGAGTATGACATCAGCTGAGTCTTTATTAGTTGGAAGGGACTGCCCACCGCACCTCCTGCCATACCAGCGATAAATCCAAAACACAGACTATTGGCTAGTTTTGTATTATTCTTTTCATCGCGAAGAAGTCCATAATTATCTGCTTGTTGATAAATTCCTAACCTGAAATGTACAGGATAGTTAGTTTTACAGGGTTGTATAAATGTTTATCCCACAAAAAAATACCACAACAGATATTGCCACCTATAGCATTCAGGCCTCTTCCAAAAGGGGAAAAGTTAAATGTATTTTTTCACCATTCTGAATGTTATGTTGTAAAAAAAACTTGTTTATTATCTGTTTAACACAAACTTAAACTTATTTTCTGAATCTGTCCTGATAAGATATGAAAAGAAGGGTTACACAAAATTTATTAAACTTAAATGTTATGTAGTGTTAAAATTAACAAAATATATAATAATAGTGTGTGTACTAACTATAATATTGTGTTCTAGGTAGATCCGAACCATAGAAATTATTAAAAATAAAAACCTGCCATTTATACATTATCAAAATTAAAAGCAGGTCTCTTGGTCAGACACTCTCAGCTACAACCAACCATTCTCTATATTGTCTCTTCCATTCCATGCAAAATTGGCGAAGTAAATTGTGCCCATTTGGTGCTACTGCACGCCAAAAATGAAAATTGAATTGAATATAACAATAATGAATTTTTATAGTGAAAAGCTATAAGCAATCAATCCAAAAGCAGTTATACCAAAGTATTATAATAAACATCTTACCTTACCCCATTAACAAGCCACTGGAACCACAGTGCAGGCACTAAGCCTTTCTGGAGCGCAGACAATCCATCATGCTTCACTATAGTGTACATTGCATGTGGTATGTTCCTGTAATGGACGGCATGCTGCCCCTTGGCCCGCAGTTCTCCTTGCAACTGCATGCGAGTCTTTACTACATCGAATGGGTTGCTAAAGAACCCAGCGCCGACGCCCGCTAGGCCTCCCACAACGAAATCCATGGTACTATGGAATATATTTTATTCATTCTAACATTTAATTTTTTTTTATTGCTATTTAAAACACACTGTTAACAAAATCTAGCCAAACACACAAACAGTTCATTTATAAAAACAGATCAAAACTAGTGAATTTTGTGTTAAGTACTTTTTAAAACCAAATTATAAATTCACTTATTTACAAAAACAGTGTAAAAAACTACTGAAGATAACTTTAATAGAATATATTATTGACAATTATTTATAACTGCAACTTTGAGCAGATTTAGGTTTTTTATTTACTCTTTTATTTAATAGAATTTCAAAAGTCCCTGTGTCTGTCAGTCAGTCAAAGTATTGTTTTATATTAGAGACGATAGTTTGAACCACAGTCGTAGTTGTGAACAAAGCAATTTTAAACTATAAAATAAAAGAATATACTTTAGTCAATAGTAGCCGAATCATTGAGCCTACAATTTAAGATAAATAGCTTTTGCTGATAATTCTACAAATTGTCGTATGTAAGCACTGTTTATTACTCATGCATTATGTGACGCAAAAATTTTATTTATAATAATTTATAAATAAAAGTAATAATATAGTAAGTAAATAGGAAGATAAATTAGTTAGTCATTCTTACCTGAAAAGACGCCGACGGCATTTATTGCCAGAATCATCTGCCCGTTATAAAAACAACTAACACAGCCTGCATCGTGTCGTCACTCGTGTAGTTCCACTGGAAAATTTCAAGAGAATTACCTAGTCAATTTATTGTTTCGTAATAAATGATTTCATTTCGTAAGATTTTGTTCTTTGAAAAATATTCTTACCCGATGACTTTGTGACATTGACAGGCGATTGTCACAAACAGCTGATCGTATCTTAGATGTCTATGGATCGTATACAAAGACTACACAGAAATCGTTTGTTTATTACGTCCATGCAGAAATCACGTCCAGAAATCAGAAAGCTAACAACAAAAATCGGCCAAGTGCGAGTCGGGCCTCGCTCTTTTAGTTCCGTACATATGACCAAATCATTTTTGTAAAACTAAATACATATTTAGATATTTTAGTTCTGAGAAAGTACTAAATTAGCATATGAGGGAAAAATGTTCGTTTGTTTTGGTCACAACTTACAAACCGCATTATAAATCGGTGTTTTCAGTATTTGTTGTTTAAATAGTTATATATTACATCTTTATCAACCGATAGACGTCCACTGCTGGACAAAGGTCTCTTGCATGGACTTCCACAGGCCTCGGTCCTGCGCCGCTTGAATCCAGCGGCTCCCTGCGACTCGCTTGATGTCGTCGGTCCACCTGGTGGGGGGTCTGCCAACACTGCACTTCCCGGTGCGGGGTCGCCACTCCAGCACCTTGGGTCCCCAACGACCATCAGCTCTTCGAACTATGTGCCCCGCCCATTTCCACTTCAGTATCGCGACTCGCTGAGCTATGTCGGTGACTCTGGTCCTCCTACGGATCTCCTCATTTCTGATTCGATCCCGCAGGGACACTCCGAGCATAGCTCTCTCCATCGCCCGCTGAGCGGTCCTGAGCCTATTTATGAGGCCTTATTAATATTATATATTACATAATATACCAAAATGTTGTAAAAGAAGGTTGGTTGCAATTATTGAAAGAGATTCAATGTCGACTGGCCGAATTAGAAGTATTATTTAAATGTGACAGAGTTGTCATGGTCTTCTTTGTTTTTTCTGTTTCTAATTAATATAAAATAAATCTATTTTATATTTTAAATGTGTATTGACTCCAGCTAAACTACAGCTACAGCTTACGCCACTACTCTGCTACACCAATAGGTTATGGTCAGCACTCCGTAAAACTGTAAGTTTTTTCTGGATAGAGAAAGTCAAACACAGATCGAGATATTGAGATGAGAAAACACGACAACACAATGAGTGTTAGTAGTAATAGCATAAGTACTAGCAGTACGAGCACTAGTAGCCTACCTGCATTCGAGAAATTACAAGGATCTTCGAATTACTCGACATGGAAATTTTTAATGCAGATGTCACTAGTACACGACGATCTATGGAGCTATGTAACAACTACACCAGCTACTATAGATGTAGAGTCAATGAAGAAAGATCAGAGGGCTCGCGCTAAGATCTGCCTCATGATAAATACTGATTTACTAGTACATGTTAGAGAAGCTACAACTACTAAGGAAGTATGGCAAGCATTAGAGAATAATTGCCAAGACCAAGGAGTCGTAAACAGATGTCGGTTACTGGGACAACTTGTAAGCTTTAAGTTAGAGCAATTCAGCTGTATGAAGGACTATGTTACTCAAATACTAAAAGTAGCTCAACAGTTACGAGATATTGGTAAGGAAGTTGACGATGAATTGCTAGCAGCGCTTATGTTACAAGGACTTACTGAAGAGTATACTCCCCTAAAGATGACAATAGAGAATGCGAACATCACACTGACATCTAACTACGTCAAAACAAAACTGCTTCAGCAGGATAGTCCAATACCTTCGACATCCATTGGGAATGCATTGATTGCAAGAGATAACCGTTCAAGGTACAAGAGTAATTCCACGAACAGTAAAGGCAATCAGCAGAAACAAACGCAGCAGAAGTGTGAGAAGCAGAAGAAAGAGATAAGGTGCTTTATATGCAACGGACCGCATAAAGCATTGACATGTCCGAAGAATCCTAATGCAAACAAAGAGAGAAAGGATCACACTTTACTAGCTGCTTATAGCATCATCAAGAGTAATGACAATGAATGGGTAGTGGACTCAAGAGCGTCCTCGAACATGACCTACCGCAAGGATTGGCTAGCTAATTATAAAGACTTTAACAGTGTTGTAGATATTAATGTAGCAAACGGTCAAAAGTTGTATGCATGTGGCTCAGGTAATGTCATTAAAGATGAGAGTATGCAGTTTGGAGTGAGAGAGGTAAAGTATGTCCCTGGATTGTCTGCAAATGTATTAAGTGTGCATACACTGGTGAGTAGAAACTTTATAGTCGTTTTTTCCGAGAAAGGGTGTGATATATATGACAAGAGTAAATGTTGTATAAAAGGAGAAGTGAGTTACAATTGTAAGAGTGAGAATGGAATTTACAAATTTAAATCCCTTACAGAATCTGACTCAGCCCTTGCAGTGTCGATGCCAGATGACTGTGAACTTTGGCATAAGAGATTGGCACATCTTGGCGTACCCAACATGAAATTGTTGAGAGATGGTATGGCGACAGGAGTAAGTTTCAATAACCCGAATATCCTTCAATGTGAACCCTGCTTAAAAGGTAAACAAACACGAACACCTTTTAATAAGAGCAGGACAACGAGATCATCTGAAATACTAGAGCTTATACACTCTGATATTTGTGGTCCGATGAGTATGGAATCACACGGCGGAATGAGATATTTTCTTTTGTTTATTGATGATAAAACGAGATACACCTTTGTTTATTTCTTAAAAAAGAAAAGCGAAGTTTTTTCGAAGTTAGTTGAATTTAAGTCGTTAGTAGAGAATCAAACGAACAGGAAGATAAAGAAGTTTCGGTCTGACAATGGAAAAGAATTCGTGAACAAAGATGTAAGTCAATTATTCAAAGAAAATGGGATAGTTCATCAACTAACCATTGATTACTGCCCCGAACAGAATGGAGTAGCGGAACGCGCTAATCGAACATTAGTAGAGAAAGCGAGGTGTATGTTAGAAGAATCTGGTTTGAGCACCAAGTATTGGGCAGAGGCTATCACTACTGCAGTTTTTCTGAAGAATCGTTCACCTACTAAATCACTTAACGTAACCCCATTAGCAGCCTGGTCTGGACAAAAACCCAACTTAAGTGAGCTTAAAGTGTTTGGATGCAAAGCCTTTATGCATATTGACAAAGCTAAAAGAAAGAAGCTTGATGCAAAGAGTAAGGAGATGATCTTCGTAGGCTATTGCATGAATTCTAAAGGATATAGACTTTGTGATCCCCACGACCATAAGCTTCAGAAATCTAGAGATGTGACATTCTTTGAAAACCAGTTCTTCAACAAAAGAGAAAATACACCATCAAGAGAGAATACAGTGGGAAGATTTCTGAATCTAGAGAGACAGATAAATGAAATCCAACAGGAGTATACACAAGAGAATAGTAACCCGTCTGAGCAGATAACTACAACAGAAACAGTTACTATTAATACAGAAGAAGATCAATTTGAAGACTGTACAATAAATGAAGAATCTGACATTCAAGTAGAGAGACTTGGTGTTCAGGAGGAGCAGCCACCTGAAACACAAGCAGAAGAGAGAAGATATCCTCAACGCGAGAGAAAGCCTAAGGATTACGGAGATTATTATCTTTATAAAACCACAGAAGGACACAGTGATGATCCCCTCACTGTCGAAGAAGCTCTCAGCAGAAATGACAAGGATAAGTGGCAGGAGGCCATTGATGCTGAACTTAATGCCTTGAAGAAGAATGGCACCTGGAGTCTAGTCAAGCCGGATCAGTCCCTTAATAATTTTAATGTAGTAGATTCCAAATGGATTTTTAAAATTAAAAAGGAACCAGGGGGGAAAGAGAGATACAAGGCTAGACTAGTAGCTCGTGGTTTTACGCAGAAACATGGCTTAGATTATATGGAGACATTTTCACCTGTGATAAGGCATAGCACACTCAGACTTCTATTTGCTATTGCAGTTGAGAATGACCTGTCAATTGATCAGATGGACGTAGTCACAGCATTCTTGAATGGAGATTTGACAGAACGTGTATATATGAAGCAACCTAAGTTATGTGAAGAGAGAGGGAAGGAAAATCATATCTGCTTACTAAAGAAAGCCCTGTACGGTCTGAAACAGGCACCCAGAGCATGGAATAAGAAACTTCATGATGCTCTGATTGAAATGAAATTTAAGAGATCTGACAATGAACCATGTGTATATTTTAGAAGAAGAGGATTAATCACATTGTTTACATTGCAGTATATGTAGATGATATTCTGATATTCTATAATGACAAAGAGGAAAGAGAAAAGGTCAAGATAGAATTGAAGAATAAATTCGAGATGAAAGATTTGGGAAAGGTAGAGACTTTTTTAGGAATGAAGATAGATCAACAAGAAGATAACCATTGATCAAGGTGAATACATTCAAAAGATTCTGGAAGAGTTCAGAATGGCTGACTGTAAGCC
This sequence comes from Oeneis ivallda, assembly GCA_029955525.1. NCBI lineage: Eukaryota > Metazoa > Arthropoda > Insecta > Lepidoptera > Nymphalidae > Oeneis > Oeneis ivallda. Next base: position 25,143,159 of record JARPMR010000006.1, read on the forward strand.
AGTGAAAACACCCTTAGAGACCGGGAGAAAACTGGAGAAACCGAGAATAGAGAACTTCATCCCACCTAAAGATTTCCCATACCAGAAACTTATAGGTTCACTTATGTACCTAGCTGTTTTCTCGAGACCTGACATAAGTTTTGCCGTTGCCTACCTTAGTCAATTTAACAGCTGTTATACAGGTGAACATTGGAGCGTAGCAAAGAGACTGTTGAGATACCTGAAGGGTACAGCTCATTACAAACTGAACTTTGAGAAGACAGGAAAAGATCTGACTGGATATGTAGACGCTGATCATGCTGGAGATATCAGTGATAGGAAATCATTTTCCGGATATATATTTATTTTAGGAGGAGCTCCTATATCCTGGGAAAGCAAGAAACAACGCACAGTAGCCTTATCCAGTGCAGAAGCTGAATATGTTGCCATGTCAGAGGCATGCAGAGAGTCGACGTTCCTGAAGAGACTTATAGAAGAACTAACCGCAAAGGAACGCCGTGCAATTATGCTCTATAGTGACAGTCAGTCAGCAATACAAATTGCGAAGAACCCTGTTCATCACCAACGGACGAAACATATAGATGTGAGATGTCATTACATCAGAGAAGCATTGAATAATAACATTGTGAAAGTGGAGTACCTGCAGACTGAAGACAGACTGAGATGACTGCAGATATTTTAACGAAGGCTTTACCGAGATGCAAGAACGAGTTCTGTGTGAGAGAAATGAACTTGTGTGCTTGATGATGATGAGTGATGTAGTGATACATATTTTATATTTGTTGATGGTTTGAATGCTAGAGATTTTTTTTAGTGCAGTCTTCCATTGAGGAGGAGTGTTGTAAAAGAAGGTTGGTTGCAATTATTGAAAGAGATTCAATGTCGACTGGCCGAATTAGAAGTATTATTTAAATGTGACAGAGTTGTCATGGTCTTCTTTGTTTTTTCTGTTTCTAAGTAATCTATAATATAATAAAACTGTAACAGGTCCAATTCTGTACATTGAAGATATTTTGAAAATTTTTGTTTGAGGGCACTCTATAATCGATACTGAAGCCAAAACAATTTTTTTTAAATTTTTTGTCTGTCTGTCTGTCTGTCTGTCTGTCTGTCTGTCTGTCTGTATCTTGGCCGCGCATCACGCCGAAACTACTGGACGGATTTAAATGAAACTTGGCACGATTTAAGATAATACTACGAGGTATAATATAGGATACTTTTTATCCCGAAATTCAGCACGGTTCCCTTGGGAGAGGGGCTGAAAGTCCAAATGGGTATTTCGCTGTAATTCATTAAGGCGTATTCCGATTTAATCCATTCTTTTTTTGTTAGAAAGCAGGTTCTTTAGAGATTGTCCTGTAATTATTTCAAGGTCGTCAATTTAGTAGTTCAGAAATAATAGACATCATGATCTTCAGTATAATAAGGTCCAAATAACTTGAACCCCGGAATATAGAAGATACTTTGAATGTACGGCTCATCTTAAGCTGGCAAGCGTACTTTATCGTATATATAGCCATCGTGAATAGCCCTATTTTGTCAAAGTCAAACTACTCCAAGTCCAAAGGCTTGCCAAACGATCATTATACCTACATACTACATAGTAGGTATGGATGTAATACATCGTATGGACTTAATGCTACAGTGTTTTCCTATGCAATTTAATATTCTAATCATACTAATATTAAAAATGCGAAAGTGTGTTTGTTTGTTGGTTTGTCCTCTAATCACGCCACAACAGAGCCACGGATCGACGTGATTTTTGCATGGGTACTATAGTTGAGGACATAGGCTACTTTTTATCTCGGAAAATCAAAGTGTTCACGAGGGATTTTAAAAACTAAATCCACGGGACGAAGTCGCGGGCATCAGCTAGTATAAAATAAATCTATTTTATATTTTAAATGTGCATTGACTCCAGCTAAACTACAGCTACAGCTTACGCCACTACTCTGCTACACCAATACAAAATTTCAAAATCCTAATTAGTTTAGTTTTTGACATAGACCCCCTAACAAAATTGGTCTAAAACCGACAACTTTGACTGCCCCCCATTTCTTCATTTTTTTAGCTAAAAAATAAAAAAATATATATTTGAACTCCATTTAATGAGTTCTAGATAATGACATTGACACCCCGCACGACAGGGTAAGAAATAAAATTTTATTTCGACTCCTTTTCCATGTATGGGAGCCCCCTTTATTTTTAACTTAATTTAATTTTTTTATTATTTGTTGTTATAGCGGTAATAGAAATACATATACAATATGTGAAAATCTCAACTGCTATTATGGTTTACGAGATACAGCCCGCTGACAGACGGACGGACAGCGGAGGCTTAGTAATAGGGTCCTGTTAGCACCCTTAGGGTACGGAACCCTAAAAATCACGTTCAGAAACAACGATGCGTCTATGGTTGCTGGCCACTGGTCGGCTGGAAATACTTTAAATATTTAGAAATACTTTCATAAATCATTCAAAATTGACTTTTGTTATTTTTTCAACCTGTTTTCGACCCACGAAGTTAATTCTAAATTATTAGTTATTTTGAATTTGAATTAATATAACAACTTTTAATTTCATGGAACGGTTATTGTGTAGAAATGTAAACTACCCACTATAGCTTCCGGAATATAAATGAAAGTCCAAAAAAAAATAGAATAATGGCTGTTTCAAACGCTATGTTTATTTTTGAGGTTGTGGTGGGAAACGTTAATAGCATGGTAGAAAGTCGTCATCTAATAATCAGGAGTGATTTTGGTGATATATTCTCATTAGAGCTTAGAGATCCTAAAACGATGCATATTGTTATACCAGAGCCACCGCCTCTGCCGCCAGAGCCACCTGGCAAAAAAGGCAAAAAGGCAAAACCGAAGCCTAAAGGCAAAAAGGGTAAAAAGGGTGCTGTAGAAGCACCGCCCCCTGAACCTGTCATTCAATCCGGTCAGTCTGTACTATTTTCAAGCAATGCAGAGTTTATAATTCAAACTATGAAGAAGTTTCCTTTAGAACTGTCATTGTGGAGTAAAGAAGACAATTTAACTTACATCGGCGGTACAGTCATTCCTTGGGATCCTGCTTTTTATACATTTTTAGAACTGATATGTAATTGCCAAGAACCTCCACCAATTACTATAAGTGACGATTATAATATCTTTGAAGAAGGTAAAGCAAAGCGAATGGCAAAAATAGGTCTCCAAATAAAACTAACATATTTGACAGACAAAGTGACCACTGCTTTTCGGACACTTTCCGAAGATCCCACGGTTAAAAAAGTTTTATATACAGGAATCAATTCAAAGACGACTTCCTATATTTGTACATTGAAGACTACAGATGAGGAATTCGAAGAGAACTGTAACAAGATAGAAAATAACTTCGTAATAGATAAACCTAAGCCGAACAAAATAGTATACGCCGATTATAAAAACGCTCCTGGTGCCAATCTTACGTTCTTCAATGATGGAGATTACTGTTGCATGAATAATGCAGATAAACCACCAGAATCAATATATAAAGCGCCCGAGACTTGTCCTGATATTGATTTTATAATAGATTACGTAAGGAAGATCATTGTATCGTGTAACGATAATATGAGGATGTTGACGCCACGTCAAACTATAAGACCTAGAATTAAAGCAACCGATATAGACAGATTGTGCTACTGTAAAGAAACAAACTGGCCAGAGGGGCAGATTGCAGAAAGATTTAAAAATGAAGCGACTTCCGGACCTTGTCCGATGTGTAACAATGCTGGGAAGAAAGCAGAAGGCTCGCTTGGAATTACTTATGATATAGCTAATATCAAAGGACCTTGTGGAAGAGTCGATTGCAAAATAGCTAGAGACCTGAGGGAATACATTCAAAATCTTGTAGAAGAAGATAATAAGGAGATTGACATTAACGACATCATTGGTCCTTGTGGAAGTAAGGAGTGCCAAATAGCGGAAAAAGTCCAAGAATTCCTTCGGCACGAGGGTGTGTTCACTCATGGGTCTACGTTGGAGGGTTTGTCTACACAGTGCGGATGTATAAAGACTATGCAAGATGCGCTTACTAAAAAGGAATCTTGCGATTCTTCATGTTCTAAAGATTGTGCAGAAACTAGCAGTGATGATAGCAAATGTGACGGAAAAGCCTGTCCTTTCAAATCTAAAGAGCAAGTTTATAATGTTTACTACTTCACGGTGGAGTACGACTTTGATAAGAACAATGTAGGAACATCATCTCCAAGTGGCACAGAAAAATCAAATAAGTCTACCAAATTTAAGGCAAGCACAGGAACATCATCACCAAGTGGCATGGACTATTCAGATAAATCTTCTAAGTTTAAATATTGTTCGACCGATTGCCCTAGCATGAAAACATCCGAAACATGTTCAAAAAGTGCTTGCTCTACTTTAACAGATAAACAAAAAAGTATAACAGGTGATGAATCAAATTGTCAGGGTCCAGTTTGTCCTACGACCGGTGAAGAACCACCTAGTCCGGCAGATAGTGAGATCGTCATACGTTTTGATGATATTCATAATCCTTGCTGTGTGAAATCTTGCGATGTGGCCGAAAAAGTAAAAGACTTTATAGTTGATAGTATAGCAAAAAAGAGAGATAAAATAGAACAAGACGATGATCCGTGCTTTTGCGATTGTGTTTGTACTTTTAAACTTTCAAAAAACACTACATATTGCGATGTTTGCGGTGGATACGAATGTTTGGGCGAAGACGTGGAAAAAATGCCTGACTTTGCAAAGCCACACCCTTGTCCAATTTATCATAAATTGTATGACAAAAAAAACATCAGAGTTCATAGTCCGTGGCCAGAAGATGAAGAAACCAAGAAACCTCCAGATACTATAAGTAATAAAAGCTCACGCACGCATGCTGGTTCAAAGTCTGGTCAAGGGGATAAAAGAACTGGATCTGCATCTCGTTCCATGAAAGTAGCATCAGAAAAAAAAATTAAAACTGTCAAAGAAAAACAAACTAAACCTGAGAAAAAGAAAGTAGGCAAATTCACCGCGAACGTAGATGAGTCAATTGGTAAGTTTTAGCTTAGTTCATACCTATTTACAAAATTGTCTACCTTACAAATATGTTTTCAGATTCTCTCGATTCTCATAACTCAGAACTCATAAGTTCCAATCGTTAAGTTGCATGTGTCTGCTTTGCTGACGCATTTCCTTTATTTTAACAACTGTCTTTTAATTTTAGTAATGCCAGTTGCAGTAAAGAGACCAGAAACTAAGTATCCATATCCTCCTGTACCTAAAACAATGGGATGGAACTGGACTGCTGAAGACATTCCTGGAATGAAGGTACCTAGTTGAAAACGTAATTCCGAAAAAAAAACTGTTAATAGTTATTATGTATAATAATTTTGTTTTATTTAATCTGCAAGTGCAGCTGAAAAGCTTTCAGAGAGAATTTTGCAACAATATTTTGATGAAGTTTTAATATTAATATGAATATTTACATAAATTATTTATAAAATTTTATTGGTAAGTTGATTTGATTTTTTATTCTGTTTGTTTGTGTATGAATTTCAAATTAAATACCTACCTAGTAAAATTATTATAATATCCTTTATTTTATTATTACAATTTTATTTACAGAAAACCACAAAATATGATTAAAGGAGGGAAAAAGAAGAAAAAGGAAATTACAAAACTAAGCTGCATGTAGTTTTCAGCAGCGCAAGCTAAAAGTAAAAACAAATAAGTTTCCTTGAAATTTAATCAAAATTTAGATTTTATGTAAAATATTTGAATTATAATAATAAATCTTTAAATTTTATAACAAAAAAACGATTATTTTATTGTTAAGTATAGTCACATAGATAAGGCGCTCTACGATGCAGTTAATCAATGTTTTTGTACTCGTTGGTACTCTCATCAATGAACTTTCCATCACAACTTCTGATTAGAGTCTGTTTAAAAAAGAACCGCCGCGTGGGTAAATAGTGAACTAACGTTAAATAGACTCTCTATTGGATTGCCCGCTACCAAATAATTAAGCACAGCTGCGCCTTCAAATTGGTATTTGACTTCAAGTGGTTATTTCGACGCGACGGTTCTTTTTGAACAGACTAGGTATTTCTTGTATGTAATATGTTTAAAGTAAACAAGCGTTTATTAATTTGTTGCAGCCTCGACCAAAATGGAGACCAGGTGCAGCTAACAAAATTTTGGTAAGGCGATACAGAGCAATTAGAGAAGGAGTAGACATTATAGCGAAGAAAAAAAGAGCTATGATGCAGCGTAAGAAGAAAATCGAACAAAAGCCCACTTTAGTAGTGAAGAAAGAAAACGGCGAATACACAGTTCAAATGGAAGTCTTCAAAAAGTATTCTAAGGAAAGACTCGTTTTCCAATGTCCTTATGATGAGAAACCTCCACTTATATACACGATAGGAAAAACTGAGGAAGAGAAACGAAAGATCCAGAAGCAGCGAGAAAGACGAGAGCGTAGGGAAACGAGAAGGAAGAGTCGCCTATTGCAGTCGACTTTTAGAGATCGATGTCAAGAGATTTGTGTAAAGGCATTTAATCAAGCGATAGGTGTGTTACCCTTACCCAATCCGAATGACCCCGAGTGTCCCTGTCACACGGAAGCTGTTCAAAGTATTAGCCCGCCAGTAGACTCGTGCTCCTGTTCTGAAGAAGACGATATCTCCAGTAGTGACACTGATAATGATGAGTGGGTTATAGAGTTTTCTCCACCTGCAGCTCGTTGGGACATTAAAGCAAAACATCCACCAGTTTTAGCCGATAATGAAAGTCAATATAATTACTTGGATTACAAAGTGAAATTACTCGATAGACAAGGAAATCCTGTCCCAAGATTTTTCAAAGGTCCCGATGGAAAACAGGAGTGTAGCGACCTTGGAGGTTTCTGGGGCCCTAATCACGTGTGGCTGGAAATCAATAAAGATGGCTTCATTGGTCCAGATTGTCGATGGGCACCTATGAACTTCATCGGCCCTGATGGAATGTTTTATTCGGCAGAGGAGGGCACATTTACAGATAGTTCAGGACAGAATTTAAAAATAGGCGTTGATGGGTATATAGACAAAGATGGAAAATGGGCATGGTACTCGAAGCCAAGGGGTAGAACGGCAGGATCAAAATCAGCTTCTAAAACCGGAACGGCAGTGGATTCCATAAGAGGCAAAAAGCCAGTAAATATTCTTGCGCCTAAAGACAAAAATGACCCCAAAGGTAAAGTAGGAATTAAAACTAATCCCAAAGGAAAAGACGCCAAAACGCCAGTTTTACCAAAAAACACTGTGGACCAAAGTAAAGTAAAGAAAATCGTGTCATACTCATCTGCTAAGCAAAAAAGCCCTTTACTTATGAGCGTGTCGGTTAATTTTGAAAGAAACAGATTATTAAATTCAACCTGGGCCAAAAATGCCACAGAAGCAAAGAAACTACAGAAATATAGAGAAATTATGGAAGAATTACAAATGTACGACGACATACAAGAGCTGAGGCGACCGGGTAAAACAAATAGAGCTTCAAATACATCAGCAAAGGGGTTTTCTTCTTTCGCAGACCAGAAATGTCCTTTTAAAACGCAAAATATTTTAAATACTGTTAGATCTGAAAGTATAGCATCTTGTCAATCTGAATGTCTAGAATAATGAAGACTATGCTCTTCTCTTCTTATTCGTATTCGTATATAATTATGTTTGATAAGTAATTTATAATATAATTTTTATGTATTACCTATTTTGAAACCTTTTGAAATATAATATAATTTTTTCATTTTCACTATTTTTAGCCATTGACAGAAAAAAGGTGTTATTAGTTTAACAGGTTTGTCTGTTTGTGTGCGATTAACTAAGTAAATTGGCTAAGTATACCCGATGACATTTGAATTTTAATATGGTAGCTGGTAGCCTTGACCTGATATGGCCAGGCAATTTGCGACACTACCCTCACCTCAACAACTTAAAGCAGTTATATCATAATAGGATTAATATTGTATTGTAACCATCAGTTTAATATCCTCTGAGTTTGATTGTAGGGGCTGTAGGGGCTGACTAAGCAGTGACGTGTAAGCCCGAGCGGTTAACGGGCGAACACGCCTCACGTCATATAAACGGGTCGGACTGAATACCGAATAAATCATGGATAACTGCACCAATGTGTTGTGTTCAATCATTGCAATCACCACTCACACCCAACAGTGCTGACCACGGACCCCGCGGCCCGACGGACTCCGACCCTTTTTGGTTTTAAATGTGCTCGAGTAGGTACGTATCCGGTGCCACGCGCCACGTAAGAGATGACGCAACCGACGCCGCTTGTTTCTGGAGCTACAAGTGACCTCACCGAGATTGTCGACAAGATCATGAAAAACCTGTGAAATGGAGAAATTTCAACCGTCGACACCGGTTCTACCTATAGTTCAACATCTATGCCAGCAGCGGCGGCTGTCAAGGGCGAACTGTTGACACAGCTCAGAAACATGTCACTGGAGCTAAAACCCCTGCGTAAGGAGCATCAGTGATCGACTCAGTCCAGCAGCAATAGTAGTTCCGTAGAACCTGGAGGCGCGATCGCTCTCGAGCACGACACAGATCCAGCACGTTACGACGTACACCCCACAGGGCCACAGGCCCACAGCCCAGACTGGTTCTGTCGGTAGCACTTTCGGTTCCGGGAGGCAGCCAGAGTCTCCGTGCAGCTGGATGAAGTCAACCAAGCCGGAAAACTATATGAGGTGCAACCTAGTGCGATGATAGTGTATCAATAGTAATTCTAGTATAGGTACAAAATATCGCAACTGCATTGCCGACGCTTGATGTCGCACAGGGTGGTGCGGATGAAATTTATATCAAGTTTTTTGATCTCTTAGCCTGGCAATACACGTCAGGTTTTGTTTCCGATTGTCTGATCAGACTACCGGATCGTATTTACTCGATACACGTCCGATTCTTGCGTCAGGCTTTTTTTGAGCTCAGTCGTTCCCGAGCTATCATCCCGAGTGCTTGCGTACGGAGCAAAACGGAAGAAAAGAAGATGGACGACGAGTTACTGTTACTTATTGCGTATCTGCTAGTGTTGAAGCGAAAGAAGAAAAAACGTCGCTATTGGATTCACCCAATTAATTTGACAAGACTTACTGAGAGTCATTTCTATTTAAAACATCCAAAATTACTAAGACACCCCAAAAAGTTTTTTAATTTTTATAGAATGCGTATAAGCTCTTTTAACGAACTTTCGAACTTACTAAAAGAAAGAATAACAAAACTTGATACGTCAATGAGACCTGCTATTCCTGCTGAAGATTCATTGTCATTCATTGAAGAGTCCATTGAAACCCATGTATTGTCCAAAATTTCTTCACAGACATCTTCCCATGCCAAATCTTTCTTTTGTCTGTCATGATACTCTTCACTGCCTGAGTCCCACAGACAAATACGTTTTTCTACGGCTATAATTAGCCGTTCAATATCATAATTTTCGCCCATTATTCGAATTACGACGATGCGTCCACACAGTGTCAGCGCTAGATTCAACTGTGAACTGGCAAATCGGAAGAATTTACAGGATGTCTATTTCGTCTCACACTAGAAGTATGTAGACCGCGCCTTCAGACAATCGGACCGACAGTAAAATCGGGAACGCCTCGCGCCCGCTTCTGACTCGGACGTCCGATCCGACTACCGGATCGGACGTGTATTGCCTGTTCATACAAAGTAATGGCTCCAATGCCTTCCGGTAGCCGGATCAGACAATCGGATCGGACAATCGGATGAAAAAACCTGACGTGTATTGCCAGGCTAAAACTCTCAATTTAACTCTATCTACGGATATACAAAATTTATTAGGTACAACCCTCTTGAATCTTTTTAGAAAAGTTAAATTAGGGATTATAGATTATTATGTGTATGTAGTGTGTACACCTACCTATCTAATCTAAGTTAGGGATACCTTAGTAGGGAAAGGTATACCAGGCGAAATAAATTCATAGGTTCTGTATATTTTATTTATAGATTTTAGTCAATTCTATAAGTATTGGCCGTTGACGTAGTTTTTTAAACATTACAAACTATTTCATAGGTATCGAAAAAAATATTTAAGTAATTGTCATAAGACGTCAGTCATTTTATCAACATTAAGTATAAAATTTTTGGCTGTTATTAAAATTACAAGTATTAAAATAAATTTTATAGTATTAAGATAAGTATGTTTAACAAATTAAATCTCTGAAATGGCTCTTTCGGATTCAATGTTTTTATTGGAGATAGATATTCAGGATTTCAAAAGTTACACACATTTCAAAAAATTTAAAATTATTGGTCAATTTGCTGACGTATTCAAAATATCTTTAAAAAGTCCAACAATTAAGACTCATAAAAAGAAATCAAGAACGAAAAATGTTAAACAAAGAGAGAACTTAAAAAAGAGTTACCTTAAGCTTGAGAAATCCGAATCAAAACTCAGAAACAATCAAGCGAGCCAATCAATTTTGCTTGTAAGCGAGTTATCTGAACTCATTTATTTTATGAAGAAACATCCTTTGGAAATACTTATTAGTAAGGCTAATGACTTTGATCAACCCATTGGATCTGCTGTCATACCATGGAGTAATGAATATATAAACTATTTAAGCAAGGATCATATGAAGTCAGTATGTCCACCAGCTTACACTAAAAGAGAATACAATGTGTACGATGGACTAACTTCAAGAAAAATTGCTACTATAAATATGAGTTTAAAATTAACTGCCTTAAAAGATAAATTAAGAAGCCACCTGGGATCATTATGTAATAAGCCTGATATATTTACAGATATAGGAAAATATAATATGATGAAAAAAGAATCGCTAATTGATTCAGATACTAATGTTGTAGACAGCAATTCAAAAAGAGAGTCTGAATCATTAAACAAACTTAATAACAGTAGAAGGCAACACATTACGTGTATTAAAAGCGAGCTTGATATAGCTAATGAACCTAAAAATACTGTTTATTCTGTGAAATCTTGTTCATCAATAGACTATAAACAAAAAAATAATCTTTTTAGTTACATATTTGGAGACCCGATGGGAAATTTTGGTAGCAAAGTTTATCAGGTGAGCTATTTTACTGTAGAACCTGATGTTTCGGAGAAAAACTCACCAAAAGATACTTCAGGTGTCCAAAGTCCAGAAAAATCTACAGGAAGTAAAAGAAATCTAACATTTAAAAAATGTGATAGTGAATGTTTAACTAAAAAGGAAACTGGTTCCTGTCCGGATAGTGATTACACCTTAGATTTACCAGAAGAAGTCGCCCATTTAACTAATGTAACAAAATGTAAAGAACTCACATGTAACTATAAAAAGCATAGAGAACTCCCACCGCCACCTGATGATCGAGTATTGTTAGATCTTACTAATCTCAAAACAGTTTGTTGTACTGAAGTAAAGGAGGAAGTCGTCAGCGGAGTTATCGCTAAAATGAAAATTGGTCATGATCCTTGTTTTTGTTCTTGTGAGTGTGGTTTATTCAGTTCAAAAAAAACAACATATTGCACTATTTGTGGTGGATATGAAAAAGTAGGCGAAGACGTAACTGGCAAAGCAGCACATGAAGCACCTATGCCATGTCCGATTTTTCATAAACTAGTTGATAAAAATAAGCTAAAAACTTGGAGTACATCTGGCAGCGAGAGTAAGAAAAAAGGAGATGAACAAAGAAGTGCCAGATCAGTTCATAAATCATCAATTGAAAGGCGTTCAGCAATTATTGAAAAGAAAAGCGTTGAATCCGATAAGAATAAAAAGAAAAAAAAAGACGATAGGTTTAAATTCAACTACGGTTACAAAGGTATACGTATGTATTATATTATTACTCTTATTTTAATTATTAATACTAATTTATAAGGCAATTAATATTATCCTAAATTAATCTACAGCTCCCCAAATAGGACACAGTCAATGTGCCTTTCCTTGCACAGGTACTTTAGACAATGTTCCAAAGCGCATGGGTTGGCTTTGGTCAGCTGAAAATGTGCCAGGGATGAAGGTAATTTATAATATTTTTTTTTCAAAATTAGTAATAGTAATCAATTTACTTATATTATGTATTTTATTTTTATTTTTTTTATTTTTTATAGTTCCGCCCCTTTTGGAAGCCAGGGGCTATTAACAAGCATGTATTAAGATTACTGCGGATAGCACGACATCCGGGTCAGATTATAGCTAAAAAGAAAAGGAAGGATTTAGGAAAGAAGAAACGACCTCTTATAAGACCTCTACTAGTGGTTCAGAAAAAAGATGGAGAATACACTGTCACAATGGAGACTATGAAAGCATTTTCAAAACCAAGAGCAATTAACCAAAACCCATACGAAGACAAGCCTTTAGTAACATATACAATAGGCCGAACTGAGGAAGAAAACCGTGAACGTATAAAAAGGAAGGAGCGTGAGCAAAGACGTCTTGAGAGAGCCCAGCGCCAATTCATCCAAAGTGCCTTTAGAGATATGTGCCATGAAATATGTTTAAAAACATATCAACAAGCTTTAGGAATTTTACCGGATACTGAAGATCCTCAATGTACATGTTATCCAGCAGTACCATCTGCCAAGGACACAAACTTGGATATTTCATGCCCTTGTTCTGAAGATAAGTCATCTGCAGTTGGTTCCGATACTGATTCAGATGAGTGGTTAGTTGAATTTACGCCACCCAATGCTAAATTTGACCCTTATTATAAAGGAAAAAAAGTTTTGAAAGAAGATAATGGGTCTCAATATACTTATTTAGATTATAAAGTAAAGCTTGTTGATAGATTTGGAAATCCCATACCTAGATTTTTTAAAGGTCCTGATGGCAAACACGAGTGCAGTGATTTAGGCGGATTTTGGGGTCCAGGTCATAAGTGGTTAGAAATAAATGTAGATGGATATATAGCACCAGATGGTAAGTGGGCACCAATGAATTTCATAGGACCAAATGGTGAACAAGTGGAAGCTTATACTGGAAAATTTCAAGCTATGAACGGCAAATGGTTAGTAGTTGGCGTTGATGGCTTCGTAGATTGTCAAGGCAAATGGAAATTTTATCCAAAGGCTTTGGAGTCAATGAAGAAAAGACGTGGAGGTGCTACCGATGGGAGAAAAGGGAAAACAGGTGATAAATTGATAGAAAAAACTGCATTCAAATCCGTAGGAAGTTGGAGTTGTTTCGGTGATGTTTCCCCAAGGCATCTATCGGAATTAGGAATTGTCGGTCACGGTGAAGATAGAAAATTACTTCTAATTAAGTTACAAAAAATGTTGGAACGCGGAGAAGACGTAACAATACCTCAACCTTCATCGGTTTATCGTTTACCACCTTCGAAGACTCGTAAAAGAGGAAATCGTACGAAATTTTCCCAGATTTTCGAAGAAAGATATAAATGCCGTCATCCTGTACCATCGGATAAGGGAATAGTAGCCGTGAACGATCATGGCAATAAAACTTATTTTAGATTGAAGGACCACAAAAATAGGCGACCCAACGAACGGATAGCTATGCTGACCGATCAGGGCATAAGTCTAAGTTCTTTCCACGTTCCTTGTTTCCATTCTTTTATCAATGCAGAAGTAATGAAACAACAACAAAGAGAAAGGATCTTCAAGTTAGCTAGTAAATCTGTAGCGACACAGGTTTAACACGTTGCACATATCTGCCTATCTGAAGTACCCTGTAAATGTTGTGTTTGGTGCAAGAATTTGTGGTGTAGTCATACTTCGAATGATGATTTAAGTGCAAGTTTATTTATTTGGTACTGTGCTAAGTTAAATTTTGTAACGTTACGTTAAGGAAAAATAAATAAATTAGAAATATCAATCTTTGATTTAATCAGTTTTTAGAAGTTTTTAAATACGAACACGAAGTAAGTTTTTTTTTTGGTGACTGTGAGATATTGCTCTTAAAGTATTTTAACTAATCTGTGATATTCTTTCGACAGGTGCCTGATGGTTGGAAACCAGGTGCAATTTCTAAAAAAATACTCCGAATGCTTAACAAAGCAAAGTCTCATAAATCAAGCGCAGAAACAGTGAAGCGTACAAAACGCACCAAGAAACAAGTAGAAGATAAGCCAACGCTTATAGTCTGCAAACACAATGGGCAGTACCATGTAGAATTGCAGGCAACTACTGAAAAACCGGATGAATTTAATGATCAATGTACACCTTTGATATACAGAATTGAATCTTTAGACAATAGAGCTAAATTAAAGAAAAAGGAGAAAATACAGAGGCGACTCGTTAAAGCTGCAGTGACCGAAGTTTGGTCTGATCCTTATCACCCAGAAGCGTGTGAGAATGTTTGCATACCAGCTTACAAGCAGGCTGTTGGTTGTTTACCAGATGGTGGAGATGATCGTTTGGTTTTAGAGGAACACAGGGATGATTCTAACAGCTATTCGTGTGATGATGAAGAAATCAGTTCCAGTTGTGACTCTTCGGAAATTGATTGGGAAATTCATTTCACACCTCCTTTCGTGTCACACCAAAAAGTAGCATCCCAAGAAAATAATGAACTAAACTAGCGGCACGCTATGAAGGCCGGTTTGACGTTTGTCCGCTCATGAAGTTCCGTATTAATTGATAACGACTTTGAAGGAAATAATTGTATTACTTTATTGACGATAGTGATGTGCAGAGATTCATAAATTTTATCGAATGTAGTTTTAGGTTTAGGACTCAAAATTTATTTATTAAATTGATTTCTAAAATGTATACAAGTGTAGAAAAATCAGTTTGCACCATTTAAGGGGTGAATGTACTTGTGAATATGAACAATTTTCACTATGTGGACAAACCTCTGAAATCGCAAAAAAATATCAGCTGTTTCATACAAAAGGTAAAATTTTTATTTTTATATGATATATACCACAACTCGGCATTTGGTTATGGCGTGAAATACGTTAAAAATGGCGTAGATGCAAACATGAATATGTTAAAAGCGGAATTAGTACGTCTTTTAAAAGAAAACAAACCAACCAAGATCCGATACGTCATTGACGAAATAGCATTAGAACATGGGCACAGAGTTATACGGTTACCGCCTTACCATTGTGAGTATAATGCGATTGAGTTGGTGTGGGCTCAAATTAAGGGATATGCTGCAAGACACAATACAGAACCCCCATTTACCACAAAAAAAATGCTAAAATTATTAGAAGAAGCTTGTGAACATGTGACTAAAGGAGACTGGGAAAAGGTTGTGAATAGAACTGTTAAATTAATAAGGGAAGATTATGAAAGAGATGTGAAAATAGATAATATTATAGAAAACGAACATATAATTATTAATGTAGGTGATGATAGCAGTGACGACAGTGAAAATAGTAGTATGGACGAATCTGATTAATTATGGCCTTTTGTGGCACCTTTTTTGGTATCTTTTGTATTCATATGTTTCTTGTGTGCATATAAAGTATGTATATTCATTTTCATTCAAATATTCAGTTCGTTCAAATAAATTAAATAAACATATACATTTTTGTTTTATTAAACCTATTTAATCAGGTACAAAAACAAAACTTAATTGTTTTTTGTTCGAGAATAAATTGACATTCCACATCACTATTGTAATGTGTCAAACCGGCCATCATAGCGTGCCGCTAGTGTAGTCGTTTGAAAAACAATGTTCCCGATAAAATTTTTGTACTTCTTTTGTTTCATATATATGATATTCAGCTGAAATAAAAGGTATTTTGTTTGCTATCTGTTTTTATTACTTAACAATATGTTTAACATGTCCCATATAACCAACGAGAGCGTGGTGTGGGGTGCTATCCTGAGGTAGAGAGGACCTATTCCCTTGTAGAGGCCGTGCAGTCCCTCTTTTCTGTATGTCTTGCTCAAGCAGTCGAAAACTCCTTTGTAAAGCAGTTCACCTTTCGATGCTGGACCTAAAGAAAAACAGTTCGGTGTTCAGTTTAGCATAGCGTAAGTGATCTATGGGTTTTACTAGAATTTTAATCGATAATCCTATACCTACTCGTAAGAGTAGCAAACTATTTACATTACAATATATAATCCACCTACCACTTTGAAATATGGTAACAGTACCAGACGTAGATGCTCCGATCACAAATTATTCTGTGAATTGGAGCGTGGTGGGTGCCACCGGTGGGTTATTATACTTTCCGTGCATGCGTGGTGATTGTTTATTTATGTAAATTTTAAACGATAGCATCAAAATAATTTTTATCGGTTCCTTTCCAGGGACTACGGGAGGGACCACGGGTAATAAATCAGTCTGTTTACGGGCTAATCTTCGGAACGTCTGAACCGATTTGACGAAATTTTCAAAGCGTTTATTGCCCATGTCACTATCAATCCTACTATCAATAGCTAGAATTTTATGAGATTTTCAAAGCGTTTGTTGTCCACATTGCATCACTATCAATCTTAAATATTTGGTAGGATTGGTAGTGATGCAATCGAGCTAAATGGTAAATGAAGCAATCGAGCTAATTGGAGACTCAGTTCCCTGCACGCCTCGCCAATATGGCCAGTGAAACAACACTTGCAGCACGTAATTACCCTGATTGTACAGTCGCGTATTGACCACGTCCAGCGGTGTTTCCAACAACACACACACCAGCCCGCTGGCGAGGCTTGCAGTGAACGCGAGCGCGGCGGGCGAGTGCTCCCAATAACCGCGTGCAAGCATGGCGTGCTTCACTCTGCAAGGGATTCACACCGTCAAACAACATGGACTTTCAAAATGCTTAGCGTCCGTAAAACAAAGACAAACTTTTGAGGCAAGCATATAGCATACCTACCTATCTACCTTCGTTATTTTTTGCATAGAGATTTTTTGTTAATAAGAAAGATGATACACTAAGGTATAACTAAGGTAGGTATACCATTCCCATTCAAAGAAACTGTACCTACATATTTTTTTGGTTAAAAAAGATACCGGCGGAATTGCGAACCTCCCCTTTTTGGAATTCGGTTAAAAAAGTTTTAATTAACCTAAAATAAGGCTGCAAACGTAACTACCAATATATCTTATCTTTTTTGGCACGGAGTTTATACATAATTATTAGGTAAGATCAAAGGGTGTCTAGCTGAAACTGAATGCTAGCTATATCTGGTAAGGCTAAGGCAAGTCTCAGCGACTATCTTGGGACGGGACGCAGGATGGGACGCGGATGAAGGCTCACAAAAACATTGAAAGATTTCTGTTGATGAACCCACTCGAAAAGAAACCGTGCGCGTAGCATACCACGTTTGCTAATATATTGATATTTAAATCTAATATGAACGAACTTTCAGACGAACATACAGTATTGTATTCTAAAAAAGAGCTCGTCAGCCAGAAACTTAACTCCGTTTCTGCAGGCAGAACGTAATCTATTTTGATAGATATGTTGAGACCTCTTGTGCGATATGAGTTATGCGAGTCATCATGCTCACAAAATGCTTTGATATAACGAATTCACATGATGCACATTCACATTTTGCAAGCAAACCAGGGTTTTCGTCACATATTCACATAAGCATGGGAATTCAAAGGTTTGTCAGTTTACCCTGATTGTACAGTCGTACTGCGGCGACATCTAATGGGCATATGGCAAGTGCAACCATAGCGCCGCTTAGACAGCTCGCTGAAAACGCAAGGCCGAGCGGCGACCGCTCACCTATGCCATAAGAAAGCAGCAACTCTTTTGCGCTGCAGAAAGAAAAAATCCTCTAGAGCCTAATTTTAGACGGGTTGCCATAGGTACTCCTTATCCTGATCCTATCAATTTCCTTTGATGATCTAAGCCCAATCTTGATGATATCCATCTCCCTTCGATAACCCATAATTGCCCAAGACCAATCTCGATTCATCTTCTTCTTCTTCTTCTTTATCAACCGATAGACGTCCACTGCTGGACAAAGGTCTCTTGCATGGACTTCCACAGGCCTCGGTCTTGCGCTGCCTGAATCCAGCGGCTCCCTGCGACTCGCTTGATGTCGTCGGTCCACCTGGTGGGGGGTCTGCCAACACTGCGCTTCCCGGTGCGGGGTCGCCACTCCAGCACCTTGGGACCCCAACGACCATCAGCTCTTCGAACTATGTGCCCCGCCCATTTCCACTTCAGTATCGCGACTCGCTGAGCTATGTCGGTGACTCTGGATCTCCTACGGATCTCCTCATTTCTGATTCGATCCCGCAGGGACACTCCGAGCATAGCTCTCTCCATCGCCCTCTGAGCGGTCCTGAGCCTACTTATGAGGCCCTTAGTTAGCGACCATGTCTCGGATCCGTAAGTCATCACTGGCAACACGCACTGTTCGAAGACTTTAGTCTTCAGGCACTGAGGAATTTTGAACGAAAAGACATCTCGGAGCTTCCCGAACGCTGCCCAGCCGAGTTGGATTCGGCGGTTGATCTCTTTCTCGAAATTGGATCTACCTAGCTGGACTGTGTGTCCCAGGTAAATATACTCGTCGACAATCTCGATTCATAACGCTAAGTTAACGCTAAGTATCAATTTCCTCTCGATACGTAATCCAAGCCGAGTTTTTAAGCTTGGGAAGTTTATGCCCCTTGATAAACTAGGCTCAATTTCGATGCTATTTTCCTTTCCCTAATCCATGCCCAAACATAATGACATCAATGCTGTCGATACAAATAAGTCCAAATTAAAACAAAACCAGAACCCATACGGCCCGGAAGGTCCTATTCCCCGAACATCCATGTCCCTTATGCTGCTCAATTCCATTAAGAAATTATTGTTTAACAATTGGCTTAGTTTTAGTTATTCTGGAGACAGCTTCATACCGTGAGCTATTAATTACAACCTTTGTGTTTTCTCCTGATTTGTGTATTGATTCTCTGTTTCTTATTAACGGTCAATATCGGGATCGGTCATGTTGATAAATATTATAGAAAAGTAGGTAAGTATGTCCATTAGAATTAAGTATGAACTATTCTTCAGGAAGAAACATTACTCCATAGCCTTCATAGGATTCTGGGTTCTTGGATCTTCACATAAGCGGAAAAATAAAATATGAACTTACGTAGAGAATGTCGTGAGTTGAGCTGCAGATCCTATCGCTAGCCGCGTGCATGTGGCGTTAACTCCCGCGAAGAATCCACGTACGCCTTCGATTTTGTAGATCTTGACAAAACCGTCTATCATACCTGAAAAAATTTAAACCATCATTATCGTTAGTGACAGACATCACAAAAAATTAGGATTCTGGTAGAATTTTGAGGAGAGGAAGCCTATGAAGGATTTGTCCAGACTTAAGGAATGGACTCGTCAGTATTACAAGAGCGTTGAAGTTTCTGTTCCATAAGAGCTATATCTAATATATGAAATCGAGGAGCTCTATGCGTGCCTCAGGATATGGAATAAGATATTTATGTATAGAGTACTAGCTGATCCAGCGAACTTCGTACCGCCAGTAAAAATATTTAGGTGTGGGTCACCCTTATCATTTAGGGGTATAAGTTCGCTGGGTCAGCTAGTACTCTATACACATATCTTAGTCCATCTCCTGAGGCACGCATAGAGCTCCTCGATTTCGTATATTAAACATAGCTCTTAAGGAACATCCCCCCTTTTAAGTTTCGACATAATTATACTAAGGAATTGAACCAGAGCTACCTGCTTGCCCTAATACAATGAAAAACTCCTAAGTCCAAACTAGAAATCCTCGTAAGTATTTACCATCGCAGTCAAGGTGCGAAATAGCAAAGGCTGCAGTTGTTGTAAAAAGAATACGGCCGCACAAAAACAGTACATACCTAATGGCCAGATACTGACTAGAATTGGTTGTAATTCAGATTGCGAAAACTAAATCCAAAATAACAATACTAACGCGAAGGTTCACTATTCACCCGCTGGTTAATCCAAATAAAAGGTAGCTTTAATTCTAAAAAAAAGAAGAATATCCTTTCAGGCGAATCTCACACTGCGACGCGCCCCGTTTGGAAAGAGGCATAGAATTTATTTGAACAGCATTTATTTGCAAAGTTTCATCAACTTGAAGGGAATTAAATGCCGCATAATAAGGAGATTAATTATGTACCATTATAGACATACTGTCTCCCAACAGCTATGCTCGGATGCGCGGCAGACTGCATCCTCGTTTTCACGACGGACGCCGGGTTGGCAGCGAGACCACTCGCGAAGCCACTTGCGCTCGACCAGAAAATAGTCTTGTGAATACTGATATCGCCTTCCTTCGTTTTGGTCCATCCCTGCACTTCTGATATATGGTACATGCCTAATCTGTGAAAGAAGCAGGAACTAAGGTCAAACTTAAGTAAGGTTTGGACAATAATGCTTTATTTTTTTTTTACTCGATGACAAGACAGCCTATGACGGCTTTCTGCGATCGGTAAGTAACGATGCAATGGTACAAAAACGATGTTAGGGTAGCGGGCCTCCTAATCGGCTTCTTAACGGCATCGTACCGGAACTCTGAATCGCTTGGTGACACGTCATTGACAGTAGGTTGGTAAAGAGGCTAAAGTCTCCCACCAGACAAAAGTCTACCTACCTTGTTATTTTATGCGTTTAACTAAGATGAGAGATCATAGATATAGGTACTTGACCAAACTGGGTTTTGTATAGTTGGAGTTTACTCCTTAAGAATCGATTTTAGGCGCCCGGTATGAGAAAAATTCGAGGTGTAAAATCTACTTATGAATGACCTTGTTACGTTTTTATGACAGCGTTACTACTCACATGTAGATCAGCGCCATCTTTCGGCTTATGTGTAAACTATTTCGAATAGCAACTCTGTTGTACGCCCTAAAACCCTGCGATAACAGCACTGCTAACATAATAGTTCGAGCTATTTACAACAGATGGCCGTATTTGATATTAACTAGCACAAATACTATAAAGTAAACTCCAGTCGTGCGTCGGAGCTGACACACTCACTTTTTTTTCTGGAGCGTAAGGATTGCCTTAGTGGAAAATAAAAAGGTGCCTACTCGTATGTGGAGTTTTTGGAGTCAATACAGTTCCTATAACCAGTACTTAGTTGCTTTGTCGTGAAACAGTGGTCTTACAAGATCTATCTATGCCGCGCTGCGGTGACATGATGAGATATAATTTAATATTAATTTTTTAATATTTTAGTGTACCTAACTTCACCAAAATACTTTAAAACTATATCTTTTGATATAGTTTAAAAGGTTATTTATATTTTTAGTTACGAACCATGATACTCACGGTACTCACGGTACGGTCCGCGGTACTCACCTTACTGAGTTCATACAAAATCCCAGCACCATAGCCGGAGCCAGTCCTTTCTGTAGCGCCAACACCCCATCGTTTTTGGATATCACATACAACCCGTGGAATATGCCCCTATATCGTGTGGTGTGCTCGTTACGCGCCCGAAGCTCCCCCTGTAACTGCAGGCGAGTTTTCACCACGTCCATGGGATTTGTGAAAATCGTAGCACCGGCGCCTGCTAGACCGCCGATAACGAAATCCATATCGATCACGGCATCGATGATCTATTGAACTGAAAAAATATAACCACACGAACTTCATTGAATATCAATAAAATGATCGAAGCCTACCGGTTGAAGGTGCGGACTGAAAACTGAAAGGTCTACTCTACGATCCACACCCGTTGTATTATTGCCGTACCTACCCACTCCTAATGCAAGCTTTCCACTTATTTGGAAGGAGAGGAGAAAATTACGTTCCCTCAAATATGGTTGAGCGAAGCAAGGGCTGGATCATGCGTCATGCTCGTGAACGGGTGCCACCAGCGGGAATGGGGCTACTTTCTGTCTGCCCGTCTTAACATGTGTTGAATTATAATTAGGTATGCTATTGTGGAACTCATTGTGGAAACACTGCATACATAGCATAGTATCTATTAGAGAAAAGCCGGCCAAGTGCGAGTCGGACTCGCGCACCGAGGGTTCCGTACTCCAAAAGTAAAAGTAAAACGATAATATTATATTAATTTGCTTATTTATCGTTAAATTTGTTTGTAGAGGTTTATTGTTAATATAAAAAAAACTATGCTAGTTAGAGCGTTGGTTTTATTTTTCCTGTAAAATATACATAAACCTCTATTGACCATAATTATTTCAGATTTTTCGATTGGTAAACTTCGGAGATAAGGGGGGGGAACGGTATTTTTTTTGACATTTTGGCCGATTACTCAAAAACAATTATATATAGAAATAAATTAAAAACTGTTTTAGAATGCACAAGTAAAGGCCTTTCATATGATACCCCACTCGGTATAATTATCTTACTTTGAAATTTCAAACCCCTTATTTTCCCCCTTTTTTAATCAAACTAAAATAATTTTCGCGTTGCTTTTATTTTTCCTGTAAAATATACATAAACCTCTATTGACCATAATTATTTCAGATTTTTCGATTGGTAAACTTCGGAGATAAGGGGGGGGGAACGGTATTTTTTTCGACATTTTGGCCGATTAATCAAAAACTAATATATAGAAATAAATAAAAAACTGTTTTAGAATGCACAAGTAAAGGCCTTTCATATGATAACCCACTCGGTATAATTATTTTACTTTGAAATTTCAAACCCCCGTGTTAGCGACGCGAAGATAAACCTTTTTGTAGAGTCACATATTTATAAGAAAAAATACCTATTAAAAAATAAATGTAGACAGATGTCATTATGTGAGAAAATTTTTCCGCTGCAAATTATAATCCTGAAGAAAAGCTTGACTTTTTATTGAAACTATCCGCTACAGAGTGGTCCATTCGAGCGCGGATCTGGTAATGTTTAAGACTCCTCCACCAATGATTACGCGTAGTTTCGCAAGGAAGCGGGAGGAACAGAATCAGCAATTCCACAATGTAGAACCTGGCACTAGTGGACAGTGTATTGGCAGCCACGTAGTGTCGCCGAGTAAGATGTCTACACATAAGAGTAAGTCTAGAAAGTCAAGCTCATCATCTATTATAGCTAGAAAGAGACAACTGGAGCTAGCGGCAGCGGAAGCAAAAGCACTTATAGATAAGCAGCTTATAGATAAGAAGCTCCAAGCAGATATAGCGGCACTCGATGAGGAACATTGTTCTCAAGCGGATGAAGGTGAGGTGCATAGCACTAATAGTGAAGTAGAGAGATGGTTGGAGCGCAGCCACCACGAAAGTTTAGCACAGCCCGTCCAGCAAGATGGTCACGATTTAGGCGAGCTGTGCCCGCCCGCCGCTGGAGGCGGTGGCACTGTAAGCACTGTTCAAATGCTGGCTAGCGCACTGAAAGATATTGCAGCTATCTCCAAAAGCAACGCACCAAATACCAGATTGCTTAGCCGTATCAGCACTCAGAAGGATCTACCGGTATTTGCGGGTGACCCACTAGAGTGGCTACACTTTAAACAGGCCTACACTGAGTCTACAGACGTATGTAACTTTACACCTAGAGAAAATCTGTGGAGGTTGCGTAGCTGCCTACGTGGACCGGCGAAGGAAGCTGTAACAGCTCTATTAATTAGCGCCACCACTCCCGACACGGTAATGTCTGCACTTGAGCTACAGTTTGGAAATCCGGACGTAATTATTTCCAGAATAGTGCATGATATTCAGAAGCTACCTGCTATGTCACAGGAATATCATAAAGATATAGTTAAGTTCTCAGTCAAAGTTCAGAACTTCGTAGCAGCAGTTATTTCAATCGGCGAAGATGAGTACCTAAAAAACATGAACATTATGTCGGTTATATTGTCTAAATTCCCCACGGTTTTACTTTCAAAATGGACGGACTACAGTTATCCTCTTATAATTGAAGGCTCTAAGGCTAAACTGGTTATACTTTCAGACTTTTTAAGGGAAGAAGCCGTTAAAACAACAAAAACCGCGGTGAACATTAATTGTGCTAAGCCCGAACAAAGTAGTTTTAAGCGTAAGTACAATGAAAACTACGCGAATAGATCCCACAACGTATTACTACAAAGCGAATTAAGCACGGAAGATACGAAATGTCGATTTTGCCGCCGCGGGCCGAAACACGTTTTACCGGATTGTAAGGTATTCAAGAAAGCGCTTCGAAAAGACCGTTGGAGTCATGCAAAGAGGTACGGTATCTGTTTTCAATGTTTGAAGGTACCACGAACGAGTCACAGCCGTGAAACTTGCCCTGCGAAGAAGTGTGGAAAAAACGGGTGTGAATTAGCACATCACGAACTTTTGCACTATGAGTTTAATCGCAATAGTTCGCTACAGGAAAATAATACCCCCGCGTCTGAATCGATTGAACAACAACCGATCGCGGAAACGCAACAAATAACTCATATTAAAGATGACTGTAGCCGAGTACTTCTAAAAATGATAAAGGTACAAGTACACGGGCCGCAAGGAATCGAGACAACCTCAGCGTTGCTTGATGATGGATCGACTATTACTCTGGTTAGTTCAGAACTCGCCGCTCGAGTCGGCCTACATGGTTCTAAGAAATATATGCGAGTATGCGGCGCCTGGAGTGGACACGTGGTCGAGCGTTATTGCGAAGTTGTAGAATTAACTGTAACTAACAGAGATGGGCAGCCGTTTACGTTTGAAGCGTACAGCGTTGAAAACTTAGAGCTGCCAGCGCAGGATACTTCCAATTTATGCACGGAACGATATAGGCACATTTCTGAAATTGAAAATAAAATAACTCGTCAATACTCTAAGCCGCAGATATTGATAGGGCAGGACAACTACCATTTATTGTTACCACTACAAGTACTTGAAGGTAAACCAGGGGAACCGTTTGCTACTCTTACTCCACTTAGATGGTGTCTTCATGGTTGTACCAGAGCGCACGCTTCTCGTAGTCTATTGTGCTCCACCCTGCTGCTCAGCACTAACCACCGCGACTTGGATATCGAGAGCGAGTGCTTACTCCGAGAGATGCATGAAGAAGTCCAACGTTCTTTCGCTGTTGATTCCCTAGGTGTTACTGTTGCACCTCGAGAGAACGCCGATGACCTGCAAGCTAAGGCTCACTTGGAAAAAACAAGTAAATTAATAAACGGAAGGTGGCACGTTGGTCTAACATGGAAAAATTGCGATGCTAAGATGCCTAACTCTTTTCCTTCCGCAATGTCGAGGTTGAAAGGTGTAGAAAGAAAGATGCAGGCTTACAATGGATATGCTATGCGATATAAAGAGAGGATAGATCACTTATTTCAGAACGATTTTGCTAAAGAGATATCAGACGTATCTACGAGTCCAAGAACCTGGTACTTACCTCATTTCGGCGTCGATAACCCAAACAAAAAGAAGCTACGCTTGGTGTTTGATGCAGCCGCTAAATACCAGAATTTAAGCCTTAATGATTACCTGCTAAAGGGCCCAGATCTACTCGTTTCACTTCTAGGTATTTTGATGCGATTTCGAGAACAGAGAATTGGGATATCAGGCGATATAAAAGACATGTTCCTAAGGATAAAGATTCTACCCGAAGATCAAGACGCTTTACGTTTTCTGTGGCGTGACAACCCTAAGGAAAAATTAAAAATCTATGCTATGACATCCTTAATTTTCGGCGCGAACTGTTCACCTTATTGCTCAGTTCATTAAAAACAAAAACGCACAGAGATTTGAGTCATCAAACGCGGCCGCCGTACGAGCGATCTGTGAGCAGCACTACATGGATGATTATATCGACAGCCTTCATAGCGTAGACGAGGCGAGAGAAATAGTAAAAGATATTTCATTCATTCACGGTCAAGGCGGTTTCGAGATAAGAAATTGGACTAGCAATCGCGAGGAAATCTTGGCGTCCCTCCCAACAGAAGCTTTAGGACCTACAACAGTAAGGTTCAATATTGAACAGAACTCAGAACGTACTTTAGGTTTAATATGGTTCCCTAAAAAAGATGTTCTAAGTTTCGATGTATCATTCAAGCGCATTCCCGCTACTATAGTCTCGGGCGAGAAGATACCTACGAAACGAGAAATGCTACGAGTTATAATGTCGATATTTGATGTGTTAGGATTTTTGTCGCCATTTACTATTAAAGGCAAGATATTATTACAAGAAACATGGCAAACTGGTATCGACTGGGACGAATCACTTACAAGTGAACTTTATGTTATGTGGACTGAGTGGTTAAAATTGCTTATGGATATTGATCACGTTAGCCTACCGCGTCATTATCTAGCAGCCACGCGCGTAAACGATCGTCAAGAAGATGCAGTGGATGCACCGAATCTACTAGCAGGCGTGTACGAACAATTAGAATTGCATGTTTTCTGTGACGCTTCGCCGAAAGCTATGTGCGCCGTCGCTTACTGGCGCTGTAATGACAAACATAGGAGCGTCGCGTTTGTTGCAAGCAAATGCAAAGTGGCGCCTGTAAAACGATCGCTATCGGTGCCACGGCTTGAACTTCAAGCAGCTGTATTGGGGGCTAGGTTAGCGGACAGTATAATCAAGCAACATAGAATCAAACCACAGAGAAAATATTTTTGGTGCGACTCGACTACTGTGCTGCACTGGATAAAAAATAACGCGCGAAATTATCAAACGTTCGTAGCTCATCGACTAGGGGAAATTGATGAACTTACCTGTTCGAATGAATGGCGCTACGTACCTCCTAAATTGAACATCGCAGATGCCGCTACTAGAGAAGTTTGCGATATGAAGATTTTCAGCGGCGAGTGGCTATACGGACCGTCGTTTCTTTCACGCGACGAGAATGAATGGCCTGAGGACATGTTAAGAGTATCTACGTCAAATCAAGATATCACAGAATGTGTGGCTATAACAGAAAGCACTGCTGTATGCTTACCTGCCTGTCCGGATCCTGAGAGATTCTCTTCATGGCTACGTCTACTGAAATCTACTTGCGTATTATTATCATTTGTGGATAAGAAATGTAAGAAGCTTACCGGTGAAATTAATGGTACTATGATGAAGCGCGCGGAACAACTGTTTATGAGATACGCACAGGCGCAATCATTTACTGAAGAACTCGAACACCTGAAAAAAGAAAAACCATTAGATAAGAACAGTAAGTTACTTACCTTAACACCGTTCCTAGATGAGCATGGAATTCTACGGGTGGGTGGCCGCATCGACGCTGCAACTGAAATCAAGAAAGAGAGGAAGAAACCTCCGGGAAGTCCGCACTGGGGCGGGCCATGGAAACGCTTAATTAGAAGCTACAAGAGGATTAAAATGAAAGAACGAGCATCAAGAAAAGAAATGTTGATCACTTTGATATCAAAAGTGGAACAGATGGCCAAAAACCGTCCACTCACTCATGTATCTGTGGAACCCTCAACCACAGAAGCCATAACTCCTAATCAGTTTGTTTTAGGTACTTCCTCAAACCTCACGTTGGTCGAAGCATTTGTCGACTCACACCTGTTCCTGAGGAAGCAGTGGCCCACTTCACAGCTCCATGTCAGCCAGTTCCAGCACGGCTGGGTCCTGCAACACACCTACCATGGCGTACAGGTCGTCATTGTCGACCCCAACATGCCTCGAGGGGCGTGGCCTCGAGGCGTCGTCGAAGCGGTGCTGCCAGACAAGGACGGGCGCCTACGAGTCGTTGACGAGGCGCCGAAGTCGGGGCTGCTAAGAAGACTGATGGCACGCGTCGCAGTGCTGCCAGTTGGAGAAGAGTGCTGAACAGGGGGGTGAAACTGCCATACAATTCACATGTTAGAAAAAAATGTATAGGAAGTGCTGCCCTCTAGTGAACAAGGAACAACACTTATGCGATATCTTCCTTGAGCATACCATAGATGGCGCTTATTCGTCTCAATGGCATTACTAACCCGGAACCCAGACCCAAAAAAAAAGCACAGAAAAAAGTAACAGTTTGGAGGAGGATGGTTACGATGTAGAAATAAAATAGCGTGTTCGTAACTCAATGAGTGTAGCCGTGAGAATATATTTACAACTTAAAAGGTAAAGTTTACATACAAATTGTACAACAAGATGAGGAGTAGGGAGTGAGACTCCAGGTATGTTTTGACTGTAAAAATAACTAAAAAGTAAACCGTTACGGACTAACAATAAATTGGAAAGCTTATTACCTAGTTCCTACTTACTACAAAATGTTACAATAGAAACCTTAACTAACTTATGTAAACAATGGTGGCAATAATTTGCGCAAGGATCAGGCGTCTAACGAAATGTTTCGTCCTCTAACGGGACCTATTCCCTAACGGTGCGATAATGGTTTCCTGTCTGTACCGTGGGTACGGTACAGGAGTCCCCCTCAAGCGAAGCGTACCGGCAACTTGATGATGCGGCCAGATCGTGTTTGTTTACAAACATCGGGCCGTGATGATATGATGCTTGATGCCTTGTTGGAAGGAGTTTCATGGGTAGCCGTTGTCATAGGTAGATCAGTTGGTTGTTTCTCTATATCTTGTAGAACGTAGGCAGGCTTCAAACGGTCGATTGAGATGTTTGCTTGACGACGAGGTAACTGGATCGTGTAGACCTTATCTGTGCGTTTTATAATTTTGTAAGGTCCTTCATATGGAGTTTGAAGTGGCTTGCGTATTGCGTCGGTCCTAACAAACACGTGAGTGCATGTGAGCAAATCCTTATGCACGAACATGTGTTTATTATTATAGTACTTGGTCTCTTGACGCGGTCTGAATTTTCTTATTTGTGCGCGTAGTTGTTCGACGTAGGTGGAGTCCATAGTAGGTGAAGAACTTGTTGAACTTTCGGCAAAGAATTCGCCAGGCAATCGTAGGTTGTAACCGTAGGTAAGTTCTGCTGCACTTACACCTGTATCTGTACGAAGGGCGGCGCGCAGGCCTAACAGTACAGTAGGCAATTCGTCGAACCATGTGCTTGTGTTAGACAGCCTTGTACGTAGAGCAGTTTTCAGTGTACGGTGCCATCTTTCTACCATGCCGTTGCTTTGCGGGTGATAAGGAGTTGTCCGATTTCTCTTGATTCCCATTAGGTGCATTAGATCCTGGAACAGCTGCGACTCAAATTGAGGACCTTGGTCGCTTGTCAGGCTCTGGAAAATTCCAAATCGACAGATCCAGTTTTTATAGACGACTTCCGCGATCTTTTCGCTGCAAATGCTATCTATAGGTACAGCTTCGGGCCATTTGGTGAGTCGGTCGATCATTGTTACTAAGTAGCGATGTCCTTGTGGCGTCGTAGGTAGCGGTCCAACAATATCGACGTGTATGTGTTGGAAACGATCTGCTGGCGGGAATGAAGAAATCTTGCTAACTGTGTGGCGTTGCACCTTGCTCTTCTGGCAGCTAATACAGGTTTTCGTCCATTTGCCGATATCCGCTTGCATGGACGGCCAAAAAAACTTTCTTGTAATTAGCTTTCGAGTCGTTCTAGTTCCGGGATGGCTGATGTTGTGTATGCTGTCATATACTTCGCGTCGATACTGTTCCGGTATGTACGGTCGTATAAACTGTGTGGACGTCTCGCAGTACAACTCGATATTGGTATTAGGTATATTAATTTTCTTCAATGTGAGGTTGGGTTGTTGCAATAATGTTTTGATGCTGCAGTCCTTTTCTTGAGCGTTTGCAATTACGGTGAAATCAATGTTTGAAGGGCAGGTTATTGTTTCGATGCGACTAAGAGCATCTGCGACGATGTTTTGTTGGCCGGACACGTGGCGAATGTCAGTTGTAAACTCGCTGATGAACAAAAGCTGTCTGGTTCGCCTCGGTGTCTCGGTCGAAGAATGCGCTTTGTTTATTGCGTAGGTAAGTGGCTTATGGTCGGTGTATACAATTAATTCTCTTCCTTCAAAAACTTTTCTAAAATGCTTCATAGCCATATAAATAGCTAGTAGCTCTCTGTCGTATGTCGAGTAGTTCTTCTGAGCGTTGTTGAATTTCTTTGAGAAATATCCAAGTGGTTGCCATTTTTTATTTACATACTGCTGTAGCACGGCTCCTGCTGATAGGTCTGAAGCGTCGCTGAATATAGCAAGAGTAGCGTTATGAGACGGGTGGGCGAGTAAAGCTGCGTTAGATATGCTAACTTTACATGCTTCGAAAGCGTTTGCCCCTTCGCTGGACCACTCGATTACTGTTTTATCCCGTTTCTTTGTATTGTGCAGGTATGCATTTAACGGTGCTTGAATCAGTGCGGCGTTTGGAATATGGTCGCGGTAGAAGTTTAACATTCCCAGGAAGCGTCGTAATTCCTCTATTGTTTTTGGCCTGGGATACTCGGTGATTGTTTTGATTTTTTCTTCGGGCGGCTTTATACCTGCTTCGGACACGAGGTAGCCGAGAAATTTTACTTCCGTTCGGCCGAAAACATATTTCGCAGGGTTTATAGTGATGCCGTTATCTTCCAAGCGTTGCATAACAGTCCTCAAGTGTTCTTTGTGTTCCTTTTCGTTGGTTGATGCGATAAGAACGTCGTCGATGAATGGAAACACGTAATCGAGTCCTCGTAGTACTTCGTGTATGAAACGTTGGAATGTTTGTCCGGCGTTTTTCAATCCGGGACACATACGCGGAAATTCAAATAATCCCATTGGCGTTATGATTGCCGATTTTTCGATATCCTCCTCTCTAATACTTATTTGTTGATATGCGCGATTTAGGTCGATGGTTGAGAATATTTTCTTCCCGGACAGCTGGTGTGTGAAATCTTTGACTCGTGGCACGGGGTATCGAGCGGGTTTTGTTATAGCGTTCAGTCTTCGATAATCACCACAAACTCTGATATCTCCGTTTTTTTTAGGTACGATATGAAGAGGTGATGACCACGAACTCTTGCTTGGTCGGCATAACCCCTGTTCGATCATATTTTCGAACTCTTTTTTCACTCTTTCGTAGCGATGTGGTGGTATAGGGCGGGCGCGACAGTGGACGGGTTGACCTTGGGTTTCAATGTAGTGCTCAACTTTAATCTTGGGACATAGTTGCATTGATGATAATCTTGTGATTCCGGGGAAATCCGATAGTATTTTGTGGTAATCTTCATTGACATCGATGCTTCGAACTGTAGGAATATTTGTTGCGCGGACGAAAGATTGCATCGTTAAGCTAGTTTTTCCATCGATGAGTCTTCGATTCTTGATATCAACGATTAGCTGATGATAATCAAGAAAATCTGCTCCGATGATTGGCTTGCTAACTTTTGCGACGATGAATTTCCATTTGAATGGTCGGCGAAGATTAAGGTCGAGTTCCATCGTCTTCTCTCCGTACGTTGGGATGACTGTATTGTTTGCGGCGTAGAGATGAAAATTCAATGGCTCCGGTGTTTGACCTTTTTTGGGTGGCAACACCGATATATTTGCGCCTGTGTCGATCAGGAATGTTGTCATTGTTTTCTTATCAGTGACGAACAAGCGGTATGAATTCTCAGGTACGCCGGATCCCGCTTCATCCAGCGTAGTCGTTAGTTTTCCGACTTCGTATTTGCGCTTTTGAATGAGCATGGCTGTGCGCATTTCCTTGCATCAATGCCGAAACGACGATGGTAGTAACAATAGGGCATCGCAGTTGCACTTCTTGATCTGTTGTTACTGAGGTGGCGACGGCTTGTAGAACGATCTCTTCGGAAAAATGGTCTGCTATTGTGTTGAGTCTTGAGCGCGGCGATTTCAAGTGTCAATTTGCTGATTGCGTCGATAACAAAATGCATATCACTGCTTGGAGTGTGCGACGTGGTAGCTGCGACGGCTGATATTTGTGAGCTGGAGTTTGACTCCATCATCGAGTCTGCTATAAGCGCAAGCTCGTCGATTGCAGTCTTGGTGATGAAGTGCTGGCTGGCGCTCAGTACGGTTCGAATGTATGGCGGAAGGTGATTCATCCACATTAGCCGTAGCGTTGAATCGGGAATTTTGTCACTGGCAAGGAATTGCATACGGCGCAGCAGTTGTGAGGGCTTCTGGTTTCCGAGTTCTATCTCTGAAACTAGCTTCTGTAGCTGGCGACTGTCAGATTCCTCGTATACGGAAATCAGGCGATTCTTCAGAGCTGTGTACAAGTCTGTGGCTGGTGGATTGCACAGTATGTCGGAGATTTGCTCGATGTCCTGTTTTTCGAGCTGTGCGATGACCATCTGTGCTAGTTGCTGTTGTCCTTTCTTGAGTTCGCTCGTTGCTGCTTCGAAACTTATGAACCATAGGCGTGGCTTGTCTCGCCAAAAAGGTGGAACGCGCAGTGAGAGTGATATGGCGGCGATTTCTTCTTGGCCTGCAAGGTGTGCTTGAGCGGGGATGAATGGCTGCTGTTCTTGGGCCATTTTGTTGATGTTCTTCAGAGGTAGGCTCCGTTGATAAGCTCGTCGGCAGGCTACGTTGGACTTCGATAAACTCAGGCGGTATGCTCGGCGGTAAACTCAGTCGGGGGTCACCACTTTGGAGGAGGATGGTTACGATGTAGAAATAAAATAGCGTGTTCGTAACTCAATGAGTGTAGCCGTGAGAATATATTTACAACTTAAAAGGTAAAGTTTACATACAAATTGTACAACAAGATGAGGAGTAGGGAGTGAGACTCCAGGTATGTTTTGACTGTAAAAATAACTAAAAAGTAAACCGTTACGGACTAACAATAAATTGGAAAGCTTATTACCTAGTTCCTACTTACTACAAAATGTTACAATAGAAACCTTAACTAACTTATGTAAACAATGGTGGCAATAATTTGCGCAAGGATCAGGCGTCTAACGAAATGTTTCGTCCTCTAACGGGACCTATTCCCTAACGGTGCGATAATGGTTTCCTGTCTGTACCGTGGGTACGGTACAACAGTATTTTCGAATTTGAAATAACTCTTTTTCGGTGCTCGTCGTGTGTGAATTGTGTTGTTTTTTGGAAATCTCGGACTGTGCTTTGTTTTTTTGTATCTTCTTCGAACGTTTGACCACTTTTATCGCCTGGACCCGTGTAACCTGCTATTAACGACTCACCTGCTTTTCCCAAAACGGACTTTGTCGCTGCTACGAACGAATCGACCCTGCTTTGCTCAACTGACTTTGAATGCCGCAACGAATTTGGATAAGATGCCGAGAAAATCAGCAATAAAGTGTTATTTTGGATGTGCGACTGAAGGTATAAAATCATGATCATCTAACTAATTCATATAACCAATTTTCCAACTTATTAAACTCGAGCTTCATCCTTACAAAAATACAAACTCAATTGAATGAAGAACCACAAAAAAAAATATATATAAAAGATTTAATAAGCCAAAAAGTTAAAATATTTTGTAACTTTTCGTTCCTCTCCTGCGAAAACCATAATAGGAAACTTCTTGATTATTTAATAAGTATAGCAATAAATGTAATTGTTCACAGTTGGTGTACCAATGTAAATAGGCTGCTAAAAGGTAAAATGAGTGGGACAAATGAAGGAGATAATGTTAAAACTCAAGCAGCAAAATACTATAATATGCGCAAGAAAAGAAAAATAAATAATTAATAATTATTTTCAGTCTTTTATTTCCTTGTAAAAAATATTTTTGTGAAATAGGCAATGATAAGTATTAATGTTATCTACAAAATTAAGATTTCTTGGCTCCATTTTATTTCGTTCCGTGATAATTAACATTATTATTAATACAATTTCCTATTTCAGTTAAAATTAAATATTTCTAATTGAGATTTCAATTAAACATTCAACTTTATTTAAATGTTTTATTTTACTAATTTTATCTCCCAGGGAACGAAATTAAATGGGGTATGAAATCTTAATTTTGTAGATAATATTAACACTAATTAGGATTTATATATTTTAATTTATAATAAAGCGCCATCTAGCGGTGGTGCCAACCGTGTTCTACTGTACGAAAGCAGCGGCATCTAGTGAACAGAGTACAATGTTTTTCAAAAATAAAATGAGAGTTGCGCATCTATCTCTAGTTATATAGTGTTTTATCTATGGTGCTGAACCCAGCACTGGGGCGGGCTATGTTAGCGACGCGAAGATAAACCTTTTTGTAGTGTCACATATTTATAAGAAAAAATACCTATTAAAAAATAAATGTAGACAGATGTCATTATGTGAGAAAATTTTTCCGCTGCAAATTATAATCCTGAAGAAAAGCTTGACTTTTTATTGAAACTATCCGCTACACCCCGATTTTCCCCCTTTTTTAATAAAACTAAAAATAATTTTCGATTTTTCTTTATATATAGCTTTAATAGTTACTGAAATAATCGACTGTGACAGACGGACGGACGGACGGACGGACGGACGGACGGAGAAAGTCTCACCATAAGGGTTCCATTTTTACCATTTTGGTACGGAACCCTAATAGATAGAAAAGAGCAACCGCCGAGTTTTTTGCTGGTTCTTCTCGGCAGGAAGGGCATTCTGAACCAGTGGTAGACTCATCGACGATTCAAAAGCACTTGTAAAAAGTTTATTTGAATAAAAAACATTTCTATTCTATTCTATTCTTTAAGTGTAGTGCAGCTTAGCTACTTAATATTCTTTTTAAAAAATAAAATCATCATGTCGATCCATCACTGTCCCGCTACTAGGCAAGTGTCTCCTCTCAGATTTAATAGGGTTTAGGCCTCAGTCCACCAAGCTGGCCAAGTGCTGATTGCCAGACTTCTGAATACACATTTGAGAACATGGAAAACTATCAGGCATGCAGGTTTTGCCCGATATTCGGGTCAAATTATTTTTGTAACCATAATAATTATAGATTTACCAATTAAATACCAAAGGGTTTAATAATAAAATATTAAGTACGATATTAAATAGGTAAGTACGTACACTTGGTCAAGGAGAATCAGTCTATCTACGCACAATCAGCTGCTCTTATCATTTTGCCAAACGAATATAGTGCTAATTTCGAAAGACATACGGGTTCTATTAAAGTAACAAATTAAAACTCACCGTTATACCACAGTCAATCCACTCTCACATCACTACATTAAATTATTATTGAACTTTTTAGTGTAAAATTTAGGTTTCCATTATTACTTCATATTTGTTTAGAGTTTGGAGCGTATGTCTTCCTTTGAGTAATAAATGTTGGTTTATTACTCAAAGATGTCTTCAAACGTTTTAAGCACGTGACACTTCGTAAAACGTTACGTTCGCTCGAGTTAATGCTACTCACTGATAGTGATAGCTACTGGATGACGATAACTTTTTGGCGGTTCGTGGCAATGAACGAGTTGTGGATAGGATAATGCAAACACGCCAATTATGATAATCGAGCTAGTAAAATTAATTGTTTAAAATTGCTTAAAATAGATACTTACCTGTTATGCGGATTTGCACCACGTGTACCCAGTTATCTGTCATCACATACTCGCAGTTTTACAGAAACTGTTGAATTTTAAAACCTCTCTAAAAACTGTCTAGTAGGTACCCCTAGTACCATTAGGGATAGGTACGATACAAACTAGTACCATTATAATAGGTACCTTCAAGGGTAAGTGAGGGTAGGTACTAGACTAGTCCTATTTGATTCATTACACGTTTTCTAACGACACAGAAGTACTTATTTATTACTTTTGTCCTAAGGACTAACAGAATATACAACGATTCTTGGATAATTAACGATTTTTCCTGTGAAACAAAATATACTTATAATACTTAGCTTATATAATATTATCTACTTAGCACGTAGGTATGATAATAATTCATCAGCTTTTCAATCGACTTCAAAAAAGGAGGTTTTCAATTCGTCGGAATCTTTTTTTATGTATGTTCACCGATTACTCGAAGACGCCAGAACCGATTTGGAAAATTCTTTTTTTGTTTAAAAGGGTATATGGTCCCATTTCAGTTTTATCGAAATCGGTCGAGCGGTTTTTAAAAAATCAACAATAAATTATATACTTTGAAGTGATGCGGGTGTTTGAAGTCAGTTTTTATAAAAAGATTTTTTTAATATTAAATTATAAAATCATAATTTAGCTGGTTTGCATAAAATCATTCAGTTGACGTAACCTCCATCTGTCTATACGATAATTATTTGGCAAAGGTTTGAGGATGTGTAAGTATAGTAGGTGTCTAAAGTTTACAGTGTCTTGTGTTCTTGTGAATGGGTATGGAACGGTTTCATCGTAGGTAACAAGTACTTCCAACGCTGCGCTACCCGGTGCGGGGTCGCAATTCCAACACTTTCGGACCCCAATGTCCATCATCATCGCCATCTGCCCATTGCCACTTCAGCTTTGCGCCTCGATAAGTTATATACCTACATACCCACCTGTTATACTACCATTATTACGGAACCTTTCGCTAACTATAATTATGTTAAGGTGGATTATACGGTTGAGTCAGTATATCGAGTTGGACGTGAGTTACTCACAAATTAGTCGATACCTATTCTGATTAATTTCTTAAACTGGACATTTTCCAAGTAAAGATTTTTATACTTATGTATAAACCTGTGAATATGATACTGCCATTGGCGCAACTAGAATGCCATAAGCCAACTTTGTCGTATTAGTTTACAAATTGCGGAAACCAAATTAAATTTGAATTTCGCGGGCAGTACCGTCTCTTCCACCTTAAGTGCAGATGATAGGCTTGTGCCTTCGTAGGTACCTCTTTCTCTCTCCCTGCATCGTCATTCTCATTAGACGGACGTCTTTCGTGATCTCATCACTAATAGTCCGATTTCGTCAAGGACGCGATCCTTGTCACGGATCACTTCCTCACACGTAGGTACGATGTTTTACCAAATGAAAAAAATTATAAACACATATCAAAAATTCCGAAGCCAGCGGGATTCGAACCCACATCTCTTGGGAATCGCGCCCGAGTGAGTTATCAACTTATCAATGCAATGTGGCATCTCTAGTTCCTAATGAGCTCCATTGCAATAGGGGTCTTCACTTGTAAAGTAGATCAACAACTGTAACGTGTTGCTACTAGATGTCGCTAACAGAATATACTGACCTTATCGGACCAAAGTATTGGGCTGTTTTCTTGGTCTCTTTTCTTCCACCTTGCCCGTGACCAGTAGTTTTTTCTAGATTACCAGGTCTACGGCAGGCAATGTGTGTACTACGAAATATTCCGAGGTGAGACATAATAGTGGTAGTCAGGCTGGCTACCCTGGCTGGTAGGTAGGGTTGAAGTTATTTTGATGCTTAACAATAAATCAATCTCCGATCGCGCCGCGCGGCTATCATTATAAAAGCCTTACCCAGTAAGTATCTACTGTGACCTCTAAGGTCAACAGCCATGAATAAAGGTCAGGGGTGGCTCGAGCTGACTTATCAATGAATCACGGTTCCAAGGTCAAGCCGGCTTTTTCGCTAAGAACTCTCTGTCAATCTATTAAGCGTGCTGTGAAATGGTTCGCATACATATTCACCTTTGATTATATAAACTCTAGATACCGCATCACGCAATGAGCGATGCGACACAAACAGGCCAGCTTTTACGAGCGTGTGTGCGTGAGGCACGCACACACGCATAGCAGTGGCTATGTCTTACACCAGCGTCATTTGGATCTTGGAGTTACCAGCTAATGAATCTATCCCGATAAAATGGGGGAAAATTGTAAAATTATGTTAATAATATAATAACATAAATTGTAATATTTTACTATTTAAATGATTTTTTTTTACTTTATGTATTATGTATAGAAAAATACTATCAAATAAAAGTCAATAACGTATTTACAAAATATGTTTTATTATTTAACTTTTTGTGTCGACTTATAAAAATATTATAATAAATATAACTTATATTGGACCGATTTCGTTCAAAATCGATATTTAGGCTTCTCTGGGGTCAAGAAAGAGGAAATGGTTGCCAAAATTATAAAAAGTCACCGCCATATTGGAATTCTTTGTTATTGGACCGATTTCGTTCAAAATCGATATTTAGGCTTCTCTGGGGTCAAGAAAGAGGGCATGGTTGCCAAAATTATAAAAAGTCACCGCCATATTGGAATTCTTTGTTATTGGACCGATTTCGTTCAAAATCAATATTTAGGCTTTCCAGAGGTCAAGAAAGAGGAAATGGTTGCCAAAATTATAAAAAGTCACCGCCATATTGGAATTCTTTGTTATTGGACCGATTTCGTTCAAAATCGATATTTAGGCTTCTCTGGGGTCAAGAAAGAGGGCATGGTTGCCAAAATTAAAAAAAGTCACCGCCATATTGGAATTCTTTGTTATTGGACCGATTTCGTTCAAAATCGATATTTAGGCTTCTCTGGGGTCAAGAAAGAGGACATGGTTGCCAAAATTATAAAAAGTCACCGCCATATTGGAATTCTTTGTTATTGGACCGATTTCGTTCAAAATCGATATTTAGGCTTCTCTGGGGTCAAGAAAGAGGGCATGGTTGCCAAAATTATAAAAAGTCACCGCCATATTGGAATTCTTTGTTATTGGACCGATTTCGTTCAAAATCGATATTTAGGCTTCTCTGGGGTCAAGAAAGAGGGCATGGTTGCCAAAATTAAAAAAGGCACCGCCATTTTGGTAATTCTTTGTTATTGGACCGATTTCGTTCAAAATCGATATTTAGGCTTCTCTGGGGTCAAGAAAGAGGGCATGGTTGCCAAAATTAAAAAAGGCACCGCCATATTGGAATTCTTTGTTATTGGACCGATTTCGTTCAAAATCGATATTTAGGCTTCCCTGGGGTCAAGAAAGAGGACATGGTTGCCAAAATTATAAAAAGTCACCGCCATATTGGAATTCTTTGTTATTGGACCGATTTCGTTCAAAATCGATATTTAGGCTTCTCTGGGGTCAAGAAAGAGGGTATGGTTGCCAAAATTTTAAAAAGTCACCGCCATATTGGAATTCTTTGTTATTGGACCGATTTCGTTCAAAATCGATATTTAGGCTTCTCTGGGGTCAAGAGGAAATGGTTGCCAAAATTATAAAAAGTCACCGCCATATTGGAATTCTTTGTTATTGGACCGATTTCGTTCAAAATCGATATTTAGGCTTCTCTGGGGTCAAGAAAGAGGGCATGGTTGCCAAAATTATAAAAAGTCACCGCCATATTGGAATTCTTTGTTATTGGACCGATTTCGTTCAAAATCGATATTTAGGCTTCTCTGGGGTCAAGAAAGAGGGTATGGTTGCCAAAATTTTAAAAAGTCACCGCCATATTGGAATTTTTTGTTATTGGACCGATTTCGTTCAAAATCGATATTTAGGCTTCTCTGGGGTCAAGAAAGAGGACATGGTTGCCAAAATTTTAAAAAGTCACCGCCATATTGGAATTCTTTGTTATTGGACCGATTTCGTTCAAAATCGATATTTAGAATTCTCTGGGGTCAAGAAAGAGGACATGATTGCCAAAATTTTAGAAAATCACCGCCATATTGGAATTCGTTGTTATTGGACCGATTTCGTTAAAAATTGAAATTTAGGCTTCTCTGCGGTCAAGAAAGAGGAAATGGTTGCCAAAATTTTAAAAAGTCACCGCCATATTGGAATTCTTTGTTATTGGACCGATTTCGTTCAAAATCGATATTTAGGCTTCTCCGGGGTCAAGAAAGAGGGCATGGTTGCCAAAATTATAAAAAGTCACCGCAATATTGGAATTCTTTGTTATTGGACCGATTTCGTTCAAAATCGATAATTAGGCTTCTCTGGGGTCAAGAAAGAGGGTATGGTTGCCAAAATTTTAAAAAGTCACCGCCATATTGGAATTCTTTGTTATTGGACCGATTTCGTTCAAAATCGATATTTAGGCTTCTCTGGGCTCAAGAAAGAGTGGTTGCCAAAATTTAACTGTCATATGAAAACCCTTCCGTAGTAGGTACATTATTTATAAAAAAACCCCATAACCGAAATTTCATGTTTGTAAATACTAATTTAATGGCCATCTCTTTGAATTTGTTTTTTAAATAATTTGCGTTTAGAGGTTGCATCACTTTTTAAATTATCTAATTTGGCTATATGGTAACACCGTATGGTCAAATATTTTTCGGTGATCAGTCTTATTAGGTTCACTTGGTGAAGTGAACCACACGCGTGTTCCGTTTCAACTTAAAAATAAGTATTTTTATGGCCACCAACCCAAAAATAAGTATTTTTATGGCAACCATACCCTCTTTCTTGACCCCAGAGAAGCCTAAATATCGATTTTGAACGAAATCGGTCCAATAACAAAGAATTCCAATATAGCGGTGACTTTTTATAATTTTGGCAACCATGCCCTCTTTCTTGACCCCAGAGAAGCCTAAATATCGATTTTGAACGAAATCGGTCCAATAACAAATAATTCCAATATGGCGGTGACTTTTTATAATTTTGGCAACCATGCCCTCTTTCTTGACCCCAGAGAAGCCTAAATATCGATTTTGAACGAAATCGGTCCAATAACAAAGAATTCCAATATGGCGGTGACTTTTTTTAATTTTGGCAACCATGCCCTCTTTCTTGACCACAGAGAAGCCTAAATATCGATTTTGAACGAAATCGGTCCAATAACAAAGAATTCCAATATGGCGGTGACTTTTTATAATTTTGGCAACCATGCCCTCTTTCTTGACCCCAGAGAAGCCTAAATATCGATTTTGAACGAAATCGGTCCAATAACAAAGAATTCCAATATGGCGGTGACTTTTTATAATTTTGGCAACCATGTCCTCTTTCTTGACCCCAGAGAAGCCTAAATATCGATTTTGAACGAAATCGGTCCAATAACAAAGAATTCCAATATGGCGGTGACTTTTTTTAATTTTGGCAACCATGCCCTCTTTCTTGACCCCAGAGAAGCCTAAATATCGATTTTGAACGAAATCGGTCCAATAACAAAGAATTCCAATATGGCGGTGACTTTTTATAATTTTGGCAACCATGTCCTCTTTCTTGACCCCAGAGAAGCCTAAATATCGATTTTGAACGAAATCGGTCCAATAACAAAGAATTCCAATATGGCGGTGACTTTTTTTAATTTTGGCAACCATGCCCTCTTTCTTGACCCCAGAGAAGCCTAAATATCGATTTTGAACGAAATCGGTCCAATAACAAATAATTCCAATATGGCGGTGACTTTTTATAATTTTTTCAACCATGCCCTCTTTCTTGACCCCAGAGAAGGCTTAATATCGATTTTGAACGAAATCGGTCCAATAACAAAGAATTCCAATATGGCGGTGACTTTTTATAATTTTGGCAACCATGCCCTCTTTCTTGACCCCAGAGAAGGCTTAATATCGATTTTGAACGAAATCGGTCCAATAACAAAGAATTCCAATATGGCGGTGACTTTTTATAATTTTGGCAACCATGTCCTCTTTCTTGACCCCAGAGAAGCCTAAATATCGATTTTGAACGAAATCGGTCCAATAACAAAGAATTCCAATATGGCGGTGACTTTTTTTAATTTTGGCAACCATGCCCTCTTTCTTGACCCCAGAGAAGCCTAAATATCGATTTTGAACGAAATCGGTCCAATAACAAAGAATTCCAATATGGCGGTGACTTTTATAATTTTGGCAACCATGCCCTCTTTCTTGACCCCAGAGAAGCCTAAATATCGATTTTGAACGAAATCGGTCCAATAACAAAGAATTCCAATATGGCGGTGACTTTTTTTTATTTTGGCAACCATTCCCTCTTTCTTGACCCCAGAGAAGCCTAAATATCGATTTTGAAAGAAATCGGTCCAATAACAAAGAATTCCAATATGGCGGTGACTTTTTATAATTTTGGCAACCATGTCCTCTTTCTTGACCCCAGAGAAGCCTAAATATCGATTTTGAACGAAATCGGTCCAATAACAAAGAATTCCAATATGGCGGTGACTTTTTATAATTTTGCCAACCATTTCCTCTTTCTTGGCCCCAGAGAAGCCTAAATATCGATTTTGAACGAAATCGGTCCAATAACAAAGAATTCCAATATGGCGGAGACTTTTTATAATTTTGGCAACCATTTCCCCTTTTTTGACCGCAAAGAAGCCTAAATATCGATTTTGAACGAAATCAGTCCAATAACAAAGAATTTCAATATGGCGGAATATTGCACTTTTGTGTTTGCACACAATATACTTGAACACTATAACAGATTGGTTGCCGTTGCCGAAATTGGTTGGGAGGACATTATTATCATTAACTTTGCGGCATTTGAATGTGATTGGAGTGTAGCATTCAATCCCTGTACAGAGCTTCACAAATCGCAAAACCCCGATGCTTAAAATCGCGGAACGCCGATGCTAAAAAACGCAACACTCTGTTGGTCAGTCGGGAAAAATGAACATGTACAACAGGTTTAAAGACAACTATACCAGGAAATTCCCAATCCAAGACTGGCGCGATGGTTTTGTGACTAAAGGTATCAAATTATTAGTTTTGCTTTCGTATATTACTATTAGTTTTGAGTTACTTACCGATGGTAGGAGATTCTGTTAGTTGATTTTAACCGTCCTTTGTAATTTCTGCAAATTTTGATCGCGCAACTTGCCATTTTCAGCAAAATAATCGATCGCAAAAAATAAGCCGTACGTGCGTATCACTCGACGTTACAATTGACACTGAGGTGCGGTGAACGCTTTAGAGGAGAACAGTTCACTGATATTTTTATCGACGCTTTTGCGCCGCCGTGACTATCTAGATATTCACATTCTACGCTCAAGTTAGCTTAGAACTTAGAAGCAGTGATAGCCTAGTGTGACTGCGGTTTCCAATTCGGGGCATCACTGGTTCGATCCCGAGCACGCACCTTAGACTTTTCGCAGTTTGTAATGTTCTTAAAAATGAATCTTCTTCTTCTTTATTTTTATT
The DNA here is from genome assembly GCA_029955525.1 of Oeneis ivallda. Lineage (NCBI taxonomy): Eukaryota > Metazoa > Arthropoda > Insecta > Lepidoptera > Nymphalidae > Oeneis > Oeneis ivallda. The sequence goes on from JARPMR010000006.1 coordinate 25,185,765, forward strand.
AAAGTGTTAACCTACACTTAGGGAAATATCAGAATAAATTTATAAACACACATCAAAAATTCCGAAGCCAGCGGGATTCGAACCCACATCTCTTGGGAATCGCGCCCGAGTGTGTTAGCCATCTACACCATGGCTACATGTCAGCATCGAAATTAGTGATATAGTATCTACTTTTCAGTTTAGGCAACTGTAGGTGGCTAACACACTCGGGCGCGATTCCCAAGAGATGTGGGTTCGAATCCCGCTGGCTTCGGAATTTTTGATATGTGTATAAATTTATTCTTCTTCTTCTTCTTTATTAACCGATAGACGTCCACAGCTGGACGAGGCCTATGCCCAGTAGTGGGGCTGGCGTGGGAGTGAGAGTGAGAAAAATCGTGAGCTGACACTTTCTAAGAGCCAAATTCGCTTAAAAATACCCTTTATAAGCGAGTTGACACCTTGTCGACTGAGTGCAAATATGGTGCGAAACATTAAGGTGGAAGACAAGGGTCTGCCCGCGAAATTCAAATTTAATTTGGTTTTTCGCAATTTGTAAACTAATACGACAAAGTAGGCTTATGGCCTTCTAATTGCGACAGTGGAATTATCATCTTCACAGGTTTACATAAAAATCTTTACTTGAAAGTGACCAGTTTAAGAAATTAATCAAAATACTGAGTTGGACGTGAGTTACTCACAAATTAGTCGATATTTTGATTAATTTCTTAAACTGGATACTTTCAAGTAAAGATTTTTATATAAACCTGTGAAGATGATACTGCCATTGTCGCAATTAGAAGGCCATACGCCTATTTTGTCGTATTAGTTTACCAATTGCGAAAAAACAAATTAAATTTGAATTTCGCGGGCAGACCCGTATATTCATCCTTAAAGAAACTATTAAACTGTCTACGAAAAAAGTCGCAAGGATCTATAGTAGGTTGTGTAGGTTCTAAACGTAAACAGTATAATTTCCTTTAAAAATTCGTATCGCCCCATCATTAATCATGATTATATTCGGCTAACGTCAGAGGTAGGTACGGTTGACAAATAACTTTTTCATTTCAAGGTGGTATTCGATCGATGCCACTTTGGAACTTGGTAGGTATGTTATGAGTCTAATGACTGTCATTATCCAGTGCCTAGATATATACATACTCAATGTTACAATACCATATATGATGGTAAAGTTAAGTGTGGGCAGACGATTATTTTTTCATTAAAAAAGATATCTGGTGAACAAATGAAAAAAAAACTTCATTTAAAAAGTTCAGTTTCGGTGGGAATCATCGTATCACCTCAACCCTCATGGGTTGGCCGGTGATTCGGTCTACCTACTGCCTAGACACAGGTGGTTGTTAAGAGGCTAATCAAAACACAGGACTCATCGAATGGAAAGACCTCAACAGAGCCTCAATAGCCCAACGGTTAAAGGTGCGGGCTGAAAACTGAAAGGTCGAATCCCACCCGTTGTACTATTGTCGTACCCACTCCTAGCAAAAGCTTTCCGCTTAGTTGGAGGGGATAGGAAGGATATTAGTCAACTTCAATTTGACTAATATTCTTTTTATAAAAAAAAAAGGGTTTAGGTCAGAGTCCATCAGACGTGCGGATTGGCAGACTTCTGAATAAGAGTAAATTATGGAGAACTCTCAGGCATGCTGCAAGTTTCCTCACAATGTTTTCCTTCACTGTTAATGCCAGTGATATTTAATTGCTTAAAAAATAAAAACGCATGAGTACCTATACATATACTCGTATATAACTCCGTACACGGGCATCAATAATGTTTTATATTATGTAGTGTAACTAAAACGAAAATAAAGTAAACAGCTGAGCAGCTTCAGGGGGTCAAGGGGGGAAGGGTCAATTTTTCCAACTTTAGTTTTAGGAAGACAGCAAATATCTAGAAAGAAAGAAGTATAGGTACTGAGGTAGATAAGTAGTAGTTTATGTTGATAACTTTACAGGTTTTCCAAAAACTTCAAGACGATTTTGTATTGTCTGTTTGTACGTTTTAATACGAAAGTCAGAGATTCCTGCACAACCTACGAACCCTTTAACTGACTCATAGTTCAAGTTCAACTATACAGTCTACACGTTTTATGTGCCACAATGATACCTACTATGATCATTAGCCTTTATGATATCAATTAGGTACCTATAGCATGTGAATTATTGCACGTGTTTTCCGTGGCGTACACCACAAAGTACATTATACAGACCAAGTGTACACTTTATAGAGAAAGCAATAAATATTTCCTACGTTACAACTGAAACACTGTACTTATAGAAACACGGGTAACGAATGAATTGAATTCCTCGTCGCAAAGTTTCAAACTTGGCGGAATGTTAAACAGAACAATGACTTTTATCAAGATTTTATCGAATAAGATATTATTTTAACAAAATTAACCATTAGGAAACAACAGGCATGCTAGAAGATGAATGACACATTTATAAAAAAAATCATCAACCACGATGACAGGTGTGATTTTTACTCAAAAATAGTTTTGAAAGCCAAACAAAATTTTTTCAATGCGTTGAAAGTTTCCTTCCGGAGAAACTTGTAATAATAGATCTAGCGGTGTGTGCAGTGTGATAGGGTCCGTCGATGCAAACACGGCGTGTCCAGTCGAAGAGGCTATCGCGCGTGAGCCGTTCGATTATCAGCCCTGCGGTGACCAAGGTCACGGCTTGTAGGCGGGCGGCCGCCATGCTGCCCGGACCACTCGCGCCCCTCGACGCACGCAAAACGCGCGCACTCACCACCATATACGCGCCGCGGAAGCCCAAAACACGGAAACACAAGACCGCCCAATCCAGGATGCTGCAAAACGACCTCCCGATCGAAGCTCCCCTCAAAAAATCCCTATCCCCGTTCCACCCATTGCCAGCCATCGGTCAGAAGCAAGACAAAACTAAAGTTATAATCTTCGACTTAAAGAATGAAGATCGCACTCTCAAACTCCAGGAGGTACTCAAACCTCTCACACCGTTAAGCGTACACGGTTTACGGAAGAATGTGGAATGTGATAAGAAGCCCCAGCAGCTTTTAAGGGAGAACACGTATGACGTCATCGAACCAATCTTTTTAACAGCTGAGAAAGTTAAGAAGAACGTCACACCACGCAGAAACGGCCCTCGGGAAACCCACAATGGAGAAGCGAAAATGTCTCCGAAAAGTAGATTCAAAAACGCTGCATTTCAGGTCGCTAAGCTCACGTCGATGCCTGAAACGGGGAAGTTGCTGTGTCTAAGGGAAAGGGAGACCTACACGATATGTCGGGAAGACGATTCGTGCAGACTACAGAAGTTACCGCAAAGTCCAGCGCAACAGCTGAACAAACTTTCGGAGATTTTCCAAAGCCTCGACATGAAAGGGAGGCATAGAGACAAAATGAAAAAGGAAAACAGTTGGTTTTGAATAAAACCGCTGGAGCCAAGGACAGTGCAGTTTAAAGAACTGTTATTAAAGAAAAAAAGTTTTGAAAAAAATAAGTGATAAAGTGACGAAGTTTCCAATTTATTTTTTGTAATATTTCACTTGTTTTGATGGTGGGTGTTATACCTAATTAAAAATGCCTATTGCTCAAAGTTTCCGCGCCAGGTAGGTGCAAGTACAAGTTGTGTTTTTCATATTTTAATAAAAGTGTGTCTATGTTTTGTATATAATTATTTTTTCTGGAAACTCGACTCTTTACCTACGTAAAAATGTGAAAACTTTCACATTTTTACGTAGGTAAAGAGTCGAGTGAAGATGGATGGGATGGACGGATGTTTTTTATTCTTTGACGCTACAAGGAATGAACCGATGGCTGAAATTTGGAATTTAGCTCATACCCAGGATTAACACCTAGGCTATATTTTACAGGCTATATCCGGAAATCAGAGTTCCCTTGGGAATTACAAAACCTTATCAACGCGGACGAAGTCGCGGGCATAATTTAGTAAGTAGGTAATAGGAGTCCTATAAAATATAACTTACTAGCTGACCTGGCGAACTTCGTACCGCCAACTTATCCATAAGTATAAATAAAACAAATAAACTATCCTAATCCAAAAAAATATCCTATCTTTTAAGTTGGACCAAATTACAGATAGTTACGAAGTTTGATCAAAATCGGTTAAGTAGTTTAGGAGTCCATCGCGGACAAACAACGTGACACGTAATTTATATATATTAAGATTATAAAACCATTTTTAGAAAGTTTAGGTCAAGTGCCACGGGACACTGGCACAGAATAATAGTTGACTCTGGTTCGATTTTGGCGCGCGCGTCTGGCGGGGGGCTTTTGACGTGGCTGGTTAAGTGGTTACCATTTGCCAAGCGTTTTAGCGTTTCGGCACGATGGCGAGTTGAAACTAATCAGGGGTATGGGTTTAATTAAAATTGCCATATGCCCGCTACCATCTCCAGACTGCGTCGTCACTTATCATCAGGTGAGATTGCGGTGTGAAGTGAAGAACAATCTTCACATGAACAAAAAAGTTCTGTAGAAATATTTGTTTAATGCCTTTCATTCAAGTTTCCTTCCTATGAGCACTGATCAAGGTTACTTTTTGTGTACCGCCTACCCAACCTAAGTACTTAGATTTAATTCCAGTGATTTATTTCTACTCGCGATTCTAACATTAATAATGCTACTTATGGTTTATTTTGTTTACTTCATTGCCACGAAAAACTCTGTATCACCTTGGCTACATGTTACAATGATGAAGAAAATTGATGTTATCAGTGATAAAATTGTTTCAATGAGTGGGCCTTAGGCTTTACTTTAAACGCTGATGTCCTAAATAAGTACCTACTTGTTTTTAGTTTATAATCTAACTAGTAACTGTCGCAACCTTCATTTATTACACAGGGGCTTTTAGTTAAATAATCAAGTTGCGAAGCTGAAATGTAAATGGCAGTTATTGTGAAATGATGGTCGTTGATGTCCCTACTGGTGTGCGACCTCGCACCGGAAAGCAGTGTTGACAGACCCCCTACTAGGTGGACCAACGACATCAGACGAGTTGCATGGCGCCGCTGGATACAGGAAGCGCAAGACAGAAGCCTGTGGATGTCCATGCAATAGACCTTTGTCCAGCAGCAGCAGACGCTATAGGTTGAAGAAGAAGACAGAACCATTTATACAATTATTCGTTGATAATACTGACCTAGTAAAATTCGCATACATCCGTGTTGATCGGCCACTTTCCCTAACACATTGAGCCAACGTGACCTGGTGGCTTCAGGCCCTGTTTTTCGGTGGTAACCTATCTATTCCCTCGTAACACAAACTCTTCCTAATTAAGAGGATATTTGGCAAAAGCAGTATAAGTAATAAATGGCTAGTGGTAGTTATATGGCAAAAAAAATAAAAAAATGGAAAAATAGCAGCACTCCAAAGGCCCGAGGTTTGATCATTCTAATATTATAAATGCGAAAGTGTTTGTTGTTTGTGTGCCCTTCAATCACGCCGCAACAGAGCTACGGATCGACGTGATTTTTGGCATGGGTATAGTTGAGGACCTGGTGAGTGGCATAGGCTACTTTTTATTCCGGAAAATCAAAGAGTTCCCGAGCTATTAGCTTCTTCTTCTTTATCAACCGATAGACGTCCACTGCTGGACAAAGGTCTCTTGGACTTCCACAGGCCTCGGTCTTGCGCCGCCTGAATCCAGCGGCTCCCTGCGACTCGCTTGATGTCGTCGGTCCATCTCGTGGGGGGTCTGCCAACACTGCGCTTCCCGGTGCGGGGTCGCCACTCCAGCACCTTGGGACCCCAACGACCATCAGCTCTTCGAACTATGTGCCCCGCCCATTTCCACTTCAGTATCGCGACTCGCTGAGCTATGTCGGTGACTCTGGTTCTCCTACGGATCTCATTTCTGATTCAATCCCACAGGGACACTCCGAGCATAGCTCTCTCCATCGCCCGCTGAGAGGTCCTGAGCCTACTTATGAGGCCCTTAGTTAGATGGTCGCTAACTAAGCTATTAGCTAGTTAACCCATAAATTCATATCCCATATAGCTAATAACAAAGTGCATTGGAATTTGGAGCATTTAACTGCAAGTAGGTCGCGTGAAGCGCGCGCTCGCGTGACAAATAGACGGACAGTGGACAGGACAGACAACGTACTGTTTACCCCTTTTAAATCCACACGATAACATTTTTATGCCCTTTTTTATACCTAGTTTTTAACCTCGGTCGACGAAAAACGGTGTCATAAGTTTGACGTGTGTATCTGTGTCTATTTGTTCCCTATAGCTCCTTAACCATTGGACCGATTTTGATGCGATTTTTTCCAATTGTGTTTGTTTTTAATTTAAAATTTTCTGATGCTCACGACACTTTAACCTCGTGGATTAAGGTGAAAACTTTATCATTTGTTTTCTGGAATAAAAAGTAGTCTCTAGGTCCTCAACTATTCCTATACCCATACAAAAAAATCGGACCTTTTCCGCTAATTTCACTCACAAGCATCATCATTTTCATCATCATTAGAAACCCATCAACGGCTCACTACTGAGCGCAGGTCTCCTCTCAGAGAAGGGTTAAAGGTTATAGGCGCTTATTTGCATTCTTATAGGAACAAGCAAATTGGTTTTCCGACTCTAAAAACCCTACCTACACTTACTGAATAGGTTACTAAGCATAACGTCACGCTAAAGTATTAAAATAATGATGGACGGCTGATGGGCAGTAGATAGGTACGAAAGCTATTTGAATGGTGAAGGACAATCGATAAACGATTAGCTGGTCAGTAGAGGATACTTGTTTAATAGAAAGTAATTCACCACTACCTAAGTCCTTAGGATACGTTTACATGGAAATACTTTCTTTATTATGCTACGACTTCGTAGCCGTCTACAGACAGCATTGAGGTAGCTATCAACATTTCGCATAATAGTAACAAGTACATACAAACCAGTAGTGTCGCGGACAAATCGCCTGCTGCTGCCTGTAGTCGGCTAAAAAACGTATATTGAAATAGGTAACTATACTTTAGTTACCTATTTCAAAAAATTCAAAATTCAAAATTATTTATTTCACGTAGGCCAACCTGTGGCTCTTATGACACGTCATGACTCTACCACCGGTTCGGAAAGAGAATTCTGCTGAGAAGAGTCGGCAAGAAACTTAGCAGTTGCTCCTTTCAAAATAATCAATGTAGCTATTACATTGTAATAAGTTTTTTATACTACCTTGTGGGCAGCTGGATGCCAAGCCGATTTAACCCATGCAACTTTGTTAGAATAGAATATAATATTTCCACAATGAGGGGAAGTTCCAAAAAAGCGTACTACAATTCAATTCATGTTAAGAAGGGCAGACAGGGAGCAGCTCCATTCTCGCCGGTGGCACCACTTCACGAGCATGACGCATGATCCAACCGTTTTTGCAGCAGTATTTGAAAATTTTGTAAAAGAAGAATTTTCTGAGAGAAGTTTTGTGGTATTGAACTGCATAAGGGCTTTGCCAACCTACGAGTATAAATCGGAGAGTGGAAAGTCCGATAAGTCTCATGAATTAAAATGATCGATACAGGGGTACTTACTTCCAAAATCGTCTTTATTTACAATATTTCATTGACAAAAATATTAACTACTTAATAATCTTAAAAGTAAATTAATAAACATCACCTTAATAATAAGTGTAAAAAGATATATTATAGAAATATTTGCCACGTTTTTAACTCATATCAATTTAAGTCTGATATTACAATCGTTATACGAATATTATTCGTTATTCCATAAACTAAAATCCATTATGATTATTATTGGAGTGATTAAAGTGCATATCATAGAAAAAAAAAATTCTGGTGAAATTGATAGACCACACTCTCACTTTCGTCAGACTTAAGACAAAGTTAAGACAAAGTCAAAGCGATATAATTATGTCGTTAACTTTATCTCGAGTCTGAGCCAAGTCAGAGCACACAATATAAATCTCAGCCCCAAAGCTAATGCTCCAGAAAAGCAAAATAGCAAATATTGGCCCAATATTGGGCCAAATATTAAAAATGTTGGACCTATATTGTCGCAATTAGCCATAAAATATAAATAAAACGAAAAACCCACCTCAATAAGCTTTTCAATATTCCTGGAGTGTATTTAACAGTTTACTTTGGCTGAAATTATCACTTAGTATGAACTTTCCTGTTTACCACTATACAGAGGACAAAATGCCTTGCCCTGGATGGTTCTGCAGTTTAACTATCTCCTCTTTGAACTTTGTGATGGTCTCCTTTGCCAGCTGCAGCTTCTCTTTGAGCTCAGATATTTCATTCCTTACCTTCGCCTGTGCCGATATTATCCTTTCTAGTGTCTTCTCTTTTTTTTCTTCGACTGAAAAGTTTATTTATTATTTGTATTCATGTATCTATGTACTTACACATCTATATAGTGATAGCCTAGTCACCACAGTCCTAACCACTAGGCCCTAGAGGTTAGGACTGTGGTCTCCTATTCGGGGGGTCGCAGGTTCGATCCCTGGTACGCACCTCTGACTTATCGGAGTCAAGTGCGTTTAAGCAATTAAATATCACTTGCTTCAACGTTGAAGGAAAACATCGTGAGGAAACCTGCACATCTGAGAATTCTTCATAATGTTCTCGAAGGTGTGTGAAGTCCGCCAATTCGCATTGGGCCAGCGTGGTGGATTATGGCCTATAACCCTTCTCTGAGAGGAGACCTGCGCTCAGTAGTGAGCCGTTGATGGGTTGCTAATGATTGATGATGGTGATTGAAAATGATCTACTTACACATCTAATAATGTTATGGGGTTAGATTACATGAGGCCCCATCAGGATGTTGCAATGTTACATTTACTAAGTAATTATGTTAGATAATTTATCTTCTAAATATATAAAAGGCAAATGTGACTGACTGACTGACTGACTGACTGACTGGTCTATCAACGCACAGCTCTAACCACTGGACGGATCGGGCTGAAATTTTGCACACAGATAGTTATTATGACGTAGACGTCCACTAAGAAAGGATTTTTGAAAATTCCAACCCCAAGAGGGTTAAATGAGGGTTGAAAGTTTGTATAAAAGTCCGTCATTTATCAAATTATTTTTCATGTAATATCCATGAAACTTTAATTTTTGGGCTTTCGATAAAAAATAAGAAATACGTGTTTCGCAAATTTTGAAAATTCCACCCCCAAAGACTTCAAATAGGGGATGAAAATTTGTATAAAAGTCTAGATTTTTAAGTTAATTTTCAAGTAATATCCATCAAACTTGGTATTTTGCCTTTCAATTGAAAATAAAGAAGTACCCGTTTGACAGTTTTTAAATGTTCAACCATTGAATTATTATGTACTAATAATGTTCAACTCCTAATGGAGTTAAATAGAGGGTGAATGATTTCTATTAAGTCTGTCGTTTTCCAACTTAGGTATAAGTATAACCATGAAACTTGGTATGTTGGCTTTTCACGGATACGAATCGCGTTAAGTTGGATTTTAATTACCAATAAAAATCTAACTTAAAGTGAGCTAACCAACCGCTAAGAAACCATTTTTGAAAATTCAACCTCTAAGGGGGTAAAATAGGGGTTTGAAAAATCGAACTTAACGTGAGCGAAGCCGCGGGCAAAAGCTAGTTTATAAATATAATTCGTTAATTGAAACCCCTTTTGCTCATGGTCATCTCTTGATTTTTCGGCACAGTAGTGGTGTGGTATCGGTACTGAGTCTACCTCAGAACAAATATTATATTATTTTATTTGTTCTGTGGAGCCTATCCATACTGCTTTACTGCCTTGCTGTGCAGGCAAATTAGTACAAAATGCGGAAGCTGTATAGAATTAGGATCACTTTATAATCTATAATTAAAAAAAAACGACTTCTTTTTAAAAACCGACTTCAAACACCCACACCACTACAAGGTATATAATATATTGTTGACTTTTTCAAAACCGCTCGATTGATTTTGGTAAAATTTAAATGGGACCACTTGAGAAGTATATCCTTTGAAGCATAAAAAGAATTTTCCAAACCAGTTCAGGCGTCTTCGAGTAATTGGTGAACATACATAAAAAATATTCAGACGAATTGAGAACCTCCTCCTTTTTGAAGTCGGTTTACAATGGGTTTCAAATTTCAATTTGGTGATTTTTCCTATTCTTTTAAATATTATAATTATATGTGTGTTTATTTATGGATTGTCAATTACTCAATGGACAAACTGTGTGTTTTTTGCATAGGTGGAGTGGACAACTTGGACAGTGGCTACTTTTTATCCCCATAAAATCAGAGGATGCCTGCAGGATTTTTAAACTCTACATGGGCAAAGTCGTGGGCTAAAGTTAGTATAGTTCTTGCAATTCACAAGGGCGACTGACTTATGGTTGTGTGTGTGTCGTATCTGTATAAGTGTGAGCGAGCGCAATGCTCGCTCCTGCCCGCTCCCACCTAGGCTTTGACAGGCACGCACACTTATGCAATGTGCATGTACACGAAGTAACCACGAGTAAAGCTCACTCGCCTTCGTAAATTGCAAAAACTGTAGATAAAAGACAAAAAAGTGCACTCACAATTAGTGTCATGTGTCCACTGTCCACTGGTGATAGGTCTGACACTGTTCAGTAGATGCTGCATCAGCTGCGTTGGCTCCTGGAATACTATCTCCTCATACGACTCACTGACGAGCGCTCTGCCCACAGGCGGAGTGCCCTCACTAACGGGGGATTGGAATAACTTGAGTATGTGGTATAGGGTTACCTGTAGACAAACAATATCTTAATATATATATAAATTACGTCTCACGTTGTTTGTCCGCGATGGACTCCTAAACTACTTAACCGATTTTGATCAAACTTCGTAATTATCTGTAATCTGGTCCTACTTGAAAGATAGGATAGTTTTTATCTTAATATTAATTTAATCTATTATACCTACTGGGTCACAGCAATGCGTGGCTGGGTCAGCTAGTATTAATATAAAAATTAATTGCTGTTCGGTAAACAGCCTGACCGATTTGAATATTTTGTTTTCTTCTTCTTAATACAGGGGTGGTTTAAAAACAAAAAAAAAAAAACAGGGATTCCCAAAACAACATAATCACTACTTCAGAAGAAGATGGTTGGAGCGAAGCCGCATGTAATAGGTAGTTTTATGTTAAAATTGTATGTTGTATAAACTGCTTCAAAGGTCTGCTATCTTATTCAGCTAGAAATCCAGTACTTTTGTTAGTATAGACTTTAACCCAAAACTACTAGTGTTGGTTCAAATACAGAGGATTTCGGGTATAACAATGATGATGGGACCACTGTAATTTCATCATTATATCCATCTGTGTGGATGTAAACAAAAGATAAGAAAGCTCTTTGTGTCTTTGGCGGCCCTCCAGTCTCAATATCTGAATGGGATGTCTAAGAATTTGTTACAAAGAATTCACTAAAACGGTCACTATACCCGAATTCAGTGTTACATCCAAAGTCGCTATAGCAATATATATTGTACTAAAGTATGCTTTAAATTCAAGGGACTTAGATTTAACATTGTTATAGACAAATGGTCGCTACAACCAAGGTTGTAATAAATGAAATCAACTGTAATTAGATTTTTCTATCTAGAATTTCTCTATAGCAGCATGGAGATGGGCAGAGTGTGTAGAGGGCATTTCTGACCTACATTTGACCTTTCTCAGGTCTCTGAGTGAGGGAATAGAGAATGTGCTTGCGTCTGCACTCTCTTGAGAGTAACTGAGCAAAGTGAAAGTAAACTCTATAGGTCTTAGTCTTAGTTTTACACAATTCCAGGTAGACACTTTTGTTGATCACTGTAATTCTTTGCATCAGGTAAGTCTTAAAAAAATTAAGTGGCACTCGGGGACTGCCGCGGTAAAGCTACTGATTAGCATTTTTATCAACTTATGCAATTATAATATTAATGCAATATTTTTTTTGCATAATATAAATTATGCAAAAAAATAATTAAAAAACAAACAAACAAGAAAAGCGCACTGTCACTACTTCGCGAGTGAGATTCGAACCTGCGACATCATACACCTAAAGAAAGAGGCCGCTCGTCCACTGCGCCAAACAGAGCTACTTGTGAACCTCTAAAATGTAGAACCCTTACTGAACGACGGTGTTAGGTTTGTTTTCGTTACGGAATTTCTTGATTCGGTCGCCGCGCTCAAACTGTTTGTCCTAGTTCAAAGCCCGTGATAAAAGCTATGCAATAGCTTAAAATTTTCTGCGGAAATGAGTGTAAAGTAAAGGGGGCAACTTGAATTACACAGTGCAAGATTGCAGGATGTGGAAGACCTTACAAGAGACCTATGTCTAGAAGTATTGATTGATCACTTACAGGTCTCTCATTGGGGTCTTGAAAGTAAATCTTAATAACGATTTCGAACTCGCCCCACCCGGTCTCCGTGAGCTCATAGGGCGGCTTTGTCACTATCCTGTTAGGATTTGCGTAGCTCTCGTGCAGTTTGAAGTGTATTTTCTTTATATAAGCCGACATGTCTTCGTTAGCGTATGGTTTCACGTAAACCGTCCACTGGTGAGTATGACCGTCTTCCTCGCGTTTCTTGCCAAAATACCGCGCTACATTGCCGTACACTATCGGCTTAACTATAACCAATCCCTTAAAATACATATCGAGTCATTAGTTAAGAGAGAAGAAGGTATTTAAGGGTAAATATCATGGGAAAAGTTAGTATGCTCACCTTAACTCTACCGCCTGAATCAGGACCAAAATCAGTTTGTAAGCTCATAATTAAGTCAGCGTTATGCTTGTCCACTGCAGCATTAAATATAAATCGTGCCAGAAGATCAATAATTCATAGTTTTCTGTTAGTAAACAAAGATCTAACCTCTGAAGAAACACAAAATAATAAAACTGTCAAAGTCAATCCATTTAATTACAGAGCTCAAGAGAGTAATCATAGAGTAATACGTTCTGTGGCTCAGAGCTGTCAACTTTTTTTTTCTAGTAAAATAAGGATGTACCTTAGGTTAAGGAAAACGTAAGGTACATTACCGGGTAAACCGGGTTAGAATGAAGACGGAGGGAGAGTTTAAGCAATTATTATTGTTATAAACAAAAATAGATGTATTAGTCATATTCTTAGGTAATAAAATATGGTAAAGTAAATAAGTAAATATTACTAATTATTATTTTCTAATATTGTAAAATGTATTCTTGAATGTTACTGTCAAAACGAGCGCTCGGTTGCAATAAGCGATGATTACTTTTTCGAAAGACGAAAGTATACTACTTCGAAACAGTGCACTTTACAAACAAACCATTTTCAAGTAAAATGTAAATTGCGAACGGGTGTGCATCGCAATAGCAATGTTGCCTTTGAGTAGGTACTAATGAAACGCAAAAATAATAGGAAAGTACGTAGGTAGGTACTGTCGAGACAGCGTTTCACGAAGATATTTTCGTAAAATATATAGCAATAATATCAAGATAAGGATGCGGATTTTTTACGGACAGTATAGATAGAGGTTGGTTAGGGTTAAAAATATTTGTCAATATTCAATAAACATACAAAAGTGGCATAAATTGACTTTATTTTAATAAAAGAGAACAAGTGAACAATGGTCCAACATGGCTCGCTTTCTTAAATCTAAGTATTAATATAATTGAATAACATTTAACTAACTAGATCGCGATCTTACGCGAGGTGAGCACGTAATTTATACAATCACAACATTTACTTCCAGAGGATCATCACTTGATATCAATCACTGGGGGATTTTTAGACTAGGCCGTTAAGTCATTGGTTCACAGTCTTAAACACCTAATTCAAAATGGTCGTGTTACTCAGTTTTTCATTAATTGGCATTACTAAAACTTATGATCCGTAAGTGCGGAATCACCATCAGCTAGTAAAGGGTCATTTTCCTCCTCTAATCTTGATGATCTTGAACTGTGCCTCGAGGCTGACACACGCTGGGTGAAATTCAGCAAATTAGGTACAAGAGCTCCACTCGGTGTTGCTGGGGCTGATCTTGTTAGTAATTTTCTTGTTGCTGGGGGAATTTTTGTTAATGGGATATATAAGCTCGATTTTCTTGTTCTTTGTGTTTTTCTGAACAAATCATGACGTCTTTGGCATCTTTCGTCGATTTGTCTCCGAAGGGTAGACTCTCTGGATTGAGTGGGACTGGTGGGTTGCGGGGGCGATTCGCATCCTCCTGGAGTATCAGGGGAGGTAAGGAATAGATGGCGCAAGTATGCAGCACGTTCACAGTAGGAGTCATCAGCGTTTGGAGAAGTTCGCCGCGGTGGCGGTGAAGAGCCGAGGCGTGGTTTGCAACCTCCATCACAGTAGAGTTCACAATCAATGAGCTCCAAGTCTAAATCGTAGTTTGGATCCTGTGAAGGTTACAAAAAGTATTTTACTTAGTACTTTTGGTCAAGTTGGTGGAAGGATTTGTTTAGATATTATTATATCTACAAGTTGTATGATTACGTTAGTGATCTTACCGGTGACGTAATAAGGCTTTCTTGAAAAGCTTGGTCACGCCGTGTGTTACGTGGCTCTGTGAGTGAAGAAAGAGAGCGCAAGATAGAACGTCCGCGCCCGTAGTTACTGGCGCATGAATACGGAGGTGGTATGACAGAATTTGCCTGAAAAATAGATATTTTTGCTGACCAAATGGTAACTTCCTTTGTTAGTTTTAAACGTATTTGATTATTATCTGCACACAAGGCACATAATATAAAATGTATAAGAATTTTTTAATATTGGGAACATAAAAGGGCTAACCTCATTCGCTGCATTGCATATAAAACTTGAGTTAAGAGAATCTGCTGTACTCGTTGCCGAAAGCGAACCTACAAAAAACATAAAATTCTTACAGTAACAGCTGTTGTCAAGATTTACTGGATTGTAAATAAATAATATTACATACCCGGAGCACGTATGACATAATTTCTAAAATAATGCACCATGAGGTAGCTTCCCCCAGCTTTACCATCTCCTTCTCCGCAAGTGATAACGAGAGGGTAGAGATCTGGTTTCGATGTGACCTGACAACAAATAAAGTTTTTAGATGCCAAATTATGAAGAAATGAACTTCGAACAAACCAGATGAGTTGTGGGTATCAATTTTAAAATAATCCGAGATTTTTTGGTAAGCTTATTGACATCGTACTTATACCATACCAACTATATTAACTAAATAACTAAGGTTTCTAATTCAGATGGGGTGGCGGAACTCACTCGATTGAGATCGTCCTAATTTGACCTAAATTCGGTTAAATATCTATACTGTTCCAATTTAGCGTTTAGCAACTTAATTGAGTTACGGCTAATCCTTAGGTGGTATAATCTTGGTTTAGAAATACCTAAACAGCGTAGAAATTTTCCACTCTTGTTGTTGTTACTTGTTGTTCTTATTGAAAAATAATAAAGAAAAAGAAATACTGAAAAATAAGTTTTAAAGTTTATATTCACTTCAGAGTATGGTGGTGGCGCTTGATGAATTGATCCGCATCGGCTGTACCGGGGAGGTGGATACACCGAGCCTGCGGAGTCTTGGTCTGATCTGTTCCTTGGTACACAGCAGGCAAAGGAGCACATGTAGATACCACTTGGACGCCGGTACAGGAGACACCAAATACAGCATACTAGGATTCCCGCGAGAGTCCCCAGGAGAAATAGCACAGGCCTATGGAAATAAATTAAAACGCTAAGCTCCGCGGAATAACTATATTGGTTGGTTTGCTGCAAAATACCTATCTTATGTTATGTAATTAGCTACTAATTATATTCATTGTAGTTTAGAGGTTGTAAGTTGAGCTCAGAAAGGAATTTCCACTTAGATCCACAGCTCCAGTGCAGATTTTTGATCGCCACATGAATTCCCTTGATTAAAGTCAAGATGTAGATTTTCCCGGAATTTCCCGTAATTCTACCAGATATACGCGGTAAGATAAAAGAGCGATCACCCTTATCAGGCAAATATCTAAAATGCTCTGAGAATATTACTATTAGGTTACCTAATTAGTATAGTAAATAGTAGTAGTATAGAATAGTAAATAACATACCTAATTTAGGTATGTTATTTACTATTCGTTTAGTAGTGTGGCTACGAGAATTTTGTAAATATTGAACCTACCACTGCGTATACCAGGAATTAGACAATTCGTCTTTGAAAGGATCTCCATCACCAGATGCATATAGAGGGGTTTCAGAGGCTGGCGCGCAACACTCATCGTCACAACAAAACCAGAGTGGGGGACACACTCGGCCATCTGGACATGGAGTTTCGGCTGCACACTGAAAAAAAAACATATTTTTTTTATTATTTAATACATAACATTGATAATCGTAATGTGAAATAGCAAAGTTCTGTGATAGGCATATACAAGCCAAATGTGGTCTTTACTTAAATATAATTTGCATCTAAAATTATGATTTAAGTTCACGATTACTGTAGTATTGTATCAATATATCTAATTCATAAATACCTAAATATTTCAACAGAATAATGCTTACGTTTGTTAGAGGCATATTTAAAATATGTATAGAATATAATATAACTTTCAATGAAAATAATTAAGATTGTTGGCTAAATAAAGTCTGAAAAATAGAAAACTTATTTCGTGATATTTGCCTACTACATAATAGGTATAACTATATTTCTAATATGCAATTAAAATAAAATTAATAGGATCAAAAGCAAAGACGAATGCATGCATAACAAAAAATACCATTTTGTCCAATTGATCACGCAGGAAAAGGTCCAATAGAGTCGAAAACCTGGTAGAAAAATAACGACTTGAAAATACATAAAGAGATAACAGTTACTAACATAGACAATGATGACAAAAATATTCTGAAATTAAACAAAGAAAATTAAAAAATTGTATTGTAATATTTGTTTGATATGGTATCGTATCTATACTCATGCATATATTTTAAAGTATAATGCTCTTTTAATGAAGTAAATATTTTGTGTTACAGTTAATACTCGTAGTATACAAAGCTCACCGATTGTTTCTAAGTTTTTTTTAAATTTCATTTATCCACCCAATTAATCCATTTTTTTTTAAATTAAAAAATGCACTTCGTGCAACTATAGAAGCAACATAATAAGTGTGTATATTACGCGGGAAATTTTCGTTCTATGAACGTGTACATTCATCATACAGCGCATGCCTATTCACGGATCGATACACCTAACAGGCCCAGACCTAACTATTTTTGGATACTTCTCTCCCTCAAAAATATTTAAAAACAATTGTAAGTATTATAAACTAGCTACGTATAAGTAAAGTAAATCATTTAAATGCAACATTAAATATAACAAACATAAATTAATTTTTGGAGCAAATGTTAATACAGATTAAAATTCATTTCAAGTTTTTTCATTAGGTACTAATTAATTAAGGTCTTAAAAAAATTACATACTTAAGCATAAAAAAATTTAAGACACCAATCACGTGCACAATGAAAATTAAAAACACTACCGGCTTGCTTAGCGTGACTCCCAACGTTGATACTCCGAGGCAAAAAGAAATCATGGTGAATACCAACAAATGTTTTGGGCACGACATGAGGAATAATTTAATAATTGGAAATTATGAGAAGATCAATTCTCAATGGAGACATTACTTCCCAGTAATTTACAGTGAAAAACGGATTTCTTTTTAAATGATATCATCCCCGTACGTGTTTTTCTCATTCGGGACCGCGTGAAACTGAATTTTCTTGTAAATTCATATGTCTGAAACGGCCACTTATTAGAGAGCTTCCCCGCTCCTTACACCCCTACAACCCCTCTTCGGTTACAAAAGCCTTCTGAAAATAGTCTGAGCTCTACTTGCTTTGGTGGTCGGAAGAAATATCGTGTTTACCTTGTTTATTGAACTATGTACTTATGCATTTGTTTTATGATTGTTATTAAATCAGCCAATTATAAACATAGATTTCATTAATTATTTATTAGGAATCGAGAATTGAATGATTAAGTGTCTAAATGTTTTACTTAATCTTTAAATAAACCTGTCATTTATAAGATTGGATCGGATGAAAACAATATGTAGATGGAGCGATGATTTGGTGGACCTATTTTTAAATAGTTCAATACTTGGCATTAGAAAATCTCTACTTCTTAGACATAATGTTCAAACCTCTACCGTTATAAATGTGAAAATAGATGAAGTTCAGATCAAATTGCAGTGAGACACCAGCACTCAGCAGCGGCACAAAATAATTCGCTTTCTTTATATTGACCTATATTTTGAAAATTCAAGGTTGATTTTACACAAGCATACCTACGTAAGTAAGATAAAAGCCATGCTTGCGCCAAAAATAATTGGAACAAGTCTCTATTAGCGTAAGCTATCTACGTCTACGTAAGTATTGGCGTCAAGTCAAGTTGTCTGCACAACGACCAACGTAATAAGCCGTAAACCCGTAGCAACAAGCCTTTTGATGGCCAAGCCAAACCTTCGCATAACCGGCGCAAACTTATATTATCGACTTGGCTTTGTATGTAATTACACCTTTTAATATGATTGGAAAATACCGAACATAGTTTTTAGAAACGAAATATTTTGTTACTTTATCTCCAATCCGAGATAGGCGTATGCCAATTTCCGATGCATCCTAAACGAAGTCTGTACAGCTGTTTTGTGGGGTTTTGGGTTTTTTATCGTTTTGCGATTACATCACTAGTGCCAATGATAATGTCAATGTCAATGCGCGACTGTAATTTGACAGTTGTTGCCACACAGCGAATGTCAAAATCAGTTGGTTGTCAAGTCACGTCTCAGTTCTCACAGTAAACTTGTCAAATCGTCATTCTTCGCGTGTGCAATTTGAATAATTTAGAATTTTAAAAATATATTAAAACATTTATTATTGAATGGTACTTATAATGCGGTGCGTAATTTTGTTGCTTAGCGCTACGTTTTTAAGCGTTGCGGCGTGGGACGATGATGATTTAGAAGTGTTTGACGCGGTCGATGAAGTGAACCAGAATTTTTATGAACTGTTAGGAGTTACGCAGGTATGAGGGTATATTTTTCCATAAATCATTTATCTTAGCCGTGACACGTGATAAGCTTTAGGTTAAGACAGTAAATAGGCTCAAAATTGTTGAAATTATTAGGATTATCATTGCTAGGCTGTTGGATGGTTTTGTCACAATACTACACAGATTAGAATGGATACTAACTACGTATCAATACTTACTATGTTTTTTTATTAAAACTAGGACGTCACTATTTCACAAATATCTCGTTTCAAAATACATACACAATGATACACAGTGATATATTATTTCACCAGCAAATCTACATTTGAACAGAAAAATAATAGGTAAAAATTTAGAATCGTGCGGCAGTAGGGGGGGGGTATAGATATACTGGTACTCGCGTACGAGGTTGGGGGTGGAGGAGGGGGGTGGAGGGGGGAGAGGGGAAGCCCTCCCCACCTTTCCCCTTTGGCGGAAATGTATAGTTTTTGAGTAATGATTTTTTTTATAAATCATAACCTCACTTCTTTTACACAGGAATATTGACCTATATATTAATTATCCTGTGTTAAATATACTGTTAAAACATAATATCCCTTAGCACGAGGGGGGATGGAGGTAGAGGGAGGGGAGGGGGTGATACTCAATGCTCAAGTTTTTCTAAGCGGTAGAAAATAATAAACACGAAGGCTGTGGCCTGAGTTGCGTTTTGTTCAAGCTACAAATCAAATGGGCTACGCCAGAAGACTCGCTCCGTCGCCCCTTCATTCAGCTTCGTTAGGTTGGGTTAGAACATAAGGAGGGGAAAAGGAGTAGAGTAGATGGGAGCTCATGTTTATAAAATATAAAGAATGACAGACATGGACTGATATAGGTCGAACAGTGTGACAGAACCGAATTGGCCAACCCCAACTCCACGTAGTCTTGTCTGTCCTACCCCTAGAGTGTTTTTATGAAGCGCAAAGCCAGAAGCTCGTGAAGGAGGTCCTGAATGAAGCGAGCCTACGAGGCCGAGTGGAGCGAAGTGAAACGAAGGTCGAGTAGGTGAAGCTGAATGAAGGGGCGACGGAGCGAGTCTTCTGGCGTAGCCCATTTGATTTGTAGCTTGAACAAAATGCAACTCACGCCACAGCCTTCGTGTTTGTTATAAAATATAAAGAATGACAGACATGGACTGATATAAGTCGAACAGTGTGACAGAACCGAATTGGCCAACCCCGACTCCACGTAGTCTTGTCTGTCCTACCCCTAGAGTGTTTTTATGAAGTGCGAAGCCAGAAGCTCGCGAAGGAGGTCCTGAATGAAGCGAGCCTACGAGCCGAGTGGAGCGAAGGGGGGAGGTGGCGAGCGAAGCGAGCCGGCGACCTCCATAGCGAAACGAAGGTCGAGTAGGTGAAGCTGAATGAAGGGGCGACGGAGCGAGTCTTCTGGCGTAGCCCATTTGATTTGTAGCTTGAACAAAACGCAACTCACGCCACAGCCTTCGTGTTTATTATTTTCTACCGCTTAGAAAAACTTGAGCATTGAGTTCTATCACCCCCTCCCCTCCCTCCACCTCCATCCCCCCTCGTCCCCCTCGTGCTAAGGGATATTATGTTTTAACAGTATATTTAACACAGGATAAGTAATATATAGGTCAATATTCCTGTGTAAAAGAAGTGAGGTTATGATTTATAAAAAAAATCATTACTCAAAAACTATACATTTCCGCCAAAGGGGAAAGGTGGGGGGGACTTCCCCTCTCCCCCCCCCCACCCCCCTCCCCCACCCCCAACCTCGTACGCGAGTACCAGTATATCTATACTTTACCCGGGGGGGGGTTGGGAGGGGGGTGGGCACCGTTCTTGAGAAATAATTTTTTTTAATATTGTAATTTTTTAGGTTAGTCTTGCCGAAATTTGAGCAAAACTTCGCTTAGTGAAAGAGTGAATGTAAAAGAAAGAGTGGAAGGGAGAGCAAAAGGAGTAGAGGAAGCATAGAAGCCCCTCAATTTGATTTTTCATTTCAAACCAATAGAACTCAATGCTCAAGTTTTTCTAGGCAGTAGAAAATAATAAACACGAAGGCTGTGGCGTGAATTGCGTTTTGTTCAAGCTACAAATCAAATGGGCTACGCCAGAAGACTCGCTCCGTCGCCCCTTCATTCAGCTTCACCTACTCAACCTTCGTTTCGCTACGCTTCGCTCCACTGGGCCTCGTAGGCTCGCTTCATTCAGGACCTCCTACGCGAGCTTCTGGCTTCGCGCTTCATAAAAACACTCTAGGAGTAGGACAGACAAGACTACGTGGAGTCGGGGTTGGCCAATTCGGTTCTGTCACACTGTTCGACCTATATCAATCCATGTCGTTTCAGAGTGGAAAAGCTTTTTTGCTATAAGTACATATTATTGTCAGAAATAAAACAACAGTATAATATAATTATAATTTCTTTATGAGCTCCCATCTACTCTACTCCTTTTCCCCTCCCTCCCACTCTTTTTTTACCTTCACTCCTTCACTAAGCGAAGTTTTGCTCGAATTTCGGCAAGACTAACCTAAAAAATTTACAATTAAAAAAAAATATATTTCTCATTACCTTTTCATGGGAGTGGTGTTGGGGGTAGGGGACACCTCCCCCCACTCCCCTACCCCCCTCCCATCCACCCCCTACTGCCGCACGTTTCTAAATCCAACCCAAATAATATACTAAAACAGTATTATGTGGCTTTTTCCTTACATCCAGTAATTTACTGTGTGCTAAGTACTAAAGTTAGGGATATGAATTTGAATTTATTTGTTTACACATAAACTTTTACACCTTTTATGTCCCTACCTACCCTCTGTAAAAATTTGTCTGTACTTAAAAATTGGTACCAATTCTTCAATGTTAGTTTTATTTATATACAAAAAAAGTTTAACCACTAAAATGGATTTGTACAACTCAATTTTTTTTATCAGGATGCTTCACCATCAGAGATAAAGTCTGCCTTCAAGAAACTAACGCTGAAACTTCACCCGGACAAAAATGATGCACCAGATGCAGATGTGCAGTTTAGAAACCTGGTGTCAGTTCACAACATACTGAAGGATCCAGGGAAACGAGAAAAGTGAGATTTAACTAACAATTATTTCGTTTTTTGTTTGTGCTTTGAATTCAAATAATATGGATCAATTTTCCAATTTGATTGTGATAATATGGCCAATTTGATTGTGATAAACAGCTTAACAGTTAATGAATACAACGCATAAACTTCTTCGTCTTTATCAACTTATAGACATACACTGCTGGACAAAGGCCTCCTGCATGCACTTCCACAGGGCGCCGCCTGAATCCAGCGGCTCCCTGCTACTCGTTTAATGTCCTCGGTCCACCTAGTGGACTGTGGAGGTTCTGCCAGTACTACACTTTGTAGTGCAGTGTTGCCACTCCAGCAAAGACCCCATAAATATAAGGATAAACTAAAAAATTAAAAATAAACTCACAGTGAAATGCATAATCCCCTGCATATCTAAGAATATAGACTTTAGAGGTAAACTAACTCTCAAGCATGCAGGTTCTCTCGCGATGTTTTAGCAAGTAATAATTGCTTGAAAACACATTTTATTTATTTATTTATTTATTTATTTTTACCATTTACAAATTTGATAAACACATTTACATAATAATTGCACATCGAAAAAACCACAGAGGTTTGTCCTCGATGCCACTCTGCAAAATAGCATTTAAAGTGAGTACGTACAAAACAATATATAACTACACAACAGTCTCATTCATTAAAATAGGTAGGTATTAAACATTTGCTAATACTTTTCATTACATTAGAAGAAGTTAAGAGACAGGTTAATAAATATGAGTAGGTAGGTATATAAAGAGATGGGTTTAGGGATCAGGCAAGTACGTACAAAACATAAGTAAATAATGAGCATCAATCAACCATCTAATTTTGTTAAGAAGTAATCTTTTAGTTTCCGCTTAATATTTTTGTTATTTATTTTTTGTACCAAGGTAGTAGGTAGTTCATTAATAAAGCGTGGAACTAGATAGCCCGTTGTTCTCTCGCCATACGTATTGCTGGCTCGCTCGACCTGCAACCGGTTAGCCGACATCGCCCGTGTCTGTACAGGGTGTTCTATTTTCCTTTGTAGCTTATCATTGAAGAATTCTTCTTTGATTAGTGTGTATTTAAATTGTATTTGTACAGGTAAAGTTTTGCAGTGTAGTAATATAAAACTGAAAAAATCAGAGGTCATGCCTTGGATCGAACCTGTGACCCCCAAATAGGAGACTGCAGTCCGAACCTCTAAGCCATCACTGCTTTCATGGTAAGAGAATAGAATAGAAACGTTTTTTATTCAAATAAACTTTTTGGAGTTTACTCCTAAAGAATCGATTTTAGGCGCCCGGTATGAGAAAAATCTGAGCAGTAAAATCAACTTATCAATGACCTCGTTACGTTTTTCACAACGATGCAAATTTCTACCCTAACGTTGAGTAAATAAGGTTGGTTTTCGCTTGAGTTGTCGAATGCCCGCGTTACGTTTTTCACAACGATGCAAATTTCTACCCTAACGTTGAGTAAATAAGGTTGGTTTTCGTGCGAAAGAGCTTTCGCTTCGGGAAGCCGAGCGCGAACTGATCGGGTCCGAGCGGCGCGCTCGGACCCGAGTCGCGCGTAAACTCCAGTCGTGCGTCGGAGCTGACACACTCACGTCTTTTTTTTACAAGTGCTTTTGAATCGCCAATGAGTCTACCAATGGATAATGGAAGCATAATTTGTTTGATAAAGATACAATGAAGTGCTCAAGAATGGTCTTCCCAACTGGCGCTCTGCGGTGTACTATTACCGCCACGTGAGGAAGATGGGTCTGGCAGAGGGCTCCATCATCCTCTTCATCATCATCACATTCGGTCAGTATGCGGTCGGATGGGCGGCGTATGCGGAAAAAAGATATACTGCCGTGAGTAGAACCTGATCAATCACGCATGTTATAAGAAACAAAGCTGGAGTGGCGACCCTGCACCGGGAAGCGCAGTGTTGGCAGACCCGCTACTGGGTAGATCGACGATAACAGTCGCAAGGAGCCGCTGGATGCAGGCGGCGCAAGACCCAGACCTGTGGAAGTCCATGCAAGAGACAGTTCAGCAGTGGGCGTCTATTGTTACGTTCCCTCAAATATGTCGAGCGAAGCAACGGCTGGATCATGCGTCATGCTCGTGAACGTGTTCTGCGGGCGGAAATGGGGCTACTTTGTGTCTGTCCGTCTTAACATGAATTGAATTGTAGATTTTTTTTTGAACTCATTGTGGAAATATTATATTTTATTCTAACAAAGTTGCATAGGTTAAATCGGCTTGGCATCCAGCTGCCCACAAGATAGTATTAAAAACTTATTACAATGTAATAGCTGCATAATATTGTAAAATGATTATTTTGAAAGGAGCAACTGCTGAGTTTCTTGCCGGCTCTTCTCAGCAGAATCCGCTTTCCGAACCGGTGGTAGAGTCATGACTTGTCATAAGAGCCACAGGTTGGCCTAGTGAAATAAATAATTTTGAATTTTTTTAAATTTTATCTTGGTTGATATGAAATATTCATATTCATATTCAACACATTTTTCGAATTCGATCTTCTAAAGTACGATTAACATCTAAAGGAGCACGTTAAATGGCATTGACATAGTGAAAGTCAAATTGTTTGACATTTAAAGCTCTTATTTGTTTGTATATAGAAAAAAATATATAGAATAAATAATTTCCAATAATCTTGGAATATTTTTTGACTTTTACAAAATTCTTTCCAATAATCAAGCGAACCAATGGTTTAGGAATGCTGTTCAAACAAGAAGAAGCAGCAAAAACTCAATACAAGGTACAATATATACATATCATGCAAAACTTCGCCGCTGCTTGTGCATTTTGCGAAGCATATTTTATAAGTTCATATTTCCATAATATGCCATATTTTGTCATAAACTTTATATGTCAAGTTGTCAATTTCTTTATTCATCGTTGATTGGACTCAGTTGTGGTTTAATGCACTCTTTTATATGCAAATCGTTCTTTAATTTATAATTTCATAAGTAATAAGAGTCTTGACAGTTTATCATATGAATATTAATCCAGGAATTAGGTTATCTTTATAAAAAAAATTACTGTATCTCTAATTTTTGGTTTATTCCATAATCATGATTATTCAACAGGAACAAATACTGAACAGTAGAGGTAAAAAACATTTCAAGAAATCTGGCTTCGACACTGGTTTAGCAGAAATATTGGAACAGTTACCCAAGCCTAGCATAAAAGACACACTGCCCTTCCAAATACCTCGCGCTATATGGTGGTCCATAACCAGCATCCCTCTTGCTATAATGGAGTTGAAGAGGAGAAGGAAAGAGCTGCAAGAAGAAGAGAAAAAAAGAAAGAAGAAGTAAGTGTTTTCTAGCTATGTCTTCAATTACAGGTTGACCACTTTATTAACTTATTAGTTACAACTATTTGTATCGACTGCAGATGTACTGTTTTTGGTAGGTGTTATACAGGGTACTAGGGACATGCTAGCGAAAACTGAAATCAGGAATACATTACATGATTCTGATGGGAAGCTGAAAGACCTTAGACGAAGGCTATGTTGACTAAACCTATGCATTCTAGTGCGAGCTTTGACGGGACATTGGACTAAATAGACACATGTATAACCTCAAGCTCCAGGGCTCAGATATATGCAGGCTCTGCCAGGAATCGGTGAAAACGCCGCTGCATATTATCTGTTACTGCCCCGCTTTAATGCATAAACAAAGCATCCATCTAGGGAAACACATTGTGCACCCTGAGGAGGCTACACTCATCCCAGCCAAGAAAGTGCTGCTGTTCCTGGCTGCAACGAGTATCGGAGAGGAGCTTTAAAAAGTGGCGAGCACAATGGACCGGCGACGGTCGACGTGCTATAGGGCCTCAGGACCTGCATAGCCGCAAATAAGAAGAAGAAGAAGGCTATGTTGTCATTGACCAAAGAAAACTTTTCTAATCTGTTGTTTCCCCACTAGGGAAGAAGAGGAGGCGGCGCGGGCGGCGCGCGAGGCGGCGGCGGCGGCGGAGTACAAGCTGGGCGGCGCGGCGCGGCGGCGGCGAGCCTTCGTGCCGCCCGAGCGGGACTGCCTGCTCGACCCCGCCGCCGAGCCCGACGACGCGCCCATACCAGTACAACTCAAACCTGTGAGTGTGTACAATTCTGCCACTCTCATACTCCACACACAAGAAGAGGAGAAATTACGGCTATTGTAGACATATCTTTATTATCATATACCTAGTTTTTAATGAAAAAGGGCGAAAACTACTACTAACTTTTATTGCTCTTATTCTCTATCAAAAACTGGGGATATGATAAAAAAATACGTCTAAAATATCCATAATATAATTGTCAAAGATTGACCTCTTATTGTCAAAAGTATTTGAGATTTTTACAATCATAGAATGTGCAAGAGAGAGGGATGTACAATGTAATCATACAGGCCTCTTAAAGAAAAGTTTCCCGTCAGGCCCCGCCAGTGGTGACGGGCGGGCTGTGGACGGACGACGACCTGGCGGAGCTGGTGCGGCTCGTCAAGAAGTACCCCGGCGGCGCGGCCGAGCGCTGGGAGCGGATCGCCGACGCCATGGGCCGCAGCGTGCCCGAGGTCACGCACATGGCGCACAAGCTCAAGGACAACTGCTACAAGGTGCCCGGCCAGGACGCCGCCGAGGAAGCGCCGCCCGAGCCGCCTAAGAAGGTAAGCAGGAATTGGAGGGATGTTGTGGTCACTAATCATATAAGAAGATCTATATATATAAAAGCGAAAAAATTACTACTTATTATATTTACAAAAATACATGCCGTCCGAGTGAACGCTAATGGGCATGGTGCCCAAAACACTGGCGCTAACCTCTCTGAATAGCGAGGCTAAGCCTTTGGGCTAAATAAGCGCCAGCTCTTCACCAGAGGCGTGGATCAATTTTTGGGACACGACATTTACAAAATTTTTCGTATCCGATGACCATGGACCCAGAGTCTCAAAATTAAGCGCCGCAAAAATAACGAATCATACTAATATTATAAATGCGAAAGTGTGTTTGTTGGTTTGTCCTTCAATCACGCCGCAACAGAGCTACGGATCGACGTGATTTTTTGCATGGGTATAGTTGAGGACCTGGAGAGTGACATAGGCTACTTTTTATCCCGGAAAATCAAAGAGTTCCCGAGGGACTTTAAAAACTAAATCCACGCGGACATCAGTTAGTATTATTTAAATCGGCCCGATAGTTTTTAGGGAAATGATAATAGACAAATACACAAGCAAACTTAACGAAAATGTCGTTCATTTTCATATTAAAGATGGCCGACTTGTTTTAGGTTTTTTTTTCATCTATGACGTATCTCATAGAACAAGAAGAAACAGAGTAGGGAAACAAAATGATGCACAGTGTCTCTCTTATTTATTTAGTCGCTACAAGTTACATGCGGCTTTGAGACTGCTCGCGGTGCCGCGTTCCTCATTCATTCGCTAAAAATCAATTTGAACTTAATTCTTTAGAGGATGAGATTCAAAATTTTTTGCATCGAAAATGTTCCTCCAGCCGCTCCTCTTTCAGTGTGACTTGATTGTTGGTCAAAGGACGTAATGTGTGGTCCGCTCAGGTGAAGACGCGCAAGGCGGAGGAGAGCCACGGCGGCAACTGGTCGCAGGCGCAGCAGCGCGCGCTGGAGGCGGCGCTCGCGGCGCACCCCAAGGGCGGCGCCGGCGACCGCTGGCAGAAGATCGCCGCGCAGGTGCCCGGCAAGACCAAGGTGGGTTCCGCTCAGCTGGTCAAAGCGGCATACGCCTGCTCTTCCGCTTAGAGATGCAGGGAAAGCAGACAACCAAGGAAGCATCATCAACATCACAATCGTGCGCAGGCTCCGCCGTGAGGCTGAGGAAATGCCTTTGCACTTCCTTTGTTTATAGCATATTTTATACTTCCTCTCGAACCTGCGACCTTTCAATTTTCAGTCCGTGCCTTTAACCGTTGGGCTATTTCCGGGTGCACAATCCCTCATTGTATACCTGTAGGATTGTTGCGATCACAATACACAATGGTCAATATGTCAAATGCAAAAAGCCCTGTATAGCTGATATACAAAAAAATACAAAAACCAACCTGTGGCTCTTAGACACGTTGAGACCCTACCACTGCACCGGCTCGGAATGTAGATATTTTTTTTCATTTTATTCATTTTAGCCTGTAACTCGTGAAGTGTCTCTACAAAACTACGATTATATTTTTTTTATACTTATCATTACATTAAAATACACTGGAACAGTGAAAGTGTTATCTAAGTAACACGATTCGCTTGGTTGAGTTTTGAAGTCAACTTACGTATTTCGTTGTCCCTTTCAACATTTTATCGAATAATAATTGCTTTTGAAACTGTTTGTCTTATATTTCGAAGACGTCGTAATATTGTTGATGAGATTGTCCCGTGTAGATTCGTTTGCGTGAAATTTGTTACTAAATGTACCGTCCCACCTTCGATCGAGTGGAGTTTTTGCAAATCGTCAAAATTTCAAGCTTCTATCTCCACTGTTTAGGTTCTCAACTCTTAAAGGTTGCAATGCCGGCGACTTTTACACACTAAACAAAATTTCCTACGCTCCTTATGTCCTTTGAACCAAAAAAATGTCGCCGTGTCGCCTGCGTAGTGCAGAAATCTTTTGTGGGGTATATAATATGATTCCGATGGAATTACTAGATTTGCCGCTGTACTTTAATTAATGCATAAAAACTCACTGAGTCACGGATATTACAATTCAAACTCAAACTCAAAATTATTTATTTCATGTAGGCCAACCTGTGGCTCTTATGACACGTCAAGATTCTACCACCGGTTCGGAAAGCGGATTCTGCTGAGAAGAGCCGGCAAGAAACTCAGCAGTTGCTCTTTTCAAAATAATCATTTTACAATACAATATTATTAAGTAGCTATTACATTGTAATAAGTTTTTATACTATCCTGTGGGCAGCTGGATGCAAAGTTGATTTAACCCGTGCATCTTTGTTAGAATAGAATATGACATTTCCACAAAACGTACTACAATTCAATTCATGTCAAAGACGGGCAGACAGAAAGTAGCCCCATTCCCGCCGGCGGCACCCGTGACCCCATGACGCATGATCCAGCCATTGCTTCGCTCGACCATATTTGAGGGAACGTAACAACCCGCACCACACGACACCACCACAGAAATGTTTAGAGAGCGTGACATACTTAGTCTACCCGTATCAACGCATCGAATTGAATACTAATATTC
Source organism: Oeneis ivallda (assembly GCA_029955525.1). Classification (NCBI taxonomy): domain Eukaryota; kingdom Metazoa; phylum Arthropoda; class Insecta; order Lepidoptera; family Nymphalidae; genus Oeneis; species Oeneis ivallda. The sequence continues at coordinate 25,215,005 of JARPMR010000006.1, forward strand.
AAACACTAATTTTAAGATCCCATGCAACTTTGTCATTAAAAAAGTCATTAACTTTGTAATAACCGCGACTCAGTAAGTGAGTTTTTGCGCATTGTTTAAATTTGTGCAGTGGCAAATCTAGCAATTTCTTTGGAATCATATTATATAAGCGTACGCTCAACCCCACAAAGGATTTTTGCACTTTGCGCAGGCGACATGATGGAATTTCTAGTTTATGACGATTTCTAATGTGTCGATTGTGTGTATTGCCTCTTTGTTTATGCAGATGAATATTTTGTCTCACAAAGACTATATTATTATAAATGTACTGTGAAGCTACCGTAAGAATACCAATCTCTTTAAACTTTTCACGAAGAGATACGCGCGAACCGAGTTTATAGATAGATCGAATGGCTCTTTTCTGCAATATAAAAATAGTTTCAATATTAGCTGCTCCGCCCCACAATAAGATTCCATAGGACATGGAAGTAGGCAAAGTAGACCAGCCTAGCCGTTTCTACATCGGTAAACTGTCTGATTTTTCTGACAGCATAGGCAGCTGAGCTGAGTTTAACCGCTAATGTCTCTATGTGAGCGTCCCACTTAAGCTTACTATCTAAGGTTACCCCCAAAAAAACTGTGGAGTTCTCAATTATAAGGTTTTCCCCGTTTATTTTTATTGTTTTGTCAATTTTCTTAACATTTGGTACAATAAATTCTAAATACTTAGTTTTTTTTTGCGTTCAAGAGCAAATTAACAGTATTAACAGTAAACCAACGCGATATCTGAGATAAGGTATTGTTCACATCGTCAAAATTTACTTTATTTCTGTCAGTTTTGAATATTAGAGATGTATCATCTGCAAACAACACAATATTGCAAGCATCGCGGACATGATATGGTAAGTCATTAATATACACCAAAAATTAATAGAAAAGGACCCAGGATAGAGCCCTGTGGGACACCCAACAGAGTAGATGAACCCCGCGACTTCACGTCACCTACGCATACACTTTGAGTTCGATCACTAAGGTAAGAGGCAATAAGATCAAGTGCAACGCTTCTTATGCCATAATGACTAAGTTTGAGTAAAAGAGTTTGGTGATCAACGCAATCAAACGCCTTAGACAGGTCACAAAAACCCCAATAGCATTCTGCAAACGCTTCCAGGCATCGAAAATATGTTCAAGTAGCTTTGCACCTGCATCAGTCGTGCTTCGACCCTACGTGAAGCCGTACTGTTCGGGGTGTAGCAAGTTATTAACATTAAAATGCTTCATTAGTTGATCAAGTATAATTTTTTCAAACATCTTACTAAACTAGCGGCACGCTAAGATGGCCGGTTTGACGTTTGTCCGCTCATGAAGTTCCGTATTAATTGATAACGACTTTGAAGGAAATAATTGTATTACTTTATTGACGATAGTGATGTGCAGAGATTCATAAATTTTATCGAATGTAGTTTTAGGTTTAGGACTCAAAATTTATTTATTAAATTGATTTCTAAAATGTATACAAGTGTAGAAAAATCAGTTTGCACCATTTAAGGGGTGAATGTACTTGTGAATATGAACAATTTTCACTATGTGGACAAACCTCTGAAATCGCAAAAAAATATCAGCTGTTTCATACAAAAGGTAAAATTTTTATTTTTATATGATATATACCACAACTCGGCATTTGGTTTTCTAAATTGAAAATTTTTAAAAATGGAATCTAATACGATCGTCACATAGGATCGCTGGCTAGCACAACTACTACCTCCGGCAAACTCGCGTCAATGCTCAATGCAAAACAAAGCTGTTTCGAATTGACGTTGCTTCGAAAAGTATAAACTGTCAGTGCAATGCGATTGTGATATAGTTTTGACCTGGCTTTGGATTTCAAATATTGATACTGCATTACTGTTGACCCTTGCTCGTTAATTTGGACTCTGTTCAAGCCCTTTGTTGTGGATTTCGTCGATATGACCGAACGTACGCAGAGAACTGTTCTAAATAGTCAGACACGTGAGTTCGTAATACGCCTTCGTAACTATTTCGATCGTGAAGCTCAAAATGGAGGGCCAATTTTACCTATAACGTCAGTGGTTGAACGCGTAGCTGATGCGCTTAATATTGGACAACGAACTGTTAGACGGATAACTAAAAAAAAATATGGCGAGACTGGCACAGAAGAAAATAAACTTCACACACCAAAAAAGAGAAAACGAGCAAAACCAGTCGTAGGCATCGATAGCTTTGATGCCGATGCTATCCGAAGACATGTTTACGGCTACTATTTACAGAAGGAGTATCCAACAAGAAAAAAGTTGGTGCATTCACTGAAGGAAGCTGGATTATTCTTCGGTGGGGAAAGTTCTTTAACGAAGATTTTGAAGACCATTGGATTTCGATACAAAAAATGTAACAAACGCAAAATATTGATGGAAAGATTTGATATAGCGATGGCAAGGTATACTTTTTTACGGCAAGTGAAAGAAATCAAAAATTGGCAAAATGTTGTGTTCTTGGATGAAACATGGCTTAATGCTAACCATACTGTAGGCCGTTCTTGGAACGATGACACAGCAGCATCTACTTCCAAAGTTCCTGTAGGAAAAGGATCGCGACTTATAATTTGTCACGCCGGAACCATCAACGGGTTTGTCGAAGGTTCTCTCATGGCTTTTGCGTCAAAAACCACTGGAGACTATCATGAAGACATGAATGGAGAAAAGTTTACTGAATGGTTTACCTCAATGTTGTGTAGCCTCCCTGAACCATCTATTATAATTATGGACAACGCCCCATACCACTCGATGCAAATTGACAAGCCACCTGCCCAATCCCAAAAGAAAGCTGATATCGTCGCATGGCTTCGTAAAAATGGCGTAGATGCAAACATGAATATGTTAAAAGCGGAATTAGTACGTCTTTTAAAAGAAAACAAACCAACCAAGATCCGATACGTCATTGACGAAATAGCATTAGAACATGGGCACAGAGTTATACGGTTACCGCCTTACCATAGTGAGTATAATGCGATTGAGTTGGTGTGGGCTCAAATTAAGGGATATGCTGCAAGACACAATACAGAACCCCCATTTACCACAAAAAAAATGCTAAAGTTATTAGAAGAAGCTTGTGAACATGTGACTAAAGGAGACTGGGAAAAGGTTGTGAATAGAACTGTTAAATTAATAAGGGAAGATTATGAAAGAGATGTGAAAATAGATAATATTATAGAAAACGAACATATAATTATTAATGTAGGTGATGATAGCAGTGACGACAGTGAAAATAGTAGTATGGACGAATCTGATTAATTATGGCCTTTTGTGGCACCTTTTTTGGTATCTTTTGTATTCATATGTTTCTTGTGTGCATATAAAGTATGTATATTCATTTTCATTCAAATATTCAGTTCGTTCAAATAAATTAAATAAACATATACATTTTTGTTTTATTAAACCTATTTAATCAGGTACAAAAACAAAACTTAATTGTTTTTTGTTCGAGAATAAATTGACATTCCACATCACTATTGTAATGTGTCAAACCGGCCATCATAGCGTGCCGCTAGTTTAACTGTTGGAAGGATTGATACAGGTCTGTAATTATTAAGGTCAGTTCTGTTGCCTGATTTAAACAGGGGGATGAGTTTGCTATGTTTCATCAAATTTGGAAAGATACCCATAGCAACACATTCATTAAAAATTACGGCTAAATAAGGAGCAATGTCATTGATTATGTCAGATATAATTTTTACAGACATACCCCATAAATCACCAGTTTTTTTCATTTTCAACATCTTAAAATTTTTTATTACCTCAGCTGCAGTGATAAATTTGAATTCAAATAAAACATTGCACTCATTGACGTTGCCTCTCAATACTCTGAGCTGCAGTAGGTGAGGAATTCAGAGAGTCAGTCAGCAAAACAGGAATGTTCTGAAAAAAATTCTCGAAAGTATTTGCAACCTCCACGTCAGAAGTTATTCATCATTATTAACAATAATTTCAAAGTTAACATCACGTGATTTACTATTACCCGTTTCTTCATTAATTATATTCCACGTGGTTTTTATTTTATTATCAGATTTCACGATTCTCTCTTTAATATGTATTGCTTTTGCGTGAATGCATACGTTTTTAAATATCTTAGAGTATGTTTTCAATGTGACAATGACTTTCTTAATGACAAAGTTGCATGGGAGAAGTCTGCTTTGTATCCAGCTGCCCACAAAGTAGTTTAATAACTTATTACAATGTAATAGCTACATTTTTAGGGTTCCGTACCCAAAGGGTACCAACGGGACCCTATTACTAAGCCTACGCTGTCCGTCCGTCCGTCCGTCCGTCCGTCTGTCAGCGGGCTGTATCTCGTAAAGGTAAACCGTAATATATAGACAGATGAAACTTTCACATATTATGTATTTCTATTGCCGCTATAACAACAAATAATAAAAACTAAATTAAATTAAAAAAATTAAATAAAAATATTTCCATGGGTACATGGAAATATTTTTATTTAATTTTTTTTAACGGAACCCTAAAAGAGCGAGGCCCGTCTCGCACTTGGCCGATTTTTAAGTTATGTTTTGAAAAGAGCAACTGCCGAGTTTCTTGCCGGCTCTTCTCCGCTTTCTGAACCAGTGGTAGAATCATAACGTGTCATAAGAGCCACAGGTTGGTACGTTAAATAAATAATTTTGAATTTTTTTGGAATGTTTTTTTTTTCAGGAGGAGTGCATGCAAAGGTGTAAGTATTTATCCGAATCGCTGCGAAAACAGAAGCAGAAAGAAGAAGAGGAACAGAGAGAGCAGGAGTTACAGAGAGAGAGCGCAGAAGCAGTCAGTGAAAGTGATAATTAAGGCAAATGCCTCGCTATCCCTACAGTTCGCGTCAAAAAAGTTAAAATTACCAGAGATTCTTGAACTTCCTCCTTTACGCTCGATTTCTATATTCAATCTATCTGTAATCTGTCGATTAGTTACCTAGCAACCTTGTTTCCCAGCCTATTTCTCACACCATAACCAAGTATTTTGATTTAAGCGAGGTAATTGTGTGTGTTGTGAGTGTTGTTCAACTCATTACGCATTATTCTGTAACTTTTTTAAACAATAAGTAGCCAAGCTGCGTGTAATATTTAGAGTGTAAATACTAATTCTCTTCTCGAAGAACGCCTTAAGTTGTAACTATGCAATAATCTGTTTTAAGGTGGATTATATGAGTCTGTCCGCGAAATTCAAATTTAATTTGGTTTTTCCCATTTTTTAAACTAATAAGACAAAGTACTTTACTTGAAAGTGACCAGTTTAAGAAATTAATCAAAATACAGAGTTGGACGTGAGTTACTCACAAATTAGTCAGTATTTTGATTAATTTCTTAAACTGGTCACTTTCAAGTAAAGATTTTTATGTAAACCTGTGAAGATGATAATTGTACTGGCGCAATTAGAATGCCATTAGCCTAGTTTGTCGTATTAGTTTACAAATTGCGAAAAACCAAATTAAATTTGATTTTCGTGGGCAGACCCGTATAATCATCCTTAAGGTATCATTTGCATGGATTACTGAACATATTTCAACTTTCGTGACGCGTACTGTATCTCTTATTAAAGCTGTCGGGTGTACTCAAAAATTAAATTGTCTGAGCTAAATAATATGCTATTCTTTTGAATGAATGAACTATAAACTTATATACCACACAACATAGAAGAGCAAAACATTACTAGAGCTGTTCCAGTCTTGTAAAGTGAGTGAACGAATAAATGTTGGAATAAAGGAATTGAAGCTGAAAATAACCACAGGTATATAAGATTCGTGGGTGAAAAGTATACAATAACTTAACTATTCATTATAATATTATGTAAATACATTTTAAATATTTTTTTTGTAGCTAATTTTGAAAAAGGTAGCAAGCAGTTTTGTTCAGTCCAGGCAATTCATGTTAAGATTTTTGTGTATCCGAGTTGGTGGTATTATAGAAAATTATGAATGGAATGGAATTTTATCGCGTATGCCGACTTTGCAGTTTGGAAATTGACTTTTATACGATTTTTTTACTAAACGGAATTTCATATTATTTGTCATACTGTAGAATTCTTCGTTATTAGGGCTTTCACAGAAAAAAGTTTAAGGTAGACTTCCGATCATCGCGTCAAGCGTCAGTCGCCCGCGGCAGTGACTTAGCGTCAGTGCCGCCGCGTCTGCGTCTGGACTAGATAATATGCACTATGTAAATCGAAGCAGTGGTAGTGGTTAGGACTGTGGTCTCCTATTCGGGGGGGTCGCAGGTTCGATCCCGGGTACGCACCTCTGACTTTTCAGAGTCAAGTGCGTTTAAGCAATCAACTACCACTTGCTTCAACGGTGAAGGAAAACATCGTGAGGAAACCTGCACATCTGAGAGTTCTTCATAATGTTCTCGAAGGTGTGTGAAGTCCACCAATTCGCATTGGGCCAGCGTGGTGGACTATGGCCTATAACCCTTCTCTGAGAGGTGACCTGCGCTCAGTAGTGAGCCGTTGATGGGTTGCTAATGATGATGATGATGTAAATCTAGGGGAAGCCATTAGACCCTAGCGTCACTTACGCGAATGTCAGGCGTCAGTGACGTGGCTTCCCCTAGTTTTACATAATATATATTTTCTAGACCAGACCAGTCCAGAGTCCAGTCTACCTTTAGATGTCGATGTTGTGCTCATAGAAGAATTGCTGTATTAAAACAGAGTTTTCAATCAACAGACAAGTCATGCCAAAGCGTCAGCGGTTTCACTATAATTTTTTATATGGCGGTGGTATGCTACATACCTTATTATGAACGAAAAACTTTACAGCACTGCTATAGTCAATATTGTTAATGGTCCTTGTTTGTTTCTTTATAAGTTTATTGAATATCCCAGTGTTTGGTTGTGTGTTATGGATTTTTGAAAACTAATTGATTCATGGATTTATGCATTTTACGATGATTTAACGCGTTACAGCTTGCGTCACGGGAACTTTCAAATTTCGTGACGTGAATTGTAGCTTCCTCGTATCGTAGGCATCCTAAAACTGCGTCCGGATTGAGTAAGGTTATTAAGGCTTCCTGTCCATTGATGCGAAGCGGAGCAGAGACGTGCTTCGCAGACCAATCAGGTCATTGATAGATGACGCGATAATTTTAATAGGTCATCTCTCAACAATATCATTGGTCCACCGAACACATCTCCGCTCCGCTTCGCATCAGTGGACAGGCAGCCTAAGACCGCAGGAAGCGCAAGAGCAATCAAAAGGACTTTCCTGTATTCAATGATGATGGCGTGATCAGAGGTCGATTCTGTATATACGAAATCGATTCGGATCTAATTTTTCATTTTAATTTCAGTAATAATGTACTTTCTGCTTTCTATAATCTATTGTAATGTAATACAATTTAGCCTCAATAGCCCAGCGGACTGAAAACTGAAAGGTCGCAGGTTTGAATCCCACCCGTTGCACTATTGTCGTACCCACTCCTAACACAAGCTTTCCACTTATTTGGAGGGGAGAGGAGGATATAAGTCAATTTCAACTTAGCAGATATTCTTTAAAAAAATTCACTTAAAGATACAGATTATATAATTTAGTTAATTTTTGTCAGACTGCAAACGGGTTTGTCTATCTGTATTTTGTCTATCTGTATTTTGTCTAACACCGTTATGAGGCCACCATATTGCGATGCAATTCTTAAATTGTACTTAGCAAATTGATGTATCGAAATTGTGCACTAAATAGTAGTGGCGGAGTCAATATGCTACATAGTTTTAGAATTTCACTTCAATTCACTTCGAACCTGAGAATGAATCGAGCCTGTATTGAGTATCTTGCACCTCCTGCGAGTTTTGCGGATCGATCAGTTTATCAGGTATGCGATCATCTTAACCCACGAGCTGTATCATTCTAGATGCTGTTTAAACATTGCATTTAATTGACGTAGAATTGTATTCGAATTATAAAACAAGTAAAAAAAAGACGCAAGATATCAATATAATATTATATTTGTTATTTACAAAATTAAATGATTACATTATTACTGGTCGTGGTTTTATTTAAGTATTACAATTTTTCTCTTCCTCTAAATTCAGACGTACGATTGTGTAAGAAAATAGAATTTATTTGACACCTCAAAACGTATGGTTTCATTTATTAATTCATTTATCAAATATGTGAATTAATTAATAAATAATGAATAAGTTTTTCTTACAAAATCGATCTGTAAAAGTCAATCAAACACAATTATATATTTGTGTCAGGTAAAAATCGTACATGTGGAGTTTAAATATGATTAAATAGCCTGGTTATCTATTGCGGATTAAGTAGTGAAGAAGTTGGGAATTGCGGTGGCTTAGTATTTGATGTGGTGCAATTCTGCTTCATTTTTAGTGTGGCTCCAGTCCATTTCTGTAAGATTAAAATAAATTCATATTTATTCGTGAAAATTAACGTCAATAATATATAATATCTGCAATATTACTGGATAAAATTGGACCCGCGTAACCATGGACCACAACCTGAACAAAAATTTTTTTTTATGTAGGTATATCTAAACAAATATATAGTATATGTACGGCACGCTATGATGGCCGGTTTGACACATTACAATAGTGATGTGGAATGTCAATTTATTCTCGAACAAAAAACAATTAAGTTTTGTTTTTGTACCTGATTAAATAGGTTTAATAAAACAAAAATGTATATGTTTATTTAATTTATTTGAACGAACTGAATATTTGAATGAAAATGAATATACATACTTTATTTGCACACAAGAAACATATGAATACAAAAGATACCAAAAAAGGTGCCACAAAAGGCCATAATTAATCAGATTCGTCCATACTACTATTTTCACTGTCGTCACTGCTATCATCACCTACATTAATAATTATATGTTCGTTTTCTATAATATTATCTATTTTCACATCTCTTTCATAATCTTCCCTTATTAATTTAACAGTTCTATTCACAACCTTTTCCCAGTCTCCTTTAGTCACATGTTCACAAGCTTCTTCTAATAATTTTAGCATTTTTTTTGTGGTAAATGGGGGTTCTGTATTGTGTCTTGCAGCATATCCCTTAATTTGAGCCCACACCAACTCAATCGCATTATACTCACAATGGTAAGGCGGTAACCGTATAACTCTGTGCCCATGTTCTAATGCTATTTCGTCAATGACGTATCGGATCTTGGTTGGTTTGTTTTCTTTTAAAAGACGTACTAATTCCGCTTTTAACATATTCATGTTTGCATCTACGCCATTTTTACGAAGCCATGCGACGATATCAGCTTTCTTTTGGGATTGGGCAGGTGGCTTGTCAATTTGCATCGAGTGGTATGGGGCGTTGTCCATAATTATAATAGATGGTTCAGGGAGGCTACACAACATTGAGGTAAACCATTCAGTAAACTTTTCTCCATTCATGTCTTCATGATAGTCTCCAGTGGTTTTTGACGCAAAAGCCATGAGAGAACCTTCGACAAACCCGTTGATGGTTCCGGCGTGACAAATTATAAGTCGCGATCCTTTTCCTACAGGAACTTTGGAAGTAGATGCTGCTGTGTCATCGTTCCAAGAACGGCCTACAGTATGGTTAGCATTAAGCCATGTTTCATCCAAGAACACAACATTTTGCCAATTTTTGATTTCTTTCACTTGCCGTAAAAAAGTATACCTTGCCATCGCTATATCAAATCTTTCCATCAATATTTTGCGTTTGTTACATTTTTTGTATCGAAATCCAATGGTCTTCAAAATCTTCGTTAAAGAACTTTCCCCACCGAAGAATAATCCAGCTTCCTTCAGTGAATGCACCAACTTTTTTCTTGTTGGATACTCCTTCTGTAAATAGTAGCCGTAAACATGTCTTCGGATAGCATCGGCATCAAAGCTATCGATGCCTACGACTGGTTTTGCTCGTTTTCTCTTTTTTGGTGTGTGAAGTTTATTTTCTTCTGTGCCAGTCTCGCCATATTTTTTTTTAGTTATCCGTCTAACAGTTCGTTGTCCAATATTAAGCGCATCAGCTACGCGTTCAACCACTGACGTTATAGGTAAAATTGGCCCTCCATTTTGAGCTTCACGATCGAAATAGTTACGAAGGCGTATTACGAACTCACGTGTCTGACTATTTAGAACAGTTCTCTGCGTACGTTCGGTCATATCGACGAAATCCACAACAAATCTTCAACTGTGAAGCTTAAAAAGTTATACTTAACTAGGTTTTGCCCCCGACTTCGTCCGCATGGGGTAAGGTTTTAAAAAATGCAGTGGGAACCCTGTCAACTTGCCCCCCCCCCCCCCCCCTTGGCCATGTGCTGGCGACGCTCTTGGCTGGTACCCTTAATCGTATCATACATAATATTTGAAAGGCAACCGACTTCAGAAGAAACTACCGATGCCGATCTTATCCCGCATCTCAATCTTATTTACAGCTGTGTGTTTGAGAAAGTGCTGTGTTGACTCCCACAGTGTAAAAATGCTATTAAATGGGGTTTAACGCGAGATGATGAAGAATAAGAATTATGGTCTGATGTTACCCCAAATTTAATTTAACTTAGGAGCGTGAATATTTTTTGTTTCGTCTTGATAGAGCGTGCCCTGATTTGGCACGGATTTGTGACAGTTAAAACGAGATAGTTCGAAGAGCTGATGGTCGTTGGGGTCCCAAGGTGCTGGAGTGGTGACCCCGCACCGGGAAGCGCAGTGTTGGCAGACCCCACACCAGGTGGACCGACATCAAACGAGTCGCAGGGAGCCGCTGGATGCAAGCGGCGCAAGACCGAAGCCTGTGGAAGTCCATGCAGGAGACCTTTGTCCAGCAGTGGACGTCTATAGGTTGATAAAGAAGAAGAAAAGAAAACGAGACACATGTCTCGGCTTTAATCTATCACGTTTTAATTCTGTCTCAAGTCCAAGTCAAGTCAGAGCGCGCTTTATAGATCGCTTTAGCTTTAGACTGAGTATCACGCAGCGGTCCATTCCCCGCCCCCGCACTCCTGCCTTGTCGCCACTGATTTCTATAATTAGTCTAAGAGTAACACTGGATTGGTTGTCCCTATACAAATGACAGCTTGATTTATGGATCAATTTGAAGCGCCACATTTGACATACGAAAGTCTCTTGAACTAATAATAATGCAAATAGCGCACCAACCTCTACAATTAATCTATCATTTCATATGAAATCAGATTAATTAAAGATATTTATTTTTATTTATTTATTTACGAAAACTTAATCTATCATTGGAAGTGGAAATGGGCGGGGCACATAGTTCGAAGAGCTGATGGTCGTTGGGGTCCCAAGGTGCTGGAGTGGCGACCCCGCACCGGAAAGCGCAGTGTTGGCAGACCCCCCACCAGGTGAGCCGACGACATCAAACGAGTCGCAGGGAGCCACTGGATTCAGGCGGCGCAAGACCGAGGCCTGTGGAAGTCCATGCAAGAGATCTTTGTCCAGCAGTGGACGTCTATCGGTTGATTAAGAAGAAGAAGAATCTATCATTACAGGAAACCTAATTTGATAGATAATTATAAATGACACCTATTAGTATTAACTCTTGTTATGACTCATAGATAGATTAATAATAACTATAGAGGTCGGTGCGCCATTTGCAATATTATTAGTTCCATAAACACTCGTATCTATGCTTACAGCGCCAAAATGGCGTCAATCGAGTAGGTCCAAAAAATATGATGGCAGCCTCTCCAGTGTTTATCATAGATTAATTTAAGGCGACGTTTTCGCATAGGCGAATCGACGCGCGGTGCGTCGCTCGCTCGCTCTCTCTCGCCCTCATACCTTGGCCATGCCTTGGACACGCCGAATCGCGCGCCGCGCGGCGATTCGCCTCTGCGAAAACGTCGCCATAGAGCTAAGTGCTTGTCGCGGTCACTGGGTATAGGACCCCTACGGCCGCGGCGTGTACTCGTGCGCCACTCACTGGTGGTTTGCGCGGGGTTCCAGGGCTCGCCCTCCCCGCAGCGGCGGCACGCGCAGCGGTCGGGCGACTCGACGCGGTGCGGCGTGACCGACCCGTCCTCGCACGTGAGGGTCACCGTCTTCCCGGTGTAGTGCGTCGCCTGGCAGCATTCGCACAGCGGTTCGTGTCGACCGGCCTCTGTCGGAGACAGACACAAAGAAAGATAAAATTTATTCTCTAGTTTCTTGCCGATTCTTTTCAAACTTGTGATAGATCACTTATAACTTGACAATTTCAAAGGACATTGGACTATAAATATTGTAACAATAGAGTGGGTGACTCAATTTTTTCAAGTAAAACTTCTTTACGCTCGCTTGACTTGGGGAGTAAGCTGGTGAATGCGTTACGAAAAATGTGATCAGGCGAGGCGAACGGAAGTTGAGAGGAAGATATATATCTAGTTAGTGAAGAAAGAGAGAGAGTTACGTTTCATATAGGTATTACTGTGTAGGCAAGAGAGAGATGCGAACATACATTTTTTTCTCTTTCTCTCATAGCCAGTTGCGTTTCGTAAGTTTTACTTCAGTCATGTGGTCTAAAGCACACTCATTTTTTTAAGTAAGTTACGCCATAATGCCTTTTCGTCGACACAGACAGGGAGAGGCTGATCAGAGCCGCGCCTCGCTCCTCGCGACCCACCTTTGCTGTAGAGCGTGCTGGAGTCGCAGCTGCCGCGACACTCGCTGAAGCCGTCGATCGCCTCCTCGTCGACACAGACTGGGAGAGACTGATCAGAGCCGCGCCTCGCTCCTCGCGACCCACCTTTGCTGTAGAGCGTGCTGGAGTCGCAGCTGCCGCGACACTCGCTGAAGCCGTCGATCGCCTCCTCGTCGACACAGACTGGGAGAGGCTGACCAGAGCCGCGCCTCGCTCCTCGCGACCCACCTTTGCTGTAGAGCGTGCTGGAGTCGCAGCTGCCGCGACACTCGCTGAAGCCGTCGATCGCCTCCTCGTCGACACAGACTGGGAGAGACTGATCAGAGCCGCGCCTCGCTCCTCGCGACCCACCTTTGCTGTAGAGCGTGCTGGAGTCGCAGCTGCCGCGACACTCGCTGAAGCCGTCGATCGCCTCCTCGTCGACACAGACTGGGAGAGGCTGACCAGAGCCGCGCCTCGCTCCTCGCGACCCACCTTTGCTGTAGAGCGTGCTGGAGTCGCAGCTGCCGCGACACTCGCTGAAGCCGTCGATCGCCTCCTCGTCGACACAGACTGGGAGAGGCTGACCAGAGCCGCGCCTCGCTCCTCGCGACCCACCTTTGCTGTAGAGCGTGCTGGAGTCGCAGCTGCCGCGACACTCGCTGAAGCCGTCGATCGCCTCCTCGTCGACACAGACTGGGAGAGACTGATCAGAGCCGCGCCTCGCTCCTCGCGACCCACCTTTGCTGTAGAGCGTGCTGGAGTCGCAGCTGCCGCGACACTCGCTGAAGCCGTCGATCGCCTCCTCGTCGACACAGACTGGGAGAGGCTGACCAGAGCCGCGCCTCGCTCCTCGCGACCCACCTTTGCTGTAGAGCGTGCTGGAGTCGCAGCTGCCGCGACACTCGCTGAAGCCGTCGATCGCCTCCTCGTCGACACAGACTGGGAGAGACTGATCAGAGCCGCGCCTCGCTCCTCGCGACCCACCTTTGCTGTAGAGCGTGCTGGAGTCGCAGCTGCCGCGACACTCGCTGAAGCCGTCGATCGCCTCCTCGTCGACACAGACTGGGAGAGGCTGACCAGAGCCGCGCCTCGCTCCTCGCGACCCACCTTTGCTGTAGAGCGTGCTGGAGTCGCAGCTGCCGCGACACTCGCTGAAGCCGTCGATCGCCTCCTCGTTGACGCACACGCCGTGCGGCCCCTTGGATATGCTGATGAGGCGCACTGTCTCGTTCCTGGGTATCGGCGCCGGCACGCATTTACCTGGACAAATATGTTAATAATGGAGCGAGAAAAAAAAATCACAACATGAGGGTAGACAAATATTGAAATTAGCTACAATAATAGCTAGGAACATGCTGAGATCGTTTCAAAGTTACCCTCCGCCGTCTATAAAAATCGAGTGTCAGAGGAGGCACTTGCCTCTCTGCGCTTGTAGCGAACGGACGTCTACTTGAATCAGTGTCGGTCATTATAAAGTCACGAGAGTTATTTTTAAATTGCTTTTACATTTTTATAGTATGTACAATATATTTTTGGCTATGGTGCACTTTATATTGCTTTAGATGGTATACCCTTACCTGTCTGCTCCGATTTTAGGTACCTCGGTTCGAATGACGGTAATATTGACCGAGACGTGAACAATAGAATGAATGCGGGATGTATGAAATGGCGACAGGTCTCAGGAGTGATATGTGACCCACGAATGCCCCTTAAACTAAAGGGAAAAATTTATAAGACGGTGGTTAGACCTGTCGCATTGTATGGTTCAGAATGTTGGGCGGTAAAAGGGACGGATATCAGAAGAGTACATGCGACGGAAATGTTGAGATGGATGTGCGGCGTGACAAGTTTGGATAAGATAAGGAATGAATATATAAGAGGAAGTCTGAAAGTAGCGTCAGTGGTAGATAAGATGAGTAATAGGCTGGCGTGGTATGGGCATGTAATGCGGAGGGAAGTAAACCATATTACTAGAAGAATATTAAATATGCATGTGGAAGGACAAAAGAGTAGAGGAAGACCCAAGAAACGATGGATGGATTGTGTGAAAGAAGATATGCGTGTAAGAGGAGTATGTAAGCTTCTATCATTCGTCAACTCATCATCTACTGATGATGAGTTGACGAATGATAGAAGCGAGTGGAACAAAAAGACGTGTTGTGCCGGCCCTACATAGCGTGGGAAAAGGTCAGGATGATGATGATGGTGGTGGATGGTGTACTAGGTATTTATTTGTTTTAAAGTGCGTACATTGTGAATTAAGCAGATTTCTTAATCGAGGAAAATCCATTTTCACTCCTAGCAGTGAGTATGTATAACTTACTGAGATCCGAAGGTTTCTGCTTGCACACTTGGCAGCAGGTCTGGTTGACGAGGTCTTCCGGTGCGCAGTCGGACACATCCGGACACAGCTCCGGCGCGGACGTCAGGTACACCTGGCCTATCACGCCGTCGCACGAGTATGACGTGCAGTTGTCCGGCGACTGCCAGCTTTCTCCTGCGAAAATTGTGGATAAGTATTTCTAAAGCGAGTTAGGGCAGTTTTAAATGAAAACTATTTAAATTCAGATTTAATTAATTCAAGTAGGCCAAATTGTGGCACTTTGACAAGTCAAGAATACACCACCACCCCCAATTCGGTATCACAAGGTATGTACTTCTCTGTTTGTCTGTCAATCTGTGGAAGCAAGTTTTATATAGTTTACATCCTATTAAATGGAAAGACGAAATCTGACGAGTCCAGATATAAGTGGTGTACCTAAGCAATGCCAGTAATTTAGGTTTCGGTAACTTTGAATCAAAATTTCTCCCTTAATCTCTTCTTAGGTTAGCTTGGTTTTTGTGGTTAAATTAAAACCGAGCCCTAGGTTGATTGGAATAATGCAATCCGATCCGATGGGAAGCTGTACTAAAGGTGTACTGTGACGTCACTCACCCAGTTGCTTCAATTCGTCGCCAACCACGCACTTGTCTTGCACGCAGTGACCGCAGCATACTCCCGCCGCGGGCTCCACATACTTCTGATCCTTGTTGCACTCCCGCACGCAGTTCTCCACGCTGGCCTCGTGCGACAGTCGGCCGGTGACGTCACGGACGCACGTGAAGTTCTTGCAGGGGTTCGAAGATGGCCAGGTTTGACCCTCCTAGAATGTTTAAAAAATTGTTGAATGAGTTCCATCGTTGCTGAAATCTGCTAAATGTTAGGAAGAAGCGCAGGCGTATAGTCAAGCGTGCCACAATAACCAGGTGGCTACTACGAACGCTCTGTCAAGAGCGAAACAACTGACAAGAGAAAAAGCTAAAATTTAAATTAATTTTTTAATTACTTAATTGTACAGTTTCAGATAAAAACGTAGTAAACGCAGCAGTGATAGGTATAGGCTCATGCCACATATCATTATATCCGGAAAAAATATTCAAAATTATAAAATGTGGTAAATAAATTGATGTATTGTTGCCACTATAAAAAAATAAGGGCCTGTTTCATTACTTGCTGATAAAGATCTGATCCACAACTTACCTGACGGATAGCGTTTAAATTTATGTTTCATAAGTATCTGATAAGTCAATCTGGCAGTTAAACTCAAAAAGATATCACATATTTATCCAGCAGATATTTTAGCTGTTAGATATATATCAGGCACTTTATCAGCAAGTGGTGAAACAGGCCATAAGTCTTGTACTTCCTCTTTCCGTAGATTGTTCTATTATTCTAACAAGTCATATCTTTCTAGATTTGAATTTCAGTGACACAATTTCAAGCAAAAAACTGCAATTACAGAAGTTCCACTAATGTCATGTTACCTGATAGATTTTGTTGCCAACGCGACAGGCTATAGGTTCCTCCTTGAGGCAGCACTTTCCAGGAATCTTGTCTTTGCTCAGAACGTATTGTTTCTTGAGGGCGTCCGATATTTCTGGACAGGACTCGTTTACGCTTTGCACTTGTAACTGTAACAAATATAAAGTATTTTAAAACAAAGTAAAATTTATTTTCTTTGGCAGTCAACGGCAAATTTTATCATCCACACTTCAGAAGAAGTCTAGAAGGTCGCCAAGTTACCTCAATCCTGGATAAAGTTAACACAACAGCAGACAATCAAAGTTCCTTTTACATACTTCGCGTTTTCACGTATGTCTGTTATCTACCGTAAGTGGAGACTGAAGATCCCTTATAACATTAAGTTGGTACCTCCAGTGACTGCCTCGTCGGTCTAGTGGTTAGCATGTTCGACTACGGATGATGAAGTCCCGAGTTCGATTCTCGGGTCGGACCAAAAAACGTATTGGGTTTTTCTGTCAAGAAATTCGCAGTACCAACCCGGAGTTAGGATAAGTTGGCGGTGAGTCACCCCCGTGCCTCAGAGCACGTAAATCAGTCGGTCCTGCGCCTAATCTTTCTCTGGTGTCGGGTTTCCGTCCCATCGGACTATGAGAGTGAGGAAAGAGAGTGCACCTGTGTTTGCGCACATACTTGGGCACTATATTATCTCCCGCACAGATGGAAAATCTCAGAGGAGGTTGGTCGCCGTGAACCTTCCGTGAACGGATTCGGTCGGGAGGACATATATTTATTTCGGGAGGACATAATATATATTTTATTATAATTACCTCCAGTTATCTTTGGACAAAGTTAGGCCAAAAGCAGATACTCACAGTTCCATTGAGGTCCTTGCAAGTGTAGTTGGTGCAGAAGTCGGGCGAGGTCCACGACTGCCCCACCTTCCGCTCCACGCCGTCCACGACGCACGCCACGGGCTTGCACTTGCCGCAACATTGCTTGCTCTCTGGAGACGCCGGGAAGTACTCCCAACCCTGGGTACAATTGGGAACAATATACTATGACTAGCCGGACTTCTTTGAAAATAGACTATTACATAGAATTGTTACAAACTTAGTTTTTTTAGTAAACTAAGGGCGAGGGGTTTTTCAAAATGTCCTGATCTTTTAGTCGTAGTAGGTTCAAATTATGAAGATATGGAATGACAGTTTCTAACTACAGTAAAAGTTTAGTAACCATTTGAAATTTCTGGCTTTTGTGGCAGCATTAGATGCGACCACCAGATGACTGATTGACTTGGAAGATTGAGACTTGATTGGAAGAAAATGAATGTCATGGAAGGAATGAATGGGAATGAACAAACAAGGTCATTTTATTAATTGCTGAATAATTGGTAACATTGGTAATTGCTGAATAATATGTGACACAAAGGAAGTTTTTGAATTTTTTGGAAGTAATTTACCTTAGGCACTGATTTATAGCTAAGTATATCCTAAACCTTTTTGTTGGTTGCCTAGAAGGGGTCACTTTTTAGCTTCAAGGTAGATTATACGGGTCTGCCCGCAAAATTCAAATTTAATATGGTTTTTCGCAATTTGTAAACTAATACTACAAAGTAGGCTTATGGCATTCTAATTGCGCCAGTGGTATAATCATCTTCACAGGTTTATATAAAAATCTTTACTTGAAAGTGTCCAGTTTAAGAAATTAGTCAGTATATCGGCTATTTTGTGAGTAACTCACGTCCAACTCGATATTTTGATTAATTTCTTAAACGGGTCACTTTCAAGTAAAGATTTTTATATAAACCTGTGAAGATGATTATACCACTGGCGCAATTAGAATGCCATAAGCCTACTTTGTCGTATTAGTTTACAAATTGCGAAAAACCAAATCAAATTTGTATTTCGCGGGCAGACCCATATAATCAACCTTAAGGCCGCTTATTGTACTCTGTTTTGCTGGATTGTGAATTGTGATAGTTGTTGCTTGGCGGTACCACCTTATAAGAAATATTCATATTATAATTCATAAGGAAGATTTAATTAATTAATTCATTAATTACCGGTTGGCAGTCGGTGTCGCACTGCTGCACCGTGGTGACCTTCTCCAGTTTGCCATCTCCCAGCTCCGCACACTTGTATGACTCGCACACGTTGTACGGGGACGTCCAGTTCTCGCCGACCTGCACACAAACACTATTGCGTTACATAAATTAGAACGACAACACTGCACATGACGTGGTATTGATCCCAATGCGCATTTTTAACCTCAAACTTTTTGACGATCTCCCTGGCTCAGTGGTGAGCACTGTTGTGTTATAACTGGGAGGTCTCGGGTTCGATTCCCGGCGGGGTCAATTTGGGAATTTATAATTTCTGAATTGTCTCTGGTCTGATCTGGTGCGAGGCTTTGGCCATGGCTAGTTACCACCCTACCGTCGAAGACGTGCCGCCAAGTGATTTAGCGTTCCGTTCCGGCACGATTGCATGTAGAAACCAATTAGGGGTATGGGTTGAATGTTCACTGCCATACCCCTTCCAAGTTAGCCCGCTACCATCTTAGACTGCATCGTCACTTACCATCAAGTGAGATCGCAGTCAAGGACTAGCTTGTCATCGATAAAAAAAACTTCAAAGTCTGGAACATCGGCTCAAGGCTGCCTGTCTGTCAGTATTCTACAAGATATATGTCGGAGAGTGTGCTCAACTATTCGATTTAGTTCCACCATCACCCTTCTACCATCGAACCGCAAGGCATCGCACGAATCTGCACCGCTACGTGGTCGAAATTCCACGATCCCGCACTAAGCGCTTTGCTTCCTCGTTCCTAATTATACTCCGCTAAAATTTGGAATGCCCGCTTCCGTTTTTCCAACTGAATATAACTTGGATACCTTAAAATCAGAGTGAATAGGCATCTTCTAGGCAAGTACGCTCCATCTTAGGCTGCATCTTTACTTACCATCAGGTGAGATTGCAGTCAAGCGCTAGTCTATATATTTAAAAAAAATGATAAATATCACATGCTTCAACGGTGAAGGAAAACATCGTGAGGAAACCTGCACGCCTGAGAGTCATTGGGCTAGTTTGGTGGACTATGGCCTATAACCCTTCTCTGAGAGGATACTTGCACTCAGTAGTGAAACGCTAATGGGTTGCTTATGATGTCCAGTAGTGGATTTAAATAGGCGACAATGATGATGATAGTAAAGGATGTCCACTGGTGACATTCACACTCGCAGGCATTTCTGGTATCTCATACCTTGTATATGTTTTCGCCGTCTCGGCAAGCCACGTGCGCGGGAGCAGGACAGCACGCGAAGGGCACGGGACGAGGCTCCACCACAAACTGCTCAGTGGACAGGACGGGTGGACACTCCGTCACGCTGCACTGCGCCGCCGGGCCTGCCAGCGATGACACGCAGCGGCAAGATCGGCACGGCCCGTCCAACCAGACCGCGTCCATCTGAAAATAAAACACGGATTAAGCGCGCACGCCAGAATATTGTCTCAATGACTAAACCCAGTTTTTCGATTTATTTCGATTATTATTGATTGATTGATGATTATTATGAAATGTACCTAAAAAAAAGAAAAATAATGCCTTACATTTAATCTTGTCAACGATAACAATTCTAAACTTGACTAATATTCCCTTCTCCTCTCCAAATAAGCGTACAACTTGTGTTAGGAGTGGGTACGACAATAGTGCAACAGACGGGTATTGAACTGTCGACCTTTTCAGTTTTCCGTCCACACCGTTGGACAATTGGGGCTATTTGATGGATATATCATTTTCTAATGTAGGCTTAAGCTACAATTAGACAAGAGACAATACTCACATCTTTAAGCATGACTTCTGGTGCAGACCGCTGTTTCTCACCTCCTTTCGCAGCAGCTTCCCATTCGAGATTGACCACGCATTTGTCTTTGGGTAGTTCTGCAAAGACATTATGTATAGGAATCGATCTCCACTCGAATGAAAAGGGTTTAGGCCAAAGTCTACGAAAAAAGTCAAAGGCTACGCTGGTCAAATGCGGACTGGCTGATTTCACACACTAATTTTGGGAACATTATGGAGAACTCTCAGTTGCGCAAGTTACTGCACTAACAAAGCAAGTGACATTTACTCTCTGTACGGTATAGCATGTTCACGATACTTATTTTGTACCATATTGTTGCAATCATAAGGCTCTCAAATTCACATCTTCTTTTACAGAAAATCAGTTTTCGTAATTTGTACCTTATTATTGCAACAATGTGGTACAAAATAAATTTCGTTCTCACACCTGTCTCTCACACGCGTTGTAGCATGTACAGCGCACAGAGTATAATTTCTTAAAACACACATAGCTCCGAAAAGTCAGAGATCTGAAGAGTTCGGGATTGAATCCTGAAACCCCTGAAGAGGAATTATCAGGAAGGCAAAGTTATCGGCACCCACAAATTCTGTAATGTAACCGAAAGCGTGAACAAGCAAATCGTCACGATGAGAACAGTCGCTACAAATCATGACGGGAAAAGATCCGGAAGAGATTCCAGATCTCCCGTATAATCCGGAACCGATCAGCGGACATCCGGATTGGTCGCAGAAAAAATTCGCTCGAACTCGAAACATCCCAGAGTCGATGCAGACTTCGCTTTGCAATAGTAATAACATAGCTGACTGCCAATTTTTGCTAGTCGCCATATATATATATATTTTTTGGTAACTTGACTAATATTCTCCTCTTTTCTCAAAATGAGCAGAAAGCCGGAGTGGGTAGTTGAGTGTTGTGTTGGGTAATAGTGCAACGGGTGGGAATCGAGTCGTCAACTTTCAGTTTTCAGTCCGCACCTTTATCCGTTGGGCTATCCAAGTTTCAAGCCTTCATTTATCTTCTAACTGCTTTGTTGGTCATGTGGTTAGCATGTTCGACTGCGGATGATGAGGTCCCGGGTTCGATTTATTATAGTGTAAAGGGTTTTCTTTCAAGAAGTTTTCAGTACTAGTCCGGAGTTAGGAAGTTTATGGTGAGTCACTCCCGTACCTTGGAGAGCTCGTAAAACTGTCGGTCCTGCGCCTGATCTCTCTCCGGTTGTGTCGGATTTTCCGTCCCAATGGATTACGACTTACGAGGTGAGGGAATAGAGGGTGCACATGCGTTTGCGCACACACTTATGCACTATAATAATATCTCCCGTGCAGATGGCTAATCTCTGGAGTTTAACCACCGTGACCGGATTTGGGAGGACATTAACATAGAATAGAATATTTTTTTATTCAAATAAATTTTTACAGAATCGTCAAGTGAATCTACCACTGGTTTGGAATGCCATTCCATTATTATTGATCTATTCTTACCGCACTTGTGTTCAGGGCAGCATTCCCCAGTGATATTGGTCGTCTTCAGGGTCTGGAACTGCGGGCATGCAGGCGGCTTAGGGCAGGCGACACAGATCAGCTCCACCTTGGGGCAGCAGCCGCTACGGTCGATGTATCGCTCCACGCCAGGCTTGATCATTTCCACTTCGCTATCGTCCGGGATAGGTTCGCATTCGTCTGCCGGCTTGCATTCTGGTGTGGTAAGGCAAAAATTAGGTTATGTTCG
This sequence comes from Oeneis ivallda, assembly GCA_029955525.1. Taxonomy (NCBI): domain Eukaryota; kingdom Metazoa; phylum Arthropoda; class Insecta; order Lepidoptera; family Nymphalidae; genus Oeneis; species Oeneis ivallda. The sequence goes on from JARPMR010000006.1 coordinate 25,236,985, forward strand.
CTTAATTATAGCTGGCCTTAAGTTCAATTATAGACGAATAGCTGCGTATATAGATTTGGAAAATAAATATATCATTATTGGATTATAAGCTGTAGTAGAGTACGCAAGTAAGCGAGATATTCTGTTAAAAATGTTTACCACATGCAAACTCCTTGCAGCCATCGGCTTTGGTCTTGGTCTTCAGCACCTGTCCGAAGCCACACTCCATCTTCTTCGGCTCTACACATCTTTCGACCGCCGGTTTGAGCACTATGGCAGAAAGAAATCAATTTAACTTCTTCATCTTCTCATCTTAACCCATCACCGGCCTTGGATCTCCTCTCTAAATTCCCGTAGAAGGGTTTAGGCAGCAGTCTACAACGCTAATCGAGTTCATACACCTTTATGAACATTATGGAGTAATCTCAGGCATGCAAGTTTCCTCGCGATGTTTTCCTTCACCGTTTTAAATCAGTGAACCCATATAATGAAGAGGTTTCATAGCGTTTATATTACAATATTTAGTTCTTCGCTAATAGAGTGCAGATCAAACTTGCAATTTTTATTTAAATCAGTCAAAAAATGGCCGAGACATAAATAGTTAAAGTAAGCGCGGAGTGTTTGGTGCTTGCCATTACCTGAAGACGGCGAATTGTGGCGCCGCATAGTAGTTGTACGCGTCATTTCTAGCGCGGCATCATCTATATTCTATACTTATAAAAATACTTATTTGTATATATAGGTCGGCCACGTTGGACAACTTTTTTCCTGGGAGGAGAAAAATCCTCCTGGAAACCGTGGGGCTTGTCCGTCTCCTTTGGGATTACTGCCCAACAGCCTACGGACTTAAAACCTCGTCTCCCGTCTCCACTCGACGCTCCAGGAACGTTGGACCACTCGCTGCGCGCTGCGTTATCAGGGGGAGTTGCACTCACCGCACATGTATTCGGGGCAGCAGGCACCCGGCTTGGCGGGCTGGGTGAGCCGGTCCTCCAGCTCGGAGCACACGGGCACGGTGCACGTCTGGGTCGTGCAAGACACGTGCGCGGCGTGCTCGTCCGACAACTTGCTGCACGTGCATTTCGTGCATGCGTCTTCCTAGCATCACAATACAAAATATATGAAAAACTAACTTTTGTCCGTAATGACATCCGCGTGAAGTTAGGTTTTCCAAACGAAAATGAACTTCAGCTTTACCGAAGTTTAAAAGCCAAAGACGTCATACAAAATGGCGGCCTTAAAACTGTAAATGAAGTCAGCAGAACACTTGCAGAACAATGATGAATCAATTAATATTCTTTGCGAGAGAGCATATTGATGGCGTTCGAATTGAAGTTTTGATAAGTTTCTAATAATCTTTGGCAGCGTTTTATTTATGAATAAGGAGACACATACCTGCCACTCGTCGCCGGCGTAGTGTTCCTTCTGAGCGTCACACGGGAAGCATTTATTTGGTTCTATACAGGTGTTGTTTACTCTCACCTGTAAAAGGACAAAAAAAGTACACGTTGAGGAAAAGCAGAAAGTATTTTCTGCATTTTCTCAAGGGATTTTGGACATAAACTGTAGTTACAATCCGGTTAACACGAGTATACATATCGTTAGGGTTCAAAAAAGGGTTGGGTTTAGAAAAAATCCGAGTTCTTCCCACCTGACGGCATTTGGTGATTTACCGGGAAAAAATCCGAGTTCTTCCCACCTGACGGCATTTGGTGATTTATCGGTCTTTTTGATGCAATTCAAATCTACAGAATGACACAGTCACAATCACCCCGATTTCTTACGTTACCTATATGTGGACTTTTACCACGCTCTCGACAGCATACAGATTAAGTCAAGTCCAACCAAACTACGGGTCCAAAGTCAACCTAAGCCGAGATCCAAATTTCTGCGTTCACCCAAATCCCCAATGATGATGTAGCAGCAAATAGGGCATTACCCAGCAAAAACATAAGAACTTACTTTCCCTTGAGGACAGAAGCATCCCTCAATCGGTGATTTGTCGCACTTCTTGGGATTCAGTTCGAGCTCGTCGTGATTGTCGCAAGTACGCTCGCAGTCCACACACGGTCGGTATACCAATGGTTGTTCACTGGTAAAATAAGAGAACATTCAACTTTTAACCACGCTCTGCTACCAAATTTTGTTATGGCCAGCGCCATAATAGCACAGAAAGATAAATGTCTTTTGAACAGTTTAAAAATAAGTGGAAAAAATAAGCCCTTACTTTAACATCTTTCTTGTTCTTAAATGCGAAAGTAGCTGTTTATCTGATAATTTGGCACAAAGACAGCTTACACCCTAGAGACTACTTTTATCTCGAAAAATTTATAATAAGGTCGCCGTTCGATCAACTTTGGGATTCTATCGTCTATTGGTTCTAAGAAAGCTTCGCGGCTCAATGAACGGAGTTGACTCTGGTTCTCCTATGGATCTCCTCATTTCTGATTTGATCTCGAAATAGTCCAAGTATAGAAGTTCTCTTCTGCACCTACTGATACTCAGCGGTCCTGAGTGACCATGTCTGTGTTTAACAAGCATTTCAATCTGCTATTTCAATTAAATGAGGGTTATCGCATTTGAATTCGCCGCTAGAGGCGCTGTTATAGTGAGGTACTGGTCTGTGGCGAGGTCTCCAAAATGTATGTCAATGACAACTGCTTTTATCGTGGGGTTTGAATGTTTTGAAGGGGTACAGTTGTCCCTGCGAATCGCTCCTAACCATTGTTTGAGCGTGTTTTATCTTTCGAAAACTTATGTATGTATGTTTATTGTACTTTTACGGTACATAAATGAGTTTTAACTATTGTTCCTAGTCTGTGAACTAAACTCTGTTCCCACGCGCGTAGTAACAAATTTTGACGGATGACTTTACTCGCCAGTGGCGCCAACTAGTGAGCATAAAAACGGTAGCCCTCATAGGATTTATATAGCTCTTCCTCACGACTTTACGTCCAATGAAATGACTTAGAGAGATCAACAGAACTCACCATGGGTATGGGCAGAGATCGGAGCGCCAGTCCAGGCAGACCCCTTGCTTGCGGCACTCGGCGGCGTACCTCTCGAGGATGGGACAGGCGTCGGTAGAATTTGAGTCACATAGCTCGTCTTCACACAGCGCTATGTACGGCTCGGGTTCCACGAGGGCGTGACACTGGAAAGATTTAGGGTACATTTTGATTGATATTTATGTTGTTGTTTTTCATTCGCCCTCTTCAGAACAGGCAAAGATCCATGACCATACAGCCTATTCAGACGTAAGATTTCTTGAGTTTTGACTGATTGAACTTTTAAATATTATAATACAATGCCATTTTTCTTTCTTAAACATCTTAAGTAGTCTCGGAAATATAGACCCTTAAAGTTTCCTGTTAGACAAAGAGAGCGCTACTGATGTGTGTTTAGAAAATTATCTCTATAGCAAATATTCTAATAGATAAAATTATCTAAATTTTTTTAGAAAGAGACAAATATAGTCGTAATAAAACAGCTTATAACTTATTTGTTTTTTTAATAAATTTATTTTCTGGTTTTCACCAAATGGGATAGGTACCGAATGATTTGGAGAAGATACTTAAAAATTAATTATTTTTTGCATTTGTACTTAAATGACAATAGGCGTGACGACCGATTTTGAAAAACTGTTCTACTGAAAAATGATGTTCGGAAGTATTTACTATTTCATCACTTATTTCAGCAAAAAAAAGGGTTTACTAGATAAAATTGCTATTTCAAATAAAAAACCCTCGACGCTGTCATGACGTCGTCCGTGACGACTGACGTCGCACCTCTATGTTTTTTCCTCAAAGTTGGAAGGCAGATGTGTCGTATCGCTCTGTTCCATCCAATATTTGTGTTCAATCAAATATGGCGGATTGCTGTATTTTATAAAAATAAATATCGATCACGCTGAAAATAGAAAAATAAATACGTTTTTATAATCCATGAATCCTATTTTAATAGATAAATTAATATCATTCTTGGTTACTGTCATCATGCCTATTCCATGTCTAAAAATAATTTTTTATTCAAATAAACTTTTACAAAGTGCTTTCGAATCGTCAAGTGAATCTACCACTGCAACTAGTTCGGAATGCCACTCCAACCGAGAAGAACCATGAAGAAACTCGACGGAGCTCTTGCTCTTTTTAAAATATCGTGTTGTCTTACACAGGCTACATAATATTGCCTCATATACGAATAGAATAGAAAAGAAATATTTTTTATTCAAATTAAGCTTTTTTTACAAGTGCTTTTGAATCGTCGATGAGTCTACCACTGCACTGGTTCAGAATGCCCTTCCTGCCAAGAAAAACCAATAAGAAACTCAGCGGTTGCTTTTTTTAAGACAAGTTTAAAATATTAATTATAGATATTATGCTATGTATCCAGTGTTTCAACAATGAGGGCAAGTTCCAAAAATGCATACTACTTATAATTATAATTATATATTATTCAATACATATTAAGATGGGCACACAGAAAGTGGCCCCATTCCCGCCGATGGCACCCGTTCACGAGCATGACGCATGACCCAGCCGCTGCTTCGCTCAACCATATTTGAGGGAACCTAACATGTTCTGCATTGATCGGCCTGCGAGCTGTAGGTACTCACCGCTCCGAACTTGGCCACATTGTTGATGTTGTAGCACGGGTTGAGCTCTATGGGCGGCAGCACGCACTCCGGCCGCGGGGGAGCCTCGTCGCACTGCTCTTGTAGCGGCACGTTCAGTGTGTTGAGTACCTCCGGAGTAGCTTGCCAACTCTTGCCATACTGTAAGCGCGGATTCAGATTAGCGTTTTTTCAGCGCGTATAATGTCCTTTTTGGAAGAGCGTATATGCGCGTAAAGGCCCGTCCTTTGCCATACGCGCATCTCGTACGAGGGTTGACGCACTTATAAGCTCGTACAAGAGCGAGCCGAGTTCGTCGCAATTCGAAACACACTACACACTACACTGAGTAAATGCATTCGGTTTTTCAAAGCGCAAAATGTGGCCTGAGTGTACCTAAGCGTGTAAGCCGATACGCCCTTATTTATTTATTTATATACTCAACAAAAAAGTGAACAAAATCTACACCATAATTATAGACCAAAACATTAAGTATTAGACTTTTAAGTGAAAAGCGAAAAGTAAATCGTTTCCTATCAGGTATGTACACTGTCATATGTCACTCTCCAAGTCCTCAACTATACCCATGCAAAAATCCACGGCGATCCGTAGCCCTTTCGCAGCATAATTCTTCAATTATGCTGCGACAGGGCTACGGATCGTCGTGGATTTTCGTTTGTCCTTTGACAAACGAACAAACTTTCGCATTTATAATATTAGTAAGGAATATAGCTCATTGCACTTGGCCCTCATAAGAAGTCACCGACATTGCTCAGAAGTCATGTAACTGATGTGGAAATGGGCGGGGCACATAGTTCGAAGAGCTGATGGTCGTTGGAATCCCAAGGTTCTGGAGAGGCGACCCAGCACCGGGCAGCGCAGTGTTGGCAGACTCCCCACTAGGTGGACGACGAAACGAGTCACAGGGAGCCGCTGGATTCACGCGGTGTAAAACCAAGGCCTGTGGAAATCCATACAAGAGCCCGTCCAGCAGCAGTCTATTGGTTGATAAAGAAGAAGAGGGAATGTAGAGTAAGAAAGTACCTCGTCAAAGTTCTCAGCAACGGTTCCATTGCTAGTGATGAGGTGTTCCTGGTACCCGGCGCAGACTCCGCAAAGACCTTCCGTGCGGTTGGCATACAGTTGTGATGGAACTTGCACCGTGAACTGCATTTTTGCTTGTAGCACCGTTACCTATATGAGAAAAGAATAGTTTCAAAAAAGTCGGTTTACGGACGATACTTTTACGTGATAACGTCATAAAGAAACATTGATGAAAAATTGCATACTTTTATGAATTGAATTGAATTATTATCACTGATTTATCATTATTTTGTATAATACAAAGAACGAGTTAATTGAAAATTACAATTTTCTCTAGTCACAAGCCAACGCTTGGGTCGATCGCGCCTCTCTATCGCTTGTTCTACGCTCTCGCTTGCACGCGCAGGCTCAGGCAGACGTGACACTTTTTCGTGCGTGCAGCCGGTGTTCATCGATTTATAAGACGTCACGTCAAAATCAACAATAAATTATATAGACGTTTTAAGTCAGTTTTTAAAAATATTTTTTTATATTAAATTATTCTTGTAAATGTTCGCTTAGAAGTAGATACGAAGGATAATCACTGGTTAGATGAAGTGACGTAGATGCTTCAACGTCTACAAAATACTTTCATACAGTGGTGCATTTACATCCTAATCATACGAATACTAGACCTAGCTGCTTTCAATTAATTCACTAAAATAATTAACAATTGAGAGAACGTTACTAATATATTTATTATATTTTTTGAGCGCAAAACTCAGCTTGCTAAATTTAAATAATTCCTGCCTCTTGAACAGCACCTTAAAATAATATTACTCTATTTTTAATGTCTTATATTACTTTAAATTATGATTATTTTTTAAAATTAATTTATTTAATTAAAATAATAACAACAGTCTGCGGATTTGCGCGCATCATACAATCATACGCTTACTGTACGCAATTCGCGCATGCACGCAAAGTCAGTTGACAATTTTTATGCCAATATCAATTTAGAAACTGACTTGCAAAATGCAGTCCAAACGCTACTAATTAATAAATTAAAATTCAAAGGTCTGTAACTTGTAGACTACTTACTTCAATCCGTGCCTCGGAGAGCACGTACAGCCATCTGTCCTGCGCCTGATCTTTCTCCGGTCATCATCATCAGTGTGAAGGAATAGAAAGTGCACCTGTGCTTGCACACACAATAATGCACTATAATACCTCCCGCGCAGATGGCTAATCTCTGAGGAGGTTGGTCGGTCAGTAGGACACTATTTTTAACCGACTTCAAAAAATACAAAAAGAGGAGGTTCTCAATTCGACGCGTATTTTTTTTTATTTTTTTTGTCGCTGACCATCCATATCTCCGTCAAATCTTAACCGATTTCAATAATATTTTTTTTACTTACTTCAACATGCAGTTCGGGTAAGCTCACGGTAACGTCTTGTCCGTTCAGTAAGCTGACGGTCACCCAGTCTTTGCTGAAAGGGTACTTGTACACAGGCGCGCCGTTCACTGTCGTTAGGAGCTGAACAAGAAAATGTATATTGATTAATCATAGAAAATCAAAGTTATTGGATAAAAATTCGATATCTTCCGATCCCGCCTTCTAAAAAACGAAGTAAAAAGGGTAGTTTAAAAAGGAATCCCTCCCTTGATATCTCTAATGCCCCTTTTTCCCAATCATACCTAAATCATCCCCAAAGTAGGAGTCTCATTACGTAGGTAGCCCCAAAGTACAATCCCCTATCAAGTATCATTTACAACTTTAGGTGTTCCGTAAGGGTTAGTGAAAACGAAACTGACAGAGAGCGTCACCTAACTTAGCTTAAGTAGGCCTTAAAAGTTAGGGAACGTCGGTGAAAGGAAGGTTTTCTTACCTTCTTAGTGTTAGCGTCTTTGGTGATATTGATGAAGTTCTTCTCCTGTATGAGATGTAAGGCTCTTGTACATGTTACGCTCGGATTGTCGGCACAAGGTCCATTCGTGGCGTACACCTGTGTAAAACAAAAGATTTTTGTATATCTAATGAAAATCTAATATCTCAATATTAAAGCACCTAGGTTCTAAAAGAAAAACAGGGTGACAAGTTTTAGCGAAAATCTTCATCATCAACCCATCAAAGGTTCACTATTAAGCGCAGGTCTCCTCTCGTAGAAGGATCATAGGTCATAGTCCACCACGCTGGCCCAATGCAAATTAGCAGACTGAAGTCTGAGAATCACATTTGAAAATATTATGGGGAATTCTCAGGCGTGCGGGTTGTTCACATGTTTTCCTTCACCGTTGAAACATGCGATATTAAACGTATATAACTCCAAAGAATCCAAAGGTCAACTTTACGATTGAAATACCCATACAATCTCAATTATTGTGGTGAATTATTCAGCCAGAATTGACTGGCTGATTTCATGGCAATCTTGCCGAACATTTTAGACAATAGCTAGAGAGTGTCGGCAAATCAGAGATAATTACGTTCGTGATACTGAAGCAATCATTTTGAGATGATCTCGCCGTTGGATTCATAATCGATCTATACTAATGATCCATTCATTCGCAGGAATGTATCGACGGCAGCGTGGATGGAAGAGGTGCTTGCCCGGGATCGTATCCGCGACCTTCCAAACAGGAGACCTCAGTCATAACCACTAGGCATTACTGCTCCTAGCAAATTATGTTCCCTTAAATATGGTTGAGCGCAGCAGCGGTGGGTCATGCGTGATGCTTGTAAACGGGTTCCGCCGGCGGAAATGGGGCCTACTTTCTGTCTACCCGTCTTAATATGTATTGAATAATAAATTGTAAGTAGTATGCATTTTTGGAACTTCCTCTCATTGTGGAAACACTGTATACGTAGCATAATATCTATTGTATTGTAAACTTGTTTTAAAAGCAACCGCCGAGTTTCTTGCTGGTTCTTCTCGGCAGGGAGAGCATTCCGAACCAGTGGTAGACTCATCGACGATTCAAAAGCACTTGTAAAAAAGTTTATTTGAATAAAAAATATTTCTATTCTAAAAACTAAAAAATATTTCTATACTATCTATCACTGCTCCTAGCAAATATAGTACCTGATATTTATGATATCCGGTGACATTGGTGTCCCGCGAGGCGAGGTAGGTGCAGTTCCCGAGGAAGGGCAGGTCGTCTCCTTCGAAGGTGACGTACTTGGCGGGTGAGCCCACTCCCGTACATGAGCCTGCGAGCACGAGACAGAATCAGCAGGGCTGTTCACTAAAATACCACACACTTCGAAAGCAAACTCACTTCACCAGAGTTTATCAATAATGTCAAATTATCTCTTATTTAAAAACTGATCAAGTATTTTATCTATCCGCCGCTGCTTAATACGGCGCTACAATACAAACTTATCGCAAAATTTGTTAAATTTTTAAAATGGCTTTATCACTACAGAGTTAGAAATGACTTGCGGGTTGTTACGTTCCCTCAAATATGGTTGAGCGAAGCAACGGCTGGGTTATGCGTCATGCTCGCGAATGGGTTCCACTTGCGGGAATGGGGCCACTTTCTGTCTGCCCATCTTAACATGTATTGAATTGTAAGTAGTATGCATTTTTTAACTTCCCCTCATTGTGGAAATGCATACATAGCGTAGTATAAACTTGTTTTGAAAAGAGCAACCGCCGAGTTTCGTGCTGGTTCTTCTCGGCAGGAACGGCGTTCCGAACCAGTGGTAGATTCATCGTCTTGCACGCACTTGTAAAAAAGTTTATTTGAATAAAAAATATTTTTATTCTATTCTATTTTATGAACTTCAAAAAGTATATATATTTAATGGAAAGAGTAAAAATCATAAAATTTTAAAAAGTGAGAAATTAGTTTGTTCTTAGTTTCGGTAACAATAAAAAAATAGTATTAAATATTAGTAATAAAAATTGATCCAACCAGCTGAAATACGGTATTTTTGATTTTTTCCACAGTACGCAGACCAGAAATACAGTGTAATATTTCAAACCAGATATAGATTCACTTGACGTTTCAAAAGCACTTTTTCTCAATTTTTTTTGTTGACGATTTTGGGGAGGAAAATCGGGTTATGTAGAGATTTTTACCTACTAAAACCTACCCAGTGGCCGACCTAGCACATGTTGGGAGGCTCCGAGATCTCTTACGAACGCATCGGTGCCCCCCCTTGTGTGACCCCCATTGGGCTCATCCCGGACAACTGGAGAAGTCCCCTCATTACTCAAACCTCTCTACAGAAGGTATGACTGCTTGTAGGCCACATCAAGCCACCACTTTCCCAGGGTCGTATTGTGAAGTGCGCGACTAGAGCCCCCAGTCTAACCGTACGTGGTACCCTGGGGGTACTCCCAAACCTTTACTCCCAAACCTACACATAAACAATGATGATGTCGTTACTCACAGTCTAGACAGTCGGTGGGCGTCACGCACTGGTCGCCCTTGCGCAGGGTGCCCTCAGGGCAGTAGCAGCCCGGGAAGCACTCGCCCTCCTCGACGGGGCACGAGCTGTCTCCGCTGTTGATGGGCGAACAGGTCGGCTCGCAGCGTTTGCGGTAGCAGTCGTAGTGCACCAGCGGCGGGGGGCATTCGGCCGCTAGGACATTACATAAGGTATATCCATCATTAGCAACCTATCAATGGCTAACTGTTGACCGCAGGTCTCCGCTCAGAGAAGGGTTATAGGCCACTAGCTGATGCCAGTGACTTCGTACGCGTGGATTTAGTTTTTAAAATCCCTCGGGAACTCTTTGATTTTCCGGGATAAAAAGTAGCCTATGTCACTCTCCAGTACCTCAACTGTACCCATGCAAAAAATCACGTCGATCGGTAGCTTTGTTGCGGTGTGATTGAAGGAAAAACCAACAAACACACATTCGCATTTATAATATCCGTATTGGTCCAGCGTGGCATACTATCAAGTATGCCACGCTGGACCAATACGGATTGGCGGACTTCACACACCTTTGAGAACAGTAGGGAGAACTTTCAGGCGTATATGTTTCATGATGATTTCCTTCACCATTGAAGAATGTGATATTTATTTGCTTAAACGCATATATTTTACTCCGAAAAGGCGTGTCCCGGATTGAATCCGCGACACCTCGAATTGAGATTGCAATCGTAAGCACTAGGCTTTTTAATAATTGCTTAAGCACACAAATTATGTTACTCCGAAAAGTTAGAAATGCATGCTTGGAATCGAATCCGTGACCTCCCGAATAGGAGACCGCAGTTCTATCCACTAAGTAGTTTTTGTTTAGGGAAGCGGTTGCTGACGCCAGCGGTTTCGCCCGACGGGCTTTTGTGGAAACGCGTACTGGTATCAGTCAATTGTCCCTTAACCGCTGCTTGTACTAAGTAACTCGTAACTTATAAAATATGTAAAGTGTAAACGTTTCAAATTCCTTAATTCCTTTGTTAATTTACCACAACCTTGATAGAGAACACAGCGCGGAGAAAATAGTCAAAAGTATTTTTTAATGAAACCAGCCTACAACATTGTACAATTTTTGATTGACACCAATTATTTCAAACTTCGACAATATGCAAATGAGATATGGCTTCAAAATTTTTCCCAAGTTTTATGCTTACGGCAATTCATCTGAATCCTCCAGCTAGCCACATCTATGTCCTTATCAGCCGCCATGCATTCGGCCACGAGTTTCTCCATCAGCAAACAGCGGCACTCTTCCTCGGACCTCTTGGTGCCGTTGACGACTGTTTCAGCGCACTTGCACACGTTCTCCAGACATATGCTTCGCCATTTGTCCAGGTTTAGGACTCGAGCACATTGGGCGATTGGTTCTTCGCTGCAAAAAAGTGTAAAGTATCCACTTGACTGGAGACATTTTGGTTTTGTTCAATAGCCTTCGTAGATAAAGGATAAATAGACTACTATACAGGATAGCAGTTTTTATTCACAAATAACTTTTATAAAATCTTTTGAGAACTAGAAAAAAAATCGTAAAAATTTTTCATGAGCATACTTCTTATAGATTTCTTAAAACTTCAAATTCACGGATAAAAATTTGTTACTAAATAAAAATATTTCTGCCCAACTGAATCCGGTCACGGCGGTTTTAAACAATCTCCACAGAGATTAGCCATCTGGCGCATGAGATATTATAGTGGACAAGTGCGTGCGCACACAGGTGCACTCTCTATTCCGTGACTCTTATAATCCGATGGGACAGAAATCCGACATGACCGGAGAGAGTTCAGGCGCAGGACTGACGACTGCTTTACGTGCTCTCCGAGGCACGGGGGTGACACACCGCCAACATCCTAACCCCAGGCTAGTACCTACGATAATTTAAAACCCATTTCTTGGCATGACCCGGGAATCGAACCCGGGACCACTAGACCAATGAGGCGGTTTGTTTTACATACGTGATAGCTTTGCAAACGTCCCAGCATCGCTTCTGCTTCTCCGGCGGGATGACCTTGATCTCGCACGCATCTGGCGCCAGTCCGGGCTTGGCCCACGAGCGCCCGAACTGCTCTATGCTGTGGGCTGGCCTACCGTCGGGCAACGAGCGATCGTTGTAAGGCCTGCCGTCGTAGGCACCGCATAGACCGTCCACGTGGCCCATGTATTTTTTGGATACCTGAGTAAATTTAATATAAATATTAACTGAAAAATACTTTAACAAAAACCATTCTCAACGCCACTACAAATTATAACGATTTTTTCAAAAAGCGCTAGTCAATTTCGATGAACTTTATATGGGACCACCTCTGAAGTATTACCTAACAAACGAAAACAGAATCAATAAAATTAATTCATAATTTGCGGAATAATCGCGTAATAAACATACAAAAAAAACATTCAGTTAAATTGAGCAACTCCTCCTTTTTGAAGTCGGTTAATAATAATTTGAATTTTATTCGTTTCGTTAGACGTCTATAATGATCCTAATATAATAATTGTACTCAATCTCTAAAGTCTAAACATATAGATGAATCGACAGTTGAGACGTCTAAAACTAGTCTCAATTATTTTTCTAGTAGGTAACAAGGTACATATAGTGGAATAAGTTATCTCAGAAATATGTTTTATAATCATGAAAGTGTGTTTGTTTGTTGGTTTGTACTTCAATCGTGCAGCACCGGATCAACGCATCGAGGCCATCTTTTGTTATCATCATCATCAGCAACCCATCAACGGCTCACTACTGAGCGCAGGTTTCCTCTCAGAGAAAGGATATAGGTAAAGTCCACCATGCTAGCCCAATGCAAGTTAGCAGACTTCACACACCTCTGAGAACATTATGAAGAGCTCTCAGGTGGTGTGCAGGTTTCCTCACGATGTTTTCCTTCACCGTTGAAGCTTGTGATATTTAATTTCTTAAACCCACATAACTTAGGAAAGTCAGAGGCACGGTAATATTATCTGTATACAGTATTGTAACTTCATACAAACGGACGAAGCGTGAGCTATGCCTACGCGCCTCGATCTCGGTAAGCGCTCGGTACGCAGACAGTCGCGACTGTGCCGCAGTGACGAACGGACGGTGTTATGTTTTTTAACAATAACTGCGCAATTTTTTTACTAAAAATAAGTTCAAGTAAATATTTAATATGACGAGGAGGATATATTGTGCTGTTTTTGGTTGCATGAATTCGTCAATAACGCATCCAGAGATAACTTTTTTTAAATTACCTGGAAACTCTGAAAGGTAAGACTCTAAAATAATTTTACTTACTAGTAGGTAGGTACAAAATGTGTGTATTTTTAATGGATAAGGTATTTCCTTTTATCTCCCGAAAAAAAGATGTCTGGATTAATAAATAAATCAAAAATCAAAAATTCTTTTTAGTTTAATTAAAAAAGAGGAAAAATCGGGAGTTTGAAATTTCAAAGTAAGATAACTATACCGAGTGGGGTATCATATGAAAGGGCTTTACCTGTACATTCTAAAACAAATTTTTATTTATTTTTAAATATAATAGTTTTTGAATAATCGGGCAAAATGTCGAAAAATATACCGTTCCCCCCCCCCCCTTATCTCCGAAGTTTACCAATCGAAAAATCAGAAATAATTATGGTCAATAGAGGTTTATGTATATTTTAAAGAAAAAATAAAACCAACGCTCTAACTAGCATAGTTTTTTTTTTATATTAACAATAGACCTCCACAAACAAAGTTAACGATTAATAAGCAAATTTATATAATATTATCGTTTTACTTTTACTTCTAGAGTACGGAATCCTCGGTGTGCGAGTCCGACTTGCACTTGGCCGGTTTTTTTTAATTAAATCTACCAATCAAAAAACAACACGCATTTTTATTGAACACTTCCTATTTAATTCACAAAGTATTTTATTTGTTTATATAAAAAAAAAGTATATTTACAATCACAAAACTAAATGGAAACACAAAGTAGGCAAATGTAATTAAAATGCTGGAGGCGGGCAGCCCTATCGCATGTTTACGTACCGCGCGGCTGTAGGCATTTATGTCAAAGATACGGCCGAGTTACAATACTGTATACAGATAATATTACCGTGTCAGAGGTGCGTGCCCGGGATTGAACCTACAACCCCCCGAATAGGAGACCGCAGTACTAACCACTAGGCTATCACTGCTTCATTCACTTTTTGTGTATGGGCATAATTGAGGACATGGAGAGTAACACAGGTTAGCTAGATTTTATAACAGAAAACAAAGTGTTGCCGCGGGATTTTTAGCAAACCTACACGGATGATTCGCAGGATATTTGCTTTTGGGAAAATACTTACTCCAATTTTAACATCCCCATCAGCAGTGTAGAAGACCGTGAAGTTATATTTGCGGGACTTGATGAACACTCCGTTCCCGAGGCGGTTCACGTCGAAGCTGTTCTTCTGGAAGCAGATCTTGTTGGTCTGCTCCACCGTGTACTCGTAATCGTTGTACTCTATCATCAGGTTTGGCTTGACGAGGATCAGTTGGTCGTCTTGTAGGACGATCAGCTGGTTCTGGCAGGTGTTCTTGAGGCATTTCTTACGCACTGGAGGAAAGAGGCATTATTTGAGGTATCTATTGTAGTATGTGACAAGCCAGGAGTGTAAACGACGTATTAGGTGTAACGGGAAACCTGCGTTACCCGCATGCATTGGTGGTGTGGTGGTGTCGTGTGATGCGGGTTGTTACCTTCCCTCAAATATGGTTGAGCAAAGCAACGGCTGGGTCATGCGTCATGCTCGTGAACAGGTTCCACCGGCGGGAATGGGGCTACTTTCTGCTTGCCCGTCTTATATACTGAATTGTAAGTAGGTATGCTTTTGTGGAACTTCCCCTCATTGTGGAATCACGGCATAAATAACATAGTATCTATTGTAAGCTTGTTTTGAAAAGAGCAACCGCTGAGTTTCTTGCTGGTTCTTCTCGGCAGGAAGGGCATTCCGAACCAGTGGTAGACTCATCGACGATTCATAAGCACTTGTAAAAAAGTTTATTTGAATAAAAAATATTTCTATTCTATCCTATTCTATTCTATTGATTTGTCCTAGTCTGGGTCTGATCAAAGCATGCGACTGCACGCATATAACCAGCATGCGTCCATTAGACCGGGTTCAGACGAGGGAATTTTGTTGATTGTCACCATAGCCGTCTCTATCTCATGTATTAAAAAAGATAGAGATGACAATGGTCACATTCAACATTCGCCTCCAAAATTCGCCCCGTCGAACCCGGTGTTAGACCCAAACTATGGTTCAGTCACACAAGGAGAGTTTCTCGAATGCGAAAGTTAATGGACTGTTGTCAAAACGTTGATATTCATTAATTATAATCTAAAGTTTAGCATGTAAGAATAACATTTGTAAAAACAGAAAATAAAATTGCTCAAAAAACAAATAAGTCATAAGCTGTTTTACTGCGATATATCTGTCTCTATCTAAAACGATATTTTCTATTTAGCAACTGTCTTGTAACGTCATGTCACTAGCGCTCTCTTTGTCTAACGTGAAACTTTAAAGCTCTATATTTCTGAGACTCGTTAAGATATTTAAAAACTTTATTTTAAATATATAAATATATATCAGGCAAATACCCTGTTAAGGAGTGGTTAGTTTAAAAAAACTTACTGAATATAATCCAGGCATATGAGCGTGTTTCTCTCGCCAGCGTGTGGTAGCAGACGTCGTATTTATACTCGGTGCCGTCGAAAGTCGTGAACGTGCGGCCGGTCATGTTGCAGTATTCTAACCTCTCAGGCGGAGGCACGCACACGTATCTGTGGGTTTGAGATGATCATTGCACGTTTTCACCAACCATACCTAAATCATCCCCTAAATAGGAGTCTTTGTATGTAGGTAGCCTCTAAATACAATCCCTTACCCAATGTCATTTCCATCCTTCGGTGTTCCTTAAAGGTTCGTGGAAACGAAATTGACAGAAAGTGTTGCCTAACATTGCTTAGCCCGTGAAATTTAGGGAGCGTTGAAAACAATATACTCAGTGAAAATCTGCATGTCCATAGATTTTCCTAAACGTTTTTCAGCCTTTCTTATTTGGTGCAGTATACTGCGAAAATAATCAAAAATGAGTTCCGCAGAAGTTGTAGGACGTTATGGCAGGCCTGTCTCACTCTTGGTACTTACGCGATTTATATACCTACAATCGCGCGCACTCACTGAGTGCCACGACAGTCGGGGCTAGCGCGTTCTAGGCGAGTGACCGGTGACGTATTACTGATTTCAACATTGCTTACGCGTTAATTCTTTTTTGTAAATATCGGTTTAAGTAAATAGTTTTAATTTATGTTTAGTATATTTAGTTGTAGGATAAAATAGTTGTAGACATTTATATTTTATATGGATGGACATAAAATAATGAAACAATGGCAATAAGTCGTCGTAGTAATTATTGTTGTGTGGATGGATGCCTTATGAGCTCAAAAGATGATTATTTATCATTTTTTATGTTACCGAAGGGTACTGAAAGGTGAGTTTATTTCATAATTAAAATTATGTTAGAAGGTACCTACTTAAAATTATTAAGGTATTGTACGGAGTGTGTACCAATTTATACCTACAGTATCTAGTTATTTATTTACTTAGCGAAAACTTATTAACTATACAATAAATTAACCACAGTAGTACTTACATTATGTAGGTACCTATATCCTATCACAGAATTTAACTGTTTTATACTTCACTATCGAAGTTGTACCTACTTATGAGTCGCGCGCAGAGATTTGCCGATGGCTGCCCCTCCCGCCTACGCCACCCGCGACCCGCACTCGTCTAGTTGGGCGAGCGCGGGTCCTACTATATACCTATATTGCCTGTTTATAACAACTAAGTAACTAATTTATGTTTTAACACAAAATACTAAAATAGGTATAGGCCTACCTAGAATAGGACTTCATAAGTCAAAATCTTGTAAACTAATTTATGGTTTACAAGATTTTAACTAATTTTGTTGTTTACACTACCTACCTAGTAGTTTATGACGGTGTCTAGTTAACAGATCATGTGTATCACCTCTTTGTTTATATTATGGGAAAATAAATAAATAAATAAAAGTTTTTTACTCTTTGTTGACAGCCCTAGGCAACCACGCCACGGCGTCCGTGACGTAGGAAGGCGAACAGATCCAAAGCAATATGGATCCTCGCGCCGAGCTATAAAGTCTAATTTAGCTTGCGTGCGTTATTTATCTATTTAATAAAAAAATATGTAGGCTATTAAAGCGCCGGCAAGTAGTCAACATCAAAGGAGTGAAACTTCTGTACGTAGTACTATTATATATTCTGTGGTTATGGCGAGAGCGCTATATTGGCAGACATCCCGCTAGATAGACGGACAATATAAAACCAATCGAAGGGAATCACTGGATACCAGTAGCATAGGATCGCGGTGTGTGTATGCCCCTATAAAAGTCCTATATGCAGTGACGGCTGTCGACCACAACGGCACTGTTAAGTTATTTGTATTTTAAGACTGCAGAGAAGACAGATAAATAAGAAAGAAAGAAATTCATAGGCGTTTGTTCATATTGTTAACTGCAAGGACACTGTATAAAAAGATGTTAATCAATACTTACTGTGGGCACAAGTTGAGACTGTCAGGAACACTTTCTAGCTTCAGTGCGTATCGCGGGGGGCATATAGGTGTCGAACACACAAGGGGAGGTGGCGTAGATCCCTTGGGAGGGATGGGGGGCAGTTTGGGGATGCACTTAAACACTGGGCACACTTTCTTCGTCTCAGTCGTGGTGGTGTTCAGTTTTGGTCTGTCTAGTTGGAACGCTTCGTTTTGTTTCGGTCTGGATGGTGGACCTAATAAAATATGTTACTAAATCAGTTTAACCATAAAGAGGAAAAAAACAGGAACTTAAAAAATACGTGAACATACAATTTTTTTTATCTCATTACAAAAACAGACGTATTGATAAAATATTACAGTTCAGTTTTGTAATTTGCTATAGGTTCTAGAGGTATTGCTGATGAATTATTTCTGTTATGTACAATATCACTGTAAAGCTACTAACTTGTATTACTTATCTTATTTAAAATTTTATGGCTCTTACTTTTGGCAGGTTCTATTAAATTAAAAAATAAACGCGAATAAGGCCAGAAATTTCGTACAACGTAAAGGAGTACTCGTACCTCCCTAATAGAATAAATATACATACCGTAAATTCCTCCTTTCGAGTAGCCAGTCTTCGAGTATCCGCCCTTTGCATAGCCTCCTCTACCTCCCTTAGAGGATCCTCCCTTATAGTACCTCTGGTAGGAGTTGCGTGGTCTTGGAGGGGGCAGATCCGACGTGCCAGTCTTTGTGTTGTAGCTGCTGTGACTTGAGGAAGTGTAGCGCACGAAGTATCCAGGTGGACATTCCACTTTCGGGCATTCTAAAGCTGAATTAAGGAAATAAATAGAATATGATGTAAGTTTAAGTATTACACTGAAGCAAAACTTTAACGGAAATGGACAGGGCACATAGTTCGAAGAACTGATGGTCCCAAGGAGCTGGAGTGGCGACCCCGCATGCGGGAAGCGCAGTGTTGGCAGACACCCCACTAGGTGGACCGACGACATCAAACGAGTCGCAGGGTGCCGCTGGATTCACGCGGCGCAAAACCGAGGTCTGTGGAAGTCCATGCAAGAAACCTTTGTACAGCAGTGGATGTCTATCGGTTGATAAAGAAGAGAAGAAGAATATATTAAGTAGGTATATGCTGTATTTGTGACATAAGTCATAATCTTGTAATGCAGTTTCTTGGATACTTCTTGGATTATAGAAAGAAAAAGAAGTAAGTCTAAATCTGTTTAGAATGCAAGATATCAAATGCAAGAAATGTGCAAAATTTCGTCAAAGTCGTCGGATCAGCCGTCATTGTTTTTCATTTTTTTTTTACAAAAAAATCTACATGAAATTGAATGGTTGGCACATCTTTTCGCCCAATCTCCTATGTGTCTTTACTTGACATAAGACATTGGCGAAGGCAGAAACCATTAACCAAATACTTCTATCATAGAAGTTTTTGCCATTAACCAAAAAAAGAAGAAGAGAATTTTAATAAGATTTTCTTTCATTGTTTTGTATCAGAAGTTATTACGACGTTTTGACAGTTTTTGCATTGAAAATTTTTCAGAACGTCCAATTTATTTTGGGTTAAACCTTACTTAATTACTGGGTTAAACGCACTTAGTGAAATAATCAGTCCCCTTGTTCTGCCTCTAAAGAGTAAAGACTTACGTTTCTCTGTCGTGGTAGTGGGTGCTACAGTGGTGGGTACAGGGGTGGTGGTGGTGGGTTTAGTGGCAGCGACGGTCGGCACGACAGTGGTGATCACAGTCTCAGTGACGGGCGCCAAGGTGGTACAGTCCCTCTCGTCGTCAGGACAGTCTTGCAGCCCGTCGCACCATTTCTCCAGGGGCAGGCAGATTTTGCTTGTGGGGCAGATCTTGGTCCCGTTCTGGCAGGGTTCGCATAGACAATCGCAGGACGGTGTGAGGGTTGGGACGAGATCCTGCAAAAAAAGGAAATCCTGTAGCAAAATAATTTGAAATAGGCAATATGATAGTTTTTGAAAAACTGTTGGATGATTTTTTGAAGTAAGTATACTATTTCAAAAAATATCTTATTCTGTCTTTACTCGTGCATGTACGAGTACATGTTATATTACGTTCCCTCAAATATGGTTGAGCGAAGTAACGGCTGGGTCATGCGTCATGCTCATGAACGGGTACCGCCGGCGGGAATGGGGCTACTTTGTGTCTGTCCATCTTAAGATATATTGCATTGTTAGTAGGTATGCATTTTTGGAACTTCCCTCATTGTGGAAACACTGCATAGGTACATAGCATAGTATTTATTGTATTGTAAGCTTGTTTTGAAAAGAGCAACCGCCGAGTTTCTTGCTGGTTCTTCTCGGCAGGAAGGGCATTCGGAACCACTGGTAGGGTCAGATGATTCAAAAGCACTTGTAAAAAGTTTATTTGAATAAAAAATAATTCTATTCTATTCTATTCATACCGGTTCGCATTCGCACTTCTTGGCAGGCTTGCAGTCCGTCACTCCGCCCAGCTTGCATACGCACTCGTCGCATTTCTCGCCGCGGTACGAGGCGCCCACGGGATATCTACAGCAAAAATATATAAACAGGGCTTTACAGGCAACGCGCAGTACCTCTCATACGTACAAATTGGATTACACATTTTAAAAATTCAAATATTTTTATTTTTAAATTCTAGTAATTAGAAGTTTCTTGAAATGAAATGAAATGAAATTTTATTTGCAGTATAAAAATTTGATGTTGACCAATGTCATAAATGTCATGTCAAAAATTCTCATATACTATTTGCATGCAAATGTTTAAATTCTACTCATTATAATTTTGAAAATTTCGATGAGCTCAATTAATTAAAATGAACCTAAAGTGTCAATTACGTTAGTTAAAATGTCAACTAGGTCAGTATATAATGTCAATAATTTTCATTAATTTCACTATTAATAAGATAGGTATTCTTGTAAGGAATAAAAAGATTTGTTACACAGCCAACGAAAGAGATTTTTTAAAATGACCTGTAGGCAAAGTTTTTAGGCTTGCATCAAGTTCTTATTAAAATATCTGGAGACACTGGACGTGCTGGAGACTCTGGGAGTCTCCAGCGCAATATAAACGTATTCAATACTACAGATACATCGATGTGTGAGGTAAGCAAACGATGCGACGCATTTGTATCTTTAACTGGCTACTTTTACGGCTTAATTCTGTCTGCACAGCATTCAGTGTACATGTGTATGCGTGAACGCAATCACGAGCAAGTAATGTAATTGTGTATGTTGTAGCTGCGAGGCGGCGACATGCGTTCTAAATAGTTTTCGACGTGGCACACAGCATCTCTCAATAGAGAGATGCTGCCATGTTATTAAGATTTCTATGGTTGCCACTCACGAGATGAAGCCGACGAGGCAAGGGCACTGGTCGCGCGGCACGCAGTTCTCTCCGTCATAGTAGTGGTTACCGGCGCACGAGCAGATCGCCATCTGCACGCCCGGACACATTTGACACGGGAACACTCGCTGGTCCTCCGGTGGCTCGAGAGTAGCTGCCCAAACAAAATTTATTTCAGAAAGACTAGCTTTTTTTATTAAAAAAAAAAATTGCGTCGCCGGACGCCTGGCAGATGTGAAACATCGAAATTATTTTGTACAGGTAATATCGAACTTAGTACACACATAAATGCACACTCTAATTATAATTTGCTTATAAGCAAATTATAATGCTGAACTATCACTATCAGACAGATTTTATTTTTAAAATAATTATTTCTTTTAAGTAAGACACAGGTTACGTGTACCGTAGTAAACAACACTATTTCGCACTACATACATACGTACTTCCACATAAATATTACATACATACTGTTGGCGTGGCGACGCGTCGGTCTAACCCGCCGCTATAGATGTTTCACATAAAAAAAATAAACAGATGGAAACACGAAATAAGTTTGGCCACATTGACCACGTCAAAGTTGGCGGGGAATAGACGAGGGTTATCCGCACTGTCCAACACCGGGTTGAAGATACTCACGATACGGTTCGAAGCACCCGATCGGTTCCACCCTCATCTCGATCTTGTCCTTCCACTTGACGGGCAGAACCTTGAGGTACTGCGTGTATGGGCGGCCGGAACTCGTCACATTGTCCGCGTCAAAGTTGGCGGGGAATAGACAAGGGTTACCCGCACTGTCCAACACCGGGTTGAAGATACTCACGATACGGTTCGAAGCACCCCATCGGCTCCACCCTCATCTCAATGTTGTCCTTCCACTTGACGGGCAGTACCTTGAGGTACTGCGCGTGTATGGGCGGCCGGAACTCGTTCATCACCACATTGTCCGAGCCAAAGTTGCCGGGGAATAGACAAGGGTTACCCGCACTGTCCAACACCGGGTTGAAGATACTCACGATACGGTTCGAAGCACCCCATCGGCTCCACCCTCATCTCAATGTTGTCCTTCCACTTGACGGGCAGAACCTTGAGGTACTGCGCGTGTATGGGCGGCCGGAACTCGTTCATCACCACATTGTCCGAGCCAAAGTTGCCGGGGAATAGACAAGGGTTACCCGCACTGTCCAACACCGGGTTGAAGATACTCACGATACGGTTCGAAGCACCCCATCGGCTCCACCCTCATCTCAATGTTGTCCTTCCACTTGACGGGCAGTACCTTGAGGTACTGCGCGTGTATGGGCGGCCGGAACTCGTTCATCACCACATTGTCCGAGCCAAAGTTGCCGGGGAATAGACAAGGGTTACCCGCACTGTCCAACACCGGGTTGAAGATACTCACGATACGGTTCGAAGCACCCCATCGGCTCCACCCTCATCTCGATGTTGTCCTTCCACTTGACGGGCAGAACCTTGAGGTACTGCGCGTGTATGGGCGGCCGGAACTCGTTCATCACCACATTGTCCGACTCAAAGTTGCCGGCGAAGACGCGAGGTTTGCCAGCACTGTCCAACACCGGGTTGAAGGTCTTCAGGTCGTTGGTGTACATGATGTTGTACGCGGTGACGTGGCCTTTGACTCCGCCCTTCGTTTTGACGGCGGTTATGATGCGGGGCGATGTGAAGTTGAACTGGGCAGTTGAAACGAAGGTATTAGGACGGCATTAAAAAAAAATTAAAATTCAAAATTGCATTTTATTTTATATTACAGTTTTATTATATTATAGATAGAAAATTTCATATAATTATTCATTTAATTCAAAATTATTTATTTCACGTAGGGCAACTTGTGACTCTTATGATACGTCATGACTCTACCACCGGTTCGGAAAGAGGATTCTGCTGAGAAGAGCCGGCAAGAAACTCAACAGTTGCTCTTTTTCAAAATAATCATTTTACAATATTATTATGTAGCTATTACATTGTAATAAGTTTTTTATACTATCTTGTGGGCAGCCGGATGCCAAGCCGATTTAACCCATGCAACTTTGTTAGAATAGAATTGAATATAATATTTCCACAATGAGGAGAAGTACTACAATTCAATTCATTTTAAGACGGGTAGATAGAAAGTAGCCCCATTCCCGCCGGTGGCACCCGTTCACGAGTATGACGCATGATTGTGTGCAAACCTACTTGAAATTTATGGGCCAAAAGAGCGGTTTCAGATTCGCTCGAAACGGTGGGTGCGCGGGGAGGCATCTCTCGCGGCTCGCGATTATACGAGCTTATAAGCGCATCAACGCTCGTAAAAATTGTGCGTGTGGCAAAGGGCGGCACTATACGCGCCTACACGCGCTCTCAAAAACGAGCTTATACGCGCTGAAAAAACGCTAATCTGAAACCACCCAAATTCTCTTTTACAATTCACTAGAATTTTCCACGCTTTAGCAAAGATTGTAGATTATAATGCGCAAAACAAGGCTCCGGTCATATCTAAGCATCTTATTTTCGCCCTGTGGATGTTTTCTTTGACAACAAGTCCATAGTTTATGTTCGTCTGCAGAATGCAAGTTATTTTAATGCCTTTCTAGGAGATCGTGTAGCGGTTATTCCGTAAGAAATTTACGTACACGTTGCGCATCCTTATTAATCTTTACTAATATTATAAATGAGAAAGTGTTTGTTTGTTGGTTTGTCCCTCCATCACGCAGCAACGGAGCAATGAACAAACGTGATGTTTTGAACACCACGGTAGGTATTACAAGGTATATCATGCATCATACACGTGAACGGGTGCCACCGGCAGGAATGGGGCTACTTTCTTCCTGCCCGTCTTAACATATATTGAATTGTAATTTTTCATTTTTGGAACTTCCCCTGCACTGCAATACACTGCATACATAGATAGCATAGTCCCTATTGTAAACTTGTTTTGAAAAGACCAACCGCCGAGTTGCTGGTTCTTCTTAGCAGGAAGGGCATTCCGAACCAGTGGTAGACTCACAGACGGTTTAAAAGCACTTAATAACTGTATGGGGGCCAATAACTATACCGGTTCCCCAATTATTATTTTTTAATTCAACCAAGTTGAACTTGACTAATATTCTCCTCTCCCCTCCAAATAAGCGGAAAGCTTGTGCCAGGAGTGGGTACGACAATAGTGCAACGGGTGGGATTCGATTCCTTTCAGTTTTCAGTCCGTACCTTTAACCGTTGGGCTATGGAGGCTTAAATATCTATAAATTAGTTATCTAGGATCAAGGACTCACCATGATCCATTCCCCTGGCGTGCTGTAGAGCGGCCGCCAGCCGCGCTCGGCCTCAAGCTTCAAGTACGGCCGCGCGTCATAGTTGGAGCTGACTTCGATCATATTCACAGGAAGCCCACCGTGAAGGCCCAACGTTTCTGTGCACTGCATGGGCTCAGGCTGGAAATATAAATAAAATCGATATGACGAATGTTATATCAAAGAACAATGGCAACTTTGGACTAGAAAATCTTTTAGAGACTTTCTCCAAAATATAATACATTTTTAATGACGTAAATATTGGATGTCAATCATCTGTTTATTTATAAAAGCAGGGGATATATCATAAAATTTAACTTTCGCTTACATGAAGGCGGGTAACAATGTTGATTTTTTAGCATGTCATTTGAAAAGATGTACGTAAATAAAGTACATTTAGTGCAATAAGTTGTTCCGAAGTGTTATTGAACAAAAGTCTTAAGTCACCGCCCGTAATATTACACTTTGCAATATTACAAAGTTACCTACAAATTATGAACCATTTACTTTTACTAAATAAATACACAAACTAAGTGATTTAAAGTGAAAAACTGCTTAGCCAAACTGTTGTAGATTAATGAGATACTATACATAAGCTCGAAAACATTTTAAATATTCACTTGATTCTCCGTGCTTTTAAAAATATATTGAATGCAGTTTTTAGTTACATTTATGTAGACAAATGAAACACCATATTATTGGCGGACCCTTATTATTTTTACTAAAAAGACATAAAGTAAGGAATTCTTCATTTAGTAATTAAGCAAATATCCGTTACTCAATTAATTGAATAATTAATAGAACTCAAGTAGGTATAGGGAAACGTGAACGGTGTAACAACTCGAAACTGAATGGTGCCTGGCGTCGATACTCGTTGGCTTTTATGGAATTGACGAACGGCGCACTCGGTAGTTATTATAAAAATCTACCCTCAACTAACAATATTATGTTTCATCTAAAGACATTTTATTCTATTTTACTAGTCCAAGCGCATTGGATAAGCGCAAGGAAAGTTGCCATTGTTCTTACAGTTTTTTAACTTTTTCCTTGTAAGAGATAAATCTTTTCCTACCGTGGTCAATCCCACAGTGGTAGCAACAGTGGTTTCAGTGGTGGTGGTGACAGTGGTGTCTGCGGGTGTGGCGGGGAACTCGTCACAGCCGATCAGTTCGAAGCGAACACTGATCTCATTGCGCCAGGTTATTGGCTTGATGCGCACGAACTTCGCTTCGATCGGTGGCGTGATCATCTGCTTCATCACTTGGACGTTGTCGACTGGACCACGGAATATCTACAACAAAA
Source organism: Oeneis ivallda (assembly GCA_029955525.1). Taxonomy (NCBI): domain Eukaryota; kingdom Metazoa; phylum Arthropoda; class Insecta; order Lepidoptera; family Nymphalidae; genus Oeneis; species Oeneis ivallda. The sequence goes on from JARPMR010000006.1 coordinate 25,262,581, forward strand.
AGAAGTTCTCGTTTGATAAACCAGACATACCACTTCCTACCTGTTCCAACATCAGACCTTTGAATGTTCTGATATATTATTCTTATTCATTGAGGAGTTCCGTCCTCCATCACCGAAGATATTCATCAGATTTTCACCAAATTTAAACGGGACCAATCTTACGATCCCGGTGCGGGGAATCCGCACCGGGAAACGCAGTGTTGGCAGACCCCCCACCAGGTGGACCGACGACATCAAACGAGTCGCAGGGAGCCGCTGGATTCAAGCGGCGCAAGACCGAAGCCTGTGGAAGTCCATGCAGGATACCTTTGTCCAGCAGTGGACGTCTATAGGTTGATAAAGAAGAAGAAGAAGAACCTTACGATATGAACTTTCAATTGAGAAAAAAAAAATTGAAATCTGTTCAGATTTGACGGAGTTATAGAGTAACACCGACAATGGCTGGATCATGCGTCATGGTCGTGAACGGGTGCTACCAGCGGGAATGGGACTGCTTTCTGTCTGCCCGTCTTAACGTGTTGAATTATAATTAGTATGCTTTTGTGGAACTCATTGTGGAAACACTGCATAGTATCTATTGAAGTGTAGACTTGTTTTGAAAAGAGCAACCGCCGAGTTTCTTGGTGGTTTTCTCGGCAGGAAGGGCATTCCGAACGAGTGGTAGACTCATCGACGATTCAAAAGCACTTGTAAAAAAGTTTATTTGAATAAAAAACCTTTCTATTCTATTCTAAAAAAATACGCGTCGAATTGATAACCTCCTTTTTTTGGAGTCGGTTAAAAATTGCACATCACCGCGTCGACTATTGCGCTTCTATAAGCGCAAGTTATAGTTCGATTCCTAAAGGCTGCGTTACATAGAAGTCTTCGTATCACATACCTTAGGCTGTCCATCAGGGTGACTGACAGTGGAGAATACGGTGCCGTCGTCGCCGTACATGATCATGTAGCTCTCGACGTGCTCATCGAACAGTGGGCTGCCCTGCATCTTTACGCCGTAGATCGGCTCCTTGCGCGGGAGCTCCACTTGGATGTACGGGTCCTTCTTATCATCTGGCGCAGGGCTCCAGGCTCCACCTAGGAATTCACCGCATAGGTGTGCAAGACATTAAGTGAGTGTGTTTCGACGACCTCCCTGGCTCAGTGGTGAGCGCTGTTGTCTTATAACTGGGAGGTCTCGGGTTCGATTCCCGGCGGGGTCAATTTGGGAATTTATAATTTCTGAATTGTCTCTGGTCTGGTGGAAGGCTTTGGCTGTGGCTAGTTACCACCCTACCGTCAAAGACGTGCCGCCAAGCGATTTAGCGTTCCGGCACGATGGCGTGTATAAACCAATTAGGGGTATGGGTAGAATGTTCACTGCCATACCCCTTCCAAGTCAGCCCGCTACCATCTTAGACTGCATCGTCACTTACCATCAGGTGAGATCGCAGTCAAGGACTAGCTTGTAATCGAAAACAAGTGTCGTCATCATCAGCAACCTATCAAGGGCTCACTACTGAGCGCAAGTCTCCTCGAAATTCAAGTTAAAATGCCAAATTATATACTTCATGTAGGCCGACCTGCGACTCTTATTACACGTCGGGACTCTACCACCAGTTCGGAATGCAGATTTGCAGACTAAAGAAGCGTTATAGGCCATATTAGTCCACCACGCTGACCCAATACAAATTGGCTGATTTCACACGCCTGTGAGAAGATTACGGAGAACTCTTAATAAAACAGGTTTCTTCACGTTGTTTTCCTTCATCGTTTAAACAAGTGATGTTTAATTGCTTAACGCTTGTAACCATTAAGTCAGAGATGCGTTCCTAAGATCGAACCACGGACCCCCGGAAAAGGAAGCAGAAGTCTTAACCACTGGACTATCACAGCTTCTTCTTGTAGGTGCCGACTCATATCGGAGGTTGGCAACCATAAGGGCTATCTGCACCTTGGACGCTGCTGCACGGAACAATGATCTACACTTCTCTACACCTATTCTACACTTTCACTTCTCTTCTTCTACACTTTTCCCATACCATTGGCGTAGGTTTTTAAGCCACGATGTTCTTCTCCGACCAGGTGGTCTTCGGCCAGCTATTTTTCCTTGTGTACCTAATGAGCTGCAGGGGGTCGTATTTGGCACTTTTATGGTCCTAATGGTTTCAAGATCTTTGCCTAGCCTCTGCAGCAGACATCACAGCTTACTAACTAGTAACTACAAAAAAAGCAGAAAGCTAACCATTAGTATCGGCGCGTCCATTCAGTTTGGCGTTCTGCGGCACGAACATCGCGCTCGCGGAGGAGCTCGCGCTGAACGATTCCTTGGGCAAGGGTTCACTTCCCCATAGCAGGTCCTTGTACCTGCGTATAATAAAGTAGAGATCAACTACGAGAACATGTATCCCTCCATACTATTATTAGTGAAGTATTAATGACTTTTTATGTTTAGAATGGTAATATGTATTGGACAAATAAAAATAAGCTACTAGCTATCTATTTGAAATCTCAATACATATATATCGGATGTTGTCTTCAGAATTCTTTAATTATTGTGTATCAATGACGCCAATGTATTCCATTTAACACGCCGCTTTCTCCGTCCGTCCGTCCGTCTATCACAGTCGATTATTTTAGTAACCATTAAAGCTATCGACATGAAATTCGGAATAGTAGTCCAACATCATTAGAATAACAAAAAATCAAAAAATATTTTAGTTTAATTAAAAAAGGGGGAAAATGGGTGTTTGAAATTTCAAAACTATACCGAGTGGGGTATCATATGAAAGGGCTTTCTTTACCTGTACGTACATTTTAAAAAACAGATTTTTTTATTTATTTTCATACATGATTGAACGTGTCGAAAACATAACCCCCCCCCCCCCCCCCCATCTCCGAAGTTTACCAATCGATCGATCAATCAACCAATGAAAAAATCAACTCGCATCAGCTAAGCGATGCTCGAATACAAATGTCGAAAATTTCGCTCGCATTCGAGAAACTCTCCTTGTGCTACTGAGTCTTTAGTCGAGTTGTATGATCTAGGAAGAAAACTCCTACCATTATATGAATATGTAATGGAAAGGGGTCAGCAATGAGGAATACGATGCAGAGAGAGAGAGAGAGATATATTGGACTTACATTGATGGATTGCATTCCGGTGGCGGCGATGTCGAAGACGTAATAATTATGACTGTTGTTTCTTCTTGCGCTACAGGCACTTTTGTTACAGGCGTCGTGGGCGTTGTGGAGGTTGTAGACGGTTGGGTAGCGTTTAATGGAACGATGCGCGTAGTGACAACAGTTTTTGCAACGGTAGTCAGCGGAGTGGTTTCGGTGATTTTGACTTGCGACTTCGGCGAGCCGGTGATGGGTTTGATGGTGGAAACGCACTGGCTTGAATCGCAGTGCAACTCGTTGTCGAGGCATTGGCATATCTTGCAGTCTTCTGCCACTACACCGCCGGGCTGGAAAACAGATTCAAATTATAACAATTATATTTATCTATGAGGTAGGTAAAGTTCGGCTGGCAGGTTGTGTATTAGCATAGTACAAACAGAATAGTAGGCTAACTTCATACAAAGTGGCCGCTGCCGGTTTGAATGGATGCGTGAGCAGCGGGCGCCGTGTACGCACGGAAGTTTCACGCACACATTCGCAAAATCTCAACCGGCTCAATCGGCCGGCAGTACGGGCCGCGCGGCGCGCCACAGAGTACTTTTGTATATATCGCGCCGCTGTGCTAATCGCGCGCAATTGCGTATTACGTCGCACGCTAGCTCTTTTTTGTTTGTTTAATTTTTCAATAAAAGTAGTAACCTACCTATTAATAATCGCGGGCATCAGCTAGTCAAAAATAAAAGTGACAACCCTAGGCGTCAACGCAAGAGTAGGTAATTAACTCGCCGATCGGCCTTAGTTAGCCTACTATTCTGTTTGTACTATGGTATTAGCTTAGCTGCATCAATCGTTAAATCACTGGATCAATGTCAAAGTAGGTATGGTTTTCGCAGCATCATTGATACCATAAACTGAATATATTTTCTACCGTAATAGTCTTATTACGGTAGAAAATAGACAGGGGGTCTATTTTCTACCGTAATAAGACTACCGTACCGTAATAAGACAGCCGCAAAACGTGCAACCGATTTTGATTTATCAAACTTCTAGTGGTGTATAAAGAAATATAGTGCATATAATAAAGCCCACAGCATTTATTTTGACGTGACCAAAGTGAGGAATTGTGACGAATTTGTCTTTAAAATCTGGTCATAGCGATATCAGATTAGCTTTCATTTTCTACTATCTAATTAGGTACCTAATGCCGAAAAGATTTTTTCGCTCCTCACTCCTTTTTCCGTATCTACCTTCTACCTTCTTTCGGTAGTAAACAAAAGTATATGATGGATACTGTCTGTAAAGGATGATGTAAGACAAAAATATCGATAATAACTTGTAATAACTTGTATGAATAATGCGTTGGTGTAAGAGTTTTGAAGTGATGCTGAGGCATCAATGCTGCTGTAAAAATCACGATTCTTATGGATAAATTCTTAAGTATGCGACATGTGATTTTTACAGTGTCAACCTGCAAGAGTTTATTTTTTACTACAGGTAACTATGGATATTTTGGTACGGTAGTCAGAATGTTCTTTTGAGAGTCTATGTTCATGCCAAAAGGGGGCGCTGAAAGGTGTCAATTTTTCTAAAACGTTTCCAAAGAATATTAGCCAAGCTGAACTTGACTAATATTCTCTTCTTCCCTCCAAATAAATGTAAAGATTGTATTAGAAGTGGGTGGGTTCAAGACTCGTGCAAAGGGTGGGCAATGAACCGTCGACCTTTCAGTTTTCTGTCCGCACCCTTAACCGTTGGGCTATTAAGGCATCAAACGACGAATATAAGACAAATGTTGTCAAACCTTAACGATCTGTCCATCGTAGTAGCAAGTACAGTCCTTAATCGGCACGCAGGTTTTGTGGTCGCGCCACATCGAGCCGAAGTCGCATTTGATGTTAGCTACCGATTGATCCACGCAACCGTCGATACATTTCTGCAAATTAATCGATAGTTAAATATTGAGTAGAATCAGGCGTTACCTTGTGGAACTCCATGATATTTAAAGAAATAAATTAATATTATATATATTATTAAAAATTGCGTAGGGTTGATGAGGTGAGAGACCTGGGTATCCAACTAGACAGACAATTAATTTTCGATCAGCATCTGAACAAAATCAAAAATAAAGCATATATAAATGCTCGGGTTTGTTTTCCGGCAAACGACTGATTTCAAAATCCCAAAAACCCTAATCCTTCTGTATAATTCAATTGTCAGATCCCATTTGGAGCATGCTTCCACTGCTTGGAACCCTCAGTATGCAGTTTACGTGGACATGCTAGAGAATATTCAACGCAAATTTATAAAATGTTTGAACAAAAGATTTAGTTCATTTAATACAAGTAAAATAGTAACTTTACAAATAAGGAGGGAACATAAAGATCAAATATTTTTATATATTATTATCAACGGATTGATCGATAGTCCTTATCTTCTAAATAAAATAAAATATTGTGTACCTAAATTAAATAAGCGTAAGTCACGTAAAAGTAACATGTTTGTACTTCCACGTTCCAGAACCAATTATAGTCATAACAGATTCATCGTTCGAGCTTGTGATACGTACAATAAGAAATATTTCAATGTAGACCAATTTAAATATAAGTGTGGGGGTTCGTCTCTGCCATCAGGAAATGCACATAATACAAGGCTTGATGGCAGGAGTGGACCCATGTCGTTTATGGTACATGTTTATTTATCTTTTATTATTATTATATTTTTGTTTACTAAAAGTTTAGGATGGACTCCCACCCAAAATATTGTATTTTACCAAAACTTGGACACTTAACTGGCTCCAGTGATATCATTATTGTATTAGCTATATTTTATTTATTTAAGCTGTATGTTTTCCAAATAAATTAAAAAAAAATATATATTCATCATTAACAACCCATCAACACTACTGAGCGCAGATCTCCTTTCAGAAAAGGGTTATATTGTAGGCTATAGTCCACCACGCTGGCCCAATACGAATTGGCGGCCTTCACATATCTTCAAGAATATTATGAAGAACTCTCAAATGTGCAGGATTCCTCAAGATGTTTACCTTCACCGTTGAAGCAAGTGATATTTAATTGCTTAAACGCACTTGACTCCGAAAAGTCAGAGGTCCCCGGGATCGAACCTGCGACCCCCCGAATAGGAGACCGCAGTCCTAACCACTAGGCTATAACTGCTTCAATTAATATTCCTTTGCTATATAAACCACTAAACAGAATAAATCCTTTAACACTCGACGTACGTTTCGCTCCGAAACCGGAGCATCATTAGGAGATGTTGTCTCCACAATGCACAATCGGTATCTATATTTAGTACAGTAGATCGATAAAGATTCTAGAGCGGCGGGTTTATCGCAAAATGATTGCTACAGTGTGACTTCGCAATCATCTCTGATTGGCCGACACTTTCTCGCTATTGGCTAAAATGCATTATTGCAGCGAGAATACCATGAATTCACAATCACTACAACTGAGACTGTACCTATCGAATTTTCAAATCTATAAGGTTTCTAACTAACCTCTAACTTTTAGGAGTTAGACTTTTAAGAGTTAAATTGGATGCATTTATTCGTTGGTAATAATTTGGCCAGTGTGGTGGACCTGGCTTAACCTCTTTTGATTCTGAAAGTGAAGTTAAGATGATAAAGATGAATACTCGCGATGGATTGGATGGACTCCGAATAGTTCTCGCTGCCAGCTACTTCACAAACCTACTGAATGAGCTTGTATACGCCGCAATGGAAAGCATTGATGATGCCTTGATTGGAGCGCGCTTGCCTAGAAAATGTCACTGCACTCGTACCTGTCCCACTAAGCACTTGTTCTCGCTCTGCAGGCTCTGCTTGAAGTGGTCGCACAGCTTGTCGCACGGGAACGCGCAACTCTTGTACACTTGGCCGGGCGGGCAGCGTGACGTGGTTCCTGCCGTCAAAGCATTTGATCATTTTAATGGATGTTCGTACTCCTCGATATCATACTTATATACCTTACTATACAATTATACTTTACATTACATTAAATTATTATACATTACTAGCTGATGCCCGCGACTTCGTCCGCGTGGATTTAGTTATTGACATTCCGAGGAAATTCTTTGATTTTCCGGGATGCCTACCTCCAGGTTCTTAACTAAACCTATCCAAAAAAATCACGTCAATCCGTAGATTTGTTGCAGCGTGATTGACGGACAAACCATCAAACAAACACACTTTTGTCACTTTTTTGATGATCGTGGACTTATTACATAAGCCTTGCAAATTTAGTTTTCCAAAAAAAATTGTATTTCTTAGGTTTAGAATGCATCGAAAATAGTGGAAAAAATACGAACCCTTGTATGTTTCTCCAGGTGGAATTACACTAGTCGGTGTTTGTTCAGTTTGACCTGATAAAATGAAAACAAATGATTAAAATTAATTACTTAAGTTTTAATTTTAATTGGTATGTCAATTTACCCCTCGACTCATGGTAAGTGACGGTGCAATCTATGGTATGGTATGGTAGCGTGAATTAGACCCCATACCCTCATTAACACGTCATAGTCGCACGTCACAAGACCAGACTATAATACAATGCGGAAATTATAAAATCCTAAATTGCACCCGCCGGGAATCGAACCCGTGACCTCCCACTAATACTGCAGCGCTCACCACTGCGCCGGGGAGGTCGTCACAAAGGTAAAAATTACGTTTAAATGAATAACACATGCTTCAATGGTGAACGAAAACATCGTTAGGAAACCTGCACGCCTGAGAGTTCTCCATAATGTTCTCAAAGGTGTGTGAGTTCTGACAATTTGCATTGAATCAGAGTGGTGGACTATGAGCCTTCTCTGAAAAGAGACCTGCGCTCAGTAGTGAGCCGTTGATAGGTTGCTGATGATGATGACGATGAAAACCCTTCTCTGAGAGGAGACTTGCGCTCAGTAGTGAGCCGATGATGGGTTGATGACGATGAAAACACTTCTCTGAGAGGAGACCTGCACACAGTAGTTAGCCAAGGATGGGTTGATAACGATGAAACACTTCTCTGAGAGGAGACCTGCGCTTAGTAGTGAGCCGTTGATGGGTTGCTGTTGATGATGAGGGTTTAGAAAGAAAAAGTAAACAGCTTACCAGTGGTGAAATCGGCAGGGGTGATGTAGCCGCACTCAGGCCTCATGGGGATGACGGCCGCGGGCCAGTCGCACACCATCGCGATGGGGTTGTACATGAGGCCGTCGCTGCAGTTCTTGAGCACGGTGTGCAGCTTGCCGGGGTTGAGCACGTCGGGGGTGCACTCGTAGAACTGACCGCAGTTGGTCGGGTGCTTGTGGTTCGGGTGGGCGGCGTCGAGGCATTGGAACACTGCGAAAGTATAGTATACACGGTGAAAATTTAGTAGTTTCAAGGCCGCAGGGAAGTGATTCCAAATTAACTGTATAATCTATTTCGACAATTTAGGGTATTTCTCATCAAATTTCGAAATTTGATTCCCGAGCCATTAGTGCCGAGTGATATGCATTAACTACATAAATCATTTTTATATTTGAATGTATGCTGTCTATACCGCTATTGTTCAAAAAGAAAACGTATTACCTCTAAAGAAAAAAAAGATATGGCTACTTTGTTACCGTGAAAATCATTCCCTCACCTTGTCCCTTAGTTCAAAAATATTACTAAAATGCCTATTTATCTGAAATATATCAATATTCTTAATAATAAAATTATGCAAATATATAAGAAAGATGTTTGTTATTGTCTATAAAAGCTTCCATCTTACAACAACGAATTTATAAAAACAATAATTCGATTTTAAATATGTCCCGTCAAATAAAATCATTCCCTCATCCTATTACGAATATTCGATTTCTGAACGTGTCAACCAATATTTAGGAACGCAACCTTAAGTTTTTAGTACCTGGCAACACTCTCAAATGATTCAAGATGGCGATTTCTTCTCAACCGTAGGTGAGTTCGTGTAAAAAAATATTTTGTGAAAAATTGTTAAAAGTTAAATTTATGACGATCATTACCTCACGTTACATGAATGTATTAAGCATTTTAATATCTATCATTAAAATTTGTTGGTTTTATGCGTTTTTGGGAGTAAAATACATATTCGAAATGTAACAAGCAAATTGATGTTATGTGTCGGTGTTTTTGTAGCTTAAGTTAAAATTCGTCATTCCCTCACAGTCATTCCCTCACTGCATTTAGGAGTGAGGGAATGACGGCCATGTGAGGGAATGATTTATTCAGTATTCTGCGGTTTTTTTAGATTTTTTATTTATTTCTTGCAACTTGTATTTCATGGTATTTAATTTAAAACAGGTGCATGTATGTGGAAGCAAAATGGCACGACAAAAGAAGTTGAGTGATGCAGAAAAAAATTAAAAAAGAAAGAGTATGATAGAAAAAGGCGAGAAAAATGAAAAATAATACTGAATCTTTGGAAAAACTGCGGGAAAAAGAAAGATTAAAATATTTAAAGAAAAAAGAGAAAGGTCAAGTAAAACCAGTTATTCATATGAAGTAATAAGTAAAAAGATAAAAGCATTTGTTACCTCTATAGTAGTATATTAGGTCTTTACCTATGAAATTGCCTTTCTTCAGTACTGGTCATTTCAAATAAAAAAAAGTTTGTAATAGCTCTGTATTCTAAATTCAAATTAATTTTGTTTTAAAACCATGACATTCTATTTACAAACTCAGTCTTTTGTTTTTTGATTAGCGTTGTATTTTTCTTACATTTGAACATTTTTCGTCATAATGGATACTTTAAAAATTCGTGTGATTATGGAATATGAGTTCCGTCGTGGCACCAACGCGACACAAACGGCCCGTAACATCAAAAACGTTTACGGAGAGAACTGTACAAACGATCGCACAACCCGTTATTGGTTTTCCCGGATCCGTTCTGGAAATTTTGATTTGAAAAATGAAGCTCGTGGTCGTCCGGAGACTTTGGTTAACAATAATGAATTAAAGGCGATTGTGGAAGCTGACGCAATCTACAGCTGAGCTAGCAGCAGCTTTTGATGTAAGCATCAAAACAATATTGATCCATTTGCGACAAATTGGCAAGGTAAAAGAGCTTGATAGATGGGTGCCCCACGACCTTAACGATCGCCAGCGCAACGTACGCGTCGAGACCTGCCTTGCGCTGCTCAACAGGCAAAGAAATCAAGGAATTTTGAAACGAATTGTTACGTGCGACGAAAAATGGATTCTGTTCGACAATCGAAAGCGCTCAGCAAGTTGGTTAGACCCTGGTTCACTAAAAAGGTGATGTTCACTGTTTGGTGGTCTAGTGCGGGTGTGATTCACCACAGCTTTTTACAAAACGGCATGAGCATTAATGCAGATGTGTACTGTGAAGAACTGGAGAGAATGATGGAGAAGCTTGCACATCTGCAACCAGCTTTGGTCAATTGGTCGTCCCCACTGCTCCTTCACGACAACGCGCGACCCCATACTGCGCAACAGACAGTCTCCAAGCTGCAAGAGCTGGGGTTGGAAGCTCTCCCTCATCCGCCATAATCACCAGACCTTGCACCTACCGACTATTACTTTTTCCAAAATTTAGACAACTTTTTAGTGGGTAAAAAATTCAATTCCCGAGAGGTAGTACAAAATGCCTTTGAAGAGTTTGTTGCCTCCCGTCCAGCTGATTTTTACAAGAAGGTCATCAATAAACTGCCAATGCGTTGGCAAAGATGCGTCGATTGCATGGGTGATTACTTCGAATGACAGAAATAAAAAAGGTTTAAAAAAATAAGTACTTTCACTTATTGCATACAAAACGGCAATTTCATAGGTAAAGAACTATTTTTTTGGGTTTATATATATTTATGTTGGTCATTTTCAATAAATACAAAAGATTGTTTACGTTCTATAAGTACAAAGTTTTGAGTTGATTTTCTTTAGAATTTGATATTTCATTGTTTGATATATTTAATAAAAAATATATAATTTCTTTCATTTGTACATATTGTTTTTTACTATAATATAATAATAAATCATTCCCTCACTCCGTTAATCATTCCCTCATTTATTTATTTTTTAAAATCTCATTTTTTATAGGTTATATAAAAAAATATGGAAGACCAATACCCCTGGACAGATCTCTAAAAGCAACTTTTCTGATCTCTGCAAAAAAAATATCTAAGTTTATAAAAAAAAAGAAATTTCAATAATATCTCAAATTTTGAGATTTCATAAGAAATACCCTTATACTGATCCTTGTATTAAAATAAAAAATAAAAAATCGAGAAATTAATATTTCGAAAACTTCGCGAACAGTTCTTAGGAGCCGGGCCGCCCTTGCCGCTGTCTGCGCGGGCAGTCACGTGACGCTTGAAGCGAGCGGCGCGCGAGTCGCGACAGGTATTCCTTTGGCTATCAGCTGTTGTAGTTACATAAGGTAGAAAAGTTTCGATGAAAGTTTTAAAGGCGGCAGTAATGCGTGCGGCACCGCGTGGTAAACAAACCGTTACTACTATTTCTCACAGTTTCGAGTTTATTTCGATTTTTTTTTTCAATATAAAAAAAATACCTAGTTAAAAAAACAAAAAACAAGTGGACTCGATAGTAATGCTTAAAGCGATTCAAGTCGCGTGTTCAAGTGTTCAAGTTCAAGTGGCTTCAAAACCACTAATTTTTCACCGTGTATTTATAGTAGTGTTTGTCTGTCGTGTTTGTGGCGTATACAACCTCTTCAATGACAGAGCCTCCTAGCCCTGTCCCCACTTCTCTATGAAATACCTTTTGATGGGCTAAAATTTTCCGTAGGTCACTGAGGTATATAAGTTATCTTAAAATAGCAATAAATAGCCATCTACGCATATAATTTGAAAGGTATTTCATAGGGGCTAGGAGGGTCTGGGCCTTACTACCTGTTATTTCGTATTTCGTTTCTGCATTTTCCGAGAGCGTTTACCATAGTGATGTATATTTTTTTTTACACCATCAGAAAGTGGAGATTTCAACGAACAAAAAGCTCACCGACTTTTTTAAAAAAGCAGATATTTTGACGGAAGAATTTTCGATTGAAAATTAGGTACTTTTTCAATATTAAGTCAAAAAAAAGGTGAAAAAATAAATATTTTAAATCAGAAAAATTATAATGTGTTTGGGACATAAAAAGGTAAGTTTTCACCAAATTTCGTGAAAAAAATTTTTTTTTTTTGTAAAAGATAAAAATAAAAAACCAAGAACTTGGTATTTGAATTTTTCACATACATTTTGAGGTTATGCGAAAAAAGTCTAAATACAAAAGTTGTAGATCTTTTTATTACCTACAACTTTGCCATTTAACTTTTTTCCATAGGACTTGTAGTTTTTCCAGATATTGAGATAAGCCGTTTTTTTACCCTTAAACCCCCCCCCTCCCCCCCACTTCCCGACCTCAGATCGCCCGTAATTTATTTTTCCTTTCATTTTTGTTACATTCTCTTCCTTTTACAATGGATTTCATCCTACTATAATTTTTTTAATTTTTCATCATTTTCAAAGGTACTGGTCTATAAGGCCTGCAGGCCTAGCATGCACGCACGAGAAAATTTTGTCTACCCCTTTTCTCGTATTATTCCTATCGAAACTAACATGGTTGCACACCATGGTTCGTCTCGTTACGTCAAAAGTAGAGATAAAATTATTTTCTCTATTTTTCACTACGAACTTCAACATGGCGAGTGGCGACGTCATTTCCTCGAATTTTGAAGTAAAAGAGTAAACGATAAATCAGTCTACATCGACAATATCTCTCTCTCCCTCTTCGACGTGCATGCTAGGCCTGCTGATTAGTTTTAGGGTTATTATTCTCACTTCTGGATCTATGGCTAATACATTATGAGTCTGAAGAACGTACCTTCGTCACACTGGCAGTAGACGCGTATTTCGAAGTCGGGGCAGGTCTTCTCAGCTTCGACGCACACGAGGCCCTTCTCTAGACTGCACTCAACATTTAGGCCGGTCTGTTTGGGCGTTAAGTGGTCTTTGACCGTGCGACACGCTATATTTGTCATCTTGCTCTTTTCGCACATCGGCGTACCGATCGTCTGGGAAGAAAAGTATTATTTTGAGTTGAGGACACGTCATGAGCAGTGATAGTGGTTAGGGCTAGACAGCCTTAAACACCCTAAACAGCGAGCCGCCAACTAGGAGACCCTAGTTGGCGGCTCGCAAGACCGATCCGGGCACGCACCTCTGACTTTTGGGAGTTATGTGCGTTTAAGCAATTTAATATCACATGGTTCAAAGGTGAAGAAAAACATCGTGAGAAAACCTGCACATCGGAGAGTTCTCCATAATGTTCTCGAAGGTGTGTGAAGTCCGCCAATTCGCATTGGGACAGCTTGGTGAACTATGGCCTATAACCCTTCTCTGACAGGAGACCTGCGCCCAGTAGTAAGCCGTTGATGGGTTGCTTAAGATGATGATCGGGAGGGATGGGAAGACGTCGGGCAATGTGACGATTGGAATGGGAATTTTGAAAGCAAATTGGTCTGAAACAAAGGTGAAATTACTCACAAAGTCGGCCAAGTCCGGCAGGTGTTCGAGTTCAACGGATTTGCCGGCAGCGTCGATTTCAGCCACTCCGCGGCTGATCCACTCCGTCCAGCCGGTGTTGCACGACAGCGGTGTGTCGTGGGGTTTCGTTACCGGAGTGGGGGTCGTCGTGTCCTGTTATGGAAGTTAACAGAGCATAATTAACGTTAAGTTGTGTTGTAGCACCACAAAAGCTAATAATGATATTATAGTGAATCAACGTCAATTTGCGGGTTGGACAAAAAATAATATCATTGAACTGTCCGTTGAACGTGGCTTTTGTTTTTTCTTCTCACATTTTTGTAATTATCGATCAGAGCATGTTAAAGTTAATAAATCATTTAGAGAAAAAAACACATTTTTAATTTTGGCCATCCGCGCTCCAACACGTTGCAATCAAAAGTATAGTATCCCATCGGGAGATAAGGAAACCTTTAAGAGATAACATCCAATATCCGTATGTATGTATCCAATGTCCTGTATGAATATCCATGTTTTAGATCGGGTTAGAAGTATTCAGGTATTAATTAATGAAATTAAAAAATTAAACCAACACACAGATGTGTATGTGTATGTGTGTGTGATTGTTTATTTGTTGGTTTTTCCTTAAATCACGCCGCAAAAGAGCTGCGAATATGGGAATCGACGTGTTTTTTTACATGGGTATAGTTGAAAACCTGGAGAGTGACATAGGCATAACTTATGATTATCCGGGATAAAAAGTATCCCGAATAATCATAAGTTCCCACGGGGCTTTTAAAAACTAAATCCACGTAGACGAAGTTGCGGGCATCATCTAGTAATAAAAAAATCTTGAGTGTCGTGGAACACTCGGTTAGAACGACGTTCCTTTTAATAATAAATTAATAATACAAATAAATAAAATAAAAAATAATAATCAGAAGTCAGGATTCGAACCCCCGAACCGATAGTTTATTCACTCCTTCGTTTAGCCCCTACGCCACCAAAGCTATGATGGAACGTGTGTAATAAGCGAAGGCAACACACATACCCGTACCCTCCGATAAGGAACTTCGTTCTAATAATTCTTACCGTGTCATTAAGGCAAGGCTCGCCAATACATATCTTCTGCTTGCCCGAGCACCGGCAGGTGTGGCATAGGTCCTCCTCGATGACGCCGCCCTCCGGCACCTCCCGCCCGTCCTCCAGCACCATGCAGGGCGGGACGCACTTGGCCCGCGGGACGCACTCTGTCAGCGAGCTGTTGAAGTACAGGGTGCCGGGTGGACAGGTCTTCGACTCGTTTCTTTTGCAGCCTGAAAAATAATTTTTTTTTTTTATTTTAATCCCTGAGACCTGTCAGTTGGTCATGCCAAGGGTAAAATCGGGATAGATGCCCCACTTTTTAAAAAGGACTCCCAACCTTGAAAAGCTCCTATGAATATTTTTTATTTCTATTTAATCAGGCTCAAGGTCACTCAGCAGGTGATGGCGCGAGCTATGCTCCGCGTATCCCTGTGAGATCAAATTGAAAAGCCCTGTGAGGAGATCCGTAGGAGAACCAAAGTTACCGACATAGCTCAGCGAGTCGCGAATCTGAAGTGCAAATGGGCGGGGCACACAGTTCGAAAAGGTCGTTGGGGTCCCAATGTGCTGGAGTGGCAACCCCGCAACGGGAAGCGCAGTGTTGGCAGACTCCCCCCACTAGGTGGACCGACGACATCAAACGAGTCAAGGAGCCGCTGGGATACAACGGCGCAAGACTGATGATTCCAGAGATGGAAGTGTATGCAAGAGACCTTTGACCAGTAGTGGACCTCTATAGGTTGATAAAGAAGGAATTAAATATCACTTTCTTTAACAGTGAAGAAAACCTGAATGCTAGAGAGTTGTCCATAATATTCCGAAGAGTGCCAATCCGCACTTGGTCAGCGTGCTGGACTATGGCCTAAACTTTAGGCCATGAGAAGGGTTTAGACTTCAGGCCCTAAATTCTAAGCCCTTCTCATTCGAAAGGTGACTCTTTCCCAATATTGGGCGATGGCTTGATATGGATGTGCTATTACAAAATATAGATGTTTATAAGTAAATCATTCTTAATGCCTTCAACACAGGTTTCCTTTTCGCATGCGGCCTTGATGTCTGTGTAGGTCAGGTAATTGTCACACGTCTCGGGCGGGCACGGCGTTATGCACTCGTGGTAGTTTGAACACTCCTCATCGCACTGCATCGCTGTTTAAAAACAAAATATTTAAATAAGGCCAAGAAGTGCATCGCTAACAAGACAGTCAATCGCAGTACTACTTTTTAAGTACATTATCCATCCCGGCTTCGCACGGGTGGATTTTTCTAGACATCAGCGAGCACACCAAATTAAGACAAAAATTAAAACAATTTACAGTGAAATTGTTCTTCGCAATAGGCGTCCCCAGCTCTGTATGTCTAAGATTAACCTCAAACTTTGTATTAATATCTTCTAAGCTTCCGGGATAGACATCTGCACTTTCTGGTTTTTTTTTTAAACTATTTGAGGGTATTCCCTTCAAATAGTTTCAAACGTTATAAAACAAAAGGCAACCCGTGCTAAGCCGGAGCAGGTCAGCCATTCTTATCAGACCCTCATGGCACTCGTAGAAAAACCAAAGTGTTACCGACAGCTCAGCGAGTCACGAAGCTGCAGTGAAAATGTGCGCGGCACATAGTTCGAAAAACTGATCGTTGGGGTCCCAAGGTGCTGGAGTGGCAACTCCGCACCGGGAAACGCAGTGTTCGCAGACCCCCACTAGGTGGACCGACGACATGAAACGAGTCGCAGGGAGCTGCTGGATTCAATCGGCGTAAGACTGAGGCCTGTAGGAGTCCATACAAGAGACCTTTAACCAGCAGTGGACGCCTATCGGTTGATGAAGAATAGAATAGAATAGAATAGAAATGTTTTTTATTCAAATAAACTTTTTTACAAGTGCTTTTGAATCGTCGATGAGTCTACAACTGGTTCGGAATGCCGTTCCTACCGAGTAGAACCAGCAAGAAACTCGGCAGTTGCTCTTTTCAAAACAAGTTTACAATTCAATAGAATAGTTATACAGTTTAATTACCACCTGCTGTCTCATGAATCGGTGGAACGAATTATGTCCACGCTTTTTTATCATCTAAATAGTCTTCAATTGCATAATATGCTTTTTTCATGAGATTAGTTTTAACTGATTTCTTAAACTTGTGTAAAGGCAAGTCTAAGATCGACTGTGGAATTTTATTATAAAACGTCACGCCCATTCCCACAAATGTCTTTCGGACCCTCTTGAGGCGCAATCGAGGAATCACGAGCCTGTTTGGATCTCTAACTTGCCTATCGTGTAAATCACCCTCAAGAAGTAGACTCACGGCATATCTCCTGGCTCCTCCACTTGAAGGTCACCCCGCGCGCGGCGCACGCATGCGCGTAGGCGGCGAGCGCGGCGCACGCACAGTCGCAGTCCGCGCCCGAGTCGCACGCGCACGCGTCCGCCTCGCACCGCGACACGAACTCGCTGGGCGACACCTCCGAGTGGCACAGCGAGAACGGGTAGCGCTTCATCGTACCGCATATAGTCGACGCCCACTCCTTGCGGTTGGGACGCTCAACGCAGTGGTCCTTTTTGTAAAAAAAAATGCGTGAGTGTCGTGGAACACTCGGTTGGAACGAAGTTTTTTAAATAATAAATGAATAATAAAAAAATAAAAAAATAAAAAATTATCATTCGAAACCGCTTTTACCCGCTACGACACCAAAGCTATGACGGAACGTGTGTAACGTTCCGTGTAGCTTTGGTGGCATAAACAAAAGCAACACACAAGGGGCGCGATGGAAAAATTCTTACACTTTTTTTCGCCTAGCCCCCATCCGCCAAGTCCGTACCGTCCGATAAGGAACTTCGTTCCAAAAAACACTAGCTGTTATTGTAAGTTCTTTTACGTCCTTTTTTTTTAAATATTCTCTGTTCGAAATATGTTTTACTTTAAGGCAAAATACATTAAAGATAATTGGGGTAAAAAAGGGCACATCAATTCTGCTATTTATAAGTACCGTAAAGCGAGTCGGAAAACGCATTGATGGAATACTATGGACTATGCGTCAAGTGTGTGCGTATACCTGCGTCTACATTACATTAGTATACCTACGTAAAGCTTCTTCCAAAATGGCTCTAAAATAAAGCGGCAACGCGTTAAATCACGAGATTCATGTTTGCAGCGGAGAGTCAAGTTGCTAATCGTACAGAACATTCTAGAAGTAGCAAGAACTACTCACGGTAACCTCCTTCGGCTTGGGACACGTGGGTTTCAGTTTCCACGAGTCTGCGAACAGCAGGGCCGACGATTCCGACACGCCGCCTCCGGATGGAGTTTGGAAGTCGTCACGCATGTCTGAGTTGTAGTTGCCGCAGAGGCCTTTCACCTGACCATAGATAAATATTAGCAGTTATATTTCTATTATTGAAAATTCTTAATATTGCATGATTAATCATTTAAAAGTTTGGTTATATTATACTCTCTTGCTAGATATGACGTCCTAACTTAAAATGTTCGACTATTCCTTAAAAATGTTTAAGTCCAAACAGTCCGATTTAATGGTGATGAGTTGATGGCAATTTTCAGTGAAGGAGCACAGAACTCTTTAACGGAGACTTGATATTAGGAAGATACATGTTATTAATACACCTAATAGTTTAGAAAACAGAATATTTAAGGCCGACACAAATTAGAGTGGGCTGCCCCAAGTGAAATCTATAGATCGCACTCTCACTCTGCAGAAACTGAAGACATAATTAAAACGAGACAGATTTATCTTAGACCATATTTGTGTCTCATTTTGTCTCTGTCTCAAGTTCCAGCCAAGTCAAAGCACGCTCTACAGACGCTCCTCACCCTGCCAGCCCACAGTCCGTAGGATATTTTCCTTCCCTGAAGAAAGGAAAAGTACTAACCCGGTCAGCCCACATGGAGTCGACGCGGACGTATACGCGCAGACCGCGGTCCCACTGCACACTCATGCCGCGTGACAATACGTCCAGGAATACGTATGCGCCTGCCTCGCGGAGCTTTATTCTGGAACATAATTGAGTATTTTGTTGAATTTTTGGCTTTAGTACTTCAGAATGAAATAGTAGATAGTCAAGTTTAACTTTTAAATTTTGTAGATAAAAATGCGTGTGTCGTGGAACATTCAGTCGGAACGAAGTTCCTTTTAATAATACATTAATAATAAAAATAAATAAAATAAAAAATAAAAATCTTAAGTCAGGATTCGAACCCCCGAACAGATAGTTTCACTTCTTCTTTAGCCGCTACGCCTCCAAAGCTATGACGGAACGTGTGCAATAAACGAACGCAACACACAAAGGTCGTGACGGAAAAATTCTTACACTTTTTTTCGCCTAGCCCCCATCCGCCAAGTCCGTACCGTCCGATAAGTAAATGTATTAAATAAAAAATGTACTTATGGTTTACACTAGCGGCACGCTATGATGGCCGGTTTGACGTTTGTCCGCTCATGAAGTTCCGTATTAATTGATAACGACTTTGAAGGAAATAATTGTATTACTTTATTGACGATAGTGATGTGCAGAGATTCATAAATTTTATCGAATGTAGTTTTAGGTTTAGGACTCAAAATTTATTTATTAAATTGATTTCTAAAATGTATACAAGTGTAGAAAAATCAGTTTGCACCATTTACAAAAAATGTAACAAACGCAAAATATTGATGGAAAGATTTGATATAGCGATGGCAAGGTATACTTTTTTACGGCAAGTGAAAGAAATCAAAAATTGGCAAAATGTTGTGTTCTTGGATGAAACATGGCTTAATGCTAACCATACTGTAGGCCGTTCTTGGAACGATGACACAGCAGCATCTACTTCCAAAGTTCCTGTAGGAAAAGGATCGCGACTTATAATTTGTCACGCCGGAACCATCAACGGGTTTGTCGAAGGTTCTCTCATGGCTTTTGCGTCAAAAACCACTGGAGACTATCATGAAGACATGAATGGAGAAAAGTTTACTGAATGGTTTACCTCAATGTTGTGTAGCCTCCCTGAACCATCTATTATAATTATGGACAACGCCCCATACCACTCGATGCAAATTGACAAGCCACCTGCCCAATCCCAAAAGAAAGCTGATATCGTCGCATGGCTTCGTAAAAATGGCGTAGATGCAAACATGAATATGTTAAAAGCGGAATTAGTACGTCTTTTAAAAGAAAACAAACCAACCAAGATCCGATACGTCATTGACGAAATAGCATTAGAACATGGGCACAGAGTTATACGGTTACCGCCTTACCATTGTGAGTATAATGCGATTGAGTTGGTGTGGGCTCAAATTAAGGGATATGCTGCAAGACACAATACAGAACCCCCATTTACCACAAAAAAAATGCTAAAATTATTAGAAGAAGCTTGTGAACATGTGACTAAAGGAGACTGGGAAAAGGTTGTGAATAGAACTGTTAAATTAATAAGGGAAGATTATGAAAGAGATGTGAAAATAGATAATATTATAGAAAACGAACATATAATTATTAATGTAGGTGATGATAGCAGTGACGACAGTGAAAATAGTAGTATGGACGAATCTGATTAATTATGGCCTTTTGTGGCACCTTTTTTGGTATCTTTTGTATTCATATGTTTCTTGTGTGCATATAAAGTATGTATATTCATTTTCATTCAAATATTCAGTTCGTTCAAATAAATTAAATAAACATATACATTTTTGTTTTATTAAACCTATTTAATCAGGTACAAAAACAAAACTTAATTGTTTTTTGTTCGAGAATAAATTGACATTCCACATCACTATTGTAATGTGTCAAACCGGCCATCATAGCGTGCCGCTAGTGTAGGTATGATTTTGTGTTAGTAAAAATATAACAGAAAAAATGTTTGTGAACCCGCATTTTCTGTTTGATAGCTTATCTAATATTTATAATGTATAAAAAATCGTACATCTCGCATCAGTTCGTCGGAAATACCCACCTTTTTAACTTGGAAGTGTCAGGAAGCGGCGCGTTCTTGGTGAGAGACACGGTTTCTTCAGAGCCCCCGCTGCCGACTCGCAGGGTTACCGACTTTGAGCAGGTCGCACCCGTAGTGCCGCAGGGTTCGTTCTGCGTATCAAAAGATTTAAGCATGATCTATCCGTATCGTTTATACGTATACGTAACGTTTAGTTCGATTTTTCAAGCCCCTATGTTGCCGCTTTCGGGTACAATTTTCAAAAATTCTTTCTTAGCGGATGATTTATTGAAATTAATGATGAAACTTATGAAAAATTCCCAAGCATGCAGGTTTCCTCATTACTTATGTGACTCAATAGACAGAACGGCGACTCTTATAAGTGTGTGACGCAGAATGTCGATAACGCAGTTTTCTCGTAGTACTATTGAATAAGCTTATGTTTACTTATATAAAATCAGCATAGGTAATTATGTAATTAAACTTTGTAATTTATTAGTCTCTCGTTTAATCGAGTTTCAATTTTATTTATTAAGCAATTGGGGCAAGCTGCCCTGAATTCGATAAGTGAAAGGTATTTTCGTCACGTACTTGAAAACGCATTACGCATTCAAAATAAATGTATTATTAATTCTTCTATAGGCTTATTTCGTTTGCATTTGCATCGGGGGGCGTAGCTCAGATGGTAGAGCGCTCGCTTAGCATGCGAGAGGTACCGGGATCGATACCCGGCGCCTCCAACTAGAAACTTTTTTGAAAAACTTTTTTTAATTAAAAAATACATACTATGTAATATCATTTTTATAGAGTTATAAAGATATTAACACAAAAATATGATTGAACATGATTTTTTTTCAACAAGGTGCTGGAGTGGAGACCCCGCACCGGGAAGCGCAGTGTTGTTATACCCCCCCCACTAGGTGGACCGAGGACATCAAACGAATCGCAGGAAGCCGCTGGATTCAGGCGGCACAAGGCCGAAGTTTGTGGAGGTCCATGCAGGAGACCTTTGTCCAGCAGTGGACATCTAAAGGTTGATAAAGAAGAAGAAGATGATTTTTTATATTTATTTTAAACAATTGACCGAAACGTAGTTAATTTAAAAAACTGTTTCCTAATTTTAGCTCCTTTTTTCAGTCTTCTTAAATGCCAATAAGTGTCTGGCATTTGATAATAATAATATTATTTCCAACAGTCAAATTTTATAAGGTATCCAATACATGCCTAGCGATAATACTGAAATACGAAAAATATTGGCTTTAAAGTGGTAACTTAAATGTACGTTTATAAATGATATTGAGATTGAACTTTAACTGTCCAACCCTTCCGCATCTAAACATACCCCTGCCCAACAAAACGTCTTTGTTTTAAATGGTACATTTACAGCTAAGTTTTACGAATAAATTGCCATGCATATTTAGTAGGAATACTTGAATCTCACCTGTATCTCAACGCTGAAGCCATGTGCTCCGTCCATGACCCCTTTAGCCAGAAGGTAGGAGCAGACGCCCTCGAAGTCGTACGTCTGTCCGTCGAACGTGGTCACGTGCGAGTCGCCCCACACGCTGCAAACGCCGGCACACGGCCGCGCCGAGCATTGCCACTTGCCGCCCGAACACTCGCTGGAAACAAGAACGGACTAAAACAGTGTTCCTGAACCAGTAGTCCGCGTTGTTTGAAAAAAATAAAAATTAAAAAACAAACAAACAAATTAAAAAAAAATTAAAAAACAAACAAACAAGAAAAGCGAACTGTCACTACTTCGCGAGTGAGATTCGAACCTGCGACATCATACAAAGAAAGCGGTCGCTCGCCCACTGCGCCAAATAGAGCTACTTGTTAACCTCTAAAATGTTGAACGCTTACTGAACGACGGTGTTAGGTTTTTTTTCGTTACGGAATTTCTTGATTCGGTCGCCGCGCTCAAACTGTTTGTCCTAGTTCAAAGCCCGCGATAAAAGCTATGCAATAGCTTAAAAATTGGTTGTCTGTAAAGTCGGTTTACGGACGATAGTTTTACGTGATAACGTCATAAAGAAATATTGATGACCGCTAACCATAACGCGCACGCGATGACTGGCGGGCCCGGCGGCGGGCGCTCTGCCAACGCTTAGGCCGATCATGCCCCTCCATCGCTTGTTCCGCGCTCTCACTTGCACGCTCAGGCTAGGCGTGACACTTTTTCGTGCGTGCAGCCGGTGTTATCGATTTATAAGACGTTATCACGTCAATAACCATTCACGCTAACCTGTGCACTTTTGAACAATCTTTATTACTTTACTAATATTTTTACTAATATCCTACTATCCCATTCTTCCTATCCTATTTATTATAAATGTGAAAGTTTGTGAGAATGGATGTATGGATGGATGTTTGTTACTCTTTAACGCCACAACAAATGAACTGATTTGCCTGAAATTTGGAATGGAGATAGTTCATAACCGGGATAAGCATATAGGCTACATTTTATCCCGGTAAATTTTGCTGAAATTAGCAATGGAGATAGCTTGCTTATAACTAGAACTAACACGTAGGTTTTTTATTTTAATATCAATCAAAAAATAATAATCAATCAGGTAATCAAAAAATCTTGATCCACGCAGACGAAGTTGCGGACATCGTCTAGTCTTAGGTATATACATGCAGAAACAAAAGTCACATTAAAAGTGTAACACGGATTTTGTATATATATGGCGGCAGAAACATGGTAGCAATATCATAGCAATGGCACGCTGTGGAACGCAGTCTTTATTTTGTTGCGAGTGAAAGTTGCTCTAGTTTCATACGCAATATTCCTTCCTTGCATTATAAGTGCAGCTGTACATTGGGTGTGATTTTTTTAACATTACTGTCATCGGGGGGCGTAGCTCAGATGGTAGAGCGCTCGCTTAGCATGCGAGAGGTACCGGGATCGATACCCGGCGCCTCCAACTAGAAACTTTTTGATTTTTTTTACTTTGTTAGAAAATTACATATTTTTATATTTTGTAATGTATGTTTGAAGAAATTAACTTATTTTTCAAATTTCTTGACGCCCACTTTTCGTCTTAACTTTCCCACTAGCCAACATTACGTTATTCAATACTAGCTGATGTCCGCGACTTCGTCCGCGTGGATTTCGTTTTTAAAATCCCTCGGGAACTCTTTGATTTTCCGAGATAAAAAGTAGCCCATGTCACTCTCCAGGTCCTCAACTATACCCATGCAAAAAATCACGTCGATCCGTAGCCTTGTTGCAGCGTGATTGAAGGACAAACTAACAAACAAACACACTTTCACATTTATAATATTAGTAAGGATTTTTGCAATTGAGATGTTGGTGCTAATTATGTTGTACAAAACCTTTTATTTGTATTAAATTGAAAACATTGATAACCTTTTCGCTATGTCTTCTGTAACCAAAGTTACCGACATAGCTTATCGAGTCGGGAAGCAGAAGTGAAAATGGGTGGGATACACAGATCGAAAAAGTAATAATGGTCATTGGGATCCCAAGGTGCTGGAGTAGAAACCCCACACTCTAGTGTTGGCAGACTAGGTGGATTGACGAAATTAAACGAGTCGCAGGAAGCCGCTGGATACATGAGGCGCAAGACCAAGTCCTGTGGAAGTCCATGCAAGATCTTTGTCCAGCCGTGGACAATTTTCGGTTGATAAAGAAGAAGGTGGTCGACGAGGAAAACGTTATGGCTCAGTTACACAAGGAGAGTTTCTCAAATGCAAGCAACTCTCATTCGAGCATCGCTTAACTTATTTATATTATGACAAAAACTCGTATTGATTTTTTGTCATAATGTATATAATATCATGTATTATCGCGGGCGAGAATCGTATGGAGAATTATAGCATAGGATAATCGTATACGATTAATTGCCACTCGCATTCGAGAAACTCTACTTGTGTTTCTGAAGTCTTAAAAATACCAAGTGTTGCATCCCTCTTGCATGCTGTGTCGGTCCGGGTAGCTCCTGCCGCCGTGGTGGCACGGACATGTGGTGGGCTCCACACACTTCTTAGACTACACGTCCATGACGTAGCGCTTCTTGCACTGGCATCCAGGTCGACACTCCGGTGATGTTATACATACCAAGTGTTGCATCCCTCTTGCATGCTGTGTCCGTCCGGGTAGCTCCTGCCGCCGTGGTGGCACGGACATGTGGTGGGCTGCACACACTTCTTAGACTACACGTCCATGACGTAGCGCTTCTTGCACTGGCATCCAGGTCGACACTCCGGTGATGTTACACATACCAAGTGTTGCATCCCTCTTGCATGCTGTGTCCATCCGGGTAGCTCCTGCCGCCGTGGTGGCACGGACATGTGGTGGGCTGCACACACTTCTTAGACTACACGTCCATGACGTAGCGCTTCTTGCACTGGCATCCAGGTCGACACTCCGGTGATGTTATACATACCAAGTGTTGCATCCCTCTTGCATGCTGTGTCCATCCGGGTAGCTCCTGCCGCCGTGGTGGCACGGACATGTGGTGGGCTGCACACACTTCTTAGACTACACGTCCATGACGTAGCCCTTCTTGCATTGGCATCCAGGTCGACACTCCGGTGATGTTATACATACCAAGTGTAGCATCCCTCTTGCATGCTGTGTCCGTCCGGGTAGCTCCTGCCGCCGTGGTGGCACGGACATGTGGTGGGCTGCACACACTTCTTAGACTACACGTCCATGACGTAGCCCTTCTTGCATTGGCATCCAGGTCGACACTCCGGTGATGTTATACATACCAAGTGTTGCATCCCTCTTGCATGCCGTGTCCATCCGGGTAGCTCCTGCCGCCGTGGTGGCACGGACATGTGGTGGGCTCCACACACTTCTTAGACGACACGTCCATGACGTAGCCCTTCTTGCATTGGCATCCAGGTCGACACTCCGGTGATGTTATACATACCAAGTGTTGCATCCCTCTTGCATGCCGTGTCCATCCGGGTAGCTCCTGCCGCCGTGGTGGCACGGACATGTGGTGGGCTCCACACACTTCTTAGACGACACGTCCATGACGTAGCCCTTCTTGCATTGGCATCCAGGTCGACACTCCGGTGATGTTATACATACCAAGTGTTGCATCCCTCTTGCATGCTGTGTCCGTCCGGGTAGCTCCTGCCGCCATGGTGGCACGGACATGTGGTGGGCTCCACACACTTCTTAGACGATACGTCCATGACGTAGCCCTTCTTGCATTGGCATCCAGGTCGACACTCCGGCGATGTTATTACGGATGGTAGGTGCATGTTCTGGTCAAAAGGAGTTTCTAAAATTAATTTTAGGATAAAAATCTCAGACTTTTCAATGTAAAAGAAAAATTTCAGACTTATTTATTGGATGGACTAATAAAAATTATACTATTATTAATTTTGCCTTGTATATTATGTTGTGTGGCAGTTTTTTTATACCGCCACTCAAGGATTTTTACTCGTCAATGGATAGGGAAAACTCTACCTTGCAGGTGAGCGGCTGTGCGAGCTCGCAAGTGGTGAACTCCATATTATTGGCAGCGCTGCAGTTGCTGCGAAGATCCTCCGCCGGCGGGTAGTTCTGGATCTGGTCTTCAGTCGCCGGCTGACATTCCCAGCGCGCGCCCACGCATGTACTGTCAAAGTGTAATATTTATAGTGTCGAAATTTAGCAAGAATAAATACAGGCTCACGGTCGTCTGATGCCACTTTGACGGATGTTTTTGAAAATTTACTCCACCGGTATCTTTAAAAATCATAAATCTACGCTTTAAACCCGTAATATATGTGTGACAGCACATTATTTGTTGCACTACTCACCAAAGTTCCCGTTCCCGTTTTCCAGCTCTCACTTCCTTGTATCCGGGTTTGAACTCCATACCCTTGTGGTAGCACGGACATAACGACACAGCTACGCAGACGTTGTCGTTATCTAGGACCTGAAACATTTGCTCACATTAACAGAGAAAATTCTTTAATTTATCAGCAAACATAATATAACAAAATCAAACGTTTCCCCCAACTAGCGTCTCACTGAGAGGATTTTTTTACCGCACTTGATCGCTTCATTTCACGTTGCGGTAAAACAAAGTGTATATATACAGTGATGATGGCATTACATTTCTCGACACATTTAGTGCGAATGTTAATTTTAAACATATGTCCACCAGACAGTTTAGATAAATTAAGTCGTAATTTTCTTATCACAAATGCTTCTTCTTCTTGGAGTGCCAACTCCTATCGGAGGTTGGCAATCATTAGGGCTATCTGCACCTTGGACGCTGCTGCATGGAACAAGGATCGGGTACTTTTTCCATACCATTGGCGTAGGTTTTTAAGCCATGATGTTCTTCTCCGACCCGGTGGTCTTCGGCCAGCTTATCGCAAATGCTATAAAGCCTAAATTAACTTTTAGAGAATTAATCATACTTGTCCAACAGGGCATGCACATCCTTCAACACAGGAGGGTTTGCAGTCGTCAATCGGGAGACCAACGTCAGTGCAGGTTCTCAAGCAGCTGTCAGCGCATACTGTATACTCTTGCCCACCGGTGCAATGTAACTCTGTGGCATACATTAAACAGCATTTAGTCATTTTTATTCTTTAAATCCTAATCGTTGGATACAAGCGACACAAAATTGCGGAGTGTTGCAATCCTAAACTATGTCCAGCTTATTATATTAGTAGAATCTTTTTCTATTCTACACATACATTGAACGTGCATCAGTAAAACGACGATGAATAGAATTCCAAAAAATATAAATGGTTAGAAGTTTAAAACATCTATTTTCAATACATTCGCTCTTAAAATGAATGTCAATACATCGCCTTCACAACAGCTATTAACCGCGAGTAAAATATTACGATGATATGCACATGTATTTTTGCAAGCTTGTTAACTCACCGCATTCCTTAACATTGTACCGCCACTGTATCTGCACGCCGGCGCGTGCGCAGGCGTCGGCATAGTCTCCAAGGATCGGGCACAAGCATCGCGAGACGTCGCCCGCGCAAGCGCACATGTCGTACAAGCAGTCCTCGTAGTACGGTTGCACGTCCACGTACCAGTGGCATGCTGCAAATACGACACTAATGTTCTCTTAACCGAATTTAGGAGGCCAATAACGAAGACTACAGTGCCACAAACTTATCTGGCCCGGTGGTGAAAAGTGGAACTAATGAATATGTGAATCAAACAATATTTATTGGCAACACGAAATGTGATAGCAGCGACGCTGTCACCGGGCCCGATAAGTTTGTGGGACTGTAGCTAACTACAGCACAGGAATTATATGGATGCACAAACGTGTAGCAAAGTGACTTTGTAAGTTTATTACCTTTTTTTAACAGACTTCAAAAAAGGAGGTTTTCAATTCGTCGTTTTTTTTATGTATGTTCACCGATTACTCTCAAGACGCCTGAACCGATTTGGAAAATTCTTTTTTTTTTTCAAAGGGTATGTTTCCGGGTGGTCCCATTTAAATTTTATTTAATCGGTCGAGCGGTTTAAAAAAAATCTACAATACATTATGTACTATGTAGTGGCGCGGGCGTTTAAGTTTATTTTTTTTAATATTTTTTATTATTAAATTATCACCTTACCGAAAGAGATAGCTCAGTGTAGATAAAAACGATAAATGTGTAATCTGGGATAAAAACTAGTAAACTTTTTAATCTACTTATTTCAAACAGTTTTTAAGTTGGCTGCAGTAGGCACTTCCACTATCCAATATTATCTAACTCCAAAACACTACGGAAATTCCACTAAAATGTCAGATAAAATTTAGTATAAATTTTAATCCACTTACATTCAAAGAGTGAACCTTTAAGTTGGCTGCAGTACTTCTCAGCGTAGTCTTTGTTTTCGATATTGGCCTTGCAGGGATGTTCCGGTTCTGTGGTGGAGATGTCATCGCAGAATTCCCTGGTCTTCCATTTGTTGGCAAACGCTAGAACTGATTGCTCCACGTCGCCTTCGGGGGTTAGGAAGTCGTCTTTTTGGTTCAAGTTGAAGGTTCCGCATAGACCCTACATAAAGTAAAGATTGTTAACAAGAACTTTAGAAATTTTCATACACTTCAAACCACCCCTTTACTGCGTTCCGGACACATTCATTCAACAAATGCTGGGTACTTTTACTGGAACCTTTTTTCATCATGTACCCAACATGTCCAGAGCCAGAGTCTTAGAGCCATAACCACTTGTTGACGTGTTAATCTCACATTGCAAAACCACGACACACGAGGAGGTTCACATTGTATACTCTTGGTGTTAGGATATTTAAAAAATTACGAAAAATAATATACCTGAGTTTTATCATGGTATGCCGGCGGCACATCTACAAACACGCGCGTGTTACCATCCCACCATAGGGATACTTTTCCGGGAAGTTGAACTGGAAGAATGTTAAAATGTTACAATTTTAGAAATGTGTATGTTTAATGTATTGTTTATAATTATGTAGGCTGAGGATAATACAACGAGTGATGGAGAGAGCGATGCTTCGAGGTGAAATCAGAGAACCAGGTACTGATATAGCGAAACTTAAGTGGCGTGGCAAAAACCAAGGGGCCTTTTGGGGAATTCGGTTGGGGTTGCTCATTTCTCACCGAAAAGCGCATTGTTGGCACATTCCCATTATGTGGATAATGGTTATTCCATTGATTTGTCTTTTGAAAGCTACACAAAAAATTCTAAAGACTACAATACTCACTCATAATGAAAAGTGAAGAAGCTGCACGTATTCTGATGTCTCCAATCTTGGCGGGGAGTGACGTCACCTCCTTCCCATTGGCGAGGATGAAACCCCCCTGTTTGAGGTGGACGTTAGCCCCGAAGTGCTTCAAGTACACTGCCTTCGTGCAAGACGGCTTGCCTGCGCCTTGGTACGGCGAGAGGTTCATTGCCTGGAAACAAATTCAGACATTCAAGCTCGAATACGGGAAAGATCTGCCGCGATCAACAAACACCTTAATGGCCAGATGATTAATCCAAATAGCTTCATCTTAATGGCCAGGTAGAACATACTTTCGCATTTATAATAGTAGGGATTGTCTCATGAAGCCAATACGAATTATAATAATTACTATTCAATCCGTAGGGATTGAATAGTTTCATTAATTATTAAATTAGCATTAGTAGTAATAATATAATAGCGAAAATATATTTGTCGGTTTTCTCCTTTAGTCACACAGCAAAAGCAATTTTTTGCATAGGTATAGTTGAAGACTTGGAGAGTGACATAGGCATTTTTAACGAAAAACAAAGGACTCCCGTGGGATTTTTAAATATCATTATGTACGTGGGCGAAGTCGCTGACAAAAACTAGTAAAATTATATACCTAAGCACCTATTGCTGACCTAAATCTAAGCTGAGCCACCCCGTCGTTGCTTGGATGGAATTACTGAGAATCCTTTCTTAGTGGGAGTCTAGCAAAATTCAAGTTTCTAGTTTAAGCCGTACTAGGATATTACGTCAATCTTCCATAGCATACCTCACTAATAGCTCCCGAGCACGCCACGTTTTCCGCATCTATCGTGATATTATGTCAATCTTCCATAGCATACCGCACTAATAGCTCCCGAGATCGCCACATTTTCCATGTCTATCGTGATATTGTCAATCTTCCATAGCATACCGCACTAATAGTTGCCGAGATCGCCACATTTTCCATGTCTATCGTGATATTGTCAATCTTCCATAGCATAACTCACTAATAGCTCCCGAGCACCAAACGTTTTCCGCATCTATCGTGATATTGTCAATCTTCCATAGCATACCTCACCAATAGCTCCGGAGCACGCCACGTTTTCCGCATCTATCGTGATATCTCACTGATAGCTCCCGAGCACGCCACGTTTTGCGCATTGTCAATCTTTCATAGCATACCTCACTGATAGCTTCCGAGCACGCCACGTTTTCATCAATGTCAATCTTTCTCAGCATACCTCACTGATAGCTCCCGAGCACGCCACGTTTTCCGCAATGTCAATCTTTCATAGCATACCTCACTGATAGCTCCCGAGCACGCCACGTTTTCCGCATCTATGGTGATGTTCTCCGTCTTCAGCAGCGTGTAGGTGCAGTGGCCCATGAAATTGTACCGCAGCCCGTCGAACGTGGTGTAGTGCGGGTCGCCCACCGCGCCGCAGCGCGCGCCGCACGGCACCTGCGTGCACACCCACTCGCCCGCTTCGCATTGACTGAAACAAGATTCGTTGTTGTACAACATTTTAAAGGAAATTGGGTCATCATCATCATCTCCCTCTCCTTTTCCCACGCTATGTGGGGTCGCTAAGTGGTTCGGCATGACTTTTTACGACCGGCCGCCTTTAAAGGAAATTGGGTATTTGACTGATTTTTTTTATTTATTTAAAATAACGTTTTTAAATAACACAATTCCATTTTTCTTTTTTAAATATCTCAACTAGTCTCGGAAATATAGAGCTTTAAAGTTACCTGTTAGACAAGGAGAGAGCTATTGTGTTATGACGTCAAAGCACAAAGCTTCATACACTCTTCATAGAAAATTTCGTTTTAGAAAGAGACAGATACATCGATACAGTCGTAGAAAAACAGCTTATAACTTATTTGTTTTTTGACCGATTTATTTTCTGTTTTTACAAACGTTATTCTGACATGTTACATTTTCGATTATGAATAATGAATATCAACGTTTTGACAACAGTCAAATACCCAATTTAATATTCCATGTTTCCATTTAATGAGTCAACACCTCATGATGATGCGCTGGTGTCGGAGCGAAGCGTACGTCGAGTGTGAAATGATTTATTCGGATTGGCGGATTATAGCAAAGGGATATTAATTTTTCTTTAAATATCACGGAACTCCGCAAAGTAACGAATGATTCTATCCAATAATATAAAATTTTGGTCAGTTCCCTCATTTTTAGGGTTCCGAAAAAAACGGAACGTTCCGTTGTCCGTCTTTCTATCCGTGCCTTTTTCAGACTGACTGACTAACTGACTGACTGATCTATCAATGCACAGCTTAAACCACTGGAGTCCGATCGGGCTGTTTAGCATGCAGATAGCTATTACAACGTAGACATCCGCTAAGAAAGGACTTTTGAAAATTCAACACCTAAGGGGGTAAAATAGGGGTTTGAAAAATGGAACTTAACGTGAGTGAAGCCGCAAAAGCTAGTCATTGATAAGATTCACTTGAAACGAAAGCTCAATCAGTGTTTTATTATTCTATGACAAGATAGCCATTCACTGCCACCTCACCTTGATGATAGATGAAGATGCAGTCAAACAGTCGGTGTTTATTTGAATAAGAACTATTCCATTCTCTTTAAATTCAAATTCAAATTTATTTATTTCACGTAGGCCAAAATAGGTAACTAGTTTTTATGCAGTGTTATAAGAGCCACAGCTCTTATGACACGTCATGACTCTAACACCGGTTCGGAAAGCGGATTCTGCTGAGAAGAGCCGGCAAGAAACTCAACAGTTGCTCTTTTCAAAATAATCATTTTACAATATTATTATGTAGCTATTTACATTGTAATAAGTTTTTTATATTATCCTGTGAGCAGCTGGACGCCAAGTCGATTTATCCCATGCAACTTGATAGAATAGAATAGAATATTTCCACAATGAGGGGGAGTTCCAAAAATGCGCACTACAATTCCATACATGTTAAGACGAGCAGACAGAAAGCAGCCCCATTCCCGCCGGTGATTTATACTCACCAAGTGTTGCAGCTCTTGCGTATGACCGCCCCAGGTTGGTAGCTCCTGTTCCTGATGCGGCAAGGACACTCGCTCTTCTGCACACAGCGACCGTTCTCCAGCAGAAGCAGACCCTCGGGACAGAAGCATCCCTCCACACAGCTGGAGTTGCTCTTGGCCACCAGCTCCGGGAAAGCGCAGCTCGGCTGGGTATCCGGTCCACAGGACTTGTAGATCTTCCCCTCGCGACATTTCATAGCTGAAATAATCTTTTTTTTTTTAGTCTTAGGGCCTATTTATCAACGCCAACCCATCAATGGCTCACTACTGAGCGCAAGTCTCCTCTCAGAGAACGGTTATAGGGCTATAGTCCACCACGCTGCGCTGGCTGGTTCGCAATGGCGAATTGGCGGAATTCACACACCTTCGAGAACATTATGGGGAACTCTCAGGTGTGCAGGTTTCCTCACGATGTTTTCCTTCACCGTTGAAGTATGTGATATTTTGATTGCTTAAACGCACATGACTGTGAAGAGTCAGAGGTACGTGATCGAACCTGTGACCCCCCAGATTTCCAAGGGGAAATCTATAAAAACTAACTAGTTTTTGCCCACGACTGGACGTGGAATTAGGTTTTTAAAAATACTATCAGTACTGTTGGTTTTTCCGGGATTAAAAGTAGCCTTCTTTAATTTCCAGGTTCACAACTACTTATGCGCACGCAAAGTTTAAAAACAATCACGTCAATCCGTTGCTCCGTTGCATGATTGAAGAACAAACCAACACGCTATCGCATTTATAATATTAAGTAGGATTATCTACTTACGGCAGGTCTGAGGGTCCCGCCACGATTTCATCTCCTCGATGCCATGTCGCAAGCATTCCTTAGCATACACCGATACTGTTCTACACGCGCATTCTTCAGGGCCTGAAATAGATTACGAAATCTTAAGAAAAGCGCAATAAATATCAATAGCATAACTGTGAGGGAGGAGTGCTAACATCAGAGTTGTAAGTACGCTATTAATAAAGAAGAGCTTTCGTATTCAAATAAAGGCTCGCATATCGATGGATTACAAAAACTGTGGTTGCCTTTAAGAGTGCTGTTAATTTAGTTGTGTTGTTTTCGAATGTATATTCCAACTAGCAATGTGGTTAATTTTGTTGTATACAATTTCTTTTCTACACAAAATTGCTAGGTCTAAATCTAGAGCTAAAGTTTTCTGCAGCAAGTATTATGAAAAGGATAGCACGAGATTTAGACCTGTCAATGACATGATGACAGTAACCAAGAATCAATGAAATTATGGAGTTATCTAATGAAATAGGATTCATGGATTATAAAAAACGTATATATTTTTTCTCGTAAACGTATATTCTTTTTAATCTCGCTCAGATTGATATTTATACTTTTATATATACTTTGATTAAATAAAACTATAAAATTTAGCAATCCGCCATATTGGATTGAACACTATCAGTGTGATACGTCACATATTTTTCAAACTTTGACAAACTACTATGAAAAACAGAGATGACGTCACGAACGACGCCATGACACCGTCGAGCGTTTTTGCGTGAATTTTAAAACTTAAAATTGAAATAACAATTTTATCTACCTAACCATTTTGTTTGCTGAAATAAGATATTTTTTCAAGATAGATAGTAGATACTTCCGAACATCATTCAACAGTTTTTCAAAGTCGGTCATCATGCCTATTGCTAGGTTTAAATTTAGAGCTACCCTTTTCTGCAGCAAGCATTTTGAAAAAGACAGCACGAGATTTAGATCTGTCAATTTACTTTACAGAGATTGTGTACAACAGAAAAGGAAGATGAAACTTACTCAAACTCGTGGTGCACGCACAATAGTCCCACTGACAAGCTTCCAATAACTGAGATACATCCATTACCTAAAATAAATTACACAGTTATTAACAAAAAGAATGCGTGGAGTCGGGGTGCTAAAAATTTTGACTTATTACAAAAAAAATGTTTGTGTCAATTCATTAGTTAAAAAAATATATTCTTTGCGTTGTTTTCTAATTAACACAACTAATAAATCAATTGTTTGCCAAATGATATATTTTATGAAAGGACAATTTGTCTGGTAGGTAATTTTTTTGTCAAGTGAACTATTTAAAAAACTAGAAGTTTTATAACGATGACTACATGGATTCATAATTTTGCCTAACTTTGTTTGTCAAATGATTTTTTTTATTTGTTTTTTGTAAAATGAATGACCCCCTATTTTGAAATATTCATGTTAATATGGTAGGATGTAAATGGGACTGAATAATTTATTTATTCTCATGATTAAAGTGTTATTTTTTTAATTAATTTAATTTAAGTATTATTCTATTTAAGAATTAATTTGTTGCAAGAAAAATAAAGCATGATAGCTTATTAAATAGTAGTAAAGAAGTATAATAAAATTATTACCTTCGCACACTTTCTGAACTTTTCCTTAGTAAAGATTTGAGTGCAGAACTGAGCAGCTCTCTTCATATCCGCATCGGATCTAGAGTTGCACGCACTGGTCTCGGTCATATTGCTGCCGCACATGTCTGTGGTAAGTATCACGTTAGCTCCAGTAGATGTATGCATGCATGCATGCACATATGCATATGCAATATTGTAAGGCTACTAAAAAGTCACTACTAGTAGTTGAACCCTTCCATAATACTATTCTAACCTAATAAAATTCTACAAAACCTAATATAACCTAAGATAATTTTAAATAGATCTATTTTTTATTCAATAAATCTATTGAAGCGCTTGACTGCGTTCACACCAGCTGGTAAGTGAATTCGTCGAAATGTGCAGATAAAATTTTTTATCACAACCTAACTCTTAGATAAAGTAGTTCTTCTTAGATAGTCTTAGATAAACGGTTAACCTGTAGTCACGTAGTAAGAAATTTTTCAAACATGTTTTTTAAACAAAATCCACTATTTACTCGTATTGTCGACCTACCGTAAAGGGTTATGCTTTTTTGTCACCTGTTTACGTTATGATTTTAGAAAATTTAGAAAAGAAAAGCTCAATAACCCTAATTTTATGAAAAATCTGCTCTATTCAGCGGGAAAAGCTATCAGAAAAATAAGATTTTAAATAATGTTTTTTTACCTTCAAACTCGTGCAGTTTCCACGAATCGAACAAGACAGACTTAGTCTTGGCCACAACGCCTTCCTTAGTGACCATATCGTCCTCGGGATTCCCGTCCAGGGTACCGCACAGACCTTCTGTCTTATTCCACACCAAGACCGAACCTTCCACTAGCAATACGTCCTGAAATAAACGAGCATATAGAGCAATATTGATGACTTATGATGATTCCGAAACAAGGTGAACCAACGACATCAGACAAGTCGCAGAGAGTCCATGCAAGTCCGGCCAAAAATATATCAGATCAGGTCCTGCGCCTGATCTCTCTCTGTTCGTGTCAGATTCTCCAGAGAGTAACGGATTAAAGAGTGCACTTGTTTGTGGAAAGACTTGACCACAGATGGCTAATCTCTGTGGAGACTGATCGCGATGGCTGAAATAGGTCAGGAGAACATAACTTCAACTCAATATAAGTATATACATACACAACTGTATTATATGTGTATATAAATGTATTTACATACACAACTCTAGTTCTCTTGTGCCCGTTTTCACCAACGCTTCCTAAATTTTATTTTATTTATTAAGTATATAATTTTGTTTGTACTTTGTAATAATTACATATTATAAATCTTGTGTTTAATGGATGAGGAGGGTGATGATCACTACAACACAGTTTATACTTCTGCGGGATCATCATTCAAATCTGTAATAAAATCATTTGTAATTTTGGGAAAAATAAACGATTATTATTATTATTATTATTAATTTTTAAGGGCTAACTAAGCTGAGTTAGGTGACGCTTTCTGTCAATTTCGTTTTCATGAACCTTTAGGAAACACCTAAAAGTAAAAATGACTTCGGAAAAGGGGTTGTATTTAGAGGCTACTTACGTAAAGAGACTTCTACTTGGGGGATGATTTAGGTATGGTTGGTGAAAAAAGGGCATAGGTTTTCTAATACTTACATTGGTATCCCATTTGAGCGTGATCCCAAAGTCCAGATCAACGAGCACGTGGTCGCTGGGCATAGACACGCGGATGCCGGGCAGCGTCGCGGGGATGGGGATATTGCGCTTGCTGTTTCGGAACACTATTGCACCGTCGTCTATGGAACAACCGAACAAGGCGTGAACAAGTTGTTGGGAATCACTGACCTCTTGAATTAGTCTATGATTACAAGACTTTTTTGGGCCCACTTGATTGACGCCATTTTGGCGCTGTAAACAGTTAGTTGACAACTGGCAATCAATACTTTTTGGCACTTTCTGCATCTCTATTATTATTAGTTCCAGAGACACTCGTATGTCAAAAGTGGTGCTTCAAATTGTTCAATAATTTAAGCTGTTATTTGTATAGGGACAGCCAGTTCAGTGTTAAATCATAGATTAATTATTTAAAGAAGTCAGTGTTGGGAATGAATTATGAAGACATATTTCTGAGGCGTATTAACATTTACAAGCAGTGATAGCCTAGTGGTTAGGACTGTGGTCTCCTATTCGGGGGCTCGCAGGTTCGATCCCGGGTACGCACCTCTGACTCTTCGGAGTCAAGTGCGTTTAAGCAATTAACTATCACTTGCTTCAACGGTGAAGGAAAACATCGTGAGTAAACCTGAACATCTGAAAGTTCTCCATAATGTTCTCGAAGGTGTGTGAAGTCCACTAATTCGCATTGGGCCAGCGTGGTGGAGTATGGCCTATAACCCTTCTCTGAGAGGAGACCTGCGCTCAGCAGTGAGCCGTTGATGGGTTCTAATGATGATGATGACGATGATTAACATTTTAGAGCATGCTCTACAGATTTCACCTAAGACCTCGCATCATTTATGTTCTGATATTATGGGCATGTGACAAGGACGAAGTAGTTGTAGTCGGTCGGTCGGCAGTTGCAATAGACTTTATCAAAACTGCAATTTTACAACCGGCTTGCAGTCCAAATTCAATTATTTATATTTTTATTAAAGTGTTAACCTACAATTAAGGAAATATCAGAATAAATTTATAAACACATATCAAAAATTCCGAAGCCAGCGGGATTCGAACCCACATCTCTTGGGAATCGCGCCCGAGTGTGTTAGCCACTTACACTATAGCTATGGTCGAACTACACGTCAGCATCGAAATTAGTGATATGTATCTACTTTTTCAGTTTAAGCAACTGTTAGCGACATCTAGTAGCCACACGTTACAAGTGTTATGTTAGGCTAACACACTCGGGCGCGATTCCCAAGAGATGTGGGTTCGAATCCCACTGGCTTCCATGTGTTTATTTCCAAATGCAACTGTCTATGTAGACCCTTTCAGAACCAGTGATAAATACATTAGAAATGACTTTTGTAATTTCATGAGAACATGAAAAAAGTTTTTCGCCATTAAAATCTATTGAAATTTGAGACGTAATTATGATTGCAGCAATTTGGTGCAAAATAAGTAACGTTCTACCTGTCACCCGTACTATGCTGCAACGAAAAGCTATAGATAAATTCACTCACCGGAAGTACTGAGGGAGTACATCCTCTCGTCTAAGAACACGGTGATCTGGTACGGACAGTAGCCCTGTCGCTCGCACTGCGTCGCTTTGACGGCGACCGTGTATTTGTGATCTACCGAGTCTCGCACGAGAATCTGATTGCAGGAGGTCTGGAAACTGGTAAAGACATTGAAATGGAATCAAGATTATTAGTTTCATTGTTAGATCAACATCAATTAACGTAAACTAACTTCAGTTTTAAGCAGCTTAATCGCCACCATTCATTAGAAGATAAAACAAGGAGAAAATTCCATTCGTTGCTTTAATTGTAGAGAAATAGGGCATTATTGGATGAACTGTCAAAAGGAATTGATTAAGTGCGGTAAATGCAATTTTGTAGGACACAATTAAGTTAGAGCTTGCTTTATAGTTTGCGAAGCAGTGATAGCCTAATGGTTAGTACTGCGGTCTCCGTCTCATTATTTGGGGGGTCGCAAGTCACACACCTCTGGCTTTTAAAAGTTATTTACGTTTAAGAAATAAAATATCACAAGCTTCAACGGTGAAGGAAAACATCATGAGGAAAGCACACCTGAGAATTCTTTATAATGTTCTCAAAGGTGTGTGAAGTCTACCAACTTGCATTGGGCCAGTGTGGTGGACTATGGCCTAAGTAACCCTTCTCTGAGAGACCTGCGCTTAGTAGTAAGCCGTCGATGGGTTACTGGTGATGATGGTGATGATGATGATGATGATGATGAACTTCAGTTTACTTTAATTTATGATCAACTCATTTATATGTTTAATCCATTCCCCTAGAAGTAGGGCTGAAAAATAAATTACCTGTAAATCTTCCCATCGAAGGTTTTATAGTGCAGGCCGGCCCAGGTCAAGCAACTGCCGCCTTTAGGGGTCAAGTCTTGCACCACTATGATCGGTGTCTTGACATTCCCTGAACCGTACTTCCCAGAACTTTGCGTGGAGTGCTCATAATGGTTGACCTCTATTGCACTCGGAGACCGAAATACGTATGCCTAAAAAATTTTGGTATAGTTATAAATAAAAAGCATTTCTTTTAAATGCCATTAATATTTCTAAAATGCAGTGATAGCCTAGTCACTAGGCCCTAGTGGTTAGGACTGCGGTCTCCTATTCGGGGGTCGTAGGTTCAATCCCGGGTCCGCACATCTGACTTTTCAGAGTTATGTGCGTTTAAGAAATCGAAGGTGTGAAGTCAGTGTTCGGTGAGGTTCGTTTAAAAAATAAAACATCACAAGCTTCAACGGTGAAGGAAAACATCATGAGGAAAGCACACATGAGGAACGCACACCTGAGAATTCTTCATAATGTTCTCAAAGGTGTGTGAAGTCTGACAATTTGCATTGGGCCAGCGTGGTGGGCTATGGCCTATAACCGTTCTTGAGAGGAGACTTGCGCTCAGTAGTGAGACGTTAATGGGTTGCTCATGATGATGATGATGATGATGATAATAATAATTTGTATTATGGTTTCAATTTAGGTTTTATATAATATTAAACTTACACTATTGCGTGTATTCGACGGTGTGACAACAATTACTTCCTCTGTAACAATAAAAAAGACGATAGTTTGTGTGAAATGAGTAACAATTGCATAATGTGTTGATTTGGAGAATTTTTGTGGCGAATATAAGGTTTCCACTTATAAGGTTTATTAAACAAAGTCTTCCTCACATTGACATTATGTTGGAATTTTTTGTTTAGGTTTTACTACATCTTTGGTAGTCTGCCGACTAAAGCAAAGGATTAACTTGTACCTACTGATACCATGGACTGAGAACATTGCAAACATTACATACGTTCCCTCAAATATGGTTGAGCGAAGCAATGGCTTTGGCTCGGTCATGCGTCATGCTCGTGAACGGGTTCCACCGGCGGGAATGGGGCTACTTTCTGTCTGCCCGTCTTAACATGTGTTGAATTATAATTACATATGCTTTTGTTGCTGGTTCTTCTCGGCAGGAAGGGCATTCCGAACCAGTGGTAGACTCATCGACATTCAAAAGCACTTGTAAAAAAGTTTATTTGAATAAAAACATTTCTATTCTAATTTCTATTCTACATACAACAATCACAAAGAGAAGTATTCTATTATCTAGTAGTAGACTATTATAAGTAGTATTATTAGTATCTAGTAGTACACTTGTATTATCTCTGGGACGAGCACTCACCGAACGTGCACTGAGGTATAGG
This sequence comes from Oeneis ivallda, assembly GCA_029955525.1. Classification (NCBI taxonomy): domain Eukaryota; kingdom Metazoa; phylum Arthropoda; class Insecta; order Lepidoptera; family Nymphalidae; genus Oeneis; species Oeneis ivallda. The sequence continues at coordinate 25,302,645 of JARPMR010000006.1, forward strand.
CTCCAGCAGGAACACTCACCGAACGTGCACTGATGTATAGGCTGCGGCAGGAACACACCGAACGTGCACTGAGGTATAGGCTGCGGCAGGAACACTCACCAAACGTGCACTGAGGTATAGGCTGCGGCAGGAACACACCGAACGTGCACTGAGGTATAGGCTGCGGCAGGAACACACCGAACGTGCACTGAGGTATAGGCTGCGGCAGGAACACTCACCGAACGTGCACTGAGGTATAGGCTGCGGCAGGAACACACCGAACGTGCACTGAGGTATAGGCTGCGGCAGGAACACTCACCAAACGTGCACTGAGGTATAGGCTGCGGCAGGAACACACCGAACGTGCACTGAGGTATAGGCTGCGGCAGGAACACACCGAACGTGCACTGAGGTATAGGCTGCGGCAGGAACACTCACCGAACGTGCACTGAGGTATAGGCTGCGGCAGGAACACACCGAACGTGCACTGAGGTATAGGCTGCGGCAGGAACACACCGAACGTGCACTGAGGTATAGGCTGCGGCAGGAACACTCACCAAACGTGCACTGAGGTATAGGCTGCGGCAGGAACACACCGAACGTGCACTGAGGTATAGGCTCCAGCAGGAACACTCACCGAACGTGCACTGAGGTATAGGCTGCGGCAGGAACACACCGAACGTGCACTGAGGTATAGGCTGCGGCAGGAACACTCACCGAACGTGCACTGAGGTATAGGCTGCGGCAGGAACACACCGAACGTGCACTGAGGTATAGGCTGCGGCAGGAACACTCACCAAACGTGCACTGAGGTATAGGCTGCGGCAGGAACACACCGAACGTGCACTGAGGTATAGGCTGCGGCAGGAACACACCGAACGTGCACTGAGGTATAGGCTGCGGCAGGAACACTCACCGAACGTGCACTGAGGTATAGGCTGCGGCAGGAACACACCGAACGTGCACTGAGGTATAGGCTGCGGCAGGAACACACCGAACGTGCACTGAGGTATAGGCTGCGGCAGGAACACTCACCGAACGTGCACTGAGGTATAGGCTGCGGCAGGAACACTCACCAAACGTGCACTGAGGTATAGGCTGCGGCAGGAACACACCGAACGTGCACTGAGGTATAGGCTCCAGCAGGAACACTCACCGAACGTGCACTGAGGTATAGGCTGCGGCAGGAACACACCGAACGTGCACTGAGGTATAGGCTGCGGCAGGAACACACCGAACGTGCACTGAGGTATAGGCTGCGGCAGGAACACACCGAACGTGCACTGAGGTATAGGCTCCAGCAGAAACACTCACCGAACGTGCACTGAGGTATAGGCTGCGGCAGGAACACGCCGGTCGAGTACTGGCACACGTACACGTCCGCCGCGGGCGAGCTGAACCGCGCGCCGCTGGGGCACTTCAGCTTGCACGCGAACTTGTCCGAGTCGCCGTAGCACTGGTAGCCGCCGTTGAAGCCCAGGCCGCGGAAATCGCAGACGCTTGCGGCTGAACAAAAAAAACACTGTACAGTCCGTTCACATTTATTTTACCTCTAGCTGTCCTTGGATAACCTAACCTAAGTAAGCCGATCGCTCCCATACCCTCCTGTGAATACAAAACTTGGTTGCACAATCAAACAGTAAGTACACATGCCGAAATCAAATCAACGCCTTACAGCGAAACTATTACAACTAAACCGAACCAAGCTAAGGATAGTTGTGGGTACGATAACGAGACACTGTTCGCGCAAGAAGCACCTTTTTATTTTTGGTATCACCGACAGTCCTCTATGCAGAGCGTGCATGGAGGGCGACAAGACACCGGGACACGTACTGCTTAAATGCAGAAGTGTATCCGACTACGGACAGAAATTGGCTCTCCAGCAACACTTCCGGAAGTCCTCGCCGTCCTGGGTGGCCTGCTCGAATTCTGGAGTGAGCTCGGCTGGATGGAATGATCCGGCAGAGAGCCGCACTAGTGGTACCACGCAAAACGGGTGGATACGCCTACTTGCGGAGAAAATTTTGCAGGAAAAAGAGACCTAATCCACGCGGATAGCTAACGTCGTTTAGTTACTATTTAAAGTATTCCAGTATTTCTTGACAGGAAGTAACGCCAACATAGTGGAAGATACAATGACAGCTGTCAGAGGTAAATTCCACATTCCCACTTTTGAGAAATACGAACTTTATATACATTATGTCCCGTTATACAGGTTATTGTGCAATAGCGGTCTAAATAATTGAGCAACAATTACTATATGGGCACTGAAATCCCCTATTCGTGGAACATTGGTACTTAATAACGGAGAAACACACCCTGCAGTTGAGACAGGGCGGGTCGCACTCCAGCACGCATTTGAGTTCACGCGGGTCAGCGTCCACTGTACTTTGAAGCAGCGCATGTTTCATCACTGTGTCTCGATATACAGGTATTGTTCAATAGTGGTCTAAATAATCATACTTTACTCACAGTACTGACAATGAAGTCCCCTGTAATCCGTGAGGCATTGGCAGATGTTGACGGTTAGGCACACGCCGCCGCCGCGCCGTTGAGGTAGGGCGGGTCGCACTCCGGCACGCAGTCCGGGATGGAGGTGAGGTCAGCGCGGGTTGGAGTCCACTGCCCGTTGGCGCAGCGAATGTCCGCAATTGTGTCCTTTCGTCAGCGGTCCAAAGACACGATATTTACAATATTGGCACTGAGGTCCTCTGTAATCCGTGGGGCATTGGCACACGTTGACGGACAAGCACACCCCGCCGTTGAGGCAGGGCGGGTCGCACTCCGGCACGCAGTCGGGGATGGTGGTGAGGTCAGCGCGGGTTGGAGTCCACTACCCGTTGGTGAAGCGAATGTCCGCGATGGGTCCTTTCGTCAGCGGTCCAAAGAAACGATACTTACAATATTGGCACTGAGGTCCTCTGTAATCCGTGGGGCATTGGCACACGTTGACGGACAAGCACACCCCGCCGTTGAGGCAGGGCGGGTCGCACTCCGGCACGCAGTCGGGGATGGAGGTGAGGTCAGCGTGGGTTGGAGTCCACTGCCCGTTGGTGCAGCGAATGTCCGCGATTGTCCCGTCGTCAGCGGTCCAAAGAAACAATACTTACAGTATCGGCATTGAGGTTCTCTGTAATCCGTGGGGCTGGCACATGTTAACGGACAAGCACACTCTACCTTTGAGGCATGACGGGTCGCATTTTGGCACGCAGTAAGGGACGAAAGTGAGGTGAGCGCGAGTCGGCGTCCACTGCCCGTTGGCGCAGCGAATGTCCGCGATTGTGTCCCGTTGTACAGGCAATCGTGCAATAGCGGTGCAAAGAAACGATACTTACAATATTGGCACTGAGGTCCTCTGTAATCCGTGGGGCATTGGCACATGTTGACGGGCAAGCACATCCCACCTTTGAGGCAAGACGGATCGCATTTTGGCACGCAGTAAGGGACGAAAGTGAGCTTAGCGCGGGTCGGCGTCCACTGCCCGTTGGCGCAGCGAATGTCCGTGATTGTGTCCCATTGTACAGGCAATAGTGCAATAGCGGTGCAAAGAAACGATACTTACAATATTGGCACTGAGGTCCTCTGTAATCCGTGGGGCATTGGCACGTGTTGACGGACAAGCACACCCCGCCGTTGAGGCAGGGCGGGTCGCACTCCGGCACGCAGTCGGGGATGGAGGTGAGGTCAGCGCGGGTTGGAGTCCACTGCCCGTTGGCGCAGCGCATGTCCGCGACTGTCGTGCCGTCAATGAACTTGTGTCCCTCCACGCAGGTTATCGTGCAATAGCTGTTTTAAGAAACATATAGAACAACACTGATGATTTCCATAATTTCCAAAGAATTCCAGAAGAAGTTCCTAAGCAACCTTTTTATAAGTACGATATTTTCTAGTCAATGTACCTCTGACTTTCGGAGTTACCTATGTGCTTTTTAAGCAATTAAACATCACTAACGGTAATTTTAACGGTAAAAGAAGAAAGAATGAGGAAAACCGAGAGCTCTCCATAAATTTTTCAAAGGGGTTGTTTCAAATATATATGGAGCCTGGGCCTGGTCTTTGCACAGTCTTTCAAAATGTTTTGGGTCATGAAATAGTGATTATTTTTTCTTAATTTCTCATTAAAAGGTCCTTTTTACGAGGTACAATGCGAAATTATTTTGCAAAATAAAAGCGCAACAACATGGCGTTCTTTTTGACAATGACACGTACTTACACGAATCAAGACGACATTGACATAAAAATTACCACAATTGAAAGCAATTGACATTTGACATACCAGCAATTGACGTTTGACAATTGAAATGACATTAAGATGACGTAACGTCATTACAAACATAGACAACAAAAGCAGATGGATGCACTCCGGGAGTTGCCATTCTACAGATGTAGAATGGCAACATATAATTATCAATTTTATATTTGTACCTCTTATTCACTGTAATACTACAAAAAAGCATATTTCATTTCAATTTCTATGATTTAATACTATTTTTTGGTATAGCGTACAAGTACCTGGCCCAAGATGAAACAACCTCTTTTGTAAAGTCTGCCAATCGGCCCTTTGCCAGACTGGTGGACTATGGCCTAAACCCTTTTCATTCAAGAGGAGACCGGCAGGCAGATTCTGTAAAGGCTGCATCAATCATTGCTACAAATTCAGTTGTAGTGCAGTAGACTCACTCAGAAGAGCAGCGCCGGTCGGAGTTGTTGGGCAGCGGCGGGTACACGAGGCAAGGCTTCTTCTCGAACTCGCAGTACTTGCCATCGAAGTTGGGCGGGCAGCGGCACGTGTTGGTGTCCACGCAGATGCCGTTGTTCTTGCACTCGATCTCGCATTTCGCTATACGAACCAAATGGAAATAGTTCTTTTTCTATTTTTGCGTTATGAATACTCGGAGGTTAGATAGGTATAATTAATGATAACTTAAAAACTATTTATCGCAATCAGTCTTAGACTGAGTTTCCATGGCACTGCGGGCGCGGGCGCCGAACCGCGCCGTGGAAATTCAAGTCTTACAATCCTTTTATTTATCTGGCCAATTGCGTGTCGCGGAACAAGTAGGTATCTAATTATTTAAAAAAATATTAGCTTTGTTGAACATAATTATTATCTTTTATTTCTTATTTTTCTCCTCTTCGAAGAAAGTCATTAGCTAAAGTAATAAATAGTCTGTGCTATGCAAAACTTTTCCCTTTTTACTGATCGTAGAAAACTACACGCAAACAACTAACCTGACAACAATAAATAAGTAATTAAAACTGAACAAAAAAAATTAAAATTGTGTGCTTAAGACCGCACGGCAGAAGTGAAAACTTCATTGGCAATCGCAATCAATTTATATATATAGTAAATAATAACTATTAAATTAATAATGACAATTACTACGTATTAATTGAATATACCAAACACAGCGACATCTTTCTCGCTCGGGAACACTCGGCGGTCCCGAGTTTACCCGATCGAGCCTTTCACATCAGAGCGTGACGGATCAGCCTAACTTACCTACTACCTACGAAAAAAATGTGTGTACGGTGCGCCAAAAGAAGTTTTCACTTCAAAAATTTACAACGTATCTAACAATAACAAAAGTTTGAAAATCACGGTACTGACAATCGCGAGCGGTACGTACCTACGTTGCGCTATCTGTACAAAGTGGGCCCGACTTGAGGTGCGGTGCGAGAAAGCGCGACAAGAGGAAGCGGCCAAGTTGAAGCGGACGGGTGGTACGACACTAAAACCATAGTACAAACAGAATAGTAGGCTAACTTCATACAAAGTGGCCGCTGCCGGTTTGAATGTATGCGTGAGCAGCGGGCGCCGTGTACGCACGGAAGTTTCACGCACACATTCGCAAAGTCTCAACCGGCTCAATCGGCCGGCAGTACGGGCCGCGCGGCGCGCCACAGAGTACTTTTGTATATATCGCGCCGCTGTGCTAATCGCGCGCAATTGCGTATTACGTCGCACGCTCGCTCTTTTTTGTTTGTTTAATTTTTCAATAAAAGTAGTAACCTACCTATTAATAATCGCGGGCATCAGCTAGTCAAAAATAAAAGTGACAACCCTAGGCGTCAACGCAAGAGTAGGTAATTAACTCGCCGATCGGCCTTAGTTAGCCTACTATTCTGTTTGTACTATGCTAAAACACCCGTCTGTACTTTATCAGTCGGCCGCCCTGACCGTTGCCTATTGAGGCTTCAACGTCTCACTCGCTACACTCGTAATTCTTTAAGCTCGGCACTCGCAACAAAAACAAACTTTGCTCCTTTTATTTTCAATTTCCATATTCGGAAGGCACGCTGTTTTTTTTAAGCTATTGCATAGCTTTTATCGCGGCTTTGAACTAGGACAAACAGTTTGAGCGCGGCGACCGAATCAAGAAATTCCGTAACGAAAAAAACCTAACACCGTCGTTCAGTAAGCGTTCAACATTTTAGAGGTTCTCAAGTAGCTCTATTTGGCGCAGTGGGCGAGCGGCCGCTTTCTTTACCGTATGGCGACGTTTTCGCATAGGCGTGGCGTTGCGCTTCGCGCGGCGCGTCGAGTCGCGTGAGCGGTCGCGCGATATGGCCAAGGTATGAGGGCGAGCGAGAGCGAGCGAGCGACGCGCCGCGCGACGCGCAACGCCACGCTCGCATAGGCGTGGCGTTGCGCTTCGCGCGGCGCGTCGAGTCGCGTGAGCGGTCGCGCGATATGGCCAAGGTATGAGGGCGAGCGAGAGCGAGCGAGCGACGCGCCGCGCGACGCGCAACGCCACGCCTATGCGAAAACGTGGCCTATGGTGTATGATGTCGCAGGTTCGAATCACACTCGCGAAGTAGTGACAGTTCACTTTTGCTTGTTTGTTTGTTTTTTTTTTGCATAATTTTTATGATGCAAAAAAAATATTGCATAAATATTATAATTGCATAAGTTGATAAAAAATGCTATGCAATAGCTTTACCGCGGCAGTCCCCGAGTGCCATTTAATTTTTTTTAATTTTGAGTATAGGTACTCTCTGTAACATCGTGGCTTAAAAACCTGAGCCAATGTTACCTACGGGAAATGTATCCGATCCTTGTTCCGTGCAGCGGCCTCCAAAGTGCAGATAGCCCTAATGGTCGCCAATCTCCGATAGGAGACGGCACTAAAAGAAGATACCTACTCTGTGTAGAGGTAGTAAACTACCATCATCATCAAGAGCGTCGCCAGCCGATGGCCAAGGAGGGGGCAATTTGACATTATTATGGAGGACGGGAAATAAATAAAACTTATGCGTTGAGTTAGCAACGAAGCACGAAGCAACGGATCGATGTGATTTTTTGCAGGGGTACCAATTTGGCAGCGGTACCTATCTGGATTTCAATGATGAATCTACTAGTACTATATTTTTCAAATGTCTAGGGGGGACGGGGCAGCTGCCTCTACCTACCCCCCCTTGGCAACGCCCATGATCATCATCATCCTTTTCAAATTGTAGCTCGGTGGCCAGCCGCAGTAAACTTTTCCGGTCATGTGACATTCTCTTCATTTGAGACTTCAGAGTAGGTGGGTACGTACTATGTTATTGAGTTTCTATAACTTTCATATTATTTCAGTGTTAGTGATTCCTTTCTAAATATTTGAAGTAAATTTTTTAGATCGCAAGCCCTTGCTGTGACACACAAAAAGATTAAAACTGGATGAACAACTGGACTGAGACTGGACGAACCTGTGAGAGTTCCTTCTTTTATCAACGACGGAACCTTAAAAGAATATTTAACATGTTGCTAATTATGACTAGTTAGTAGGTACCTAATATATCTCGAGCCAACCCATGATCTATTTCAAATAACCTACCACCACGCACAAAACAAACTAATCTAAATATTGTCCCTATCGTAGCTCCTAACCCTGCCCTAAATGCACTATCAACAATGCATATAAATACCTATTAACAATGATGCCTATTTTTACATTTGGGTCGCATTAAAGCAAAATGATTTCGCGAAACTGCGATGTACCTACTGGTCTCATGTTTATTGGAATTTCCGCTCCGATATAGATATCTCCTCCTACGCACTGTGATTATGGTAAATAAACTAATTTTAGGTCTTATTTAAAATTCCAAATTGTGAGATAAGGTCAACGATGTTATTTCTATTTCAGTTTTGCAAATAATTTAATATAAAAAATTAATATTTTTAAAAAACCGAATTCAAACACCCACGCCACTACAAAGTATATAATATGTAATTTATTGTTGAGTCCACTAGTGCCTCGTGCCCCTAGTGCTATAGTACTTTTATTTCACGAAGCGACGCGCGCTTTACTTTACTAACCAAGTATACAACACCACCACAAGTAAAGCGCGCGTCGCTTCGTGAAATAAAAGTACTATAGCACTAGTGACTCCGTAGCCTAAGAGTCACTAGTGTACTCGTAGGCTACCGCTACGAGTAGGTACACTAATAGTCTACTCATAGCCTATACGTAATATTCGTAGCACTAGTGGCACGAGTATAACCCGTGTCATTAAAGAAAGGAATTGTAAATGGCGTCGCTAATCATTCCCTCTCACTCGCACACGTCGTTACAGCACGCAAAAAAATTATCAGTCTGTATCTGCTTGCACACTGTGTTTTTGTTACTGTTCTTTGTCTTGTTTTCTGTTAAGTTTTTTCGTTGTTATTGTCGTTCGTATGCTGTTTATTGATCAATAATTATCTTACGTTTAAAAAATGAGCTTTAATTTAATAAGCGTTTACGCGAAACGAGGAAAGATTCTTCGAAGTGATGAGGGTGAAATCGTATATAATGTTACAAAATATTTTGAAGAAGAAATATAAAATACGTTGCGACCTGACGCGAAATATACAAGATAAGTTAGAAGACTTAAAGATAACAAGAAATAAATAAATACCTAGAGATATTAAACAGGTGCTAACTATATAAATCAATAGTAATATATAGGTATATTTAATAACATAATATAGGTACATAAATGAATACGGTATCAACACAAATACTAAATAAATAATATAAACATACAATGTGTGTCTGTATAGCTACACATATAGCAGCCCAGCTTCGCTTCGTTTTTTGCTGACGGTCCAACCTGTGCCTGTCATTACAAGTACAAGCCGCCATTTCAGATTCCTTTCTTTATTGACACGGCTTATACACTACTGATAGGTTTCACCCGCATAAAATTTCGATAACGCTTTGCCACGTATCCCATTCGACCAATAAGTCACAATATATCAACGTTAAAGTCAAGGATTCAGTTGAAGACTGAAAGTCAACGGTTCAACCCCCTTCCGCAGCACTTTTGTCGTACCCACTGCTAACATAAGCTTTTTGTGGAGGGGCGAGGGGAATAATTTTATAGTCAAGTTTATATTGTTTGTATGATTTATAAAATCAAAGTCAAGTTTGTATGGATACTACCTACGTATTCATTTTAAGAAAAATTTGGTAAATCAAATTTAGCGTATTATGAAGGTCTGATTTTTGACTGTAAACACTTCGTCATAATCAGTTCATTCAGTCATCATCACTAACATCAAATCAAAATAAGCAGATAAAGTAAACCTGTTAAGGTAAAGTTGTCAAACTTTATATGTAGTTAGGAGGTATAGAGAAGATTTTCTTACATGAATAAGCTGCATTTGCGTTGTTGTAGAAATGTCTATAGGTAGACTGTTGATTGGTTCTGAAAACAAAATGATTTTTGGTTTTTAGCCACGTATTTAACCGTATAAGCAGTGATAGCCTAGTGGTTAGGCCTGCGATCTTCTATTCGGGGGTCGCAAGTTCAATCCAGGGCACGCACTTTTCCGAGTTAGTGCGTATAAGCGTTCTAATATCACTTCCCTCAACGGTGAAGGAAAACATCGTGAGGAAACCTGTACGCCTGAGAGTTCTCCATAATTTTCTCAAGGGTGTGTGAAGTCTGCCAATTCGCATTGAGCCAGTGTGGTGGACTATCGTCTATAACCCTTCTCTGAGAGGAGACCTGCGCTCAGTAGTGAGCCGTTGATGGGTTGCGGATGATGAACAGTATTTACCAGTATAAATTAAGTAGGGTACGTTACTACTTAGTTACCATACAATGGTCCATAAGCCCCCGACATGTTTTATGTGAATTGGTACCTAATTAAAAATTAGACAAACAAAATAAGCTTTTCTGAAAGAGTACGAAGTTTTCTATCGAATACACTGTAGGTAAACTAGTGGTTCGCCCCGAACTGAGACCTCGCGGTATCCCATAATTCCCATAAGGTAGTTTTAACTATATTATATTGTAATTAAAACGCGCCGAATCTGATGACGTCAATCGTCATCTGCTTTCGTGGATGGGATGCATATTTACAATATTAAAGACAGCGCCATCTAGTAACAGTATAGTGAAGTTTTGTTAAAAACATTGATGCCCATTAAAACTCAAATAATTTCGTTTCTTTATAATATTTATCTAATCTTAGTATTTGTTGTTCAAGTACAGAATATAACTCAAATTATGTGTAAGTTTCAAGTTTTAAAACAAAGTGGTTTTAGAAATCTAGCCTCGAATACAATCTCCACTTTGAAAGCCCCCCATTTCGTATGGGAGCCCCCCTGAAATAAAGATTTTTATAACTTTTTAAGCCATTTTCGGCTGGAGGCCATCGGTTTACATATCATATCTAAAATTGAAGTAATTACGTTCAGTAATTCAGAAGTTATAAGGCTGTGACAGACGGACGGACGGACAAGTGCAAATCGCTCTAGTAAACTCAGAGACCTTCGCTTCGCTCGGTCGATAAAATCAGTGTTCGCGATGACTGTAAAACATTGTTGCATCAAATTTTTTTTTAAATTTTCTTGGCTTTTAAATTGACGCATAGTTACCGTATCAAGCTTATTTTGTTCGTCTAATATTTAACTATCAATTCATATTAAAAAAAATTGGTTGTCTGTAAAGTCGGTTTACGGACGATAGTTTTACGTGATAACTGATAACGTCATAAAGAAACATTGATGAAAAATTGCATACTTTTATGAATTGAATTGAATTATTATTATCAATGAATTATCATTATTTTGTATAATACAAAGGAGTTAATTGAAAATTATAATTTTCTCTAGTCACAAGCCAACGCTTGGGCCGATCGTGCCTCTCAATCGCTTGTTCCGCGCTCTCGCGGCTCAGGTGGAACGTGACACTTTTTCGTGCGTGCAGCCGGTGTTCATCGATTTATAAGACGTTATCACGTCAAAAAATTCATCACTCATGACGAGGCTTTGAATGTTACGGCTTCCAGTATGTAAGATAAGGGAATTCGGTAAATCATCAAGAGATACTTACGTTACGCTACCGCTCGGTTGAATCGTTACCTAATGTTAGGCTGTCTTGAATGAATGAAATACATACACAGGGTTAATTTTAATTTACCAAGAACCTCTCACATGTAACTTCTGTGCATAATACTGAACAACATTTGTTCAACGACTTTTCACATAACTCAATAAATTCACCAAAAATAAATCTAAGTTTGTGTTGTAAAGTCTGTCATTTTTTAACTCTATGTTCATTTTATGTAAAATCTCTTCCACACCTGCGTGAAGCGTCGACTACTAACCGCGCATCAATTAACATCCGAAGTTATCGCTTCGTATTTATAAATGCTTTGTGATGTGTATTACTAACACCAGGCTGAGCTACCAAGTCTGCAAGTCCATAATTTCGCGTTTATCGCGAACACCAAAAAAGCTTTCCGCGGTGACAGGTGTAAGTATCGGACAAGCATTAAGTACCGAATATCGAGTGACGGCGCGTCAAATACGCCACCCACTCCCTTTGACACGTGCCGCGTAGAGTTTTTAAAACTGTAGAACAGAAAAATAAATATTTATTTTTGTATAAAAATTTAATTTTTTTATTTTTAGGAATTTAAAAAAGTCGTGGAACAAAAGTTATTTACTTTGATGCGTAGAAGTTGCCTGTTGAAGGATGTTGGCATTTAACAATTAACCCTGTATAAAATGAACAACAATAATTATTATAGATAGATTTGTACTTATTAATAAAATATATACTCGTACTAAGTAGGTACTTACGCAGGCCCTGTTTGCCAAGAGGCGCGCGGGTATCCGTAGCCATTTTTAGATCCCGGATAACCAGAAAAACCTGTTTTAGTGCCCGAGTAACCGGTTTTGGTGCCCGAATAGCCGGTTTTGGTGCCCGAATAGCCGGTTTTCCTGCCCGAATATCCAGTTTTGGCGCCTGCATAGCCTCTATTGTAAACCGGATTGCTCGCGTACGGTGGCATGTACTCAGGAGCCTCTACATCTGATTGTCTGTTAAAAAAATAAAATAGGTATACTTAGTTAATATTTAGCCATCATAATGTCTAATACTAGCAACTTTCCTTAAATTTGTGTACAATATATTTTATCCATACATCCATACAATTTTACATAGCTCTTAATCATTCGACAAAATTAAAAAAAAAAAAACATTAGTATAAGTACGCAATTTCCTAAAAGTATTTTCTAAATACCGGTAAAAGCATTTATAAAATCAGTTCAGTAGATCCGAAATTACCACATACGAACTCACACTTTATAAAATTAGAGTAGATTCCCTAAGCCCTTCGACTAAATGTAAAGCAAGAGTAAATGATAACAGGAATAGACGAGCCGATGAAACGTGTCTTAGTGTTTACAGCCTTATTTTTTGCCTTATCAGTTTTATTTTTTGAACATACTGTTATGTCTTCACGTTGCTAAGTGCTAACAGTATAAATTGCTGAAGAAAAGATTAAGAAATACACGTCAAGTTCGTATCACTATTTATTCATGCTTCACATGCAGTTGAGCGCCAGGAGGGTTTTCGTTTAAGGTGACAATACAGGTGCCCTGCCACACCAAGGAAGGCTAGCCTCAGAAGATCTCAGGGTCGACTTTTATTCACAGATATTGTCCTTTTTTGTCCCGTGGCAGAAAGGGCATGACGTTAGGCTATCAACAAAGAGAAGAAAGTATTGTAATGACTCAAGCACAGTACCTACTTAATAGAAGCCCTATAATAGTGAATCTATTAGCCTAGCACTTACCCCTTCTGCACGTCCACAACACATTAATCGGAATCAAAACGATTAGAACAAAAGTAAATTGATATTTCAACAATTACACACTATGACAAATTATTTCGGTAGTCGGTACTTGCGTTTCCTCGACAACTACACTAGCGGCACGCTATGATGGCCGGTTTGACGTTTGTCCGCTCATGAAGTTCCGTATTAATTGATAACGACTTTGAAGGAAATAATTGTATTACTTTATTGACGATAGTGATGTGCAGAGATTCATAAATTTTATCGAATGTAGTTTTAGGTTTAGGACTCAAAATTTATTTATTAAATTGATTTCTAAAATGTATACAAGTGTAGAAAAATCAGTTTGCACCATTTAAGGGGTGAATGTACTTGTGAATATGAACAATTTTCACTATGTGGACAAACCTCTGAAATCGCAAAAAAATATCAGCTGTTTCATACAAAAGGTAAAATTTTTATTTTTATATGATATATACCACAACTCGGCATTTGGTTTTCTAAATTGAAAATTTTTAAAAATGGAATCTAATACGATCGTCACATAGGATCGCTGGCTAGCACAACTACTACCTCCGGCAAACTCGCGTCAATGCTCAATGCAAAACAAAGCAGTTTCGAATTGACGTTGCTTCGAAAAGTATAAACTGTCAGTGCAATGCGATTGTGATATAGTTTTGACCTGGCTTTGGATTTCAAATATTGATACTGCATTACTGTTGACCCTTGCTCGTGATAGCAGTGACGACAGTGAAAATAGTAGTATGGACGAATCTGATTAATTATGGCCTTTTGTGGCACCTTTTTTGGTATCTTTTGTATTCATATGTTTCTTGTGTGCATATAAAGTATGTATATTCATTTTCATTCAAATATTCAGTTCGTTCAAATAAATTAAATAAACATATACATTTTTGTTTTATTAAACCTATTTAATCAGGTACAAAAACAAAACTTAATTGTTTTTTGTTCGAGAATAAATTGACATTCCACATCACTATTGTAATGTGTCAAACCGGCCATCATAGCGTGCCGCTAGTGTAGCCGTACATCCACAGCCAATGTCCATCAAAGAGAATGTAATGATGTCCATTAGCAACTGACCTCAATTCTGACAACATTACAATTTTAAATGATTGTACGCCGAACTAGATTATTTTGCTAATAATTAAAAAACAAACAAGAAAAGCGCACTGTCACGACTTCGCGAGTGGGATTCAAACCTGCGACATCATACACCATACGGTGAAGAAAGCGGCCACTCGCCCACTGAGCCACACAGAGTTACTTATGAACCTCCAAAATGTTGAAAGCTTGCTGAAATCTCATATCAATACACGGCGATCCTACACGCGCAACTTTAACCGTGAGATCTATATATGGCACTCTCACTCAGCTCAGACTCAAACACAAGTTAAAACGAGATAGATTTATGTCGGGACATATTTGTGTCTCCTTTTAACTCTATCTTGAGTCTTGAGCAGTGGCGAAATAAAGCTGAGTTTGAGTTGCTATTAAATAAACGCTGCGCCTCGGCGCAGCTTCACTCCATCGTCAAAGGAGATTGGCGAATTCCATAGAGTATCTGACCCAGACGAACTGAATCGTGGGCCTCAAGCCCACTTCACGAATCAAACTTCTCATACTTGTTCTAGTAAGCCAGACTAACAAAAAATTAATCAAAGTCTATCAAATAAAGTTGGGAGAAAAAAGATATTCACTTGTATTGCCATGTAACCGTTATTTATAACGTGTACTTGTGAATAATTATATTTTTGATCCCCATCTTCTAAAAATATAGTTTACACAGAAAAATATTAATTAAAATCAAATGATTTCTGAATCTGAACGGTTTTTTAGAAATGCTGGGTCAAAATTCGCCAACCTTCTTTTCATATTCATAATCTAAATTGGTATGTAATAATATCTGGGCAAAGGATCCGTAGAAGTGAGGAATAAAGTTCAAAGTTTTTGCCCACCCAACAAGTTTTTGCAAGTCTAACAAGTGGAACAAGTTTATGGATTCCTCTGCCAAAAAGCGCGTCATGGATATAAAGTCAAATATAAATCCATAAAACTTGGTATTACTTACTGTATTTATAGTACATTATCAAAATAGCTCGAAAGCTATGGTAAAAAATAAAAATAAATCTGTTTCCAACAATAAATTAAAAATTAGGTACTCAGGTCTCAGGCTTTTGTAGAAGTTAACAAACAAAAAATTTAGAGAATAAGATCATAAGAAGATAGGTACCTACTTCCTAATTCCATGATTAAAATATAAAAGACTAGAATATGTGAGTCGTTAACATAAAAAAAAATTATAAAAAAATTGGTAGGTACTATACTTACGTTCTAGGAATACCATAACCAGCTTCACAAATACATATTCCGAATGTTAGAATAAAAACGCTTGCTATATTATTCATCTTGAATAAAAATATTTTTAATTTTAATTTAACCTAACACATTTTTCTTTTTAAGTAAGTATTTAAATTGAGAACGATTGTCAGCTTGGAAATCACAAGCTTCACTGATCGTATTTTGTTGATATAAAGTTTAATATATTTATATAAAACAATAGCTCTTATCTCATCATTATATTATGAAAAGGAAATTCATATCCTAACTGAATCCTCTCGGGAGGTACCTACCTAAACAATTATCTACACGAGCAGGATTTGCAAAGTATTCTAGGAAATTATATTTAAAACAAATTTCATTTTGCATCGGTTTAATTTTAATCTAGGCCAGATTACCACAGACAAAGACAAAAGAAAATTAAAAAAAAAACGATCGACAAAAATTTATTTCTTTGAAACTTTTTGAGTACAGGCTATTTACCTACCTACTTTGCAAGTTTACTAGTTTAAACTACCTAGTTTAGATAAGTAACAAAGCTACGAGTAAGTTTAATAATTTAACACCTATTCTTTGCACAAGGTGCAATACATAAAATTACGCCACTTACTATGTTTGAATTTCGAATTTTAAAGGTTCACCCTAGGTTCACCATTGTTTCATCAATAAAAAAATATAGGTCCTACGTATCTTAAGCTCTGCAAATTTCAATTTGATTTTAATACTTTGCTTATCTTATTTTTCCTGAAATTTACTTATCGAATTACTTAGTTTATTTTCAATATGCCGTATACTCGTTCGAAAAACAAACTACGAAAAACAAAAAGCAAAAAAATAAAAGTTCTAAAACAGGTTAGTATTAATTTTAATTATTAAACTTAGCCTACTTAGTTTCGATCTACCTAGTCTAACTTACCGTTTCAATTCCTAATTAATATCATGATACCTACTAATTGTTTTTTGCCTGGACATGGATTTCATGTCATGGATTCACTTCATACGACTCAGATGTCCACCGTTAAAACGAGTAATATTTGTGTCTCTTTTTAACCGTGCCTCAAATCTGAGCAAAGTCAAAGCAAACTCTAGCCTTTACTGAAGCATTTTATTTCCTGGTTTATATAATAACGGTGCATTTTTTTTCATATAGACAAAACTTATGAAAACTAGGCTGATGGCAATCAGCCTAAAAGTCGACGATTACATTTACAAAAAGAAGCCGATATCAGCACATGAAGCCAATACGTACGCGCGGGAACTGGATGCATTGAGAAACCAGTGCAGCGACGAGCGATATCTTCAGGTACCTATATAACTGTAGAACTAAATTAGACCTTGTATTGGTACGTGTTAACACATATAAGAGTGATCCTAGTTTATATAGGTTCAGCCCCTCTAGCCAAGTTACACTTCGTTGTACCGTTTCTCTTTCTACGATAGTTGTCACTTGAAGTTTTGGCTAGGGCTCGACTAGATGGCGCTGCAGCTGATCAAAGACAGAAGTGTATTGACAATATTTCACGGCATTTTGTATTACAAATGTTTTAAATGTTAAAAAAAACAATACAAAATGTCGCGAAATGTTATAAATACACTTCTGTCTTTGATCAGCTGCAGCGTCATCTAGTCTAGCCCTAGCCAGAACTTCAAGTGACAACGATCGTAGAAAGAGAAACGATACAAAGAAGTGTAACTTGGCTACAGGTGCAGGTAGGTAGGTAACAAATAATATAATAGGTACTTAGTACAAAAGAAAAGAATAGATACTTACCTACTTCCAAGATGGGTAAGGTAAACTCCCACTAAGATTGGCAGTATATTTTTCTCGCGAGTTTCAATGAACTATCTAATCCAAATTAGAAGATTTGAAAGTCAAAAATATGAAGAAAAGCGTGTTTTACCAATTAGTAAGCAATTTACACTAGGTACTGAATACATTCCTGGATCAAATTTTCGACCTGCAATTTGTATATAGGATAGGTTACGGAAACAGCCATCGATAGATCTAGAGATAAAGATCAAGAAAAAAGCTAGTAGCAAAAAGAAAAATATTTTTTTTATAGAAACGGATGGTTTTCAAACATTACTTTCTTTCAGGTCATAGAGAAACTCACTTCATACATGAAATGCTTAATTGAAGAACAAAAAGATATATCTGACCCAATAAGAAACACTACAGAAGAGTTTAATGCCATTAATGTTCAAGATAACCACAACGCCATAGTTGATATAGAGATGGAAAAGGCGCTTTCAAACTTGTCTATAGCAGCAGACCCTAAGGACCCAATAGATATCACAGACAAGAATGATGATGAATGTTATCAGAAAAAATTAAAAATAGTAAATTCTACTTCTACAGTAACTAAAGAAAACTCAAGTGAAAACAACACAAAAAAAGAAAATAGTAGTAATGAAATAGACGCCAGTCAATTAAAAGCAATAGATCGAAAACAAATAGATATTGCCGACGATATCAACGAAAATTCGCAAAACATACTGAGTAATTTTGAGTACAAAAATTATATAAGCTTGGGCACCCTTCGTAATTATAGAAAAATCAATAATAAACAAAAACAAGAAACCATTGAAGATGCTACAAATAAAACTACAGTCTATGATACTACGGAAATCGACAATAACACCAACAAACCAGATATTAATAATCTGAATGATAAACATCAAAAAGAGAAAGACACAGATCGTGATAGTATATTATCGGCAAATCTTCTCGGCAATTTTGAGTATGGAAATTTATCGGCTGCGCATCAAAAGAATATAAATCCCATAAATTACCAGCCACGCAATGATAATGAGGTAACTGCTAATATCATTGCAGAGACCAGAAATATAGTTAATAATTATAATATTATGAATACAGAAAATACGAACACAAAATTAAACATCAATAACATTAACGTTATAAAAGAAAAAGTTGGTGATAGCAACAAGCTATCACAAAATCTACTAATTAATTTTGAAAGCAAAAATTATGCAACCGCAGGAACTCTACAAAATAATACAAATTCCAAGAGTTACCAATCACAACAAAACATTGGGTCGTATTGTACTAGCAAAGATTACACGATTTCAAAAACTAACCAAATACAATATCATCTACCACAACCCAATCTAACTGCCTTTATGCCGTCTATTTTAAAAAGAACCACACTTAATACTATTGAACCATCTAAGAAAGACCAACAAAATAATTTGATACACAATCCCTCGCAAAATGAAATGCATATAATTGATAAAGTAAAGAAACAAAGGAACCCAAGAAAAGATACTGTAAAGACAAAAATAAAGAGAAAAGTTAATACAAAAAATAAAGTCACTAATGTAAATGTAACCATTGAACAAAACGATTTAAGCAAACAAACAGTTAATACCTACTTCCATGAAGCAAAAAATCCTGAAAACTTGGTCATCAATTCAGCAAAAAAGAACAAAAGTAAGCTTTTAAAAAAGAAGAGGGAAGAAATAGACATGTCATGGGTAGAAAATATGAAATTCGTAAGAGTAATTGAAAGAGAAGAATATATCGAGGTGGATGATTTAGAAGAATCGTTTTGGAGCGATCTAACAGTTCCATTGAATATAAGCATAACTGATTTTGAATGTGATAACATTAATATTTGGAAGAACTAGTTTGTACTGTTTTGAATTTAACAAGTATTTTACTTTATATACTAAGGCCGACTTGCACCAAACTGCTTGATCATGTTTAGTTAAATTTTGTAATGCTGTCACTTTTTGACAATACTATTTCAGAGTTGACATGAGGACAGGTATAGAAAATTTAACTATAAACATGATTAATAATAATATAAACATGATTAAGCAGTTTGGTGTAAGTCGGCCTTAATTAGATTTTTTACAGGGGTCATAAAATAAACATAATGATTAATTAAACACTGACTGTCATTTTGTCTAGTCTTTTATTAGGCTAAAGTCGAAGACAAAAAGATGAAATGCAAAGCAATCTTTAAAAACATTAAAATTTTAATAATTTAAATCCTAGTTAATTGTGTATTTAATACCTTAGTTCTCTATATAAATGAAATAGGCCTTTCAGTTTGAACTAATTAATACAATTTATACTCGTAGGTAACTAATCTTTAGTCTTTAAATACATATTTTTTGAAGCACATAATTGGTACAACCAAAAAACTGGTTTAAACTAACTTAAATATAAAAGTGAAAGTAATAATAGTTAGGTAACTACTTGAATATTATCTTTTGTTTTAGTACATATCTACTTCACAGTTTTTCCTAAAAAAAATCTTGATATTTTACATTTATATTTCAATGAAAACAGGAACCTCCCGAAGTAATAAAGTTTAAAAGGATTTTGCCACGTATAACCTATCTTTAATCCATAAATTCGTAGAACATATATCAATATTTACGTTTTATTTACTTATCAATCTATATAAATAAAAATGAATGTTGGTAAGCGCATAACTCAAGAATGGATGGACCAATTCGGTTAATTTATTTTTTTGTATGTTCCTTAAGTTCCACGGAAGGTTTTAATACAAAAAAAAACTAAATTCACGCGGACGAAGTTGCGGGCATCAGCTAGTCAATTAATAATAAATAAATAATAACAGAATTACTCGGAAAAAATATACATGATAAAGAGCCGAACACATTAGGGCAAGAATCCTCTTGCTTCATTTTATTATACCTACCTCGCCTAGATTTCATATGAACCATTTTAACGCCGCAGATTAGACTCTATAAAGTAAAAGATAGAGTCTATGATCTATATCTGTTATGTGCGCGACTCTTCAGGGTAAAAAGAAATTACATTAGACCACTGTCTTTTTTCAACATTTCAAATATCTTGATCGACTACCCAAGCAATACTGAAATAGTTTCATTTACTTTTTTGACTGGTGCTCTTAGTTACAACCCTACCGTCAAAGACGTTCCGCCAAGAGATTTAACGTTCCTGTACGACGGCGGGTAGAAACCGATTAGGGGTATGAGTTTACACTGCCAAGCCATGCCCCTTCGAAGTTAACCTGCTACCATATTAGACTGCATCGTCACTTACAATCATGAGAGATTACAGTCAAGAGCCAACTTTTCATCGAAAAAAATTAGGATTTTGTGCCTTATAACTAACTTATATATATATCTGTAGATGATCCGTGTACAAAGTACTACCTACTTACAGCCAACGCACAGTGGCCAAAGATAAAAAGAGATATTTTTATTAAATCAACGGAAGCATAAATACGCCGTACGCGATATCCGAATCGCCCACTAAACTGTCTGGTTCGTAGTAAAGCTCTGACGTCATCAAAACTATTACGTAGGGACTAGCAAAACCCCAATAGATAAAGTTTGTCCGATATCAAGAACTATTCGGGATTTTTGATGACTCGGTTTGTTGTTGGGAACTAGTGGATGACAATTTTATACGGGACACTAAAAACATCTTTCTTTGAAAAAACTTTAATCTATTACCTATTTTTGGGGGTATTAAATTTGATACTCCCAAAAGTAGGTAATTGATTAATTATTATTTATAATATATATATAAACAAATTATATATATTTTATAAATTATATATATTTTATAAATATATATAATTTTTTTATATACATTTTATAAATTATATAAGAGAAGTAAACACCGACCAAAATAGCAAATCTTGGACCTTGATCACAGTGTCACCTAATGTTAAATGATTTATAATAATCGCTTAGCGGTACCGCTTTGCCGGCAGAATATAACTACCTATGCCTGAGTAAATTATTTAAAAAAAAAAGTCGCTTCTGATATAATATTATGTTATACATTTTTACGTCCTTACTCCTTACTTAAAATATACCTTAAACGTTTGTGACTATAATCAAAAATAACACATTCAATGCAAAAGCTACGGTATTTATCACTTTATAATTATAACCACCTTTATAAGTATTATTATGACCATTTTATTATCTGACTAAAAATAAACTGTATACCTACATTATCTGTTTTTTAAACTGATCTTTTTACTAAAGAATCTCGTAAATCATGCTCATAAAAGGCTAAAAGTACATTACAGATAGCATAGAACAAACAAAATACCACTAAAAGACCAGACTCGGCCCAATAAGTGAAAGTGAAACAGAGGCCTTACCAAGCAGTAATATTTCAATATTGTTTTCCCATGTCATACAATGGCAACCTTAAAGTAAACACATTAAGGTTAACATTATACACATAAACATACCTAGAAGACGTGTTTAAGGTGTTGGACTGGAAAAGTCGAGGTGTTAATGTGAATGGTGAATACATCTCACACTTGCGTTTTGCAGACGATATAGTTATACTGTCGGAATCGCTGCAAGATCTTGAAGAAATGCTGGCCCAGCTTAGCTGTTCTTCCAGACAAGTGGGTCTTGAGATGAACATAGACAAAACAAAAGTCATGTTTAACGAGCACGTTATCTCAAGACCGGTTAACGTCGGAAATGTCAGCATCGAAGTTGTTCAGGAATACAACTACCTTGGCCAGATTATACAACTCGGTAGAAACAACTTCGACAAGGAGGCTGACAGAAGAATTCAGTTGGGCTGGGCAGCATTTTCAAAGCTGCGTCAGGTCTTCGATTCGTCAATACCGCAAAGCCTGAAGACAAAGGTTTTCAATGAGTGTGTCCTACCGGTAATGACGTATGGAGCGGAAACGTGGACACTGACGGTGGGCCTCGTTCACAAATTAAAAGTCGCTCAGCGCGCTATGGAGCGAGCTATGTTGGGAATCTCTCTCAGGGATAAAATCCGGAACGAGGAAATTCGTAGAAGAACAAAAGTGACCGACATAGCTCTGAGGATTAGCAAGCTGAAGTGGCAGTGGGCAGGTCATATCTGCCGCAGAACCGATGGCCGATGGGGCAGACGTGTTCTGGAGTGGAGACCGCGTACCGGCAAGCGCAGTGTAGGACGACCTCCAACTCGTTGGACCGATGACCTTAAGAAGGTGGCGGGAAGCGGTTGGATGAGGAAGGCGGAGGACCGTGTTTGGTGGCGCGCTCTCGGAAAGGCCTATGTCCAGCAGTGGACGAATACAGGCTGATGATGATGATGATGATGACATAAACATGATAAGAAATAATACTGCTTTGAGCAGGCCGAGCCTTAGGCCCAAAAAATCCTTTATTCTGTGAACTATAATTATTTAAACATTTACTAATTACGTTACAGTATAATTTAACAATTAATTTTCGAATGAGCATTATTTGCTGAGAGTATAATTTAATTCACAACAAAACTATAATATCTACAAATATATTATTATGTATTTTAATAACAACAACAGCGACATAGAATTAATATAATATTATGTTGACAACAATTAATTTATTAATAAGTAATTTATTATTTTTCAAAGTCAACTATTCAACAATATATATTTATTTATATATAAATATAAATTGTATGAGCAACGTCGCGATAACGTTGTCGTAACGACAAGCGCATTAACACATTGGTCTCGAATTTCGGCCGTCTGCCAACTAACTACAACTTTGGTACTAATTACACACTCCATCTTTGGCCGCATTTTCACTTACCATTCCAGCGCTAGTAGAATAGAATAGAATAGAATAGAAATATTTTTTATTCAAATAAACTTTTTACAAGTGCTTTTGAATCGTCTGGCTCTACCACTGGCTCCGAATGCCCTTCCTGCCGAGAAGAACCAGCAAGAAACTCGGCGGTTGCTCTTTTCAAAACAAATTTACAATACAGTAAATACTATGCATAATATGGAGTGTTTCCACAATGAGGGAAGTTCCAGAAATGCATACCGACTAACTTCTGTCTTAAGATGGGTAGATACTAGATACATAAAGTAACCACATTCCCGCCGGTGGCACCCGTTCACGAGCATGACGCATGACCCAGCCGTTGCTTCGCTCAACCATATTTGAGGGAACGTAACAACCCACATCACACGACACCACCACAGAAATGTTTAAAGAGTGCGTGACATACTTATGCTACCCAAGTTAAGACATCGAATTGAATACTAATATTCAAATACTCATTTTAAGACATCAATAGTCAATATACATAATATATAAAAAAATTACTCTTGGGTTATACTGTTTTTAGAGTTATACATGTTGACTTTGACATCTCTTATATAATGCTGACGTTAATACCTACCTCTATACTAAGTATTAATAAACGACAATAGGCTATTTGACTATATTAAAAATATCGTTTCATTTGGTGTCATCCTAAAAGATTATTATCTAAAAACATTATTCCATACGACAAAACTGAAATATAAAGTTTTATTTAATTAGAAAACATTAAATAAAATTGCTATAATTCCGGCCATGGTCACGTGATCGAAAACGTTCCGTGATGTCGAATGACGTCACAGTCCACACTACCTATGGAATGTGGCATTGTCATTGTTTGAAATGTGAACTGTTACGTCATGAGAGCAAATGGAACGTTTCCGCGGCAATTTATTTTTTTGAATTTATTTCTCGATTTTTATGAAAAATACTGAAAATTATGCCGAAATATATGTTTTGTTAGCTTCAGCATAGCATTATTAACAATTTAAGATGATTATTTAAAAGTAGTCAAATACCCTATTGTCTAAAGCTTATAATTATCACAAAACAACCATTACCATTTTAGTATTTACTAAATATCCGAATCGACCAGCAAACTAAAAACTAAAATTAAATGACATATTTTATCTAAATAAATAAGCATACTCATAACTTTATTATAAGAACACTTCTTTCACAGTTATATCTATCTCTACTATTGTAGAGAACCTTTTTAAATAGAAAGCAAAATCATTACAAAAACCACATGCTTTAAGATTGAATTTGTCTTCTTATAATTATGTACCAGTACATAATACCTAATTATCTTTAGCTGTAATTGTAATGGAATAGATAAATGCATTTGCGAGTATCTGATTAGATTAATAAATAATAATCAAAAACTGGAATAAAAGGGGACGAAAATCCTTAGAACTAATTATTACGTTTACATCTTGGTTTGATTACCTAGCCTACATTTGATTGATATATCTAACTATGACTTCAAAATTATTAAAATTAATCACTATAGGATTAATGAATTTCATATTTCTGTAGTAGGCCAGTAAATAAAGCCGTTTTTTTTGGTCAACCTCGCACTAAATTTCCGATCCAATTTTAATTTTTTTTTAGGTTAAGGGTCACTTACTGACCACAAAAACACAAAATGCTGACAGATTCAGGTGGAGCTTCGATCGCAACCTTAAGGAAAAGTTTTTGACCGATATCTCGGATACTATCCACTTTAGGGCAAAAGTTATTCAGACCATTTTTGTAGAGAATAAAATTTTGCATCTTTTATTTCCTGTAAACTTTTTTGTAAAACTTACCGTTTACGATTTATGGCCCCATTTAATGAACCGGTTTTTCGTTTCGTTTCGGAACACACACACACACACACACACACACACACGAACAACCGGTTCATTAAATGGGCCATAAATCGTAAACGGTAAGTTTTACAAAAAAGTTTACAGGAAATAAAAGATGCAAAATTTTATTATCTACAAAAAAGGTCTGAATAACTTTTGCCCTAAAGTGGATAGTTTCCGAGATATCGGTCAAAAACTTTTCCTTAAGGTTGCGATCGAAGCTCCACCTGGATCTGTCAGCATTTTGTGTTTTTGTGGTCAGTAAGTGACCCTTAAACTAAAAAAAAATTAAAATTAGATCAGAAATTTAGTGCGAGGTTAAATGCTTTATATACTGGACTATAGGTATATTGACAATTTGCTAAAGTGCACATTAGCAAAATGGCCAAAACTTTCCGCTCGCACCAATCTTTTTGAATACTCTGAACCACGCGGCGAGATTTACCGACTGAGCTGCTGATACCCGAATTTTGGTTCTTCAAATCGAAATGCGTCTATGCATGCTCTAAGCATAGACAAATATCTAAAATATTGGCAAGAACTACTTACTCGGGCTGCTTAGCTATCATTTTGCCAATTGCAGCCAGCGCAATTCACAAATAGCGTTTGCACTTCTTGCCAAAAGCATTGGGCCAATGTGTACAAGAGTTATAATTCAACTAAAGTTGGTTATATACTTCTATTTGCGTTAACTTGCGTGGTTTACTCGACCGAAGAATAAATCACGCGAAGCCAACTCTGCGATAGAATGTTTTGAAAGTTTAATTATGTTAAATCATTATTTAGTACCACAGCCAATATAGTAATTTATGGGATTATCAGTTATTTCAATTATTGACATCAAAAGACGGATTATCAGTTATTTCAAATTATTGACATCAGAAGTGGGATTATCAATTATATCAATTATTGATATCAGAAGTGGGATTATCAATTATTTCAATTATTGACATCAGAAGTGGGATTACCAATTACTTCAATGATTGATATCAGAAGTGGGATTGTCTATTATTTCAATTATTGACATCAAAAGTGGGATTATCAATTATTTCAATTATTGACATCAGAAGTAAGATTATCGGTTATTTCGTTGTTGACATCAGAAGAGAGATAATCAGTTTATGATTACACATAAATTCATATCAATCAGCACAAATATATATTATATATACAGATTAAAAGCTAAACTTCCCTCTGACCTTGAAGAATCCCATGCTAGTCTTGTTGTGGAGTAGCGAAGTGATGCCGACATAGCTCTGTATGACTATGGGGGAATGGTGTATGCAACACGAGGTAGCCGCCGTTTCTACGGCCCTTTGTAGTTTTTGAGCAAATATCTCCATATCGTAGGTTGATCTTTCGTCAACACCGCCATCTGTTGGTGACAAAGATATAACGTATCTTTTGTATTACTATATTTTTCTTAACCTTATTTGCATGTTACTCGGTTAAAGTAAAATTAGCGTTTAAACTTACTTAAGTTTAAACTTACCCACTAAAGAACAAAGTGGATGGCATAAATCAGTATTTGTTCCCTATGCCTATGGTTAAGGAAAAAGTTAAAGAACCATAACTTTTGCAAACCAGACTTTTTTTGTTAGTCTAATTTAACTTTACCGATAACCTTATTTCACCCGCCTGATGTGCAATTGGCCCTTCGTAATTTCTGTAGAAAAAAAGGAGTCTCTGTAGTGATTTATTTAACTTGCGACAACAAATAAGCATCCTCACTTGTTCCATGCAAAAGGTTCAAAAAATCCCAGAACCCAGAGTCGAAAATGTCGTGAAGAAAAGTTGCAACTCTATGCTCGAAGGATGACAAATGACATTTTGACTCACTTTTTCGGCAGCTTTCGGAAAAATAAGAGACGGTGTGCTCTTCAAAATTCAAAAATATCCTAATCTTTAAAATCAACCTTAATTCAAGTTAAATGCTATAAATCAATTTACAAAAACTAAGATCCAACATTGTGGTACAAATTCAACATTAACCCTCTAAAGGGACCTAAGCACAGGAGGTACACATAAGCATTCGATGACTACCTAACTACCATCGACCTACACGCTGGAATGTAATACCGACCCCTGAGCAGAGTGGACTTCCTGCGACGTGTGAACGACGCCCGCTGTTACACCAACTACCTGCTGCTGTCTCCTACATGCGGCGCTGACGGTCTGCAGGAGGAATCCGAGTGCACTAAGCCACTCGCGATGACAGGGCAGTACCTTTAAATAATTATCACAGGAATCGGATGGTGATTTCCCAAGAATCCCAGGCGAGCAAAGTTGCTACTTGAGACCTAACTTACTTTTGCTGTCTGTGTCTGGCGACGAACCACACCTAGCTCTCCGACTGTTCGGTTTAGCCTCTGTACTTACTTCTAAGACCTAACTACATTTGAACGTGGGTACACCGTCGAACTAAATTCTAAATTAATTCTATCTTTTATTAACTAACCAGAACCCTCAGTTCTAGGTAACATGTTTTGTAAGGCCTTCAGCCACCCAACCTAATTTTGCGTTTTTTTATTAATAATTCTAGAATTAAGGTTTATCTTTCTTTTGTTAATTAAATTATTGTTACTCATCCAGTCTCATTATTCACTACCTGGCTAGTCTACCTAAATTGTTACTTTGACACCCTACCGTGCCAAGGTAACCCTACTTGTAACGCCCTAATTGTCACAGGTGACCTAAAACACCTAAACCAAAAATCAAGCGTTACATCTCCGCAAAAGTGGCGAAGCTAATTTTTGCGATACCAAATACCATGGCGTCAAAAAAATTAATTGTTCAAATACTGTTTTTTCTAATTACTGTGTTACCTTATATGAGTATATCGGCAGACGGAATATCCAGTTTTCAACAGACTTCCAAAAAAGAAGAGAGGTTATCAATTCGGTCGGTATTATTTTATAAGTTATGGAGGAATTTGGGAATCTACCGTATTTTTATCTTAAAAAACCCCCTACTATAATTTGATTAATATAAAGAGGTCACGACTTTCATGAATAAGGGATATGACTCAGGAAGCAACCGAGCAAAAATATTGAAAGATTATTTATTATTTGATTACCTTTATGCCAATAAATTGGATGCGACGCGAAGGTTATAAAGGGCACATCTTGACTGAAGGGGTTCCAGACTGTCTTGAGTGGCAGCGCCTCTCCCTTGTTCCACATAAGACGGACGCCGCGAAGGTTGCGCTCCCTTCAAATAAATAGAAATAAAATAGATAAATAGATGAATAACAAAAAGATCAGAAGTGGGATAAAAAGGTTGCGTTTAGTTACTATTCTCTACCAGGCAACCGTTATCTAGTAAACATTAATAAATAAGGCATAAATATGATCATGTTTTTATTTATGTGTAGGAAAAGTACTTAAAAAAAACCCTACCCTACCCAATAATGTCTCACTACTGAGCCATACCACACCATAGTCTAGGTCTAACATATTGACCCAATGCGAATTGGTAAACTTCACACACCTTTGAGAACATTATGAAAAACTCTCAGTCGTGCAGGTTTCCTCACAATGTTTTCCTTCACCGTTGAAGCATATGAATGTAATAGCTTAGAAGCACATAACTCCGAAAAGTCAGAGGAGAGAACCTGCGGCTCCCCGAATAGAAGACCGCAATCCTAACCACTAGGCTATCACTGCTTTTCAAACTTGCTTGGTTTTCCAACGCAGCAACAGTGCAAGAGATCAACATGATTTTGAATTTACATGGTTATAGTTGAGGATCTGGAGAGGACTACTTTACTGCTACTTACTTACTTTTACTTTTTGTTACTAGTTACTTTTTATTAAAAGATTTAATCATCATCATCATCATATTGGTAATACAATAATAATAAAAATTAATGACCAAATAATAATAGGTAGGTATAGCTGTATGTCTGCTCTATCAGTCATTCATCAGTTCATCACTCATGATTTACGGACATGACTGGACCTAGGATTACATAAATGGACTCTGTATAGACAAACAATCAATACTTACCCAATATTGCATGCAGTTAACTAGTTGCTTATTATTTCTATAAGCTGCATGTAAGCCATTGCTATGTCCATATTCACAAACATTACTTATATTTTGACTTGTGCGTGGTTTCACCAGGCACACTATAAATGTTTTTATTTTTCGATGTCAAGAATGACTGTGATCTCACCTGGATGGAGAGTGACGATTCAGTCTAAGTTGATAGCGGGCTAACTTGGAAACGGTAGTGTAAATTAAATCCATACCCCTATTTGGTTTATACAAGCCATTGTACCTGTGGTAGAGCTTTGGCTTGTCATAAGACTTGTTGAATGAAATTACTTACAAATAATTTCGAATTAAGTAAGCTACTACATGCGTTCTAGCACATTTTGAAAGCTCAT
The DNA here is from genome assembly GCA_029955525.1 of Oeneis ivallda. Taxonomy (NCBI): domain Eukaryota; kingdom Metazoa; phylum Arthropoda; class Insecta; order Lepidoptera; family Nymphalidae; genus Oeneis; species Oeneis ivallda. The sequence continues at coordinate 25,331,882 of JARPMR010000006.1, forward strand.
AGTAATGTTTGTGAATATGGATACTATTCCTCTAACTAAGCTCTAATTTAAGATTCCTATGCAATTTCTAAGTAGTGAAATATGTTAATTTTTCTCATGCAAATATATTAAACAACAAGAAGCACACTAGCTTTTTGAATAAACTTATCGTGAAGAAAATATGATGGCTCGTATTTTGTGAAAATTATTATAAATAAGGTGCTCTTATAACTAGAATGAACCACTTTATTGTCATTTTTGCACTGATTGCCAAGAGATGTAAGAGTAGTAAGAGATGTAAGAGTAATAGTAGAATGTACCTACTCGGAACTAAATATATCAATTGTGATTTTATCTCAACCTGTTAAGACCTCTAGAGTTTAGAACATAGTCCAAGCTGGCCAAGTGTGGATTGACCGACTGCACACTATTTTGAGAACCTTAAGGAGAACTTCCGAGCATCCAAGCCTCACGATGTTTTCTTCGCCAAAGAGTTTAGAACATAGTCCAAGCTGGCCAAGTGTGGATTGACCGACTGCACACTATTTTGAGAACCTTAAGGAGAACTTCCGAGCATCCAAGCCTCACGATGTTTTCTTCGCCAAAGAGTTTAGAACATAGTCCAAGCTGGCCAAGTGTGGATTGACCGACTGCACACTATTTTGAGAACCTTAAGGAGAACTTCCGAGCATCCAAGCCTCACGATGTTTTCTTCGCCAAAGAGTTTAGAACATAGTCCAAGCTGGCCAAGTGTGGATTGACCGACTTCACACTATTTTGAGAACAGTGAGCGACAGTGTAGTGTGGGGGATCACGATACCATCCATGTAGATAACGTGCCCGTTAAAAGATCGGATAAGTTTAAATATCTTGGGTCTGTACTACATGAATCCGGAAGCGTCGACTACGATGTCAAGTCCCGAATCGCCGCAGCCTGGGCCAAGTGGAGGGAGATAACGGCAGTAACCTGTGACCCAAAAGTTCCTGTCCGCCTAAAAGGATTGGTCTACAAGAGCATCATGCGTCCTGTAATGCTTTATGGTAGCGAGGCCTGGCCAGCGCTAACGAGACATACCCGCGATCTTCACTCCAATGAAATGAAGATGCTTAGGTGGATGTGTGGTGTTACTCGCTTGGACAGAATTCGCAACGCAATATCTCGCATGCCAAGGCTACCGCGGATGTACCGCGGTAGCCTTGGCGTGCGAGATATCGCAGACAAAATGCAAGAGTCTCGGTTGCGTTGGTTTGGCCACTTACTGCGCCGTCCTCAAAACTATGTGGGTCACAGGTGCCTAAATATGCCCGTCCTGGACAGCGGTCCCGAGGCCGGCCAAAGAAACGGTGGATTGACATAGTACAGGCAGATGCACGTGCCAACGGTCTTCGTAAAGAGGATGCTTTAGATCGTGCAAAGTGGATGAAACTTAGCAGGAAAGCGGACCCTGGCGTATGCCGGGACAAACGCTAAGAAGAAGAAGAAGACACTATTTTGAGAACCATAAGGAGAACTTCCGAGCATCCAAGCCTCACGATTTTTTCTTCGCCAAAGAGTTTAGAACATAGTCCAAGCTGGCTAAGTGTGGATTGACCGACTTCATACTATTTAGAGAACCTTAAGGAGAAATTACGAGCATCCAAGCCTCACAATGTTTTCTTCACCGTTAAGCACACATAACTCTAAAAACTTAAAGGTTCGTGTTTAGTATTTGAACATCGGATCTCTTAGAAGGTGAAAGTCTAATCTACTAGGCTACGGCTACATTGCATTCGGAAATATAAATTTAGTTCCCATTATGCTTATAGGGTACACTTCTAATCGGCACAATAATCAGATATCATTTTGCAAGGCACAGACAGACAGACACTTAGATTGTATTAATAGAGATGCCTAAGCTGCTAAAAGTCTAATCACTATTTTCAGCAACGTTCCCTAACTTTTACGGGTTACCTAAGCTAAGTCAGGTGATTTTTTTCTGTCAATTTCGTTTTCACGAACCTTAAGGGGACTTTGACGGTAGGATGGTAATTGGCCACAGCCAAAGCCTCCCACCAGACTAGACCAGAGATAATTCAGAAATTATAAATTCCCAAATTGCCCCCGCCGGGAATCGAACCCGAGACTGCCCAGTTATAAGACCACAGCGCTCACCACAGCGCCAGGGAAGTTGTGTTACATTGGTTAAGGGATTGTATTTAGGGGCTAGTTATGTGAAGAGACTTCTACTTAGGGGTGATTTATGAGTTCTTAGAGGGAATGGTTGGTGAAAACCGGCATAAAAGTCGTTTAGGCGCTAAAAAGAAGCAATGGCTCAGGCGACTGTAGCCGATGGGCATCCAGCTTTACGCTGAAGCATATAAATAATTGTGCGTATATTAACCTAGTTAATGCAATGTCAAGAACAACGCAATGCGCAAACAGCTTCTACGTAACGGCTAATGTGTTACAACGTTCAAAACAATCATGTTAGCGTCTACAGCAACTGAAAGTACCTAGGTTCAAAATACTTGGGATCGAACAATTTGGCTTCCTCCGCTTCACTGGGTCGCTTGCACAGGCGGTCTATTACGCAGTCTTTGACGACCGTCGTCACGCCAGTTGCGATGCCGTTTAGGCGTCTACAATATTAGAATAGAATAACCTTTATTCATTGGTCTAACTCAACCTGGTTTTTTTGGTTGGCCCATATGGTGTTCCTTTATATTAAACCATTTCGAATTTTCGCACCCATAAGAAGCGTTAATATTGATATGGTAATTTGCCGTAATATATTACGGCAATTTATTCATTTATTTTTTATTTACAGCATGGCAACACGTCACTTTATAGTATTTTTTTAGTAATTTAATGGGCGTTTCTTCATTGCACAGCCCGACTCCGGCCCGGCACCGACACCGTCAGTACTGAACGACACGACACCGACAACTACATTCTTCAGTTCACCGAAACCAATACGATCCGACCCGGGCCACGGGGTTGCGGAGCGGGATCACTGGTCACGCCACTCACAATCACACATGGAAGTTGTGCATGCGAGACATACAGCCGATGACATGTCGGGGTCGGCGCTGATATGTTGGTGTCGGGCCGGGCCAGTGAGACAGCGTGCCATATAATTTCATAGAACTATGCGCCCACTAATGTCGGTGTCGGTGCCGCGCCGGAGTCGGGCCGTGCAGTGAACGGTAAATGGTAGATCAAACAGTATTAAAAACATTATAAAATATAGAAGAGAAGAACTACTTGTTATTGTTGTAGCATCTTGGGATCCCAACGACCATCAGCTCTTCAAACTATGTGCCCCGTGCTAAGCGCAAAAGCGGTATCTCAAAAAAAATCTAATTTTTTATTTTTATGGCATCGGATAGCTTAGAAAAATACGCATCTAATGAACTAAGCCAAATAGCGGTATCTAATTTAAAACATATCAAAAAACCCTTTTAAAAGTTGTCCCTATCTCAATTTTGCTTGAAATTACTAAGGGAATTAGAGGTAATTCCTTCAATTTTCTCGAAACTTGCTTTCACTGAGATACCGCTTTTGCGCTTAGCACGGCAAAAATTGTTTATGAACAGTATAAAATGTCCACTTACGGTACTAATGAAGATGGTGGATAGACTAGTTCTCCTATTACTATAGTATCCAAGTCATCTAGGTAGGTCTTCTTGAAGTCCAACTGCTTCATTGCTATGAAGTCGTACTTTATAGTCATCACTAGCCTTGATGTTAAGAGCACAATACGCTCCTTTTCATTATCCCATAATGTTATTCTGGAAATTGGGAAAATAATAGTTTTATAATATAATAAACTTCCTTTAAGGTGCACAAATAATCTATATAATTATGTATACAAAAATGAATAGCTGTTCATTAGTTTGGCTAAAGCTCACAAATAGCTTGACCAATTTGAAATTTTTTTGTGTTCACTCTAATACAGGGATTGTTTAAAAATAAAAAAAATGTGTCAGTGTTGTAACACTCGGTTGGAACGAAGTGCCTTTTAATAATAAATTACTTAATAATAAAAATAAATAAAATAAAAAATAATAATCTGAAGTTAGGATTTGAACCCTGAACCGATAGTAAAGCTATAATGGAACGTGTGTAATAAACGAAGACAACAAGGGTCATGAAGGAAAATTCTTACACTTTTTTTCACCTAGCCTCCATTCCATTCCAATAATAGAGAAAAATCCAAAAGAACAACTGAAATATCGAAAAAAAAATCCAAAAGTGTATAGGACTACCACAGATTACTTTTAAGTTTTAATTGATGGCAGGAGCGAATGAGCAGATAAAAGCTAATTAGATTCTAGTTGTAGATTCACTTGAATAAAAAATTATTCTATTCTATTATATTCTAAAGAAAATAATAATTAGTCAACTTGAACCATTGGCCTAGAGGCTAGCCTATTATATAGATCATAGAACCAGGATTAAAATGTAAAAAAAATCATAACTTTTTGCTTCGTAAGTTCATCTTAAAGAAGCTATTAAGTAACAAGCAAGATGTCTATAACATACATATACAGCCAAAGATTTCTTGTTAGTACTATAAAATAAAACTCACTCTGTCAGTAACCAAGAGCCCAAATACTCTCCATCTTCAGGGAACAGGAGTGCTGTAATGCATTCTTGAATAGCGTTCTCCACCACACCTCTGCGGAATGTAAAGAAGTCCTTGATGTTCTCTCGGTTGAAGGGCACGTCGTATCTAGGGTATACCGTTTGAACCGGCTCTTGTTCTGGTTCTTGCTGTACGTTTGGTGCTCCATCTGTTCTGGCATCTGGTTATTACGAAAACAAAGTAGGTATGTAATATGTTACGTTACGTTACATTCCCTCAAATATGGTCGAGCGATGCAATGGCTGGATCATGCTCGTAAACGGGTTCCGCCGGCGGGAATGGGGCTACTTTGTGTCTGCCTGTCTTAACATAAATTGAATTGTAGATTTTTTTTTTGGAACTTCCCCTCATTGTGGAAATATTATATTTTATTCTAACAAAGTTGCATAGGTTAAATCTGCTTGACATCCAGCTGCCCACAAGATAATATAAAAACTTATAACAATGTAATAGCTTCATAATAATATTGTAAAATGATTATTTTGAAAAGAGCAACTGCTGAGTTTCTTGCCGGCTCTTTATTTATTTACTAGCTGATGCCCGCGACTTCGTCCGCGTGGAAAAAGTTTTTAAAAATTGCTTTTTCGTTGCACTACGCCAGTATCTAGTCTGTACTACGTGGTATAGAGCTACAATAGCAACCCACAATCGACATTTTCTTCAGCCGGTACCCAGCAGCATAAAGAATGAGGAATTGGTACTTGGAGTTCAATGATGTAGCCCAGTGGTGTAACAATGGGGGGAGGGTGATTCCTAAACCAAATCGAACGATTGTGAAATTAGGTGAATAGATTGATGTCATCTAAGAATACAAAGCTACTGTACGAAGTTTTTGTAAAAGCAAAACGGACGCTCGAATTTTTTTTACGGCAGCTTGCCACTGCGTAGTTCATACTTGGTACCCATTACCCATTTAGGTGAGCAGGCCAACGTTTGGCTCTTATGACACATCATGACTCTACCACCAGTTCGTAAAGTAGATTCTGCTGAGAAGAGCCGGCAAGAAACTCAGCAGTTGCTCTTTTCAAAACAATACAATATTGTTAAGTAGTAAATTGTAATAGCTTATTACACTATCTTGTGGGCAGCTCATTTGGTCCGGGGTCTAGTATGTAACCAAAATCTATGAAGAATGCCCTTCCATATGATCATTTGACAACATTTTTTTTAACCGACTTGAAGGTTCTCAATTCGTAGAAATCTTTTTTTTTTTATGTATGTGTTCACCAATTACTCGAAGACACCTGAACCAATTTGGAAAATTCTTTTTGTTTCAAAGGGCTTACTTGCCAGGTCCCATTTAAATTTTATCAAATCCATCCCATTTAAGTTTTTAAAAAATCAACAATAAAATACTTTGTATCGGCGCGGGCATCTGAAGTTGGTGTTTTAAAAAGAATTTTTTAGGGTTCCGTAGTAAACAAGGAACCCTTATAGTTTCTCCATGTCCATCCGTCTGTCTGTCTGTCTGTCTGTCCGCGGTTTAGCTCAGAGACTATTGGTACTGGAAATCTGTAATTTGACAAGGGTATAAATATCAATCACGCCGACAAAGTCGTGAAGTAAAATTGTGAAAAATAATTTTTTTAGGGTACCTCCCCTACATGTAAAGTGGGGATGAATTTTTTTTTCTCGTCTATCCCATAGTGTGGGGTGTCGTTGAATAGGTCTTTCAAAAATATTGTGGGTGTGGGAACATCATTTTTCAATTCAGGGATCCGTTTGTAAAATATGATATTTTAAAGTACTAAATTTTATTAGAGTCAAGTGTCCCCCCCCTCTGCCTCTGGTTGTATATAGGATACAAGAAAAAATTCACAGCAGTAGTATATATAATGAATTTTAAAGGAAAACTATCACGGCTAAGTAGGGTTCATTAGTTAAGGAGTTATATCTGTTTTTTCTAAGTTAGGTATTACACATAGTGTAAGTTGCATATTTTGTAGAATATTATAGTATTTAAACCATGGAACTCAAAATTTATTCAATATTCATAAATAAAACAAAAGCACTATCCTAGGTCAGCAATAACATTTGAGACTCAACTACGGAACCCTACACTGCGCGTGGCCCGACACGCACTTGGCCGGTTTTTTTTATTAATGATTACCTATCACAAACTTAAACTGCGCTAACTGGGACTTGTATACGTATGAACTATGAAGTATGCCTATGCGCTATTGTTATTAATACATTGTTCTTAAACTAGCAGCACGCTATGATGGCCGGTTTGACACATTACAATAGTGATGTGGAATGTCAATTTATTCTCGAACAAAAAACAATTAAGTTTTGTTTTTGTACCTGATTAAATAGGTTTAATAAAACAAAAATGTATATGTTTATTTAATTTATTTGAACGAACTGAATATTTGAATGAAAATGAATATACATACTTTATATGCACACAAGAAAAAAAACAAACAAACAAACATGTCTTCGGATAGCATCGGCATCAAAGCTATCGATGCCTACGACTGGTTTTGCTCGTTTTCTCTTTTTTGGTGTGTGAAGTTTATTTTCTTCTGTGCCAGTCTCGCCATATTTTTTTTTAGTTATCCGTCTAACAGTTCGTTGTCCAATATTAAGCGCATCAGCTACGCGTTCAACCACTGACGTTATAGGTAAAATTGGCCCTCCATTTTGAGCTTCACGATCGAAATAGTTACGAAGGCGTATTACGAACTCACGTGTCTGACTATTTAGAACAGTTCTCTGCGTACGTTCGGTCATATCGACGAAATCCACAACAAAGGGCTTGAACAGAGTCCAAATTAACGAGCAAGGGTCAACAGTAATGCAGTATCAATATTTGAAATCCAAAGCCAGGTCAAAACTATATCACAATCGCATTGCACTGACAGTTTATACTTTTCGAAGCAACGTCAATTCGAAACTGCTTTGTTTTGCATTGAGCATTGACGCGAGTTTGCCGGAGGTAGTAGTTGTGCTAGCCAGCGATCCTATGTGACGATCGTATTCGATTCCATTTTTAAAAATTTTCAATTTAGAAAACCAAATGCCGAGTTGTGGTATATATCATATAAAAATAAAAATTTTACCTTTTGTATGAAACAGCTGATATTTTTTTGCGATTTCAGAGGTTTGTCCACATAGTGAAAATTGTTCATATTCACAAGTACATTCACCCCTTAAATGGTGCAAACTGATTTTTCTACACTTGTATACATTTTAGAAATCAATTTAATAAATAAATTTTGAGTCCTAAACCTAAAACTACATTCGATAAAATTTATGAATCTCTGCACATCACTATCGTCAATAAAGTAATACAATTATTTCCTTCAAAGTCGTTATCAATTAATACGGAACTTCATGAGCGGACAAACGTCAAACCGGCCATCATAGCGTGCCGCTAGTGTAAGATATAGTTTACCAGCAAAAGAAGACGACGATGAGGTCAAAGAATCGGCCCCAGAGAGAACCGAAGGAGGAACATTGACTGGGGTACTCCTTGCATTACCAGAAGTTTTCTCTCGGCTTGGGCGTTGAGTCTCGGCGTTCGCAGCAACATTGTCTGTTGAGAGCTGCAGTGTACCGATGTGTAACTCTAAATCGTCTTCCAGTAAATCACTCATTATATTATTTATTTACTCTTTTCCTTAATTTAAGCGTAAAATAATCGACCGGCTATTAATGAAGCGCACCATAGACCACGAATAGTGATGTGAACTGGTTTTAAAAAATACCGGTTTTCGTAAAAACCGATGAACACCTGTTTTCGTTTACTGAAACCGAATATTTTTCTCTCTCTACTTTGATCTCGCGGGGATGCTCGCACTGTTCGAAGACGGATTTTGGACGAGAAGACATCTCGGAGCTTCCCGAACGCTGCCCAGCCGAGTTGGATTCGAAGGTTGATCTCTTTCTAGAAATTGAACCTACCTAGCTTGCAGAGTTGTACAAAATAGCTTAAGAAATGTACTAAAATACAAAATGCAAATACTATTTCGATCGACCTATTTCAAATGCAAATAGTGTTTTGTATTTCGGCTTGGCTCGGCTCGGCTCGGCTCGGCTAGGCTCGGCTCGGCACGACTCAGCTCGGCTCGGCTCGGCACGACTCGGCTCGGCTCGGCTCGGCTCGGCTCGGCTCGGCTCGGCTCGCCTGGCTCGGTTCGGCTAGGCTCAGCACGACTCCTCTCGTCTCATCTTAATTTGTCTTGTTGTTGTATTGTGTTGCATTGATTACAAGCATGCTTTGGTATAAATACGGGTAGCATGCCTTGCGTTTGATTCTCGCTCGAGACGTCGGACTTTTCGGAGCTCGGCTCGGCACGGCTCGGCTCGGCTCGGCTCGGCTCGGATTGGCTCGGCTCAGCTCGTATAGGCTCGGCTCGGATCGGATCGGCTCGGCTCGGCTCGTCTCGTCTTAACTTGTCTTGTTGTTATCTTATGTTGCATTGATTACAAGCATGCTTTGGTATAAATACGGGTGGCTGATGCCTTGCGTGTCATTCTCGCTCGAGACGTCGGACCGTTCGGAGCTCGGCTCGGATCGGCTCGGCTCGGCTCGGCTCGGCTCGTCTCGCCTTAACTTGTCTTGTTGTTATATTATGTTGCATTGATTACATGCATGCTTTGGTATAAATACGGGTGGCTGATGCCTTGCGTGTCATTCTTGCTCGAGACGTTGGACCGTTCGGAGGTCGGCTCAGCACCGCTCGGCTGCCGCTGCTCTGCCGTGCACGTCGGAGCCTGTCGCAGCGCAGGCCACGCCTCACCTGCTGGTGCGCTGCCATGCATGTCGCATCGTCAGCCACGGCACGTCTGCGTCTCATCTGCCGGTGCACTGCCGAGCACGCAGGGGCTTGTCGCAGCGCTGGCCACGGCGTGTCTGCGCCAAACCTGCTGGTGTGCTGCCGAGCGCGTCGCAGCGCTGGACACGGCGCGTCTGCGCCTCACCAGCCGGTGCGCTGCCGAGCTCGTCGGAACAGCACAGGCCACGGTGTATCTGCGCCTCACCTGCCGGTGCCCTGCCATGCGCCTTGGAGTATGTCGATGCGCTGGCCACGGCGCGTCTGCCACCTCAGCTGGCAAGCTCGCAGGGGCTTGTCGCAGTGCCAGCCACTGCGCGCCACTTGTCGGTGCGCTGGCGAGCACGTCACCGCCTGACGCAGCGCCAGCCGTGGTGTCACTGCGCACCATCTGTCTGCGCTGGCGAGCACGTCGGGGCGTGTCGCAGCATCGGCCATGGCGCGTCTGCGTCGGGTCTGGTCTCGTCTCTCTTCTCGGTCTAGTTTCGTCTCGTCTCTCTGGTTAAGTTTCCTCTTGTCTGGTCTGGCCTCACTAGGTCTCGTCTGGTCTGGTCTGGCCTGGTCTGGTCTCTCTGGTCTAGTTTCGTCTCGTCTAGTCTGACCTCGCCAGGTCTGGTCTGGTCTTGTCTGGTCTGATCTCATCGTCTGTTCTCGTCTGGTCCCATCTGGTCTTGTGTGGTCTCGTCTGGTTTGGTCTTGTCTCGTCTGGTCTGGTCTTGTCTCGTCTGGTCTGGTCTTGTCTCGTCTGGTCTCTCGTCTGTACTCGTCTGCTCCCGCCTGGTCTAGTCTGGTCTCGTCTGCTCTGGTCTTTTCTGGTCTTGTGTGGTCTCATCTAGTCTGGTCTGGTCTCGTATGGTCTCATCTATCCTCGTCTGGTCTGGTCTTGTCTCGTCTGGTCTTGTTTAGCCACGTCTGATCTCGTCCGGTCTCATCTGGTCTCGTCTGGTCTCGTTAATGATTTGTTATAAGATATGTTATTAGTGATAAGCGATAAGATATGTTAATAGCGATAAGCAATAAAATAAGTAATTATTGTTTAGCGATAAGATAATTTATTAGTGATAAGCCTTAATATATGGCCTTACCTGCCGGTGCTTTGTAAAACACGCAGGGGCGTGTCGCAGCTCCAGCCACAGCACGTCCGCGCCTCATCTGTCTGTGTGCTGCCGGGCACGCAGGGGTGTGTCGTAGCGCTGGCCACGGCGTCTGCGCCTCACCTGCTGGTGCGCTGCCGAGTACGCAGAGGCATGTCGCAGCGCCGGCCACGGCACGTCTGCGTCTCACCTGCCAGTGAGCTGCCATGCGCGTTGGAGCGCGTCGCAGCGCTGGCCATGGCACGTCTGCGCCTCACCAGCCGATGCGCTGCCGAGCACGCAGGGGCATGTCGCAGCGTCGGCCACGGCGCATCTGCGCCTCACCTGCTGGTGCGCTGCCGAGCGCGTCGTTGCACAGCGCCGGCCACGATGCATCTGCGCCTCACCTGTCGATGCGCTGCCGTGCGCGTTGGAGCACGGCGCATCGTCAGTCACGGCGCGTCTCCGCCTCACCTGCTGGTGCGCTGTCGAACATGCAGAGGCGTGTCGCAGCGCCAGCCACGGCACGTCTACGCCTCACCTAGCAGTGAGCTGCCTGCGCGTTGGAGCGCGTTGCAGCGCTGGCCACGGCGCATCTGCACCTCACCTGCTGATGCGCTGCCGAGCGCGTCGTTGCACAGCACCGGCCGCGATGCATCTGCGCCTCACATGCCGGTGCGCTGCCGTGCGCAATGGAGCGTGTCACAGCACTGGCCACGGCACGTCTGCGCCTCACCAGCCGATGCGCTGCCGAGCACGCAGGGGCGTGTCGCAGCGTCGGCCACGGCGCGTCTGCGCCTCACCTGCTGATGCGCTGCTGAGCACGTCGTTGCACAACGCCGTCCACGATGCATCTGCGCCTCACATGCTGGTGCGCTGCAGTGCGCAATGGAGCGTGTCGCAGCGCTGGCTATGGCGCGTCTGCGCCTCACCTGCTGGTGCGTTGCCGAGCGTATTGGAGCGCAGCGCCGACAGCGGCTCGTGTGCGCCTCACCTGCTGGTGTGCTGCCGAGCGTATTAGAGCACCTCGCAGCGCCGGCCACAGCACGTCTGCACCTCACCTGCTCGTGCGCTGCTGAGCGCGTCGAAGCGCAGCGCCGGCCACTGTGCGTCTACGTCTCACCTAAAGTTGTGTTACTGAGCACGCAGAGGCGTGTCGCAACGCCGGCCACGTCGCGTCTGCGCATCACCTGCTGGTGCGCTGTCGAACACGCAGGGGCGCGTAGTAGCGCCGGCCACGGTGCGTGTGCACCTCACCAGCTGGTGCTCTAGTGGGCACGGCTTGGCTCGGCTTTGCTCATCTAGTCTTGTCTTTTCTTGTCTTGTCTTGTTGTTGTATTGTGGTGCATTATCTTGTAGTTGTATTGTTGCATTGATTACAAGCATGCTTTGGTATAAATACGGGTGGCTGATGCCTTGCGTCTGCGTGTCATTTTCGCTCTAGATGGTGGATCGTTCGCAGCTCGGCTCAGCACGGCTCATCTGCTGGTGTGCTGCCGAGCAGGTCGGAGCTTGTCGCAGTGCCAACCACGGCGCGTCTGCGCCTCACCTGCTGGTGCGCTGTCGAACACGCAGAGGTGTGTTGCAGCGCCGGCCACGGCACGTCTACGCCTCACCTGGCAGTGAGCTGCCATGCGCGTTGGAGCGCGTCGCAGCACTGGCCACGGCGCGTCTGCGCCTCACCTGCTGGTGCGCTGTCGAACACGCAGAGGCGTGTCGCAGCGCCGGCCACGGCACGTCTACGCCTCACCTGCCAGTGAGCTGTCAAGCTCGCAGGGACCTGTCGCTGTGCCAGCCACGGTGCCACTGCGCGCCACCTGTCGGTGCTCTGGCGAGCGCGTCACTTCCTGACGCAGCGCCAGGAACGGTGCCACTGCGTGTCACCTGTCTGCGTTGTCACCTGTCTGCTGCGTCGCGTCTGGTCTCGTCTGATCTCGTCTGGTCCCGTGTGGTCTGATCTCGTCTGGTGTCGTCTGCTCTCGTCTGGTTCCTCTGGTTTCGTCTGGTCTAGTTTCGTCTCTCTGGTTTAGTTTCATCTCTCTGGTCTAGTTTCGTCTCGTCTGGTCTAGCCTCGCCAGGTCTCGTCAGGTCTGGTCTGGTCTCGTTTGGTCTTGTCTAGTCTTGTCTGGTCTGGTCTTGTCTGGTCTGGTCTTGTCTGGTCTTGTCTGGTCTGGTCTTGTCTGGTCTGGTCTTGTCTGGTCTTGTCTGGTCTCGTCTGGTCTCGTCTGGTCTTGTCTGGTCTTGTCTGGTCTTGTCTTGTCTGGTCTTGTCTTGTCTGGTCTTGTCTTGTCTGGCCTTGTCTGGTCTGGTCTTTGCCTGGTCTGGTCTTGTCTGATCTCGTCTGATCTCGTCTGATCTCGTCTGGTCTTGTCTGTTCTCGTCTGGTCTCATCGTCTGTCCTCTTCTGGTCCCGTCTGGTCTCGTGTAGTCCTCTGGTCTCATCTGGTCTCTTATCGTCTGGTCTGGTCTGGTCTCGTCTGGTCTCATCTGGTCTCATCTGGTCTCGTCTGGTCTCGTTAGTGATTTGTGATTAGATATGTTTTGAGTAATTAACGATAAGATAAGTAATTATCGATATGCAATATGGTAAGCAATTATTGATTAGCGATAAGATAAGTAATTAGTGGTAAGCTATAAGATATGTAATTTTTAGCAATAAGTACTTTGCGATTAGTAAAGAAATTAGTGATAAGCGATAAGATAAGTAATTAGTGATAAGCGATAAGATAAGTAATTAGTGATAAACTATAAGTAATTTGTGATAAGATATGTAATTAGTAATTAGCGATAAGATGTTATTAGTGATAAGCGATAAGTAACTAGTGATAAGCTTAAACTTAACTAGTGATAAGATTGTATTGATCATTGCATGTATAGACTAAAAAATAAAGCTGCTAGATTTGCTGTGTTAAAAGCTGATATCACCGACCACTATGTTACTCTTTGTAGTGTGTACGCAAGAGAATACTCTGATATCGAACAACGAAAACCTCCTTTTGAAAAACGATGTATAGACTATGAACAGATCCTTAAAGATGTAGGTAGTCAATCATGGGATGAAATCTATAATGAAACAGAGGTTGACAAAGCCTTTCAATTATTTCATGAAATTATTGGTACACATGTTAGAAATAATACTACATTTAAAAGCATACCTCGCTCTAGAGTTAAATTAAAACCTTGGATAACGGATGGGCTTCTTAAGTGTATACAAAAAAGAAACAAACTTTACAGACTATTTAAAAAATATTCTAATGATCCTATTACTAAAGCTAATTACTTAAAATATAGAAATCTATGTAACCGGATAATAAAAGATGCAAGAGAAAAATATTACAGGATGAAAATTTTTAAATGTTCTGGGGATTCTAAAAAGATATGGGAAACTTTGAATGAGGCCTCTAATGGGAAGAGTAAACAAAAGTGTACTATTAAAGAAATGTTCATAAATAATAAAATAGTTAAATTTTCGTCAGAGTCAAATATAATAACAAACGCTCTTAACGATTTTTACTGCTCAATTGGACGTGACCTTGCTCATAGGCATCTAGATAAAGTAGGAGCCACAGAGAAAACCCTTTGCAGCAAAATTAATCTTCCCCCGTAGAAAAAACTTTTTATTTAAAACCTACAAGCCCAGCAGAGGTTAGCAAATGCATAAAAACGCTAAAAAATACAGATTCTTGTGGACACGACGGCATTACTTCTAAAATCTTAAAATTACTGAATAATGTAATTGCTTTTCCTCTCTCAGTTATTATTAATTTGAGTTTTAAAACAGGAATATTTCCACAGACCTTAAAAACTGCCATAATTATGCCATTACATAAAAAAGGGCCAGCTAACGTTATGTCGAATTACCGTCCTATTTCACTTTTGCCTACTACTTCAAAAATAGTTGAAAAAATAATGAAAATCAGGATTAATGCGTTCACGTTAGATATCTTGCATAATAATCAGTACGGTTTTAGAGAGGGAGTAGGAACCAGTGATTCAATTGCTGATTTGACAAAGCAGATAATAATGAATCATGAAAATAAAAACAAAACAGTTGCTGTGTTCATTGATCTAGCTAAAGCTTTTGATACCATATCCCATCAGCTTTTGTTAAAAAAATTGGAGCTATACGGATTTAAGGGAAATGCATTAGACTGGTTTGCTAGTTATCTTGAGAATAGAAAACAGTTTGTACGAGTCGGAAATCACATTAGTGCTGAAAACGGACAGGAAATCATGTTTGGTGTCCCTCAGGGAAGCGTATTAGGGCCAATCTTGTTTAATATTTATCTTAACGACTTCTGTTCACTATTGACAGACAGACAGACAGACTCTAAATCACTATGTTTTGCCGATGATACTGTTTTGTTATTCACAGCCCCGACATGGGATAATGCCATCCAAAAAGCGAATTATGGTCTTCGTCTGGCTAAGGACTGGTATGACGATAATTTGCTAACGCTAAACGAAGAAAAAACTGTATTTATGTGCTTCTCTCCTACTAGAGCCGGTCTTCCAACCGAAACTCCGAAAATTCAAGTGCATTCTTGTCTAAATAAGTCAGACTGTGGAAACTGCAAGACATTATTATGTACCCAAAGCACCACTTATCTTGGCATTATAGTCGATCAACATCTTAAGTGGGATATGCACGTGGATATGTTGACAAAGAAAGTTCGAAACCTGAGCTATATATACAGTAACTTAAGAAATATTTTGAGTACTGATCTACTATTAAGAGTGTACAGTTCCTTAACTCAATCGTTAATCTTGTATGGCATTATTGCATGGGGTTCATGTGGCTCAACTATATTAGATAAACTTAATAAGGCTCAAAAACTTAACCTTAAAATTATCTTAAAAAAGAATCGAAGATTTCCAACGGAAGAGTTATTTAAACTGAGTAAAGTGCTAACTCCGAGAAAATTGTATGTATGGCAATTAGCAATATATATGGCAAAACATATTGATGACTTTCCACTTGACCAAGTTCACAGTCACCTTAGGCAAAGAAAACAAAGATGTTTGGTTCCACTGGGAACGTCTGGATTCGCTAAAAAGCATTGTTCATCTGTGGCACCAAAATTGTTCAACAGCCTCCCACCGGAGATATCTAATGTTATTCTGTGTGCCCAGCACCCTCCCCTGCAGAAAAAATTAAAGCTGGACTTAAAGAAATATCTACTAGTATGCTCGTTTGAAAACTTTAAATGTCTTTATGACAAGATTTGTTGATGGTAACGCTATTAGTGTCATGGACACTTTATCATTTCTAATACATATAGACAAGTAACTATACATAAACTTAATACAGTGACACTGTTGCACAAACTGCACTTTCCTTATTTTCTAATATATATATTTATATTTTTTTTTTTTATTTTTTTTGTTTTTTTTTCTCCGTTTATACATATTAATAAGAAATTAACACAATTGGGCCGAGGATATTTGGACAGCCCTAGCACAGGCTGCGGTCTAATTGGGCTGCCAATTGCAATCACCAGCCACAAGTTTTGGTCTAGTGCTTTGGTCTATAATTTTATGGTGTATAGTGTTCACTCTTTATTGTCTATAAATAAATAAATAAATAAATAAATAAATAAAATAAGCGATAAGATAAGTAATTAGTGATAAGCGATAAGATTAGAAATTAGTTATAAGCGATAAGATAAGTAATTAGTGATAAGCTATAAGATAAGTAACTAGTGGTAAGCGATGAGATTAGTGATAAGCGATAAGATGTGAAATTAGTGATAAACGATAAGAAATTAGTGATAGTAATTAGTGATAAGCGATAAGATAAGTTATTAGTGATTAGTGATAAACTATAAGTAATTTGTGATAAGATATGTAATTAGTAATTAGCAATAAGATGTTTAGTGATAAGCGATAAGTAATTAGTCATAAACGATTAGATAAGGTAAGTGATAAACTATAAGTAATTTGTGATAAGATATGAAATTAGTAATTAGTAATTAACGATAAGATAAGTTATTAGTGATAAGCGATAAGTAATTAGTCATAAACGATTAGATAAGTAATTAGTGATAAACGATAAGATAAGTAATTAGTGATAAGATAGGTTATTAGTAATTAGCGATTAGTAAAATAATTAGTAATAAGCGATAAGATAGTAATTAGTAAAAGTAAGTAATTAGTGATAAACGATAAGGTAAGAAATTAGTGATAAACGATAGGATAAGTAATTAGTGATAAGCGATAAGATAAGTAATTAGTGATAAGATATTATGTCATTAGTAAATAGCGATTAGTTAAGTAATTAGTGATAAGCGATAACATAAGTAATTAGTAATAAGCTATAAGATAAGTAACTAGTGATAAGCGATAAGATAAGTAATTAGTGATAAGCGATAAGATTAGAAATTAGTTATAAGCGATAACATAAGAAATTAGTGATAGTAATTAGTGATAAGCGATAAGATAAGTTATTACTGATTAGTGATAAGATAAGAAATAAGTGATAAACTATAAGTAATTTGTGATAAGATATGTTATTAGTAATTAGTAATTAGCAATAAGATGTTTAGTGATAAGCGATAAGTAATTAGTCATAAACGATTAGATAAGTAAAGTGATAAACTATAAGTAATTTGTGATAAGATATGAAATTAGTAATTAGTAATTAGCGATAAGATAAGTTATTAGTGATAAGCGATAAGTAATTAGTCATAAACGATTAGATAAGTAATTAGTGATAAACGATAAGATAAGTAATTAGTGATAAGATATGTTATTAGTAATTAGCGATTAGTAAAATAATTAGTGACAAGCGATAAGATAGTAATTAGTAAAAGTAAGTAATTAGTGATAAACGATAAGGTAAGAAATTAGTGATAAACGATAGGATAAGTAATTAGTGATAAGCGATAAGATAAGTAATTAGTGATAAGCGATAAGATAAGTAATTAGTGATAAGCGATAAGATAAAAAATTAGTGATAAGATAAGTAATTAGTGATAAGCGATAAGATAAAAAATTAGTGATAAGATATGTCATTAGTAAATAGCGATTAGTTAAGTAATTAGTGATAAACGATAAGATAAGTAATAAGTGATAAGATATGTAGTTAGTCATTAGTAATTAGCGATAAGCTATAAGATAAGTAATTAGTGATAAGCGATAAGATAAGTAATTAGTGATAAGCGATAAGATAAGTAATTAGTGATAAGCGATTAGATAAAAAATTAGTGATAAGATATGTCATTAGTAAATAGCGATTAGTTAAGTAATTAGTAATAAGCGATAAGATAAGTAATTAGTGATAAGATAATATGTTAATTAGCGATAACATAAGTAATTAGTGATAAGCGATAAGATAAGTAATTTGTCATAAGCGATAAGATAAGAAATTAGTGATAAACGATAAGATAAGTAATAAGTGATAAGATATGTAGTTACACTAGCGGCACGCTATGATGGCCGGTTTGACACATTACAATAGTGATGTGGAATGTCAATTTATTCTCGAACAAAAAACAATTAAGTTTTGTTTTTGTACCTGATTAAATAGGTTTAATAAAACAAAAATGTATATGTTTATTTAATTTATTTGAACGAACTGAATATTTGAATGAAAATGAATATACATACTTTATATGCACACAAGAAACATATGAATACAAAAGATACCAAAAAAGGTGCCACAAAAGGCCATAATTAATCAGATTCGTCCATACTACTATTTTCACTGTCGTCACTGCTATCATCACCTACATTAATAATTATATGTTCGTTTTCTATAATATTATCTATTTTCACATCTCTTTCATAATCTTCCCTTATTAATTTAACAGTTCTATTCACAACCTTTTCCCAGTCTCCTTTAGTCACATGTTCACAAGCTTCTTCTAATAATTTTAGCATTTTTTTTGTGGTAAATGGGGGTTCTGTATTGTGTCTTGCAGCATATCCCTTAATTTGAGCCCACACCAACTCAATCGCATTATACTCACAATGGTAAGGCGGTAACCGTATAACTCTGTGCTCATGTTCTAATGCTATTTCGTCAATGACGTATCGGATCTTGGTTGGTTTGTTTTCTTTTAAAAGACGTACTAATTCCGCTTTTAACATATTCATGTTTGCATCTACGCCATTTTTACGAAGCCATGCGACGATATCAGCTTTCTTTTGGGATTGGGCAGGTGGCTTGTCAATTTGCATCGAGTGGTATGGGGCGTTGTCCATAATTATAATAGATGGTTCAGGGAGGCTACACAACATTGAGGTAAACCATTCAGTAAACTTTTCTCCATTCATGTCTTCATGATAGTCTCCAGTGGTTTTTGACGCAAAAGCCATGAGAGAACCTTCGACAAACCCGTTGATGGTTCCGGCGTGACAAATTATAAGTCGCGATCCTTTTCCTACAGGAACTTTGGAAGTAGATGCTGCTGTGTCATCGTTCCAAGAACGGCCTACAGTATGGTTAGCATTAAGCCATGTTTCATCCAAGAACACAACATTTTGCCAATTTTTGATTTCTTTCACTTGCCGTAAAAAAGTATACCTTGCCATCGCTATATCAAATCTTTCTATCAATATTTTGCGTTTGTTACATTTTTTGTATCGAAATCCAATGGTCTTCAAAATCTTCGTTAAAGAACTTTCCCCACCGAAGAATAATCCAGCTTCCTTCAGTGAATGCACCAACTTTTTTCTTGTTGGATACTCCTTCTGTAAATAGTAGCCGTAAACATGTCTTCGGATAGCATCGGCATCAAAGCTATCGATGCCTACGACTGGTTTTGCTCGTTTTCTCTTTTTTGGTGTGTGAAGTTTATTTTCTTCTGTGCCAGTCTCGCCATATTTTTTTTTAGTTATCCGTCTAACAGTTCGTTGTCCAATATTAAGCGCATCAGCTACGCGTTCAACCACTGACGTTATAGGTAAAATTGGCCCTCCATTTTGAGCTTCACGATCGAAATAGTTACGAAGGCGTATTACGAACTCACGTGTCTGACTATTTAGAACAGTTCTCTGCGTACGTTCGGTCATATCGACGAAATCCACAACAAAGGGCTTGAACAGAGTCCAAATTAACGAGCAAGGGTCAACAGTAATTCAGTATCAATATTTGAAATCCAAAGCCAGGTCAAAACTATATCACAATCGCATTGCACTGACAGTTTATACTTTTCGAAGCAACGTCAATTCGAAACTGCTTTGTTTTGCATTGAGCATTGACGCGAGTTTGCCGGAGGTAGTAGTTGTGCTAGCCAGCGATCCTATGTGACGATCGTATTAGATTCCATTTTAAAAAATTTTCAATTTAGAAAACCAAATGCCGAGTTGTGGTATATATCATATAAAAATAAAAATTTTACCTTTTGTATGAAACAGCTGATATTTTTTTGCGATTTCAGAGGTTTGTCCACATAGTGAAAATTGTTCATATTCACAAGTACATTCACCCCTTAAATGGTGCAAACTGATTTTTCTACACTTGTATACATTTTAGAAATCAATTTAATAAATAAATTTTGAGTCCTAAACCTAAAACTACATTCGATAAAATTTATGAATCTCTGCACATCACTATCGTCAATAAAGTAATACAATTATTTCCTTCAAAGTCGTTATCAATTAATACGGAACTTCATGAGCGGACAAACGTCAAACCGGCCATCATAGCGTGCCGCTAGTGTAGTCATTAGTAACTAGTGATAAGCGATAAGATAAGTAATTAGTGATAAGCGATAAGATAAGTGGACTATGAGAAAGCCTTCGATTCGGTGGAAACTTGGGCTGTGTTGAGGTCGCTGCAGAGATGTCGGATTGACTACCGGTATATCCAAGTGTTGAAGTGCTTGTATGAAAACGCCACAATGTCAGTACGTATACAGGACCAGACTACGAGGCCAATTCACTTGCAGGCAGCGTGGAGTGCGACAGGGAGACGTTATCTCCCCGAAGCTCTTTACCGCTGCGTTGGAGGACGTCTTTAAGCTTCTGGATTGGAACGGGCTTGGCATCAACATAAACGGCGAGTACATCACTCACCTGCGATTTGCCGATGACATAGTAGTCATGGCAGAGACTCTGAGAGACCTCAATACAATGCTCAACGATCTCAGCAGGGTTTCTCAACAGGTGGGCCTGAAAATGAACATGAGCAAGACGAAAATCATGTCCAATGCTCATGCACCGCTCCACCCAGTAATTGTTGAGAACTCTGCACTCGAAATTGTCGACGAGTATATTTACCTGGGACACACAGTCCAGCTAGGTAGGTCCAATTTCGAGAAAGAGATCAACCGCCGAATCCAACTCGGCTGGGCAGCGTTCGGGGAGCTCCGAGATGTCTTCTCGTCCAAAATTCCTCAGTGCCTGAAGACTAAAGTCTTCGAACAGTGCGTGTTGCCAGTGATGACTTACGGATCCGAGACATGGTCGCTAACTAAGGGCCTCTTAAGTAGGCTCAGGACCGCTCAGCGGGCGATGGAGAGAGCTATGCTCGGAGTGTCCCTGCGGGAATGAATCAGAAATGAGGAGATCCGTAGGAGAACCAGAGTCACCGACATAGCTAAGCGAGTCGCGATACTGAAGTGGAAATGGGCGGGGCACATAGTTCGAAGAGCTGATGGTCGTTGGGGTCCCAAGGTGCTGGAGTGGCGACCCCGCACCGGGAAGCGCAGTGTAGGCAGACCCCCCACCAGGTGGACCGACGACATCAAACGAGTCGCAGGGAGCCGCTGGATTCAGGCGGCGCAAGACCGAGACCTGTGGAAGTCCATGCAAGAGACCTTTGTCCAGCAGTGGACGTCTATCGGTTGATAAAGAAGAAGAAGAAGAAGATAAAATAAGGAATTAGTTATAAGCGATAAGATAAGTAATTAGTAATAAGCGATAAGATGTGATTAGCGATAAGTAAGTGATAAGCGATAAGTAATTATTGATTAGCGATAAGATAAGAAATTAGTGAAAAACGATAAGATAAGTAATTATTGACTTGCGATAAGATAAGTAAATAGTGAGTAGCGATAATTCACTATCGCTACAAATATTTTGACACGCCTAAGTCATAATAATTGTCAATTAATTTGTGCATTTTGATGACTACCCTCACGTTCAGATGGTGGTTTGTCTGTCGTGTTGTGGTTAAAATGATTAGATGTGAGGTCAGGGGCCGTTATAGGGGTGGTTGGAGACGGCTTTAGGTAGGGTTTCAGCGTTAAAGCCTGATAAGTTTTTCAGTAATAATTCCCGTTTCTGGACCATGGCTATTGTGGCTATTTATTGATCAAATCAGTTCTCAGTTCCAGTTATGTAATAAATTGCTGTTCCAAATCATCCTGAAGTTTCGTTCAAGTAGCCCAAAGATCAGTCGAGAACTAATGCTGAACCTAAGAATTATCCCTCGCCCTTCACAAATCCCACATTGAATCTCGGTCACTCCGAAATACAGGATCAAAAAAAAAAATTAGCGATAAGATAAGTAATTAGTGATAAGCGATAATATATTGTGTATATTATAGTGATTAGCGATAAGGTATGTAATAATTTAATGTGAAATACTTTATATGTGTTGCAGACCCCGGAATATTAGCAGAAATGACTGTGTACGCTGGTTATTTATTTAGATTATTTAATAAAAGAAACTAATTACCGACTTACACATGAAGTTTTGGAAAGTTTAATTTAAATTAAATTTTGAGAGTATAGGCATAATAGTTTCTTAAAGGTTCTTAGAACAACCAAGGTTAAATCGATGTTTTAAAATTTTTGACCAATGGAACCTAAAAAATAAACAGTTCTTTTAATATATAATAGCTGCTGGGGCTGATTGACTGACTCACTCACTCATTGATCACCTCTCCTGTAAAATTTTGTATGAAAAATTTTTTTTTCACCGATGGTTTCGTATAGAGGACAAAAATTCATTCGGAGGAAAAATATGGAGAGAGCTGATGATTGAGGATTTCGGAGACGGGTGAGGAGCACGGCCAGGGTATTGAAGATAGGGGGGGTGTGCTCGAACAAAAGTCACCCTCATCCAATTGCCAGTGGGTGGAAAAAAAATTCCAAAATGGCGGATTCAAGATGGCGGCCATACAAATTTCGTCAGTGTGTATCTCGGAGAGTATAAAAGATGGAAGAGTGGGTTCTTGGCAAAAGATGATCAAGACCCGAAGGTCTACTTGATGAACAGAAAAAAAACAAGATGGCGGATTTTTTTTTTCTCCATACAAAATATATGGCGAATATTAGACTAGAAGCTAAGAACTATGCAAGACTTTGATACGGTTCCTTTTCAAAATTTGTTTTAAAGAAATTTCAATCTGACAAATGATGAGATATGTTGATCGAGGGTTTGGAAGGTGGGTGAGGAGCACGGGCAGGGTATTGAAGATAGGTGGGAGGTGCTCAAACAAAAAATACTCGAAACCTCATCCAATTGGCAATGAGCTGAAAGAAAATTCAAAATGGCGGCCATACCAATTTCATCGGCGTCTATCTCGGGGAGTATAAAAGATGGAAGAGTGGTGTTGTGATAGAAAATGATCAGGACCTGAAAGTTTACTTGATGAGAAGAAAAACCGCGGTCCGCTTGCGGGCCGCGCAGCCACGCGCCCTACTAGTTATCTATATATAACCAATTACCATTTTCTTATCTATGTTTTATATTACTATCTGATTACATCTCACACGGCAAATACTCAGCAAAGCTAAACATCAGGGAACGTGAAATCCGTGCAGTGCAACAGTAAAATGTACACTATTTATCCCATACACCTATGATTCATCTAGAACTGTTATGTAAGCCATGTGTTATTGCAAATCTAAAGTAACAACTACTTGGAATTAAGTTTCTAAATGAAAATAAAAATAAATTAAACGTGTCCACCTGGTTTCATTTCCGTGGGAGGAAGCCGCAGCATTCCTCAGCAAAGGTAAGTCCAATTTGAACTTTTTCCTCAACCTACTATTTTGATTTATAATAAAGATACTTATAAGTTAGTCCGCTACCATCTTAGACTGCATCGTTACTTACCATCAGGTGAGATCGCAGTCAAGGACTATCTTGTCATAGATAAATAAAAAAAATTACTTAAAAATTTTCGATGTTTTGTTCTTTCTTTAAGAAAAATAAGAAAAAACCTAAGAATACCTATAAAAACCGTTTTTTTTTACAAAATCGGTAAAAACCGGTTATCAAATTTGTAATCGGTTCACATCACTAACCACGAACACTGAAGCATAGACCACGAACACTAGGATGAAGTGTTGTCGTCGTAGTAGTGTTGTAGAGATCTGTGGTAGAGACAAGAGATGGGCGATTGGCAAAAATAGGTATGTGAATGATTAGAACGATCATTCGAATAATTTGAAGGAAAATAGTCTTTGGGTTTTTTAAAATATTTTAAATCAAAATAATTTGAATGAGAGAATGTGGCTGTCGCTGTAAAAACCGCAGATAAATGTGGCTAGATCTGATGCTATCTTTTCCCTAATGCGGCCTGCGGAAAGGATATGGATAGCGCACTAAATTTAGGGCTGCACATAATATACTTAGTTTAGTTTTTGACTCTTCACGGTAGACTCATAAATCATAATAAGTATAGGTATAAGTTTTGTTTATAGATTGTGTACAAAAGATTGAGAACAGAACAGAATTAGCCAATAAGGGTTATTTATGAGTTATTTTCGGTTTCTTTTAGGTAGGTACTTAAATAGGTACCTAAACAAAAAATTAAGTGGCACTCGGGGACTGCAGCGGTAAAGCTATTGCATAGCATTTTTTATCAACTTATGCAATTATAATATTTATGCAATATTTTTTTTTTGCATAGTAAAAATTATGCAAAAAAAAAATTAAAAAACAAACAAACAAGAAAAGCGAACTGTGACTACTTCGCGAGTGAGATTCGAACCTGCGACATCATACAAAGAAAGCGGCCACTCGCCCACTGCGCCAAGTAGAGCTACTTGAGAACCTCTAAAATGTTGAACGCTTACTGAACGACGGTGTTAGGTTTTTTTTCGTTACCTACAGAATTTCTTGATTCGGTCGCCGCGTTCAAACTGTTTGTCCTAGTTCAAAGCCCGCGATAAAAGCTATGCAATAGCTTAAAAATACTATAAATTATAAGCCTATTATAATTAGTGCAATCATGCGCTTAATATTTTTCGGTGAACGCATATTAGGTAGGTGCTTAATAATATACCTAAGTATATTATATAAGTGCAACATGCAGGTTCTATTAGGTTGAGCTCCTTAACTGGCTAAATTATTATAAGCCTCAGCCTATAAGTTAAAGATGTGAAAAGTGAAGATGAATATAATATC
Source organism: Oeneis ivallda (assembly GCA_029955525.1). Taxonomy (NCBI): domain Eukaryota; kingdom Metazoa; phylum Arthropoda; class Insecta; order Lepidoptera; family Nymphalidae; genus Oeneis; species Oeneis ivallda. The sequence goes on from JARPMR010000006.1 coordinate 25,356,648, forward strand.
CATCTATCCTCATCCATCCGGATGTATGTAAGTATGTTACATTTTCAAGCATAAACTACTGAACGAATTTTGATGAAACTTCACTATTTATGTGCACATTCATAATTATTATCCGCCTGGGCCATGTACAGTCCATTCACTAAGTACTTGTCCCTTGCCGCCATGTTGGCACCACAGCTTCACATAATGAAAACCATGGAACTAGGAATTACGACTACGATAAAAACACTAGGTACGTGATAATTGGCACCACTGCGCCAACATGATGCGGACGGCAAAGAACAAGTTAAGTCTTCTGCATCATTTTCGGATAGTCCGGAGTTCGAATCCTCCCACGCTGACTTCGAAGTAGGTACGTGTGTAGGTATATTATGCGTTAAGTATATGCAATTAATTAATATCACAGAGTAGGTAATGGGTAGGCTTTTTGCATGTATCTTGCTGAAAGTTCTCGATGTTCTGAAAGGTGTGTCTTCTTCTTCTTTATCAACCTATAGACGTCCACTGCTGCACAAAGGTCTCCTGCATGGAATTCCACAGGCCTGGATCTTGCGCCGCTTGGATTCAGCGGCTCCCTGCGACTCGTTTGATGTCGTCGGTCCACCTTGTGGGGGTCTGCCAACACTGCGTTTCCCGGTGCGGGGTCGCCACTCCAACACCTTGGGAAAGGTGTGTGAAGTCTGCCAATTTTTAGGTCTCGTTGCCTTCTCATTCTGGAATCAACGCCTACAGTATAGAGGGCTGGCGATAAGTTGAGATGGTCACTATGATATGCTACAATAATATATAGGTACCTAAATAATTAATGTTTTTAATTGGTATAGATATATTATTGTGTTTTATTAATACTAATAGCAAAATATAATTACCAAAGATTTACAAGATGGAGTCTAAAGGCTGTGAACGCGTCGAAAATTTGTGCTGCCACATGTGGTTCACACCCTTTTCCGGCGCTCAGTTTGAATTAGGTCATCACCAGATATGGAGCTCGCGAGCCAATATTTTGTTTTTTTTAATGGCGGTTTTTGGTAAATAAAATGTGAAAAAAACTTAACAGGACGATCTAAAATAACCAATAACATCACCTACCATCAGTAAATAACATTCAAGCACATTAGTTCCTGCAAAATAAGAAATTGAAATTTGTAGAAAATAATTAAATTAGAGTTCGCCATTTAATGTGTGTTGCCAGTTTACGAACCCAAAATTTCCCTAATAAATAATGAAACCTTAGAATGTAGATACCGATAATATTCGAAAAGCGATTGCAGATAATGTCATTTTTTAATTTTCTTTCCAAGACAGTCCTTGTTCTACGATCTCACCTGATGGTAAGTGACGATGCAGTTTAGATGGTAACGAGCTAACTTGGAAGGGGATAAGCTAGGATTTATTAAATTTTTACACGCTATCGAGCCGGAACGCTAAATAGCTTAGCGATACGTCTTTGATGGTAGAATGGTAACTAGCCACGGCCGAAGCCTCCCACCAGACCAGATCTGAGATATTTCAGAAATTATAAATTTCGAAATGGTCTCCATCGATAATCGAACTCAAGAATTCCCCTCTTATTTTTTTTAACTTTTTCGTTTCTGATTTTCTTTTATTTATATTCATCTTAAAATTTTTTTATTTTTTTAAACGAATATTTTACCGGGAGAGAGTTTTTATGACTTTAGCGATTTAGCGATTCACCGATCGAGTTGGAAATAGGGTTTAGGGTTACCTTGGATCAAAAATAGGAAATGGTTGCCAAAATTTTTAAAAGTCAGCGCCATATTGAAATTCTTTGTTATTGCACCGATGTCGTTCAAAATCGATATTTAGGGTTCACTAGCGTCTTAAGAGACGAATTGGTTGCCAAAATTTTAAAAAGTCAGCGCCATATTGAAATTCTTTGTTATTGTACCGATGTCGTTCAAAATCGATATTTAGGGTTCCCTGGGGTCAAGAGAGACGAATTGGTTACCAAAATTTTAAAAAGTCAGCGCCATATTGAAATTCTTTTTTATTGCACCGATGTAGTTCAAAATCGATATTTAGGGTCCCCTAGCGTCAAAAGAGAGGGAATAGTTGACAAAATGTTTAAAAGTCAGCGCCATATTGAAATTCTTTGTTATTGTACCGATGTCGTTCAAAATCAATATTTAGGGTTCACTGGGGTCAAGAGAGACGAATTCGTTGCCAAAATTTTAAAAAGTCAGCGCAATACTGATAATCTATATTTAGGGTCCCCAAGCGTAATTCTCCCCATTTTATTGGAATCACCTGCGTACCTGGTATCATTACGCACGCTCAGTAATCCACGCCGCGCATGCGCGGCACTCACGTCACGCACACTAGCATATTCTCATTGGCCTGTTTTTTTCGTTCTTTAGTAGCGCGACACTCCTTCTAGACATATATGTATTCATAGATAATTACGTAGGTAAGTACTTTCCTTCCTTGAATATTGAAATGCGTTTTCCTTATTCTATCACTATAATTTATTATAGTGGTAAATTATTAAGGAAATAAATAATTATTATACCTATATTATGTTATCATTAAAACTGCCCTGGCTTTATTAGGTAGGTTATAACTAATATTGTCTGAGCACTGAATATAAGTTCAGTTTATATTCAGTGCTCAGACGTTATTGTTTTATTACATAATTATTTTACCATTTACATTTTCCATTTTCTATTGTTGTACGTGATAATTTACATTATAAATATGCCTTCTTACATAATATACACAATGTTGATTATTGCCTGCGCGGTCTATGTGACCAGAGCTGGGCATCCTGCTCCTGGTAAGTTCAAAATAAGTAATTCAAAGTCAAACTCTTTACGATGCATGCCGCGCTATATAGGGAGAGGGCCAGAGGCGGCTCTAGCTCATGTAGCGCCCGTGTGCCATCAATACCTTTGCGCCCTCTGGTAGGTGTTCGGTCAAAATGGAATACTTACAAGAATATCATTGGCACAGTTATAATATTTTCACCAGTGAACGGAAATTCAGGTGCAAATGGTGCAATTTTAAATGATGTCGGGAAGCAATAGGTACACGAGTAAAAAGTATTTTTTAGGAAGGAAGGGGTTACAAGATTAAAAAAGCAAAACTTTGAGTGCTCTTTGGAGATGTCACGAGCATCGCTCGGCGCGGCGCCCCCTAACACCCTATGCCCGTGTGCGCTGCACATCCTGCACCTTTGAGTATTAAACCAACACCTGCACCATAGGTAAAGCCGGCGCTGGAGAGGGCAGACTGGCTACTTTTAGCGGCGGCGATCGCGCGCTTTTATGGCCTTTGCGTGCATTGCGTTTCGCGCGATTTCGCGATTCTGCGATTCGAAAGCCATGCAAATGCGAACGCGTGTGAGTCGCGATTTGAAGATCATCAGCTTATTTCCTACTTGATTAAAGGGTCTTACAAACTATCACACTGGTGCGATTGATTTGAAAGGTAGTATACTGTTATTTCGGATTATTTCCAAGACATGGTAACCTTGAGCTAATCAAGTATGGGCAAGTGATGTACCTATGGACGCTTGTACCTGTGGACACAACCGATTCCATCGAAACTAGTAACCCTAAAATTCTAGTTTGAACGTGACTGTAAAGCTTTGTCTATGGTTGACAATTCGCGTTCAAATTAGAATTTTAGGGTTGCTAGTTTCGATGGAATCGGTTGTGTCCACAGGTACAAGCGTCCATAGGTACAGCACTTGCCCCTACTCTACGGGATATACAACTCTTCAGCAACTTATAGCCGATATAGTGTGTGCTCGCCCCCCACCGAAATTGACAGACTTTTTTTGCAAATAAATTAGGGGTCATTTCCACTCCTGTGTTGGTTTAATACTCAAAGGTTTGGGCTCACTACATCTTAATGAGAAAGTATTAGTTGTATTAAGTGGATGATGATCGAGGCTTGAGGAGGAGGATCTGATGATGGAGCAGAAAACTAGGTAACAGGATGTCAGATAGGCACCTATATCGTAGTTACATAGTCTGGCCATAGATTCACATGTCGGGGGGTGTTTTGCAATTTACACTAATCGTTTTAGTATAATTACCTAAGTATTGTAGTTATGTACCTACCACGTACCGTGTACGGTAGGTACGTTGCGCTATGTCCTTTTTATTGCACTGTACGTACCTAACCATACCGGTATTATTTATTTGGGCATGCTATTTCAGGCAAGCAGCAGAAGCAGTGATAGCCTAGTGGTTAGGACTGTGGTCTCCTATTCGGGGGGTCGCAGGTTCGATCCCGGGTACAAACTACACACCTCTGAATTTTCGGAGTCAAGTGCGTTTAAGCAATAATTAGATATCACTTGCTTCAATGGTGAAGGAAAACATCGTGAGGAAACCTGTACATCTGAGAGTTCTTCATAATGTTCTCGAAGGTGTGTGAAGTCCGCCAATTCGCATTGGGCCAGCGTGGTGGTCTATAACCCTTCTCTGAGAGGAGACCTACGCTCAGTAGTGAGCCGTTGATGGATGGATGATGATGATGATGATTTCAGGCAAATGTGTACCGGAACATGTGTCGGATACGATCGGACTAGTCTCCGTTTCTATGGGTGTCCACGGCAAATGCGTAAACCTGGTGGAGATCAAGGGCTTCAAGCAGTGCCGCGGCTATTGTCACTCCGTTGACGCCTTGAGCAAGCGTGAGTTGGTCCAACATTTTTTTATTCGACAATATAGGTTGGGGTGGGCAGGTCATATCTGTCGCAGAAATGCTCAGTATGCAGCACCGTCGCAATGTTGCCTGCCTATCGGTCTTCTATCGGATATACTTTGGAGAGTGCGCTCAAGAACTTCACAACCTGAAGGGGGCCTTCACCGTTTTACCACAGAACTTCGAGAAATCGTGAGCGTTGGCATCCTTACGTGGTTGAAATCCAACCTACTCGCACAAAACGCTTCAGTTCAACGTTTCTGAATCGAACCGGTAAGGTGTGGAACGCACTTCCAACATCTGTGTTTCCGGCCACGTATAACCTCAGTACCTTCAAGGCAAGAGTGAATAGGCATTTTCTAGGCAAGCGAGCTCCAACCTAGACCTCATCAGTGCTGCCTAGCATTGATTGTCGTCAAGCGCAAGCCTATCCGAAAAAAAAAAATAACTGATGGCCGATGGGTCATGGGACAGACGTGTTCTGGAGTGGAGACCGCGAACCGGTAAGCGCAATGTAGGACGACCTCCAGCTCGGTGGACCGATGACCTTAAGAAGGTGGCGGGAAGCGGGTGGATGAGGAAGGCGGAGGACCGTGTTTGTTGGCGCGCTCTCGATAGGGCCTATGTCCAGCGGTGGACGAATACAGGCTCATGGATGGATGGACGAATGTCTGCGATCTCACCTGATGGTAAGTGACGATGCAGCCTAACATGCTAACTGGCTAAGTTGCAAGGGGTATAGCAATGCAAATTCAACCCATAACTACCCCTATCCGTTACTACACGCCATCGTGCCAGAACGCTAAATCGCTTGGCGACACGTCTTTGATTAACTATGGCTACGGCAAAAGCCTCCCACCAAACAACATTAACATAAATATGAGCTTGTAGGGACACGGTTGCATTGCGGTCTGTACCGTCAGTAGGGTTGCCAACATTTCTTCGTCTGATTAATTATTCAGTAGGATCCTATTTTCAGAATTAGAACTACAAAAATACGACTAATACACTTCCAAAAACATAGTATTTTATGGAAAGAGTAAAGGAACCAAAAAAAACAGGCAACGTAGGTATAATTAAAGCGCATTCATAAAAGTGAGGAATTTGTATACGCCTGCATTTCGCAGATTTTATCAGCTCTTTTGAAACTAGAGTCGCATAACTTGCTTACACAAAATTACCTACTTCTCTGATTTCGTGCAAATTTGAAGAAAATGAGAGAATTTTTAAAATTGTTAAAATTGGTGATCTGAAATAAAATATAGGTAAAATTAGACAGAATGACCAAGTTACATTAAATTGCACCGATAAATTTCAGAGATATATGCATTTGAGTCATTTTCAAAATATGTGTACCTACGTCACGAAATAGTCAGTAAATTGTTTCGTCAGGAAATGTCAGGAAATTGTAAAAGTAAGGCTGTATTCAGAATTAGGTAATATTGTAGTAGTTACGGTGTTATATTTACTAACCGACTTCAAAAAAGGAGGTTATTAATTCGACACGTACGTATATAATATTGTTGGAATCGCGAGATATGATACTCTATTAAGGCTTCTGTGTATGTATATAATATGTTTGTAAGTATGTATGTTTGTCCACGCATATCTCCTGAACTACAGATCTCCTGGTCAGATGTTTTAGACTATATTTTTTTAGGAATATTATTTATAAACTTTAGCACTTAAATACATAGGTAGAAAGAAAACAAAAATTAATAGAAAATGAATCATTGTTTTATTTTAAAAAAAAGCTGCATTGCGATGACCATACAATTACAATTGACATAGGGTCAATTAACAATTTACCTAGAAAAAATGTAGAAATACAAATTAAAAAAATATTGCGTCTTCCTCGTTGGCTAATACAAACTCCTGACGTTTTTCCGATATTTGTAACAATTTAACATGTTGAACAATTCAATCTTGTGTTACTATATCAATATCTTTGGCAACTTTTGGCTTTGTAAATCTCAAATTACCGTATTGACGGATGCTTTTGAAGAAATTAATCTTATAACTTTTATTAGTACTATCTATCTGTTCAATGGTACCGATATAATATTTCCAGTTTCTTTTAATGTAATATCTGATCAATACAGTATTATTTATTTCCCATTTGTTTGTCTCAGTTTTCTCGTCCTGAAAGTTACCTTGATTTCCAATGATAGGTTCAGTTTCAACTTCTTTTACGGGTATTAATTGTATATTGCCTGTTTTTTCATTTAATATCATCCTTACTGCTACTTGATTCAATATTTTCACCGGGGTTTTAGTTACTTGGCATGACTTACTAGTGCTTGCATAAGGAAGTGAATTCTCCTCATTCATCTTCACTTCATCATCAATTTCAAGTTCTTTCTCTTCATTCATCTTCACTTCATCATTAATTTCAAGTTCTTTCCCTTCATTCATCTTCACTTCATCATTAATTTCAAGTTCTTTCTCTTCATTCATCTTCACTTCATCATTAATTTAAAGTTCTTTCTCTTCATTCATCTTCACTTCATCATTAATTTCAAGTTCTTTCTCTTCATTCATCTTCACTTCATCATCAATTTCAAGTTCTTTCTCTTCATTAATCTTCACTTCATCATCAATTTCAAGTTCTTCTATATTGAATACCTATCTCTTCAAACATAGTATCCTCTTCATAGTAAGTACTATCATCTGAATCTGCATATGGAATGTCGTCACTGTCATAATCCTCGCTGTCAGACGAGTTTAACCTAGATCTTTTATTGTTTATGCGTTTAGAAGTCTTTTTGGGTTTCCCCCTTTTATTTTTTGTGGTCTCTGATTTATGGGTTGATATTAGGTCATGAGTTTTTGGTTCATAACATGCACAACAACCCTTTTTTGGCCCAAAAAAGCAACTTTAGTCACATAAAAATAATGTGTAAACATTTATCGTTTCTCTCTTTTATTTGAATTCGTTACATATACATAAATAATTATAAACACATTTTAATACCTTATTTTCATAGGTACTTTGCTTACACATGAGACCACAGCTTTACCGTCTACAATTTACTGACGTCAGTAAATGTCAGGAAATTGTTCGTCACTAAACATGTAAAACTTAACCTAAAAAATACTTTTACCCAAAATATAATCACATTTACTGGTAGATCGAAAGCGTAATCTATTATCCTCGTCATAATTTAAGTATATTACAATTGCAGTAGGTGAATTCTTAAAAAAATACTTACTTCTGTTGAGAAGATCTCGTCAGGAAAACGTAAATTATTTTTTCAAAATTTAACCAAGGGTCCTCTGCCGCGTCTCAAAGACATACAAAATGGCGGCGCGTCATTATGATGTTTCTTTTCGTGACATGACCAGTGTTGCCAGTGATTAACGTTAAATTTCTACTCTTCGTGATACAAAAAGTTGGTTAATTATGTCAATAAATCAGCGTCACGAAATTGTTACGATTGATGAGGACATTTTTTAAAATTTTCGCTCTTACTTTATTTAAGGTAAATTTAAATAGTTTGTCTGTCCAACATGACACTTAAATTGCTTTTAATTTATGGTACAAAAAAAACTCGTAATTTCGTACAAATTTTCTGATTAAAAATATGTTTTCAATGTTATCCAAATAGGGGGACAATAAAAAATGTATGGAGTTTTTTTTTGCTTTATTTTCACATTCAACTTATGCAAGGATTTAAACTGCAATATATTGCTTTTTAGCAAAAATAATATGCAGCTATGTTTAGATTAGTCTGTGGAATTTAAAAAATAATTTATTTTAGCGGGACCTAATTTTTTTTCGAAGATTTCTTATGAGGACAAACATTTAGTAGTAATAGTACACATATTTTGAAAACAACTCATTTAAAGTTTTATGCTACTGAAGGTAATGAGTTCTAGTGTGCTGGTAATAAGAAAAAAAAATTCACGTTCAAAAAGGACGTGTTTTCAAGTAATAACGATGAAAATGTCGCAATAATATCAAATTTTAAGCAAAGATATTATTCTAAACATAAAACCACCTATAAAACTTTACTTAATAATAAAATTAGTTTAATAATTTTCACAATTATTTTTCTTATGCATGTGTACCGTACCCACGGTACAGACAGGAAACCATTATCGCACCGTTAGGGAATAGGTCCCGTTAGAGGACGAAACATTTCGTTAGACGCCTGATCCTTGCGCAAATTATTGCCACCATTGTTTACATAAGTTAGTTAAGGTTTCTATTGTAACATTTTGTAGTAAGTAGGAACTAGGTAATAAGCTTTCCAATTTATTGTTAGTCCGTAACGGTTTACTTTTAAGTTATTTTCACAGTCAAAACATACCTGGAGTCTCACTCCCTACTCCTCATCTTGTTGTACAATTTGTATATAAACTTTACCTTTTAAGTTGTAAATATATTCTCACGGCTACACTCATTGAGTTACGAACACGCTATTTTATTTCTACATCGTAACCATCCTCCTCCAAAGTGGTGACCCCGACTGAGTTTACCGCCGAGCATACCGCCTGACTTTATCGAAGTCCAACGTAGCCTGCCGACGAGCTTATCAACGGAGCCTACCTCTGGAGAACATCAACAAAATGGCCCAAGAACAGCAGCCATTCATCTCCGCTCAAGCACACCTTGCAGGCCAAGAAGAAATCGCCGCCATATCACTCTCACTGCGCGTTCCACCTTTTTGGCGAGACAAGCCACGCCTATGGTTCATAAGTTTCGAAGTAGCAACGAGCGAACTCAAGAAAGGGCAACAGCAACTAGCACAGATGGTCATCGCTCAGCTCGAAAAACAGGACATCGAGCAAATCTCCGACATACTGTGCAATCCACCAGCCACAGACCTGTACACAGCTCTGAAGAATCGCCTGATTTCCGTATACGAGGAATCTGACAGCCGCCAGCTACAGAAGCTACTTTCAGAGATAGAACTCGGAAACCAGAAGCCCTCACAACTGCTGCGCCGTATGCAATTCCTTGCCAGTGACAAAATTCCCGATTCAACGCTACGGCTAATGTGGATGAATCACCTTCCGCCATACATTCGAACCGTACTGAACGCCAGCCAGCACTTCATCACCAAGACTGCAATCGACGAGCTTGCGCTTATAGCAGACTCGATGATGGAGTCAAACTCCAGCTCACAAATATCAGCCGTCGCAGCTACCACGTCGCACACTCCAAGCAGTGATATGCATTTTGTTATCGACGCAATCAGCAAATTGACACTTGGAATCGCCGCGCTCAAGACTCAACGCAATAGCAGACCATTTTTCCGAAGAGAACGTTCTACAAGCCGTCGCTACCTCAGTAACAACAGATCAAGAAGTGCAACTCCGATGCCCTATTGTTACTATCATCGTCGTTTCGGCATTGATGCAAGGAAATGCGCACAGCCATGCTCATTCAAAAGCGCAAATACGAAGTCGGAAAACTAGCGACTACGCTGGATGAAGCGGGATCCGGCGTACCTGAGAATTCATACCGCTTGTTCGTCACCGATAAGAAAACAAAGACAACATTCCTGATCGACACAGGCGCAAATATATCGGTGTTGCCACCCAAAAAAGGTCAAACACCGGAGCCATTGAATTTTCATCTCTACGCCGCAAACAATACAGTCATCCCAACGTACGGAGAGAAGACGATGGAACTCGACCTTAATCTTCGCCGACCATTCAAATGGAAATTCATCGTCGCAAAAGTTAGCAAGCCAATCATCGGAGCAGATTTTCTTGATTATCATCAGCTAATCGTTGATATCAAGAATCGAAGACTCATCGACGGAAAAACTAGCTTAACGATGCAATCTTTCGTCCGCGCAACAAATATTCCAACAGTTCGAAGCATCGATGTCAATGAAGATTACCACAAAATACTATCGGATTTCCCCGGAATCACAAGATTATCATCAATGCAACTATGTCCCAAGATTAAAGTTGAGCACTACATTGAAACCCAAGGTCAACCCGTCCACTGTCGCGCCCGCCCTATACCACCACATCGCTACGAAAGAGTGAAAAAAGAGTTCGAAAATATGATCGAACAGGGGTTATGCCGACCAAGCAAGAGTTCGTGGTCATCACCTCTTCATATCGTACCTAAAAAAAACGGAGATATCAGAGTTTGTGGTGATTATCGAAGACTGAACGCTATAACAAAACCCGATCGATACCCCGTGCCACGAGTCAAAGATTTCACACACCAGCTGTCCGGGAAGAAAATATTCTCAACCATCGACCTCAATCGCGCATATCAACAAATAAGTATTAGAGAGGAGGATATCGAAAAATCGGCAATCATAACGCCAATGGGATTATTTGAATTTCCGCGTATGTGTCCCGGATTGAAAAACGCCGGACAAACATTCCAACGTTTCATACACGAAGTACTACGAGGACTCGATTACGTGTTTCCATTCATCGACGACGTTCTTATCGCATCAACCAACGAAAAGGAACACAAAGAACACTTGAGGACTGTTATGCAACGCTTGGAAGATAACGGCATCACTATAAACCCTGCGAAATGTGTTTTCGGCCGAACGGAAGTAAAATTTCTCGGCTACCTCGTGTCCGAAGCAGGTATAAAGCCACCCGAAGAAAAAATCAAAACAATCACCGAGTATCCCAGGCCAAAAACAATAGAGGAATTACGACGCTTCCTGGGAATGTTAAACTTCTACCGCGACCATATCCCAAACGCCGCACTGATTCAAGCACCGTTAAATGCATACCTGCACAATACAAAGAAGCGGGATAAAACAGTAATAGAGTGGTCCAGCGAAGGGGCAAACGCTTTCGAAGCATGTAAAGTTAGCATATCTAACGCAGCTTTACTCGCCCACCCGTCTCATAACGCTACTCTTGCTATATTCAGCGACGCTTCAGACCTATCAGCAGGAGCCGTGCTACAGCAGTACGTAAATAAAAAATGGCAACCACTTGGATATTTCTCAAAGAAATTCAACAACCCTCAGAAGAACTACTCGACATACGACAGAGAGCTACTAGCTATTTATATGGCTATGAAGCATTTTAGAAAAGTTTTTGAAGGAAGAGAACTAATTATATACACCGACCATAAGCCGCTTACCTACGCAATAAACAAAGCGCATTCTTTGACCGAGACACCGAGGCGAACCAGACAGCTTTTGTTCATCAGCGAGTTTACAACTGACATTCGCCACGTGTCCGGCCAACAAAACATCGTCGCAGATGCTCTTAGTCGCATCGAAACAATAACCTGCCCTTCAAACATTGATTTCACCGTAATTGCAAACGCTCAAGAAAAGGACTGCAGCATCAAAACATTATTGCAACAACCCAACCTCACATTGAAGAAAATTAATATACCTAATACCAATATCGAGTTGTACTGCGAGACGTCCACACAGTTTATACAACCGTACATACCGGAACAGTATCGACGCGAAGCATATGAAAGCATACACAACATCAGCCATCCCGGAACTCGAACGACTAGAAAGCTAATTACAAGAAAGTTTTTTTGGCCGTCCATGCAAGCGGATATCGGCAAATGGACGAAAACCTGTATTAGCTGCCAGAAGAGCAAAATGCAACGCCACACAGTTAGCAAGATTTCTTCATTCCCGCCAGCAGATCGTTTCCAACACATACACGTCGATATTGTTGGACCGCTACCTACGACGCCACAAGGACATCGCTACTTAGTAACAATGATCGACCGTCTCACCAAATGGCCCGAAGCTGTACCTATAGATAGCATTTGCAGCGAAAAGATCGCAGATGTCGTCTATAAAAACTGGATTTGTCGATTTGGAATTTTCCAGACCCTGACAAGCGACCAAGGTTCTCAATTTGAGTCGCAGCTGTTCCAGGATCTAATGCACCTAATGGGAATCAAGAGAAATCGGACAACTCCTTATCACCCGCAAAGCAACGGCATGGTAGAAAGATGGCACCGTACACTGAAAACTGCTCTACGTACAAGGCTGTCTAACACAAGCACATGGTTCGACGAATTGCCTACTGTACTGTTAGGCCTGCGCGCCGCCCTTCGTACAGATACAGGCGTAAGTGCAGCGGAACTTACCTACGGTTACAACCTACGATTGCCTGGCGAATTCTTTGCCGAAAGTTCAACAAGTTCTTCACCTACTATGGACTCCACCTACGTCGAACAACTTCGCACACAAATAAGAGAATTCAGACCGCGTCAAGAGACCAAGTACTATAATAATAAACACATGTTCGTGCATAAGGATTTGCTCACATGCACTCACGTGTTTGTTAGGACCGACGCAATACGCAAGCCACTTCAAACTCCATATGAAGGACCTTACAAAATTATAAAACGCACAGACAAGGTCTACACGATCCAGTTACCTCGTCGTCAAGCAAACATCTCAATCGACCGTTTGAAGCCTGCCTACGTTCTACAAGATATAGAGACACAGCCAACTGATCTACCTATGACAACGGCTACCCATGAAACTCCTTCCAACAAGGCATCAAGCATCATATCATCACGGCCTGATGATTGTAAACAAACACGATCTGGCCGCATCATCAAGTTGCCGGTACGCTTCGCTTGAGGGGGACTCCTGTACCGTACCCACGGTACAGACAGGAAACCATTATCGCACCGTTAGGGAATAGGTCCCGTTAGAGGACGAAACATTTCGTTAGACGCCTGATCCTTGCGCAAATTATTGCCACCATTGTTTACATAAGTTAGTTAAGGTTTCTATTGTAACATTTTGTAGTAAGTAGGAACTAGGTAATAAGCTTTCCAATTTATTGTTAGTCCGTAACGGTTTACTTTTAAGTTATTTTCACAGTCAAAACATACCTGGAGTCTCACTCCCTACTCCTCATCTTGTTGTACAATTTGTATATAAACTTTACCTTTTAAGTTGTAAATATATTCTCACGGCTACACTCATTGAGTTACGAACACGCTATTTTATTTCTACATCGTAACCATCCTCCTCCAAACATGTATTTAAGAACTTCGTAACATAATCTTAGGTATTTTTTAACATTATTATATCAAATTTGTCACTAATAAAGTAAATGAACGTGTGAAACGGTTGGAATAAGAATAGATGAAATGAATCAAATCAAACTTGCTATAGTCAAAACTAGCTCTAGACAAAAATATGGTATTTTTAACATAATAGAATCATCAAATCTAAAAATCAGTCAATTGTTTGTATTAATTATGTAGTATGTACATATAAACAACGTAACAAACAGTCTTTAGGTGAAACTTGATATTAATCTTGATATGGTAGATTCATCTGACTATTCAAAAGCACTTGTAAAAGTTTATTTGAATAAGAATATTTCTATTCTATTCTATTCTAATCAAGTTAATATAAATAAAAATGAGTGCTTGAATTGCTGCTATCAGTGAGGAGTTACGTCCGCTGTCTACGATAATAATATTTATTAGGTCTTCATCAAAATTTACTTGATGGTAAACAATTTGTAATAAAGAAAGAATCAATAAAATCGGTTCAGGTTTGACGCAGTCATGGAGTAAAATTAACAAAAGCTATCATCCCTATTTCACCCACTTCAAGTTTAATTTTTGTGACAAAGTTAGCCAAGTTTATAATTTATAATATTAGTAAGGATTATAGTTAAGGATTATAGTATGTAAGATATTACATAATTCTACAATATTAATAAACATCTAAGTAAATAGACAGGGACAACAAAGTAATTTTACTTAATATTGTCAGTCATTAATATAAAACTCAAAATGCTTCAAAACAAGATTTTCATTATGTTACAGTCACATAATAAATATATTTATATGTATATTTAATAAAATTTTAATAAAAACTATGTTTAATAAAATAAATAAACAATATACACTAGAATATGTCCAGACTACAATCAGAGTGTTTGAACAATCCTTTATTTTCTTTGTAATCATCATAATTTCTTAACATTTTTGTCAATTTCCCGTAGTTATTTGATTCATCTTCATCTGTTTTAGAGGCGACACCATGAACCTTTCAAAATCATTTTGATAGCTATTTTTAGAATTTAACTTAGCAATATATTAATGCTAAGGTAAATTCTAAGAAAGCAGTATTTTTCCAGTGTAAACTAACAATCACCAGAAAGTAGGTATTTTTACTTTTGTTGAATTCCTGGTTTTCTTGGAAACTTCTACCATCTGGTTTATTTCAACGTGAGTATTTTCTTGTAAAGGTTTTGAATGCGATCTAGTAGCATTATTTCTTCTTTTTTTTCTTTGTTTTTTTTTGTATTTTCATGGCATTTTTTTCTAGAGTGTTTGTTGTCTGACAGTCATGTCTTTATTAATTTAATTTTCTGCTCCTCCTTTAACCTTAATCTTTCTTTTTCTTTTCTCTTTTGTATATTTTTCTGAATCTTCTTTAGTTCTTCGTATTTTTGTCTTTTATGTAGTCTAGCCTAAACAACCTTTTCTTTGCGCGTTATTTTACTTTTACTTTCATCATGTTAGTAGGTACCTAAAATCGATATACTGGTTTTATTTATATTCAAATGCAACGAGACATAACGATTTTGAATTGTTATTTATAGGCTGCTTGGTTTCTTAGTACAACAATGGCAGATCATTCAACTGTCTGGTAGTAATATAATGTAAGTTAGAGTACATTTAATGTTAAGGGATATGAAGAAAATTACACAATTTCGGATTCTGCAATATTTACTGAAAAATTGATCACCTCCTTCAGGTCAGCATCATTACCTTCATTTCAAAAACTGAAGGTAAATGATGGTAATGATTGTGAGGGTAATGAGGTTTCGGCACTTTTAAAAATGTAGCGGCTTATTTTAAAACGCTATGTACATAAACTTAAAACTGGATATTTATATTGTTAAAAGTACAAGAAAATAAAATTATTAAGAAAAACTAATTACTTACCCTAAAATGATGATGAAGGTATATATACCTTCATCATCATTTTATCTTTTTAAAATCATTTTATTTTAAAATTATTTTTTATTTTTTTTAAATTATTTTATTATATATCACTTTATTTTAAAATCATCATATATGATGATTTTTTAATATCAAAACTGTGATTTTAGAAATAATCTTTTAAGTTACAATTTTGAATTTAGGGGCACACTTAGCTGAATGTAGTAGAGTTCGTTTAAAATGCAATTCACATTTGTAACTTCATTTGTTATTTTTTATTTGACTTGATATGCGATTTGCACGAAATCAGAGAAGTAGCTTTGAAGGAAATTTCCAAATAAACTATATATAGGTAGGTAACATAGTATTATCAGAGAATTATCCTCGTTGCTTTCGACAGAAACCGGAAAATACGAGCAGACATGCCAGTGTTGCCGGGTGAAAAGTTTTACCCATGTTCCGGTAGAACTGACGTGTGAGGGCGGCGAGACGATGCAGTATAACGCGTCCACGCCCGACCAGTGCTCTTGCAGGTCTTGCGGGGACACCTGGACACCTAAAGGTAACCACTCCAGATATACACACACTTTGCAGACACTTAGAGGACCACTTAAACATATTCTCAGAGAACTTATATTATACACACTCAGAGAATTAATTTTATGGGCCGATTTCAACATTGTAAAATAAGCCTTATCCGAGCGTAAAGGAGATTGGCGAATTCCATAGAGTTTCTGACCCAGATGAACTGAACTGAACACTGAACGCCCACGTTCGCGAATCAAACTTCTCATACTTTTTCTAGTAAACCAGACTAACAAAAAACTAATCAAAGTCTATCAAATAAAGTTGGGAGAAAAAAGATATTCACTTGTATTGCCATGTAACGGTTATTGATAATGTGTAGGTACTTGTGAATAATTATATTTTTGATCCCCATCTTCTAAAAATATGGGGTTTACATAGAAAAATACTCTGAAAAATATTAATTAAAATTAAATGTTTTCTGAATCTGAACGGTTTTTAAAAATGCTGGGTCAAAATTCGCCAACCTCCTTTGATATTTTGACAGTACTTTGAATACAAAAACTGTCAAAACGCCCAATTTATTCCTCGGTATAATACTTAAACAATATATTCTCAGAGAACTTATATTATACACACTCAGAGAATTAATTTTATACACACAGGGCCGATTTCACTATCGTAAAATAAGTCTTATCCGAGCGTAAAGTAGATTGGCGTATTCCATAGAGTTTCTGACCCAGACGAACTGAACGCCCACGTTCACGAATCATACTTTTTCACTTCTCATACTTTTTCTAGTAATTAAATTTTAAAATAAAATAAAGAAATTAATCAAAATACTGAGTTGGACGTGAGTTACTCACAAATTAGTCGATATTTTGATTAATTTCTTAAACTGGACACTTTCAAGTAAAATTTTTTATATAAACCTGTGAAGATGATACTGCCATTGTCGCAATTAGAATGCCATAAAGCCTACTTTGTCGTATTAGTTTACAAATTGCGAAAAACCAAATTAAATTTGAATTTCGCGGGCAGACCCTTGTCTTCAACCTTAAAATATATTACACTTGATCGTGAGGAAACCTGCACACTTGAGAGTTCTCCATATTGTTCTCAAAGGTGTGTGAAGTCTGCCATTTTGCAGTGGGCCAGCGTGGGATGGTCTATAACTCTTCTCTGAGAGGAGACCTACGCTCCCTAGTGAGACGTCGATGGGATGCTGTTGATGATGATGCACACAATTCAATTTTTTTCAATTATAGTGAAAGTGTGTTTGTTTGTCCTTCAATCACGCAGCAACGGAGCAATGGATCTACCTGATTTTTGCATGGGTATCTGAGACTTGGAGCGTGACATAGACAATTAAGAAATTTTTAAAAAACTTTAAAAATCTAAGGCAAGGACAGACCCCTGCACAAGACAATTTTTTCTATAAATAGAAACAATTGAGGAATTTACTTGTTATCGATGAATTTGCTTTGGTAGTGATGAATTTATTTATGATATTGATGAATTTACTTGTGTTATTAATGAATTTTTAGTAACTAAAAATGTTTCTTTGGTAACAGATGAAGAGATACTGGTTATCCAGAAAAAAGATTTCTAAGTCGATTTTACACACACACGGGCTACGGAACACAGTAATACTATATGTAATGTCTGTGTTTGTGTGTGCAATAAATTGAGCAAAATGAAACAACGTTTTTTATTTAAAATATTTATTGTACAAAATCCTTATCCTTAGGTACAAACAGGTATATTGAAATAGATATGATTGAAATAATGAAAAAAATTCATCGATTTACAATGATTAAGACCAACTTGCAGAGACGTCGGGTCAGGTTTAACCCAAGAATTTTCTAATATTTTGACAGAAGCTTTATGCAAAATCTGTCAAAGCAGCAGCTAACTCTGGGTTAAAAGGATAACCCGGCGTTTCTGCAAGCGGGCCTTAGTGTAATAATATTATATACAGCTGTACAAAGAACATGATCGATGTTTTGAGAATTATGATCAAAATGTAATTTTTATACACAGATACAGAGGTACAGATATTTATTCTAAACATCGATAATGTTTTAATTTTATTTCAAAAATATGGTAGTGACAACAACTCTCTCTCTCAACATCTACAAATTCTAGAAAATTAAATGCCCATTTTTAATTATAATAATTACAATACGATTGGCATAAAATATTTCTACAAAAATAATTGCAACTCGTAGGAACAATATTTTGTTTTGTTGATAAGTACTGTAATTTATTAAAAATTAGTCGATGCTAACTAAAAAAAAAAACCTGGGAATTTTTAATTTTTGCAGAGAAATTACTTATGTCCGTCTCCAGAATGCGAGCTATCTCTGTGCCAAATTTTGTCAAGATTGGTTCAGCGGCTAAGCCGTGAAAAGATAACAGATAAATGTAATATTGATAAGGGGTACTTGAGTAGATTTTTGTAAAGGTAGGTTATTACCTACCTACAATAGAAATACCTTTACAAAAACATTCAACTTCACAACTCTTTGTCTTAAGACTCAGTTGCACATGGCGAGTTTCTCGAATGCGAGCGAAAATTTGCCGAATTTGATTTTTTTTTAATTCTTGCCGCTCGCATTCGAGAAACTCTTCTTGTCTAACTGGCGCCTTAGACAGGTAAGCATAAGGCTGGAATCACATCTGGGCGCATCGATTCCGATTTTGTCCATATTAAACTGTCATTTTTAGGGTTCCGTACCCAAAGGGTGCCAACGGGACCCTATTACTAAGCCTCCGCTGTCCGTCCGTCCGTCCGTCCGTCCGTCCGTCCGTCTGTCAGCGGGCTATATCTCGTCAACCGTAATAGATAGACAGTTGAAATTTTCACATATTGTGTATTTCTATTGCCGCTATAACAACAAATAATGAAAATAAAATTAAATTGAAAAACAAAGGGGGCTCCCATACATGGAAAAGGAGTAGAAATAAAATTTTATTTTTTTACCCCGGCATGTGGGGTGTCATTGTCTAGAGCTCATTAAGTGGAGTTCAAATATATATTTTTTTTATTTTTTAGCTATAAAAATGAAGAAATGGGGGACTGTCAAAGTTTTCGGTTTTAGACCAATTTTGGTCTATCTCAAAAACTAAACTAGTTAGGAATTTGAAATTATGCTATATTATGTATGATATAGTGTATTTAAACAACAAATACTGAAAACACCGATTTATAATGCGGTTGGCAAGTTGTGACCAAAACAAACGAGCATTTTTTCCCCAGATACTAATTTAGTACTTTCTAAGAACTAAGATATCTAAATATGTATCTAGTTAAAAAAAAAAATATTTGGTCTTATGTACGGAACCCTAAAAGAGCGAGGCCCCACTCGCACTTGGCCGATTTTTTAAGGAGTCGTGTTCGCATCGCAAATGAAATGAAATGAAATGAAATTTATTTGCATAAACATGGGTAATAACAGTATGGCGTAAATTATGATGTAGTTCCAAACATGTTTTGCCTCAGTTCTGGCGTGCAAGCCGAATTGATGCGTACACGACTCTATACAAACATGACAGTTTTATATGGACAAAATGCGAATCGATGCGTACAGATGTGACTCTAGTCTAAGTCTCCCTAGGACGAATTCGTGCGCGCAGGTCCAAGTACTGTTGACCTGATGCCATGTATTTAGAGTGGGCGATCGACTCAGTAGCAGCGACACCTGTTCTTGGGACACTTGGGCGGGTACACGATACACTGGTCCATGCAGTACACATCTGCACCCTCCCGCCCCTCCAGCTCGCCTATCGCTTGGCATTCTTGCCTGGAAATTAATATTGGACACTTTATGAGAATCGTACAATGTCAGGTAAGTAAATAAAACCAAAAACACATTTTAGTCAAAAAGACCACCCCTGGTTGCCCCTGAGCCAAAGGTGCTCATCAAGCTCGCGGTATTGCCGCGTTGTATGGCGATTGATAGCTTTTGAATCAGGTAAGCCCCAGAGCGTGGATCGCAGCCTCTTTCCCTTAAACGACGTCCGATGTTAAATAAAAATCTCCTAGCCTCCTCATTCCAGCATCCCATCGTCTCCACCGCCAGAGGGACAAAAAGGTAGCTGCCCAGAAGAGGGGCGTATTTGCCTCTTTTTTTTAAAGCAGCGGACTCTGCAGCAGCGCCGGCAACCCGCGCCGCGCCGTCCGGCTGAGATGGCTTGGTGCGAATGTACAAGTGGACGTCGCGTCCCACAGCAAGAATTTGCCATTTTGCCATGGGACGAGAATATGAGATAATTTAATATAAAAAAAATATTTTTAAGCAACCGACTTCAACCTCCCACTTTACTACATTACACACACACTATACAAAGTATTTAATTTATTGTTGATATTTTAAAACCGCTCGACCGATTTCGATAAAATTTATATGGGACCACCTGGGATATACCCTTTCAAACGAAAAAGAATTTTCCAAATCGGTTCAGGCATCTTCGAGTAATCGGTGAACATACATAAAAAAAGATTACGACGAATTGATAACCTCCTCCTTTTTGAAGTCGGTTAAAAACGGAAAAATGTTTTTATAGTGTGGCAACTCCACAGTTCACATTCATTATTGAAGTAAGCAAAAACTCCCAACTATGAAACTAGATGGTGCTTCCAGAATATTGGCCAAAGCACATCCCGATTCTACATCGCAATAGCGAAATAATAGTTAAATCTCAGATAGCTCTAAATCGCGGTCTCCTAAAAAGAACTTTCTATTGTTACGATCGAGTGCAGACACGCTCCCATACATAGTACTTATAGCTTAGGCTGGCTAGTTCATTATAGTGAGCCCTTAACACACAAGCATACCGTTACTGTTACCGAAATCATATTATAGAAAAACCTAGTACCTAACTAAACACAAGTACCTTGTACCTATTTAAAAAAAATTATGTTCCTAATAATACCTAATGACTTGTGATAACCGGATGCGTATATCTCAAAACTCATCCGTTGCACTATTGTCTTACAGCACCTCTTTGAAGCTTAATTGGAGGAGGAAAAATAGTACTTACAATTACCATCGCCGATTAAGCAGTGCAAATGTCTGTGTCAAAGTAAAATAAACCATAACAGCGTTGAATTAGAGCTCAATTTCGTGTATGCATTCTTATACGTTTACGTATGTACGATATTACGCTCCATAACACTCCATATTAAAATCGGTTGAACTGAATTTGTGACTTTAAACCAATACAGTCAAGGACTATTTTACTTTGACGCTAATGTCATCGAATACGGATACGATCAATGGAGTAACAGTTAGACTATTGGTACCAAGGTTTTATTAGGTAAGTAGGTAAGTAGACGTCGGTTACGAACTCTACTCGGTGATGGTGAATTTTGGTAGTTGTTACTAGGAAAATGAAAAAACTTGAGAGGTGTCAAGGGACACCCGGATGGAACGTAGTTCCTTTCGATTAATTAATTTGGCATTGTTGTGTTCGGTATTTTCGCGGTACAATAATGGGTCTGACTGAATTTTCTATTTTCAATTTTATTTTAAATAATTTCTACATGTGGAATTTTTCCCTAAATTTTCCACAAAAAAAAGGTTCCACATGTAGAAATTGTTTAAAATAAAATTAAAAATGGAAAATTCGGTCTGTCGAACTGGGATTCGAACCATCGACTTTTAACTGTTAGGCGACTGCAGTAGCCACAAGGCTACGGAGACCCAATATTGCACCGCGAAAATACTGAACTTGTGCCTTCAAAAAAGTGTCGATCCGTCTAGCTCCCTTCCGAGTTCCGTACCGCGCGATAAGGAACTACGTTCCAATAGCAAATAAGTACTTACGGACACTGGCACAGCGTCTCGGGGCAGTTGGGGGGGTACCGCAGACAGTTGGTCTGGCACCAGTTCAACATGCCCGGGATCACGCGGTACCCGTCAGACGGCACGCACACTTGGTCCCTGGAAACATTTCATTGACGATCAATATTATCTTTTGGCCAAAATTCTAGGCCAGAATCCTCAAACGCCTGAGAAACGGTGGTAAAATTAGAAGGTCGACGGCAAACATCATGACCCGTTGGCTGTTGCATTATTTTCATGACCAACACCTATGGCTACCTATTCTTTGACATACTTATTATCATAGATTTAGGAATGGTAGTCGCTTCGTACCTATAGTAAACTGCGGCAATTCATACTTAGAATAGAATAGAATAGAAATGTTTTTTATTCATATAAACTTTTTTACAAGTGCTTTTGAATCGTCGATGAGTCTACCATCACTTAGTACTGCCGTACTGCGGTAGTCTGAACTGGCGTACCCACGTAGTCTTGCATATAGGGCTTTCGAATACCGGATATTTTCAATACCGGTATTAATGCCGGAAATATTTTGTTCCCGGTATTGAAATGAGAAAATATTTAGAAGTTAACTAACATTTTGAATGTTCCCCGTGAATCATCAGGTATTATTTAGGTAGGTAGTCGTAATTCCTACTTCCCATGCGATTAAGCTACCAATCCTAAATCTATGGTAATTAAAAAAATTACTCTTCGTGTAAAAAAAATTTGATTCGATTTTAGGTATTGAATAGGCTTTTGAATGACTAGAATAGACTGTCTATACTCTATGGTAAAAAAAAGAATTTTCTTCTCGCACATTAAGTTAAATATCATAGTTATTCTTTTTTCTTCATGAATTACGACTTATCACTTGTAAGACTACATAAATACATAAAAAAAGCACTGCAGGCTTACAAAGTACTTTTTTAAGTAAGTTACCTATGCAAAAAAGAACTACTTATCTACAAGAAAAAGGCAATAATACATGCAGTCGGAAAACTATGAAAAATAATAAAAATCAAATAAAGCCTTCTTGAAGGAAAGTGGTAAGCTCAATTTAGACGGGCCTAATTTAATTTGCCCTAAGGTCGAATTTAGCTTTCGAGATTTTTGCTTTCATTTTGGAGGCTTCATCGAAAGTCATCGAAAATAAACCGTCTAAAGGGCAAAGGGCCTTAGGGGTGCATTTTCGCAAAAATGTTCGCAAAAATGAACGAGGCACCGTCTAAATTGGGCTTTAAAGAAAACTTTTACTAAGTACCTATTGTTAGAAATATTTATATAATGATTTTTCTGTTTGTGAAGACTATCAGGAAGGGATTTTGACAAATTGTATAAAGTTTATACATAAACATACCCTTTAAAATAAATTTTGAAAAACCAAAAAAAAAAACGAAAAGGGCCTATTACACTGCTTATCTTACAAAATTTAATTGACAGCATAAAAATGGTTAGACGTAATTATTATTATTTGTTTTTATGTAGTACACATAAGTGGATTTTATACAATACATTGAAATATTAACAACAGATAAGTAGGTATAATACACAATATTCTACAATCGTGGATAGAAAAGAACAAGGAATGTTAGTCACAATAAATTTATTTTACATAAGGATGTTTAAAATCAGCCCTCTAGCCGTAGCACCGCATGACAATTAATGCGTACATTACAATCCTTCCGATTGGCTGACACTCATTCCCTTTACTGGTTAAATTATACAATATGTACCTCACACACACACACACACACACACACACACACACACACACACACACGCACGCACACACACCACACACACACACACACACACACACACACACACACACACACACACACACGCGCGCGCGCGCACGCATGCACGGACAAACGCATATGCAAACGCACACCCACGCACTAACACACACACACACACACAAACACACACACACGCACATACACAGACGCACACACGCAAGTGTTAAGCTTATCACATACTTACACTAGCGGCACGCTATGATGGCCGGTTTGACACATTACAATAGTGATGTGGAATGTCAATTTATTCACGAACAAAAAACAATTAAGTTTTGTTTTTGTACCTGATTAAATAGGTTTAATAAAACAAAAATGTATATGTTTATTTAATTTATTTGAACGAACTGAATATTTGAATGAAAATGAATATACATACTTTATATGCACACAAGAAACATATGAATACAAAAGATACCAAAAAAGGTGCCACAAAAGGCCATAATTAATCAGATTCGTCCATACTACTATTTTCACTGTCGTCACTGCTATCATCACCTACATTAATAATTATATGTTCGTTTTCTATAATATTATCTATTTTCACATCTCTTTCATAATCTTCCCTTATTAATTTAACAGTTCTATTCACAACCTTTTCCCAGTCTCCTTTAGTCACATGTTCACAAGCTTCTTCTAATAATTTTAGCATTTTTTTGTGGTAAATGGGGGTTCTGTATTGTGTCTTGCAGCATATCCCTTAATTTGAGCCCACACCAACTCAATCGCATTATACTCACAATGGTAAGGCGGTAACCGTATAACTCTGTGCCCATGTTCTAATGCTATTTCGTCAATGACGTATCGGATCTTGGTTGGTTTGTTTTCTTTTAAAAGACGTACTAATTCCGCTTTTAACATATTCATGTTTGCATCTACGCCATTTTTACGAAGCCATGCGACGATATCAGCTTTCTTTTGGGATTGGGCAGGTGGCTTGTCAATTTGCATCGAGTGGTATGGGGCGTTGTCCATAATTATAATAGATGGTTCAGGGAGGCTACACAACATTGAGGTAAACCATTCAGTAAACTTTTCTCCATTCATGTCTTCATGATAGTCTCCAGTGGTTTTTGACGCAAAAGCCATGAGAGAACCTTCGACAAACCCGTTGATGGTTCCGGCGTGACAAATTATAAGTCGCGATCCTTTTCCTACAGGAACTTTGGAAGTAGATGCTGCTGTGTCATCGTTCCAAGAACGGCCTACAGTATGGTTAGCATTAAGCCATGTTTCATCCAAGAACACAACATTTTGCCAATTTTTGATTTCTTTCACTTGCCGTAAAAAAGTATACCTTGCCATCGCTATATCAAATCTTTCCATCAATATTTTGCGTTTGTTACATTTTTTGTATCGAAATCCAATGGTCTTCAAAATCTTCGTTAAAGAACTTTCCCCACCGAAGAATAATCCAGCTTCCTTCAGTGAATGCACCAACTTTTTTCTTGTTGGATACTCCTTCTGTAAATAGTAGCCGTAAACATGTCTTCGGATAGCATCGGCATCAAAGCTATCGATGCCTACGACTGGTTTTGCTCGTTTTCTCTTTTTTGGTGTGTGAAGTTTATTTTCTTCTGTGCCAGTCTCGCCATATTTTTTTTTAGTTATCCGTCTAACAGTTCGTTGTCCAATATTAAGCGCATCAGCTACGCGTTCAACCACTGACGTTATAGGTAAAATTGGCCCTCCATTTTGAGCTTCACGATCGAAATAGTTACGAAGGCGTATTACGAACTCACGTGTCTGACTATTTAGAACAGTTCTCTGCGTACGTTCGGTCATATCGACGAAATCCACAACAAAGGGCTTGAACAGAGTCCAAATTAACGAGCAAGGGTCAACAGTAATGCAGTATCAATATTTGAAATCCAAAGCCAGGTCAAAACTATATCACAATCGCATTGCACTGACAGTTTATACTTTTCGAAGCAACGTCAATTCGAAACTGCTTTGTTTTGCATTGAGCATTGACGCGAGTTTGCCGGAGGTAGTAGTTGTGCTAGCCAGCGATCCTATGTGACGATCGTATTAGATTCCATTTTTAAAAATTTTCAATTTAGAAAACCAAATGCCGAGTTGTGGTATATATCATATAAAAATAAAAATTTTACCTTTTGTATGAAACAGCTGATATTTTTTTGCGATTTCAGAGGTTTGTCCACATAGTGAAAATTGTTCATATTCACAAGTACATTCACCCCTTAAATGGTGCAAACTGATTTTTCTACACTTGTATACATTTTAGAAATCAATTTAATAAATAAATTTAGAGTCCTAAACCTAAAACTACATTCGATAAAATTTATGAATCTCTGCACATCACTATCGTCAATAAAGTAATACAATTATTTCCTTCAAAGTCGTTATCAATTAATACGGAACTTCATGAGCGGACAAACGTCAAACCGGCCATCATAGCGTGCCGCTAGTGTAACTAAGAACCTGCCCAAAATTAATAAATATCTCTGTCTAATAAAACCAGGAAGATGGTAAAAAAGGCGCAAACAAACTCTAAAGTTCTATTTAGCGCCAAACGTTATCGTTTTTGTACAATAACAAAATTCAGCCAATAAGAAGAATTGCAATGCTATGTTATGCAACACTGACAAAATGTACTAGAGGGCCTTCTTAGTTCTAGGGGTCTAACTAAATATTAGAGACAGAGATTATTCACAACATGTAGAGTCCCGATCCAAGTACAGTAATGCTTGTCCCACACCATCCGACAAACCCCGACCATTCTGAGAACACAAAACAAGTACCTAATGACGAGTGGACCTATGTCCGCTTCGGTCTCATAATCAATATCGTTGCTGAAAGAAAATTAATTATTACACAGTGCACATTAGTAAACATAGAAATATTTGGAAATTGGAAATAATACTTGTGTATAATACAGGAGATAATATATAACGCAAGTTATTTTTTCTTTACAACATCTTCGAGCTTTTATAAACCTGAAATAGAAATCAAATAAAGTAGCTATGCTAGATAATATAACCTAGGTCATTAAATAATATATTATGAGAAAGTAATTTAAAATGGTATAAGTATATTTTATACTATATATGAAATTACGTAGCTACTCGTAGTAGGTACACTATGATTTATCAACACAAAACTAGGTTTGTATAGGGTTTCGAAAGGATCAATGCCATAATAGGGTTCCTTCACATTTTCTTAAAAATGATTCGTTATTCGTTTACACGAGTAGACACGATGCTTTTAGTAGCGATTATAAGCATTTTTGCGATTTTTAGTCGCTTTTCGGAAGCTCGATGCCGCGCCGCTGCCAAAAACATCGCATCTTCCCTGGCCCTCACTAGTTTGAAAAAAATATATACTTCTAAGGCAGATCTCACACTGCGACGCACCTCGCTCCGGGATGCGGGCCTGCGTGTTTTAGGTTGTTCGTAAGAGCCTCAATTTGTATAGAAAACACGCACGGCGTCACACACTAACAATGCATACCTGCGCGTGAAATCACGCAGAATCACCGCCGCATAATTTTTTTAAATTTTTATAAAGGGTTAATTGTAAAATGCCAACAACCTTCTACAGGCAACTGCTATGCATCAAAGTAAATAAATTTTGTTCTACGACTTTTTAAAATTCCTAAAAATAATAAATTTTTTGGTACTTACTTAATGCCTGTCCGATACACGTCTGTCGCCGTGGAAAGATTTTTTGATTTTCACGATAAACGCGAAATTATGGACTTGCAGACAATAGCTCAGCCTGATGCTAGTAATCCACATCACAAAGCATTTATACGAAGCGATAACTTGGGACGTTAATTGATGCGCGGTTAGTAGTCGACGCTTCACGCAGGTGTGGAAGACATTACATAAAATGACCATAGAGTTAAAGAAATGACAGACTCTTCAACAAAAACTTAGATTTTTTTTTGTGAATTTATTGAGTAACTAACTGATACCCGCGAATGCGTCCGCGTGGATTTCGTTTTTAAATGCCCTCGGGAACTCTTTGATTTTCCGGGATGAAAAGTAGCCTATGTCACTCTCCGACCTCAACTATACCCATGCAAAAAATCACTTCGATCCGTAGCTTTGTTGCGGCGTGATTGAAGGACAAACCAACAAACACACTTTCGCATTTATAATATTAGTATAGTATGATGTGTGAAAAGTCGTTGAACAATTATGTAGTTCAGTATTATGCACAGATGTTACATGTGGGAGGTTGTTGGTAAATTAAAAGTTAACCCTATATAATATTTTATTTAAATGTGAAGGAGTGCGAGAGGAATTTGAACGAAGTTATGTATCAAAGATATATAAGCCTATAAAATAAGATAAGCCTTATAAGATAAAGAGATGTATAAGCCTCAATAGCCCAACAGTTAAGGTGCGGACAAAAAACTGAAAGGTCGCAGGTTCGAATCTCATCCGTTGCACTATTGTCGTACCCACTCCTAACACAAGCTTTCCGCTTATTTGGAGGGGAGAGGAGAATATTAGTCAACTTCAACTTGGCTGATATTCTTTTAAAAAAAAAAAAAGAAAAAAAGTCGTCACTTATGAGTTATGACAAACCTGATAACAAGTGGAAAGATGTTTTGCGGCATTCTGAAGTCCCTGTAGTAAAGCAGGAAGGGGTTGTCCCTTCGGAAGTCGCCCGCGAAGGCTGGCGGTAGGCCCCCGGTGCTGGTGATGATGCTCACGTCGGCGCAGTTCCTGAAGGTTTCAGACCGACCGCATCCGACTGCCTCGGTGCCGTTGGGGCAGATGCCCCACATGTTGCCTGAAACGTGATTATATCAGCGGTGGTATTTTCTAAAATTGATTGAATCAGTGCAGCGATCGCTTTTTGGCTGGTACTCTCCCGCTATTGGTTAAAATCCATTGTAGCAGCAAGAACGCCATAAATTCAGCAAATCAGAGTCAGAGCGATCGTCAGATTGCAATGACCTCTGATAATGTCCTCTAATGACCAGTGACCTCTGACCTGACCTCAGTGGTATTCTCTAAAATTCAATTTTAGAGAATACCACTGAAGATTTTAAGTTTAATCCAGCCATGGGATTTGTTTTAACGTTCCTATACAAATGATTACTATGAATGACCTTTTGAAGGCTAGTCTACCTTAGTAGGTATCGATACGACACCGTCTGACTTATTTTCTGGTGGGCGAATTTGGTAGTGGCTAGTAGCCCTACCATTCCGGCATGATAGCGTGTAGAAACTAGAAATTGATTAGGGATATGGTTTTAATTAAAACTACCCTTAAAAGTAAGCTCACTACCATCTTAAACGGCACCGTCACTACCATCAGGTGGTATCATCAGGTGGTGATCTGGTATTTCTACTTTTCCGGTTGTTTTCTTCTTGCTTTCAGGATTTGCCAGGATTCTCAACACGATTTTCGACAGAAGCTGAGGTGCAAGAGTTAATAATTATACTATAGCTATACTAAGCTACAATAACATACCAGTGTAATAGGTCCACTGCATCACACACTGCGTGCAGGTGACGTAGGGCGGCAACCTCACCCTGTACCTGAAGGTGTCCTTCTTCGCCGTGTCCAGGGGGATGAGGAACCGGTCGTCCCTGGTGCCAGATATGTAGAGCGGGTACCTGACACATCATCATCATCATTAGCAACCCATCAACGGCTCACTACAGAGCGCAGGTCTCCTCTCAGAGAAGGTGTGCCGACCGATGCAAGGACATGTTTTCCTTCACCGTTAATTGCTTAAACGCACTTGACTCCGAAAAGTCAGAGGTCCCGGGATCTAACCTGCAACCCCCCGAACCCGACTATGGAATAAAGCATCCGTCATATTGATTTTGTTTAATTTTTTATTAAGATTAGAATACTCATAATTATTTTGATCTCTCAAAACATGCTCAAAACATTTGAACAAGGATTAATTTGTTATTCTATAACAATTTCAAGTGTTAGGCTCAAAACATTTTTAGACAAGAATTGGTTGGTTATTCTATTACAATTTCTAGTGTTAGTCACTATATCTAAGTGACAAATAAACACAATAATTGACCGCAAACGGGATTTCCCGTAGAGGCGTTTAGTTTTACCTGTCGAAGCACTCCTGAGTGGCTTCCTGCTTAGGGTTGTTGTTCGGACACAGCTTCATCACGAATGTGCCGAGGTGGTTGGCCGTCAGCTCCACTTCTACTTCTATTTCCTGCAAACAAATAACACAATTATCACAATAGTAGTAGTGGTAGTTAACACCAGTCAATGACGTGCCGTTTTGTTAAAAAAACGTTAGCGTTCTGGCGCGACGGCAAGTTTAGACTGAGTTTCCACGGCGCGGTTTACGCCCGCGGCGGGCGCAGTACTAGCGGTATGCTAGCGGTACAGCAACCGCTGCGGGCGCGGGTGCAAACCGCTCCGTGGAAACCAGTCGTACAGCCCGTTTTCACGATGCGGTTCTCACCCACGCCCGTAGCGGTTGCAGCACAGCTGTTTTATTTCAATACTCACGACACCGCAGGTAAAATGCGATCCCGCAGCCACCGCGGTTGCGGGTAAGGACCGCAATAATGGCATCAGATGGACAGAGCACCTCCCGCCTACGTCGCGTTGCCCCGCGTCCGCGAGAAACCGCAAACAGCGCCGTGAAAATTGCTACTTCATTTTCCATACAAATCTGCATTCTACCACAGAATATATAATAGTACTACGTAATTCTACGGAGGCCGCGGGCACGCAACCACTGCGGGCGCGGCGCGAGTGAAAACCGCTCCGTGGGTACGGGGCTGAGAATCCGATTAATAGGTAGTTATGGGTTTAATTAAAACTGCCATATATCCTTTTCCAAATTAGCTCACGTCCATCTGAGACTGTATTGTCACTTACCAACAGGGGAGATCTCAGTAACATTCTAAATCAAATCCGATTATAGTTAGTTAAATAGTTTAAGTTTAATTCCTATCAGAGTGTAAAATGATAGTAACCAGATCAAAATTATGTATTTTTATGTAAATTACCATGTGGTCTTACTATGTAACCTGCAGTAGTTAATTAACAACTCATCATATCAAGTGTGACGTGCGAATCGCATATGTATGTCACGCACTCTTTAAACATTTCTGTGGTGGTGTCGTGTGATGCGGGTTGTTACGTTCCCTCAAATATGGTTGAGCGAAGCAATGGCTGGGTCATGCGTCATGCTCGTGAACGGGTGCCACCGGCGGGAATGGGGCTACTTTATGTCTGCCCATCTTAAGATATAAGTTAGTCGGTATGCATTTTTGGAACTTCCCTCATTGTGGAAACACTGCATATATAGCATAGTATTTAGTGTTTTGTAAACTTGTTTTGAAAAGAGCAACCGCCCAGTTTCTTGCTGGTTCTTCTCGGCAGGAAGGGCATTCCGAACCAGTGGTAGATGCATCTACTATTCAAAAGCACTTGTAAAAGTTTATTTGAATAAAAAATATTTCTATTCTATTCTATCAGTTAACACGAGTCATCTGTTTTCCACAAGTCATCAGTTACCTGCCCGACACTGTAATGCCTGGTGATAATGCCCTTGCCATACATGCCGCCCGCCTCGTGCGGTCGCGGCTCGTTGAGGTGCTGCGCGTCGCCGCAGACGCCGCACCGCCCCTGGTTCTGCTCCCACTGGACTAAACACACGCGAGATTAGCAAATAGCACTCAACCATCGTCACGTGTTCAAAGACGTGCAATGACACAAAGTGCAACACTTTATTTCAACACGGGGCGGGGTTATTCAAAGGGCGGATCAACAAACTGAAAAGCCACATTATTGCATTAGCGGGGCGTCTCGTATTTCAAATGTTCATAGGTGACGTTAATCACGTAGATGACCCGCCTGCTTGCTCTGTATGTATATTTAAATAGGTACATAAACATAATACATATATATATAAATGCGGTAAAAGTTAAAACACGGTTCCTACGACTTTGCATTGTGAACGGCTTTGAAAGCAATGTTCTAGTTACTTTACAACTTCTAGGAACCATGTTGCTGTCGAATTTTGTATCTGATCAAGCTTTATAGAGTGGATTGTCGATTTTTTTGAGGTGTGATACACGGAGCACTTCAAGCATGTTTGGCTGACTGGCAGAGCCCTGCCGGTTACACTAGCCTGAAACATCATAAAAACCATCCAAATATTTTAAATATTCGTGACTTGCAAAGAAAGAGGACAATCTGACAGGATCACAACTTAATTCTCGGCAAAAACAAAGAAAATGTACGGAAGATAAAGATTGTTATCAGATTTACAACTAAATGCCCGTTGGCATTGGACACCGGGCATGATAGCCCACTTGGTCAGGGGAAAAATGACCAGGGGCACAGTTCCTAAGAAAATTATTAAAATTAATTGCTGGGTACCTTTCGACAGAAAGGACGCGTTCGTCTTTGTACCCAGTCTAAGATGTCTTAAAACAAAAATTTATCCTTTGTTATAGGTCAGCCTTAATTTATGTAAAATGCTACAACATTTATTGCACTTTTATCTACAGACATAAAAACATGCAAATTAAATGCAATATACTTGTTATACCTATTGTCCATTTTCGATAATTTATTAAAACCTTTGACTTGTGATGTATTCTGCAGACGGCGTAATAGAGACCTACATATTTATTTGGGGACTATAACTCTATCTGCATAGTCTCATTTGGGTATATAATTTATGTTCCTCATCGATGCATTTTGTTTTTAATAGGTCAAGCATTGATTGAGCTATTTCTTGACCACTCCAGTATTTATCGGGACAATGGAAAACATGAGGATGCCTAAGCAATATTCGAAACTAGGGGTTATTATGCAAAGGGTATATTATAAGGGATACACCTGCGTTCACCCAGTTGAAATGTCCTAACTCCTAAGGTGAAACGATGAAACCAACGTCAGAATGTCTGGCTTGAACAGTAATTAATATTATATCTTC
This sequence comes from Oeneis ivallda, assembly GCA_029955525.1. Taxonomy (NCBI): domain Eukaryota; kingdom Metazoa; phylum Arthropoda; class Insecta; order Lepidoptera; family Nymphalidae; genus Oeneis; species Oeneis ivallda. The sequence continues at coordinate 25,389,291 of JARPMR010000006.1, forward strand.
ATCATCGTCAGCAACCCTTCAACGGCCACTACTGAGCGCAGGTCTCCTTTCAGAGAAGGGTTATATTATAGGCCATAGTCCACGACGCTGGCCCAATGCGAATTGGCGAACTTCACACACCTTCGAGAACATTAATTAAGAAGAACTCTCAGATGTGCAGGTTTCCTCACGATGTTTTCCTTCACCGTTGAAGCAAGTTATATTTAATTGCTTAAACGCACTTGACTCCGAAAAGTCAGAGATGCGTACCCGGGCTATCACTGCTGTTGCTGTAATATTATATAGCCACCCTTATTTTGGAATTGCTAAGGCAACCGCAGAGTTTTTCATCGTCACTATGAATGAACTGTTTTTTCACAAAATTTCAGCCTTTCATAAATTTTCAAGAGTGTTTGCTTTGACTAGGAATATGGGCAATTAGGCATACCGTGTTCAGTCACAGTTTGCGTCGATAAATCTATCTGCAGTCTGTCGATAAGTTACCTACCTATACCTAGACGCGGTTGAAAAAGTTAAAACTTGAGCTTTACAAGGTTGTTAGGTTACTTATCCACAGATTACAAATTAAAACCTGGGTGACCGAGCTTTGCTCGGTTATTTTATTTTTTTTGGTAAATCGTGTTTTTTGGAAATTATATATTAAAAAAAAATTATAAATAATAAAAAAAAAATCATAGGGGAAAATATAATCGGGAGCTATCTAGAATTAGAGAGCTATCTAGAATTATAGAGCTATCGGGAATTTATAGATGATGGCGAAATTTACCTTCGTATTCTAATGATATTGTAAGGGGTTTTTCACTGCCTGAAAACACGGATAAAACGACCTTTTCTAAAAATGAAACCTAGCTAGGTAGATCGATTTATCGCACCCGAAACCCTCTGCATACCAAACATGAAAATCGTTGGAGCCGTTTCATATACAAGAATTGCTCGTTTAAAGATATTAGATAGATATGTAGAAGGAACTGGGCGTCACTCGTATGATAAGTAGGTACTTAGTAAGTACAATAATATATTTGCGGCCACCGCTCCGTGAAGAGGGAGATTGCGTGAACAAACAATCACTGCTAAAGTTCGGCCGTTCAGAGAATGCGTTCCTGACACCTGTCAGTTAGTCACGACAACTTATAACATTAATTGATTATTGATATAATAATGTTGTTTTAATGCTCATCAATTGTTAAAACGGTAAACAACCAGCAATAATATTTTTATCGTAACTGCAACGCCATTACAAAGTTACGTCGTCAGTTCAATCGCGATGTGTCAGGAACGCATTCTCTGAACGGCCGTAGTATAATAATACAATTTCCACTTGTTCGGTCAAGTCGCGTCTACACAAAAAGTCTGCTAAGTACTACTTACTTCCAAGTACCGCTTAGAATTCATTTATATTTTACATAGTACAATAAAACCGCTAGAGGTAAGTGTGGTCACTGGTCATTAACATTAGTTCAGAGTTTTTTAAATCTCTAACACCAATAATGAGGAAAAAATACTTCGCTTAATTTATTTAGGTAGGTACGTAATGACTCATACTTTTACTTACTCGTTGTACTAGGAATAGATTTAAAAAAAACTCACGTACCTAACTAGTTTTAGAATTTAACTCTCTGACTTTTGACCTTACAAATTTTAAATCATACTAATATTAAAAATGCGAAAGTGTGTTTGTTCGTTTGTATTTCAATCACGCCGCAACAGAGCTACTAATCGACGTGATTTTTTGCAAGGGTACAGTGGAGGACCTGGAGAGAGACATAGGCTACTTTTTATCCCTCAAAGAAAATCAAAGAGTTCCTAAAGATTTAAAAAAAAATTCCACGCGGACGAAATCGCAGGAATCAGCTAGTTTGATTAAAGAACAAACCAACAAACACACGTTCGCATTTATAATATGAGTATGATTTTTTTTTTTTTTTTTTCATTGAAAATATTTATTTTTTCACTATAGTTTAACTTAGACTAACTTAATTTATCGAAAAAGCAGCCTAATTTTCAATCGCAAATTCTCACGTCAAATTTTATACTAGTATTTTTTCGCGGATGCCATGCATATTTACATAAACATAGTTACGCTCAGTATCGCGACTCGCTTAGAGCTATGTCGGTGACTCTGGTTCTCCTACGGATCGCCTCATTTCTGATTCGATCCCGCAGGGACACTGGGCGGGGCACATAGTTCGAAGAGCTGATGGCCGTTGGAGTCCCAAGGTGCTGGAGTGGCGACCCCGCACCGGGAAGCGCAGTGTTGGCAGACCCCCCACCAGGTGGACCGACGACATCAAACGAGTCGCAGGGAGCCGCTGGATTCAGGCGGCGCAAGACCGAGGCCTGTGGAAGTCCATGCAAGAGACCTTTGTCCAGCAGTGGACGTCTATCGGTTGATAAAGAAGAAGAAGAAGAAGGTACGCTCGAAAAACATTGCCCTATTCAGCATACCCGACTGCTGAAAGAGAGCAATGTTTTTGTTTCAATAAGGGTAAAAGTGCCTTACTTAATGTCGAGGGAAGCTGGAAGAAATCTCTTCTTAGAGATAAGCTTCACGTTTGTCCACGTCCTCTATTATTATTTTAAAGGATTGCTTTTATGTACATAAATAATAAAAATAAATTAATAAAAGTCAGAAAATTGTCAAAGATCTCGTGACGTTCCCTTGGTACTGACCGGCGTATCCCCCGCAGAACAGCTCGTTGTCGTTGTAGTTGACGGGGTTGGGGAAGCCGAACCGCCACATGGAGTTGCGAGCTGGAGGGTCCATGAGGCGACCGTGGCCTTCTGCGCCTCGGCGCGCGCTTCCTAACATCTGAAACACCAACAAACAGGACTTAACTTAACTTAAAAGCTTAAGGTGGAAGACACAGTTCTTCTTCTTCTTCTTTATCAACCTATACACGTCCACTGCTGGACAAAGGTCTCCTGCATGGACTTCCACAGGCTTCGGTCTTGCGCCGCTTGAATCCAGCGGCTCCCTGCGACTCGTTTGATGTCGTCGGTCCACCTGGTGGGGGAAGACACAGTTCTGCCCGCGAAATTCAAATTTAATTTGGTTTTTCGCAATTTGTAAACTAATACGACAAACTAGGCTAATGGCATTCTAATTGCGACAATGGCAGTATCATCTTCACAGGTTTATATAAAAATCTTTACTTGAAAGTGTCCAGTTTAAGAAATTAATCAAAATATCGACTAATTTGTGAGTAACTCACGTCCAACTCAGTATTTTGATTAATTTCTTAAACTGGTCACTTTCAAGTAAAGATTTTTATGTAAACCTGTGTAGATGATAATTCTACTGGCGCAATTAGAATGCCATTAGCCTAGTTTGTCGTATTAGTTTACAAATTGCGAAAAACCAAATTAAATTTGAATTTCGCGGGCAGACTCGTATAATCATCCTTAACTGTGCAATTTTAAAACGAAGTTCCTTTTTGGACGGTTTGGCGGATGGAGGCTAGGCGAAAAAAAGTGCAAGACTTTTCCCTCGCGACCCTTGTAGCCTTCGTTTATTACACACGTTCCATCATAGCTTTGGTGGCATAGCGGCTAAATGAAGGAGTGAAACTATCGGTTCGGGGGTTCGAATCTTGACTTCAGATCATGTCTTTGTTCTTTTTTTTTAATTTTTGGAACGAAGTTTTATAGAAGAGAAATTCCGAACAAAATATTTGCGGCAAAATTTACTAACACCATCTATTGTGGGCAGCGTGAACTTGCTTGAATGTCTGCTTATTATATACAAGATGGTTCTAACATGTGGCGAGAGATGGCGTTGATTCTAAAAGGTAATGTTTTAAAAGGCACTTCGTTCGGACCGAGTTTTCCACGACGCTCATGCATTTTAATTAATTCAAGCGCATCCTGTAAGGGACATCTCTAGAGGGTGCACTGGAGTTGGAATGAGACACAGAAAAATATAAAGATAGAACCTCCCGTTCTAGATATATTATTTTTGTGTTGCTTTTGTTACATGTGTAGCGGTGGGGTTTAATTTTTACCTATGAGAAAATACGTTACTTACTTGCAATAAAAATATCCAATATGTAAGAAATGATGGACCGCCACGCCTCCTGATCTCCATCTGAAAAAGTGGAAAAACGAATTATAACAATTCATCATCATCATCATCAATCATCATCATCATCATCATCATTATCATCATGACAATTGACAACCCATCGCTGGCCCACTAACGGGCACGAATCTCCTTTCCTTCTCCTTTTCAATTAGGGCCGATTTCACCAACGTAAAATAAGTCTTATCCGAGCGTAAATTTGATATTTTGACAGTATTTTCAATACGAAAACTGTCAGAACGCCCACTTTATTCCGCGGTATAACGTCATTCGACGTTGGTGAAATCGGCACTTAGAAGGGTAGGAACAGGCTAGTTGGCACCCCGGAGTTCTCCTCAAGAGCATACTTTTTATCCCGGGAAATTTGAATTCCACAAGAAATCAAACATCTATCGTGAATTCGTCCGCATCTTCATCACCTCGCAATTGATTTAGCCTCGATAGCTTAACGTGAAAGGTGAACTCCTTACCTTTTGAATGAAATCCAAAAAGGGTTGACGGTTCAAACCCCACTCGTACTTAATAATTGCATCTTCGCTATACCTACACCTAGCACTACGCTTAGTGTCAGGGTAAAGCTAGGAGTTTTAATCAGATTTTCTTAAGCTCATACTCTTTTAAAATAAAAAAATACGTGTGGCATTCGGGGACTGCCGCGGTAAAGCTATTGCATAGCGTTTTCTAGTCGCACGCACACAAACTCCGTGCCGAAGTCTGCCGAACTGAAACGACGTTAGACGATGCACGGTTTGTGTAATGTGTTAGGTTTATTTTCATTACGAAATTTCTTGATTCGGTCGACGCGCTCAAAGCCCGCGATAAAAGCTATGAAATAGCTTAAAATTTAATTATTTATTATTTTTTATTTATTATAATTTTTATTTTAAATTTATTATAATATTATTTTTAAATCATGTCTTCTGTGGTGAAAATAGGCCTCTTGCTAGTTTTGTGGAGCATCTCAGATTCCTAATAAGATTTGGTTTGTAGGTATGTAAGCTATTAGGAAGTTTAGTTTACACCTGTAGGATTTTTTAACTTTCAGCGATGATAGGTAACGAAAACAATCGACGATAACGCTTTCAGCATTAATTATTAGCTTAGAAAATCACTATGAGTATTAAATTAATTTTATATCTTACATTCGTCTGAACTCTAAAGTTTAATCGTCTCTAGCAGTCTAGAGCACAAAAACATGCAAGTGTCATCGCAGTTTCTGAGTCATATATCAATAATAAGCTTGTTCACGAAATGATTCTGGCTAACAATTTGCATATAATGACGAATTAACATCTTGCTAACAACTTTATAAATTTTATTTTGAATGTTAAGTATGTATATTAATCACTTTTTGAGCGCAGTCTGAGCATGCAATAACATTAAGTTTTACATAATACGGTATTTGACTACTTTTAGAAAATCATCTTAAATTGTTAATAATGCTATGCTGAAGCTAACAAAACGTATATTTCGGCATAATTTTCATTATTTTTCATAAAAATCGAGAAATAAATTCAAAAAAATAAATTGCCGAGGAAACGTTCCATTTGCTCTCATGACGTAACAGTTCACATTTCAATCAAATGACAATTTTATAATATGTGTTTAGGCCGCGTGTCGCATACTATTTGGTATTTAATAAAATAGTAACGATGAAAAACAGACGAAATTAGCCTATTACGCCGCACAAACACGTCGAAATGTATTGACAAAATGAGAATTCCATATGTGGTGTGGACTGTGACGTCATTCGAGATCACGGAACGTTTTCGATCACGTGACCATGGCCGGAATTACAGCAATTTTATTTAATGTTTTCTAATTAAATAAAGCTTTATTTTTTAGTTTTGTCGTATGGAATAATGTTTTTAGATAATAACCTTTTAGGATGACACCAAATGAAACGATATTTTTAATATAGTCAAATACCCTATTCAATTACACAAATCGGCTAATAGTCCAGTCGACAGGTAGTTTCAGATAGAAAAAGGTCGGAAGTTAACAAAACATTGGGATGTTGTTCAGCAGGTCTGACATGCACTTCGAAGTGATATCTCGCGAAGAGAGAGAGATATTATATTGTCGATGTAGACTGATTTCTCGTTTACTCTTTAAAACTTCAACATTCGAGAAAATGACGTAGCCACTTGCCATGTTAGAGTTCGTAGAGAAAAATAGAGAAAATAAGTTTATCTCTACTTTTCACGAAACGAGATGAATCATGATGTGCAACCATGTCAGTTTCGATAGAGATACCTATAGAGTTAATACGAGAAAAGGTGTAGACAAAATTTTCTCGCGCGTGCATGCTAGGCCTGCTGGAGTGGTTAAAATTGTCATTTTCTCAAGTTTTGGACCTCGAGGACCCTGTGACCATCAGCATAGGTTGGTGATTACGAATTGGGCCCGTATTTATCATCATTATCAAGGTCGATTGTTGGCCTATGTAGGCGTGTAGCAACGTGTAGGTTATCGTATACAGTAAGCCATTGTCATGGCGTGTCAATATCCTAACATAGCACTAAGGTCAATCACTTTACGACATAATAGTACCTCTACCTAGATACCAAACCGCTCATGTTAACATTATCCACCCAGTCATCACTAAAAAATGTCTATTTTCGAACTAACATGTTCCGAATGATCTCATTCCGAAGTACTTAACAATGTTTTTTTTTTCTTTTTTTTAAATGAGTTTACCGGGGATCCAAGAGCTGGCGGCTACCTTGGCCAAAGGGTTAGTTCGGCCATCCGAAGGGGCAATGCTGCCAGCATCTTGGGGTAATATGCCACACAGAGGTGACTTCGATGGGGTTTTAGATTTTATTTAGTTATTAATTATTTTTAGATTTAAGTTTGTAAATTTATTAAATGATGCCTTTGAATAAATTTACAAAAAATACACGCCGTCCAAGTGATCGCTAATGGGCATGGTGCCCAAAACACTGGCGCTTACCTCTTTGAATAGCGAGGCTAAGCCTTTGGGCTAAATAAGCGCCAGCTCTTTGGTCACCGGAGTTTGAATTTTTATTGATTTGATTCTTACATCTTTATATACATAAAATCACCTTTGAATTTAAAAAAAATCGGCCAAGTGCGAGTCGGGCCTCGCTCTTTTAGGGTTCCGTTAAAAAAAATTAAATTAAAATATTTCCATGTACCCATGGAAATATTTTAAATTAATTTTTTGAATTTAATTTAATTTTTATTATTTGTTGTTATAGCGGCAATAGAAATACAAAATATGTGAAAATTTCAACTGTCTATCTATTACGGTTTACGAGATACAAGCCGCTGACAGACGGACGGACAGCGGAGGCTTAGTAATAGGGTCCCGTTGGCACCCTTTGGGTATGGAACCCTAAAAATGTTTTCTATTGTTTCTAATATAGGTCAAAACAGTTGGTATTATATTGAGCTTCAATCACAGAACAAAAAATATTGAGTCATTATCATAGCACTGGTGGATGATAATTTAGATAATTAAGATTCAGATTATTGTTTAATCAATCAATCAATCAATCAATCAATCAATCAATCATTTTATTTTGCAAGAATATGGTACATGAAATATAGACATATTTACATAGATGTTAAGTTAACAATTATACAGCTTCAACATATCCTGCCAAGCTTGGCGTGCAAAAAACAATCCTTAATAATTGAAACCATGTCAGTAAAATACGGAAAATCAATTTAACTCTTCAATTAGGTAGTCATTAATCTTATAATACATTTTATCTATAAGCATGTCAAAAAGTGCTTTTCTAAATCGACTTAATGGAAAAACACAATTAACAACAGGTAGGTAAACAATTGCGCTCAAACAAAATCAAATTAACTTCTCAAGTGAAGTTTGATCGATAATATGTAATAATTATTATGAGTCGCTTCTTCTTTTCGAAGTGTAAATAGAAAATTATAAATTCAAATGTGTGTCTACTTACTTCTCCATCAGCAACCCATCAACGTTATAGGCCATAGTCCACCACGCTAGCCCAATGCGCACTGGCAGACTTTACACACCTCCGAGAACATAATGGAGAACTATCAGGTGTGCAAGTTTCCTTACAATGTTTTCCTTCACCATTGACGCATGTGATTTTAATTGTTTAAACGCACGTAAATCCAAAAAGTCAAAGGTGCGTCCGGGATCGAACCTGCGACCCCCGTAATAGGACGTCACAGTCCTTACCACTAGGCTATCACTGCTTGTATGTGCTTGTTTGCACCCAATTATTACCCAGGGATTTTCAAAATCTCCACGCAGACGACCTTGCGGGAAAGCAAACTTAGTTTTTAGGGTTCCGTAGTAAACAAGGAACCCTTATAGTTTCGCCATGTCCGTCCGTCTGTCTGTCTGTCTGTCTGTCCGCGGTTAAGCTCAGAGACTATTGGTACTAGAAATCTGTAATTTGACAAGGGTATAAATATCAATCACGCCGACAAAGTCGTGAAATAAAATTGTGAAAAATAATTTTTTTTAGGGTACCTCCCCTACATGTAAAGTGTGGATGATTTTTTTTTCTCGTCTATCCCATAGTGTGGGGTGTCGTTGAATAGGTCTTTCAAAAATATTGTGGGTGTGGGAACATCATTTTTCAATTCAGGGATCCGTTTGTGAAATATCATATTTTAAAGTGCTAAATTTTATTAGAGTCAAGTGTCCCCCCCCTCTGCCAGCTAAATGGTTGTATATAGGATACAAGAAAAAAATCATAGCAGTAGTATATATAATGAATTTTAAAGGAAAACTATCACGGCTAAGTAGGGTTCATTAGTTAAGGAGTTATGTCTGTTTTTTCTAAGTTAGGTATTACACGTAGTGTAAGTTGCATATTTTGTAGAATATTATAGTATTTAAACCATGGAACTCAAAATTTATTCAATATTCATAAATAAAACAAAAGCACTATCCTAGGTCAGCAATAATATTTGAGACTTTCAACTACGGAACCCTACACTGCGCGTGGTCCGACACGCACTTGGCCGGTTTTTATTTAATAAAACATGGTCACTTACCATCAGATGAGATCGCAGTCAAGGGCAAAGATAAGATCTTCAAAAAAAACTGGGATTAAGCTATCGCAGAAGATATTAAAAATAAACAAAACAGTGTCATCAATAATTTTGACGCATCCAGTTATCACACCCACAATCAAATGAGTTACAAAAAAATGGAATCAATGTGCCAATAAAACATATTTCAACTCGAACATATATCATTTTTAATGGTCTTGCTAATTCGGAAGAAAGAAAACCACTTAAAATTGAAAAATGGTGGATCTTCATTCCATTATACATATAAAATTCATGTGAACATTTAAACCGTTCGCCAATTTGAAAAAACAACGGGAATTATTGAGGTTAATTGTTTAATATTCCACATAGAGAAATTCCTAAATTATATTTTTAATTGATTTCATTTACTAACTTTTAATTTTCAAGTTAGACAAGCAACTTTTGCTATTACCTACCTTTTTATTATGTGGCTAATATGTATTCTGTGCTAATACCTACAAAGTGCTAAGTGCAAAGCCACGAACCGGTGGTAGAGTCTTGACTTGCCATTAAGAGCCACATGTTGGCCTACATACATAATTTTGTATTTTTTTAAATTTCATGAGTGGAAGCTGACAGAGACCAGAATCCTCTTTGTATCACTGCCCTAAAGAAGTAAAAAGTATTATAATTTTCCTTTAACCTTGACATCTGAAAGAAATAATGAATAAGTTCGACGATGGTAAGTATATTATAACTCTGATTTTCCTGGATTCGACAAAAAGTTGTGTACACTGGACCAACAACCCAATTACGTGAAAATATAATTTCACGCCAGTATAATTCGTTGCAAATGACCATCGTTACCGCTCGTAATATCCATTACACCTTACTGCATTATTCATTCAATTTAATTTTTAACTGACTTCAAAAAAGGAGGAGGTTCTGAATTCGTCGGAATCTTTTTTTATGTACTTACTAGCTGATGCCCGCGACTTCATCCGCATGGATTTAGTTTTTAAAAATCCCGCGGGAATTTTCATTGTCCGAGATAAAATGTAGCTCTCCCGGTCTGAGGAACCACTACTACATCCATTACTATACCCATGCAAAAAATCGCATCAATCCGCTGTTCTGTTGCGACGTGATTGAAGGACAAACTAACAAACAAACACACTTTCGCATTTATAATATAGTAATGCTTTATTATAACACTTTTTATAATTGTCAAATTTTTTACCATACTTAACCAAAGACAAAATTACGTTTAGCTGTCATTTACGTTTTGTTATTCCACTGTCATTTGTGTTTTGTTATTCCATGTCAGATGCGTTTTTGTTATTTCACGTTTTATAGTGAAGTGACGAAAACGCGGTCGAATGGGATAAAAAGTATCCTATGTCCGTTTCCTGGTTCTAAGCTACCTCTCCACCAATTTTCAGCCAAATCGGTTCATCCGTTCTTGAGTTATAAATAGTGTAACTAACACCACTTCCTTTTCGACCGAGCGAAGCGAAGGTCTTTGAGTTAACTAGGGCGATTTGCACTTGTCCGTCCGTCCGTCCGTCCGTCCGTCCGTCTGTCAGAGCCTTATAACTTTTGAATTACTGAACGTAATTACTTCAAATTTAGATATAATATGTAAACCGATGGCCTCCAGCCGAAAATGGCTTAAAAAGTTATAAAAATCTTTATTTCAGGGGGGCTCTCATAGAAGCGAATGCGAAGTAAAAAAAAAAAATCGCGTTACATAAAATTGTTACGTATCATTTTAAAGATAATTTTGAACTGAGTACAAAAATATTTTTTTTTTAATTTTTCCCTTAAAATTGACGAAATGGGGGGCTTTCAAAGTGGCGATTTTATACGCTCGCTTGAAGACGCTCTCTAGAAAAATCCGCTATGGATTTTCAAACTGATTTTATGTTTTTAGGTCACTTATATCCTGTACTTGAACAACAAATACTAAAATTATATGAATATTATAAAGAAACGAGATTATTTAATTTTTAATGGGCGTCAGTAATTCATATAGCATCAACATAGCTTCACAATAATGCTAATAGATGGCGCAGTCAGTAACTATTCCCATGGAACTACGAGTTAAATTCAATGTTTGATAAATAATTCAATGTTTTCACTAACGTTCCCTAACCTTTACGGGCTACCTATAAGTTAGGTGATTGATGTTTTCTGTCAACTTATTTATCACGATCCTGTACGGGACACCTAAAAGGATATTGGGACGGATGTTAGGACTTAGGATTGTATTTAGGAGCTACCTACGTTAAGAGACTCCTACTTAGGGGATGATTTAGGTATGTTTGGTGAAAACGGGCATAATAATAATGTCAGTTTTGGTTATCATGTATCGATTGAATGAATAATCATGGGATACCGTTACCGCGAGGTCTCAGTTCGGGGCGAACCACTAGTATATATATAGATAGATGTTCACCGATTACTCGAAGACGCCTGAGCCCTGAACCGATTTAGAAAATTCTTTTTTCGTTAAAGGGTTGCTCATCATGCGCAACCCTCACTAATGTCTCACTACACACAGGTCTACCTCAGAGCTAAGGGATAAAGGCCTTAGTCCACAACGCTGCAGTGATGCCAACCTGGCAACTTTATAGCTAGATCTAGCTATTTTTTGGTGACGGACAGCTACAATTTCTTGAAACTTGTAGCTAAACTTTTTAGCTACTTTTTCTAGCAACTTTTCATCATGAGACGTAAGGCTATCGAGATTCGTATAGTAGAGTAGTAGATCTATGGTATGGTCATAGATGCTATGGTAGGTACAGGGTTGGCGTTGGTTGCGAATTCTCAATTCCCCGTTTCCTGCTATGCTACAAGTTACAACCAAAGAATACAGTATAATACACTACTATAATGTACGAAATCAGTGCAAGATACTAAACCCCAGCCATGGGCATTGAATAAAACCCTTAATTAAAAATTAATCAATTAAAGAGGAAGATATTTAATTGATTAATATTTTTTTTTTATATTCAATGACGTACACCGGTACACAAGACATTTTTAACTCTCTTGTTAGATGAATATACAAATCATCGTAGTCGCAAATCCTAGTTCCATGATACAAATGATTGTCAGAAATTAACATTTTATTGTAACCTACCTACCTACTGTAACATTTTGATAATCTAGCAACTTTTTGGGGTAAAACTGGCAATCTAGCAACATTTTGAAAAATGTCTAGCAACTGTGTAAAGCTAGCAGTTGGCAACACTGCAACGCTGGCCCAAGCGAATGGGTAGACTTCACACACTTTTGAGAACATTACGGAGAACTATCAGCGCGTGCAAGTAATAAATAAGTTATTAAAAGTGTATAATATTTTCTCCTTACGATTAGCACTAAGGATCTATTTCACCTCTTAACCTAGTTTTGACAATTTTGGTAAAGTGCGTTGCTTTTTGCGTAATGAGCTAGTCTCTGCCTCCATTGAGATCGCCGCGCCGCGCGCCGTGAACGAAATTCGATCGGGAGAATTTTTTTTTATATTTTTTTATTATCAATTCAACAATGTGCCCGCGACGGTCCTCGATAAATCGCACCAACAAAGGTCAGCTTTAAATGGTTTTTGTTATCCAATGTCGTAAAATAACGATGATTGCGCTTTTTGTAAACACCGATGTGTCGATAGCGCGGGCTCATCCTTAAGCTGTACTTCTTCCAATGTAACAATGTTATGAATCAAACTTACGAGCCTCGTTAAAGGCATTTATAATGTAAAGTAAGAGGCAGAATGAATGGCTTCATAAAATATTGTAAACAAAAAGAAAACAGGATATAAGTAATTTCGTATCGAAGTTTTTTGTGTGTGTACTGGTCATTGTAATTGTGTTATTCTGTCATCAATCGGGCCGTAAAGACGTCGACTTCCTTTTCGGAAGGTCCAGGATTCGGATCCAAGACACGCATCTCTAACTTTTCGGAGTTACATTTGTGCTTTTCAAGTAATTAAATATCACATTATGAAAAAATTGATTGGTGAAAAAAATCTTTAAAAATGTAAAAGAAATTAACTCTAAATGAACCAGGAATTTATGTATTTTAAGCTTTATTGCCTCACATAAAGTTTTCAAAGAAATCATAATAGAAGGAAAGTCGATTTAGGAAGCAATAGTCGATTTAATTATTTAATTAGATAAGTTTATGAACTATTCGGCACGCGGCTGTGGTGCCCTTGGCATTCAAGAAAAGACATGCCGGGGGCTCGTCTCGCTCGACATTCACACAGGCTTACGAAGTTTAGGACAGGGCTAAAACAAAAATATTATGTTAAATTGTCTGTGGTTATCACATTACATTGCTCTGCGATCGAATTCTTTACGTTTGTTCACGTAGGTTATAGATGGGACTCCCATCTATATCCCTATCCCTACGTGTAACTTTACTCCCATTATGGGAGTAAAGTTAGAGGTTAATATGGATTGCATTCTTCTTCTTCTTTGTCAACCGATATACGAACATTGTGAAATAAAGGTATCTTGCATGAACTTCTACAGGTGCTCGGTCTTGCGCCGCCGCGCCTGCAGCCAGGGGCTCCCTGCGACTCGTTTGATTTTGTCGGTCTAGATTGTGGGGGCTCTGCCAACACTGCGCTTCCCAGTGCGGGGTCGCCACTCCAACACCTTGGGACTCCAACATTCGTTTGCAATATAACTTATGAATTACGTTGAGGTATCTACTTAGTAATAAAACGTCTGCACGCCTTCAGAACCGTTACAATGGCATTGTTTCATTAGGACTTGATAGTTGACCTCGACGCATTCTAATGTTGTACGTTGTTGTGTGTTGTTTTGGCCCGTCCTGGGACTCGATCTAAAGACCTGGTTATCCGCAGTTAAACTTGCTAACCACTACGAGGCAGCAAATAACAGCACATAAAGGTATTTCGAGCGCAGAGTTCTCAACGATTACTGGGTGGAGCGGAGCATGAGCATTGGACATGACTTTCGTCTTGCTCATGTTCATTTCCAGGCCCACCTGTTGAGAAACCCTGCTGAGATCATTGAGCATTGTATTGAGATCTCTCAGAGTCTCTGCGCTCGAAATTGTAGACGAGTATATATACCTGGGACATACAGTCCAGCTAGGTAGGTCCAATTTCGAGAAAGAGATTAACCGCCGAATCCAACTCGGCTGGGCAGCGTTCGGGAAGCTCCGAGATGTCTTCTCGTCCAAAATCCCTCAGTGCCTGAAGACTCAAGTCTTCGAACAGTGCGTGTTGCCAGTGATGACTTACGGATCCGAGACATGGTCGCTAACTGAGGAGATTCGTAGGAGAACCAAAGTCACCGACATAGCTCAGCGTGTCGCGAAACTGAAGTGGAAATGGGCGGGGTCCCAAGATGTTGGAGTGGCGACCCCGCACCGGGAAACGCAGTGTTGGCAGATCCCCACCAGGTGGACCGACGACATCAAACGAGTCGCAGGGAGCCGCTGGATTCAAGCGGCGCAAGACCGAAGCCTGTGGAAGTCCATGCAGGAGACCTTTGTTCAGCAGTGGACGTCTAGGTATACTTAGGTTGATAAAGAAGAAGAAGAAGAAGAAGAAAGGTATTTCAAACGACTACTATTAATTAATTCATTTAGCTAAGGTTTGTTTGAACTACATAGTACCTACTATGTACCTAATACCAAGTGCGGACTTTGACACACCTTTGAGAGCATTATGGAGAACTCTCAGGTTTTTTTTAATCGTATGGCGTTTTATGATGTTACGCCGTCTAGTTCGTCGCTCGTTTAGCACCACCCGGGGGAAACGTGCAGGGAAGTGAAAGGTAGTTCCTGCGGACGTGAGTGACGGGGCATCCCCCAGGTCAACTCTCAGGTGGAAAGTGAAGTGAAGCTATAACTTGGGTATCTTTAAATCAAGAGTGAATAAACATCTTCTAGGCAAGCGCGCATCACCTTATAGGCTACATCTTCATCATTTTATAATACAAATATTCATCACCGACATGCGGAAATAAAAACCATTTTTATAGGAAGAATATGCCTACAGGTTCTGAATGAGGTCTACTCTACATCAAGTATATCAAACAGGCAGTTTCAACTTTCAACTTTCAATTTATTGTCCGCCTTGTCAATGCGTTTGGACATAAAGAACATTAATGACGATGGATGACTGCGAATGAGCGAAGTATTTAGTTCAGATATTTCCTTCTTCCAGCTCTTACAAGATCGTAAAAAAGTTAAAAGTTGCCGATCAAAATCTTATTCATTCTTGGCATTAGCGTCAAAGTAAAATATTCCTTGACTGTATTGATTTAAAGTCACAAGTTCAGTACAACCGATTCTAACATGAAGCGTCATGGAGCGTATCGTACATACCTAAACGTATGAGAATGCACACACGAAATTGAGCTCCAATTTAATGCTATTATGGTATATTTTACTTTGACGCTAATGCCATGAAATGAATAAGATTTGATCGGCAACTTTTAGACAATCGGGGGGCAGGTATTTGAAACGTGCTCTTGGCAAACATAAACAAACTTCATATTGTAGGACCAAAAAAGTCTGAACAGGATAGATAGATAGGATAATAGGCCGTGGCTAGGCGAACCCTACGCAAAGTCCTAAGTCAAAATCAAAATGTGCAAACTATAGAGTTACTTTAATAAGGTAGGTACATTACGTCCTCAATGCGTGCAAACAGAAAACTGAAAGGTCGATGGTTCAAAGTCCTAACACAAGCTTAGGCTTATTTGGAGGGGAGAGGGGAATTTAAGTCAAGTTCTGCAACGCTAAATTCTTATTACTTACAATAAAAATACATATTATTTCGTTATTAGTAAAGGAGATAATAAAAATCATCATCATCATCATCTCAGCCTGCGGACGTCCACTGCTGAACATAACCCTTTCCCAGAGAACGCCACCACACCCGGTCCTCAGCCTTCCTCATCCAGCCACTTCCCGACGCCCGCTTTATATCGTCGGTCCAACGTGCTGGAGGGCGCCCCACACTACGCTTACTTGTTCGCGGTCTCCACTCTAGAACTTTTCGGCCCCATAATAAAAATAAAGAAGAATAAAGGAAATAAATAATATAAGGAGATAATTAATTTATTAGGTTAATTTTTTAAGCCTTTTTACATTTTCACAGATCTACTTATAATAGTTTATTTACACGAATGTGCAAACTGGAGCAACAACCAGTAATTGTAAATGGGAACTGGTTTGGGGTAATCAACTTCTTTACTCGCTGGAATCCGATCACGTTTACCAATTTATAACTTCCTTATAGCCACTCCTTTTTTGAGAGTCGATATGGATCTCTAAGAATATCTTCAAATAGGCATAAAGAAGTTAGTAGGCCATTTTTTGCAACTCTATTTCTTTTACGGATTTTCCATTTTATTAATGAGAAACCAAAGTTAACTGTACGTAAGTCTATGAATTGTATGGACGGCCAAGTTTTGATTCTTTGTTTTCGTCCATACTAAATGACTAATACACACAGATAGATAACTTAAACTTGAAAAGTTCCACTAGACCCTTTGAAAATCGTTTCATCAGAATCAGTAGAACAGTTTTAGTACCTATTGAAATCTGCCAAACATCATACGTTTTTCGGTGAAAAACGATGCCGGGAAGCGTGATTGAATGCTGGGATTCGTATTTGTGCAAACAAAACGTCGAAAGCCGCGCGTGATTTCCCTCCACATCTTCATTCTGTTTCTTTATCAACCGTGAACCGTTAAACGTCTACTGCTGGACATAGGTGTATTGCATAGACTTCTACATGCCTCGGTCTTGCACTGTCTAGGTACTTATATCCAACGGCAACCTGTGACTCGTTTGATGTCTTCGGTCCGCCACTAGGGTCCCACTATGGTACATGCCAACACTTCGCTATCCCGTGTGAGGTCGCCACTCCAGCACATTGGGAACGAAACAACCAAATTCTTCGAACTATTTGCGCCCCGCCAATTGCCACTCTAAATACTCCCTCTACATCTATCACAGCCTTTTTATCACTTTCTTTTAAGTTAAAAGTTCTTCCTTTGATGTTCCTTGCATATTTTGGTCTTTTCCTCTCGAATAGAGGTCAATTTATATTTTTATTTTAAAGCCTTAAATATCACATAATTTATTGTACGATTACGTACCTACTTATAGGGAAAAGAAATAATTTGCAGGACTAATTACTGTTATTGCAGAACAAAATAAACATGAGAATGCGTTAACAACGCCATTATTTACAAGTTTACTTAATTCATTTAACATTTGGGCCGACGAAAATACTTGAATAAAAATTACAATATTTATTCCCAAAATGACAGCTGTTCTGAAACTTGACAAAAATTGTTTTTCGTTTTATTAATTATTTACATCATATTATATTTTACTTTCTACCCTTTCGTTCGCTCGTATCTACTCTAATCCTTTAGAAATGACCTAACTAAAAAAACACCTTAGTAACTATTGTGATGATTCTTCTTCTTCAACTAACATTATATCCGTATCCCACTAGGTGTGGTCCGTTTTCCCGGATGCTTTTGCCCACTCTGCGCGAACTTATGCATACGATTTTCTCAATAATATTATATCCGCACTTATAAAATCTGGTCAGCGCTTCCTTGGACGGCCGCGAGATGGCTCTCCAAGGACGGCGATGTTAAAGACCTATCTATTACCGACGTAACTTTGTGGTTTCCGTGCTACATGACTGTACCATCTTAGACCAACTTCTTGCAACTTATCTCCGATGTCACGGACACTGGAGACTGGACCTATAGATATTATTTTGCTATAAAAAAATTATAAATGCTTTCGAATTCCATGCAACAGTATTGTCAATTTACTCCCTAGATGTCTTTAATTTTGTAGGTGTAAAGGTAAAACTGAATTCCTGTTAATACTGAAAAGGTCTAAGAATTGATGAAAAAGAATAATCTGGCATTTCTAAATTAACAGAGTATAATTAAGTAACCCTTTTTTTAACCACAGAAATTCATCTTGAACGACATCCATATTTAACGATAATTCCCTCTGAGACTCTGAGAGTAATTAGATTGTCTTTTTAAATTGGCAACTCGTGGCCTTTTCACCGAATTGGACAGATCATTTAGAGTCTAGACTCTAGAGGGCAAAATGTGAATGTCATATAGATTTTATACGAGCAAAATAATGTGGGAAAGGGCGTGACGTTTTCTTTTATAATAAAATTGGTGGAGTGGAGTTAGGTTTCAAAAAATCCCGCGGGAACCCTCTGTTTTTCCGGGATAAAAGGTAGCCTATGTCTCTCTCCAAGTCCTCCTCAATACCCACGCAAAACATCACGTCGATGCGTTGCTCCGTTGTCGACCATCAGCCCCTTCAAAATCACTCTGATAGCCTTCGTAACCGACTTCATCCTCAAAGGAGGAGGTTCTCTATTACTCGAAGACAAGATGCCTGAACCGATTTGGAAAATTCTTTTTTGTTTCAAAGAGTAGGCTTCCCAGGTGGTCCCACTTAAATTTTATCGAAATCGGTCGAGCGGTTTTAAAAAAATCAACAACAAATTAGTATAAGCTTTGTAGTGGCGCGGGCGTTTGAAGTCGGTTTTTTAAAAAGATTTTTTTATTACAGATTATTTATTAAGCTTAATTTCTATCTATACAAGACAACTAACTGTACGGTCCGCTTTATTTACATAAGAAACAAATTACTTAAGCCGTAAAAAATACAATTTGTGGTAAATTAAACCAAGAACAGGATTCAAGACAACACAGTGTTAAATTAAGAAAAGCACAGTGAGATATAAGTTCTTTAACCCCATTTTAATTATCTCTCCGAACGACAATTTTCTTTTCTCTTTAATAGCGAAATATTTTATTTCTAGGAAGGTACTTTTTGTGAAAGATGTTTTTTATGAAGTATTGTATATTTTTTTACTGGACTACGGCAAAATCAAAGTATATAATATGTAATGTATGTGACTATTTACGAATGTTCGAGCGTAGCGAATAAACTACTAAGCCAATTTTGATAAAGAGTATATTTGATAAATAGTATAATAAGTCTGTAGCAGTGATAGCCTAGTGGTCTCCTATTCGGGGGTCGCAGGTTCGATCCCGGTACGCACCTCTGACTTTTCCGAGTCAAGTGCGGTTAAGTAATTAAATATCACTTGCTTCAACGGTGAAGGAAAACATCGTGAGGAAACCTGCACACCTGAGAGTTCTTCATAATGTTCTTGAAGGTGTGTGAAGTCCGCCAATTCGCATTGGGCCAGCGTGGTGGACTATGGCCTATAACCCTTCTCTGAGAGAAGACCTGCGCTCAGTAGTGAGCCGTTGATGGGTTGCTAATGATGATGATGATGATGATAAGTCTTGATCGATTCCTCAAGATAGCCTTAGGGTAGGTAACATATGCTACATTTTGTACGAACAAATCAATGTGACGGACGGGTTGATCTTTAAATTTTCTACAGATCTATGGCATGGGTTCCCGGCATAAAACTCAAGGTAAGATGCGACAGCTGTGTGGTCCATTTATAGAGCATTCCTGACATAGTGTTTATTTATAATTTATTTGTTTCGCATGATAATTAGGTCCCAATTATTGCAATTAATGGTCGACGTCGGCATTCCCTTCAGCTCGAAATATGTCGTTATGACGTGCCTCGCACGTTGTATCTTACAAAATAAGTTCCGTGTATTTAAGTTTTTAACTTTTAAATACTCAGGCCCGCTTGCAGAGACGCCGGGTTAGGTTAAACCCAGGAATAAATTTGTAATTTTGACAGAAGCCTTAGGGCCATTTTCACCACCTTCTGATAAGTTTCGGATAGCTAATTCCACATATTTGTCTTTGTCACTTGACATAAAGTAAGAAAGTGACAAAATTTACGGTTAGGCTATCCGACACTTATCAGAAGGTGGTAATACAGGCCCTAAATCTGCGAAATCTGCCAAAGCAGCAGCTAACTCTGGGTAAAAACTTTTTACCCAGAGTTCCTAGGATAACCCGGCGTTTCTGCAATCGGGATTATAGCTACAGTCTATTATATATTCTGTGCTACAGTTAAAAGTAAAAAGTTGAATACTGACGTCCGATTTCTAAAAGACTGAGTGACAATTATTGTTGAAAGATATATACTTACTTTCGCAATTAAGTTGATCTTTTTCTCTATCCCATCTGTCTAGGTCAAGTAATTTTATCATCCATAGTTACTGAGATATGAGACTATACTATAGGTACGGTTAATTACATTATTTTCTTAATTTTCAACCGACAAGAAAAAGAAGGAGGTTCTCAAGTCGTCGCGTATAAATATTTTTTAAAAGCCTTACGTACCTAAGCCTTGAAACTCGGGCTATCAGAAAACTTGCCGCTTACTACCCAAAGCTCTACGATGTCCTCGGTATTATAATAACAGCGACATCAGCGCTTGTAAGCATTAATTATGATGTCATACTCATCAATCAATACATCAATATTATAAATAATTATAAATATTTAAATAATAAATAGGTATATTTCTGGTGTAGCTATTCAAACTGTCACTAGCAAAATTTGATTCATAATTTGTATATTTTGTATATATACCTACCTAAAGTACCTACCTAAGTATCGAAGTCTCGCGAGCGCCATAAATGAGATCATTATTAACAAGTTGATCAAAGTCGCGAAAATTTATTAGTTAGTTATCATCAGAAACTAGATAGGTATCTACATAAATATACAAATTAGGAATCGTATTTCGGCAGAGCCGTTGACCGCGGTCCTCACTAATTTGCATAAGTAAGCTTTGGGCTAAAACATCGAGGTCCTTTTGGCAATAATATAAATAACTGGGGTGTTGACCTTTGGGCCTTGTATTTATCAATGCTACTTCTACGTAGTTATTATATTAATTATCCTAATAAATTTATTATGTATTTTATAATCTGTTATTCCCTTTCCTAATAAATTTATAATGTGTATTCTACATTCTATTTTTTCGAGAAGCTTCTAATAAATATTTCTTTTTTTTGTATCTTTCTTTTAACCTCACTTTCTCATCGCAAGAATATAATTCATTGAAGTTATTTTTGTTTTAACATTTTATATCGTGCTGCGTGAAAAATACACCAAATAAATTGTTGGTAAAAAACTCTAATCGTGTTTTGGTGCTGATATTTTATTAAGCCTTCAGATCTCACGGATAGTTGTAACATAGACGACTGTGTGCATGATGAAAATACGGTATGTGACGTTATTAGTCATGTTGTTATTACTGTCGAAAATGTAAAAAAAACCTTACAGAAGTTAGACGTTGCCAAAGGCTCAGGACTGGATGATATCCCACCTATATTTTTTAAATCCACTGCTGCTACTATATGTAAGCCACTTACACTCCTATACAGTCTGTGCCTTCAGCAAGGGACATTTCCAAGTAAGTGGAAAATGGCACGTATAGTCTCAGTGCACAAAGGAGGTTCAAAGAGAGATGTGGAAAACTACCGACCAATCTCTATCCTACCCGTGCTCTCTAAACTTTTTGAAAGTTTGGTGCACGACTCTATTTATCCTCTTCTACATCAAAACATCCTTGCGCAACAGCACGGACTTGTGCAGAGACGTTCAACGGTTACTAATCTTCTTGTATTCACTTCACACTTATTTGAAAATTTGGATAATAATAAACAAACTGATAGCATTTACACCGACTTCCAAAAAGCTTTCGATAGGGTTGATCATAAACTGCTACTTGAAAAACTAGCTTACAACGGTATACGTGGGAATCTGTGGAGATGGTTCAAATCGTACATAACAAACCGCACTCAAAAAGTGGTTATTAATGGACATGACTTAGAAGTGGTCACGATAACGTCTGGTGTTCCGCAAGGGTCAATTCTTGCGCCACTTTTATTCATTTTATTTATAAACGACATTTGTAAATGTTTTAAATATAGTAATTTCCTTCTTTATGCAGATGATCTTAAAGTATACAAAACTATTGAAACACCTGACGATCATGTCCGACTTCAAGCCGATTTAAATAGATTTTTTGAATATTGTAGGATAAATAAGCTTAGTCCAAGTTTAAATAAATGTAAATATATCACATTTACTAAGAAAACCACTATTAGCAATTTTATATACTCACTTAACAATATTAGTCTGGAGAGAGTTGATAATATTAAAGATCTAGGGGTGACATTAGATTGTAAACTTCATTTAGTTATACTTGTAAAAATATCATTAATAAAGCTTTTAAAATGTATGGTTTTGTAGTAAGAGCGAGTGATAATTTCAAGAGAGCCTCTACATACATTCACTTATATAAGTCGATAGTACGTCCACAACTTGAAAATGCTGTTTGTGTCTGGAATCCATACTATGACAAATATGTAAAAAGCCTCGAAAATGTCCAAAAAAAGTTCTTGCGTTGTATGCATTATAAATGTACACGAAGTCGACTGCCTTATGACCAACGTCTTGAAAAATATAACCTGCTCGACTTAAAGTCCAGGCGTAAACAACTATGAAGCCATGTTCTTGTATGATCTGTGTCACAATAAGTACGACTGCATTGCCTTAACGCGCAAGCTCTGCTACCGTGTGCCGTCTAAAACTCCCATGCGTAGTTGCCGAACACACCAACTGTTCGCTACCACCAAATGCCGCACGAATGCAGGAAAGCGCTCACCTCTGCTCAGAATGACACAGACATACAATGAGCGCTTTGGCAATATTGATATTTTTGCTACTCGTGTAGGAGGTTTCAAGAGGTTGGTCATACGCAACCTTAAATTAAAAAAAACTTATTAAGATTTAGTTACAAGCATATTTACTTTATTATATACTATCTATTATTATTATTTTTTTATTAGTTTTTTTTTGTTTTAAATTTTTTTTCTTTCTTAATTGGCACTTGTATTTTTAAATTTCGTATTATTATTGCTATATTTACTTCTGCATTGCCCTCATCATACTGTATATACCTTTTGTTAATTCGTGGACACCGGTGTGGGTTTAGCGCTAGATAATATTTCATAAGTTTTACTGTAAACTGTTTAAGTGCTATACTGTTTGATGTCCCGTGAATAATAAATAAAAAAAAAAGCCTGGAATACACATGCTACTGGAAAAGCACGCTTGTTTGCTACTAGGTAGTATGCTCATTTAAAGCATGCTCTCAGAACTCCATCGAGCCATCGTGACTACGCAAACGAATCAAGTAGCATGCTCGCATAGAAGAACACGTTAAGACTTGCTTTGGAGTTGTGGCGGTTGATCTCTGTGTTTTGAGCTGACTGCTGGCCTTGCAACCTTCGCCGCTACTGGCCGCTTTCTAGTGGCCAGTTGTCTATGAAAACTGTGATATCAGTTTTGAATTAAATTACTTAGGAACCGATATGTTTGCAAAACAGAAGGCAGTTGTCAAAGTGTTGCTGGGGTATGTTCGAATTTTCAGTTCATAATCATTATCATCTCGGCCTGCCTCATAGTTCTTGTGTGTGATAGAGTCTACCTCTGAACTCCGTAACGGCAGTGTAATTAAGACTTTCGTATAGTCTCGTAAGCGCCCAGTGATACGCGCAACCAAACAACAGCGTTCTGTTAGATAACAAAGTGAAATAGAGATTGCAATCATGATAATTATTACAAGCAATGAGAAACTATCTGGGTTTTATTGATAAAGGAATTATAAAGCAACGGGACCCATAAGGTCCTCAGAGTTACCCCCCTCTCACCCGCGTTTACACCGTGTGCTAGATAGCACGAAAAAATCGTCTAAAAAATAGACCGGCTTGCGATTAAGTGGCGTGCTTATTCAAAAGCATGCTCTTTCCGTATAAATACACGTACTAATTGTGTGCTACTACACTAGCGGCACGCTATGATGGCCGGTTTGACGTTTGTCCGCTCATGAAGTTCCGTATTAATTGATAACGACTTTGAAGGAAATAATTGTATTACTTTATTGACGATAGTGATGTGCAGAGATTCATAAATTTTATCGAATGTAGTTTTAGGTTTAGGACTCAAAATTTATTTATTAAATTGATTTCTAAAATGTATACAAGTGTAGAAAAATCAGTTTGCACCATTTAATGGGTGAATGTACTTGTGAATAGAACTGTTAAATTAATAAGGGAAAATTATGAAAGAGATGTGAAAATAGATAATATTATAGAAAACGAACATATAATTATTAATGTAGGTGATGATAGCAGTGACGACAGTGAAAATAGTAGTATGGACGAATCTGATTAATTATGGCCTTTTGTGGCACCTTTTTTGGTATCTTTTGTATTCATATTATGTTTCTTGTGTGCATATAAAGTATGTATATTCATTTTCATTCAAATATTCAGTTCGTTCAAATAAATTAAATAAACATATACATTTTTGTTTTATTAAACCTATTTAATCAGGTACAAAAACAAAACTTAATTGTTTTTTGTTCGAGAATAAATTGACATTCCACATCACTATTGTAATGTGTCAAACCGGCCATCATAGCGTGCCGCTAGTTTAAGTAGCATCTGCTCGAAACGTACGTCTATAGCATGTGTATTCCACGCTTTAGAAATAATATAATAATATGAATATTTTTCACAAATTGACACTTATACTCGTATTTCCCTATTGCCGATTTCACCAACGTTGAGTGACATTTAACCGAGAAAAAAAATTGGGCGTTCTGACAGTTTTTAGGGTTCCATACTCAAAGGGTGCCAACGGGACAGTATTACTAAGCCTCCGCTGTCCGTCCGTCTGTCCGTCCGTCCATCCGTCTGTCAGCGGGCTGTATCTCGTAAACCGTAATAGGTAGACAGTTGAAATTTTCACAGAGTGTGTATTTCTATTGCCGCTATAACAACAAATAATTAATGATTAAACGAACTTACCTGTACGTGAAGTTCTATCATAATTATACGAAGGCTTTGTCCGAAGAGATTAGCAATAGTTTACATGTAGTAAACACTAGGTGGCGCCAGTCTATCACTGTCTATTGAGATCCTTTTTATTTTTTATTTTTTATGTCCGTGGTATCACTATTCAGTAGGTACCTGCAATCTTCATTTAGTTAAGAGCATCTGACAATTCTTTGTCAATGTTGATATTTGAATGTACCTTTACTGAAATATATAAAAGGTTAGCAGATTTAACTGTAAAACGTTAAATATACGCACATTATTCGGGAAATAGGGTGGGTGGGTTGCTAATCTCTTCGGACAAAGCCTTCGTATAATTATGATAGAACTTCACGTACAGGTAAGTTCGTTTAATCATTAATTATACTCATGCTTTGTCCTTCGAGATTAGCAATAGTTTACATGTAGATGTTGAGAGTGAAAATATCAACATTCAAAGAAACATTAGATTCATTTACTTAGCAAAAAGTAGATTCATTTACTAAGGAACAAATGAATCATCATTAATTATAGCTTAAGCACATACATTAGTATATAATATTATATTAAATTAACATCAAATAAATAATATTTTTAATCATTTAATGAATCACTCATAATATCTCTTGCGAAAGAGACATCATTATTAGCATCTTGAGTTAAAATTCTATTTAAAAAAGCTTTCTATTAATATTTTTGGGAGCTACCGCTCCATTCTGAAGTTTTTTATTTATTTATTTAATAAATATAATGTACAGTCTAAATTAACAGCCCATGAGACAAGTGCTATGGGTAGGAAAAATTGATATATCTATACCACAACTGCTTAGATTTGTTTAATCCATCTGCTCCAAGCCGGAGTAGTGATGGATTTATGAGTTTTCCTAACCTTTATAACAAGACAAGTCTTTTTATAAGTATAGATTATCTTCACTACGCAAAGATTGAGTTATATTTAGATAGCAGCGCAATGTAACAACAGGACATATTCCTGCCATTCATGAAAAGTAGGCAGAATCAGCAACGGCTGCGTTGTTCCAAAACAAGAGGTTTTTATCAAGTGTGGAATTTTTACGATATTTTTGTTGAATAGAAATTCTAATTTATTTATTTTTATTATCTTAGTGATTGTTCAAGCTCTATGCGCTATTGTTAGCGCGAGTAGTCGCTAATTTATATATTTGTTTTGATATATTTTCTAAATTTAAGGTTTGTAAGGGTACCATCTCGCTAAGGAATTGAGTATAAAAAATGTGACCCATTATGTTTATACATGGGCAACGGTGGATGTAATCTATGTACGCTTGTTAAGATCAGCATTGGTTAATTCCTGGCTAGGGATAAGAAAAAGAGGTGATCTACAACTGTTTTATAGTTTCATATTTTGCACCAGACTCATACGATTGTATTGAAACAATAGAAAATAATGCAAAAATTCCAAGTATAAAATTAATTTATTCGATTTTCAAAATATGAAACACTTCCTTAAGTTTTACTGAGTTTTCAGAAAGTGATGCCAACATTATGGTTAAGGAAACTGGGTGATCATTTCTTTACAAGAGTGAAGTCCTGATAGCATCCCGGCAATCAGGGTAACCTTCCAATGCACATTTTGATTACCAGAGTGGGAGATAATAATCAACGTGTCAGAAGGTTTTAGAATCAACGGATTAGAAATTAATAGACTCTTGGATAAAGATTATCACCGTTGCATGGGCCAAAATGGGACTACCATGATTCCCCTAACCTTGTCATTAATAATAATTTCCCCAGTGCCTTCATTATAACGGCAAATGTTGGAAAAACCTCTTATATACCAAGTCTATGGGAAAAACAATATAAATAAAGATCTGGCCACAGAATTATAAATGCATCTCCGAAAAAAAAAACATCTGGGTCACTATGCCATGATAGTTTACTAATAGTTCAGCCTACTAGCAAATAAGTATGTCAATTTAAACATTTCCAAAAACGTTGCATGTTTTTTTTTTTTTTAATTTAATAAATGTTTAGACAACGTTTGTGAGATGCGGGAACTAGGCTCCTCCCATGGTAGTCGCAAATCCTAGTTCCATGCTTCCAAGCGATTTATATATGAAACTACCGTCAATCCGACAAACTTTTGACAGTCTTGATAAAATTTTGCAATGAGTTATAAACCAAAAAAGGAAGCTAAGAGTTCTATATTTCTAAATAATTAATATGTCGAGAACCCTCACTGCCCTTCGACGTCCCACTAGCGCGTTTTCCACTATAGGCAGCTCTTTATCCCATAGTTGAGGCTTTACTATAGATTTCCAAACAAAACTCATTTTGTTTTATGGGGTGAACCATCGTGTGAGATCACCACTCAATATCTATTAATATTGACGATGGTATGCTCATGTATTAGTCATAATTTTTATCACCTTTCATGATTAAATATTTACATCGATCCAGTTCTTTTGTGTAAAGTATTTGACGGCTGGATAGCCAGAGGTAATTATCCATGTATCCATGTATTACATGTTGTATCAGGAGAAAAATTATTCTTTTTAGTGTTGATAATGAAGCCTAGGACCTTAAAAAACCTAGTTGTGCCGTAAATGTTTTTTAGACAAGATTTTAGACTAAGTATTAGATAGATATCAATAAAGTATCATCTAGATAATATATTGCCGATAAATGGCCACAATAAGTCAGTAAACTGTATGACAGAGTACATTGGAATAGGACTGTACTGTTTACCGGTTTTATAATCTTTTTTAATAATCCAAAGGAGCAGTAGGTACCAAGGCATGGGTACCATGGTAAAACCTTAATTCATATCTAAAATTTATTGTTAAATTGAAAGCTGAGATCTTTTTTAGAATAGTCATGAACGCGTATAAAAATATGCGTTTTTTAGATTTACCGTACTTATAAAGCGGTATCTAAAAACAGGTTTCAGGGTCGTTCGTAAATCTTCAAGCTTGACGCGAGAATTATCAATAAATTTATTTAATGATTTTAATTTTAAGTTTAGAGTAAACTAAAAAACATATTTTCCTTTAGGTTTCGTTTCTAAAAATAAATGAGACAGAAATTGACCATTGCAAGGTTGATATTTCATAACAGCATATCAGCTATTTTTAACATATCACGATCAATCAAACATATTGCTTACTATCGTAAGCAATCAATAGAACATTCGTATTAGATTTTTCCGTGACAAAAAACATTCTTGTCAACAAGAACGTTTGTTTGTTTCACTGGATGGGGAAGGTAATTTACACCCCTTTATCCACGAAAGTAATAATACTGTCGCTCGTTATGAGTGACCATTGATCACAAAGGTAAGAAAGCCTACTGGCGCAACTCACCCTGTGTAGCTGCAGTTGCGGCTGTGATTGTGCGCTGGACGCGACGACGGCTTCTATGAACTGGCGGGGCGATCCTCGTAGACAGGCTTTTACGTTCTCAGAGTCCCTTTCGGCCTGTGGTACTGGGTACGAGCTCACCAATTTAAATCTTACAATAATTATGTTGGCTTCATGTTCGCTCCGGATTTAGATAAGCTTTCACAGCCTTTAATGTTATAGTCAAGTCTTCGCTAAAAAGCGATATTTTTAGATTCTGAAGGTATTAGCAGTGTGAGTGCTTCAGCAACACAAAAACACAACAATGGAAGAGCGTTGCTTTTGTCTGACCTCTTACACCTTTAACTTTTTTAACCACAGCCTCGGGGACAGTAGCATCACTTCCGGATTGAGAATGGGTGCTTCAATCAAAGTGCAGTTTGCCAGCGGTAAATAATTAGGTATCTGAGACCTTCTTATTACGGATGTCTGTCGGCCAATTCATCTTAGCTATATGCTTCAGACAAATAGGCAAGGTCTGGTTGAATCGGTTCACCGTACGACTTTGCCTGCGTATGATCCTCTCCCAGTTTTAATAGCAGTCACGGACCAAGCCGGTGTCGGATCTACTAAAGCCGGCATCATGCCGATTCCATCATTGTAGGTGGGTACTCATGTACCCCGCCGGGAGGCAACGCTAACTTAGAGCAGCTCGGCGGCAACAGCACTGGTGGAGGCTAAGAGCGTGGTCTCAGAAGGCGTTGGCGGCAGTGGCACTAGTCGCATGTGTTGGCACAATTGGGTAATGAAATTCCCAGTAAAATGTATTATAGATTGTATATTTTGGTTAAGTTACAGCCCCAAAGGCTGACTGCATCTCCAAATGAATGCTACTGCAATGATTTGAGTAGGTGTGCCATATACAAAGCAATAGCAATGAAGTGACATTCCCAGAGAATGACCGCATCATCACTTTTGTTTAAACTTGGTTTAAACACGTCAATTATAGTGAAGTGAAAGTCCCACAGACTACCCGCAACACTATATTATGACGTAAATGAAAAAAAAGAACGCCGAATATTAATAAAGTGATAACCCCATAGGTTAACCGCAGTATTAATTTAAGACGAATGTGTGGGTAGGTAGCTTTGAATTCAATACTCAAAGGTAGGTAGTGATAGCGGCATTCATCACTTTTGTTTAAACTTAGTTTAAACACGTCAATTATAGCGAAGTGAAAGTCCCATAGACTGCCCGCATCACTATAATATTATGACGTAAATGAAAAAACTCCATTTATCAATAAAGTGATAACCCCCTAGGTTAACCGCAGTATTGATTTAAAATGAATATGTAGGTAGGTTGATATTTCATCTACCTTCAATGTATATTGTGGCCGGTGGCGGCGACCGCGAACCTGAAGCAGAACTTGAGCGTGATGATGATCTTGATCAGACACTGATAATGGCGACGATGACAGCCTTGTTGATCTCGCGCGCGGTGTTCTTCATTGATCTTTGCGTCGTGTGTGCATCAATTTTTGTTCAAACTTTCTAATTTATTAGCTATGAGCTATAGATTTATAGTCCTCGGAAAGGGTACGATTACGTTTACCGTTTATTTTTTGTAAAATAACACTTGAATGCACAACACGATAGAACGCGTGCAGACTGGCGGAGCACTGAAAGTGTAATGAAGATTGCAGGACGCAGGTACCTACTGAATAGTGATACCACGGACATAAAAAATAAAAAATAAAAAGGATCTCAATAGACAGTGATAGACTGGCGCCACCTAGTGTTTACTACATGTAAACTATTGCTAATCTCGAAGGACAAAGCATGAGTATAATAAAAATTGAATTAAATTAAAAAATAAAATACATGAAAAAGGAGTCGAAATAAAATTTTATTTTTTTACCCTGGCATGTGGGGTGTCATTGTCTAGAGCTCATTTTTGAAGTGGAGACCAAATATATTTATTATTATTTTTTTAGCTTCAAAAATGTGACCAAAATAAACGAGAATTTTTTCCCCATATGCTAATTTAGTACTATTTAAGAACTAAGATATCTAAAAATGTATCAAAAAAAGTGATTTGTTCATATGTACGGAACCGTAAAAGAGCGAGGCCCGACTCACACTTGGTCGATTTTTGATTTACCTATTCAGTTGGTTTAGTATTGAAAATCTGCCAAAATATCACAATTTACGTTCTCTAAGACTTTGTTTTACGGTGGTGATATTGATAGATTTTACGGTGGTTATAGTTATTTCAAATAAGATAAGGTACCTATCTTACTTTAATCTTTCAGGATGAGACTAGAGAAACTAATTACATATAGCGTTTCTTATTTATTTACTGCAGTATAATATTAATAATTAAGTTTTTAACAACACGAGCTCTACGTGTTTTGATCCCTCTAACAAGACAAACTACATTTTTTTGATATATTATCATAAATGTAAACATTGACAACTACCGATCGTCTGCCATGGGCGGTATTCTTAGACCTTGGCAATCGATGATATTGATGATATTATTATGTATCACAGGTTTAGAGCTATACTGTCAACCTTTGCTAAAAAGTCTTGAGGCATACAGTTAGAATATTTTACCCTTCTATGGTTTAGATTCGCTTTGTTGGAATTTGAGGGATATGTAGATTTTAGTGATCTTTAAGAGATTTAATTTAAAAGATACAAAATCAGTACACCTTTGAATACAGAAGCTATAAAGCCTTTATTAGAGGATATCAAAGTTCAAATCACAAAAAGCACATCGGGAAGTAGTTTTTTAATTATTTGTAGAGAATTTTTTAAATTATAAGCTAGAATAACAAAATTTTATCGATATTTTTATCAATAAATAACTATAAAGTATTTCTTTTCCTTTACCTTTTTTGTAATTTTTTCCAGTTATAATGTCACGACCAAGTCACGACATTATAACTTTAATGTATTATAGCTATTAATATGTGTACAGTTACGAGTAAAATGTGTGACTTATTATTTTTTCATAATATGAATAAAAGATAAACTCTGAAATAATTATATCTCCAACTACTCTCTCTCTCTACTTTTCCAAAAAGAATTCTAATTTCTAATGCTTCATTAGCAATGCTTCATGGATTTGAATCCAAATTGGCATTGTAAAAATTTTTAGGAAATATAATATTATAACAAATATTCCTTAAAATGTAAGTACCTAAGCATTTACTGATGCAAAATTAACTTCAAATGTAATTAATTATTGTCATTACTCGATACTTTTAAGTATTAAAATAGTATAATTTACTATCAAGTAATAATGAGCTGCATTTTGCAGGAAGTGTAAATACGCACAGTTACAGTTCGATAAATGTAGATAAATGTACATTTAATGGATAGTGGTTGCTGTATAGATAGTTCTTTTTTATAATATTTTATTCAGTGTCGGGCGATGGTTTTGTAAGTATATTATTTAATTAAGTATTTCAATTTTCTGCTTAACGTACGTGCATTATTATTACTATAATGGCAGCCAATACATTATACTACTTATAGCTTTGAGTATTAAACCAACACAGGAGTGGACTTGACCCCTAATTTATTTGCAAAAAAGTCTGTCAATTACAGTGGGGGGCGAGGTAGCACACATGAAAACTTGCTTACTACAGGTGCATTTTTCCATCACGTCGCTATGCACGCACACAATATAATTAGCAAACACTACCTTAAAGTATATGCACACAATCACATTCACACACAGGGACGCTCTATCATTACATGAAACAATCGCATCATATGTGTAAGCATTTTAGGGATTTGACACTATCGATTATCGACTTTCGATAAGTTCTTCTAATAATTATTTAAAACAGAGTTACTTTATTCGAGAGTAAATTTTTTTGTTCGAGATCTTTAACATGGTAGGTACCTATATAGAAGCGCTAGGAAACGAGGCCTTTGCCGTTATTTTATTGCTTTTTATTTTATTCCTTTGCTATTAGATTGACTCTTTGTAGGCTTTTAGTACTTGCGTAAAGATACAGCTAGAAACTTTGGACTATATTGACGCTGGAAAGCGATCTAGCTTATTTCGAAAAATAACAAAATGACTTTTTTATATATTTGGAAGAAAAAGATACTGCGTCGGATTGTCGGATTTTCGTTTTCCTATGACATTATTTTTCTAAGATAACTATGTTGACCTTCTCTGCATGTTTATATTATATATTTTTTGTTATTCATATTTTTAAACGTACTGTAAAATGCTGTAAATACTAAGACACAATCTATTTTTCAATATTATACAGATACTTCAAAAAAATTATCAATACTTTTTAGCAGTGCAGTGCACTTAGGTGTACTGTAAGGACTTAGGATTATCTGATTGTTAACAGATTTTGTAGATACCAAGGTATTTACTCCGTCACTATACTCTCAATCTCATGCTGAAAGCATGCTGTAGGTACCACAGCATGTTTTTTTCACCTTAGAGCAGCTGTTTAGTTATGATTTAACGTTATAAGCCACCAGGGAGTGCTGTACTTTGTCATAGGTTTTTATAATTTTTAATAATATTGTTTATTAAGTTGAGAGACATTTAATTTTTATTTGAATACGTAGTGGGTATTAATATTGAACACATTGATTTTTTATGTAATCTTGTTTAAATAAACATACAGCATTTTTAATGAAACATCATTTGTTTTATTTGTGTTTAAAGCGAAATTTACGATGTATCTATTTCTAAAAAGTATATTAAGTACAAACTGTTAGGACTACATCATGTTTCCTTAAAAATAGATACAGCATAATCAGCATTTCAGAGTTTAGATTTATTTCGTGGTTTCATATGTTTCAAATACCAAGTTACAGCAACATTGCTTCTTGAAATTGAAAAACTATTAGTCGAAATTGATATAAAACTAATGTATAAAACTAAAGTAATTCTACTTTAGAATTATATAATTAGTAGATATCATCTGATATGTCACATTAAAAAATATGCTTTTTGAAAAAAATCTGCTCCTGATAGCTTATTATGAGCTGTTATGATTTTTTAAAACGTTATTGGCTCTGGTTTAAAGTTCACTTTTTCGATTTACAAGATCGTTTTCCAGCGTTGAATAATATTCTCTCAGTCCAGCATGGAGGAAACATAAAAAGTAAAAACTGAACCCTAAAAAAAATTTATTTAAAGTTTTGGTAAGTTAAAACTTGTACCTACAAACTTTACTTGGGAGGCTTATTTTTTTCATCTACTTCATCTGAACGAAGTGTATATTTGTTTGTAATGCTAGGCTGCCGCCATGGCTATAGTGGCCACCCCATCTGTAATAAAACACCGCCAAGCTATTTAGCTTTCCGGTAAACCTAGCGGGATGAATAAGAAGTATGGGTACTTTAATTCAATTGCCAAGTTTTAATGAACCAAATATGTATACAATTTAAATATCTTTTTTTTTCGTCAATGAACCATTAGTAAGACGATAAAAATATCTCGGTATAAATAATTTATACATTCCCCCACCAATATCGACATATGAAATCTTGCTGTCCAGCCCTAATATTATTGCGGTGTGGCCGACTTCATAAAATTAAAGTCCTAATTTTCGAGTAAGAAAGACTTACGTAGAACTTATCATTATTATTAAACAATTTTTTAGTCTCGTTTTCATTATTTTTTGTTTTATATTTGTAAAAATCCTTTCTTAGCGGATGCCTACGTCATAGTAGATGTGCGTTGATAGATCAGTCAGTCAGTCACCTTTTTATTTTATATAATTATTTAGAAAATTATGTCACACTAGCTATATGGAAATATATACCTACCTTTAACTTTTGAAATAATTGAGTAAAAAAACTAATTTTATGAATTCGCTGAGTTTATGGAGCTCTAGCTGCATCAATGCATTTTCGACAATAGTGGGAGAGTACCAGCCAATCAAACACCATTGCGATCGTTATAATAATGCAATCATTTTAACCGACTTCAAAAAAGGAGGAGGTTCTCAGTTCGAATTTTTTTTGTATATTTGATACGCAATTATTCCGCCAAATAATGAATGGAATTTGATAATTTTTTTTTGTTTAGTAGGGCATACGTCAGAGGTGGTTCCCATATAAATTTTTGTTGATAATATAATGTTAGATGTTACTCCATAACTAC
Source organism: Oeneis ivallda (assembly GCA_029955525.1). NCBI lineage: Eukaryota > Metazoa > Arthropoda > Insecta > Lepidoptera > Nymphalidae > Oeneis > Oeneis ivallda. The sequence continues at coordinate 25,423,727 of JARPMR010000006.1, forward strand.
GTCAAATCTGAACCGATTTCAATTTTTTTGAAAGAACGCATAATAAGGTTGGGCCTATTTAAAAGGTGAAGAGAAGGTGATTCATATCTTTGGTGATGGAGGAAGGAACTCAATGATTAAGAGCAAATTGCTCGCGATCAGAGATATACACTAAAAAGCTTAAAATAATAATGTAAAAAAATATCTTTAAAAAACCGACTTTATACGCCGGTCGGGCAAAGTTGGGCTAGCGTCGCGCATTGGTTTCATCATTTATATTTAAGCCCGCCCGACTTCAACATACATGTACAAATTAAAATTGTTTTATACTTTGTAGTGGCGTTTAAAGTCGGTTTTATAGAAAGAATTTTTTATCATAATTTGATAGTCCCACAGACGATCAAAGTTCGTATTTATATATCTAGTCATATTTTACTTAAAGCTTATAAATTTTTCATTCACCCCTTCCTATTCTATCGTGATTTTAATTCTATGGGATCAATTTATAATGCAGTTCATGAAAAAGGTCTCTAAACGAATAGTAAGTAGGAAGATTAATTTTCAATATTTTCCCCAAATTATTTCATGTACGATTAAGTAGCAACATTTTCAGATCGACAGTTTTCTTAAGTTTTCTGCATAAGTATTGCATTATTAGGATAAAATAATACATCAGAAGTAAATAAATGTTATCGTTTAGTAAACTGGATTTTTTAAATATTTTTTTTAGAAGAAAATACTCTCATATTCGGCATTTATAGCGGAGCTCATTCCCCGCTAACCATACGTAGTTGACAGGCGCGTGACTCGAGTCAAACAGTTTTATATAACGAGTATGACCACTGGTCATACCCAACTTACAGAGGGGTACGCGCGTCAATTCTTCTCCTGTGTTGGTTTATTACTCAAAGACTTATAGTGACGGACATTAAATTAAGTGTCGAAACGACTTGGCTTGGATCACTTGAAAAGTAAAATAAAATTTTTGAATTTCTGCTGAGCTTCTTCAATATTCTTCTATACTTAATCATATTATATACCTATTAAGTATTTTCAATGTCTAGTCAGTCAACGTTATTTAGTTGCTAATTTTTTTCATACGTTTAAACCTAATTTCATTAAAATATTTTTTGAATATTCATTTAAAAAAATAAAAAAAGGTTGGGAATGTGCCGAAAAGTTGATCAAAATATTTATAATAAAACTTTATCTTTGTGATAAAAAAATTCTGCTAATCTAAATTCCTTGAATCGAATCGGGGCTTCTAAAGGAAAACAGAAACACATGTCATTGACATATACCTATATACATACATATATTTTGATGTAGATGCAAGAATATAATATGTCATTCTGTTAAAATGTGGCGCGCCTAAGGGTAGTTAATGCCTGACCTATTTTAACATTTTTTATATTTTGTGTTTGCAATGCTCGTCTGCTCGTCTTTGTATCTTTGAAGTGCCTCGATACCCAAAATAGAGCATTGTTAGCATAATTTCGCCGTCCATGTCATCCGCTCAACACATTTAGAAAAATTATTTCTGTGGTTTGGTAAATTTATAATCTAAATCATCAGTTAGATATATCGATAAATATTTTTATAAATGTGCAAAAATATTTTAAATTAGGAGAAGCCGTAATAATCTTGGCCACCCCTCAGTCATTGGCCTTTTGACTTTAAAATTGATTTATCTATCTAATAATTGCCGATCGGTCACCCAGATATTTAAGTCTTATTTGCGTTAAGTCATATATTTTGTTTTTAAAATATTTAATTACCTAGTAACCCTTGAAGAAAAATAGTTTATCGACGAGGACAATGACGGTGTATATTATTACGAAAATCATAAGAAATTGGCATTTTGATATTGTAATTTACCTACTTTTTTCGCGTTAAAATTGGAAGATAAGCCTTCTGCCGTAAGGAAATAAAGGTCTCTAATCTCTAATTTCACCAACGTAAAATAATTCTTAACCGGGGGGGAAGGGGGGCTCCTGGCACGCACTTTTAGCTTAGTATAAGTAATTACGTAGCCATAATAAAGCCTCGATAGCTCGCCGGTTAAGGGTGCGGATTGAAAACTGATAGGTCGACGGTTCGATCGGCACCAGTTGCACTATTTGTCGTACCCGCTTTTAATCAAATTTCTATTGCTATTAGTCAAATTCAGCTTGGTTAATATTCTTCATAAAATGTAATCTATTATCTACTCTAATGTGAATGTGTAAGTGGTAAGTGTAACGAAATAGCGCACAGCGGTCATCAGGTGTACTCGATCCTGTATAAGGAAGTTCTGAGTTGGAAGCACTAAGCAGTCGCTTCTGAGAGTCAAATAGAGAATTTCGTAAGGCTTTCGTACAGCTTTGATGATGGCAATATATTGTTTACACTAGTAATAGAATATTATTTACACTATCTAAGAAATTATGTAATATCGGTGCGTAACAGTTATTTGAATGGCCTTTACGCCAGGCTACTCTTGAGTTTCCTAATTCAAGATCAAGAGAACGTTTTTACAAGCTTTTATTTAGCTTGACCAGTTTATTTATTTATTTGTTTGGGTCAAATCTTGCAAGATGAATTAGACCCACTTCCCGGTTTCTGATCGAGCTGAAATTTTGCATTTATGTGTAAATCGGATGACAATGCAATATTATTGTGACATGGAGCTGATCTGATGATGGAGACGCAAGATGGCTATCGCGGAACTCTGTAATGAAACGACGTAACCCCATCGAGTTTGGGCTCGTTTGATTCGTCGTAACACGTACTCTGATCCTAGATGATATCCAGAGTCTAATGATGTAGCTGCTAAAAGCTTGCATTTCAAAATAAAATTTTTAATTTACACTTGTTCAAACCATAAACTAAAAAAAGAATATTTTCAAGTGTCAGTTTATTCATTACACAATATGTTACATGACGGTCGTCACAAGTGTTAGTATGCATGTTATATATGTAAATCAAACGCCTTCGTCGCAAGGTGACAAGCTGTTCGTGAATCGTGACTGGGTGTGAATCACCTTCCTCGGAAACGGTTCAGTTTCACAAAAGACAAACGGGTAATTGTTTGAATGAGGAAAGTCGCAGCTTGTCTTGTCAACTTTGAAAGTTGATATTTGACCAGGGACGCTGTTCAGTAGTATTGACTAAAAGGTGATTAATTTGTTTGTTTTGGTTGCCCATCAGTTTAAAGGTTTTTTACCCCCGAATACGGAACAGCCATAAGAAAGGGTTATGATCTTAACAAACTATGTATGTATTTATGTGTATGTGACTATTTAGAATGTTCTACCGCGGTAGAACATTCGGCTAGCTACGGTATACTGTAGCAAATAAACTACTAAGCCGATTTTGATAATGAGCTGTCAGTCGTATCTTATTATGATGGCCCGGGTGACATAGGCTACATATTATACGAATACAATCAAAATAACGGATGTTACATGAAGTCCGTAGTCGGCCAGTTTTTGTAAATTTTATCCTTCTTTAATATTATTGCTACCCACAGTAAAACTTATAGTTAATCTAATCTAATAATTACTCTACGAATTATGCTCATGTGAAAAATTTACGAAGAATACTGGCTGTTAGCCAACGCTGAACAGCCAAACTAATTCTTTGCACAGGAAATGGGTCATTCTTTTTATCACCAGATGGGGCAATTAGCCTCGGTAAAATGTCTCAGAAGAATGACTTCATAGTCCCGGGGGCTCCACAGAAGACGAAGTTAGGAGACGAATGACATAATGCATAACTTATTCTGGTACTATTAATTTTATGTATAATTATTATATATAGATAAACCTACTCCAACAAAAATCCTTAAATGTTTGGGTAGGTATATAGTGGGCAGGTACGTTTAAAAAGATATAATTATGGGTAGCTATAAAAATAAATCATGATTCACTTAAAATTCTTTAAAGCCTTACAATTCACGAATCTTCTTTTACCGAATAAAACCTACCTGCTAATACCGAATAAGGTGCCTGACCACTGAATTTGTATTGAATTTGTTTTCAGCGGACTAATCAAAATATTATTGAGAGATTATCTGAACAAAATAAAATCACGTCATCTCTAAATGATCTGATATTATGTCTGCTGAGCTTGAGTGAGCTTCGCACTACTTCAGTGGCAAGGTACCTTAAACTCATTTCAATAACTAAATAAACAATATTATTATGGCATTTATAAGCATTTTTTCGGTAAACATTTATTGAGATGACATTTATAGTCTTTCAATCGTGATTCGAGATGTTATTGCAAGTTATTGCATCCAATTTGTATACGACAAGCGCTAAGTATATGACTACCGAGTGATATTATAAAGCCTTTTAAAAGAGCATGATGGATTTTAAGAGCATGAAAATTGGCATTTAAAATTTTAAAATGAACCTTACTCTCATTAACTTTAGGATCAAAATTTTAGGAAAGGTTATATTAAAAAAAATATATCGTATTCATTTTATTTTTTAGCATTTTAAGAATCAATAAGACGCATACACAAGCTTATTATATCAAAATTATCGTGAAAGCTTCGTTATATTATTTATTATCGTAGAGCGCTTTGGATGGAGTAACCTTTGCGAGCTAGACAAAAGGATGTGCTAAAATAATTTCTGCCTTGAGGCACATGTGCAATTAATAAGTACGTACCTACTCCCTACATAAAACAAAAAAAAACATAAATAAACAATTCACACTTCAATAACTTCTTAATCTTTGATCATGATCTGATGTGAGAGACAGATATGCCTCAAATTTTGGCAGACAATATTTTTCGCAACTCTATTCGTCTAGAACGGAATGGCGACTCTACCTATTTTTTGTTATTTTTTTTTGTATGTTTGTATCGTAAAAGTAACAACTGTCTTTTTTAAAGTGGCAACATATTGTCGCACATAAAAATACTTTAAAAACATTTTCTACTAATAATATCTTACTAAAATCTACTTAATTAAACTCTATACAATGCCATGTGGATCCGAAGCACAGCATCTTATAATGATAACTTAAACTCAGCTTAATTGACTGAAATATTCAGACTTGAGTACTGTGCGTAGCAGGCCTCTGCAACCTTGCTCTACTAGATGGTAAGCAAAGTCAATTACTTATTTACCAATAAAAAGTTTTATTAACATAATCATCAATTACCTCCACTTAAGATTATCACTTTGGTGTCACCGAAATAGGGTCCACTTTAATAAGTAGGTACCATCTCTTATTTAGTAAAGTAAAGCCTGGTCATATAAAAAGCGGATCGGCTGCGGCAGCGACGCACTACAGCAAAGCAGTACGTTACATCGAATGCAGGTATAATTTGTATTAGAAACCTACTCGTGCTGTATAGAATCCGTCACATTCTTTAGACTGCTATAACCGAAAAAGTAAACGTCCTCCCTCGCAGAACCGACTAAGTGACGATCTTTTACATGATAAATCGGGTCTTTTACATGATAAAAGAAATATCTAAAAGCGAAAATCATCAAAAGGCGATTCGCTTACGCTTTTTCTGCGCATATTTGTAACTTTAGATAAAGCTAAGGAAAATGATAATAAACCTAACTGCATTCCACAGAGTCCTTCATAGTTTGGAAACCCAGAGCCTACGACAGTGACTTTGATTTGTAATGTCTGTTGAGGTCTTTAAACCGTATTTTCATTTTCGTTCGCATCAACGCGTGCCTTCGTCTTTTGCATCGAAAAAAGGAGAAGTCGCTTTTTACAAGTACGTAAGCGATATTCCTTTATTTATAGCCGGTTCTTTGTGTTTTTTATACCGTAGTGTAAATATTTACACCAAAAACAGCTTTTTAGTTTTAAATTTGGAAGTCGTAACGTTTAAATTTTAAAACTCTAAATTAATCATTGATTCGGGTATCGGAATTTATTGGTATTTTTATTTGTTGTGACTTTAAAGAGAGATTAATGAAGGTAGGTAACAACATAAAATATTTTATACGAATTAAATATTTCTGTGTAAGTATTTGTAAGTTAGAATTTTAATAAAGTGATATGTATCCACTTAGAGGTATTCAAAATTTTTTACTTTAACCACAGTCTTCTGTATGAGCAAACAAAAAGTATGTTTGTCCATACAAAAGACATCAACGCGTTTCATGCACTGTGTTCAACTTGCGTCGAAACCCGTTTAAAACAAATCATACAATAATGGTTTCTAGGATTTTATACTGTTCGAGCGGAAAACAAAACTAAGTAACTTATATTTGGTAGCTTAGTAGAGCGTAGAGATTATTTTCTCACTAATGTGTCCATCTCCAGTATCTATCTATCCAGTTTTCCAGATGTCCAGAATATATCGAGCTATCTGTATTTGTTTAGTAGCTAAGTCATGAAAGTAAAATAAACAAATAGACAGCCAATTAAAGTCTCATATTTTTATTAGTGTAGGTACATTTTATTAAAGACAAATTGCTGCGCAAATTCACCTTATATAGGTTTTACACTGCGAAATTATGTCTTCTCTCAACACTGCTGGTAAAATTATGGTAATTGCTTCGAATTAACGTTTTACCACATACATATTATACTCTCAATTTTAAAAAACCATATACATAATTTTCTTGGCACTTTAAATCTTATCGTTTGATTTAAAATACTATTAAGCTTAATGAGATCGAATTAAAGTTCAACTGACATAATTTTTAAGTTTAAAACATTAGGGATTGCATTTCTATGCGATTTGTTTATGTTTAATTAAATATTCTTATTTAAATAATAATGTTCCTAATACTACTACTATATTAATATTCCTAGTAATATTACTGTAGTCATTTGCAACCCATCAACGGCTCACTACTGAGCGCAGGTCTCTTCTCAGAGTAGGATTATAGTAGTCCACCACGCTGGCCCAATGCGAATTGGCAGACTTCACACACCTTCAAGAACATTATGATGAACTCTCAGGTGTGCAGGTTTCCTCACGATGTTTTCCTTCACCGTTGAAGCAAGTGATATTTAATTGCTTAAACGCACTTGACTCTGAAAGTCAGAGGTTCCCCGGGATCGAACCTGCGACCCCCCGATTAGGAGACCACAGTCCTAACCACTAGCCTATCACTGCTTCACTCATCACTTCATCACTGTAGTATTGACAACCATTTTTTTCTTTTTCCCTTAACAAAATGAATATTAGTCGTGCTGAATAATCATCTCACTAATAGTTATTTACTCCACTGCTAATCAGTGGAAAGCTCGTGTTAGTGGTAGGTACGACAAAAGTACAGCGGATGGGGATTGAACTGACGAACTTTCGCTTGTCAGTCCGCGCCTAAATCTTTGCGCTATTGAGCTCTAACCATCCCCTAAAGTGTGTTTGTCTGTAAGTTTGTTCTTCAATCACTCGTTAGAGCAACGGATAGTTGAGGATCGGAAAGTGATGTAGACTACTTTTTAACAGGAAAATGAAAGTTTCGGTTATCATTAAAAGTAGGTACTAGTTAACCATTTAAATAAGTAGGTATATAATTTTGCACTTTTTAGGATGAATTTAATAAGCTCTCGTTATTACAAAAAGTAAGACTTGAAAATAAGCTTTTAAATATGTACCTATTAATATCAAGGTGATAAGTGTTAATGTAAAGTGACCTTTTTAGATTTGATTTCATATATAATTATCATTGACAGTTTAACTTTTTAAGAACCTTAAGACCGATACATTGCAGCCATATGAGGTTTTAACATTTAAAGTAACACAAGAGTACTTTTTCCACACTTAAGTGTAATTAATCATTTCCAATGCTCGTACTCGTATATGAATAAGATACGCCGCATACATTAATCTTTAAACATTTTTTGAGGATTGTACAAATAGCAATTTAAAGCCTTAATTTTAACCCAATGGTTAAAGGTGCGAACTGAAAACTGAAAGTTCGCGTCGATGATGGCTTCAATCCCCACCCATTGCAATATGGTCACCTCCCTAACACAAGATTTACGTTTACGTTAATCAACCTGTGTAACAAAATAATCCTATGCTATTCAGTGTTTCTACTTTATTTGTGTCTAAGTGATGTTTTAAAATGAGTATTTGAATATTAGTTTTCAATTCGATGCCATAACATGGGTAGCATAAGTATGTCACGCACTCTTTAAACATTTCTGTGGTGGTGTCGTGTGATGCGGGTTGTTACGTTCCCTCAAATATGGTTGAGCGAAGCAATGGCTGGGTCATGCGTCATGCTCGTGAACGGGTGTCACCGGCGGGAATGGGGCTACTTTATGTCTGCCCATCTTAAGATAGAAGTTAGTCGGTATGCATTTTTGGAACTTCCCTCATTGTGGAAACACTGCATATATAGCATAGTATTTACTGTATTGTAAAGTTTTGAAAAGAGCAACCGCCGAGTTTCTTGCTGGTTCTTCTCGGCAGGAAGGGCATTCCGAACCAGTGGTAGAGCCAGACGATTCAAAAGCACTTGTAAAAAGTTTATTTGAATAAAAAATTAATATATCTATTCTATTTTATTCTATTCTGTTTATTTGGAAGGGAGAGGGGATATTAGTCAGGTTCAGCATGGCTAACCTTTACTAAATTATTATTAACTAGATGATGCCCGCGACATCGTCCGCGTGGATTAAGGTTTTTTAATTCCCGCGGGAACTCAGTAATTTTCTGTAAAATGTACGTATTAATCCTGGGTATGAGCTATCTTCATTCTAAATTCATTCGTTGTGGCGTGAAAGATTAACAAACAGCCATCCAAACATCCAAAAATCCATACATCCTCACAAACTTTCAAATTTATAATATTATTAGTAGGATGGTAGAATAAATGCGAGTATATTGGTTCGTTACTTTGTCCTTCAACCACGCAGAAAAGGAGCAACGAATAGACGCAATTTTTTCATGGGATTTAGTTGAGCACTGATGGCATGACATGGGCTAAGTTTTATCACAGGAAATAAAAGGTTCCAACTCCACGCTGGCGAAGTCGCGGCTAAAGCTAGTATTTTTATAAATATTTTCATTATTGATTCCTTTTTTTAAATTCCTTTTCGCTACGTACGTTTTTCGTACCTACTATCTAACTTTAACGGGGTTTATTGTATGGGTAGGTATAGTTGAGATGGAATGCCACATGGACTTTTCTCCGTTTAGAAGGTTCTCGCGGGATTTTTAAAAAGCTAACTCGTTCTAAAAGCTATTTAGTTAATCACACTAATATTATAAAGGCGAAAGTTTGTATAAGTGTGTGTGTATGTTTGTAACTCTTTCACGCAAAAACTACTGGACGTATTTGGCTGAAATTTGCAATGGAGAAAGACACTCTGGAATAGCACATAGGCTACATTTTATGCCGGAAAATTAATCCACGCGGACGAAGTCGCGGGCATCATCTAGTTAATAATAGAGTAGTACCTATTCCAGTTTCATTTCAGACGATGTTCGTACTCAGTATTTAGGGAAGCATGTGTGCCCACGCTCTATATCAGCGCAGCGGCGATCAACTGAAGTTAGCTTGCGGAACCGATACCGAGCGAATGTCAGGGCCACGGACCAGTTCTAAGCAAGTATCCACTGACATTTTACTTGATGATTGTCACTCAAATACGTTCTACGCGAAATAGAGGATGCATGATCAAAAAAGGGGGATCCCAATACTACCCTATTGAACCGAAAGGTGGCGCTTCTATCCTTTCCACCAACAAACGCATTCCCAAAGAGGGTTGACGTCAAGCAGGCGGTCGGTCGTAAAATGTCATGCCGAACCACTATATTATATGGCTTATAAGACATGTTGTGCCGACCCCACATAGCGTGGGACAAGGAAATGATGATGATGATGATCAAAAAAGGAAAATAAACTTTCTAAGTCTTACTACAAACAATTAATCAAGTTTAATTAATTAATTGACCTTTGAAGTAAAGGCATTTTTGTAAAAAAACTGTCAAATTCAACTACGATGTAAAAAAAAACTTGTTTAAAATATTGTTAAGTAGATATAAATACTAAATGTCCAATCGAGGAGCCGAGAGCTGGCAGCCAAATCTTTTTCTATGTGGCATCGTAACGGAACGTTAAACCGCTTGGCGGCAAGTGCTTGTATGCGGAGTGGTAAGTGGTAACCAGGCCAACGTCACCCACCAGAGTCAATTAAGAAACTATAAATTTCCAAATTCTTATAAGTCTTAGGTTCGATTTCCTGCGTGAGTACCGCAGAAAATCGAACCTGAGACTCATAAGACCCACGCTCACCACTGCGACAGGCAGATCGTCAAATAAGTAGCTTGCAATTGTTTACTCACAGATAATATTTTGAGCGCGACATTTTACGCTAAGTTATAAATTCCCAGGAATTTACTACTGAAAATTTCATATTCAAAGCAAATAAATAGCATAATAAAACACGTCTCTATAAAATACACTTTCATTTCCTAGTTGTGAGACTCGAGCTATCTTGCTTGAGTCTCGTATTTCTCAAGTCTAGATGCCTTGAGTATTTTATTGTATATTTATTTGTTTGACGCAGAACACATTCTGGACTGCATTGTTACTTAATCAGCATTGAGTGTAGCCTGAATTTAATTATATGTACCTAGACTATATATGTCTATTGGCATAATATCTAATGCCCGCGACTTTGTTCGCGTAGATTTCCTTTTTAAAAATTCTGTGGAAACTCCCTGATTGGTATATTAACCTGAGTCCTTCCTCAGAATCAATTCGAGCTATCTCCATACTTAATTTTGTCGAAATCTGGACAAACTGTTCGTAATTGTCAGGCTGTGACGTAACTCACTATTATCCCTACCACTTCTTAGCATAAGCCTTGCTAACCAACAGCTCTTATTTGACTATGCTTACTTGCTATTTACCTCATGGGCGTTCTGCCCAGCATTCTAGTGCCCTTGGCAGATATATTACGTGTATTATAAGTACCTACTCACTTTTTGTACCTAAATCACGCGAAAAATTAAGCGATGAACTTGATGAAGGAGAGAATCGAATGGGTTATCAAATCGGGATGGGTAAAGGTCTGATTTTCAAGGCGACCGAAAACTGCAGTGGTGAATGGTGACACTACTTATTTGTATAGTTTTGTTTGAAGTATGTACCTATATTCGGAATGAGGAATCACACAAACCTCAAACAGCAGTAAGAGTAAGACTTTCATCTCACATCTCTGAAACCTCTCTCTCTCTCTCAAGCCTCTGAAAACTGTAAAGCTGCAGTTTGAAGCCTTCGGTCGCCTTCGGAATCATGCTTTAAATCATGCTTTTCGCCAGGTACAAAACAAAGTTACAAACTGATAACAAAATTCATCATTAGCAACGCATCAACGGCTCACTACTTCAAGAACTGAGCGCAGGTCTTTCAGAGAAGGGTTATAGGCCATAGTCCACCACGTTGGCCCAATGCGAATTGGCGGACTTCACACACCTTCAAGAACATTGTGAAGAACTCTCAGGTGTGCAGGTTTCCTCAAGATGTTTTCCTTCACCGTTGAAGCAAGTGATATTTATTTAATTGCTTAAACGCACTTGACTCCGAAAAGTCAGAGGTGCGTACCCGGGATCGATTCTGCGACCCCCCGAATAGGAGACCACAGTCCTAACCACTAGGCTATCACTGCTTATACTATAAACTTATAACACTATAAACTAAATAAAGACCTAGTATTTAGGACTTTTGTTAGTTTATAGGAAACGATCGATAACAATGCCAATAAATAAGATGCGATCGCAACAAAGTCGCTTTTAAATCTCGTTGAAACACTTCACGAGGACTGATGACTGGTTTACATAAGCGTGTTGTTACTCATTGTTAAACAAGGGGCGATCGTCGGTGTAATATTACCTACTACGAATACGCCGCCAAACAGCATTATGTAAAATCAATATTAACTACAGTGCCACTTTTTGGCTTGTACAAGTTTCAAGTGTAGCAATTAGCTGAGAATGTGGCAGGCGGCAGCCGAGATCTGAGAAGGTTTTCGTTTCCTTCCACTGGCTGGAAAATACGAAGGAAATTTCAATTTAACATGACAATTCTGAATAGCTTCGCAGAGAAAATGCGTAATTGAAATTTTAAAATTTTTTTGCGAATATTAAGGTGTCAATACCAAGTACAATTATGGAGTTTTATTTATTCAACACGCATAATTATGTAGCACTAGAGCTACAAGAGTATTTATTTTTGTATCGTAGACGGTAGAAGTCCTCTTGGGCCACTATTATAATTATACAACTATTCTAAATTTCATGTCGATAGCTTTAATAGTCGACCGAGCGAAGCGAAGGTCTTTGAGTCTACTTGAGTGAATTTGCACTTGTCCGTCCGTCCGTCCGTCCGTCCGTCCGTCCGTCCGTCCGTCCGTCCGTCTGTCAGAGCCTTATAACTTCTGAATTACTGAACGAAATTACTTCAATTTTAGATATAATATGTAAACCGATGGCCTCCAGCCGAAAATGGCTTAAAAAGTTATAAAAATCTTTATTTCAGGGGGGCTCTCATAGAAGCGAATGCGAAGAAAAAAAAAAATTTTGCGTTTCATAGGTTTACAGTACCTCATTTTAAAGATAATTTGGAACAGAGTACAAAAGTATTTTTTTTTAAATTTTTTTCCTAAAATTGACGAAATGGGGGGCTTTCAAAGTGGAGATTATATTTGACCTCAGAACGGAATAACCATTGAAAGCTGGGGCTTGAAAGTTTTACAATTTTAGCGTAATATCATGTACTTGAACAACAAATACTAAAATTAGATAAATGTAATAAGGAAACTAAATTATTTAACTTTTAATGAGCAGCAACAACAGAACTTCACAATGATGTCAATAGATGGCGCTCTCATCTCATATAGCAAATGCAGCTTTATGTAACATACCTATTATTCAATTAAGATTATTATTTAGTCATTTAGCAAACATCAATAAAACTTCACGTTGCAGTTTGTTTTTACATATTTCTGATCGTGTCAATAGTTGACGCTGTGTACAAGTAATTTAATTTGAATGTTCCAAAAAACTATACCTAAGTTTGATTGAGGCCTTGAGGATTTCACTATAACAGTTCCCTAACCTTTACGGGCTACCTATGTTAAGTTAGTTGACACTTTCTGTCAACTTTGTTATTACGAACCTCTACGGGACAACTAAAGGTGAAAATGACATTGGGATGTTAGAATTGTATTTAGGGGCTACCTATGTAAAGAGACTTCTACAAATGGGATGATTTAGGTATGGTTGGTGAAAACGGGCATAATAATAATGTCAATTTTGATCGTCAATTATGGGAAACCGTTACCGCGAGGTCTCAGTTCGGGGCGAACCACTATAGTTACTAAAATAATCGACTGTGACAGACGGACGGACGGACGGACGGATAAAGTCTCACCATAAGGGTTCCATTTTTACCATTTTGGTACGGAACCCTAAAAACCTTTATTAAAAAGTTCTCCAAGCATTTTGCATTTTTGAAAATAGTGTTTACAAAATACTGTAATGTACAAAAATATCTGACTGCCTACTACTGTACTTAAATAAAATTAATTGTATCCAATTAATGAGATGTCACAAAAAATAATAAATGAGGTAAAAACGAGGGGTTATTTATTGTTTGTGGGCAGAAACATTATACCATAAATCCACATGACTTTAATTTTGGCACATTTATAATTTAATACGTTTATCTCCAAAATATTTTTATGATAAATCGTTCGTGTTTTCCATTGAACCCAAACAGCCGTGAGACAGGTGGACACGAAATTTTGGACCCATATTATGTTCACGTTTCGACCAAAGATATCCATCCAATCGTTTACGGTACCTACTTTTGATGTCTGTTCAGATATAGGTACTTCCATCATTTCATTTCATTCACGAGTATTCACTATACGATGTTCAGTAATAAATTAACTTTACGGAGAATTACATTTATCACGACTTAAACATTTATTATGATATATGTATAGCGAAATTATCATTAGGTATCCTGTAACCTAACTTCAACGTGGTTGGTAAAAAAATTTGATTTTTGATACAACGGCTTATCATGAGTCCATTCAAACAAAATAAAATTAATAGGCAGAATTACTAAACCAGTCGTTAGGTAGGTACGTCAATGAATATTTTTACAATTTTGTAGGAAATTAGATGAAATGCAAGATGACAATAAAAATGTGAGATTCTCTATTTTCATATATTTTGTTTGGTCCCGGCTAATAGTAGTAGGTAGTTAATATGTATAAGGTTTTTGATACTCGGTGTAAGAATGCCTCAATAAAATCTGAAACGATGACACGTGAAGTAAAAGTTAACGATAATTACGTATTATGATTGTTATTATCAAAATATTTTAACGCAAGATTCCACACCATCGGTTGTGAAAATTGCTCGCTTATTTGGTGTTATGCTATTGACTTTTAATTAAATTAACGATAATATGCAATGACGGCAACGACCAAGTGTTCAAAGTGGATTTTTGAGAGACAATTATCTTTCCCAATGAAACGGAATAACATTGTATCCAAGATATTTATACATTTCGTTAGTGTAAGAGAGGACACACCGCAGCTGGCAAGAACATATCAAGGGAGCGATCAACATTAGGTACGCTTTATTGCCAAACAAGCTTGAAACAGACAACAAAGTTACACCTACCTATATACATTACATCACGCAGTAAAAAAAAACTTGAGAGGTGTCAAGGGACGCCCGGATGGAACGTAGTTCCTTTCGATTAATTAATTTAGCATTGTGTTCGGTATTTTCGCGGTACAATAATGGGTCTCCGTAGCCTTGTGGCTTCTGCAGTCGCCTAACAGCCAAATGGTTCGAATCCCACCTTGACAGACCGAATTTTCTATTTTCAATTTTATTTTAAATAATTTGTACATGTGGAATTTTTTTTTCATGACCTGGAATTTCATGAAATTCCAGGTCAAGGCCGAGCTGGGATTCAAACCATTGACTTTTACCTGTTAGGCGATTGCAGAAGCCACAAGGCTACGGAGACCCAATATTGTACCGCGAAAATACCGAGCACAATTCACATTCAAAAAGTGTTGGTTTCAAAAAAGTGTCGATCCGTCTAGCCCCTTCCGAGTTCCGCACCGCGCGATAAGGAACTACGTTCCAATAGTAGAATCTTCATCGTGATGTTAAAAAGCCGATTAAAGTATATAATTATGGTCAGTTAAAAATTATTAGGGGTCTGATGAGTATTTATTGGGCCTTCAATAGATCGCAGATAAGTATGGGGAAGAAATAAAATGCCTACTAGAGTAGGCCATCCTAGTATTATATATCACTTCTATAACAAGGGCTAAACGGTTGAATAAATAATCTATATTTCAACAGTTGCAGCATGAGATGAAAATGTCAATATCAGCTCTACTTTTTAACTAAATCTCTTCGTATAGTTTTGATATAATTCTAGGTCTTCACCTTTGCTTTTGTTGCCGATTTTTCCTGACAGGGTAATATGATAATTGTGACTTTAAAATAAACATTATAATTGAGTAAAACGCATAATTGCACATCTACGAGACATTATTTCGTTGAAATTGTTTTTTAACATACAATTTGCCATTTTACGTAAGGAATAATATACCTAAAGGTCAGCGATAAACACGATTGTTTGGCACTGAAGTTCTGTAGTTGGTGTGTCTGTATGATAACCATCTTGGCAAGTGAAAGAAATGAAATCTAAACAAAAGAAAAAAAATTAATAACTGTAACCCGAATACGGAATATTGGATAGATATAACATCTTTCATATTGATTTTTATATATATTTATAGGAGGTTATCAATTCGTCGGATTTTTTTTTTTGATGTATGTTCACCGATTACTCGAAGACGCCTGAATCGATTTGGAAAATTCTTTTTTTAAAGGGTCTTCTCAGGTGGTCCCATTGAAATTTTATCGAAATCGGTCGAGCGGTTTTTAAAATATTAACAATAAACTATATACTTTGTAGTAGTACGGGCGTTTGAAGTCGATTTCTTAAAAATATTTTTTTATATTAAATTATGTTCGTTTAAAATATACCTATAAACACATGTCTGTGACTTTAGCCTGTCATCCGGACTATAAAAAATCGATTGACATCAAATTCAGCTTAATAATCAGGTGCTACTGTGGAATTTACGTAAATAGTCGCATACATACATAAAATCTTTATTTTGGCTTTGCCGTAAAAAAAAGACCGCTTAACCATCTTATAGACCCTGGTGAGATCGCAGACATATTAGGTAGGTAGGTACCTACTTATTACATACCTCAAATTGTCAAAAGTCAAAGTCGCTATAAATCATACAGTTTCAAAAGCCATAAAATATACAAACCCTAAATTATAATAATTCATTGAGCTACAAGTACACGAACTTTCACGGTAGCAATAAATATGAACTTTTACACATCGAGAGCTTTTCACGCGCAGT
Source organism: Oeneis ivallda (assembly GCA_029955525.1). Classification (NCBI taxonomy): domain Eukaryota; kingdom Metazoa; phylum Arthropoda; class Insecta; order Lepidoptera; family Nymphalidae; genus Oeneis; species Oeneis ivallda. Next base: position 25,440,119 of record JARPMR010000006.1, read on the forward strand.
CCAATCGCGTCAGACTGACTGAGTTTCCACGGCGCGGTTCGGCGCCCGCGCCCGCAGCGGTTGCGGGCCCGCGGCCTCCGTAGAATGCAGATTTGTATGGAAAATGAAGAAGCAATTCCCACGGCGCGGTTTTCGCCCGCGGCGGGCGCAGTACTAACGGTACCGCAACCGCTGCGGGCGCGGGTGCGAACCGCGCCGTGGAAACCCAGTCTTACGCAAGAGCAAAGAGCTGAGTTTCTTCTCAGAAAAATCTGCTTTCCGAACTGGTGGTAGAGTCTTGACTTTTCATATTCAAATTCCTACTAAAATACTAACTAAACTAAAACATAACTTTACAATAATTATTATTTAGCTATTAAGTACATTGTAATAAGTTATTATACTATCTTAGGTGCAGCTGGATGCCTAGCCGATTTCTCCCATGCAACTTTATCATTAAGAAAGTCATGAACTTTGTATTGTACTTTCATGTATAAGAGCCACAGGTTGGCTTCATCATCAGCAACCGCAACGGCTTACTACTGCGTGCCGACGACACCGTTGAAGCATTGATATTTAGTCGGTCTTTATATGGGTCCCTGACCTGCAATAAAATGATTTTATTTGTTTTTATTTATTTTATTTTATTTTATTGCTTAAACACACACAAATCCGAAAAATCAGAGGCGTGCCCGGTATTGAACCCGCGACCCCCCGAATAGGAGACCGCAGTCCTTTAGAACCATTAATTTTGAATTCGACCGATGAAAACGCAGCGGTCTTTAAACGCCTCGACTGCGCACTAAAAAGTCTTCATGTGTAAAACCAAATGGCAATAAATATTATGGTTATAAGATCAAGTACGAGAATGATATATTGATATTCGATAACTCCTTATAGTAACACATTCAATAAGAGACGGTTGGGTTTTACGCACCTTACATGGTAACAGAAGATGTTACCGTATTACTGATAATATCGGTAACAGTAATAATGTAATCGGTATTATATATTTTTCTTTGAGCTTTTATACCGTGCCGCAATCTGCATGTCGAATCACTTATTGTGTGAATAGAGTTCAAGTGAAAGCTACGAATTATGTCTTAACATTACTTCATTAAAGATAATTATATCTTTTATTCTCTTAGTATACTACTAGCTGAACCGCCCTCGCTATGACACGTCATGACTCTACCACCGGTTCGAAAAGCGGATTCTTCTGAGAAGAGCCGGCAAGAAACTCAGCAGTTGCTCTTTTCAAAATAATCATTTTACAATATTATTATGTAGCTCTATTACAATGTAATAAGTTTTTTATACTATCTTGTGGGCAGCTGGATGCCAAGCCGATTTACCCCATGCAACTTTGTTAGAATAGAATACAATATTTCCACAGAGGGGAAGTTACAAAAATGCATACTACAAATCAATACATGTTATAAGACGGGCAGACAGAAAGCAGCCCCATTCATTAAATTAGGTATTATCATCGCTGGCCGTCTAATGGGCACGGGTTTCCTGTTATAATCCACAAGGCCACCAAAGCCACATGCGGATTAGTAGACTTCACACACCTTTAAGATTGAGAACATTATGGAAAACAAGAGAACAAGTGATATTTAATTGCTTTAAACGCACATAAGTAACTGCGAAAAGTTAGAATATGAGCTTTTGTAGAATTCGAACCTTGTTCTCACCGAAAAAGAGCCTGAAATCTTAACCACTTGAATATCTACGCTAATAATATAATATTTTTTTCAGATTTACAAGCCTTTCTGAATTTAAAAGTCCTATAGGTAGGTCGAGCTTTCTACAAAGTTATGGACGATTAATTAAAATAACGTCATAATATACTGCAAGTTTATGATATTGTCCTGTCAAAATTTCAGTTCAGGTGTACCTTGTAATTTCCGGTTAGTCACGTTGTGCGCTGGTCAGAAATGAGTTAAAATGATGACTTCAAGTCAAAAGCGCAGCGGAGACCAATTCTAAATACTTTACTCCTTTTTTTTTTTCATTGAAAGTTAAAGCTAAACTAATCCAATTTTACCTGCTATATAAATCATGCCCGCGTGGAATGGTGCCAAGAATACTGGCTGCATTTCCGCGTTAGACAGCCAAGCTGATCCTTTGCGCAAAAAATGAGCCAGCCCTTCTATCACCAGATGAGGCAATTAACCGCGGTGAAATGTCTCGTAAATATTACAATACAATACAAAGTTCTTTAAAAGCATCTGAATTTGACTAATCTTCTCTTCTCCCCTCCAAATAAATGAAAAGCTTGTGTTAGGAGTGTGTATGACAATAGTTTTACGGGTGTAGATCGAATAGTCGACCTTTCAGGTTTCAGTCGACCTTTAACCGTTAGCCTATTGAGGCTTTGGAGGTTAGGCTTAAGGCAATTTAAATATTATTAGTTCATCTGTTCAAAGAATACTAGGCTATGTAACATTCGGTCAATTATGAACATAGTACCTAAAAGTAGGTCCTACGTACATAAGTTCCGCATTAATATTCTAATAATTAGTCAAGTGATCGGATCGGTCCTTACTTAAATGTTACGGGACAAAAAACTTTTAAGGGCATCTAAAAGGCGGTTGTCAATAAAAATATCACTGCTTCGTCGTGATTCACACTTGCTCGGATCGACACGTTCGATACAAATTGCTTTTTGACATTCGATAATACTTAGTAGACTCAGCCTAGGATACAATGCAAACTTTTTTTGTTCTAAGCAATTGATAGAGATAATAGAGATTATACACTTAGTCGACCGAGCGAAGCGAAGGTCTTTGAGTCTACTTGAGTGAATTTGCACTTGTCCGTCCGTCCGTCCGTCCGTCCGTCCGTCCGTCCGTCCGTCCGTCCGTCTGTCAGAGCCTTATAACTTCTGAATTACTGAACGAAATTACTTCAATTTTAGATATAATATGTAAACCGATGGCCTCCAGCCGAAAATGGCTTAAAAAGTTATAAAAATCTTTATTTCAGGGGGGCTCTCATAGAAGCGAATGCGAAGAAAAAAAAAAATTTTGCGTTTCATAGGTTTACAGTACCTCATTTTAAAGATAATTTGGAACAGAGTACAAAAGTATTTTTTTTTAAATTTTTTTCCTAAAATTGACGAAATGGGGGGCTTTCAAATTGGAGATTATATTTGACCTCAGAACGGAATAACCATTGAAAGCTGGGGCTTGAAAGTTTTACAATTTTAGCGTAATATCATGTACTCGAACAACAAATACTAAAATTAGATAAATGTAATAAGGAAACTAAATTATTTAACTTTTAATGAGCAGCAATAACAGAACTTCACAATGATGTCAATAGATGGCGCTCTCATCTCATATAGCAAATGCAGCTTTATGTAACATACCTATTATTCAATTAAGATTATTATTTAGTCATTTAGCAAACATCAATAAAACTTCACGTTGCAGTTTGTTTTTACATATTTCTGATCGTGTCAATAGTTGACGCTGTGTACAAGTAATTTAATTTGAATGTTCCAAAAAACTATACCTAAGTTTGATTGAGGCCTTGAGGATTTCACTATAACAGTTCCCTAACCTTTACGGGCTACCTATGTTAAGTTAGTTGACACTTTCTGTCAACTTTGTTATTACGAACCTCTACAGGACAACTAAAGGTGAAAATGACATTGGGATGTTAGAATTGTATTTAGGGGCTACCTATGTAAAGAGACTTCTACAAATGGGATGATTTAGGTATGGTTGGTGAAAACGGGCATAATAATAATGTCAATTTTGATCGTCAATTATGGGAAACCGTTACCGCGAGGTCTCAGTTCGGGGCGAACCACTAGTTATAATGAGATCAAGAATAGGAAGATTAAATCGATATTTTCCGTTACTGTCTAGGTCATGTGCGTCTTACACTTAGAAAGAAACAGATGGAAAACGGCAGAATTTCATTCTTATTCTTATTGACCGAGCGAAGCGAGGTCTCTGAGTTAACTAGAGCGATTTGCACTTGTCCGTCCGTCCGTCCGTCCGTCTGTCAGAGCCTTATAACTTTTGAATTACTGAACGTAATTACTTCAAATTTAGATATAATATGTAAACCGATGGCCTCCAGCCGAAAATGGCTTAAAAAGTTATAAAAATCTTTATTTCAGGGGGGCTCTCATAGAAGCGAATGCGAAGTAAAAAAAAAAATATCGCGTTACATAAAATTGTTACGTATCATTTTAAAGATAATTTTGAACTGAGTACAAAAATATTTTTTTTTTAATTTTTCCCTTAAAATTGACGAAATGGGGGGCTTTCAAAGTGGCGATTTTATACGCTCGCTTGAAGACGCTCTCTAGGAAAATCCGCTATGGATTTTCAAACTGATTTTATGTTTTTAGGTCACTTATATCCTGTACTTGAACAACAAATACTAAAATTATATGAATATTATAAAGAAACGAGATTATTTAATTTTTAATGTACATCAGTAATTCATATCGCATCAACATAGCTTCACAATAATGCTAATAGATGGCGCAGTCAGTAACTATTCCCATGGAACTACGAGTTACGACTAACGACCTATCCCAAAAACAGTTTTGCGTCGACCATTATTATTTAGTTACTTATTATAATACAATAATTGTATTGTAATTTTTTTTGTACCATATTATTCAATTAAAATTATTTTTTAGTTAAATTTTAGTTAAATATTGTATATTTTCTATTCGCGTCGATAGATGACGATTTGTACAGATGCCCGTAACCCGGTTTCACTCGTTAGTACCTACATAATAATTCAATGTTTTCACTAACGTTCCCTAACGTTTACGGGCTACCTATAAGTTAGGTGATTGATGTTTTCTGTCAACTTATTTATCACGATCCTGTACGGGACACCTAAAAGGATATTGGGACGGATGTTAGGACTTAGGATTGTATTTAGGAGCTACCTACGTTAAGAGACTGCTACTTAGGGGATGATTTAGGTATGTTTGGTGAAAACGGGCATAATAATAATGTCAGTTTTGGTTATCATGTATCGATTGAATGAATAATCATGGGATACCGTTACCGCGAGGTCTCAGTTCGGGGCGAACCACTAGTAATAAAACGCTTAGGAGTGATTTGTTTAGGCATCAAATCAACAACAGTTTAACATCTCATTACTTAGAAATCATTGAGAGTTAAGTTTTCAAATTACATCACATCAAGAAGCAGAAGCGTGAAATCCGAACATTTGTGAATATACCCCCGTGCAAGCTCGCTCGTATCTTATATCTTTATTATGCTCCAATATAAGTTTATTTAACATATTCATCTTCCTGTAATAAAAAGTAAGTACTTGCCCGAAATAATTTATGACCACAAGTCTTTAATGCAAACTACAGATTGCTGATTTGTTTATTAATTTGCAGAACCCCATGAATCAACAAAGAGCAATTAATTATAACGACATAATATGATAATATAAGAAAAGATATAAAATACAAAAAGCATTATTATTTTCAGTGTCCTTAAAACTTAAGATTGAAATCTCTTCAACGCATATCAAAGTTATCAAAGATCCTATTTAAAAAAAATACTGTATGTGCGTTGCCGAAATCCTTCTTATATAATATGTATTATAAATCCGAAAGTGTGTTTGTTTGTTGGTTGGTTTCAATCTATCAGAAACGGAACAACAGATAGATCGTCGCGATTTTTCGGTGGGTATAATTGAGGATTGCGAGAGTGACTGTTTTTAGGGTTCCGTAGTAAACAAGGAACCCTTATATAGTTTCGCCATGTCCGTCCGTCTGTCTGTCCGCGGTTTAGCTCAGAGACTATTGGTACTAGAAATCTGTAATTTGACAAGGGTATAAATATCAATCACGCCGACAAAGTGGTGAAATAAAATGGTGAAAAATAATTTTTTTTAGGGTACCTCCCCTACATGTAAAGTGGAGATGAATTTTTTTTTCTCGTCTATCCCATAGTGTGGGATGTCGTTGAATAGGTCTTTCAAAAATATTGTGGGTGTGGAACACCATTTTTCAATTTAGGGATCCGTTTGTGAAATATGATATTTTAAAGTGCTAAATTTTATTAGAGTCAAGTGTCCCCCCCCCCTCTGCCAGCTAAATGGTTATATATAGGATACAAGAAAAAATACACAGCAGTAGTATATATGATAAATTTTAAAGGAAAACTATCACGGCTAAGTAGGGTTCATTAGTTAAGGATTTATATCTGGTTTTCTAAGTTAGGTATTACACGTAGTGTAAGTTACATATTTTGTAGTTTATTATAGTATTTAAGGCATGGAACTCAAAATATATTCAGTATTCATAAATAAAATAAAAGCACTATCCTAGGTCAGCAATAATATTTGAGACTTTCAACTACGGAACCCTACACTGCGCGTGGCCCGACACGCACTTGGCCGGTTTTTATTTCATTTTATTATTTACAAAACCACCAAATACGTATCAAATTAAATATCTAAGGTTTTAGTTCTCTTGGCAGAAAACCCCCAATATTTTTTTTTGGTTCGACCTGGGAATCTAACCCGGGATCTTGTCATCCGTAGTCGAACATAATAACCACTAGACCTACGAGGTAAATATATAATGAGATGACGGCCAATCTACATAAGTGGAGAGGCAAGCCAAGAAGAAGAAGAAAAACTACCTTCTTTTTCACTATTTTTGGCGCTTTTTCTTAAATAGCCATGAGAACATGTACCTTTACAAGATCAACCCAAAAAGTGAACGGACAATATTATTAATAACTTATTTTATTAACCAGAAATATCTACTCAACAACTTTATTACAATATTATACTAATAAAATATAAAAATTAAAAATTTAGGTAATCAATGAAATACTTAATAAAAATGAGTATGTAGTTTACAATTCCTTTCCCGTCTTTTGATGTACGAATTGTTGATTAACAAATCCAAATCAAAGTACCTATTTCAAGTAGTTTAACAATATCTACTACACCAATTACCTTTTTCCCTGGAGCGTAAATTTTTTTTTAGGTTTTGAAAATAATTTTTTTCCAAAATCTAAAAAAGCATTTTTTTATTTTGGTAAAAAAACTACGAAATAATGTAATCAGCTACTTCATTACCATGTACCTAGATCTATGTACGATTGAACTGATTGCAATGAAAATATGGGCATAAGACCGTGCACAACTAGTTGGCACATTAAAGTATACAAACTTCTTCGACATTTTCAGTCTCTAGCTGTAAGGCACCTTTGCTCTATTGTTACTTTTCCTAGAGCATTTTCTATTAAATTCAGCAGAGATATACCTTGCAGTCCGGATAAAACTATAATTAAAACGGTTTTAATTTAATTCTCTTAATTCATGGAAAAGTGGTGTTGAAACGTGAAAAGTACAATAAGTCCACCTATATGTACCTAAAAAATTATAATAATAATATTAATGTCCTCCCGACCGAATCCGATCACGGCGGCCAACCTGCTCAGATATCAGCCATCTGCGAGGGAGATATTATAGTGCACAAGTGTGTGCGCAGACACAGATGCACTCTCTATTCCCTCACTCTCATAATCCGATGGGACGGAAAATCCGACACGACCGGAGAGAAATCAGGCGCAGGACCGACGGCTTTACGTGCTCTCCGAGGCACGGGGTAGGATTCCTTGGCAGAAAAACCCAATACTTTTTTTTTGTCCCACCCTGGATTCGAACCCGGAACCTCGTCATCCATAGTCGAAGGTGCTCACCACTAGACCAACGAGGCAGTTTGTATATACCTACGCAGGTAACAACTGGTATTGAATAAAACGAAATCTACATCCAAATTTTGCGTTTAATTTATGAAAACAAAACAGGAAGGTGATAATAAATACCAGTTGTGTGTGCCCATATCAGTGAACTACCTATCAGGAATGCGATAACATGCTGATGAGTGACTAGACTACCCTACATTCTGTCTACAAGGTCCCGGTACGTAAATGTCATGAAACTGAATGGTTTGACCGCCGGTATGCGAAGTGCTAAGGCGGAAACATAATATTACACATTAAGGCGGACCCCCCCTAGCCATGCTTTGGAAATAATTCGAACTTTCAGTACACCTTTCAAATCAGTCGCACCAGTGAAAGCTTGTGAAAGCCCTTTAATCAAGTAGGAAATAAACTGATGATCTTCAAACGCCTGAGCAAATATTAATAAATTAAAGCTAAGATCCACTTCGATTACGTTAGCTTTCAAACAGAAAAAACCGCATCAAAATCGGTCCATTAGGTGCCTACCTAATGGACCGATTTTGATGCCGTTACTGCGGTGCTACGGTTGCTACGGTGGAATAAACACACATGTCATACTTATAGCACCCCTCTTTTTTGTCGGGGGTTAAAAATAGAATCGTAATTCGTAGTTTCCTATACTTACTAAAATCAGTAGGTACAGTTACTTAAAAAAAAGTGACGTTCTGTCTTCGCGTTTATATAGTTATCTATGACAGAAAAATGGGGTGTGAAAAAGGTTGACCCCCATTTTGTCCCCAGAATCCTATAGGTAAGAATGTGCGTGTCATAGTATTTTTTACCTACGATGAAAGTGACACGTGTTTGTTACTTCTTCCCCTGTTAAGCTATGTAGTTAGGGGTATGGGTTGAATTTTCACTGCCGTACCCCTTCCAAGTTAGTCCGCTACCATCTTAGACTGCATCGTCACTTACCATCAGGTGAGATCGCAGTCAAGGACTATCTTGTCATCGAATAAAAAAAAAAAGCTACGCGTCCCATTGTCTACCTAGTATTTCTGTTGTCTACGGTAGCCTTAAGACTTCTCGTGTTTTTATAGTAGCACAAGTAACACTTACTTTATATAAGACTAAAAAAACAATACGCACTTTTTATGCAGCCCGTTGCAGTTGGTATATTATATGCCTTTACATATACGATACTGCATTAATCGTAGTTTATAGGACAGGTCTTTACAGTCCCTTTCAAACTACATTGTACTAAAAGATCATATTCGCATAAATAAGTCTCAATAGAGTTGTACCTACTTAAAAAGAGAACGGGGTTTCAACTGGTTCCTAAGTTATTTTATACTATATCTGCGCCAGAGGACACTAATGGGAATATTTCACAAATATATTTCGTTACTGACTCTGCTCAGAAGCCCCAGTGTTACTAAATAAAGGTCAGTAATGCCCGGTACTAATAATAATAATTACTTTATCAAGGGATCTAGACGTCCACGGCTGAACAAAGGTCTCTTGCATGGACTTCCAAAGGCCTTTTTAATCGATTTGATGGTAATTAATTGATTAAGTGCCAATTTCTCCAACGTCAAATAAATAACCGCGGAATAAATTCGGCGACAGTTTTGTATTGAAAATTTGCCAAAACATCAACTTTATCTCTCAGTTAAACGCCCTAAGAGTGATCGAGTATTAATTAAGCTTAACAACTACATATACTTCTTCGTAATCCCAAAATACAATGGAAATGAAAAAATGGAATAAGATATAATTTGCAGTTCATAAAATTCTGTTTGCGCCGTTGATGTACCTACCTACGAAACGTGAGTGGTGTTAATTATTGACATAATGAATTATTGATTTTATGTTTAAGATCATTAAGAACTTTTTGACGTGATAACGTCTTATAAATCGATGAACACCGGCTGCATGCACGAAAAAGTGTCACGTTCCGCCTGAGCCTGAGGGTGCAAGCGAGAGCGCGGAACAAGCGATAGAGAGGCACGATCGGTTCAAGCGTTGGTACGTAGTACTATTATATATTCTGTGGCGTTGGCTTGTGCCGCCTGCCAGTCATCTTCAATGTTTCTTTATAACGTTATCACGTAAAACTATCGTCCGTAAACCGACTTTACAGACAACCAATTTTTTTATTAGTAATAGAAAAGCTGAAACATGTATAAAGTTTTTTTATACTACATACATATTTAAAAAAATGTATGTTTATAGTTATCCACAGAGCGTCGACCTACGCGCACGCTAATAATAATAATTAATTATACCCAGTTGCGTAATCAGAAAAGTAGTGTATCCCCATGTTTATAATATATGAGAAAATGTCATATTTAATGATTTAAAAGTTACTGCAACACTTCTAGATAAAGCCTACTAACAGTATAGTATTCTCTTATTTCCCACCCTTTGCCGAATTTACCAATGATCGAGCGAGGTTTAAAACCGCGGAATAAATTGGGCGTTCCGACACTTTTTGTATTGAAAATATGCCAAAATATCAAAACGCTCTGTTAAAAGCTTTTTTTTCGTTGGTGAAATAAGTCCATAGGGGTAGAATATTAAGGGCTGTTTTCACCAACGTAACATAAGTCTCATCCGAGAGAACCTACATTTTATATTTTGACAGAGCTTTCAATACAAAAACTGTCAAAATGTCCAATTTATCCCTTGGATAAACGACATTGGTGAAATCTGTGATCCCCCTAGCTGCCTATTCAATAAAAAAAGACTCATTAAAATCTGTTCTTATCTCCGAAAATATCACTTAATACTTACTTAGGTAGGTATTATATCAACGAATTCCGATGGCCATCTGGCGCGGAGGTGTAAAAGAAACAAGTTACCTACTTATTAAGAGAACCACAGGACCACTGTGTACCTGAAAGTGGCGCCCATTGTCTTTAAATAAGTAAATAAATCTTTTTGCTTTGACGGATTAAGATTTATTGTTATTTGATACCCGCGACTTCGTCCGCGCGATTTAAGGTTTTTTATTTCCCGCGAGAACTCTGTAATTTTCCGGGATAAAAAGTAGCCTATGTGTTAGTCGTTTGATTCGTTGTGGTGTGAAAGATCCATACATCCATCCTCACAAACTTTCGCATTTATAATATTAATACTTAGGATTAAGATTAAAATCGCGACAAAATTCCTGCACTACCTACATGGTGGATTTCATAGGCTGAGTGCACATTTGTAACATTATGGTGCCATACTGTATCTCCATCGGGAGATTTCTATCGTGAGTGTAAAGCCAAGTTTCCACCAAGGCAGAGATCTTAAAGGCTAGAGCGGAGTTGAGCTACCGCCTTCTCCACGCAGCACACCGGCACCGCGCCACTCACATGTCTCGTCTGACTCTGACGTCTTCGCTACGTTCAGCCAAAAGAAAATAAGACTAAAATAACACTACTATTAATTTGAACTGTGCAGTGATGCTAAAAAAAATTGTGGTTATGGTTATCGATATCCTATTATTATTTTTCCAGCCCTAAAGACTATATAAGTACGAAAGCTGGAGTAGTTTGGCCATGCCATAAGGAATAGCAAAATACCTTCTGCAGCTCACACTTCAGGGAAAAATAACTAGCAGATTCCTACAGATTATAATCCTAAATGCAAAAGTTTGTGAGGATGTATATGAATGTTTATTTGAACATAGGCTAGGTACATATTTTATGACGAAAAATTAAAAAAATCCTGAGGGAATCAAAAAATGAAATCTACAAAATGTGGACCCAGCTTTATAATAAAATACTCGCAGGTAAGTTGATATGGTTTAAAAGTAAGGATACCCAATTATTGGCACTTTATAACGATAGCGGTAGGCGGCATTGGGCACGGAAAAGCAATGGAAAAAATGCTGTTATTTTTCCAAAATACTAAATTTTTTTTCTTTGTTTCTAAAAAATCCTCTGTTTAAATTTAAAATCTCTGTTCTCCAAACAGATATTTTGCTTTGCATGCTACTATGATTGTCGAGGAAATATCTTTCTTGTTGGGAAATATGACAGCTTGAGAGTAAATTCAGGGCCCATTTCGTACACTTTGAGTCTTGATATGATAAAAGTGGCATTCGATTAACATTATAAGCGTAAAAATAATCAACTTCCACGCGCGATCTTATACTCCGAGAGACCGTAGGAACTTTTGAAAAGTTGTTTAAAAATGCAAAAAATTGAATTAAAAATTATGGTAGGTACATCTGTGTGTTTATGGTAAAATAGATCTACCAGCTTCTCCTAAAGTTATTTAAAAAAAAATAGTCCGGGAGTTCAAAGGGTGGCGTTGTCGCCCCCGTGTCTCGGAGAGCACGCAAAGCATAATCTGATCACACTTGAGAGTGAGGGAATAGGTATAGAGTTCAAAACGCTATGTATCCTGTGCAGTTGCTTAATTTGATTATAATTATTGATTCATCATTAAACTAGCGGCACGCTATGATGGCCGGTTTGACGTTTGTCCGCTCATGAAGTTCCGTATTAATTGATAACGACTTTGAAGGAAATAATTGTATTACTTTATTGACGATAGTGATGTGCAGAGATTCATAAATTTTATCGAATGTAGTTTTAGGTTTAGGACTCAAAATTTATTTATTAAATTGATTTCTAAAATGTATACAAGTGTAGAAAAATCAGTTTGCACCATTTAAGGGGTGAATGTACTTGTGAATATGAACAATTTTCACTATGTGGACAAACCTCTGAAATCGCAAAAAAATATCAGCTGTTTCATACAAAAGGTAAAATTTTTATTTTTATATGATATATACCACAACTCGGCATTTGGTTTTCTAAATTGAAAATTTTTAAAAATGGAATCTAATACGATCGTCACATAGGATCGCTGGCTAGCACAACTACTACCTCCGGCAAACTCGCGTCAATGCTCAATGCAAAACAAAGCAGTTTCGAATTGACGTTGCTTCGAAAAGTATAAACTGTCAGTGCAATGCGATTGTGATATAGTTTTGACCTGGCTTTGGATTTCAAATATTGATACTGCATTACTGTTGACCCTTGCTCGTTAATTTGGACTCTGTTCAAGCCCTTTGTTGTGGATTTCGTCGATATGACCGAACGTACGCAGAGAACTGTTCTAAATAGTCAGACCCGTGAGTTCGTAATACGCCTTCGTAACTATTTCGATCGTGAAGCTCAAAATGGAGGGCCAATTTTACCTATAACGTCAGTGGTTGAACGCGTAGCTGATGCGCTTAATATTGGACAACGAACTGTTAGACGGATAACTAAAAAAAAATATGGCGAGACTGGCACAGAAGAAAATAAACTTCACACACCAAAAAAGAGAAAACGAGCAAAACCAGTCGTAGGCATCGATAGCTTTGATGCCGATGCTATCCGAAGACATGTTTACGGCTACTATTTACAGAAGGAGTATCCAACAAGAAAAAAGTTGGTGCATTCACTGAAGGAAGCTGGATTATTCTTCGGTGGGGAAAGTTCTTTAACGAAGATTTTGAAGACCATTGGATTTCGATACAAAAAATGTAACAAACGCAAAATATTGATGGAAAGATTTGATATAGCGATGGCAAGGTATACTTTTTTACGGCAAGTGAAAGAAATCAAAAATTGGCAAAATGTTGTGTTCTTGGATGAAACATGGCTTAATGCTAACCATACTGTAGGCCGTTCTTGGAACGATGACACAGCAGCATCTACTTCCAAAGTTCCTGTAGGAAAAGGATCGCGACTTATAATTTGTCACGCCGGAACCATCAACGGGTTTGTCGAAGGTTCTCTCATGGCTTTTGCGTCAAAAACCACTGGAGACTATCATGAAGACATGAATGGAGAAAAGTTTACTGAATGGTTTACCTCAATGTTGTGTAGCCTCCCTGAACCATCTATTATAATTATGGACAACGCCCCATACCACTCGATGCAAATTGACAAGCCACCTGCCCAATCCCAAAAGAAAGCTGATATCGTCGCATGGCTTCGTAAAAATGGCGTAGATGCAAACATGAATATGTTAAAAGCGGAATTAGTACGTCTTTTAAAAGAAAACAAACCAACCAAGATCCGATACGTCATTGACGAAATAGCATTAGAACATGGGCACAGAGTTATACGGTTACCGCCTTACCATTGTGAGTATAATGCGATTGAGTTGGTGTGGGCTCAAATTAAGGGATATGCTGCAAGACACAATACAGAACCCCCATTTACCACAAAAAAAATGCTAAAATTATTAGAAGAAGCTTGTGAACATGTGACTAAAGGAGACTGGGAAAAGGTTGTGAATAGAACTGTTAAATTAATAAGGGAAGATTATGAAAGAGATGTGAAAATAGATAATATTATAGAAAACGAACTTATAATTATTAATGTAGGTGATGATAGCAGTGACGACAGTGAAAATAGTAGTATGGACGAATCTGATTAATTATGGCCTTTTGTGGCACCTTTTTTGGTATCTTTTGTATTCATATGTTTCTTGTGTGCATATAAAGTATGTATATTCATTTTCATTCAAATATTCAGTTCGTTCAAATAAATTAAATAAACATATACATTTTTGTTTTATTAAACCTATTTAATCAGGTACAAAAACAAAACTTAATTGTTTTTTGTTCGAGAATAAATTGACATTCCACATCACTATTGTAATGTGTCAAACCGGCCTTCATAGCGTGCCGCTAGTTTAGCAACGCATCAACGGCTCACTACTGAGCGCAGGTCTCCTCTCAGAGAAGGGTTATAGGCCATAGTCCACCACGCTGGCCCAATGCAAATTGGCGGACTTCACACACCTTCGAGAACATTATGAAGAACTCTCAGGTGTGCAGGTTTCTTCACGATGTTTTCCTTCACCGTTGAAGCAAGTGATATGAAATTGCTTAAACGCACTTGACTCCGAAAAGTCAGAGGTGCGTACCCGGGATCGAACCTGCGACCCGAATAGGAGACCACAGTCTTAAGCACTAGGCTATCACTGCTTTTATTATTATTTAGAATTATTGATTGCCGTAGTCGAAATTAGATTAGGAAAACATTAGATATTCATTCAATTAATATTGAAATATCGAAGCGACGTAAACGCTGTATGCTTTGTGAATATAAAAATAAAATGGCAAAGTATTCTTTTTGATCTTAATTACTTATTGGCAGGCGTAAAAATTCAAGCTTTTTTCAAGCTAGATTTTTGCCTCCTAGGTGTTATTATAACAAATTTTGCCTCACCTACCTACTCGTAATAATCATAAATTGTGAATCTACTCCATACCAACAAGCAGATCTCGTTTGTCATAAACAGGAAACGCAAAAAAACCACCATGACATATAAACTTTCAGTTATGAAACACCTGCTCAAAATGTCCTGCAAGCTCTTGGATCATAACGAGAAAGATCAGATGGCAAATCATCTTTTTTTTAAATTGGAATTGGAAATGTCAGTCGCTTTAGCGTTACCGGTTTTGGGTTTATTAAAACCCCGTGTTTTTCTTTGGTTCATTAGCTCCGACGAAAATATTCGCCAAATACCTAGACACTATGTTTTTTTTTATAAGTTTTGAACAAGTTTCGTGACTTTTTCGGATTATTCACACAAACAACCTGTCTTTAAATCATCGTCGTTGCTTTACAATCTCCTATTACGTGTGATAAGGAACTTTTACAGAACAAGCAAATTATTAAAAAAGAATTTAAAAACCCGACTGCTTTATAGAATATCAATGAAAATATCAATTATCAAATTTATGAGAAAACAAAAGAAAAATACATTTTCGTAATCGCCTTTTCAAACCCTTTAATTTGATATCCCAATCAATAAGATTTGAAGAAAAAAAAATTTTGAACCCCACATTATGGCGTCCAAAAGCCGCCATTTTGAATTTTTCAAATTTTTATTTTCTTGTTGACACTCGCGCTGGCATGGTAAATTTAACGACGCGACTTGCCACTTAACAAAGTCGGCCCACGCGTTTGGTCTCTAGAGTGCCACAAAA
The DNA here is from genome assembly GCA_029955525.1 of Oeneis ivallda. Lineage (NCBI taxonomy): Eukaryota > Metazoa > Arthropoda > Insecta > Lepidoptera > Nymphalidae > Oeneis > Oeneis ivallda. Next base: position 25,455,797 of record JARPMR010000006.1, read on the forward strand.
GAACAAGTAACATACCTAACTACGAGTACATAGAATTTAAATGAATCAATTTTACTTTCATTATTTTGTACTTTTACTTTGGAATTAAAACAGACTGATAAACATATTACCACTCCTTTGCGTCGCGCAGTCGGGTGAAAAGAAAAAGATTTTCCTTTTTGATAGAGATAGATTTACCCTCATTAAAATGGAAAGGCACATAGTTCAAAAAGTTGATGGTCGTTGGAGTGGCGACCCCGCACCGGGAAGCGCAGTGTTTGCAGACCCCCACCAGGTGGACCGACGACATCAAACGAGTCGCAGGGGGCCGCTGGATGCAAGATGCGCAAGACCGAAGCCTGTGGAAGTCCATGCAAGAGACCTTTGTACAACAGTGGACGTTTATCAAACCATAATCAAGAAGAAGATTTACAGATTTTACAATCTATATATTTACAATCTAGATATCTTCTTTTCTATATCAACCAACAGACGTCCACTTCACGATATAGATCTCTAAGATCTCTTGCATAGTATCCCACAAGTCTCGGGCTTGCGTCACCTGTACTCTGCGGTTCCCTGCGAATCGGCTAATATGTCGTCAGTCCACCTAGCGGGGGGGTCTGACAATAGTGCGCTTCCCGGTGTGAGGTTACCACTCCAGAATCTTGGGCGTTGGGACACCAATGACCATCAGTTCTTGGAACTGTCGCCCATTGAAATGAAGGTAGCCGGAGAGTCAGTTACGGAGCTCATTGAGTTGCGAAGCTTATCTAAGTGATACTTGTCCACAATTATCATACTTTCGCTTAAAACCCTTTTTTACCCGACTACGATAAAGCCAAAAGGAAGGGTTATGATTTTAGCAGTCTATGGAATGTACTATGTATGTATGTATGTAATTTATGTATTTATATAACTGTTTTCGAATGAATAAATTTTTAAATACGTATATCAAAAATTCCGAGGCCGGCGGGGTAAGAACCCTGCACATCTCTCGGGAATTGCGCCCTGAGTGTTTTGACCTTACACCACGGCCAAGTCGAACTACACGTCAGCAACGAAATTAGTGATAATAATATGTATCTACAATCAGTTCTTAGCAACTGTTATTTTCGAATATTCCATCGTAGCGGATAAACTACTGAGCCGATTTTGATGAATGAGATGTCAATCGATTCGTTATGATGATCCGGGTGATATCATACTTCATATTACTATAAATGCGAAAGTGTGTTTTTTGGTTTGTCCTTCAATCACGCCGCAACAAAGCTACGGATCGACGTAATTTTTTGCATGGGTATGGTTGAGGACCTGGAGTGACGCTACTTTTTCTCCCGGAAAATCAAAGATTTCCCGAGGGATTTTAAAAACTAAATCTACGCGGACGAAGTCGCGGGCATCAGCTAGTAGGCTCTAATTTATACGGAAAAAATCATTATGACGGTTGTTACATCCAAATTTCCCGCAGTCGGGGTACAGTTTTTAGGGTTCCGTACCCAAAGGGTACCAACGGGACCCTATTACTAAGCCTACGCTGTCCGTCCGTCCGTCCGTCCGTCCGTCTGTCAGCGGGCTGTATCTCGTAAACCGTAATAGATAGACAGATGAAATTTTCACATATTATGTATTTCTATTGCCGCTATAACAACAAATAATAAAAATTAAATTAAATTAAAAAAATTAAATTAAAATATTTCCATGGGTACATGGAAATATTTTTATTTAATTTTTTTTAACGGAACCCTAAAAGAGCGAGGCCCGACTCGCACTTGGCCGATTTTTAAACTTTTATCCTTGTTGTTGATAAAAGAATAATTTTTATAAGAAAAAACAAAACAAAAAACAATCGAAAGTAACGAGGTCGTTATAATATGATAGAGCAACATGTCTGCGATTCAGCACTCTACAGAGTGTTGTTTTTATTAATAAATTGTTTATTTATAAAATATTAACACTCTACAGTTCAATCAATCATATTAAAATGTTTTACCCACACCTTGTAATATATTTTAATCGAAGATGTTTTCTGATTGTTTTATTAATATCGTTTTATTCATGACATGAACATCAGTGCGACCTCGCATTAATTTATGTTTAATTTATACATCTTGTATGTAAATTCATCTTATTATTATACTTAATAAAATTTTTGCATAGAAACTTGTAAAGAAAGATGAGAAATGAAGTAAACGGGTCCTAATATTCTATTTTAGTTTGTGACTCATAAAAATATTATTTATTAAGTACCTAGTAGTACTTAGTAAGTAAGTACAAGATTATAAGTAAAAGGAATTTGTTGTTGTGAAGTTGAGTACGGCGTGGATTTAGGTTTATTAAAATCCCGTGGAAAATGTTTTATTTTCCACGGGATATTTAAAATTCTATTTCGGTGTTCAGGATGCAATCTTTTATGATGATTTTTTTTTAGATGCCAAAACAAACATAGATAGACTGACACATCATTGTTCGCATAATTATTATAATTTTATGGATGGATGGAAGGATGATTTTAAAGAGTTTATTCTGATTTACTGAAAACTGTTCAAACTAAGCGTGATTTTTTTTCATTTTCCTTCAACTTTTGCGAGCTTTTTCCGTTAACTATCTGTGAGCGTTATGGAATGCTTTATAAATTATCGTAAAAATAAAGAAATTTATTTTAAACCTGACTAATGACTTAAAATTATTTTATATTGCATTCGGACACATACTGCAACCATCATAGAATACTGAACAGGTGTGGTGTGTAGTTAGGTACTTTTCATTTTTCCAACCTATTTAATTCAAATAGCATACGCTTCCCCTCCCTATTTAGTGGAGAGGTTTTTCAAAGTTCTCAGGTAGGATCTAAGCAACCTATCTAATTAAAATATTTCATTTTTTTTATCTATATTATGTTTTTAAGGCATAGTTCTATTTTCGAGAGTGATATAAATTACTTAAAATATGTTAAGGTATAGTATTTTTGACGATTTTTTTTCGCCTGGGAGTTTAAATTAAATTCGCACTTACCTTAATCTTAAAATAATACTTATTTGAATAAATATTTTAAGTTCTACTCACCTTAAAAAAATCCAAAAAAAATATCGTAAGAAATTAACACTATTCCTAGTCCCACTCAAAGTTTTTTATTACAAATATCGAAATCACCGTATCGAAAGAAAAACCAAAACTGTTCTAAATTCAAAAGGCGCGCACAGCCGCAGAAATGTGTCAGTGGCGTGCGACGGACGGCCTAGGACGGGACGCGGCGCGAATTACAATGGCGAACGATTCGAAAATATTCGGGATTTATTTCCTATATAGGTATATTTGGGAGCGGCTGTCGCGGTCTTTTAAACACTGCGATACATCCGAGACTGGCTGACTAAGCGACAGGACATCGACTTTATAAATTAACTTTGTCCATCACAATACGTGTGCCTAACTGAGTAACTGTACTCCTTTGCCTAAGTTTTCGGTGTTCTTCAAGCGACGCATTTGTTGCCCGCTAATTGTTTCGAGACATCGATATAATCGGAGTCCATTAACCTAGAAATGATGGATTGGCACATTTTTTTTAACAATCGGATTTAATTTTGAGACGCATTTTCTATGCTAATATGGTTTCAAAAAATATACATAATATTATAAACGTCCGTTTAACCTACATAGGTCACACGCACATACACACACACATACCCAGCAGCAGCATACAGGTAAGCGAAAATTTTCTCATACGTACCTAGTTACTTTAAAATACCTACTCTGTGTACGTACTACGCCTTCAAACCATACACACAGTATTTGGTACCTGTACGGTGTGTAAGGTATTACGTACTTTAGGTACTAGGTAATTACTACATTAAACCATACCTAAAATAGGTAAGTACATTATTTTTTCAATAGATGTGCTGATGCCTGTTATCCACAACTTACCTATATCGGCATTGAAAACTATGTCACTTCGTAAAGAATGAAAATTTTGAAGATCTTCCTTCGAAATATTATTTATTTTATCATATTCCATAAAGGAGGTTCTTAAATCGGGCGGTATTTCTTTTTACCCTTTGTTTTTACCTAACGTTCTCGGTTCTAGTGTACCTAGAGTTAGACAGATGGATTGCAGTTGATAAAAACTGCAAAAAGACTGCATCCAAACCGCAATTTTGTAATTGACTTGCAGTCGGTTCTTGGAAAGATTGCATGCCCGAAATGGCTGTTTAACTTCATTTCAGCCATCTCAAAAAAAAAAAAGAAACTTTTCTGTGATCGAAGATCTCAACTTATAGTCGGCCCACTATAGGCTGGGCACAGGTCTCCTCTCAAATGAGAAGGCTTAAGGCCATAGTCCACCACACTGGCCAAGTGTGGAGTGGCAGACTTCTCCTTTGAAAAAATTATGGGGAACTCTCAGGCATTCAGGCTTCCTCAGGATCACTAACTAGTTAATTGCTTCACTAAAATAATAATACCTACCTACATAAGCACTTAGTAGCGCCACACGAGTAAATATGTAGCGCTTTGATATTTATCATCAACTTCTTTTTTCTAATTAAATTATTCAAATCCTAAGTAACATAAAGCCTCTTGTCTCGTATAGTTTCGTATCACAACTTTTTTCTGAAGCCATAATCACAACAACACGAAATGAAATGTCAGATGATTGAATAATTTGAATAATTGAGACCACACCCAAGTGTAGGTGGAAAGGAACGTCGCTAATGTGTTTCTATTGTTGTAAAATAATTTTTACATTATACATAATTGCCAAGGAGATTCGGTGAAATATTTTTCTTATAGGTACTATTCCTATTGAATATTATCTCTCTAATAAAACGAAAATCGGAACGTTACTGGCCGCGCGCACGGTTTCCCGGTTTTTCCCGACGACTGTTTATGCACTTAGGTACTTACCTAAGTTTTAAAAAAATCTAACCTTTTACCTTTTTTAACCTTAGTAAGAAAGTGAAACCGTAGTTATTCTTGTATAGAATTTTCCGGAAAATCAATACTGTGCGTTATGCGAATTCCATCTAAAAAAGTCATGTTCGTCGAGACTCGAATTAATGATTGTAGGGTAAGTAAACCTACCGGTAGGTGTAAACCTACACTTATTCAAAATGAATCAACTACTTATATGCAACCACCCAATATTTACCTATATTACTTTTTGATACGATACTCATAGGTGTCTTACCTATTGTAGATTTGCAAATCTTAATGTTATATACAAGCTTACAAGCTGCATTATCTATTTGGGAAATATTTTTTTATTTAAAAATTATTTTCCAACCGTTTATCCAAACAAAGCTTCGACCGTATTTCATTTTTTACGATGATCGTTATTGACTTGATAAAATCTAAATGTTTATCACTTGATTTTATAGCTTTACCTACTCTAGATAGGTATTTTATTACTTTACGATGCTCTTTTGGCTCGTCTCTACAGTTTTACAATTTCGTAGAGTAAACGGTCGAGTTACCAATAGGTTACTACATAACTAAAATCTAAATACTTAGTTAGTACCTACCTAAATATTAGCAGGAACCATGTTTATGCTATTATGTATTATATGGTTTATGTAAACCACTATCCTTTTAGATTATACGAATATTAATTTACTAGCTCCTTACGCGCGGGTTGCCTATTAAGAGATGATGAGATCATTTAATTGATAAGGCCGCCTTTGCAGTTTGCACCACTTCTGCTTTGCAACTCGTTAGGTTATTACATATTATATCCCACGATATACTTTACGATTACCTACAATATTATGTGGATACGAGAAGGTGTCCTTAACTTTGCCATTCTCAGTTACCTATGTTTTGGATTTCACGGGATCACCTTATGAGGCTCAAAATAAAATCATAACGGACACTAAAGAGTAAAATATTAATAATATTGCCTACTTAACACTTTTACCAAGAAACTTACGAACTTGTTTCAATAAGTATTATTAAATACCCCGTTCTGAAACAACAAAAACTCGTCCGGATTTCGCCTATTTGGCACAAAAAGCGGTTAATCGGCGCCGCACACGCTCGAAATGTCAAGAAAATTAATTAATCGCGTTGTAACGCATTTACCTAATCAAGTCCGAGGTTCCACAGATAAAAATCCCAATTTGGTTTCCACCATAAACGTATTTATCTTTCGGTTTTCACATTATTGGCGATCTTATGAGCATACTGGGAAGTATCTGTAACTGTATTTGCGATAAAAAAAAATTAGACCGTATGAAAATCTTTTCAGCCTAAAGTATGACCATATTGGCTTAGGACTCCTAACTTTTATCTTAAGAGCCATAGTCTGCATGGCTTCACAGTCTAAAGGGTTAATAATTATTTGTGAAAAATATTCTCCCAAATAAACTTTTGTTGCCCATGGTACCTAATTTACAAAAAATTACCGGATAACCAGACATTCGATCCGGTACTGCGGGCCGGTTCCGTTTGTGCATGCAAGCCAGCCCGAGGGGTGAAGTTTGGACTTTGGAGACCCCTAGCATTAAGCGGGTTCACACGATTCAATTTTAGTTGATCAAATTGAAGCTTTGAAAAGAATTTTTTGTAAAACTAAAATGTTTTACAAGCGTGGTGCGGGTGACAGATCAATAGAACCTCCTTTGGTCTGTATAATGTACTTTGTGCTCCTTACTAATATTATAAATGCGAGTGTTTTTGTCGGTTTGTCCTTCAATCACGCAGCACACAGCAACGGAGCGACGTGATTTTTTGCATGGGTTTAGTTAAGGGCCTGGAGAGTGAATTTTATGTATCCCGGAAAATCAGAGTTCCCGCGGGATTTACAAAAACTAAATCCACGCGGACGAAGTAGCGAGCATCAGCTAGTCTAATAAGTAAATACATATTAAAAGTAATCATAGTAGGCTGCATTGTGGCTTGTCATCAGGAAACATTTGTTTATTATTTTCATGTTCAAGCGAAAATAAAACTAAAAAGTCTTTTATAATACATATAATTAATAGATCTTGTTCTCAAATATAACATCATCTATAATAAGCGGTCACCTCATATTTACTTATTTACAATTTGTCACAACTCATTGTTACATTAAAAACAATCACAAAATTACAACAAAATATATAAAGGCGTATTCAAAATCATTTCATTTATCTATATGCAAGATTTGATCACCTTAAGTACAAAATATTTACAAATATTTACATTTTTACAATACTGAGGGTAGAGCAAACACATTATGACTTCTGTTATAAATAATAATTTAGACGATGCGTAAATGACGTAACCTAGATAGTAATTGAAAGAGTCCGTAAAAGATCTTTCCTAAAACATAAGTTCTCTTTATTTTAAGTTATAAACAAAAATACAGTTTTCTTCAAGGTTATATAAATAAACCTGCACTTTCAAAAATTACTTACCCCTTACTTTTGAAGAATAAGTAATACGTCTTTAGTGCATATAAAATAAAGATTATGTTATTTAATGAATGGACTGATTTGGAATAACTTATTCTACAATTTGTAAAAAAAAATTAGATTGCATTAAAAAAAATGCTCTTAAATGAGCCTTATTCTTTGCCATTTATAATCAAACTTTAATCATCATAATTCATTTAATTTCAATTAAATGATTTTACAAAAAAAGAAACAAAAACGATGATATAAAATCATAATATTTTGCAAAATTTTTTGTATAGTATAATTTATAAAAGACAAAATAATTAACGCACACACACACACACACATCGAGATCAATATTATCAGAACGCACAAATTCGAAGACATTTGTACATCAAAAATTACTTTAATAATAATAGCTCTCTGTAAATAGTTGGAAACAAATTCATTTCATTTAACTACCCACACATTTTCAAATATATGGGCAAGTGCTGTTCCTATGGACCTTGTACCTGTGGACACGATCGATTCCGTCGAAACTAGCAACCCTAAAATTCTAGTTTGAACGCGAACTGTCAACCATAGACGAAGCTTTACGGTTGCGTTCAAATTGGAATTTTAGGGTTACTATTTTCGACGGAATCGATTGTGTCCACAGGTACAAGCATCCATAAGAACAGCACTTGCCCCTATACTCGCCAACTCCTTTAGGCGGACTTTATTATTGGTAGGTAACGGAATGTATTTTATTTAAATTCATGACTTCAACATTATCCGGTCATTCTAAACGCACATTACACGACGCAACGCACTTAATAAGTTAATTTTCAGTACTGAGAAAACGATATATAAATGTGGATGACGTCATCAGACTATTACCAACACATCATACTAGTTTGCACATTTCGTAAACGTTGATAGATTTCGAGCACTGGTAAACAATAATGTCAGAGCAAAATGGACCTAAGGTTTTGTGTTAAGTCAATGTTCATATCGGAATTTTTTTATATCAGAAAGCTTCTGCTAGGGGTGCTACTGTTGACACTAATTTTAACCTTAATACAGTAAGTTTGGGATCTATTTTACATTGACGTTGTAGTGTATCAATAATTAAAAATTGTCATCTGTGTCGAGATATAAAAGCTCGTACCAACCTACCGTAAAATAAACCAACTGTAAAATTCGTTGCATGCAGTAATGTGCGATCAACTTAAACATTTATGCCGCATTCAAATTACTGTCCAAAAAATTGATTATAATAATATAAATAAATATCATTAAACGCATAATGATTAGAAAAAATTTGATATTTTAATTCGCTATATTATGTAAATCATTCTTGGCACCTCACAGTTCATACGATTAAATTAAAAATGCTTGTGTTTATAAATTCTAGCATGTACTAACAAATGTACACAGGGATTTGCTCATCCATTCACTCAGCACTTAAACAATATGTATAGTATACCTAATTATACTGGTGCTAATTCGATTGAACACAATCTCTAAACTAAATTTAGGTCTACACGTAATTCTATCCTTTTCCAAGGGCAACATTATATTATTAGACCTGTCAATGTCTGTCACAAATGACAGTTTAAGCGTGAAAGAGATGTATCTATGCGAGTGAAAGAGATGCATCTATGCGAAATGTAAGAGTGTAGGCGAAACAGAACTCTACAAAATTTGTCCCTTTCAGCTTCTGAACCCTCTTTTAGTTTCAATAATTATTATATTAAATATCGAATTATTGCTTCCAGACACAGTCATTGTCAATCGCGGTCAATGACCTCACGTGCCGTATAAAATACACTATTTCTTAGAAATAGCTTCTACCGCAAACAAACAAAAAGATCTGCTGATTTAAACCCTCAATAGCCCAACGGTTAAAGGCGCGGACTGAAAACAGAAAGGTCGTCGGTTCAGTTCCCAGCACTATTGTCGTAATCACTCCCAACACAAGCTTTCAAGTCAAGTTTTGTTTACCTAATATTCTTTAAAATTAATTGTTTTTCAATATTACTGCATAAACATAGTACGTACGTTATACGTATCGTACGTTTTACCTGCGGCTATTCGATTTTTCAAACCCTTATTTTACCCCCTTGAATTGAATTTTCAAAAATCCTTTCTTAGTGGATGCCTACGTCATAATAGCTATCTGTATGCTTAGTCCGATCCATCCAGTGGTTTGAGATGTGCTTTGATAGATCAATCAGTCAGTCAGTCAGCTTTTCCTTTTACATATTCAGATTAAACTTGTGTGTGAGGAACATAAGTGGTCATATTTCAGACTGTAAAACCCTTAGTATCCTCCCCCTTTTTGATTAGGACCGCATAGGTCGTGCAATCTAGTAAATATTTAATCTATCTACTATATTGTAAACTTGTTTTGAAAAGAGCAACTGCCGAGTTTCTTGCTGGTTCTTCTCGGCAGGAACGGAATTCCGAACCAGTGGCAGACTCATCGACGATTCAAAAGTACTTGTAAAAAAGTTTATTTGAATAAAAAACATTTCTATTCTATTCTATGGTTCAGAGAGTGTGTACAACGTAATTAGCACCATTGTGTAACTATAACTAATATTTACACCGAGTTAGGAGGCGCGTCGCTTTAACGTCACTTTCCCGCGCGCTAACTGTGACACGTATATCCTCACTCGCTCCAGGTTAGTTTTTTTCACCCATAACTGAAAACAAAATTTGTTTACATTTGAAATAAATTAATATTATCAGCAGTTGAAGCAGTGGTAGCCTAGTGGTTAGGACTGTGGTCTCCTATTCGGGGGGTCGCAGGTTCGATCCCGGGTACGCACCACTGACTTTTCGGAGTCAAGTGTGTTTAAGCAATTAAATATCGCTTGCTCCAACGGTGAAGGAAAACATCGTGAGGAAGCCTGCACATCTGAGAGTTCTTCATAATGTTCTAGAAGATGTGTGAAGTCTGCCAATTCGCATTGGGCCAGCGTGGTGGACTATGGCCTATAATATAACCCTTCTCTGAAAGGAGACCTGGCTCAGTAGTGAGCCGTTGATGGGTTGTTAATGATGATGATGATGATGATGATGATAATGATGAATATTATCAGATTCTGTAATAATATAGGTTTTTTTGGGCCAGGAAGTATTAACCTTCGCGAACACTCGGAATATCCTGTCAATGTGTCAAAGTTTCAAAAAATCCTGTCAAAGTGTCATCACAATCTGATCAATGGTTTCAGAACGCATAGAGGACAAACATACAAACATTGATTTTTATTTATATACTAGCTGATGCCCGCGACTTCATCCACGTGGGCAGAACCCGTGGAGCATCAGGATTGAGGAGTTAGAACCCGAAGTTTTTATGGGACCATCTCGCAAAGTTTTTGCATCAATTAAAAAAAATTCACGCAAATCGGTTAAGAAATCACGGAGATATCGATATACAAGAGGTAGAAAAACACAACTCTTTTTTTGAAAGTCGGTTAAAAAGTAGCCTATGTTACTCCTTATGACAACAGCTATTTGTCAGTGAAAGTCCTTTCGAAATCGGTTCAGCCGTTCCGGAGATAAGCCGGAACAGACAGACACAAATTTAAAAAAACCGGCCAAGCGCGAGTTGGACTCACTCACCGAGGGTTCCGTACTATAGAAGTAAAAGTAAAAAGATAATATAATTTTTTTTTAAATTAATTGTTTACTTTGTTTGTGGAGGTTTATTGTGAATATCAAAAAAATCGGCCAAGTGCGAGTCGGGCCTCGCTCTTTTAGGGTTTCGTTAAAAAAATTAAATAAAAATATTTCCATGTACCCATGGTAAACTTCGGAGATAAGGGGGGGGGGGGGGAGTATTTTTTTTCGCCATTTTGCTTCCAGGGTTCCATTTTTACCATTTTGGTACAGAACCCTAAATAAACTTTCAGATGCATATATAGTAAAAGCTGTTTTGACATTACAAACAGACACTTCAATTTTATTTATTTGTATAGGTAGATTAATATTTATGGCGAGAAAAAATTAATTGATTAATCAATTCCCGGTACTCACCGCCTCGTCGGTGATGGCGTGTATGTGCGCGGGGAAGCGCGGCATGTCCCGGCCCTCGACGTACACGCTCTGCCCGCGGTGGAACCAGCGCCGCTCGTACAGCAGCTTGCCGTCCTCCACGCGCGTGTCCGCCTCGCCGCCCGCCCCGCTGCCCGCGCCACTCGACCCCGTGCCCGCCGCGCTGCCCGCGCCGCTGCTCGCCCCGCTCTCCCGTATGGGGGAATCACCTGGAATCACAACGATTTATGCGGTTTGAAAACACGGACTGCTTGAACACTTGCTGCACTATTGTCGTACTCCTAACACAAGCTTTCCCCTTATTTGCAGGGGAGAAGAGAATATTAGACAAGTTCAGCATGGCTAATATACTTTATAGAACAAGAAAATATGTAGTTTAATAACTGTAACCCAACTACGGAAAATTGGATTTAAGTGACATCTGTCATATTGAGTTTATTGATGTAAAATGTAGCCTGTCATCATCGACCCAGCAGTTTAGGCGCAACGTGCGTTCAAAATCACATTCGTGATTCATATTCATATACATTCATAACATTTCTATTCTATTCTATTGACTCACAACCTTTGAAGTTTCCTTGGTTGAAGGAGTGTGATGTCTGGGCGGGGGCAATGTCTGGATATCGCACGTATGTGCTTGAGTGTGGTTAGCATAAAGCATTACTTTAGGTGGATAGATGTGTGACCAATATACTCACAGCTATTTGAGTTGAGGTGTTTCCTCGGTTGGTGGTTCGAGGTGTGATGTCTGGGCGGGGGCGAATTTCTGGATATCGCGCGTAGATCTGCTTCAATGTCTCTCTCATCTAGTTGGAAGGTTAACGTTGTAGCGAGCGGTTTGCGTCGCTTCTCCGGCGCAGGCGCAGGCTCGTTTGCGCGCCGCCTGAGTATCCTCTTCATGGGGGGCTTAACCTGTATGATAATGATAAAACTAGAGGTTCTTACAATCCTACTAATTCCTACTAAGATTATAAATGCGAAAATTTGTGAGGGTGTATGGATGGATGGATGTTTGTTATTCCTTCACGCAGCAACGAATGAACCAATTTGACTGAAATTTCGAGTGGATTAACACATAAGCTACAATTTATTAATTTATTCCAGAAAATTATAGAGTTCACGCTGGAATTAATAATAATAAACCTTAATCAAGTCACAAGCATCATCTAGTCTTGAAATAAAATATGTGTTATTTTTTGGAATCTCCAGTCTTAAAATATCGAAAAATCTGTGTTGACAAGAGAGAAAAAAAAATGGTTTCCGATTTTCCCAAAAATCAGATTAAAAATATTAAATACTAGCTGATGCCCGCGACTTCGTCCGCGTGAATTTAGTTTATGTTTTTTTTTTGTATTAAAACCTTCCGTGGAACTTAAGGAACATACAAAAAAATAAATTAACCGAATTGGTCCATCCATTCTTGAGTTATGCGCTTACCAACATTCATTTTTATTTATATAGAATAGATTATGCTTTAATAGAAAAATATACAACACTTACACTTCCCACCTTAAAATAAAATAATTCTCTGAACACTTAAATTATATATTATATCTGAATGCCAAAGTAAATACCTCTATTGAATCTCCATTCAGCTCCATACTGTGCCTCTCACTCTCAATCAACTTCCTCTTCTCTTCAAAGTCATTGAGCAAGTTCTCCCGCAACTCTATCTTCTTCTCCTCGAACTCTTTCGCTGCCGCTTTCTTCTCTGCTACATATTCTCTCTCTACAACGTCGTACATGTGATCTCTGTCAAGAAGAATTCCTGTGATAAGTCATGACTTATGAAAATACTAGATGATGCCCACAACTTTGTCGGTGTGGAATAAGATTTTCCGATAAGATTCATCGAATATGATAGATCGAAAAGAATTTCTGATAAGATTCATAGATTAAGATTTTCCGATAAGATTTTGTCTTCAATTTTCTGGGGTAAAATGTAGCCTATGTGTTAATCCAGGGTATTGAGCTATCTCCATTCCAAATTTCAGTCAAATCCATCAAGTAGTTGTTCGTGAAAGATTAAAAAACATACACACAAACTTTCAACATTAAGCAATAAAATAAATAAAAAAACCCCTCCACTAGCAACTCCATCAACTGATCAGTAGGGTTAGTACAAGATTGGAAAGTTAACTATAAATAGTAAACTATGACATTACCATCAAAGTAAAATAAACGATAACAGTATTGAGTTAGAGCTCAATTTCGTGTATATATTCTTATACCTTTACGTAACGAAAACACTCCAAATTCAAATCATCTGTATTGAATTTGTGACTTTAAATAAATACAATTATGGTTCATTTTACTTTGATGCTAATGTCATAGTTTACTATTACAATCAAATGAATTAAAACTTGGACTAACCGCACACTGCACAGATAAGTTGGGTGGCACTGTAGGCACCGACACCTTAGAATAGAATAGAATTTTTTTTATTCAAATAAACTTTTACAAGTGCTTTTGTATAGTCGATGAATCTACCACTGGTTCGGAATGCCTTTCCTCCTGAGAAGAACCAGCAAGAAACTCGGCGGTTGCTCTTTTCAAAACAAATACTATGCTATATATGCAGTGTTTCCACAGTGAGGGAAGTTCCAAAAATGCATACCGACTAACTTCTATCTTAAGATGGGCAGACATAAAGTAGCCCCATTTCCGCCGGTGGCACCTGTTCACGAGCATGACGCATGACCCAGCACCATGACATTACACTTACTTGTATATCCTGTTGATACGCAGCCTCTCGTGCAGCTGGTGTTCTAAGCGCTTCACCCTCTTGAGGAACTCTGGGTGTATGTTGTCTTCTAGTTGCTGCAGCTGCTTCTTTAGGTTCACCAGTTTGTCTTGGTACATCCTGTGGGTAATCATCATCATCATCATCATCATCAGCAGCAGCAGCAGCAACCCCTCAATGGCTTACTACTGAGCACAGGTATCATTTCAGAGAAGGGTTATAGACGATAGTCCACTACAATGGCCCAATGCAAATTGGCAGAGTCACACACCTTTGGGCACATACTGGAAAACCTCACGATGTTTTCCTTCGCTGTTAAGCAAGTTATAATATTTATGACCTGTTTCACCACTTGCTGATAAATGTGTTTGGATATATATCTAACAGATAAAATATCTGTTGGATAAATCAGTGTGATATCTTTTTGAGTTTAACTGCCAGATTGATACTTATGAAACAGAATTTTAAACGCTATCCCTCAGATAAGTTGTAGATAGGCTATCAGACCTTTATCAGCAAGTGGTGAAACAAGCCCTTGATTGCATAAAATGCACATGATTCTGAAAATTCAAAATCCATGCCTGGGATTGATACCTGGATCCTCAATAAGGAAGCTGAAGTCTCCAAAGGCTATAAAAATCTGAAAATTACTGAAATACTGGACTAGGTCACACATTGCCTTAAAATTTTTTACTTATACAAAACAAATATCCTAATAACATCATCATCATCATCATCATCATCAGCAACCCATCAACGGCTCACTACTGAGCGAGGTCTCCTCTCAGAGAAGGGTTATAGGCCATAGTCCACCAAGCTGGCCCAATGCTAATTGGCAGACTTCACACACCTTCAAGAACTATGAAAGAACTCTCAGGTGTGCAGGTTTCCTCACAATGTTTTCCGTCACCGTTGAAGCAAGTGATATTTAATTGCTGCTTCCCCCCACACAGACCACAGTCCTAACCACTAGGCTATCGCTGCTTATCCTTATAACATGCTTAACAAATAGTTTCAGGCAAAGTCTATAAGAACTTTGTATACATTTATAACTAGCTGATGCCCAGGACTTCGTCCACATGGATATAGTTTTTAAAATCCCTCAGAAACTCTTTGATTTTCTGGGATAAAAGTAGCCTATTTCACTCTCCAGGTCTTCAACTATACCCATGCAAAAAATCATGTCGATCTGTGGCTCGGTTACATCATGATTGAAGGACAAACCAACAAACAAACACTCTCGCATTTATATTAGTATGAAATATGATATGATAGTATAATGAGGAAAAGTACTTGAACTATTGAATTCAATATTGGTACTTACTGTTCTTTAATTTCAGTAGGTTCATCATTGTTAGGTATGTCTGTTTCACTTGCTTCTTCTGTGTCTGTAATGAAAAGTTTATATCTTAATATATATAAATTACGTGTCACGTTGTTTGTCCGCGATGGACTCCTAAACTACTGAACCGATTTAGATCAAACTTCGTAACTATCTGTAATTTGGTCCAACTTGAAAGATAGGATAGTTTTTTTTTGATTATGATAGTTTATTTGTTTCATTTATATAGATAAGTTGGCGGTACGAAGTTCGCCGGGTCAGCTAGTATAATTTAAAACAAGGATGAAAAATTAAAAATTGAAACACTGTACAGTATCTATTCTATGGAATATTGAATGTAAAACGATTTTACTTTTTTATTTTGAACAAAACCATTAGGTATGTCTGATTTTATCTAAAATCAGACATGGTTTTGTTCATATAAAATGTAAGAGTACCTATGTCACCTGGACTATCATAACAATAAATCGATTGATACCTCATTCATCAAAATCGACTCAGTAGTTTACTCACTACGGTGAGACATTCACAGTTAAAAAAATCTCTAGATAAGTTATGAATGAAAATCTTGAAAATATGATGATATTAAAAAAAATGGCACTCAGGGACTGCTGCGGTAAAGCTATTGCATAGCATTTTTTATCAACTTATGCAATTATAATATTTATGCAATATTTTTTTGCATAGTAAAAATAATGCAAAAAATAATTAAAAAACAAACAAACAAGAAAAGCGCACTGTCACTACTTCGCGAGTGAGATTCGAACCTGTGACATCATACACCATACGGTAAAGAAAGCGGCCGCTCACCCACTACGCCAAACAGAGCTACTTGTGAACCTCTAAAATGTTGAACGCTTACTGAACAACGGTGTTAGGTTTATTTTCGTTACGGAATTTCTTGATTCGGTCGCCGCGCTCAAACTGTTTGTCCTAGTTCAAAGCCCGCGATAAAAGCTATGCAATAGCTTAAAAATAAAGCTGAGTAATGTTAGAAGATTCTCAAGTTCTAAAACCATCTGGAGAAATGTTTTTTTTTTTAGAAAAGAGAAAGTGGTACCTACATCTCTGGTACATTACGTCACAAAGGTGGTCAGCAACAAAAGGCGGGAAGACACTAAGCGCACCAAACATCGCTTACATTAACCTCACAATACTAATTACATAACCTCTGTTTACAAGCGTACTGCAACTTTTATTTATTAATAACAACTGACAAGTAATACGACGCCAAAATAGGCTGCGTACATCGATCGTAAACAAACCATTATGGAGCTTACCTTCGTCGCTATCTTCCGCAGGCGGCTGCTGTAACGTATCCTCTGGATCTCTGTATTCGTCTATATCGTCGTACCCATCATCCTCAAAGTCGTACTCGTCTCCTGGACCCGAATATGGTGATCCTTGGTAAGACATGGTCGAGGCGACGCGTAACAGTTGCATACAGATTAACTGCGGTCACCGTTTCAGAAATAAACTCTGAACGCGAGAGTTATAGCCAAGGTATGTATTGCAACTGATACTTGAGTCACTCGGAGAAAGAAATCACTTTTTTTACAGCGGACACTTTCATCGCAACTGGAGCAATCTTGAATTGAATTGATAAATTCAGAAACGTCAAAATTGTCATTCAAGTTGTAAAGCATCACTATCCGACTAAGTTAAAATGCACCCTCTTGAAATAAATATAAAGGTACTAATTTAATTGCTGCATTAGATTATCGCAAGTGTGAAAGAGAAATAATGTCAACCTCCAAATACGTGCTGCATTTTAATAATTTTGAAACGTTTATACCATAGACAATAAATGTGCATCATAAACTGTCGTTAAAAGTGAAGTAGTTTCTTGAATCGATTAAAGGAATAGACACTCAATCAACATAGGAATCGATTACTCTCAAATTACGATTCCAGGGATACGTGATAGCTTGCTAGTTGCACTTTAAAAACTGCAAACTTTGAAGACTTCAAAAACTGCAAACTTTGAAGACTTTAAAAACTTTGAAGTTAAAAGCCTCAATAATAGTCCAACAGTAAAAGGTGCAGACTGAAAACTAAAAGGTCACAGGTTCGAACGTTGCATTATTGTCGTACCCAGTCCTTACCGCTTATTAATTGGAGGTGGCAGGAGGACATTAATCAACATCAGCTTGGCTGATATTCTTAAACAAAGATAGAGCTCAAGCCTCAAATCTTGCTCTTTAGAACGTTTAAAAAGTTTCCAAAACCCACGCTTGCCAAAATAATGAATCCATGATAATAATAATATGATACTGGCTATTGTTTTGACTTAATAACATGCAAATTGGCTCATCTTTACTGTAACTCAAAATATTATTTATTTCTCTGTTCGAGGGAATCAGTCTTAATCTTTGAGTATTAAACCAACACAGGAGAGGACTTGACCCCTAATTTATTCGCAAAAAAGTCTGTCAATTACGGTGGGGGGCGAGGTAGCACACATGAAAACTTGCTTACTACAGTTGCATTTTTCCATCACGTCGCTATGCACGCACACAATATAATTAGCAAACACTACCTTAAAGTATATGCACACTATCACATTCACACACAGGGACGCTCTATCATTACATGAAACAATCGCATCATTTGTGTAAGCATTTTAGGGATTTGACACTATCGATTATCGACTTTCGATAAGTTTTTCTAATAATTATTTACAACAGAGTTACTTTATTCGAGAGTAAATTTTTTTGTTCGAGATCTTTAACATGGTAGGTATATAGAAGCGCTAGGAAACGAGGCTCTTGCCGTTGTTTTAGTCATAATATGCCTTTGCTATTAGATTGACTCTTTGTAGGCTTTTAGTACTTGCGTAAAGATACAGCTAGAAACTTTGGACTATATTGACGCTGGAAAGCGATCTAGCTTATTTCAAAAAATAACAAAATGACTTTTTTATATATTTGGAAGAAAAAGATACTGCGTCGGATTGTCGGATTTTCGTTTTCCTATGACATTATTTTTCTAAGATACTATGTTGACCTTCTCTGCATGTTTATATTATATAATTTTTGTTATTGATATTTTTAAACGTATTCAAAAATGCTGTAAATACTAAGACACCATCTATTTTTCAATATTATACAGATACTTCAAAAAAGTTATCAATACTTTTTAGCAGTGCAGTGCACTTAGGTGTACCTACTGTAAGGACTTAGGATTATCTGATTATTAACAGATTTTGTAGATACCAAGGTATTTACTCCGTCACTATACTCTCAATCTCATGCTGAAAGCATGCTGTAAGTACCACAGTATATCACCTTAGAGCAGCTGTTTTGGTTATGATTTAAAGTTATAAGCCACCAGGGAGTGCTGTACTTTGTCATAGGTTTTTAATAATATTGTTTATTAAGTTGAGAGACATTTAATTTTTATTTGAATACGTAGTGGGTATTAATATTGAACACATTGATTTTTTAAGTATTCTTGTTTAAATAAACATACAGCATTTTTAATGAAACATCATTTGTTTTATTTATGTTTAAAGCGAAATTTACGATGTATCTATTTCTAAAAAGTATATTAAGTACAAACTGTTAGGACTACATCATGTTTCCTTAAAAATAAATACAGCATAATTAGCATTTCAGAGTTTAGAGTTATTTCGTGGTTTCATATGTTTCAAATACCAAGTTACAGCAACATTGCTTCTTGAAATTGAAAAACTATTAGTCGAAATTGATATAAAACTAATGTATAAGACTAAAGTAATTCTACTTTAGAATTATATAATTAGTATCATCTGATGTGTTACATTAAAAAATATGCTTTTTGAAAAAAATCTGCTCCTGATAGCTTATTATGAGCTGTTATGCTTTTTTAAAACGTTATTGGCTCTGGTTTAAAGTTCACTTTTTCGATTTACAAGATCGTTTTCCAGCGTTGAATAATATTCTCTCAGTCCAGTATGGAGGAAACATAAAAAGTAAAAACTGAACCCTAAAAAAAAATTTATTTAAAGTTATGATTGGTAAGTTAAAACTTGTACCTACATACTTTACTTGGAAGGCTGATTTTTTTCATCTACTTCATCTGAATGAAGTGTATATTTGTTTGTAATGCTAGGCTGCCGCCATGGCTATAGTGGCCACCCCATTTGTAATAAAACACCGCCAAGCTATTTAGCTTTCCGGTAAACCTAGCCCTAGCGGGATGAATAAGAAGTATGGGTACTTTAATTCAATTGCCAAGTTTTAATGAACCAAATATGTATAGAATTTAAATATTTTTTTTCGTCAATGAACCATTAGTAAGACGATAAAAATATCTAGGTATAAATAATTTATACAATCCCCCCACCAATATCGACATATGAAATCTTGCTGTTTTTTTTATGGTGGCTTGTATCCGACACAGGACTCACGTTTGCGCACCTCCTCAGGCGTCAGTTGCACAAGAAGAGTTTCTCGAATTCGAGCGGCAATAATTCGTATGTGATTATCCTATGCGATAGATAACCTCCATACAATTCTATATAACTAGTGGTTCGCCCCGAACTGAGACCTCGCGGTAACGGTATCCCATGATTATTCATTCAATCGATACATGACGACCAAAACTGACATTATTATTATTATGCCCGTTTTCACCAAACATACCTAAATCATTCCCTATGTAGGAGTCTCTTTACGTAAGTAGCTCCAAAACACAATCCTAAGTCCTAACATCCGTCCCAATGTCCTTTTAGGTGTCCCGTACAGGATCGTGATAAAGAAGTTGACAGTAATCATCACATAACTTATCATAGGTAGCCCGTAAAGGTTAGGGAACGTCAGTGAAAACATTGAATTATTATGTAGGTACTAACGAGTGAAAACGGGTTAGGGGCATCTGTACAAATCGTCATCTATCGACGCGAATAGAAAATATACAAAATGATATTTAACTAAAGAATAATTTTAATTGAATAATATGTTATTATATTATGTACCTAAATAATAATGGTCGACGCAAAACTGTTTTTGGGATAAATCGTAGTCGTAACTCCTAGTTCAATGGAATAGTTAATGACTGCGCCATCTATTAGCATTATTGTGAAGCTATGTGAAATTTACTGATGCTCATTAAAAATTAAATAATCTCGTTTCTTTATAATATTCATATAATTTTAGTATTTGTTGTTCAAGTACAGGATACAAGTGAAGTAAGAAAATAAGTACAACTTGAAAATATATAGAAAATTTTCCCAGAGAGCGTCTTCAAGCGAGCGAATTAAATCGCCACTTTGGAAGCCCCCCATTTCGTCAATTTTAGGAAAAAAATTAAAAAAAAAAATACGGTTGTACTCTGTTCCAAATTGTCTTTAAAATAATACACAGAAAACCTATGAATCGCAAATAAAAAAAAAATTTCTTCGCATTCGCTTCTATGAGAGCCCCCCTGAAATAAAGATTTTTATAACTTTTTAAGCCATTTTCGGCTGGAGGCCATCGGTTTACATATTATATCGAAGTAATTACGTTCAGTAATTCAAAAGTTATAAGGCTCTGACAGACGGACGGACGGACGGACGGACGGACGGACGGACAAGTGCAAATCGCTCTAGTAAATTCAGAGACCTCGCTTCGCTCGGTCAATTACATCATAATACATTACGTTATTAATATTATAGATTATGACAAAAACTCGAATCAGTTAAGCAATGCTTGAATGCAAGTGGCGAAAATATCGCTCGAATTCGACTCTCCTTGTGTAACTGAGGCTTTTTAATAAAATATAAATTGAAATTAATACAATAAAGTCCGCTTAAAATGATCGTTTTTGTCCTGTATTATTTTATTATAAAGTTGGGCTTTCCGTGTCGTTTTTTTTACGCCGACTATATACCTATTATCTATTGGTCGCCCCAAATAGTCTACGACCCCAATGACATTGAAAGTAATTAATCAGTATAATTAAATAGAATATAATTATAGAATTAAATAGAATATAAATATAATTTATATTTATATTCCTTATTGATTGATATATATTCCTCTTTATATCCCATAGAATTAAAATCACGATAGAATAGGAAGGGGTGAACGACTAATTTATAAGCTTTAAGTAAAATATGACTAGATATATAAATACGAACTTTGATCGTCTGTGGGATTATCAAATAATGATAAAAAATTCTTTCTATAAAACCGACTTTAAACGCCACTACAAAGTATAAAACAATTTTAATTTGTACATGTATGTTGAAGTCGGGCGGGCCTAAATATAAATGATGAAACTAATGCGCGACGCTTGCGCTAGCCCAACTTTGCCCGATCGGCGTATGAAGTCGGTTTTTTAAAGATATTTTTTTTACATTATTATTTTAAGCTTTTTTGTGTATATCTCTGATCGCGAGCAATTTGCTCTTAATCATTGAGTTCCTTCCTCCATCACCGAAGATATGAATCATCTTCTCTTCACCTTTTAAATAGGCCCAACCTTATTATGCGTTCTTTCAAAAAAAATTTAAATCGGTTCAGATTTGACGTAGTTATGGAGTAACATCTAACATTATATCAACAAAAATTTATATGGGAACCACCTCTGAAGTATGCCCTTCTTCTTCTTCTTCTTTATCAACCTATAGACGTCCACTGCTGGACAAAGGTCTCCTGCATGGACTTCCACAGGCTTCGGTCTTGCGCCGCTTGAATCCAGCGGCTCCCTGCGACTCGTTTGATGTCGTCGGTCCACCTGGTGGGGGGTCTGCCAACACTGCGTTTCCCCGTGCGGGGTCGCCATTCCAACACCTTGGGACCCCAACGACCATCAGTTCTTCGAACTATGTGCCCCGCCCATTTCCACTTCAGTTTCGCGACACGCTGAGCTATGTCGGTGACTTTGGTTCTCCTACGAATCTCCTCATTCCTGATTTGATCTCGCAGAGAGATACCGAGCATTGCTCTCTCCATCGCTAGCTGGGTGACCCTGAGCCTTCTTATGAGGCCCATAGTTAGCGACCATGTCTCGGATCCGTAAGTCATCACTGGCAACACGCACTGTTCGAAGACTTGAGTCTTCAGGCACTGAGGGATTTTGGACGAGAAGACATCTCGGAGCTTCCCGAACGCTGCCCAGCCGAGTTGGATTCGGCGGTTAATCTCTTTCTCGAAATTGGATCTACCTAGCTGGACTGTATGTCCCAGGTATATATACTCGTCTACAATTTCGAGCGCAGAGTTCTCAACGATTACTGGGTGGAGCGGAGCATGAGCATTGGACATGATTTTCGTCTTGCTCGTGTTCATTTTCAGGCCCACCTGTTGAGAAACCCTGCTGAGATCATTGAGCATTGTATTGAGATCTCTCAGAGTCTCTGCCATGACTACTATGTCATCGGCAAATCGCAGGTGAGTGATGTACTCGCCGTTTATGTTGATGCCAAGTCCGTTCCAATCCAGAAGCAAAGACGTCCTCCAACGCAGCGGTAAATAGCTTCGGGGAGATTACATCTCCCTGTCGCACTCCACGCTGCAAGTGGATTGGTCTCGTAGTCTGGTCCTGTATACGTACTGACATAGTGGCGTTTTCGTACAAGCACTTCAACACTTGGATATACCGGTAGTCAATCCGGCATCTCTGCAGCGACCTCAATACAGCCCAAGTTTCCACCGAATCAAAGGCTTTCTCATAGTCCACAAACGCTAAGCAAAGTGGCCGGTTATACTCTTCCGTCTTCTGTATAACCTGCCGCAGCGTATGAATGTGATCTATGGTACCAAAGCCTTTTCGGAATCCGGCTTGTTCGGGAGGCTGGAAATCGTCAAACCTACGAGCGAGACGATTCGTAATGACTCTCGAGAACAACTTGTAAACATGACTCAGCAGCGAGATGGATCTATAATTCTTCAGCAAGGTATTATCACCCTTTTTGAAGAACAGGACCACCACGCTCCTGTGCCATGCTTCCGGCGTTATACCCTCGTGAATGACGGAATTGAACAATCGCTGAAAGATCTTAAGTACCGGTTTTCCACCCGCTTTCAGGAGTTCCGCAGTGATTCCGTCATCACCTGGCGCCTTGTTGTTCTTGAGCTGTTTGAGAGCCATTCTAATCTCGTATAGGCTGACGTCCGGGATATCTTCGGTATAGTGTCGGGTCAGTTTGGCTCTGGGATCTTTGGCCAAATCCTCAACAGGTTTTTGTGTCGTGGTATATAACTGCCCATAGAACTTCTCGACCTCTCCCAAAATCTCAGGTCGAGAAGAGACGAGACGACCGTCATCAGTTTTAAGCCGCGTCAGCTGGCTCTGTCCGATAGACAGATCTCTCGCGAACACTTTTGAGCCTTTGTTCTGCTCGATGGGATCTTTAATACACTTGGTATTAAAGACCCGAAGGTCGCGAGTTTGTGCCTTAGAGATCTGCCTATTAATCCGCCGGTAGGCAGCCGCGTCTACCGATGACTGCACCCTCATCTCTTGTCTCTCCTCCATGACGCTCCTTGGGCTATGACGTCTTCGAATTTACAATCTTTCGCGGAAAGCCGGAGAGCTCTAACATAGTCAGAGATCGTTTCGTCGGCTCGTTGCTTGCGATTGAAGAGAATGTGTCGAGCTAGAATAGTATTTTTCGGTTTGACATAGATGTCTTCTAGAACTTTCATTGAATCTTTATAAGTGGAGCAAGTTTTGATATGCTTGTAAATCGATGCCGATAAGTGGTTAACTAGCAGCTTACGCTTAAGAGAGTCTGGTACATCTTCGGTAATCTCTTCTGCTAAGAAGCTTTCGAATGTCGATTTCCAATGTAGCCATTTTGCATCGGCGTCCGCGACTTCAGGCTCGATGTCAAACTTATCGGGTCGCAGATATCTTAATAGCGTAAGCTTGCCTAGTTTTTCGTCAGGCATTTTCAGTTAAATAAATTGTGGCATAATAAACGAGAAACCAAGAGAAATATTGGTTTTATTAAAATGAAGAATTCCAATAGACGAATAAATAACAAATAAATAAATATTGACTCATAATAACAAAGTATGACAGTTGACACGTTTGGTATTGACAACACTAAGGAGACCGTATAGGAGGATCGTATCGCGGAGGTCGCATATCACCTCACATACCCAACTTACAGAGGGGTACGCGCGTCAAATCTTCTCCTGTGTTGGTTTAATACTCAAAGGTCTTAATAATTATTTCTGAAGACATAAAATAATGAAATTTGAAAATAAGATAAGTTTTCAGTAGGTAAGTAAGTACTTACCACAATAAGGTATTAGGTACTTAGCTCACATTAACTTAGATATTATTTCTTTTTTTAGAAATTATTTACCAATGTTAGCTTAATAATAATAATAGGAATAATACAGTATTTAATCAATTTGTAATCCAATCGATCCTAAATCGTATCAACTTTCAATAGTGGCAAACACTAGCAACGACTAAAAACTTAAAAAATTGTCTATTATTATGATATTTTGACGTCACGAAAGTGGACGTCATCTTTCGTAGGTGTAGGTCTTTCATCTTAAAAAAATCTTTTGATTATTTAGAAAATTAAACTATAAACTTTCCTAAGTGTTTTTAGTTAGCCGCAATATTAAATAATTTGGGTCATGTTATTGTGATAAAATAACCAATGAAAAAGTGAAGTGAGTGTGACGGTAGAGTACATGCTATTGTGATTTGTGTCGGTGATGTAATTTACGAGATTGGGTGGCTTCCTAGTGGCAGGTGCTACGATGGAAGAATCCTCATTCACTATTCCAGCTGACGACAGTGGTGATACTGAGCTCGACCCTAGAATACAGGTCAGTGAATGAAAAATAATGTATGAATAATTAATCCTTGCATTTGCACCAGCAAAGATGAGTGTCAATTTTGTAGATTATTTCTCCAACGAGCACAATGGATACGATATTTTATATCAAAACATGAAATACGGACTGATAGCCAGCAAGGAACTCTCAGAGTATCTTAGAGAGAGATCGAATGTAGAGGAATCGAATTCGAAACTTTTAACTAAGTTGGCTAAGCAAGCGAACAGTAACTGCGCTCAAGGCACCTTCGCACCCTTTTGGGGCGTCCTCAAATGTTCTGCTGAGAAATTGTCCAATTTACATCAACACATGTTCCAAAAAGTCAGTGAGCTCGTGAAAGATGTAGCCCGCTACGCCGAAGAGCTTCACAAAAAACACAAAGCTGTTAAGGATTCAGAATCTAGTACCTTAGAAGTGGTATTACTCATACAGAGTACAAAACAGGCTTTACAGAAAGCTAAGGATGTGTACACTTCTAAATCAGCTGAGCTTGAGAAGCTAAAGAAAGAAAATGCCTCCTCTAAAGACATCGAGAAAGCTGAAGTTAAGATTAAAAAGCTGCACGAGGACTTTAGACAGCTAGCAGAGAAGTATAGTCTTGTGAAACAAGACTTTGAAAAGAAAATGACTCAAACTTGCAAACACTTCCAGGATGTAGAGGAAGCTCATTTAAAACAGATGAAACAGTTTGTGAATGCATATGCTGACATCATTCAAAACAATCATGATCTCATGGGCCAAGTTCATAGAGATTTCAAACACCAATGCTTGGAATTGACTGTGGAAAAACTCTTAGAACAGTTCCTTGTGGAGAAGTACAATGCTTTGGAGAAGGCAAATCTAATTGAACTAATTCCTACACTGCCCAAACCTGGTTCAGCTAATAATTCTATATCAGAAGCAGATCAAATATCCACAGTGTCTAATGGGTCCCACAAGCCAGTCCAGCCTGCTAAACCACCTAAGAAAGAGCCTTCGTTTGCAACTAAGACCTCGAGGAGAACAACCTCCCTACTGAATTTGTTCACACCAAATTTTCAGAGTAAAGATGAACCCAGTGTCAGTAATGAAGGTGGGGCTCCATGCTCTGCACCTTCAAGCCCTAGCGGAACACCAGCCGCTGGGGTAGCTCCAGATAAAGATGATAACTTGAATCGAAGTACCATTAGGGAATCAAAATGGTTCCGAAGGACAAGAAACAAACCAAAAAAATCAAAAAAGAAAAAGGATGAAATATCTGAAAATTCAAACGCAGGTGATAAGTCTGACTTAGAAGAGAAAGAGGAGGAGACTCCTAAAGAGGACTTGATGAATTCCCCGGAGGTTGATGAGGAAGGCTTCTGTATAAGGCCCAAAGATGAGAAAGGCAGTGTTTACTCCTCCACAGACTCTGACTCTGAAGAAGAAAGGGAACAAAAGATTCACGTTGAAATAAAACCAATTAGCAATGGAAATGCTCCAATGTCAGCAAGTGTGGATGAGCTTAGGGCTACAGTAGAAAACATAGGCTTAAAATATAAAATCGGAACAACTAGACGAGGTTCCAATGCAAATGCAAGCAAAGTGAGCAGCGACTTCTTAGTAGATTTGAATTTCGCCAGTTCCAGTGTTAGTAACCCAGCTTCACCCCACGGTAACGTCTCAAACCCTTATGCTCCATTGCAAGCAAACCAGTCGAATTTACTTGAAAGTCCCACCCCAGTTTCGACAGCCGATGTTGGCGATCTATTCTCAGAAGTTGGTGAAATGACTCAATCGAACTTCCGAACATCAACACCAACTATATCTACTATTTCTTTACCGCGTCCACCGTCACGGCGATCTGAAGGTGATTTCCGAACGGCCGGCTCGTCCGGCTCGCGTGGACCCTCGCCACTCACTATCGGCATGGCAGACACTATACCATTAGCTGTTGCGTTCCATGAAATAATACACTCCTATTTCCGTGGGACAGAAGAATCTAAATGTCAAGTTAAAATGTCTGGAGATATGATGCTTTCATTCCCTACAGGTATAGTAGGTGTACTCGCTAATAACCCTAATCCAGCAAAACTCTGCTTCAGACTGAAAAACATTCATAGACTTGATAATGTGTTGCCTAACAAACAGCTTATAAGTATAAACACATTGATGTCCACTCGTGACACAACAGTTGTAGAGTTCAATATGCCAGCATTAACATCGTTACTGAAGAGACAGTCAGAGAAGAACCCAACAGCACAGTACTTCAATGTTGACATATTGAAATATCAAATACGACCTAAAACCGGTGCAGTCTCCTGCCCCTTTCAAATGGTAGCCCATTGGAAGTGTGGGCAGTTTCACACTGACCTGAAAATAGATTACAAGTACAATCTTCACGCTATGAGTCCGCCGTCACCATTGCTTAATGTCTCAGTTTGTGTGCCCATGAGTGGTTCAGTGAAGAACATAATTGCTAGGCCCAAAAATACTTGGAACGCAGAGACTGAACAAGCTTTCTGGAGATTTACAGAATTGTCTCAGCATTCGGAAGATAGAGGTGTAGGGTCGCTGAGGGCACGGTTTGAGCTAGACTGTGGGCCTTCTGATAAAGCCACTATCTCTTCCCAGTTCAACTGTGAGGGTGCGACGTTGTCAGGCATCGAGTTTGAGCTCATTGGCAGCGGGTATCGACTTTCACTTGTGAAGCGACGCTTTGTATCTGGCAAATATATTTGCGACAGTGAAGTGCACTGATTGGTCCAATTTCCTATTTATGCATGTAGAGTTGTAAGGGAAATGCCCATTTTTGGCCAAGATTTCGCCATCAATTTAAAAAATTACAAATATTTTATCAAATTGATAGCCAAACCTTTTGAGTGTAAAACCCTGGGATAACTTAATGCCAATACGAAAGTGAAATTCAACCATTTCTGCATACAATGTCAATCTTTAATCCATGGACATAAATCTGTCTTACTGATTTCTATGTTATTATATGTGCTTTACAACAGTTCCTCCAAGTTCTACCTTCAAAATAGTGCTTGTTTCTTAATCTACTAGGTCAACCCTAATGCCTATAATTTATTTCATAGATGGACACGTTATGGCCAAAACCCCTTTGACGAATGGGCATTTCCCTAAATATGAGGCAAAGTTATGGAAATATTATCTTTTTTAACATAAATGTCATTGGTACCTTATGGGACTGTTTCCTGTCCACTGAGACATATTACTACATTTCTATCACAATGTCAATTTCAATATTTTATTAATTAATTAGTTTTTTCGATACTTATGAATCTTATGATGTTTATTAACAGTCATCTTTATGTTCAATTTATATTATTTATTTATATTTGCAAATCCACCAACTTATTCTCGAGAGTATACATGTGCCATTATTCATGACTAACTCGTAGTTATTAATGTGTATATTAATATTAATAATACAATATAATTTTTCAAAAAAATTCACACATACAGGCATCATAGATGTATTAATTATTAATTAAGTACCTACCTCTAAAAATATTATTTTGTATTAACTTTATTAGTGTCATCACAAAATTAGTAAACTGCAATAACTATTAGGATCTTCATTGATGAGGCAATGCAAGGATTCAATTCAATACTCTGTGACTAAGTATTTTGGCAACTATCTCAATATATCTTGTAACATCAACAACAAAACTATAATATAAAATGAGACATATTGGTATATTTTGTTATAGTTACCAAGATATTCAAGTTCCCTTTCATCAGATATTTGTATTGCCCTGTTTAGTTACATAATTATTTAGAGTTTGTTATACAAACTCAGCTCATACTAACACCAAGAAATAAAGCTTTAAAATCACAGCATCTACAATATGTTGCGAAGCATTTCAGATTCATGGTGACATTGTATTATTTTAATTCATTATCTACCTCCCAAGGTCAATAGTTAATGTAGATAATGATATCCTAATTATTATCTACGCATTAATATTTTTCACAGCATTAATTAATTGTGTATTTAGTTACAGTACTACCAATTTTATAAGATATATAGCAATATAGAAAGTTACCTATGATGTTAATTTTTGTGGGTGCAAAATTATTTTGGCCAATAAATAATCATAACACACTGCATTACCTCTGAAAAATCTGCATCCATTATGATTCTATAAAATACCATGATTGAATACAAATATTATCAAATTTTTTTTAAGTGGTACTTTACTTTAAAAGTGGTAGTACTGTGCAAGTAAATAGGTATATAATCAAAAACAATTTATTGTCTACTTTTATTTAGTATTAAAAGAGAAATAAAATATTATATAAACAATAATTTATGGAATACTTAAGTTTTCGCCAGTGTTTTGCACTTTCTTATTGATTATATTTTAGTTTAGTAAATAAAAGTTGATTTTATTTTTTCATCACTTAGTTTTAATTTGATTTGCTTATTGGAATTTAAAATGATAAATTGATTTTACTACACTATAAAATAGTAATTGCAAAACCATCATATTAATATGTTAACTGATATGCTTTATGAATTTTTATTATGAATATAAATAACGATATTTTTTTATAAAATGATTATTGAATTGATTCAATTCAGTGGATTAAATAGATATATGAATCTCTATCTGAAATTTTTTTTTGTTAATTTTGAATGTATGAATAAAATTTTTATTTTTCTTAAAAACATTATATTTATTGGCATATAACTAACTACCACCGGAGATTTTTTTTTAATGTTTAGTGTTAGCGTATTAAGTTGTGTTTGTCGATAAACATTTATAAAATACATAAATGCTTAGGTAGTTTTCTATTATAATATTCATATTAGAATACTTATTACTCGATTGTAATCTCATTTTGTTTCATATTTTTTTATGTCTTCTTAAAAAAATATTATTTTATTACTTCACATTGGGCCTAAAATTACCAACTGCTAAAATATTACTGTTTTTATTTCTATGTTATAAAATAAATAATAAACCTTTACCAAAAGTGAAGTGTTCAATATAGTAAACAGATTTAGAATTAATCTTACACTTTTAGTACAACTGAACCATTCCATTACTGTAATAATAATAATTATTGTATTTATAAGTTCTTTGATTAGTAATTGCTTACTTATGTTATACATATTTACAGACCTGGATCAGCTTTGCGAAAAGTCCGAGATTGTGCATAATTTTTATAATATTTCGACGAATAATGAGAGCTAATATAGCGCCATCAGAAACGGGATCACAGAGAATGCCATTTCCTTTTTCTTCTTTAGTTAATTATTACGTTATGTTCTTTAACAAAGTATTGCAAAGTTATAAAATGTTTGTTGTATCATGTACGCTCCAGTGGAGAGACACTAGAGTAGCTGTTTTATTGAATAAAATTTAATGAAAACAAAACACAAAAAGACCACTCTGTTTTGGTTTCAATTTCAATATCAATCAAACAAGTTCGTCCACGGGGATCCCCTAGCGGCCTAGCCCGATCCCCCAGGGGATCCTCATGAACTCATCTGTTCATCAGAATTCCCTTTAAATAAAAGTAAGTAAAGACATTATCATTTATCACACTGGGTATTTTTATTTAAAAAAAAAAATTTTACAAATATTTGACCTATTGTTATGTCATTATACCCAATAGAATCTAAGTGCCCGGCCGCAGGCCTGAGTATTTATGTTTAACCCTAACCTAACCTAAGATTTTGATAGAACTCTATTATTATTTAGATTATTTGACAGAACTTATTAAACTGTGCACCGCCGAAATATTTATCGAACTACCCATACTTACATTTTTACTGGCCATTTATGTATTAATAACCGGCCAATTATTTTTTTATACTGTTCTTTAATACAAGCTATGCCCTACTGTTTTTAATAAGTATAAATCGGACTCAGTGTGATAGCATCTTTTTATACTTATTTTTACATATAATTATAGAGGATTCTGATGAACAGATGAGTTCACGGGGATCCTCTGGGGGATTGGGCTAGGGGATCCTGGTGGACAACATCAATCAAACCGTATGTCAAAGTTAACAGAGTTGATTTCCAATTGTTCTCTAAAACGTCGCTCCAGCTTTACTTTGCAAGTTTGCCCAATGCCGGTTCCTAACATACGCACGAATATGTACGCGAAACCAGATTTAAAGCACGATATTCGCAAATGAATATGCAAAGTTCGCCACACATTCGTAGGTTATTTGCACATACTATTGCAAATGCAAACAGTCGCGTATTTTGTAAAGTGTATTTTTTTGTTTTTTTAAGTGTAATTTATGCATTATCTTTAACAGGTATAAATAGTATAACCGAAATTTAATAAATGAATCTTTACCGTCCAAGATTCACAAAATCTCAAATAAAACAAGTTTGAACAAGTCTGAAAAGAGCGCAAATGGGCTTGCAAATGAGCATGCGATATTACATTAATTACATACCGCTGATGGCAAATAACATGCGTGAAAACATTCGTACTATGCACGAATGTTTTTCGCGGGGTAACGGACCACAGCGCTAAATTAGCTCTCATTCTTATCAATCTGAGGTATATCGACTACAGTTTTTGCAATTCACGAAGGCGAGTGAGCTTTACTTGTGGTTACTTCGTGTACATGCACATTGCATAAGTGTGCGTGCCTGTCAAAGCCTAGGTGGGAGCGGGCAGGCGGGAGCATTGCGCTCGCTCACACTTATACAGATACGGCACACACACAACCATAAGTCAGTCGCCCTCGTGAATTGCAAGAACTATACTACTATGAATGCGTAATATTTTTATATCTTGAAAATTAGGCATGTATAATTCGAAAATAACTATAATAATGTATGTAAAATTGATAATAAAATGTAACATTAAATTAATTTAACGTGGACTTTATTTTACAATACCAAGAGTTCACAGAGTAAAAAAGATGTATTAAATGTAAGTATTCATTTCTTTAGTTCTTTAGGCGCTTCTTAACGTAGGGACAGGAAACTATCCGCACATAAGGTACAGTCGGTCTGTGTAACTTAGAATGATAACGCAGTTTATAGCTAAGATAGAAAAACGCCAGCATTCTATATAATATGTTTCATGTACAAACTTCGGAAGGCCGAATGGATAACCTCCTCCTTTTTGCAAATCGGTAAAGAACTAGGACATATTTCAAGCTACTAATGTTATTACACCAGCCGCTTATAAATTGATTGATGCTAATTCAGTTGTATGCAAAATGTATGCAAACCTTAAACTTGATTAAATTCATAGAAACAAAAATTATTATTGTTATACCAAACCAAATGCAAGGAATGAAAGCTAGTAAAAAATTTTGCCAAAAAAAGGATGACGACGTTAATTTAGTCTTAAGTTATGCTTAGTGCGAATTAGCACCACTGATTAATTTTGTCACTAATTAACTATCAAGATTTTTTTTAATTTTTTAAAATTCTAAACATCACCGATTCTTCATTTTCCGATTGCTACCGAGACAAACCAGCACCAAATTCACGGCCGTAAGCATACAATGCGTTATTATTCTAAGGCGTGTGACATATTTATCTGAAAAGATAGCGATAGTAAAATAGTTTTGTTGGGATTGCGTTTTCAAGCGAGACGATGTCTCGCTTGTTTCCCGTCTCTACATGTTGCTTGCTTCTACCCCACGCGTGGGAATGCGTGCGCGTGCCGTGCGACTGTCTCAAGTTCTTCAAACATTTTCAGGTGGAGCTCGAAAAGTTGAACGCAGCGACTGACGAGATCAACAAGCTAGAATTGGAGCTAGATGTGAGTGTGTTTCTATTGATTCTCCGAAATAGAATTGAAATAAAAGCTTTATTTTCTGCAGTAGTATTCACTGTGCAACGAATGGCACAGTCAAGAGTTTAGTGTTCTGTACAACGTATTTAACGCCATCGTCCTAAGCACGGCCGCATACTTTCAGAAAAAAAACTTGAGAGGTGTCAAGGGACACCCGGATGGAACGAAGTTCCTTTCGATTAATTAATTTGGCATTGTGTTCAATATTTTCACACTACAATATTAGATCTCCGTAGCCTTGTGGTTTCTACAGTCGCTAAACAGTTAAAGGTCGATGGTTCGAATCCCAGCTCGACAGACTGAATTTTGTATTTTCAATTTTATTTTAAATAATTTCTACATGTGGAATTTTTCCCTAATTTTTTATAACTTAAAAATAAGTTTTAGTGTCGGTTTAATTTAGTCTTAATTTTTTCCGTCTAGCCCTCTTCCGCACCGCGCGATAAGGAACTACGTTCCAATAATCGGATGCGCGCCGACATGCTCTGTGTTGAACACATTTTCAACTTAAAAATTATTTATTTCCTGTATGCCAACCTGTAGCTTTTATGACACATCGACAGTCTACCACTGGTTTTGAATTCAGGTTTTGGATAAGACCCCATCCCCATCAAAACCTCTATGGTTTCAATCCTATTCAAAATTTTGATGGTGACTCGACACCATCAAAATTTTTCCGGGTCGAAACGTAGTCGTAATTCTTAATTCCATGGAATCGAACATCCCTTTCTGACACTCGCCGAATGCATGACTCAGAAAATGTTTCCGCGCCTGAAATCTCGTTGCATTTGTGAAACCTCTATCTATATATAGTACGAAATTATTGTTACGATGTACACGATGATACCTAATAAGTATATTCGATGTTTCTGCCAGTGTTATGCACTGCGGCCCTCTGCAATGAAGTCTATGATACTCTATCGAGTATTTTATCATTAAACGCAGAATTAATAGTTTTGCTCATTGTGGCGCCGCCCACCCAAAGTGACCGATCTGTTCAATAAACTTATACATGTCATATTCGTTAATTAAATAGGCCAATTATTAATACACCTTTCACATCAATAATACCGTTTAATTTTATTGGCCAAGAGGGTAAATGAGGTTAGGGCTTATAATTATGTGGGCCTTTATGGCTTCTTCAAAGGAAGCATTTGTATGTTCCATTTATTACTTTATGTGTACAGATGGATATCTGCGACTTATTTCGTATTAGTATTACCACGAGTGTTCTGTTCACTGTTCACTGAAAGTGGTTCACTTACTCCGCGTTAAACACTCAATTTTTTTATCAGCTCTTCGATATTTATATGTCCCGATGTTCTATGACGAATCCTTTTGTCACTCCCAGATAGCGATCGTTGCAATGGTTTCATAAAAAGTTATCTATACACTATAAGTCATTCATATAAAACAGGAATAAAAATGGACCTAAATTGCACCCTGTAATAAACATTCGCCGTGGATAAATAAATACTTACCTAGGTAAGATATATTTAGTAAAATCTTTATTTTATTCTGCTTAAATCTTCTATATAATATAGGTATGTATAATCTATACTAAAACCAGTTCTTACTTTGACTGACTGTTTAAAGACTTGATTATTAGGAATACCTTGAAAAAAGGTGCACTAAGGTCGTGGACAAACTTTATATGGCTCTATGGTGAAGTTTGTAATGAAGGTAAAGAAATTATATATTTAAATAGATTCCTAGAATGTAGACATTTCACGATGGCGTTAGAGGGATTATAAGTTAGCACCGTAATAACGTAGGTATTCACGTTAACACGTAAGAACCTTGTTATTATTGTAGCATTGTAGAGTACGTATCTACTACTTGTATCTGAATGTGGAGTATGTACAATACATTATACAACTCTAAGGGCCAGTTTTTTGATCCGTAGTAATAGTAGAGTTGACCATTTGTCAAATTGACTATAGTTAAGACACTAACTAATGGTTAAACCAAAGTTTCGTTTTTTGATCGTCATTTTAACTATAGTAAGTATTAACCAATGGTTAAAGTATTGCCATTGCTATTAACATTGACTTACCTAGGGTAAAGTCATTTTTCGTAGGGAGTCGTTATTTTCTTATGGGAATATTTGTAGATCCGATTGCATTTTGGCCATTTGTCGTGGCATTTATGTCAAATTCATGTGAATTTTGTTTTGTGTGAATCAATTGTGCAGTTAAATACATAGTATTTGATTCTAAGCGAAACTACCATGTTTGAGAGTAGTTTTTAACTTTTAATCATAATTTAATTCGATTTATAAAGATCGTAAACATTTTATTTCTAGATTCCTCCTCATAAACTTTCACATTAATTTATTATATTAGTAGGAAAGGAAGATACTCAATTATTTTGTGTATAGGCAAAAACTATCTACTTATGGATTACCCAATAATCACAAGCAAAAAAAAAACTGATTATGCATGTAACCAACAAAAAGATGCAGCCTGGCGATCTCTGGCCGATAATGTCAATTCCGACACAGTTAGATATCGAACTATAAAACAACTACAATTTAACAACATGAATAAACTCAGTAGCAAGGAAGTTTGATAAATCATCCCAATGCTCCAGCGGCGAGTTACGTGGTTATTAACCTTAGGGCTTAGGTCTTAGGTCTTAGATCTTCTCATCAGGACTACGTAGTATAACTAACCGACCGTAACTAGTTCATATTAAGATGAACTCTCCGACATGTTAAAGTATCGGGTTATTTTTAAATTCATCATTAAATGGGCCAAAACACTGAATTTATCCCAATTTCAACAAATTGAGAAAAGACAAAAACTAATAATATTATCTTGCGTCGAGGACAGATGGTCAATGGACCCAAATAAAACAAAAGAACAGATGTTCTTCCAAAAGTTAACTATTCGTTACTTGCTAAAGTTTAGCAGCTAAACCCTCGAGACTGCTGTGGTTAAATATTTTAACTATTTGTTACTTTTTCAACCATTAGTTAAGCTAACTATGAGTCAAAAAACGTATTTTATAGAAATTTAACAATTTGTTGCAATTTTTAACCAATGGTCGTCTTAACTACGGATCAAAAAACTGGCCCTTAGGGCCAGTTTTTTGATCCGTAGTTAAGACGACCATTGGTTAAAAATTGCAACAAATTGTTAAATTTCTATAAAATACGTTTTTTGACTCATAGTTAGCTTAACTAATGGTTGAAAAAGTAACAAATAGTTAAAATATTTAACCACAGCAGTCTCGAGGGTTTAGCAAGTAACGAATAGTTAACTTTTGGACGAACATCTGTTCTTTTGTTTTATTTGGATCCATTGACCATCTGTCCTCGACGCAAGATAATATTATTAGTTTTTGTCTTTTCTCAATTTGTTGAAATTGGGATAAATTCAGTGTTTTGGCCCATTTAATGATGAATTTAAAAATAACCCGATACTTTAACATGTCGGAGAGTTCATCTTAAGATGAACTAGTTACGGTCGGTTAGTTATACTACGTAGTCCTGATAAGAAGATCTAAGACCTAAGACCTAAGCCCTAAGGTTAATAACCACGTAACTCACCGCTGGAGCATTGGGATGATTTATCAAACTTCCTTGCTACTGAGTTTATTCATGTTGTTAAATTGTAGTTGTTTTATAGTTCGATATCTAACTGTGTCGGAATTGAAATTATCGGCCAGAGATCGCCAGGCTGCATCTTTTTGTTGGTTACATGCATAATCAGTTTTTTTTTGCTTGTGAATATTGGGTAATCCATAAGTAGATAGGTTTTGCCTATACACAAAATAATTGAGTATCTTCCTTTCCTACTAATATAATAAATTAATGTGAAAGTTTATGAGGAGGAATCTAGGAATAAAATGTTTACGATCTTTATAAATCGAATTAAATTATGATAAAAAGTTAAAAACTACTCTCAAACATGGTAGTTTCGCTTAGAATCAAATACTATGTATTTAACTGCACAATTGATTCACACAAAACAAAATTCACATGAATTTGACATAAATGCCACGACAAATGGCCAAAATGCAATCGGATCTACAAATATTCCCATAAGAAAATAACGACTCCCTACGAAAAATGACTTTACCCTAGGTAAGTCAATGTTAATAGCAATGGCAATACTTTAACCATTGGTTAATACTTACTATAGTTAAAATGACGATCAAAAAACGAAACTTTGGTTTAACCATTAGTTAGTGTCTTAACTATAGTCAATTTGACAAATGGTCAACTCTACTATTACTACGGATCAAAAAACTGGCCCTAAGACGTTTTAATTTAAACTAGTCATGCGTGAACTAAAAAGAGTGTTTCCACTTGACGATACCAATATTATAGAGGAAAGATTACTCTTGAAAATCAAGATCGGTATGCGGTGATGGGGATGTAGGTCATGGGGGGATGCGCGAAACTGCGGCTGCTTATATAAGAGACAGTTTACAAGCAAGTGCAAAGAATACACTTAGTATTCCAGGCCTCAGCTGTGAGATTGTCTAAAAATTATTGCATCAGTGTGACAATCGCTATCACCGGTGATTCTATTCTCGCTATTAGTTAGAACTAGCTGATGCCCGCGATTTTGATTGGATTTAACGTGGATTTCATTTTTAAAAACCCTCGGGAACTCAGATTTTCCGGGATAAAAAGTAGCCTATGTCACTCTCTAGGTTCTCAACTATACCCATGCAAAAAATCAGGTCGATCCGTAGCTTTGTTGCGGCGTGATTGAAGGACAAACCAACAAACACACTTTCGCATTTATAATATTAGTATGATGCCACAAATTCAGGAAGTGATTGCGATCGTCATACTGATGCTATCATTTAAAGAAAATCTCCCAGACTATCTTACATTTGACACTTTTTATACAGGAAAATCATTGAGCTCCCGCCTGATTTTCATAAACATGAATTCACTTGCAGCTTTTACACAATCGCCTTTCACAATGCCTGTGAAAGCCCCATCAAAAAAAACTTAAGTGGCACTCGGGGACTGCCGCGGTAAAGCTATTGCATAGCATTTTTTATCAACTTATGCAATTATAATTATGCAATATTTAAAAAAAAAATAAAAAAACAAACAAATAAGAAAAGCGAACTGTCACT
This sequence comes from Oeneis ivallda, assembly GCA_029955525.1. Classification (NCBI taxonomy): domain Eukaryota; kingdom Metazoa; phylum Arthropoda; class Insecta; order Lepidoptera; family Nymphalidae; genus Oeneis; species Oeneis ivallda. The sequence goes on from JARPMR010000006.1 coordinate 25,493,918, forward strand.
ACTTCGCGAGTGAGATTCGAACCTACAATCATCAAAGAAAGCGGTCGCTCGCCCACTGCGCCAAATAGAGCTACATACTTGAGAACCTCTAAAATGTTGAACGCTTACTGAACGACGGTGTTAGGTTTTTTTTTCGTTACGGAATTTCTTGATTAGGTCGCCGCGCTCAAACTGTTTGTCCTAGGACTGTTTGAACTAGGACAAACGTCCTAGTTCAAAGCCCGCGATAAAAGCTATGCAATAGCTTAAAAATATCTTTACTTACAAATTAATAATGAATTATTTAATAATAATTAATTAATATCTAGTTACCTCAATTTTATTACAATGTAAAATGTACGTAATGTCTTGATCGATGCATTGTAAGAGTACACTAACAAAGCAGAAGGCTCTACGATGGTAATTTGGGAACCCTCATATAAAGTCAAGTTGTCTTTTTAAGTTCTAGATTCAACATCAAAATATAGAAACAGGTGTTAGTGAAAACTCGAGTGGCTCTACTGGGCTCTACACATTGCCTCGGAAACAGGTTGCGCGAGTAATATGTACTTACCTGTTATGGGGAAGTAAATAATACCGTTTGCCGTTTGTACTTGTACAAGTTTAACCTTACTATGGAACATTAATCATTCTAGAAGTTCATCGTCTTAAACCAATATTACATAATATACGAAAATAGAATAGAATAGAATAGAAATATTTTTTATTCAAATAAACTTTTTACAAGTGCTTTTGAATCGTCTGGCTCTACCACTGGTTAAGAATGCCCTTCCTGCTGAGAAGAACCAGCAAGAAACTCGGCGGTTGCTCTTTTCAAAAAAAATTTACAATACAGTACAGGTTAATCATTACTGTCTCATGACTCGCTGGAGCGAATTATATCCACGCTTTTTTGTCATTTATATAGTCTTCAATTGTATAATATGCTTTTTCCATGAGAGAAGTTTTGATTGCTTACTTAAACTTGTGTAAAGGCAAGTCTAAGATCGACTGTGGAATTTTACTATAGAACGTCACGCCAATTCCCACAAATGTCTTTCGGACCCTCTTGAGGCGAATATCTAAGCGTATACCTACGCCGTCGCCAAAGAGCAACTTTCTTGCGGTCTCTTCTCAGCAGAATATGCTTACCGAACCGGTGATAATGTCTTGACTTGTCATAAGAGCCCTATGGCTCTTAATAAGTTCAAAATTATTTTTTTCATGTAGGTCAACCTATGTTGGCCTACATTACATATAAATAATTTTGAACATTTTTCGTGACGATAATATTCGAAGTGTATTTATCGGTCTTACAGTCAACGACTGAGCTCGTTTAAGCGATGATGTACGAGCAGTAAGTACCAATTTACTATGATATTATGAGGCTTATTGCGTATTCCTTAGGTATACTCAATACTCATACTTAAGTCTTAAAGTACCTATAGACTGTACTGCTCGCTCTGTTAATTCGTCACGGTGTCTGAGAGCACAGCTAAGGGTCAGGATACATCACGGCGCGGTACTGCAGTGACATGATATTTTTTATTATTTATTCGATAACAAAATAGCTCTTGACTACGATCTCAAGTGATGATCACTGAAAAGGTAACTGCGCTTTCCGATGTGGGGTCGCCACTCCAGTATCTTGGAACCCCAACGACCATAACTTTTTCGAACTATATTTCAGGAAAAACGATGCGAAGAACTATAAACTCAACTCTCGCTTGTTGATGGTGTGACCGACGCCTTAGGGCTTGGTCCTTTGGTCACTTGGTTGATTGGTTAGAACCCTCCGTATCACGATATCTACATAACAAAAGGTTGTATGAAATGCACGCACTGGCAACCTGCTATTGGTGTAACCCAAACAAATAAAATATAGATTGTCGATCGTATAGCAGTCACATTCTATAATAACTAGATGCGCAAGCGCAGTAGATGGGGTCAATTAGGCGCGATCTGTGCCCGCTCTCTTGATATGTACATAGAACTGTCACGTTCATATGATTATATTCAGATGTGATCTCATTGCAAATGAGTATTTTACTTTGCTAGCCATTTATTTCATCCAGCGTTGGACATAGGCCTCCTCATGTGCACGCCATTCATTTTGAGTTGAGCCAGTCTCATCCAAGTCTTATCCACAAACTTGATGATATTGTTGGACCAGCCTTCCCATATTTCTCTTCCCGACACGTGAGAAATAAGCAAGTCCAACGGTCATCTGGCATCCTACAAACAGAAGAGTATAACACTTGGTTTAATGTTACTAATATTATCCTTTCCCCTCCAACTTAAAGCTTGTTAGGAGTGCACAAAGTAACTACTTAAAAGTCATGTGCTAATAGGTATACTTTCCCGCTGGGAATATTGTAAACACTAGTGCAGTATTTTAAGATCGGTCAATTCAGTTTGGTGCTATATGCAACCGAACAGGAACCCATAATACGAGTAGAATAGCTAAACCTCTTTGTATTGCTGTTATATCAGTGGAAAATTCTTTCTTCGCCAGATAAAAGTACATTGGGGTTAAATAAATAAACGATACAATAGTTTACGTAAAGTAAGATATAAATAAAAGATACAATACGCAATGGCATACCAGAAAAGATTATATAATAGTGAGAGTTTCGGATAATCGGAGATGAATATGATCGCCAGTCATTTTTTTAGGGTTCCGTGCTCAATTTGTGTCACCGGGACCTCATTACTAAAACTCCGCTGTTAGTCTGTCTGTCAGCGGGCTGTATCTTATAAACTATGATAGGTAGATAATTATCACAGAATGTGTATTTCTGTTGCCGCCATAACAACAATCCTACTAATATGTAATCCTAAAACAATTAAGACTAACTACTACTACTATCTATCTATCTATAATATAATAAAACTGTAACAGGTCCAATTCTGTACATTGAAGATATTTTGAAAATTTTTGTTTGAGGGCACTCTATAATCGATACTGAAGCCAAAACAATTTTTTTTTAATTTTTTGTCTGTCTGTCTGTCTGTCTGTCTGTCTGTCTGTCTGTCTGTATCTTGGCCGCGCATCACGCCGAAACTACTGGACGGATTTAAATGAAACTTGGCACGATTTAAGTTAATACTACGAGGTATAATATAGGATACTTTTTATCCCGAAATTCAGCACGGTTCCCTTGGGAGAGGGGATGAAAGTCAAAATGAGTATTTCGCTGTAATTCATTAAGGCGTATTCCGATTTAATCCATTCTTTTTTTGTTAGAAAGCAGGTTCTTTAGAGATTGTCCTGTAATTATTTCAAGGTCGTCAATTTCGTAGTTCAGAAATTATAGACTTCACAATCTTCAGTATAGGTCCAAATAGCTTGAACCCCGGAATCTACAGGATACTTTGAATGAACGGCTCATCTTAAGCTGGCATGCGTAATTTATCGTATATAGCCATCGTGGATACTATTTTGTCAAAGTCAAACTACTCCAAATTCGTCAGATTTTGCCAAACGATCATTATACCTACATACTACATAGTAGGTATGGATATACATCGTATGGACGTAATATTACAGTGTTTTCCTATGTAATTTAATATTCTAATCATACTTACTAATATTATAAATGCGAAAGTGTGTTTGTTTGTTGGTTTGTCCTTCAATCAAGCCGCAACAGAGCCACGGATCTACGTGATTTTTTGCACTGATGACCTGGAGAGTGACATAGGCTACTTTTATCCCGGAAAATCAAAGTGTTCCCCAGGGATTTTAAAAACTAAATCCACGCGGACGAAGTCGCGGGCATCAGCTAGTAATATTATAAATGCGAAAGTTTATGAAGATAGATGTATGGATGCATGTTTGTTACTCTTTCACGCCACAACGAATAAACCGATTTAGCTGAAATTTGGAACGGAGATAGGTCATATCCCGGAAAATTAAAGAGTTCCTGTGGGAAGTTTGCTCGACCTTAAAAATCGCTGTAGCGATGGTACGGAACCCTTCTTGTGCGAGTCTGACTTGCACTTGGCCGGTTTTTTAGACGAGACCACGGCTGTAGTCCAATGTCCAAGATGTTAACGTTTGGACTCGCACTGCACACTGGTAGAAACAACGGCGGTCATGCGAATCACTTTCCTATTTTCTATGAAACCGATTAGTGCCATGTCTAGACTTTTTTCCAAATTGCCTGTTAGTAATGAAAATAGTAGTTTGCCTGTTAGTAATGAGCAGTATAGCCTAGTGGTTAGAACTGTGGTCTCCTATTCGGAGGGTCGCAGGTTCGATCCCGGGTACGCACTTCTGACTTTTCGGGGTCAAGTGCGTTTAAGCGATTAAATATCACTTGCTTCAGCGGTGAAGGAAAACGTCGTGAGGAAACCTGCACATCTGAGAGTTCTTCATAATGTTCTCGAAGATGTGTGAAGTCCGCCAATTCGCATTGGGCCAGCGTGGTGAACTATGGCCTATAACCCTTCTCTGAAAGGAGACCTGCGCTCAGTAGTGAGCCGTTAATGGGTTGTTAATGATGATGATGATGAATGAAAATAGCAGCCACTGGTATTTGCATCTGAGTCTTCTAAAAGGAGAAATATCTTTTAAGAATAATGCCCGTTTTTACCAACCATACTAAATTATCCCCTATCTGTACGTAGATAAATACAATTACAATTCCTTACCCAATGTAATTTCCACCTTTAGGTGTTCCCTAAAGGTTCGTGAAACATTGACAGATAGCGTCACCTACTCGTACCTTAGCTTGGCTAGCCCGTAAAAGTTGAGTGTTGCGAATAGATCCTTTGTCGACTAACAGCTTTTATGTTTGCTTTTCTTATGTATGTATGTCATACTCTCTTTAAACATTCCTGTGGTGGTGTCGCGTGATGCGGGTGGTTACGTTCCCTCAAATATGGTTGAGCGAAGCAACGGCTGGATCATGCGTCATGTTCGTGAACGGGTTCCACCGGCGGGAGTGGGGCCACATTCTGCCTGGCTTCTGTATTGAATTGTGAATATATGCATTTTGTGGAAATTCCCCTCATCGTGCAAACACTGCATACACAGCATAGTTCCTTTTTGTGAATTATATTGAAAAAGAACAACCGCCGAGTTTCTTGCTGGTTCTTCTCGGCAGGAAGGGCATTCCGAACCGGTGGTAGATTTATCTGACAATTCAAAAGCACTTGTAAAAGTTTATTTGATCCTTACTAATATAAATGCGAAAGTGTGTTTGTTTGTTGGTTTGTCCTTCAATCACGCCGCAACAGGGCTACGGATTGACGTGATTTTTTGCATGGGTATAGTTGAGAACCTGGAGAGTGACATAGGCTCCCTTATCCCGGATAATCAAAGAGTTCCCGAGGGATTTTAAAAACTAAATCCACGCGGACGAAGTCGCGGGCATCAGCTGGTAAAAAATATTTCTATTATATTATATTCTATTCTTGACCCCTAAGCTGCGTGTTTACAGGAGTCCATGAAAACATTCCACCTGCTGCTGAACGAGACGTCACGTAGACTGCAAGCGCTGACGAAGCGACTGGGCGCGTGCGTGGACAAATCCAGGCCATACCACGACGCGTTGTCGGCCGCGGCCGCTGCCAGATCGGAGTGCCAGCGCGCGGCCGTGCAGTTCCAGAGGGCTAGTGGTAAGTGACTCTTCAAAACCTTTTAGTTTTCTTTCTGGACTGGTTTACGGTACCGGAGTCTGAGGCCACTCTCGATCAAGTCACCCTAATGTGGAGCTGATGATTAGAGCTAGTTGGTACTACACTCAGTGCAGTGTAGCATGGTGATTGGTGTGTGGCTATCATAAGGTACCAATTATGAAAACTGATTTTCTGAAAAAGAAGGTGTGAATTGGAAAGGTTGCAGCAATATGGTACAAAATGAGTTAGGTATGTTCTTTTGCCTATCACCCGCACCATGCTACACTACACAAAGTGTGATTCCGTGCAGCATATGCGTGGATCAATCCCGGCCATTTTTTTGAATACCTATTAGTCATGGTGAACTTGGCCAATATAGTCCCCTCTTCCCTACAAAAAAGCTTAAAGCTTGTGTCAGGTGTGGGTACGATAATACTGCAATGGTTTAATCCATTGACCAATGAACTAGCACGCTTAGAAGCACGAGTAGTCATAGCCATTTTTAGTAAGCCTTTACAGGCCGACTCTCAGTATCGTTGCGTTTTAGTGCGATGAGCTCGCAGAAAATTATTAAAAATGTACGGCGCTGTGAAAGGATGTCATAACTCATCACAATTACCATCAAAAACGAAGTTATCAGTGCCGATACCAGAAAAAAAATGGTTGTTAAAGTCGGTTTACGGACGATAGTTTTACGAGAAAACGTCATAAAGAAACATTGATGAAAAATTGCATACTTTGAATTGAATTATTATCACTGAATTATAATTATTTTGTGTAATACAAAGGAGTTAATTGAAAATTACAATTTTCTCTACTTATAAGCCAACGCTTGGGCCGATCGTGCCTCTCCATCGCTTGTTCCGCGCTCTCGCTTGCACGCGCAGGCTCAGGCGGAACGAGACACTTTTTCGTGCGTGCAGCCGGTGTTCATCGATTTATAAGACGTTTGTTATCACGTCCAAAATTACATGGCACTCACACATTCATTGGTTGTTTTGAGCCTACGTTTGAGCGGAACTTTGTAGAAACTTCTGTTCCAAGCGTTCGATGTCATCGACCTTCGGTTTTCAGATCAGATTGCTCTATTGAGGCTAAACTTATACAATTAAACGCTACAATATACATACATAATGTAAGTAAGTACATGCTTGTAATTCAACATTATGTATGTTATCGCGTCGGTTGATATCAAATCGCTCTCTTCCTGTGGGGTGCAGACGCCACGTTGCCTTGTTCTTGACTCTGCCAAGGCTTCTCCGGTCAAGGACTTGGCAACATGGCGTCAATGAGTATGACGGAAAAGTTTTAACTTTTATTAAAATTTAAAACCGGCAGATCACCAGCGCTCAGGTTCTCCATGAACCTGCAGTATTTATGCTGAGCCGGCACCTTTTTGCTTATGTGACCAATGGATGCAAAAGCACATTTCTAAATTGTTTATATTATTAAATGTATATAAGATATGCATCTATATGTGTGTGTGGGCAAATAAATTAATTTTCTCACCTCCGGGCGGAAAGCGTCAATTTTCCTCCCGCTGCGCTAAACGAAAATGTCGCTTTCCGCCTCCGTCGAGGAGAAAAATAGTATACACACCACGGGCAGTAAATAAGAAAGCCTCAGATCACATGTTTATTGACCTCGGCTTCGCCTCGGACAACAATTACATGTGATCTGAGGCTTTCTTATTTACTGCCCGTGGTGTGTATACTATTTTTCTCCTCGACGGAGGCGGAAAGCGACATTTTCGTTTAGCGCAGCGGGAGGAAAATTGACGCTTTCCGCCCGGAGGTGAGAAAAATAGTATACACACCACGGGCAGTAAATAAGAAAGCCTCAGATCACATGTTTATTGACCTCGGCTTCGCCTCGGACAACAATTACATGTGATCTAAGACATTTCTTATTTTACTGCCCTAGATGTGTAATATACTATTCTTTCTTCTTTCTAAAAATTTACTTGTTTAATTGTTTCTCGTTACACCCTTAATTAAAATTGAAAATATGTTCCAAAATGTGAAGAAGAACCTTTCTAAAGGGTTGTGGGTTATGGAACACGACACAGGACGGCTTGATTAGAGCAGGTCCTCAAGAATTTTGTATTTGTCTGTTGTCAAATATGTTGATATTCATGTGTCATTCAAAAGTGACGTGATGGATGGATGTGGTTGCTCCATAGACTTGCTCGATGAACACCGGCTGCATGCACGAAAAAGTGTCAAGTTCCGCCTGAGCCTGAGCGTGCAAGTGAGAGCGCGGAACAAGCGATAGAGAGGCACGATAGGCCCAGGCATTGGCATGTGACACATTTATTCATCAATGTTTCTTTATGACGTTATCACGTAAAACTATCGTCCGTAAACCGACTTTACAGACAACCAATTTTTTCGCTACGCACACACGTACATTTTAAGCTTATGGGTTGCTCCGTGTCTTGAACGTGACGTGATGGTTGAACGTGGTTGCTCCGTGACTTGAAAGTGACGTGATTGGTTGAACGTGGTTGCTCCGTGGCTTGAAAGTGACGCCAGTTCAGGCGCACTATGAATTACCGCAATTTACTAGTACGCCGGCGCGATTATGAGTGTGCGAAAATCTAGTCCAGTGGAGTATCTACTGGTTTTAATTTTGAATTCCGCTTATATTATGGAACTAGGAATTACGACGTAGTCTTCTTCTTCTTCTTCTTCTGCTCAGTGGCTCCTCGCGTCGAGCGTTTGAGCCATAGTCCAAAGTGTTTATTAATTTTACAATTATTATAATTAGTGCATTGTATTGATGAGTTTTCGGTTTTTCACAAAATGATCCTCTTCAAAAACATTGTAAAAAATTTCCAAAACTCTGGCGGCGGCCATTTTCCATAGTCAAATTCATTGAGTAGTATGGTTTTCACAAAATGATCCTCTTCACTGTTTTTCCAAACAAAATTATGTAGCGTTTGAGCCATTCAAGTTTTTTTTAAAATTTCAATTAAAAAGAATATTTCAATAAATAATTATTTCTAACAAAACATTGTAAAAATTTCCAAAAGTCTGGCGGCGGCCATTTGTCAAGTCTCGTTAAATTAAACTAGCGGCACGCTATGATGGCCGGTTTGACACATTACAATAGTGATGTGGAATGTCAATTTATTCTCGAACAAAAAACAATTAAGTTTTGTTTTTGTACCTGATTAAATAGGTTTAATAAAACAAAAATGTATATGTTTATTTAATTTATTTGAACGAACTGAATATTTGAATGATAAATAGTTACGAAGGCGTATTACGAACTCACGTGTCTGACTATTTAGAACAGTTCTCTGCGTACGTTCGGTCATATCGACGAAATCCACAACAAAGGGCTTGAACAGAGTCCAAATTAACGAGCAAGGGTCAACAGTAATGCAGTATCAATATTTGAAATCCAAAGCCAGGTCAAAACTATATCACAATCGCATTGCACTGACAGTTTATACTTTTCGAAGCAACGTCAATTCGAAACTGCTTTGTTTTGCATTGAGCATTGACGCGAGTTTGCCGGAGGTAGTAGTTGTGCTAGCCAGCGATCCTATGTGACGATCGTATTAGATTCCATTTTTAAAAATTTTCAATTTAGAAAACCAAATGCCGAGTTGTGGTATATATCATATAAAAATAAAAATTTTACCTTTTGTATGAAACAGCTGATATTTTTTTGCGATTTCAGAGGTTTGTCCACATAGTGAAAATTGTTCATATTCACAAGTACATTCACCCCTTAAATGGTGCAAACTGATTTTTCTACACTTGTATACATTTTAGAAATCAATTTAATAAATAAATTTTGAGTCCTAAACCTAAAACTACATTCGATAAAATTTATGAATCTCTGCACATCACTATCGTCAATAAAGTAATACAATTATTTCCTTCAAAGTCGTTATCAATTAATACGGAACTTCATGAGCGGACAAACGTCAAACCGGCCATCATAGCGTGCCGCTAGTGTAGTTATGTCCGACGTAGTCGTATATATAGTACATGATTGACAGTGACATGAACGTTAAATAAAAAATCTGACATCTAATTAATATTGTGAAGGAGGTAGGAAGACTATAGTCTTGTGCACGGGTCGTCTTCGCTGGCCGTGGCCAGCGGAGGGTACGGGCTTCGAGGCAGGGCCTCATTACCCGGGCGGGGCGCGGGGAAGAGCACTTCCCCGGTGATGGATTTTCAGCCGTCTTGGCAATTAGGTCCATGGCGGCTGAGGCTCCTGGTCCGTGGGGAGCAGGGTCCTTGCGGAGGGACTTCTTGGGAGAGGGCTCCGCTCGCTGGCGGGCAGGATTGCCGCCGCGAGCGGAGCGGTGTCCAGTATGTGGGCCCACGCTACGGGCGATGGTATCGCCACCGTGCGATGGGCCGACATCAATTCAGGGGGTTCCGCTCGCTGGCGGGCAGGATTGCCGCCGCGAGCGGAGCGGTGTCGGGTCCAGTGGGTGGTCCCGCGCTACGGGCGATAGAGTCGCTGCCGTGCGCGGGACCGGTGTCGGTTCGGGGGCCCCGCGTCGCAGGCGACCAAGTCGCCGCCGCGAGCGGAGCGGTGTCAGGTCCAGAGGGTGGGCCCGCGCTACGGGCGATAGAGTCGCTGCCGTGCGCGGGACCGGTGTCGGTCCGGGGGCCCCGCGTCGCAGGCGGGCAAGTCGCCGCCGCGAGCGGAGCGGTGTCGTGTTCGGTGTGGGGCCCCGCGCTACTGACGAAAGGGTCGTCATCGAGCGCGGGGCCAGTGTATCGCCAGGGGCCCCGCGTCGCTGGCGGGCAGATAGCCGCCGCGAGCGGGGCGGTGTCAAGTCCGGTGGAGTGCTCCGCGCTACGGGCGATGGTGTCGCCACCGTGCGCGGAGCTGAGGTCAAGTCCGGTGGATCTCGCGTCGTCGTCGCTGTGGTCGCCTGCGTGCCTCCTCGGTGGTGGCGATCGCAGGAGCTCACGAGGTAGAGGACGCCCGGTCGGTGGTCGGCTGGCTAGCGGTGCGATGCCGTGGAGGTGCTCGTACGGTCCGTTGTCGGCGCTGGCGAACATGCGCCGCGCCAGTGTACGGACGTACTCCTCCACGGTGGGCGTCTTGAGGTCGCGATGGATCACATCGTTCCTCACGTACCTCGGAGCTCCAACGATCAGACGGAGGCACTTGTTTTGTTGGACCTGTAGGCGGCGCTTCTGGTATGCTGAGCAGAGCGCATACCAGGCTGGGGCCGCGTACGTCAGTCTAGAGCGGACATAGGCTCCATAGATGAGGAGCTTGGTCTTCGGCGATAAGCTTGAGGTGAAGACTTGGTGAAGCATCGACAGTGCCGCCTTAGCCTGACTCACCACGTGGTTAACCATGGGAATCAGGTTCAGGCTGAGGTCGATGCGGCACCCCAAGTAGCACACCGAAGTTTGCCACTCTATGTCCTGCCCTCGGAGTCGGAGCTGACGTATAGGCTTCCGGATGCCGAACAGGATCGCGGCCGTCTTCCCCACGTTGACGGCCATCCTCCACTTGTCCAGCCACTCCGGAAGCAGGTCCAACAAGCGCTGCATCTTGTTGCAGGCGACGATCTGGTGGTGCGACGACGCGAGATACGCGCTGTCGTCGGCGTAGAGCGACAACAGCACGTCTTCCTCCCCCTCGCGCAGGTGTCCGGCGAGGGTAGGGATGTCATCGGTGTACAACGCGTACAGGCACGGAGAGAGGCAGCTGCCTTGAGGCACTCCGGCACGGATGGGGCGCGGCTGGGAGTCCGCGCCCTCCACGGAGACGTGGAAGGACCGCCCGTCCAGGTAGGAAGCCACCAGCCGCACGATCGCGGGTGGTAGGTCGGTCGAGAGGAGTTTCGCCAGGAGTCCGGTGTGCCATACACGGTCAAAGGCCTTCTCGATATCGAGAAAGACCCCGACGGTGCAGTGGCCCTTGTTCTTCTCACTGGCGATGTGGTGGAGTCCTCTCGCCAGCTGGAGCGTCGTGGAGTGGTTACTGCGAAAGCCGAACTGCTCGTCCCGTAAGCGAACGTACGGGGTGAGCCTTCGCAGCAACAGACGCTCAAACAGCTTGGCGATGTAGACTATAGTCTTACGTAAGCAAGCAAGAAGTTACCAAAGGGTCCCACAAGCAGCGCTAGTAGTCTTACTTTGTAACCACCTTTTTTGTAGGTTGTAGTCGTTCTTCTCCGCTAGGAGTATATAGTATTCTGTGTTCGTAAGCTTCTTGACTAATTACGAAAGCAATCTGTCGAAGCTAGCCGTTGGCTTAGCCAAGACTTTTCTGTGGGATTTTTACGCTCCACGCGGACGCGAAAATCTAGTACGTTTTATATAATATTATGCTTTCGATAAAGTTATCAAAGGTGAATTGTACATGCAGGTACCTCCAGCCTTAAATTGCAGTTCCAATTAGTGATGTCGGTCAAATAAATTAATACCGCCTCGCCACATCTACACTGTATCGAGCTTCACGTCTAGAAGTAGACATAGCAAAGCCGGTAGGGTCTGGAGTTCTAGACAGACGACATGCATTTTATCTGCAAGCTGACTCCAAATTTCAATTTGGTTGCAGTTCAATTGCTATTGATAAAAATTCAAAATTATTTATTTCACGCAACTTTGTTAGAATAGATCAGAATATATTTCCACAATGAGGTGAAGTTCCAAAAAAAAAATCGGCCAAGTGCGAGTCGGGCCTCGCTCTTTTAGGGTTCCGTTAAAAAAATTAAATAAAAATATTTCCATGTACCCATGGAAATATTTTTATTTAATTTTTTTAATTTAATTTAATTTTTATTATTTGTTGTTATAGCGGCAATAGAAATACATAATATGTGAAAATTTCATCTGTCTATCTATTACGGTTTACGAGATACAGCCCGCTGACAGACGGACGGACGGACGGACGGACGGACAGCGTAGGCTTAGTAATAGGGTCCCGTTGGTACCCTTTGGGTACGGAACCCTAAAAACGTAGGTACTACAATTCAATTCATGTTAAGACGGAATATAATACTACAGAAGTACAACTTCGAGTACAACGGAATATATAGAAATCTATTTCGTTGTACTTAAGTTATACCGATTCAATTCATATTTGAAACCTACATTATATAATATGATTCTCACAGGTGAAGATCAATTGCAACATAGCTGCCAATATTCGCTTTGGCTTATAAAACTAGCTGGTATCGCCTGGTTTTTAACAAGTGGAAGAATCGAAACTGCGGTCAAGGACTTGGCAACTTGGCTTAATGGCATGGACTGGATTATGACGTTTTTGCTTACACGTTCTAAGTCATTCAAGAAAACTAATGTGCCTCCATTAAATGTTTTGAGTCAGGGTTAAGGACTGTTGTGGTAGAGATAGATAACAGTCTTCCAAAAAAATACATACATTACTACGATGTAATACACAAAATAGAACAACATATCAACGCATTTATGTGTATAAAATCTTCTCCATTAATTTCTGCCCAAGTGGTCTGATAAATTTTCAGGAGGAAACATTGAGGTATCGCCTCTCACGGTTGAAGGTCAAGGCCCGTCGCTTTTTGCTCTTCACTAAACCTACATAACATCAACATGCACGTGTGAACGGTTCAATTTAGTTAATTTGCATAAGTGAGCCAATAACGCTCCGTGACCGTTACGTAACGCTGCAGATAGTTTCAGGCTACGCTCGTATATCTAAGTATCGGTTGCTCGACTCGGCCCTTGTAACAGATTTTTAATTCAATTTATGTAGACTAGATGATGTCCGCGTCTTCGTCCGCGTGGATTAAGGTTTTTTGATTCCCGTGGGAGCCCTTTAATTTTGCGGGATAAAATGTAGCCTATGTGTTAATCCAGAGTATAATCTATCTCCATTCCAAATCCGTCCAGGAGTGTTTACGTGAAAGAGTAACAAACACACACACAAACACACACACACACACACACACACACCTACACACTCACACACACACACCTACACACTCACACACACACACACACACACACACACACTTTCGCCTTTTTAATTTTTTATAACTTATAAGTTATAAAAAATTAGGGAAAGGTTCCACATGTAGAAATTGTTTAAAATAAAATTGAAAATGGAAAATTCGGTCTGTCGAGCTGGGATTCGAACCCCATCGACTTTGAACTGATATGCGACTGCCGGAGCCACTAGGCTACGGAGAAATAATGTTGTATCGCGAAAATACCGAACACAATGTAATCGAAAGGAACTACGTTCCATCCGGGTGTCCCTTGACACCTCTCAAGTTTTTTAAATATCCCGCGGGAACCCGTTGCTTTTCCGGGATAAAGCCAGAATTTTCATTGTGCTTAAAATAAAATATTACTAGCCGCTTTTTAGTGTTCCGTAGGTATCTAAAGAGACCCTATTACTAAGCCTCCGCTGACCGACTGTCTGTCAGCGGACTGTATCTCATGAAGTATGAACCGTAATAGGTAGATACTTGAAACTACGGAATATTTTGCTGCTATAACAACAAAGTTAAAAATTATTTACAAACAGCGTCCCCATACAATAAAGTTTTGTTTTTGTTCGATCTTAATAATAGCTGAGTTAGTTAAATTTAAATATTCCGGAGCCCTTTGTTTTTCTGGGATAAAAAGCCTTAGTCACTTACCAGGTTCTCAACTGTACCTATGTAAAAAATCGCATCGATCCATTGCTCCGTTGCTTGCTGCGTGATTGAAAGACAAACCAACATACAAACACATTTTATTTAGCATTTTTAATTGTTTTAGCAGCTTGCGTCCGCAGGTTGCAGACATTGCTACTAATTCACATCATCATCATCATCATCAACAGTACCTTCATTAACAGCATCATCACATCAGCCTGTGGACTTCCACTGTCGGATACCTATACCTTCTCTAATGTGCGCCACCACAGTCCTCAGTCCGTTTAAGCACAATTCGTCCGATTCTCACTTACTTCGTCCAATTCACCTAATTCGCAGATGGTACAATTCGCAGTTAGTCCAATTTCTTGGTAGGTCCAATTTGCAGATGGTCCAATTTTATCCAGCTGCATCACTTCTCTCTTTATATCATCGGTCCAACGTTTGGACGGCGCCCCACACTGCACTTGTTATTATGTAGCCAATGTCCCATCCTCGGTAATAACAAAATAGCTATTTATGCAACTGCATCGTAATGAGGGTCATTTTAATTCGAGTGCTGTTTTTTGATACGAGGCTTGCCGAGTATCAAAATAGGATAGTACGAGAATTAAATTGACTAATTACGTTCAGTTGCATACAAGATTTTATCTACGACAAGGAAGTAAAATCAATAACAAAATACGCCGTAGGCTCAATAAAGTAACAAAAAGTAACTCCGTAAGTCGCCACCAGCCGCCTGTGGCGCCTCTGTCAACAAAAAGTAACTCCGTAAGCCGCCACCAGCCGCCTGTGGCGCCTCTGTCATATGAACGGTACAAAAGTGCCAGAACTCAGAGCCTTAGCTTTAGGTATCCTATTTTAAGAAGATAACCATTTCGATTCAGCTCCCATACAACGAGCTGCATCGAAATGAGAAGCAAAACCGAAACAGGGTTCATTTCGATTCAGCTGTCAAACTCGAAATTGGAACTTTTCGATGCTGGAGTAGATAATAACTATTTATACAAATAAACTGGACAGCAAAGAAACAGGGTCGGTTAGAAAATCTTCAAAATGAAAAACTACGCATTTTCATTTAATTTACATTTATTATTTTAATGTGCTTAAATGACAATAAAGAAAACATGAATTCAAGCTTTTTAGTTTATTTTATTTTTAAATGAAAATGCGTAGTTGTTCAGAAGATTTTCTAACCGATCCTTTTTCTTTGCGGTCCAGTTTGTTTGTTGGTAAATAGCGGCACATAAAAATGATATTAAGCATACACAAGTAACCGAATACAAACAGAACACTGATAAGATTAACACAAACATATATAGGTATTATTCCCCTTATCAGTGACCTTGACGAAATAAAATTTTGGTTTGGAACCTTTTCACGATAGAGGGAAATGGGGATATTTCGAACACTTAAAGGAACTCTTAATAAAAACCAAAATATTAGTACTAATCACTGTTCTTTTCTTCTTCTTCTTGGTCAACCGAAAGACGTCCACTGCTGGACATAAATAGGTCTCTTGCATAGACGTCCACAAGTCTCGGTCTTGCGCCGCCTGCGTCTCGTCTAATGTCGTCATTTAAATTTTGCCTGATCTTGTTTTTGTGTCATCATCATCATCAGCACCACATCAAGGGCTCACTAGTGCACGCAAGTCTCCTCTCATCATCATCATCGTGTGCCTTCCTCGTGTTGAAGTTTGGCGGTCATCATGCGAAAAGCTTCTCTATTTAAAGCCGCATCTTTTAATTTTGGATAAGTCAGCCCAGTCCACCCCCTTATATCGTCCAACCACTTGCGTCTTTGGTGACCTGGAGCTCTCTTGCCAGCAATCTTCCCTTCCAACACTAGTTTTGGGAATGAGAATTGGGTTCCTCTTTGTAGGTGTCCAAAGAAAGCTACTTTTCTTCGTATGATGGTGGACATGAGTTCTCTCCTTTTGTGGACTAATTCCAGTAGGTACCCTGCTATTTGGTGTAAAGCTGTTCCATGGAATTCGGAGCATTTTCCTAT
This sequence comes from Oeneis ivallda, assembly GCA_029955525.1. Classification (NCBI taxonomy): domain Eukaryota; kingdom Metazoa; phylum Arthropoda; class Insecta; order Lepidoptera; family Nymphalidae; genus Oeneis; species Oeneis ivallda. Next base: position 25,510,152 of record JARPMR010000006.1, read on the forward strand.
AGATCCACATTTCAAAAGCTTGCAATCGACTTGTTGCTTCCTTTTTGAGAACCCATGTTTCGCAACCATACAAGAGAGTGGACCAGACGTAGCATTTCACAAGGCGGCATCTTAGCTCGACCTGCAATTTAGGGCTGCAGAGGGTCTTGGACATCTTGTGAAACACGATTTTAGCTTGGCTAATACGGCATTTTATTTCGTGTAGGTGATCTAGATCCGAAGTGAAATATCTACCTAGGTACTTTATCTTCGGGACCGCATCAATGCACTGATCTTTTAATTTCAGATGGAAAGGACTTTCCGGAATCTTTGAAATAACCATGGCTTTCGTTTTGGCGACGTTGATGGATAAGGCTTTAGCTCTCAGAGAAGGGTTATTATAGGACACTGGCCCAATGCATATACTTTATACTTACTTACTTTATACAGACTTTATAAGTGCCAATATGCATTGGGCCATTGAGAACATTTTGGACAAAGTGTGAGGCTTGCAGGTTTCCTCATGATGTTTTTCTTTGCCATGATATTATTTACTTAATAGTTTAAATGCACATAAGTACCAAACGAAAAGTCAGAGATGCCTGGGAATACCTAAACTCGCTGCCCCCCGAATACGAGACCTCAATCCTAACCACTAGGTTCTCACTGCAGGCTATCGTTGCCGTTGTTTGGTTTTCTGTAATGGTAAATCCATGGTTCACTGCATGATTTGTTCTGACAAAGAAAATCGTCTTGTCCTAGAACTGCACGCAGCAGCGAAGGAGACAGTCACACTGGCAGAGCAGCGCTTCGTCAGCAAGCAGGACGAGTGGCAGTTCGACAGCAACTGGCAGGAGGTGCTCAACCATGCCATCATCAAGGTAATCATACTGTTGGGTCCTCTCTTCCGCTATGATTCAATCAAAGATACCACACCCCACTACTAATACCTGAAAAACTATTTACCAATATATCGTGCTTAAAAATGTCAATAATTTTAAGAAAGTATCTGTCATAATAAGTACCTAAGTAATAACAGCCTGTCAATAAGTCGACGGAATTTACAAACTTCCCTTAATTTAAGTTTAAAAGATATCCTATCTTTTCTAGGTTATGGATGCAGAGAAGAGAAAAGCGGAAAGTGGTCGCGAGCACCAGAAAAAAGCCGCTGCGGCTTTTGCGGCTGAACGAAAGGTAATTTCCTAACTTTTGGTATCCACTTAAGTTACTGAAGAGTGTCAAAATTTATTAGTAATCTATAAAAAATATTTTATAGGTAGCACAACTGGAAGAGAATCAAAAACGGAACATAATTAAATCGAGAGTATACTTTGAGGAGAAAAAATTATGCGATGAGCAACTGCAAGCACAAAATGAGAAAATAGAAAAGTTACAACGTCTCATAGCGGACGCTAAGTTTAGATATTCTAAATCTTTAAAAGCGTTGGAGGAAATATCCGAAGAGATTCATAGACGCAGAGGGGAATACCCACCAGGGAAGGACAGTATACCTGTGGGACCCAGAGAGCCCGGCGTTGGCGCAGAAAGAGACCCGATACACGACGAAATACAAGTAGGCGTCGATAAAGACGACGAATCAAGCCTCCAAGAACTAAGAATGCGTGTGAGAGAACTAGCCTCCAAACCGATAGATAGAACCGACGTGGAAACCGACGAAGCATGGGCTCAAGAACTAAATGAAACCATTAATAAACTTGATCAACTTCTCATGATTAAAGAAACGAATCAGCAAAAGAAATCAAAATTCACAGAAGTCGCCCCGAGAAATTCAAGCGCTCCTTCCACTAGCACCAACACTGGCAACAAGCATGACCCACTTGGTGACAGTTATAACACTGAAACAAATTTATCTCGCACTAAATCAATAAGCCGAGAAGTTATACATGAAAATGCAAATCCTATGAGTAAAACTGAGAAATCTAAATGCATGATGTCGCTAGATGTTCTGGCTCTAGCTAGAGACGCTACAATATTAGATAGAGAGTCTTATTTAAAAGCTGTTATAGAAGACAAATCGCCTACAGGAACGTATACGGAGAGTAATTCTGATAGAAATGAGAGTCCAGATGATATTTTGATGGTGGAATGTGATTCCAGTGATTCGACGCAGAATCCAGTTATAAGAATGACCAGTTCGACTATCACTGATAGTGATAATAGCTAAACGTCTGACAAAAATTCAAAATTATATGACATTTAGCTCTGTTATAGAAGTAACTCCATAGATAAAATCTCTATATAAATAAATGAAATTCTCTCTGTGTTTTCGAAATTAATACCTCTTATTTAGCTCATATGATTATTTGAACGGACTTATATCGGTAAAAGGTCCTTACTCCTTTAATTTTGAAACAAAGCTAGAATGATGCTTAATATATTTATATACAGATTTTAATCTGTCTATGTAGTAACTTCTGGGCACATAAATTACTGCTATTTAATTATTATTTTATTGTACACAATTTAGAAAACACAAAAAGATCCAACTTTGTACAAGAGGCGGTCATATCGTTATGAAACGATCTTTCAGCAAACTTACAAGACAGAAAAAAATGTGTTAGGGTGTACACTAGCACTAAGTATCCGTTGGATTTTAAAATTAAACGCACACTTGGGCGAATGTGTTGCAGTGTGAATGTGATCAACATCAATGTGTGTTGTGCACTTAACTTATCGAATTTAATTGATTGATATTTCGTACCTTTATAAAATTCACGTCGTTCGTTCCTCATTAAAATGAATATATTGTAATATCGTACAAAAGATTTTTTTTAAATACATGTTTTAAATTGCATAGCGTAGTTGTGGATCTAACTCAGATTTCTCGGGAATCGCGCCCTGTGTGTTGATCTTTTTACACTACGGCCACGGTCCAACCGCCCGTCAGCACCGCAATTAGTGATATTATGTAGCTACTTTCAATCAGTTTATGTAACTGTTAGCGGCATCTTGTAGCGAAACATTGCGAATCGATTACTTTTCAAGGGGCCTATTTTACTATGAAACCTTTTTGAAACGAGAGATGCCATATTGTTTTTAGTATTCATAATTATGATATGTGATAGACATGTATTTAAAAAAATTAAAATTTGGAAATTTCCCTCAATGTAGATAGAAACTTTAGTAAAATTATAAAATTGTATAAGAATGATTAGAATCAAATTCTTAGGTATAGATCGAGTTAGAATCAAATTTTTAGGTATAGATCGAGCGCGCGTGTGTACATGCACATTGCGTAAGTGTGCGTGCATGTCGCAGCCTAGGTGGGACCGATCAGACGCGAGCATCTCGCTCGCTCACACTTATACATATACGATACACACAACCACGCGCACTCGTTAATTGCAAGAACTATACCTATAAATAGTTTATGCCTACCACTTCTATTGCAACAAACTAAAGTAATTTCTGTTTAGAGGATCTGCAACCGCAGAGGTTAATGCAGACATCACTGACTATTGTCGCACCCACTCTTAGCTCTCGTACGTTTAGTTGGAGGGGAAAGGGGAAAATGAGTCATACAGCACTGTTGCACTAATAGTGTTGTCCTTTACTACACATTATTTCGTGCTCAACAAGAACGGTAGATTCTCAACGGCCTTATACCCAGTAGACGTCTAATACCTATTCATTCGCTATACAAAAAATTCAGTCTATTAGTCGAGGCCCGCGGGCGGCGGTAACTGAATGCTTACTGGTCCGGTCAATTCGCCCTATATTAGGCATCTGCTGGGTCTAAGATCGTTGTATATTCTATATTTTAATATATTAATTTAGAATTCACAACGAAAGTATATCAAAATAAATTATGTAATTAAATTTGTTCTAATGTAGTACTAAAAACTAGATTATGGTTGTATTTTTGTATGTGTATTGGTTTTGGTTGTGGTTGTGAAGCGATAGAGACTTCCACCTCTGGACATAGGAAGGATTTATATTAAACTTTGGAGCAGATATTGCAAAGTTAACTGCTTGAAAAAAATTATTATAATGAATAAACAAATTTTTTCTACTGGTACACTAACTGCTTACTTATATCTGTGGGTGTGTCAAAACCACACCGTACATAGGTACTAGGTACTTATACCTACCTACTGTTAGAAATATATTTTGTTGGTGATAAACATTCCCAAATTAAAGAAATGCCTCAATTTTTGAGCTTTTATTTGTAACTAGGAATAGCTGTTTATATAATTTTCACAGTTCTATTTACTTTATTTGAACTGTTACACTATATTGCAAATTGTTAGTTCGCATGTCTCGCTCACTTTTCTGTTCTATCTTGAATTATAATCGCTCTGATTGGCTGAATTTCTAGCGCTCTTGCTGCATCAATGCATTTTAACCAATAGCGTGCGAGTACCAGCCAATCAGAGGTCATTGCGATAGTTAAACTGATGCAATCAATTTTACAGAATACCACACCATACCATAGAGGTTAATACTATTAAATAAATGTTGGTTTTCATTCATTTAGTGACTGACACTAAATCAAGGAACATACTACCTACTCTCTACCACTAAATCAATGAAAACTAGACATCAGTTCAATTTAGATTTGCAGGAAATAGTATTGCAGAATGAAAATTACTAGTATTTAGTAATAAAAATAGAATCTGAAGCCATAACAGACCACCGACAGCTCATGAGTATTTTTTTCTTTATGTTCACTTGTTCGTATTTACCTACTCTTAGTTTACTTTAGGATAACTAACCTAAATGTTAGTCAAAATATTATTGAGGTTTTTGTATATCAAATACAATGTTTATTTTTAAAGAGCTTGTAATCTGAGGTGCGATTGTGTGAAAAAATCGTATTTATTTAACAGCTTAAAATGTATAGTTTCTATTAATTTTATTATCAAGTTATTTATGAAACATACGTAATAGTAAGGTTGTCAAATGAATACCATTTTCGTAAAACTAATCGCCTGGTATATATTTAGCTAAGAAAAATGATCGAATATTACTTTTAATCGCTAATGTGAGTATAAAAATGTGCTAAATGTGTGTATAAAAAAGGTATGTTTGGAGTACATTTTGTCACTCGAATCTTGTACAGTACCGCAGCAGTAAATCACCATCAAGCACCAGAATGAAAGAATCACTAAGATTTACTCACCTTAGCCAAAAAAAAAAACGTGTTTCCCTTATTTTGTCACAAAGATGAAAATTTGAGCAGGGATTACTATTTAACCGTCGCTATAATATGTATAATATTATTGCTGCAAGACTGAATTATTTTTGTAAACAATCTTGTCTATACATTAAATGTATATTGTCAAGTATACCTACTCGAATTTGTTAAATAAGTACATAATGTTTAATTTGAAAAAAGTTAAGACATTAACTTTATATGACCGTAGAATGTAGTTCGTGTGTGAAAATTCTTTATTTTAAAGTAACTATAGAATTTATCAAAATATATTTAAAAATAAAGTTAAAATGAAATAAGTAATTAACTTTTTTTAATTAATCAAATTGAATGAAAATAATTATTAAACAAATATTAATATGGTTAATAACAAAAATCAAGGCTCTTGTAACTTGTAATAAAAGTTTACACTACAGGATTTCAGAAATGTATGTTTATTTAAACCACCTATATGGAGTACTAAAGTGCTAAAACTTAGTACATATTTTTTGTATCTTCTTCTTTCTTTTTTATCAACCTTTAGACGTCCACTTCTGGACAAAGGCCTCCTGCATGGACCTCCACAGGCATCAGCCTTGCGCCACCTGAATCCAGCAGCTCCCTGCAATACATGTCGTCGGTCCACCTAGTGGGGTTTTATGTATACCTACTAATTTTTAGGCGGTAGGTACCTCCGGTAGGTGACCAGCCTTAGCCTTCACTATTGAAAGCTATGTAAAACACCCTTATTTTAAAACATTGATGCAATTTACGGCCCGTGAACGCATCTAATTTGGATGTAGGTAGGTAATAAGGTTAGCATGAGACGTAAGGCCTCTGCCTCGAATCTTGCGGGCAGCGGGGCGGCGGCGGCAGCGGTCACCGCTTGTATGGAGTGCACAGCTCGTTGCCCGCCCCCGCGCCGCTGTTTTCGAGGGCCGGTCCATTTGATTTTACGCATTAGATCCTGCCGCCGCGCCGCCACCGCCCCACTGCCCGCAAGATTCGAGGCAGAGGCCTTAGAGGAACAGGGAGCCACCTACACACACCGCATGCGTGAATTACACCCAGACTGCGACGATAACAAACGCGTGCGGGGAAAGTGGCAGGCCCACCGCGCTTCATACGTCGCCCGCACTCCTATCTTGTCGCATTCTACACGTCAATTACTGATTTCAAAGTAGATTTTGATTGTTTTTAGAAACAAAAAAAAAAGGAAAATATATTTCCTACGTCCAAATTCGATCCAATAATATAGACTACAGAAAATTAAATCTATCCTATTGTATGTAATGTATCTGTACTCTTTAGCACCATTTGGTACCTAATAATAAAGGTCTTCACCAATACCTTACACTATTGTAGATATAACTTCTACTTATCTAAATTAAACAATAATTGTTATAAACACACTTTGGTATAAATGTCTAAATTACAATTTTACACCACAGTTTTCTAACACCTTATCTAGCACACTATTTCATATTGTTGGTAAAGCACAGAATATTTCTCACTGAGGCAGGGTTATTGGTGTTGCCATCAAACGTGCATTTTTATCATAACTGTACCAAGCTGGTCTCAATAATAATAAACCTGCACTCAAGACTTTTCTCCAACATTTCCAGTCAATAAATGTTTTAAAATAAATTGTTTTCTTTTTTTTCTGAAAACCTTGACCCGAGAAAACCGATAGTAAAAATCGTAAAAATAATAGTAAAGTAGTAGTTGCTGAAAGGTACGTGATTTACTCATGTTATACGCCAACACACCAACAGATGTTCTGTTATAGTGAATTTTTTAACTTGTAGGTATGATGGCTTCATTGCTAATTCGTGGTAAAAACCACACATACGCCGCGTCACGTCGTTTAAGCGTTACTGCGAGAAGTGCTTTAAAGTATAATTAGTAACGAATTAACATACAAACATGTTTGTTTAGTCAAAATTGTAGGAAATTTAAGGCTCTACAAAAAAGTAAAGCAATACTTTGGCCGTAGGACGTAAGGCAATAAAGTAACTGAGGAAAATCCGGAGGAAGGTCGAAAATTTTGCAGTCCCCCCCCCCCCCCCACTCCTTCAGCACAGGGTCCTCGAGGTCCAAAACTTGAGAAAATAAACAACATCCCCAAAGTTTCATTCACTTCTGACCTTTTTCCATCTGAAACTACCAGTCGACTGGGCTATATTACCTACCTAAAAGGATGTCCCAACTCCCAACGAGGGATTAATACTTTTATGTAACCTCTCATGAAATAAATCATTTTTTCATACGGTTAAGGCAAGTAAATAAAACTCAATTTTTTTACATATTTATTTATTGATAGAAGTCATAACTTCCTATATTCATTCCATTCATTAATAGGTTAAATAACTTACTTTCATTATAAAGTATATAGACATAATTTGCTTTTTACAGTTTAAAAACATTTTTCACTATTCAAGGAAGGCACTGAGTGATAGATTTAACAAAAAACATTTATCATTAAATTAAAATATTATAACAAAATAATGTCAATTTGTACGATTGTTTTATACTATATTCGGGTTGACGTATTACTAATAGAAATACTTCAGATTATTAATAAATTAGATTTATAAGATAAAATATAAAAAAAGCGAAAATTCAAGCTAATAAATTTCTTCAATACAGATCGACTAGGTAGGTACTCGGATGCATATTTAACTCATGGCTTTCATTTTATGTTAAAAAAACAATACACGGAGATACCTACTCAGCTCCGGGATTTAATGTTTTGTAGAATAGAATCATTAGAATCATATTATTTTCCTAGAATTTACCTAATTAAATGGGATTCATGGATTAGGTATATAAAACGTATCTGCTTTTCTATTTTCAGCGAGATTGATATTTATTTTCATAAAATAAAACTATAAAATACAGCAATCCGCCATATTGGATTAGTCACTTGATCGATCTAACGTCAAACTTTGACTAACTATGAAAAAAAAAAATTTGTGTGTGTCAGCACGACGCACAACTGGAGTTTACTTCATACTCAACGTTGACATTTCTACCCTAACGTTGAGTAAATAAGGTTGGTCTTCGCTCTCGGTACTCGGTACTCCGTACAACACCGTGGCTATTCAAATAGTTTACACATAAGCCGAAAGATGGCGCTGATATACATGTGAACGAAAACCAACCTTATTTACTCAACGTTAGGGTCGAAATTTGCATCGTTGTGAAAAACGTGACACGGGCATTCGACAACTCAAGCGAAAACCAACCTTATTTACTCAACGTTAGGGTAGAAATTTAAACGTTGTGAAAAAGGTAACAAGGTCATTGATAAATTGATTTTACTGTCCGGATTTTTCTCATACCGGGCTGCTAAAATCGATTCTTAAGGAGTAAACTCCAAAAAAACAGAGTTGACGTCACGAACGACGCCATGACATCATCGGGGGTTTTTGCGCGAATTTTAAAAGTTAAAATTGAAATGGCAATTTTATCTTACCAAACCTTTTTTTTGCTGAAATAAGAATTTTTTCGAAATAGTAGATATACTTTCTAACTCCTGTTAGATGATGTTTTTCAACGTATCCATATGTAATACGACTAAAATTGTATTTGTATTTTTCATAATATTACTGAATATGCATCCGGTTGTCCGATCTTTACATAAGTATTATTATGAATATTCAAATCAACAATATTTAACTATATAAAACAACGGATCCGTCACTTTTCTAAGTTAATGAATTTTACATAAAAGGTAAATACATGGCAGAATACTTTTTTTACGTTTTTCACGCGTTTCTGGGAAAACCGACTTATTTACTTTTAAAAGTAACTACGGACAGTGAAGAGAAGTCATTCCAGTTTAGTTTAGTCATGGTGCACAACATAATAACTGCCAATGTTGAGCCGACGACGCAACGCGCGGTGTCACGTTATAATAGGGTATTTGACTATATTAAAAATATAGTTTCATCTGCATCTATCGTATCACGTTTACTATCGTAAATGACGTCATTTTTGGGTTGTGAGTTGTCAAACATGTTACTCATACTGCCAAATAGCGATACTATCCGTATTTTTGTACGAACACGTCTTTAATTCACGATAGTGACGTCATGCGTTTTAACTATAGACGCTCATACTGGGAACTACTCGGACACTTTTAGTTCCCAATGTTTCCGCTTGGGGCGCTGGCTGTAGATGTATGAAGAAGCTCGCAAACAGAGGTTCGTTATAGTTAACTATCCAATCTTGTACTAGCGCTACTGGTGTCATCCTAAAAGATTATTATCTAAAAACATTATTCCATACGACTTAACTAAAAAATAAAGCTTTATTTAATTAGAAAACATTAATTAAAATTGCTATAATTCTGGCCATGTTCACGAGATCGAAAAAGTTCTTGAATCTCGAATAAGGTCACAGTTCACGTCACCTTTGGGCTTTGGAATTGTCATTGAACTGTGTATGAACTGTGACGTCACGTAAATAAATGGAACGTTTCCGCGGCAATTTATTTTTTTGAAATTATTTCTCGATTTTTATGAAAAATACTGAAAATTATGTCGAAATATACGTTTTGTTAGCTTTAGCATAGCATTATTAACAATTTAATATGATTTTCTAAAAGTAGTCAAATACCCTATTATTGTCGGGCGACTTTCCCATGACATTTGTCTCCAGTCGGTCTAGTGTGACTTTTTAAGTTAACTGTGCGGAAATAAATGAAATGAACAACCTCTTCTAATATGGACGAGAAAGGGTCAGTTTTTCCATCCCTTTGCCGTCCACACTAATATACTATAAAGTATGTTTGAAAACAACGTGACCGACTCGTGGTCAAACCAGTTTTTTTTAAAAGAATATCAGTTAAGGTGGAAGACAAGGGTCTGCCCGCGAAAGTCAAATTTAATTTGGTTTTTCGCAATTTGTAAACTAATACGACAAAGTAGGCTTATGGCCTTCTAATTGCGCCAGTGGAATTATCATCTTCACAGGTTTACATAAAAATCTTTACTTGAAAGTGACCAGTTTAAGAAATTAATCAAAATACTGAGTTGGACGTGAGTTACTCACAAATTAGTCGATATTTTGATTAATTTCTTAAACTGGGAGACTTAAGAGTCGGGAGTCGAAAACAAGGCTTCAGGCAAGGCAAGGATCCATAACCTAATAATTATTCTAATATTTCAACATTTATATTTGGCTGTTCTAGTAATAATAAAAAATACATCCTAAAATTAACTACTAAAAAATTTTTCTATCTACTGAAAGATATGTAAAAATTCCTATAAAATTGTCTATGCTATGAAATAAAAGCAATATGTATTCATAATTATTGTTATTAATTATATATTAAAATACTAATCAAATGCAAACGGAAATAAATACAATCTCAAAATAATAATTAAAGGTATTATTAAAAATACATTTTTATCTATAGGAATACTATTATTTACCCTGTTTTTTGCAAATGGATTTTATGGTTGTGCTTCAAAATATAGTGAAATCGTATTTTTGAAATCTATAAAGCGATAACTGAGGGTGAGATCTATAGATAGCACTCGCACTCAGCTCAGACTCAAGACTGAGTTAAAACGAGACAGATCTATGTCAGGACATATTTGTGTCTCATTTTAACTTTATCTTGAGTCTTGAGCAGAGCCAGAGTCCAATCTATAGATCTCGGCCTGAGTGCCCAGACTTGAGACAGAGTTAGACATAAATCTATCTTGTAAGTATTAATGAGTCTGAGCAGTCGGTCCTACGCCTGAACTCTCTCTGGTCGTGTCGGATTTCCGTCCCATCGGACTATGAGAGTGAGGGAATAGAGAGTGCACCTGTGTTTGCGCACACACTTCTGCACTATAATATCTCCCGCGCAGATGACTAATCTCTGAGGAGGTTGGCCGCCGTGACCGGATTCGGTCGGCAGACCATTATTTTTTTAATACTTTTTGTTTGTTTGGCGAATATTTACTATTGGATAAATAATATAATTATGTTTTAAATTGGTAATCTAGCGATATCTACTACAGCCTCACCTTAAAGAATAATAAGAGATTTTTATTAAGCTTACATAAACATAAAAAATAAAAAATACAGTTACCTAAATAAAAAGCTATAAGATTGATTGATTATTCTTGCGAATAATGTTAGCGAATGTTCAAATAGATATTTATTTTAACATAATCCCATACAAAACGCGACTTTAAATGCATCATACTTTTCTAAAATTAATAAATTTCGTCAATAGTAACGAAACTTTTTGGAACGTTTTTTTTTAATTAAGGCGATGCCACATGGCGGCCAGTGGACAGTTCACTTGTCACATACATATATCTGACAAGTGACATTTGACAGCTTACCTGCGCCAAAGCAATGCCTCACCACGACATATGCTATTGTTTTTAGCTGGCATTAAGGTGGAAGACATGGGTCTGCCCGCGAAATTCAAATTTAATTTGGTTTTTCGCAATTTCTAAACTAATACGACAAAGTAGGCTTATGGCCTTCTAATTGCGCCAGTGGAATTATCATCTTCACAGGTTTACATAAAAATCTTTACTTAAAAGTGACCAGTTTAAGAAATTAATCAAAATATCGACTAATTTGTGAGTAACTGACGTCCAACTCAGTATTTTGACTAGTAACTAGTTTACAAATTGGGAAAAACCAAATTAAATTTGAATTTCGCGGGCAGGCCCGTGTCTTCCACCTTAATATGCAGCGTGTAAAAAAAGAGTCCTTGAGAATACTTAAGGGTATATCTGCAAGCAGCAGCAGACAAGCAATGATAGCCTAGTGGTTAGGACTGTGGTCACCTTTCGGGGGGTCGCAGGTTCGATCCCGGGTACGCACCTCGACTTTTCGAAGTTATGTGCGTTTATGCAATTAAATATCACATGCTGGAACGGTGAAGGAAACCATCGTGCATCGTAAGGAAACCTGCACACCTAAGAGTTCTCCGTAAAGATCTCGTAGGTGCGTGAAGTCCGCCAATTCGCATTGGCCCAGCGTGGTGGACTATGGCCTATAACCCTTCTCTGAGAGGAGACCTGCGCTCAGTAGTGAGCCGTTGATGGGTTGCTGATGATGATATCCGCATCATCATCTGATATTGAATCTTTGAGCATTGATGTTTGGTGTTTGAACCCAAGCCAGACCAGGTGCACTCCGCATCTTAGGTATAAAGCTACATTTAGGTATAAAGCGCATTTTAGGTATAAGTTATACGGTGTTGTTCTGTCCGGACGGGCCAACTCAATGGGTTAACGTAGTGCAAAGGGAGACTTACGCGATAGAAAGGGAACTGCATGTCGCTTTATTGTGAGGTAGCAAGAGTCGCTATTTATTTAAATGAGTTTGTGAATTGAATCTTTTGTACCCGTACTATTATGTATTTTGTGCCCAAACCCTTACAGTTTTTGAGCCATAGTTTTCACCAAAAACAATCAAACGCATTGCTGATTGTGTAGCGTAAAGTGTTCTCAGTGCATAGGTTGTATCTACTTCCACAGAATAATAACTAGTAACTAGAAAAAAGAAAGAAAGAAAATTCATTTATTCGGACGTACTACTAACTAACGTAACTAGCGTTACTACTTCTTCTTTTTTGTCAACCGCTAGACGTCCACGGCTGGACAAAGTTCTCTTGCATGGACTTCCACAGGTCTCGGTCTTGCGCCGCCTGAATCCAGCGGCTCATTGCGACTCGTTTGATGTCGTCGGTCCACCTAGTGGGGGGTCTGCCAACACTGCGCTTCCGGTGCGGGGTCGCCATTCCAGCACCTTGGGACACCAACAACCATCAACGTATCTACTACGTATCATTGTATCTATTACGCTACGGTAGTTTCGGTTGATCATATTATGGGAGTCACAAATAAGCGCATTGTAAAATATATTTACAGGTGATTCTATATCGGATGACATGCAGACCCTTTAGTATTTTCAAGGACTTTACACGCTATACGTAATAGGCTACATCATCAATTACACTCAGGTAAATAAGACCGCAGTCTAAACAAACTTCAAAAAACAAAAATTGTGACTTAGATTTGAGACATACGAGAGCGTTGTGAATTAGATTATATTGTACTAACTAGTGGTTCGCCCCGAACTGAGACCTCGCGGTAACGGTATCCCATGATTATTCATTCAATCGATACATGATAACCAAAACTGACATTATTATTATGCCCGTTTTCACCAAACATACCTAAATCATCCCCTAAGTAGGAGTCTCTTAACGTAGGTAGCTCCTAAATACAATCCTAAGTCCTAACATCCGTCCCAATATACTTTTAGGTGTCCCGTACAGGATCGTGATAAATAAGTTGACAGAAAACATCAATCACCTAACTTATAGGTAGCCCGTAAAGGTTAGGGAACGTTAGTGAAAACATTGAATTATTATGTAGGTACTAACGAGTGAAACCGGGTTACGGGCATCTGTACAAATCGTCATCTATCGACGCGAATAGAAAATATACAATATTTAACTAAAATTTAACTAAAAAATAATTTTAATTGAATAATATGGTACAAAAAAAATTACAATACAATTATTGTATTATAATAAGTAACTAAATAATAATGGTCGACGCAAAACTGTTTTTGGGATAGGTCGTAGTCGTAACTCGTAGTTCCATGGGAATAGTTACTGACTGCGCCATCTATTAGCATTATTGTGAAGCTATGTTGATGCTATATGAATTACTGATGCCCATTAAAAATTAAATAATCTCGTTTCTTTATAATATTCATATAATTTTAGTATTTGTTGTTCAAGTACAGGATATAAGTGACCTAAAAAAATAAAATCAGTTTGAAAATCCATAGCGGATTTTCCTAGAGAGCGTCTTCAAGCGAGCGTATAAAATCGCCACTTTGAAAGCCCCCCATTTCGTCAATTTTAAGGGAAAAATTAAAAAAAAATATTTTTGTACTCAGTTCAAAATTATCTTTAAAATGATACGTAACAATTTTATGTAACGCGATATTTTTTTTTTTACTTCGCATTCGCTTCTATGAGAGCCCCCCTGAAATAAAGATTTTTATAACTTTTTAAGCCATTTTCGGCTGGAGGCCATCGGTTTACATATTATATCTAAATTTGAAGTAATTACGTTCAGTAATTCAAAAGTTATAAGGCTCTGACAGACGGACGGACGGACGGACGGACAAGTGCAAATCGCTCTAGTTAACTCAGAGACCTCGCTTCGCTCGGTCAATAAATACAAAATCCATGCAATAATAAAATAATAAGTATTAAATAATCTCCAAGAAAATAACGTATCGATACATTTTAGGTACCAACTTCCATAAAGTGCTTGTGCCAAAAATAATAAAACAAACTCATAAAAGATAAATAAACGTACACTTGTATATAATCAAAAAATATTATCGCGATTAAAAATATATACGTATAAAAAAGTAAAATAAAAAAATGTTACCCTAGGTATGAAAAGCATAACAGATTAAAAAATATTCATTAAACGTTTAAAAAAAAACATATTCGACGGTCATTGAATGCTCAAAAAAAAAAAAAAAATATATATATATATTAAGTCACACATTCAAGTAACTTTTTTCTTTTATTAAATTCACTATAAGTGCTAATTTGGATGTCTTCAAAGTCAGAAGTCAATTAATGGCACTTAAATGAATGCTTTCCTTGTCTTAAAGAAGCATTGTGACAAGGACAGAAGTACTTGTAGTCCTGACAATTTCGTATAGGTACTTATGTAATGACCGGTTCACATTACTCCAGTAGCATTTCAGGTGGCCTATTATCTAATTTCACAGATAGTGTGACCATCGAAATGACTTGCGATCGACTAACTCTGATATTATTTTATCTAATAGTACAGTTCATTGAGCCTACTCCTAGCCACAAGCTTTACGCTTAGCTAGAGGAGAAACGGAAATATCAGTCACATGTAATATTATTTTTCAAAAATAAAATGCAGCGACACCAAGAATACCATAAATTAAAACAATGAAATAATCACAGCCACACCATTTCAGCCACAGATTTGGGCTTGGTAGTCGCTACGCTCTACCAATAGGTACCGTCGCCGTACTAGTAAATTGCGGCAATTTATATGCCGCCTGAACTGGCGTACCCAAATAGTCTCATACTCTTATAGCAACCAATGTTTGACGTTTTCAAACAAACTATGATATTACGTTGCCGCATATAAGCAGCTATTTTTTTCGTTATGTAGTAGCAACTATACTAGCGGCACGCTATGATGGCCGGTTTAAAATTTATAAATTAATAAATTTTGAGTCCTAAACCTAAAACTACATTCGATAAAATTTATGAATCTCTGCACATCACTATCGTCAATAACGTAATACAATTATTTCCTTCAAAGTCGTTATCAATTAACGGAACTTCATGAGCGGACAAACGTCAAACCGGCCATCATAGCGTGCCGCTAGTATAATCTACCAATCCTAAATCTATGACTTAAGCTTAAGGTGGGGTGGTGGGTCTTAGAAAAGGTATATAGGTATATATAGGTAGGTTTTATAGATCTTCAAACCACTGCTTCTAGACCAAAACTAACTGGAATAAACTAACGGGTCAATTGTGGTCCAGTAAGTACTGGAATAGTGTGAACTAGCCATAAGACACATTTACAACCAAATCTGCACTTTTAAACCAATTTTGGAATTATCTTGAGTCCATTTGATATTAAATATTAATTTAGAACCTATTTTTATTTTTTGGTGAAATTTGTCTTACAATTTGGACGTTGGAACAACATCCCGCCACCATGGTGTCCTTTCGAAAACGCCCGGTTGACTGAAGAATGCCTTTTGGAGATTCTGATACAACTGTAAAGAGAAATAAGAACTTTAACTCTATAAACTTAATGTAATAATAGCTTGAATAATATGTGATGTATTTTGGAGTGTTTTAGACGTGATAACGTCTTATAAATCGATGAACACCGGTTGTACGCACGAAAAAGTGTCACGTTCCGCCTACGCCTGAGCGTGCAAGCGAGAGCGCGGAACAAGCGATAGAGAGGCACGATCGGCCCAAGCGTTGGCTAGAGCGCCCGCCGCCGCCCGCCAGTCATCGCGTGCGCGCTGTGGTTAAGGTGGTAAAAGCATGCGACAGGCGATTTTTGGTGAGCTTTGTGAGGAAAACTATAAGTTCAATTTGAATAATTTCAAAGTAATATGTAATCTGGGTCTCTTATCTAAATTTACTTTGAGGTAGAAACACGATTGGAAAAAAAATTCTCGATAGAAAGTTTTCCCAAACTTTGCTCCAATAATCTCCTTTTTTTTCGTTTTAATCGGAAACGGTAGGTTTTTTTCCTGCTATTTTTTTTATTTGTGTTGATATAAATATTTACTAAAAGCGGTTTGAACTATTCTTTGATAATTAGCATTCATAATTTTTTTTAATCAATTTAACACTTATTAAAGATTTTTTCAATTCCCGCCCCCTGAATCTATAACTTCCATCTCTTTCCTAGCACTGCAAAGTATATAGTCCCATCACTATCGTACAACCCGCCCATTTTTAACCAGTTAACTGATGGCTATTGCCAGCGTTGGACGTGTGTCCGGATCCGCCAGGATAATATGTATTTTTTTTCGGTTAGGAAAAAATTAAAAATGCCTTGATGGCGCTTGAAAATAGCAGGTTGTAACTACTCGGCGACCAAAAAATAAAATACGAAGCTTTTATCGTAAAACTTTACGTTGAAGAGCAACGCCATCTATTGGTCATTGACTAAACGACTAAGCAACATGATATAAAATTGGTTTGTTAAAAAGTTCGACGGAAATATGATTTGCGTGATGCCTTCGATTATTTCACAGACTTCTCCGTAGAGTGTCTAGTGTGGTGGCGAGGGTGACGGAGTGAATCCAATTGTTCAGGGTTCGAATTCTGACTTCAGATTATGTCTTTGTTTGTTTTTTTTTATTTACCATAATAAAATAAAATTGAAGTTTCTGCTTGTAATGTCAAGATAACAGGTTTATATAACTAAATGCATATTATGAAAGTAAATATGGTACTCTATGTGAATACTTAGTCTAGAAGGTGTGTCGCGCTACTAAAGAACGAAAAGAATCGGCCAAGTGCGAGTCGGGCCTCGCTCTTTTAGGGTTCCGTTAAAAAAATTAAATTAAAATATTTCCATGATGGAAATATTTTAATTTATTTTTTTTAATTTAATTTAATTTTTATTATTTGTTGTTATAGCGGCAATAGAAATACAAAATATGTGAAAATTTCAACTGTCTATCTATTACGGTTTACGAAATACATTCCGCTGACAGACGCGCACAGTGGGTCGAAACGGCTATATGAGGGACATAGGATTTTTTGTTACAAATTCCATTTAAAAAAATACCTATCGAAAGACCTTGTCATTCTGATGAATAATAAGTGATCAAACGAACTTACCTGAAGTGAAGTTCGATCATTATTATATGAGTTGCTTCATCCGAAGATATAATTAATTACAAAGGTAGTCACGTTATTCACTCGAGATAACTCCGCGAATTTCACAGATATATACCCTATTTTAAAAATAAATCACCTTGGCAGCACCGTCTTAAGTTTGCTCATTCTTTTTAGAGATGTATACGGTTCAAAACTTTTTTATTTGGGCAGTCAGGGAGGGTGGGTAATTATATCTTCGGATGAAGCAACTCATATAATAATGATCGAACTTCACTTCAGGTAAGTTCGTTTGATCACTTATTATATTTCTTTGCTTCATCCTCAATATAATTAATTACAAAGGTAGTTGTTTAGAGTAAAAAGTTTTGATAAACATGTACGCAATACAGATTTTGTAAATGGTGTATTTTTAATCACTCTCTTGCTTGCGTACACTTTAACAATATTAATATTTATTTATGATATTATTATTATAATATTATTTAATACTATAAATTAGAATATATTTATTTTTATGATTAGGTATAATTCATAAATTGATTCACTATTAGATGTGTTAACGCAATTATTATTAAGACCTGTCTTGGCAGGGTCTGGCATAATCTCCCTCATCCGCCATGGATCTAACATTTAAGCAGCGAAAGAATGAGTTCGATGTGTTAGTCGAGCCTGCCGTTTTTCTAATTGTCTCAACGCTCGCCTGACCGTGAGGTGCTGTGTGCTTGTGTCAACGCTGCTCCCTGATAGCGTTAACTTGATCCACCTGCTGATCGATTGAGGTGCGGCCTTTTTGTAAGGCTTCTTGTACGTAAATAGCAGGTTATTTGTCCCCTCAGATCTTATATTTTTAGTTCTGGAAATATAGTGTGTGGAGGGGTGTAGCAGGGCAGATGCTCAGATTTTCTTGAAAGTAAGGTAGGAAGAGAGAAAGAGAATAGGCGTGGTATCTGCCCGCAGCGTGTTTTTTTTTTTTTTTTTAATAATTTACCTACCGTTATTCTAATTTAAACCCCGATTTCAAAAGTAATATTGCTTTCCAATTTAATTGACGGAAGAGTTTGTAGTTTATGAGCAGTGCAAATTGCTAGTATAATGAAAAGTTTCTTAGTGATTTTTTCTAAAGATGAGTGACTATAAGGGAACCAATTTTTAATATAGTTTAAAAAAAGTTGAGGGACCCAAGTACGGGAGTAATAGGGTTTGGTTGATCTTAACTTATAGACACCTTTGAGGAGACGTTTTACGCTCGCTCCAGAAACAATGCTGTTTCTTAGCATAAATAATATTGCAATTCGATAAGGGTTCAAACTCCGTAACAAACGCTGTAAGAGAAGATACCTAATACTGGTATTTGACGGTTTAAATACATTTTTATTATTTAATTTACAAAACTGCCACCGAAGCTTGAGTGTGGTATTATATTGTTTTAAAATACTGTCAGAGAATAATGTTAACATTAGTGACGCTGAGTCTGGGTCGGCGCCTTGTTTTAAGGGAGAGAGAGAGAGAGAGTCCGGAGAGTCTCGCGACACCCAGGGTAAGTTTCTTGTGCAAGGAATGGTGAAATTAGATTGCAATAAGTATTAATGAGGATTAACATTAAGTAATATCCGAAACTACCAAGCTTTGTAGGAGAGATTACCACGCTTGTGATAACCAATTTGAAAAAAACTAGGATTCCGTTTGCCTCGTTATCAATGATTTTCCTCAGACACTTTAAAATTAAAGAAAAAGGAGGAAACAAAAATCATAGAAAAACATAAAAGCCCCACAAAGCGTAAATGCATCGACAGCTAAGGCGTCCGGATCTTGTTGTCAAGGCACGGATTTTTTAAATTTAGTATTGTTATTCAAGCAAAACGGACTTAAAGCCTAGGTATCTCAAATAGGTTATAACTTCTTTTATGACCTTGATTAAAACACCTGGAGTCACTGATAAGCCGAACAGCCTAACATTAGGTTTAGGCATCAAGAAAATTGAACTCGGAACTAATAGCTCCTATATTTTGTAATAAATTATTATTAATAGCAACGCACATATTAAGTTGGTAAGCTGTTATCCTGCGCCGCAGTGTTACGCCCCCCCCCCCTCCAGTTCATGACGAGTACCGAAGAGGCGCTCGCCAGTTTTCCTGGTTGCCGGCTGGTCGAGTACCCGTATATAGTTAGGTAAGAACATAACGTATATTGTCTCGCAGACAATAATTTGTAGTTAATGTACATATATATTCACGATTACACATTTTCTACACAATTGTCATAAGGATATGGCTCATAACTAGCTCGCAGCTAGTTAGGTTATCACAATACTACTAGTACTAATTTCCTTTTGTGGAGTGACAGCTTTAGCAGCTTTAGGATAAAGCTCATGAGTAGCTCGCAGCTAGTTATGTAATCGCAATCGACTCGCAGTCAATACCGATATGTTTAAGGAATCACAGCTTTAGTATGTGATTTATGAGTAGCTCGCAGCAAGTTATGTTATCGCAATTGATTCGCAGTTAATCCCTTTCTATTGTGGAGTTACAGCTTTAGGATTTGACTCGTGAGTAGCTCGCAGCTAAGAAGTCACATCTTTAGGGTATGAACCATAAGTAGCTCGCAGCTAGTTATGTTATCGCAATTGACTCGCAGTCAATCCCGATTTGTTTGTGGAGTCACAGCTGTAGGATTTGACTCATGAGTAGCTCGCAGCTAGGAAGTCACATCTTTAGGATATGAACCATAAGTAGCTCGCAGCTAGTTATGTTATCGCAATTGACTCGCAGTCAATCCTGATTTGTTTGTGGAGTCACAGCTGTAGGATTTGACTCATGAGTAGCTCGCAGCTAGGAAGTCACATCTTTAGGATATGAACCATAAGTAGGTCGCAGCTAGTTATGTTATCGCAATTGACTCGCAGTCAATCCCGATTTGTTTGTGGAGTCACAGCTTTAGTATATGACTCATGATTAGCTCGCAGTTAATCATGTTATTGCAATTGGTTCGCAGTCAATCCCTGTTTGTTGTTTTTTAGTTTCTCGGATAAAGCCGATCCAAATAAAGTTTTGTCTCTTTCCGAATCTTATAGCACTTCTTGTTGAGTTGAGGCATTAAGAGTTTAATGCTGCTTTGAGTGATTCCGAAGTTTGAATCACATAGGATCCTGCAGCCATTGCTTAGGTGTTTCATGGCCTGCACCCTGTTTTCACTCTCTTTTAATAGTAGGCCCATCCCGTTACTAACGGCCGTGATACGCAGGACCAGTAGTCTTTGTCGCATCCCCTTTTTTAATATAAAGAGCCATATGGTTGGCATGAATATTTTCCCCATACTTCGGGGAATCATGCGTCGATTTCCCAAGCGCCGAGTGTAATTCTGAGTCGATTTCGAGTTGACCGACCTTTAATAAAGTAATTTTGAACCCTTTGTCAGGAAATGACCATTCAGTATCTGGATTAACTGTACTAGACTCGGCGTCGGCTTGATTTTCTTTGGTGTTTACGTATGACGCAAAAAAAAACAAAGCTCACATTGTTCTCACCAATGTCAACTGGTTCTAGTTAACTTATTTAAGTGAGGGTATTGAATGCCTCTCTTTCAATTAATATAACTTCTTACCGTCGTAGTGTCGACATGAACATTGCACAGTTGTTTAAGTTACGAGCAAGACTTTAAAACCGAGGAAAATGGCCATTATTTCTTCCAAATATTTAATAATATGGTCTTCTATAATATCTAATAATATGCTACTTGCTCTGCTTGTTCATCTACCATTGCTTTTAATTTTAAGTGTTTCGTAACAATTAGTGTTTTCAGACAAAGCGAAGAAAAGGTGGGTAGTTAGTTCCCTTACGCTTCGCTTGGCTCGTCGTGGCAGGGACACTACCGTCTCTCCAGATCAATAATATTATAGTTTTGTTTACAAGTAGGTACTCGAATATAGTTAACGGCTGGGCAAGCTACTAAAGCCCCGTTGAGCGAATTTTACGAGCATAGTTGAGTGAATTCGTGAATTTTATTACATTTTTCGAATGTATAATATGATATGTAGAAATAATAATGATAAATGTCTCCTAACCTAGATAAATCCGAGACACTTGGGGGGTAGGTACTAATTTAATTTAATCGTGATTGATGACAAGTTGTAACAATAGTGTTACCATAATAATCGTTATAGTTGTGTTTTAATTTTTATTAATTTTCATAATAAAAACAATTAACGTAATATTTAATTCAGAATATTTACGTTTTCTCTGATACCTCGTAATCGATGAAGACTCGCAGTAAACCTCGATACGAAAAGTGTACCGTTTTTATGTACATGCCTAAACAATAATATAGTAGGCTATGTAGCGGCGCGTAAGCGCAAACAAGAGATCGTTTGAAAACAGAAAAGAACTCGTACCTTTTTCCTTCGATGATGATGACGATGATTTCAGCCGATGAACAATACTGCAATCACACTATCCTACAATAACACTCGATCTTCTGCACTTCTGGTTAAACTTTTAAGTGCGGCGCGCTGAGCGCGTGCGGTCGTTATCTCGCGCGAAAAAGTAATGAGCAAACTTAAGACGGTGCTGCCAAGGTGATTTATTTTTAAAATAGGGTATATATCTGTGAAATTCGCGGAGTTATCTCGAGTGAATAACGTGACTACCTTTGTAATTAATTATATTGAGGATGAAGCAACGAAATATAATTGTTATTAAACGTTTATCTCTAAAACTGATAGTTTGCCCGGAAAAAAATATTTTCAGTTTTTGTTGTATGGAATGAAACAGAAACTGCTAAAATTTGGCCAAGTCTTGAGAGGTCTTGCTTTAAAACTACTTTATTCTTATTCTTTAGCTTGTTGGCTATAACTCTATGCTATCAGCTCGCACCCAAACTTGCCCGTTCAAGAGTTATAAGAATCCGAAATTTTTAAAAAAATATGATTTTTATTGATTTTATAATGTCGTGGATTATCAATATTTGACCAAAATAATGTGCTACATGAAAATTCTATGAATAAATATTGAAATTAACTTTAAAGCACTAGTTCACCAAAGAGAAACTTATAAGTTAAGCACTTAAAAAAGGATATTTCATAAATTAAAACTGTAAATTTTATTAAAATAACGTAAATTCAAACAAAGGATCTACAAAAATAAAACTTTCATAATATAGCTTTCTTTATTTCTTTTTAACAATTCATTTTACTATGTATTTAATGTATCTCCTTAACTAAACTGTCTTTGTTGTTGGAAACTAATTACAGTGGAATATTAGCTAATCATACTTAATATTATAAATGCGAAAGTGTGTTTGTTGGGTTGTCCTTCAATCACGCCGCAACAGAGCTACGGATCGACGTGATTTTTTGCATGGGTATAGTTGAGGACCTGAGAGTGACTTTTTATCCTGGAAAATCAAAGAGTTCCCGAGATACTTTAAAAACTAAACCCACACGGACGAAGTCGCGGGCATCAGCTAGTCATCAGATACTTATAATATTTCATTTGCTGTTCTATTCATTACGAATTATCTCCTCTGCAAATTATCTTTTCTATTTGCTAATTACTATATTAGTTATGTAATTAAATTGAATGACTCCACTTCCCTAATAATATACCTTAATGATAGGGATGGGAAGGAGTAATTCCGACCTATATTTAATAGGGATTTCATTTAAATAAAATCATTCAGAGATACGCATTTTGACTACCAAGACAACTTGCAGTGTGCCTAAATATTTTTGTGACAAATCTGGAAGGTCTAGTGAATAATTTGGATTTGTTCATGGTGTAAGTCTTTTTGAATACCTCAAAGAGACGCTGAACGTAAACTGGACTTAAGAAACAAGTAAAAATCTCCTGAAGTTTTGTCAGAAGTTTTGTTCAAATGTTTGTGGTAAATGGGAAAGATCAAATAGAACTCTTAGTATTTTTTGACGAGAAATGGAGATTGGCTAGAATCTGCCATAATATGGCCTAAAGACCTTATCTCCCAAACAGAAAATCTCCAACCCGACGATGTCAGTAAAGATGCAGAAACTTTGGCACCATCTGCACCAAAAGCTTCAATGTCATCGTCACAATATACGCCGAGAAAACTTCGGTTATGGTGATGTCCTGGTTTACAGGGCAACAATTCAATTTCTTTTGCTTTATGCTTGCTATATTTTGTAGTAGGTGTGATACATAGATGCTGCACCTTGTTCAATTGCAGAATCCCATAGATTAATTAATTAATTAATTTTGATAAGTTAAGCGATATCGAGAGAGCCTAGCGCTTTTTCAGGTGTATATATATATATAAACTTTTCTTTTTTTCTGACTTATGCAAGTTTTCATCTTATCAGTATCTTCAGGATGGTTTAGCAAATATTCCATTAAAAAAAAAGGATTTTACTATCCGCCAAAGATCCAACCTGTTCTCGTAACACTATGAACAAATCCAAATTATTCACTAGAACTTCCATATTTGTCACAAAAATATGTAGGTACACTGCAAGTTGTCTTGGTAGTCAAAATGCGTATCTCTGAATGATTTTATTTAAATGAAACCCCTATTTATATAGGTAGGTCGGAATTACTCCTTCCTATCCCTATCATTAAGGTATATTATTAGGGAAGTGGAGTCATTCAATGTAATTACATTACTAATATAGTAATTAGCAAATTGAAAAGATAATTTGCAGAGGAGATAATTCGTAATGAATAGAACAGCGAATGAAATATTATAATTATCTAATGAGTAGCTAATTTTTCGCTGTTTGTAATTAGTTTCCAGCAACAAAGACAGTTTAGCTAAGGATATACATCAAATACGTAATAAAATGAATTGTTAAAAAGAAATAAAGAAAGCTATATTATGAAAGTTTTATTTTTGTAGATCCTTTGTTTGAATTTACGTTATTTTAATAAAATTTACAGTTTTAATCTATGAAATATCCTTTTTTAAGTGCTTAACTTATAAGTTTCTCTTTGGTGAACTAGTGCTTTAAAGTTAATTTCAATATTTATTCATAGAATTTTCATGTAGCACATTATTTTGTTCAAATATTTGATAATCCACGACATTATAAAATCAATAAAAATCATATTTTTTTAAAAATTTCGGATTCTTATAACTCTTGAACGGGCAAGTTTGGGTGCGAGCTGATAGCATAGAGTTATAGCCAACAAGCTAAAGAATAAGAATAAAGTAGTTTTAAAGCAAGACCTCTCAAGACTTGGCCAAATTTTAGCAGTTTCTGTTTCATTCCATACAACAAAAACTGAAAATATTTTTTTCCGGGCAAACTATCAGTTTTAGAGAAAAACGTTTAATAACAATTATTCATCAAAATGACAAGGTCTTTCGATAGATATTTTTTTTAATGGAATTTGTAACAAAAAATCCTATGTCCCTCATATAGCCGTTTCGACCCACTGTGAGACGGACGGACAGCAGAGGCTTAGTAATAGGGTCCCGTTGGCACCCTTTGGGTACGGAACCCTAAAAACAGGCCAATGAAAATATGCCAGTGTGCTTGACATGAGTGCCGCGCATGCGCGGCGTGGATTACTGAGCGGGCGTAATAATACCAGGTACAAGTAGTTCCAATAAAATGGGGACAATTATGTCATTAATTTTTTTTAAAATATTATATAAAAATAAAATTAATACTTTTTTATTTATTATCATAAAACAATAATTTTATTAATAATATTAACTCTAATGACTCATAGTATATAATATTTTGTATAAGGTAATTAGGGTTTTGTATTAGGTTTCCAAAATTTTAAAAAATCAGCACCATATTGAATTTATTTGTTACTAGCTGATGCCCGCGACTTCGTTCGCGTGGATTTAGTTTTTAAAATCAGGCAGGAACTCTTTGATTTTCCGGGATGCCTGTCACCCTCCATTCTCAACTATACCTATCCAAAAAATCACATCAATCCGTTATGCAACAAAGCGTTGCAGCGTGATTGACGGACAAACAAACAAACAAACACACTTTCGCATTTATAATATTACTCGCAGCATTGTTAATGATGATTAAAAGAGAAAACATATTACTGATGATATTATCAATTACGTTTAGCTATCATTTTTATAATTGTCATTTTTACCATACCTAACCAAAGACAAAATTACGTTTAGCTGCAATTTACGTTTTGTTATTCCACTGTCATTTGCGTTTTGTCAGATGCGTTTTTGTTATACCACGTTTTATAGTGACATGACGGAAACGCGGTCGAACGGGATAAAAAGTATCCTTTGTCCGTCTCCTGGTTCTAAGCTACGTCTCCACCAATTTTCAGCCAAATCGGTTCATCCGTTCTAGAGTTATAAATAGTGTAACTAACACCACTTTCTTTTATATATCGACGGCAGAAAGCGGAAATGTCGTATCTCAAAATTTGGGCTAAATGACTTTTTTTGCTATATTGTTGATAAGCAAAAAAAGCCGCGTCGAATGGTATATGTCTCGTCTTTCTACGATGAAAAAATTTAATGATACGCCATTGAATTTTTTCTAGTTTTGGTACTGCTTACATGACAAATTGCTGTAAATAGAGGAAAAATCGCTATTTTTGAAAATAAAATAGATACGACAACACGTCCAACATAAATAACAGTTACACCATTATTTTACCCTGACGGACATTGATTTCAAAAGAGATACAGCATTTCAGCCGCCCCAATATTTTACGTTGACAAGGATACAGCAATATGCTTTGAAGTGGTGAGTGTTTATCAAACAGTTACTACATTTCAAACATTTAATTTAAGAGCAAATATCTTACTTACACCATAATATTAGAGTATTGTTTTGTGATGAGTAATCAATACGCCACTCTAGATAGACCCGCACCCCTCCAATCCCGAGGTGTTTGCTATATACGCCATTCTGATCGC
Source organism: Oeneis ivallda (assembly GCA_029955525.1). Classification (NCBI taxonomy): domain Eukaryota; kingdom Metazoa; phylum Arthropoda; class Insecta; order Lepidoptera; family Nymphalidae; genus Oeneis; species Oeneis ivallda. The sequence continues at coordinate 25,536,590 of JARPMR010000006.1, forward strand.
GCGGCATCTGATGCGTAAGCGCCAATAGTGAGAAAGCGTATTTGTTGTTAACAAAAATATTATTTTAAAAGATTGTTAACTTATCGTTTACGTTTTATTTACGTGTTTAAAATTAATTATTATACTTCAGGAGTTCGGGTAAGTAAAGGAATATTAAAATTTAACCTATTTTTAGTTAAATGTTATTTTTTAGTTAATTTAATTAATTAAGTTAATTCGGGGTGTAAGGGCTGCACCAACATCTTGTCGGCCAAGTCAACCTCACCTGCTCGCGGTGCACCCTGCTGTATAACGAACGAGGCACTGACGACGGTACAGTACCCCTCGGGGTCGTGGAGGTCAGACGGCAGTCGCTCCACACAAAACCTGTACAACACGCCAAATCACCATGGAGGGAAATATAAGGAATGGTACTACAACGGATAGGGCGTCGCCACAAAACGACGCGCTGGCACATCGCCCTAAACCTGCGACAAGTGGGCAAGGGCTACCGCGTACGGTACGGGCGCGGCCAAAGATGCTAGTACCAAAGCTTCGCTTTGCCACCTGGAATATTGGCTCTCTTACTGGACGATACAGAGAGCTGGCAGACGTGCTCGAAAGACGGCGTGTGCAAGTAGCGTTTCTGCAAGAGACGCGGTGGAAAGGCAATAAGTCCCGTAACATCGGACAAGGTTACAAGCTGTTCCCCTTCAGGGAAAAATGGTGTTGCCGTTGTATTGTCAGAAAATATCCAAAATAGTATTCTTAACGTACAGAGAGTTAATGACCGGATAATGTTGGTTAAAGTGTTGCTAAGCGGCACTGTAACCAACCTTATTAGCGCTTACGCCCCTCAATCAGGTTGTACAGACGCTGAAAAAGAAGCTTTCTGGGATGAACTTGAGGATATATTGCACGGCATCCCGAGTACCGAGAGCATAGTGGTGGGTGGTGACCTAAATGGCCACGTTGGCACGGTGCTCTCGGAGTATGAGCGAGTGCACGGCGGTTTTGGATACGGTCAAGCAAACGCTGAGGGAGATATCATTCTCAGATCCTGCGTTGCTTTTGACTTGGCCGTCGTGAACACGTTCTTCCAGAAAAAACCCGAACACCTTGTCACTTACAAAAGTGGTCCCCACGCATCGCAGATCGACTATATGCTCACAAGGAGGTGCAACATTGGCAAAATAACTAACTGCAAAGTCATTCCAGGAGAGAGTCTTACTACTCAACACCGCATTCTTGTTATGGACCTCAAAACTGCCCCGAAAAAGAAGGTGGCTGAGTGCACGATACCCAAAACCAAGTGGTGGTTACTGACCAGCGACAAAGTGAATGAGTTCCGTTCAGGCATGGAAAGTTTAGATTCCGGTACTGACAATGAGTCAGCGAACGACTTCTGGCTTAGAACTCAATCAGTGATGACTGCGACTGGTAATCGAGTGCTTGGAGTCACGAAGGGAAGACGTGTGCCTGACAAGGAAACGTGGTGGTGGAATGACTCTGTTCAGATGGCAATTCGGGAGAAAAAGGTTAAATTTAAGAAGTTTCAGGAGTCAAACTCTCCTGAAGATCTAGCCGAGTATAGAACTGCTAAACGTGCTGCTAAAAGAGCGACCGCTATTGCTAGACACGACTTTTTGTCACCTCTCTACGATAAGTTGGACACGAATGAGGGACAGAAAATCGTGTTTAAGCTGGCAAAAACACGAGAGAAAGCTACGCGGGACATAACTAAATGCCTCTGTGTAAAAGACTCCAAAGGCAGTCTCCTGTACAATGAAGTGAAGGTAAAGGAGAGATGGCGCGAGTATTTCTTGAAGCTTCTTAACACCCAATACCTCGACTCTCAACCTCCCGAGTTACCTGCAAACCAAGGACTTGTTGCTCCGATATCACCCGATGAGGTTCTTAACAGTCTTCGCCACATGAAGAATCGGAAAGCAGTCGGCCCCGATAACGTTCCGATAGAAGCGTGGAAGTCGTTAGGCTCTCGTGGTGTGTACTTACTTGCTGATCTTTTTAACCGTATCCTGAACACCCGGAAAATGCCAGACCCTTGGAGGCTGAGTATTATAACTCCTGTATATAAGGGTAAAGGAGATGTACAGGACTGCTCTAACTATCGCGGTATCAAAGTAATGTGTCACACCATGAAGCTTTTCGAACGCATTGTCGAGTCGAGGCTGCGCCAAGAGTGTACCATCTCTGAGTGTCAATATGGATTCCAGCCTGGATATGGCACGATGGATCCAATCTTTGCCCTCAGAATCCTCATGGAGTCACACAGGGAAAGGAACCACCCTTTGCATTTCGCGTTTTTAGACCTGCAAAAGGCCTTTGACTCTGTGCCTCGGCGAGTCATCTGGTGGGCATTAAGATCTAAAGGTGTACCTGAGGTCTATGTTGACATTATCAGAGATATGTACCTTAGCTCCGAGTCTATAGTGAGGACTGCTGTTGGTGACACAACACCTTTCGTTGTTACAGTTGGTGTTCACCAGGGTTCTGCTCTGAGTCCATTTTTATTCAATGTATTGCTAGATATTATAACCGAAAGCATTCAAGAACCACCGCCCTGGCTTCTTATGTATGCGGATGATATAGCACTCGTGAACAGAGACAGACAGATACTGGAACGTAAGGTGAACACCTGGAAAAGGACGTTGGAGAAAGGTGGTCTGACGCTTAATGTGGCGAAGTCGGAGTACCTCGCATGTTGCAGCACGGATCCTGGAAGTATCTCTATTGGGGAGGAAAGTGCACACCGTGCGCATTCCTTTAGATACCTCGGATCCGTGCTGCACGAGTCGGGTGGCATCGACCACGACGTAAAAGCTCGTATAAACGCTGCTTGGATGAAATGGCGAGACTTAACCGGTGTGCTGTGCGATCGCCGAATGCCGCTTAAGCTTAAGGGACTCATTTACAAATCTATTATCCGACCTGTGCTCCTGTACGGTAGTGAAACATGGCCAGCCTTAACGAGGCACGTGCAAGAACTTCGAGTCACGGAGATGAAAATGCTGCGGTGGATGTGCAATGTCACACGCTGCGATCGACAACGCAACGATCACATCCGCAGCAGGCTCAGTGTCCGTGACATCGGAGACAAGTTGCAAGAAGCCCGTCTAAGATGGTACGGTCATGTGGCACGGAAACCACAAAGCTACGTCGGTAATAGATGTCTCAACATCGCCGTACCTGGAGCTAAACCTCGCGGCCGTCCAAAAAAGCGCTGGCTAGATATTGTGAGTGCCGATCTGAGAGTCAATAAATTACGCAAATCGGATGCAGAAGACCGGGCAAAGTGGGCTAGAGCATGCCGGAAAGCGGACCCCACCTAGTGGGATAACGCTTAGTCGAAGAAGTTATTTTTTAGTTAATTGGAAGTCTGTATATTTACCATACCTACTATATCTAATAAGCAAGTAAAGTTTACAACCTTACCTGCTTATATTTTACGTACCTATCTTGATTGTTAAGAAACATTAGGTAGGTACACAGTAAAGAAAGTGAGTGATGTTTTATATAAATATTTTTTCACTTCAAAAATTATGGATTTCAATGCAAACTTTCATCCCCTTTTCCATCATTTTCTTAAGACGCCTAAAAATATAGTATCATGCATTTCACTTCGAAACTTCATCATCATTACATACCAAATTAATCCCCTTTTTCACCCGTAAAGGTAGAATATTTGAAATCGCATGATGGCTTTTTAAGTTTATGCATTTCGTTTAAAAAATGACCAAACTCACATAAATGTTTCATCCCCCTTTTCATCCCCTTAAAAGCAAAATTATTACTTATTTATTATTATAGATGAGTGCTTTATTATTACCAAATAGACACCCGTTAATAAAGATTCACGCATCATACTCCATAAATTACCGAACTCACTTACAAACTTTCATTACTCTTTTCACCCCCATAAGGATAGAATTATCTTAAACACTGAAACACGTAGATATTAATTTTATTAATGTTAAGAGCCAAAAAAGCGTCAACGTTCAACAAATGATGACAAATGTTCAACGTGATTCTTTAACTGAACAGTTAAATGTTCGACGTGATTCTTTAAATTGACATAACTTTTTTATTTATGAACTATATTGAAGTAAAACAAACACTGAGTTTGAAGTGAAGCTTACCACAACACCGTAGCCATTTCTGAGATTAGTGCGCACTAACGCAAAGACATACAGACAAAAATTCTAACAATCATTGTTTTGGGTTCTATTCTGTTGATAAAGGCCCCTAATAAGTTTTTCTCATATATCTTCACTGTACAGACAACGATCAGTTACAGTTTTATTATAATATATCATGTACTTATAGATAATTCAGAATGTAAATCAAACATTTTATTTTTATAAACTTATTTAATTAAAATCACATACATCAAAATGGCCATGTTTCGAATAGCAGAATATTTGAGATACAGCAGATCGTAGCACGAAAACTTGTATCTACTTATTTTAATTGGTCATACATTTCACCTTACAGTTACAGCTTTTCCGCTGCTCGATATATAAATATCAACTGCTGTAACTCGTAAAAAATCAATGAAGCAGTAACTTTAGGACATTCCTAATAACTGTATCAAATATCGTTTAGATTCATAGAAATTTCTTGCAAATTTAAACATTCTATCTTTATTAATTTACGAGTTATGATTTTTTCAAATAGTTTTTTGGCTCTGGTGTAAAACTGGATTTTTTGAGATACGCCAGTTCCGCTTTCTGCCGTCGATATCGTAAAAAACGAACGATTAAAATTTTGGCAACCACTTCGTCTTTTTTGACGCTAGGGGACCCTAAATATCGATTTTGAATTACATCGATGCAATAAAAAAGAATTTCAGTATGGCTTTTTTTTATTTATTTTTTATACATTATTATAGGCACACGCTTGACCACTATCATACCTGATGGAAAGTGATGATGTGGCCTAAGGTGGAACGCGTTTGCCTAGAAGATGCCTATTCCCTCTTGCTTTAATGATACCCAAATAAGTCTTCGGTCTTGCGCCGCTTGAATCCAGCGGCTCCCTGTGACTCGCTTGACGCGTCGGTCCACCTAGTGGGGTTGTTGTTTGTTGTTGTTGGCAGACCAACACTGAGTTTCCACCCCACTCCAGCACCTTGGGACCCCAACGACTAACAGCTCTTCGAACTATGTGCTCTGCCCATTTCCACTTCAGTTTCGCATGGTTTCGTGACTCGCTGAGCTATGTCCGTAGGAGAACCAAAGTGTGACTTTGGTTCTCCTACGGATCTCTTCATTTTATTAAGTAGGTATAGTAATTGTTAACCAATTTACTTGTGACCTTATGTTATTCTTTAGATTTCTCATCTTCCAGATTGTGTATTAAGCTGATACCTTTAAATTTTCAAATAGAATAATATTATACCTACCTTTAATAAACCGTCTCCTGTATACGATAAAAATTGAGTATTTTTAAATAGTTATAATATTTATATATTTTGTAGGTATGTATTAAAAATATTTTTAAACAAAATAGTGCTTTTCTATATCAAATATTATTAAACATAAAAATGAAAGTTATTTATTTTTACCAGCGCCATCTATTTTATCTACGTGACCTCTTAGTACGTGAAGGGAGTGCGCCCCGCGGATGGGTTTTGGCCCCGCCTATTTTTATAAAGTACTCTCCAAATTCGAAACAATTTATTTTCCGTTTAGCGTCTTAACGGATGTGTCGCGAGCTAGTTCTAGCAGCACGCTTCATCAATGTTTCTATATGACGTTATCACGTAAAACAGATAACAGACACAGAAACTTTGCAGACAAACAATTTATGCGTAACCATTTGGCGTCATGCTCGTGAACGGGTGCCACCGGCGGGAATGGGGCTCTTTCTATCTGCCCGTCTTAACATGAATTGAATTGTAGTACGCTTTTTTGGAACTTCCCCTCATTGTGGAAATATTCTATTCTATTCTATTCTAACAAAGTTGCATGGGCTAAATCGGCTCGGCATCCAGCTGCCCATAAGATAGTATAAAAAACTTATTATAATGTAATAGCTACATAATAATATTGTAAAATGATTATTTTGAAAAGAGCAACTGCTGAGTTTCTTGCCGGCTCTTCTCAGCAGAATCCAATTTCCAAGTTGGTGGTGAATTTTTTTAAAAAGCCTCCCACCAGACAATATTAGGAGTCTACTGGGTACAAGGTCGTTGGTTCAACTATATAAAAAAATACATACCTTTCCATCACTCTTCGCGAGCGCGGAGTTTAGAACAAAATCAGTAGGCGAAAGCGCATCCGCTACACTGACGATTTCATTCTTCACTTCCCCACAGAGTTCTAACACAGAGTCCCTCACTAATCTTGCACATTCCTCCCCTTTAGCGAACCCTCCTTGGTACAACTCCACTAAATTCTCATCTAACGACCACAGACCATACAAACAGAACAACTTCATTAACACAGGTTGTAACTCCCGTTCTTTCTTCTCTATGGTTTCCAAACAGAATATTAGTGATAAGTATTCTGCATAGACTTTGGTTAAGGTCTTCCATCGGTAGACTTGCGCTTTAGTTCTTGCCTGCACTTTTGTGAGACCTTGGGAGAGGTTCTCTTCGTTTTTTTCGTGCGTGTATTTTAAAAGCCAGCATATGAGCCATTTGTATGTGGAGATTATGACTGGAAAGAAAAAATAACTTACTTAAACAGAATGCATCACACTCTAAGTGCTGATTTCACCAACGTCGAGTGACATTTATCCGAGGGATAAATTGGGCGTTTTGACAGTTATTGTATTGAAAACTCTGTCAAAATATAAAATTTACGCTCGGATAACACTTATTTAACTTTAATGAAATCAGCAATAAGCAACAAAAACATGGCATCATAAATTTCATTTCTTTTGCAAGCGAGATCTTAGTCGTTATTAGACATCAGAAGTGGGATGCATTAAATTGCAACATGCTTTACTCGTAGTTTAAGTTATTCCACTTCCGTCTAAGACTGCATCATAATGAAAACTTCATATCTTAACGGATCGTAGAGAAATTCTACTGAAATCGATTCCCTCTTCACCCTATGTTACCTGATATCTGTAACCTAGGTTATCTAAATAGTATCTATCTAGTAACCTCTATCTTGAGTCTTGAGTAGAGCCAGAGTACGATTTATAGATCATAATACTATACTCCTCTAGATATTCATAGATCTATAGATATACATATTCATGCCTAAGTATGTCACACTCTCTTTAACATTTCTGCGGTGGTGTCGTGTGATGCGGGTTGTTGCGTTCCCTAAAATATGGTTGAGCGAAGCAATGGCTGGGTCATGCGTCATGCTCGTGAACGGGTGCCACCAGCGGCAATGGGGCTACTTTCTGTCTGCCCGTCTTGACATGTGTTGAATTATAATTAGAAATAATTACGTATGCTTTTGTGGACCTTTCCCTCATTGTGGAAACTCTGCATACATAGAATATCTGTTAAGTATATTGTAAAAGTATTTTGAAAAGAGCAACTGCCGAGTTTCTTGCTGGTTCTTCTCGGCAGGAACGGCATTCCGAACCAGTGGTAGACTCATTGACGATTCAAAAGTACTTGTAAAAGTTTATTTGAATAAAAAACATTTCTATTCTATTCTATTCTATTCTATTCATGTCTTCTTCTTCTTCTTCTTTATCAACCGATAGACGTCCACTGCTGGACAAAGGTCTCTTGCATGGACTTCCACAGGCCTCGGTCTTGCGCCGCCTGAATCCAGCGGCTCCCTGCGACTCGTTTGATGTCGTCGGTCCACCTGGTGGGGGGTCTGCCAACACTGCGCTTCCCGGTGCGGGGTCGCCACTCCAGCACCTTGGGACCCCAACGACCATCAGCTCTTCGAACTATGTGCCCCGCCCATTTCCACTTCAGTATCGCGACTCGCTTAGCTATGTCGGTGACTCTGGTTCTCCTACGGATCTCCTCATTTCTGATTCGATCCCGCAGGGACACTCCGAGCATAGCTCTCTCCATCGCCCGCTGAGCGGTCCTGAGCCTACTTATGAGGCCCTTAGTTAGCGACCATGTCTCGGATCCGTAAGTCATCACTGGCAACACGCACTGTTCGAAGACTTGAGTCTTCAGGCACTGAGGAATTTTGGACGAGAAGACATCTCGGAGCTTCCCGAACGCAGCCCAGCCGAGTTGGATTCGGCGGCTGATCTCTTTCTCGAAATTGGACCTACCTAGCTGGACTGTGTGTCCCAGGTAAATATACTCGTCGACAATTTCGAGTGCAGAGTTCTCAACAATTACTGGTATTATTACATGTCTATGAGACACAAATATGTCCTGACTTAAATCTGTCTCGTTTTAATTCAGTCTTGAGTCTGAGCTGAGAAAGAGAATCCATGGATCTCACCCTTAGACTGCAACAAGAGTACTTACGATCATATTAAATCGCCAAAGTGCTACCATAAAGTCGGCTCCTTTTTTCGTCCTAGAATATAACCTAACTTGAGACCAACTGAACTTGACTTGATTGGTGAATATGTCGCACTTTCGGTAGAACAAGGGCATAATTGCAGGTTTTGCAATTTAACAGGAGAGCCATTTTAAGATTTTTTTGGCCTTCGTCTTTTTCTGTTGATATTGCTCTTAAATAATTCTCCTTTGTTTGAAATAAACTTAAATCTTCCATTCGAGGCATCTTATTTTCAAGATTTATGAACCTTTACTTTTTTTAATTAATTTCTTTTTCAAGACAGGTGTACATTTGTGACCTTGTTCTACTGAAGGTGCGATGTGGTAAAAACTTACACTGCGAGTTTTTCAGCTCCTTTGTACTGGTACAAGTGAAACTCTTGTCCTTTATCGTCCTCAAGTCTTTTAGGAAGGCCACAGTGCCCAGTGGTGAGTCGACCGGGTTGCCGGCTAAAGCGGCTTCATATTGACGCAGTAGCCAGTTGCCGGCTTGCTGCGACAGAACGTTATTGTCGCCCTCGTATGTTACCGTTGGCTCGTGGTTGCTTCTTATGTCCCCTAGATTTGCGCACTGGAAAGAAGGTGTTATGTATCTAAGTTAACACTGACAAAATATAGAAAACGTATTGATAACTAACTGATGCCCGCGAATTCGTCCGGGTGGAAATAGTTTTTAAAATCCCGCGGGAACTCTTTGATTTTACGTATTTTTAGTTTTTTTGCACGTATAAGCTCGTACCGGCTTACGTGCTTACACGCGCGCCACATTCTGCGCTTCACAAAACCAAACGCGCGTACACTCGCTTTTTTCGGCGTGTTCGCTCGAAACGGTGGGCTCGCTCTTATACGAGCTTGTTAAGTGCGTTAACATTCGTAAGAGTTGCGCGTGTGGCCTACACCTACACGCGCTTCCAAAAATGAGCTTATACGCTCTAAAAAACGCTAATCTGAAACCGCCCTTAACCTGCTTTAGGCGAAATACGCAGACAATAGCCCAAAGACATTTTTTAGATTTGAGCTAATCTATATCTAATATACTTAATATACTTCCTAATCTATCGTCAAAAGGTCAAATAATAATTTGAGTTCAGGGTGCACTCGGTGTTATTGGGTCTATTAAATGTATCGGAAATGTTTTATGCATAAACTTTACCTTGAGATACCCATGTCCACCGCACGCTTCCCTGCACTGCTGCGCGGCTCGAAGCGTAGTCCAAGTAAGTAGTGGTTTACTACTTGACACCATCGCGTGTATTTCCGACACCGCTTCGCTCTGCCAAACAATATCGTCTATTATTTTCGTCTCGCCTTATTCAGAAAAGACAAAATGTATGTATTTCCATACCCAGAAATGGCATTATAAATCTAGGAATAACAATTGGAATATCAAAAGGAAGTAGATAAGAGATCTCAAACATCAGAAGTTGGATAAAAATAACCAGCAAATTACTTCTAATATCGAGAATCAAATGTCGAGAATCGAGATACATCCGAAAGTGTTCATTATTTATTTATCCCAAACAGATTCCAAATATTCTTTTTATTTTTCACTAGCTTTTGCTCGCGGCTTCACTGAACGTTAAGTTCGATTTTTCAGACCCCTATTTTACTTCCTTAGCGGATTTACATTTCTTAGCGGATGCCTACGTCATAATATCTATCTTTATGCCTTTCAGCCCGATCCATCCAGTGGTTTGAGCTGTGCGTTGATAGATCAGTCAGCCAGTTACCTTTTCATTTTATTTTACTTAGATAATTCAAAATTATTTATTTCATATAGGCTAACTTTCGGCTCTTATGACAAGTCAAGACTTTACCGCCCATTTCGAAAGCACATTCTACTTCAAGAGTTAATTCGTCACAATAATATTTTTAAAAGACAGTCTTAGAATAAATCAGAAGTGGGACGATCAACAAACTCACCAAATTATCCACTCTATGTCCAGCGTTAGATTTCTCCACGATGTTGAGATATGTGTGTGTAAAGGAGTCTATGTAGAGACGGAACACCACAGCTGCTGAGACGTAGCCAAATAGACGCCATTGCTGGAACAAACCTGACTTGGTTAATGCTATGATTTGTGCTTATGTAGAAATGTTATACTTCTATTAATGTTGCAATACTGCATTGTAAAGTCGACATCTCCTGATGATGCTCCGGTGTCGGGGCGAAACGTGCGTCGAGAGTAGTATAAAAGTCTTGTGTGGTGGTGCATGTGAGTGGTGGTGGCATTGCTTGCTTGGGAACTTGGCTTTCTTGCTTGGTTGGAAAGGTGAGCGGCGATTAGCTTGTAAATGCATGTTTGACCATACATATTTTTTCTGTTGTCGGATTATAGAAAAATAATTCTAACCTTTTCTTGCTAATCATGAATTTCCGCAAAGTAACGCCTGCTTTTATCCAATATTCTATTAATGTCACCGTCATACGAAAGGATTATATTAGTCCATATCCATAATCATCTATATAAATAAAAATCAATGTTTGTATATTTGTCTATGCGTTCCGAAACCATTGATCAGATTATATTGAAACTTTGATAAGGTGTTTTGGGGACACCCGCGAAGGTTCCTGGCCCAAAAAATGTCTAATATAATTTCTTTATACTTTACCTGGCATTATAACACATGCCGCGGGGTACAGCTAGTACTTAATATAATAAGTGTACAAAAGCATACGTAAACGGATTTTTTTATTCTATTTGCCTCCATTTGCTCCTATAGTGCCCCCCTGTCCCCTCGAATAAAGTTTTATGTTACTTTCGGCTTTATTAAATATTATTTGAAGTTATTATGTTCATTAATTCAGGAGTTATGAGTCTGGCCTCTGACAGACGGACATGTACAAATTCACCACAGTAAAATCAGAGAGCTCGCTTCGCTCGTTTATTAACGGCCCGGACAGACACGATGCTTTAAGCAGCGGCGATCGGCGTTATCGCTTTTTGGAAGTTCGATACCGCGTCCGAAAGCAAACACGCCGATCTGTACTGCTTCAAGTATCGTGTCTGCCCTGGCCATAAGGTGGATTATACGAGTCTGCCCGCGAAATTCAAATTTAATTTGGTTTTTCCCATTTTGTAAACGAATACGACAAAGTAGGCTTATGGCATTCTAATTGCGAAAGTAGAATTATCATCTTCACAGGTTTACATAAAAATCTTTACTTGAAAGTGACCAGTTTAAGAAATTAATCAAAATACCGAGTTGGACGTGAGTTACTCACAAATTAGTCAGTATTTTGATTAATTTCTTAAACTGGTCCCTTTCAAGTAAAGATTTTTATGTAAACCTGTGAAGATGATAACTCTACTGGCGCAATTAGAATGCCATTAGCCTAGTTTGTCGTATTAGTTTACAAATTGCGAAAAACCAAATTAAATTTGAATTTCGCGGGCAGACCCGTACATTCATCCATAAGCTGTTATAACATTTCGACTAACATGTAACTCGTACTCGATAAGCGGCGTTTCTCGGTCGCGCTCGCCGAACTGCGTGCGGGTGGCGGCGTAGCGCACCGCGATCGTCACCGCGCTCGCGAGCGAGTGGCAGCTCTCCTGCATTATGCCGATCCTGCCTGTGACAATGGAAAGGTTACGTAGCTTCTAGAAGTTGCTATTTTGAGAATGATGGAGAAGTTTGATAGTGTTTTTTTATTTATTTATTCGATGACAAGCTAGTCCTTGACTGCGATCTCACCTGATGGTAAGTGAAGATGCAGCCTAAGATGGTAGCGGGCTAACTTGGAAGGAGTATGGCAGTGAACATTCAACCCATACCCCTAATTGGTTTCTACACGCCATCGTGCCGGAACGCTAAATCGCTTGGCGGCACGTCTTTGACGGTAGGGTGGTAACTAGCCACGGCCAAAGCCTCCCACCAGACAAATAAAAAAAAATTTAAATCATTCAAAAAAAATTCAAAATTATTTATTTCACGTAGGCCAACCTGTGCCTCTTATAACACGTCGTGACTCTACCACCGGTTCGGAAAAGCGGATTCTGCTGAGAAGAGCCGGCAAGAAACTCAGCAGTTGCTCTTTTCAAAATAATCATTTTACAATATTAATAAGTAGGTATTAAAATAGGTATTATAGATAAACATCATCATCATGAGCAACCCATTAACGTCTCGCTACTGAGCGCAGGTCTTCTCAGAGAAGGGTTATATATAGGCCATAGTACCATGCTGATCCAATGCAAATAGGCAGACTTCACACACCTAACATTATCTTCACCGTTGAAGCTTGTGATATTTAATTTCTTAAACGCACTTAACTTTGAAAAGCTAGAGGTGCGTGCCCGGGATCGAACCTGCGACCCCCCGAATAGGAGACCGCAGTACTAACCGCTAGGCTATCACTGCTTCATATAAAGCATTAAATAAGTATATTGTAACAATTTTGTTTTGGAAAGAGCAACTGCTGAATGTCTTGCCAGCTCTTCTCAGCAGAAACTGATTTTCGAACCAGTGCGGTGATAGAGTGGTAATGTAGACTTGTCATAAGAGCCACAAATTGGCCTCTTATGAAATACTTAAATAATTTTGAATTTTATTACTAGCTTTTGTGACTTCAACCGCGTTGATTTCTCGGAAATTCTTCTTCGGAAACTCTGTTTTCCCGGTATAAAAAGTAGCATATCATATCATTTTCCAGGTCTCGACTATACTCGTACAAAAAAATCACGTCGATTCGTCGCTGCGTGATTGAAGGACAAAAGTACGACGGAGAATTCTGCTGAATGCTACTTTACGCTGTAAATTTTTTTTCATGGAGATACAATTTTTAAATTGAATTAGGAGACTAGAGGGAACAATTTCAAATGGTCTCACCCGCTGACAAATTTTCCAAGGCAGCTCCAAGTATTCTGGAAGGTTCCGAGAATGAGCTCTCATACGTCCCGTCTTCTGTGACGTCCGCTGTTCTGTTGAGGAGGTTCTCCCGCGGTATTCGGTACTGATTGAACATTATGAAACTGTAACAATTACAAAAATTTTATTATTCTTTAAGAAAAATGGTGCAGGACATAGCAAAACCTTATTCAGAGAAAAAGTTTCTTGATAAAAATTTCTTTTTAAAAACCGACTTGAAACACCCGCGGCCACTATAAAATATATAATTTATTGTTGACTAGCTGATGCCCGCGACTTCGTCCGCGTGGATTTAGTTTTTAAAATCCCTCGGGAACTCTTTGATTTTCCGGGATAAAAAGTAGCCTATGTCACTCTCCAGGTCCTCAACTATACCCATGCAAAAAAATCACATCGATCCGTAGCCCTGTTGCGGCATGATTGAAGGACAAACCAACAAACAAACACACTTTCGCATTTATAATATTATATAGTAAGGATTTTTTTAAAACCGCTCGACCGATTTCGATAAAATTTTAATGGGGCCACCTGGGAAGTATACCCTTTCAAACAAAAAAAGAATTTTCCAAATCGTTTCAGGCATCTTCGAGTAATAAGTGAACATACATAAAAAAAAAGATTCCGAATTGATAACCTCCTTCTTTTTTGAAGTCGGTTAAAAAGCTTTTGATAAGAATTCAGATTTATTTCTAAACATTTTCACTTTTTGATTGCCAAATAAATTTACATAATAAAAATAAAGATACATATTTATTAGAAATAAGATAAAGATTATAACTATTTTCAACAAACTAAAACTAAAGTCCTTACGTAGCTTTTGGGAGAGAAGTTTGGAGGCAAAGGCCCCAATAAGCAATTACTTTCATGTCCAGGGACATCTAGTTAAATGTGGAAACCTGTTAAAATTGGGAACTTCCTAAATTGGGAAGGGAATTTATTCCCACTTTATTCCTTTTATCCAGATTAACTAATTATATTCATCTTTGGAGAATAATTTTCATTCGAAAGACATATTATGGCAATTAGAAAACGAAACGAAATGAGCTGTAATACAGTGCTTGCGTCACGGGAAACATTATTTGGCTGTATTGTTCCCAGAATAAAAACCAAGTAAAATTGATAAAGCGAAATATTTATTGATTATAAATATTCACGTAAATGCAATAATAAAATATGCACTATGCCATAAAAGTAATTGAAAAAATCATATAATGGCCGTAAAGAAAATAAAAAGATTTACGATCGAAATCTCATTGTGTAGCTGATATCCCCTACTTCCCTACTAACATTATAAATGAGAAAGTGTGTTTGTTTGTTTTGTCTTATAACAAGTATAATCAGTGGCATGGGCTAATCTTTATCCCGGAAAATCAAGGAATTCGGTATCGGTTAGTTTAAGCATCAAATTCTCTCACTCGGTCTTACAGGTTTTAAATTCGGAAAGGACGAATTAGCATTTTTCTTATTGTTTTCTAGACATGATGATCACCTCTTTCATGTGCACAGAAATGGGTACACCCTGTATTTCAAAAACAGAGTTAATCAGGTTTCAATAATTTATAAGATGGTCTTATAGGTTCTTCTACCCAGACTACCAATACTAAAAACGCTAAAGAAACTCCTACTGTTAATTTTTTAAGCTTAAACCTCTTAACAGCTGATTTGAAAGGAAATAGCATTCTGAGGAACGACAAGATTTTTTTATATCTTGGGCTTTCAAGGAGTTCTCACGGAATCTTATAATCTAATTATCTAAATCCCAGAAGGACAAATTCTGGGGTTTTAGGACCAATTCGCGGGCTTTGGAATACATTAAAATATTGTATTAACTACAAATTCACGAAATAAGTTAACCGTTTCGGATAATGATTTATGACACGTGTAGCCAGAGAAAAAAAAACCAGCAAAAATATAATGGGTTTCGTGAGACCGGAAAAATGTTTACGATGCATTGTATTGGACTTATCACAAATATCGCAATCACCTTGAGATTTGGCGTAAGAACTTTATTTATCCACAAAAGATTTTTTTTATTTTTAGTTTTGCATTTATCGCAAACAGGTCCTATCGGCCTTTGTAACTTCTGCACCCTTTCAGATATCGGGCAAAATCAATAGGTAACTAGATATTCGCTGTCGGTAGTCGCCACCGCGCTACCTACTTCGAAAATGCACGGCTGCATCACAGAAATTTTAAGATCATCAGAGATTCATCATCATCATCTACAGTCCGTTGCAGGCCACTGCAGGAAGCCTCCTTCATTCGCATCCATTTTGCTGCATGAAGGTTATTGGCAACTAAAACGCCACGTTTGTTGAGCGGGTGGGCCAATCTACTCTTTTGGTTTTTTCTTTGGCCTGTCGATGTCGCAGCAACCAGATCAGTTCAATAACTACCTTCGTCTTAGTCTTAGTTTGGTTGTATATTACTCTTTTTGCACCTCCCTGGGTGATCTGTGGGATGCTCGTACCTATAATGCCTAAATAGGTACTGATGGTGAAATGGGGTACGAATGGGGGACTTTCCCTTATCTTTAGTTTTAGAACTACGCGACACTGACTTCTGCTGAAAAAACGTCCGCAATTTATAGATGACATATTTAACATCAATAACGGCCTTTTAGACGTCGTTTTTTTTTATTTTTCTTAATACATATTTTATTTTCTCAACTCCAGAGCTTTACTATAACAGAAAAATGGGTTTAGGTATTAGGTTTCTTTTTTTTCAACATTTTACATATATTTGATTAAAAGGAAAATCCCTCAAGTTGAGGTCAATAAATAATTCATCAAATTGAGGTCATAAACAAATGTTATAAAAACTTTTATGATATCGAGACCGTGATTCGCATCACTGATTTATCATAAGAAATCGTAAAATGTAATATCTGCATCGATTCGTCAACGACTAAATAGTTGTATAGCGATTACGCTATTGATCGCACTTTTTATCAGGACTCACCGCTAATTCTAAGTAATGCGATTATGATAAGGTAAGACTCGCATGCCACGCAATTTTCTATTTCTCTTATTGATAACACAAATAACTTTCGTGAATCATGCAATGATAAAATGTTTTCAGTGGAACTCGTGCGGAATAATAATCTTTTTATGGGACGTCACAATAATAATATTAAAAATAGTGCTACGTCTGTTGGGGGGTGGGGACAGTGCCCATACAATTTCCTTAGCACCCTATATTCAAATCTTACCCGTTGTCAATGCCGTTAACGCCAATCTTCTCGCCCATGTCGCCCACGATGAGGCCAGGGTACGTCTCCAGGGTGTCCGGATTTCGTATAGGTACGACAAAACCGTGCAGACCATGGTTGGTCCCGTCTGGTGTGATCAGTTGAGCGAACAGCAATGTGTGGGTACACGTTCTACCTGAAAAAAAGGTCTTAAATCAGCATTGAATACACACAAAGAGAGTAGGGCTTTTAAAAATCCCGCAGGTTACTTTGTCTTTAATCGACTTCAAAAAAGCAGGAGGTTCTCAATTCGTTGGAATCTTTTTTTATATATGTTCACCGATTACTGGAAGAGTCCTGAACCAAAGTTTTTTGTTTCAAAGGGTGTATTTCCCAGGTGGTCCCATTTAAATTTTACCAACGTCGAGTGAGGTTTATCCTAGAAATAAATTGGGCGTTCTGACAGTTTTGGTACTAAAAATACTGTCAAAATATCAAATTTACGCTCGGATAAGGCTTATTTTACGTTGGTTTAAGTCGTTTGAAAACAATTTTTTATTACAGATTATTCCGAGATTAAAAGTAGCCTTAGAAGTAACTCTCAAGTCCTCAACTATACATGCAAGTGAATCCGTTGCTCGGTGATTGAAAGACAAACCAACAAATCAGCATCTTTCCGCTTACATACATATTTATATGAGTAGGATTAGAGTATTTATGAAATGAGATAAAGAGATTCTTTCAAAATCACGATTTTTAGTACCTTTATGAATATGTTTCGCGATTAAAATGTAATCTGTATAGTACGCATTTATGATAATGATTAACAATGTACACATGTTAATTGCCGTAAATACATCGTTCGGGGTCACTTATCACGACCGCCGAATTATTCATATTACATAAATTTTATCAGCACATGTGACATTGTTGTATTTCAAACTCTTTTTTGTCAACTATTCCATGATAAACGGCCCACAGGAAATAAGATAACGAAATAAAATTTTGTGGCTCTTAATAAGCCCGCATCAAAAAAATTATTATCCTACGCCTAACGTAGATAGTACCTACTATCTCTCGAAGAAGGCATTACGTGCAACTCCCCCCAATGAAGTCGAGGCGCAACCTCTTTTTACAGCAACCCAAAATCAGGTTTATTTACTTTAGCATACGGTTGAAATTGTGACAATGAAAGCAAAACAGGCGCATGGTTATGTTGCTGCCGCTCTGTCTAAGTAAATAGGCCTACCGTTTCATTGAGATGGTTCCTAAACTACCCGCATTAGTATGGTGAAATACAAATGCAGGTAGTTTAATACAGAAGTTAGCCCTCCAGACATACAAGCCTCCCGTGAGTAACTGCCACCCCACTCCCATTACCCCACTATACTCTGTACGGTGTAGCATAGTGCGGGAGACGGGCAATAGAACGTTACTCATTTTATAACATACTGTTGCAATTATAAGGTTCAAATTGCGAAAACTGATTTTCTGGAAAAGGTGTAAATTCGAACCTTATGATTGTAACAATATGGTACAAAATTACATACGTTTTATTGCCTGTATCCCGCACTATGGTACAGCGCAGAGAGTATAACTCAAAACCTCAGGAGCCGTCTTAGTCAAAAGGTAAACTTATCTGTCTAAAATGGTGTTAAAAAGAGATAGCAACTTCATGCCACTCATTTTCGAACGTTAAAAGTAGATAGAGTTTGCTCATAGAAACCAAAATATGGCGTCAATTATGGAGACAAAAAAAAATAGAAAAGCTTTTGATCGCATCAAAACATGCACAAAAATGCAGCATACAGCACATGACAGTAAAAACAATCTACAATTTATTTTATCACTTCCGTGTCCGCGTGGATTAAATTATTAAAAATCCCGCGGGAGCTCTTTGATTTTCCGGGATAAAACGCCCATATGACTCTCCAGATCCTTATCTATCTATAGTCTATACCCATGCAAAAAATCACGTCGATCCGTAGCTCTGTTGTAGCGTGATTGAACGACAAACCAAAAACATACACACTTTCGCATTTATAATTTTAGTAAGATTTACTAGCACGGGTGCAATTTACTAATGAAGAAATTGAGATTTCTATCCAATTATGACACAACAAAAAAATTTGCCATATCGGTCGAGATGTTCTCAAGTGTTTCATACATGCGGCAATTTATTTTTTATTTATATAAGTAGACTAGCGGTTTCTATGAGATTATAAAAAGATAAATTTTCCCGCTGCAAGAAGCCTATTGAAAAAACCCCCGATTTTGAAACATTCTTCATTGGTGCTCCGCTCCTATTGGTCTTAGCGTGATGGTATATAGCCTATAGCCTTCCTTGATAAATGGGCTATCTAAAACTGAAAGAATTTTTGAAATCGGACCAGTAGTTCCTGAGATTAGCGTGTTCAAGCAAACAGACTCTTCAGCTTTATATATTAAGTATAAATATAGATAGATGGAGTAGGCGTATTAAACAGATTTACTAGTTGGTGAGCAAAACTGAATTTGTAGAGATGGCCTTAACCGTGATGATAATAAAGCGGATTGCGTAATAGTTCACCCGCGAACTAAGCAATTATTTAATAAAACTAATAATAGTAAAAACAAGTTTTATATGCTAATCTTTGCTATTTTTGTCTTTACAATAAAGCTATTTTTACCCGACTGCGCGACGCAAAGGAGGGGTAATGTGATTATAAGCCTATCTGTGTAGGTATGTGTGTGTGGCGTTCTAGAGACCAAGAGCAAATTGATTTGTGATAATTTTGCGAGTGTCACTAAAAGATATGACAGTAATCAAAATTCAATATGGCGACCACCAGATTCCTTATTGTGAAAAAGAAAAAATGGAAGTCAACGAATGTTGATGGGGTTAGGCGTATCATTGAATAAGTATTTGAAAATTATTTTTAGGTTTCTCTTATCATTTTTCATTTCGAAGGATCATTGACGATCTATGACAATTCAAAGTTATAAATCAGTTGACATTCTAAAGCAGTCGGGTTTTTTATTCTATTTTAATAATTTGCTTGCTGTCGTAGATCTACTATTTAATTCATTCAATCTTTAAGATAAGCGTTGAATCTAATTTGTTTCTACACTAACCATCTCATCTAAACTCAGCTTAAATTGCAGTTCTAAAAATAGTGCTGACCTTTACAAAATGTTTCCTGTGGAAAAGAACAGCACTTCTTTTAGATCTGTTCATTTGATATTGTCTAAGGTTATTTTTTACTTTGGACCTTTTCCATTAATACGATTACGATTTTGATTATTTTGAAGCTTTTTTAAATAATGCCCGGTACTCTTAAATCTTCTACATGACCTCGTGTAAAAGCGAAAAGCTTGTGGTCACTATTTTTACAAATCCATAAGTCCTAGACATTTGAATTACTTGTACTTAGGTTTCTATTACGCTCTAACTAGATGCACTTAAAACGGATTTTTAAGCCAAGCAAAAAGAAATAATAGCGCGGACGGAGAATGCGATGCTGTGATTCGGTGGCCGAAGGCGATCTCACTCGACGACAACCGAACAAAAGCAGAAACGAAGGCATAACTTTTTGTCCCGAAAAATTAAAGAGTTCCACCATGGGATTGTTAACAACTAAATGTACGCGGACGAAGTTCGCGAGCATCAGCTACTTTGTAATAATACTGGCGTTGCTAGTAGCCTTAACATGGGTAGCCTAAGTATGTCATGCTCTCTTTAAACATTTCTGTGGTGGTGTCGTGTGATGCGGGTTGTTACGTTCCCTCAAAAATGGTTGAGCGAAGCAATGGCTGGATCATGCGTCATGCTCGTGAACGGGTGCCACCAGCGGCAATGGGGCTACATTCTATCTGCCCGTCTAAACATGTGATGAATTATAATTGGGTATGCTTTTGTGGAACTCATTGTGGAAACACTGCATATATAGCATAGTATCTATTGAATTGTAAACTTGTTTTGAAAAGAGCAACCGCCGAGTCTCTTGCTGGTTCTTCTCGGCAGGAAGGGCATTCTGAAACAGTGGTAGACTCATCGACGATTCAAAAGCACTTGTAAAAAAGTTTATTTTAATAAAAACATTTTTATTCTATTCTATTCTTTTATAGGCCCAGAAGTGATTGCACCCGTCACACTAATACGATCATGTTCAGCCAATCCCAAGCTGCGCAATAAGTAAAATTCACACAATAGTTTTACCTAGATTACCAACCCAGCATTTAGCGGCCTCGAAGTCTGGCGTGTGAATGACGAACTCCTTCCGACTGGGGTCGTAGGTGGCCGTGGTGCGCATGAGCCGAGCGTCCGAGCCGTGAGCGATCTCCGTTAGGGAGAAACTCGCCAGGATCTGGGGGGGTGAACGTCTTATTTAATATTTTTACCCCTGTAGAGCTAACATGGGCACCACGAGAAAATTTCGCCTACTCATTTGCTCGTGAATCTCTAAGGGATATCACGAGAAAACGGGTTGGCAAAATTTATCGTGGCGCGTATGTCAGCAGGCCCAGCATGCACGTCGAAGTGATATATCTCGCAGAGAGAGAGATATTGTCGATGTAGACTGATTTCTCGTTTACCTTAACATGCATGCAACGAGTGACCAATTTCTTGTCGAAGACTTGGCTTTCTCGTGACAGTAGACGTAGACAAACCGGTGCACGGTGTAGCCGTTTCACAACACCATACGATAATCTAATGTTGCAACACCGATTTCGTTCATTCAGAAACCATGGAAATTTACTATCTGCATGTATGAAACCTTTAAAACGTCATTTTTAAAGGTTAATATGTCTCTAAGGGAAATATGTCTCTTTTAAACTTTGTGTTAGAGTTCGTAGAGAAAATAATTTTATCTCTACTTTTGACGTAACGAGACGAATCAAGTGTAACCATGTTAGTTTCGATAGAGATATAGAGATAATACGAGAAAAGGGGTCGACAAAATTTTCTCGCGCGTTTACGCTAGGCATGCAGCTCTACTGGACGGACGAAATTTCGATTGTGAATTGATACCGTAGCTACCCAATAGGTTTAGCCGTTAAAGTTCTAACTCCACAAAGATAGGACCAACAGGGAGACAGTAGGAGTTTTATCTGGTAAGAGTCCGGAACTACCTAATTTGGGTGGCCATGAGGATTTCCCCTATTATACCTATGAATAAATAAATAAAAGAAAGGACCAGTAGCACAGACTACTTAATATTAGGAATGTAATAGTTATGGTCGTTGGGATCTCAAAATGCTGAAGTAGCGACATCGCACCGGGAAGCTCTGTGTTGGCAGACTCGCCACTAAGTGGATCATACGAGTTGCAGGACGCCGCTGGATATAGGCGGTGCAAGACCGAGGCCTGTGGAAGTCCATGCAGGAGACAAGTCCAACAGTGGACGTCTATCGGTTGATAAAGAAGAAGACATGTAAGGTCCTATCTTATGTCAAGGCTTTGAAGTAGATTTTTGAAAAGAAATCTTATAGTTGATAAAAATAAGATGACAACATATTGATGATAACATTAACCGTCTTCAAAGTTGAATGTTGTCATAGAGTTATGGGACAGTTTAGATGTAGTTGAATAAACTAACATTTTTTAGGGTTTTTTTTAAATATATAGACTAGCGCTTGACTGCAATCTCACCTGATGGTAAGTGAAGATGCAGCCTAAGATGGTGCGCGCTTGCCTAGAAGATGCCTATTCACTCTTGATTTAAAGGTACCCAAAGGTACATACCTACCTAATTACCTGCTAATCCTGGACATATTATTTACAAACTATGGAGCTACGTATTATTATCCCTCACGAAGGATGATTTGCGGTTTTCCCTTAAAAGCTAGCACATAAACATAATGTTATTATGTCCAGATCAAATTTTCCTTAAGATTCCTCAATTTCCTTATGTTTTGATGCCATCACCTCTCATAACAAACAAACTTATGGATATCCCATGAGTTATATTAAAGGCAGGACAATTCTAATTTCCTTATTTATATGATTCTAAACATATAGGAAGCAGTGATAGTTTAGTGGTTAGGACGAGTCTTCTGTTCGGGAGGTCACACGTTTGATCCCGGGCACGCACCTCTGACTTTTCGGAGTCATGTGTGTTAAAGCAATTAATTATCAAATGCTTCAAGGGTGAAAGAAAACATCGTGAGGAAACCTGCACGTCTGCGCTGAGAGTTCTCCACAATGTTCTCAAAATGTGTGTGAAGTCTATTAATTCGCATTGGGCCAGCATGGTGGATTATGGCCTATAACCCTCCTCTCTATGGCCTATAACCCTCCTCTGAGAGGAGGCCTGCGCTCAATAGTGAGACTTTACTGGGTTGCTCATGAGGATTCCAAAACAGGTAGGCATTGAGAATGGGGTTTTAACTGCGTAATCTAAAGTGTTAAGTAGGTAATCGTGTCGATTCTGTTTTTCAATAAACTAAACGAAATGAAGAGATACGTTTAAGAACCAGTGTAACAGTTTAAAATAATTTAATCGGTTCTTCTCTCCAAATTTAAACACCATGCCTCAATCTCCAAATCTCTCGCAATATGCACACAAATCGCACAGCTCAAACCACTGGACCGATCAGGCTGATTTTGGAGTACACATAGCTATTATTATGATGTAGGCATCCGCTTAGAAAGGATTTTTTAATCTACAACCCCTTAGGGGGTGAAATAGGGGTTTGAAAAATCGAACATAACGTGAGCGAAGCCACAGACAAAACCTAGTCGGGTAATTAAGCTTTGCGTTACTTACTTCTCTATGCTTGATCGTGGCCTCGTAAAACTTCAAATGCCGCTCCGTCCCAAGCGACAGCAAGGCGTTTGAGAAGAGGTAGATACCGATGGCCATCTTCACGGATACGCTCGGGTTGAGGGATTGAACTGCTTCGTTTATTGTCATTATTGTTCGCGTCTGAAACAAAAAGCCTGATATGAAATCCACCACCGAATCCACCTCGATTATGTTAGCTTTCAAACAGAAAAAACCACATCAAAATCGGTCAATTCGTTAGGGACTTGGGTCACTTGGAAGCTGTGTTGATTGGTATTTACAGCACTGAAATGGATCTTATATAATACAAAAAATAAGGTAATACTATGGTAATACCTACTGTTTACTGAGATTGAAACATGTTGCTTTGTTTATGGATCGAAAGGCAAGGAATAACCACACACAGGAATTTTGACATCGGCCGACTTAGATGATAGCCGAGGAAAGAATGACATTACGCTTTCAGCTATTCATTCAAGATTGACTTCTTAAATTGATATTTCCTTCGAATGCAACGGCTGGATCATGCGTCATGCTCGTGAACGGGTGCCGCCTACGGGAATGGGGCTACTTTGTGTCTGCCCGTCTTAACATGAATTGTAGTACTTTTTTTTTTGGAACTTCCCCTCATTGTGGAAATATTATATTTTATTCTAACAAAGTTGCATAGGTTAAATCGGCTTGGCATCCAGCTGCCCACAAGATAGTATAAAAAACTTATTACAATGTAATAGCTTCATAATAATATTGTAGAATGATTATTTTGAAAAGAGCAACTGCTGAGTTTCTTGCCGGCTCTTCTCAGCAGAATCCGCTTTCCGAACCGGTGGTAGAATCATGACTTGTCATAAGAGCCACAGGTTGGCCTACGTGAAATAAAGAATATTGAATTTTGAATATTCCAGCCAGTGGAAGGAAACGAAAACCTTCGCAGAACTCGGCCGCCTCACGCCATGACGCCAGTCGCCACACATGTCAAAGTTCAAACTTATGACACAAAAAAATGGGTAAAAATGGGGGTAAAAAAATTTTGAAAAGTGGTCACGACTACTAGCAACGAAGGTTACGTACGACAAAACGATATCTACTCACCCGTTTGCTGTAGCTGGCGTTGAACATTTCCTTCGGTATGAACTTGTACTCGTTGATCTTCTTCAACTGCAGCTGAGTGATTCGCTTCTGCTCCTCGACGGGCGGCGTGACCGGGCTGTGCGCGAACAGCGGGTCCTTCTCCAGGGTCCGCCATATCTTGTACTGTTTCAAAATAACCTATACTTATAAAGACTTGTCCTGTCTGACTGATTGACCGACAGCCTGATCCATAAACTTAATTTAACTACCATAAGTAGATAGTAGAAGCAGTGATAGCCTCATGGTTAGGACTATGGTCTCCTATTCGGGCGGTCGCAGGTTCGATCCCGGGACCCCGGGATCCCGGGACCTCTGACTTTTCGAAGTCAAATGCGTTTAAGAAATTAAATATCACTTGCTACAACGGTGAAGGAAAATATCGTGAGGAAACCTGCACATCTGAGAGTTCTTTATAATGTTCTCGAAGGTGTGTGAAGTCTGCCAATTCGCATTGGGCCAGCGTGGTGGACCATGGCCTATAACCTTTCTCTGAGAGGAGACCTGCGCTCAGTAGTGAGCCGTTGCACAGAATTTCTTGACAGGAAAACTCAATAACTTATTTTTTGGCTCAACCCAGGGCTCGATGGGTTGCTAATGATGAAATGATGATTATGATAAAGACTTGTCCTGTCTGACTGATTGACCCACAGCCTGATCCATAAACTTAATTTTACTACCATAAGTAGATACCCTGAGAGCCGCAAAACGTGCAACCGGTTTTTATTTATCAAACTTCTATCTTTCTCTAACTAAATTCTCTAAATAATTTTCTTTATCTAACTAATGTATAAAGAAATTCTTAGGATGAAGCCCATAGCATTTATTTTGGTGTGACCAAAGTGACGAATTTGTCTTAGAAATCTGGTCATAGCGATATCAGATTCGCTTTCCTTTTCTATATTTAGGGTATTGGATTAGGATATAAGGTGGAAGACACAGTTCTGCCCGCGAAATTAAAATTTAATTTGGTTTTTCGCAATTTGTAAACTAATACGACAAAGTAGGCTTATGGCATTCTAATTGCGACAATGGCAGTATCATCTTCACAGGTTTATATAAAAATCTTTACTTGAAAGTGTCCAGTTTAAGAAATTAATCAAAATATCGACTAATTTGTGAGTAACTCACAACCAACTCAGTATTTTGATTAATTTCTTAAACTGGTCACTTTCAAATAAAGATTTTTCTGTAAACCTGTTAAGATGATAATTCTACTGGCCAATTAGAATGCCATTAGCCTAGTTTGTCGTATTAGTTTACAAATTGCGAAAAACCAAATTAATTCGAATTTCGCGGGCAGACTCGTATAATCATCCTCAAGTGATTTTTTTTTATGATGTAGGCAGTATGATTTTTTTGAATTCCACCCCCAGGATAAATAGAGGATGAATGTTTGAAATTAAATGAAAATACACTTTATTGTACACCAATCAACACAAAAGAACATCAAACATACATATAAGGGAAGAAGCTGTGCAATAGACGGCCTTATCGCTAAGAAGCGCTTAAAAGGAATAAATGATGAAAATAATATTAAGGTGAAATAAAAAAATATAATAAACATACCTACATATACATAAATGTTATATACATACAAACATACATACATACATACATACTACAAACATACATACATACAATATATACTTAAATATCATGTTTGTATGAAATGTTTGTAAAATGTTTGTATGAAAATCTGGCATTTTTGAAGTTATATTCAAGAAACTTGGTATTTTGTCTTTCGATTAATTATGGGGGCTAAAGCACAAATGGATATTTCAATGGCTCACGAAGAAATTGTGGGCAAACTGAGTAATTTATTGAAGTTAATATATTGATATTAATTTTATTTGGTCCGCCTGACTGAATTTGGTTCATAACGGTCAATCTTGACCCAGACATTTCTCACTCATGGTATGGTCCTATGGGATGCCCTACGGGACTGCAATCTGAGTTGACCAATACATATTTTCCGATGCACAGAATTTGTTGACAGGAAAACTCAATAACTTATTTTTTGGCTCAACCCAGGGCTCGAACTCATTACATTACGCGCAACGACAAGCTAACTAATACACAGACAAGATAGTCAACATCTTATGTCAATTCATTGTAAGATTTAACATGTAAATGTATGTGAGAAAATGTTTCAAACACTATTTGATTATATAATATCTTATATATTTTTATATATATTATTGTATTAATTTAGGGATAATTAAACATGCAAATCAGTACATAACTAGTAAGAATTTTTCGTGACTTAATTTATACTAGCTGTTTTATTTATAAAATTCTTTTCAAAAAACCAACTTCAATGACTATCAAGATCCTCCTCATACATATTATGTAGTTGGTATGTATTAAGATCGCTAAATGTTATATGAGTGACTAATTGTTGCTACCAATGAGTTCTGTCCTCTATCTCTGATAATAATTATTAGATTTTCTCCAAAATTGGACAAAACTTATCTGAGTAACACACTTTCTAATAAAGTAAGAACTCTCTTTTTACCCTAATCTTGCACACCTACAAGTGTTGTCTCACATCTCAAGGTTGACTGGTAGAAAATGCTTTAGCATTAAGTCCGCCATTTGTACTTTTTTTGTGCGATAAAGTGTTTAAAAAAATAACTATAAAAATTGGTTCAAGTTTGACAAAACGATGGAGTAAAATCTACATAAACAATCATCCCCTATTTCACCCCCTTCAAGTTTTTTTAATGCTATAAGAAGAATACAAATATGAATATTTGCATTCCTTGCATCACTAGTTGAAGTGAATATGAGTGACAATCTTACCTTAAGTTTCAGTAATTCAAGGTCTCCCTCGAGGGCCAATTTTAGACGCTTCCAGTTAAATGTAGCACTATTCCTGTACACATCCAGGGGACCAGTAGGGAGTTCTGGCAAGAAACTGAGATCTTCCATAATTCTTAAACAAAAAATCCTAATTAGAAACTGTAGTGGAACACAACAAAAGTAAAATTTAAAAGTATCGGCCAAGTGCGAGTCGGGCCTCGCTCTTTTAGGGTTCCGTTAAAAAAATTTAAATTAAAATATTTCCATGTACCTACCCATGGAAATATCTTAATTTAATTTAATTTTTATTATTTGTTGTTATAGCGGCAATAGACGGACGGACGGACAGTGTAGGCTTAGTAATAGGGTCCCGTAGGAACCCTTTGGGTACGGAACCCTAAAAACTATAACCCTACTATGGAAAAATTGGATGTAAAATCGATTTCCAAAAAGTAGAAGACTCTCAATTCGGCCAGTATCATTATTTTCTATTCATATAAAATGTAGCCTGTGACCTCGACCTTAATAACGAATCCACTGACACCTCATTCATAAAAATCAGCTCAGTAGTTCAGGCTGTATGGTGGGGCATACGTACATACAAATATACCTAATACATTGTCCCTAAAATCATAACCCTTCCTTTTGGCTTTGCCGTAGTCGAGTAAAAAAATAATACACTAAAGGTTATAGTTAAAATTCATCACCCAAAATATTTAAGTACTTAAATCTTTTACTGGTTTTCTAGTTTATTCCTAGATTGACAAATATCTAGATTGACAGATTCCCGTCACTGACAATATTGATCTTCTTGGCATAAATGTCTCGTCAAATCTCAACTTTGGACGATGCATCGAATCCAAGGCAAAAACTGCTGGCAAGAAACTTGGTATCCTCAATAAGGTCAAGCGCTACTTCACGCCGGAACAGCTTGTTACCTTGTATCAAGCACAAGTTCGATCATGCATGGAGTACTGCAGCCATTTATGGGACGGCTCTGCCAAGTACCAGCTTGCTGCATTGGATTCGGTGGACAGACGCGCCAGAAGACTCATTGGCGACGAATCGCTAACTAACTCCAAACTTCAAAGTCTGGAACATCGGCGCAAGGTTGCCTGTCTGTCGGTATTCTACAGGATATATTTCGGAGAGTGTGCTCAAGAACTATTCGAACTAGTTCCTCCATCACCCTTCTACCACCGAACCGCAAGGCATCGCTCGAATCTGCACCGCTACGTGGTCGAAATTCCACGATCCCGCACTAAGCGCTTTGCTTCCTCGTTCCTAATACGCACCGCTAGAATCTGGAATGCCCTTCCGGCTTCCGTTTTTCCAACTGACTATAACTTGGGTACCTTTAAATCAAGAGTGAATAGGCATCTTCTAGGCAAGCGCGCTCCATCTTAGGCTGCATCTTCACTTACCATCAGGTGAGATTGCAGTCAAGCGCTAGTCTATATATTTAAAAAAAAAAAAAAAAAAAAGAAAAAAAAAAAGATTGAAGGCCATTCAGCCTAGTGAGTCCTAGATCTTTACGGGTTCTTATTTAAGCACGTTTATTAAAGCACAATTTTATTATATTAAACTGAACTCACCTTGATATCAGATGAGTTAACGCGTTCACAGCAAATACAAGGGCTCCTTAGCCGCTCGTGTATTACCACTAGACTGGGATTTATTACGCGCTGAAGAGCTTTTAAAGTGATTTATATTTTCCTTGTAGATTTAAAATTGCACGGTGGTAAAACTGAAACCGAATTACGATTGCGGGCGTGTGTAATGTGTATGGTGCAAAATCAGAAATTGTGTTATTTTACCGTGTGCCCACTGCCCACAGTGCCCACCGATCCAACCAACCATCTGTCAGGCGTCAACGGTCAACTGACTTAGTTCTGACGTCTGTCAAACCGGGTTACCAAACTGTCTCAAAATCTCCCTAGGGACAAGACGAAATTAATCTTAGATCTTGTTCTTAGACCATTTAATCTAGAATCGTTAATCGATTGCCGAAAAGCTGCATCAATTAATGCTACAATGTCAATCTTTGTAATTATATTATGAATTTTTGGTTTTCTCATAGCAGCTTCGGCTAATCAGATTACAATCGTTACCATGCAGCACTCAATTTTAGACGATCCCATGGCCGAATCGAGATTCGACTGTCAACTGTTGATTAATTTTATTGGTATCTTTACTTCAAAAAACTATTTGGCAAATCGCCTACTTTAAAATGCAATTATTATGGGGGATTTAAGTTAAACCGAGAGCTACTTGACTAACTTAATTATTTTCATTAACAAGAGATCAATTTTCAAGAAGAAGCAGGCATAATAATATACCTACTTCTTCTTTTTTATCAACAGATAGGCGCCCACTACTGGACAAAGGTTTCTTTTTTTTTTTATTAAAATGTTACAAAAAACTTCTAGCTAAACTAATCCAATTACTATACAAATCATGCCCGCGTGGAATGGTGCCAAGAATACTGGCTGCATTTCCGCGCTGGATTTTCTTCTTGGTTTCTTGCATGGACTCACATAGGCTTTGATTTTATGCCGCCTGTGTCTAGCGGCTCCCTAAAACTCGTTTGATATCATCGGTCGCGCTTCCTGATGTGTCCCGACCATTTCCACTTCAGTTTCGTGACTCGCTGAGCTATATTGGTTACTTTGGTTCTCCTGCGGATCTTAATTCCTGCACCGCATAAATATGCCTATCCGTATGACACGTTTATTTAATACTAGCTGATGCCCGCGACTTCGTCCGCATGGATTTAGTTTTTAAAAATCCCGCGGGAACTCTTTCATTATCCGAGATAAAAAGTAGCTCTCCCGGTCTGAGGAACCACTACCACATCCATTACCTACTATACCCATGCAAAAAATCGCATCAATCCGCTGTTCTGTTGCGATGTGATTGAAGGACAAACCGACAAACAAACACACTTTCGCATTTATAATATCAGTAATGCTTTATTATAACACTTTTTATAATTGTTATTTACGTTTTGTTATTCCACTGTCATTTGCGTTTTGTTATTCCATGTCAGATGCGTTTTTGTTATACCACGTTTTATAGTGACATGACGGAAACGCGGTCGAACGGGATAAAAAGTATCCTATGTCCGTCTCCTGGTTCTAAGCTACCTCTCCACCAATTTTCAGTCAAATCGGTTCATCCGTTCTTGAGTTATAAATAGTGTAACTAACACCACTTTCTTTTATATATATAGATTACACAATAAACGCTGTGTTGACCTTTCTGTGCTTCCTGCGTCTCCAGAATATCCCTCCAAGGTGTAACCTGCTAGTAGTGTCATTATAAGTGAGTAAGTGTCGTAATGTGGGTCTGCTGAGACATACGCTCACATAATGTTTGACATAATATTTACATTTTTGCGCTAGTGTCTCCCTCGCCACTTGCCGTTAAAATAAACGAAACAATCGTTTCAACTTTCAACGTCAGCATCAAACAGATCACACGAGCGGGAGACTAATATTTGATGATGTTTAGGTCAGATTTTACTCACTAATCAGTAGGTACTCGTACCATAATAAACCTATATTATTATTACAACAGCTGTACAACACACAATTTCATAGATATTATTCGTCACTCGGTTCGTTCAGATTTGTTTGGTAAAGTACTATTTTACGTCTGTAAAAAAAATGTTGGCCCGCCCAAAAAGCTCAATTCTCAAAAAGCTGCCCTAAATTGGGGTAAAGAGCTGAATGTTGGTAATACTGCTTTCATCAACTGTTGACATTGTTGACAGACAAACGTAATTACTTTCTATTACCCACATGGAACTAGGAATTACGAATCGTTCTATGATTACCCACAAACATATTATAAAGGGAAGTTACCAAGAAGCGTTCTAAAATACTACACATTTCTAAAAAAAATATTTCAACAAGTTTCACAAAAAAAAATAGGGAAACAGACGTTTCACAATTACACCAAAGTGACATCTTGTGCATTTACTCAGAACTACTTGAGCAGAAAGGAAATACACAATACGTAAAAACTTAGCTAACGTTAACGAACCATACTTAAAGGTACTTTGCTAAGAGATGGCAGCACCAGTCCTCAAATATTAATGAATAGTGTGAAAGAGACAGTACGCGATATTATTCTGTTGGCCTGAGAGAGAGGTAAGATACACGCACACTCCGACCACACCACTACATCGATGATTTCGTTACGGACACATTATAACAAGAAAAGAGAAGTTGTAAAACAACAACTGCGTTCGTTGCTGTGCTTGGTTTTCTATCAGATGTAAAATGGACGGGCGGTCGTGTCGTGCGTTCGCTTGCTCCGCGTGTTCGATGTAATAAAATCGATGTTTATTTTGACGTGAATACGAATATTGTTTACGCGATTGTTCGACTTCTTCGGTGTTCGGTTACCGGAGGAGATTGTGTTGTTGTGTTAGTGTTTTTGACTAGCGTTCACTTCACAGTTCACTTGGTGATTTCGCTGATAGCTCACTCACCGGTGGGTGCGTGATAAACTATACGTGTTTAAAAATAAGGCGAATAGTCGTCTAGTGTGGGTGTTTTACAGTACCACGATGCTGCGTACGGTGACATAGTGAACGTTGAATTGACCCTGACCTCTGACAACCATGTCTGGGCGATCGGATTGCAGGAAATTTGCGCCGAACATCTTCAATAAAAGCAAGTGCACTAATTGCTTCCGGCAAAAGGAGGAGCATAGTGCCGAGGCTTTGGAATCCAATCGGGTAAGTTTCGCTTTGGTCAAAAAACGGCGTATCTGCCTAACGACATTCAAAGTTGGAACATGATTCGCGTGTAGGTGTTCTGTCTATGTTTGTGTGCGTCCAATCTACGCTCAGGTGTTGATCTAACGGACATCAGTCGTCATCGGGTTAAAAAAAGACAATATTGGCGGTACAAAGAAACGGCCTATTTATTTCTTGTAGTTCACTGTGAACTACCATGATTCGGAATAGTCACCACTTTTAAAAGTGTTAGAATAACTATTCGATGGACCCCACTTAAAATTAGCGAATTATGCGGGCCTTAATTAAATGTGTATTGGTGCTAATCCTGTTGTACACAAGCACTAAGCTAAGTCCTCTCTAAAATCTAAATGTTATAATGCAATGGGCTGACGTTCCTATTTATGTAAAGAAAAGCCCCCAAATAAACTAGATTAAAGAAAATGTAATGTTATCCCTTTCTGCACCGTAGCAACTACCTGTCTACCCTCATATTATTTTCCAAGACTCGATTCTTGATGTGGATTGGACCTTATGTAGGTATCTACCAAGTACCAACCTTTCAAGTAGAATTCATTCATAAAAGAAAACAAAAAATAGTATAATATTATAATGTGTGTAGGAAGCTAATTTAATAATTCAAACAGTTTTTTGTTGATATTGGTGACTCGAGGAGATGCCACTTGAGTTGCCCACAAAATCGAAATGTTATTCAGGTAGATAGGTAGGTACTTATGTTTATATCCAGGTACTAACTTCTTAATTAAAATTAAGTTGGTAGGTAATTGATTTTACGTAAAATTAGAATAATATACATACTCGTATCTAGAACAAGTTCTATCATTCAAAAATAAAACCGAAAACTAACATCAAATAGATGAGGTTAAAATTAGAATAATATACATACTCGTATCTAGAACAAGTTCTATCATTCAAAAATAAAACCGAAAACTAACATCAAATAGATGAGGTAGGCAATGACATTAGAAGGAAATATCATTGGAGGTAGGTAATAGATTGTTTATTTCATAAACGGAGCTTATGATTGTGAAACATCATAAGCTTCGAAACATCATATTGATTTGGAAGACCAATTC
This sequence comes from Oeneis ivallda, assembly GCA_029955525.1. Classification (NCBI taxonomy): domain Eukaryota; kingdom Metazoa; phylum Arthropoda; class Insecta; order Lepidoptera; family Nymphalidae; genus Oeneis; species Oeneis ivallda. The sequence goes on from JARPMR010000006.1 coordinate 25,569,645, forward strand.
GGTCATCGGTGATATGACATTCAAAATGGTACGCAATTTATTTTTTCGTTTTGGCCATTTAAACGGTCGCCATTTTGGTTTTGCAAAAGCAAACAGCCTATAATCATGACACGGTTTAGAGTTTAGAGACTTTAGACGAACTCCCCATAAAAACCGTTGGCATGCTTTGAGGGTATAAAGAATTCCTAAATATCCAGATAGACGGAAAACATAACCCTGACTTTGCTTTCGCGCAGTCAGATGAAGATACAAAAAAAATAAACCTACCTAATGCTTCATCTGACAAGAAAAAGTAAAGGCAAAAAAGTATTCTTAACTTTTTGTTGATTCGATACAATTAATCTCCGTTTCAAATTCAGAAACATACATTTTTATACTTATGCATTATTCAGAGTTTACTTCATTTAACTAGGTTTTGGTTTATTATGTAATCGCTGCTTAGCAGATTTACGAAAGCTCAGCAACCAGGTTAGGTCTTAATATTGCAAAGTAAGCCTTAACAAGTCTTAGACTCCTGCGTATAGATACTTTGAAACCGAGTAGGACATTCAGCTGTCAAAACTAAAGTCTAGTTATTTTAAGTTAGGTAAATTAGAATGTTTATTGACTACTAGCTGATGCCCGCGACTTTGTCCACGTAGATTTAGTTTTCAAAATCTTCAACTATACCCATGCAAAAAATCACGTCGATCCGTAGCTTTTTTGCGGCGTGATTGAAGGACAAACCAACAAACACACTTTCGCATTTATAATATTAGTATGATGCTGTATTTACATTAAAGTAAAAAACCGTGACTCCGCTTCCAATCCTCGCCGCTCATGCACAATCAGCTTTTTCATAGGTTTCTCGCATCTACAAATCGGGCCAAGTGTCTATACGTATGTCTACTTTTACCCTTCTAAAATTGCCATCCATCCACCAATTTCATGCTACCTTCTTAAGGTCGCCGGTGTCGTTGAGGCGGGCTGGAATCGGTCTACAATGCGTTTGCCGCTACCTTCGCGGGCTGGAGTCGCCACTCGCCTTACACTGCGTTTGCCGATACGTGGTCTACTCTTTATAATACGTCTGCCCCAGTAGCCATTAGTTCTACAACAGGCACGGCTTGCTTCCTGTCACGTCATCTTACAGATCCTTCTTTTTTTCTCCTAATATTCTTGGCAGAGCCTTCTGGTCGTCTGGTGGCACTGCCACTGGCAGATGTTATTCACCTGACGAACGAATGCTCCGTCATACGACGAATGTCAATTCGTGCTATGGGCTGCCCACAGCAGCCTTAATTTGGTCGGTCCATCGCATGGGCCTTGTCTCCTGTTCGGGTGTTGCAGGTTCGATCCCGGGCACGCACCTCTGACTTTTCGGAGTTATGTGCGTTTATGCAATTAAATATCACATGCTTCAATGGTGAAGGCAAACAACGTGAGGAAACCTGCACGCCTGCGAGTTCTCCTCAAAGGTGTGTGGACTGTGGAGTCCACTATTTTTTTATTTTTTTTTATTGCGGGATAGGCTTGCGCTTGACGACAATCAATGCTGGACAGCACTGATGAGGTCTAGGTTGGAGCGCGCTTGCCTAGAAAATGCCTATTCACTCTTGCCTTGAAGGTACTGAGGTTATACGTGGCCGGAAACACAGATGTTGGAAGTGCGTTCCACACCTTAGCGGTTCGATTCAGAAACGTTGAACTGAAGCGTTTTGTGCGAGCAGGTTGGATTTCAACCACGTAAGGATGCCAACGCTCACGATTTCTCGAAATTTCTCGAATTCTCATTGAGCCAGCGTGGTGGACTATGGCCCTTCTCTAAGAGAAGACCTGCGCTCAGTAGTGAGACGTAAATAGGTTGCTCAAGATGAAGAAGAAGATAATCGCATGGGCAACCTTCCTCGCCTTCGGATGCCCTAATTCTAATAGTTTTTAAATCGAATATAGTTTTCAAATAATTCTGCCTATTTGTTGTACCTCCTAGGAACTACTTCGATAAGGTAAGGCAAAAAGACAACAGATTTAAATAACGACCTACCCAATTTGTAGTAATTTTCAAGTATTGAAGTAAACAAGCGCCCGGGATGCGTAATTTTACAGTAGGATACAAAAATAGACGACTGCATCCTGCCTGCGCGCACGCAACGGGATCCCGCGCCGGTGTGCACTGACCTTCATATCGACTCGGTTGCTGGGATACTTTGTTTTTATTCCGTGACAAGTTGGCGCTCGACTGAGATCGCATCTGATACCATAATAAATAATGTTATTCTGACCGAAATTAGGTCGCGTCTTCGGGATTTTCATAAAATAAACCGCGGAGGAGGTAAAATTGCTTTAGAAAAAATTAAACACCCGTCTTGTCCACAATTTTACCTCCTCCTCAACGCAGACAGCCAGGCGTTCTCTCAATTCTCTCACTCTTAGTTCAAATTCAAATTTAGTTCCGAATCTCGCGCTCGGAAAGCAGAATACCTACTTACCTGTGTATGTGGAAATCCTTTCTTAGCGGATGCCTACGTCATAATAGCTATCTATATGCCTTTCAACCCGATCCGTCCAGTGGTTTGAGCTGTGCGTTGATAGATGAGTCGGTTGTAGGTACCTATAATGTATTTAGATTACAATGTATTAATTTCGATGGAATGAAGATCCGACACAACGGGAGAAAGAGACGAAGAACCGACGATTGCTTTATGAGGAGGTGTGTAGTTAAGAGATTGTGTACAACAGAATTAGCCACAATGTAAAAATTTAAAAATCCTTTTCCTATTCAAATCTCCCACGATATCGGAAAGTTACCGATGGCATACACGGAAGCGCTAGTGAGCACTTGTAAACTTTTCTAAAGTATGAAGATTATTCGTTATTATGTTCTGTGGACGACTCGCAGGACCGATGACCTTAAGAAGGTGGCGGGAAGCGGTTGAATGAGGAAGGTGGAGGACCGTGTTTGGTGGCGCGCTCTCGGAAAGGCCTATGTCCAGCAGTGGATGAATACAGGCTGATGGATGGATGGACGATGTTCTGTGGGTGTGAAACCCCCAACTTCCAGACTGCTACTAAGAATTTCTTAACAGAAAATCCAATACTATTCTTGTGTCCAGGAAATTACTCACGCAGATTGCCTCTTGTTGTTCTGATACTTGTAAAAATAACTATCTTTTTTAATGATACAAGTAAGAAGTAGGAATCTGGCTATTTAAGTGGAAACAAGGTATAAACTGATATTTTAGTTTGAGTCCAAACTCCAAACCATCCAAGCTGCAAAGATCCAAATAAAACGTTTTTAAATAAAAACATCTGTTCAAACAGTTAAGTAATAATTATTTTACTGTACCTTTCACAATTTTATAATGTAGGTAATTTGAAATGACAATAATTCGATAAGCATAATAAATTAAACTGTGGTGGTCTCGTTTTAACTACATATTATATTGTGTTAAACCTGTCCAAAGGGATTACGACCCATAGGTCTCAGTCTCAGAGCCTGTGTATCATCATCATGATGAGCAACGTCTAACGTCTCTCTACGGAGCACCGGTCTCTCAGAGAAGAGATAGGCCGTAGTCCACCACGCTGGCCCATTGCGAATTGGTTGATTCCGCAGTCCACACACCTTTGAGAATATTAAGGAGAACTCTCAGGTATTGTATACTTATCTAATACGGGCAATACATAGTTCGTATGCAAAGGCATAATATTTGCAAGTACCTTTGAGTATTTAACCAACTAAATGCTGCCAGCCTTTAGTTGGTTAAGCTCATTTAAAAATAGAAAAGGCAACGTAATTACCTACTTAATTCAGTCTTACGGGAACAATGCCCATAGTATACTTAACACGGAAAACCTATCTCGATTTGGTATAAATACTTTACGAGGTGTCAAAGCCAAGGCTGATGGTCCGATGATATTACAAAGCAAATTATTCTTACTTAGGAGTGCTTACAATATGCAACATACTCGTAAATGTGTAGCGTAATATGTACCTGGCTTCATAATAGGTAATTGTAATATGTACGTGACATCTAATACTTAAAACTATGTGCTATCGCTGATGTCCGCTGTTTCCGTTTCTTTCGTGGATCCTGCGGTTTTACACACCATAACCAAACAGACATGCTAATTTTTAATGCGATGAAATACAGTTCGCCGTTTTCGCTTAAATTGTTAGTAAAAATGTTTTCTAAAATAAGTAAGTACCTAAATAACATATCGACCCCATAAAATCTGATAAGCTTCGGGCTAATTAATCAGTCTTTGAACAAAATATTGTTGTAATTTTAAAAACCCTGAAAGAATTAAGTATATTTAAAACTGAGTAATAATATGTAGTAGGCACTTCAGTAATTGAAGAACAACTAATAAATTCTGTGGAACATCAAAGTTTAATCGAACGCACTAAAATGGATTATTAATGTAGGCAGGTGAGAAAACGTAGGTACATTAAAATGTAAACTAACAAGACAAAAACCTTGAACCTAAGTACCTACTTACTTAGTCGAAAGCGTAATAACTGGTAGTAAGACCCTGTCATCATCATCATTATTAGCTACAATGCATTCACTGTTGGACATAGACCTCTTAGGTAGCGCCAACGTTGCCTATCCTCGACCTTTCGCATCCAATAGATGCCTGCCACTTTCCGGAGTTGACCAGCCCAACGTCACTACTCACTTCAACGTGCTAGCCTTGAGAGCTACGTCGCGCGGTTACTTTGGTTCTTTGCTTGATTACTTCATTTCGGTAATTCGGTCTTTATCCCTCAAAGAAATTCCGAGCATAGCTCTCTCCATAGCACGCTGAGTTACTTGTGAACTAGCCTCACAAGTCACTTCATTTTCCACGTTTCAGCACTGGTCATCAAATAAACAGACTAAATAGACCCTGCAGTTCTTTAAAAAATATGTTCATACAAATTGTGCGTAAATGTTCAGTAAATGTATGTATAATATTATACTCGTTGTTGTAAATGATAAGATAAGATTAGCTAGTTTACCCGCTTTCGCATGTTTGTGGGTCGCACACATGTGTTTGTTTAACCAAATTCAACATTGCCTGAACAGGTTTGAGATGCTTTCGTTGCCGCTAGCGATGCGATTAGTATTTGCGGAAATATCGATGGGTAGAATTTTTTTAATTTCATTACATACTTTAGTTACTTATTTAGTTGTAAACCAAAAAATCCTAAATTCAGAATTGGAATTTTATCAATAAAAAGTTTTAGCAAGGAAACTTTCATGAACATCAAAAAAAATACTTGTAGTGGTAACTTTCTATTTAGGAACTTTGAAAAGAAATAAAGAATAGTTTTTTTTTTATAATTATGCTCTTACAGCGCCTAATACAATATTATGAAATAAGATAACAGGTACAGGCAGATATTTACGTAATATTTGAAAATACTGAAATAAGTTTCAATAATTTTTAGAAGGTCTCATGGTAACGATTAGGTTTTATCGACATGTTAGGCCCTCACAGGACATCCCTAGTCACAAGGCGCCGGACCAGCCCACTTCTGCGGTTGATGCGTAAGCGCAAAACACAAACATTAACTTAGTACTTTGACACACTTCGACCTTGCCATATATTTTTCACTTCCAAAACTCTTCCACTGAGGTCAAAATCTTTTTTCAACCTGGAATAACCCATTGCAGGATCGTATCAAGCGACATACAGAGTCGTATGTCCACTACCCATTCCTAGCGTAACATGTATGCATGAATAAACGCAGTGATAGTGATAGATATAAGGACAGATCGTAGTATATTTTAATGTTTATATGAGTTTCTGAGGTGATTTCCTTGCTCGGTTAATTGACATTATTTCAGCGTTTCTAGTGGTGGGAGCGCCGCCTAGCGCGCGCTACCAGATTTTATCAAGTTTTGGCGGATTATAGCAACATATCTTGTTTTCCTTGTTTTCTAGTGTACGTATTTCAGGTGTAAACACTGTAAACCTTGGATAGAAGCAGGCGTTACTTTGCGGAAATTCATGATTAGTAAGAAAAAGTTAGAATTATTTGCTATAATCTATTGGCTAGTAGACAATACAGCATTGTAAAGTCGACATCTCCTGAGGATGCCCCGGTGTCGGGGCGAAACATGCGTCGAGATTAGTGTAAAAGTCTTGTGTGGTGGTGCATGTGAGTGGTGGTGGCATTGATTGCTTGGGAACTTGGCTTTCTTGTTTGCTTGGGAAGGTGAGCGGTGCTTAGCTTATTACTGCATGTTTGACCATACAGATTTTTTTCTGTTGGCGGATTATAGCAAAATAATTCTAATTTTTTCTTACTGTAAACCTTTCCAAGTACTGCAAGCATCTTGCATTCGTCAAGTAGTTACCTAACTAGTGTCAAAAGAGACTTATGCCTGTCGACCCGCTTCTTCAATGTCTAACTGTATAATATATTATCTTGCCACTTGACCGAATTAAAAAAACAATTTGCTTGTTTTCTAGTGTACGAATTTCCGGTTTGACAGGTGTAAACCTTTCCAAGTATTGCAAACTTCTTGCAATCCTCAGGTAGTTACCTACTTTGTGTCAAAAGAGACTAACGCCTGTCGGCCCGCTTCTTCAATATCTAACTCTTTATCTGTATCTTGCCGCTCGACCGAATTAAAAAACAACCAATTTGAGCCTGCCCGCTAATTCATTCTGTCCAAACTGGGCGCTATATAAGTGGCCATAAATCCGTCGGGCACACAGCTAGGATTTACACTGTGTAAATATTTACCGTGGTTACTACTGGAGCCGTGCATGGATCAAGTGGTCTGTTTCCTTCGTGGAAAAAATGTGAGCTAAAATAAACTTCACATAGAGCTTTGTTTTTTTATTAATAGAATAGAATAAAAATATTTTTAACCTATTGCATAGCTTTTATCGCGGGCTTTGAACTAGGACAAACAGTTTGAGCGCGGCGACCGAATCAAGAATTCCGTAACGAAAATAAACCTAACACCGTCGTTCAGTAAGCGTCCCCGAGTGCTACTTAATTTTTTTATTAAAATAAACTTTTACAAGTACTTTCGAATAGTCAAATGAATCTACTACTGGTTCGGAATGCCCTTCCTGCAGAAGAACCAGCAAGAAACTCGGCGGTTGCTCTTTTTCAATAAAGTATACCTACAATAGGTACTATGCTATGTATGCAGTGTTTCCACAATGATGCTCAACCATATTTGAGGGAACGTAACAAGTAACAACCCACATCACACGACACCATCACAATATACTTCTACTTGACTGCGATCACAACTGATAGTAAGTAAAGATGTAGTCTAAGATTTTGAAAATGTCTGCAGTAAGTCCCAAATGAGCTAAACATCAGGATTGGTTTACTAGATTAGTAACTAGTTAAAATTTTAATATTGGTTTTGTCCAAATTTCGTCAACGGCACCTAGCCTACCACACGGGAGATATTATAGTGTTTCCAGGGGTGTACAATGTACATGCCAAAGGAAGTGCACTCTACTAGAAACTCACTAGGAAACTAAAAAAAAATTAAGTGTCACTCGGGAACTGCCGCGGTAAAGCTATTGCATAGCATTTTTTATAAACTTATGCAATTATAATATTTATGCAATATTTTTTTTTGCATAATAAAAATTATGCAAAAAAATAATTAAAAAACAAACAAACAAGAAAAGCACACTGTCACTAATTCGCGAGTGAGATTCGAACCTGCGACATCATACACCATACGGTAAAAGAAAGACCAAGAAAGCGGCCGCTCGCCCACTGCGCCAAACAGAGCTACTTGTGAACCTCTAAAATGTTGAACGCTTACTTAACGACGGTGTTAGGTTTATTTTCGTTACGAAATTTCTTGATTCGTCAAAAACTTAGTACGAGTAAAGTACTCTTAAAACACCGAAATAAATTAAATAGTGCCTGGATGTCTTCCATAGGTGAATAGTTATTATGATTTATATTTATACGAACTAACGTTTTCTACTTTTAAGACCCACATTAGAATAGAAGAGACATAGAGCTCAAGATAAAATTGTCGGGTTAAATAAGGAAGGTCCTCCATGGGTTTGGATCTTTTCGGACAGTACAGAGTATGTTCTAAGGAAAACCGAAAGTTTATTTAAAAAATAGAAAAAGGGTTTTAGGGTGTAAGTTATATAGGTACAATCAATTTTTTCTTAGTTAACGTAAATAATAAATATCTATGATAAAATCACAACTAAATCATATGATTGCTTTCCTGGTGTAATCATCAAGACATCGTGCGACAAGGGTGTTGCAAGATCTACTTACCATATATCACGATAAGCCGACGATAAAATAGCCTTGTCTCATAAGAATGTGATCAAAGCAAAAGAAAAAAAAGCCGGCCAAGTGCGAGTCGGACTCCAAAAGTATAAGTAAAACGATAATATTATATTAATTTGCTTATTTATCGTTAACTTTGTTTGTAGAGGTTTATTGTTAATATAAAAAAAACTATGCTAGTTAGAGCGTTGGTTTTATTTTTCCTGTAAAATATACATAAACTTCTATTGATCATAATTATTTCAGATTTTTCGATTGGTAAACTTCGGAGATAAGGGGGGGCAACGGTATTTTTTTCGACATTTTGGCCGATTAATCAGAAACTATTATATCTAGAAATAAATAAAAAACTGTTTTAGAATGCACAAGTAAAGGCCTTTCATATGATACCCCACTCGGTATAATTATCTTACTTTGAAATTTCAAACCCCTGATTTTCCCCCTTTTTTAATTAAACTAAAATAATTTTCGCGTTGATTTTATTTTTCCTGTGAAATAAACATAAACCTCTATTGACCATAATTATTTCAGATTTTTCGATTGGTAAACTTCGGAGAAAAGGGGGGGGGGGGGGGACGACGGTATTTTTTTCGACATTTTGGCCGATTACTCAAAAACTATAATAAAGACAGCTCAATGAAACATTATTTTATATATATAAAAGGGATTACAGTAAGGAGAACATTGAAAAATTCCATAAATATTTGCAAAGTATATCCTTTTCAGAGGCATATAGCGACGATAATTTTAACGCGAATTTCGATCATTTCTACAGTATGTTTACATTACTGTATTATTTATGCTTCCCTGTGCTGCGAATAAAAATATTAAATGAATCATCTGGGCCAAAATGGAAGCTCTTTATCGCTGCATTGGAGGACGTCTTTAAGCTTCTGGATTGGAACGGGCTTGGCATCAACATAAACGGCGAGAACATCACTCACCTGCGATTTGCCGATGACATAGTGGTCATGGCAGACACTCTGAGAGACCTCAATACAATGCTCATCGATCTCAGCAGGGTTTCTCCAACAGGTGGGCCTGAAAATGAACATGATCAAGACGAAAATCATGTCTAATGCTCATGCACCGCTCCACACAGTAATTGTTGAGAACTCTGCACTCGAAATTGCAGACGAGTATATTTACCTGGGACACACAGTCCAGCTAGGTTCAATTTCGAGAAAGAGCAACCGCCGAATCCAACTCGGCTGGGCAGCGTTCGGGAAGCTCCGAGATGTCTTCTCGTCCAAAATTCCTCAGTGCCTGAAGACTAAAGTCTTCGAACAGTGCGTGTTGCCAGTAATGACTTACGGATCCGAGACATGGTCGCTAACTAAGGGCCTCATAAGTAGGCTCAGGACCGCTTAGCGGGCGATGGAGAGAGCTATGCTCCCTGCGGGATCGAATCAGGAATGAGGAGATCCGTAGTGACCGTGATCCGTAGTGAGGAGAACCATAGTCACCGACATAGCTCAGCGAGTCGCGATACTGAAGTGGAAATGGGTGGGGCACATAGTTCGAAGAGCTGATGGTCGTTGGGGTCCCAAGGTGTTGGAGTGGCGACCCCGCACCGGGAAGCGCAGTGTTGGCAGACCCCCACCAGGTGGACCGACGACATCAAGCGAGTCGCAGGTCGCTGGATTCAGGCGGCGCAAGACCGAGGCCTGTGGAAGTCCATGCAAGAGACCTTTGTGCAGCAGTGGACGTCTATCGGTTGATATAGAAGAAGAAGAAATATTCAAAACTAAATATCTTCTAATTTATGTTTCGGTTGCTTTAATAAATTTAAATAAAATCCCTTATTTAATTCTGCTTGTCCTGAAATTATCAAAATTCTCAGACCTTTTTTGAATAGTTGAATAAATGTACTTATTCAATTTTAATAGTACCTATATCTTTGCAATCATGGGATGATAAATTAAATAACCGACTTTGTTTAATTTTTCCGAACTTAATTCCCCTGTAAAGCAGAATATATTGTGTCGAGGGAAAACTAAATAACTAACTTTATGCATTTTATTCACTTTCGGAGTGATGCAAGAGAGAACTTATTTATTTTTTGCTAAGTTATCTACTTTTTCTTCGCTACTTTTTTATCAATTTTTCAATATTTATTTTTCCAAGTATGGCGCCTTGCAGGATTCATTTTCATATAACTTTTTAATTAATGATGATAATCAAAAATTAGAATTATAAAAAGATGCGGCTTTAATTGGACTTTCTGAAAATGCAATAAAGTCGATTTCGCAAAAAGTGTAGTTATTTAATTTTCCAACTACAGCGACGATATAAGAAAGTTTAAAACGGGTTTCAAACGCGCCCTGTTCTTAGGAGTACCCATAAACTTAGCAAGTGCATGTCTCCGAGTGGTGATAGCAGTCATGGTGCTCCTACCTAAGCGTAGTATAAAAAGGAGTGCGTGAGGAATGCGCCGGCGCGATCACCAGGTCCATTGGCCGCACCCCGCCCCAGACTGGCATTTTTGTGCGCACAGCAATTCGATTGGGAATCTGGCCTCGTCTACCATAATATGAGTCAACGAACCTTATTCCCGCGGCTTCGTTCACTTAAAGTTCGATTTGCAAACCCCTATATGCCCCTATTTTACCCCCCTATTTTTTTCTCTTTATTTTAGAGCTTGGTCACTCAGTGACTATGTCGCTCTGTTAGTTCACTCCATAATATTATTACATATTTTTATTCCTAATTCTAAAATACTTAATAACTAATGCATAAATTAATTTAGATTGCTCGCATAAAGGGAATGCCAAAAATATTTTATAAAATCTACAATACTTAAATTATAATCTAATAAACTAAATAAGCTTATCCTGATCGATTCAAGGGGGGATTCGTTAGGGGTTGAATTTTCAAAATTCCTTAGCGGATGCATACGTCATAATAGCTACATTGTATGCCAAATTTCAGCCCGACCGTCTATTCGTTTTGGCTTTGGGTTTATAGATCAGTCAGTCGCCTTTTCCTTTTATTTATTAAGATAATCGAACAAAGGAAAGCTTTCGAAAAACCGTGTAAAATTTAGAACTATTTTGGTAGGCTTGTCGCAGGAGGAAAGGTTCTTGTTATAAAATACTTTTTAATTACACCAATGGACTGCATTAGGACTGCGAGCTGACTGCAACATTGCAGTTTGGCCTCTAGTATAACGGACTTCACAGATGGCAGTTGCGATGCATTTATGAATCTATACTTACCAACTGCAGTAGAACTTTTCGTTCAAATGATGATGACAATAATGACGTAGAACTTTAAAAGTTTCTATAGTTATAGATAATAATCATTATAATAACAAAATGATAGCTCTATTATGTACATGTTGTTATTTCATCATTATTGTAATAAGTGTTGTTGTGTTGCTTTATTTGGAATGATTTTAACACAATGTTTAATCAAAGATGCCTGCCAATCCGGCCATGTTGTCTATGCGGGTTAAAAAAACTTGCGGTATTATTTCCGAAACACTGCGGTACACTGAAGGCCATAAAAAGTGTAAACTATGAGATATTGTCAAGATTTGCCTGTTTAGCGTTTCATCAAACAATGACTATTGATTTCGGGTTATCCAAATCCGCTCGGACCGTTACCAGTTACCACTACAATGGGTTACCGTCGCGTCGGTTACAGTCCAATGGATGTGGTAACAATAATATGATGTGGGTCGAAGTCGCAATTCGGTTCGACGCGACGCCCGATGAAGACTAATCTTCTTCTTCTTCGTGACACTCTTGGCAGAGCGGTCGTGGTCATCGCGAAACACTTCATTTAAAGACTAATCTACACTTTATAGTTTGCGGTTACTATATTACAAATCTTAAGCAGTGATAGCCTACTAAAACCCCCTCGATGGACACCCTCAGCGCATATTGGAAGGCTCCGAGATCTCTTCCGAACACATACCGGTGCCCCCCTTGCGCGACGCTCATTATGGGCTCGTCCCGGCAAAACTACGCGCACCTCACTAGGAGGTAAGGCTACTTGTGCCACATCAAGCTGCCCTCTTCCCAAGGTCACATAAGATCGAAAAATGAGTGGCTGAAGCCCTCACAACAGCCACTAGCAACCCTGAGGTCCTTCGGGACTATTGCGCTATTTGGACCGACGGATTTGGACGGTGGTCATCGCCGCCCCGGCGTCTATGTCTTCGAGCAGGATCAGCTCGCTCTCGGGCCCGCTCAGCGGCCTCCTTCTTAACCATTACGGTCTCACAGAAGGAGACCACTGCCTTCCACGCTTTGTCCTTTGCCAACATAACCGCTATCACGGCTGGTGGAGAGAGGTCGTTTCCCACAAAGTAAGCAGTGATAGCCTAGTGGTTACGACTGTGGTCTCCTATTCGGGGGGTCGCAGGTTCGATCCCGGGTACGCACCTCTGACTTTTCGAAGTTAAGTGCGTTTAAGAAATTAAATATCACATGCTTTAACGGTAAAGGAAAACATCGTGAGGAAACCTGCACACCTGAGAGTTCTCCATAATGTTCTCGAAGGTGTGTGAAGTCCGCCAATTCGCATTGAGCCAGCGTGGTGGAATGTGGCCTATAAGCCTTCTCTGAGAGGAGACCTCGCTCAGTAGTGAGCCGATGATGGGTTGATAATGATGATGATGATATTACAATGCTTACTGTCAACTGATATTATGAACTAGCTAATGCGTGGATTTACACACATCAAAAGTGTCTAGGGATCAACATATATTTTTGCAATAACTTTTCTCCTGATTGATATTAATTAAAATTTTCTTTAAGGATTCATCAAATAAAGTGTTTTCGTTTGTCACAGTAACGATAAACCAAGTCACCTTTGCATTAATAAAGAAATTTGCCATTTTCCTAATAAAGGGATTTTTGACATTTGAACCACTAACATTAAAGTTCGAAAAAAAGACTGAAATAACAGTTTTCTTTAAAATTTTATTGGGTAACTTAAACAATTAATAATCCGTGTTTCTACCGCGAACACTAACAACACAAGAACATCGGTTTGGCATACTCAAAATGAGTTCATCCAAATCACGCTGTGGAATGGCCGCCCATGTTCGTTGCAACAACAAAAAAAGGTCTTCTTGCCACTGGATACCCTCCATATTCGGCAGAGCTCTTCTCTGTAGCATATCCCATGCATGCTCAATCGGGTTCAAGTCTGGCGACTGAGCAGGCCAGGGCAGGACATTGATGTTAGCTGCGGCGAGAGTCTGTCTTACAACTCTTGCGGTGTGCGGTCGTGCATTATCATGCATTAACTGAAATAAGGGACCGATTTGCACTTGTAGAGGAACGATGACGTCTGATACAATCGTCTCAGCATAAATATGAGCGTTGAGGTTGCCTCTGATCCAGATCAACTCAGTTCTTTCGCCGATCCAAATACCCGCCCATACCATGATGGTTCCACCACTATAAGGATGGACTTCCTGGCAGGATTTTAATCGCTGTTGGCGTCCAGGGGTTCTCCAGTGTCGTATACGTCTTGTATCCGGTCTCATACCAAAACGAGACTCATCAGAAAAGCACACGAAACGCCATTGTTCTTCTGCCCAATTTCTGTGTTCAAGAGCCCATTGATATCGAATCCTACGATTGTGCATTGCTATAGGTGGTACCCGTAGCGGTCTTCGGGAATGAAGGTTCACTTCATGCAAGCGGTTTCTGACTGTTTGGTCGCTAATTAAGTTCCGTGAAGAGTGATGAAGCCTCACGGCTAACATCATGGCGGTTATTGTTGGAGCTCTTCGAGTTAAGATTTGAATGTATCGGTCTTGTCTCCGTGTGGTGCAGCGATACCGTCCTCCATGGCGCTCAGCCACGGTACCAGTGCTTCGGTAACGTGTCCAAAGTCGACTGATGACACTCTGACTTGTATTCAGAGCTAAAGCCACAGTACGTTGCCGGGAACCAGCTTCTATCATTCCCACGGCTCTGAGCATTTCTTCCCTGCTTAAATGACGTCGCCGCTCCATAATAACGTTGGTTTTAATCAGTAGTAGGGAAACAGTAGCACTAATAATGTCTTCAATGCGTTGTATGTTTTTATAGGGAAAATAATTGACAGCTGATTTTCATCTTTTACTCGAATTTGATTGACAGTTCTTGATTCAAATTATGAAATGCACCAAAAAGGATCCATATAAATTTATAAAATCATAAATTTATTACAAAGCCACATCTCAATCTCAAGAAATCCGCATAAAAATGCTTGATCCCTAGACACTTTTGATGTGTGTAGTTTTTGAAAACCCGCGGGAAATCTTTGATTTTCCGGGATAAAAAGCCTATCTCCCCAGGTCCTCAACTATACCCATGCAAAAAACCACGTCGATCCATAGCTCTTTTGCAGTGCGATTGAAAGACAAATCAACAAACACACTTTTGCATTTATAATATGTATGAGTAAGATTAGTAAGATACCAAAGTGTGTTTTTTGATTTGTCTGTCCTTTAATCACGCAACAACGGAACAACGGATTGACGTGATTTTAGATAATATTATAGTTGAGGACTTGGAGAGTGATATAGGTTACCTTTTATTCCGGAAAACCAAAGGGTTCCCGCGGGATTTATAAATACCTAACAAAGAAGTAGCATATTTAAATTATGTTAAGTATTATTTAAAAATAATTTTCCGGGACTAATGATAAAGAAAGAAGAAGAGAAGGAAGGTGAAGAGAAAGATGAAATTAAATGTAGTTCCTTGTTGATCTGGAAGATAGAGGTTGATTTCAGTTTATGTCCATGCGAGTCTGAAGCACCTTTACTTTAGATTTTATTTAGCAAGTTGGCAGCCGTAATGATATTTCCTTCACCAAAAAATCTTCTATTTAGTGTTTCCCAATCTTCACTAAGTTCCTATTTAGATGATTAACTATGGACAGTTAACTAACTTAATTCGCTTATAAAAATTAGGTTACATTATACTTAACCATTTAAAGACGATGCCACGGCCGTCAGGCATGTTTTATCGAGACGAATTACTGTCAAGTAGTTCAAGGGCTCGACTGACAGTTGACAGATAAGCGTAAGTTCTCACTAGGGACATTTTGTTTTACAACTTTTTTTCTTGTCGTCTTTAATACAAAAGACGCGATGTTTAGGTTTACCGCGACGCGATACTGGACAGATCATTTGATCAATAGATAGTGTAACGTTGATCATTTGCCCTGTCACGTCCCTTCGATTTAGTTAGCGCTTGTCACTACATTTACAGTACCCGGCGATATATATATTGCACATCGGCCTTTGGAATAAAACGCTATTCTATTTTATTCACAGTTCGACTGCATTTTTTTTTATATATGTTACGTGATGTGCTCGCCGATTGTGAAGAGATTTTAGTAATTACTACGTGAATTTCTGGCTAGCTTACCTTGCAATAGAATAGAAATAGCGTTTTATTCCAAAGGCCGATGTGCAATATATATCGCCGGGTACTGTACTAGGCTGTCCTGTCAGCAGTGTGGCATTGGTCGTGCAGCGTGGTCTCAGTGCTTCTTCTCTAGACGAATAGGCCAGACTTAAGTGCCAATTCCACCATCGCCATGCAACGTTTAGCCCAGGAATAAATTGGACGTTCTGACAGTTTTTGTATTGACAATCTGCGAATTAATTTCTCGGTTAAAGGCTACTCAGAAATGGACACTTAGACAGGGATTGAATTTAGGTATTCTTACTATGGTAGTTTAAATACCCATAAAGATAGTATTTCTTACCGTTAAGGAATACTATGTTTATGGGAATACCTCAATAGTAGATATTTTATTCCTTCAAAATGATTATTGGACTCGAAGTGCAATAATTAAAAAAAAACGCGTCGCATTGATAGCCTCCTCCTTTTTTGGAAGTTAGTTAAAAAGATAGTATTATGAGGACTCACACCAAGTTTATTATGCACTCGACACCTTGTTTAAATACATGAGGCAAAACTATTTGTCTATGGCAACATTTTGTCGCACTCGCACGACATATTGCTGTTGCTACCTCACGGCAGCTTACGGTTACTGTCAAGCTCTGGGGCTCGTCAGATAACTGAACGACACCCATTCTACCATTGTCTGCACGGTATACACCAGCAAGGTGACATTGCACGTGAGCTTTGTTGATGAGTTGGTGATCGTGTGGCGCGGGCTTTATCAGATTCCTGCCCCCTTAGCCAAGTTACACTTCGTTGTATCTATTCTCTTTCTACGATCGTTAACGCTTGGTTTGGTTAGGGCTACAGCGCCATCTAGTTTGCGATTTTCAAAGTCGAACAAGATACAATAATATAATTATCTAATTTACTATAGTGTACATCTTAAATGGACACTACAGTGAATAATTTATGCATTATACTTAATGCTAAAAACATTTTTAATACAAAATGTTGCGAAATATTATCAATACACTTCTGACTTTGATCAGCTGCAGCGCCATCTAGTCTAGCCCTAGCCAAACCTTCAAGCGTTAACGATGGTAAAAAGAGAATAGATACAACAAAGTGTAACTTGGCTAAGGGGGCTGTTTCCGCAGCAAACTGACACTTTGACAGGAAATGGCAGGTAGACGTGAAAAACAAAAAACGGTACGTTAATGTGTCTGCTTCTTTTTTCGTGCTACATTTTTTTGCTCGACTGAGTGAGATTGTGATGAGCGATTGATTGCAAGTCGAAATTATTTCGGGACAAGCAGTGTAGGTAGGTATGGCCTCGATTCAAAATTATTTAACGATTTTGAGACAAACAGATGTTGACGTATCCGCTTGTTTGTGGTTATTTGTCGAATCATCACCTGTTGACACATTCATGGTAGTTATTGTCACCACTTAATCAGGATGCTGTACTGATTATAATACTCGATATTGTAAAGCTCATGTTCTAGCTGAGGTATCAAATCTCTCTTGTCTAGACAAAAGTTACATCATCATAAGCAGCAACCCATAACGGCTCGCTCATCTCAGAGAATTCAAGAAAGGATGTAGGCCGTAGTCCAACAGGCTGGCCCAATGCTGATTGGAAGACTAATCTAGATATCCGAATAATTTTTTAAATACATATCAAAAAATCCGAGGCTGGCGAAAATGTATTTAAATTGTTGATATATAAATTTAAAAATTTATTCGGATATTTCCTTAATTGTAGGTGTTAAAGTGTTAACTTTAATAAAAAAATAATTAATCTAGATGTAATTAATATTTTCCACGTCTTATTGCTATTAATACATTAGTTACATAATTATTATATAATATAGGATGTATTTTGAAAATTACTATAGTCATACATGCACTAAGTACGAGTATGTTAGTATTCCTGATGTCGGTAGCTGTATATATACATAATATAGTTATTAATACAGTTAAATAAATAATCTTAAACTATATTGAACCGATAAACACAGGATCGAGTACCTCACAAATCTTGATTACTCAAGATCTTAAAAGCACTGATTGTTTATTGTCTCATACGATACTTGCTTCGCTCTTTGTACATAGCAATAAGGTATTTGACCTTTTGATGTCCTTCGGATAAGTTGATATGCAAAACCGCATTGCGATGACGCAATCGATCTTGCACCCGGTCGGAAAACCAATGTTTGTAAACTTGGGTAGGTATTAAGTAATAAAAGTTTGTTTAAAAAGTTAACCTACCTACTCATTTCATAAGAGCACACACTTGTTTTTGTGTAATCAAATGTAAAGCATCCTTAACTATTGTAAGTTAAGGAATGATGAAGGTTTATCTCATTAATATTTTCCACAGAATTTGAAGTTTCTAACTCCAAAACTAAAGATGTTCATTGTCGATCGATTTCCGTCGCATCGGAATATGTGAGTGAGGTAGGTAATAGACAGTGCACCTGTGTTTACGCACTATAATATCACGCGCGCCGATGGCTAATCTCTGAGGAGGTTGGCCACTGTGACCGGATTCAGTCGAAAGAACATTATTATTATTTTTTTATAATCTTCAAATCGTGGTGCGTACTCGTAAAAATTATAATTATGTCATTACAACGAAATAAGTTTAAAAATCTTTAAATTATTATGTATACCTATTAAGTTTTCTTACCTGAACTACCTCGGCTGACCTTAACGGAAGATTAAAACGCATTAATGAACATCATTACGCGGCCATCTTTAAACATCTCCACCTCTATATTGACACTTTAACGATCGCATCGGAAAACAGAAAGTTTTTTTTGTAATAGTTAATGTTTTAATTAGAGATGCATTTTATCTCATCGTAGAGCTATCGGGAATCTTGTCTAGACCATGAATATGCATGCATAAAGGCACCGTGACTCATAAAACATTTGCCGGTTAACGTTGATAAACGAAATCCAAAGATAAAGATTTCTGTTGCAATGTTACCTCAACGGCCTGTCTGAATGAATTATCTTATCCAAAATTTTCAGATTGAAGATTGAAAATTTAAGCCAGATATTATGTAAAGTGTTGTCCAGTTGGTGAAATAGATTGTCATCATCCCAATATGTGGATAGATTTCAAAATAATATTTATGTATTGACACTCTTTACTAATTACCTGGATTAAATCTGAAATCCACAAAGGATTTTGTTTTGAGTTTTGGAGTAGATAGGTTATTAATGCTGGTCGTAAATTAATGTCGAATTTTAGAATTCTTACTTCTAAAATAGAAATGCAACCGCTGCTGTCCTCTTAATTTAGAAGCATTCATAAAAAGCTCAAGTCAGCTCAAGATCTGTAAACAAAAAGAATACAAACCTTAATTGAGATTTTAGGATGCCTTGCGTACTAACTCGAGTACCGTCACAGCATTTATAAATCTATTGAGAATTTTTAGAAAATCTGTTTTGGTAAATAGAACCTTATGAGTGCCACAATATGGTACAAGATAAGTTAATATATTCTATTGACCTGACACCCGCACCGTGATACAACGAAAAATGGTACCTAGTTTTCAAATTTCACGATAGCTAAGCTCTGTTTAAGTTGTGAAAAGACCATTTCCACTAATTTGGACGCAGATTTTTAACGTAGTACGGATAATGAAATAATTAAGTAAATGCCGATTTCACCAACTGTCGAGTGACGCTAAACCGAGAAATAAATTGGGCGTTTTCACAGTTGCATTCAAAATTTGCCATAATATCAAAACGCTCGGGTAAGACTTATTTTACGTTGGTGAAATCGGCCATAAGTCAAAGTCTAGCACTAGACTATATCTTGGGATATGTCATAATATCAATGGTCAGATAAGACTGGTAAATAAAAGTTGTTAATGACTTGAATATCATTGAGCTGATATGCTCTCAAGCCAGTTATAAACATAAAGTGCAGAGTGGTAGGCAACTGCCACGTAAAAATAGATTACGATTTTACCGTAACGGCTACTAAACAAATAAGCAAGTTACAAAAATAATAATCTTACTGATATTATAAATGCGAATGTTTGTGAGGATGGATGTATGGATGGATGGATGGATGTTTGTTACTCTTTAACACGACAACAAATGAACTGATTTGGCTGAAATTTGGAAGTGAGATAGCTCATACTCAGGATTAGCACATATAGGCTACATTTTATCCAGGAAAATTAAAGAATTCCCGTGGGAATTAAAAAACCTTAATCCACGCTGAGGAAGTCACAGGCATCATCTAATAAGTAAATAAAATGAAAAATTCTTTTAAAAAACCGACTTCATAATACGATTTTACAAACTAAAATTATTTTTCTCAAACATGCATGGAAATATTGTCATTATTTTCGAAAAAAGAACACGCGAAGTATCGAATTTTCGGACAAAGAAAATCAAATCCATTGCAGGAGTGTTTTTTGAATTTGGAACATTACAACGCTCCTGCAATGTTGTAGCACGCCGTTTCATACAACATTGCAGGAGCGTTGTAATATTCCAGCCCCAATATGTCTAATCATTAGACTCTAATGTAACTTTTAATATTAACTGAATTTAATGTATAATATAAAAAGTGTGTTTTATTTCCCTGCATTCTTTAGAGAAAAGCACTATGTATGCCTCGGCAATTGCCTGTCTCGTATTTAGTGAAGTCCTCGCCTACGGCTCGGCCTTCAAACTCATACTCGACCTGCAATTGCCTATTTCCCGGCCTTTGCAATAATGTACTATATTTTATACTTTGTAGTGGCGTTTTAAGTCGGTTTTTAAAATGAATTTTTGGAACGTAAGTTCCTTATCGCGTGGTACGGAAGGGGGCTAGACGGAAAAAATTAAGGAACCGACACTCGACATATTTTTGAAACCGACACTTTTTTGTTGAATGTGAATTTTGCATTGTGTTCGGTATTTCGCGATACAACATTAGGTCTCCGTAGTCTAGTGGCTCCGGCAGTCGCCTAAAAGTTCAACGTCGATGGTTCGAATCCCAGCTCGACAGACTGAATTTTCTATTTTCAATTTTATTTTAAATAATTTCTACATGTGGAATTTTTCCCTAATTTTTTATAACTTATAAGTTCTGTCAAATCTGTCCTTTTAACCCAGAGTTAGCTGCTAACTCTGGGTTAAGACGTTTCTGCAAGCGCGCCTCAGAGATCAGAGCCGCAGACAAAGCCTTCATAATAGCATCTCTTATCTAACCATTTGTCCTTTATTGTGACGCCATTGCTATTCTTTACGATGGTATAAGTTTGACAATAACATATGCGTCGAATTAAACTTGCCGAGCCGCTATGTCTACGCTCCAAGCGATGTCACATATCAAATCAAAGGAACCTGTTCCCGCAAGTGCACCTTGTCAGATTATTACCGGGATATAAGTACGTCCGAACGTGGGTCAAATATATTTTTCTCGATAAGCCGAAGATAACCGAGTACGGTTTTGTGGAAACTTTTTATAGATATCAAAAGCAGAAACAAGTTCGACCCTTCTGGATCTTTGTACCTGTTCTTTTGAGGTATTTTCTGACTAGAGGTTGTTTATTCATGTTCCGAAAATGCCAAAATGATTATTCCAAAAGTCTTGCTACTATACTTTAACTTTGTTAGCACTGTAACCTATCATTTGGGTTAATAAATTAGATCAATTTTCTCCATAAACTATCTTTACGTTTGCCTCTAAAAGACCCCACGAATACCAAGGTGACCTATAAACATAGTATCTCTCTTTATGAGGTGACCGCGGTCGAACGTCTATTTTAGAAGTAATATAGTCTCTCACAGCATCGTCGATAATTCGGTCCGTGCAACGATAACCGTTAAAACATAAAAGTGTTAATGCACTTTGGCTGCGGTGGTAACTTCGTAATTGCCAGCTTATCCACCTCCATTACATAAGTGCTACAAATGTACATTGCAGATTAGCCGAATAAATATAAATATAGTGTTTCGTTAATGCTAGTTGCTACAATACATACATTGTTGCTAGCGCGATTTATTAGATAGGGCTACCATAAGTTGAAAGTAAAAAAATCCGTATTGGATTCAGTTGTTTGGAGACTTCTAACTTTTCGGAGTTATATACGCAAGCAATAAAATATAGATGAGAGCTATGCTCAGAGTATCCCTGCGAGGTCAAATTAGAAATGAGGAGATCCGTAGGAGAACCAGTCACCGACATAGCTCAGCGAGTCGCGAAACTGAAGTGGAAATGGGCGGGGCACATAGTTCTAAGAGCTGATGGTCTTTGGGGTTCCAAAGTGCTGGAGTGGCGACCCCGCACCGGGAAGCGCAGTGTTTGGCAGATCCCCCATTAGGTGTCGCATCAAAGGAGTCGCAGGGAGCCGCTGAATTCAGGCGGCGCAAGACCTGTGGAAGTCCATACAAGAGACCTTTGTCCAGCAGTGGACATTGGTTGACAAAGAAGAATAAAATAATACGTCTTGCTTTAACGGTGAAGGAAAACATCAAGAAGAAGCCTGCATGCCTAACAGTTCTTCATAATGTTCTCCTCCTTTGAGAAGTGAGTGAAGTGTGCGAATCCGCATTTGGTATAGCGTGATGGTTGTATGGCCTAAACCTTTCTCGATCTGTAAGGAAACCCGTGCCCCATGGTGAGATGAAGAAGGTACATTATCCAACAATGTCCAACATTGCAAATGGTAACCCTATTTTAATGGAATAAAGATGGCAAAGAAATCTAGTAATCACAAGGAGACTGATGATGAGAAAAAGTTAATGCAAGCCGAGTCGTTGTCTTGACATGGAAATTGGAGTGGCCTGTTGTTTTATTTGTTGGATATATTAAGTAGGTACTAGTAAGGCTTTGCATTATCACAACAGGCTGCTTGTGCGAAGGTAGATGTACTCTTTTTTACCCGATTCCAAAGTAAAAAGGACTAACTATGAAACCGACTCGCGATGCTCGCTCGACTTCTACAAACGAGTCTCACATATTGTGTAGCGTCGCGCATCGGTTTCATAGTTTGTATTTAGGCCCGCCCGACTTCAACAAACGTGGACAAACTAAAATTATTTTTATACTTTGTAGTGGCGTTAGAAGTCGGTTTTTTGAAAAGAATTTTTATACATAATCGGCTTACAGTTTTCAACCTTTAATCCTTGCTTCCACAACTAAAGCGAATGTTTACGTTGCATTTATTCGTAACTTACGCAATAACATCACATAAAATTACATATAATTACAAACGGCAAACGCTCGCGACTCCCTGGCGCCTGCGCTTCTTCTAAGCATCAGAATGTTTAATTAAGCCGCAATTTCCCACTAATTCCACTAACTAGTCTATTCCAGTAGCCTAAGGCCGTATTCCGACTCGTAATCTCAGTCTTTGGACTGACGGACTGACGGACCCACCCCGGAAAGCGCGTTGGGTAACATTAGAGAATCCTAACATTACCATAAATTATAGATTTTACACTGTCATAGTGGGTACCTGCAGTCTTAAACAGGTTCGGGACTGATGGATTGACAGCTTACCCTGAAATAAGCAGTCGGGCTAAAGGCAATTCTATCAGGAACACTCACTATCTTCGATGTAATGGAACATTAACTTGTTGCATGAATTATGTGAATAGGTTGTACTGGCTAAAACGTTTATCTATTTCTTCGACTATAGATGTAATTAGACTGATGGACTGACAGCCCACCCTATGATACGCTTACATGATATTAGAAACTTTGGAAATTACTAGTCAATAAAGATAATAGTTCAGCAACCTCGCTGGTGTATTATGGAGTATTTACTGAAACTTAGTTGTAGGTAATGAGTCTAATTTTGTTGCAGACAAACTCTAGACTAAACTAAATTGACAGGCCTAAATCTCGTGCTATCTCTTTCACAGGAAAAGATTAGCACTAGATTTAGACTTTGTCAATTTAGTTTAGAGATTGCGGGTTGCCTAAGTATGTCACGCTCTCTTTAAACATTTCTGTGGTGTTGTCGTGTGATGCTGGTTGTTAAGTTCCGTCAAATATGGTTGAGCGAAGCAACGGCTGGGTCATGCGTCATGCTCGTGAACGGGTACCACCGGCGGGAATGGGGCTACTTTCTGTCTGCCCATCTTAACATGTATTGAATTATAATTAGGTATGCTTTTGTGGAACTTCCCCTCATTGTGGAAACAATGTATACATAGCATAGTATCTATTGTATTGTAAACTTGTTTTGAAAAGAGCAACCGCCGAGTTTCTTGCTGGATGGCAGGAGGCATTCCGAACCAGCAGTAGACTCATCGACGATTCAAAAGCACTTGTAAAAAGTTTATTTGAATAAAAAAATATTTCTATTCTATTCTATTGTGTAAAACAAAATTAGCCACAACATTACTTGAAATTAACAATAAAGTTCTTAAATTATGTTAATAAAAAGTTTCCGAGTCTTAACTTACCGCTAAAGCTCTCATTTAATAAGAAAAAGTGACACTTGAGGACATAAAAATCATAAAACGCTCAGTAGCCGTGGCTCGAGACATAAAGTTGTCATCATACTTTGTAAGTGTTGCGTTGCGCCTGCGTGAGAAATATTATACTTTCCTATCGAGGGTGCAGGAATTGGAATTAATGGTATTCAGGCACGAAATGTCAATATTTTTTTTTATTAGCTTCGCATGTAATTATTATTTGTTGTTTAAGACATGCAGGAAATCGAGTCAACAACGTATATTTTGCTATTATAAAAAAATCATGCAATTTGTCTAAGGACCTATTTCGCCATTATCAAATTAACTGTCGAAAAAATTTTACATTTTGACAATTTTTGTACTGAAAATCAGCCTGAATGTCTAATTTATTCGTTAGATAAAGTTTACTTGGGGAGAGTGAAATAAGCCCTTACTTTGGGGACAAAATAATAAGGTCCACTAGTTTCAATAGTTTACTGAGGACACATGAAATAATGAAGCTTCAATAGCTCAATGATTAAGGAGTGGATTGAGGTCCAAAAGTTCGTAGGTAGATTATACCACTCATTAGACTACGGTAATATCTACAACTGGTACTAGCATTATGCTTACTTGGAAGGAAAACATTTTTCTTGCAAAAATATCCCGAAATAGCACATACCTTCAATTATAATTTAAAAAATACCAACTTGTGTGTGTGTGTGTATATATGTGTAAAAATTACCATTCAATCTGAAATACCACATACTTGTAATACAATAATATCATTT
Source organism: Oeneis ivallda (assembly GCA_029955525.1). Taxonomy (NCBI): domain Eukaryota; kingdom Metazoa; phylum Arthropoda; class Insecta; order Lepidoptera; family Nymphalidae; genus Oeneis; species Oeneis ivallda. The sequence goes on from JARPMR010000006.1 coordinate 25,594,489, forward strand.
ACATACAGACTAGACATCAGAGTGATGGTTAAAGATGGAAGTTCGGACGCATCCATTTACTTGCGTAAGATAAACATTAATTAGTTAGTTACATTAGTTTACGTCACATTTTACTTGTCAACATAATGTGACTCAGCTTTTACTGTTTGGAATATTCATTATTCAACAAGATTATCTTGAGACTATATTTAACTTAGCGTACCTGCTGTTAGCAATGAAATATAAACGTTATATAACTAAATTATTGTTGGTTTTTGTTTTATTTCGATATTTTTTTTTTCGTTATGAATTACCAAGGATTGCAATTCACACGGTCGTTAAGTACATAATTATAATATTATACGAGTAGTGTACGTTTTCATACTAAAACAATTGTACATACTCATATAATATACCTATTGTTATTAAGTCATTAAACCACGAAATAAGTCTAAAACCTTTGGTCGTTATGTATGTCTCTCTTCCTCCTACCTACTTTGCTACTGTCTCTCTAACAACGGGCATAATGCGGTATACTACAACAATAAATCGGTCTGGGTATTGAGTAAACAACCGAATTAATGTCTGGCAAATTAAATTTGTACTTATTTATGTATAAAGAAAATAATGTTAAAATTACAGGCATCCTAAAATGGTTTCAAATCACAATCTTTTTAACTGCAAAGGTGTGATGCGCAGTAATAAACGCAACGTATACCGGCAGCCAGACTGGACCGGGAGCCAGGTACAAATTCGGTCAATTATTTCCTCTCGAGCGAAACTTTGTGAAACGCATTAGGGATTTATATTATGAATATTCGCGACCTTCAGCTGCGACTCCGTGGGTGGGGCGGGCAGTGGCAGCCTCCAACGCATGGAGAAAAAAAAAAGTTTTTTAGTCATTTCCTCCCATTTGAAAATTTGTCAGATTATAGTTTACCTAATATTTTGAAGGAAAAATAAATTCAGCTGACCATAACATGGTGGATTATACTTCAGCTGGCTGCTTGAACATGAAAAAAAAAATTATATTTTCAATGATTTCCTCTCAACTAAAAATTTACCTGGTGATAGTTTATATGCTACTATGAATGAAAATTAATTTCAGCTTGCTGTATCGCGGTGGAAAGTTTGTCAGCTGGTACCTTGAAAGGTGTGACGTAGCAGCATCTATCACCTACTGAATCTTATCAGCTGACGACTTTTCCCTTGACTTACAGCTAGCTGATTTTTTTCATTATTTACTAATGCATGTTAACAATCCTCTTATAAATTTTCATCCAGGAGGAAATCACTTTTCTTAAGTTATTCTCTTTCTTTTTACAGATTGAGGCTATACATAAGCATGGAGGGAAAAAAAGTTTTTTAGTCATTTCCTCCCATTTGAAAATTTGTCAGATTATAGTTTACCTAATATTTTGAAGGAAAAATAAAGTCAGCTGACCATAACATGGTGGATTATACGTCAGCTGGCTGCTTGAACATGAAAAAAAAAATTATAAATTCAATGATTTCCTCTCAACTAAAAATTTACCTGGTGATCGTTTGTATGCTACCATGAATGAAAATTAATTTCAGCTTGCTGTATCGCAGTGGAAAGTTTGTCAGCTGGTACCTTGTAAGGTGTGACGCAGCAGCATCTATCGCCTACTGAATCTTATCAGCTGACGACGACTTTTCCCTTGACTTACAGCTAGCTGAGTTTTTTCATTATTTACTAATGCATGTTAAAAATCCTCTTATAAATTTTCATCCAGGAGGAAATCACTTTTCTTAAGTTATTCTCTTTCTTTTTACAGATTGAGGCTATACATAAGCCTTCTTTCACGTAAAAACTAACGCACAGATTTCTACAAAATTTTATACCGTGGTAGCTTATTACTCGGATCAACATCTAGGCTACTTTTTATCCCGGAAAATCAAGGAGTTCCCGAGGGACTTTAAAAACTAAATCCACGCGGACAAAGTCGCGGGCATCAGCAAGTGTTTCTATAAGACGTTATCACGGAAAACTACCGTCCGTAAACCGAGTTTACAGACAACCAATTTATTTCTACCAAAAATATAGCAGAGCATAGAATGCTAAAGGTCCACTTGGAGGGGGTAAGTTTTACCCATGACTACGTACAAAGGCCTTTTATTGTGTATAGTGCACATGCAGATTTTTGGTAGAAATAAATTGGTTGTCTGTAAACTCGGTTTACGGACGGTAGTTTTCCGTGATAACGTCTTATAGAAACACTTGCTGATGCCCGCGACTTTGTCCGCGTGGATTTAGTTTTTAAAGTCCCTCGGGAACTCCTTGATTTTCCGGGATAAAAAGTAGCCTAGATGTTGATCCGAGTAATAAGCTACCACGGTATAAAATTTTGTAGAAATCTGTGCGTTAGTTTTTACGTGAAAGAAGGCTTATGTATAGCCTCAATCTGTAAAAAGAAAGAGAATAACTTAAGAAAAGTGATTTCCTCCTGGATGAAAATTTATAAGAGGATTTTTAACATGCATTAGTAAATAATGAAAAAACTCAGCTAGCTGTAAGTCAAGGGAAAAGTCGTCGTCAGCTGATAAGATTCAGTAGGCGATAGATGCTGCTGCGTCACACCTTACAAGGTACCAGCTGACAAACTTTCCACTGCGATACAGCAAGCTGAAATTAATTTTCATTCATAGTAGCATATAAACTATCACCAGGTAAATTTTTAGTTGAGAGGAAATCATTGAAAATATAATTTTTTTTTTCATGTTCAAGCAGCCAGCTGAAGTATAATCCACCATGTTATGGTCAGCTGAATTTATTTTTCCTTCAAAATATTAGGTTAACTATAATCTGACAAATTTTCAAATGGGAGGAAATGACTAAAAAACTTTTTTTTTTCTCCATGCGTTGGAGGCTGCCACTGCCCGCCCCACCCACGGAGTCGCAGCTGAAGGTCGCGAATATTCATAATATAAATCCCTTATGCATTTCACGAAGTTTTGATTGGGAGGGACTTGGTCATGAAAATCTGTCACTGGCTCCCGGACCAGACGGGCCGCATGCTGTTCGGAAGAGCCTAGAGAAAGACATACTAAAGAACCAGCTTTACTAAAATTGTTGTTTTTCCAACGTTGCTAGCTCTCGGACCAAATGTCTATGATCTACATATTATGTAGACGTAGGTATATAGTACATAGTATTCCTTACTACCGTTAGCAAGACAAACTATCTTTACATGATCTTTATATGATCACGATTTACAACTAAATATAAAAAAAATAAAATTCAACAAGAACACAATATTTCAAATTCAAGTCTAGACGCCAAATCAGTATGTCTAGTACAATTACATTTTAATCTTTACAATTGAATCCAACACAAAGGTATTTGTCCCGTGCGTTCCAAATAATAATTATTCCATACATGTCAATAAGGAATTTAATTGTCTTTTGAACAATCGATATTTGTATTATGTTCGCGGGAATGCATTGGTTGTGTTATTGACGTTGCATTGTAAACTTTGTAGATGAGATATCATGTTCCAATGTTTATTGACATTGAACAGTATACGTTGTAAATGATACATCATTCGTAAACATCCGACAGATCGGGTTGGGACTTGGAAATACAAACAATGAAGCAATGTGTTGATGGATCCACCTGGAAATACGCGAAACAATGGCGGTGACAGTGGTGTCGAAATACGAAACAGGCGCGGGCGCATCCCGTACATTGTACAAGAGACGGTGATTAAAATAACATACCATACTAATCTTAAGAAGCAGTGATAGCCTCGCGGTTAGGATTGTGGTCTCCTATTCAGGGGGTCGCTACTCGCAGTTTCGATCCCGGGTACGCACCTCTGACTTTTCGGAGTCAAGTGCGTTTAAGCAATTAAATATCACTTGCTTCAACGGTGAAGGAAAACATCGTGAGGAAACCTGCACACCTGAGAGTTCTTCATAATGTTCTTGAAGGTGTATGAAGTCCGCCAATTCGCATTGGGCCAGCGTGGTGGACTATGGCCTATAACCCTTCTCTGAGAGGAGACCTACGCTCAGTAGTGAGCCGTTGATGGGTTGCTAATGATGATGATGATGACTAATCTTATAAATACGAAAATGTGTTTGTTTCTCCTTCAATCACGCAGCATTGAAGCAACGGATCGATTGGCATAGGCATTTATCCCGAAAATAAAACATAGGGTTCCCTAAGGATTCTAAATAACTTAACTCAACGAGGACTTATGTTGGGTGCAAATCCTAGTTTAAAGTACAAATATGATCTGACACAGATGTTGCTTACTATTTAATGTTCCAAAGAGTAATTGGTTTCCAGTATCCATGCATAATGATGAAGCAGGGTGACAGATAAAGAACCTCAGCATTAGAACAGAATAGAATAGATTTTTATTCAAATAAACTTTACCCGTCTTTGAACTTGTTCGATTTTTCTCGTCAAGGAGTGTGTTAACAGTTGGTGATCAAGGTTTGATGATAAAACATGCAGGTGGTCAGTAACAGGAGGTCAGAATTATCGAATGAAGTTTCACCCGAAATCCACTGCTGAATAGGTCTTTTGCTATAGTTGCAATAGAACACAATCAAGTACTGCTTCAATCCAGCGAAGCACTTGTGATTTTACAGAGTCGCTATTGGAACGCCTTGAGACTTCAACTTCTACCGGCCCTTCAAGCTATGTATTTCACCCATTGCCATTTTTCGCTTTTGCTAATTTCTGTGACGGGTGATTTTGGTTGGTCATTGTTGTAATACTTATGTTATCTTAAATCTTCAATGTATCTAGCGCATAGAGAATTTATCGTTTATCTCTCAAACTATAGTAGTCGAACACAATAGTTCCCGCAATGTTACGATGAACAATCAGCGCTGGCATTTTGCAATGACAAATAAGGCGAGATGCTTATTGCGACAAATGAGGCTACAGTTAGAAAAATGATACATACCCAAATTAGGATTGTAACATCTTCTTTAAAAACAGATTAGCTGATGCCCGCGACATCGTCTGCGTGGACTTAGTTTTTAAACTCTCTTTGATTTTCCAGGATAAAAAGTAGCCTATGTTACTCTCCAGGTCCTCAGCTATACCTATGAAAAATCATGGCGATCCGTAGCTCTGTTTGCAGTGCTTTAAGGACAAAGCAACAAACAAACAATTTCGCATTTATAATATTAGAAAGACAGAAGTCCACTGCTGGACGTAGGTCTCTTGCATAAAGTTCCACAGGACTTGGTCTTGCGCCGCCTGTCTTCAGCGGCTCCCTGCGAATCGTGTGATGTCGTTGATCCACCTAGGTGCGAGGTTGCCACTCCAACGAACCCAACGACCATCAGTTCATCGAACTGTGTGCTCCGTCCATTGCCAGCTTCCCGACTCGATGTTCTATGTTAGTAATTCTGGTTTTCCTACAGATCTCATTCCGATCTTGCAGGCATACTCCTTCATATAATCTTTATACTCATACATGAAATCAAACAATCAAACTGATAATTCTTGTCAAGAAAATAAAATCTTTTCATAAAACAATTTCACAAATGGCGATTGAAATAAAAAAAGATATTTCGCATGCAATTTTACAAGAGACGTGAAACTTGAAACGTCTCGTTGTAAAGAAAAAGAGGAAATTGCAGTGCGTGATTGCGCAACAGTGTTCGCGTGTCGCACGATTACGGACAATCAAATGCTCCTCGCTCGAACTAATGTAACCTCCCCGGAGCATGGGGAATTAGCATACCCGCCGGACGCCGCGCCAGTTGCCAGTTGCCCACGCGGATTGCAGCCAATCCATCATATTCGCTGTGTGTGCGCGGGCCGGAGATACTTATAGGATTTATTAGTGTATAAATAAGTAAATTGTACATAGTAAATTGTGCCTGGCTTACGTCATCCTATTTTAAACCACCTTATCCTAAAAACCCAGCGATCAAGCAAGCATCTCTAACTTCAAAACTTTATCATCATCATCAGTCAACTACACCAAAATTTTACAAAGAAAGGACTTTTACCAGAACTTAGCCAGTAGTGGGACATATATAGTGGGAACATGGGAAATAATAATTTCCCATGTTACAACTGAGGCAATGAGTAGTAACAAGAGCAACAAAATTACCCGTGTTACTACTGTGGTAGTAAAGACTGGTAGTAACACGGGTAACGAATGGACTTTTCGGAGTTATGTGCGTTGTAAGCAATTAATAGCTACATATCACTTGCTTTAATAGTGAAGGAAAACATTGTACGGAAACCCGCATGCCTAAGAGCTCTCCATAATGTTATAATTTAAGTCTTATGCAAGTATAAATATTATTTTTCGTTAGTGAAGTCGTAATGTAAGTCATGTCATTATTACACTAGGTATCTTAATTATTGTATTGTTGATTTAGCTAGGGGAATAGACGTGGCACAAGACCGAGGCGTGTGTGGGTCCCTGGCAAGAAATCTATGTCTCAAGATAAAGAATATTTAGATTTCTATTACTTTAGGCAAATTGTAGAAGTAGGTATGCAGATTGTACTAATTACATAGATATTTTCATTATCTGATACTGTCACAGATATTTATTCCTTTCCAATAAGTTCTTTATCAGTGTTAAACCTATTCATCAAAAATAATGAAAAACACATTGAACATTGGCCATGATAAGGATTATTTTATCTTGGAAAGGAAAATTTTTCCATACTTTTATCGCCTTAACTACTAATTGAACGTTAGATTAGATATGGATAATAATTCATCAGCGCACGAAAACAAGTGAGATTTTAAAAAAGTACTTAAATGAAGGGTATTACTTCACATGATAGGTATAATAACGGCGTAAAATAGTGAAAGTTTAATCATTATGGTGAAATGCTTACATTCAAAAAAATATCGGTAGAGACATTGATGATATTATTATTTGGTTTTTATAAAGATAAGTATTAAGAGGTAAAAGTTGACGATATTTACAACTGCTATTCCCATATACAATTATAACGTTAATACGTATTATACTCGTAAAATTGTCTAAAACTGGCGTAGATAACGAATGACTCAGAACAACTTATCTTCTCATTTACAAAGAATATTATGTATGTAGGCTAATTGTTATAGGTATACTTCATAACATTGACATAGAAAACACAAGATATGTAAAACAATTCTCGCATGAAGGAGTGTTCGTACTTCGTAATCAAATTGAACATTAGCAGTTAATTACTTAGTTCATTAGCGCTGCAATTAAGCATTGTAAACGTACATCTAACTGTCTATCTCCTATACGAATTAAATTGAAATATCTGTGTGTGATTTAGAAATAAAGGCTTCTTATATCATGATTATTTGAACGATATGATAATCCACACACAAAAACATTTTTAAAGTTTGTCGGTACTCTGTGTGTCTATCTATGGTCTGTTAGTGTGTACGGGATAATCTTCAGAAGGGTTGAACCAATTTTGACGTGATTTTTACAGGCACTGCAGAGGATTACACAAGAACTAGGTGATTAACACAACTATAACACATCTTTACATATAGTACCTAAGTTCCTAACACACGTAGTAACATATGCTACATTTTATCCCGGAATATGTAATGCAATGAACAATAGAATACGGACCTAAAAAGTTACATAATATAAGTATGATTTATACAGTAATATAGAATTATGTAAGCCGGTGTGCCTTGCGTCGCTATTAATTTGTCATTCATCGATTGTTTGTTTAGAATTGTCTACGTGTGACCCTGACGCCCACGCACAATCTATTGTGCTATTGCTATGTTAAACGCCATCTGTGCTACCAAATGTCTTGAGAAATGGAGATTAGGCTTCGATGTCAATGTTGTAATCACCAAACAAGTTAATGGATCGTTAAAATGTAACAACATTTTAAACATCAACAAGAACGTCAGACGACAGGTTATCTTTATGCAAGAGTATTTTGTACGTAAACTTAAGGGTCATGTTTCATATTTTATTAGATATCTAGGCATATATATGTAGGCATCTTTAGCAAATATCTAGTTTTAAAAAATTCGCTAACAAACACTCAGGGAAAACATAATTATCCAATTTTGTAATCGGTTAAGAACCCAAGGTTGTTCTCGATGGAAATGTTGTTACGCCCTAAAATGTATCGACAAAAATGACAATACGAATGAGTTCATTGTTTCCTGCCAAGAAATAGAAAGTTTACACAATACACGAGGTAAACTGATAATACTTAAAATAGACGTTAGATTAGATAATGCCAAATCGCTGTGTGAATGGTTGGCCAACTAAGCTGTGGTTATTAAATTAAAAATAAAACATTAACACAGTATTTAGTCAATGTCAAGTGTTTGATGTTGAAATTTCTTAAGTACAACTATTAAATTTCTATTTACTAATTTCTGGATTTCGTCTATTGCATCAAAATATCCAATGGGAAAAGTACAGATTTCTCACACTACAATTACAGAGTGACTGGTAGAGTAGTTCTCTACCAGTCAACTGCCAGACCAAAACAAAATTAATAATTCTATATTGCCATCAATACGCTCACCATTGTGTCAGGAAAATTGTCAATATTATCAACGGACTTACCACGATCTTTCCGACACACTTCTCTTTGATAATAACCTGATTGGCATTCGATAATTTTGTTAAAATACACAGTTATAATAAAAGTATCGTAAATTCATCCAATAACAAGAATTTAATCATAACGAAACCAATAAACCTTAATCTGCGTAAAAATTTCGTTCGTTAAATATATTGCGATCGTTTAAATTGTCAAATAAAAATCGATTTAATGATACCTTTAACTGAACTCTTGTTTCGTTTAATTAATTGTTTTTTTTTCCTCTGTTTCAGGTGAGTTAATGTTATGATTATCAAGCTGTTGCTGTTGGTCCGAAAAGGACCATTACTGGGACTGTAAAGACCTGACCTTAAATAAATGTAAGTGCACGCCACTTAAGATAGGTAGTTATTCAAAGCGATTTCTGTTTTCACTTTTGGCAATTCCGGCGTATAGTGTTCAAAGTTTTGGATTTCTTTTCTTTTTCCAAAAAGTAAATCTTAATTGGACTTTTAAAAGTGAGAACTTTTGAAATATATTTTAATTAGAAATTACGATTTTTCGATGTACCACGGATTAGCAGACTTCACACACCTTTTACAACATTATGAAGAACTCTTAGGCATGCAGGTTTTCTCAAAATGTTTTCCTTAACTTAATTCTTCCTTCTTAATTCTGTTTAATTGCTTAAACTGCGTTTTATTAATTTTTTATAATTTGTAATACATGATAGATAGAATGTTCTCAAAAGTGTGTTAAGTCTACCTTATTCGCATTGTACCAGCGTGGTAGACGGCCTATAGGCTATAACACTTGCCTCAGAGGAGACCTGCGCTCAGTAGTGAGACGTTAAAGGGTTGCTCATGATGATGTGATTATTTGTATAGATTCAAGCAGGAATTATCGCAATAGCATCTAGATTGTCGACCATCAACCGACCGTGTACGGCGTCCGTTCGCGGAAGAAGCCTAGTACCGCGAGGTGAACTTAGAGTTTTTACTTCCACACCCGATACGGAGTTCCTGAAGCACTTATAATTAAAAATGCTTGCAATTGCAGCTCTAACATCGCAATAATTATGTTTAATATCGATTGTTTTAATTGTTTGCTTCCGTTTTGTACTTAAATCAATGCCACTTAGAAACAACTTAGAAACGAAAAGATTATAATAATTACCAATAATTAGCTGATATTCTACCTTGTCTTACTAACAACTAGTTACCCTAACACGTTGTGATGGTCTTAAAAATACAAGGAGTAATTGCTATTTGATTTCCAAAACCCTTAATACAAACAGATCTTTGTTGTTTTTTCATATTCTAGGTTTTCCTAAGAACGTCTTTCAACACTCATCTGTGCTGTTGTTTACGTTAGACCTAGGCTCTTTCAGTGGTCCTTATGCACGATCCATAGATTTAGGATTGGTATTGGAACACTAGCTCCAAATATGCAGCAACGTAATAATTTCATAGTTTGTTTGAAAACGTCAAACATTGCTTGCTCCGTGACTTGAACGTGACGTGATTGGTTGAGTGTGGTTGGGTACGCCAGTTCAGGCGTCCTGTGAATTGCCGTAGTTTACTGGTACCGCGTCGGCGGTATCTAGGAGTGCGAAGCGACTTCCAATCCTTAATCTATGGCGCGACCGATGTCCAGCCATGTTACATGTACGTCTATCGGTTGAGACGACGATGACGAATCGGAACTTTCCGGAAAATTTTATTTTAAATATGTCTATCTATCATATTTTCCGAAATATTTTTCAAGAAACCTGTCGACGTACACACGACATAAAAAGTAAAGAGATCATTCGATTAAAGGGACGTGACACTCGTGCGCTGCCTCAGTAAATAATCCTCACGGGGCGTGCTTATGTCACGCTGCCTGTTAAGCTCGCAAATAACGGTTATTTTATACCTAAGCGGGTTACACAAATGAAGTTACTGTTACCACTGCGTATTTGTGACAATAAGGGACCTCGCTCACTACGCGTCCACGACTATGGCCAGTGGCCGCTTCGTCCAGTACCAGCAGGCCTAGCATGCACGCGCGAGAAAATTTTGTCTACCCCTGTCTAACTAACATGGTTGCACACCATGATTCGTCTCGTTACGTCAAAAGTAGAGATAAAATTATATTATTTCTCTATTTTTCTCTACGAACTCTAACATGGCGAGTGGAGACGTCATTTTCTCGAATTTTGAACTTTAAAAGAGTAAACGAGAAATCAGCATCGTAACCAAATATACTTAACCTGTATGGTCGCAACGACCAACTGGCCTCTTGGCAAGACTTTGGTCTATGCTTTGACTATGGTCGTTGCGGTTGCGATAAAACTTTGTGAATTAAAGTAAAGTTAAGGAAGCTTAGTCGCTTGTGATGCTCATATAATGAGCGTTTCACTTGATCTTATAAGCTTCAACGACCACGACGAACAGCAGTCGTGGGTTTAGCCGCGTAGTGCGTTAGGTGCCTTAACGATCCGGTCGTAATCTGTCATTTCCATACAAAATTAAGATAAGCGTCGTTTTTGAGATCGCCGCTGTCAAAACACGAGTTTATCCGATGAATTGCCTTAGTGGTGTAGAAGTTAGCTTGTTCGGCTGTGGATCGTGGAGTCCTGGGTCCCGGTTCTGAGTCCCGGGTCGGTCCAAAAGTAATTATAAAAAAAATTCTCAGCAGCAGTCTGGAATAGGCATGCTGTCAGAATCAATGAAATTATGAATTTAACTAATGAGGACTAACTAACTAGGATTCATGGATTATAAAAAACGTATTTATTTTTCTATTTTTTTTGAGCGAGATCGATACTATTTATTTTGATAAGATAAAACTATAAAAATTACAGCAGTCCGCCATATTTGATTGAACACTTATCAGAGCGATACGTCACATAGTATTTTTTCAAACTTTGACTACCATGAAAACATAGAGATGACGTCACGAACGACAAGTTGGCGTTGTTATATTATATACATATCCGTATATATACTAGCGGTTCGCCCCGAACTGAGACCTCGCGGTAACGGTTTCCCATAATTACTTATTCATTCAATAGATACATGACGATCAAAATTGACATTATTATTATGCCCGTTTTCACCAACCATACCTAAATCATCCCCTTTGTAGAAGTCTCTTTACGTAGGTAGCCCCTAAATACAATCCTAACATCCCAATGTCATTTTCACCTTTAGTTGTCCCGTAGAGGTTCGTAATAACAAAGTTGACAGAAAGTGTCAACTAACTTAACATAGGTAGCCCGTAAAGGTTAGGGAACTGTTATAGTGAAATCCTCAATTGTAGGTATAGTTTTTTGGAACATTCAAATTAAATTACTTGTACACAGCGTCAACCATCGACACGATCAGAAAACATGTAAAAACAAACTGCAACGCGAAGTTTTATTGATGTTTGCTAAATGACTAAATAATAATTTTAATTGAATAATATGTTACATATAGCTGCATTTGCTGTACTGTATGAGATGAGAGCGCCATCTATTGACATCATTGTGAAGTTCTGTTGTTGCTGCTCATTATCGCACAGGCACCACTCAGTCCTCGACCATCAAGTGCGGGAATTCCTGTCGGCCCAGACTCCTCCGCTCCGGGGAGACGAGTTCATCTCCCCGTCTGAGCTGAGGAAAGCCGTCATCCGTCTCCCCAAACGGAAGGCGGCAGGCTACGACGGAATTCCGATCGCCGCACTTCAGCAGCTGCCAAGAAGAGCCCTCGTAGCGCTAGCGAGGCTCTTCAATGGCATTCTCCGCACCGCACACTTCCCGGAGACCTGGAAGAGGGGGAAGGTGATCACCATCCCCAAACCGGGCAAGGACCGCCGTCTACCAGGGAGCTACCGCCCGATCACCCTACTGCCGCACATCGCCAAGCTGTTCGAGCGTCTGTTGCTGCGAAGGCTCACCCCGTACGTCCGTTTACGGGATGAGCAGTTCGGCTTTCGCAGTAACCACTCAACGACGCTCCAGCTGGCGAGAGGACTTCACCACATCGCCAGCAAGACGAACAAGGGCTACTGCACCGTCGGGGTCTTTCTCGACATCGAGAAGGCCTTCGACCGTGTGTGGCACACCGGTCTGCTGGCAAAGCTCCTCACCACCGACCTGCCACCCGCGATTGTGCGGCTGGTGGCCTCTTTCCTGGACGGGCGGTCCTTCCACGTCTCCGTGGAGGGCGCGGACTCCCAGCCGCGCCCCATCCGTGCGGGAGTGCCCCAAGGCAGCTGCCTCTCCCCGTGCCTGTACGCGTTGTACACCAACGACATCCCTACCCTCGCCGGACACCTGCGCGAGGGGGAGGAAGACGTGCTGTTGTCGCTCTACGCCGACGACAGCGCGTATCTCGCGTCGTCGTTCCACCAAGCCGCCGCCTGCAACAAGATGCAGCGCATGTTGGACCTGCTTCCGGAGTGGCTGGACAAGTGGAGGATGGCCGTCAACGTGGGGAAGACGGCCGCGATCCTGTTCGGCATCCGGAAGCCATTACGTCAGCTCCGCTTCCGAGGGCAGGACATAGAGTGGCAAACTTCGGTGTGCTACTTGGGGTGCCGCATCGACCTCAGCCTGAACCTGATTCCCATGGTCAACCACGTGGTGAGTCAGGCTAAGGCGGCACTGTCTGATGCTGTACCAAGTCTTCACCTCGAGTCTATCACCGAAGACCAAGCTCCTCATCTATGGAGCCTATGTCCGCTCCAGACTGACGTACGCGGCCCCAGCCTGGTATGCGTACTGCTCAGCGTACCAGGCACGCCGCCTACAGGTCCAACAGAACAAGTGCCTCCGCCTGATCGTTGGAGCTCTGAGGTACGTGAGGAACGATGTGATCCATCGCGACCTCAAGACGCCCACCGTGGAGGAGTACGTCCGTACACTGGCGCGGCGCATGTTCGCCAGCGCCGACAACGGACCGTACGAACACCTCCACGGCATCGCACCGCTAGCCAGCCGACCACCGACCGGGCGTCCTCTACCTCGTGAGCTCCTGCGATCGCCACCACCGAGGAGGCACGCAGGCGGCCACAGCGACGACGACGCGAGATCCACCGGATTTGACCTCAGCTCCGCGCACGGTGGCGACACCATCGCCCGTAGCGCGGAGCACTCCACCGGACTTGACACCGCCCCGCTCGCGGCGGCTATCTGCCCGCCAGCGACGCGGGGCCCCTGACGATACACTGGCCCCGCGCTCGATGACGACCCTTTCGTCAGTAGCGCGGGGCCCCACACCGAACACGACACCGCTCCGCTCGCGGCGGCGACTTGCCCGCCTGCGACGCGGGGCCCCCGGACCGACACCGGTCCCGCGCACGGCAGCGACCTTATCGCCCGTAGCGCGGGCCCACCCTCTGGACCCGACACCGCTCCGCTCGCGGCGGCTACCCTGCCCGCCAGCGAGCGGAGCCACTGGACTGACATTCAGCCGCAAGGCCCCTACCCATAGCGGAACAGGAGCCTCAGCCGCCGTGGATTGCCAAGACGGCTGAAAACTCACCACCGGGGAAGTGCTCTTCCCCGCGCCCCGCCCGGGTAATGAGGCCACGCCTCGAAGCCCGCACCCTCCGCTGGCCACGGCCAACGAAGACGACCCTCGCAAGCAGCTGCTCATTAAAAGTTAAATAATTTAGTTTCCTTATTACATTTATCTAATTTTAGTATTTGTTGTTCAAGTACATGATATTACGCTAAAATTATAAAACTTTCAAGCCCCAGCTTTCAGTGGTTATTCCGTTGTGAGGTCAAATATAATCTCCACTTTGAAAGCCCCCCATTTCGTCAATTTTAGGAAAAAAATTAAAAAAAAAAAATACTTTTGTACTCTGTTCCAAATTATCTTTAAAATGAGGTACTGTAACCCTATGAAACGCAAAAATTTTTTTTTTCTTCGCATTCGCATTTTTCTCATAGAAATGAGAGCCCCCCTGAAATAAAGAATTTTATAACTTTTTAAGCCATTTTCGGCTGGAGGCCATCGGTTTACATATTATATCTAAAATTGAAGTAATTACGTTCAGTAATTCAGAAGTTATAAGGCTCTGACAGACGGACGGACGGACGGACGGACGGACGGACGGACAAGTGCAAATTCACTCAAGTAGACTCAAAGACCTTCGCTTCGCTCGGTCGAATATAGGTACCCGTGTCTCGGAGAGGTCATAAAACCGTCGAACTTGCGCCTGATCTTTCTCTGGCCTCGTGCGTCGGATTTCCGAGGAATATGAGAATGAGGGTACCAGAGTGAATAACATAGAGTGCACTTGTTTTGAAGGACACGCCATAATATCTCCGCCTACCTCGGCCGGAAGGACATATTAATTGAATGATTATGAAAAATTGCAAAAAAGAAAATTAACAGAATATTACTAACATTGAAAAAACAGTATCAGGGGCCCAAGTGTACGATTACGTAATTTTCTACGCTTTGGGTTGTGATAGAAGAGATGCTAATTGTGGAGTAATTTTTGGTGCGAAGACATTCGGTTTTTAACGTTTTAGAATTTCTCTCAGTGAAAGTTGAATTCTCGATCCATTAGGACTTGTCCGTGAGAACGATTCTCAATCTCAGGTAACAGTAAACACGTCCTAATTCATATTAGTATAGGTATCACAACTAAAAGTTTGACCGCTATGTGTGTGTCTGTCTGTTCCATTTCGGAGGGTTCAGGGTTCGATTCAGTCACGCATCTCTGACTTGACTTTTCGGAGCTTTTATTGTAATTAATACATCACTTGCTATAACATGGTGTAGGAAAATATCAAGAGGTTGGTCTTAGGCAACCTGTTTAAAAGCTTTGATTTGATAAATAATTAGATGAGTTCTTTTCTCAATTAATTCGTTTTTTCTTTCCTTTTTAATTTTGTATTTTAATATTTATATATTTATTCTGTATATATTTTAACTTAATTTAATCTGCTTTTGTATAGCCCTTATCATGTATTTTTTTGGTAATTTATCGACGGCGGTGTGGGTCTTGCACTAAGTGATGTATTATTATTTATTAGTGTTCTAAAGCTACTTTTGGAAGTGCATTACTGTTTGTTGTCCCATAAATAAATAAATATCGTGAGAAAATCTGCATGCCTAAAGATTCTCCATAATGTCCTCAAAGCAAGGTGGACTAAGGCCTAAATTTATTTTCGTCCTAAGAAGGGACCCATGCCCAGGCCGGCATTAGGTTGAGATGATGATGATTTTCATTTGCCCGAAGGCACCGTTTTTGCCGGTCGGGTGTTAAGGAGCCACGACCGAAGCTTGCCACCACTTGATGTAGGTTACTTAGTAATTTTCTGACTGTTGAATTGAATCAGATTAAATAATTGATGTAAGGAAATTGAATTGTGTAAATTCATTACGCATTCGGCATTGTGTAAGCATGGTCTCGGTTGTTATCGCTGCTAACTCGTAAACTAATCGCTGGATCGTGCACTGTAGAAATTAAGAGGAACCATGTTTCCGAACGTGCCTCCTTATTTGTGATCTATTATGTATTCTTGATCCAAAATTCTGTGAACCATACACTTGAAGTTACCGGCGCATAACGATAGATAGAATGATGTGCGATGAGCTTTATTCGTTATCCTTAGGTATTATCTTTGATTAATTGGTATTATTTC
The DNA here is from genome assembly GCA_029955525.1 of Oeneis ivallda. Lineage (NCBI taxonomy): Eukaryota > Metazoa > Arthropoda > Insecta > Lepidoptera > Nymphalidae > Oeneis > Oeneis ivallda. Next base: position 25,610,639 of record JARPMR010000006.1, read on the forward strand.
GAAACTAGCTTATGTGATATGTCTTCATTCCACAACTTCATAAAATAGGTATAGAACCGGCGCGGTGGGTAGAGTTTTGAATTGTTATGAGAGCCACAGGATTGAATATTTTGAATTTAAAATGAAGAATTTTTTCCCGGCGTGATAAAAAGAAACATTATTTTTTTTGACGTGATAACGTCTTATAAATCGATAACACCGGCTGCACGCACGAAAAAGTGTCACGTTCCGCCTGAGCCTGCGCGTGCAAGCGAGAGCCCGGAACAAGCGATAGAGAGGCACGATTGGCCCAAGCGTTAGCACTTGGCAGAGCGCCGGCCGCCGGGCCCGCCAGTCATTGCGTGCGCGCTGTGGTTAGCGGTCATCAATGTTTCTTTATGACGTTATCACGTAAAACTATCGTCCGTAAACCGACTTTACAGACAACCAATTTTTTTTTAATTTTAGATTGAGCAGATTTGTAATTTACTGGCTTATTGTGACTTCGACCGCATGGATATTTATTAAACTACCCGCGGTTAAAAGAATGAATTTGTATAAATGACTGTCTCCAGAACGTTTAGAAAAGGTAACAAATACACATACGGGTCTGCGGAATACAGACGGTATTATAGATCAGAATAGACTATACACTGTACACTCTTTGATCTTCGCCTTTCTGAAAAGCATCAACGTCGTTTTGACATTTTGAAAGTGACACATATCAAATCCCCATTTCGCTCCCCGCGCGGCTCGTTTGAAGCCGTAAAAGGAGGCGATAAGTGTTAACACGCCTCTTCCTTGGTTAAGTTGTAAAATTGTCACCCACTGGTTTATAGGAAGATATAATTGAGGTCCCATAAACTGGTGTCGTTTCTACGAAGATTTTTACGAAGATTGATGGCGATATCTTGTAGGAACTCTTACATTATAATGTCCTCCCGACCGAATCCGATCACGGTGGCCAACCTCCTAGAGATCAGCCATCTGCGCGGGAGATATTATAGTGCACAAGTGTGTGCGCAAACACAGGTGCACTCTCTATTCCCTCACTCTCATAGTCCGATGGGACGTAAATCCTACACGACCGGAGATAGATCAGGCGCAGGACCGACGGCTTTACGTGCTCTCCGAGGCACGGGGATGACACACCGCCAACTTCCTAACTCCGGGCCAGTACTGAGAATTTCTTTGGCAGAAAAACCCAATACATTTTTTTTAACGACCCGACCCGGGAATCGAACCCGGGACCTCGTCATCTGTAGTCGAACAAGCTAACCACTAGACCAACGAGGCAGTTACATCATACTAGTCAACTAGGAACTAGGTCAACTAGGTGCCTAGCTAACTAGCTACCTACTACATATCTTGTTGGAGCGCTCATTTCTTTTAAGGTGATTCCGGTGATTTTATACGTATTTTTATATCAGGAATCATCTCCACAGACATTAATTTTTTTCAATGGCATAGGATCATTTCAAATTTGACCTTATTCTGGATAACGATTATAGTTTTAGCACAGTATAAGGAGGAGATACCTTACCTTCGTTACTCTGTGGTTTTAGTAAGTTTCATCTACTTCCTCTATGGACCTAAGCCCTGGATGATTTCCAAAATCAAAATAATTTATTTCATGTAGACCAACTCTTATGACAATTCATGACTCTACCACCAATTTGGAAATCAGTTTCTGCTGAAAAGAGCCCGCAAGTTCGTCTTCACTTTCAAACTTTTTTTCTGTACAACTACAACTGTACAAAGTTTTTTTCTGCCGTATGTAAAATCACCTTTTAAAAACAGGATGTAGAGTGAAAAGTAGTAAGTATGGAAGAGCGTACATCAAACGAATTTACTAGAGCATTTACCATTTTACTAGAACAGTATCCCTGTTCTAGTAAAGGTGTCATGTCTAGTAAAATGGTACAAGACAAAGTAATTCACAGGTGCAAAAGTTGTATAGTCTGTGTTTAAAGTTTAATGACTGTCAAAGTAATTATATTGATCGGTATCATCTAGGGCTTCCAATACCGGGATCCCGGTATTGGCTAATACCGGAATCCCGGACTTTTTCAATACCGGTATTCAGGTCTTCCAATACCGGGATCCCGGTATTAGCTAATACCGAGGTCCTAGACTTTTTTCGCCTTATTTCAATACCAGTAATAAAAGTTGAAGCGTCTACTGTACCAAAACTATATTCATTAAAGCGCGCAACGTGAATATAGCGCAGAAATCAAGCGTAGAGGCGGAAAGAGCTTTTTGTTCTGTTACATATTTATGCAATAGATTAAGAAGTTCACTCTCGGATAACAGCTTAGATGCTCTTTCCTTCCTAAGATCCGCCAAGAAGCAATAAAAGAAATTGAGAAAAGCCCGAAAAGTCTCGAAGGTTGGCGAAAATTGGCATTTAGATTATTAACTTTGAATAGTAAAAATCTGCATAAGTTATTTTGGAAAATCCCCCCTTAAGGGTGGTAAAATAGGGAATGAAAGTTTATATAGGAAAGTTTTAATTATTGTTATTTGTTAACTTGAAATTTCGAACGTAGGTTCTCAGGTTGGTCAGCTAAGTAGGTAATTTTTTTACGAAAATGCCCTCCTAAGAGGGTGAAATTGTTGGATGGAAGATTATATGAAAGATGTTTTTCAAGTTTTAGGTTAGAAAATCGGGATTTAGGTAACTAGCTTTAAATAATAAAAACCTGTTTAAGTTATTTTGAAAAAATCCTCCCTTATAGATGGTAAAATAGGGGATGAAAGTTTGAATGGGAAAGATTCCTTGGGTTCTAGGGTCTAGACATCAGCAAAGAAAGGTTTTGAGAAAATCCATCCTAATAGGGGTTGAAATATGAAAACCCCATGTTTTTGAAGTCAGACATTAAAAACGGTTTTCCAGGACTTTTCGGAAACTTTTGATTTGGTTGGTTTTGGTGGTAAAAAATAAAATAGTCTATAAGTTATTTTAGAAAATCATCTTTTGAATGTGGTAAAATAGAGTACGAAATTTTCAAAAATAAAAAATACATTGAAATTGCGATCTCCATGTGTGTGAAGTCGCGGTTTTTACTAGCGGTAGGACTTTTTTCGATAGGCTTGCAGCGGGAAAATTTATCTTTTTTATAATCTCATAACTGATTGAAAATTCATCAATTAACATTCATTCGCAGTCACGGGCGACCGATAGTTATTTATTCAAAGAGTTGATTATTTAACTTACACTTTACAGTGAAATAATTGTACTGTAAATAAAAAATCTTTTTAATGAAAAATCTGCTTGTTATTTTACCGTTATCTTCAAAAATAAATGCATACTGGTTTACTGATTTAACAGGAAAATATATTACCCCCACAATAAATCTCATGGGAATTTTTGTCAATACCGGGATCCCGGGATCCCGGTATTGAAAAAAAAATTTCCGGTATCAATACCGGTATTGAAAAAGTCCGGTATTCGAAAGCCCTAGTATCATCATACACTTTTTACTAGAATAGTGTCCCTGTTCTAGTAAAATAGTACAGGGACAAAGTAATTCATAGGTGCAAAAGGTGTATTGTCTGTGTTTAAAATTTAGTGATTGTCAAACTAATTATTATATTGATCGTTATCAACACTACCTTTTGTAACTAAAACATTGCTTCAGTTTTTGTGATATTTTAAAAAATTCTAACTAATCAGTATGTTGAAGTCTTGTTATTTACGAGATAGAGATATCGTCGATTTACAATTCGATTTGCGTCCTGTTACAATTTTAATTGCATTAATAAATAATGTTAAACCCTTGCTAGTTCTAAAATGGGACCGGAATCGAATATCAGTTATTTAATATTGTAACTGGCAACACGGGTGAATGTATTTTGTGAAGTCGTATATCTTTCAAAACGAAACGAAGCCCGCCTAAAAAGGCCGACCGGGAAATTACCACATCGTAAATAATTCATGTATTATTACTCAATCATGTCTCGGCAACGGTGTACGTTTCAGGAGAAATGTTTTTTTAGTAGCCACACTTTTTCCTGGCTTATTGTTTGGTCGAATTCGGTCCTTTCGAAAGTTAAACGCGCCTGCATAAAAAGTGACAAACGTCAAATTTGACAGTTAATAAAACGTTCAGAAAATTCGAACTTACTGCTATTCCGCCGACGTTCTGTTTAAACCAACACGTTAAGTAATATTACGTTTATGGTTAAAAGAGATTAACGGTACGACGATGTAATTTCATAAATAATGTTTAACACTTTTTGCGTTTACCACCACCCGGTTTACCACCCAAAAAAACACCAAATGTTTTTATTTTAAAATAACAGACGTTGTATTGATTTGAGTTCATACTTCATACTCTTATACGTTCGGGAAATTCATACTTTTTGCTGTTCCTATTTCAAATTAGTTGTAACATGCGATGTACGGTTCAAAAGGAATTTTCGCGGTTTAAATTACTCACCCCGTATTCCTAAAAATCTAGGAACAACGAAATTTTCCTATTCTTAAATCGCAACCACCTTGTTTCCCGCCTATGTCTGTTCGTAATTGAAATAGAAGCCCGCGTAAAAATTAACAAACTTCACAATAATTGACAGTAACGTTCAGAAATTTCGAATATGTTGCTGTTCCAAGTTTAAACAGTTTAAGGGTGCTTGTGCACTTCCTCGTATTCAATTCGTTTTCATGATTCGTAAAAATACGATTCGAAGTGGTCTGCATATAAAATGCACTTCGAATCGTATTTAACGAATACGATTACGAATCGAATACGAGGGAGTGCACAAGAGCCATTACGATGCGGTGTACCGTGTACGTTTCAGGACGAATACGCGTCCCTCGTATTTTTGTATTCAACTTTTTTCCCGCTCATTGTTCGGACTGTACGACGAACGTTCGTTACGAAACGCGTAATGCCCGCGTAAAAAATGACGAACGTCACATTTGACAGTTTGAGAAACGTTCGGAAAATTTAAATGTTTTCTCGTGGCGTTCCTTGTTGGTGTTCGAAGTTTAAACATTTTGTAACGGTATTCCATAGCGTCACAGTGACCTAACGAAAAACGGTAGAGCCGACCGGACTCTGAGATACATCAGGCACTACAGGTGTGTCTACGTTCACTTTCAACGTCGCTTCAATAATATGGCTACGATATTTTTATGGTTTTATATTTGCTTTTAGATTTCGATATCGAGTATGATGCTAATTAAAATGCATAATTTTATCTTATACATCTTTGTATTATAGAGGACATAATTATCATTAGTACGTATTAACGACACGTTTTGTTTTAGGAGATACCTACCTACTCGTTCAATTTATAGCTTATTTAATTAGCTATTTAAATATAATCGTTTTGGGGTTTGACCTTTATTAGTAGTCTTCCAGCAACACACCTAAGAGATATTATATTATGTAGACTCAGAGCCCTCTTCACTATAGAAAGTTAATTAAGAAGATAGGGATCTCAAATTAAACTAGCAGGTAAATCGCGAACCAGAAGGTACCTAGTGAAACTTAGATTATGAAAATCACAAAATCGGCTGTTGATATACCACATGGTGTTGGTGGGAGGTTATTCCGCCATTTCATACGGGGGAAAAGAGTTGAGAGAAGTCGCCTTCACACGCAAAGCACTCCCCATATAAACAAAAAAAAATGTAGACACGTGTATCTGTGTCTGGTTTGTCAGATCTCCGTCAAATCAGCAACAAAGTAAGTATGTAACACGGCCTCAAAAATTAAATCTGTCATGATAGAAGGATTTTGATATTATATTAAAATAAGAATCAATCTTAGTTTGTAAGGGGCGTGTTAGAGATAAATTCCTTTTAATTAAAAAAGAAAACAAAATTAATGTCACCTATATTAGGTACATGATTATTCCTGTTAATTTTATATATTCATGTAACATACATAAACTTAAAGAGCTGCATATTATATTAATTATAATAGCATGCTAATATTATTGACACTAGATTAAAAAGAAATCAACCTGAATTCTCATCGATATGCGATCGTTTTATTATTTTGGTTATTGCAACGTAAAATATTAAATGGACGTTCGTTTAAATGCTCTAAGTTCGTAATATAAATGGCGTATTAACAATAAATTAAAACACGAAATTAAGATGTCGAGCGGGCCGATATCGACTGCCATTTTATATTGGCCTCCGAGCAAAACATTATTAAAAGTGTAACTTATTATTTATTGTTCTCTCGAGACGGGACATAGGCCGGACATTAAAGCTTGAGCGGAACCAAAAAAGGTTTGCGTGAGAGTTGATTGTTATTGCATGAATAGAATAAAATAGAAAAGTTTTTTATTCAAATAAAATTTTACAAAGCGCTTTCGAATCGTCAAGTGAATCTACCTACTACTGATTGTGGTTTGACCGTTCCAAGCATTCTTGCTTACCAGAAGTAACGGAAGTAAGAACCAGCAAGTAACGGAGCAGTTTCTCTTTAAAAAAAATTGGCTGTCTGTAAAGTCGGTTTACGGACGATAGTTTTACGTGATAACGTCATAAAGAAACATTGATGGAAAATTGTATACTTTTTAACCCCCGACGCAAAAAGAGAGGGGTGTTATAAGTTTAACGTGTCTGTCTGTGTATCTGTGTATCTGTCTGTGGTAGCGTAGAAGCCAAACGGATGAACCGATTTTCGTTTAGTTTTTTTTTGTGTCATAGATAATTTTATCCCGAGTGTTCTTAGCCATGTTTCATGAAAATCTGTTCAGCCGTTTGAAGATTATCAGCTCTTTTCTAGTTGATTAGGGGATCTGACTAACTTCCTTATGTCCGATCGATTCGAAATTTGGTACCGTGTTACTTCAATGATATTGAAAGTATATGGTAAGGTAACCATGACCTGATCAGCCGTTTGAAGATCATCAACTCTTTTCTAGTTGATTAGGGGATCTGACTAACTTCCTTATGTCCGATCGATTCGAGGTTTGGTACCGTGTTACTTCAATGATATTGAAAGTATATGGTAAGGTAACCATGACCTGATCAGCCGTTTGAAGATCATCAACTCTTTAATAGTTGATGAGGGGATCTGAATTATGTCCTATCGATTCGAAATTTGGTACCGTGTTACTTCAATTATATTGAAAGTATATGGTAAGGTAACCATGACCTGATCAGCCGTTCGAAGATCATCAACTATTTAATAGTTGATGAGGGGATCTGACTACCTTCCATATGTCCTATCGATTCGAAATTTGGTACCTTGTTACTTCAATGATATTGAAAGTATATGGTAAGGTAACCATGACCTGATCAGCCGTTTGAAGATCATCAGCTCTTTAATAGTTGATGAGGGGATCTGACTACCTTTCATATGTCTTATCGATTCGAAATTTGGTACCGTGTTACTTCAATGATATTGAAAGTATATGGTAAGGTAACCATGACCTGATCAGCCGTTTGAAGATCATCAGCTCTTTAATATTTGATGAGGTGACCGGACTACCTTCCATATTATGTCCTATCGATTCGAAAGGTACCGTATTACTTCAATGATATTGAAAGAACATGGTAAGGTAACCATGACTTTAAATATGACATGTTAGAGTAAGGTTTAGATTTCAAAGGTGGGTAATTAAATGGGATCAATTAGGCTCAATTACCACTGCGCTAACAAATCACTATAAATACCTTCCTAATATTTATACCTACTTTAAAAAGGACTAAATAAAAGTAAAATTAAAAATTTTAAAAACCCCCCGACACAAAAAATAATCTCTAAAAACTAACAAATAATATTTTATACCTATAGATATATAATTATTATCGTCACATATATATTATGTAAGTTCAAATATTTTTATTTCCCAAGTGTCGTCGTCACGTCGGGGGACCGCTAAGTGAGAAAAACAGGTGTAGTCGCAGATTGCAACAAAAGAATTTAAGTACTTACTCCGAAAAATTCGCAAAATCGACACAACCGTCAACGTCGCGCGTCGTCGTCTGATCTCACGTGTCGCGCGCGGCATTACGTAGAGCGTAGACTATATAATTAATATGCATGAAACTTAAGATCGCTCGTACCTAAATGTAATTCGTAATAATTAATTAGCTGTTGTTCGAAAAATACTTTATAAACTTTAGCGGTCCCCCGACGCGACGACGACGTTTGGAAAATAAAAATATTTGAACTTACATAATATATGTGACGATAATAATTATATATCTATAGGTATAAAATATTATTTGTTAGTTTTTAGAGATTACTTTTTGTGTCGGGGGGTTTTTAAAATTTTAATTTTACTTTTTATGAATTGAATTGAATTATCATTATTTTGTAATTATACAAATACTAATTTTCAATTAACTAATTATACTAATTTTCAATTAACTCCTTCTTTGTATTAACAAAGAAGGAGTTAATTGAAAATTAAAATTTTCTCTAGTCACAACTCACAAGCCAACGCTTGGGCCGATCGTGCCTCTCTATCGGTTGTTCCGCGCTCTCGCTTGCACGCGCAGGCTCAGGCGGAACGTGACACTTTTTCGTGCGTGCAGCCGGTATTTATCGATTTATAAGACGTTATCACGTCAAAAATTGTGTAACAATATTAGGTATATTGTTTAACGTAGTTAATTGTTGCCGGACCCACTTAACTAGCTCATGCCCGGACTTCGTCGGCGTGGAGTAAAATTTCACGAAAACTCGCAGAAAACCTTTATTTTCCCATCCATGCCCGTCTATCGATCGATTTGTTTCTCCGTTGCTGCGTAGGTCAAATTAACAAAGAAACACATTTCATTATTATTAGGTACCTAAACTAGAATCTAGATGATGCCCGCGACTTAGTCCGCGTGGATTAAAGTTAAATCTTAAATTTTTGGGGATAAAATGCAGCCTTTGTGTTAATCCTGGGTATGGGCTATCTCCAATCCAAATTTTAGCCAAATCGGTTCAATCGTGGCGTTAAGAAGTAGGTTACAAACATCCATCCATCCTCACAAACTTTCCCTCATACCTAATACATATTAGTAGGATTACTCATTACCCATATTATTATATAAATTACTAGCTGACTCGGCGAACTTCGTACCGCCAACTTATATATATAAATAAAACAAATAAACTATCCTAACCTAATCAAAAAAAACTATCCTATCTTTCAAGTTGGACCAAATTACAGATAGTTACGAAGTTTGATCAAAATCGGTTAAGTAGTTTAGGAGTCCATCGCGGACAAACAACGTGACACGTAATTTATATATATTAAGATAATAAAACTACAACAACTATTAACATTTTTGATCTGGTTAGTGCGATATCTACAACTACATTCTAGCACTTAGTACTGGCTAGCTATCTATTTTGTAACGGGAGAGTTTGGAGTTAATTTCATGATCTCTATTTCATGAAGAAGCAAGTAATCAGCAAGATTCAGCAAGCCATAATTTAATAGGCACTCCTATTGAACGTGAAATCTCTAACGGATGTCAACACATTAAATGTGACCTTTTGAAAGCGTCAGTAAACTCATTTCGCTCATTAGAAATTCTAATGTAAGACACCTTAGAAAATATAGTGACTGTATAAAATTTTATAACCTCGGCCAATCGAGGTCCTAGCTGGAGGTCTTAGACGCAGTTATCGTTAAGACTATGCTACCGTTTATTGGTCGAGGGACAGACGTTTATAACTTCGGTAGAGATAGTTAAATGAGGTTATAGTTTCCGTTATCATGCGGATTCAGAAAATACGTTTAATGTACATAGGTCTAAAATAACATTGATTGAGTAGGTACCAGTACCAGAAAATAATTACATGGCCTCACATAATCATTGGTTGGTTTGAGCTACGTTTAGAAACTTCTGTTCTAAGTGTTTATAGTTCGATGCTTATATACTTTATTCTGTCTACGTTACAGGCGATTATAAAACATTCATTATCAGTGTTTTCTACTGCTTCGGAAAGCGCGGAAAAGAAACTTTGAAGAAACTCTATTTATTAGCTCCTATTTATTTTTTAAAAAGTAACATAATTTACAATAGGTATAATTATAATAGCAGGGATACAAGGCAGATTGCTTACGTTAATAAAAGTTGTCGTAAGTTACCTATTCCTTATGGTTAGTTTCGGGCACCGGATCGGTCTGAAATTATCCGTGCAAGCAGTGCTTGCACCGAAAAAATATTTACTCCTAAACTTTTAGAGAAACAGGAAATCAAGTGACTTAAATATATATTTAAGTCAAATAAATATAATCAAAGTCAAAGTATATACTTTAATTCGGAGATGCAGTCGCAATTTTAGTTTGAAACTTTTACGATTCTTTCTTTTGCCCAAAGTATGTGCGTAACCTCATCCTTTCTAACATTATAAATGCGAAAGTGTGATTGTTTGTCGCCACTCCAACACCTTGGGAAACGCAGTGTTGGCAGACCCCCCACCAGGTGGACCGACGACATCAAACGAGTCGCAGGGAGCCGCTGGATTCAAGCGGCGCAAGACCGAAGCCTGTGGAAGTCCATGCAGGAGACCTTTGTCCAGCAGTGGACGTCTATAGGTTGATAAAGAAGAAGAAGAAGAAGATTGTTTGTTGGTTTGTCCTTCAATCACGCAGCAACAAAGCAACGGATCGAAATGGTTTTTTGCATGGGTATACTTGAGGACCTGGAGGTGGAGAGTGACCGGCTACTTTTTATCCCAAAGAGGTAAATCAAAGAGTTCCCCGGGATTTTCAAATCTATATCCACGCGGATGAAGTCGCGGGCATCAGCTACTACATAATATATAGGTGGAATAAATTATAAACATAGTATTATGTAATGTCCATAGGTAATATCGTAAATCGTGGGTAAATGGCAAGGAACTACACAAGTCACAACATAATCGAATGCTAACTCGATGCATATGAAATCGAAACAGGAACCTCTTCAGGCGATTGACAGTGCGACAGACAGTTGATTGGTGCAATAAAGTGCGTACTTATTCGTAATATGATTCTAGAAACTTTCTCAATGCTTCCCATATACGTTTAATACTTCACATTTCGATAAATATCTGTAAATATACGTCTGTTTAATGGCACTTTCCGTATTCTAATAGTAAAGATAATACCGTGAGTAGTTGATAAAAAATCTTGTCATCATTCCACGCCACTGAATGGTCTGATTTGTATATACCTACTATGTAATTAGATTCATCATTAGCAACCCATCAACGGCTCACTACTGAGCGCAGGTCTCCTCTCAGAGAAGGGTTATAGGCCATAGTCCACCACGCTGGCCCAATGCGAATTGGAGGACTTCACACACCTTAGAGAAAGAACATTATGGAGAACTCTCAGGTGTGCAGGTTACCTCACCTCCTACCTCAGGTCCTAACCACTGGGCTATCACTGCTTAATTAGATTAGTTTATTGTAATCTTTATTGCAAGATTTTAATAAAAAAAAGCGTGAAGTCTAAGAGTGCTTGGCCATGTTATATAATTTGCTTATTTATTAATTAACGATATTAAAATATTAATTTTTTTTGTTCGCTTTGTTTCGTTAATTTTATGCACCAAACTCTTAGAAACTTGGCGACATTAATAGGAGATCGGATTGTCGTCATCCTGCTTTACAAGCGCCTCTCATTTCAATTAGCCATTTCATTTCATCGGCCTAATCTGGAAACTAGTTATATAATATTAAACATACTCATTACACAACTACCTCTGTATCCTAATATAATGCTCTTCCTTCCTAGTTCACACGCATGACAAATAAATTAAAGTTAACACACGTACTATATCTTCCGTGATTGGAAAGTTGGCTTCGGATGTTTGTTTTGAATAAATTTTCGTAACAAGACTTGTTTTACACATGTTTGTTGTGTTGTGACTTCTGAGCGACCGGCGGTGGTGATAAGCCAGCTAAAGATTATTACAATTTTTACCGAATAACCCGATGTTGTGATTATGGTGGTAAACAGAATGCTTCTTTTTTTTCTATCTCATAATTCTCAGGTTTGTAGGAACAAAAATAACTGGTGTGTTTCAAAATATGTTACTGGCTGAATGTGATTACCTATCTATCTCCTTTAGAAAAATTTCCTAATAAGTCCGACCTGCAGGAGAATCCTGAAGGTAGAGTTCATCATCATCATCATCATCATCTCATCCTGCGGACGTCCACTGCTGAACAGGCCTTTCCTAGAGAACGCCACCACACCCAGTCATCATCAGCCTTCCTCATCCAGCCACTTCCCGCCACCCTCTTTATGTCGTCGGTCCAACATGCTGGAGGGCGCCCCACACTGCGCTTACTTAAGCTTTGGAAGGTAGAGTTACATAGGATATCACGCTAAATCCCCTTTGGCATGTGCTTTCGGAATACTTCGGAAGGCTTTGAGATCTCCAAAGAACACACCATAAGAAGTTGTAAGACATGTCCTACCATGCCTTCTATAATGAGTACGATTTGCCGCTTTCATCGATGCTGAGTGAGCAAGTCTGTGCGAACGTTTCATACTAGGGACAAACGTTGAAGCAATGTCTAATGTAGGTATCTCAGTTTCTAAATATGGCAGTCACATTCGTGCAATACTAAAGCATTTATTAAATGTTCTTAAGCATGCAGTACACTCGGTTTCGACACAAGCTGGTGGCTGCAACCATTGACACGCTGGTATCTGCCACATCTTATCGAGAGCAACATCGATCTGATCTCAAGCAATGAGATCTCAACTTGAGATTTGCGAGTGATTATTGTATGAAGTTTGTAAAATATCTCGTCGTTGCCGTTAAATTCTGATGTCTGGATAAAGATCGACTACTACTGAATTTCGTTATCTATCGGTTTCAGCTTACTAAAGAACGTTTGGAAACGCAAAAATATGTTACAATTTTCTTAAAATATTACATTATTTATCTGATTATGGCTTAATATCTTTATTCTTCAATGTCGTCCATTCCCTTTGGTCCACGTTCGTAACCAATTTTCGTAACCAGTTACGAAACAGGAAAAATTTTTCAGCATTTCGTAACCGGTTACGAAAAAGGATTTTTTTTTCCGTTCGTATCTGTTTCGTAAGCGGCTACTAAACTAACTCGGCTTTTTCTGTAGCCACTGCACGATCTGTACCAAAATTTTGATGATCAACCCATCATGAAATCAATACCCATCGCAGACTCATTTAACGGACAGGCCTCCTCTCAAATAAGAAAGGGTCATAGGCCTTCACGTGGCCCAAGTACGGACTGGCGGTACATACCTTTGAGAACACTATGGAGAACTCTCAAGCAACAAAGTTCTAATGAGTCTGCCTGTCGATAAAAAATCTAACGCTTTTCTAAGAAACCAGGAAGGTATGTCTGATAACAGAATAAAACGAACACAATCGTAGCTACTTAGCTACAAATATTCGGCATTTATCGATGAGTCAACGGTTGCCCTTTAGCATTTCATACCCAGTTCATGCCTAACTATTCGGAGCAATTTGACAAAACGCAGCGCGCGTGCACGAATTATTTCGGTAAGCGGGTCGGCGGGTTCATCGGCCGGCGCGTCGCGACGCGTCGTCTAATAATACAAGCGGGTGCAGGTGCATGGTAGGCGAACCATATTGTACCGATTTCACGGGAAAGTCCTGTATGACTTGGAAAAGACCTCCCACCGATTTTTCCACTTCTCCCTATTCTGCACCTACGGCCAATCAACTGAAAATTTATCTTATTCATCATGCCATCGTCAGTATTTCTTATGGGTAAGTGAAAAACAGCTGTTAGTTTGTATAGTGCAATGAATCTGAGATCATAGAACTACGTACTTCTTAGTTTGCGACCAATCACGCGGATTTTGGTAGTCGAAAATTGCACAGTGCACACTTTGCTAGAAATGTTTGGAGAGCGTTTGATGTAAAAAGATTCAAAATGGCACCCAGAATAAAACCTAAAGTCACACTGCGATAATTTTGCGATTATTGCGATCATTTAATTTGTTGCTACACAACTAGCCAACTACTTAGCTGTTAGTGTATTATTATTTTTAAAATAACCCTTTGCATTTCCGGGATCAAAAGATCAATAATAACTGTCTAGGTATTTACAATTTTAATAAAGATAATAATAATAGAGCGTCAGAACATCTGAATATCATCTATATCTTCAAAGTTTTCTGTACGGCAGGGGATTCATATATGAGTTTTCGAGTCCCTCATCTCGTGGTAATCCTAACCGAGGGCCACAGATTGATGGCTCCGATGCAAATAGAAGGAAAGGAAGCCTAATTTAAACTGGACCCTTTGATATTCTTGGATGCTGATAATTTAAACTGGCAACGTTTTAGGAGACATGTGCATGTCATTATAAAGAATGTTTCTTTATGGCTTAATTAGTGGAAATCGGTAGAATGTCGACGTCGCATTTTAATTTATAGTTTTTTAGAGTTTATTCATTAAAAGTAGAAGATAATGTGTCTTTAAATTAAAGAACTCTCTTAAAATGTAAAGACTTCACACGAATTTAATGGGCATAGCCAGAAATCGTTCTTAAAAAGTTAATTGGTATTTTACCTTGTCAGCAGGACTATCTTTTATTAATTACTAGCTGATGCCCGCTACTTGATTCCCTCGGGAATTCTTTAATCTTCCGGGATAGAATATACCCTGTGTTATGCTGATGTATCTCATTGTGAAGTTTCATCAAAATACGTCCAGTACCTAGTTTTTGCGTGAAAGAGTAACAAGAGTAACATCCATATTATAATAGACCGTATTACATAATAGGACATTGGTAGGATTTAAATTTGGTTCTCTTAATATTAGAAGCCCTTTTGTGTGACCTTTGGTGACATCCGCGCTGTGGTGGTGTGGTGTTCTACTACAGGTGGGAGGTCTTGGATTTGATTCCCGCAGTCAAGAGCTATCTTGCTTTCGAATAAATAAAAAATACGTGTGGCACTCGGGGACTGCCGCGGTAAAGCTATTGCATAGCATTTTCTAGTCGCACGCACACAAACACCGTGCCGAAGTCTGCCGAACTGAAACGACGGTGTTAGGTTTATTTTCGTTACGGAATTTCTTGATTCGGTCGCCGCGCTCAAAGCCCGCTATAAAAGCTATGCAATAGCTTAAAAATATGACATCTATATCGTTAGGTATGTCTAATCAAGTAATCACAGTATGTAGACGTACTTAGACATGTCTATAGAACTCTGTGGTGTAGTATTAACAAAACTGTTAGGTATTATACGTATTCATTAACTAGATCAGACCAAACCTGTGATTAGCCTGTCGGCAATAATTTTTATTTGTACTCAATAAAATCAATATTACTTTAATCAAATACCAGAAGCCTGGCCGAAGGCTACTACCGATATGATAATAGATACTCTAGATACCACCCAACTATCACTTTACCGCATGGATTACACTATAATTCTACGCGTGATTAAACTGCAAAACGAAACTGAACGGTACATTCATACAAACAAACCTAAGTAGCAACGGTATTTAATACCAGTTTTTTGGGTTTTGTATTTGAGTAGCTACATGGTTTAGCGAACAAGCCAATTTCGCGGTTGATAAATAGGAATGCGATGATTGTCTGGTTAAAAAATATGGACGCGTATAGAGTAAATAGTACTTAGTAGTTACATTATGCCGTGTGTGACTGAATATCTGTGGAACTATATAAAGTCTAGTCTAATAAAAGTCCAGTGCTAATTTAAAAACGCGGTTGTATTAGGTTGTATGTATTTTGATTCCACGTGATAAAGGAAAGACTACTTTTATTAAGAAAAGCTATGAATGATTCAATATAATATTATAATATACTTTTATTGTACATCACATAAAAAGAAAGAAAGGAAAGGTTTCAGACAAAGAGTTACTTTCGCATATTTTATAATGTTTTTAAAATATATTATGAGTAAAGATATCCTGCTGTATGTCGGTACCATTTTTTAATTTTTATCCAGTTTGTCAATTAATGGAGAAGTTTCATGGTACTTTATTTATATACGGTACGTTAAGTATCCAAAAAAATGGATCAACTTCATTTGTATGTGGCCGGCTTGAGAGTGAGACTAGGTAACGCCTCTTAAAATAATTTAATTGACCGAGCGAAGCGAGGTCTCTGAGTTAACTAGAGCGATTTGCACTTGTCCGTCCGTCCGTCCGTCCGTCCGTCCGTCCGTCTGTCAGAGCCTTATAACTTTTGAATTACTGAACGTAATTACTTCAAATTTAGATTTAATATGTAAACCGATGGCCTCCAGCCGAAAATGGCTTAAAAAGCTATAAAAATCTTTATTTCAGGGGGGCTCTCATAGAAGCGAATGCGAAGAAATTTTTTTTTATTTGCGATTCATAGGTTTTCTGTGTATCATTTTAAAGACAATTTGGAACAGAGTACAACCGTATTTTTTTTTTAATTTTTTTCCTAAAATTGACGAAATGGGGGGCTTCCAAAGTGGCGATTTATTACGCTCGCTTGAAGACGCTCTCTGGGAAAATTTTCTATATATTTTCAAGTTGTACTTATTTTCTTACTTCACTTGTATCCTGTACTTGAACAACAAATACTAAAATTATATGAATATTATAAAGAAACGAGATTATTTAATTTTTAATGAGCATCAGTAAATTTCACATAGCTTCACAATAATGCTAATAGATGGCGCAGTCATTAACTATTCCATTGAACTAGGAGTTACGACTACGATTTATCCCAAAAACAGTTTTGTGTCGACCATTATTATTTAGGTACATAATATAATAACATATTATTCAATTAAAATTATTCTTTAGTTAAATATCATTTTGTATATTTTCTATTCGCGTCGATAGATGACGATTTGTACAGATGCCCCTAACCCGTTTTCACTCGTTAGTACCTACATAATAATTCAATGTTTTCACTGACGTTCCCTAACCTTTACGGGCTACCTATGATAAGTTATGTGATGATTACTGTCAACTTCTTTATCACGATCATGTACGGGACACCTAAAAGGACATTGGGACGGATGTTAGGACTTAGGATTGTGTTTTGGAGCTACCTACGTAAAGAGACTCCTACATAGGGGATGATTTAGGTATGTTTGGTGAAAACGGGCATAATAATAATAATGTCAGTTTTGGTCGTCATGTATCGATTGAATGAATAATCATGGGATACCGTTACCGCGAGGTCTCAGTTCGGGGCGAACCACTAGTTATTATTGTTCATCTATCATATTCTAAAGAATCAAATCTACCTTTTCGATCAGAAATACGAATAAAACCCTGTTTTGTTTAGATTTATTTTAACTCGCAATAAAACCATCCTTTCAATGTAGCATTTTAATTTTATATACCTGTAAGCGGGAGATTTTATTCTTCGTCGTAAACGAATTCTTCGTATTATTGCCTGTGTTTACGAGTTAAGGTTAGGGCTTGTTTACAACCAGATAAGTGAATTTGTATTGATACCCGCATTTTAGATTAAGAAAATTGCACTTACAAGATCGAAGTATTTCTATGTAAAAGTACAATAAACGAGAAATAGTTTACTTTTTAGACGACCTATGACGCAGTGGTAAAGAAATCTATTGCTAACTATAAGAGAACCTTAATTAACCTACCTACTATGTAAATAAGCGACATTCATTAGCAGCGTAGACTTATTTTAATAGTCAAAGATTAGCAGTAGGAGTTATATTATATTAGATTAGAGAGAAATATTGTCGATGTAGACTGATTTCTCGTTTACTCTTTTAAACTTCAAAATTCGAGAAAATGACTTGGTCATGTTAGAGTTCGTAGAGAAAAATACAGAAAATAATTTTATTTTTACTTTTGACGTAACGAGACGAATCATTGACGAATCAATCATCAATCATGGTGTGCAACCAGTGTGTTACTTTCGATAGAGATAATACGAGAAAAGGGGTAGACAAAATTTACTCGCGCGTGCATGCTAGGGCTGCTGGTCTGGTGTGGCCTGTTCTGGTGTGACGCTTCAACCATGGCTAATTTCCACACTGCCAGTAACCTAATAAGAGTTCCGATAAATAACAGAATCCTCATAATATAAACACGGCTTTATAAAAAAAAACGCGTTCTAAGGCAAAAAATAATTTTGTTAAAAACTTGAAACAAAAAGCTGAGCATTATCGCATCTGCCGAATCAAAGTCGTAAAACAAATTATTAAGATCATTCGCGAAGTATTCAAGGCTATGTCAATGTGTTTATAAAAAGATTGCAACAAGTTTTATAAAATAAAAATTGTTCGTGGCTTAGTCCAAGTGGAGTTAAGTTAGGTAGGAAGAGTTTTGAAAAACTCGCGAAAACTCTTCGTTTAAAACAGGCCTATCTCTCTCCAGAAAATCTTGTCTACCTACTCATTTACTCGTGAATCTCCATGGGATATCACGAGAAAACGGTTTGATAAAATTTTCTCGTGGCGTGCATGTTAGCCTTACTGGTCATCAACTATAAACTATATAATATATCCATTATCCCTTTGAAAAAATATCACGTCGACCCGTTACGCACACACCGGTACACGCACATTCTCTTACTGTTGAGCATTTTGCAATTAATTTTCATCCAAAACAAAATAAAACAATGGTATAGAATTGTAGATGATAAAAAAAAGTGTGTGTGTCAGCTCCGACGCACGACTGGAGTTTACTCCTTAAGTACGATTGTCTAAACATCGGTCGTAATGCATTCGCGCCGCTCGGACCCGATCGGTACGCGCTCGGCTTCCCGAAGCGAAAGCTCTTTCGCATTCGACAACTCAAGCGAAAACCAACCTTATTTACTCAACGTTAGGGTAGAAATTTGCATCGTTGTGAAAAACGTAACGAGGTCATTCATAAGTAGATTTTACTCCTCGAATTTTTCTCATACCGGGCGCCTTATATATGAAAATCGATTCTTAAGGAGTAAACTCCAATAAACTCCAAAAACAAAAACAAATTTAAGTTATAAACTAATATTTAATTTAAGGATATAATTAATATTGCAATAATAACAAAGACGCATATATATACGAGTATCAAAGTTATCCACTTATTCAAGAGTCGCGGGCGATTAAGCGAGATTTATTCAGGCTAGACAGTTAAATCAGACGGATGTCACTTTTTCCCCTTATTGTACTTTGTCGACGCTCGATTTCAGGGTTGTCGCTGAAATATTTTCGATTAACTTACTAAGTTATACAGGGTGGGCCAGGCCAGGTGGATATATTTTTTTTTTAGATTGTTCACTTAGGGGCCTACCAGGACCTGCAAGGGAAAAAATCGGTTCCATCCGATTACGAGAAAAATTTTTTTATTTAAAATTTTGGAATATCATTGCCTTGACGAAGGTTTAATTTTTTCCAGTGACAATTTCCACAATTTTTTATGGAATATTTTTACTTAATGTACTGTACTCTCTTAGAAAAAAAATCCAGTCTGATTAGCTGGTTTCAAGATACATTAAATTTTAAATCTTTCAAGAAAATTAAGTTCATCCAAAATCTACAGAAAACTTAAAAATTCCATTAAAAATAAAAGAAGAGGTTCATAGAGGTTACTCGTGATTTTTTAAAAACTGTAGCAACTTATGTTCTTTCGATTGCCAAAAGATAAATCGTATTTCTATGTGCCGGATAAAAAGTTATGATCTTTCAAAAGTATTCGTTCCTCATTCGTGTAAATAAAAACGGGATTAAAAGGATAACCCGACGTTTCTGCAAGTGGGCCTAAGTGGCATACAATACAGGTCCCATATCGAATGAGAAGGGTATAAGGCCATACTTCACCACGCTGGCAAAGTGTGGATTGGCAGACTTCACAAATCATATACCTTTGACAACATGAACGAGAAAGACATGCAGGTTTCCCCACAGTTTTTATTTATGCACAAGTACATAGAAAATATATTTAAGTACTTCTTTTCTTCCTTTGCCTGTTGGCTTTTTTTTACATAGGTGCATATGAGTTTGAAATGGATGCGTCGCATACATGCTTTTTTTTCTTTTATTTTGGCTTTAAAAGTCTGACATATTAATATATCTTTTACGTTACAATTTTTTTGTAAAATGGTAACCCTTAATCCTACGTCAAGTTGGCAAATGCTACACACAGCACTGTTTAATTTCGAACCATAGGTTAATGCGATATAAAGTTCGAAATTGCAATCTCTGCAGATAGAGATTTCCTGGATAGTGTCTGGGTGCACTATGCGATGGAATAACTTCAGTCGCGAATCGCGATCAATACTGAAACGACTGGGTGCATATAGGTACAGTTACATCTGTGCTGTAGTTAAAATGTTGTGTGGGTGCAGACTTCAGTAATAAGCTACTCATCACAAAACGGTAACCTTGGTCGAGCTGTGGACGTTTTTCCGTTTATAGAAGAAGATGAAGAATATTATCTTGATTTTTGGGTAAAACGCGAGATGAAGATGATAGATTAATATGCTGTCGGGTATCGATAAGGAGATGGCATTATTGTGAATTGGCAGCAAAATGAAACATAAAATCGAATTATATCGTTTTAAGACTACCTATACTATAATTAACTAACTATATTATAATGCCTGGGCTGCTTGAATATTAAACCCAGTGGGCTGGGATATTATTAAACCTAGTATAAACCCATAGTATTAAACCCAGTCTTTTATAAATCTGAAAGTATTTTTCTTTAAATTTGACGCTGTCGTTTCACAATTAGAAACTTCAACATACATATTGGGATACATAGGGATGCATAGCATGTTGAATATGTGAATAATGCGAAAGTGTGTTTGTTTGATGGTTTATCCTTCAGTCACGCAACAATGAAGTAACGTATCGACGTGATCTTTTGCTACCGGTAGTACCACCGGTAGTTCCACGGGTAAGTGACGGGTACTATACACATGGAAAAACTCACCGAGGACTTCAAGATTGAGAGAGAAAACCAACCCAACGGGCAAAAGCTATTTTGTAATCATACTTAATACATATTATTAATGCGAAAGTTTGTTTGTTGGTTTGTTCTTCAATCACGCCGCAACAGAGCTGCGGATCGACGTGATTTTTTGCATGGGTATATTTGAGGACCTGGAGAGTGACATATAGGCTATTTTTTATCCCGGAAAATCAAAGAGTTCCCGAGGGATTTGAAAAACTAATTCCACGCGGACGAAGTCGCGGGCATCAGCTAGTAAGTAAATAAATTGAACGTTTCACTTTTCTCTACGACTCTACTCTCTTGTTAAGTCCGTCCCATCCATTTAGTTGAACCAGTCAGTTTTTACAACCATTCCTAGCACTGAGGACGTTTCGTAGAATAGTCTGGACTGGCTAGGCTAAGCTGCCTTGCCACCAGGAGCGTGTGACATTGCTGTGCAAGGGGTGAGTGAGTGTGACATATCAAGACGACCTATTCCTTTTATAGATCAGCTCATAAGCATCAGAGATGATGAGCTATGCTATGAGTGAAGCAATTCTGTTGCATCTTTTACACATATCCCTTGCAATTCATCCTCACGAATCCTCGGTGAAAAGGTAGCCTTAGGTTGTAGATGTCTCCATACCATAATCGGTGTGGCATCCATCATCAACCCATCTTCACAATGTTTTCCTTCACTGTTAAAGCAAGTAATGTTTGCTTGCTCAAAAGTCAAAACACACAATTTTTTTTTAAATTCGATGACAAGCTAGTCCGTGACTGCGATCTCACCTGATGGTAAGTGACGATGCAGTCTAAGATGGTAGCGGGCTAACTTGGAAGGGGTATGGCAGTGAAAATTCAACCCATACCCCTAATCGGTTTCTACACGCCATCGTGCCGAATGCTAAATCGCTTGGCGATGGCGGCACGTCTTTGACACATTAATGTGGAGCATTATTGGTGGACTTCACACATTCCATATTTTCACTCATACCTGGCAGAATAGCAGTCTTTTAGCAGATTGGATGCTATCTCTTATCCTCCAATCTAAATACTTGGCACAGCCCTAGTTCAAAGTTAAAGTAGAGACGGCTCAACTCCATATTTTGTAGGATTCGCACACTTGCTTGCTCATCCCTAGTGGAAAGGCAGCTTTAGCCTGTAGCGGGCTCGATCCCATATGGGTACAAGCCAACATGTTTCATAATTTTTCCGTAACCGCAATTCTAGTAATCTTAGCTGGTGACGTATTTGTATGTGGCGTGTTCGCATTGCCACCTTCCGACAATATTTTCTGACCGTAACTTTCTTTACTATGATTTTGTTGAGGTACTAAGGCCCTATTTACTTTTCATGTTTACTTACTGTCTTTATCTCAATTTGAAAGAATTGATAAAATTCTCCGTCCCTTTCCGTCTTTAAATAGAATAATTACTTTGAATCGCTTAAATTCTGCATTGGTATGCTTGCTTGATTGCATTCGCGTTGATTAATTTGATGGTATGTGTATGAATAGGATGTAAAAATGATGTTACGATATAATATTGAAAACGGAAAGGAAAGTAGATCCAACATGAGAAAATTGGTTCTATCAGGCAAAAATAATTACCTATATGATATAGCCAATAAATACAATGTAAACCCTAAAAAATTAAAGATACCTGTACAGTTAAAATAAATACAACTAAACTATAATAAACGTTAAAATGACCGACGACAAACTGTCCATTTCGATGGAGACAGCTAGATAATATCTGAACGTTTTTTGTAACGGACGCTGTCTGCACTTGCGGTCTAGACTTTGAGTAATATGTGATAGTTACGTCAGTAATTACTAACTTACTCAATTTAAAGCTTGGAGTACACTATAGTTGATTTCTTGTCTTGTCTTCTCTCCTCAAAGGAAGCCGTGAAGATTTTTGATTTCAAATCTTCCAATCGAAGCTTTCGATGAGTCAGGTGCTTATAAACAAGTTACTTTCTGCATTTTCTGATTCCAGCAGTGAGCAAATATATTATGCGAGAGAAGTGTGCGTAAAATTTATGTGTTTCCCTATTATAATATAGTTGCGTTTCAGCTATAACTGCGAATAAACTATATTCTTTATGAAAAAACCCTCATAGAGCTGTAGTCTGGTGTTAACTATCCTTTGCAACTTTGTGATACCTTCATGCCAATGTGATGCTGTTGAAAAAAAAACCCTCATAAGGGCTTTAGTATGGCGTTAGTTATTCGTTAGTTAAAATGAAGCCTAAGGCTGGAATAAATTGGGTTTAAAGTGTCTCTAGGTCGGCTGCAGTAGGTACATACTCTAGTGCATAAGTTTTAACTTAGCTTAGGGCATAATTCTCTCTTAGGGACTCTATAGAAATTTTTGAACTCTTTGGGTTATATTTTGTCACCATGAGCTTGCAATTTTTCTCTAATTTTTAATCGTAGCGCTATTCTTATCCGAGTTACTGTACGTTATAAAAATATGAACTCCATTATTCATGAACTTTAATACGTAGTAAGTGCATCAAATAAAGTGCAATATTATATTAACTGTTTGATATTTTTTTGCGTAAATATAGGTCATAGATTGTATCGTACAGCTGTTCGATGTCAACATGAAATACCAGGTACTTACAACAAACAAGATATATGAGCTACTATTTAAGTTTTGTTTCTGACTTTGTCTGTGATAGAAAATTCTGAGATAAAAGTTTTTTTCATTGCTTATCATAAATATTTAAACCAATTTGTGTCTTTAGAAATTAGTAGAATGTAATCGGGTTAACCAAGAGTAGCTTATAATTAATAAGATGTCCAGTCATTGGATTTGTCAAGGCATATAGGTACATCAAAATCACCATCGCTGAAAATACCGAAAGTATAAGTTCTAACTAAATCATGACTAAAAATAAATCTAAAAATTATCTATTACATTCACGGCAATTTTGATCTTATGACTCAAGACTCTGCCACACGAAACCAAATTCTACTAGAAGAGTTAATAATGTTGTAACAATTAACACTGTTTTGTGGACGTACGAGAAAGACTTGCCCAATCTCAGAACATCATCTTGCCCTGTAAATTAGATAATATTATAGTTTTACACATAAAACTGCTAAACTCCGTAGTTCACAATTACACTCATAGGGACACTGATGCAGGTCTATTCCCGGCTACGGTCGCACGACGACTGACCTCCGATCCCTAATCGATGCAATTTTATAAACTAGTGGTTTGCCCCGAACTGAGACCTCGCGGTATCCCATAATTCCCATAAGGTAGTTTTAACTATATTATATTGTAATTAAAACGCGCCGAATCTGATGACGTCAATCGTCATCTGCTTTCGTGGATGGGATGCATATTTACAATATTAAAGACAGCGCCATCTAGTAACAGTATAGTGAAGTTTTGTTAAAAACATTGATGCCCATTAAAACTCAAATAATTTCGTTTCTTTATAATATTTATCTAATCTTAGTATTTGTTGTTCAAGTACAGAATATAACTCAAATTATGTGTAAGTTTCAAGTTTTAAAACAAAGTGGTTTTAGAAATCTAGCCTCGAATACAATCTCCACTTTGAAAGCCCCCCATTTCGTATGGGAGCCCCCCTGAAATAAAGATTTTTATAACTTTTTAAGCTTAAGCCATTTTCGGCTGGAGGCCATCGGTTTACATTAATATATATATAGCTGTTCGTGCTGATTCACTGATTCACTGACTGATTGATCACCTCTCCTGTAAAATTTTGTATGAAAAATTTTTTTTTCACTTATGGTTTCGTATAGAAGACAAAAATTCATTCGGAGGAAAATTATGGAGAGAGCTGATGATTGAGGATTTCGGAGACGGGTGAAGAGCACGGTCAGGGTATCGAAGATAGGTGGAGGGTGCTCGAACAAATGTCACTCGAAACCTCATCCAATTCGCAATGAGCTGAAAAAAAATTCAAAATGGCGGAAAAAAGATGGCCGCCATACAAATTTCGTCAGTATCTATCTCGGCGAGTATAAAAGATGGAAGAGTGGTTTCTTGGCAAAAGATGATCAGGACCCAAAGATCTATTTGATGAATAGAAAAAAATCCAACATGGCGGAATTTTTTTTTCTCCATACAAAATATATGGCGAATATTGAATAGACTTGAAGCTGAGAACTATGCAAGACTTTGATACGGTTTCTTTTCAAAATTTGTTTTTATAAAAGAATTCTCATTCTGACAAATGATGAGATATGATGATCGAGGGTTTGGAAGGTGGGTGAGGAGCACGGCCATGGTAATGACGATAGGTGGGGGTGCTCGAACAAAAGTCACTCGAAACCTCATCCAATTGGCAGTGAGCTGAAAAAAATCCTAAATGGCGGATTCAAGATGGCGGCCATACAAACTTCAACGGTGTCTATCTCGGAGAGTATAAAAGATAGAAGAGTGGTTTTTTGATAGAAAATGATCAAGACCTGAAAGTCCACTTGACGATAGAAAAACCGCGGTCCGCTTGCGGGCCGCGCACCCACGCGCCCTACTAGCTATATATATATATATATATATATATATATATATATATATATATATACTATACAGTTATATATATATATAACTGATGGTTTCGTATAGAGGAAAAAAATTCATTCGGAGGAAAAATATGGAGAGAGCTGATGATTGAGGATTTCGGAGACGGGTGAAGAGCATGGCCAGGGTATCGAAGATAGGTGGCGGGTGCTCGAACAAATCTCACTCGAAACCTCATCCAATTCGCAGTGAGCTGAAAAAAAATTCAAAATGGCGGAAAAAAGATGGCCGCCATACAAATTTCGTCGGTGTCTATCTCGGGGAGTATAAAAGATGGAAGAGTGGTTTCTTGGCAAAAGATGATCAGGACCCAAAGGTCTATTTGATGAATAGAAAAAAATCCAAGATGGCGGAATATTTTTTCTCCATACAAAATATATGGCGAATATTGAATAGACTAGAAGCTGAGAACTACGCAAGACTGATAAGGTTCCTTTTCAAAATTTGTTTTCATAAAATAATTCTCATTCTGACACACATTCACATGATGAGATATGATGATCGAGGGTTTGGAAGGTGGGTGAGGAGCACGGGCAGGGTATTGAAGATAGGTGGGAGGTGCTCAAACAAAAAATACTCGAAACTTCATCCAATTGGCTATGAGCTGAAAAAAAATTCAAAATGGCGGATTCAAGATGGCGGCCATACCAATTTCATAGGCATCTATCTCGGAGAGTATAAAAGATGGAAGAGTGGTTGTTTGATAGAAAATGATCAGGACCTGAAAGTCCACTTGGCGATAGAAAAACCGCGGTCCGCTTGCGGGCCGCGCACCCACGCGCCCTACTAGTATCATATCTAAAATTGAAGTAACTAGCGGTTCGCCCCGAACTGAGACCTCGCGGTAACGGTTTACCATAATTACTTATTCATTCAATAGATACATGACGATCAAAATTGACATTATTATTATGCCCGTTTTCACCAACCATACCTAAATCATCCCCTTTGTAGAAGTCTCTTTACGTAGGTAGCCCCTAAATACAATCCTAACATCCCAATGTCATTTTCACCTTTAGTTGTCCCGTAGAGGTTCGTAATAACAAAGTTGACAGAAAGTGTCAACTAACTTAACATAGGTAGCCCGTAAAGGTTAGGGAACTGTTATAGTGAAATCCTCAAGGCCTCAATCAAACTTAGGTATAGTTTTTTGGAACATTCAAATTAAATTACTTGTACACAGCGTCAACTATCGACACGATCAGAAAACATGTAAAAACAAACTGCAACGCGAAGTTTTATTGATGTTTGCTAAATGACTAAATAATAATTTTAATTGAATAATATGTTACATATAGCTGCATTTGCTGTACTGTATGAGATGAGAGCGCCATCTATTGACATCATTGTGAAGTTCTGTTGTTGCTGCTCATTAAAAGTTAAATAATTTAGTTTCCTTATTACATTTATCTAATTTTAGTATTTGTTGTTCAAGTACATGATATTACGCTAAAATTATAAAACTTTCAAGCCCCAGCTTTCAGTGGTTATTCCGTTGTGAGGTCAAATATAATCTCCACTTTGAAAGCCCCCCATTTCGTCAATTTTAGGAAAAAAATTAAAAAAAAAATACTTTTGTACTCTGTTCCAAATTATCTTTAAAATGAGGTACTGTAACCCTATGAAACGCAAAAATTTTTTTTTTCTTCGCATTCGCTTCTATGAGAGCCCCCCTGAAATAAAGATTTTTATAACTTTTTAAGCCATTTTCGGCTGGAGGCCATCGGTTTACATATTATATCTAAAATTGAAGTAATTACGTTCAGTAATTCAGAAGTTATAAGGCTCTGACAGACGGACGGACGGACGGACGGACGGACGGACAAGTGCAAATTCACTCAAGTAGACTCAAAGACCTTCGCTTCGCTCGGTCGATTACGTTCAGTAATTCAGAAGTTATAAGGCTGTGACAGACGGACGGACGGACAAGTGCAAATCGCTCTAGTAAACTCAGAGACCTTCGCTTCGCTCGGTCGATTAAAAAATACGACTACCGTCATCATACAGATACTTTTTATTATAAACGCTCTTGCTATGCTACGCTGTTACTATTTTTTTTATATGTACAGAAACACTTCACAGTTTTATATTATTAGTGTGTTTGTTAGTTGGTAAAGAGCCTCTTTAATGAGTAACTCCTTAATTATTTATTTGGACGATGTTTATTTTAACGATCAATTATTGGGTGCCATATTGAAAGGTGTGTGTTCTCATCTCGCAAAAAATATACGCACCAGTGCCAGTTGTATCTTGACACGACACACCTGACAGGGCGCGTGCCTTAAGTATTCCTAATGAGTTGAGAAATTAACGGTAAAAAACATGTTTATATTGGGAAGAGAAGCGGCAGGAAATTTTCAGTTCATCAGGGCGACAGTATGCCAGAGGAAGAAGATAAGGGCTTTATTTATTTAGGTTGAAAATTCTTCTGTAAACTGTTAGTCTAGCGCTGCGACAGTAGAATGTGCTAGTCATGTTTGAGGGCTCGGCTCTTCGGAAGACTTGAAATTTGGTATGAGGCCATCCTTCCATCATGTATAAATATTTACTAGCTTCGTCGACATGTATTAGGGTGTTTTCAAATTCGTCCAGTTGGATTATGGTGTTTTCGAAAATTTCATGAGATCTCCTTGATATTCCAGGATAATAATATTAAAAAAAATCTTTTCAAAAAAACACGCGACGCCACTACAAAGAAAGTATAATGATTTTTACAAAAAACGCTGAATTAATTTCGATAAAATTTATATGGGATCTCCTCTGTGTCTGAAGTATGACCTGACCTACCCAACAAAAAAATAATCATCAAAATCAATAATTTATAATTGGCATAATAATCGCGTAACAAACATAAAGTCGAAATGAGAATCTAACAACCCGATGTACAGCTATTTTCGTAATAAGTATGGTTAGATAGAGCATGAATAAAATTATAGAGCGTAAATGAGTACCTATATAATTTTAATTTATAGTCGATAAAGTACAGCTACCATCTAATTCTAAAGCCTCGCAATACTGCACTGACAAGTAATTTTCGCACTTGGCCGTGAAGAGAACCGCAAGATGTCGTAACCGTTGCGCAATCAATCACGTTGCGCAAGTGGAGCATCGCGAACACAACTAATACCCCCCCTCCAATGATTAGGTATTATAGGTGATGAGTGATAGGTGAAGATACAGTGATACTCTTAGTGATACTCTATATTACCTATCCTAAATTTAGGTTTCTGCCTACAATTGTAAATTATATGGTTATATAATTACCTACATATTATTTCATTATTTGCATGCTTTGAGCAAATAAATTGATTGATCGAAGAAAAAGTATTAACTCTCGATATGAATTGAATATAAAAGCCGGAAGCCTTTTATATTTTTATAGATATCCGATAAAGGGTATGCGTTACTTTAGAACTTCTAGGAACGACATATTTTATAACTTATTAATGACCATAAATACTCGTATTAGATGGCCTTAAGCCATGGTTCGCAAAAGTTTCGTTACTCATTGATCTTCCGAGAACTGCCCTGATACTGGGGTTTTACCCCGGCTAAAATCATTCGCAAATATAATATTATGGTGAATCGAAATATTTTAATTCAATTCCTGCATACGAGTTTATTATATCTACATAATTATATTTAATAACTTGCGAAAATTGAAAATTAAAGCTACGAGGGTACTGTTGCACCCAGTTCTGTACGCATTATTAGCTGTTCTACCAAATATAGTACGATAGTTTTGGTCCTTATTACGACCACTATTAAATTGTATAAGACCTTTACCGATTTTAGATGCCTAAATAATTTAAAAATAAACTTAAATCTGAATGAATACACTAATTAAAATCTAAAACCCCCATCAAAGTTACCTCTATGTGGCATATTACCCAAGATGCTGGCAGAATTGCCCCTTTGGATGGCCAAACGAATCCTTTGGCCAAGGTAGCTGCCAGCTCTGGGGTCCCCGCTAGACTTGATTAGCCTTTTTGATAGTTGTACACAAAGTGCTCGAGCCTCCGGGCCTCTGGCCCCAGGATCTCCACTCCAAAAGGCACAAATAAGAAATTACTATTGAGTTTTTCATATAATTGCGCCTAATACGTTGATAGTCAAAATATAAGAGTGAGTTTTATAAAATCATGTGATAAATAATAATTAAATACACTCAGCAGTCTCTGAGCATATAGTTGGTTATAAATGTTCTAAGTCAGAAGTACCTACATACAAAAATGTAGCATCTCGAATGTTTATGGAAGTGAAGAGTGAAACCTGTCGGTCCGAGGAAGACATTCCAAGGTCTGGTCCGATCCGAACGGTAATTAATAGAAGGCCACGCGGCCGTTAGACTCGAGCGATGCGCATCGAGTCCCTATCGGCAGTTGTCCGGCTGCTTTATATAGCCAGATCGGTTTTTATTATACAACCAGAGCACCCTGAGATGTTTGTGGAAGATCGCTCGGTGAACATGACATAGCAACGAATTGATATTATCCATCATCAGTCATCCACATCAAAGTTTTCGAAAGAAAAAAAGGACCTTTTACCAGAATCTAGCCAGTATACTATACCCAGTATTGTCTGGTATAATTATAACCAGAGCACCCTGAACAGTGAAAGACTAGTGGTTACGACTGTGGTCTCCTATTCGGGGGGTTGCAGGTTGGATCCCGGGTAGCACCTCTGACTTTTCGAAGTTAAGTGCGTTTAAGCAATTAAATATCACATCCTAGAAATAGCGACCATTTGTAGAAATTTTCCGTTGTGTTCTTTTCCTTAAATGCTTACTTTGTGGTTTTTATCTCTTAAGAAAGGAATATTTACGACCTTTTAATAAACTTTCTGGCATTTCGGTTTCACTTAACTAACCGACTGAGGTTCGAATTAATATTGCGATTTTGGTTTTTCAAACGTGTTTTACTTTTACATTCTACTTTTTACCTGTTAGTCCTATTGGAAATAATTTATTGGATTAATTAATACATAGTATGTACTATGTAGTTAGGAAAATATTGATATACCTATATGATTGATAAATAAAATAATAAATATAAAAAAATCTTTTTAAAAAACCGACTTTAAACACCCGTGCCACTCACTACAAAGTAAATAATTTATTGTTGATTTTTAAAAATAGCTCGACCGATTTCGATAAAATTTATATGGGACCACCTGGGAATATACCCTTTCAAACAAGAAAAGAATTTTCTAAATCGGTTCAGGCGTCTTCGAGTAATCGGTAAACATACATAAAAAAAAAGATTTCGATGAATTGAGAACCTCCTCCTTTTTTGAAGTAGGCTAAAAGAGAGTTGCTTTAGAATAAGTATTGTTGCACACCCAAATCCTCAGTCATTGTTTTGTTCCTTATACACTAATATTGCCGATTTTCTAAATAAAAGGAATATCTATGGTCAATGAGCTTATATGGCACAAATTTCAATACGGCTATTTTTATTCAGCTAGATACAAAGATCGGTTAGAGTTTTATACAAAGTATGTAGAATGGAAAAAGTTATCGAAAACACTTAAAGTTAATCGGTACATCACTAATTAGCCGCATAACGGTGTTGTATCGGCACCTACTCGGCAGATAACGTATCTAATTCAACACTTAATGCTCGCCACGATAGATTTATGGGGTGGATGCGAGCTGCAATGTATCGATAAAGTTTGGTACCCACCGCATTTCGATAGCTATAGTACAGTTTTGTCGCTGTAGAATACAAAGTGTGTCTGATGATGCAGCAGGTACGTGGTCATAGGAACAAGCTCTGTCTAAGTCTTTTGGAACGTAGTTCCTTATCGCGCGGACGGGGGCTAGACGGAAAAAATTAAGGAACCGACACTCGACACATTTTTGAAACCAACACTTTTTTGTTGAATGTGAATTTTGCACTGTGTTCGGTATTTTCGCCATACAACACGGCGTCTGCATGGCCTAGTGGATCCGAAAGTCGCCTAAAAGTTCAACGTCGATGGTTCGAATCCCAGCTCGACAGACTGAATTTTCTATTTTCAATTTTATTGGAACGTAGTTCCTTATCGCGCGGTACGTAAGGGGGCTAGACGGAAAAAATTAAGGAACCGACACTCGACACATTTTTGAAACCGACACTTTTTTGTTGAATGTGAATTTTGCATTGTATTCGGTATTTTCGCGATACAACACGGCGTCTTCGTGGCCTAGTGGCTACGGCAGTCGCCTTATGGTTCACAGACGATGGTTCGAATCCCAGCTCGAGACTGAATTTTCTATTTTCAATTGTATTTTAAATAATTTCTACATGTGGAATTTTTCCCTAATTTTTTATACTTAACTTAAAAAATTAGGGAAAGGTTCCACATGCAGAAATTGTTTAAAATAAAATTGAAAATGGAAAATTCGGTCTGTCGAGCTGGGATTCGAACCATCGACTGTGAACTAATAGGCGACTGCCGGAGCCACTAGGCTACGGAGACACCGTGTTGTATCGCGAAAATACCGAACACAATGTAATCGAAAGGAACTACGTTCCATCCGGGTGTCCCTTGACACCTCTCAAGTTTTTTTTGCACTTGCTTGGGTATGTGGGACCCAAAATTAAAAAAAAAACCATCTGCGTCACAAATAGGAAGTCTCGTTAATGGATTCGCGATTTCCCAACAATTAGTCAAAGGCTTCAAAGACACTAACTAAACAGGAAAAGCTTTATATCGGCAGGAGACCATACTGTCTTCGCCTCCTTGCCCCTGATGGTCTTCTGCGGAGCTGGTGAAATGAAATGAAATGTTTATTCGCATAAACATGGGGAATAACAGTATGGCATAAGTGGATTATTAATATATGTAGTTCCGAAACATGTTTTGCCTCAATTCAGGCGTGCAAAATATTACAAATTACTAAAAGCGAGTGAGCGTTGACGTCCAGTAGTGTCCGATCGGAGGTCAATTTCTGGCCGAAACTGAAGCGATTAATCGGCTATCGCCACAACCTTCGGCCGAAACCGAAGCCGAAGGTTCAAAACCCTAAGAAATTCCGTTCAAGATTGGCTAAAAATGAATAAAATAATATATTTTTTTAAAGTTTATGTTGACTGTATATGTTAACAACATAACGAGATATAATATAATTACCATGAAACTTAAAAACTTGTCAAAAATGCACCCCACGCGTCGCCTTTTTCAGCACACATACACATTCGTAAAAATTATGTTCCAATATGACTGACGCACACTAGAAACCTTAGGCTTCTGCCAAAACTTTGGCTCATTTTAGAAAAAGACGAAGGTTGGCCGAAGATGTTATTTTTGGCCGAAGGTGACCGAAGCCGAAGGTTCGGTAGGACACTAACGTCCAGCTTCCTTTCTCGCTCTGCAGCCTTCTTTAAAACAATGTCATTCTCGCCGAAGGAGACCTAAGCTAAGGCTTACCAAGGTTGTAGTGGATGGTTGTCTGACAATAGAGCAGGAAGATCGTCGTTAACAGGATGTCGGGTATAGTCGTGCATAGACCGGCCATAGATTACACGTGATCTAATAATTTACAATTCAGCCTACATTATCCATTAAGTAAATATGACCTAGACATAAAGTCATTAACATTCGTCGCGTTGCTAACGATAATGACTTCTGTTACTACATAATATACCGCTAATTGATACAGGTTTTAATTATTTTTCATATTATGACCTTGACGTATGTTTTATTTACATTTTGCCTTCAAAACTAGAAACGCTTATTTTAATTAATAACTATCGTGTTTGAAAAATTTATAGTAATTGGTTAATATAAATTTTGATTTTAATTGAAAGGTCAATTCTTTCGTCATAATATACCCTATATCAAAGACTTAAAATAATGAGTTATAAAAAAAACACATATTTCTTAATTTCGTCATGATAAGTAATTCATCATAAGTATCTCACTTCCTTTCCAATCGTTTTGCAAAACCTAACTATTAGTATTACAAATGAATAAACTTACACAAATAATAATTTAATATGTTATCTGAATGTCTTACTTTCCAATCGTTATTCTAAACTGAAAACATAAATATCGTAAGAATAGTCATATGAAATAGGAAAAAATCGACTTATTAAAACTTACCTGGAAATATCGGCGATCGATTGATTTTTCAATAGAATCTGCTTTCTTAACCGATATCATAGTCTTGACATGTCATAAGAGCCTCAAAAAGGTACTCGTAGTTTTTATTGAAAATATTCGGATCAAACGGGAAGGCAGCCTGTGTACCTCTCCTTAAAATTTCCACAAAACATGTCTCATTGGTGAAGATGCTGAACTCTCTATCGGAATTTGTTGCAGTGCAGGTGTCAGTGGAAAGTGCATAATTCGCTGTCGTGACCTCGACATTGAGCGCGTGAGGTCACTCTGAGCATTCGTGCTGAGTCGCTTCCACGATGACGCGATAGGATTCCTCCGTTTACTACTGAGTATGAGGGCGCCTAACTATCACGTTGGTCTTATGGTTAGCATGTTCGACTATGGATGACGAGGTCACGGGTTCAATTCCCGGGTCGGGCCAAAAATGTATTGGGTTTTTGTGTCAAAAAATTTTCATTCAGGCTCAGTCTCAAAAACCTTCCTCATGAAACACCCTATCTTTTGGTGAAAACCGCATGAAAATCCGTTCAGTAGGTAGTTTTGAGTTTATCGCGAACAGACAGACAGACAGACAGACGTAGCGGGGGACTTTGTTTCAAATTTAAATTCAAATTCAAAATTTGACCTCCGTGACTCATAGTTTAGTTCCTAATAAGGATATGCAAAGCTATAAAAGAGCAGTTCAAATAATATTAGCTGTATATGTACTATAGCCGATAACAGTACAACCATCCCACGTGTTAAGGCAAAACCGGACCTTCTTTAGGAAATAGACTATATGTTACAATGACCATATTATTTGCAAAGCGACAAGTTGATTTCGTGCGCTTTCAGGGACTTAGTACACATGTTCGCAGAGCTTTTAAATTTTCTGAACTTAAGATTCTTTTCTTTATAATAGATTTTGCGAAGATCTTTAAGGAGATTACTGTGTTATTCGTCTAAGCTTATCATTATCCCTTCAAAAGAATTAAGAAAGAGCTGATGCCGACATTAAAAAATCAGTAACATAGACCAAAATATAATGTAATAAATTCACTGCCTGCAGATCACTAGCAGTATAATAATAATGCCACTATAGACTAAATTACTGTTTATATTTTTTTGTTTTCTTTATGCATACTAAAATTCTTACCAAACTTTTATACTTGCCGTGCGTCTTCTCAACCAAAAGAGCAATGCAATCTATTTTTGATCGTACTATTAAGTCCTTTGTT
Organism: Oeneis ivallda; assembly: GCA_029955525.1. Taxonomy (NCBI): domain Eukaryota; kingdom Metazoa; phylum Arthropoda; class Insecta; order Lepidoptera; family Nymphalidae; genus Oeneis; species Oeneis ivallda. The sequence goes on from JARPMR010000006.1 coordinate 25,645,359, forward strand.
TCGCTTGCAAACAGTACTTTCTGCTCTAGGTACTAGCCCGTACTGTCAACCTTTCTTCTAGTCTGATCACATCAATATATGATCAGATTGATTTATATATAACTAAGCTACTACTGATTGCTGACAAGTGTGATGAGTCTCCGTATAAATTATATAGTTTCTCAAGCGCTTGCATGTCATTGAACTTGTTAAACATGAGCTGCACGTAGTCGCTTGTTTTATCAGGTATTTAGCATTTTATTATTTTTATCATAATCACGTCGTATTGTATAGTAACCGAACCTATCTACTTCTAAGGATTATTTTATATAAGGAGATCTGTAGGAGAACCAGAGTTAAGTATCGACATGGGTCTAGCATAATCTCATGTAAGAGATTCAAAAACTCTTTAAAAAAAATTGTAGCTCATCCCGTCGCGAAGTAGATGTGGCAATGAGACTGGCACAAAGCGAAAAACCGATGGATGTTGGTGTCCCAAGGTGTTCAAATGGCGACCCCATTAAGCGCAGTTTAGGGTCCGAGTCGCTAACAGCCGCTGCATACAAGCGGCTCAAGATCGTGTTCTGTAGCGATCCTTTCAAGAAAACTCTATTTCTAGTTCTAAAAACATGATTCTGTCCTTGGCTTCCTCTGATTGGTCAAAATTAATTGATGCAGCAAGAACGTCATAAATTCAGCCAATCAGAGATGTGTGAGGTCACACTGTACCAATAATTTTTAGCCAATCCCACAGCAGGTTTCAGGAAGTGATTTTATGGAAAAAAGGTAGTCTACACGTAGGTTGCACCTTATATTTATTAATAAGGCTCCATTAAATCGCCAGGCGAAGAACCGAGCGGGTTTATTTGAATAATAAACACGTGTAGTTGTGTACGGAACACTTAAGCCCTATCGGAATATTAGAGCGAACATAAAACTGGTTTTCTTGTCTTAATAGGCAGGGTTAAAGTACCTACTTACTTTTAATAATATACTGATGTGTTCTTGATATCCGTTCATATATATCCCATTTACATTCAGTCAAGGTGATCCGGGAAGCGGGCATAACCTGTGAGCATAACTTTTAATCACTTCCTTCTTTTCTTCTTTTCTTAGTTAATGTTCTTCTTTCTAAATTAATTACTTTTAGCAGTGCCAAGTCTGTGGAATGCACTTCGCCAAGTCATAGAGTCACTTGATAGAGGCAAAAAGGAGATTGAGTGAAAAGATTTGCCAATTTTCTTATTTTAATGCTCTGTTCTAAAAGGGACTGTAAAGGATGGGGAAGGGAATGGATACAAACGCTTCTTTCTGTATTGCCGCAGAAGTAAGCATTTGAAAAAGCACTGCGGGGAATTATATCAACGAGGATAATGTAAATTGGTTAGGTATCTGCAGAAGATTGTTTCTTGTTTTGCTATAAATATTTTAAAGCGGGATATTTTTCTTTAAGATAACAAATAGTCCTTTAGGAATAAGGCTGTTATAGTTTATCAAATGCCACCCGTTGTACTGATTAATCGTACTTTCTTATAACCCAAGCTTTAAGCTTAATTTGAAGGGAAAAGGTGTTTGTCATGCTCAGTATGACTAATACAAAGCTTTAAGGTTTCCGAAACCTTGTAGGGAATTAAATTTTGCGACAGAGTTATGTAAATGATATGTAGGTATTAATTAGTGCTGAAAAAGGGGATCGTGTCATTTCCCATTTAAGGAAAAATTAACTATCATGCAAGGCGTGGGCTTAGAAAAAACATATCAAAAACAATTTATTAAAGAGTCAGATTGCAATTTGCATGACTAAAAAAAGACAATATCTGTATCTATCTGTCTATGGTTCTTAAAGGAGCAACTTTTTATTTTTGGAAGAGATACGTTGCAACATAAAACAAACCGAAAAAGACACTAGTGCCTGCGCGTAGACAAGACACCTTTCTTTTCTTGTCTGTCTTTTTCTGTTAGGAAATAAACTAGCTACGTTCCTCTCCACCCAGTTAATTCCCCACAATATTGGAAAGTCTTAAGTAATTTGTTCAGACTAATGGCGCAAGCGTAAAACCGAAAACTTTCGCGTCTGCACCTTCACACAGTCCATCTGCATTCAGCGAGCAAATAAGAAATACAAACAGAATTTCCGCCGCGAATACTAAATACAGAATCCTACACGCTTTCAAATAAACTACAGGTCCTCAACAATGCCTGAACATGGCCGGTGTAAACATGACGGTTTACGCACCGATGGATGGGAAGGATATGCTGCAAGTCAGGAGAATGAGTGATAACTTAGTCATATAATTTCTAAATATACAAGTGTAAATTAAAAATTTTATTTTTAAATACAAGCTTTTAGGAGCTACATCATTAGACTCTAGATATCATCTAGGATCAGAGTTCTTGTCATGACGAATCAAACGAGCCCAAACTCGATGGGGTTACATCGTTTTATTACAGAGTTCCGATAGCCATCTTCCATCTCCATCATCAGATCAGCTCCATGTCACAATAATATTGCATTGTCATCCGATTTACACATACATGCAAAATTTCAGCTCAATCGGAAACCGGGCAGTAGTTCTAATTCATCTTGCAAGATTTGACCCAAACAAACAAATAAACAAATAAACTAGGTATATTTACCTAACTTGAGAGAGCTTTGTTTATGGCAGGTTTCAATGTCCTATCTAATTCAAAAATTATAAAATTGAAAGTCGAATATTTAAACGAAATAATATTATGTACAAGTATGCCTAAAGTACCTTGTTTCAATTGGTAAAACAGATTGCAAGGATCATAGACAGGTCTTGCCACGTATTTGTATTAAAAAGTAGAAGTAAAATTAAAATTTTAAGATCTTGATACGTAATAACAAGTGGAGTTGATAATCATTAGTGAACTTGGAACACAGTCGCAAGCCGAGAGACAAATAGACAAGTGAGCACGTACACAAATAAGCAAGTGAGCACGTACACAAATAAGCAAGTGCTAAAGTAAATTGTAAGTACAAAACTTTGCGATGTTTACAGAAGGTACCTCGCGGGGAAATGGAAGGCGTATGCATAGGACTAAATAGAAATTAAAATGTTATTGCCTTTTCCTTATGGACTCGTGTGTGCTGTGTTAAGTTCCAGGAACGCTTTAGCCATTTTAAGAAAAGGTTACATGTGCATTGTACCTAGAAATCGCGTCAAATTTTACTGGCTGGTGGAACATTTTGAGCAATACCAAAGTTCGAGTGTTAGCATGAGCGTAGCACGGACTTCCACACTCTCTATTCTTAGTTCTAGGTCACATTTTAAGTTGTGTGTGTGAGCGATTTAAGATGCAACTGGGTAGCCGTAAATTTTTCTTTGAAAACTCCAAATTTGAGAATTTATGGGTAACTTGATTCTTCGTTTCAGAGTTATTTCAAAATCAGATCACCTAACACGGAAAATCAAAAAGTACCTATAGAATTTTTAAAACCTCGAGAACATTAATTTCTCATTTTTACCATCGTACATCAACCCTTTACCTGTGTCTGTCTATGTCATAAAACATATACTTTTCAACATCAAAAGCAAAACCCGTCATCATTATAAGTGTAACAAAAGCCCACGTGTGACACAAAAACCATATCCGCGTCACCAGCGTCCATACATCAGAGAGTAGTAATGTCCATATTATTCGCCATACGCGGCGACAGGGTCATTTGTATTGGCCCTTTTCTTTGGCAATTACGCTGTCCAATATCCATCAACTATTGGGGACACACTATTTTATGTGAATACTGACTAAACGAGTAAACATCACCTCGTTCAATGTGTTTACGAACGTGTTGGTACTTTATGAGCTGGCAGCTCTTGCTGGCACAGATACGATCCAAAAATATCTTTAATGCGCAACTTTGTTCGCATTAAGCTTAACTTATTTACTTATTATTCCTTCCATATTCCTTCACCCTTTAGAATTTTTAAAAATATTTGTAACATGTTTTCAGTTCTTAGTCCCCTGAGCTACCATTACTTGATTAGCTAATATTTCCGTCTTATAGGGTCAGTAGCAAGTTACGGTTAACCCCAAATTGAACCAATAAAAAAACCACTATAGTTTTGCGCTGACATGCGCAAACTAAAGCGCTTCACGCTTCACGTTACCACGTCTCGTTTAAACATGAAGATACTGACTTTTGCAACCTAATTTCCTTCTTATTTGGTGGTAAAATCAAAACAGTTATCTCAATTTCACCATCTGATATGCAGAGCATCCTTACCGCAGGACATTGATATTTTGTCAAGTCCTCATAATTTGTCAAATTAACATGCATTATTTTACTCTGGAATAATGTTTAAAGGCCATAAAATATATCAATAAAATCTTTATGTAATATATTCTTATATTACTTTAGAATCCTCAGCTAATCTGAACTGGTTTGCATTCCAATTATAATGAATCCGGGATTGTATTAATTTTAATTAAATTAACCGTATCAGCATGTATTAGTATATAATTATACTCATAGCTGCAATTCGCTACTATTTAATTAACAGTTATCTAAAATGTATTTACTTATTTTATTTTTGTTATTGGAACTATAGATCGACGTAATTTGTTTCTAATAGCTTTCTTTACTCATTGATTATTTAATGATTGGGTAATTTAATCACGTACGAGCATTCTGAGATACAGTTCATTATTTTATTCAGTGTTTTGATGTAACGCTGTCCTAGCGTTGATTTAATAATTTATCTTTAATCTTACTTTAACAGTCTGATGTGCTACTTCAGTTTAGTATAATGGAAAAGTTAAACAATGTGTTTTTAGCACTTTGCACTGTTATGTACAAAGGGCGTCACAGGCTTCAAGTGAGTAGACACCATGCCAAATAGTAAAAATTCTTTGACTATGTTATCACAGCAGCTGAATCTATCGAAATTATCTCAATTTACATTCTAGACCTCCATAATTATATTGCCCAATCTAAATTTCACTTTAATGAGAGGTATCAGTTTTTGTAGATTTATGGTAAACCATATGAATATTTTAACAAATTGCCATAAAACAGAAAGTTAGTAAATTTTATCGCTCTTCTAAATCTCAATTAACCAGAAATTTATTTAATGGCGTCATAAATTAGTTAATTTCATCAAACCACATCATAATTAGGTGGTCTATTCATTGCAACTTATCAAGCGTTAATTTTCCGAAATATTTTTGATATAAAGCTAATGTGGATAGTAACTAAAGCAAAGTAAAATATTAAATATATGTTGTAACTAAAGTCTATGAAAAAAGGAAGCTGAAGTGCTTCCTTTGTATTATTAATATCCCGTTCATACTATACAGATTAAAGCACTAAACTCTTATAACTTGAAAATTGCTTGAAAACTAATATTGAGCATTTGTTGTGATACAACTTTTTTTGTATTTAATTGCCTTTGCGATAAATGTATGAAAAAGATCACCATGATCCAGAGTACCTACGTAGAAACTGCCGAATTAACGTTTTTAATTTCTGTAACGTAATCAGTTAATTTCTCTTTCATAATATGAAGTGAAGTCTACAGATCCAATCAGCCATATATAACTTGCGTGTAAACAAAAAAATATATATTATAAAATTAGCTTTTACGAGAGACTATATTTCTTCATTAGGTAACTATCGTTGATACTTTCTCTTTTATAGTATTCGCGAAACGAGTTGGTAGTCATACAGCGTAGTCTACGATAAATTGCTTTTGCTTAATCTTTTACCTATGGTAATTAATTTAATAGAGCTTTCTGATCATAAAATTATTTATTATTTAATAGTTATACTCATTACAAAGGGCTTCTAATACTTATTTGTACTTCTTAATTTCGTTCAAATTTTTACACATATTATAAGTATTTAGAGCTTATTCGTTCGGAAAATAATTATATAATTTGTAGACCTATATTTACATATTTGGAATGTGCATAACGAAGTAATTAGTACCATTATAATTTCTTGCCATATTCAACATAATTTGATTGGAATAAATCTTTGTCCACAGGTAATTCATGCACCTATCCATCGCCGACTCACTATGGGGCACAGATTATGCTGGACAAGTGCGGATTGGCAGATTTCACACACCTTTGAGAACATTATAGAATATAGAGATCTCTCAGACATGCAGGTTTCCTCACGATATTCTCCTTCACCGTTAAAGCAATAATTGCTGCCGTAGGTAATGCTTGATGATAACTCTTTTCTAAATATATAAAAGGAAAAGTTGACTGACTGACTGATTGACTCACTGACATACTGACTGATCTATCAACGCACAGCTTAAACTACTGCACGGATCGGGCTGAAATTTGGCATGACAGATAGCTATTATGGTGTAAGCGTCCGCTAAGAAAGGATTTTTGAAAATTAAACCCCTAAGTGCGTAAATAGGGCTTTGAAAAATAGTACTTAGCGTGAGCGAAGCCGCGGGCAAAAGCTCGTAAAGTGTATTTAGAGCCCAAGGGAAAGACACGCTGTTTTAAATTGTAAATCCGCAGTAAGTAATACTTTCCAGTATATATTACATATTTAAGGTAAACTAAATTGTAGTTTACAGTTCGCAATTAATACCGTGAAGCTATGTAGAAAAGATCGGATCAAAATACCAAATATGTAAGCCTAGTCGAAGCTAAGTCGAAGGGCTACCAAACGGAAGAAATTTTTTATCAGTTGGACAGGATTTGATCTTCCAAAAAATATGAAATTAAATTAAAATATTATTGAATTTACTCACTTTGTAAAAACACGTGTTGTAAATAATTAAGTTTTTTAATTAGCGAAGTTTGTCTTTTTCATAATTTTTCATCAAGTTAGTCTTAAAATGAAAACATTGTTGCTTCGCACGCAATCGGCTGTGGAAGTCTAAAAATGATTGCATCACGATATATGTGTGATATTGGCTGAATTTATGACGTTCTTGCTTCATCAATGCATCTTAACCTTTAGGTAGGCGAGAGAGTACCAGCCAGTCAGAGGTGTTTGCAATCTTCACACTGTCACAATCCCACAGCAGTTTAAACTTTAATAACTAGGGAATCCAATCCGGCGAATCCTCGGGGTTAATGATCTCAGTTCCGCGGGTCTGCGGGTTTGAGGTTTCAATGCGGGATTGGATTCCCTATTAATAAACAAATTACTTGACGTTTTTGCTAGGAGCATTTGTATCTCGTAAGTGGCAACCCTAGTCACCGTCAGAATAGGTACAACATAAACTTGTTTCAACCAAGCCAATCTCTTGGTTTGCCTCGGATCGCTATCGCAATGTCGAAATATTTGTAAACGGTATCGATAGTCTAATCGATTCCAGCAAACGATAATCGACGGTCGGCTATCGAGAAAGCACTATTGAAGCTGGCCATCGGCATCGCCTTCATCAGATAGTGGGCGGTTAATTCGATTGTAATTGTATTGTTCTCGATTCGGACATCGGTTGGGAACACTGCATTTGTTTAATGTAACACTCTATTGGTTGTACGATGATGGAATTTTTTAATATTTAATTTGACATTGATGGCGAGGTGCATAGACCAATTTTTTTGGAAAAATTCTGGATGATTCTGAATTTATTGGCTTGTGACACATAATTAGTCTTAGTGCATACACTAATATACAAACAGTGCATGTGGGTATTCCAAGGTTGGACAAAATTTTGTAAAGAAATTATGTTGAATGTATTTTGTTTTCATTTAGAATTTAAACTACTGGGCAAGTGTAGACACGCATTATTGAAATATACATAATAATGTAATCTATAGAATGGCTTAATTATAGGCTAGAAACAATTCGGGCACATATTGACGGAATAATAGGTCGTATAAATGCCATAGTCAGCTTTGATTATGCAGAAAATGTGGAAACAAAATTCTTTTTCTCACCTCCGGGCGGAAAGCGTCAATTTTCCTCCCGCTGCGCTAAACGAAAATGTCGCTTTCCGCCTCCGTCGAGGAGAAAAATAGTATACACACCACGGGCAGTAAATAAGAAAGCCTCAGATCATATGTAATTGTTGTCCGAGGCGAACTTATTTTACTGCCCTAGATGTGTAATGTACTATTCAATTTCTGAGTTAAAAATTAAAATGTAAGAACTGTACTCCCGCTATTCGAAATTTAAAATAGAAATCGATCCAAACGACGAATATCGATGTTTGATCAAATCCAAACATTTACATAAAATCAATATTTTAGGTTCAAATCACAATATGGTGATTTGAACGGTAATATTTAATTATGAGATTTTATCTCCGATCAGTTGATTAGGTGTAATTAATACTCGCGCACTGATCAAAGCTCCGGCTATCATCAGATGTCCTAATTTGCATGCATAAAATTGTTTAAATGGGGCTACTAGTAAATCACTTCTATCATTATTTATTTTTAGAACCATGTTAGGGTTGCTCGCGTTTCTTACTGATAAAGTAAATCGAGATTTCATTTCATTCTTTAAATACTGTTCTACCACTCTGCGCTTTTTGTAATATCTATTTATGTACTTTGTCGGTTCGATATTTTTAATCATAATTAGACAAAGTTCTAATTAAAACACTCAAATTTTGCTCACAGTGATCTAAAGTGATAGAATAGAATAGAATAGAAAATTCTTTATTGCACAACAAGAAAAGAAGGTTGATACACAAGAAAAAGAAAATAAATACAAGGTGCAAAGGCGCAAAAGGTTGCAAAAGCAATCTGATCATAGTGATCTGTGGTCTCTGACACTAGATGTCTGAGTGAGTCTGCTCTTCCAATGTTTTCTTCTGAAATTACCTTGAAATTACTCATGCTATTTTAAAATTTAGTCACAAGTCACAACCCTGTATATTTCAAAGAAACAGGGTTACATGTTAGAAAAGTATAACGGAGGAAGTTATATTGAAAAATAGTAGGTTATTTATAACTATAACAGATATTGGTTTAGTAGTTTAACAACAAAAACGAGGGTATCGGTACCGTAACGAGATGTGACCATAAATATTCATAAGCCGTTTTAGAGACAGCTAAATCAATTTGATTATTTATAAAGGCTGTTTATAATCCGACGTTTAAGGTCGTTTCCTAGAGCAAGGTTGAAAAGATTAACCCATTTCTCAATACAATCAGGTTGTTTTAAAAGACTGAAGCAGTGGTTAGGACTGTAGTAGTAAAAAATGAAGAAATATGGGGGCTGTCAAAGTTGTCGGTTTTAGATCATTTTTGTTACGGGGTCTATCTCAAAAACTGAACTAGTTAGGAATTTTAAATTTCTGTATATTATGTACTATAGTGTGTATTTAAACAACAAATACTGAAAACACCGATTTGTAATGCGGTTTGTAAGTTGTAACCAAAACAAAAGAGCATTTTTTCCCATATGCTAATTTAGTACTATCTAAGAACTAAGATATCTAAATATCTAGTTTAAAAAAAGTGATTTGGTTATATGTACGGAACCCTAAAAGAGCGAGGCTCGACTCGCACTTGGCCGATTGTTTTTATTTCTGGCAAGATAGACCTTGACTGCGATCTCATCTGATGAGTGACGATGCAGTTGATAGTAGCCGGCTAACTTGGAAGAGGTAATGGCTGTTTTACAGTCTGTATGCCAGATAACCTGGGTGTCACTACTTATACACCCAGAACATGGAACACGAACATGGAACTTCTGTGTTCCATGTTCGTGGAATACTCCCATTCCCATAGTCTCTTTATATGCATACTTTTGAATGAAATCGACGAAACGCATCGCTAATTGTCGCAATACTTCAATCACTAAATAGTTATAACGGTTTTTTTTTCAATCTGATCAAATAATTTTGAATCAAATAATTTTGACGAAAAAGGACAGGGGCTCTTTCGTCTGATTATGCAAATATTATCAAAAATTAACAGTTATTCGTAGGAATTTTTATTGCTATCATAAAAGCAGGGCTTTGGCTTGGCGCGAATGTGTTCACTATACGAATATTATTATAATTGTCTTACTTAATAACTCGTTTTTATTGAAATTAAGGATAATTTTACTTTTAACTAAAAACTCGGAAACAAAGCGTCGCGCGTCGTGGTGTTTGAAAAACCTGAAAGAATGAGTTTTGAACCATTTGTAAATTAGACAATCTGTAAGTTAAATATTCTATCTTAGATATCAAAAATTAAAAGCTAAACAACTAGAACGAGGAAATACCCGGGCGAATTCTTAGGAATCAGCTAGTTTTAAATGACAAAAATCTAGGTTCATACGTGGATTTTGACCGGCCTGTTTCACTACCTTCAAGTAAACTTTAACCGGCAAATAAAGACGTTTAGACAGATTGCCCACGGCAAAAACTGTTTAAATGTCAACGTTATTTGTCGGTTAAAGTTTTGCTTGATTGTGATTGTGATTTAGTTTTTTGTTTAGTGGTTACCGTGTTTAATATCATGTAGAGTAAAGATTAACTAGTACGAGTAAGAGATATGAAGATAGCATATCTAAACGGAAAATTAGAGAACTAGCGAAACTCTCCACAATAATCCAGCCCAAGTGAAGCAATCAGCAGGGAAGCATTTACTTACCTTCATTACCTGGATTATCTCCAGACATCGATCGCTCATTTACCCTAGACCGTTTGAAGTCACCGCCCACAATAGCCTCATCTAACGGGCCATACTAATTTCATAGACTAAACGAAATCATAGACCGAGATCTCGTGAACAAACTCTCCTCTTTGACGCTTCTTCCTGCGAAAAATTTAATTTGCAGTTTGAAATACTAACTGCATTTTCAAAATTCCCTCTTCACCCTCAGATCTAGGACAGTGGAAGATTTCGATATAGTCAGTAATCTTTAAATTGACAAAACAACAGCGAATTAAATTATGAAAATATATTTGTGGATCGTCGTCGTCCCAAGAAAACTCGTGTTGGATAGGGGTCACCAATCACCATCTCAGCACCGATGGAATATGATGCAGAAAGAGATCCAATAAACTGACGAAGCTATTCCTTGGTTTTTACCTTAGACTAAAGTAAACGTGAATAAACCTAAATATTCACATTTTATGTTAGACTCAAGCAGTGATAGCCGAGTGGTTAGGACAGTGGTCTCCTATTCAGGGGGGTCGCAGGTTCGATCCGGGGTACGCACCACTGACTTTTCGGAGTCAAGTGCGTTTAAGCAATTAAATATCGGTGAAGGAAAACATCGTGAGGAAATCTGCACATCTGAGAGTTCTTCATAATGGTTCTTGAAGGTGTGTGTAGTCCGCCAATTCGCATTGGGCCAGCGTGGTGGACTATGGCCTATAACCCTGCGCTCAGTAGTGAGCCGTTGATGGGTTGCTAATGATGATGTTAGACTCTGTATGGTCACATTATATCGACTCTATATCGTCACATTATTATTAATGGATGTGATGTGTCTGATCGGCTTCATATTTTAGAGTTCTGTTTTCTATTTAAGTTTTTTCCTTTAGTCAGAGACAAATATCTGGTGGTTCGTGTGAAATTCCTTCTATTTGTGTTCAATATGTGGGTCATTTTTTCCATCGGCGCGACAGGTTTTAGATAGAATCGTATAATATTAAACTCGGCGCCGAAACCGTTATGAAATTCGCGATGGTGCTTTTTAGAATTCCGCAAAAGTTGATGTTGCTAAAATAATTCCTTAAAATCAATTCATTTTAATCAAAAATGAACATCCAATATTATACAACACATCAAATACTACTCAAATAAAATCTAAATTAAAACAAAATTTTAAATCAAAATCAAAAATTAAAAGGTAAATTAAAAATATCTAAACCACCGGAACGAGGAAATGTGCCCATATCCGTTATGGGCCCATTTCCTCACGGAACGGTACGGAAAGATTCAAAATTCAAAACTATTTATTTCACGTAGGCAAACCTGTGACTCTTATGACACGTCATGACTTTACCACCGGTTCGGAAAGCGGATTCTGCTGAGAAGAGGCGGCAAGAAATTCAGCAGTTGCTTTTTTCAAAAAAATCATTTTACAATATATTTATATAGCTATTACATTGTTATAAGGTTTTTATTACTATCTTGTGGGCAGCTGGATGCCAAGCCGATTTAACGTGGATTTAACCCATGCAACTTTGTTAGAATAGAACATAATATTTCCACAATGAGGGGAAGTTCCAAAAAAAATATACTACAATTCAATTCGTGTTAAGACGGGCAGACAGAAAGTAGCCCCAATTCAATTGTCGTTGGGAGTGGTGTCCCCGCACTGGAAAGCGCAGTGGTGGCAGCCGCTGGATACAGGCGGCGCAAGACCTGTGGAAATCATGTGGATGCACGGGTTAAATCAGCTTGGCATCCAGCTGCCCACAAGATAGTATAAAAACTTATTACAATGTAATAGCTACTTATTAATATTGTAAAATGATTATTTTGAAAAGAGCAACTGCTGAGTTCCTTGCCGGCTCTTCTCAGCAGAATCCGCTTTCCGAACCGGTGGTAGAATCTTGACGTGTCATAAGAGCCACAGGTTGGCCTACATGAAATAAATAATTTTGAATTTTGAATTTTGAATCCATGCAAGAGACCTCTGTCCAGCTTTGGACGCCTATCGGCCGATAAAGAAGAGATACAATGTTTATTTATTGTTAAGTTTAAGTATAGAACCGTGCATTACTTAGGCTGCTTCACACTTACCTAAATACCGAACAATTGATAAGCTTTCAATCATTTCATCAGGATTACTGTTAAAGCACTAACTACTCGTTCATCATTCAACTCTTATGAACGGTTTTTCAATTATTAATATAACATTAATGTATTGCATAGTATAGTATCATATACCACCCAACCGGTATTGGAATTGGCTGTTGTTTCGTTATTTATTGGCTGTTGCAATCCGTCTGCTATACGAGAAAATCAGGTTGTAACCTCATTTATTGAAGACTGATAAAAACAGTCAATAATCCTTAGCTGTCTACCTATGATATTTTTATATCGAGTTTAAATAACAGTGTCATAACGTGAGAATAAAGGAAACATCCCATCTTGTAATTTGTGTATAGAATATTTTGTCGTGTAGAATATGTTAGGGCGGTTTCAGATTAGCGTTATTTCGGCGCATATCTCGTTTTTGGAAACGCGTGTAGGCGCGTACGGGTCCGTCCTTTGCAACACGAGAAAATTATTATAGTTGAGCGTGTGGCAAAGGACGTAGTCGCGCTTATAAGCGTACGAGAGCGAGCCGAGTTCGTCCGAACCACCCGGTTCGAGCGAATACGCTGAAATAAGCGCGTGTACGCGCGTTCGGTTTTTAAGCTATTGCACAGATTTTATCGCGGGCTTTGAACTAGGACAAACAGTTTGAGCGCGGCGACCGAATCAAGAAATTCCGTAACGAAAAAAAACCTAACACCGTCGTTCAGTAAGCGTTCAACATTTTAGGTTCACATTTAGCTCTGTTTGGCGCACTGGGCGAGCGGCTGCTTTCTTTAGATGTCGCAGGTTCGAATCTCACTCGCGAAGTAGTGACAGTGCGCTTTTCTTGTTTGTTTGTTTTTTAATTATTTTTTGCATAATTTTTATTATGCAAAAAAAATATTGCGTAAATATTATAATTGCATAAGTTGATAAAAAATGCTATGCAATAGCTTTACCGCGGCAGTCCCCGAGTGCCACTTAATTTTTGATGCGCAAAATGTGGCGTGCGTGTAAGCGAGTATGCCAATACGAGCTTATTTCATTTTTATTGAATTCATTTATTCATCTGTATTGGATTTAGTTGACATTTGTCCGAGTATATTAGCAGAAGGTAGCTCTCGGCATTTGCAGTTCTGTATGCACTCGCCCTTACACTGTGTTCTCCCATTTGCAAGCCAAGTCAAGTTTTTCAATACGTCTCCACGTAATAAATCGTAAATGTTCAATGTCATCAAAAATTTTATACTCAAAAAGACAATTAATCATGAAAATGATCATAAGAACTGACAAAAGTTGTATACCGAAAAGGTTAAAAGTATTCGCAGCCGGAAAACATTGTCGGCCGTGTTAAACATTACAGAGAAATGCCGCCTGCTTTGTTAAGGGGCATTCACACGAGACCATGAATGATATGACATGAATGGTAATATTTTTTTTTTGGTTGTGGTATACTAATTATTATTACTTATTAGTTAATTAAATTGATAGGCATAAGTTGTATTCTACGACACTACGGTTCCCCGTGACTTTGCCTATACTACTTTAGCTCAAATCTTGAGTAAATTTTAATAATAGGTAAAGGGTCAGGGCCTATTTTATCATCGCGAAGTAAACTTTAAGCGACTAATATTATAAAGACGTTTTAACAGATTTCCATAGCAAAAGCTTTCAATACGTCGACTTTAACCTCAGTACCTTCAAGGCAAGAGTGAATAGGCATTTTCTAGGCAAGCGCGCTCCAACCTAGACCTCATCAGTGCTATCCAGCATTGATTGATTGTCGTCAAACGCAAGCCTATACCGAATAAATAAAATAAAAAAAAACTTTATTCGTCGAACACGACACATCGTTTAAACACGATTGTGAAATATGTCAATTACCTAATTTAAATTGAATCCTTACTAATATTATATATGCGAAAGTGTGTTTGTTTGTTGGTTTGTCCTTCAATCACGCCGCAACGGATCGACGTGATTTTTTGCATGGGTATAATAATTGAGGACCTGGTGAGTGACATAGGCTACTTTTTATCCCGGAAAATCAAAGAGTTCCCGAGGGATTTCAAAAACTAAATACACGCGGACAAAGTCGCGGGCATCAGCTAGTTGTTAATACATTCTAAAATAAGAACACAAAATAAGTGGTATTTAATACCAGGTAATTAAAGTGTAATTAAATAACAGGCCTTTATATCGAAATAATTTTTAAATCCCACATTATGTGCATCTACTTGCACTAGCACTGGAGAGTCTTTTCAAACAACACCCGCAGTAAAAATCACGTTTTACGGGCGATGTAAAGTGCGCTTAATCGATTTTAATTAAAGGCTACTTCATATTATGATACCTTCAACAAAAACGCGACTTCCGCGTCAGATCACACGGTGTCAGGTTACCCTTGCCTCTAGTATGGGAGTCGGCCTTACATTGCCTTAAAATGAGCCTCTCCGTTCATATTACAGAGTAGTCACATTATAACTATTATGCAGTTAGGCAAGATTTTCAATACGATACTTCAGTATTTGATGGAACTATTTCAAGCAGTGATGATTGAAAATCGTTCCAACCAAATTCAGTGTAGCCATAAAAAATACTGATTTTGGTGTCTGTTAGAGCAAAATTTGAATTAAAATGCTGCGGAATCAAGCTTCATTGTGGGAATAAAATAAAGAAAACTTTAATTTTGTACGATTCATAGAATAATAATGCTTCTTGCATTTATTTACTTTGTAAAATCAATTTGGGAAACTTGGATCGTCCGGCGAGAAAGTCCGGCGAACGTTGAAAATCTTCTTCCTCCAGGATTTGTGCCGGCTTATCCGGATTCTGGATTCGCTTCTTGCACGCTCTATCGCATCCTCCCATCGTAGAATATTGGCACGTGCATCGGCTTTAGGCGATGTCAACCCAACCGTTTCTTAGGCGTTCAAGCGAAATCTTTTCAACGATTAGTGGAAATTTTAATGAGTAAACGAAACCACGTTGTTGTTATGTACAAGTGCATTTGTTGCCCAACTGTAAGATGATTAAACTATGCTAGTAGTATCAGAGTTGGCCTTACGTTACCTTAAAATGAGCTTCTGTATACATTTCAATATAACTTACACAGTTGAGTTAACCTTTTACAGTATGTAATTATAGTTAATCGGATGTACTTTTTCCGATTCTTTCTCGGTAAGTTTATAGGTATTTCAACATTAATTTTATGGTAGGTGTACGTTTAATCCGAGGTAAAGTATTTTTTATGGCTTAATCGACCCTTGACCTGTCTTTGCTAAGAAGAGTGAATACTTTACGAACAGTTTGCGTTTTGAAACGAGTTTCTTGCTGGCTCTTCTCAGTAAAATCTGCTTTCTGGACAGGGTGGTAGAATCTTGACATTTTATAAAAATATTGGTTGTCTGTAAAGTCGGTTTACGGACGATAGTTTAACGCTTTGAGTATTAAAAGGTATTAATTACGCTTTTTTACGTGATAACGTCATAAAGAAACATTGATGAAAAATTGCATACTTTTATGAATTGAATTGAATTATTATCACTGAATTATCATTATTTTGTATAATACAAAGAAGGAGTTAACTGAAAATTACAATTTTCTCTAGTCACAAGCTAACGCTTGGGCCGATTGTGCCTCTCTATCGCTTGTTCTGCGCTCTCACTTGCACGCGCAGGCTCAGGCGGAACGTGACACTTTTTCGTGCGTGCAGCCGGTGTTCATCGATTTATAAGACGTTATCACGTCAAAAAATTATAAAAATATTTTATAATAATAAGAGTAAAAAAATCATTAATTTAATTAGTTGCCTACAACACAGAATGCCTACAAGTGTGAACTAGTTAATTTTTCACCAAAAACGAGGTCCGAGGTTTGAATCTGCGACTCGTAAAGTCACTAAACCACAGGGCCACTGCGGCTTTTACGTCGAAATACGTTCAAGTAATTGCTACAATTAAAGACAAATTACAGAACATGGTGTTAATTATCCCATTCACAAGCCGATCGTAACGCCGAGGCTGCCATTTTGCACCGGAAGTGATACACGTGCGTGTTCGCAGGTGGGCGTTCAATCCTGCCGGTTAGGCTTTCGATAGACGCCCTGATTTACAGTAGGTCATATCAGTGAAGAAGTGATAGCCTAGTGGTTACGATTGTGGTCTCCTATTCGGGGGGTCGCAGTTTCGATCCCGGGTACGCACCTCTGATGCCAATTCGCTTAAACGAAAATCCTGCCGTGTCTGAAATTATTGATGAATGATTCAGGCGTGACGTCAGTTTAGGGTACCTTTCGGTATGATTTCATGGCATTCCTGTCATTCCTGTCATGTCTGTGTCTCCTATTCGGGGGGTCGCAGGTTCGATCCCGGGTACGCACCTCTGACTTTTCGAAGTTAAGTGCGTTTAAGAAATTAAATATCACATGCTTTAACGGTGAAGGAAAACGTCGTGAGGAAACCTGCACACCTGAGGGTTCTTCATAATGTTCTTGAAGATGTGTGAAGACCGCCAATTCGCATTGGGCCAGCGCAGCGTGGTGGACTATGGCCTATAACCCTTCTCTGGGAGGAGACCTCGCTCAGTAGTGAGCCGATGATGGGTAGCTAATGATGATGATGATATAAGTGGTGCGATTGTGTAAAAGTTGCCGATCAAAATCGTATTCATGTGATGGCATTAGCGTCAAAGTAAAATATTCCTTGACTATTGATTTAAATTTACAAATTCAGTACAACATGGAGCGTTATGGAGCATATCGTACATATACCTAAACGTATAAGTATGCATACACGAAATTGAGCTCTAATTCAATGCCGTTGTGGTTTATTTTATTTTGACGCTATTGCCATCAAATGAATACGATTTTGATCGGCAACTATTAGACAATCGGGGGGCTGGTATTTAATTTTAAAATCTTGCACGTCACGTCAGGTAATGTTGTACTTAATAAATGATCAATGACTAATGACAATCTACAATAATGAATTTTAGCTCTACCATATTGTCTATTGTACCAGATTGTATTCTTTGATTGAGATTCTTTCAAACTTTTTATGAAGGTGCTTGTCATTGATATTGTGGTAAATTAATATCAAATTATATCATACAGTGTATTGTTGCCGCTATGGAGTTGAACGTCAGTTAATATTTAAAAAATAATCAGAATTCAAATGTAATCAGAAACTTACCTACAATTTTATGTACATATACGACTATTTACATCCTACGATGATAATGCCAATTCGCTTAAACGAAAATCCTGCCGGGTCTGAAATTATTGATGAATGATTCAGGCGTGACGTCAGTTTAGGGTACCTTTCGGTATGATTTCATGGCATTCCTGTCATGCTATTTACTTCGTAAGAAATATTGTGATGAAAATGACGCTGAGCTATTGTTATATGATTCATGTTGTGAGTTCATGTTGCATCGTGTATAGAAGTCCTAATTTAAAATCACCTGAATGAATCGAGGTATGACGGCCTTGTGGTCAAGCGGATGGATACGTGATCTATCTACTGTTTGCATATCTGTCTGTGTGTTTTGTCTAATGCGAAATATGTGCTGACTGGCAGAGGCAAGTGCCAAACGCTTTGATGAGGCAGTGCTAATTCTGAAACACAATTGTTTAATTGATAGGTCTACAGAGCATGCTATCTTTTTCGCAATGTTGCCTGCGGAAAAAAAGGATAACATTACATCAGGGTACCAATTGTCTAAAAGTTCTTCTTTTGATCGTATTCGTATTCGATGACATTGGCGTCAAAGTAAAATAATCCTTGATTATATTGATTTAGTCACAAATTCAGTATAACCGATTTTAATACGGAGCGTTATGGAGCGTATCGTACATATGTAAACGTATAAGAATGCATACACGAAATTGAGCTCTAAACCTGTTATGGTTTATTTTACTTTGACGCTAATGTCATCGAATACGATTACGATCAACGAAATTACTTTAGACAATCGCACCTCTGAACCGAAATCCATCTCGATCACGTCAGTTTTCAAATAAAAAAATTGGTCCATTCGTTGGGGAGCTACGAGGGAACAGACAGACACGCAGATACAAACGTCAAACTTATAACACTTCTTTTCCTTCTTTTTTGTCGGGGGCTAAAAAATGTCATACAATTTTCTGAAGGTATGGTATGATATAACCATCAAAAATTATCAGTACCAAAATCAGTACCAGTACATAATTACACGTACTCACACTTCATTGGTTGATTTAAGCCTACGTTTGGAGCGAACTTTAGTAAAACCTTGTGTTTTTGTCTAAGCGTTTAGTTCAATCATTTTTTCCAATAAAATACCTGAAGCAACCACAGAATTAAGAATTGATTTATACATTTTCGAAGATGGGTGGAGTCAAGTAAGGCAGTATGCCAGCGCAGTATGTCACTAGGAGGATTATTTAAGGAAAACTTAGGATTTATTGTCCAATTTACGCAAAAACGCTTTCGAAGTAATTTATTAGTAATTTGTTTCACTTTTGACTTAAAGCACGAACGAAAAGGTGTAAGTCATAAATAACGAAAATAAATTTTGCATATTCAATGTTTAGCCAATTTGCATTCAACTTGTTCACGTTTCGAGTCGAAAAACGAGTTTTGCTTATTGAAAGTCGATAGTATTTTTTGCATATTATGGTCGAACTTTGAAACCGGTCGTGCTTTAAAGGACCTGCTTTACACATAAAGTTGTTTGCCATATTGACCTTAAACCTACTTCCTATAAATACGTATACTATTTTCACTGTAGTTTGACGACCTCTATAGAAGCGGTATAAAGTGGCACATTGGGGGTAATAAAATTTTGTAAAGCTAAACCTACTACTGCCGGCAAAGCTGATAAATACTAGCTTATCAAAGAAGATACTACTCTCTAACGAGAGCTAGCTTATCATCATTGTCAGTAACCCATCAACGGCTCACAACTGAGCGGCAGGTCTCCTCTCAGAGAAGAGCTGTTATAGACAATAGCACGCTGCCACCACGATGGTCTAATGCAAATTAGAGGACATCGTACATCTTATATAGAACATTATAGAGAAGTCACAACCGTGCAGGATTCGCGATGTTTTCCTTCACTGTTGAACCATGTGCTTATAATTGCTTTAACATGGGTTCAGAAGCGGATTATCTGTACAAACTAACTTATCAAATTTTACAGCTGATCTTATAAAAGACATAGAAAAAGGCCAGCAGATTGATACTATATACACAGATTTTAGTAGCGCTTTTGACAGGGTTGACCACACACTTCTCGTAAACAAGCTCAGCCAGTATGGTATCGGGACTTCCTTAATAAAATGGTTTAAGTCATACTTGGAGAACAGATCCCAAATGGTTGTTGTAAATGGTTTTGAATCTATTAGTTATCTAGCACAATCTGGGGTACCTCAAGGCTCCCACTTAGGGCCTATGTTATTTCTGACTTTTATTAATGACATCACCACAGAAGTAAAACATTGTTCTTGTTCATTATTTGCAGACGACTTGAAAATTTATAAAACATTAGAATCTGAAAATGACATGAACATAATACAAGATGATCTAAATAGAATTATTAACTGGTGTGACAAAAATAATATGGCTCTTAATCCTAACAAATGCTTTCATATAAATTATACAAGAAAGAGAAAACCACTTGTCTCTAATTACTCAATTGGTAATGTTGTATTGCAAGAGTTACCGGAGATTAGAGACTTAGGAGTCACTATTGACAAAGAGTTGAACTATAGGTCACATGTGAACAATATTGTTACCAAAGCCTCCCAGCTTTTGGGATTCTTAAGACGCAATACGAAGGGATTTTCCATTAAAACTAAAATTCTTTTATATAATGCCTTAGTGAGAAGTTGCCTTGAATTCGCCAGTGTAATTTGGAATCCTATTTACAGCGTACATTCCCAACGTATTGAAAGTATACAACGTGCCTTTACTCGACAACTTGCCTTTAATGTCAGTGGCATCTCGCACAGACAACCATATAATCAGCGACTGGCCGAATTTAAAATGATTTCTCTTAGAAATAGACGTATAATACTCGATCTGTGCTTCTTACATAATATAATACATAATAAAGTCAAATGTAGCAACCTTCTTAATCGTATAGCTTTATCTGTTCCAAGTAGACACTCTCGTAGTTACAAATTGTCAAACGTATTCCATATTCCTTATGCGAAAACAAATCTGGGACATCAATCGCCAATCATACGTATATGTGCTAATTATAATGAAATATCAAAAAAAATACCTGACATCGACATATTTCATGATTCACCTGTTAGTTTTAGAAAAAAACTCATCGATTTTTATCGATGAGTCATGTCGTATATTATATCTTGCATCTAATATGTACTTAGTTCTTTTTCCTAGCTTAATTTTCTTTTTTCTTTATAACTTTAAATTCAAATATTATTTTTAAATTTTCACTTTCTTAGGTATATAAGTTATTCTTCTTAGTTTGCACAACTCTATGTTATGAATGCTGTGTACAATCATTATTGATATTCATATCAGCTACTTGTTTTATGTAATTGTTAATTTATGGCAATGTTTAATATGTATATTGTGATTGTACCTTATTTAATAAATAAAAATAAAAATAAAAACTTACATAAGTACGAAAAGTTAGATCTGGCCTGGGATCGACCACGCGACCCCCTCTTAAGGGATACTGCAGTGCTAACCATTAGGCTATCAGTTACACTTCTAGTAGGCTTTAACGACTAGAATTGTATTGAATCAGTTGTTTCACTGTTTCAGAGGGTTTCACCCTCGAATTTGTCCGCGTTGATTTAGATTTAAATTTTTTTGGGTTTTTTGTTTAGGTCTCTTTTGTTGTGTAGGTAGTGTAGGTGCGATATAGGTCATAAGGTCGCTATCGCTTTCATTATTATTTGTAATAGCGATTGATTATACAAGCGAAGCGAAGATTTATTGTACTAAATTGGTGGAGTGTTTAAGGCGATACATTTCAACGCGAGGCAAGATTTTAGGAGGTGAGGTGTGGGGTGCTGCCCGCGCGCGCCTCAATTAAATGTACATAATTTTACTAGGCATAAAAAGAGAGTAATTTCCATATCTTTTCATGTAGTTTTCTTTTCCTATCCTTCTTTTAGATCTAACCACTGATTTCTTTATAATTTTGTTTTTCTATAGCCATTTTAGCGATGCGCAAACGTAAGATTGGACGGAGAAATTTGACACGGACCCAACCTCGGCAAGCGCTCCATTGAGACTGGCGGGGTAGCGGGCAGCGTGGCGTGTTCTGAAAACGCTGGGCAACGTTCAAGTTCTGGGTTAAATTTGAATTTAATAAATATAGAACTTTAGTTGAAAACCAAAATTTAGCAGGTTCTCTGTAGTACTTAAAGGGAAATATCTCCATATAAAAATTATGTGCAAATTCAGAAATTTTATATTTAAACAATTCGTTTTAGAATTTTATTTTAGCCTTTTTCAAGATTTTATTTGATCGAGTGAAGTACATCGTATCGTGTATCGAATTAGCACATTCTTTAGACAATATCTTAAGGTATATCATATATTTTTTGTAAGTCCGTTATTTAATAGTAAATACCTAAACCATTTGATCTAGCAAACCTGTTTTCTCCGCTTAGCCTCCGGTGCCAAGCCTTAAGTAAATTGCTGGGAATTACCGATTCAACGAGTATTATGTATGACGATGGTGATAAATTTAGCCGTTTTCGGACGTAATAAACGTTTAGCTTTAGCCGATGTTTTTTTTAAAATCAAGCATTAAAGGTTGATCTTTGGGCGATTGATTTGACAAAAAATATGTGAAAGGAAGCAAGTTATTACAAGTTATTGGCAAGGTATCATTTAGTACTATGATACAAAGTACAATTACAATTTTATTTGTGTAGTCTCAATTTGAGTAAGTAAGTATTCTACTTAGGCCCTAAGGCATGGGGGGGGGGGGCTCGGCTCTGCCTGTAAATTGGAAAAGAGTTCTAGGGCTCCTAAGCGTTCCTAATGGCTCTGGGGAAAATACCTGAACGCTAGTACCGTATATACCGTACCTACAATAATTTATTAATATCAACCATTATAATGGATATTTCAAAAGTTTAGGTACACCCCATCAACTTACACTTTGATTTGGTAATAAAATTAAAAAATTTAAGCAAACCATTTATCATCATCAAATATAAAATATAATAGCAATTTATATAATTAACTTTAAAATAAAATTAAAAGCATAATTTAACTCATAAAACTTGATATGTAATTGTATAGTACTAGAAAGTTACTTCCGTATAATAATAACCAAGTTATAACTAGGTCGACCTACTTCAAAACATACCTAATCGGAAATATTATTGAAACAAGTATCCAAACGACCACAATAAACTTGAGAATCAATCATGTTTTTTACCCATTCCTCTAATTCGTCATAAGTAGCACGACGATCAGCTACTTGCGAGCTTATCTCGAGTTTTAATCGACTTTTTATATATGTATTTATAATCGATTCTCGCTCGGATAGTTTGATATCTTAACTAATGTAAAGATAAACTGCTTGTGCCATCGTGTTTAGAATGTTTTGATCATTTGCAAATGGTTCGTTAATGTAGGGTGACAAAAAAATGCGTGAGTGTCTTGGAACACTCGGTTAGAACGAAGTGCCTTTTAATAATAAATTAATAATAAAAAAAAATAAAAAAAAAATCTGAATTGAAGATTCGAACCTCCGAACCGATATTTCCACTCCTTTGTTTAACTGTAATGGAACGCGTGTAATAAACGATGGCAACAAGACGTGTCGTGGCGAAAAATTCTTCTTCTTCTTTCTTTTTTCGCCTAGCCTCCATCAGCCAAACCGTCCGAAAAGGAACTTCGTTCCAATATTTATCAATAATTTTGTAAATAATATTCTAGGACTCCGAAGACCTACAAAAACATAATGTCCTCTGGGGTCTCGTTAAAATCTTTAATTGTAAGATTTTTGAGTACCTACCTATTTTGTAGAATCTAGATTCTAGAAAACTAGAATTCTTGAAAGTTTTAAGTGAAGAGCGGAGTAGTCGTGAAGCTGAAAGGCCGGTTATTATTGTTGTCACTCGTAAAGAGGTTAAAACATTAGATTTGTGGTAAGAGATGAGGGATGTTGTGGAGGCAATGAAAGGTAGGGCTTTACACGTTTTAGATTTTTGTTAGAGCAATAATATTCAAAAAACGTTTATTGTAAACATCAAAACTTTGGTCACCGTAGTGCTTGTGGCTTTTTGTGAATGAGCTAAAGCGGTTAGAACAAATGTAACGGTATACGCGTTGTCTTATGGACCAACAACGTAAATGTGTTTAGGAATCCGCGCCTAAAACGAGACAAATACCGAATCCTCGTAAAATGAATCTTATGTCTCTTATTTTCCGCTCTATTCGTCAGAATAGGACACTGCAAAACTGTCCTCTGCCCGACATTTTTAAAACGATGCAAACTGGCACCTGTTATGGACTCGACATATTTTAATTAAAAAAATTCTTTTTAAACAACCGCCTTCAAACTCCCGCTTTACTACCTTACACACACACTATACAAAGTATTTAATTTATTGTTGATATTTTAAAAACTGCTCGACCGATTTCGATAAAATCTATATGGGACCACCTGCGGAGTATACCCTTTCAAACAAAAAAAGAATTTTCCAAATCGGTTCAGGCGTCTTCGAGTAATCGGTGAACAATGAACGTACATAAAAAAAAATAGATACCGACGAATTGATAACCTCCTCCTTTTTTGAAGTCGGTTAACAACTATAAGTTAAATGAAGGAATTGGAAAAGTTGCAAATTACTCTCCAATATCTAAATTTTTTTAAGATGTCATGTTAAAAGAAAATATCGAGAAGGAAAATTAATATTTCCCTTTTTCCTTCCTTCAAGTAAGCATAATATAGCTTGTGCTAGTGGGCACGACAATTATTATTAGTGCACCGGGTAGAGATTGAACCGTCTACCTTCCGGATTTCAAACCACACTTTAAGCGTTGTGCTATGTAGCTTGCTGAGAATTGCTTTAGTACCTACGTAGTACTATTAAGCTATGGCATAGCTTTTATCGCGAGCTTTGAACTAGGACAAACAGTTTGAGCGCGACGACCGAATCAAGAAATTCCGTAACGAAAAAATACCTAACATTCGTTCAGTAAGCGTTCAACATTTTAGAGGTTCTCAAGTAGCTCTATTTGGCGCAGTGGGCGAGCGGCCGCTTTCTTTGTATGATGTCGCAGGTTCGAATCTCACTCGCGAAGTAGTGACAGTGCGCTTTTCTTGTTTGTTTGTTTTTTAATTATTTTTTTGCATAATTTTTATTATGCAAAAAAAATATTGCATAAATATTATAATTGCATAAGTTGATAAAAAATGCTATGCAATAGCTTTACTGCGGCAGTCCCCGAGTGCCATTTAATTTTTTTATATATTCTGTGGTACGGGACACTCAAGGCGCGAGGTTGACTCGCTCTTGACCGGTTTTTTACTCTCATACACCTGACAAGCTTCTGTCGAAGTCTCGATGATCGTTGTTAACCTTTGTGTGTCGTTTGTGAAAGTTTACATTTATGTTAATACTTACGTCTTTATTGCTTACTACTGGTTGCCCATTCAAGTATGAGGCTTTACCGTAGGGGCCTTTTGTAGATCGGGCGGCGGCTCTGTTATGTCTGTTATGGAGTTATTGTTGTTGGTAGTCGGTGGCCTCGATAAATGGGAAGTTCAGACGGTTTTGATCCTTATCGAAGATTAACTAGAGCTACCTATGAACGAACATTTTAATTTGACCTTTATTAATTTTAGTAAACTCGCATGAGCTAGTGCTGATGCCCGCGACTTCGTCCGCGTTGTTTGATGTTTTTAAAAATCCTTTGAGAGCTCTTTGAATTTCCGGGATGAAAGTAGCCTAGATGTCACTTTCAAGGTCCTCTATAAAAATCCCGCGGGAACTCAATGAATTTTCGGGACAAAAAGGAGTCTACGGTACTCTCCAGGTCCTCAATTGTAACCACGCAAATAATCACGTCAATTCATAGCTCCGTTGCGTGATTTAAGGACAAACCGACAAACAAATACACTTTCGCATTCAGAATATTAGGATGTCATGTTACGAGCGTGTTATGGATTCGTTCTCAGGCTCATATTATGAAGATAAGAAAGTAATCATATTACCTGTGAGAACGAACATCGTCGCATACGGCCGTTTAGTGTGAAGTTCAAGATGTCAAGATCCGATTTCCCTGTTTGAAGAATATATTACATATAGAGTTATAGAATATGTTAAATATGACATGCAAATTCAAGGGGTGGGTAAGCTTCCAACTGCATAGGTAGTTGCTCGGTGATCTAATTAATTGTTTTGATACAATCTTACTAATAAAACATATTTTTTGTTTCAGGTATGTTACCATTGTAAAAGCTTCGCTACATTAAATACAGTGTCGTAAGTAGAAGTCTAGATATAAGGTATGTTGCATAAGGTGGCCGGGCCGCCACAATGACATTGCTCACAATAACTTTGACATGTTTAAAAGCTTTGAAGATTCGTATAGCGATTTCGTTATAGAGCAAATTAATAAAATAAATCTAGCTAGATTACAATCTGCGTAGGAGTGTCCTTATTTTTTGTCGATACTTTAAAACCACATCTAAACATTTTAAATTGTCAAGCACTCCTTTAAATCCGTGCAAAGAGTATCATACAGTGTACAAGTGAGTGATAGAAATTCTCCGTCAAAATTAACTCGTCTCTCATGATTTCTTTGCAAAGATTAAAGCAAACACTAGATGTGTCTTTAAAAAATAAAATTATTATTTTAAGCAAATTCGCACTTGACCACAATTAATATGTGGTCTTCGATACACACGCCCATATTTCAGTAAGTACTGCATAGTTAGCATTCGAAATAAGTGTTCTCCAGATTTTTTATTGATGACAGGATTTGCACTTTGACTTTACCTACCTGAGATATATCTCGTACAATTACCTACCTCGCTTATAATTGGTACCAAAAAAGAGGTAGGTATCATGTTATAATGACGTCATCAGTTGTCAAAAGTGTCGACTGGCAAATACAGTGTCACAAGTATAAGTTGGCGGTGGCGTGTTGAGGAACTAATTCGCGCGGTCATCTAATTTTTATACTCGATGACCATCTTGAAAATTCACTATTGGATCTCGTTGTGTGCTGTTGCGTTTATTATGTAAATTAAAAATGTTTTTTTCCCAAATTAAGTCTCAAGTTCTATACCTACAATAAAACCTCCACGCCTGAGTGTTCTGCATAATGTTCTCAAGGCGTGTGAACTCTGCTAATTTGCATTGGCCCAGCGTGGTGGACTACAGCTTGTAACCCTTCTCTGAGAGGAGATCTGCGCTCAGAAGTGAGCCGTTGATGGGTTTCTGATGATGGCTGTCAGTGATGTGACCAAACTCAAATCTATAGTTTCCTATTGTGAAGTTATGTAGCCTATTGAGAAAACCGTAGATTGAACCAGGTTTCAACCCGATGATTTGTCAAGATATAAATTAGGCCACATCGAAGATCGCCGATAGCAGTGCTTCGGATGGGATGCCTTCGCTAAATTAGCGCTCGTAAAACTAAAATGATTGTTTTCAACTATAAATTCCTAGCTTCGTTGGATAGCCGGACGATCGTATCGTGTCCTGCTTCACCTTATAAATGGTTGATCGGAGATTAACTATGACGATCGTTTTAACTTTTAACTTTCTGTTATCTTTTTTTTATTGACTCTAAATTAATAGATTCTAGATTTTTTTTAATTACAATATAGGCTTGCGCTGGACGACGATCAATGACTGAAATCACTGACGAGGTATAAGTTGGAGCGCGCTTGTCTAGAAAACGCTTATTCATTCTTGCCTTAAAGGTACTCAAATTGTACGTGGCAGGGAACACGGACGCCGGAAAAACTTCGTATTTTAATTCATAGGCATATTCATAGATCATTCATTCAGAGTGACATAGGCTACTTTTTATTCCGGAAAATCAAGAGCTCCCGCGGGGTTTTATTATAAACCAAATCCACGTGGACGAAGTCGCGGGCATCAACTATTGGTTGATAAAGAAGAAGAGTTCCATATTTTGTCCTTTTAACATTCCCTATTAAATGCACCTACATTCTACAATAATTCTATAATCTTTAGAACGACTTACGCGGCTTCGGGCCATTCTACCTGTGAGGTCCATTCGATCATAGTCCTATTACAGAATGGCGAGGTAATTTTACTCCTCTAACGTTCCCGATAAACTCGGCAACAATAGCATTTTATTATGATTATGACCAAACAAATAGGAAACTATGCCTTGGCCTCATAGAAAGAACCAAATTCTTTGTACGAGTTCTAGTGACTGTCAGATAAGAACTAAGTTTTGAAACAAGCTATATACAAGTACTCGCTAATCTGACATCCTACACCTTATGTAAGACTGAGTTTCCTCAGCGCGGTTCGCGCCCGCCCCCGCAGCGGTTGCGTGCCCGCGGCCTCCGTAGAATGCAGATTTGTATGGAAAATGAAGTAGCAATTTTCACGCGCGGTTTGCGCCCGCGGCGGGCGCGGTTGCTCGCGACGGCGCCCGCAGTAAGACCGTGTGGTAAGACCGTGCGGGTCGCGGTCGCCCGCGAGCTTGGCGGTCGTCACCCGCGGACTCTGCGATCGGTCGCGCGAGCGCGGAGCGACGCGACGCAGGCGGGAGGAATTCTCCCCTTCTGACGTCATTTTCGCGGTCCCTTCCCGCAACCGCGGCGGCTGCGTGACCGCTTATACCTGCGGTGTCGTGAGTATTGAAATAAAACAGCAGAACCGCAACCGCTGCGGGAGCGGGTGAGAACCGCACCATGGAAACTCAGTCTAAGAAGCATTGAGTAATTATTCTGATAAACGAATGTATTGTTTACTAACAATGCGAACAAATAAAACAATCGATGCAAGCAACCATTTTGTTACAAAATGATAAGACATAAATGATGTACTCGTAAGATATTATGATTATATTGAATGTAGAGTCAAACGTTTGGCGTTTGTTTACATTCTTGGAAGTTTCTGTTTGACCAAGGTGTAGATGCATATGTAATTATTGTTTTATGCTTCACGGCGAATCGGTGCCGGGTGTGAATCGAATAAATCACTCGTATCGATTGACGGCAGAAAATCGATTTGGACGTGATCGTACGCCGCGAACGCTATTATGCTGATCGCTGATTACAACCGCACAAACCGCACGCTTCGCATTTTTAGCTAGCACATATTGACAGACGCACTTGTCATCATCAACGTCAACCAGTAGACGTCCACTGCTCTGAAATATTCTGCTGCTGTCCACTGGATGTAGATCACTCTTGTAGGGATTTCCTCACATCGAGACCTTGTATCACTTGCATTCAGCGATACCAACTCCTTTTGTGTTGTTATAGTCCACTTACTGCAACTATTAAAAGTGATTTAAACCTATTTAATCCAATTGATTGAAAATTTAATCAAAATAATGTAGAAAAGCGTGTCGATAATTCATTCCACGTGTGAGATTGCAATAAGTTTTATCAATTGGTAATTTATTATTACTTTACCACTTTTCAGACTTTCAACGTAGATTTTGTATTTGATATTAGTACCGGCAGCTTTTCTTGTGCGAGGTGGAATTTCGCGCGTACGATAACTATTACTATGACGCTCACAAAGTTGCGGCTCAACGGTAGTGTGAGCACAGCTTTATGGAACTTCGATTTTCTGTTTAATATTCCTAGTGTTGTACACGATTGGATTTCCGCAAACATTGTCGATATTTATGACTGCTCTATTTCAATTTACATGGAATTGTAACTGTGACTTTGTGCGCTATGTGCATTCATTTGGACCTATAAATTGTTGCGTTATAAAATATGTAATTTATTGACGATAAGCCATAAGCTGCCTGATGAAAATTCTTTCCACTACCTAAAAATTAGTTTAAATTGATTCATATTATGCATTCTTTATAATCGTGAATAATAATAGAATCTTTATTCTTTTGACCTTAAATCCATACTATCCATATTAATACTATAGATACAAAAGTGTGTGTGTGTGTGTGTGTGTGTGTGTTTTTGTCACCTTTTCATGACTCAACCGCTGTAACGATCGAAACAAAAATTGGCTCAACGATGGTTTGCATTTTTGAGATTGACATGGTGGATATTTTTTAATCCGTAAAATCAAAGAGATTCTACAGGATGTAAAAATAAATAAAAAAAACCTAAATCAAATGCGGACGAAGTTAACAGCATCTAGTAATATTATAAATCTAATATATAAAATTCTCATGTTGCGGTGTTTGTTACCAAACTCCTCCGAAACGGCTGGACCGATT
This sequence comes from Oeneis ivallda, assembly GCA_029955525.1. Taxonomy (NCBI): domain Eukaryota; kingdom Metazoa; phylum Arthropoda; class Insecta; order Lepidoptera; family Nymphalidae; genus Oeneis; species Oeneis ivallda. The sequence goes on from JARPMR010000006.1 coordinate 25,675,379, forward strand.
TTTATGAAATTTTGTGTGCATACCGGGTAGGTCTGAGAATCGGCCAACATCTATTTTTCATACCCCTAAATATTTTTGCTGGCGGTACGAAGTTCGCTGGGTCAGCTAGTCTCTAATAAAAATAAGTTTATCTGTTACCTCTCACAAGTCACAACTGAACCGTTGACCGATTTTGATGGAAATTTCGCACGCAGATAATATTTGTATACCTACTTACGACGAATGTAGGGTAATTTATTCAGAGTAACAAGGAATTTTTAAAAACCTAAATCCATTTGGATGAAGTCACGGGCATCAGCTAGTGCTCAATAAATATGCATCAAAACATGTGTATTTTCGTGTAAAAGGTCTCGTGGGACGGTCATCGCGTCGATATAGTCGATCTGCTTAATCGGTCGTTTAGCGATGAGTAGTTTGTGTGGGCTATAATAAGAATAACAGTGATAGTCATGGGTTTTTTTTATTAAAATAGTCTTTTGAAAGTTTTATTGTTATCACCTACTTGATATGGCTTTTATTTCCATTTTTTACTATAGTTTTGTAAGATGTCTAGACAGAAAACTAGTCTTTGCGGTCAGTGTTTTATTCTTCAAATACACGCAATACGTTTTCACGGCTTTTTAAAACATACTGTGTGTTTTAGCTTTTTGTTGTCCATTATTTAAGAACCCGCACCTGCTTAATGACCTTTGTGAAAGTTGCACAATTATCATCACAATTGAAATTCAAAATTATTTATGTCATGAAGGTCACCGCTTGGCTTTTATGAGAAGTTAAGACTCTACCTCAAGTGTTGCTTTTAGCTAGAAAATGTTTTTATTCAAAAATAGAAAAATAAGTCGTAAAAGGTATCTAAACTTTAAGCTTGATCTGTAGTGTTAGTATTTACGATTGCAACGGCAAAAAATCTTCAGACCGTGAAATTAATCTACTGAAATCTTCCCAAAAACTCAGATTGATAGAAATAACTGTTAGGAGTCAAGATTCGTACGATCGAAGGTTGGGTATAACAAAAAGTTGCGCTTATAAAAAAGTTACATTTCTTTAATTATAAGATATTTTAGATTTTTCATTGGTATGGAATATTAGATGAATTAATTTTAGGCACAGATATTGGTAAATCAGTTACAGTGAAGTTTCTGCTCGTATTTATTGCAAGGTAAATTGTCACCAGCCATCCAACCATCTTTGTCCAAACAGGGGGAATTGGGAGGAATGATCCTATGACCGAGGATTGATCACCCGCCTGGCAACGATGGCAGGCGTCCCCTGTTTAATTAATATTACAAGCTGGTTTATTTATATGGTACAATATTTAGTTAATTTTTACAAATCATAAAACTCGAGCAATCAGGCCCTCAGGGTCTCTATTTCTTAACATATTGCGAAATCATGGTAATTGCAGTTAACTAGGTAGTAATAAAATGGAAGATACTAGTTCTTAGTTAGCGTTTATTCTGTCTCAGATTAGTTAGTTGCTAGATATCTAGGCGATAGTTAGAACGTAGGCATCAATTAAGAGCAGCAATCAAGCGCTAACCGGTCCCTATCAGTGATATATTTCGTTACTTTCGATAACCATGCCACTTTGTATAACTTGAGCGGTATAAGTTTATGTTTACTATTCTATCGCGTTGTAGACTCGTAAATATCTCGGTATTGATTCTGCTTATAGCTGCTCTTTAGCTAAACTCGCCCATGCTAAAACATTGTATGTACAAGACGATATGCGGTCCCGTTTCTTAAGAAAAAAGCCGGTGAGAAATAAGTTCTGACTTTCTGATCGGATGAGCTCACATCAAGAAATGAATAAATAAATTAAAAATATGTTCATTGTTTTTCTCTCAACCACCAAACCAACAGTATTTAATATTCATAAAGAGAGTTACATATTTCTTGGGCGAGAGACTGGTTGCTGGGTTGCTGCACTAGGAGTTACAGCCAAATACACGAAATCCTTAATTGAATCTATATTAATTAGAAATGATCATGATCTACGTTCACCAATAGAAAGAATCAGAAATGAAGATTCGGAGGAGAAACAAAACTATCGACACAGCTCAGTAATTCGCGAAGCTGAAGTTAAGTGGAAATGGACGGGGAATATGTAGTACGAAGTACTGATAGATGTTGGGGTGGTGGCGAAGCAACGGCTGGATCATGCGTCATGCTCGTGAACGGGTGCCGCCGGCGGGAATGGGGCTATTTTCTGTCTGCCCGTCTTAACATGAATTGTAGTACGTTTTTTTGGAACTTCCCCTCATTGTGGAAACATTATATTCTATTCTAATAAAGTTGCATGGGTTAAATCGGCTTGGCATCCAGCTGCCCACAAGATAGTATAAAAAACTTATTAAAATGTAATACTTAGCTACTACATAAGTAATAATATTGTAAAATGATCATTTTGAAAAGTGCAACTGCTGAGTTTCTTGCCGGCTCTTTTCAGCACAATCCGCTTTCCGAACCGGTGGTAGAGCCATGATGTGTCATAAGAGCCACAGGTTGGCCTACGTGAAATAAATAATTTTGAATTTTGAACCTTTTACCTACATTGAACAGGTGCTTATATCGCTGGCTCTGCAAATGTTTGCAGTAACTAGTAATAACTAGTGTAAATGTTTGTGGCTAGTTTGTGGAGTGTCATCAGCAGACTCATGCGTATGTAACAGTGCGCTGAATACCGCTGGTCAACAGAAAGTGGTCGCGTGTAACACGACGCTAGGGAGTACTAGACCGTGTCGCTTGGATTGCCACTTGGGTGGCGGTGCAAGCTATACGCTGTTACTGTTAAAGCGAAAGCAAAGAATTGGGAATTAAAGAAAATTCTTATAAACAAAAATATGAACATACGCTGATAAAAATATTGTTTAAAGTCAGTTAGCTAATTGATTGCAATCATTTAAGACCATTTACATTTTATATCAAAACGAACCACATAAACGCATGGTGCTATTTTTAGAAGTAAGGCGCGGGATCAAGCTCAGTGAGTATGATTTTCTCTACAACATAGAGGTATGTATTAACAGAGTCAAGCGTTCTTCCTCGTTTTCTCGTGATTCGTTAGTCATCTTTAACACCAAATGTAAACCAAAAGAAATCGTTGTTATCAGAAATATCATTATTTAGTATAAAGAAGTTTGCATTTAGTGAAGCAGGCGTTGAAATAGATTCTGTTGTAGTGTTAGTGCGACGTGATTTTTGAAAAACGAAGGGTTCTCGTGCGGTTTTAAACAATCCACGTGGATGGAATTATGGATAAAAGCTAGCTAATGTAGCGAGTAATAGCTTTGTATATTTCTTATATTAAAATTACACACGCCTGTCTCATGCCTTGGACCGTCGTCTGCAGCATTCAGAGTGTGAAGCGAGGCGGGCGGCGGGCGCGGTAAAAACGCGCGCCGCAACACGACGACGGCTATTTGCCTATCTCAAATTATCTGCCATTCCACCAATGCGCTTCTAATTGCTTTGCTAAATTAACTACTGCACTTTTTTACGCTATACTTTCAAGCAATTTTTCGAGCTATTTTATCTTGTACTTATAAAATACATTATAGGTCTTTGTTTCTTATTGTGCATTCATTGTAGAGTTATGTTATTTGTTCCACGTTAAATAGAACTTCCAATGATCTGGCTAAATTAACTACTACACTTTTTAACGCTATATTTTCAAGCCATTTTTAGGGTTCCGTAGTAAACAAGTTTCGCCATGTCCGTCCGTCTGTCTGTCTGTCTGTCTGTCTGTCTGTCTGTCCGCGGTTTAGCTCAGAGACTATTGGTACTAGAAATCTGAAATTTGACAAGGGTATAAATATCAATCACGCCGACAAAGTGGTGAAATAAAATTGTGAAAAATATTTTTTTTTAGGGTACCTTCCCTACATGTAAAGTGGGGATGAATTTTTTTTTCTCATCTATCCCATAGTGTGGGGTGTCGTTGAATAGGTCTTTCAAAAACGTTGTGGGTGTGGGAACACCATTTTTCAATTCAGGGATCCGTTTGTGAAATATGATATTTTAAAGTGCTAAATTTTATTAGAGTCCCCCCTCTGCCAGCTAAATGGTTGTATATAGGATACAAGAAAAAAAATCACAGCAGTAGTATATATAATTAATTTTAAAGGAAAACTATCACGGCTAAGTAGGGTTCATTAGTGAAGGAGTTATATCGGTTTTTCTAAGTTAGATATTTCACTTAGTGTAAGTTGCATATTTTGTAGTATATTATGGTATTTAAACCATGGAACTCAAAATGTATGTTGAGACTTTCAACTACGGAACCCTACACTGCGCGTGGCCCGACACGAACTTGGCCGGTTTTTTATTCGAACTATTCTATCTAGAACTCATAAGAAACATATCTTTATAGATTGTTGTGAATTCATTGCAGAGTTTTGTTATTTGTTCCACGTTGAATAAATAGAACTTCCAATGATCTGGCTAAATTAACAAATGAACTTTTTAATTCTATATTTTCAAGCCATTTTTCTAACTGTTATATTTTGTACCTAGTCATAAGATATGGGCACTTCTTTGTTGCTTGTTGTGAATTCATTGTAGTTTTTAATTCCATGTACCATGTGGAAATATACTTTCAATGATCCGGATAAATTATCTAGTGCACTTTTTTACGCTATATTTTCAAGTAATTTTTCGAAATTTTTGTTCTTGTTCTCAAAATAGATACCTACTTGTTTGTTGCTTGTTGATTATTATTTGCAGGGTTTAGTTATTTGATGCACCTTTTTACGGCAAACACTCGTGTTTAGACATTTTCAAAGTTTTACATAAAACTCACTTTGTGAGCCTGTATTTTGAAAATATGTCATGAATAAGGATTTATTTCTATCTATATCTTTATTGAACTATCAGCCTTCCTCATCCAGCCACTTCCCGTCACCCGCTTTATATCGTCGGTCCAACGTGCTGGAGGGCGCCCCACACAACTATGTATCATCATCATCATCATCATCATTAGTAACCCATCAACGGCTCACTACTGAGCGCAGGTCTCCTCTCAGAGAAGGGTTATAGGCCATAGTCCACCACGCTGGCCCAATGCGATTGGTGGACTTCACACACCCTCTAGAACATTTTGGAGAACTCTTAGATGTGCAGGTTTCCTCACAATGTTTTTCTTCACCGTTGAAGCAAGTAATAGTTAATTGCTTACTATATGTATACTCGTAAGTTATTCAGTATCTAGGAGACAGAAGTTATCTAAAGGTATTTTGGTAGGTATGTTCTGTGTATCAGATGAAGGCGATTTCCCTGTTCGATTCCCGACTGATCAAATTTGGGATTATTAAGAGGATTATTATTGGTAACATTGTATCCGTAATTCATGAGGTTGCAGACCATATTTACATGAATCATTGCGAAAGACAATATCATGCAGTATAGGTAGAGGACAACGTCTGCAATGCAAATAAAGAGGCAAAAACTGTCTGTATGATAAAGTAAGCATTTTCATTTTCAATACATACTTTCTCACACATTCTCACATAACGTGGCTAATATACGGCGTGTACCAGGAAACAGGTGTAAAGAATCCCGTCTCCCGCCGCCCTCTGACAGTAATGCGTTGACGGCGCCGAGTAAGTTACGCGTATCAATTTACTGTCTTCATGCGCTTGTTTGCTGGCTGTACCCATCCATGTGATTGGTGTATTGAGGCAAAATGTCAAGGTGTTTATAAAAAGCACGTTTGCTTTGGAGTAGGTATGCCAATTCAGACACCAAAACATATATTACTATACAGGTAGTATATCATACTAATATTCTAGTCTATGTCACTCTCCCGGTCCTCAAGTATGCAAAAATGCAAAAATCACGTCGATCCGTAGCTTTGTTGCAGCGTGGTTGAAGGACAAACCTACAAACAAACACACTTTCGCATTATTTTATAATATTAGCAAGGAAGAATTAATACTACTATACGAATGTAGCCAACGTTTGTCTCTACCAGCGGCGATCTAATGAAAGTTTAGAACACAAAAGTTGTAATATTGTGACTTAACTATGATAGTTAGATATATTCCCTCGGGGCCTTTTTTGTAGGTAAAAATGAGTACTTTAATCATGTAGTACATAATTTTTATGTATCATCAATAGTTTACTCAGCATACGCCAAATAATGAATTTTATAGGCAAAATTTTGCTACTTTAGGTTACATTATTGCAATTTTCTTAAGGATCTCTAATTTTTTGAAAATTAATGATAGCTATGCTACTTTCTGTAATCGACCGAGCGAAGCGAAGGTCTTTGAGTCTACTTGAGTGAATTTGCACTTGTCCGTCCGTCCGTCCGTCCGTCCGTCCGTCCGTCTGTCAGAGCCTTATAACTTCTGAATTACTGAACGTAATTACTTCAATTTTAGATATAATATGTAAACCGATGGCCTCCAGCCGAAAATGGCTTAAAAAATTATAACTAGTGGTTCGCCCCGAACTGAGACCTCGCGGTAACGGTATCCCATGATTATTCATTCAATCGATACATGATAACCAAAACTGACATTATTATTATGCCCGTTTTCACCAAACATACCTAAATCATCCCCTAAGTAGGAGTCTCTTAACGTAGGTAGCTCCTAAATACAATCCTAAGTCCTAACATCCGTCCCAATATCCTTTTAGGTGTCCCGTACAGGATCGTGATAAATAAGTTGACAGAAAACATCAATCACCTAACTTATAGGTAGCCCGTAAAGGTTAGGGAACGTTAGTGAAAACATTGAATTATTTATCAAACATTGAATTTAACTCGTAGTTCCATGGGAATAGTTACTGACTGCGCCATCTATTAGCATTATTGTGAAGCTATGTTGATGCTATATGAATTACTGACGCCCATTAAAAATTAAATAATCTCGTTTCTTTATAATATTCATATAATTTTAGTATTTGTTGTTCAAGTACAGGATATAAGTGACCTAAAAACATAAAATCAGTTTGAAAATCCATAGCGGATTTTTCTAGAGAGCGTCTTCAAGCGAGCGTATAAAATCGCCACTTTGAAAGCCCCCCATTTCGTCAATTTTAAGGGAAAAATTAAAAAAAAAATATTTTTGTACTCAGTTCAAAATTATCTTTAAAATGATACGTAACAATTTTATGTAACGCGATTTTTTTTTTTTTACTTCGCATTCGCTTCTATGAGAGCCCCCCTGAAATAAAGATTTTTATAACTTTTTAAGCCATTTTCGGCTGGAGGCCATCGGTTTACATATTATATCTAAATTTGAAGTAATTACGTTCAGTAATTCAAAAGTTATAAGGCTCTGACAGACGGACGGACGGACGGACGGACGGACGGACAAGTGCAAATCGCCCTAGTTAACTCAAAGACCTTCGCTTCGCTCGGTCGAAAATCTTTATTTCAGGGGGGCTCTCATAGAAGCGAATGCGAAGAAAAAAAAAATTTTATGCGTTTCATAAAGTTACAGTACCTTATTTTAAAGATAATTTGGAACAGAGTACAAAAGTATTTTTTTTTAATTTTTTCCTAAAATTGACGAAATGGGGGGCTTTCAAAATGGAGATTATATTTGACCTCACAACGGAATAACTATTGAAAGCTGGGGCTTGAAAGTTTTATAATTTTAGCGTAATATCATGTACTTGAACAACAAATACTAAAATTAGATAAATGTAATAAGGAAACTAAATTATTTAACTTTTAATGAGCAGCAACAACAGAACTTCACAATGATGTCAATAGATGGCGCTCTCATCTCATATAGCAAATGCAGCTATATGTAACATATTATTCAATTAAAATTATTATTTAGTCATTTAGCAAACATCAATAAAACTTCACGTTGCAGTTTGTTTTTACATGTTTTCTGATCGTGTCGATAGTTGACGCTGTGTACAAGTAATTTAATTTGAATGTTCCAAAAAACTATACCTAATTTTGATTGATTGAGGCCTTGAGGTCGAGGATTTCACTATAACAGTTCCCTAACCTTTACGGGCTACCTATGTTAAGTTAGTTGACACTTTCTGTCAACTTTGTTATTACGAACCTCTACGGGACAACTAAAGGTGAAAATGACATTGGGATGTTAGGATTGTATTTAGGGGCTACCTACGTAAAGAGACTTCTACAAAGGGGATGATTTAGGTATGGTTGGTGAAAACGGGCATAGTAATAATGTCAATTTTGATCGTCGTGTATCTATTGAATGAATAAGTAATTATGGGAAACCGTTACCGCGAGGTCTCAGTTCGGGGCGAACCACTAGTTTAGCTATGTATTGATGAAAGAGTGGTTAAAATGGGTAAATGGTTTCAGAGCCTATTCGGTACAAACAAGGAAACAAAAAAATCTTACCTCTTTATAAGATTAGTATAGATAAAATACACTCATAAATAGTGTCATTGTATGACGTGGGTGTACACTGTACAGTGATTATTGTTTAATTTTGCATATTTATGCCGTGCACGGATAAATTAGTGTGATCGCACGTTTCATACAACAGCACTAAATACCTGACTACTACATGAATGCGTCATGTAATAGAAACTGTTGCAGATGAATTGAATTAGCATATTATTTAAAACAGGAGGTCAGGACAGGTTTACGTCTAACGTACCTACATATTTATTTATAGATACATAAAAACATAATGTATCTAAGATAGAATAGATAAGATTAAACTCATATCATTACTATTCTTACCAATAACATACCCCAAGCACAAGTTTTAAAATTGTTGTCACTCAAATTGTTGTATGTTTGTTCAGGTTAATTTTCAGATCCGCTGAACCGATTTCGTTGGAACTTTCACAGAGAGTTCAAATATAGTAAAAGTTATCGCGGAAATATTTAAATGCCCTGCGTAAGAAAATTTAATTTGTAAGAGCCTCTATCTAATAATGATCCGTAAGAAATAATTTGTTTTGAACATAAGCAACAGCCTATTGCTCATTTATTTATATTTTATAACATTTCTTAATTTTCGTTATCGCTGTCGCCATTGGTATTTTACTTACGAATTGACAGAATATTTCATCAATGGGCGTTTCTTCACCTCACGGCACGGCACCGGCACGACATTAGTGGACGCATAATTATATGGCCCTATGGAATTGTATGTCACGCTGTCTCACTGGCCCGGCCCGATAATGACACGTCGGCGCCGCCGGCGTCGGCATGTCGTCGGTAGCAAGGCTCCCTCTGGTGTCGCTGCGACATCGTTATTTATGTTGTGTACGCGTCGAAAACTTCCAAGTGTGATCTCACCTGATGGTGAGTGACAATGCAGTTTAAGATGGTAGCGGACTAACTTGGAAGGGGTATGGCAGTGAAAATTCAACCCATACCCCTAATCGGTTTCTACACGCCATCGTGCCGGAACGGTAAATCGCTCTGCGGCACGTCTTTGACGGTAGGGTGGTAACTAGCCACGGCCACGGCCTCCCACCAGACCAGACCAGAGACAATTCAGAAATTATAAATTCCCAAATTGACCCCGCCGGGAATCGAACCCGAGACCTCCCAGTTATAGTTAGACCACAGTGCTCACCACTGCGCCAGGGGGGTCGTCAAAATGTAGCTGTCGGTGTCGTGTCGTTGAGCGCTGACGATGTCAGCGCCGGGCCGGAGCCGTGCCGTGCAGTGACGAAATGCCATTATGTAGAATAATTTATTAGTATTAATGCGAATCCAATATTTGCATTTATCCGCTAATCAATCAAACTCACAATATTACGCCATTGCCATTTTAAAAGCCTGATTGCAATAAAATAAAATAAAATGTGATTTACATGGATTTACATACCCAATATTTAAATATTCGGATAACCTATGGCACTAAGAATTGACACTATTTCAACATTTGAGAAAAATATGGACTTGGATATTCAAGGCTTTTTATTTATAGCACTTTGAAAATACATGAAACAACAATTAATACAAATAGGTATATACGATGGGTATGGGATATATAAAGAAATATAAGTTATATCTGGAAAATAATAAATTGTCGTGTACGTTTCGTTCAAAAGGAACAAGAAATACAAAATCGTGCAATGCAAATTAAATAAAACGTACTATCAATGTACGAGTATAAGTAGAATTTGACTATGTACCTATTAAGCAAGTATAAGTAGAACTTAACTAAGTATTCAGTTTTTAAAGATATTGTGGAACTATGTCTATCAGATAACTTACAACTCTACTTGCCTGAGATTTTATAAGCGCTATCTTTGAATTTATTTTTATGATTTTTTTCTATTTATTAAAAAATTAAGTGGCACTCGGGGACTGCCGCGGTAAAGCTATTGTATAGCATTTTTATCAACTTATGCAATTATAATATTTATGCAATATTTTTTTTTGCATAGTAAAAATTATGCAAAAAAAATTAAAAAACAAACAAACAAGAAAAGCGAACTGTCACTACTTCGCGAGTGAGATTCGAACCTGCGACATCACACCATACGGCAAAGAAAGCGGCCGCTCGCCCACTGCGCCAAATAGAGCTACTTGAGAACCTCTAAAATGTTGAACTTCTTGATTCGGTCGCCGCGCTCAAACTGTTTGTCCTAGTTCAAAGCCCGCGATAAAAGCTATGCAATAGCTTAAAAGGAATTCGTATGTATCTATGAAAGTCCTGGGCTTTCCCTAGATCAGTTCTATATGTAGTTTCATCTACATGAAGATGGAACAAAAGGGTGGATACGTTATTGCATTTATAACATTAGACAATAGATTCCACGTAGGCAGTGTAATATTATCATATTGTGGATTTCAAGTTCACGGTACCCCGGTATCCATAATTCTCAATTATCCTTCATTAGAGTATCGAGATCGAGAGGCTAAATGATCCACTTACCCTCCCCATTAAGCTGTTTAAAGCAAAGCGTTAAATTAATCAATAAAAATAACCGGCGCCGTATGAAACGACCGCATTAAAAATAAGCTTTATTAATTACGGGCAGCCAGCTGCGCTGATATATTATGGGCCATTGCAAATGGGGCTCGCTTTGAGGCCTCTTAGCCTCGCATAAAGGACCACTAAGTCAGAGATTGCAAGAGCCATATAACCGCTTACACTTTACTGTGTATTTAAAACAAGCTCCCTCCGCTGATTTTTTTTTTGTACACGTTAAACTCTAAAATTAAAGGAGGGATATTCGTCCGGTTATAACCAATAGATAGCCACTTAGTGCGAGGTATCCTTACTTCCTAATTAAGATTGTAAATGCGAGTGTTTGTTTGTTAATTGTCCTTCAAGCGCGCAGGCATAAGTAGATCATGACTTCTCGCAGGTCTTTGGTAGAACAGTGGAAAAAAAAGGTTGTGAAGTTCCTAAGCGCACTCTCCAAAGTATATACTTAAAGACCGAAAGACAGACGATACTGGGTCGATGCTGAGGCTTCAAGTCAATAGAACCCACATAGAACTAAGTATATTTTGTATTTTCCAGGATAAAATGTAGCTTATGCACTGAAAAAAAGATAGTCTTACAAGTAAGAATTTCACTTGTTTAAGTATTTTATGTTTGATTCCAAAAATAAAATTATAGTATCGATTAACCATACATATTTATTGGTGATAAAGTCAAATGATTGAAATTCAATTGAATAGGCTTGAATAATTCCACCTCAATCTTTGTCGCCATCATCAAAAACCAAGATTAGAAGTATCAAATAAATAAAGTTATCAAGTCAAGTAATAACTTAGTTAATTTTACTATGTTATATAGCGATCAATTTTTGTTTCAGTTTGCGTTAATCCTGGATATGAGCTATCTTAAATCCAACTTTCAGTCAAATCGTTTCATTTGTTGTGGCGTGAAGGAGGGACCCATCCATCCCCACAAACTTTCGCATTTATAATATTAGTAGGATTCTTTATCCAGTCTTTGCAGTTTAGCCGCAGCCCTATCTGTAGGCATGGAGGGCTCTGATCTTAGAGCATTTAACCAATGCTCTGATTATACGTCATCCGTCACCGTGGACTCTAATTACACAAGTGCAGCAAACGGCTTTGCGGGCGAACAAAGGCTATGGGCCGGTATACTGATGAGCAAGTTGAGCCGAGTGTGTGGAGAATATACAACTTTGAATAAATAATTATTAAATATTGGATAGAAGCAGGCGTTACTTTGCGGAAGTCCATGATTAGCAAGAAAAGGTTAGAATTATTTTGCTATAATCCGCCAACGAAAAAAATCTGTATGGTCAAACATGCAATTAAAAGCTAAGCACCACTCACCTACCCAGCCAAGCAAGAAAGCCAAGTTCCCAAGCAAGCAATGCCACCACCACTCACATGCACCACCACTCACATGCACCACCACTCACATGCACCACCACACAAGACTTTTACACTACTCTCGACGCACGTTTCGCCCCGACACCGGAGCATCCTCAGGAGATGTCGACTTTACAATGCTGTATTGTCTAGTCTAGACAATACAGCATTGTAAAGTCGACATCTCCCTTTACAATGCTGTATTGTCTAGTCTAGACAATACAGCATTGTAAAGTCGACATCTCCTGAGGATGCTCCGGTGTCGGGGCGAAACGTGCGTCGAGAGTAGTGTAAAAGTCTTGTGTGGTGGTGCATGTGAGTGGTGGTGGCATTGCTTGCTTGGGAACTTGGCTTTCTTGCTTGGCTGGGTAGGTGAGTGGTGCTTAGCTTTTAATTAAATGTTTGACCATACAGATTTTTTCTGTTGGCGGATTATAGCAAAATAATTCTAACCTTTTCTTGCAAATAATTATTAACTAGCTTTGCCCCCAGTTTCATCACCAGTTAGGTTTTCGAAAATCCGCCGGAACTCAGTTTATCTGGGATAAAACATTCCAATTCCTTAACTATACCTATAAATAAAATATGGGAAACCATTATAAATTATTTATTTAAATAAAAACAAAATTAATTCGTGAATGATCGTTAACCGAAACACAAAAACTAATAAAAATCATTTATCTACAAAGATATTAACTGTATGCTACTCGTATATATGACACTATAACTTTGGTATCGTTTCCAGTAACTTCTTTATGAGCGAACGACACAGTTTTACGGCCTCTTAAAACCGGTGCAAACTATAAATTAACTAAAAGTCACCGAGAAAAATGTAACAATGTTACAAAACTGCTATTCCACCTACTTTCGATACAATAGCAACTCTCTGTAAAGATCAAAGCGACCAGATAAAATGATTACAATTAAGAATCAGAGTCGTCGCCAACAAGAATGAAATTCATTTCCATAATTAAGTATGAAGATCGTGCGAAGAGTTCCCATAACCTCTTAAAGCGTAACATGAATTGTATTAGATAACACCTCCGATACTGACAATGTAAAGCCAGTTTTATTCACGACACGATTTATCGTCATTAAAATATTTATTATGTTAGCTTAAAAAAGATCGCCCGCAACACTCCTAAATTCTAAAAGTGTGGATCAATACGAATGACCATTAGAAAAGCTGTTTGAACTATTCGAATAGTTCGAATTAAAAAATTAATTATTCCAAAGAAACCATTATTACCGGTGCTTTAAGTACCAATTTTTATATTGTATTTGTGAAAGAAAAGAAATATCAACGATGTTGAATCAAAAATTGAATACCGAGGGAATTGATGAATGATCAATCGATAACTTAAAATAAAAGCAAATTTTTCGAATATGTTTTTTTCGAAGAATTGCTCATAATTAACATAGTATTACTGGGAGTAGGAGACTCTACAATAGCAGCAAATCGTATCGTTAACACCCGGCCTAAAGGTAACAGTGCATCGTTTTTACGTTATCAATGCATAGGAAATCCGGCAAAACAGGCGACATCCTCAAGTTACATGCATCTGATGTAACGAATACCTTTTGTGTCTATGGATAATGAAGATTGCATCCTTACGTATGGAAGTAATAATACAAATGAGAAATTGTGTTTGTTTGCTGTATAATAATTGGTTACAAAAAATGAGTTGCAGCGCGTGACTAGCATTTGCATTTTCAGTTCCTTTTCATTTGTTGTATTTGCTGATTAGATTGAGCCATCTAACTCTTATTCTTTTATTTGCCAAGATTGACTACAGGAAGCTATAAAGCGCAGAGCTTTTTGTTTGATTACAACGCGAAAATGATTTTTCCGCGATATCTGTCGCGGAAAAATCATTTACATCTGTAAAGATTATATCTAGTGAAAGTTTAAAAGAAACGGTTCTCTCGTACCTGCTTCCTATGTTTGATCGATTTTTACTTTGAAAAACTTCTACGATGGAGATTATGTATGCTAAGTTATCTTAGAGTTGACATTTGTCATTTCACTTTAATGGAATACATTTAATAATAACTGATTTCAAACGCGTAAAATTCCGTAAACTTTAATTGGGACTACCCTCAAAACATGGCCTATTCTATAAAAATCGGCCAAGTGCGAGTCGGGCCTCGCTCTTTTAGGGTTCCGTTAAAAAAAATTAAATTAAAAGATTTCCATCTACCCACCTACCCATTTTAATTTAATTTTTTTAATTTAATTTAATTTTTATTATTTGTTGTTATAGCGGCAATAGAAATACATAATATGTGAAAATTTCATCTGTCTATCTATTACGGTTTACGAGATACAGCCCGCTGACAGACGGACGGACGGACGGACGGACGGACAGCGTAGGCTTAGTAATAGGGTCCCGTTGGTACCCTTTGGGTACGGAACCCTAAAAAAGAAACAATCATCCAATATATCGTGCAGCACACACAATAAATAAGGCCTTTTTAAGTTATTATGTTAAAAACAATTAAATAACCGACTTTAAAGTAAATCTCAAGTTAATTAAGATCTTGTTTCGCGAGATTCCCGCACGCATCAGGAAGTGTTCCAGGTAAGTAATTGTGGTGGTATCGTGATGAAGCGCCTGCACAATGCACATCCCATCATATCCCGCTGACACAGGCCCCGTATCATTTGTTACCTGTAATCCAGGGTTGGGATATCGTTGCTCATATTATAATGAGCCTAGAGTGTATCATAAACCTTGTTCAGCAAAGAACTGTAAAATAATGTCGTTATTCCTGTTATGTATAGGAATATCTGTATTAATCTTTATGGAGCTTCTCTAAGCAGGCAAGAAACATACTTATTAATGTATTCTACTTCATACTTAAAACAGCAACAAATTTTTTTTTTAAGAATATCAGCCAAGTTGAAGTTGACTAATATTCTCCTATCCCCTCCAAATAAGCGGAAATATCAATCAGACATATCCTTTCTTTGAATGCAGTTTTTGTCAAATTCCTTTCAGCGGTTTAGGTGAGAAAATGGTATAACCTTTGCTTTTTTACTTAGGTTACTTTCGCCTTTTTTAATTATAAGTGTAGACCAAGAAACTTATTTGCTAACCATGTCTTGAAATGAAATAATTTTCTGGTATTTGCTGTTATTTCTGAAAGGGAAACTAGTAAGGTGACGCAAAAAATGTTATCGAGAATTCGTTGGTCCTTGCTGGCCCTAGCATGGTAAAGATTCCTGCGCGTAGCGGCAATGTTACACGCGGCGTAAATAATAGTTCTTTCACAATGATAAAGCTTCATATCCTTGTCATATTCCGCTAACATACGTCTCATGTCATTTATAACGCTGGGGTGACCGTTAGTCCTCCAGTAAAGCATCTATAGATATGCCAACGTGTCGGATCTACCTTTTTTTTTAAGTGGTCTCGATATTTTTTCGATCTTCTGTCTTCTGACATACCGACTCTTGACTTCAAACGCCTCTTTGTCAAACAGTATGAAACCTAGAAAACTGAGCTCTGTTATCTGTGGGCTAATAAGGATAACTTTATTCCTTATCAGTTCACAGTTTTCGAGAGTCTGCTTCTAACATATTTTAACTGGTAATAATAATGGAAGATTGCTGACTAAACCAGACGTGAGAAAGTCGACTGAAATTGCTCTAAAATTAAATTAATATTTGTTTGATGCAGGCTAACTTGTGGTTTTTATGATAAGGCAAGATTCTGGTTCTGGTTCGGAAAGTAAAAATTGAGTTGGAAGTTGGCATGTCCATAGATGATGTAACGCATTATAGGTATCTAATCGCAATTAGCGCTGCGCATGCTCAGTCATGTCGCGCTGGTCGTAACCTGACGTGCCGCGGTGAACGTGACAGGTCATAACCGGTGCCTGACAAACGCATCCTCTAAACTTTAGAGGATGCGTTTGTCAGGCACCGGTTATGACCGGTTTAGAGTCTAAAGTCTAATGTAACGAGTAAATACCTACCCGATCTTGACATTAGCTTTCAGATTTTTTCCTATTCATCAGTCGTGGTTGAATAGAATAGAATAGAATATTTTTTTTATTCAAATAAACTTTTACAAGTGCTTTTGCATAGTCGATGAATCTACCGAGAAGAAACAGCAAGAAACTCGGCGGTTGCTCTTTGCAAAATAGTTTACAATAGGTACTATGCTATGTACGCAGTGTTTCCACAGTGAGGGGAAGTTCTAAAAATGCATACCTACTTATAATTCAATACATGTTAAGACGGGCAGACAGAAAGTAGCCCCCATTCCCGCCGATGCCCGGTGGCATCCGTACACGAGCATGACGCATGACCAGCCGTTGCTTCGCTCAACCATATCTGCGCTCGTCGTGGTCTAATTATTATTATTATGTTCTAATATATTAGGTACCGTATATAGATATATCGTAAATTAATAATAGACATAAGTCTATCCAATATTCAATGCTATGCATGCATCATTTGGTCTGTGCTATCTTTTTCTCAGGTCATTATAAGTATCAGAATTTGCCATGTCATCTGCCCATATCGAGGTGTGTAATTAGGACCTCTGTGTTCTGAATATTGCTCTACCCATTGATCCTATGACATGAGTGGAATCTTTATTATACTTACCATTGGCTTCAGTGTGAGCACCGTGCACGGAATTTGTAATGGAAGATAGACAGTTCCTTAGAATTAGAAGTATGATCGTGTTCTCTTGAATGGACCTCCTAATATTCATCGACCATAAGCAAGATTTTTTTCGGGAAGGAAGAAATACCTCAGCGATCCACCTTGTTATTGCCGGACTTCATTTGGTATATTACCCATCGGCCTATTCTAAATCTTTCTCTACTTCTTTTGATTTTTCAAAGACTCAAATTGTATTATCAACTGGAATGACGCTTCCTTTTGCCAGTTCTTTATAAGATTTAGACAGCAGTGAATATTTGAGATGACCGGTAAGAGACAGTCGGTGGTCCATTATCACCATGCCGTAACGTAGAAAGCTTGTCTTTTTTGGGAACACTTTCAACTCGCGACTGCGTATTGCGGTTAATATTACTTTTTAACCATCAGCGTTAGCCATTATTGTAGTAGAATGGTAACAATTTGTCGAATTTCGAAATCTTTATAGTGCCATTTGAAATGTCTTGCACAATACGATATTTGTAGCATGCAAATTGGAAGTGCGTTTTGTTGTCAATAAGTGTTCTTTGATGTAGTGTAATCATGTGTGAAGTCTAATGACTTGCAACATTAGGTACTTATGCTTACGTAAATTGCACTTCAAGCATTAAAGTCGTTTAATTTTGCGTTTGCTTTAGCAATCTTGGCATTTGATAGAGATTTAATTTAAGTATTGAGGACCATTTTTCTTCTGGCTTTGTGTTTTGCAAGAATTATAATAATAATAATGTCCTCCCGACCGAATCCGATCACGGCGGCCTCCTCCTTAGAGATCAGATATCTGCGCGGGAGATATTATAGTGCACAAGTGTGTGCGCAAAGTGCAAACACAGGTGCACTCTCTATTCCCTCACTCTCATAGTCCGATGGGACGGAAATCCGACACGACCGGAGAGAGATGAGGCGCAGGACCGACGGCTTTACGTGCTCTCCGAGGCACGGGGTGCCAGAATTATACTCTAGGAGTCTAGGGTAATTCAGGTAGAGCGCGTACGTGGAGTCGGGATGTCTGGATTTAATTTAAAGGTCGTGTTCTTATTGTTTAAAACACAGACGTACTAATCTCAGACTATTAAATTAAATACACATTGCAGTTTATTATATCAAAATTCTTGTTAAACAATCCTTGATCTGTTTAGTATTGCGTATTATCGTGACTCCATTACATCATAATCCTAGGACATACATTGTTATTATCTTCGTGCAATTCTTGACAGCGGCATTTTCAGTTGTTTACACAGACGATTGTGCGGTTAGACCACGGTTTGGCGATTTCGTTTTATTATTATTGCGGTTTCGTTGATGTTCTACACGGGTACCCGGTTTCTATTTTCCTCTTTGTTTAAAGTCGCTACTTTGTTTTAAATTGTTTGAATAGGTTTCCAGGTGGCGTTACCACTGTTTACGGTTTTTAACCGACATCAAATAAAGGAGGCTCGTTTCGGCGCTTTTTTTTAATCAAATCCTCGGGTATTAATTTCTAAACTAGGTTCCGCTTAACGTCCATTACTCAACATCTATTGTTTATCAACCTATAGACGTCCACTGCTGGACACTATTGTCTCTTGCATGGACTTCCACAGGCCTCGGTCTTGCGCCGACTGAATCCAGCGGCTCGCTGCGACTCTTGATGTCATCGGTCCACCTCGTGAGTGGTTCTGCCAATACTCTGCTTCCCGGGTGTGGGATGGCCACTCCAGTACCTTGGGACCCCAATGACCATAAGCTCTTCGAACTATGTGTCCCGCCCATTTCCACTTCAGTATCGCGACTCGCTGAGCTATGTCGGTGACTCTGGTTCTCCTACGGATCTCCTCGATTTGCCTCGCCCAACATAGTTCAAATGACCGTCATCGAGCATAATCCTGTGCCGCCTATAACTAGCGGCTATCAGTGGCTCGCCTGATATCGTCCATCCTCAATTTCCGTCATTTCTGATTTCATCCCGCATGTATACTCCGAACATCCCTCTCCATCGCCCGCTGAGCGACCCTGAGCCTTCTTATGAGGCCCATAGTTGCGACCATGTTTCAGATCCGTCATTGGCATCACTGTTCGAAGGTTTTTGGACGAGAAGACAACACGAAGCTTGCCGAACTCCGCTGCCCAGCCGCTTTTAATACAAACAAATTATTATGATAGGTACTTAAAGTTAGTTAATACTGTAGAGGTACGAGTTCGTAGTCGACTACAGACAGCAGCATCAGGTGACGTGTCATCAACGTGGCGACGTGTTCTGTCGCTGTCTGAAGTAAACTACGATTTCGTACCTTAAAGGTAGCGGTTCGCGCCGCGACAGAGACAAGTGACCGAGACCAGAGACTGAGACGGGAGACCGCGACAAGTGTCTCGGTCTCTTCTGCATGTACTGTAGGTCGAGACCGAGACTAGAGACCGTGCCAAGTATCTCGGTCTCAGTACGGAGTGTGTGTCGATGGAGTCAGTTGTGTTCTGTGTCATGCATGATGGAAAACCAAGTTATAGAACTACTATTGGAGGAAGAAGAAGACGATGATTTGCTCTTATACTATTATTACAAATACAAAACTAAAAGAAGGTTACCTATTAAGGAATTGTATTTAACTAGAGGTCAAGAAGGATCATTTTCGCTATTAGTGAAGAAGCACCTAATGTGTGATGACAATACATTCAGGAAGTATTTTCGGCTAAATAAAACACAGTTTGATTATGTATTAAATTTACTAAAGAAAACAATGCGTGAAAAAGGAAAAATATCGTTGAAAGAAAAATTAGCTCTAACTCTAAGGTAAGTTTGTCAAATCATCTAAGTTATTCTGGTCGTATTCGTCGTGAAAAATGCTTCGAAATGGTTGACTTGAAATATTTGGCAATTGGCGAGATGTTAAGTCAATCAATTCACTTTGTGATTGGTGTTCTGTAGAGGCTACACTTATTGGCGAATATGTACTCGTATTATACGATGAAATTGAAGTACATGGCAATTGGCGACGTGATAAATCACTTGGTGTTTGGTGTCCATCTTCTTCACCTTGTCCATCGATATCTCCGATCTCATACTTGGAGATAATATTAAATATTTCGGATTTTGCCATCGCTCTTGATCGAGCGCTCAATTTTCTTAGCATAGTTTCAATGTGTTTAGTAAATGTAGATATATCATCGAATGATTCTTGACCTTGACATTTCAATGACTCCAGCGTACTATGTCGGCTTTTATGTCTGTCTTTCATAAATTTTATAAATTCATCTTCTTTTTGTCTTTTTCTCTTAGTATTCTTGATAGTTGATTTTTCGGAACTTTTACTTTGTGGTATAGACCTTTCTTGTGTAGAAGTTCCTGGTACAGGTTCTACTAACTCCCTTAAAATAGTATTATGTACTGACGCGTCTGCGGCTACGGGAGGAGTATCTTCCTGTACAACTTCTGAGGAGGTATTAGTAACTTCTTGTACTACACTGGTGGAGCTTTGCTGCTCTGGATCTACACTGGTGGAGTTTTGCCGTTCTGATGGTGTGTTTTCTAAAAATCTCAAACGTTCATAAAATTGCCACTTTGAATTTTTAGCTGGTGCTGCAGATCCCGTTGAATTTTTCTGTTTGCGCTTGTATCTGTTGTAGGAGTCCCTGATTAATTTCCATTTTTTACGGCATTCCGAATCTGTAATATATAAATAATAATATAAGTCTTTTTTTGTTTCAGGTTTATGGCTAATGGAGAAACATATGCTTCGCTATCATTCGCATTTCGTATATCACCTTCTTATATTTCACAAATAGTCAAAGAGGTGTTGAAACATTTAAAGATTGTTTTAGTGCCAATTCTAATGCCTATTCCTAAAGAAAGTGATTTTAGGCTTATATCTGAAGGCTTTTGGGACAAATGGCAATTCCCCAATTGCGCTGGCGCAATTGATGGTAAGCACGTGAGAATAAGAGCCCCTGAAAATAGTGGATCGTTGTATTTTAACTATAAGGAATTTTATTCGATTGTTCTTCTGGCTATTGTAGACCATAATTACAAGTTCATTGCAGTAGACGTTGGCTCTTACGGCAAAGAAGGCGATAGTGGAATATTCCAAAAGTCTACAATGGGAAAAAAAATCATGAAAAATGAATTTAATTTTCCAGAACCAAAAAATCTACCAAATTCGAACATAATATTACCACATTTTTTAGTTGGAGATGAAGCATTTAGTCTTGATACTTTTATGATGAAACCTTACGCTAGAAGAGTTGCAAAAAACGATTTAAGCAAAGAAATATTTAACTACCGCCTTTGTCGTGCGAGACGAGTATCGGAAAATGCGTTCGGTTTGCTGTCTCAGGTGTTTAGAATATTTTACACGCCTATCGGAATAGCGCCAGAAACATGCACTGATATGATCTTAGTTGCCTGTTGCTTGCATAACCTATTAAGAGATGGATTTTTAGAATCTGCTCAAATGTCCGTACATCAATGGAACCAAGAAGAAAATTTACCTTCAAATTTCGTTTCATTACGTGGAACAGGAGGGTTTTCAAACAGCAACGGACTAGATATTAGAGCAAAATTAACCGATTACTTTATGTCACAGCAAGGAGCGGTAGACTGGCAAGAACAACATGTCACACGGCTTGTTTAAGTTGATTCCACATGTTTCCTTTCAAATATTAATTCTATGCAAAATAAAAAAAATAAAAATAACTCACCTGTTTTATTTATGCTTTCAGCTATGCTCATCCAAATATTGTCTTTCAAATTTTCGTTTCTGTAGGAGTCTAGTCGTGCATCATATATCGGAGGGTGCTATCTGATCAGTTCAATCAGCGTTTCACAGTCTTCGTCAGAAAAAGTATTCATTTTTTTCACACTAAACACAGGTGCTTTTCGAGCGCGACACGAGACACTACTGGTCCGAGGCAGCGACCGTCTCGCTGTCTCCTGTCTCGTGTCTCTGTCTCCTGTCTCTGTCTCGCTCGCGAACTGTCGCTTATACATTTCCTAACGTCAAGTAACGGTCGCGGTCGTCGGTCGCGGTCTCCGGTCGCGGTCTCCTGTCTCTGTCGCGGCGCGAACCGCTACCTTAACGTGCTTGCGTGCTAGACTGTCGGTGTATGCGCGTGCGTCATCCCTAAAAAATCCCTCTTGTCAAGATTAAACTTTCCATAGTTTGCGGTCGCCATGAGCTACCGGCTTACGGCTTACGAGTTACGGTGAAAATGAATAGAATAGCGGTCCGTGTCGCAATGAGCGCACGCACAAAGCTAATCGCAGCAGCGGAATCGTCTATCCATTTTTCTGCTGTTCATCTTACCCACTTCTTTTATGGAACGCAATAATTAAGGTGAACCAGTGATAGTCTAGTGGTAAGGATTGCGGTCTGCCATTCGGGGGGTCGCAGGTTCGATCCCGGGCACGCACTTCTGACTTTTCGGATTTATGTGCGTTTTAGCAATTAAATGACGTGTTCTGGAGTGGAGACCGCGTACCGGTAAGCGCAGTGTTTGACGACCTCCAGCTCGCTGGACCGATGTCCGAAGGGGGCGGGAAGCGGGTGGATGAGGAAGGCGGAGGACCGTGTTGGTGACGCGAAGGCCTATCTCCAGCGGTGGACGAATACAGGCTGATGGATCAATGGGATGATGGGAAGCAATTAAATATCACATCTGCTTCAACGGTGAAGGAAAACATCGTGAAAAAACTTGAACACTTGAGACTTCTCCATAATGTTCTCGAAGTTGAGTGAAATCTGCCAATTCGCATTGGGCCAGCGTGGTGGACTATGGCCTATAACCCTTCTATGAGAAGAGACCTGCGTTCAGTATCGAGACGTTACAGGGTTCCTTATAATGATGATGATAAATAATTAATTAATTATTATAACTAGTTAGAGTTTTTGCCCGTGACTTCATCCGCATGGAGTTAGGTCTTAGGAAAATTCCGGAGGAACCCTCTGGTTTTGGTTTTTCGGGATAAAAAGTAGTCTTAGTCAGAATCCGGAATGCAAGATGTCTATGAGGTTATTAGATCGTATTTCCCTAATGCCCTAAATAAACTTTTTCATAATAAAATGAGCCTAGATTACTCCTTGTAATTATATCTAAGAATATATTAACATCCCCGTCATTATTGGTTCAGCCAGATGAACAGAAAATAACGTACACTGACGCAGCTATTTCGAAATTACATACAGATTACAGACCCTTAACATTTTTTTAATTAAAAAAAATATATACGTATCAATATAATAATAGATTTGTACGCGCGCATTCCGTGTGATGTTGTGTATAGTTCTGACGCGTTTTGTTTTTCTAAGCCTTCAAAATTGTACATGGAACTAGGAATAAATTGTAATAGGTCTTTTCATATTGTCAGGCGCCTGAAGCCGGCGCACGCGAAGTTTATGACTTTGCGAGTCAATTCCTCAGACTCACTGTCTGTAGGGCTGTCAGCGAGGCAATAATTGAACCATTCAAATGTTCTTTTACGATCCATGCAATCCAAAATATGAATAATTTATGATGGTTTTACCTTTTTAGACCGATTTACTGTGATATCAATATGAATTTTTCGATAAAATAATGTTGATTGTTTAGATTTTGAATTTGATTGGCCATAGGAAATCTTATTTCAGGCTAAACTTTTAGCTCTTTTTTGACAATTAAGTCGATTGTGTAAAAAGATTGAAGCGTATTTATGAACCAAATGGCTTAATTACTTTATCCTTTAATTTTTAATTTGCCGGTGGTTTTACCGTTGAGATAATGAAAAATAATTATTTATCTTTACATAAGGAATTGTGATTGAGAGATTGATAGATAAACTATATCTTAAGTCAGTGACGAACCTTAAGTTCATCATTACTAGAAATTGGAAATTAAGAGGAAATATTCTTTATAACGATTCCTTATTCCTCGAGGTGCAGTTACTTTGAAATTGAATCACTAAAGGGGCGGAAGTATGAAAAACGTTTTTAAAACATAAATCCAAGCTCACGAAGGCGTGAGCTCATCAGTTACTTATAATACTTGTAGCAATTTAATGCAGGCAAATCTCGTTGCACTTAACCTTGTAACAATGTAGGTAACATTGTACAGTCGTACTACATTTTAAAACAGATAAAAAGATTGTGGAATCGTCATGACAATACGCTCGTGCTTAGCGGTTATCAACCAGCTAGTGTCGACCCTAGGTACGTGCGGCTAGATTTCATCTGTCAATTATAGGGTTGCCACAATGTTCTTCAATTTTTATATTTTTGTTACTTACTAGCTTTTGCCTGTGACTTCGTCCGCGTGGAGTTAGGTTTCTATTGATCCCTCGAGAACGCTCTGGTTTCCGATATAAAAGGTAGCCTACGTCACTCTCCAAGTACAACTAAACTGCAAAACATCACGTCGATGCATTGCTGCGTGGTTGAAGGACAAACCAACCAATAAACTAGACTAGTGGTTCGCCCCGAACTGAGACCTCGCGGTAACGGTTTCCCATAATTGACGATCAAAATTGACATTATTATTATGCCCGTTTTCACCAACCATACCTAAATCATCCCATTTGTAGAAGTCTCTTTACATAGGTAGCCCCTAAATACAATTCTAACATCCCAATGTCATTTTCACCTTTAGTTGTCCCGTAGAGGTTCGTAATAACAAAGTTGACAGAAAGTGTCAACTAACTTAACATAGGTAGCCCGTAAAGGTTAGGGAACTGTTATAGTGAAATCCTCAAGGCCTCAATCAAACTTAGGTATAGTTTTTTGGAACATTCAAATTAAATTACTTGTACACAGCGTCAACTATTGACACGATCAGAAATATGTAAAAACAAACTGCAACGTGAAGTTTTATTGATGTTTGCTAAATGACTAAATAATAATCTTAATTGAATAATAGGTATGTTACATAAAGCTGCATTTGCTATATGAGATGAGAGCGCCATCTATTGACATCATTGTGAAGTTCTGTTGTTGCTGCTCATTAAAAGTTAAATAATTTAGTTTCCTTATTACATTTATCTAATTTTAGTATTTGTTGTTCAAGTACATGATATTACGCTAAAATTGTAAAACTTTCAAGCCCCAGCTTTCAATGGTTATTCCGTTCTGAGGTCAAATATAATCTCCACTTTGAAAGCCCCCCATTTCGTCAATTTTAGGAAAAAAATTTAAAAAAAAATACTTTTGTACTCTGTTCCAAATTATCTTTAAAATGAGGTACTGTAAACCTATGAAACGCAAAATTTTTTTTTTTTCTTCGCATTCGCTTCTATGAGAGCCCCCCTGAAATAAAGATTTTTATAACTTTTTAAGCCATTTTCGGCTGGAGGCCATCGGTTTACATATTATATCTAAAATTGAAGTAATTTCGTTCAGTAATTCAGAAGTTATAAGGCTCTGACAGACGGACGGACGGACGGACGGACGGACGGACGGACGGACGGACGGACGGACAAGTGCAAATTCACTCAAGTAGACTCAAAGACCTTCGCTTCGCTCGGTCGATAAGTAAGAATTAAAATTCACATTTACTATTTCACATTCTGATTTTTATTTTATGGGTCAGTGTTGAGTTCTTAAATCTTTGGCAAAGTTGGGTAAATCTTACTCAAGTTATAGCCTAATTGCATCGACTGCATCGTCACTTACCATCAGATAAGATTGTAGTCAATGCTAACTTATCATTAATAAAAAAATCCTCAAATTTTTTCACAGCAAAAATTAGGTTATTTCACAACATTTTTTCGTCGCAAGTTGACAACCCTATCCTCGACTCCCACGCAGCGGCACGTGACCACCTGTCAGACCGTTTGGACTCATTTACCTGCGACTAATTCCAAATTGGAACGCCTATATAACGGTGTTCTTACAAGAATTACATAGACTTATGGCTTTAGTCCATGAAAAATTAAATTGTAGAAAAATACTATAAGTATTTTCGTGATAGTGTGTGAATTCTGCTTATCCTCATAAGGCCAACGTGGTGGACTATGGCACAAACCCTTCTCCTTCGAGAAGATAGAATAGAATAGAATAGTATAGAATAGAAATGTTTTTTATTCAAATGAACTTTTTTACAAGTGCTTTTGAATCGTCGATGAGTCTACCACTGGTTCGGAATGCCCTTCCTGCCGAGAAGAACCAGCAAGAAGCTCGGCAGTTGCTCTTTTCAAAACAAGTTTACAATATAATAGATACCATGATATGTATGCAGTGTTCCCACAAGGAGAGGAAGTTCCACAAAAGCACACCTAATTATAATTCAATACATGTTAAGACGTACAGACAGAAAGTAGCCCCATTCCCGCCTGTGGCACCCGTTCACGAGCATGACGCCTGACCCACCATTGCTTCGCTCAACCATATTTGAGGGAACGTAACAAGCCGCATACCTGTGCCCAGCTCTGGGCCGCGGCGATGAGTTCAGTATAGCTATTATTAACACCGCGCCTTGACGCCAGTCTTTTAACAATGATAGTTCTTGCAATTCACGAGAGCGACTGACTTATGGCTGTGTGTGTGTCGTATCTGTATAAGTGTGAGCGAGCGCAATGCTCGCGCCTGCCCGCTCCCACCTAGGCTTTGACAGGCACACACACTTATGCAATGTGCATGTACACGAAGTAACCACAAGTAAAGCTCACTCGCCTTCGTGAATTGCAAAAACTGGACTATATCAAAGATAATAATTATTGTGTTTCCGAAATATAGAATTACCTACCTACTTATTTAAATCAGCTGTGTATAATTCAAGCAATTTCAATACCAAATGCTCTTAACATACAAACTATAATCGCTTAAACTAAATCACGCTTAATTGACCTTTTTCACCAACCGTGTCCACCAATAGGTAGACCTTCTAATTAGGCAATAAATAATTAGGCTACACGCCTCCAGACTGCGTCGCTTGCGGTAATTGCTTGTAATTACAATTTATTACGACCGTAATATCCGATCGGTAAATTGATTTCAAGCTTAGGAAATATCTGTTTATGTTACTTAAGATTGTAAGCATTTCTTACTCCACGATATCTAATCTATCTATGTCATAGGCAATAGACGTATGTGACCCGACATACTATTTTGGAAGAAAAAGCTGTTTTTGCTAAGTTCGATAATCTTCAAAATTTTAGATTTTATTACTGTTTATGGGAAAATTACGCATATTACTTACAGGAGGACATTCTTACTTACATTACTTTAAAGAAGACAAAAAGTTTTAAAAAAATGGAAATCGCAAATTCAACAATTTGTACTAGGTATCTTTACAAAGTAGGATTCCCTTAGCATCAGATGTAAATATCGCCCTTATTAAAAAAATTAAAACGTTTTTCGACCTGACATAAATATTAGCGAATATAATTAACTATTCATTAAATAAAAAAAGACATTAAAATACTTTAAAGTCAGATGTATGCGGTTATGGTAAAAGAATTCTTGAGTAATTCACATAAGGCCTGCAAATGATTGCGTAGTGTATCAAGTCGGCGAAATTGCCAAAAAGTAATGTCGCAATCCACAATTGAGATTACGTACGGAGGCAGATTTGTTAAAAAGATGGCAAAGGGCTAGTATGACTCACACCCTGAGAGGGTTCCGTATCAATTATTTTTGCCAATTCACATTGGGCCATTGTGATGGACTATGGCCTATAACCCTTCTCTGAAAGGAGATCTATGCTCAGTAGTGAGCCGTTGATGGGTTGCTGATGATGATATTTACCTATTGAATGTATCCCTAATTAATTAATTTCCTTATTCACTTGTGCCTGTAGTCTTTGAATCATTCCTCGAGACATTTCCTAATTTAAGTCCCTAAACACTGACCCAGAAATGTGAATCGATAAATTGCTGTTTTTCTATTAACAGGTAGGGATCCCTAAAATAACCTCTCTGGGTCAGTGAACAGGTCCGTGGCATTTAACGACTGATACCGAATTAAATCATACGAGCCATGTGCCTTGAAATGAAAATGTTGTGAAATTGAATTTTGTATACTACCTACTTGACATCTGACTTTTGACCCTTAGCTTTTTAAAGGTGTTATATTAGTGTTGATCTCGGTGATTTTCTTCGACTAATCAATTATCCCTCTCCCCTCCAAATAAGCAGTCCCATAATAAGTCAGGAGTGGGTACGACAATAGTGCAACGGGTGGAGATCGAACCGTCGACTTTTCAGTTACAGTCTGCACCTTTCCTATTAGCATAAAACTAAACCGGATAACAATAAAGCAAATTATGCAGAATTTACGAGCCTGTTTACCGATATCCTATGCTAATATAGAGTTTAAGATGACAATACCATTCAACTTCCACTTGTCAAACGACAGATTTGCATACATACAGGGTCTAAAATTCGGGCCGACTGCGACTGGTCGTGGTCAGTCGGGGCAAGATTACAGCGCACTTGTCATGGAGACCGGGGACAGGTGAGTTGTTTATGGCATCGCATAAAGGGTGACATTTTGGGAGCGGTCAGTGAAACGAAAATTTAAACTAACCTAGTCAGCTACCATGTCGAGACAAGGCCATTCCGCTGACGAAGGAGAAACGTCTATCAATGGCCGAGCGAGGAATGTCTGTGGTGTAGAAAAATCGCGGAAGAAACAATGGGGATGGATAGTCAGTCTTCTTCTTCTTTCTCCTGGACCTTTTTCCAACTACTTGTTGTTGTTGTTGTTGGGCTCGGCTTTCCTTATCATTTTCTTCCATTCGGCACGATTTTGTGCCAGGTTTTAGTTAATTGAGCATCTTTCAGGTCTTTTTCGACCGTCGTTAACTAAGTGGCAGGTGGTCTCCCGAGCGTGCGCTTCGTCACAGGTAGGTATATCAAATGGATGGTTAGCCAGTGAATTTAACAATTGTTTTTTAACTAAATAATCATGTAAGAGACGTACACAAGGATAGCTTATCTGTAAAGTTGAAATTTTTGCATAAGCCCTTGAATGTGACAATAATGAGTTCAAGATAATACAGAACAGAGGTATATAATTTCTTTTATCTGAAAAGGACCCCAAAGAAAGCGAGAAAGAAATTATTGGAAAAATACACATATTTACAAACTTCAATTTCTAAATTATTGCACCACTGGCCACCGCCGAAACCTCACCCTGTATATCGCTCTCATTGAACCAACTGTAGCAGTAGATTCGGAAAATTTCTCCTCAAACAATGGGACAGGATTACAAATGGTACCGCTTATATGGCCTTATCGCGGAATTATATCCGTATACGATAAACGCGGTCGGAGATGGAATCAAAAACGATACATTCTGCACATCGGCCCGAAAACCGATTCAGCTGCCTCTGAATTTGCCATTGTTCAAAGTTTTATCAGTTCACATTGAAGCCGTTGCTACAACTGGGCTTGTGGCTTCTGTAAAGCGTATACATTTTCGACTTCCAAATTATCATTTCGTTTCGGATGAATTTTGAATCTTCCAGAAATTTCGTGCTCGCTTTTCTCAAACCTTTCCAATTCTTTGATTATTCAAATGTACTCAACTTTCAGACTTTAATAGGATGTTTAATATTTTTATTTACGGCTCATGCAAATTTCGAGTTGCGACCCACAATTAGGAACGCACAATCGTCATTTGAATGCCCATCAGTGAATAGGCATTCATCATCTGGTACTCGCATGTATAATGTATTTTATAAATGGCATTCAGCGGGTAATCGTCGCACACATCTCGGCAAGCGCGTATTTCGGCCGAGATGGGGTTTTTAGATAAGATGAGATGCAAATACTTTATGACTGGTTCCGATGTCGTAACACGGTAATACGAGCGGGCAATGATATTGCGCTTCATATAGAATTAATGTTGAGGCGTTGTTGTCCTGTTTTTATTGGTTTTATTCTTAACTGGTTTGGCTTGATGCATAATTGGATAAATTAAAAAAAACTCTTTGTAACTTTTGTAGTATAGGTATGTTTTTGAGTCACCAAAAGTCGATATTCATAAATTGTGTTATGAATAGAAAGGACTATGGGCGGAATCGTCCCCACCTATCAACAAGAATTAAATGTAGCGCAATTGATAGACCTTGGCAAGATGATATTTTTTTACTATGGCGACGATGCCCAAATGCATGCGGTCCTCATTGTATCTTACGTTCAAAAAATATTTCGTTGACGTATTATTGATGACTAATTCCAAAATACCTACTCATTTATCTATTTATCTACTCCCATGCTATAAATCCTCTTTAATAGATTCTGAAACAGTTAGCTTATTGCCAACATTAAAACACCCAATGTCATAATAACCATTATATCATTCAAAAGTATGATATAATGTTGTACTGAATTTCATTATAACACACCTTTGTTTTTTTTCGATCCCTTCTGCAAAAAGGTTTCTCAACAGACAGCCACATTCTTACTGCTCGATGCGTGATAACTGTATGAATTTCAAAAAAAGAACGTCTGACTGAATTTCAAAAATAGTACATTTAAAACACCTAAAAGAGGAAAGTGTACCTTTTTAAAAACCCCGTAAAAAAACCTGGGTTATTCTAATCTCCGCCCGTACGTTCGCCCGCTACAGTGTTATTTCTTGTTATTTCTTTTGTCATCGGTGTTTACTTTTTATCTACAACCGCTGCTTGTTTACTGGACTGATTGATAGCTTTTCTATTGACCCTGGCACGATAAAGGACATTTTGATAACTGGATTGGATACTGTGTAATATGGAAACAGGACGTCCGCGGCGGTGTATAATGTGTCCGCGATCTGTCTTGCGACAAAGGCGGCACATTCTACAAGAGGCGTTAGCTGAAACTGAACCTGAATTAGTTAACTATATTTCACAAAATAATTAATAGATACTGTTTTTGTAGTAATACTTTGTAACAGAGTACAAGTAGTTATTTTTACTGTTATACGATTTTTATACGATAAAATATAAAAAAAAAAACAACAAAAATAAATCAATTTCAAACAAAAAGTTTTTTTTTTTTTTTAGAAGAACCCCATTGATTTTGAAGCTGAAACCAACTATTTACGTCTATTTGGATCCAAATAAACATATTAACATAAATCCGGTGACTGTTGGAGGGTGGGGACGGGGTCCATATAAAATTGCCCATGGTCCTTTACTATGATCAGAGCAATCGCAGCATTTTTAGCAGAACAGGATTCCATCGAAAGACTAGGGGGCGGCTCGAGCATAGAAACTATTGGCTTTTCGACGATATTAGACGATAGAAATCGTTTGTACAGAAGCTTCACCTTCTGCTTTAAACGCTTTGGCTTCGTGTCTCGGTGTCGAGTGGTCTTTGTCTATCAATTTGTTTAAAATTCTATACAATATAAAAGTTTTCACCAAACTCCATTCAAGAGGTTTCATGCAAAAATAAAATACTAGCAGCAGTACATTTTTCTCAATTGTTGCAAAAAACATACAACCAAGAATAAAAGGTGTTAATTCATTTCGCAATTTTGTATACCCGAACCTGTATTGTTATCTGTATTATTTGGCAATAAAGTAAGCTCCGTGTCTCAGCATTGCTTAACTGTAACAGTATCTGCTAAGTTGACAAATCGCCACCTTGCCGGTATTCGGTTACCTTCCAGGTACAAGTATGCTAATAAGTAATATAATTAATCCAAAGGGTAGAATTGCGCCCGCTTCTTATTAGTGAAGGCTGATTCCGATAATGATATCTGATGATTATTGTTTCGCAACATACATGATGAAACTTCTAAAGCTTATAATATTAAATTGGTCCTTACTGGTGTCGAATTACTTTCTAATTTGTTGTGGTTTAATTTTTTTAATCCACACATTTTTCTGTTATAGAAAATTTTTCTCGTTCAATTCTATTTATGAGTTAACCGATTCTGTAATACGTAGTTTTTACATAGGTATATTATTAATTTTATCAATCTTTTGAAATCCGCTGTCGTCACAAACTGAATAAACTCTGCGTTTTACTGCTAAGCTAATTTTGCAATAGGCTTTCTGGTCACGCATATTGATTCTAAGGATTTACTTGAATACACATAATATCATGTAATATTTGTTAATTTTTTGTATCTATTTTAGGATTTCTCACGTGTTGATTATACTTGTCATTTGTGTCTGAACCGCTTATATAAATAGAACCGCTTATATAAACATGAATTTTAATTTTATTAATGAATACAGACCTAACCCCTTTACATTTTTGTTTTAATTACGCGTGACTGTTTCTCTGAGTCTTGGTGTTTTGTATTAATTCACCTTGTTACAATGTGAAGCTATGTAGCAACACGCGCTTATACTACAATCCATATTGTTTTCAAACTTTCTCCCTTCTGTATTAATAGAAATATTGTATTTAATGTTTATGTTTGAAATCTAGAATCTTGTTGCAATATGTTCGCAATATCTTCGGTTTTCATCGATATGTCATACACATAGTTCAGTTCATTAATTTCCGTACACTCGTATTTATAATTTGTAATCAGACTTGTCTGGTGGGACTTGTGAGTTATGGTAAAGTCGTACAGATGATCAATTTAGAGTTTCGATAAGATGCTCCGTAGAAACCGACCAAGGCTATTGTTAGTAAGTAAATTGATATATCCCTGCCAGGCTAGTACGCTTTCAGATTGGGCTACTTTGACGGTACAAATTATTGGTTTTGAAACATTGTACTTTTCATTCTGTCATCATAATAAACCGATAGACTTCCACCACTGAGCACAAGTTCTTAATCCCACACGACACTGTCTCCCGACCATAATGTTCTGTATGTTATTTACGTTTAACAAAAATAAATCTTCTTAAGATTCGTCTCGTAATCATCTGTTGAACAATCTGTTATTACCAGAATATATAAATATTTATATTTTACTAAATCACTTGTTAGTAACTATGTCTATTTATTCTTTACATATTCTCTTAACTGAGCTTCGTTTAAAAGATGTTATGTAAATCGAATGCTAATAAATACGGCTCTATGCAAATAATTTCCGTTATTGTAATTAATTGCGAAACTAATTTCCTTCATAAATGTTACATGCTTGTCGTATAATTGCCATCACGTGTAATTTAAAAGTTCGTGCCGCTATGTGCACTATATTTATAAGTATAGTGTACGTAGTGTACGTATATACATACTTCTTGAGTCATAATAACTTGATTAAAATGCAGTATGATGTAATATTCACAGTAGGTATGTTTTAATTTTCATTTGTAGTATAATGCAAACGTGACAGCTACAAAAACTGCTAATATAGCAAGTTATCCGCTATACTAACTAGATCATAGATGCGGGACATTAGGTATTAGCAAATCTATTTGGGTTCAGGCGATTCACGTGAGAAGCCTGCGTAGCATACTTTGACCTTTTCTTTTGAAATAAATGGATTTATCACATACGAAGAAACCAAAGATTTAGGATTGGTAGTCGCTTCGCACCTACTAGATACCGTCTGCGTATTAGTAAATTGCGGCAATTCATAGTTGGACTGAACTGGGGTACCCACATAGTTTCGTAGCAACAAATATTTGACGTTTTCAAACAAACTGATATTATTACGTTGCCGCATTTAAGGAGTAATGAGAAGCAGTGATAGCCTCGTGGTTAGGACTGTGGTCTCCTATTCGGGGGGTCGCAGGTTCGATCCCGGGTACGCACCTCTGACTTTTCGGAGTCAAGTGCGTTTAAGCAATTAAATATCACTTGCTTCAACGGTGAAGGAAAACATCGTGAGGAAACCTGCACACATGAGAGTTCTTCATAATATTCTTGAAGGTGTGTGAAGTCCGCCAATTCGCATTGGGCCAGCGTGGTGGACTATGGCCTATAACCCTTCTCTGAGAGGAGACCTGCGCTCAGTAGTGAGCCGTTGATGGGTTGCTAATGATGATGATGATGATGATGATTTTAGGAGTTATTGTTTTTAGGAAAGGCGGTATCTAGTAGCGACTAAGCTAATAATCCTAAATCTATGGAAGAAACAATAAACGTTGGGTTTTCCAACTTGCTAGAATGGCGGCATAAGCCCGGGATAGAGTTTCCTACAACGTGGATGGACAATCACAAGAGAGTCGCCAGCGAAGACGTCATCAGAAGCACATAATCAAGTTTTGTGGTGATACTTCCTAGAGTCAATGTTTTTAGCAATTGTTTTCTTAACTTAAATGTTTTGATCTCCCTGTTCTTTTGATTATTCCTTATTATCCAGATCAAAATTACATTGATTGATATCATCGTAAACAACGAAAAGAAAAAGTATTAATTCGACGTTTCTCCAGTTCCCAATAAATAACGAATAAAAAAGGTTAAATGAATAAAAACAGTCGAAAAAAATGAGACGAACCGGTTGCCGTTAACGTCGTAAAGATTTTTACGAGACACAAATGAATATTTTAATAAGTAAATAAAATATTAACAGAGTATTTCCTTTCCTTCCAGGTAAGGCATCAGTCATCGAGAACTTCGCCAAACTTCTGCTTCCCTGCTCAAACTGTGAATTCAAAGTTAAGGCTGGGCGCATACATTAACTACTACTTATCGCATTATCTAATGTTACTAATTATGTTACACTAGCTGATGCCCGCGACTTTGTCCGCGTGAATTTAGTTTTTAAAGTCCCTCGGGAACTCCTTGATTTTCCGGGATAAAAAGCAGCCTAGATGTTGACCCCGAGTAATAAGCTACCACGGTATAAAATTTTGTAGAAATCTGTGCGGTAGTTTTTACGTGAAAGAAGGACAAACAAACAGACAAACAGACAAAAAAAATTTAGCTTCTGTTTTGATATCTGTATCTTGAACACAATTAGAAGCAAAAACCCTTTTTTGAATCTATTTCATGTACAGAATTGGTTTCGTTTCTGTTTTATTATATGTATAGATATAGATACACAATCTCTACTCTAAAGTAAATTAAGAGGGCTTAAATGTTGCTCTCCTTTTCACAATCCCGCGGGATAAAGGACAACATTAGTATTTTATTCAAATTTAATATTTTTTATTTCATGTAGGCCAACTAATTAAGTTTAGTTTAGACAGTTTTGGTTGAACTATCTTAAGTGATGAATAAAAATATAACACAGCTAGAACTCAACGTATAAGGTGAGGTTCGGTTTCGAAACTACGTTTCGAACCTTAGAACCCGAACCGTAGATTCCGTATCATTAGTCTGTTCACGTGACGCTTCGTAGATGCTACTGCCTGCATCTAATAAGCCACACTAATGGTCCCTGTCAAAGACATGCCGCCAAGAGATTTAGTAACCGATTACGGGTATGGGGTTAATTGAAAAATTGCCATTCTCTTACCTATCGTAAGTCATCAGGTGAGGTGCAGTCAAGGGCTATTTTGTCAAAAAAATGATATTGACTAGAGTTCTACTGGTATATTTTTAGAAGTAGTTTAGAGATTTCATACAATGGAAACACCAATGTATGGCCAACCTTAAACTGCCGGCCCGCGTCAAGTAGGTGGGTATGTCATGTTTGTTTTTGCCCATCGTAAATTTTGCCGCGTCGTGGGAAAAGTGGATGAAAGCCACTTTAAAGAGGGCCTTATTGTTATTTATGAATACGAGAAGCACCGTGTTACTGTCGAGATTTAAAAAGCTGTCATACGAAGTGCGTAAGTTGTGGAACGACAGTGTTCTTAACTTGAATGGATGGAAATGGAACACTTGTCCGTACTGCCCAGTGGCAAACTTATTGTTTATTTCAAAAGTGAAAGCATTTATTGGCAAGCCTGACCTAGACATCATGAAATCTTTACATCCGATGCCGAGGAAAAATTAGGCGTTGTTGATTATTTTATTATGTAATTCTAAAATCGATGACGACCGTATTTTTAGTTGATGAACACATAGAGTTAAAACTACCTAAACTGCAAATAGTGGACGAACTCTATATAATAAGTATGGACTTAAATATTCTAACTCTAATTTTCAGTCTAATAGTTTTATTTAAAAAAACCAATCACTCGCAAAATTAAAAAAAGGAATTGCAACCTGTAAAATGAAGTAGTGTTAATCTGTCTAGGACCAATACTTACAAATTAGTTTCCAACTTAGGTAGGTACCGTTGGTAACAAATTAGAATCATCTCTGTGACATGTCAGCTGACTACCACATTCTGATTACCGTTAGAGCGCGCCAGCAGTAGGTGACATGTCCGAAGCTGTCAAGGCATGTGTCAAGCTGATCGCTCGGAATGAAATGTCATTTGAGGACTGTCACTGGACGTCACTCGATGCGCGTTCTAGTGGTAAATTTAAACGTGGTAGCTCAATTAATAACGGTTACCAGAACGTTTTGGGCCCAAACGACAAAGTAGAACTGGTTTATATTGGTTTATATTATTACGGGTGGCCGCGACATCATCCGCAAAAACTTTATTTGACTTATCTTCAAAAATAAGATGTTCTCAAATGGCTATTTGACTGTTACTTATTTTTTTATTTCTTTAAAATTACCTTTTTTTAAATATAATAAGACAGTGCCCATTTCTTTTTGACAGAGAGAGCGCTACTGAAGTGTGATGTCACAAGTCAGCAGCAACATACACGCTCCATAGATAAATTCGTTTTAGAAAAAGTTAGATTCAGTCACAGTAAAACAGCTTATAACTTTTTTTTTTTGGACCGATTTATTTTGTGTTTGTCCAAATGTTATTCTTACATGTTACATTATCGATTATAAATAATGAATATCAACATTTTAACAGCAGTCAAATACCCCATTATTCGACAGTATTCAGCTTTGTTGTCTGCGTAGATAAAGATAAGGATTTAAGATCTATCTTTGTACCACATTTCGTCAATATCGGTTCACTGGTTAAGCTTCGAAATTGAAGCTGACAAAAGAAAACACTTTCGCATTTAATAATATGGATATCTTTTGAAAATATCAAAAATCAATTGCTGAAACGACTTGACATAAAAAGTTAAAGACACGAAACCTGTAAACTTTCGATCGAAGCTAGTCATAATAAATTCGGCGCTCTTGTTTATTTTGAGTCTACCGATCAATAGGGATGTCACCCCTAACACTAACTGACTGTTTTGCGCTATAAAACTGTATCTAAGATGAAAATATAATATGTGATTATGATAAACCGTTTTCCTGAAAAGCTTTAAATGATGGGTTAACCCGCATTGAGTTCAATTAAGTTATCTGTCAAATATTCAATTTGCGATGGCGAACCTTTCTCTGAAATGATAAATAAATATAAATAATAGAAATAATAATAGATATGTATATCAATGATTGATCAAGTAATCTATACTATAAAATATCGATATATAGAGACATCCATACAATTTTTATTTCATAATAAAGAAAAAAATATTGCATAAAAGCAACAGAAGTCAGAACAGAATCGCCAACCCTAACTACGACCCAGATATCCGAGCAAAAAACATTAACGAGAATAATTATTATGTAAGCATTAAATTTTCACCTACAATTACACTTTACGCAACCGACTGGCTTGTTAGAATAATTTTTAATTACATAAAAGCCTCTTTCGTACTCAGCCTC
Source organism: Oeneis ivallda (assembly GCA_029955525.1). Lineage (NCBI taxonomy): Eukaryota > Metazoa > Arthropoda > Insecta > Lepidoptera > Nymphalidae > Oeneis > Oeneis ivallda. The sequence goes on from JARPMR010000006.1 coordinate 25,712,789, forward strand.
TTTTTCCAGCATTGCTTGAATTATTGTCGCATTTTAGAAGTTACAGCCCTGAACATAGAAGAACATCGCCAGGTTGCCCTCCAAGCAAAATCTGCTTTATTCTTTTATGCATAGTGACGAAATTTGTACGGACAGATTAAAAAGTTAGGTCAATGATGCTTATGGTATGTTAAGTGGATGCGTGTACGCAAGTTCTTAGAAGCTTAGGGCGCATTTTAAACGTCTAGTTGCAGCTGTTATTAGTGCGACGATTTTTTCGCAATGTTTGAATTCTTTGAAATTATTAGCAAAGGTGAAGGGTGAAGCAACCAAGGTTCATATAACTTAATATGTTCTCATATTTAATCAAACATCATTAGGTAATTCTAGAACACTAACGTTTTAGAAATTAAATAACTGTTATCATACATTATAATATTTTTTATTTGTATCTGTTTAGTTTTGTTTTAAAATAATATTAGCCAAGCTGAACTGACCAATGTTCTCCTCGCTCTAAATGAGCGGAAAGCTTGCGTTAGGAGTTGGTACGCAATAGTGCAACGGCTGGGGAAGGGGATGGAACCTTTCAGTTTTCAGTCTGCACCTTCGTTAGGGTATTAAGCGACAAACTGTCTGCTGAAATATGACCTAAACCCTTCTGAATCGAGAGGGAATTTGTGCCTAGTGTAGTGGTTGAGATGAATTAATATAGTATGTTCCTAGTTTTAATAATTTCCAACTCATACAAAAAAAAATAATTTCAAAGCGAACTGAAGTGTAGCGCTCTCAAGTTAAAAAAAATCTAGTTTTTCTCGTAGCCCTACGTCGTAGCAGAATAGCGTCGAAAAATTGATTATTTTGTTAGTGTTTATAATTACGCCTATAACGTGCCTATAACGAATTTTAAACTTATAATTCAGGTCAATTATTTTTGTGCCATTTTCCTGTTGGTATTTTCGTTCGTTTTGTAATCAAAGCTTGTTTTTCCGAGAACTTTAAATCCGGCACAATATGACGAAGACTTCGACTTATAGCCACCTACTTTTGAGTCAGTGAGTTCACAATACTACCGAAAATAACTCGTAATGATATGCATAGTATAAACATCGGTCATCGCGACGCTCGGTAAATAACAATGCGTTAGGTTAGACAGGCCGTTAGAACATCTCCGTCCAAATCCGTAGCAGCGGTATGCAAATAATAAATGCATCCTTACTAATATTATAAATGCGAAAGTGTGTTGGTTTGTTGGTTTGTCCTTCAATCACGCCGCAACAGGGCTACGGATCGACGTGATTTTTTGCATGGGTATAGTTGAGGACCTGGAGAGTGACATAGGCTACTTTTTATCCCGGAACATCAAAGAGTTCCCGAGGGATTTTAAAAACTAAATCCACGCAGACGAAGTCGCGGGCATCAGCTAGTTGTCAAATAACAGGCAGTTTCATTACCATAATGAAAGGACCGGTATCCCCGAAAGTGAAGATAAGCGGAGAGGAAAGAAGATGTTTGGCAATTATAACCAATAGGATAGCGTTATTACTGCTTTTCCTCACTGTTTAGCTTCAAAAGACTTATTTCAAGCCAAGAGGCTCTCCTCTGAGATGTCTTTGAGAAAGCAACGGAGACGAGAAGTAATGCGAGCCGAGTGTTGCCGTGTGAAAACTTCATGTGCGCAGTCTGCTCAACCCTCTCCAGATTAATCCTCTGAAGGTCTTCTATGTTCTCCACCCATCTTCACTTACGTAGACGAAGGGCCAAACCGCCTGTTTAACGCAGACAATTGACTACACATCTATCCCTTTAGTACCGCTGGTATGATTTCGCAGCGGAAATGTGCTAACAGCCTTAGATGGCGCCGATGGCGCGGTTTTGGTCGAATATTGGTCACCATTGGAACGTGGATAAAGAGTCGTTAAACGCTACTATTGATGTAACAGTAGCAAACTTGTAGCAAAGCAATTTATTTATCTATAGTACGTGCTTTTAGTGTACAAAAAAAGAACTACCTTATGCTCGCCACATCGTCCGTCTAGATTTATGTTTATGAGTAGGTATATCATGTACTAGCTGATGCCCGCGACTATGTCCGCGTGGATTTAGTTTTTAAAGTCCCTCGAGAACTCCTTGATTTTCCGGGATAAAAAGTAGCCTAGATGTTGACCCGAGTAATAAGCTACCACGGTATAAAATTTTGTAGGAATCTGTGCGGTAGTTTTTACGTGAAAGAAGGACAAACAAACAGACAGACAAACAGACAAAAAAAATTTAAGCTTCTGTTTTGATATCTGTATCTTGAACACAATAGAAGCAAAAACCCTTTTTTGAATCTATTTCATGTACAGAATTGGTTTCGTTTCTGTTTTATTATATGTATAGATATATTTTTTAAAAACTCCTTGCTTTAAAGTATCCTATGTCAGTCTTCAAGATGCCAGCTACCGTGCCAAACTTCAAGATCAGTTCAGCGGAAGAACTATTTTCGGTATTGGCTCAGTTTTTAATTTCGATAAATCAGCCAGACATTTTTCTCCATAGAACCTTCTTACGCTGTATTGAAACGTTGCTATAAAACAGTTTGAAAAAAAATTTAATGTCTTGATTATTGCGTGGAAATTGCGCGCTAGCATACATTGGTAGCTGTTGGTACTCAGTAGGCCACCGAACATTCCAATGTATGATTTCATATCCGAATAGTTATTTATATAAACGGCAAAAATTGCCGAGGAATGGATTCTATCCCTCTCTTAATATTCGTAACGATAATTCAATGATAGGTAGGTACGTCGATGCTCCTAAACTGTATGACAGCCAAACTGTGCGATTATCTACTGGTGGTCGGTAGGCCACCAAACATTCCAATGAGTGTTTAATTTTTCAAGTTATTTGCTAGAGATATGTACATTTTTTTTAATATATCTATTGAGAACCTTAATAATAAATATTTTTTATTCAAATAAACTTTTTACAAGTGCTTTTGAAAAGTCTGACTCTACCACTGGTTCGGAATGCCCTTCCTGCCAAGAAGAACCAGCAAGAAACTCGGCGGTTGCTCTTTTAAAACAAGTTTACAAATTACAATACAATAAATACTATGCTATGTATGCAGTGTTTGCACAATGAGGGAAGTTCCAAAAATGCATACCTACTGACAATGCAATATATCTTAAGATGGGCAGACATAAAGTATCCCCATTCCCGCCGGTGGAACCCGTTCACGAGCATGACGCATGACCCAGCTGTTGCTTCGCTCAACCATATTTGACAACTCATCATGATGGGAAAAGTTTCTGGTAGAGGAAGCGTTGGTCGCACAAAACAATCCTGGCTTAGTAACTTGAACATACACAAGTGTAAATTAAAAGTTTGGAACACCCCCGACATGTGAATCTATGGCCAGACTATGTACGATATACCTGACATCCTGTTACCCAGTTTTCTCCATCATCAGATCCTCCTCCTCGATCCTCGATCATCATTTATGTAACACCAACTCATTTAGACCATTCAAATGATCCCAAACACTATATCTGCAGTAAGTTGCGGAGGAGTTGGGTATCCCGCAGACTTCTTGATGCTGCAGCATCAGCTCAAGGTCACCATGCCTTGAAAATAGTCCGAGGTAAAAGTACACAAAATTTCAAATCAGTCGCACCAGTGAAAGCTTGCAGTGAAAGCTCTTTAATCAAGTAGGATATGAGCTGATGATCTTCAAACGCCTGAGCAGATCTTCATAAATTTTATAGCTAAGATCCACCTCGATTACATTAGCTTTCAAACAGAAAAAACCGCATCTAAATCGGTCCATTGGGGAGGCTGCTACCAGGAAACAGATAGACTACACATATACACACGTAAAACTTATAACACCCCTCTTTTTGCGTCGGGGGTTAAAAAGTGGACGAGAATTGCTAATGCAGCTGATTTCTTTCGTCTCGCGAACAATTATGGGCAGTATAGGTACAAAGTTGACTGCCAACTTTCGTTAGTCGAATTCGCTATCATCATAATATTGTGGTTGGATTGGTCTGCACTTGTTTCCTAACTGTATGATAGCTAAGCTATGCAAGTACCTACCTGCTGCCTACTGGTGGTCAGTAGGCCACCAAACATTCCAACCTGTGATTTCATAGTCGAGTAGCTATTTAGACATGCGGCGAAAATCGCTTAGGCATGTACACTGTCTCTGTCTCAATATTCATAACGGGCTACCATTGTTTCCCGCCATCGGCGATGTCACGTACCCCGGCGCCATATTGTCAGGACGTGCTTCCACACACACAGAATAACCAGAATAGTAAGACCCTTGAACTAGGGTTGTCAAGCAAACCATAAACTAAATCTTAACGTTTACTAGCGCAACGCGCGGATATATAAATAAATAAATAAATAAACATTTATTCAGCTTTTAACAAGGTGTTTAAGAAAAAACAAAATATACAGACAAAAACTTAATTAAGTACTAAATAATATTGTTCCTAAATGTTAAAGCTGAAAAGGCTACTGCCTCAGCATAATGGTGCAACATTAAAATGCTGAGCGCTGATTTTCAGGCATAGCCATATCTGTAGCTACAGTACTCTTTTTAACCGACTTCAAAAAAGGAGGAGGTTCTCAATTCGTCGGATTTTTTTTATTTTCTTTTATGTATGTTCACCGATTACTCGAAGACGTCTGAACCGATTTGGAAAATTCTTTTTTTGTTTGAAAGTTTATACTTCCCAGGTATCGAAATCGGTCGAGCGTTTTTTAAATTATCAACAATAAATTATATACTTTGTAGTGTAGTTTTTTGATAATAATTTTTTATATTAAATTATTTTATATACTTTTGCGAACACATTAAAATTGTTATTATCGTCAAGTACACCATGCAACGGACAAATTGTCTTAAATAAAACTATTGGTTAAATGGACCTAATTTATAAAAACACTTAACACCTAATGTTAAGTTTTTTAGAAAACACCTTCATTCTCTTGCAAAAATTTTTTTTCCTCTTGTTTTGCTTGAAACATCTGCGATAAAAAAGGTTTCCTATAAATTGTGCACTGTACGCCCCTAATCAGAAGCCTAAACAAGTGTTATGAGAACCACTTCATTTATTCATGCGTAGTGGGAGGTCTGACTACGCTGGCGGTTTTCGTGACCCAAAGAAAATTATGAATGTAGTTTTTCGAAATACCGTAGTGCATCGAAATTAGGGTTACCTTAGACGTTCTCTGTGTCACAAGAGTGTTCGATGTCCATAGTTCGATTCTTGTTGTATATAGGTAGGTATAGACACTTTTTTCCCTAGTTACTGTTAATGTAACTACCCCGGGCCCGACGATCTAGTGGTTCTAGTCTGACTTCACAAGTGCCGATATCACCAACGTTAGTTGACGTTTAACCGAGATATAAATTGGGCGTTCTGACAGTTTTTGTATTAAAAAATTGCCATATATAACGCTCGAATAAGACTTCTTCATCATCATTATCAACCTTTAGATGTCCATCTGCTGGACATAAGTCTCCTGCATAGACCTCCACAGGCTTCGGTCTTGCGCTGCCTGAATCCAGCTCCTCCCTGCGACTCGTTTGATGTCGTCGGTCACTTAGTGGGGGGTCTGCCAACACTGCGCTTACCGGCGGTGCGGGGTCGCCACTCCAACACCTTGGGACTTATCTTACGTTGGTGAAATCGGCCTTTAGAAAATTTACGATGGTGCCCGCAACTTCGTCCGCATGGATTTAGTTTTAAACAATCCCGTGGGAACCCTTTGATTTTCCGGAATAAAATGTAGCCTATGTCACTCTCCAGGTCCTCAACTATGCCCATGCAAAATCAAGTCACTCCCTTGCTCTGGTGCGGCGTGATTGAAGGATAAACCAACATGCAAACACTTTCGCATTAATAATATTAGTAAGGATTACGAAAAAAGGGCTCATTCCCATTAGTACAACCAATTAGTTCAACCGTTGAACTAGTGGGACTTTTTTCCCCAGTAGTTCAACTGCATCTAAATACTTTGAAGAGTTGAATTACTGGGACAAAATACCTAGTTCAACTAGGTGGTACTGGGTACCAGGTCGTAGTGTGGGGAATCCACGGAAGCTGATGAAATTACATCAAATGATACACCATGTAATATTCTTTAAATAGATCCTTACAAGATTTGCATTTTGCGGGGTCGCTCTTCAAAGTACCAATTTTTCAATTAAGTTTCATAAATAAATAATAATACCTATAATTAAGCTATTGCATAGCTTTTATCGCGGGTTTTGAACTAGGACAAACAGTTTGAGCGCGGCGACCGAATCAAGAAATTCCGTAACGAAAATAAACGTAACACCGTCGTTCAGTAAGCGTTCAAAATTTTAGAGGTTCACAAGAACCTAGCTCTGTTTGGCGCAGTGGGCGAGCGGCCGCTTTCTTTACCGTATGGTGTATGATGTCGCAGGTTCAAATCTCACTCGCAAAGTAGTGACAGTGCGCTTTTCTTGTTTGTTTGTTTTTAATTTTTTGTTTGCATAATTTTTATTATGCAAAAAAAATATTGCATAAATATTATAATTGCATAAGTTGATAAAAAATGCTATGCAATAGCTTTACCGCGGCAGTCCCCGAGTGCCACTTAATTTTTTTTGTAGTTCTACTGAGAGCCATCTTAATTTGATTATGAAATATTACATACAATCATATTCTATCTATATAAATAAAAATGAATGTTGGTAAGCGCATAACTCAAGAATGGATGGACCAATTCGGTTAATTTATTTTTTTGTATGTTCCTTAAGTTCCACGGAAGGTTTTTAATACAAAAAAAAAACAAAAACTAAATTCACGCGGACAAAGTCGCGGGCATCAGCTAGTAGGTAATAATTCTCAACGCTAGTTACGGTTACGTTGCGTTGTCCAAATCGCAATCACCGTGAAAACGCAATATAATTTTGTATGCCGTGTGAGTTTATAGCGACCGTCGCAATCCTGCGCATGTTTTGTGAAGTTATTATAACATATTTTTGTGTTGCGTTTTGAATTTTGTAAGCAATTGCCTAAATCTGTGAGCTAAATTAGGTTTTGTAATGCTATGAGAAGTTATTGCTGTGAACGCTATGTTTTTGAATTCTTCTATTCAATTTGTGATCAAATCTTTAAGTTATATGAAGTTACTGACTATAACCACAGAATATATAATAGTACTACGATAACTTGGGTACCTTTAGACAAAGAGTGAATAGGCATCTATCTTCTAGGCAAGCGCGCTTCATCTTAGGCTGCATCTTCATTTACCATCAGGTAAGATTGCAGTCAAGCGCTAGTTTATATATGTAAAAAAAGCAGTTGTTCGTGTATAAATGACATTATTACCGAAGTTAGTGTCTAAACGACATTATGACTTTAAATTAGTATCTGTGAAAAAGTGACAGGTGACAGCTTCAATTTTAAATTAAAAAATTATTGGTCACTTGAATAGGAAATAACGACCAACGAATAATTTTTTTTGGTTTGTCTTTCAATCACGCAGCAGTGGAACAACGGGTCGACATGATTTTTAGCATAGGTATAATTGAGGGCTTAGAAAGTGGCATAGGCTGCCTTTTATCCTAAAAAAACAGCCATGATTAAAAACCTAGACGCAGATGAAGCCTTGGGCAAAGGCTAGTGTCATTTTTTATATTTTTTTAAATATCAGCCTAGCTGAAGTTGACTTGCATCCTCCTATCTCCTCCTATCTACTACCATATGAGTAGTTTTAGCAATTCCCTTGCTAACAACGGTTACTGCCTTGCGGTACTTATCGTGCGTAGATGTGCTAAAACCATAATCAATAACAAATGAGACCCTAGTGCGAAACTTATTAATTATGTAGGTACTAATGACACCATAGCTGAGCAATCATACAGTTCGGAAACGAACAGAGTTCGTGCTGCATCATACTCAAGTACAAATAACTAAACGAGTCTCTAAATCTTGGGGCAGCGATGGAGATACCAAATAAGTAAATAACAAGCGCGACCTCGATTCATCTTTGAAGCTCTTTTTTCGATAGATATTTGATTAATGAGTCGCTTTCCATATATGTGAACTTAAACTGTAATGGTTTAAATTAGCGCGTCTGTATTTTTTGCATGCTCTATTGGAAAGGATTTAGTTTATTTCCAGTTGCTGACTTCACAAGTCACATTCATTTTCAATCATTTATTTGCAAGATTGGGTAGGTATATAAGATCTTTAACGATGTTCTGTGCTCAAACCTGCCACACAGTAGCATGCAAAATTTTTTAAAGCATGTACTAGCTATAGTTACTATAAAACTATACAATTGTCACATTTATTTAAATAATTACACAATTATTACAATAGATAAGTCCAAATATAAATCTAATGTTTCAAACCATGTCAAACATAGAGATTCTAAAGAATTGTAAATAAAGCTAAGTAATAATAATTTTAGTTACTTAAAAGGCAGCAAGAAGTCGTTCATCGTAAAAAAATATTTTTCTTTAAACCATTTCTTAAGTTTGTAATTAAATTTTTTATCTGGGAGCAAACTAATTTCTGTGGGTATTATACTAAAAATCTTTATGCAGATAGCGCAGATTTTCGATATAGTGTTTCTCAATGTTCATGATATACAACCACACTAAATCTTCCCTCTTATGACATATACCTAAATAAATAAATAAAGCCTTTATTTCATATTAAAGGCTTATGACATACAGATAGACATAAATCAATCAGTTAAGAATTTTAATGTCGAAGTGATCATAAAAATCAATTCGTGAATGTAAAAGACTGTTAAGCAAACCATAAAATAATCTCTCAATATTTTTGCAGCCTTTTGTGTGGGGTTTTTGCTCCACACAATGTGCGTCGTGACGAAAATGAATAATTAAAGTATCAGTTCTGGAAGGTGTTATAATATTATATTATACTGAACATATATGAAACTGTAGGTAGCAACATGCACTATCGTGTTGGTCATAAGTAGATAATCTAACAATCACCTGTTGAACAAAGAATGTTTTCTTGATATATTTTTAGTTTTCCTTAAGTTTAAGCCAAGCCTTCAACATAATATTCATAAAACTAATGATCTTAAATATTTCCAAAATGTCATCAATATTACCTTTTTCATCATCATCATCATCATCATCACATCAGCCTGTGGTGGTCCATTGTTGTACCTTCCCTAATGAGCGCCAGCGCCGCCAGCACACCTAATACCTGGTCCTCGATGTTCCGCATCCAGGCGACATAATAAAGCCAAAAGAACAAAAACACAAAATCTTTCATCATCATCACCATTAAATTGTATCATCAAAATTCGAAAAAATAACTGAAGCAAAATGCAGTACTTTGAAAGGGCCTGAGACAGTTGTCAGTGAGAATTTACCTACGCACCTTTTACTGCACCTCATCTTAATGGCACTAGTACTAGAACCTTTATCTTATCAACATTCCGAACGGGTTCCTTGATACACCAAGATTGCAATTTAGCGTCGATAATATCGGTGCTGCTTAAATATCATACAGTTTCGAAACAGACGACTAACTTAGCCGTGTTGTTTTTTACACACACTTGTCTGGCTGCAATATAGGTCTCTCAAACCAAGAGAGTTTAAGAAAAGTGAATATGGTACGGGAACTTCTGCATCTCACAAAGATGAAACTAGACTCAATAGAGACGTTAGAGACCACTAGAAAAAATGTCATACGTGTATCATAGAGAGATGTAACCAGTAAATCAAAATACATGCAATCGCTTGAATGAGTCGATTAACACGAAATGGTGAAAGACGGACATGTTTTTTTTAACTTGCTGAGCATTGTTGCTGAGCCAGTACAGTACCTATTGAAAATAAGGCTTTTTATTAAGGTAGATAAGGCTGTGGCGTCCTTTGAAGAGCGTCAACTAAAGGACCTCGACGCCAAACCCCATAACAAAAAGACCCAGCCAAGGACCTCCCACCTCCACACGTATAATGCATCGGACCAGTCACACTGTGCGCCGTGCAATAGGATTTTCCAGACAAAATTTGGTTTTGCGAGCCACATTCGCTCTCATAACCGGCTCTAGCCAAGACCGCCGTTGACGGATACGTCATGGAGGATCATATACATCTCGTAACCCTTACTTTAGTTTCTGAACTGTACGATTACTAAGCTGTATTGATGCTCGTTATTCGCCAATCGGACCAGGACATAAACAGAGTCGAGTGGAACTAGGTTCTTGCTGTCCGATGATTAACGACCGAGAAATAATCGAAGGATTTTTTACGAGGCCATAAAAACGTAGTGTACATAAATAAACCCTGTTTGATGTACTGTGGCAAATTGGATTTGTGTCACATGCAAGAAGCTAAGCGGGTAACCCTTCGATTGGGAGTAGATATACGCAGCGTTCCTCTCTGACACTCTCACCTCCTCTCTCACCAGGACAGTCGGTCGAAAAGTTTTGGAAAATGTCACTGAATTGCGTGCTTTTTCGTCCAGTCCCAAACTCCATTATATCTCCTTAGGGTAATTCAATCATTTCATCAAACATTTTTTGATTTACTGAATTAACCACTGTAATTGCTTTAATGGTGCAGATTCCGTTGTATAAAATCTTTTCACTGAAGTAAATGGACAGGAATAAAATTAATGTCATCCTTTACACAGTGTTCTACCTATGAGGAAAGAAGTACCTGTTCCTCACAGGTAGATTACTGGACCTTCATAATGAAGTGCGATCCTTACCTCTGTTTTGGTAGACGTTTGTCAGAACGTCAAATTTATTCCTCAGTTAACGTTACTCGGCGATCGTGAAATTAGCCATTTATCGTATACAGTCTAAAATTAATAGTGTAATAGTTGTCAGTGTCTGTTCAATTATAATTTTCCCCGCATGGTATTATATGCTGAGAAAGAACGCTATGTCAACTCTTTCACAATAAAGCGTTGCTTGCTGGCCGCATGAATCAACGGTGATTCGTCTCTGTTTTATATTTAGCCGTGGTTTATGCCAGCCGATACATATGGGTCAGGTTTGTGGGCCGACATTCGACAGTCAGCATATGGCAGACAACCTAATACGTGATAGCAATTTGATGACTTATATTTGTGTAGCAAAGTGCAAATTTATAAATCGATCAAATAATTATTCAATTATTACTGAATCGCCAATAGCTCAATGATTTATATCCATAGACGAATGATACATTTACTACCGTTTTATATCTAAAGGACAGACGAAGACAAATCGAATCGAATCGTTCCGTAGGTATATTGGAGGCTTTAGAGGTTGCTCAAATATTCAAAATTCTGAACTATTTGTGAACCACTTTCTAGTTTCATTGAGCTCATTAATTTCAGACCAAAAGGGGATATAATATCTGAAAAAAAAAACATAGTAAGTGGTGGAGCTCCAAATTATTATTGATGATTCTTCATATTATCTATGTCTACCTAAATAAGAACATTTGTTTCTTTATTTTTGTACTATTATAACTCTTTTTGGCTCCTGTGTATTTGTAACATTTGTAATTTTTGCATTTTTTATCTGGAAGCGTAAATGAATTTGAACCATAATTCGATCAAGAAATCATGTTTAAATAGGTGTGAGGTATTTTTGGCAAAACAATTTCGTATTATATTGATTGTTACCTTTCAAGTTAGTGCCAAGTTGTAAAAAATAAATTTTTTGTGTACCCCCATATGCCCTATTTTCTAGTTTCTATGTAACTTACAAGACAACCCGTATACGTATTTCAAATATTTACACTTAGTAATTAAAAAGGTGTTATAAATTATTAAACAAGCTGTGACCTCACGTTTCCTAACCTCTACATTCTTGATCGTTTTTCATATAGCTAAAGGTATTAAATGCGGTCAATTGCTACTAAATAGGGACCTAAGCTAGTGCCCGTATTGGGAAAAGCCATTTAGGGATCCGCACAAAAAAGGTGATTGTAGCATTTAAGGTGCGTTTCGGTTGTCAAGCCGTCAGTCACAGCTGTTTTGCCTATATGGTATTAAATACCGTGAAAGTCGCTCTATCTTTGAAGACTTAACAAAACGATACCTTGTGTATTTAAGATATTATTGTCAGTAACATGATTGAATTGTCAGATTCGTGTTTAAAATTTATAACGATTTTTAGAAATGATAAAGATGTGATCGTTTTGTTTATTGAAATTAGTTTAAATAAATCGACATTTGACATTGTTGAAAGCGTGGGCACGGCATCCTGCGCGCCATCTTGAAATATTAGTATAAAAACAGCTATTTTGACGATACGAATGCAGTCTGCTAGAGACTCATCCGACTAGTAGATGCTTTCGTGTCTAGGTCGTTGTATTTGATTGAGGGATTGCGATAACAATCGCGCCCTAATCGAGTAAATATTACTTGTACGCTTAGATTAGTGTAATTGATTAATTAATATTTAGATGTTTTTGATAACTACCCTCACGTTCAGATGGTGTTTGTCTGTCATGTATGTGGTTAAATTGCTTAAATGTGAGGAAAGGGGCCGTTATAGGGGAGGTGAAGACAGCTATAGGTAGGGTTTTAGCGTTTTAAGAGAACAAATAAGGTATTATCTTAAGGCATCATTAGTTTGTGAGTAGATATAGATATGAGTAGATATAGTAGATAGACTTTTGAGTGGCTCGGTTATAAAGAGTAAAGTAACGATGTTTGTGACGTTATGTTTTGAATTATTATCTATGTTACGGTAAAATTGGTTTGTACACACCATCATACCGGTACGCTAAATCGCTCGGCGGCACGTCTTTGAAAATTGGGTGGTAGCTGTCCACGGCCAGAGCCTCCCACAAGACCAGACCAGAGACAATTCGGAAATCATTAATTCTTAAAATGCCAGGAATCGAACTCATGCCCGCCCACCTACTCCCACTTATTACCATAGCGCTTAACACAGCGTCAAGGAAGTCGTCTTTCTCAAGTTTTATTAACTCTGTGCGGTCTTCCACCAAAAAAAAAAATCAAGTATTGGATGTTTAAGACCTGAATAAAATGCACTCAATCACATGATTAATTCAATAAATACTAGTCGTGCCATGTACTAGTTGTATTCGTGTGGGAACGTCATAAAATTTTATTTCTTACCTATTCAAAATTTTGATTCGGCATCAACACCCATATAAATGGATGACAATGCTTACATCACATAACGCATTATACGCTGCTGATGCTAATGTGATGAGAAAGCGATGACAGCTGACGACATCACGTCAGTTAACATCGCCTTCGCCTTTTCTATAACCATAAGGAATCGGTTTAACACGTTACATAAGTTGTGGTTTCCACGCTATGAAGTATATGTTTAATAGCCGGTAACTTTTCACTGACGACACTGTGTTATATTTCCCAAAAGAATTTCTCCACACCTTTTTCTTTCTGTTGATTTTTTCATCGTATTATATTCAATGTTTCAAATAGTTTACCATGCACCATAATCGTTCGCGTATCTTACATAGATAGTTAATTATAAAAAGACTGAGACCCACATCTTACCAATCAAGGAAAGTATCTAAGAAGTTAAAAAATGTTATGTCAAATGTTATAAATGTGCAGAGCTAATGAGAAAAAATAATATTTCGTCAAAAATATCATATAGTGTCACAATGAGAAATAGACTCATGTTAAACACTAAAAATACGCAAAGATAGAAAGAGCGAAGCAAAACTGAAACATTCAATAATGCACGCTTTCATAAAACACTAGAAAAATCTATGTACTCGCAGAAGTGTGGAAGCTTTTTAATGTTAGAGAAAAAAAATGAAAGTAATGTAACATAAAACTAACATGATCGAAACCGCAAACAAGAATATAAATCCAGTCACATAAGCGACAACTAAAGAACCTGTCGATACTTGTAGCATGATATGACGAACAAGTCATAAGCAAAAATAAAAGGAACTTAGGGGAGCCAAGCCCAAAACGGGTAAGCTAAGGTTAGATAAAAAAAAAAAGCAGGTTCTCAATATATTTTAAACTTTTAATTTAAGTATCATAGTTCCCTACTTATAGAACTTTAACTAATCAGTCTCAAACATAAAAAAATATCTTCATTATAACCAAAAATAACCTAAAATATAAAATATTAAAATAACCCGTTTTGCCCTGGGGGGGTGCCTAAAGCGGGTAAGGCTTTTGGGCAAAGCGGGTAGTAGTAAAAACAATGAGATCAATCAACTTGAACATCTGATAAGAACTTAAAATAACACTTTTGGTTTTATAATTATAATCACAATCTTTGAATCAGCCTTAATATATTACTTAGAAATTATTCCTGGCACAAGTCACAGTAGAAAGAACCTCTGCCTGAGTAAGAAGTGCAGGCTTCATGAGCCCACATTCCACAATCGTCGCATTTTATCCAGTCTTCTGTTGGTGGATCTTTATAAATTTCGCTGCACACCAAGCATCGGTACTCGTTACAATCGTTGTTATTTTGTTTTGGTCCTTTTTTTGATATTTTCCTCTTTCCTGTTTTCGTTATTTTCTTGTGTTTATTTACTTCCTTCTGTCTCTGTTGTTCTTTAATGGGAGTGCTTGTAAGTATTTCAGCTCTTTGTGATTTTCTTTTACGACTGGTTTTGTTTGGTATTATTTTTGGTATAGGTCGAATATCAAGTGGGGTTAAATGTAACGCATTTTCAGTCTTATCATGTTCTTTAACAGGGGTTACATAAATTGAAGTTTTTATAATTTGTTCACCATCTAGAGTGGGTTCTGGAGTTCTGCAGCTTTGCCCATACATACTTTCTAGAATACACGGTGACACAGTGCGATCTGAGTCACTGGATTGATGCCCGATGTTTGCGTTTGATGTATTGGGCACATCATAACTTTGTCTTATGTTAGTGACAGCTTGACCATGAGTTGGCTGTGGCCGATCAGTCACAGTTGATGGCATATAATCCGAATCGTCGAATATGTTCCTATTGGTGGGCCATATTCCCGTACACGAAAATCCTTTTATAGCATTTTGAGCACTTGCTGCCTTCATATAAGCTTCTCCAAACAATTTAGCTACTTCATACTGAGAGATGATGCGACCTAAGTGTGTCCTTTGAAAAAGGGAAACCTCCTGCTCAAAATAGTTCTTCAAGGGTCCGTAAACGCACGTATCGAGTGGCTGCATTCTATGTGTTGTGTGTGGAGCAAGAGAGATGAATATAACATTGTTCTGCGATGCATATTCCAATGCTTCGAGGTACTTATGCGATACGTGATTGTCCATCACTAACAAAACTTTTTTCTCTGCTGATGGTCTGGTCATTTCCACAAAATGACGCAACCACTCTAAAAAAACTGGCCCCTTTATCCATCCGTTATCGCTACAAGTAGCTCTTGTACCAGGTGGAGCTCCGTCTAGGAGTCTTCCCACCATTCTTTTTCGACCAAAGATCAAGAATGGTGGTATAAAAGAGCCTGCTGCATTACAGCAGCACACCACGGTTGTTAGTTTCCCTCTTTCGACGCTAGATATTACGCCAACTTGTTTTTTCCCTGACTTAGTTAAAACTCTTGGTGGTTTATTACTGGTAGTTTGGATGCCAGTTTCGTCCATGTTATAGATTCGGGTGGCATCGATGTTGTGGATGTTGATTTGTTGTTCAAGAATATCAAAGAACCTTGCAACCTGTAGTCTGTTAAAGCCTCTCGCACGTGCAATCGAGGTTGGTTCCGGCTTGCGCAAAGTTATATCAGAATGTCGTGCCCTAAAACCTATGTACCAGTCTTCACCTGCCACGTTGCCTTTAAACGGATGCTTTATTTTGTTTGTTTGGGCATATTGAAAGACTAGTTCCAAAAATTCTTTTTTAGTCAATCCAAAAAATAGATTATCCATGTGCAAAATATATTCGACTAGCTCTAACTCTTGAGCTTTGGTGAAGACGGGTACAAATCTTCCAAGGATTTTGGTCGCTGATCCCTTCTTTATGTGCCTTTGCAGTGTTGACAAATTGATACCATATTTTTTGGCTGCTGCATTGACAGAGGTTTTTTTGGATTCTTCCATTGCAAGTTCCATTGTTTTCTCGTCCCATGATGCATTTGTAGTTTTTCTTATATACTTATTAACCATCTAAAAAATAAGAAAAGACAATGTCACTCAAAAGTCATAATTATTTGCAAAATCTGCTAGGGCAAATCAGGTATGGGCAAATCGGGTACCCGCTTTACCCATACCCGATTTGCCCAAAAGCACACTTTCATTTCGCACATTCATAACCACAAACCCAAAAGAACAGGTTACAAATCACTTCACTGATAAGATACTTCAATTACAACAAGATTATATCACCAAACTATTAATTACATACAACAAACCAAAATCGACTAATCAGAAATCCAAATTTTATAATAATTTTATCAAAAACAGCAAAAATCTTCAATCACAAATTACCTTGCAACCGCGTGATCCGTGCGTACGAGGCGACTGCCTGTGATTGGAAGACGCCCTCGCTATGCTGCTACACGCACACATTGAAACAAATGCGAAAGGCACGAAATTTAAAACGCTTACCCGTTTTGGGCGGCCTACCCGTTTTGGGCTTGTCTCCCCTAATATCCGTTTCAATAGATCAGGCAGTAACAAAAAAGTGTATTTTAACTGTTAATGTGTTACGGGTGCAGTTTACAGTATGCTCAAATTCCGTATTATCCGAATATGGCGATACAAGTTGTGTTGGAAATCTGAATAGCGGTCTCACTTATTTGTTCTTAAAGTTTTAGATACTTACCTCACCCCATTTAACAGACTAAAATAAATTAGAGAATAATAAACAATTTCATTTGCTAACAGATTAACGTCCGGAGCGGAATTAATAAATGACCTATCAAAACCAGAATCTACAGATTCAAGATCGAAGATTGATTCCAGCTATGTAATCAAGATTGCACAAATAATCAAAATAAGAACTCTGTACTTGAAGTTCTTAGCAAAGTTAACAATGATTCCTACTGATTCTGTTTTAGATACATAACCTCTAAGCTAAACCTTTACTGGTTTAATAATAGTGCTATACTTTTCACAATGTTCCCTGCGAAAAAGGATAGCACTATTTTTAGATGTAAAAGTTTAGTTTAGAGATTGTGCATAACAGATTACAGAATGTCTGGGCAGTTTTCACATCTTGCAAACTTGGGCTGTAACATGATGTGCTTCAAAAAACAGGTGGCACGTACCATACAACGTGCCATACTTCATACAGGTCCGGCAGGCTTTGTTTCACATGACGAAGGCAGAAGATAAAAATAATATGTTGTATGTTATTATGTTCTATTTGTTTCTTTATCTTATTGTCTTTTTAGTCCTTGTTAAGTCTAATATGTGATTGTCTATCTTTGATAAAGTTAGAAAGTTTGAATATGAAATTAAAAGGTGATTCAACATCAAAGTAAAAGTTTCTAAAAAATAATTTTAAAAGTAATCCCTAAGCGTTTGATTTTCATTTTTAAACTAGCTGATGCCCGCGACTTCGTCCGCATGGATTTAGTTTTTAAAAATCCCGCGGGAACTCTTTCATTATCAGAGATAAAAAGTTGCTTTCCCGGTCTGAGGAACCACTACTACATCCTAATGGATGTAGTAGTGGTTACCTATACCCATGCAAAAAATCGCATCAATCCGCTGTTCTGTTGCGACGTGATTGAAGGACAAACCAACAAACAAACAAACACACTTTCGCATTTATAATATCAGTAATGCTCTATTATACCACTTTTTATAATTGTCAAAATTTTTGCCATTCTTGACCAAAGACAAAATTACGTTTAGCTGTCATTTACGTTTGTTATTCCACTGTCATTTGCGTTTTGTTATTCCATGTCAGATGCGTTTTTCTTATACCACGTTTTATAGTGACATGACGGAAACGCGGTCGATCGGGATAAAAAGTATCCTATGTCCGTCTCCTGGTTCTAAGCTACCTCTCCACCAATTTTCAGCCAAATCGGTTCATCCGTTCTTGAGTTATAAATAGTGTAACTAACACCACTTTCTTTTATATATATAGATTTTACTATGTATAATATTTTATGGAATAGATTTAAATTAGAAAGAGACGTTTTATGTTTCACCGTGCTGGTTTAATACTCAAAGGTTTCACCTGACACTATCAATGTTACAATTATTCCTCTGACGATCGCAATCATTTTTTAATAATCATGCCATGCATTACTCCGATTTTCTTGAACACCTTTTTCTTAAACCCATTTTCCTACCTATTCGGCTATAGTCTTTGAGTATTGAAAAGTCATAGTAGGGTTAAGAAAGAAAACAAAAATCTCAGTAGTTGCAAGTCACAAATATTATTACTGACCTAGGAATAGTGTTTTTATTTGATTTATGAATATTGAATATATTTTGAGAACATTTTTGAAAGAGCTATTCAACAACACCCCACACTATGGGGTAAGTCTTTGAGTATTGAAAAGTCATAGTAGGGTTAAGAAAGAAAACAAAAATCTCAGTAGTTGCAAGTCACAAATATTATTACTGACCTAGGAATAGTGTTTTTATTTGATTTATGAATATGGAATATATTTTGAGAACATTTTTGAAAGAGCTATTCAACAACACCCCACACTATGGGGTAGACGAGAAAAAAAAGTTCATCCCCGCTTTACATGTAGGGGAGGTCTAGAAAAAAATATTTTTCACAATTTCATTTCACCACTTTACCTACAATACACGTCAAATTGAGAAATTTCCCTTTTCGCAAATAGGTTAAAAAGTGAAACCATTCCAAGAACAATTTTTACATTACTCAAGTCGAAGTCTAGTATAATCGATCAAATTGTAAACGAGTGGCACGTACTATTTTAATAAACAATCATCCTGCTGGCATTTTTTCGCCGCAATTTATAATAGGATAGCAATTTAAAGGCTCGTACAGACAGGAATGTCGAAATGGCCTCAGAAAAACTCCCGTGGCGGCTGCATAGTTCACTCGAGGCCATTAAAATTCCCGCTCGTGTGTTCTCTATTTAGAGCAGTAATTTTTACCTCTAGAATTCATTATAATAAAAAGATGTAAGTGTTATGTTGCTCTGTCTTCCGTGCTTCTGTTGAATATTTACATGATACTTACAATTTTATGATCAAATGAAATTTGAGCAAAAAACTTGAGAGCATAGAGAGAAGATTTTCGATTTATCTTTCAGGGTGTTTTATTTTCGTTTTTTAAAAGAAAAGAGGAAATGAGGATGAAGTCTAATTGCATAGAGTTATAAAAAAACAAAAGGCAGATAATTACGTGATGCAGTAAAGTGGGCCTTGACGTCAGGTAAAATTCTATAACTCCATTTTTTACTTTACGTGAAGTTATTTTCCTTAATTTGTACGACTAGCTGATGTCCGCGACTTCGTCCGCGGACGATTAGATTTAGATTTAAAAATCCCTCGGGAACTCTTTGATTTTCCGCGATCAAAAGTAGTATATGTCAATCTCCAGGTCCTCAACTATACCCAAGCAAAAAATCACGTCGATCCGTAGCTCTGTTGTGGCTTGATTGAAGGACAAACCAACAAACAAACACACTTTCGCATTTATAATATTAGTAAAGTATGATTAGTATGATTTGACAATTCAGTGGCTGGCCAAGTTTTTTTATCTATAATGATTTGTCGGTCACATTTAGCAGTTGTATGTTAAAGTATGATAAATATCGCGTGTCAGGAGCCATTCAAACATGAATTCAATGTTCGTAATACACGTCTGTAACCTGTACTCGTATAGATCTTTGATCCTTCCCTCATTTGTCCTTTTCTAATCGATGGCCTGCAACATCTTTCCCTTTCTAAACCCGCCAAACGAGTTCCAAGGGGGTTATACACTGTACGGGTGAGAAACAGCAGGAACCTGTGATTATAAGGTAATCATCGTTACCCCACAGAACTGGTAATGGGATGGAATCCGTCACACCTACTTGAACAATGTATCCCACGCCTTGGAGCTTATATTAAGTCTACCATATGTCACCGTTTGATCCGGATTGTCCATCTTACAATTTGAGATATGAATCATTTTCCATAGTCAATTTTTTGTTCGACTGATGTTCATTGCTTAGTCGGCTACGATTTTTTTACTTCTTCCCCATCATGCTATAGTAAAGTTCTTTAATGAGAGTCCGCTTTATTTAGCTTTACCTCACTTAGCTTGAGATTTTCTCTTCCTCATCATGCTTTAGTAAAGCTCTTTAATGAGAGTCCGCTTTATTTACCTCACTTAGCCTGAGATTTTCTTCTTTTTACATTTCAAGGCCCTTCTTGTACACTTTAATGGTAAAAGTGTTTTTGCTTTACATTTACTGTCTTTTCAGTAGTGTTGTTAGAATTTATGGTAGAGATGACTCCCTTCAAGTTGTCTATCGCATGTCTCAGATTAGTTACAACTATTGATGGTAGCACTACTTCGTACATCTTGCTAGTTGCGTCGATTACATAATGCTCAAATATCTCACTTTTGTTTTCATGTTTGAATCTAATCTTTACGTCTATTGCGGCAACCGAATCAGTCGTTTTTGTGATAATTTGGGACTATATTTGTTGGTAAATAATAATTTATCAGTGTTCTAAATTCATTAGATCAAAATGTTAAGCTTATCCAATGCTGTAGTTGAGTTAATAACTATTGTGATTGGTATCCAAACTAAATATAATCATACACCCATAATAAAATGTAAATATAGTAAATCAGTCTTCGAACAGTGCGTGTTGCCAGTGATGACTTACGGATCCGAGACATGGTCGCTAACTAAGGGCCTCATATGTAGGCTCAGGACCGCTCAGCGGGCGATGGAGAGAGCTATGCTCGGAGTGTCCCTCGGAGTGTCGAATCAGAAATGAGGAGATCCGTAGGAGAACCAGAGTCACCGACATAGCTAAGCGAGTCGCGATACTGAAGTGGAAATGGGCGGGGCACATAGTTCGAAGAGCTGATGGTCGTTGGGGTCCCAAGGTGCTGGAGTGGCGACCCCGCACCGGGAAGCGCAGTGTTGGCAGACCCCCCACCAGGTGGACCGACGACATCAAACGAGTCGCAGGGAGCCGCTGGATTCAGGCGGCGCAAGACCGAGGCCTGTGGAAGTCCATGCAAGAGACCTTTGTCCAGCAGTGGACGTCTATCGGTTGACAAAGAAGAAGAAGAAGATAGTAAATCATAGACAACATATTACAGGGTAATAAAGCATCAGTATTATTATTATAGAGTATTTCTGTCGTACAAAACGGTTAAGATATTGAAGCTCTAATTATTATGATTTACTATTGGTAGTCGCTAGGAGCGTAGCCACTACCAATCCTAAATCTATGATATCAAGCCTGTCTTTTCAACGAAACATGGCAGTAAAAATAATTTTGCCAATCGATTACCTAGTCAAACCTGCAGTCACGTTGCTTTCGCAATTGGCAATCATTGTAATGTTTATTTGAATCAAGGTAAATGCAAAAAAATTGCATCAACCTGACGCATTCTTACAAGGCCTTGAGAGTTTGATAGAAACCGAAAACCCTCGGCTGTCTACATTGTACTCATTAAATCTGTACCTTCATAAGATGATGGGAATTCACATGAATAATATTCATAAATAAGAGCTCATTCAATTCATCATTCATGCATTCATTTATTTCAACCCATCTCCGGCCCACTTCTGGGTATAGGAAAGGGTTTTGGACTTGACTACCACGCTTGCAAACCATGTATCGACAGACGTCACACTGTTTTGAGAACGTTATGGGAACCCTCAGGTTTCCTCACAATGTTTTCCTTCATCGCTAAAGCAAGTAATAAGAATAACTTTATTAATTTCTTACAATGCACAGAACTCTGACTGAAATACGAGCTTGGAATCGAACCAAGGGACTCTTGAATGGAGGCCGAAGTCACACATGGCAATTGATGCTTAAAATACACGGGCAGTGATGAGGACTGCCCGCTAAAAGAGAAAACACTTCGTACTCATACTTATTCATAGCTATAGATTGATTCCTTGATTTTTAACCTTTGTCCAGCAGTGGACGTCCATCGGTTGATAAAGAAGATAGATGGATTCTATGAAGATGAATGAAAGATGAAGAAGAACCCATAAGATTTTCCCTATCCAAAATCGCTCAACGCACATAAAGAAGTTTTCACTTCAATAAAGAGAGCTCGTATAAACTTGATTCGCCTTGTATGATCAAATTAAGAGTAATTTGCTGGAAGCATTATACTGCCTGATTGAATTAAGCTCCATTAGTCATTGCGACGCGTCGATCCGACGTTATTACAGATTGGGGGCAGGGGTCGGGACTTAAGACTTGAATCGTTGGACTGATACAGGATGTCAAGATAAATGAGAAATCTATAATGGATTCGTGGAATTGAGGGGAGACTTTCTTATACTCGACAAATTGCGAATAGCAGGGCTACTAGTTTAGTTTATGATTAACTAGCTCTAATGCCACATTCCGTGGGAAGTCCAAGGAATATTCCGGCATAAAAGATTCTTTGAGCTCATAAATCAAAAAAATTGACTATGGTTTCTTTTCTGAAGAACTTATTGATAAAAAGATTCCTCGAGCTCATAACTCAACGAAATTGACTATAGTTTCTTTTTCGAAGAACTTTAACAATGGTACAGGGGCAGTATCCCATCAGTTGAAATTACAGTTGACCTTAGAGTTTGGGGATTTGGGGAATCTGGCAAATACACCAAGACCACATTATCTTCTGTGAAAGCCTTAAGCTCAAAATATTAAGTATATTCAGAAAGGCTTTCACATAATCTTCTAAATAATCGATAACGACACTTATACTTCATGTGAATTCTAAGTACGGAAACTAAAATGTTGATAATAAAAGAAACCAACCGACGCACCATCTACAGAAGAACCACGATGCGCCCTATCACAACCGGTTAAAGTCCACAATAGCTGATATTAATCACGAGATACAAGCGATAATTTCTATTGACATAGAAAGTGATGTTAACAATTGTGTGTGGAAAGTCAAGTGGGTGTTAGCTGAATGGAAAACGCTGGAGAAAATCCACCGCAAGCCATTGTTTACGTTGGAGTGTTTTTCACGCATATGAAAACTGTATACAGAGATGCATATTTTCATACAATAAGAAATTCATGGTCGAATTGCTTGCATACTATGCAGTTTGTATCTTTCATGCCATGATTTGCTTCATCTATTAGTAGGTATATCTTGATTTGCTTACGTTCTGATGGCAGTAAGGGAGAGGGCAGACTGGCTGCTTTTAGCGGCAGCTATCGCGGCGTTTTTATTGCCTTTAACGTTTGTATGGCCTTTTGCGTGCATCGCGTTTGAGTCGCGATTTTCGCGCGCGCAAAAAGCGATGCACGCAAAAGGCCATACAAACGCTAAAGGCAATAAAAACGCCGCGGTCGCTGCTGCTAAAATTAGCCAGTCTGCCCTCTCCCTAAGTGATGATGTTGTGATAGATTGTTGCATTAGCATCGCCCTGGAAATGAAATAAAAGTCTTTTTCTATTCAATATGTTAGTTTAAAAAAATCTTCAATATCTGTGTTTGCACCTGAAGATCATAATGAATCAGCAAAATATCCAAATAACAACAAATAGATTTAAGCCAAGGTGTGTCAATATAAGGTTGCATCATTTCTTCATAGATGGCTAGCTTATCTAAAGCCGTTCTGTAAACTGTAGTTCATTCTAAAATGGACGGTGTGTTGACAGCGTGGTATTTAAAGTTTAAACTCGTTGAAAGAAAACAATTCAGTGTTAGACCCGTTGTTATCATCAAGTCTATCATTAATCAAAGATCAGAATGTTCAATTATCTACAATCCTACACCCGCCTCACAATTGCCAAGCATGCAACCATTCCAACGATAGATATCTTCATAACATTTGTCCAAAAGTTCTACCTATGATCATCAATTATAAAAGATAGATAGCGTTCCAACTCTTAATATAGTTACCACATATCACTACGTGATGGTTACACACCAGGTAATGGGTATGCTGAAGAAAGTTCAGAGGCCCTAGCGTAACTTTTCAAGTTTACTTTAACATCTACGTAAACCTGTCAATTAGTGTGTTGTCCATAAAACAAAAAACCGGCCAAGTGCGAGTCTGACTCGCGCACCGAGGGTTCCGTACTCCAAAAGTAAAAGTAAAACGATAATATTAATTTATTTAATTAATTTGCTAATTTATCGTTAACTTTGTGTGTAGAGGTTTATTGTTAATATAAAAAAACTATGCTAGTTAGAGCGTTGGTTTTATTTTTCCTGTAAAATATACATAAAACCTGTCAATTGGTGTGTTGTCCATTAAACAAAAAATTCGCTATTTGTAGGCACGCTCGGCGAAATCTTACAAAAACCATAATTATAATTGGCTAATATCCTTACTAATATTATAAGTGCGAAAGTGTGTTTGTTTGTTGGTTTGTCCTTCAATCACGCCGCAACAGGGCTACGGATCGACGGTATAGTTGAGGAGCTGGAGAGTGACATAGGCTACTTTTTATCCCGGAAAATCAAAGAGCTCCCGAGGGATTTTAAAAACTAAATCCACGCGGATGAAGTCGCGGGCATTAACTAGTATCAAAATAAAATTCAGACTTTGTATGAGCCGCGACCAACAGTGCGCAAAGGTAACTTCCCTTGAAACCATGAATGCCATCCATCTATAATCTTTTAATACGTATGTATTCAAATAGATGGATAACCTAATACAGCCGATATAAAAGAAACAATAAACCGGTTTAGAATACTGCAAGAACTAATCCACTATAACAAAGACGTTAGCAGTAAAGAGTAATTGAAGTCTGAAAGTTGAAGTATTTTAGACTCACGAGCTTCGACCGAATTCCGCATTCATCAAACGAGATTCATTAAAAGTTAGCCCAAAATAGAAATAAAAATAAAAAAATTACCTGTCAAAATACATTCAGACGTCTTAATTCTGACCAATACTAAGTTACTCGTAGTGTATGCTAAATGATCTGTCATTAAGCAGGCTGCCTGCGCCCGTAACTCGTAGTCTAAGAGGCCGTAGGAAGTCTTAAGCTTGAGAGAAACACAACTGTAACAGTTTCCTAAACCGTGAACTCACGGCTGGCAGGTATATTTTGATATATTCAGAGAATTGAGGAACATAATCTCTACTATATACTTGGTTTGTTAGTCCTTCAATCACGCCGTATCAGAGTTAAGGATCGACGTAATTTTTCGTATAGGTATGGACCCGGAGAGGGAAAATTAAAGTTCCCACGGGATTTTTAAAAAGTAAAACGTTAATAGGTACTTATCAATGTTTAAGCATCTCCTCGAGATTTACTACGGTCTCTTGGAATAAGTATAGCAATGGCTACTCTTGATCCACAATAGATGAGATGATTTTGATAACCCGAGATGAATATTTTACGTCAGTGAAGTATGTATGTTAATGCCGCACTAATATAACTGTTCGTGTATTGAGAGAGTGTAATATAGATCTTAGTTTGTTTGGTCCATTAGTTTTTTGCTTAGACCGACATAGCTCTATTTAAATTGCTTTTGTCTACGTGACATTTATTATTGGTTGTGTAGAGCGTTTTAATGATATGCACAATTTGCTTTTTTTTTGTAGGTTACTGTAGATTGCATATTTCAATTAAATATGATTGAAATATTAGCTTTCGAATTATTAGCTTCAGTGTGTTTATGATTTTTCTATTTATAGTTTTTTTTACAGTTTCCCTAAACTCAGACTTATTCTGGGGAATAAACAATTTTTAGAGATTTATGAATTTTATTTGTTTCCTCAATATTTATTTAACGGAGCGCAACCTATTGTAGAGTATCGGTATGTATGCTTACAGTTAAGTACATTTTCTAATGCATTCCAAAGGTTTCCGCATAGAATAAGCGCCTACAATTAGTATCTTAAAGGGTTTCCGTGCAAATCTTGATAATGAACCGTTCTGACTCAATACTGCACTTGCTAACTCAAATTATACCAAAGCACCAACGATCTAAAGTTGAAATTCGTTGAATACGTCTTCAAAGATAAGTCATTGGAAAGTGAAATGGGAGCGCACCTGACATTGCTTTCTTTACGTCGCGGTGTTCTTTTTGATGCAGTGAGAGTGGTCTAGATTCGATAATTGTGCCGGTAGCGATTCCGTGACGAGCCCGTGCCGACCTCCTGTCGGTACCACGGGTTGTCGTCTTGTTCTGTAACCTTTCTTTAACAAACTAGTTTTGATAAATTGAGCTCAATCTGCCTCAAAGTAGGTCTAGTGTATGTATTTTAAACGATTGCCAACATTTAATTTGTTCTTGTATTTAGCCACCACTTTTAAGTCATCCTCCCATCTTTTTAAGCTATTGCATAGCTTTTATCGCGGGCTTTGAACTAGGACAAACAGTTTGAGCGCGGCGACCGAATCAAGAAATTCCGTAACAAAAAACCTTACACCGTCGTTCAGTAAGCGTTCAACATTTTAGAGGTTCTCAAGTAGCTCTATTTGGCGCAGTGGGCGAGCGGCCGCTTTGGCCGTAGGCCGTATGGTCTATGATGTCGCAGGTTCGAATCTCACTCGCGAAGTAGTGACAGTTCGCTTTTCTCGTTTGTTTGTTTTTAATTTTTTTTTGCATAATTTTTATTATGCAAAAAAAAAATATTGCATAAATATTATAATTGCATAAGTTGATAAAAAATGCTACTTTACCGCGGCAGTCCCCGAGTGCAACTTAATTTTTTTTCTTTGCCTTCCTTTACACCTTATCCCATCTCTAGGATACCATGATGGGAGGATGACTTAAGAGTGGTGGCTGGTGCTTCATGGCGCAGAACAGCACAAGAGAGGAGGAGCTGGAAGTCTCTCGAGGAGGCCTATGTCGCACGACAAGCTGATGTTTAATTTAAACTTTTGTAAAAAAAAACACTATTTATGTAATATAATTTGTAATGAGCAATAAAGGCTATGATTATGTTTATGATTAATTTCTTTCGTTTAAGTCTAGCTGTAAAGTTAAATTGTTTGACAACAGTCTACCTTAGAGGTATTTTATGGCTTACTCCTCAAGACAGGTTACGCCGCGAAAATAAAAATTCGCCAAATAACATCTTTCCACTTTACCCCAATCAGATCTTTCAAGGGCATGTATAATAATAATAATAAAGCCTTTATTGCTAAATTTTACATAATAACTTAAGTATATATATATAGTACTATTTGGAAAATTTAGCGCCCCGAGAGGGTATAGGCCTCCTCCAAACTCTCCCATAGTTTCCTGTCTAGTGCTTTCTTTTCCCACTCTGGGCCTGCCGTCGCCACGATGTCGTCAGCCCAGCGCTTCAGCGGCCTGCCTGTCGTGCGTTGCCCGAAGTGCGGTCCTCTCCACCGAGTAGCGATCTTGCTCCACCTTCCGTCTGCCATACGCATACAATGACCTGCCCATCGCCATTTCATTCTTCTTACATGCTCTAGTACGTCTATAATTTTTGTTCTCTTTCGTATGTCTTCGCTTTTTATTTTGTCAAGGAGTTTTATACCTAGCATGCTTCTTTCCATTGATTTTTGACAGCGAGACAATTTTTGTGAGTTTTTGACAGTCAAAGTCCAGGTTTGGCACGCATATGTCAAAGTGGGTTTTCTTTTTTTCTCTCAAAAATTCAAGGGCATGTAGATTATTATAATCGAACCAATAATAATAAAAAGAATTTTACTGAACAAAATATTCTAAATTGCAGTAGATACGATTGAAGTAAGATTAATCGTTACATATTCTTTTGAATTTGCGTTTTCTCAAAAGCCTCTTCATCCGACGTAACAACTTTGACTTCAAGTGATTCTTCGGTTATCTGTAAGTCATCAATGTTTGTTTCCTTTCTCCTAAAGTGAAGACCAGTGATAGGGTGGGCTCGTCGTTTACCGACTGTTTGTCGAAAGTCGTGATTCTATCGATATCGTCGCCATTGTCGCGTTTTTGCAGTCACCGAGCATTTTATATTGACCCGAGAGCAGATGTGAAGTTTCGTGAGGTGCTTGATAAGGGTTGAATAATCCTTGTAGCTTGTGTTTTTAATTTCTATTATATCTAGTTTTTTAATGTTAAATGAGTATGAAAACTTAAACCTGCCTAGCTGATCCGTAATTTGGGTTCGCGTGTTACAAATTTCAGCTTAAACGACAAATAATTCGGTTCAAATTATTTTTAACCGACTTCCAAAAAGGAGGAGGTTCTCAATTCGGCCGGTATCTTTTTTTTTTCTCTATGTATGTCCACCGATTTCTCCGGGATTTCTGGACCGATTCGCGTGATTTTTCTTTTAATCGACAGAAGATGTTTGCGAAATGGTCCCATAAAAATGTTCACCTTCAACTCCTCAAGCCTGATGCTGCAGGGTACTGCTTACCTAAAACTATGGGGATTTAGGAAATTTCGATTACGAATTGATATTGTAGGTAACAAGTACGGACTACATCATGGAGCTCCAGGTCCTAGCTCCTCAATCCTGATGCTGCAGGGTAGAGCCTACCTAAAACTATGGATGGATAACTAATATACCTATCTAAGAGGTGATTTGGATCTTATGAATATACTACACTTAAAAGCTTAAAATAAAAATTCTTTTCAAAAAACCGACTTCTAACGCCACTACGCTACACAATATGAGAGACTCGTTTGTAGAAGTCGAGCGAGCATCGCGAGTCGGTTTCATAGTTTTTATTTTGGCCCGCCCGACTTCAACAAACGTGGACAAACGAAAATTATTTTTATACTTTGTAGTGGCGTTAGAAGTCGGTTTTTTGAAAAGAATTTTTATCAGTGATTGTTTTCACGAAATAAATTCTTATAAAGCGGCTGACAATTAAAGAGGTTGACAAACAATATTATTCATAAAATGATTCGTATGATTATAAATATTTATACTGGTTCATTAATTTAGTATTATTATATATCGAAAATTTTATATTAATATCTAAAACAAATTGTTGTTAAACGTTGCGAGTTGCGAACTACAGGGTTTTGTAATGTTCAGAGGCTAAACCTAAGATCTTTAGAAGCTAAGATCTTTAGTTTTTTATGAAGCACCTCTACAAAATTGCCTACCAGCTCTTCAGCAATATCGCATTGTCGTTCACCGTTGCGTCGAGAAAGTGACAACTTTGTTGATTTTTCTATTATACTCGATATCTTTTATGCCGGCTTTGAATTATGTTATTGTTTTTGTTTTAAGTTTCTCTTCTTGAGAACTCTTAATAGTTCATTCAGCTTCGATGTTATTAATTGGCAGCAACGTCTTAATTATATGAATTACTATTAGTAACAAAAGTGCAAGGTAACGTTCGTGAGTAGGTATACAAATTGAAGCTTAATAATGCTTTCTTCAGTTCTGATATGTACTTTAATTTTAATAGTAATTTCTAATTACATCTCTGTAAGTTGTATGTCTTATGTTCTTTGAACTCAGCTACT
Organism: Oeneis ivallda; assembly: GCA_029955525.1. Taxonomy (NCBI): domain Eukaryota; kingdom Metazoa; phylum Arthropoda; class Insecta; order Lepidoptera; family Nymphalidae; genus Oeneis; species Oeneis ivallda. The sequence continues at coordinate 25,742,222 of JARPMR010000006.1, forward strand.
TGTTTATGAAAATCGTCTGCATATCTTGCCAGTGCTTTGTGGTTGAAATGATGTTTGAGTTAGCAGTCACGAAAGAAATTATTTACGTCATAGCATCGTTGGTCATAGTCACAGTACAGATCACAAATCAAAGCAAAACAAAGCTTATCATTTGAAAGCCTCTGCTAAGGAGCATTTCTCCTAACGGTGCAACTTTCTCCACAAATCCTCGCGCCATGTAAGGCCCGTTGGAGCCGATGAATGATAAAGGCTTGGACAAACACACAGCGATAGTCACGACTGACGATGTCAGCAGAACAATTGCAAGGCTACACTAAACGCGTGTACTGTTAAAAGTTAAATTACGTGATACTTGTAAGAAGCATGGCATAATGCAATTCATTTTAGTACCGAACAACGTAAATATTAAAAGAAATGGTTGCAGACAAAGAAATACTTATCTCTACAAGAGATCTCTGATGAGAGATATAACCTTGGGTTGGGCAGTAGAAGACGGTGTAAGAAAAATAACAAGTACATACAAAGTCATCCCTTTGGTATTATAACGTGTGGAGCGTGACGGCAGCATCTTGGCTCTACATTGAATCGCCTTCATATAGTTCCGTGTAAAAAAAAAATCTAAATTATTTATTTCACGTAGGCCAACCTGTGGGGCTCTTATGACAAGTCATGGTTCTACCACCGGTTCGGAAAGCGGATTCTGCTGAGAAGAGCCGGCAAGAAACTCAGGAGTTGCTCTTTTCAAAATAATCATTTTACAATATTATTATGAAGCTATTATTACATTGTAATAAGTTTTTTATACTATCTTGTGGGCAGCTGGATGCCAAGCCGATTTAACCTATGCAACTTTGTTAGAATATTTCCACAATGAGGGGAAGTATATTCATATTTCTATGACACGTTGTTGTCGCACTTCACTGCCGTGACGCCTTGTGCCCGTCCAAGCCTTAATCCGTGGCTAGACTCGTGCGCACGCGCAGACTCCCCGGCGCCCGGTATCGCGCGCCGACGAAAGTGCAAGTCGCCCAGTTCCCACGACCCCTCTCCCCTTGTTCAAACGATATTAATTCGATGTTACACTTCGCGAAATCGATACGTACATCGATAACGCCCGATCAGCCAATGTACTGTCGTAACGGCTCTTGTTGCTTCTATGAAGTTACTGGTATCAGATTTACACAAATATAAATTTGATAGCTTCAATAGCTTCTAACGGTAACGTCGTCGTTTCAAGTTCAACAAATAGAAATCCACTGCTGAACACCAGGTTCATTGTGAAATAATATAGTCTTAACTCTTATGCCGCTTGTTTCCAGCCACTTGCTTTAGGTCATGCACCTTATTTGGTGGAAGGGGTCTCCCAATGCTGTATTTTCTGGCGCCAACGTAAACATTGTCGAAAGGTGGACATTTTGAGACGTTGACGATGGTGGTTTACGTTTCTTCGGACAAATTACTCTGCCCATTGACAATTCAGCTTTGCGAATACAATGTTATACCACTCAGGCATTCGTTACAAAAAATTAACAAACATAGCAAACAGTCAGACACTACTACTGTTACATAATTTGATAAAGAAAGTCCAATGTGTCCTTTTTTGACCAATATCGTCTGGTCACATATTCGTGTGGACATTTTTCTATTAAATGGCACTTCACTTGCCATTCGTTATTGAGACACAAGCTAAAACATCGTATTTTTTAAACAATATTCGTTTGAACGTTCTAGCCCAACATTCATACAAATATATTTAAAAAAAAAAAACTTTTGAACTGTACATATATTTCAACAAAGATTGTTATAAAAGTCTTAGAACTAAAGTTAACAGGTCGTAAGAATTTACATATAACACTTAATAACCTATTAAGGTGGTAGGAGCCATTAAGACTTGTAAATCAAATGTGTATTGCCAAAGTGATACATCAACGTAATTTGGTTTGATGTAGCGTTTGAATAAATAAATTATTTCAATATCGCTTCGAGCGTAATAAATCTGCGTGTGGTGCAAGTAATAGACTATCAGAAATATGAGATGAGAAGGGCAATATACATATAAGGCAAGATACTATAAAAATATTATATAATAGGTCATCTTTGAAGAAATATAAAATGTGCATGAAATGGAAAAAGAATAATAAGTCGAAGACAACAAAACAAAATAGAATAGAATAGAATAGAATAGAAATGTTTTTTATTCAAATAAACTTTTACAAGTACTTTTGAATCGTCAATGAGTCTACCACTGGTTCGGAATGCCGTTCCTGCCGAGAAGAACCAGCAAGAAACTCGGCAGTTGCTCTTTTCAAAATACTTTTACAATATACTTCACAGATATTCTATGTATGCAGAGTTTCCACAATGAGGGAAAGGTCCACAAAAGCATACGTAATTATTTCTAATTATAATTCAACACATGTCAAGACGGGCAGACAGAAAGTAGCCCCATTGCCGCTGGTGGCACCCGTTCACGAGCATGACGCATGACCCAGCCATTGCTTCGCTCAACCATATTTTAGGGAACGCAACAACCCGCATCACACGACACCACCGCAGAAATGTTAAAGAGAGTGTGACATACTTAGGCTACCCATCTTAAGGCATCGAATTGAAACTAATATTCAAATCAAATACTCATTTTAAAATATGACTTGTACACAAATAAAGTGGAAACTCTGAATAGAATAGAATTATTTTGATATACAATTATACAGGTTAATCATTACCTACTGTCTCATGAATCGCTGGAACGAACTACATCCACGCTTTTTTGTCATTTATATAGTCTTCAATCGTATAATATGCTTTTTTCATGAGCGTAGTTTTAATCGATTTCTTAAACTTGTGTAAAGGCAAGTCCAAGATCGACTGTGGAATTTTATTATAGAACGTCACGCCCATTCCCACAAATGTCTTTCGGACCCTCTTGAGGCGCAGTCGAGGAATCACGAGCCTATTTGGATCTCTAACCTGCCTATCTCGTAATTCACCCTTTTTTTTGTAATTCACAATGTTTTGTCTGACAAATATTATATTGTTATAAATATATTGTGAAGCTACTGTAAGAATGCCTATTTCTTTAAATTTTTCTCGAAGCGAATCCCGCGGCTTTAAATTATAGATTGCGCGAATCGCCCTCTTCTGCAATACAAAAATTTTTCCAATATCGGCCGCTTTACCCCATACTAAGATTCCGTATGACATAATACTATGGAAATATGCAAAATAAACAATTTTTGCAGTTTCTATGTCAGTTATCTGTCGAATCTTCCTAACAGCGTAAGCAGCAGAGCTGAGCTTGCCAGCAAGTACTGCTATATGGGTGCCCCATTGCAGCTTTGAGTCCAGGGTTAATCCCAAGAACACTGTGGAGTCCTCTGTTTTCAAGGATTCATTACTTATCTTTAAATTTTTACTGACAGTTCTGGTGTTAGGCAATAAAAACTCAACACACTTTGTTTTTTTAGCATTTAAAAGTAGATTATTTGCCGTAAACCATTCAGAAACTTGAGATAATGCATTATTTACATCGTCAAAATTGTCTTTTTTCCTATCGACTTTGAAAATCAAAGACGTATCATCAGCAAATAGTACAATATCGCAAGTATTTTGGACAAAATATGGTAAATCGTTTATGTAAATCAAAAACATGAATGGACCTAGAATAGAACCCTGGGGTACACCCATTACTGAGGCTGATCCGGATGATTTTACATCATTGACACACACTCTTTGAACACGATCCCTTAGATAAGACGCAATGAGGCTAAGTGCAATATCTTTAATACCATAGTGGCTCAGTTTAAGTAAGAGGGTCTTGTGATCAACGCAGTCGAAGGCTTTTGATAAATCACAAAAAATACCAATGGCATTCTGTGAGTTATTCCATGCATCGAAAATGTGTTGTAACAGCGTTGCGGCTGCATCGGTTGTTGATCGACCCTTAGTAAAACCGTACTGCTCAGGGTGAAGAAGTTTATTTAAGTTAAAGTGTAGAAGCAGTTGGTTGAACATTATTTTTTCGAAAATCTTGCTGAGAGTTGGCAAAATTGAAATTGGTCTGTAGTTATTCGGGTCAAATTTGCTTCCCGATTTATAAAGAGGTATTAATTTGCTACATTTCATTAGGTCTGGAAAAGATCCAGTATCTACAGATTTATTAAAAATTAAAGCAAGATAAGGCGCAATAATATCAATGATATTGTGAATTAATTTAACTGATATTCCCCATAGATCTCCTGTTTTTTTATTTTGCAATGATTTAAATGTTTTGATAATATCATATGGGGTAACGTGTTCAAACCTAAACCTAAATGTTAAAGTGCCACCAATAAGGAAATACATTTAAAAGAGTAATTATTATTAATGGTAGAAATTGTAAAGGCCAAATGAATAATTTAAAAAATTAGTATTAGTATAAAAATATGTAACGATTTGAAACTTCATAGGCAAAAATTATTTTTCTGAGATTGGATAGATATTTTTAAATTTTACTTTTAAAGGTAGACGTGTAATGATATAACTTAATATTTCAAGTTCTTAGTCTACATCACTACATGAGCGTTGACTCTCGTGACCTATATCAGCTTGCTTATTAATATTACAACTTCTTCTTAGTTTACATCACTATATGAGGGTCGACTCGTGACCTACATCAGCTAGTTCGCCAGAGCATGCGCTCTTTTGAAGAGAAATGGATCATTTGAAGAGAACTCTGGATGTTGGTGCTTCCTCTACTTCTCTTCCCATTCGTGCAACTGCTTGTGGCGTTCCAGATTATTCGAATATTACAACTAGAAACAAGTATATAATTTAATTAACTGAGATCCGTTGCAGCTTAACATTTACACCATAGTTTAAGAATGGCCATAAATAACGCTACTATACTGATCCAAGGCTCCGGCGATTTTACGCTTGTCGAGGACAAATTTACGATAATAAGGGGCCGTCTTAGAAACATTAGATATCTTGTAGCGTGCGCTATGAAAGCACAGTGGAACATTTTATATGCAAATGCATCGAAAATCCGATATGTTTACGAGTTACGAGTTGGTTTCCAAGTGTTTTTGTATCATGCGATGTTAAATTAATGTACTGAATTCATGCGATGAACTATTTTGTGAAAGTTCATTATGCAGAATGTGCAGTTGCTCCTCTTATTACGGGGTGGCCTTCGATGATGCTTGACAGTTGACGGTAGTTCATTTGCTCACTTTTTACTATAGATAATAATTAATAAGGTCGTAAGTGTTCTTTGTTTTGTTTAAGAAAATTCTTTTGCTGACTTTTTAGTTATTCACGGAATGGCATCGTTTGGATATTCCTTTCAGAATCACCATATTTTCATATTTTAAAATTAAAAAAATTACTTACTATACAACTATGTAACGTTTTCTATGTTCACTTACACTTATAGAAACTGGCTAAAAGTTGTCAAGCTATAAATCTTTTGTTAATGGTGGCTTTTTAGGACAGCCGCGCAGTCGTAAACTGTTACTGCTGTTTTATTGCCTACTTATGCGTAGCTTGCACTTCACGAAAGTGCGTGTGTAACTATTTTTAAAACTCCATAGATTTGCTTAACATTTTACACAGCACCAGCTATATTGCATAATACGTCATTTGCGTCTCAATGTCCTTTCGATATTACTTTATGAAATCTCATGACTACTTGCGTTTATTTTTCGCACATAGTAAAGTCGCGTGCGATAGCGTTACTACCATAAATGCAAAATTTTTTTGCAAAGAACCATACCATCATTTTAAGATTTTGAGTTTCGAATAGGTAACTAAGCTATAGATCACATTATGAAATTTAAGTTAATGGATGTAAGTTATACTCGTAGTTATATTGATCTTAAATAGAATTGATGATCCAATAAAACGAGTATTTTGCTATTAAAATCTAGTAGACATTCAAAACCGTAAGTTGGAGAATTGTGTTAAGTGTAATTGAATGATAACAAAAGCGCTATTATAGCGCTGAACGTTTGTGAAGATAGCCAATATGGCAATTAAATCAAATAAATATAGAATTAAATTAAATAAATACACAATACATTACACATAGAGGAGGCATACCCACACAAAGCACAGGAATCAGGATCAAAGGTATTTAAAAATTTATAACTTGTATTGATTTCGAACTGTTAAAACTTAATGGCTCAATGCTAAATTTGTATATAAGAACTAATAAGGAAAGAAGAAGGAAGGGCATTCCGAATCAGTGGTAGACTCATCGACGATTCAAAAGCACTTGCAAAAAAGTTAATTTGAATAAAAAATATTTCTATTCTATTCTAATATTAGGGCCAGTGTTAAGAGTTTATCTATGGTTATAATTAATATAAATGCAAAAGAGTGTTATACTAGCGGCACGCTATGATGGCCGGTTTGACGTTTGTCCGCTCATGAAGTTCCGTTAATTGATAACGACTTTGAAGGAAATAATTGTATTACGTTATTGACGATAGTGATGTGCAGAGATTCATAAATTTTATCGAATGTAGTTTTAGGTTTAGGACTCAAAATTTATTAATTTATAAATTTTAAACCGGCCATCATAGCGTGCCGCTAGTATAGTTGGTTTGTCCTTCAATATTGGAACAACGGATTGACATGATGTTTTGCATAGGTAACAATTCCAATTTATTCCTTAGTGCAAATGTTACTGGGTGTGCGTTGGCGAAATAGGCACTTTATGATAAAGAATTAAGAATTGAGTTAATTCTCTGTTATTAAGAATTTTTTAGATAAAGCGGTCGACATCTTGCCTGCCAAATATAGCTAGCTTAACGGCCTCTACCAGTAGTTCAAAGCACGAAACGTGTGCGACAGGTGTGAAAGAATACGACTGTGTCAAGGAATAGTCTTTTTAGGGTTCCGTACCAAAATGGTAAAAATGGAACCCTTATGGTGAGACTTTCTCCGTCCGTCCGTCCGTCCGTCCGTCCGTCTGTCACAGTCGATTATTTCAGTAACTGCATTCTAAAACAGTTTCTTATTTATTTCTATATATAATAGTTTTTGATTAATCGGCCAAAATGTCGAAAAAAATACCCCCCCCCCCCCCCCCCTTATCTCCGAAGTTTACCAATCGAAAAATCTGAAATAATTATGGTCAATAGAGGTTTGTATATTTTACAGGAAAAATAAAACCAATGCTCTAACTAGCATAGTTTTTTTTATATTGACAATAAACCTCTACAAACAAAGTTAACGATAAATAAGCAAATTAATATAATATTCTCGTTTTACTTTTACTTTTGGAGTACGGAACCCTCGGTGCGCGACTCCGACTCGCACTTGGCCGGCTTTTTTTTGCTCTTCACCCCACTTAATTATCTTTGTTCTGTTATATGTTATCTTTTGATCAATGTTTTTCATATTATAGGATTAATACTTGCAAATCATTTTAGTTTTAGTTTAGTTTTTTTTTTGATTTATTGTTCACTAGCTTTTTTTTTGCTTACAATTTTTTCCGCGTGGAGTTAGTTAGGTTTTCGAAGGGTTTTCGGGATAAAAGTAGTCTCTGATAGACTTTCCGGGTCCTTAGTCTATACCCATGCAAAAAATAAGTTGATCCATTGCTACGCGATTGTAGGACAAAGTAGCACACAAAAACTTTCGCATTTATAATATTAGTAAGGATTTTTTTAAATAATATATAGTCTAGCACTTGACTGCAATCGCACCTGAAGGTAGATTGCTATGGGTTGTGACTTGTGAAGTTTCCCAATAATGGTAGTTTTTTTAAAAATAATAACATTACGATAGATTTGCAGGTCCGTTTCGCAAACATCAAGTTATCACTTTTACGAGTTACCTCCCACTTCAAGCGCTTTAAGTGTTAAGGGCCCCACACGGCCGATAGCGATCTAGCGACGCACGCGCAGCCGATTCGATACGCACAGAATTGGTATTGTCGCTGTAATGGTGTATAACGGTACCGCGACCGGTTGTGGGACCCTGACATAGATATTATGTTAAGGGAAGCTACTGAACTGTGCGATTGAGAACACTTCTAGGCTAGGCTGTTCGTTGTAGGTTATCTTTTCACTGGGCGAAGGCTGCTTAGTGCATTTGTTTGTAGCGCGTCTATTGAATTAGGTGTCATTTAGGCGATGGATTATTTTGTCACTGCCGAATTTCAATTTTAGTAAAATATCTTGTGTTATATCCATCCAATTTTCAATAGGACACTGTATTTCCATTGTATAAAATATAAAGCGGTGATAGCTTAGTGGTTAAGACTTAACCCTCCAAAGTTTCACCAAAAGAAAGGTACCACTTACAGCTTACTAATGATACCTGTAATCTATATACATTGAGTTAAGTGCCAATGACAATAAAAGGCAATTTAACCCGCTAAATTGCAAACTCCGCCATTAAACGTGAACAGCAAGTGACTAATGACTGCAACCTAACTGTTGTCGTATCGTAACGACCAGTGCACGGCAATTTAGTGAAACAATAGCAAGCGGTGGAACAATGCAACGGTGTTGTGTCCAGGCATGTCCAGTTCATCCGACTGCATCGGCGATATCTAATGGACTTCTAATTTTAAGGCGCTCATTAAAACGGTTTTCTTTTATTTTGGTATTTTCAGGGTGATACAAATCAGACAGGCTCATTGCTATCAATATGGTTTCAGAAATATCAACTCGAAGCCGATGTCTTAAGCACTAGGCTAACACTTTTGCCTTGCTATCGCTTACCTTTGATACAAATCCATAAATATTCCATCCAACATCATCATGAGCAAGTAGCAAACCATCAACGGCGCACTACTGAGCGCAGATCCTCAGAAAAGGGTTATAGTTATAGACCACTACGCTGGACAATGCGAATTGGCGGACTTCAAACACCTTCGAGAACTTATTTTGGACACTGATCCAAAAATACTTCTACTATTCACAATTTTGACGAAAAAGATGCCAATAGATACTTGACCTGTGTTTCCGATTTGTTTTCAGTTTAGGGGTTGTGCACGTAATAGTATCATTACATTCATAATTCAGACTTGAGACAGAGTTAAAACCAGTGACAGATGTGTCTTGGCGTAAACATTCTGTCTTGAGTAAGCTAATTAGTGAGAGTGCGATCTAAAGATTTCAAGTTCCAACCTTAGTTTTTTGTGAACGTGTGAGGAGTTGGATTTCTCGGACTGTCATTACAACGGTGCTGCGTGTCCGGGCGTCCGATGGGCCGCTTAAATTCACATTATCTCATGACACACGCGCAAGTGTCGACGGCCTTTGTACCATGCAAAAAGATCGGTCAAGTTCACTCGTACATTCGACCTCGTGTTAATGTTGTATTGTCAAGGGTCAGAAGACAGTTTCTTGAAACAGCACTTATAGTGTGAATGTTCCTCACTCCCTTATCCCAGGTTCTTGTATCCTACCAGTGAGACTACGTGGCTCAATCATTTCGCATTCATTTTATTTTGAGAAGTCTGATCTATCTTTGGACTATTTACCTTCCTGATTTTTACCCGTAAGTGATGATTTGAGTCATGAAAATACTGTACTATTAATTTAGTGGCCTGCTTTTATGTTAGTTAACGGAGTACAACACCTACCTCCATATAATTTAAACACAATTAATTAATGAAAACTTAAAATTACTCACATACGCAAGGTACCAACCCAATTCCCTATTTCCAAAAAAAAAAAACTACTAACCTGTGGGATAGCTAATAATTCAAATACGTTTTAAAATTCTCAATTGAACATTTCCTTGTTAGTTTTGTAGTAGGGCTTTCCAGTACTTTCATCAATGGGCACTTGACTTACATTCTGGATAGCTGAGCAAACATTAAGTAATGTTCACGACTGTACTCGGTGACGTAATTGCGGGTCAATACCCTCCAGTGACATCAGCACATGTAGTGAAAAAGGTTTTGCTGATTCCATGGCAATTCGCATTAGGTAGGATATGAGGTCGAAATCCTTTTAGCAATCTTTTATCTTTCAGATGCATTCACGCCGTCTCAATAAATGATCATCTTTTATCTTTCACAAAAATGTATTCTTTTTTCTCTTTAGTTTAAATCTGTTTGAAATTTCAAAGAGAGACTAAACTAATAATTGTTATTATTTATTATTAAAGCCAGTCTCTATCTCAACTCGTTCTCGTAATAGAAACAGAAATAGAAAAGTTTTTTATTTTGTTTTTACAAAGTGCTTTTGCACGGTTATCAAGTGAATATACCACTGCTTCGGATTGTCATTCAACCAGCAAGAAACTCAGCGGTAGCCCTTTAAAAAAGTTGAATAACAATAATGATGGAACGTCCACTGTCCTTGATCATATTAACAGCATCCAAGATGTTAGGTAGTACTAGTTTCATTAAGTTAGTCTGATTATCGGGATTCGGGAAGAAGATCTACCTCATGGTCTTTTACCTTCTAAGTTCACTATCATAAAGTTACAGTATACAAACCAAATAGTTATATTCTCAAAATTTTAGTAAACTTTAGGCAAGCATCATCGAGATTCGAGACTATCGATGAATTTTCCAATTATCACTCAAGTACGATGGGATTTGATTTTGCTAATGCGTGAATGTTAGTAAAACCACACTTCAGATACGTACGTAGGAATATATATCCTTCAATGTTCTTTAGGTAATTTACCTTTTGACTGTTTTCCCGCTCGCTTACGATTTGGTTTACACTAAAATATTTGTAAATGACCTTCGCACGTGTGACTCGATAAGTTATAAAAACTGTGTAGGTTGGTTTGTCAACATTGGACAAATATTGTTTGTGGCCAACACCCAGCCTGGGTTCGAACCGACGTGCTAACCGCCCACGCGTTCCGATTTGCATTTACTGTTAAATTCTTTATGGAGTGTCCACTTCTATGATTTATGGTTTACAGGTTGCCTTCTGGGACTTTAGGCTAATATTTTGACTGTTCATTTGAGTCAATTACTAATATCCTTGATTCCTTAATGTTTATTTAGTTAGACAACGTTGGTGTTCTTTTGATTCTTGACTCGAGTTTCATTGTTATTATTTTAGTTTTATTTTTGATCTTTAGGAATTATTCTCTTCATTATTGTGATACCCGTCACTGAGTGTAAAATTTAACATTACTTATTTTTTCCAATTTCAATAAATCATTGGTATGAATTCTTACAGACACCTTAAGAATTAAAAGCTTTATCCTGAGTGCTGCCCTTACGTCAACTTTTGACGTAAAGTGCAGCACCTAGATCTTATTTTGGTTTTGTTTGCATTATGTTATTGTATAATTTTAACAGCAATAAAGGATTCCTATGGTAACTGTGTTCCCTTAACCGCTGAATCGATAGAGGCATTTGGCAAGGGAAATAGCTTGCATCTTGAGGAGGAAAACGGAGTACTTTTATCCCGGAAAATCAAATAGTCCCGATGGCTATTAAATTAATTGGCAATAAATTTTACTTACATTTTGTATCGAACATGCAGACGCGTTATTTCAACATGTGTTGTTTTTTGTCGCCAGGCCAGCAGAAAGATATCAAAATGCGGATATCTGTTCGTGGCGCCTGGCTGGGACTTTTCCAATCCGCTCTACAGGACAAAGGTAAGATAACAAACTTATTCATATCATATGATATCTCTTTAAATTAAACTGGCCAAGTTTAAGTCGCACAATGGATTCCGTAACACAAAAAAATAATTCTAGGAAATCTTTAGTAATAATGCGAAAGTGTGTTTGTTTGTTGGTATTTTTTTCAATCACGCAGTAACAGATTTTTCAATGGATATGTTTGACGATCTGGAGAATGACGTAGGCGTAAAATTCCATCTTTCCAAAACTGGTAGACCAGCTTGTTAACTATGTTGTTGATAGTTCTTTTTAAACCTTAGAGTGAAACCTTTTATAAACTAATACTTTCATCTATAGGTATATAGGTAGTTAAGAAAAATGCAGATTTAGCAAAAATATAAAGCGAAATATACAACATCGTTAGGTACCAGTATCAAATAAAAAGCCTTCTCAAAGTCAGCTGAACAATAAAATGCAAAATGTCATTTGTTTTTAGGGTTCCGTACCCAAAGGGTACCGACGGGACCCTATTACTAAGCCTACGCTGTCCGTCCGTCCGTCCGTCCGTCCGTCCGTCCGTCCGTCTGTCAGCGGGCTGTATCTCGTAAACCGTAATAGATAGACAGATGAAATTTTCACATATTATGTATTTCTATTGCCGCTATAACAACAAATAATAAAAATTAAATTAAATAAAAAAAAAATTAAAATGGGTAGGTGGGTAGATGGAAATCTTTTAATTTAATTTTTTTAACGGAACCCTAAAAGAGCGAGGCCCGACTCGCACTTAGCCGATTTTTTTCAATATGGATATTTCGTTATTCAAGCCGTTGATCCCGCTGTGTTCGCATAAGCAGCTGTTGCTCAATCACCATAACTTCATGTTTACATGACTTGGTATTACTTCGCGAAAGTTTATGAATTGGAAATAATTAAGAAATTACTTGACGAGACCGCAACGCGACCGGATGAATCGTAACGCGTTGACTCAAATTTAATCGTAAAGTATTTTCCTAAGACAAGAAACACATGACAGATCCTAGAATACATGTGCGTTTTGACGGAAGCGGAGTAGAGTGTGGGATAGACTAAAAAAATGATGGTCTTTCATACAAACTTCCACACCCTATTTTACTCCTTTATGGAGTTTCGAAAAATCTTTTCTTAGTGGGTGTTATAAAAGGAACCTAAGTTCTGTCAAAATTTCAAATTTCTAACTCCAGCCTGTTGGCAGTGTTGGCAGACCCCCCACCAGGTGGACCGACGACATCAAACGAGTCGCAGGGAGCCGCTGGATTCAAGCGGCGCAAGACCGAAGCCTGTGGAAATCCATGCAGGAGACCTTCGTCCAGCAGTGGACGTCTATAGGTTGATAAAGAAGAAGAAGAAGAAGAACTCCAGCCTAAGCAGGCTGTGCGTTGATGGATCAGTCAGTCAGGACAAGTCTTTTTAAATTCAAATTCAAAATTATTTATTTCACGTAGGCCAACCTGTGACTCTTATGACAAGTCATGACTACCACCGGTTCGGAAAGCGGATTCTGCTGAGAAGAGCCGGCAAGAAACTCAGCAGTTGCTCTTTTCAAAATAATCATTTTACAATATTATTATGAAGCTATTACATTGTAATAAGTTTTTATACTATCTTGTGGGCAGCTGGATGCCAAGCCGATTTAACTTTGCAACTTTGTTAGAATAAAATATAATATAAGTAGGCAGTAGTTATAAGTATAGTTCATGTTATCGCGTTGTCTTTTAATAATCTGATTGGTTGCTATAAATGTTTCCGCTCTCTACTTCAGTGGAAACGCGCTCTTCAAGAGTGCGTTTCGTACAAGGTTGCGGTCAAAGGTGCAGCAATTTTATCAGTTGTTTTTTCCTGGCTGTCTCTTTTAATTCTCTATATCATAGCCTCAACCTTTCTCCTGCTCCTTCCCTCTCTGTCTTGCCCTCAATTATATTTTCAATGTCTTAGATGACTCTTCAATCCATATACTCTTCATTATGTTATTTATTTATTAGATATTTCAATCGTCTACCATTCATCATGCTTACTACTTTCGTACTACCAATAAATTGCAACAAATTGATATATCGGTAGGTATTCTTTATAAACAATTTGCAAGTTCAATTATGGAGTCAAAATTTTCAATCGTGTACTCGTAATTTATTATTTTTTGTTCATTTTACACAATCAAAATAATTATACGGTGCACCGTGTTTTTTGATCATTTCGGACAACTCATGCAATTTAAAAACATGACTTTAGCATGTCCTTAGCTGTCCTTTGGCTTGTGTACGTCTCTGTTATTTTATATTTGGATTCTTAGGAAGTGATCAGCAAAAACATCGAGTAAAAAGTACCCAAGTCGTTCCAAACAACCCACACGTTGCATAATGATTCAAAATAATAAATGTATTAGCACAGCCTTACCTTCGACTCTGTGGTATTAGTATTCTTAATTCATTGTTATGACAGCTTTGAGTATTAAAATACTCAAAGTATGACAGTGATTTCGGAGGGCGGTAGCCCTGTGGTTAAGATTTTGGTATCCTTTGGGGGTTTGGGGTTCGACCCCAGTCCTATCTTTGACATATCGGAGATATGTGCGTTTTAAGCAATTAAATATAGTTAGGCTCTGACCATTTATAATCATCGTAGAAGTTGAAGAAAGTATCCAATGATGTCATCGCATCGGTTCCATAACATTACATATAATTATCATTATAATTAAAAATATTACTATTTTCAGAGGTTTCAATAGAGATCCTCATATTAAAAATAATTTAATATATATATTTTTTTTAACAGACTTGAAACGCTCGCCTCACTACAAAGTATATAATTCAAAGATGATTTTTTAAAAACCGCTCGACCGATTTCAATAAAATTTAAATGGGACCTGGGAAGTATACTCTTTCAAACAAAAATTTTCCAGATCGGTTCAGGCGTCTTCGAGTAATCGGTAAACATACATAAAAAAAAGATTCTGATGAATTGATAACCTCCTCCTTTTTTGAAGTCGGTTAATTAATAGATTTGAGAATTTAATGAATTTGATTTTATAGTTTTTTAGTTTAGTTTGGACCCATCATAATATATTCAAGAATTAAACTTTGACTATACATACATAACATACATGCATTACATAATAGATATCGCGGACATCTTAAATATGTGATGTCAGAAAAAAGTGAAGTAGCATTCGATAACCGGAATAAAGACCCATAAGGTCACATTGACGCTCTTTTTGAAAAACAATAAAATAAAACATGTTAGACTCGGAGCCGGGTATTCGGCGAATCCAAAATTTATCGTCGAATTTAAACATATTACACTTGAACAACATAAACTTGATACATGAATTTTAATAATAATATTATGTTCATTTTGAACATGGAACGAATAAACTTGATACTTGTGTTATATGTTTATTTTAATCAGGAATGAAGGTAAAGAAAATAAAGATGTTTGATGTATGCTAAAGCTCTGCATGCTTCTTGCCGATGGAACATGTTTATTTTATGTACTGTACCTGTTTTGTTGTAGAGTTAATACGATGAAACGCATACTCAGGTCTGTACTTAATATCATACATCTTAGGAAAATAAATCATTGGTTTTTCTAGGGGAAGGAAAAATCTAAGTTACGAAGAACAAAAGTATCGAAGCTGATCTGACTTGATCTGACCCAACATTTCAGGACCTTAGCGGACCAATTGAAGTTGGTAGCAAGGCGCGATGCTTGAATGGTAACCCCACTCCAGATTACGCAGCATTGGAAGATTCCCACAAGGTGGATGGACAATCTCAGTACTACATCATGCTCCTTATAAATTCTTGCAAGAGACCTATGTCCAGCTGTGGACAAAAGTTGAGAATAAACGAACAGATGTTCGTGCCGCCAGTTCATTCATAGTACAAAAATGAATTCGATGCAAATTTTATTAGCGCACATGTCTTTTTAATTAAGGATACCGCGGCCTTCGATGAACGATAATGATTACTGACATGATATATAATTTATCAATAATTAGTTCCCTCATTGACAATCAAATATGGAAAATCAAGTATCAACGTATATAACGGTATAGGTCTATATTCGCATTGAAATTTTGACGCTCGATACGTCAGATAAATTTTTCTGTCAAAAGTTAAAAGTAAAAATTAAATTTTTTTTTTTTTATTAAAACCTTCCGTGGACCTTAAGGAACATACAAAAAAATAAATTAACCGAATTGGTCCATCCATTCTTGAGTTATGCGCTTACCAACATTCATTTTTATTTATATAGAATTATTATTAATTTCAATCATGTGACGCGTGCCGTTATGATGAATTACAGGATTTATGTAATTGGTTACAAGTATTGTGCTTACAATAATGAGTGAGTATTTTGAACAAGGAAGTTACATGTGAATCGTACGGTTCTGACTTTACAATTAACTTTGTTAAAGCTGAACTTTAGTCAAGTTTAATACTTTTCTCTCCCCTCCAAATAAGCGGAAAGGTTCTGTTAGAAGGGAGACAATTCCGCAGACAAGCATAAGATAATACTTTTATCCCGCGAAATT
The DNA here is from genome assembly GCA_029955525.1 of Oeneis ivallda. NCBI lineage: Eukaryota > Metazoa > Arthropoda > Insecta > Lepidoptera > Nymphalidae > Oeneis > Oeneis ivallda. The sequence goes on from JARPMR010000006.1 coordinate 25,758,339, forward strand.
AAACAGTGCGCAGGGGATTTTTTATAAAACTTTCATCCACAATGACGAAAGCGCAGACAATAGGTAGAGATTTTGTAACAGTTTCCTTTTTAAATTGATCAAAAAAGTTCGTTAATTAAAGTGGGCGTTGATACGTCTTTCAAAATCAAAAATTTTAAACGAGCTTTGGAATATTTTAATTTCGACCTTCCAAAAAATTATGTATTTATTTTAAGTAGAAAATGTAAAAGCCGATAGCGCAATAGGTATGCTCATAATCGTATTCTTATTTCTTGTCATAAAAATAAACCTTGTATTTTATATTATTTTATTGATGTTACGTCGACTGTATAGGCAATTGACCGTGGCCGCTAAAGCAATACGAACGAAAAAAAGTTATTCGGGAGAGCGTTATTTACGACCGAAACGAGCATAGGGCTCACAAACGTTTCTTATCCGTACGAAATATTGAATGTATAAAACTGATCGCAGATCTACGACATGAGCGCCGCCAAATGTGCCAAAAGGGAACTGTTGGTCGACTGCAGAAAAGCTGCATATATCATTGCTACAGTCTCAAGATTTGGCTGAATTTATGGCAATCTTATTGCAACAATGCATTTTAGCCAATAGCAAGAGAATGCGACCACGACTTACGTCTGAAAATGTCATTATTTAATTGAGTTGACGCATCTGAAGCGCCGAAAAACTTCAGATACGTCATCCGAATAGCAATAGCACTGTGTCCTGGAAAATTACGCTGTTTTCAGTCCTTGCTGTTAGGTCATAGTCAAGTTCAAAATCATTTATTTCGTGTAGGCTCTAATTGCAATTCGAGACTACCAACACTGGTTCGGAAAGCAGCTGTGGGGTTGTCTAAAAATGATTGCACCAGGAAACGATCGCAAAGCTCAATGACCTCTGATCTGCTGATTTTTGGCGTTCTTGCTGTATCAGTGTATTTTGACCAATAGCGAGAAAGTAGCATCTAATCATAGGAAATTACGATCGTCATACGGATGCAATCAATCCCACAGCTGATTCCTGTGAGAAGAACCGGGTTGATTGTCTCGATCAGCTTTATTCGTAAAAATCGTACATATTATTATGCAAATGATCGGAAAGGGGACGTCTGCCGATCGTGATAAGGTGCGACGGGGGGCCGCGTGCCGGCGCCGAAATGTGTCAAAAAGATGCGCTACAAGCTTACGGTGCAAATGAAAACTGGCAGGGTCTTAAGTTAAGGCCCTGTAACACCAACACCTATCGGGTAGCGGACTCGGTTCGGTTAAGTTTTATAAAAACATGCTGCTGTTTGAACCTTGACTGCTTCAGTGTTGACGGTCGCTATGAAGATTGCAATCACCGAAACTCTTGGATTCACAGTTGGAACAAGAATAAGTGCCTTAGATTCAATCCGTAACAAAAACTTTGCTAAGATCACTGATATTTCTTGCAAAGGAAAGATGTCAAAAATAGCATAGCGTAGCGTGAGTATAATTGCATGACTACGAGTCATACAACATAAGACTGTCTGTTAAAATCTGGAGTCTGTTAAAATTAACGATCGTATCTAAATCAGAGCATACATTAACGGGAAAAGATCCATTGACACTGATCTAGGTAAAATTGTGCATCAATTCCAGATATAATCGATCTAGAACATGGGGGCCACGCCTCTGTTATGCTAATGTACTCGTATCTAGTCAGTCGTGATTGTTCGACTGTACTCGTTAACAACTTTATTATTGGACGATGATATCTAAAAGTAATTTGAAAAAAAAAACACAAAATTCTTATTAAGGTACTACAGATATATTAGGAAAAATTGACGCCTATAGGTATCAGTATCCAAAGCATATAATATCTTAATACAATACCCGACTGAGTTTATTGTGGATCAAAGTACTTTTGAAATCCCCTCGTAACTTTGGTTTTATATACGTCTCAGAACTCTCAGTTCCAAATTCTTGTAAAATTTATCAAAAAGTGCAGTGTATCAATAAAAAAAAACGACGGTCTATGAAACCGAAGCCATCTGAAATGATATATTTAATGCCGGGTAATGTAAGGGTGGAGCTCGTCTGCATAGCTAGTGCACAAACTACACCTTATTAGGACAAACGTAAAGTGTACTAAGACTCGCAAATATTATAACTAATGCATTAAACCTACGAGGCTACGCAATTTCTCTTCTTTTCAAGATTTCTCTGTGTTTACTACTTCCTACCTACCACCATATTTACCACTTACCCAATCATTAATTTTGTCAACAATCAAAGCCCACATGATGTTGAAACCACTGTAATTTCCTCCATCCTCAGCTTTCTACCGTCTCTATCACAACTGGGTTGTCAAGTAGTGCAGATTGTACGCACGACTGGCGACGTTTCTTTAACCGCTCACATCGAGGAAAGGTTAGGTTTTAGTGTAGTGTTATAAGATGTACTCTAAGCCACTTGTAGTGTAGTAGTACTGGTACTAGCTACCACTGTTAGGTTAACGGTTTGCTCTGATTTTCGATGTTGTCGTTATTCCCACCAATAATTGTCTGTTGCTATAGGTGCTGCTGTCGGATATAGGTTTCATACAGCTGCTCCCAGTGACTCACTTGAAATCACCTATCCATTCAAAAGGTGGTTTTCTCAACGTTGCATTTTCTGCACCTTGGCACCCATTGCCGCTTCAGCTTTTTCTTTTCATAAGATAAACTTTTATTTTTACAATCATCAGTTCAATCAATTTCTACTGAAACGACTTTAGAGATTATGAAGCGCGATTGAAGGCACTCCATCATAATTATCAAAACTTATACCTACTGATCTTGTAGAATTATAGTAATGTATTCCAATGACAGCTGTAGTACAACGAGCGACCAGATAAGATCGTCTTAAATGCTAAGCATTCAAGGGGTTAAGTTTCGAACTTAACTCTTTGAATGTTTAGAATTTTTATTGGCCGATTTGTCATAAGTCGACTAACTATGACTTAACAGGCTTACAAGTCAGGTTTACCTATTGACATTGACATGACATTTTTTGTCATCTTGGTTTTTTCTGAAAAATTGTTGCAGATAATAATAATTATGTCCCCAACAGACTACGAAACAAACTGTGGATCTTCCATTTTTAGGGTTCCGTACCCAAAGGGTACCAACGGGACCCTATTACTAAGCCTACCCTGTCCGTCCGTCCGTCCGTCTGTCAGCGGGCTGTATCTCGTAAACCGTAATAGATAGACAGATGAAATTTTCACATATTATGTATTTCTATTGCCGCTATAACAACAAATAATAAAAATTAAATTAAATTAAAAATATTATGGAAATATTATAATTTATTTAATTTTTAAAACCCATTTTTATTTAATTTTTTTTAACGGAACCCTAAAAGAGCGAAGCCCGACTCGCACTTGGCCGATTTTTCTTAGTTGTTCTAATTGAAACGGCAGTTTTCTATTTTTTCTCTTTTTTATCTTGATATTTGACCACAATCAGCTTAAAACTTTATATTCCTTTGACATGGCAAAAACGCTCTTGTATATCTAATAAACGTTCGTCATTAGAGATCAAATGCACCTTATAATATATTCACACGCTGCCATTCCCTCTATCACGACTCGCATTATCTTGAAATATGCATCCTTTTTTTCAAAACACGCGTATCTCGACGCTTCTCAAACTTTATTAAGCCATTATTAGCTATCTTAAATTAACATTATCGGCACAATTTATTAACGTTTCAATGTTGCACAGCGTGCCGCCTCGCGTTATCGGCTACGGGACTACTTGGTAATTGAAAAAGGAGCATTGAATGTGTAAAAATACGCGTATTAGCCCGGTATCATCTCTGATGTTTTAAAGACCAGACAGAAGGGTTAAGGTATTAGGGGGGTTAAGAGAGACGACTGCTGTGAAGGTTGACGTTAATGGATCGATTTTTATTACGGCGTAGTTCTTTTGGTTCAAAGCTTTTTTGCATAAAAAGTTTAAAATATGGATGGAGTCAAAGTGATGTTAGTGAGGTGTGAACCCCGACTTAAATAGTTCTCGTGCAAACTATGAGGATCTATGAAGATCTACAAAATACATGACCATCATTTTCAACTAAACTAAAAACAAACCTAGAAAAGACATCCACCAGAACAACTTACTAAAGAAGAGATTTCAACCAGAAGCCCTAGAATTTGAGTAAAATGAAACTAAGGTTTTTTTTTCTCAATTTATTAAAATGTTACAAAAAAGCTTATAGCTAAACTAATCTAATTACTATACAAATCATGCCCGCGTGGAATGGTGCCAAGAATAGGTACTGACTGCATTTCCGCGCTGGACAGCCAGGCTGATCCTTTGCGCAAAAAATGAGCCAGCATCTGTCACCAGATGAGGCAACTAAGGTTGAAGTAAGTGTCATTTTATGTAATTGAAACTCACTATTAAAGTTTTCTAGTGTTTATTACGGAATACTGAAGCCCTTACTTATAATAATTACACATGTTTGATCTCTCTGATCCGATGCCGATACCACAAGAAGTACCTATATAACCTATTAAGATGGCCGCCCGTCCCCAGCCGTAGACTATGGTGTTGCCAGTGCTACACCTAACATCCCCCTTTTTTCCTTTTACAATTTAAGCTACATAGTCTTTAAAATACACAGGTTGTCTTATTTCTCTACCAAATCTAGATACCTTCACATTTTCACTATTAACATTAAGCAAAAAAGAAACAATTTGAAAGTTCATCAATGCAAAGAAGCCAAAACACGTTGCTTCTAACTCGTCCAAAAAACTTCTCAAAACAATTTTCGTGGTACGTTCCCACTCGTATAATCTATGTATCGCCAAAATAATAATCTATGTACCACCAAAAAATAATAACCAAAATATATAACGCCTGACGGCAACGTTATACGCACTATTACTTACACTATTACACTATTACACTATGCAAAAAAGAAACAATTTGAAAGTTCATCAATGCAAAGAAGCCAAAATAATAATCTATGTACCACCGAAAATAATAACCAAAATATATAACGCCTGACGGCAACGTTATTCATCTCTAAATCATAACCTTGCAATCTTAATCGCAATCGTTGTAGTCTTAAAGGTGTTTCATTCATAGATTTTTTGAAAATATGCTCTAGAGGTTTGTGATCAGTTTCAACGATGACATGTTTACCATAAATATATTGGTGAAACTTCTCACACGCATAAACAATGGCCAATAACTCTTTTTCAATTTGAGCCCATGATTTTTGACAATCCGTGAGTGCTTTAGAAGCATATGCAATTGGTGCATTATCCTGCAATAACACTGCACCTAAACCTGTACTACTGCTATCTACGGATAATGTTATAGGTTTATGTAACTCATAATATTTGAGAACTGGTGTAGATGACAATAATTCTTTTAATTTAACGAAGTCCTGTCCTCAGCGCCATGTCATTTTATGTAATTGAAACTCACTATTAAAGTTTTCTAGTGTTTATTACGGAATACTGAAGCCCTTACTTATAATAATTACACATGTTTGATCTCTCTGATCCGATGCCGATACCACAAGAAGTACCTATATAACCTATTAAGATGGCCGCCCGTCCCCAGCCGTAGACTATGGTGTTGCCAGTGCTACACCTGACAGTAAGGTAGAGGTATATGTAGAGGTAGGATTTTGGGATTAAACAGACAGTCCGTTACAGAAAAATCAACATACTTCGAGTAACAACAAACAGACAACATAATATTCGAAAACCCAGAATTAAATTCCAAAGACTTAATCTGTAATCTGTCATTTTCTGGCTCAGCATTTCTATGTCCAAGTGGTATGTATCACTTAGAAATTTGGAGAAAAACCGTCTTGTTTAGCACTTGTTGGACTGTCGATGCATGAGAGGATGCCCATAGTTACCTGCACTACTAACTGTCTTTTCAAGTACTATAGGTGTATACCTAAACACGTCACAAAAATGCTAGATGCAATTCGACTACCAGTCTAGGTTATTTTAGTAATTTCAAAGATACCATCTTACTAGTAGATGTATATTGACATGAACTATATAGTAGAGCAGTTATTAGTTGTTTGTAAATAAATAGCAAAGCCATAAAAGTTGCAAAACCCGATGCTTGCCTCACAGCGCCCGCAAGTAACCTGAATAAAGCCAAGCCACCAACCTGAGCTTATAATAATTATTTTGTATATTTTGCAAGCAGCTTTTCTAGACATCTAAATACTGTTATTATTGTTCTTAAAGTAAACCTAATTTACGAGCTGTTTTGCAAGGAAGTCTGTAACTCCAACGCTGGTATGTTATCTTCTTCTTTTTTATTTACCGATAGATTTCCAGTGTTGGAAGTAGGTCTCTTGAATAGACAATAGACTCCCAAATGCTCTGTCTTGCGCCCTCTGTACCCAGCAGCTCCCTGCGTCTGTCTGATGTTGCCGGTCCACCTAGTGGGGACAGTTACCGAAAACGCCGGAATTGAGCTTTTTCGGTTTTACATAAATTAACTATAACTTCTCTAAACTTAATAGTCATGATGATGACTGATTTTGAAAACAGTTAGATGATATTCGGAAGTATCTACTAGATCTAGATAGATCTAGTATCTTGTACAATTAAGTTTTAAAATTCACGCAAATGTCATGACGAAAACATGGCGACGTTCGTGACGTCATCTCTGTTTTTTCATAGTAAAGTCTGAACATAGATGTGACGTATGGCGGTTTGCTTGTATTTTATAGTTTAATTTTATCAAAATAAATATAAAAATTAGATAAATTCTAATTTCATTGATTCTAGGTTACTGTCAAGGCCTTTCAGGAAAAAACTGTGAAAAGGATTCTTCAATACCTAAGAATACCAAAGGTGTCAAAGGAGTGAAACGTGCGTGCAGAGTATTTCAGCGAGTCTGTGTGGAGTTGCGTGTTGGTTGCGAGTGTTTCTTACTCGATTATTTTTTCTTCCTGCGTTTATAGGCACTGGGCAGGCGGTACATAGCACTTGCCACAGGTTGAACCAAGCAGATTTTTCTAGTTTTGCGGAATATAGCAAAATAAGTCTGCTGTTCCTTCTTCTTGTTCCTATTCTAGTCCCGCGCTATGTGGGGTTTGCACAATACGTCTTTTCCTTCCACTCGCTTCTATCCTTCGTCAACTCATTATCCACTCTCTTTCACGCATATCCACTTTCACACAATTTATCCAGTTCTTTAGTCCTCCTCTACTCTTTGTCCTTCTACATACATATTCAACATTCTTCTAGTAATATGGTTTTCTTCCCTCCGCATTATATGCCCATACCACGCCAGTCTATCGCTGATGGGCGCTACTTTCACAAATCACCCTTCCTCTTAAGAGGATTGTCTAGTTGAAAATTTTCATACAAAAATCTTCAAAAAGCGATAACGTTTTGCTACCCGTAAATGTTGTCCAATGTTCATAATTTTTTGAAATGTTGCAGATACAATGAAAAACTATGCCCGTACGTTTTAATTTTAAAGAAATATTGCTTATGTTAAAAGTTATTAGTGACTAAATATCCATATTTTTGACTAAAAAACTTCTTCGACTAATTTTATTTTTTTAAATTTAACTAAACTGAAATACTAAAAAAATGAAACGTACGAGCCTAGATTAAGGTGTACTGAATCGAATGAGACCAAAATTGTCTAATTTTGTAAACGTTTAGGGGGGTAAAAACGTTATGACCCGAAACAATATTTCAAGAATAAAATTTAGGCAAATAACTCCTGGACTTGCAACTCTCTCTATCGCACGATGCGGGTCGGGCAGCGAAGCGTTGTGAAACAGATAGCATTTTGGAAAATACCTACTCGCGTCGCGTTTCGTCACTAGACACTCCTCTTAAAATATAAGTTAAATAAGTTTTGTGTATCATTTTTCGACTGCGACTATCCAGAATTATATTTTCACAAAGTCTCAATAGAATATCTACGCATGCGCTACATGCCCAGGTTTTCCACCACGCTCACCACTCCCCAGGTTGCGCATTGCCCAATGTTGGTTCAAAGGGGGCAAATTTTAATATCATAACCTGAGCGTGACTCGGCCCAGATCTGCCTAGTACGGAAACTATGGGAATCTGATTGTATCGACTGCTTCGTGCACTTGTATTGACTTGTAACTTGTGATATTTAGAAAAACTATATTTCATAAGCATAGTAATATTATGTTGGGATCAAACTTAGTGTTGATTTATGACCCTCACGCTCAGAAACGGAAAGTAGTTGTAGCTGTATATGTTAAGTAGGTAGTGTAGCTATAGCAATTGCTTAACGACTTTGAGAGAATGAAAATATTATTGTCTGAAAAATTTGTTTAAATTATTTAGTCAATTTCACCATCGTCGACGAAATAATTTAAATTAATCAATTAATTTAGTTTCATTGTGTAATAAATACGATATTTTGACTGATTTTCAGAAAAGAATTTGTTGGCACACAGAAAATGGTGAAGTAGGAATTCAGAAAGATAAATAAATACGACATTTTGAAGATAAAATATAAGATTTCATTATAACTGCGAAATACTAACGTAAAATATGTCTTGTCTGAGCGTAAAGTTGATAATTTGGCAGATTTTCAATACAAAAACTTTCAGACACGCAATTTATTCCTCGGTATATCCTCCTTTATTCCTCACATAAACACTCAAGTTTCATGAGGATGGCTAAATTTTGTCTGCAATTTATATTTGTTTTTTTTTCTTGAGCAATGAAAAAAAAACTCTAAATAAGGAATTTCATTTGAAAATTACAAATACGAAAGTAACTCAGTCTGTCCTCTGGACGGATAATGACAAAACTTGGTATAGAGTTAGCTAGAGACGGATACAATATAAGTACTTTTATCCCCAAAAAAATCAAGATTTCCTATGGTATTATACAAAAAACCTAAATCCGGATGATGAGGTGAGTATCGTTTATATAATATAACGAAAATATGTAAATTTGTTTTTGTGTATAGCTATGCATTATTCATTTACCTCAACAAAAATATCATTACCTATTATATGTTTTGAAGTTCTAAATAAAGTCTCGGCAAAAAATAGCTCTATTATCATCTATAATAATATTTTACTTATACAACTTGTTACAAAAATCCCACAAAAAATGTTATGAAGTCATAAACGCAACCGAATTGTAACCAGTTAAATAAAATAATTGTTACGTTTACGCAATAGGTACCTACTACTTCAACCAGATAAGCCGTTTTGCGTGTTAAAATTTCACAAAAAAAAAATTACGCGCAATGATTAAATACGTTAGGTAATTCATAGTTTTTATTCTTTTCATATTTTTACCTTTTCCTGAACACGCGTGGAATGCAGAAGTGTTCGTATAAATTGTAAAATCTAACTCCAATCGGTCGAACTCGCGGGCCAAAACTAATAACTCATATTTACAGTCATACAAATATATCTGATTCGATGACAGAGTCTTTATTAATTTAACTTGCTTCTGCCCGCGCCTTTGCTCACTTTATGTTAGATTTTTCAAACCTCTATTTCAACCTCTTAGGGGTTGAATTATCAAAAATCCATTCTTACGTCATATTATTATCTATCTGTATGCTAAATTTCTCAGCCGGATCCGTCCGGGGCGGTGGTTTGAGCTGTGCGTTGATAGATCAGTCAGTCATTCAGTCAATCAGTCAGTTCTTTTCTTTTGTTATATATGTATATATAATAGAAATTATATATAATATAATAGATAGAAAATTAGTGTTGCCAATAAATGTTGCAGCACATTCAAAGTTTGTGAGACTACACTTGTCACTAAATTAGGAATTATAGGACTTCTAAAAGACTAGATTTGTCTTTTTATAGTTTCTTTTTTTTTTTTTTTATAGTTTCTAATTTATTTATTTATTTAAATTAAGGCCAAGAAACCGATATCATTTCCTGTTTAATCCCAGACCGTGACAGACAACAGGGGAAGTTCGACGCGACTATCTGTGTTTTTTATTAGTCTAGCGTCTGAGCTACCAATAATCTTTGAACGAGTTTAGTCGCGGCCATGTTTCTTTTGTGACATTCTTCACACTACAAAAATAACACAAAAGTTCCGCCCGTTGATAATAATGAATCGACCAAGTTGGATTTAAATCAGGTCATCATCTGTACAAATGCGACCTATCTCTAAAAAGACAGTTTTAGTTACCGGCACAAAAAATTTTTTTTATTTAATTTTTTTATAGTATTGACGTACCTACTTATTTCTGAAATTACTTTATCACAAGTTTTCTATACCGATGATATATTTATTAGCCTTGTAGTTAAAACTTATTAAAATCCCAAACAGGCACCTCTAACTTTTCGGAGTTATGTTGAAGCAATCACAATCTCTTGCTTTAATGGAAAAGGAAAATACTTGAGGAAACCTACATGCTTGAGTGTTCTCCATAATGTTCTTAAAGGTGTGTGACGTCTGCCTATGAGGACGTGGCCATCGTGATGGACTATAGCCTAAACCCTAAACCCTTCTTGTTCTGAGAGGAGACCAGTGCCTAGTAGTGGGCCCCAACAAAACTATCACCCCTTTCAAAAACACTAACTATGAAGTATCACAGTGCAGTATTTTTTTAATTGAAAGCACTGCTCAGGTCTCAGTTGGAGCGCGCTTGCCTAGAAGACGCTTATTCACTCTTGTACTCAAATTATAGGTAAACGGCAGGAAACACGGATGCGTCAATCAAAATCAAAGTAATATTTGTCAATAGTCGGTTTAAAGAAATCTTCAGTCCGAAGAATTCTAGTGCAGTTGTTTTGCGAAAATTCTGTTAAGTCTTTTGCCTCTATTTTGTATTATTTGGGGTTATGTCACTATTGCTATAACGGCCTCAAATAATCGTGGACACGCCGGGTATCAAAATGAATAATGACATTTTAATTCGTCGCGTCCCGACCGGCGCCTGATTCGGTTTTTAGTCTTTATCAGTCGACAGGTCCTCTTTATTAGCATTCTCATCGGATGAAATACGAGTGCATAATATTCATTTTAATTCTAATCAAACGATATGAATGTAAATTTTCGTTTTAAAGAACGTTTAAATTCAATTAAATTAAAATGCAAATGTTGTCCTAATAGCTGTTACACGAGAATTCGTTATTCGTGTGGCCTGCTTGTTTTTAGTTTTTTCTTTAAAGAAAACAGCAAAATTTGAATCAAGCTATTTTTTAGTGTTTTCGGTGCTATGTGTTTAATAGAATAGTTTAAAGTAAGTGCCCTAGCGATGGTCCTCTAAATTGAAATGCGTAGTAGGTATATGACTAGCTGATGCCCGCGACTTCGTCCGCGTGGATATAATTTTTAAATTCCACCAGGAAGTCTTGGATTTTCAGGGATAGAATGTAGCCTATGACACTCTTCAGGTCTTCAACTATACCCATGAAAAATATCACTTCGATCTGTAGCTCCGCTGCAGCGTCATTGAAGGACAAACCAAAAAACAAACACACTTTCGTATTTATAATATTAGTATCTAAGATTGCCGTCCGAGAATTCTTGAATAATAAGTAATCGAGCAGAGTTGTTGTATCATTTTGTATATCGAACAATTCAATAAACTGTCGTTGACAAGTTAGCCGTGCCGTGTGGTGACGGCAGACCAGAATACAGCTGTTACCACCCCTCCTCTTCCCGCGGGTGTCGTACGAGGCGACTAAGGGAATATAACGGAGAACGGGCAGCAGCGTCCTCTGTGTTACTACTACCATCTACTGCGATCACCGACCCAGCGTGGTAATTATGGGCAAACCCTCCCGTTGGGAGAAGCGTTTAGTCAAGCAGTAGTTTTAACCAATTCTGAAATAGTTCCAGCCAATCAGAATTGATAGCAATCATTACACTGATGCACAATCATTTTGAGATGAAACAGTACACAGCGGCTCTAAATTCAAATCTTCTAAATTAGACGTCAAACCCAAAGTTATTAACATAGAAATCGATAACCGATGCAATTTCTCGCGATTGCGGTCTAGTTCTCAGGTAAGACCTAAATTACCGTGATGGAGGTAGCTTTCCCTGCCTTTAGAAATTTAATACCTAATGTGGAGGGCGTGCGAGCGGACGGATGAATAGTATTATGATAATTGTGTAATTTGCGTGACTGCGCGTTAAATAATAGCTTGTAAAATATCAGTATTCTGCTTCGATATTAAAATACTAGATGTAAGAAGCTAGTTATTAGAGAAACATTTCTTCATTCAGTGATACTTTTAAGTGTGTCCATGTGAATTAGTAAGTCAGTTAATCTACTGAAACAAGCGAAGTATCGTTGTGTGTTATTGGGATCACTTTGTCCCTAAAATACGAACTTATGGGGGTCTATAATTCCACTGAACAATTTAAAATAAGTTTCTCTGAAATTGTTTCTAATTTTAATATATATAAATTACGTGTCACGTTGTTTGTCCGCGATGGACTCCTAAACTACTGAACCGATTTTTATCAAACTTCGTAACTATCTGTAATTTGGTCCAACTTAAAAGATAGGATAGTTTTTTTGGATTGGGATAGTTTATTTGTTTTATTTATATAGATAAGTTGGCGGTACGAAGTTCGCTGGGTCAGCTAGTATTTTATATATCCGACCGTGTGTTGTTTGTTGGTGTTTCTTTCAATCACGCTGCAACGGAGCTATAGATCGACCTGATTTTTTGCATGAGTAATAGTTGAGGACCTGAAGGGTGACAAAGGCTACTTTTCATCCCAGAAAAACGATATCAATGTCCATGAAGTCGTGGGCATCAGCTGGTAAATAAATAATAATAATACATTGCTTTGTTTGAAAGATATTTCACTAAACAGCCTGTAAGGATACAAATAAAACACCAGACCGCAATAAACGGTAAATATCATTTAATTAATTTTATACGTTAGGCTTTATTTTATTGTTTTCCTTTAGAATTTATTATTCATTATTTAGCCCTGTTGCTCAATGAATTTTCCACCGTTTCAGGAAACCTAATCTATCAAGAAGAAACGGCAAGAAACTTGATAAGATTAATATTTGCAAAAAAAAAATAACAAGAATGTTAGCACATCTCCGCTCCGAAACCGTAGCACAACGAAAGGCATTAAAAATAATAATGTCATAATGTACAGTCAAATATCTGCTTTAGAGTGTTGCTGCTGACAGAAGGAACACGCCCCGCCGCGCTGCTACGGTTTCACGTTGTCTTTTTCTCAGTCTCCACTTAGTAATCAGTATTTAAACTAAGCAAAAAATAAGCCACAAAGAAAGCAGCTAAGTCAGAAATAGCTAGGAATGTATATGCACAAATTACAGCCCGTCGGACTCTGTCGGCGAACGCGGCTGCTTCCGCATTGCGTGCAGCCGCGCCGAGCCGCACGCAAAAACGATGACTGACTAATACTAGTGCGCAGACAGACCGTCTGTCTGTTTATTGCGGGGCTGGGGAGTTCATTCTGTACAGCTAGAACAAGTTTTTTTTTCTCGATAAGCTACACAAGGACTAGGAACTACAAATTTCATCCTTACTAATATTATAAATGCGGAAGTGTGTTTGTTTGTTGGTTTGTTGGTTTGTCCTTCAATCACGCCGCAATAGGGCTACGGATCGACGTGATTTTTTGCATGGGTATAGTTGAGGACCTGGAGAGTGACATAGGCTACTTTTTATCCCGGAAAATCAAAGAGTTCCCGGGGGATTTTAAAAACCAAATCCACGCGGACGAAGTCGCGGGCATCAGCTAGTACGCTATAATCCGTCTAAGTAGAGAAAAATCTTTATCTACTCCAGCATCGAAAAGTTCCAATTTCGAGTTTGACAGCTGAATCGAAATGAACCCTCTTTCGGTTTAGCTTCTCATTTCGATGCAGCTCGTTGTATGGGAGCTGAATCGAAATGGTTATCTTCTTAAAATAGGATACCTAAAGCTAAGGCTCTGAGTTCTGGCACTTTTGTACCGTTCATATGACAGAGGCGCCACAGGCGGCTGGTGGCGGCTTACGGAGTTACTTTTTGTTAGTTTATTGAGCCTACGACGTATTTTGTTAATGATTTTACTTCCTTGTCGTAGATAAAATCTTGTATGCAACTGAACGTAATTAGTCATTTTAATTCTCGTACTATTCTATTTTGATACTCGGCAAGCCTCGTATCAAAAAACAGCACTCGAATTAAAATGACCCTCATTACGATGCAGTTGCATAAATAGCTATTATGATTCAACATAATATGAGGGTTTTATCTGTTTGTAGAGAAAAAAAATCTAAGTAAGTACAATCTGAAACCAAAAACGCAATATTTTGAGATAGTACTGTATTGAAAATCATGTGCGATGTAGCACGCGTTATGAACCGCCTACCCTCCCGCTATTAGAATCATAGGAAAACAAGCCAGGAACACGCACGGTGCTCGAACTCACTAAAATATACTTGTCTACGACAATTTTATACCTAGCCTTAGACTTATCGAAAAAGTTCTATTATAAGTAGCTGTACTTATATGTCTATGGTATCTATGTTGTTTGGCCAAAATATCAGTCTAGTTCACCTTATACCAATGGAGTTATAAGTAGATTAGTCGCTAATAGACTAGTTAAGAACATATCCGCATTTTATTTATTAGTTCCGGTACCGAAAAGCGACTCTACTCTCTCTGAAGAATATACGTATGTTTAACTCCGAACCGAAGCATATTCAGAAGATTTTGCCTTGTAATGCAATCTCAACTTTGTGAATCTCCTGAAGACGCTACACACTACAATGTACTGAACCAGTACCCAATTTTCGTTACCCTTGTTTTTACAAGTATTACTACCAGTAGTAGGTAGATATTTACCTAATCACCATCTACCAACATGATTTTTACTTCTGGATTTTAAAAATTAGAAACTACTAGGATTAGTGACTACAGAGTTGCGCTTTAACCACAATGCAAACAAAACCGGAAATTCACTAGTTTTGCAGAAACAAAAGGTACAAATAAGAAGTTAACCGCAAATTGAAATTATGTTCCAGACGGGATAAGTTAGCAATACGCAATTCAAAATAGGTATAATCATTTCCAAGTTTGTATAATATGTAAGTTATAAAGTTATAACTTATGAATAAGAATTTTACTGCACTATAAAATAACCAGTGAAAGTTCAACGCCCTACCCTTCCTTATAGGCGTCTTGGGCTTTTCCGATTTCCTATAACGTCATGAAACATCTCTATACAGTTTATGAGTAGAGATCCGCGATAGTTTTTTGTCGCGAAACTGGTCGTCACAAGTTGAATCCAATTACGGGTTCGAGTAGGAAGTATCCCTCAATTACCACTTAGAAATGGTCGGGCGAGTGCTAAGCTTTATATTACGCAGAGGAAGAAAAAGGCCAAATTGAATTCATTGACAGCGTTTCGAACTGTTGGTAGAAGGTAGGTAGTTATTCAGAAAGGACTACTCTGGTAATAATACAAACATGTACCATGTAGTCACTTATAACGATCAAACTTTACTTTTAAACATACTTGACATACATACTTGACGTTAATAAACAGGGTAGTACTAGTTTTTAATTTAATCGAATTATATTTGCATGTTAGTATCATCTGACCACATATGCGGCAACTTCCTATTATGTTGCCCATTTTCTTGCAAATAAAACACATTATTTATTAACTTTAATACTGGAATATATTTTCCCTCCACATAATAATTTTATATAGATATCCTCAACATAGGCAGCATAACCACGTTCGTTCCATAAGGTGTCGTTACATTTAAGCATTTAAGCGAAAGTTCATTAAAAAATTAATTACCTACTAACTGCTAAGACGACTTAGTTGCTAATGGCTAAAATGAGACTTCACTGCATCTTGGACATCGGAATGTTGGTGTTAACACAGTCTAACAATAATCCAGTAGAACAAGTACCTACGTAGAGCAAAGTGAGGGCGCTTCCACATCTCGCGTTGATTGTGGGTAATATAATGTGTAAGTGCTTTTGACGCCTGCCTTCAGTTAAAGCGTACAACTGTACGCTTGCTAAACAATGGTGTTACTAAGAAGAACCAGTGAGAGGTTCTTCAGGCTGATCTTTTCAAATCTTTTTTCTTACGAAGCGCATTCCTCGAGATTATGTCTCTAAAGAACTTAAAACTCAAGCTTAATCACTCGGGTCGACGTCCTTTATAATTGCCTGTAATTTTTACGTTTTGTTTGAAATGCCGGGAGAACACGTCTCTCTACAGAACGTTGGATGACTGACTTACAAAATGCATAATTTGTCCTGTGCCTACCACATAATTAATACATTGTTGCTTTTATGATGACTAGTACATCTTCGTTTGGCGTGTTTTAAAGTTTAAAAATAGATCAACAAAAATAAATAGATACATGTACAGTTATTCAAGACTACTTATATGTACATTGTACATACGTTAAGTTGCGTAAAGTTTAAGTATATTTACTAAAAACATTTGACACTGCATGAGAATCCATCGAATTTTACCAATACTTGACCAATAGGTTCTAATGGAAATCGATACCGGCGCAACCTTCAAAATCGACACAGCAAACAAAATACCTTTAACGAGGCTTACTTACGGTATTCCTTAAACTGACATCCGAAATTCATGCTTGCATCACCCTTTATGCATTTTACCATGAATTACCTATGGAAGACCCAATTTAGTTGGTCGGACTGCATTGAATAGCATGTTTTAGAGTCTGCTAATTAAGTCAGTTGACATCCATAAGTCAACTGACTTAATGAACAGGGGCAAATCGTGGGTAAATTGACAAATAGCTTGTAGCAACATTGTGCATTGATGAATCGAACGATTTGATAGCTAACACAAATAATAAATCTGATTTTTCGACGCGCGGAGCCACTGAACAAAAGAAGAAGAAGAAAAAACTTGAGAGGTGTCAAGGGACACCCGGGTGGAACGTAGCTCCTTTCGATTAATTTTAGTGAAGGAATTGTAATAAACTAGTGGTGTCATCTAGTATTAAATTGATTAACTACGATGAATTATATTATTTAGTTTATTTCTATTGCACTGTTACAAAACCAAAGAGTTACTCTGGTGGAGTTACTGTTTTTTCACAGATGGCGTTAGTAGTACAATAACATTTTATCAAATTTATACAATAAAAAATTAGGGAAAAATTCCACATTTAGAAATTATTTAAAATAAAATTGAAAATAGAACATTCAGTCTGTCGAGCTGGGATTCGAACCATCGACGTTGAACTTTTAGGCGACTACCCTAACCACTAGGCCATGCAGACGCCGTGTTCTAAGGCGAAAATACCGAACACAATGCAAAATTCACATTCAACAAAAAAGTGTCGGTTTCAAAAATGTGTCGAGTACCGCGCGATAAGGAACTACTTTCCAAAAATCTGATTTTAATTACAAATAAACTATGCATACATTAATGTGGAAAGGTGGAATAAATTGAAAAAGTAACCCATATAGGTAAACTGACTTATTGACAGACTATATCAAAATATATGTGTGCCATAGTGCGTGTTTCGGCCTTTAAAGACCAATATGATAAATCATCCAAGCGTAACGTAAAGTTCTGACCTGACAGAGCGTCTTTATGTAACTAGTGGTTCGCCCCGAACTGAGACCTCGCGGTAACGGTTTCCCATAATTACTTATTCATTCAATAGATACTTGACGATCAAAATTGACATTATTATTATGCCCGTTTTCACCAACCATACCTAAATCATCCCCTTTGTAGAAGTCTCTTTACGTAGGTAGCCCCTAAATACAATCTTAACATCCCAATGTCATTTTCACCTTTAGTTGTCCTGTTGAGGTTCGTAATAACAAAGTTGACAGAAAGTGTCAACTAACTTAACATAGGTAGCCCGTAAACTGCAACGTGAAGTTTTATTGATGTTTGCTAAATGACTAAATAATAATTTTAATTGAATAATATGTTACATAATTATAGCTGCATTTGCTATATGAGATGAGAGCGCCATCTATTGACATCATTGTGAAGTTCTGTTGTTGCTGCTCATTAAAAGTTAAATAATTTAGTTTCCTTATTACATTTATCTAATTTTAGTATTTGTTGTTCAAGTACATGATATTACGCTAAAATTATAAAACTTTCAAGCCCCAGCTTTCAATGCTTATTCCGTTGTGAGGTCAAATATAATGTCCACTTTGAAAGCCCCCCATTTCGTCAATTTTAGGAAAAAATTAAAAAAAAAATACTTTTGTACTCTGTTCCAAATTATCTTTAAAATGAGGTACTGTAACCCTATGAAAAGCAAAAAAATTTTTTTTTCTTCGCATTCGCTTCTATGAGAGCCCCCCTGAAATAAAGATTTTTATAACTTTTTAAGCCATTTTCGGCTGGAGGCCATCGGTTTACATATTATATCTAAAATTGAAGTAATTACGTTCAGTAATTCAGAAGTTATAAGGCTCTGACAGACGGACGGACGGACGGACGGACGGACAAGTGCAAATTCACTCAAGTAGACTCAAAGACCTTCGCTTCGCTCGGTCGATTACTGCATACTTCAAATTACCACATAATTCCGTTGCGCTGAATTATTAACTCCTCAAAGAATGATAAATTTTTAGGTACACAGAGAAAAAAATTATAAGCAAGCGTTTTAAGTTTCAAAATTCAAATTCATAATAATTATCTATTTCATATAGGCCAACATGTGGCTTAAGACACGTCGACACTACCACTGGTTCGGAATGCAGACTCTGCTGAGAAAAGCGGGCACGAAACTCAGCAGTTTTTCTATTCAAAACAAACGTTTAAGTAGGCAGCTAAACGACGCCCAAAACGCGCGCGTAAACCGCGTCATGCGTTCCGAGGCAGATGTGTGCTCACCGCATACATAGTTGGAGTGCCCAGATTATGCCGTTACGTCGAGTGCTAAGTGTTACAATTAACGCCCACTTATCTCGCATTATGAACCCTTCAAAGGTTTTTAGGTTCAGAACCAAATATTTAGCTTGAGTGTTAGCGTTGCTCAGTTTTTTTTTGTCCACCTTAAATATTTACGGGTCTTTATGCATATGAAGATGATGATTATATTTAATTAGATGTTATTGTTGCATTATAATTGAACAAAGATTTTTTATAATGCAAGATAGGCTTGCACTTAACGAAAGTCATGCCTAATGGAAGCAATAAAGAGTTCTATGTTGAACGCTTTTTTTTCGCATGGAGTATGCTGTTTGCCCTAATGGCCGCTACAGCGTCACCGGACGTTGGGGCGAGCGCGAAGCGTCGCCAGGGGGTTGTTGAACGCTTGTTAATCCACAGCATATAAACAGCGTAGGTACTTAGACGCCTTTTTGTACAGAGTACGTACAAAAAGGCGTTGCCAAACAAAGCATAAATCAAGTCGCTAATGTGTACGGGACCTAAACAAGTAGTGAGAAAGTGTTCGACACACGAGTGTTCGACACGTCCAAGCGACGTGTCACCCGGAAGAGCTTTCACAGATATACGGCATACACCCTAATACCTTATTAGCTAAGTAGTTCCTAAGTACTAAGGAGCGGCTGCTCTTGAAGAGATTTATGGGGAAGCAGAAAGAATTTTATTGGAAAGTTTTCCGGTCTCTCCGTAAGTTGAAAGTACGAGTGAGTTGGGCTCAGGCATCCCTGTAATTTCCTTTTCCGTATTTGTAAATAGTAGATAAAGATTTTCTGTTTTGGTCATCGAAGTATCTTGCGGAGTACGGACGACCTAAGAAAGGTCATATCGCTTAAATAGAATAGAAAAGTTATTTATTCAAATATATTCAAAGTGGTTTCGGATCGTCAAGTGAATCTAACGCTTAATGTTCCAATCGAATAAAGGGACCAAAAAAATTGGCGGTTGCTCTTTAAAAAAATAGTGTCCTATGCAGTGGCATCATAATATTATGTACCTAAATGCTTTTCTGGAGCGAGTAAAAACCATGCTTTTCATTATTATGATCTTCGATTGTACATTTATATAATTATAAACTTTTTTATAAGCACACTCGTTATCGATATCTTTAACTTATTTCTTTTGATACATATTCGTTTTAAGCAGTTAAAGATTTAACTAATCACACGTTCTAACGGTAAAGGAAAACATTGTGAGGAAACTGCATGCTTTAGAGTTGTCCATCATGATTTCGAAGATGTGTGGCACCTACAGCGTAGTGGCCTATGGACTAAACGCTTCTCCTTCTTATTGTGAAACGTGGCCAACAGAAAGCCGACAATGTATTGGGATGATGATGATGAATTTAGGAGTTGGATTTCGCTCAGTCCAAAGACGTCTATCTATAGACCGGCAATTAGGAATAAGAACTGTGTCGCAGTTTTGGATTGCGCGGGCTGAGGTAGAGAGGGGAGCTGAATATAGGTATTTTTGGCTATTCAATTCACGATTATAAACATTTATCTCATAAATATCGCCCACGTCCGTACGTCGCGAATGCCATGCCACACTAACACTGTTCGGAACTCAGTGAAACTGTTGAACATAGTAAGTGTTCGTAACCGCAAATCTAGTAGGTACTATACATGTATATCGGTGACTTGTTCAATATAATATGCAAGGTCCCAAGCGCACGCTATTAATAACCCCAGCGCATCACCTAATTCTTGTCTCTTAAAATTCGCGTCGCCGACGAATTTCTCTTATAACATTATTATCATGTCCATACTCGTTCTGCTGCTTTCATCGCTCACTTATGCAAGCGGCTCATTACCGTCACCTTACTGTTGACGTGTGTCAATTATCTTGCCGTACGATTTGATAAGGATTTTCAAAAGTTGTACATCGTCGTGCTAGGATTGGCTTTTGTATATTATATATTTTTTTTGTTACGATAACAAGCATGTTAAGTTTCTTAAGAAATATTAGATTTGTTGATAGGCGTTACCTATTCAATTTGTACGTTGGATTAAGAAAGAAGAATAACCCAATGTCGGTAAAAAGAATACTGTAGCTTTGGAGTATTCATGCCCTTAAATTCTACAAAAGAAGATCGCATATAGGCATATTTCTTAGTCAATTATTAGGGCTTACTTCAAAGACTTCATCATATATAACCAAAAAAATCCGGCTAAAAGTTCATAAAAAGTTGGCAAAATACTAATCGACCGAGCGAAGCGAAGGTCTTTGAGTTAACTAGAGCGATTTGCACTTGTCCGTCCGTCCGTCCGTCCGTCCGTCCGTCTGTCAGAGCCTTATAACTTTTGAATTACTGAACGTAATTACTTCAAATTTAGATATAATATGTAAACCGATGGCCTCCAGCCGAAAATGGCTTAAAAAGTTATAAAAATCTTTATTTCAGGGGGGCTCTCATAGAAGCGAATGCGAAGTAAAAAAAAAAATATCGCGTTACATAAAATTGTTACGTATCATTTTAAAGATAATTTTGAACTGAGTACAAAAATATTTTTTTTTTAATTTTTCCCTTAAAATTGACGAAATGGGGGGCTTTCAAAGTGGCGATTTTATACGCTCGCTTGAAGACGCTCCCTAAGAAAATCCGCTATGGATTTTCAAACTGATTTTATGTTTTTAGGTCACTTATATCCTGTACTTGAACAACAAATACTAAAATTATATGAATATTATAAAGAAACGAGATTATTTAATTTTTAATGTACATCAGTAATTCATATAGCATCAACATAGCTTCACAATAATGCTAATAGATGGCGCAGTCAGTAACTATTCCCATGGAACTACGAGTTACGACTAACGACCTATCCCAAAAACAGTTTTGCGTCGACCATTATTATTTAGTTACTTATTATAATACAATAGCGCCCGTTTTCACTAAACCTAGGAGACGCCTAAATCGGGTGCCTAAATATTTAGGACATGCCTAGGGTAAAAAAACGTTTCACCAACCCTTAGGTGGCGCCTAAAGACGTTAGGCGCAACCTAAAGTTACGACAACGATTAGGCGATGCGTAATGCTAGGCAACTCATAAAATGACAGTTATGACAACATCTGCCGCTCAGCGCTCATTGTATCATTGCGATTTTCGTGGTCATTTCTCTTTGTTATCGTATATTACCTATTGTCTTTATTTATTTATTTATTTATTTGATATAAGTTGCATAAACTGTGTTACAATATAGGTCTTACAAATATAATAAGCTCATACAGTTTACCCTTGTCAGGTGCGCAACATACTTAAACATAACTTAAACTATTCATCAATTACTATATATACTTATATACTTTATAGTTGAATTAACTTTTAATATGAGTACAGAAGATTTATTATAATTTTTGGAGTTTTTAGATAATGTAAATGATCTGGACATCCGTTCTTATGCTAGACCCAAGAGTGATTCGACCTAGGATAAATAACTTCCAAAATTATGACGATGTAGACTTTTTCAAAAGATAACTTTTTGTTATTTTTATATAAAAATTAAAATTGCGAAATAAAATAAACCGAATAATTCAATTCAAAAGTTTCAATCACAGACGGAACAACAAGAGTTTAAAATAAGTCGCTGCAGGCACAGACTACAATACAGACGTCAAATAGAAAAACTGACAGTTTTTGTACACTCAGAGTAAATAATGACAACACGATACAAAAATTCATAGACAAGTTTAGGCAATTCATAGTTTAGGAATTACCTAGTGAAAATGGATTGGTGAAACCTAAATGTATGCCTAGGGATTTCCTAACATTAGGCGTTACTTAACTAGGCGCTGCCTTGTTCGTTGTTAGTGAAAACGGGCATTATTGTATTGTAATTTTTTTTGTACCATATTATTCAATTAAAATTATTTTTTAGTTAAATTTTAGTTAAATATTGTATATTTTCTATTCGCGTCGATAGATGACGATTTGTACAGATGCCCGTAACCCGGTTTCACTCGTTAGTACCTACATAATAATTCAATGTTTTCACTAACGTTCCCTAACCTTTACGGGCTACCTATAAGTTAGGTGATTGATGTTTTCTGTCAACTTATTTATCACGATCCTGTACGGGACACCTAAAAGGATATTGGGACGGATGTTAGGACTTAGGATTGTATTTAGGAGCTACCTACGTTAAGAGACTCCTACTTAGGGGATGATTTAGGTATGTTTGGTGAAAACGGGCATAATAATAATGTCAGTTTTGGTTATCATGTATCGATTGAATGAATAATCATGGGATACCGTTACCGCGAGGTCTCAGTTCGGGGCGAACAACTAGTATTATGTATGTCTGTTCATTGGGCACTGCAAATTTATAGATAATCACATAACATCAGGGTGTTTGCAATTTATTTTAAAAATGATGTTAATCATGATTAGGACACGCTTTCTAACCGCACTCCCATCTTTACTCCACGGTGATCAAGTGAACTAATGATAATAAAGGCCTCCATTTGAGTTGTTTGAGTTAATATGTTTAAAATTGGCCACCTGCGCCGTCGGGGAAAGTTGCTATTTGTCAACACAGCGCCGGCACGCGGCTTTAAGCGATCACGTAATATATCTTGTTGCGGTAATTGCCACATAGGGCTGCCACCTCCGACTGTCGAAATACGAATAGGAAATCTAAATATACAAAAGGAAAAGGTGACTGACTGACTGACTGACTGACTGACTGATCTATCAATGCACAGCTCAAAACACTGGACGTATCGTGCTGAAATTTGGCATGGCAGATAGCTATTATGGCGTAGGCATCCGCTAAGAAAGGATTTTTGAAAATTCAACCCTTAAGGGGGTAAAATAGCTAGGTAAGAACCACTATGGTTTGAAAAATAAAAGTTAACGTGAGCGAAGCCGCGGACAGAATAGTAGTATTTAGTATATTATAAATGCGAAAGTGTATTTGTTGGTTTGTCCTTCAATCACGCCGTAATAAAGCTACGGATCGACGTGATTTATGGCATGGGTATAGTTGAGGACTTGGAGAGTGACATAGGCTAATTTTTATCCCGGAAAATCAAAGAGTTCCTAAGGGATTTTCAAAACTAAATCTACGCGGACGAAGTCGCGAGCATCAGCTAGGAGGAAATACTTATTTTTATTAATCCGTAAAACATAGAGCCTTAGCATGCCTTCCTGTCTTTTATACTGCCTGTTGGCAATACAACATATACGGAGTGAGCTGAGAGCTGTAAGCTTGATTGGTTTTTCGTTCATACAGATGAGCATTATTTGTAATAATTGGCCCTAATATGCTCTTCTTACAGCTTGATCCTCAATCCTGTCCCATTTTCTTGGTGCCTGAGCAAGCGGAATCTCCACAATAATATTGGATTCTGCGATATCCCGATAGTTTTCTGAAATCCCTTCAAAATGCGCTTATGTCTATCTTCAACCTTGTCTCTATCGATAGCTACAGGTCTGAGATGAAACAGTTAAATTAATTAGTTAGTTAGTTAAATTTGATATACGCATTATCAACATTTTTTCCCTATCAATTCTGCAACAGATTTCGAAGATGAAACAGTTGAAGTTAAAGTTGATCTGTGCATTGTTAACCTTGTCTCTCTATCAATCCTGCTACAGGTTTCGAAGATGAAACAGTTGAAGTTAAAGTTGATCTAAGCATTGTCAACCTTCTCTCCCTATCAATTCTGCTACAGGTTTCGAAGATGAATCAGTTGAGGTTAAAGTTGATCTATGCACGTTTATAAACAACGAAGTCATTCCCTTTGTCTTCGCGCCTTATGTAAAACACTCGAAACACAATTTAAATACAATTTAGCTCCACAACTTAGCTGGAATCACAATAAATCAGTCGGTTCAGATTTATTCACTCGCATTGATTTAGCTGCGGCCTCGCCCACTTGTAAACACGGGGAAAGTCGAGCATTCGGCTTGTTTATAATCGGGTGATCATTTACGACTGGCAACAAGTGAAAATTGCCATCGATTATACCTATGTAAGCCGTTAAGTTGAACGCGATGACGATTAATTAGAATTACTTTATTACCATTTCAATAGGATATCTAAATACATATTATTATGTATATAAAAGGAAAAGATGCAGACTGACTGACTTATGAACGCACAGCTCTAACCACTGGACGGATCGGACTGAAAGGAGGTTGGCGAATTTTGACCCAGCATTTTTAAAAACCGTTCAGATTCAGAATTAATTTAATTTTAATTAATATTTTTCAGAGTATTTTTCTGTGTAAACCCGATATTTTTAGAAGATGGGGATCAAAAATATAATTATTCACGAGTACACATTATAAATAACCGTTACATGGCAATACAAGTGAATATCTTTTTTCTCCCAACTTTATTTGATAGGCTTTGATGAACTTTTTTGTTAGACTGGTTTACTGTCTTGGGCTTGAGGCCCACGGTTCAGTTCGTCTGGGTCAGAAACTCTATGGAATTCGCCAATCTCCTTTGGCATGCAGATAGTATTATGACGTCGGCATCCGCTAAGAAGAGATTTTTGAAAATACAAACCCTAAGGTCCGCTTGCATGTATGTCGACGCAGTGATAGCCTTGTGGTTAGGACTGCGGTCTCCTATTCGGTTCGATCCCAGGCACGCACCTCTTTTCGGAGTTATGTGCGTTTGAACAGTTATCAAATGTTTCAACGGTGAAGGAAAACAATCTGCACGCATGACAGTTCTCCATAATGCTCTCAATGGTGTGTGAAGTTTGCCAATTTGCGTTAGGCCAAAAACTCTTCTCCGAGAGGATCTCTGCGTTCAGTAGTGAGACGTAATGGGTTATTTAAGATGATTGTGATGATTAAGTACTATTTTGTTTTAATCGTATAACATTTTTGTTTCAGGTAATTTCATTTTAATATGAGGAAAGATCGATGTACATCGTCTGTCAGTAAGAAAGGTATAAAGATTATCGGCTTAAAGAAAGCCATCTGAAGTCAACGACTAATTGGTTTCCGGTGAAGGAACAATCGACAAAAAGCGGGTAATTGCGAAGAATGCTCTCACAGTGTTCCTCGCGGCTCGATTTCGTACGTAAGAAACTTGAAATTCTGTACGCGCTTTGATTTGTGAGCAATTATTGCACATTTTAGCTCGTCTTTTACACGTTTGTGACAAGAGTAAATGAGTGTCACTCGGGGCCAAAATCGCTCAGGATTCTACTTTAGAATCCTTTAATTCGATCTGAATTCAAAATAACGCCCTTGGGGAACAAAAAATTTCTTTGGCCTCATATAACACAAATAACTAATTAAAGACTGTTCTAACGTTATTTTTATAAAAGTACTGAATTTCCGCCTTGAGTTGTGTTTTTAAAAATCTCACGAGAAACCTTTATTTTTTTGGGATAAAAGATGCCTATGCCACTCTTCAGATCTTCAACTTACTCGGGGTACTTAAATATTACTCTCATTTAACCAACATCAAAAGCATTCTTATGCTTTACACTTATCTACTTCTATTTTATATTAGTTAGAATCATACTAATATTATACGTGCGAAAGTGTGTTGTTTTGTCCTTCAATCAAGCCGCAACAGAGCCATGGGTAGACGTGATTTTTTAAATGTTTGTCGTAGTCCAGGGAAGGTTTAGACGGTGAAAAAAAGGTTAAAAAAATTACATATACCTACGCCGCTAGAGAGCTTCGGATCGTCATGATTTTTTGCATGGGTATAGTTGAGGACCCGGAGAGTGGCATAAGCTACTTTTTACTCCGGAAAATCAAAGAGTCCGAGGGATTTTAAAAATTAAATCCAGGCGGACGAAGTCGTGGGCATCAGCTAGTTCGAAATAGATGCGTCAAGCTATTAAGGTAGGTCAGCTCATTTAATTTCATGCAAATTAAATGATTATTGAACCAATTAAGCAATCTTAAAGCGTTATTATTTCCTTTATATAATAACTTTTAAGTAGCCGGTAGTACATGTGTAAGTCATACTTATTATTTTTATGGTTGTATAAAATTAAACTTTTCTTATTATATTTATTTACATATTAAAGCAAGTTTTACTTGCTTAGCAAAAGTACGACCTGCATCACGATTCACAACACTAAAAATCTTTTCTTCTCAAATTATATATGTTATATAATAATATAATAGTTCAGAATAATAGTTCAATAATAGACAATAATAGTTCAGAAAATATCAAACCGTGGTGGCATTGTGCTTAAAATAATAGTCAAATAACTTCTTTCACTGTCCCACTTCAAGAATATTCTTCTAATCTAATCTAATATCTTAACCATATTTATTACAAGCTTTATAATTAACATTGTATATCTATCTATTAAAACTAATGCACAAAACATACGTGCAAATAGTCGAGAACTTGCAATGACCGTTACGTAGATATTTACTTTTTTGTTGCACTCACAAAAGAAAACGTTTAATCACTGTTAACATCTGTTTTCTATTTAATCTATTGGCTATAGTGAATCGGATCCCACGCGCGGTGTTATCTCACAATCTACGCTTTTTGTCAAATCACTGTTTTTAGTAGGATGCTAAAAGTAAAAGTGTATAATTCGTTGCTCAGACTATAAAGTGCTCAATGAACGATGTCCGAGCTTTTATTTCGCTCAATTTACGCGTTCGACACACGTTCTTTCGATGAAAATTATTATTTTTTGCCATCTCTTGGAAATTGATATCATAATATGCATATACATTTATACATTTTTTAATTATAATAAAGACAAACAAACGAAAACAAAAATTATTTCGTTTTATTGTAGTATTTAATAAGGCATACCAGTGATGGAGCCAGTTGCCTATTCCGCTAAAACAAAGTCAGCCGAAGTGTATACAATGGTGAAGAAGGATCTTGGTGAAATAGGTGTCGCCGCTGTAAATATTGAAGCCGGTCATGTTTTCAGCTCTCCTTCTAATGTCATTGGAAAAACTGAAGTTGGACAGTTCGGAATCAGGTGCTAATGATATGAAGAAAAATTTCAGCACCTTTATAGGTCAACTGAGCACAGTTTTGAACCCAGAACCTGATGATGAAGATGATACTGAAGTTATTCTGTCTTCAGAGGATACCACCCACCTTGCTATCCACGTATAAAAAAGAACTGAAAGCTCACCAATGCATGGACGCCACATACATAGTGCCCGCGTAGAGTCCAAAAGTCGAGGCCTGGTTTATTGGTAATTAAAAAAAAGGGGATTCCAACACTACCCTATTGAACCGAAAGGTCAATTTCAATTTCTATCCTTTCCACCAACAAAAGCATTCCCACAGAGGGTTGACGTCAGGCAGGCAGCCGGTCGTAAAATGTCATGCCGAACCGCTTACAGCATGGCTTACAAGACATGTTGTGCCGACCCCACATAGTGTGATACAAGGACAAGGAGATGATGATGGTGTATGTAGTATTTAATTCGTCATGCAGACCCAATTGTTTAGTTCAATTAAATTATTATCTGTCATCGTTTAAGCGCATTTGTAACAGCTTGATAAGCAGTATTTCTTTGTGATCACTCCCAAATTATAAATGGATATTGCTGAGGACTTGGAGAGTGACATAAGTCAAATTTTCCAAGGGTTCTCGCGAAAATTAAAAAAAAACTAACTCCACGCGGACGCAGATGCTAGTCGGCTATGAAATCTCATAAAATCGGAACGTGTAGAAACTGCTTAACAAAAACAAGAGCGTGACAAGCAAATAATCCCGAGCATGTGAAACGCGTTTTGATATAATTTATTCGAGCGGAGTGTTTTATAATTAGCGGAATGTCTTAAAGATTGTTAATTACATTGTTAATGTCCAATATGAGATGGTTTATATTCTACATTCGTTTTTTAATTGTTTGTTTTATTAACTACCTACTACATTAGTGGCTGAGTTACGTCTACTTTCATGAATATGTTCTAGCAACTAGTTGAATTATTAAAAACTCGTTAAGATTCTTAGATATATTTACTAATGAAATGATAACGATCTAATTAACATAGAAAAACGTTAAAGTTTCACTTGCTTCATCATCCTCATCTAAATAATATATAAAAGGAAAAGTTGAGTGAATGACGGACTTATGTATCAAAGTTTCCTTTAACGCACTCAAACCACTGGACCGATCGGGCTCAAATGTGGCATACAAATAGCTATTACGACGTAGGTATCCGCTAAGAAGAATTTTAGAAAACTCAACCAACCAATAGGGGTTTATAAAATCGAAGTTAATGTGCGCGAAGCCGCGGGCTAAAGCTTGTCGACTTATAAAACACTTACTTACTCATACCTTATACTTAATACCTACATGATTTTGAACTTGTACAAAACTAAAAGGATCTCTACGCTTTGCTGCTTTTTAGGTTCTTTCAACAACATAATAATATTAAGATCGACTGTTTCGCTGGACGGTCGTCCATTGATTTTTGGTATAGAAATAAATACAAAGTGCTTTTGAATTGTCAAGTGAATCTACCAAACAATTAATGCCTTATCTACCGGATTGTAGAAAATTAAAGATGACGAATAAGTATAGTAAATTTTTACGGTAACTGAATTCATTTCTAGGCGAATTTTCATGAGGTTTTCACAGGTAACTTGGGTAAGCTTGAGGCAAGTTATGGGCTTATTTTACAAAAATCGATTGCAAAGGTTCTTAATCTTAAATCTTAAGGCCGTTCAGTTTACCAAAAAGTCAAACTTTATTTTGTTCCATTAGTCGATTCATGCCTCTGTACTGTGCTCTCGGTATGGCCAGAAGAAGAAAAACGAAATTCAACTTATTAACTTAGTCATTAAGTGAGAGCTGCTGCTGAGCATATAAATAGCTATCTACTTAAACCATTAAGTTGACTTGCATGTCCATAGTTGCACTTAATCAAAACAAACATTAGAAACCGATGGCGTTTGACTCGTTTCTCATTAACTTTCACGAATTACGCAGTTTTCCCTTTTTTCCGCATTTGTCCATTCGCTCATTCTCGTCATTGGATTGACGCAAGAGTTGATGTGGAAAGGTAACCTTCAAAGGGGCTACAACTAAAGAAAAATGTAACGACCAAAAATAGAAGGAGGATAGATTTAGGGTTCGATATAGGTTTAGTAAATTAATAAATGAAGCAGTGATAGCCTAATGGTGAAGGAAAACATCGTGAGGAAACCTGCACATTTGAGAGTTCTTCATAATGTTCTCGAAGGTGTGTGAAGTCCACCAATTCGCAATGGGCCATCGTGGTAGACTATGGCCTTTAATCCATCTCTGAAAGGAGACATGCGCTCAGTAGTGAGCCGTTAATGGGTTGATGATGATGATAATTTTAAAGAATTTTTTTAGCGATGTAACTTCTTAACTCCGCGAAATCTTTACCGATTTTGACTATTAGTTTTATTAATGAAATGGCATACCTACCTGTGCGAAGCACAGCAACTAGTTACACAATAAAAACATAGCTATAAAACAAAAACCTTATCTACGTGGTTTCTTCAAGTCACTGAATGGATAGAGTATATCAGATTAATAGCGTGCTTAAACGTTCGCATTGTTGTTTTAATTTCGATTTTAATTCATTAATTGCGGTTAGGTAATGATTTGCAACAATGCAATGGTGACTAGCTAGTAATATTATTACAATGCTAATAAATTCTATTCAGCATGTTTAGATATCTATGCATCTAGAATTTTGTTATGATCAATTTTGAAATAGGATGTATGCCCTGCAGTAAGTTTTATCAAATTTATTTAAGTATACTACTAGATGATGCCCGCGACTTCGTCCGCGTGGACTAAGGTTTTTCATTCCCGCGAGAACTTTGTAATTTTCCGGGATAAAAAGCCTATGTTTTAATCCTGGATATGAGCTATCTCCATTCTAAATTTAAACCAAATCGGTTTGTGGCGTGAAAGAGTAACAAACATCCATCCATTCCTCACAAACTTTCGCTTTTATAATATTATTAAGATATTAGTAGGATTTCAATTTAATGCGATTTTTATGAAAAGATGAAAATGGATAATTATTTCTCAACTGTCAGGAAAACCCTTCGTTGTCTACAACTAAGTTCGGCCTCGTATATTAAAAAGCCCATTGATTAATATTCCAAAGGATTAAGGAATCTCGCTCTCTCCTCTCTGAGTATTTCATCAAGATAGGTGCCGTAATTGCGCTGTTTAAAAGATAACAGACAGATATGGATTTACTATCAACTTACTGCCTATATACATTTATTTATATAAAATCGCAGCTTGAATACTTCATCAGCGCGATATAAATCAGTACAACGCCATCTAGTTATGCGGCGTGTCAACTTCTACACTTGATATAAATACGATAAGCATCGAAGATAAATCTGTTTTGCAAGGCAACGATTTGTTTATTACAAACATTAGCTCGCGGCAATTAAGCGTTTGAGCGGACTATAAATCATTTCGGAGCAAAAGCTGTATCGAAATCGTTGTCGGCACCAGTTCTAATTAGATTACTACCGGTTATCGCGTTCTGCTTTGTTAATCGATTTGCGATAGGTCAGCTGTATGGTGTATTTGCTATATTGCGGCAGCTGTGAGTGGTTACATCCGTGTATTTCTATTCTTGTCTGTTTTTAACCCCCACGGAAAAAGAGGGGTGTTATAAGTCTGACCGTTTCATCTGTTTGTATTTGTGAGACATCGCAGCACTGGTTAGAACGGCCGCGGCATTCCGAACCAGTGGAAGATCCACTTGACGATTCTAAAGCAACTTTGTAAAAGTTTATAATTTGAATAAAAACCTTTTCTATTCTATTCTATTTTATTCATACATAGACCGATCATTAATTTATCATGTCAGGCATGGTTAAAATTTTTTATTTGCACGTGTATTATACCTACTCGTAATTACATGATATATTTATTATAGGTGTTTAGCTGCAGCGTCTTTATTATAATAGGGAATATGCATGATTTTTTTTTAATTTCTTAAATTAATCATTTACATCTTTATAACATAAGCCGTGTCAATAAAGAAAGGAATCTGAAATGGCGGCTTGTACTTGTAATGACAGGCACAGGTTGGACCGTCAGCAAAAAACGAAGCGAAGCTGGGCTGCTAAATGTGTAGCTATACAGACACACATTGTATGTTTATATTATTTATTTAGTATTTGTATTGATACCTTATTCATTTATGTACCTATATTATGTTATTAAATATACCTATATATTACTATTGATTTATATAGTTAGCACATGTTTAATATCTCTAGGTATTTATTTATTTCTTGTTATCTTTAAGTCCTCTAACTTATCTTGTATGTTTCGCGTCAGGTCGCAACGTATTTTATATTTCTTCTTCAAAATATTTTGTAACATTATTTACGATTTCACCCTCATCACTTCGAAGAATATTTCCTCGTTTCGCGTAAAAAACAATAACAACGAAAAAACTTAACAGAAAACAAGACAAACAACAGTAACAAAAACATAGTGTGCAAGCAGATACAGACTGATAATTTTTTTGCGTGCTGTAACGACGTGTGCGAGTGAGAGGGAATGATTAGCGACGCCATTTACAATTCCTTTCTTTAATGACACGGGTTATAAAAAATATAAATAGGTTTGAAAATAGTCAAATAATTTTTAAAAGTGAAATTTAAAACATTGAATAAATTTGAGCCGTTCAAACGCCGCCATTTAGCGCGCGCTTTTGATGACGTCATTCGACATGTCCCGTGTTTGTTTACTATAGCGTTTCAGTTACTTCATACTTATTTTCAGTTTTAATTGCTACACAAACCATGGAAGAAGTTAAAAAACCTTCTTACAAGTATTGTATGGTACCTAAGTACAAAAACACTATTATTAGTACATCCGATATTAAGTGTTTTTTCGTATTCCACGAGATGCGAAAGTACGAAAAAAAAAGTGTAAGAAAATTGTTCATGTAAATCGGAATATCGTATTTATCTAATACTTATTTACAAAAAGTATATCTTCTTCTTCTTCTTCTTTATCAAGCGATAGACGTCCACTGCTGGACAACTTAGGTCTCTTGCATGGACTTCCACAGGCCTCAGTCTTGCGCCGCCTGAATCCAGCGGCTCCCTGCGACTCGCTTGATGTCGTCGGTCCACCTGGTGGAGGGTCTGCCAACACTGCGCTTCCCGGTGAGGGGTCGCCACTCCAACACCTTGGGACCCCAACGACCATCAGCTCTTCGAACTATGTGCCCTGCCCATTTCCACTTCAGTATCGCGACTCGCTGAGCTATGTCGGTGACTCTGGTTCTCCTACGGATCTCCTCATTTCTGATTCGATCCCGCAGGGATACTCCGAGCATAGCTCTCTCCATCGCCCGCTGAGCGGTCCTGAGCCTACTTATGAGGCCCTTAGTTAGCGAAAACAAATTAATTTGATATTATCCTTTCACTTTTACTTCTAGAGTACGGAACCCAACTTGAGTACGGAACCAAAAAGTATATAAACATATCAAACTTGAGTGAGCTTCAATAACATAATATTACGTATAAATTATCATGATATAGACGTAAATTAGGAGTTTAGGAACACAGATGGTTATTTAAAGGTTATGTTTTGTTTTAAGTATTATTTAAACATGTAAGAATAAAAATCTATGTTAAGGACTAAAATATACCATGTAACATAATAATTACATTGCAGCTTTCACTCCTTTGATCTCTGCGCTCGTAAAATCGAGATTTGATACAAAATATGCTGACATCATAAATGCATCTATTTTCTGTAGATTATCCGATTGTGCTTTGACAAAACCAGTTTCAGTCATCGACCTAGATTGACGACAAATATAAATTCACAAGTAATCACACAGGAATACAGTTTTAAACAATTTTTCTCACAAACACTGTATGAATATCGACGCCGTAAATCAACCGTAAGTCAAATGACGTCACATTTCGTTTCGACCAATGGCGACGCGTTTTGTAAGTTTGAATTTCCCTCCTTTATTTTTCACTTTCTATATAATATTTTCTGGGTTTAAATAATAACTAAATAAAAAAAATACCTTTTAAATATAATGTTAAGGCAATAAAGAATCTAGAAAAAAATATTTGAGACAAATTTAAATTTTATGCATATTCCCTAGTATACGACTCAAACCATAAACATAGTGTTACTTAGGCCTCAACCGCATCATTTGACAGACCTTGAGTGACAATTTAAGTTATTTTCCGTCCCATGTGAAATTTTTTGTTTATTTACCGTAAATTGTACCTACCTACATAATTTGCGTAATGAGGGTCGACATTTTGCAAATGTTTCGTAATTACAATGTTTTCCTTAATAAATGCAAGCGGGGATGTTACCCAAGTTTCGAAAACAATTTTTTCGGTAGACATTTTTAATTTTTTTTATTAAGTAATTTTAATAACGAGTAAGATGTGTCTGTATAAATGGCGTTATGAAAAGAACTCAAGTGACATGACAGGCCTTTTGCTTCTATATTATGGCTTCTATAAACCCTCCGCTGTTTTCTGATTTCTTGTCACCTTTTTACCCAGAAGGCCAATTCTCTAAAAGCTGCATCAATCACGGCCATTTGCCACAGTCTCAATTGTGGTGATTGGCTGAATTTATCGCTTTCTTGCTGCAACAATACATTTTAGCCAATAGCGAATGAGAATCGGCCTATCAAAGGCGACTGCAATCATCAAACTATAGCAACCACTTGTAGAGAATCGCACCACATAAACGACGTCCTTATGAACTCCAGGGTATGAGGGAGAGCAAAAAATCCAATTTGGTTTCGAACATCCGTTCAGTTATTGAAGTTGTTTTACAAGACCAAAAAGGCAAAAAAATAAATAAAAGCCATTCAAAGTACCGACCTAGAACAATCTCCGATCGCCATATCGGAGGAAAAAGGGAGTAACAGATTAAAAAAAAAGACCAGCGAAGGCATCTCTAATAATTATATATGTATTTTATGCCATCTCAACTATGTGATACTTTTCTACTTTACAATTTGGTAGGTAGGTATATTCTGTAATCTACTTTATAACAGTCAATTCTTGCAAGAATTTCAATTACAGTTTAATTCGAATTAACCCCAATTAATCAACTCTCGCAAAGGAAATCGAACCTGTGACGCGAACGTGCGAAGTAGCCTGCACCGTTAGTTCACGTCAAGTTATGATTTATAACCACTTTATCACTTATATACTATGCTTATTCATATTTTAAGGTACCCAATATTTTAATATCCCAAGTTTTGTATTTTTACAAGCTTTTATTTAGCTTGACCAGTTTATTTGTTTGTTTGTTGTTTGGGTCAAATCTTGCAAGATGAATTAGAACCACTTCCCGGTTTCCGATTGAGCTGAAATTTTGCATGTATGTGTAAATCGGATGACAATGCAATATTATTGTGACATGGAGCTGATCTGATGATGGAGACGGAAGATGGCTATCGGAACTCTGTAATAAAACGATGTAACCCCATCGAGTTTGGGCTCGTTTGATTCGTCATAACAAGAACTCTGATCCTAGATGATATCTAGAGTCTAATGATGTAGCTACTAAAAGCTTGTATTTAAAAATGAAATTATAATTTACACTTGTTATTGAATTGTTTACCTACTTTTGAAGCAACTTCAAGCGTAGGTGAACTCTTTAAATAATTATAATAAAATAGTAAAAGCAATGTCGCATCTCACGTTTTAAAAGAGCTCGCCATTGGGGTCTGTAAAAGCAGACCGATAACTGCCTTGTGTCCCTACGCTATAAGATATTATCAGTACCTTAAACTTATGGTAAGAAGATACATATACAATATACATATCACTAATTTTGCATACTTATGGACAGTAGGACCATAGCCATAGCATAAAATGGTCAACACACTCAGGACACGATTCCCGAGGGACGTGAGTTCGCTCCCCACTGGCCTCACAATTTTTGGTAAGTTTTCAAAATCTATTCAGACCGAAAACTTATTCACTAAGAAGTAAGAACTCGGTTACAACAGATTTCAAAAAAACAGGGGATTCTCAACTCGATTTTAATTTGAAGGAAATAAATAGTTCATGAATTTCATTTTATATATTAAACTATTTTCATTTTGTACTAAACTAGCTTTTGCCTGCGGCTTCACTAAGTTAAGCGTTAAGCTCAATTTTTCAAACCCCTATTTTACCACCTTAGGGGTTGAATTTTCAAATGACCCTTTCTTAGCGGGGGCCTACGTTATAATAGCTATCTGTATGCCCAGCCCGATCCGTCAAGTGATTTGATCTGTGAGTTGATAGATCAGTCAGTCACCTTTTCCTTTTATATTTATTTAGATTATTTAAATATGAATAGCTCAGTTATTGCCTCATACTATCAAATGAGATCGCAGGTAAAACTGTCATCAATGGTAAAAGGGAATCGAACCTGTGATATAAAGCGGTCCTTAATCGCTCTAATGCAAAAAGCCAGCGCCGTTATTAAACGTCGGGGTATGATTTATAACTTATTCGTATGAAGGCTCTTGAACACTTGAAGGCACCGTTTAAGAGCTTAACTGTGTAGGTTGGAGCCCTTTTAGACATGACCACAATTTAGTAATCTTACAGTGCGGCAACAACTTTGGTCTTAAATCTTAATATTCCACCTGTGTACTGCAATGACATTCAATCAATGTGTAGACAGACTTGAAACTTTAATGAGCTCATAGCCATGATTTAGAAATTATAAAGTATGGTACTTATCTAATTCACAACAGTGACGTACAGAGCACAGATTAATGATTATGTATACAGAGAATCTTGCACTCCGTCACTAAAAGTTGACATTGATACTAGTGACTTTAGTGGCTTGTGTCAGTTCATGCTAATCGACTTTATCGAGGGCTCTACTGCTTTTCGGTCTTTGTAATGAAGGCCCTATATTTATGACGAGCTGATGCCCGCGATTTCGTCCGCGTGGATGTAGTTTTTGAAATCCCTCGGGAACTCTTTGATTTTCCGGGATAAAAAGGAGCCTATGTCACTCTCCAGGTCCTCAACTATACCCATGCAAAAAATCACGTCGATCCGTAGCTCTGTTGCGGCGTGATTGAAGGACAAACCACATTCATTTACACACATTCAGGTACATTATTGCAATTTTCTTAAGGATCTCAAATTTTTTTGTCAATAAATGTAGCCTATGTTACTTCCTGATAACTTAAACTTAGCTTTCTTTGGTGAAAACATGGTTAAAATCGGTCCAGTAGTTACAGAGCCTATTCGGTACAAACAAACAAAAAAATCTTTCCTCTTTATAATATTAGTATAGATTTACCTATAATTCTTCGTATAACATAATTTTATAGTCATATAGTGATGACTTGAGCTGGATAAAATCTGCGTTTTATAAGAAAAGATTATCTGAAGGAAGAATTGAATTTATTTTGCACAACATGTAACATGAAATTCAGGTGTGCCTTTGTAAAGGTGCAAGTTTGCCACTTGCAAAGCATAAGAAAATATTTTCGAACTGTATAATTGCTAATCTATGGCCAAGACGGACAGACGTACGATGTGTCGACATACGGGTACCGGTATATTTACCTCTCGTCATCACGTTAAAGCTTTTTATTCAGAAAATTGTGGTCAGCAGATTTTCATATAGCTTACCTTATTGTAAACTTTTTTTTGGAAAAGAGCAACCGCCGAGTTTCTTGTTGGTTCTTATCGGTAGGAAGGGCACTCCGAACCAGTGGTAGACTCACCGATGATTCAAAAGCACTTTTAAAGTTTATTTGAATAAAAAATATTTCTATTCTATACTATTCTATTCTATTACTATCATTTGCCCGCGTCTTCATGTGCTTAGAGTTAAATCTTACAAAAAAAAATTCGCAAGAACTCGTTGTTTTCTTTAGGACAAAAAGGTACTCTTCAGGTCCTCAACTACCTATGTAAAAATTCATCTCGATCAGTTGCTCCGGGTTTGCGTGATTGGGGGACAAACCAGAATTTTTAGATAACAGACCAGAAAAACTTATGGAAGTCATTGTAATTATAGTTTTCAAATTAAAAAAATCCTAAAATTATAAGGGCCAGGGCAGACCCGCTTCTTTTAGCAGCGGCGATCAGCGTTTTAAAGATTTTTAGTCGCGGAAACTGAATGCCGTGTCCGAACGCAACAACGCCGACTTTCGCTGCTAAAAGCATCGTGTATGCCCGGGACGTAATTTCTCAAAATGCCACTTTCCTATAAAGTTAACTTGTGATCAAAAGGTATTCATCTGACATTTCTACCTGTCAAACATAAATTATTATATGTGACAGGCAGAATATAGAGAAATTTCACATTAAATGTGTTTATGCCTGCGAGGTTATTCCAGGTCAATTCTGAGTACCTCACTTAGACAGATTTGAACTGGAAGGTTTACAAATTAGATAGCTGGGCACTCCAAACCTTTCATTTGGGATTAGTGTTTTCAGATTAGATAAGGGCTATTTAATCAACCCATACAATATAATGAGTAGACAATCGATTTCTTTAGGGAGTGACGATACGATTTGATTAATTTCTTAGAAACAATATATAGATTCTAGACATCTATTATAATAGTGTTTAAGCAAAAAGTGGGTATAGCTCTAATTTTTTACATTAGAGGGACTATTTTTAACCGACTTCAAAAACGGAGGAGGTTCTCAATTCGTCGGATTTTTTTATGTATGTTCACCGATTACTCGAAGACGCCTGAACCGATTTAAAAAAATTCTTTTTGTTTAATGGTTTATATTTCCTAGGTGGTCCCATTAAAATTTTATCGAAATCGGTCGAGTAGTTTTAAAAAAATCAACAATAAATTATATATTTTGGCTAACTGTTGGTGTCGTTTAAGTGAAATCACTGTATTCAAAATCTATGTAATTTAGATGTTTATCCTTTACGTCACAAAGACTGAATCGATTCGACTGAAATTCGGAATAGAGATAGCTTATACCCAGTATTAACACATAGGATTACCTATATTTTATTCCTGAAACTTTAAGAGTTCTCGCGGGAACGGACTCAATCACGGGCGCCATATTTTTAGGTCATCACCGCTTTTATCCTCTTGTTAAGTAAATGTATAAGAAACAAGAGCAGTCTCGATGCGGACGTAAGTGTATAAGCTGGCAACACCATCCTAAATGCAGAACACCGTTTATGTTCGCATGTTGGAAAACAATTAGGTACCGCGATCCGTTTTAATGTCCTCTCATTATAGTACAGCCGCGCTACAGCCTGACTACAGCCTCCGCGTGAAGGAGGTACAATTTGACAAAATTGCATCGTACGCTCGCGTGTTTGACTGTTGGGACTTTGACGAAGTTAATGGGAATCTACTATTTTTTTTTATTCCGTGACAAGCTAGTCCTTGACTGCGATCTCACCTGCTGTTAAGTGACAATGCAGTCTAAGATGGTAGCGGGCTAACTTGGAAGGGGTATGGCAGTGAACATTCAACCCATACCACTAATTGGTTTCTACACGACATCGTGCCGGAACGCTAAATCGCTTGGCGGCACGTCTTTGACGGTAGGGTGGTAACTAGCCACGGCCAAAGCCTCCCACCAGACCAGACCAGAGTCAATTCAGAAATTATTAATTCCCAAATAGACCCCGCCGGGAATCAAACCCGGGACTTTCCAGTTGTAAGACAACAGCGCACACCACTGAGCCAGGTAGGTAGGTCGTCAAAACTAGCGATGTTTCGGCTGTTGTATAGAAGTAACAGTGTAAGGCAAAGTCGCAAAACTCCTTCTGCTTTTGAATTAATTGAAATTTTCGTCATAATAACATTGTAGGTATAGCTCAGCGAGTCGCGAAACTTAAGTGGAATTGGACGGGGCACAGTTCGAAGAGCTGATTGTCGTTGGGGTCCCAAGATGCTGGAGTAGCGACCCTGCACTGGGAAGCGCAGTGTTGGAAACTTCCCACACCACTAGGTGGACCGACGACATCAAACGAGTCGCAGTGAGCCTCTAGATGCAAGCGGCGCAAGACCGAAGCCTGTGGAACTCCTTGCAAGAGAACTTTGTTCAACAGTGGACGTATATCAGTTGATAAAGAAGAAGAACATTGTGTTGCCAAACTAGTTATTAGGGTTCCGTACTCCGCACTAAAAACGGAACCCTCATAGGATCACTTCGTAATCCGCCTGTCCGTCTGTCAAGAACCATTTTCTCTGAAACGCGTGGAGGTGTCAAGTTGAAATTAATATCAAATAGCAGTTGCATCACAAAAATTTTTTTTCTGCGATTAGTAACTTACCTTAGAATTAGAAACTTACTTAGTTTACAGTTGGTAAACTAACTGCCACCTAAAAGTTTGTACGGAACCCTCGGTGCGCGAGTCCGACTCGCACTTGGCCGGTATTTTTTATATGATACGATGCGCCGCACTGTGTGGATTCGCTACAGAATGAATAGTTACAGATTAGGTATTCACAGTGTGCAATAGAACTATCGCAACACCTCTGCACCGTTGTCGCGACATTGTCTTAGCTATGTACTAACACTTAGCCTAGAATAAAATGGGTCGGCGGAGATCAACGACCTTTTATTACATCAATAAATCCGTTTTTATTGTAATGATTTATTTATTGAGTGACCGGACGACTCTGCGCAACTGTTTATGACCTGGTTCTCGCGAGTTAAAGTGCGCTAAAAATAAAAATCATATAAATGCGGTAGGTGTGGTATCAAGGTATTGTAATCATTCATAATTAATGTATTAACACTTTATTCGAGAATAAGGTTGTAAAGGAGTGTTAATATGAGGCATTTATCGCAGATGTTAACAAGTGTAAATTAAAAATTTTATTTTTAAATGCAAGCTTTTAGTAGCTACATCATTAGACTCTGGATATCATCTAGGATCAGAGTACTTGTTATGACAAATTAAACGAGCCGAAACTTGATGGGGTT
Source organism: Oeneis ivallda (assembly GCA_029955525.1). Classification (NCBI taxonomy): domain Eukaryota; kingdom Metazoa; phylum Arthropoda; class Insecta; order Lepidoptera; family Nymphalidae; genus Oeneis; species Oeneis ivallda. Next base: position 25,799,104 of record JARPMR010000006.1, read on the forward strand.
ACGTCGTTTTATTACAGAGTTCCGATAGCCATCGTCCGTCTCCGTCATCAGATCAGCTCCATGTCACAATAATATTGCATTGTCATCCGATTTACACATAAATGCAAAATTCAAAAAAACCGGGAAGTGGATCTAATTCATCTTGCAAGATTTGACCCAAACAAATAAAAAAATAAACTGGTCAAGCTAAATAAAAGCTTGTAAAAATAAATAGAATAAATTATTTTGAATACAGCATATTAGTTTTACTTATACCACAGACGCCAGGCACGCATCTACGACCTTTCGACAAAGATGTGCGAAATCTGCCACTCTTCACTTAGCCAGCGTGGTTTACTATACAAGAGACCTGTGCCCACCGGTGGGATGGCAATTGGTTGATATGAACGAATAATATTATTTTAATCATATATCACAAATTTGTGAAACAAATTCTAGTTAAAGTTCTACTTACTACAAAGAACAGAAGCGCGAAAATTCATTCACGTCATAGTTAAAGGCATTGCCCCACAAGGGCATTTGCTGAAACAATCGCCCTGTCGCGACGCGCATTATAATGATTCCCTATGGCAAGGGTCGCCAAATCTTTGGTATCTTCTAGGAATTGTCCCTCTTTCTTGAGAAAAAATTAGAGAAGAAATTTTTGAAATTGTCTACGTTTCTTAAGAGGTCTCAGTACTAATGAAGTAATGATTTTGTACGTTTGTTTGAAGAAGGTACCGGCTTGTGTCACCTTAAGTATAATCATCTTAGTTATCAAATATTTCTACAGCGGTAATATTTTCCTTCTAGTATTCAGCACAACAAGGTCGTGTGAAATTATTATACTAATAACCATAAATTATGCTCTATTAACTAAAATTTCTGGGATTTAAAAAAAATGTGGCAGTGGGACATAACGACTACCGTAAAAGCAACTTTAGATTATTTTAGAAAAACTGTTAAATAATCTTTATCATGGTCTTTAAACAAGTAAAAGTATAGCATTAATCGAGGTTCCACTCAAAGAAACCTATATCGATTATCGTGTGAATTACAAAATTGGTAATTTTTTTGCGAGATCAGTTTAAATCTGTGTAATCCTACCTGTATATATCGTTACTATTATTATCTAACTAGTCATCATTTTAATTTAACAATGTTTAAATAAATACACAATGAATTAACCTATATATAATGAAAATAGCTGGCAATAAAATGTTCAAACTCAGTGTATTTGCACTTAGCATGTTTGTCTTCTAGATTATCGCTATTACCTTATGTCCTGTTTCCTAAGACTAACACTTGGTCACCTTGTGTAGCCCTTCGCGCTCCGCATCTCAATAAATCTAGCCGAGACCTGGGAACATGATGTATTATCCAGTCACATGTATTTTTGCAATTTTAAATACCTAGCATCATGAGGTGTCTGAAGTATAAATTAAAGAATCTGCATCCAATTCACACTTATTATTCTAACGCTGCATTGTCTTTCTACGTACCAAGGAAACAATCTATTTATATCAACGTCATTTTCATCATCATTATCAGCCTATACCATTCTACTGATGAGCATGCCTGAGAGATCTCCATCCGCTCTTGGCACTTGACTAGCGTGGTAGACTTAAATCTAACTACTTACTTTTACTTAAACTAGCTTAAATCCTTCTTACTCGACAGGAGACCTGAGATGGCTTGAGATCAATGATTAATTATTGAATTAATGTTGTGGCTCTTATGAAAAATCATGACTATCAATTATCACGGTTAATACACCTTAGTTCCATAGAAGTTATGACACATCGCTTTCTATTAGATACAGTTTTTTTTTCATCCAACAACCATTTCCATAATACTTCATCAAGGTCAAATTAATTATGAATTAGAATAATGACACAGACCTGCGCAGATACTGGGAATATGAAGAATAAAATATCTTCACTTTTGTCATTGTAATGATTAAAATCTTGAAAAATGATTCAAAGCTCAGAGAACGAGCGTCGAATGCAACTCCATATCTCAAACCAGCTAGATGAATTTTAAATTCCTTATATAACACCTCTAAAGTGACATATATCAACTTTCTCTTCACACGATATAAAAATATCTTATTAATATTGTATTTATTAGATTTCGAATCGTACACGCCTTATGACCTCTTGATATCCTATCCACGGTGTAAAAAGAAATCACATTCATTATGACTAACTTGGAAAGCATTTGTATTTTTACGATCGCTAGATACATTGCTTCCGTGGATGGATTGTGTTAAAACAGGTCATTTGATGAACACAATATGATATAATATACATATTAGATGATATAGCGATGAGGTTTGATTTTTTTCTAAGTTTACATCAGTGCAAGTGCAGTGAAGTGAAATGAACTGTTATGATATGCATCGCAAAAAACCGCTTTCAGTATTTACTTATTTCAACCATAGACGAATAATAATTACTACCGATTTCAACAGATTAGTGTTTATTAATCTCTGTGTATAGCATAACGTGGAATAATTTTTTAGTCCCCATTATACATATTATTGGACATAATTTTAGGTGTATATTTAAATGAATTTTTTTTATACTGCTTTATTTTTTTTTTATTATTATTATTATTATTTTTACTATAACCCACATAAGTGTTTATAAAATACATACTTTAAATTAAGGCTCCGAATATGTTTTTGTCCCATTCGGTGTCGAGACCCTTGGTCCGTGGGGTCCTAGCGCTATAAGGCTTTTTAAGGAAATAGCAAAAAGGTTAGTCGACATCACAGGAGACCGAAGAGCTGGCAGCTACCTCGGACAAAGAATTAGTCTAGCTATTCAAAGGGGGAACGCTGCCAGTATCTTCGGAACCTTGCCTAAAGGGACTCCTTTTAATAATATATTTTAGTTATTATATTTTATTTATAAGTTAATTTTAATTTAAAGTATGTATTTTATAAATGAAATTCTTAATTTATTTAATTCTAATTTCATTAAAACACTGACTACTGACTACTGTGATTTTAAATAGTATGAGCAAAAAACTCAGTGAGGATACCTTACACAATATGTACGCAATCTTCAACTTTTTGTAGTTTATAAACCAACCAGACCAGTGTTATTAAAATGTAAACATCCATAAATTTTCCAGTTGCCCCAGAAAAAGCGTATTAAGTACCATCACAATCGACGCCGCGTATTCACTAGTATGTTATAATTAGGTAGAGCAATAAGAGGTGAGTCATCATCAAATGATTTGATTGTCGGTCGTGACATCTACTTGGCCTTGGTCGGTGCGTGACCCACGCGGACCTCATTGATTGAATGAGTGGATTGTTTTTTTTTCGTTCACTTGCCAGGTTAAATGAAAACAAGCATCCATATCTGTTTCTTCTTCTGCATTCTAGTGTTTGCGACTATGTGTCTGATTGTCCATCCGGTCATTTTCCCCTTATGTTTTGTCGTATTTACTGCTTTATCTCTTTATTTTAAAATGATTTTCGCTAAAGATCATCAAAGCTGACTTTGTCAAACGAAACTCCATCGAAAAGAATCAATTGTGCTTTTACCAAATCGTCATTATCGTAAATAAATTGAATGGATCGCTACAGCATACGATCATGTGACACATGTGAGCAGCGGTTTCAAGCGACACAATTCCCAGCTCTCAAATCAAAAATCCTGATGTGCCTCTTTACTCTTTCAATCAACCTAACTCTACAATGAATTTTGCAATATTTACATTATAAATGGTAATACGCTTTCAGTGTTATTGACCCTTGTAAATCATGTTTAACTTCCTTCATACTTCTTGATGATAGGTATACATGAAAAATAAAACTTATAAACCTCTTAAATTTTTGAAGTTTTTTTCTTGACCTATATTATAGGTATCTACGACCTATGTAACCACGTACTCCATCACGTTCACAAAACAATGCGTTTGCTATAGGTCCTAGCTGATCAGCATGATCAGTGATTACAGCATTGTTTTGAACTACGGAATGACGCATCATGTAATCATTTGATTTAGTCGTGATAACGTTTCGGCCTTGGCTTATACGTGACCCAGTCGGGTCAGCTCTCAAGGACTTTGACTTATTCCATTCTCTGCGTTTGTAATGACTGTTCTTTTTATCTCCTTCTTTAATTGAATTATACTTTAGCTAAGTGAGTGATTAAACCTTGTGTGACGAAAGTGCCTTTGCTTGTGACTTCACCTGCGTCGAGTTAGGTTTTAAAAACTCCATGAGAACCTATAGTTTTACCAAGATAAGAAGCTTATGTCACTCTCCAGGTCTTCAACTATAGCCCTGCAAATCACGTCGATCTGTTACTTCGTTGCTGTGTAATTGGAGGACAAACCAAGAAAAAGAATTAAATAATACGCTTTCGCATTTATCATATTAGTCGTGATCATGTTTACAGATATTAATATTCTTTGATATTGATATTCTTTGTGTTTATGATGCTTCTTAGTATTTTAGTAGAGTAACTTTTGTCTTTTGTTATTATGATTTCTTGCCTATCAAGTCCTATTCATCCATTCGAGCATTACCTTATCTAATAAAGTCGTTTCAAATCGACAGCAGTTGTTATGAAATGTTTAATTGTATTGATATCTAGCCATGCATGACAGCTTAACGAATATCAATCAACTAATCTCATTGGATTAATTCATAGGGTCGTGGGGCCCAGTTGACCTTCGTTAGTGAATGACAAATGGTGATATACCTGAAATGTGGTCGATTCTATTCACATATTTATTTAGTAACAGGAACATAAAACATAAACATATAAAGGACGTGCGCAATAACAACTTATCTCTGAGAAAGAGAATTCTTCCAGAAGATGATTCAAATTATAATCAAGTCTTTGACGGTGGAGGTAACTTGCAACAACATAGTCTCCCTCCAGACAAAATTTTTGACAAATCTTTACAATTGCAATTGATTGATTTAATGCAATAATCTTACTTATATTATAAATGTTGAAATGTTTGTTACTCCTTTACGCCACAATGACTGAACCGATTTGGCTAAAAGAAATGGATATACCTTTATTAATTAATAAAGCTATCTCCTGAATTAATTCATAGGTTACATTTTATCTCGGAAAATACCTTTATTATCCGGTGTCTAATGAGATTCAAACCCTAACTCCACATAGGCGAGCTGGGACTTGGGAGCTATAGTTAAATCACTTAGCTAAAGTATAATTAAATTGAAGGAGATAATATAAATGAACAGTCATTATTTCATTACCAAACGCAGCGAAGAGAAATAAATCAAAGTCCTTTAGAACTGACCCGGCTTAAGACTGAAGAGAGCACCCTTCTACGTCACTCTTCATGTATAAAGATGTTTCTCTTTTTTTTGTAGTTTGTCTTAAATAGGCGGTTATTTATAAATTCAAATTATAATCAAGCTTTTTATTGGACAATTTTTCTTTGAAACAACAGCGCGATCAGATGAACGAGAGCGTCATTTTTCACGATGCCGGTGCAATTTTGAAACTGTCACATGCTCCCTTCGCGATTTGTATCGTCATTATCTTACATGCATCAGTTTGAATCCATTGTATCCTGTATCCACTTACCAATAAAGGTGACTTTGGTATGCATGAACTATAAGATTCCCTTGGTGTTAATGATTGAAGCGAGATTATACTTGTCCGCGTGAAATTCAATGAATTATTGCTGTTCATGTTCATAATAAACAAAGGTTGGAATTATGCAGACGATTACGATTAATGAATTTTTTTAAACGTGTGAATGTAATTTTCGCGTTGACGAGCATTCCTAAATGGCCGTTTAAGATGTGCGAGCAAGGAATTTTGTAAATGTGTTTTTTTGAGTAATTACTGAATGAGCAAACTTAAATGATTACTTGCAACTGTACAAGCGTCAGGTTCACAAATCTGTACATTTTATCATCTTGTACATTGACGTAATGATTTTGTAGGTAAGTTTGGTTTAAATTGTTTTATTTAGTAATATCTAGTGTAACCAACCATAAAATCTAAGTTTTTTATGAGAACACATAAAAAGGTTTTTATCTACTCCAGCATCGAAAAGTTCCAATTTCGAATTTGACAGCTGAATCGAAATGAACCCTCTTTCGGTTTTGCTTCTCATTTCGATGCAGCTCGTTGTATGGGAGCTGAATCGAAATGGTTATCTTCTTAAAATAGGATACCTAAAGCTAAGGCTCTGAGTTCTGGCACTTTTGTACCGTTCATATGACAGAGGCGCCACAGGCGGCTGGTGGCGGCTTACGGAGTTACTTTTTGTTGACAGAGGCGCCACAGGCAGCTGGTGGCGGCTTACGGAGTTACTTTTTGTTACTTTATTGAGCCTACGGCGTATTTTGTTAATGATTTTATTTTCCTTGTCGTAGATAAAATCTTGTATGCAACTGAACGTAATTAGTCATTTTAATTCTCGTACTATCCTATTTTGATACTCGGCAAGCCTCGTATCAAAAAACAGCACTCGAATTAAAATGACCCTCATTACGATGCAGTTGCATAAATAGCTATTATGAACTCATTAAGAAGCTTCTTTTTATATTTTAATTTTATGAACACTTGTAACTAATTTTATGTTTTTCAGTAATTGTTTTAAGTAATATTTTTTTGTAAATATCCGCTGTGTATGAATTAAATAAATAAATAAAGTAAATAAACTATGTTCAAAATTAAAAAAAAATAGTTTGGCTAATCGCGTTATTCAAATATCGGACTGCTCATTTCGGACGCAAAATTACAATTTAAAAAAAATTGTGGAAAATAAGGTTATGGATGGGGACCTTAAAAACGCTGCCCGCATTTTGTTTTCTAATGATACCCTGGCTCCATTTAATGATATAACGCTGGAAGCCTTACGTGAAAAGCATCCTTTCCCCAATACCGCCTCTTTGCTTCCGGACCCCCCTTCCAACACTTCTTTTTTACAGATAAAGGATGAGGAGACCTACGCTGCGATAATGTCATTCTCTAGTGGCTCTGCTGGTGGCATGGACGGCATAACGCCACAACATCTTAAGGATCTTGTGGGAGTTACTGCTGGGGACGCCGGCAGGGCGCTTCTGAGTGACATTACCAGACTGTGTAATCACATGTTATCTGGCGAGGTAAATTCATCCTTTTTACCATTCCTTTATGGTGCACGGCTTTGTGCTTTCAATAAAAAAGATGGTGGTATCCGCCCCATTGCTGTTGTCTCTACTTTTCGCCGTTTGGCGTCAAAATTAGCGTGTAGACACATAGTTTCTACCCTAAAGGATAAATTCCAACCTATTCAAGTTGGATTCGGCAGTAAAGGAGGCTGTGAAGCAGCAGTACATTCGGCTCGTACTTTCTTAGCGAATGGCGCGGTTGAAGTACTGCTTAAAGTAGATGTAAAGAATGCTTTTAATTCTTTGGACAGGGCAACTCTGCTTAACGAAGTTGCAACACAACTTCCAGAAATTTATCCCTACGTTTGGCAATGTTCAACATTATTTTTTGGAGATAGCGATATTAAGTCTATTGTGGGTGTTCAGCAGGGGGATCCTTTAGGTCCAGCCTTGTTCAGTTTAGGGATCCATAAACACATTTCAAATTTAACATCTAAACTAAACATTTGGTATCTTGGTGATGGAACTATTGGAGGCAACGTGAATGACGTCCTAAAAGATCTTAACCATGTTAAGCAACAATTTAGCAAAATTGGTCTTGAACTAAATTTTTCCAAATGCGAACTCTTTTTCACAGAAAAATTGTCGCAAGATAAGATATTATCGGCCTCTGAATTATTTAATGAAATTACCCCTAATATTAAGATTGTTGATAAACATTCACTTTGCCTTCTTGGTGCTCCTTTATATGACGAAGCCATACAACCAATTTTGGACCAAAAAATCAAAATATTTTCGGCCAATACCGACAAATTGGGTGCTTTAAATTCTCACATTGCATTTTCGATTCTAAAATATTGTCTTTTTGTACCTAAATTAATGTACATTCTACGCGCGAGCCCAATTTGGAAATTTCCTGGACTACTCGATAACATGGATGCCATCCTAAAAAACGCGCTAGAACAAATTCTAAATTTATCTTTTGATGAGCACTCCTGGAACCAAGCTACTTTACCGGTCGTATACGGTGGCATCGGCGTGAGAAAAATTTCGAGTGTTGCTCTTCCAGCTTTTCTGTCCTCTGTGCATAGTATAAAAGAGCTTAGTTCTCAAATTATTAAATCGAATTCATTTCCAATAACCTATGCCACAGAGGCCCTAGATAGTTGGAAGATCAGGTGTCCCAATGTCGATATCCCGAAGGAACTTTCCACACAAAAACTTTGGGATGCGCCATTGGTTCAACTGACACATAGAAATTTGGTTCAAAATCTAACAAGTGACAGAGATCGGGCTAGGCTTCTAGCTTTATCTAAAAAAGAATCTGGCTTTTGGCTTCATGCTTTGCCATCCAAAAATCTCGGCACTCTTCTCGATAACGAAAGTTTTCGTGTGGCTCTAGGTCTCAGATTGGGAACACCGCTGTGCCACGAGCACAGATGTCCGTGTGGAAAGGAGGTTGATACATTTGGAATTCACGGACTCTCTTGCCAGAGGAGCGCTGGTAGGCTATTTCGGCATGGTTCTCTTAACGATACGTTAAAAAGGGCTCTTGCCACCATTGACATTCCGGCGCTCATCGAGCCAACAGGGATTAGTCGAGATGATGGCAAGAGACCTGATGGATTGACGCTGGTTCCCTGGGAACGGGGACGGGCTCTAATGTGGGATGCAACGTGCGTCGACACATTGGCCCCGTGTCATATCAGGGAGACAACATCAAGACCGGGAGCCGCAGCTGAAATGGCTGAATCCTGTAAGCGGCGCAAGTATGCCTCTCTGATCGAGAGTTACATATTTGTTCCGTTTGCTGTGGAGACCCTCGGGCCATGGAGTCAAAGTGCAAAAAAATTTTTACGAGACATTTCACCGCGATTAATTGCCTCATCTGGTGACAGAAGGGCTGGCTCATTTTTTGCACAAAGGATCAGCCTGGCTGTCCAGCGCGGAAATGCAGCCAGTATTCTTGGCACCATTCCACGCGGGCATGATTTGTATAGTAATTAGATTAGTTTAGCTATAAGTTCTTTTTGTAACATTTTTATTTAATAAACTTGTAAATAAATAAATAAACTTTTTTCTTTTAGTTTTAGTTTCACTATGTGGCTACGTAAACATGGTGGCCTCCTGTGGGTCTCAAGAATGCTCAAAGTCACAGCGGGCGATGGAGAGGTAGCGATAGCTCTCTCGAAGTATTAAGCGAGTAAACTCAAAGTTCAATCCGTCTGGGATCGAATTAGTAATGATTTTGTTGATTTGTAGGAGAACCAGAATTACCGACAGCTTAACGAATCGCAAAACCAGTTTTGCTCGCCTTTTGGCCTTGTGCTCCACCCCGCCCATTGCTACTCCAGAGTAACAATGGACGGGGGGCACAAGGCTTGAAAAACCGATGACGTTGGGTCCCAATATGCCGGAACCTCCACTAGGTGGACAGATGATCTCTAACGAGTCACTGGCAACTGCTGCATAGTGGCACAAGATCGTGTTCTGTGGCGATCCCGTCAACAGTCCTACATACAGCAGTGGATCTCTGTCGGTCGAGATGATGATGTAGACGCATAATGATCAATTCCTTCATACATAAACTTGCCTAGCTTCAGCTAAAATTCTTATCTTCTAATCGTTAAGGCTTGGCACCGGAGGCTAAGCGGAGAAAACAGGTTTGCTAGATCAAATGGTTTAGGTATTTACTATTAAATAACGGACTTACAAAAAATATATGATATACCTTAAGATATTGTCTAAAGAATGTGCTAATTCGATACACGATACGATGTACTTCACTCGATCAAATAAAATCTTGAAAAAGGCTAAAATAAAATTCTAAAACGAATTGTTTAAATATAAAATTTCTGAATTTGCACATAATTTTTATATGGAGATATTTCCCTTTAAGTACTACAGAGAACCTGCTAAATTTTGGTTTTCAACTAAAGTTCTATATTTATTAAATTCAAATTTAACCCAGAACTTGAACGTTGCCCAGCGTTTTCAGAACACGCCACGCTGCCCGCTACCCCGCCAGTCTCAATGGAGCGCTTGCCGAGGTTGGGTCCGTGTCAAATTTCTCCGTCCAATCTTACGTTTGCGCATCGCTAAAATGGCTATAGAAAAACAAAATTATAAAGAAATCAGTGGTTAGATCTAAAAGAAGGATAGGAAAAGAGAACTACATGAAAAGATATGGAAATTACTCTCTTTTTATGCCTAGTAAAATTATGTACATTTAATTGAGGCGCGCGCGGGCAGCACCCCACACCTCACCTCCTAAAATCTTGCCTCGCGTTGAAATGTATCGCCTTAACAATGATCATAAACACAATATCTGCTGCGTTCACCTTCATCTAAATGTATTATACCTACCTTACGAAGTCCCATCTTAATGTACAGACAGCACTTGTCTGTTTGTGTATTTGTATATATTTGTGTGTACGACTGTGGTTGACCCTGACTCACATCACGAGATCTCCTAAAGTTGAGTTTACACTACGAATTAATAACTCAGACTTGACACTCGTGTTATCTTTGAAAAATATTAATAAACATTGGTACCAAACTTCATTTAGACTTAAAATAAAAATATTATAAAGCATAAAAATTCTTACCTAAATATGTGTATGTATGTATGTATATACTTTATTGCACCACAAAACATAAATGAATTACAGGTTACAAAAAAGAAAACTTAAAATGTAAGTACAAAAAGGCGGTAAGTAAATATAATTATGATATCAACTTTTCATTTAAGCAATCATAAAAATGCGATCTCTAGATGGATCCCTATCATAAGATTTGGCGGACCGATACTAGAGATAGGTTTTAAAGATAATGCGAATTAAAAATATAATAATTAATAGAAATGACATAATATTATGTAGAGCATAACATACTATCGGCTTAGTGCTGAAACTGAGATTTTTATTGATAAATCTAATTACAATATTGTGGACAATTTAAACGAATGAATGAATGAACGAAAACAAAGAACGAATGTAATTTATGTCGAACAGATATTTGCGTTGCATCATGCACACACCTTTACGACATGAAGTTGCCTTCCCACAGTAGTGTATTGTTTAGCTCTATGAATAGTTTGTAGTGTTTTAATTAACAATATCTACTTGTAACAAGCTTGTAACTGATTAATGAATTAATTTTCTTGTCCTTACTTTCTATATTTAATATCGTATAATATTAATAAATTAATATTCTTGTTTTGTTGAGCGTTTCGACACAAGTAGTAATAAATTCGATGTAAATTTTTGGGCAGAATTAATTAAAAAACCCCTTTCTTATTTTTGACTAGTAGTTTTAAGATTATAAGCAACAGGATTACAAACAGATACATTTTAAAGTATTAATATGGATCAAACTTAGAGAGTGCTTTGTAGAACTATTTTAAAAGCACTTAACTTCAATAAAAGTCTGTGTTTGTTAAAAAATATGACAACTCACCATCTTGTCTTAGATAAATCTGATACTAAATAGAGCACCGACCGCGTTGTTGAAATCACGATGTCTTGTGACAAAACCAAATTCATGCCAAAAACATGAAATATTTCACAACTGTGGCCTAAATTATAACCGCAAGTAAAACATTTAAAGCAAATGGCAAAAATGAAAAGGTCCTTGGTTATCTAATCACCCGGTGTGGTAACGAACACCTTATTGTAGCATCTTTATTCGAGGTCATTATAATCTCACACATATTTAAAAATATAAGGTTCACAACTGAACGAGTAATTCTGATGTCTTCCTTGGCGATCTGATGGTCTTGGATTTCATTTCAGTGTCATGTCTATCTTTGGTGATGACATCATCCATCCACGACTGTTCATTGACTGCAATTGGCCGGTTAAGTATTTTCAAGAACGCGACATCGCTCATCCATAAGCATCTACAGTATCCCTTCCAGAATATCCGCTCTACCATGGATTGCGTCGTCACTTACCAGGCGTGATCGCAATCGACAAACACTAACCGATGAAGCATAAGATTGTGCAAGAAAATCATATTCAAATTAATTCAAATCAGTCAACTGAGTGAGATTCTGACACAATCGTGTGGAAAGTGTCAAAACAGAAACGAAACCAATTCTGTACATGAAATAGATTCAAAAAAGGGTTTTTGCTTCTAATTGTGTTCAAGATACAGATATCAAAACAGAAGCTAAATTTTTTTTATGTCTGTTTGTCTGTTTGTTTGTCCTTCTTTCACGTAAAAACTACCGCACAGATTTCTACAAAATTTTATACCGTGGTAGCTTATTACTCGGGTCAACATCTAGGCTACTTTTTATCCCGGAAAATCAAGGAGTTCCCGAGGGACTTTAAAAACTAAATCTACGCGGACAAAGTCGCGGGCATCAGCTAGTTTTAAAATATGCCCCGTAATATGCTGTGCTTAACGATAGCTGTCTCAAACATTCAACACAACTATCCTGAAAAGATGGACATGGATAGACCATTTCTTTAAGCTTTGAATTGTCACTGTTATAGCTTGGCAGTTGAATTTTAGTTAACTACACTAGCGGCACGCTATGATGGCCGGTTTGACGTTTGTCCGCTCATGAAGTTCCGTATTAATTGATAACGACTTTGAAGGAAATAATTGTATTACTTTATTGACGATAGTGATGTGCAGAGATTCATAAATTTTATCGAATGTAGTTTTAGGTTTAGGACTCAAAATTTATTTATTAAATTGATTTCTAAAATGTATACAAGTGTAGAAAAATCAGTTTGCACCATTTAAGGGGTGAATGTACTTGTGAATATGAACAATTTTCACTATGTGGACAAACCTCTGAAATCGCAAAAAAATGTCAGCTGTTTCATACAAAAGGTAAAATTTTTATTTTTATATGATATATACCACAACTCGGCATTTGGTTTTCTAAATTGAAAATTTTTAAAAACCTTTTTTGGTATCTTTTGTATTCATATGTTTCTTGTGTGCATATAAAGTATGTATATTCATTTTCATTCAAATATTCAGTTCGTTCAAATAAATTAAATAAACATATACATTTTTGTTTTATTAAACCTATTTAATCAGGTACAAAAACAAAACTTAATTGTTTTTTGTTCGAGAATAAATTGACATTCCACATCACTATTGTAATGTGTCAAACCGGCCATCATAACGTGCCGCTGGTGTAATTATATTACAAACGTAGAGTTTGTCATTATAGCAAAATGTATAATCACAATATATCAACAATATGCCTTATGAATATCACCTACACTAGCGGCACGCTATGATGGCCGGTTTGACACATTACAATAGTGATGTGGAATGTCAATTTATTCTCGAACAAAAAACAATTAAGTTTTGTTTTTGTACCTGATTAAATAGGTTTAATAAAACAAAAATGTATATGTTTATTTAATTTATTTGAACGAACTGAATATTTGAATGAAAATGAATATACATACTTTATATGCACACAAGAAACATATGAATACAAAAGATACCAAAAAAGGTGCCACAAAAGGCCATAATTAATCAGATTCGTCCATACTACTATTTTCACTGTCGTCACTGCTATCATCACCTACATTAATAATTATATGTTCGTTTTCTATAATATTATCTATTTTCACATCTCTTTCATAATCTTCCCTTATTAATTTAACAGTTCTATTCACAACCTTTTCCCAGTCTCCTTTAGTCACATGTTCACAAGCTTCTTCTAATAATTTTAGCATTTTTTTTGTGGTAAATGGGGGTTCTGTATTGTGTCTTGCAGCATATCCCTTAATTTGAGCCCACACCAACTCAATCGCATTATACTCACAATGGTAAGGCGGTAACCGTATAACTCTGTGCCCATGTTCTAATGCTATTTCGTCAATGACGTATCGGATCTTGGTTGGTTTGTTTTCTTTTAAAAGACGTACTAATTCCGCTTTTAACATATTCATGTTTGCATCTACGCCATTTTTACGAAGCCATGCGACGATATCAGCTTTCTTTTGGGATTGGGCAGGTGGCTTGTCAATTTGCATCGAGTGGTATGGGGCGTTGTCCATAATTATAATAGATGGTTCAGGGAGGCTACACAACATTGAGGTAAACCATTCAGTAAACTTTTCTCCATTCATGTCTTCATGATAGTCTCCAGTGGTTTTTGACGCAAAAGCCATGAGAGAACCTTCGACAAACCCGTTGATGGTTCCGGCGTGACAAATTATAAGTCGCGATCCTTTTCCTACAGGAACTTTGGAAGTAGATGCTGCTGTGTCATCGTTCCAAGAACGGCCTACAGTATGGTTAGCATTAAGCCATGTTTCATCCAAGAACACAACATTTTGCCAATTTTTGATTTCTTTCACTTGCCGTAAAAAAGTATACCTTGCCATCGCTATATCAAATCTTTCCATCAATATTTTGCGTTTGTTACATTTTTTGTATCGAAATCCAATGGTCTTCAAAATCTTCGTTAAAGAACTTTCCCCACCGAAGAATAATCCAGCTTCCTTCAGTGAATGCACCAACTTTTTTCTTGTTGGATACTCCTTCTGTAAATAGTAGCCGTAAACATGTCTTCGGATAGCATCGGCATCAAAGCTATCGATGCCTACGACTGGTTTTGCTCGTTTTCTCTTTTTTGGTGTGTGAAGTTTATTTTCTTCTGTGCCAGTCTCGCCATATTTTTTTTTAGTTATCCGTCTAACAGTTCGTTGTCCAATATTAAGCGCATCAGCTACGCGTTCAACCACTGACGTTATAGGTAAAATTGGCCCTCCATTTTGAGCTTCACGATCGAAATAGTTACGAAGGCGTATTACGAACTCACGTGTCTGACTATTTAGAACAGTTCTCTGCGTACGTTCGGTCATATCGACGAAATCCACAACAAAGGGCTTGAACAGAGTCCAAATTAACGAGCAAGGGTCAACAGTAATGCAGTATCAATATTTGAAATCCAAAGCCAGGTCAAAACTATATCACAATCGCATTGCACTGACAGTTTATACTTTTCGAAGCAACGTCAATTCGAAACTGCTTTGTTTTGCATTGAGCATTGACGCGAGTTTGCCGGAGGTAGTAGTTGTGCTAGCCAGCGATCCTATGTGACGATCGTATTAGATTCCATTTTTAAAAATTTTCAATTTAGAAAACCAAATGCCGAGTTGTGGTATATATCATATAAAAATAAAAATTTTACCTTTTGTATGAAACAGCTGATATTTTTTTGCGATTTCAGAGGTTTGTCCACATAGTGAAAATTGTTCATATTCACAAGTACATTCACCCCTTAAATGGTGCAAACTGATTTTTCTACACTTGTATACATTTTAGAAATCAATTTAATAAATAAATTTTGAGTCCTAAACCTAAAACTACATTCGATAAAATTTATGAATCTCTGCACATCACTATCGTCAATAAAGTAATACAATTATTTCCTTCAAAGTCGTTATCAATTAATACGGAACTTCATGAGCGGACAAACGTCAAACCGGCCATCATAGCGTGCCGCTAGTGTAATAATAATTGTTTAAGATTGTTTCTGTGATTTATTGTTTGCACAGATATCTTCATAAATTATGTATTCTGTTTCTTTTACGTCTACCTGTTTTATCCACCATGTTGAATATATGTGCTATATAATATCTTTACTTAAACATCAAATAAAATAAATTGTCAGCCATAAGGATGTCCTCATGTTAAAGGCACCTTGGAATATCACGATTTTTTTTATTGCGATCGTGGTTGCTCAATATAATTTTATATTTCTAAGGGCCGGAACGCATGAGCTGTTGCTCAAACTAACAGCGTCAAATAAGTGCCTCATCCCAATGTCCCTAAATTCCCAATGTCATGGCATGTGCACGCACTCATTAACAAGTTAAATCGTTTGCCTTATGAAATGATCAATCGAGATTAGAAGTTTCTGTGAGGAAGAAGTGCTTTCCGAGCTTAAGATATTGATATATTTTTGAAATTAAATGCTGACAGAAGAAGTATCTTTAAATTTTTAACCGCAAAAGCTCTTCCTATTTTGCGAAAAAAAAAAACAAAAGTTCAAGTTGACATTTTTGTAGAGAAACGGGACATAATAGCGCGATCGTGAATTGTTGAAAAGAATTCATTTGTTGTTGAATAGATCTCTGAACTTATTGACAGTTATCTGTTGAATTTTTTGCAAAAAGCTTTACTGAACTATTTCACATTTTTTCCAAACATTTCTGTACACATTAAGGTCTTTCTATCAATCAATGTTATCTCCACTTGTCTTCAAAACAATCTAAATAGATTGGAGATTCGATTCATATAAAATATGCCTAACCTGAACGTTTAAGTTGTTGTCTTTGAAAATATTATTAAATTTCGTTTTTTCCCGCCTTTCATTTCGTTTAACATGTAGTACTCGTACCTTAACGGATTCAGATAACAGATATAACAGCATAAATTTAACCAAGCTTAATAACTATTCAAAGATAGGGTAATTACAGTCAAACTAACAATGGTTTTGTATACAAACAGCCGTTCAGTGCACCCGACCGCGTCAAAAACAGCTCTCACTATTGTCTTTTATCTGCTGTGATTTAGTATCATTGTGTTTACACCGAGCGACAGAAAGTACCGATTACGCTGATACTACGCTATTCTCGTTTTTTAAAATCATTATAATGAAATATGTTTACCCGTTCGTTGACAAAATACTACTGAATACTGATATCGAAATAATAAGTGTCAAAGTGACTGTTTTACATGAATTGGATATCTATGCATGTGCTGATTCGCACTTGACCAATTACAATGTTTGAGTTGATTTATAGACAAACCTAATGGTAAAAATTATAAAATTGCATGTCTTGCCCCTCCCATTGCCGTATCGCCGTCGTTTGTAGACATATACATCGCCAGGCGGTATTATTCGGAGGCTTTTACTTTCCATGTAACGTTATCTGCTCATATCTACAGCTTAGGATTTATGATCTTCGGGTAAAGGAAAGTTCTCGTCCGTCAGACGGCTTAGCTGCGGGCTTGAGAAAATCGGCCGTTGTTCACATTAATCATTAATATTGCCATTGTTATCGTGTGTACAATATTGCCTTTTATTTATAAGAAGATAGGTAAGCTATTATTAACTCTCGGTATTACCGGAAAGCCTGTCATTTTTGTTTCATCGGTTTTCAAGAAGCTATATTTTTTCTCATGCTTAATACCATTGCGTCTTTTTTTCACAATTTTTTTGAATTCTTTATTGCATATGATTTAAGTTCACTTAGCGCTTTTTGAAAAATTTTAAATTTTGCCAATTAGGAGATACAATATAAGCTTTTTATTATTTTACTGCATTTAAATCATCCATTTAAAAGATTTACAATGAATGTTACCATATGCAACAATACAACCGTTTTAAATTAATATGTTACATGCAGTACCGGCATATGTTATTACTGTCAGAAAAAGTTTGCTATCGTAATCAATAGGAATTGCATCGACATTATTACTCAAAGCATCGACATCAAGTCTATATTTGAAAAGTTCTTCAATTTAAATCGAAACAATTAGTTACCTGATAAAACGAAACCTGTTCTATTATTTTATATTTTAATCAATTTCATGCATACATCTTCAACCGCGCGGAACAATTTGAAAATAAAAACGAGTTCGTGAACAATACTTCCTTCATTTCTTACATCACCGCTACCTGTGCGACTATTCGTTCGGAAGTAATCAAGTAAAAACTTCCAACGGTTGGTTATTATATACGTAATCAGTAACACATTGTGATAATCGATTGTTAACATCATTCCTAATTCATCAACTGTTAAGGCTGATTCAATTTGTCTTAATGTTTGTCATTGAATTATTATGTACTAAAGCACCTCAATGATGTTTGTTGGGTTTTTTACCCTCGCTCCAGTTTAGACATTTTTTTCTTATCCAATAGCAAATCAGCCCTTGCTTATGATCTTTTTTTCACTGGCATTTTACTGTTAAATGATTCAGTAAGAAGTTTTAATAATAGGATCATCATTCGCAACTAATCCTCATCTAGTGCTTATGGGATACGAATATCAGATGCTTTTGAATGATTTTGTAAATCAGTATCAGCTGTTGATTTGTCTTCTTTTACTGTCAGAAATCCGATGCTGTGCTGAACACAGGAAAGAGTAAATATTGCGTTTTTATCGGTAGATAAAATGGCAATGCGTTACTGCGTACCATTTCATACTTTTATTTGTGTTATTCCAGCAGTTGTTAAAAACAGACAGATATAGATATACATAAAACTAGAAAGCAAAAACGCATAAATGCACATATTTAGTGGAGGCAATGTGCTAAGTTTCTTGCCCCGGCGGCGGTAAAGTCATCAACTGTGGCTTATTACGAGAGCATCAACTTGCCAATTTCCGCGCATCTTATGCAACAGCTACGCGGTAAAAGACGCGCCAATTATTTTTGGCCAGCGGTCACTGACCCATGCAGTCAAGTATTATCATTGTCTTCTACTAGGCCAACTTCAAGTCTTAGGAGATCTCAACTCTGATCTAGATGCGTTAGTGATCACCGAACTATATATATCTATCCTATGTATGTGTCCCGCATATTCCGTTCCGTTGAGCTACGTTGATTACGCTAGTTCTTCTACGGATTTCCACATGTCTTATTTCGTCACTGGACATCAAAAGGATCGTTGGATACAAGTGACGCAATACCATGGGATGCAGAATCCATCCATGAGACCGTGTCCAGCGACAGACGTCGATAGCGCGAAGCAACACCTCGAATAAAGCTTAGCTTAATTCCTAAATCAATAGACGTCTAATTTTTACCATAAGGTCTCTTGCAATGATTGCAAAAGTATTTATCGTGTGTGGCTTGTATCGAGCGGATGAAAGCGGACGCCAACGACTCCCTTGTGGTTTACCGTCCACAGATTTTTCTCTGCATAAACTTTTAATCATCATGATCATCAGCAACCCATCAATGGCTCACTACTGAGCGTAGGTCTCCTTTCAGAGAAGGGCTATAGGCCATAATCCACCATGCGGGCCCAATGCAAATTGGCAGACTTCACACACCTTTCAGAAAATTATGAAGAACTCTCAGGTGTGCAGGTCTCCTTACAGTGTTTTCCTTCACCGTTGAGGCTTGTGAGCTTTAATTTCTTAAACGCACTTAGAAAAGTCAGAGGTGCGTGCCCGGGATCGAACCTGCGAACCCCTGAATAGGAGACCACAGTACTAACCACTAGCTATCACTGCTTCTTAATGTCTGCCATAAACTGCATCGGCCGATCGTCAATTGGCGCATCGCAGGTGACGTAACAGACTCGGCGGTCTCGTCTCGTCGTCGACGTCAATTATTATATTTGGCTACCGGTCGTCGACCCGCGCAGTGAAAGTCGGCGCCGCGCCGGCTGGGAGCACCCCTGCCCGGTGCCCTCTCGTGACCCACTGCCCTCGCTGCCCTAGGAGCATCCTTTGCTTATCATTGCTTTATTGCCGTAAGAGTCAGCTGCACTGCTTTCGATGAATACCTACATAATAATATGTAAAAAAAATATTATAGACGTCGTCAGTGTAGACAGATAAAATTATTCATTCTTGAAAGAAGAATGTTTCTGCAGATTTATGGGTACATAGACGCAAGGGTATTTGCATTGCAGGCTGTTTTACAGCAATTTTAATTACTCTTCTTCTGGTTTTAAGCGCGTACCTACTTCTATAATATTTGATTATAAGAATTAATTTGATATAAGTTTCGATTAGGCTCTCAGTAGTTTTGTATCGGCTGGGCAGCGGGTATCTTTGTATCCCAACTCGGCTGGGCAGGGTTCGGGAAGCTCCGAGATGTCTTCTCGTCCAAAATCCCTCAGTGCCTGAAGACTAAAGTCTTCGAACAGTGCGTGTTGCCAGTGATGAATTACGGATCCGAGACATGGTCGCTAACTATGGGCCTCATCAAGGCTCAGGGTCACCCAGCGAGCGATGGAGAGAGCTATGCTTGGAGTATCCCTGCGAGATCAAATCAGAAATGAGGAGATTCGTAGGAGAACCAAAGTCACCGACATAGCTCAGCGTGTCGCGAAACTGAAGTGGAAATGGGCGGGGCACATAGTTCGAAGAGCTGATGGTCGTTGGGGTCCCAAGGTGTTGGAGTGGCGACCCCGCACCGGAAAACGCAGTGTTGGCAGGCCCCCCACCAGGTGGACCGACGACATCAAACGAGTCGCAGGGAGCCGCTTGATTCAAGCGGCGCAAGACCGAAGCCTGTGGAAGTCCATGTAGGTTGATAAAGAAGAAGAAGAAGAAGTTTTGTATAGGAACATTTACGGTTTTCACCAGAAGCAGTCATTCCCAGAGTCTTAACAACTTTTTTGTCGAAGAATACTTTTAAAGGGAACTTTTAAATAAAGCCGCAATTTAATTCAGGAAAAAGAGTTTTGAAGCCTGTTTTGACATTTTCCTGATACCATATTATTATTATGAAAGTTCTTAAACTAGCAACTTATCCTACATGTTAAAAGACGATATTTTAAAAAATCAACAAGAAAAGGTACATCATTTTACTCTTAGCAACTTCCAATAATGTTTTCCTTGCATTAGGTGCAGGTACATTATACGCTGGCGTGCCCAGCCTCAAACGCTGTCTTCTCTAACGCGCCTGACACACGTAGAGATAACCTCGATTCGGGAATTCCGTTAACACACAGTAAATTCCACCTTCCCACAATAAACCATCGCCTTTCTATTTTACGAGTAAAACAAAACGTCCATTGCACAACGCGGGCGTTAAAATCGTCTTTAATTAACATTGTCGGATTGTGTAAGACAATCGAGATGCGTAAAATACTTTTTCATCATACCTATTCGAAAAACGAATATTGGCTTCAGAGGACAGCGGGAGCAAAATTTCATTTTAACCCCATGGGACTTTTCATTTCTCTCTTATGATTGGTCCGCGTTATAGTGCTTTAGCATACTTAAAGCACTAACGCGGACCAATCAAAAGAGAGAATTCAAAAATGTGTCGAAATTCAAAAATGTTTGAGAAGCTGTTGTCTTTGATAAGTCACGTGATCAAATTTGTCGATGAGATATACATATACGCTCATACGTCCAACATAAATATTAATGTTTAATTATTTCATAAAAATTTATTTGTGTTTTATTTAAACTTTCAATATACGTATTGGTAATGTCTATACTCTAAACATAGTAAGTTGATACTCCTAGCTTTTTCTCATAGGTAATGATGAAAAATAGTGTGTGTCATTCGGGGCCAAAATTTTTTGTTCTCGGGCGGCGTATATTGAATTCCTCGCTACGCTCAGGATTCTACTTTAGAATCCCTCGCTGCGCTCGGGAGTCTACTATAGAATCCTTCACTTCGCTCTGAATTCAAAATAACGCCCTCTGGGAACAAAAAATTCCTTTGGCCCCATATAACACAAATAACTATTACTTGAGACTCAGCTAAAATAGTAGAGCGGCTTTTGGGTGTATTTTTACCCGACTACGACAAAGTAAAAAATATTGGTTGTCTGTAAAGTCGGTTTACGGACGTTAGTTTTACGTGATAACGTCATAAAGAAACATCCGCTAACCACAGCGCGCACGCGATGACTGGCGGGTGGCGGCGGGCGCTCTCCTGTCACAAGCCAACGCTTGGGCCGATCGTGCCTTTCTATCGCTTGTTCCTCGCTCTCCCTTGCACGCTCGGGCTCAGACGGAACGTGACACTTTTTCGTGCGTGCAGCCGCTGTTCATCGATTTATAAGACGTTATCACGTCAAAAGATGGGTTATGATTTTAGCAGTTTGTGTATCTATTTACGCTTGTGAGCCGATTTTGATGAACGAGGTGTCAATCGATTCCTTATATGGTCCACGGGACGAAAGTTACATTGTATACGAACAAAATCAATAAAAACAAGTGTGCTTTACACCACAAGACTGAAGTAAAAAAACGCAACTGGCTATGAGAGAAAGAGAGAAAGAAAATGTGTGCTCGCACCTCTGTCTCTTACCCCTACAATAATATTATACGAAACGTAATTCTCTCTCTTTTTATCTTCACTAACTTATATCTCCCTCTCAACTTCCGTTCGCCTCGCCCGATCACACTTTTCGTAACGCATTCACCAGCTCACTCCTCAAGTCAAGCGTGCGTAAAGAAGTTTTCCTTCAATAACGGACGTTACTCCAATTCACCAATGTAGTCGGGTTAGTTTTTCAAGAAATGCATAAATCTCGAATTACTTGCTTCCAAAATTATATCTCATTATCATTATTTTATTCCAACTACAAAATAGTTTGCATAACCCAATACTTGTAACCCATATTGTTCTGACCCTAAAAACATGGATTACCTCATCCCGGAAACCTAGTTACAAGATGAGCTGCGTTGACCTGAAAGTTTTATGATACTTGGGTAATCTTGAAGAATTTCACCATTATGCTGCTCACATATTATTATAGGGTTAACCGCACGCGCCGCAAGAAACGCATGTTTCTATACTGGCTATAATTAACTCTGAGACTATATTGCATTAACCAAAGAAATAATAGGGACGTTCGGATCTGAAAATTGAATTGCCTTCTAATCTATTTTTCGCCAACCAAATACAATTCTCGTATCTACATGATCTGCATCCCATAGTGACTTAACTTAATGTGATAAATAACTAGTGGTTCGCCCCGAACTGAGACCTCGCGGTATCCCATAATTCCCATAAGGTAGTTTTAACTATATTATATTGTAATTAAAACGCGCCGAATCTGATGACGTCAATCGTCATCTGCTTTCGTGGATGGGATGCGTATGCCTACAGTATTTTACTAAAATTCAGCTGGTGCGCTGAACGGGTGTTACGTAGTATACGATTTCATAATAAAAAAAATATAAACTGCCATGACTGCGCGCTTGCGGCTTCTGCGGCGAGCATGTCTAGATGCGCGCTCATCTTTACATTCATAGACACAGTACCATCAGAGAGAGAGATCATACGGTAGTAAATAGGTGCTGACGTCTAATTATTGTAAATAGAAACGGATTTACTTTTGCAAAAACAACGTGATACTTTTATTGATAATAATTTGCTAATTGAATAACATAATTAGTAATAGACAAAATAAGAATAGCTGACGCAAAACTGTATTTACAATATTAAAGACAGCGCCATCTATTAACAGTATAGTGAAGTTTTGTTTAAAAACATTGATGCCCATTAAAACTCAAATAATTTCGTTTCTTTATAATATTTATCTAATCTTAGTATTTGTTGTTCAAGTACAGAATATAACTCAAATTATGTGTAAGTTTCAAGTTTTAAAACAAAGTGGTTTTAGAGATCTAGCCTCGAATACAATCTCCACTTTGAAAGCCCCCCATTTCGTCAATTTTAGGAAAAAAAATAAAAAAAAATACTTTTGTACTCTGTTCCAAATTATCTTTAAAATGAGGTACTGCAACCCTATGAAATGCAAAAAAATATATTTTACTTCGCATTCGCTTCTATGAGAGCCCCCCTGAAATAAAGATTTTTATAACTTTTTAAGCCATTTTCGGCTGGAGGCCATCGGTTTACATATCATATCTAAAATTGAAGTAATTACGTTCAGTAATTCAGAAGTTATAAGGCTCTGACAGACGGACGGACGGACGGACGGACAAGTGCAAATTCACTCAAGTAAACTCAGAGACCTTCGCTTCGCTCGGTCGTATGGCTTAGGATCAATGTGAGGTCACAGTTCTGGTTAGTTACTGTCTTCTGCAGGATTACCTTTTCTATGCTTTCAACATGCTTTGTTATTAAGTCAGACGCCCAATTTTAACTTTCGAAGCGATTTATGTTGCGTGGAATAGTTAGTGCATAAACTCGATGGATGCCAGTTTTATGTGTGACCACCATAAGAAAGTGTTGCGTCAAGTGTAAAGGCGCATCCAACCAAATGTCAGGTCACTCGTGCCTTCCGCCCTACGCTGCGCTGCACTGTGTGAACGTGGTATTAGGGAAGCTGAAACTATCTCATTAGACGCGTCTTACTCGTCTTTGCATACCTCGTGGTGCTTGTACTGACTTCCTTGAAATCTTCGCGGTTTCGTTTCTTGGCATCGAAACGGTGTCGCAACTTTAAATGGCACGATTTATATTATGGTCTATGTTTGTGGATTTGTTTATAATTTATGGTCTTGATTACTCCTTGGTTTTTCTTTAACATCTTAAGTTATTATATTTCCCTGGAACTTCGCAACATTGGCAGCGTTCATATTTATGTACTTGAACTTACAACTTTAGTTTTAGACAGGCATTATTTATATTCAAAAATGCACTTTAAGTTTTTATTAAGTTTTAAATATTTATGTTAACTTTACTAACTGTGTAACTGAGTAAACTGTGTAATTCTAACTATAATTTCTGTAGATTCTATGCATAAATTTTATAACCACTGTGTACACATATTAAGGGTTGTTACCTGGAACCCAAATCTGATGTTATTGTATTAAGTACGTTTATATTTGGTTGCAACCTGTTTTGTGTACCTTTTCAATAAATAAATAAATAAATTTCATTTAATTTCAAGTTGCCGTCGTGCCTTATCAAATACAATATTAGGATTGATAGATTAGTACCTAGTCCTGCCGCGGGATTGTCTTAATAATGACTGCTAAATTGTGACGATCGAGTCATCTCCGATTGGTTGGATTGGTTTTTATAACTTGATTTTACCCATATATTGTGACTAGATAGAAAGGATTTTTGCATAAATAAATTATTTGGTTTAAAAATCCACTGTCACAATTAAGATTAGCATTGATTGAGGCAGCTTCTCCTCAAGAATTGGTTTAAACTTTCTCGTTACATTTCAGCTTCAATTTAAATACCGATTAGTTTTCTTACACAAAATCTTACACTAGCTCGCGACTACATTTCATCAATAAATTTAATTTCTAACACGTGTTAGTCGTATTCAGTGATTCATAAACTCACATACCCTTTGATGTGACGAAGGCGCAAATTATGACAATAGGCGATCGTAAATTTATTCACAGCGAAAGAGCATGCAGCTGGTTCCGCGGTAAAATATTATGCCGTAACATGAAAGTCGACGGCGCGGCGAACGGTTCACACATAGTAAAATTTATTACATCCTATTATTGTTTGAGCGTAAAATAATATGTGGAAGTGATTGTTTTGTCTACTGGTTAGACATGGCGCCTATCTTGTAGAAGGATTTCGGATTTCACATTGTAAGGGACACTCAGCTGGCGATGGAGAGAACTCTGCTCGGAGTATTCTGAAAGATCTAAACAGAAAAGGGGAGATCCATAGGAGAAGTTAGTAACCGACATAGCTAAGCTAGTTGCAAAGCTTAAGTGGAAATGAGAGGAGAACATAGTTCGAAGAACTGATGGTTCCAAAGTGCCTGGGAGCGACTCCACACTGGAAAGCAGTGTTGGCAGACCCTGCCAGAAGAAGATTTATGGACGAATTAGAGTCTTAAGATAAGGCTGTTAGGTCTCTTTACTTCGATATAACATCGATACTTGAAAACTATGCACGTTCACATGGACCAAGATAGTAAAGCTGCTTCGTATTTCCGTGCGTTTTGTGGACTATGGAAACTACCGTTGACGAGGGAGCCATTGTATACGCTGCATGCACTATCTACATTACTAAACTTTTGTTAAATACTCACAAATTCGTTCGCGTAGATTTTCTGTTTTCTCGCACAGAACATTGTCATTACGTCAATGTTTTCACGTGCCACAACATCATAATTATTATGTCCAAGAATGCAAGCTACGGTTGTGCCATATTTTTACAACGTCATACGTTTCATATACCATAATATTATACTCGTAGATATACAATGTTATTATTGTCAATGTGCATCACAACGAAAGTCCGATATGAACCGGATGACAGATCTCTTAAGTTCATGCTCACGCGTCGCGTCTTTTCACTACGATAGAGATGCAAAATCAGATAGCTTATGAATAAGAGAGATAGAAGGAATCAGTATTAAGAATAGTATCGGAATCGATCTTCATTTTAGCATTTTTAGACATGCCAACTTCAAACTCAACATATGGTTTTCCAATGTGTGATTTTCGGCTTTGTGACATTAAATTTGTATAATATTTCGGACTAAATAGAATCAGTGAACATAATCATTGATTCCGTTCAAGTTATAAGCCTCTGACAGCGATTTCGACAGACAGATGGATAAGTGCAATCTCACCCGATTAGATTCTGAGACTTCACTTCGCTCGATCAATGAGCATGATTACAGTAGATATGTGGGCACACATATTTATGTACCTACTTAATCTAAGCCTACGGCTTTGTAGGCCGAATAAATGGCTCTGCTCAAATCAATTTCACTGTTTAATTTACTGAATGGAATGTATGAAGCCGTGTTTCGTCTATATGTTATTCTATCGTCCACGAGTAATTGGCCCCGTTCAGCCGAACTTTATTGTACGTATACGTATCTGCAGCTTTAAACTCTTCGCTTGCGGGTAGGGTATTTTTTTAACTTTTAGGAAGAAAATGTTGGCTCATCTGTAGATGGCTTAAAAATAGTATCAGAATCGATCTTGATTTGTCGGGCGCTGACAAGCGATCAGTCAATGGCAACACAATGGTGGGTGCGGTTTCTAACGATATTTGATATGGGAAATTTAAATTGGCATTGAAATCTGTTGAGTATAACCAGGGCTATCCTCTAAATGCACGCGTTTTCAACGCTGACGCAGCGATGAAATGGTTGGTAAACCTACGAATATTTACGAAAATATGTTTGTTGCTACTTTAGAAGAAGACAAATATTTATAAAAATAAAATTATACACGTCCTTATGAGCTAACAGCGTGAAGTATAAAGTAGAAAACTAATGATTTATGCTTGAAACTTGAATATTTCTGCAGACTTATGAGTAGGTACATAATATACAAGGTGTAAAAAGAAATGACCAAAATTACTACACATCAGACGAGATGCCGCGCAAAGCAACGACTGTTAAGAACGTTGCTGCGCTTATCGGAACCCTACTAATGGTTAACATGGCTGTCTCACTTTCTAGTTTGAGCACAGAATACAAATTCTTTTCTCCGACGTTGACAAAGCCATGGAGTAAGAGAAGAGTAAGAGTGATGTTTTGTGGCTCCACTGCACAAGCAATGTGCGCCGCTGCTGAAGTCCTGCGTAGAAAAATTTATGCAACGTCGCTCTGGCAAATATTTTAATGAAATTTATTTCTTCGGCGAACACAGTGTCTTAGAGAATAAATGCACGTCTGATAGTACGATTGTGATAGGTAAGCAGCTTTGCAGATGAAAGTTAACTAGTAAGTATCCAAGTACTAGGGCATACTATACTTGATCTTGTAAGTCGTAGCCAAGTTGCATTAGGAAAATGTACTTGAATTATCATAGTTACATTGCAGTTTATTGTGGTCTAGTCATAGTGGTGTTCATAATTGATACGATCGCAATTTTATGGAAATTACGATAACTGTTAATATGTAGATTATAATATTATGATAGTATGGTTAACTTAGGGCCAGTTGCACGTTAGACGGTTGAGGCAGGATTATACATTGATCACTTAACTGGTGCCAGTCACAATATCTAGCGTAGACGGTGTCACTTAAAGTTGTAAAAGTTTATTTGAATAAAAACTTTTCTTTCGTTTTCTCTATGCTACCTAATATCAATCTATCAGACACAGGAGAAACTCTTTTTGAGGACATCTGATTTTGACCTCTGAGTCATTTATTTTACACGAAATTCATCATCCATCCGCTGTTCATTTTACGTAAAAACTGCATTCAATCACATAAACTCATTAACTCAAAATTCTGATCGAAATCGGTAAACGTTAACGACTTTCACTTTCCACCGGCTCTACTGAAGAATGCACCACCCATTTTACCAGCTCATTACCAACCAAGCGGCGTATCTCCTCTGCTCCTATGCACTTTCACCAGATGCTCAGAAGGGATACCTATTTCCTTCAGGGCCTTGCGTAGGACTTTTGTAGTGATTTATTTAATAATTACCTTATGCCCGCGATTTCGTCCACGTGGTGTTATGCTTTGAAAATATCCCGCTAGAGCCCTTTATTTTTCCGGGATAAAAAGTCATATAACTATATCACTGATATCTAAAATTAATGTATGATTAACACTGCACTGGCTGTCCGTATACAAATGACAACTTGATTATGGATCAATTTGAAGCTCCACATTTGAGATACCAGTGTCTTTGGAACTAATAAAATATATTGCAAATGGCGCACCGACCTCTATAATAAATCTATGATTTCTGTGGGGTGCAGTTCTTTATGGAGGTTGATAAATGATAGATTTGGTATATTATATAAGATAGTGGACTGTATTCTGATATTATGATATGATATTATGATATGATGTTATTGATATTAAGGAGCACCACCCGCGCGGACGACCGAATTGTACTGTCTTTACCGACCTCACTCACGAGCATGAAGCAGTTGCGTAAACTGCTGAGTACGCGGTATTCGGTGACACGTGACATGCAGTGACCCGAAAAATTTCATAGATTTCAGAGTTACTCATATCCGCATACAGCGCCAAAATGGCGTCAATCAAGTAGGCCCAAAATAAAATATGACAGCAGCCTCTTCACTCTCTCCAGTGTTAAACATAGATTAATAATTTTAGAGCTCAGTGAACTAGCAGTCCGTTGCTGCGATTGGCACTCTATGCACCCCACACTCCAATACAGGAGCATCTTCAGAATAAATTTATAAACACATATCAAAAATTCGAACCCACATCTCTTGGGAATCGCGCCCGAGTGCGTTGGCTTTACACCATAGCCGCGGTCGAACTACACGTCAGCATCGAAATTAGTGATATGTATTTACTTTTTCCAATCAGTTTAATCGCAACATCTTCAGCTGTTTTTTCAAAGATTGCCTTTGCGATTATGCATTGCTTGAGTGCGGATTGGGATACTTCACAAACCTCTGAGAACATAATTGAAAACTCTCAGGCGTTCAGCGTTCAGGTTTCCTTTCCAGTTTTCCTGCACAGTTGAAGTAAGTGATAAAATAAAACCATGCGTAACTTATCCTAATAATTATGTGCTCAAAAAAGTCATCTCAAGGGTTAGAAGTTTCCCCTCAAAAAATTTGTATTAGTCTTAGAAAAGTCGTATTCTACAAAGCTAGCAGCCCTATTAGACTGAGTCTGTCTCACTGTCTCACAGATATGTACGCGTTGCTAGATAATCATGTAAGTGCAATGGGTCCGTGATTGCGCGAGCGTGTAGTTTTACTTGTTACAAGGAAACTCCATACTTTCATTAAGCTATGAATCTTGTACGAACATCGTGTTGAAGCGGAATCGATTACAAAGTGGGCTAGTGGAGGGCCTTTTAACGCGCTTGCCGCGACTTAATTGCTTAATTGACTTCGTTGTCTAGTTTCTAGAAAGATGGAACCCTTGATAGGTGTAGTGGGTTTTTTGTTACGTGTTGATTGTTTGCTGATGTTATCTGCAGTGTGCGTACATTTTATATAACAATTTTTGCAATAGATATAACCTCTGATAATGTTATTGTAAGCAGTGATAGCCTAGTGGTTAGGACTGTGGTCTCCTATTCGGGGGGTCGCAGGTTCGATCCCAGGCACGCACCTCTGACTTTTCGGAGTCAAGTGCGTTTAAGCAATTAACTATCACTTGCTTCAACGGTGAAGGAAAACATCGTGAGGAAACCTGCACATCTGAGAGTTCTTCATAATGTTCTCGAAGGTGTGTGAAGTCCACCAATTCGCATTGACCCAGCGTGGTGGACTATGGCCTATAACCCTTCTCTGAGAGGAGACCTGCGCTCAGTAGTGAGCCGTTGATGGGTTGCTAATGATGATGATGATGAATGTTATTGTACCTGCATTTTTGTGAATAAATTATTAGACACTACTTTGTCACAAACACACACACACTCCATTTTGACGGGGATTTCTTTTTGACGTGATAACGTCTTATAAATCGATGAACACCGGCTGCACGCACGAAAAAGTGTCACGTTCCGCCTGAGCCTGCGCGTGCAAGCGAGAGCGCGGAACAAGCGATAGAGAGGCACGATCGGCCCAAGCGTTGGCTTGTGACTAGAGAAAATTGTAATTTTCAATTAACTGCTTCTTTGTATTATACAAAATAATGATAATTCAGTGATAATGATTCAATTCAATTCATAAAGTATGCAATTTTTCATAAATGTTTCTTTATGACGTAAAACTATCGTCCGTAAACCGACTTTACAGACAACCAATTTTTTCCGGGATAAAAAGTAGGTTTTGTCACTCTTCTGCAGTGGTGGTCTCTAAAATTGATTGCATTAGTGTTACGGCAATGACCTCTAAAGAGACAAAAACAGAACCTCGCTGATTTTAGTGTAGGTAGGTCATCATCATCATCAGCAACCCATCAATGGCTCACTACTGAGCACAGGTCTCCTCAGATGTGCAGGTTACCTCACGATGTTTTCCTTCACCGTTTAAGCAAGTGATATTTAATTGCTTAAACGCACTTGACTCCGTAAAGTTAGAGGTGCGTACCCGGCCTCGAACCTGCGACCCCCCGAATAGGAGACCACAGTACTAACCACTAGGCTATCACTGCATTGTAGGTAGGTATACCAACAAAAACTTTTAATAACTAAACTAATATCCTTTCCTTTTTCTTTTTCAGGTAATCAGTCTTATCTTATCAAAGACAACACATCCGCCATTGAAGTGGTAATTTATCAAGCGTTGTTCTTACTTTGTGGGTTTTACTTTTATCGATAATTTTATTTCCGAAAAGACGCCGCCAATACGATAATAAATCTTATAAAATTTAATTAACACTCAATGGTATCTTGATGGGATATCGAAATGAAACGGGAAGTGAGTGAAAGTTTTTTTTATACATATGCTGCTGATCTCGATTTACAAGTTTTCGCATGACATACGATTTTTCTTTGTGCAGTGATGGAATAAATACAATGAATTAGTTAAAAATTACCTACAGAATCCTCTTGCTTTTAAAAAACTTATTCCTGAAATCTCTACTCGTACTCGTAGTAACTGCAAAGTAGGAAAAATTTTGTTTTTCCTAAAAATTTGTTTTGTTGTCACATGCAAAAGACTTCAAAATACCTGCGTGGATACTTACAAATATATTTTTCTATTTCTCATATTGATGTCGCTCTACAAATACCTAATTATAGAGAATTATTTCTCAAAGAATAGAATGGATTAAGTACCTACTTATATTTTTTTTTCAAATATTTACAAAGTGCTTTCTTCGAATATTGTACAAGTATTGCAGTAACTGACACCTTTATTATTCCTACATAAAAATATTTACTAAAACTATAACTAACTTTTAAGTTTTTATAACTAGCTTTTGCCTGCGACTTCATGTGTGAATTATATTTTCTCATTGTTTTCTCGGGATAAAAAGTGTCCTCTGTCACACTCTAGGTCATTTAACTTTTGCATGAAAAAAATCACGTCAATCCTTTAATTCGCGATCGAGGAACAAAACATTAAACAGACACAATCGCAATTATAATACTAGTATGATGAAACAGTAAATTCACAATGACACCGAGGTCGTGCGGTAACTTTGATGGGCATTAGTTACGCTAATTGCATTAATTATACGCACAATTTGTTATAATCCGACTTACCTCTATGAGACGGGTATTATACGAACGGGTAAGCAGCACTCCGTGGGCGAAACAATTAGAAATAAAAACCGGCCAAGTGCGTGTCGGGCCACGCGCAGTGTAGGGTTCCGTAGTTGAAAGTCTCAAATATTATTGTTGACCTAGGATAGTGCTTTTATTTTATTTATGAATATTGAATATATTTTGAGTTCCATGGTTTAAATACTATAATATACAACAAAATATGCAACTTACACTACGTGTAATACCTAACTTGGAAAAAACATATATAACTCCTTAACTAATGAACCCTACTTAGCCGTGATAGTTTTCCTTTAAAATTCATTATATATACTACTGCTGTGAATTTTTTCTTGTATCCTATATACAACCATTTAGCTGGCAGAGGGGGGGGGGGGGGACACGTGACTCTAATAAAATTTAGCACTTTAAAATATCATATTTCACAAACGGATCCCTGAATTGAAAAATGGTGTTCCCACACCTATAATATTTTTGAAAGACCTATTCAACGACACCCCACACTATGGGATAGACGAGAAAAAAAAAATCATCCCCACCTTACATGTGGGGTAAAAAAAAATATTTTTCACAATTTTATTTCACCACTTTGTCGGCGTGATTGATATTTATACCCTTGTCAAATTTCAGATTTCTAGTACCAATAGTCTCTGAGCTAAACCGCGGACGGACGGACAGACGGACAGACGGACGGACATGGCGAAACTATAAGGGTTCCTTGTTTACTACGGAACCCTAAAAATTAACTTTGTCTGTTTGCTTTATTACTATAGAATGAATCTAAGCAAATACAACAAATTCTTGTTAATGCAATAGTGTGTTTGTGTTTTGATTTGTCCTTCAATCACGCCGCAACAGAACTACGGATCGACGTATTTTCCCACGGTTGGCGGACTCCCCACTAGATGAACAAATGACATCAGACGAGTCGCAGGGAGTCGCTGCATACAAGCGACGCAAGACCAAGTCATGTGGAAGTCCATGCAGGAGATCTTTGTCCAGCTGTGGAAATCTATCGGTTGATAAAAAAGAAGGTAATTTCCGAGCGGAAACCGCGAGCTCCATTTTACCACATTTTACTTACTATGCAGAATGTATTGTTTATATAATTATAACCCAGTAAATTCCCATTTCCACCGGAGTGTCCATAAAGTCAATCATTAGCGCTATATTCTTGCTACTTGCGCATAAACGAGATGCGCGTGCGCACTCAACGTTTTTAGTGCGGTATAGATCAGGGTTTATGGGACGTATCTGGGCGACTTTAATGAAGTCCGACTCTTTATGGGCCCCGTGGGTCGTCAAATTGTTGTTTTCGATTTAAAGACAGTTTAAGGAGTGCTTCTGCTATATTTAAGGCTCTATTATTGTCACTTCATTTGCATGAAAAATATTTAATGGCTGTAAATAAACCTATTAATATTTTTTTAGTCCCGTTCACGCTCGAGTCGATATAGTCGATAAAATTTATCTGATCTGATCTTTTAGTACATTACATATCTACCGAGCTTTGGAAATAGATACTTGGCTGGCTTTGACTTTTAAAGCGTCATCTTAGGCTGAGACCTATTGATCGCAGTCTCACTCTGCTTTGACTCAAGACAATTAAAATGAAACAAAAATATGTCTTGACACTTTGTTGCGTGTGACGCAAGACTGGCATTTATAAAAAGATCTATAGCTCTCAGCATTAGTGTCAGTTGCATGTCAAGCGGTTAAAGTAAACTTACCGTTAAGGTAAGCTAACCTAAGCCATCTAAAAACAAGCTAAGCCAAGGCAAGCCGACGGTCTCTGTCTGGGCCTCAATGTGTGCTTAGTGTTTAATGCCGACTACTATACATTATTCAACAACCAACAAACAAGCAAAACCTTGATACCACAGCATAAACACGTATTATACAGGTACATACACTACGCGCCACTTAGTACTGTATATACTAACTGCAAATTGCAAAGACAAAAGCAAATTCCGTAATAGCACATTTCCTTTTTAAAAATACAAGTTTTCACGTTATTACCATTCAATTAAGCAAAAATTCACTTAAGGTTTGGTTTTAAAAGTAAAAAATAATAATTCATACTCTTGCGCAAGCCGCGAAATTATTACCGACAGTTTAAGGAGGGCCCTTTCATGCTTTCAATAATAATCGATTCAAGTAAAAAGACGATCGTTTCATAAATCGCGGAATTCGTTTTGGCAATCCGAAGGTTGTTATTACCAGCGATCCCATCGATATCTCGATTGTAGATACGCAGCTGCAATCTGAAGAGCGATTGTCTATCTTTATTCCATCAAAATCTTATTCATTTGATGACAAAAACGTACATTTTAATCTGTCAAACAGCAAATTCGAATTGTCTATGCGGTTCATCGATTCTTAACGATAAGCCCCCGATTTTATCGTTATTTTTAACGATGAGCACACGATGAGTGAATGATTCTGTACCATTTGACAGAAAATAGCGATTGTCTATCTTTTATGAGCTCATGGCCATCTCATTGCTAATGTCAAATGATTGCGGTGAGTCCGAGGCTACCTTATTCGTATAAATCCATTGTATTTGCGCCATGTAAGTGTTGATAAATTTAAAAATAATTAATAAAAATAGTGTTTTAATGTGTTTATTATTAAAATAGTATTGTTGTGTGTAGGGTTTTTTTAGTGATAGTTAGTTTTTGCGTATAATTTGTGTTTTATTATTGTGATTTAGTTTATAATAAGTACCTACATCCATTTAATAAAGCCAATGGGGGAATTCGTCGACAATTAAACTATAATAAACGACGAACTCAATCCATACATGCCGCCAAGGAAAAGATCCACAGGAATATCTACCTACTGAAATCAAAAGTAGGTAAGTTTTGTTAGTTGTTTGGATAGCTAAGCAGGCGTTACTTTGCGGAAGTTCATGATTAGCTAGAAAAGGTTAGAATTATTTTGCTATAATCCGCCAACATAAAAAATCTGTATGGTCAAACATGCAATTACAAGCTAAGCATCGCTCACCTTCCCAGCCAAGCAAGAAAGCCAAGTTCCCAGCAAGCAATGCCACCACCACTCACATGCACCACCACACAAGACCTAAAGTACAATAATTCTAACCTTTTCTTACTAAGTCTTATTTGTTTTACTAAGCGAGCTAAGCCTTAATTTGAAAATATTATGTTCAGACTAAAGAAATCATAGGTAGTTCATAGGTAAGAAAATGATGAGAGTAAATTTTCTGTCCTAATTTTCTTACTAATACATAACTACTTTAATCTAAAGGTTACTTACACTACCTACTTTAATCTCTTAATTTTTTGTACCCATTGGATAAACTTAAAGTGCCCTGGACAATGCCTATGTCTAAATAAATAAATAAAACAGTGCATTAAGTAATGTCTAAAACTTAATATATTTAAATAACAAAAATAATTGGTATAGGTAATACAATGTAAATAATTTGAATGAAAGAAAACTCAATTCACTTATTAAATTATATCTCACTTACAAACCTTGACTTTACAAACCTTTTGAGAACATTATGAAGAAGAAGAGGTGTGCAGGTTTCCTCAAGATGTTTTCCTTCACCGTTGAAGCTTGTGATGTTTAATTTCTTAAGTCAGAGGTGCGTGCCCAGAATTAGATTGAACCTGTGACTCACCGGATAGGAGACCGCAGTACTAACCACTAGGCTATCACTGCTTCACTTACAAGGCTTATAATATTAATATGATAAATATTTTTTACAGATTCATGGACAGCTTTGACTTCCCTGGTGCCTGTTGTAATCCGGCTCCTAGACTCAAATTAGCAATTTGTTCGTTGATAGCTGTGTCCGTTTGTATGATAAACTCCCAGAAGACATATTGGAAATGTCTCTCAACAAGTCCAAAGTTTTTGTAAATAATTAACTTATTTAAAGAACAAGAAAGCTTGGGAATGAATGGTGCTAGCGGCACTAGAGAAGAATAGAAATGTTTTTATTCAAATAAACTTTTGTACAAGTGCTTTTGAATCATTATTATGTACCACGATTTTTGTTTTATAATGTATATTTGTTTTATATAATGTCAATATTTCGATCCAGTTGCATGGACCGTGGTCACGATGGGACTGTGGTACGTACTTGTATAATACATTATAATTATGTCATTAAGCCACTAAATAAGTCTAAAATCTTTTGCTTTTGAATCATCGATATCACTGGTTTGGAATGCCCTTCCTGCCGAGAAGAACCGTCAAGAAACTTGGCAGTTGCTCTTTTCAAAACAAGTTTACAATATAATAGATATTATGCTATGTATGCAGTGTTTCCACAATGAGGGGAAGTTCCACAAAAGCATACCTAATTATAATTAAACACATGTTAAGACTGAAACTTCTAATTAGTTTTACATGATTTGTGAAATGGTGGTAATGAAAAAATACCCCAGCTGATTTTGAAGTGGGCTCTTCTCGGCCCAGGGCGCGTTTGGAACCCTGGTATCAATTTTCTTTATAATCGGTAGTAGTAAATAAATATTTTATTAATAATAGCTAGTTACACATATAATAAAATTACAGTGTAGGTAAATAAGCAAACCATAGGGAATTTATATGAAATAAAAACCTTTATGGATATACATTTATCTTTTTTATTTCTCCAAATAATTAAAAATGTGTGCAGCCTTATTTTACTAATTATAGGAACATTTACTAATATACTTCTTTCGATATTGTTTTGGCATACTTTAAGTTTCTTCAGGTTTATATTAGTATGCCAAAACAATATAGAACTGCAATATACATACTGAATAAATAAAACACATTTACTATTTTCAAGCTTAATTTAATTTTAAATACAATAAAATTATACAATGATTTGTAAAAATAAGATGTAAACTATTCAGTAATAAAGGCTTATATTGTTATATTATTATTACTTACTAACATCCTTACTAATATTATAAATGCGAAAGTGTGTTTGTTTGTTGGTTTGTCCTTCAATCACGCTGCAACAGGGCTACGGATCGACGTGATTTTTTGCATGGGTATAGTTGAGGGCCTGGAGAGTGACATAGGCTACTTTTTATCCCGGAAAATCAAGGATTTCCAGAGGGATTTTAAAAACTAAATCCACGCAGACAAAGTCGCGGGCATCAGCTAGTACTATATTTAATTATAATAATTTATTATTCACAGTTTTCTTTGTATTATTAGAACAGCAAAGCAAATTTTTTCTTTAATGAATCTCAACACTCTATTATTCTTCTTAATCAACCTAAAGATGTCCACAGCTGGACAAAGGTCTCCTCCATGGACTTCCACAGGCTTCGGTCTTGCGCCGCCTGAATCTAGTGGCTCCATGCGACTCGTTTGATGTCGTCGGCCCACCTAGTAGGGGGTCTGCCAACACTGCGCTTCCCGGTGCGGGGTCGCCACTCCAGCACCTTGGGACCCCAGCGACCATCAGCTCTTCGAACAATCTGCCCCGCCCACTTCAGTTTTGCGACTCGCTGAGCACTACACTATATTCATTAGCAACCCATCAACGGCTCACTACTGAGCGCAGGTCTCCTCTCAGAGAAGGGTTATATGCCATAGTCCACCACGCTGGCCCAATGCGAATTGGCGGACTTCACACACCTTCAAGAACATTATGAAGAACTCTCATATGTGCAGGTTTCCTCACGATGTTTTCCTTCACCCTTGAAGCAAGTGATATTTAATTGCTTAAACGCACATAACTTCGAAAAGTCAGAGGTGCGTACCCGGGATCGAACCTGCGACCCCCCGAATAGGAGACCACAGTCCTAACCACTAGGCTATCACTGCTTGCTACACTATATTAGGGACATGTAGGTATTTACTTACCATCATCCTACTAATATTATTGTCATACTAATATTATAAATGTGAAAGTGTGTGAGGATGTATGGATGTTTTTTACTCTTTCACGCTACAATGAATGAACCGATTTGGCTGAAATTTGGAATGGAGATGGCTCATACCCAGGACTAACACGTAGGCTACTTTTTATCCTTATTTTAAAAACCTTAATCCAGGCGGACAAAGTCGCGGGCATCAGTAGTACTAGTACTAAATAATTAGTCTTGTTTATCACATCTTCAAATAGCCTTTATAAGACTATGATAAACAAACATTTATTTACTTACTAAATTAATTAAATTGAGCACAGCTGCAGTCTTAAATGTCTTTTACTTCCTTGGTGGTTCCTAGTGGACAATCAATGGCAATCAAAGATAATCTCCTCAGAAATTAGGAGATCCGTAGGAGAACCAGTCAAAGGTCTCTTGCATAGACTTCCACAGGCCTCGGTCTTGCGCCGCCTGAATCTAGCGGCTCCCTGCGACTCGTTTGATGTCGTCGTCGTCGTCGTCGCTCTTCGAACTATGTACAGGAAGTAATTGAAACCTAAATCTCGCACTGTATATACATATATGACTGTCGTGTAGTTAACATATTTTAATTTGCAATAACAAATATTGATGTCATAATAATTAAGATAAAACTATCCTATCTTTTAAGTTCGACCAAATTACAGATAGTTACAAAGTTTGATCAAAATCGGTTCATTAGTTTTCGAGTTTATTCCGAACATAGGTCGTGACAAGAGATTTTTATATATATTTATTATTGAATAAAATCTTGTATGAACATACATAACATTATCTTTTTTATTTCTATGATTCTACATTTGTTTCCAGCGTGTACTGCTACACACAAACATGATAATAAAAAGTAACATTTTAGTAAAAAGTAAAAGCTTTCTTATAATTATAAACATTTTACATTTTCACCTACTTACTATAACATATCTTATTGAATAAAAACCTGTATGAACATACATAATATTATCTTTTCTTTTTTAGGGTTCCGTACCAAAGGGTGCCAACAGGACCCTATTACTAAGCCTCCACTGTCCATGTGTCCGTCTGTCCGTCCTTCAACGGGCTGTATCTTGTAGACCGTAATAGATAGACAGTTGAAATTTTCACATAAATTGTGTATTTCTATTGCCAATATAATAACAAATAATAAAATTAAATTAAATTACAAAATATAGGGGGTATGGGAGATGATACATGGAAAAGGAGTCTAAATAAAATTTTATTTTTTTACCCTGGCATGTGGGGTGTCATTATCTAGAGCTTGTTAAGTGCAGTTCAAATATATACTTTTTTATTTTTTAGCAACAAAAATGAAGAAATGTAGGGCCGTCAAAGTTGTCGGTTTTAAACCAATTTTGTTAGGGGGTCTATCTCAAACACTAAACTAGTTAGGAATTTGAAATTTTGGTATATTATGTACTTAGGGTGTACTTAAACAACAAATACTGAAAACAGCAATTTATAACCATATGCTAATTTAGTACTTTCTGAGAACTAAGATATTTATATACTAGCTGATGCCCGCGACTTCGTCCACGTGGATTTAGTTCTTACAATCCCTCGGGAACTCTTTGATTTTCCGAGATAAAAAGTAGTAGTATGTCACTCTCGAGGTCCTCAACTATACCCATGCAAAAATTCACGTCGATCCGTAGCCCTGTTGCGGCGTGATTGAAGGACAAACCAACAAACAAACACACTTTCGCATTTATAATATTAGTAAGGATGTATCTAGTTTTTGCGGCGTGATTGAAGGACAAACCAACAAACAAACACACTTTCGCATTTATAATATTAGTAAGGATGTATCTAGTTTAAAAAAAATATTTGGTCATATGTACGGAACCCTAAAAGACTTGCACTTGGCCAATTTTTTTTATTTGTATGATTCTGTATTTGTCTCCAGTGTGTTCTGGTACACACAAAAATCGTCGTAGCGAAGCCATCATTGTTCTGAAATAATCGAAATTAAGAATATTATTTCTTTTATATGTATAAAGATACAGCAGTGTTTTAATAATATTATAATAATATTAGATGATGTCAGCGACTTCGTCCGCGTTGATTAAGGATTTTTCTTTCCCGCGGAACTGTAATTTTCCGGGATAAAAGCAGCCTATGTATTAATCCTAGGTATGAGCTACCTCCATTCCAAATTTCAGCTAAATCGGTTGATTCGTTGTGACGTGAAAGAGTAACAAACATCCATCCATCCATTCTCATAAACTTTCACTTTTATAATAAGCTAGATGGTGCCCGCGACTTCGTCCGCGTGGATTGAGGTTTTTTCATTCCCGCGGGAACTGTAATTTTCCGGGATAAAAGTAGCCTATGTATACCTACTTATGTATGTACCTCCTACTTATGGCATTAAGCAGTGATTACAATAGTTAGCCTAGTAATTACAACTGTGGTCTCCTATTCGGGGGGTCGCAGGTTCGATCCCGGGTATGC
This sequence comes from Oeneis ivallda, assembly GCA_029955525.1. NCBI lineage: Eukaryota > Metazoa > Arthropoda > Insecta > Lepidoptera > Nymphalidae > Oeneis > Oeneis ivallda. The sequence goes on from JARPMR010000006.1 coordinate 25,839,246, forward strand.
ACCTCTGAATTTTCGGAGTCAAGTGTGTTTAAGCAATTAAATATCACTTGCTTCAACGGTGAAGGAAAACATCTTGAGGAAATCTGCACACCTGAGAGTTCTTCATAATGTTCTTGAAGGTGTGTGAAGTCTGCCAATTCGCATTGGGCCAGCGTGGTGGACTATGGCCTATAACCCTTCTCTGTGAGGAGAACTGCGCTCAGTAGTGAGCCGTTGATGGGTTGTTAATGATGATGAGCTACCTCCATTCCAAATTTCAGCTAAATCGGTTGATTTGTTGTGACGTGAAAGAGTAACATGGATGGATGATCCATCCGAACTTTTGCATTAATAATATTAGTAGTATATCCTATACTTTATGATCAATTCTTGTATATGTAATTGGTTTCTTAGAAACGGCTCTTACAATTTGGATGATTTTGCTTTCGTGCCCTGTATTTGAGTTCGTGCCAATACTGAATATACTGGTGTGTTGTTTATATTTATTTAATTCCACTTAAAAAATGAATCAGTACTTACAGTTTCCTTTCTTTGCTTGTCGTGGTGGCACCATCTTCTAAACTATAAAGGGCAGCAGCTGTGTTCCTCCAAAACTCTCCCTCCCTTGCCTTTGGCACTGAAATAAAGAGTTTAAGATGTTGATAAATTTCTTTCTTTAGGAAGACATTTAAAGTTATCTTGTGATCTATTCTTTTGTCTTGTGTGTGTAATGAAGAATATACATACATTACTAAGTTAGAAGTTGTTCATGTTTAAATTTTTGTAGGAAAGATATGAATATTTCTAGTAATTATTTATAGTACTTAATTATTTATAGTAATTTACCTTTACCTTACTTTGTTTTTCACGGCACAACGAATGAACCCATTTGGCTGAAATTTGGATTGGAGATAGCTCATATACTGGACTAGCACTGGCACACTTACTACACGGCTAGATACATTTTATCTGGAGAAAGTAGAGTTCCTTCGGAAATCAAAAACCCTGTTCTACGCGGAAGAAGTCGCGGTCATAAACCGTATAGTTTACTTACATATTTCCGATTCGAAAGCCCTTTGTAAAAGTTTATTGGAGTAAAAAATTTTCTTCAATTCAATTCCCTTAATCATGCTTAGATGTTAGATTTATGAATAATATGAATCATTATAAAAACAAACGAATTTTTTCATAGATTATTGACATATGACTGACGTCTGACATTGACACTGATTGACACTTGACAGCGACAAAGTACACAGACTTACTTCTAACAAGAAAAAATACATGGCTGTAACCACATATAACCCTAGAAGAATGATTAATAACACAGAAAATATACAAAATTAGAAGCTTTTAGCGCCACCTATAGTTGAATAGCAGAAGCGACTAGACTAAGAACTACTGCTACTCGTCAATAGGTGGCGCTATTTATGTTCAATCTCCGATCGTTCTCCATCGGTCTTTATTTCATCACGATGTCATCGGTAGGACTTACACAATCGCTATTTGATTTCAACGATATATGAAAATCGTTAAAAATATTCATCATGAAATAAAGATAGACAATCGCTCTTCTGAAGAGCGATTGTCTATCTTTATTCCATCAAAATCTTATTCATTTGATGACAAAAACGTACATTTTAATCTGTCAAACAGCAAATTCGAATTGTCTATGCGGTTCATCGATTCTTAACGATAAGCCCCCGATTTTATCGTTATTTTTAACGATGAGCACACGATGAGTGAATGATTCTGTACCATTTGACAGAAAATAGCGATTGTCTATCTTTTATGAGCTCATGGCCATCTCATTGCTAATGTCAAATGATTGCGGTGAGTCCGAGGCTACCTTATTCGTATAAATCCATTGTATTTGCGCCATGTAAGTGTTGATAAATTTAAAAATAATTAATAAAAATAGTGTTTTAATGTGTTTATTATTAAAATAGTATTGTTGTGTGTAGGGTTTTTTTAGTGATAGTTAGTTTTTGCGTATAATTTGTGTTTTATTATTGTGATTTAGTTTATAATAAGTACCTACATCCATTTAATAAAGCCAATGGGGGAATTCGTCGACAATTAAACTATAATAAACGACGAACTCAATCCATACATGCCGCCAAGGAAAAGATCCACAGGAATATCTACCTACTGAAATCAAAAGTAGGTAAGTTTTGTTAGTTGTTTGGATAGCTAAGCAGGCGTTACTTTGCGGAAGTTCATGATTAGCTAGAAAAGGTTAGAATTATTTTGCTATAATCCGCCAACATAAAAAATCTGTATGGTCAAACATGCAATTACAAGCTAAGCATCGCTCACCTTCCCAGCCAAGCAAGAAAGCCAAGTTCCCAGCAAGCAATGCCACCACCACTCACATGCACCACCACACAAGACCTAAAGTACAATAATTCTAACCTTTTCTTACTAAGTCTTATTTGTTTTACTAAGCGAGCTAAGCCTTAATTTGAAAATATTATGTTCAGACTAAAGAAATCATAGGTAGTTCATAGGTAAGAAAATGATGAGAGTAAATTTTCTGTCCTAATTTTCTTACTAATACATAACTACTTTAATCTAAAGGTTACTTACACTACCTACTTTAATCTCTTAATTTTTTGTACCCATTGGATAAACTTAAAGTGCCCTGGACAATGCCTATGTCTAAATAAATAAATAAAACAGTGCATTAAGTAATGTCTAAAACTTAATATATTTAAATAACAAAAATAATTGGTATAGGTAATACAATGTAAATAATTTGAATGAAAGAAAACTCAATTCACTTATTAAATTATATCTCACTTACAAACCTTGACTTTACAAACCTTTTGAGAACATTATGAAGAAGAAGAGGTGTGCAGGTTTCCTCAATATGTTTTCCTTCACTGTTGAAGCTTGTGATGTTTAATTTCTTAAGTCAGAGGTGCGTGCCCAGAATTAGATTGAACCTGTGACTCACCGGATAGGAGACCGCAGTACTAACCACTAGGCTATCACTGCTTCACTTACAAGGCTTATAATATTAATATGATAAATATTTTTTACAGATTCATGGACAGCTTTGACTTCCCTGGTGCCTGTTGTAATCCGGCTCCTAGACTCAAATTAGCAATTTGTTCGTTGATAGCTGTGTCCGTTTATGATAAACTCCCAGAAGACATATTGGAAATGTCTCTCAACAAGTCCAAAGTTTTTGTAAATAATTAACTTATTTAAAGAACAAGAAAGCTTGGGAATGAATGGTGCTAGCGGCACTAGAGAAGAATAGAAATGTTTTTATTCAAATAAACTTTTGTACAAGTGCTTTTGAATCATTATTATGTACCACGATTTTTGTTTTATAATGTATATTTGTTTTATATAATGTCAATATTTCGATCCAGTTGCATGGACCGTGGTCACGATGGGACTGTGGTACGTACTTGTATAATACATTATAATAATGTCATTAAGCCACTAAATAAGTCTAAAATCTTTTGCTTTTGAATCATCGATATCACTGGTTTGGAATGCCCTTCCTGCCGAGAAGAACCGTCAAGAAACTTGGCAGTTGCTCTTTTCAAAACAAGTTTACAATATAATAGATATTATGCTATGTATGCAGTGTTTCCACAATGAGGGGAAGTTCCACAAAAGCATACCTAATTATAATTAAACACATGTTAAGACTGAAACTTCTAATTAGTTTTACATGATTTGTGAAATGGTGGTAATGAAAAAATACCCCAGCTGATTTTGAAGTGGGCTATTCTCGGCCCAGGGCGCGTTTGGAACCCTGGTATCAATTTTCTTTATAATCGGTAGTAGTAAATAAATATTTTATTAATAATAGCTAGTTACACATATAATAAAATTACAGTGTAGGTAAATAAGCAAACCATAGGGAATTTATATGAAATAAAAACCTTTATGGATATACATTTATCTTTTTTATTTCTCCAAATAATTAAAAATGTGTGCAGCCTTATTTTACTAATTATAGGAACATTTACTAATATACTTCTTTCGATATTGTTTTGGCATACTTTAAGTTTCTTCAGGTTTATATTAGTATGCCAAAACAATATAGAACTGCAATATACATACTGAATAAATAAAACACATTTACTATTGTCAAGCTTAATTTAATTTTAAATACAATAAAATTATACAATGATTTGTAAAAATAAGATGTAAACTATTCAGTAATAAAGGCTTATATTGTTATATTATTATTACTTATTAACATCCTTACTAATATTATAAATGTGAAAGTGTGTTTGTTTGTTGGTTTGTCCTTCAATCACGCTGCAACAGGGCTACGGATCGACGTGATTTTTTGCATGGGTATAGTTGAGGGCCTGGAGAGTGACATAGGCTACTTTTTATCCCGGAAAATCAAGGATTTCCAGAGGGATTTTAAAAACTAAATCCACGCAGACGAAGTCGCGGGCATCAGCTAGTACTATATTTAATTATAATAATTTATTATTCACGGTTTTCTTTGTATTATTAGAACAGCAAAGCAAATTTTTTCTTTAATGAATCTCAACACTCTATTATTCTTCTTAATCAACCTAAAGATGTCCACAGCTGGACAAAGGTCTCCTCCATGGACTTCCACAGGCTTCGGTCTTGCGCCGCCTGAATCTAGTGGCTCCATGCGACTCGTTTGATGTCGTCGGCCCACCTAGTAGGGGGTCTGCCAACACTGCGCTTCCCGGTGCGGGGTCGCCACTCCAGCACCTTGGGACCCCAGCGACCATCAGCTCTTCGAACAATCTGCCCCGCCCACTTCAGTTTTGCGACTCGCTGAGCACTACACTATATTCATTAGCAACCCATCAACGGCTCACTACTGAGCGCAGGTCTCCTCTCAGAGAAGGGTTATATGCCATAGTCCACCACGCTGGCCCAATGCGAATTGGCGGACTTCACACACCTTCAAGAACATTATGAAGAACTCTCATATGTGCAGGTTTCCTCACGATGTTTTCCTTCACCCTTGAAGCAAGTGATATTTAATTGCTTAAACGCACATAACTTCGAAAAGTCAGAGGTGCGTACCCGGGATCGAACCTGCGACCCCCCGAATAGGAGACCACAGTCCTAACCACTAGGCTATCACTGCTTGCTACACTATATTAGGGACATGTAGGTATTTACTTACCATCATCCTACTAATATTATTGTCATACTAATATTATAAATAATGTGAAAGTGTGTGAGGATGTATGGATGTTTTTTACTCTTTCACGCTACAATGAATGAACCGATTTGGCTGAAATTTGGAATGGAGATGGCTCATACCCAGGACTAACACGTAGGCTACTTTTTATCCTTATTTTAAAAACCTTAATCCAGGCGGACAAAGTCGCGGGCATCAGTAGTACTAGTACTAAATAATTAGTCTTGTTTATCACATCTTCAAATAGCCTTTATAAGACTATGATAAACAAACATTTATTTACTTACTAAATTAATTAAATTGAGCACAGCTGCAGTCTTAAATGTCTTTTACTTCCTTGGTGGTTCCTAGTGGACAATCAATGGCAATCAAAGATAATCTCCTCAGAAATTAGGAGATCCGTAGGAGAACCAGTCAAAGGTCTCTTGCATAGACTTCCACAGGCCTCGGTTTTGCGCCGCCTGAATCTAGCGGCTCCCTGCGACTCGTTTGATGTCGTCGTCGTCGTCGTCGCTCTTCGAACTATGTACAGGAAGTAATTGAAACCTAAATCTCGCACTGTATATACATATATGACTGTCGTGTAGTTAACATATTTTAATTTGCAATAACAAATATTGATGTCATAATAATTAAGATAAAACTATCCTATCTTTTAAGTTCGACCAAATTACAGATAGTTACAAAGTTTGATCAAAATCGGTTCATTAGTTTTCGAGTTTATTCCGAACATAGGTCGTGACAAGAGATTTTTATATATATTTATTATTGAATAAAATCTTGTATGAACATACATAACATTATCTTTTTTATTTCTATGATTCTACATTTGTTTCCAGCGTGTACTGCTACACACAAACATGATAATAAAAAGTAACATTTTAGTAAAAAGTAAAAGCTTTCTTATAATTATAAACATTTTACATTTTCACCTACTTACTATAACATATCTTATTGAATAAAAACCTGTATGAACATACATAATATTATCTTTTCTTTTTTAGGGTTCCGTACCAAAGGGTGCCAACAGGACCCTATTACTAAGCCTCCACTGTCCATGTGTCCGTCTGTCCGTCCGTCAACGGGCTGTATCTTGTAGACCGTAATAGATAGACAGTTGAAATTTTCACATAAATTGTGTATTTCTATTGCCAATATAATAACAAATAATAAAATTAAATTAAATTACAAAATATAGGGGGTATGGGAGATGATACATGGAAAAGGAGTCTAAATAAAATTTTATTTTTTTACCCTGGCATGTGGGGTGTCATTATCTAGAGCTTGTTAAGTGCAGTTCAAATATATACTTTTTTATTTTTTAGCTACAAAAATGAAGAAATGTAGGGCCGTCAAAGTTGTCGGTTTTAAACCAATTTTGTTAGGGGGTCTATCTCAAACACTAAACTAGTTAGGAATTTGAAATTTTGGTATATTATGTACTTAGGGTGTACTTAAACAACAAATACTGAAAACAGCAATTTATAACCATATGCTAATTTAGTACTTTCTGAGAACTAAGATATTTATATACTAGCTGATGCCCGCGACTTCGTCCACGTGGATTTAGTTCTTACAATCCCTCGGGAACTCTTTGATTTTCCGAGATAAAAAGTAGTAGTATGTCACTCTCCAGGTCCTCAACTATACCCATGCGAAAATTCACGTCGATCCGTAGCCCTGTTGCGGCGTGATTGAAGGACAAACCAACAAACAAACACACTTACGCATTTATAATATTAGTAAGGATGTATCTAGTTTAAAAAAAATATTTGGTCATATGTACGGAACCCTAAAAGACTTGCACTTGGCCAATTTTTTTTATTTGTATGATTCTGTATTTGTCTCCAGTGTGTTCTGGTACACACAAACATCGTCGTAGCGAAGCCATCATTGTTCTGAAATAATCGAAATTAAGATTATTATTTCTTTTATATGTATAAAGATACAGCAGTGTTTTCATAATATTATAATAATATTAGACGATGTCAGCGACTTCGTCCGCGTCGATTAAGGATTTTTCTTTCCCGCGGAACTGTAATTTTCCGGGATAAAAGCAGCCTATGTATTAATCCTAGGTATGAGCTACCTCCATTCCAAATTTCAGCTAAATCGGTTGATTCGTTGTGACGTGAAAGAGTAACAAACATCCATCCATCCATTCTCATAAACTTTCACTTTTATAATAAGCTAGATGGTGCCCGCGACTTCGTCCGCGTGGATTGAGGTTTTTTCATTCCCGCGGGAACTGTAATTTTCCGGGATAAAAGTAGCCTATGTATACCTACTTATGTATGTACCTCCTACTTATGGCATTAAGCAGTGATTACAATAGTTAGCCTAGTAATTACAACTGTGGTCTCCTATTCGGGGGGTCGCAGGTTCGATCCCGGGTATGCACCTCTGAATTTTCGGAGTCAAGTGTGTTTAAGCAATTAAATATCACTTGCTTCAACGGTGAAGGAAAACATCTTGAGGAAATCTGCACACCTGAGAGTTCTTCATAATGTTCTTGAAGGTGTGTGAAGTCCGCCAATTCGCATTGGGCCAGCGTGGTGGACTATGGCCTATAACCCTTCTCTGTGAGGAGAACTGCGCTCAGTAGTGAGCCGTTGATGGGTTGTTAATGATGATGAGCTACCTCCATTCCAAATTTCAGCTAAATCGGTTGATTTGTTGTGACGTGAAAGAGTAACATGGATGGATGATCCATCCGAACTTTTGCATTAATAATATTAGTAGTATATCCTATACTTTATGATCAATTCTTGTATATGTAATTGGTTTCTTAGAAACGGCTCTTACAATTTGGATGATTTTGCTTTCGTGCCCTGTATTTGAGTTCGTGCCAATACTGAATATACTGGTGTGTTGTTTATATTTATTTAATTCCACTTAAAAAATGAATCATTACTTACAGTTTCCTTTCTTTGCTTGTCGTGGTGGCACCATCTCCTAAACTATAAAGGGCAGCAGCTGTGTTCCTCCAAAACTCTCCCTCCCTTGCCTTTGGCACTGAAATAAAGAGTTTAAGATGTTGATAAATTTCTTTCTTTAGGAAGACATTTAAAGTTATCTTGTGATCTATTCTTTTGTCTTGTGTGTGTAATGAAGAATATACATACATTACTAAGTTAGAAGTTGTTCATGTTTAAATTTTTGTAGGAAAGATATGAATATTTCTAGTAATTATTTATAGTAATTTACCTTTACCTTACTTTGTTTTTCACGGCACAACGAATGAACCCATTTGGCTGAAATTTGGATTGGAGATAGCTCATATACTGGACTAGCACTGGCACACTTACTACACGGCTAGATACATTTTATCTGGAGAAAGAATTATGATAGATTTATGAATAATATGAATCATTATAAAAACAAACGAATTTTTTCATAGATTATTGACATATGACTGACGTCTGACATTGACACTGATTGACACTTGACAGCGACAAAGTACACAGACTTACTTCTAACAAGAAAAAATACATGGCTGTAACCACATATAACCCTAGAAGAATGATTAATAACACAGAAAATATACAAAATTAGAAGCTTTTAGCGCCACCTATAGTTGAATAGCAGAAGCGACTAGACTAAGAACTACTGCTACTCGTCAATAGGTGGCGCTATTTATGTTCAATCTCCGATCGTTCTCCATCGGTCTTTATTTCATCACGATGTCATCGGTAGGACTTACACAATCGCTATTCCAGTTTCAACGATATATGAAAATCGTTAAAAATATTCATCATGAAATAAAGATAGACAATCGCTCTTCTGATTACGAATATGTATATCGTAATCAAAATACTAGGGTTGGTGATTCAATAAAATGTATTCATTACCTAAAGAGAAAATGCTCCAGACCTAAATCGATTTATTTAGTAAATTTTTTATTGGGCATGCGGCATCTATAATATAATAAAACTGTAACAGGTCCAATTCTGTACATTGAAGATATTTTGAAAATTTTTGTTTGAGGGCACTCTATAATCGATACTGAAGCCAAAACAATTTTTTTTTAATTTTTTGTCTGTCTGTCTGTCTGTCTGTCTGTCTGTCTGTCTGTCTGTCTGTCTGTATCTTGGCCGCGCATCACGCCGAAACTACTGGACGGATTTAAATGAAACTTGGCACGATTTAAGTTAATACTTCGAGGTATAATATAGGATACTTTTTATCCCGAAATTCAGCACGGTTCCCTTGGGAGAGGGGATGAAAGTCAAAATGTGTATTTCGCTGTAATTCATTAAGGCGTATTCCAATTTAATCCATTCTTTTTTGTTAGAAAGCAGGTTCTTTAGAGATTGTCCTGTAATTATTTCAAGGTCGTCAATTTCGTAGTTCAGAAATTATAGACATCACGATCTTCAGTATAAGGTCCAAATAACTTGAACCCCGGAATCTACAAGATACTTTGAATGAACGGCTTATCTTAAGCTGGCAAGCGTAAAGTACGCTTGCCAGCTTAATCGTATATAGCCATCGTAGATAGCCCTATTTTGTCAAAGTCAAACTACTCCAAAGGCGTAAGATTTTGCCAAACGATCATTATCCCTACATAGTAGGTATGGATGTTATACATCGTATGGACGTAATATTACAGTGTTTTCCTATGCAATTTATAATTCTAATCATATCCTTACTAATATTATAAATGCGAAAGTGTGTTTGTTTGTTGGTTTGTCCTTCAATCACGCCGCAACAGGGCTATGGATCGACGTGATTTTTTGCATGGGTATAGTTGAGGACCCAGAGAGTGACATAGGATACTTTTTGTCCCAGAAAATTAAAGATTTCCCGAGGGATTTTAAAAACGAAATCCACGCGGACGAAGTCGCGGGCATCAGCTAGTATTCAATAAAACTTATACCTAATGTTTTTAACACACTTAATGTCTGCAGCTTTTATTAGATTTTGATTGGAGCTTTATTTTCCTGCTTTCGAGATAGAGGAAATTATGAGGAACATTATACATAGAGTATATTAGTAAGAAATACTATAGAGTAGATCTGCACGCATGATTTTCAAATGAATCAGTAAATTCTATAGACAATACTAAGTTCTCAATCGTCGCACCTACGTCTGTTTACATTTAGTTGGAGGGGAAACTCCTTAAAAAACTTATTTTCTTCCACTGCCATACGTACCTAGATAATATTATTATATTGTGCAAATAGTAACGGTTATCTTCGACGCAAGGTCATTACTCATTTCTGGTTTTCTGCCCTTCTTCTTCGAGTGCCTCCTGACTAGCGAAGGTTGGCAGTCCGCTTTGTATACTCCTGCATGTTGAACGAGGCAGAAGAGTTCAGCTATACGCGCAATTCCAGGATTCCAGCATTCCAGCATTTCTGCCACTGACTGCCTGTAACTCAAATAACACTTGAGAATTGTCTTAAGGGGCAGCCCTAACGCTACTATTGTGCGCCTTTTTATCGACCGCTCGATTAAGCTCAACCCCTTGTGCAGATCGAACATTTAAACGGATTCCCTTTGATGCTTATCGATTGCCATACTTATTTCGAGAGTATACGGAAAAAAAGCACTATAAAAGTTCCTACGTGTAAAAGGACTACAAAAATGTAAGGTCAGATGTAATGAATACGCGTTGTTTTTGTATGGGGCTATAAATTCCAATGCTTTATTTTATTTGCGTTTTGGGGCTTGTTTAGTTTGAGATTAGTAGATAAACCTTATTCAATAGATTTATAAAGACGGTGAATATAATTAGAGAGAGCAGATTAAGGCATTCTTCATATTTGAAACAGCCATAAAGTAAATTTCAATCGGATTTTTTTCAATTATACCTACAATATCGTCAGTACGTGTGGGTTATATACTCAAAGTCAGTACTATCTATAAGTACCTATAAAACCTTATTGTAACTGACTGACAGAAAACGTTTATTAGATAGAAGCAGGCGTTACTTTGCGGAAATCCATTATATACACAGGAAACATTAAACTTATTATGCTATATTACCAATGTAATATTACGCTAAACTTATCTACTTTTTATCGTGGTTTGATGGATTTAGCGAAATAATTTTTATGTTCCTTGAGACAACGATTAGCCTAAACATGAATAGACCTATGTCATAGGTCTATTCATGTTTAGGCTTAGAATTTTAATAATTTCATATCATAGGTCCTATGATATGAAATTATTATAATTCCATCCCAAAAGGGTTAAAAAAAAATTATGCAAAAATTTTTTTTCGAAGACCGAGTCCACTAGTCATTTGATATTTCTAGTTTAATTTGACATATAAGGCGCTTCGTGTAACTATAAAATGGAAATGCCTTAAGCTACACTAATCAAAGCTTTATTAATAAATAATTCACTAAAAATATTGAATTTCTTATAACGGCTAATAGATCTAATGAATTTAGAGCAAAATGCCGGCGATTTTTTCTCGCAATCGATTAAATATCGATATTCAAACATATCGATAGCGAACAGAAAACGATTGTAACAATTAATGTCCCACGCTCGGTCACCTACATCCTTAGCTGCAATTATAGTAATTTGAGCTTTATCGAGTATCAATAAGTGTAATAACAGTGGTAGTTTTTTGCGTGGCGCATGTCGATATGGGTTTATAATTGTCGTTTTCGCCTCGCTCTAGATAGAAGGCGCGGGATAGTAGCGTATTGCGCAAAATGTCCGCTGTAGAGGTGGTGCAGTTTCCTATGCGTGACATTAAAAATAATCCGTACTATAATACTATTACTAACGCGAAAGTTTGTTTGGTACCTTTACAAGGCTCAGCCACAAAATCGATATTAATGAAATATTTGGCACTGAGATTCTGAAGCTGGACATATTATGTAGTTTTCTTTATCCATGAAAATCAAGCAGTTTACACTGAATGTTTAAGACTAAATCCATGCGGCCGCAAACGCGGACATTGTAAACAATACAAATAGATAAAATTGTCTGTTATTTTCAAAAAACAAATTGCGGCGCGGTCTGATATACCTTTCAAAACTCAAAAGGTTGATTTTTCATATCTCACGGTGGGCACGATAATTTAGTGCTACTAGTGGGGTCCCCACCGTTGTGGTGCCCACTTCTAACACTGGCTTAACGCTATGTTGGAGGGGGAAAAAGAAGGGAAAAGGGCATATTAGTCATGTGCAGCAAGTGTAATATTAATCCTCAATAGCCCAACGGTTAAAGGTGCGGACTGAAATCTGAAAGGTCGCACAGTTCGGATCCCACCCGTCGCACTATTGTCGTACCCACTCCTAAGACAAGCTTTCCGCTTATTTGGAGGGGAGAGGAGAATATTAGTCAAGTTCAACTTGGTTGATATTCTTTTAAAAAATGAAAGTTTTATTTACCGGAAAGCGCAGTGTTGGCAGTGACTTCCCACTAGGTGAATCGACAACATTAGACGAGTCGAAGTCGAATCGAGAAGCTGTTGGAAGGTTGTGCAAGAGCGAGCCATTTGGAAGTCTATACAGTCTATCTCCAACGGTGAACGTCAACAGATTGATAAAGAACTTTTTTTTATAATAAACAGATCAACAATTTATTATACTGTCATGGAGTGAGTACATCCCTACAGTAACGAATATAATTTCCCAGAACATGGAAAGTGCTATGCGGGCGCTATTATGGCGCGCCATGGGAATTATTTTCTTGCATACATTTTCACTTGATTGATGAAAGTTATTGACTCGAGATACGTGGGCTCTCTTAGGGTGGGTTGCAAAACAGGCGGTTAAAGTTATATTTTGCCATCAAATAAATGCTATTTTAACATAAACAAGTCACTTAAGGCGTTACTTTGCGGAAGGTTCATGATTAGCAAGAAAAGGTTAGAATTATTTTGCTATAATCCGCCAACAGAAAAAATCTGTATGGTCAAACATGCAATTAAAAGCTAAGCACCACTCACAGCTACCCAGCCAAGCAAGAAAGCGCCAAGTCCCCAAGCAAGCAATGCCACCACCACTCACATGCACCACCACACAAGACTTTTACACTACTCTCGACGCACGTTTCGCCCCGACACCGGAGCATCATCAGGAGATGTCCACTTTACAATGCTGTATTGTCTAGTATATATGTAGTCTAGGTGAGTGGTGCTTAGCTTTTAATTGCATGTTTGACCATACAGATTTTTTCTGTTGGCGGATTATAGCAAAAGAATTCTAACCTTTTCTTGCTAAGTCAGGATTTCTTCCTTTCTTCCTCTGACATGGTGATCGGAGACAGGTCTCGATCGATAGACACCATATACGGCTTTTGTTTTCCAAATTAAATTTTCACTAATTGGCTGAAACTTACTATACAAACTTTTAAAAATCGTTTTCTTTAACGTTTTACTAAAGACTCTTTACCTTAACCATGCAGGAACGATACCGACTTGTGCAATTCGCTTTGTTTATTTATTGACGGGCAAAAACCTAAACAGTAAGTTAACTTTAACCACCTGACGTGCAACCGGCACTTAGACATTCTTAGACATAATACGAGTGTGTAAGTAATTATGTATTTAAAATCAACGTTAATAATATTCTACGATAGTGTAATAATATACTCATAGTAAGAACGACTCGAAGTGTGACATTTTGCATAAGCGAAACTCGTTCATTATAGTTAGCATTTACGTATGGGAAAGTGAGCAGCACCCCTAGCTTTATATTGATCTGGTATCTAGCAGATCATTTTAGAATCATCATCATCATCATCTCAAGGCATTATCGGCCCACTGTCGGCAGGGTTCTCCTCTCAGAATAAGGGGCGCAGGCTATATTCCAACAACTAGAAAAGTGCGAAATGGCAGGTTTCACATACCTTTGAAAACATTATATAGATATTGGATAGAAGCAGGCGTTACTTTGCGGAAGTCCATGATTAGCAAGAAAAGGGTAGAATTATTTTGCTATAATCCGCCAACAGAAAAAATCTGTATAATTTTTACACTACTCTCGACGCACGTTTCGCCCCGACACCGGAGCACAACTGATTTGAACTTTAGATTTTTGACAAATGTGTCAAGTTGTCTGTCTGTCACAACTGGGACAGACAGACAACTTGACACATTTGTCAAAAATCTAAACAATATACACCCGAAAATTAAATTCAAATCAGAATTAGAACAAGATAACTCTATAAGCTTCCTCGATCTTACTATAACTCGTGCTAATAATAAACATCAGTTTGGTATTTTCCGGAAACCCACATACACAGACACAACCATACCCGCTTCATCCTGTCATCCGTGGCAGCATAAACTCGCAGCGTTCCACAGTTACGTGCATAGGTTGCTGTCTATTCCACTCACAAAAGAAAACTACTTAAAAGAATTAAAAGTAATTTACCACATGGCACAGGCAAATGGTTACAACAATAATATTGTTAATAATATAATAAAAAAGCAACAATTGATGCGGATAAAACAGGATTTATATTCATCATCACCTGATAAAATAAATAAATACAAATCCAGTTTAACTTATTTTGGAACAGTGTCGGAGCGTATCGCGAAGAGACTTAAAGCACATGATATACATGTTGCATTTAGGACAAATAATACACTTAAAAATATTTGCAACGGTAAAGATAAATTAAACAACAAACAAAAATCGGGCATTTATAAACTCGAATGTTCAGACTGTAAAGCCACTTATATTGGTCAAACGGGTCGTAAATTTGAAACACGCTACAAAGAACATATGGCTGCGGTTAGGAACAACCAACCCCAAAAGTCTCACTTTGCTAAACATCTCCTTGATAGTGGACACAAATTATCATCCGATCATTCATACAAAATCTTACACACCTGTGATAAAGGGCTTCGACTGAGCATGTTGGAACAATTAGAAATAATAAAACATAACAATAATACTCAGTTTAAATTACTTAATGAACAAGTGAACGTCTCAAGTTCACCACTGCTTCGTTTGTTTGAAGGGGGGGGTAGTGGGCGGGGCAACAGTAGTGGGGGTAGAAATACGGTATATAATACCGCGCAATTGACACGAGCGTCACTAGACAATGCATCGTTGTAGAGTCAACATCTCCTGAGGATGCTCCGGTGTCGGGGCGAAACGTGCGTCGAGAGTAGTGTAAAAATTATACAGATTTTTTCTGTTGGCGGATTATAGCAAAATAATTCTACCCTTTTCTTGCTAACATTATATAGCACTACATCATCGTCATGAAGGAAGGAGTGCAGTATTTTAGAATAATTAATAAATAATCAATTATTTTTAAAATCTTCAAAATATTAAGTAGGTACTAGATGATGCCCGCGACTTCGTCCGCGTGGATTAAGGTTTTTTAATTCCCACGGGAACTCTTTAATTTTCCAGGATAAAATGTAGCCTTAGTGCTAATCCTGGGTATGAGCTATCTCAATTAAAATTTCAGCCAAATCGGTTCATTTGTTGTCGCGTTAAAGAGTAACAAACATCCATCCATCCATACATCCATACACACATCCATCATCCTCACAAACTTTCGCATTTATAATAAGTATTAGCACAGAGTAACGAAGACTGTGGTATTAGTAGGATATCAATACATATAATGATTTCTAGACCATAGAAGAAAGATAAAAATAGAACCTCTTCTACAACCCTGACCAAAAACTGAATCATAAATTACCAATCACATTTAATAAAAACAATAATTATAAAATTATGAAATGTGAATATTAAAATGATTATACCGCATAACATGAAGGTCAAACACGACTGTTTCGTAGACAGACAGCAATCAACTAGCTCTTTACACAGATATATGCCCAATAGAATTGAAGGCGAATCGAAATACAAGGCAAGCTTATTAAATGCTCATTTGATTATACGGCTCGGTCAATAGCCTTCGATACTTGTTGTCTATCTAAAGGTAATTACAGATAACTAAATCCGATGGCGCAATCTCATGAATTGGATTTTGGCCGCTGCAACTACGAGACCCTCTGTGTTCCACTGTTTTGCCAATAATTTTATAATTCGACAAAATTCAGCAACATTTCTTTTCAATTTAGGTAACATCAGAAACCTTTGAATTACGGTCGTGACTACTTCTAGCACTTTCATGTTAAGTTGGAGGACACAGAAGATTCATAATGTTGAAAGTGGGCTTAATATTTATATCCAACTTCAAAAAAAGAGGTTTTTTTTTTTATTCGTTGACAAGATAGTCCTTGAATGCGATCTCACCTGATGGTAAGTGACGATGCAGTCTAAGATGGTAGCGGACTAACTTGGAAGGGGTATGGGAGTGAAAATTCAACCCATACCCCTAATCGGTTTCTACACGCCATCGTGCCGGAACGCTAAATCGCTTGGCGGCACGTCTTTGACGGTAGGGTGGTAACTAGCCATGGCCAACGAAAGCCTCCCACCAGACCAGACCAGAGATAATTCAGAAATTATAAATTCCCAAATTGACCCCGCCGGGAATCGAACCCGAGACCTCCCAGTTATAAGACCACAGCGCTCACCACTGCGCCAGGGAGGTCGTTAAAAAAGGTTCTCAATTCGACGCGTATTTTTTTTGGTGGTGTTACTCCTTAACTCCGTCAAAACTGAACCGATTTCAATATTTATTGTTTATTTGAAAAGACATAACGACAGGCCCCATTTATGTTGGCCCCATTTAAATTCGGTGAAGATCTGATCACTACTGAGAGCAGGTCTCTCAGAGAAAGATCAAGGAAAGGGGACCATAGTCCACCACGCTGGCCCGATGCAAATTGACTTCACACACATTTTAGAACTTATAAAGGACTTCAGGCACGCAGGTTTCCTCACGATGTTTTCCTTCACCGTTGGAGCATGTGATATTCAATTAATTGCTCAAACGCACATAACTCCGAAGTCAGAGGAGCGTGTGTGGAATAAAACTCGCTAGGCTATTATCGCTGCTACTTGGCTATCACTGCTGCTAAGCTTGATAAAATTACCATCTGATATCTATAGTTAATCTATGAGTTACACTGGATTGGCTGTCCCTTTCCTAATGAGAGCATCATTATGGATCGATTTGAAGCGCCACATTTGACATACGAGTGTCTCTGAAACTAATAATACTGCAAATGGCGCACCAACCTCTGTGATTTCATATGAAATCATAGAGGTTGGTGCGCCATTTGCAATAGTATTAGTTGAAATCATAGATTAATTATAGAGGTTGGTGCGCCATTTGCAATAGTATTAGTTGAAATCATAGATTAATTATAGAGGTTGGTGCGCCATTTGCAATAGTATTAGTTGAAATCATAGATTAATTATAGAGGTTGGTGCGCCATTTGCAATATTATTAGTTGAAATCATAGATTAATTATAGAGGTTGGTGCGCCATTTGCAATATTATTAGTTGAAATCATAGATTAATTATAGAGGTTGGTGCGCCATTTGCAATATTATTAGTTGAAATCATAGATTCATTATAGAGGTTGGTGCGCCATTTGCAATATTATTAGTTGAAATCATAGATTAATTATAGAGGTTGGTGCGCCATTTGCAATATTATTAGTTGAAATCATAGATTAATCATAGAGGTTGGTGCGCCATTTGAAATATTATTAGTTGAAATCATAGATTAACTAGCTGTTGCCCTCGCGACTTCGTCCGCGTGGAATTAGGTTCTTTGAAAATCCCGTAGGAACTACTGGCTCTATCGGTATAATAGTAACCAGTAGCACTGCAGGTCTACAACCATACCCATGAAAGAATCACGTAGATCCGTTACTCGATGTAACTAACTCGAAAAATTATGGACTTTCATATAAACATTCAACCGCCTATTTAACCCCTTTGGGGGTAGAATTTTCAAAAACTGTGAAAGACATCGTTCTTTGTTTTTAATCGAAAACCCAAATAGAAAGTTTCATCGAAAAACTTAAAAAATGACGGACTTTCATACAAATTAACAACCCCTATTTTACCCCTTCAGGGGTAGAATTTTCAAAAAATTAAAAATACGTACTTCTTTATTTTTAATTAAGAGCCAAAATACCAAGTTTCGTGGATATAACTTGAAAAATAACTTGAATAATGAAAAACTATCATACAAAGTTTCAACCCCTATTTAACCCCTTTGGGGGTAGAATTTTCAAAAACTGTGAAATACGTAACTTTTTATTTTTAATTTAAAGCCTAAATACCGAGTTTCATGGGTATAACTTGAAAAATGACGGACTTTCATACAAATTTTAACCCCCCATTTAACCCTCTTGGGGGTGGAATTTCAAAAAATCCTTTCTTAGTGCTCGCCTACATCATAAAAGGAACCTACTTTCAAAATTTCAAGTTTCTATCTTCAGTGGTTTAGGCTGTGCGTTGATAGATCAGTCAGTCAGTCAGTCAGGACAAGTCTTTTTATAAGTATAGATTATAGAGGTTGGTGCGCCATTTGCAATATTATTAGTTGAAATCATAGATTAATTATAGAGGTTGGTGCGCCATTTGCAATAGTATTAGTTTTTTTTTTTTTTTTTTTTAATCTATATTTTTTTTTTGGGGTTTTTTACCAACTGGCATGTCAACCCCATCGATTCAAACAATATTTAACAATGCGACTTAACCTACCTTAACAATAAAATTATCTAATTTATTACTAACTTAACTATCAAGACGACCGAAAGTCACTGACGGCAAGCAGTGACCAGATCACAAATTTTTCTAGCTAATTCTGATGTAGGGTCTGCCAGGAGACTCTGACAAAGTCCCACATCAAGCCTGTTCAGATCAAAACTTACCATCAGTGACTGTCGTTCGCTCTTGTTTTTCCTGCATTCTAACAAGATATGCAACAGATCCTCAACTGTGCCACATACATCACAGTTCGGTGAGCTTACTTTCTTCATGAGATGGGCGAATTTATTCGATGGGTAATGGCCCGAACGGAGTCTGCACAACGTTTTGACGTTTGCCCTGCTGATTTTAGCAGAACCAAACCATGGTATATGAAGTGGCTCAAATTGAATGGTTCGATACCAAATGCCTTTCTCTCGAGAACGTAAATCAAAAAATTCTTTCCAAAAACTAAAAACCAAACTTTTGAATTTTGTTAGTAATTCTGTATAAAAGGGTTGTATTTCAAACGCTGCTCCTTCAGTGCTTGCTACTTTTGCCCATTTGTCAGCCACTTCGTTACCATGTAAGCCTATATGCGATGGAACCCATTGCAATTTAAGCTGTATACCATGTTGGACCAAATGATGTACCTTCTTCAGCACTTCATATGCTATCGGTACACCTCTGAAAGCAGAGGCGCAACGAGCTAGATGCTGTAAGGCAGTTTTGCTGTCAGAGATAATCACAATTTTATTGTAGTTGAGAGTCATGGCATACGTTAAAGCTTGAGATATTGCAATGAGTTCCAACGTCATTATTGACACATTCTGATTGATCTTGAAACAGCTAGCAAAATTTTCACGAGGATCATAGAAGGCAGCCCCTTGATCTGAACCACTTTTAGAGCCATCCGTAAAGAGTTTGTACCAGTCAAAATAAAGAGTGTTTAGCTCTTGTGTCACATTTACTCTAAGAGTGTTTACTTCGTAGCATCCTTTAGATTCTTTGACTGAAATCAGCTGCACATGAACTATTTCTTTGATACAAACACGAGATACCCAAACATCCAGGCTAAACATTTCCAAAGGCCTCGCTGAATGGATACTTAAATCTTTTACTTTCTTATATGTATCAGTTAAAAGAGGCTTCCTTCTATTTTCCCAGTATCTACTACTACTACTACTACAATTGCTTAAGGTTCGTAATAGATCAATTGTACTATTGTTTGATATGGAAAAAGACTTCAAAGTAAACTTAAATCCCAGATACAAACGTCTTACAAACAACGGTGGCAGACTGAGTTCACTCTCCATTACATGAATTGGAGAACTTTTAATGAATCCTCCTATGACCCTTAAAGCCTGATTTTGAATTTTATCTAGCTTAGAAAGGTGAGAGTTAGCACTGTTATCAAAAAGAAAACAAGCAAAATCCATTCTACTTCTAACCAAAGATATGTATAAGCGGCGCAAATGCTTTGGGTGTACACCCCATGAAGATCCCGCCAAAACTTTAAGCAAGGATAAGAACCTGGAACACTTCTCCGTAACTTCATTTATATGCTTTTTCCATCGAAGACTTCTATCCAGCCATACCCCCAAATACTTTACAGAGTCCGTTGAAGTCAAAGAATGTCCATTTAGTGACAATACAGGAAGGATCCTTCTTGCCCCTCTGCTAAAATAACAAAATTTAGTTTTTGTCTCTGATACTTGTAAGCCTAAAACATCCAACTTTTCTACCATATAGTTCAAGGCCAACTGAACCTGTGTTTCACAATACTTTAAGTTCTTATTACTAACAAAAACAACAAAATCGTCCGCATATTGTGATACATGAGCTTCTGATGTACCACAGATCTCGTACGTTGCGATGTTAAATAATAAAGGTGAAAGTGGATCACCTTGTGCTAAACCCTTATTAGTATGTCTATAAATTCTAACCTCAGTATCGGTCTTTAAAAATAAGCGACGATTACTAAGAAATGACCACAAATATCTGCAGAGTTTTCCCCCTACACCTAAATCGTCTACAATGGTAAGAACTTTTTCTACTAGGACATCATTATAAGCGTTTTTGACATCCACGAAACAAGCCAGAGTAGGAACATTCTTAGTAAATCCCAGCTGGGCATAGGATACCAGTCTAGCCAAAGAGTCAATACATGAATGAGCTTTTCTAAAACCAACAGCAAACGGGGAAAGTACTAGTTTTTTCTCAACATACCATTCTAAACGTTTTAAAATCATCAAATGAAATATCTTGCAAATACATGAAATTAATGATATTGGCCGTAACTTGATCTCAGAGGTATTATTAGAACTAGCTTTAGGAATAGGAAGAATAAGAATGTCCCTCCACTGGCTTGGGACGTAACCGGAACTTAAAATAAGGTTAAATATATAAAGTAAATATTTTTTCCCATTAATTGGGAGATTGTAGATCATGGTATAAGTTATTTCATCGTCACCAGGCGATGAGTCTTTTCTTTTAAGACAGTTTTCTAGTTCTGTTAAGGTGAAGTCCGATTCTAAAAGTTCATTGGTTGATGAAAATGTCGGAGAGCAGTTAGTCACAGAGTCAGGTGTAAGGGATGTCAGAAGCAGTTTTTGCTTCTCCAGGGGTATTACTGACGAATTTCTTTTGTAACCTTTGGCCCATCTCATGCGACGCCACATTTCCGAGCTTGAAGTTTCTTCATCTATGGAATTGAAAAATTTGTGTCGACTCTCAGCCTTAGCCTGATGAATAAGTTTTTGAGTTTCTTTAGTGATTTTGGTTAGTTTATCTAAATTAGACGGGGTAGGGTTGCGACGAAATAGGCCGAGAGCCAATCTTCTTTGTGCGACTGACTTAGATAGGGACGGGTTCCAATATTCACGAGGTTTAAAGTTAACTTCAGGGTCTGTACATATTTTAATAAAAGGGACGCTGACATCAACAGCTTGGCGAAGTGTGTCTAACAAAAAATTATACATGTTTTGTATGTCATCGTGAAAATGTTTTATATCTAAATTTAAAAATGCATCTAATAAGAAATTTCTATACGCTGTCCAATCTATTTTCTTCCAGTTTCGCTTTTGAGTAAATGTACGAGTAACTTGAGCATTCAAACAAATATTAATCAAGAGGTGATCACTGCCTAAATTTTCATTGAGTACCCGCCAGTCAAAGTTTACAGCGATGTCCATTGAAACAAAACTTATATCAGGGGATGATTGCTGCAAATTTCCGCTAACCATTTTAACTCGAGTAGCCGAACCATCATTAAGGGCAATATAGCTGTTTTCTAAAGCAGAGTCTAATATTTGAATCCCTCTAGAGTCACTTTTGAAAGACCAAGTGCTGTGGTGGGCATTAAAATCCCCGGCAATAAGCGTTCTACGACTAAACAACGAAAACAACTCATCCCAATCAGAACCATTTGTATCAATAGAGGACGGGCAATAAACTGACACTACATTTTCTAACAATCTACAATTATACAATTTTACAAGAAGTACTTCAATACCAGAATTGGCGAGATTAATTGAACCAACGGAGCATTTAACAGACTTATGTACTACTATCGCCACACCTCCGTACGAATCATCTCTGTCTTTCCTGTAAATATTATAATTTCTAATCGATATATTAATTTCGGGGTTTAACCACGATTCACTAATTAAAGCTAAATGGACTTTCTCTTGTAACAAAAGTGCTTCAAAACTATCAAGCTTTGGTCTTAGGCTTTGTGAGTTCCACTGGAGTACATTTAATTTACTACCCATTATTATTTTTATAAAAAATATTTAATACCTTATCAAATAAATTCGCCCCGCTCAAAAAATTTGTCAAAAACAACTTACATTCTACGAAAAATAACTCAAATACGCTCACAATCTTACTTTCCAAATTATCTTTCGCAAAAATAATTGACCGGATTTTCTGTAGTAGTTCCTTGAAATCAAATTTTCTTTCAACGTTTTGCTTCTGTGTGTTTCTTTCAATTTTGTCCGAAGACTCGTCCCTCTCTTTTTTTCCTCCTTTTTCTTTCTCGCTTACTTTTGACTTAGGGATTTTTTTCTTCTTTGATTTTTTACTAGCTTTTTGAGAAGTACCTACTGCTGTACCTTGTACTACCTCTGCATCCTCTTCACTCAAATCCATATTTTCATGTACCTCGGCAGAAACTAACACATTCCTATAGGACCGCACGTTAGTGTCAAACGTATTGTTGTTGCTTCTGTTTTCCGAATCTGTAGAATCATCTATATTAATATCCTCCTCAACTTGTTCTTCAGCTTGTTTTTTATTATTTAAAATCTGGAGTGCTTTTTTATAGGTAACATTTTCGCTGCTCATAATTTTCCTGATCTCTTTTTCCTTCTTGAATAAAGGACAATCAGTATCTAATACAAAATGTGGCCCTTTGCAGTTCAAACATTTAAAATCAGTTATCACACAATTTGAATGAGAGGAATCACCACATTTTGGACACAAAGGCTTTTTTGTAGGACAGAATTTAAGGATATGACCAAACTTCCAGCATCCCGAGCACCTTGTTACAGGAAACACAAAAGGTTCAACACTCATCCGGCATCCATAAGCTACCACATAACTTGGTAAGTTAGGACTCTCAAAACAGACTCGGACGGTCTCACAGTCGACCCACGTTCCCTCATTAGAAAGTCGCTTAAGTCGCTTTACTGATAAAATCTTAATTTCTGATTCTAGAACGTCCATTACTTCTTTTTCATTCATGCCCAAATCTACGCCTCTAATCATACCGTAGGACACACTCTTTTCGTATGTTTTCTGGCACCGGTAGTCTAATTTCTGAAACTTTTCACATTTGAGTAGTTTTTCTGCCGCGTCCTTAGTTGAAAAGTTGATTAGTACTTTAAAAGGCGACTTATATTTTATTTTAATTATACCCTCAATGTTTTCACTTTTCAGAAGCCTGGCCATAGCCATTTGCGAAGGAAGCACACTTAAAGCCGTGATACAAATTTCATGTTTTCCGAAGTTCGTTGAAAAAGATTTCATATTTTCATTCATCGGCTCCTCCTCAGACCCTTTAGAGTCGTGCTTAGAGATACGTTTTGGCCTCCTTTTAGTAACTGTCACAAAACCGTCGTCGACTCCATTTTCCTCATCATCATCTCGCTGTTTTCTTTTTTCCACAGTACTCCTGCATGATATCGAGTCTGTGTCCATACTGCTTAAAACTCGTTCACACTCATTAATAATCTCTGAATCACTATCATCACAAATATTCTGAGTTCTAAGCACTTCGACCTCCATATATCGCTAAAGAGGGTAGTAGAAAAATAAATCGAAAGAAATTGACGAACTCGCGCGCGGATGAGTAGCGTGCAAAAGCGCGTACGTTTCCGAAGAAGGCTCGCGCCAGACTGATAGTATTAGTTGAAATCATAGATTAATTATAGAGGTCGGTGCGCCATTTGCAATAGTATTAGTTGAAATCATAGATTAATTATAGAGGTTGGTGCGCCATTTGCAATAGTATTAGTTGAAATCATAGATTAATTATAGAGGTTGATGCGCCATTTGCAATAGTATTAGTTGAAATCATAGATTAATTATAGAGGTTGGTGCGCCATTTGCAATAGTATTAGTTGAAATCATAGATTAATTATAGAGATTGGTGCGCCATTTGCAACAGTATTAGTTCCAGAGACACTCGTTTTACTGTTTACAACACCCAATTACCAGTTTTGGTCTGATGGGAGGCTTTCGTTGGCCGTGGCTAGTTACCACCCTACCGTCAAAGACGTGCCGCCAAGCGATTTAGCGTTCCGGCACGATGGCGTGTAGAAACCGATTACGAGTATGGGTTGAATTTTCACTGCCATTGCCCTTCCAAGTTAGTCCGCTACCATCTTAGACTGCATCGTCACTTACCATCAGGTGAGATCGCAGTCAAGGACTTTCTTGTCATCGAATAAAAAAAAATGTGACACCATTTTCAATCAAGTCCAAAATGGCGTCAATCAAGTAAGTAGGGCCAAAAAATATAAAAGCAGGCTCTCCAATGTTAATCATAGATTAATTATATCTAGCTCAGTGATATTACCTCTTACTTTGGTGTACACAACCAAACTCACACCGTCTGTTCGTTACATTAGTATGGAACAGATTTGCATTCAAGTTCCTTGTATGAATGCAATAACAATACGCAATATCAGAATGCGGCGTATCGTCGAAAAATCATAAATCCATTCATTCATACCGACAGCGTTAAGTCATCTCGCAGGTATTGCGTAGGTGGAGACGGCTCTGTGAGCTCAAATATCCTGTCTTTGTAGTATAGCTAGCTGTTAAGATTTAGTGGTTGAAACACCTGCACAATTTTCTTGAGATTTACGGTTTCGAATCTAATAATAATAATATTTAGTTTATTTCAAAAACAAATGATTTGCAATACCAATGGCTGGAGTCTTAGCTGTGTTAATTCGAATCTGGATTAAATCAAAATAATTTTGATTCTTCCAGGCTCCTTTCCTCTGGGCTAGTTTCTAAAATTAGATGGTTGTTTTTATGGTTCATACAAGGCCTTTCGAAGCAGTGATAGCCTAGTGGTTAGTACTGCGGTCTCCTGTTCGGGGGGTCGCAGATTCGTTCCCGGTCACGCTCTTCTGGCTTTACAAAGTTATGTGCGTTTAGGAAATTAAATATCACAAGCTTCAACGTGAAGGAAAACATCGTGAGGAAACCTTCACACCTGAGAGTTCTTCATAATGTTCTTAAAGGTGTGTGAAGTCTGCCAATTTGCATTGGGCCAGCGCGCAGCGTGGTGGTTTGTGGCCGATAACCGTTCTCTGAGAGGAGAGTGGTGCGCTCAGTAGTGAGCCGTTGCCCGTTGATGGGTTGCTGATGACGATGATGATGAAAAGGCCATTTAAACATTATAGGCCAAGCTGAACTTGGATAATATTCTCCTCCCCATCTTTCTCTCTGCATATAGGAGTGAGTATGACGATAGTGCAACGGGTGGGAATTGAACCATCAACCTTTCAGTTTCAGTCCACACCATTAACCGTTAGTCTATTGAGGCTTGGAGCGAAAGTTACATTGATTTTTATTTCTACGGGCCAATTCCCTTTACCTAAGAAATAAACCTAAAGTTGTTTGTTTTCGCGACAATACACACCGCAATCATTTAAACCAAAACTTTGTGTAAAACGATACCAGAAAAACTTGTACAATAAGTAACTGCTAAGAATTTTTCAGTCAATTTAAAGTCCAAGGCGTCACATATTAAGAGTCTTGAGACAGATTAGGCGCCTTAATTGCCACCATGGGGTTTTTTTGAGTTACTTTATTCATGAGCTGCCGTTCGCTTGCCGAGACAAAGTTCCCAATACGGGAGATGCATTTTTTGCAAACGCACGCGCTGTTATTTAGTCGCCCGAGTAAGTAATCAGCTTCAGGCTTAGCGCGCATTTTATATTTTACAAAGAAAATGAAGCCAACATTTTTCAACGTTTTTAACGTATATTCCGAATGAAAAAATGAAATCAAATTTGCACTGATCGTTTGAGAAGCGTTCGTTTTTGAAATCGGTTAAAACATACTATAAAAATGTATGTGTGTTTCAGGACACACTCATGCATTAAAATCGCACATCAAAGGAATCTATCTACTTAAATATAGTCGCGCAACACGTATTTTGCTTGCATAAAGAATACTTTTTTTCCCAGTAAAAGAAAAGGATTTTTTTAAAAACTCTATGCCGATGAAGTCGCGGGCAAAAACTAGCAAAATTGTAATTTCGCAAATAAACCTTAGTCGGACAATTCGACTGAATAACGTATTTAAATGCCAATGTAATAGTCAATTCAAAATTGCGCAATAGATGCGTCCGGCGTAATTAACGCTCGTGTTATTTAAAGTGCATGAGAAACTTCGACAATAAATATACTTATCTGGTATCTACGTTTTCAAAACGACAAAATTACAACATACGTTATTTCGGAGAGTATGACCATTGAAGCTGTTTATTACTTACTGCTTAACAAACAAACACACTTTCGCATTTAGAATATTAGTAGGGAAACCAATATTTAAAATAAGCAACAAATACTACAAAGTTGCTGGAGTGCTGGAGTGGCAACCCCGCACCGGGAAGCGCAGTGTTGGTAGACCCCCAACTAGGTGGACCGACGACATCAAACGAGTCTCCGGGAGCCGCTGGATTCAGGCGGCGCTAGACTGAGGCCTGTGGAAGTCCATTCAAGAGGCCTCTGTCCAGCCGTGGACGTCTATCGGTTGACAAAGAAGAAGAAAAAGGAGATATACTACAAAGGGATTAACTAGAAAAGGATTTTTGTTGACTTCGTATAATAGAATTTTAGTTTGTAAATCGTCAATGCGCGGTAAGTTTTATTCGATTGCCATAAATCTTTTGATACATTCGTACGATACAGAATGAGATGACTTTTTATAGGGTTGTACGTAACTGGTACTTAGCAAACTCGTCCATTCGTAACGCAAGGGCGAGCGAGGTCGGAATGCTTTACAATTTGCAAAATCGTAATCACCCATTAATTCTCGTCTTAATCAGTATTTGATTATCCTGTTTAAGAACTTCAGTTAATTAGTTAATTTTAATGTACTGGGGTTTATTAGTTAACATTAAGTAGGACCTTTGCGTCTTGTTTCAATTGAACTTTGCAGAATTTTATGACTATATACATAATTACCTTCTGTGTTTATGAATTTGGCTTTTTCTTTTTATTCTTTTTACTTTTCTATTCTATGTAATTATTATATTCATAACTTTGCTATTCTAGTTTACCCGGGAACGGCGTCCTTGTATGCGTTAGATACACGATCTATCATCGGATTTAACTAAAACTTGGTACATAGATAGCATTCTCAAAACGGAGAAACGCTACTTTTCATCTCGTAAAAGAGTTCTATATCTGATTCCCGTAAGTATCAGTTATCAGCCAGTTTATATTATATAAATCTAATCTTGTGAACATTACCTTAAACGGTCAAACGGTACACATCAAGAAGAACGATCATCACGACTCGGAATACAGGAGATTAACGCGAAGACAACCCTTCGCCTAGCCAAGTCCAGCCAAAGAGTAAACAGATCCCTTACGGCCCGGAAGGACCAATTCCCCGAACGTCCGATTTCCCCAAGGTCCAACGTATCTGTCTCTTATTATCGGTCAATATTCGGTACACCTGTTCGGTAGTGTCGTAAACGTAACATTATCGAACAAGATTCCAATCTGTATGTAAATGTGCGAAATTGCAGATGTGATCGCGCTGACTTGCGCGGGCGCAGCGCGGCGGTCTTCCATTTCAAAACCAAATACAGAATGGACAGTATTATGCAGAAACCAGTCACCTCAAAATCGTGTTGTTTATCTATTAATATATTGTTTAATTATTAAGGATTTTAATGCCCGCGGGAACTCTTTAACTTTTCCGGGATAAAATGTCCATTCCAAATTTCAGCCAAATCAGTTCATTCGTTGTCGCGTTAAAGAGTAACAAACATCCATCCATCCATAAATCCATCCATCCATATATCCATCCATCCATACATCCATCCTCATAAACTTACGCATTTATAATATTAGTAGGATAGGATGGTAGGAGAGTAGGATAGTAGGAAGTAGGATTCGAATGCAAAATCAACACGCGGTTGATCTCTTGGCAAGCAGTCTAATCTGCTGCGAAATTTTGGTACAGTGTGAGGTTAACTCTCTTACTGGCCTTTCGACTTGCAACCGACTTGAGCATAGCATCCTTTTCACAATATTTTCTGCGAAAAAGGATAGTTTAGACCAGGGATTCCCAAACCATTTTAGGCAAGAGACCAAAATGAACTGATACCTCAGACCCCCAGAGCCAAATTACTTTCAAAATCCTTTCTTTAGTTTTCTCCTATTAATACAAAATACTTACCAATTCAAAAACTTTGCGGTTGGTTAAGTGAGTAAACTTGACATCATTTATACATAAAATTCAGAAAAATATCAAGATTAATTAATTATGAATACAAATTATGTAAAAAGTACAACAATGATACTTCTTACTAAAATATTAGTCAAGTTGGTAGGTACACACGTAACACAACTTAAATATGCAGTATCTTGGAAGTTTCAAATAGGAACTTGTGTTAATTAATAGGGATCTACTTTTAGACCTCGTCGACCCACAAAATCAGTTTTTGTTTAATCAACCACTTTTGGAATCCCTGGTTTAGACAATGCAATCAGAATGAAGTACCTATTGGTGTTTAATGTCCCCGGACTAAACTGGCTGAGGCAGTTCTATATTACGCCGTCCAGTTTATCTGAGTTCAGTTTATTTTCGAGGAGAAAACAATAGCCCTTTCCATTTCTCTAGTGTAAATCAAACTGTTCGGCAACTGGCAGCTGTTATGAGTTTATAGCTGCGGATGATTTATTTTGTTTAAACTGCAATATAAATTGCTGGTAAAACTTGCTTGTGTTTCTCGATTTAGATACACTTTCTTGTTTATAATTGTTATTGTTGAAAGCGTTTGTTTTTTGTTATGGTGTTTCGTAATTTGATGAATTGCATTGTTTATAATATTTTCGCCTGACTTGTTAATCGTTAAGTTACATCAGTAAGAAAAAAAAGGAAGATATCAAATTTATTTTTTAGCTTAATTTCTTTTAATATACTTTCCATCGGCAGTTTCTGTATATTTAAAATAAAATAAGGCCAAATCAATCTGTCTTATGCCTAACAAGTACTATGTTTGCCAAAATCTAGTTAGGTTAGGTTAGGGTTATACATAAACAGTCAGGTGCCGCAGGCCGGGCACTTAGGTTGTATTGGGCTTAACTTAGATATATTGAACAAATGGAACCTAAGTGCCCGGGGCACCTGACTGTTCGTGTCGAACCCCAACCTAACCTAACTTTAGATTTTGGCAAACATAGTACTTGTTTGGCAAGATTTGATGATCAAATGCTTGGGAATTGCGTAGATTCGCAATAACTACACCTAAAACTACAGTGAAATTTTAACAATTGAACGAGTTGTCACTTTGCCTTCGGCATATTACATAACAGCGAGCGTTCCTCAACAGACGACGCCGTATGTAAACGGCGGAATCACACAAAATGCCTGCGACATATATACTGGATGGGACAGTAGTAGTACTTAATTCGGCTATAACTTAGCAAAAGAAACGTTTTTCGTCCATACTATGCATAATGTCCTTGTTTGTTTGCCTATCGTTCACCAACGTGTGCACACTGCCTCGCGGTCTCGTCTCGACTGATGTCGTACCGACGGACGATCCGATTGGTTCCGAGTCACGGCCAGACGTTACACTATGATATATGTATTAACTTTCAACCACATAAAGCTTAGCAAATTCATGTTAACTTTAGAAGATAAACTGGGGCCTTAAAAGCGCATACTAAAAGAGAAGTTAAACAATACCGCAATATTATAGCTATTACTTTTGTCACAGTTGATACAAAATAGAGAAAGTTTTTAAGTTCCAAATAGTATAGTCAAGTAGTAGTCAATTAACCAAACGAAAGTCTACTTCGTGGCCTGAAACACGCTCCCGATAAGGATAATAGCGAGGTTAACAATGTAGCGGCAGACAAATTCTATTAATTAGACGATTTAGCGACCGCGCCCCAATTCGATTAGTTTCACTGGACCGCAATAAATCTTATCGCGGCATTCCGAGACCGGACAACAGCAATAGGGAATATGCATAAAATTTAAATTTGTCTCAAATATTTTTTTCTAGAATCTTTATTGCCTTAACATTATACTTAAAAGGTATTTTTTTATTTAGTTATTATTTAAACCCAGAAAATATTATATAGAAAGTGAAAAATAAAGGAGGGAAATTCAAACTTTCAAAACGCGTCGCCATTGGTCGAAACGAAATGTGACGTCATTTGTTTTACGGTTGATTTACGGCGTCGATATTCATACAGTGTTTGTGAGAAAAATTGTTTAAAACTGTATTCCTGTGTGATTACTTGTAAATTTATATTTGTAGTCAATCTAGGTCGATGACTGAAACTGGTTTTGTCAAAGCACAATCGGATAATCTACCGAAAATAGATGCATTTATAATGTCAGCATATTTTGTATCAAATCTCGATTTTACGAGCGCAGAGATCAAAGGAGTGAAAGCTGCAATGTAATTATTATGTAACATGGTATATTTTAGTCCTTAACATAGATTTTTATTCTTATATGTTTAAATAATACTTAAAACAAAACATAACCTTTAAATAACCATCTGTGTTCCTGAACTCCTAATTTACGTCTATATCATGATAATTTATACGTAATATTATGTTATTGAAGCTCACTCAAGTTTGATATGTTTATATATTTTTTGGTTCCGTACTCTAGTTGTGTTCCGTACTCTAGAAGTAAAAGTAAAACGATAATATCAAATTAATTTGTTGTCGCTAACTAAGGGCCTCATAAGTAGGCTCAGGACTGCTCAGCGGGCGATGGAGAGAGCTATGCTCGGAGTGTCCCTGCGGGATCGAATCAGAAGTGAGGAGATCCGTAGGAGAACCAGAGTCACCGACATTGCTCAGCGAGTCGCGATACTGAAGTGGAAATGGGCGGGGCACATAGTTCGAAGAGCTGATGGTCGTTGGGGTCCCAAGGTGTTGGAGTGGCGACCCCGCACCGGGAAGCGGAGTGCTGGCAGACCCCCCACCAGGTGGACCGACGACATCAAGCGAGTCGCAGGGAGCCGCTGGATTCAGGCGGCGCAAGACCGAGGCCTGTGGAAGTCCATGCAAGAGACCTTTGTCCAGCAGTGGACGTCTATCGGTTGATAAAGAAGAAGAAGAAGAAGATATACTTTTTGCAAATAAGTATTAGATAAATACGATATTCCAATTTACATGAACAATTTTCTTACACTTTTTTAGGGTTCCGTACCCAAAGGGTGCCAACGGGACCCTATTACTAAGCCTCCGCTGTCCGTCCGTCCGTCTGTCAGCTGCCTGTATCTCGTAAACCGTAATAGATAGACAGTTGAAATTTTCACATATTTTGTATTTCTATTGCCGCTATAACAACAAATAATAAAAATTAAATTAAATTAAAAAAAAATTAATTAAAATATTTCCATGGGTACATGGAAATATTTTAATTTTTTTGCGAGGCCCGACTCGCACTTGGCCGATTTCTTACTTTCGCATCTCGTGGAATACGAAAAATCTCTATCGGGTGTACTAATAATAGTGTTTTTGTACTTAGGTACCATACAATATTTGTAAGAAGGTTTTTTAACTTCTTCCATGGTTTGTGTAGCAATTAAAACTGAAAATAAGTATGAAGTAACTGAAACACTATAGTAAACAAACACGGGACATGTCGAATGACGTCATCAAAAGCGCGCGCTAATGGTGGCGTTTGAACGGCTCAAATTTATTCAATGTTTTAAATTTCACTTTGAAAAATCATTTGACTATTTTCAAACCTATTTGTATTTTTTATATGTTATAAAGATGTAAATGATTAATTTAAGAAATTAAAAAAAAATCATGCATATTCCCTATTGTGATCCGAGTTAACGCTTACCGTCCAAAACTGAATACATCTTAAAAGTTAATAGGATTTAATTTTTCTTTGAACGTTAATAAGATTTGAAGCTTTGGTTGGATCCTTTTAATATTTAAGATGCTCTTAATGTATCGAATAACTACAGATTCAGGGACTATTTCACCGTCGCCCAGTAAACTTAAACCGACAAATATCTTTTAGTAGATGATGGCCGCGATTTTGTCCGCGTGGATTATGGTTTTTTGATTCTGGCCAGAATTGTTTAATTTTCCTAGATAAAGTTTTGCCTTGCTGCTATTCTGGTGTACAAGCTAAGGGATTGTTTAGTTTGATCCGTCCAGTAGTTTTTGCATGAAAGATTATCTAACAAACATCCATCCTGCCATCCTCACAAACTTTCGTATTTTAATATTAAATATCTGGGTGACCGAGCTTTGCTCGGTTATTTTTTATTTGGTAAGTCGTGTATTTTGGAAATTATATATAAAAAAAAATCATAGGGAAAAAAAAATAATAACCGTCTGGACTCGAACCGGGGATTGGTTTCGGGACCGCCCGACTTTCCGAGCCAATGAAATTTCTTAGATGATGGCGAAATTTACCTTCGTATTCTAATGATATTGTAAGGGGTTTTTCATTGCCTGAAAAGACGGATTAAACGACCTTTTCTAAAAATGAAACCTAGCTAGATTGATGTATCGCCCCCGAAACCCCCTGCACACTAAATTTCATGAAAATCGTTGAAGCCGTTTCCGAGATTCAGATTATATATTTATATATATACAAGAATTGCTCGTTTAAAGGTATTAGATAGATAGGATTAGTACGATGCTTTGACAAATTACCAGTGCAGCAATTGTTGGAACATCAACTTATCAGTTTGTCCGACTTAAGTTTACTTGGTGATGGTGAAATAGGGCCTTAAATAGATAAAAAAAGCCGGCCAAGTGCGAGTCGGACTCGCGCACCGAGGGTTCCATACTCCAAAAGTAAAAGTAAAACGATAATATTATATTAATTTGCTTATTTATCGTTAACTTTGTTTGTAGAGGTTTATTGTTAATATAAAAAAAACTATGCTAGTTAGAGCGTTGATTTTATTTTTCCTGTAAAATATACATAAACCTCTATTGACCATAATTATTTCAGATTTTTCGATTGGTAAACTTCGGAGATAAGGGGGGGGGGGGGGGAACGGTATTTTTTTCGACATTTTGGCCGATTAATCAAAAACTATTATATCTAGAAATAAATAAAAAACTGTTTTACAATGCACAAGTAAAGGCCTTTCATATGATACCCCACTCGGTATAGTTATCTTACTTTGAAATTTCAAAACCCCGATTTTCCCCCTTTGTTAATCAAACTAAAATAATTTTCGCGTTGCTTTTATTTTTCCTGTAAAATATACATAAACCTCTATTGACCATAATTATTTCAGATTTTTCGATTGGTAAACTTCGGAGATAAGGGCGAGGGGGGGGGGGGGGACGGTATTTTTTTCGACATTTTGGCCGATTAATCAAAAACTATTATATATAGAAATAAATAAAAAACTGTTTTAGAATGCACAAGTAAAGGCCTTTCATATGATACCCCACTCGATATAGTTATTTTACTTTGAAATTTCAAACCCCTGATTTTCCCCCTTTTTTAGGGTTCCGTACCCAAAGGGTACCAACGGGACCCTATTACTAAGCCTACGCTGTCCGTCCGTCCGTCTGTCAGCGGGCTGTATCTCGTAAACCGTAATAGATAGACAGATGAAATTTTCACATATTATGTATTTCTATTGCCGCTATAACAACAAATAATAAAAATTAAATTAAATTAAAAAAATTAAATTAAAATATTTCCATGGGTACATGGAAATATTTTTATTTAATATTTTTTTAACGGAACCCTAAAAGAGCGAGGCCCGACTCGCACTTGGCCGAT
Organism: Oeneis ivallda; assembly: GCA_029955525.1. Taxonomy (NCBI): domain Eukaryota; kingdom Metazoa; phylum Arthropoda; class Insecta; order Lepidoptera; family Nymphalidae; genus Oeneis; species Oeneis ivallda. The sequence continues at coordinate 25,873,446 of JARPMR010000006.1, forward strand.
TTTTTAATAAAACTAAAAATAATTTTCAATTTTTTTTTATTCCAGTGATGTTGGGCCACTATTATACACTACTATGCCAAATTTCATGTCGATAGCTTTAATAGTTACTGAAATAATTGACTGTGACAGACGGACGGAGAAAGTCTCACCATAAGGGTTCCATTTTTACCATTTTGGTATGGAACCCTAAAAAGGATTAATTCTACAGTTAAGACACATACTTAAAAATAAAACAAAAAAAATAAATAACAGTAGACACCCGAAAGATATCCAAGGAGCCGAAAAAGAAATAAAAGAGTGAATACTTGAAACCTTGATATAGAGAATCAACGTCACAAGAAGCTGTTCAGTAGATCAGTCAAATTGCAATAGCCGCTAATCCGAGCTTAAAAACACTTTCATGAATAAACATTAGCAGTGAGTTTAACAAAATTGAAAGTTATCAATGCAGATAAGCATTATACCAATGATTTGAAAATGTCGTCTGTCTTCAAATTAAACAACGCAAGTATCAAGGTACATGACACTGGTACTGGTCAGCCTGTGCTGAGATATGTTGATGGATTGGTACAAAGGAGTACATTGATATTAAAAAGCAAGATCCACACTACTATACACAAGTTAAAAGTTAAGTTTCATGATATATTCCGTCCAGAATTTGTCGGACGCACTATTGCTTGCATGACAAAGTTATGATTACGTTAATTCCTATTGGATTATCGTTAGGATATATTTCTAAATATATATATTTTTTTGGTACATGAAATTTTCTGCATGGGTAGCATAAGTATGTCACGCACTCGTTAAACATTTCTGTGGTGGTGTCTGTGATGCGGGTTGTTACGTTCCCTCAAATATGGTTGAGCGAAGCAACGGCTGGGTCATGCATGACGCATGACTCGTGAACGGGTGTCATCGGCGGGAATGGGGCTGCTTTATGTTTGCCCATCTTAAGATATATTGCATTGTTAGTAGGTATGCATTTTTAGAACCTCCCTCATTGTGGAAACACTGTATACATAGTATTTATTGTATTGTAAACTTGTTTTGAAAAGAGCAACCGCCGAGTTTCATGCTGGTTCTTCTCGGCAGGAAGGGCATTCCGAACCGGTGGTAGAGTCAGACGATTCAAAAGCACTTGTAAAAAGTTTATTTGAATAAAAAATATTTCTATTCTATTCTATTTTCCACACTTCTAGCGAGAGATGCGCCGTGCGCGGACACCAGCCAAGTAGGTATCTTGAAAATCCATTTGCTATCGGTTTTTCGAACGATTTGCCCTACTCATATCCACTACTGCTTTGCGACCCGTTGAGCTACACCGGCGACTCAGGTTCTACGGATTTCTTCAGATTTGTTCAAGTTGAGAAAGCTGATTACATTTCAGAAAAGTCAATCGTAAAATCTTCAGTAGGTACCTCAAATTCAGTCTAACAAAATGCGTATCTGTGAATGGTTCCTACATCAATGGATCACTTTACTTTATCTGCGATGATGTCTTCCACGTCATAGTCTAACAACGCCTCCGCTGCCTGCTCGTTTCCGTGCCCTGCGGCGAACTTTCACTGTGGTTTGGCTCCGAACCGAAGAGTTTCTAGACGAATAAAGTATAATAAGTCGATATTTTTACTTCAATGAAACCGGCCACAAGTCGGACTCGTACACAAAGGGTTCATTCATCGTCATCATCATCTCAACCCATCGCCGGCTTATTACTGGGCAGAGGTTTCCTCTCCGAATGAGAAGGTTATAGGCCATAGTCCACCACGATAGCCAAGAGCAGCATGAAAGCAAGCAAGAATAGTTGGCTTGTTTTTTATGCTACACTACGTCATTAATTAGTTGTAGTTAACCTTTTTAACCGACTTTAAAAAAAGGAGGAGGTTCTCAATTCGTCGGAATTCTTTTTTTTTATGTATGTTCACCGATTACTCAACCGAACGACTGAACCGATTTGGAAAATTTTTTTTTGTTCCTAAGTGGTCCCATTTAAATTATATCGAAATCGCTCGAGCGGTTTAAAAAAATCAACAATAAACTATACCTATAATGATATGAATTTATAAGTTTAGGTTAAATTAAAATTATCAGTATCAGAAAAAAAACGAATTAACTATATATTTTGTAGTGGTGCGGGTGTTTTAAGTCGGTTTTTAAAAATATTTTTTTATTTTGAATATAATTCTGAAAGGTAAAGGTAAAAGATAAGGCTTGTACCGACATCAATTCCTTCATTATTTTCTAAGGAAACTATTGTTACACATTCTAGGACACACGCTTGACCACTGTCACACGTGATAGAAAGTGATGTGCCCTAAGATGGAATGCATTATCCTAGGAGATGTCTATTCACTCTTGTTTTAAAGATACCCAGACAGTAAATTCCAGGAAACACAGAACTTTCAAGAGCTTTGAAAACTCTAGCCATCCTTTTTTTTGGGTCTCCTGTTACAGTAGCAAATAAGCATATTTAATAATTCATTCATAATATTAATTTAGCAATATAGGTTCATCAACAACGGCTCACTACTGAGCACAGGTTTCCTCTCAGAGAAAGGTTATAGGCGATAGTCCACCATGCTGGCCCATTGCAAATTGGCAGATTTCACACACATTTGAGAACATTATGAAGAGCTCTCAGGTGTGCAGGTTTCCTCACGATGTTTTCCTTCACCGTTGAAGCTTGTGATATTTAATTTCTTGAACGCGCTTAGCTAAGAAAAGCCAGAGGTGCCTGGCCTGGGATCGAACCTATGATCCCCCGAATAGGAGACCGCAGTACTTACCACTAGGCTATCAGTATCACTGCTTACAATATAAGTTATGATACAGCAAAAGTCAACATAGCGCTCTACAATAAGCAGTAAACACTAAACACATTAGCAATTATCCTCGAACGTCCATGTCTCACAATTGCGTGCACGGCTTACGATCGACAGTTGTAATTAAACCTCTGTTAAACCGTCGCAAGTCTTTTTAAGCACCTATACATAAATTACGGACCTCCTTACTCCATACTTTATGTTGGGTAGCTCTATTGAATATTTTATTGCTGGTTGCCCGCTTGTAATTTACTGGCGAATTTAACTCATCTCTATTACATGTCAGCTTTATTACGATTCAGATCGCCAGGGCGAATAAATAGTGTTTGGATTTATCGTTCATTATAAAACTATTCTTGGTAGTTACAATCCACTCGATCAGACCTCAGACCGAAGAATCGAAAACATATTCAGTAAAAAAAGACTTGGTACACTTTACTGATTTGAGAAATCCTGATGAGGATTTGAGCGGGAGTCAGAATTTTTTTGAAATCTAAACCGTCTTAATAATTGTTTTTCCAAAACTCTGGTGAGAGAACATAAAAACTCCGTTACTCTTACGGTAGTAAGGTATACTATGTTTATAGTTTTACTGGTGAGAATTTCTCGATTTATAAGTAACTGAAAAATGCTTTTGGATAAGACGTACCTATTTTATAGTGATTATGCATTTTTGTTGGCGAATGGAAGAGAATATTCCCACACAGTTCCCATTTCATGCCCATTTCCATCTGACCTTTGAGTATTTAACCAACACGGTTTAATACTCAAAGCAGCTGACAGATATAAATTAAAAGTGAATTTAGACATAGTCGAAAATCCTAGTTCCATGATTTAAACCATGAAGCTCATGAAACTAGGAAAACCACTACGATGAAGCTTGAATACCTATCTATTTAAGCTATTAGAAATGTTAAAAATAAAGAGAAATAAAACTACTTGACATGCTGGTGATGGGTGCATAATGTACTTTGTGGGTGCTGGTCATAGTGATTACGTAGTGATTATAACATGATAAATAACATGGAAGTGTAGAGCCTACTTCCATGGATTATAAATCGGATGACAGCAGGGCTTGAACCCAGAGCCGTAAAGCCAGTTAAATAAAAAAAAAATATGACGTTATTAAACTCTTGACAGAACTGACATTTGTATTTAATTTTGACGACTGTTGTATTATTAGATATCCGTATAATTTTTATCAATGTTATTTTTATAAAGAGTTTATTTTTCTACACGAAAATGTCTTCAGGATCTTCAGAAGAAGAAGTTAAAACTGAGTATGTCTATATCGCACCTGTCGAGGAGAGCTCCGAGGAGCCTCCTATGGACGAATGGTCTTCACTGGTAATGGAGCTTCCAGAAGAAAACCGCAAGCGTGTCCTTTACGGAGAGGGATTATATGATCCAGGCAGTGGAGAAATTTGTACTAAATATGTTTCCATGTCAGCGAGCTCTGTTCTCAGGCATCCCTATTTTAACTATCCAGCTGTTCTCGATCCCGGTATCAAAGAAGCTTTACTACAGCCAGCAGAAAAGATTGCATATCCAGATGACGGCCAGGAATTATATTTGGCTACCTGCAAAGTTATGAAGCAATGCCCTGTTATGAAATTTCATAGAGGGTTACTCACAGATAAAATTGACTTGAAATATTACTGTGTACATCCTTTTGGAGTTCGAGCCATGGCTAGAGCTCTAAGTTATAACCGTAACGTGACCACCTTTGATTTAACTGACAACTTTTTGAACGATGACGCATGCTTCCATTTAGGAGAAATGCTTATTAGCAACTCTTCTTTGCACGAATTAATCTTATCGGGATGTAAAATTGGGCCAAAAGGAGTGAAATTATTGTTAGCTGGATTACTGTCCAATAGAGGTCTTCGAACTATAAATTTGAACAAAAACGCTATAGGAGATAGAGGTGTGGAACATTTGGCATCTATGATATTCCGAGGCATTGATGTGAAAGAAGTGTATTTAAGCCACAATGATATTAGCGGTAAAGCCGCTAATATTTTAGGAGAAGCTCTTGAAACTTATAATAAATTAACTATATTGGATCTTTCTTGGAATAATCTTTATGCTCCATTAGGAGGAACAATTACTTTATTAAATCGATTATCAGAAAGTAAAGTTTTACAGGAACTATATTTATCTTGGAACGCACTAGCAGGTGGGCGAATCGGAACTGCAATAAAATCAATTTTTAAAGTTCCCACATTACGTGTGTTGGATTTGAGTAACAATAAGCTATCGGGTGAGGGCGTTCAGAATTTTATCGGGCTTATGGTCAAACCTAAAAAAATGGTGACTCTGAATTTATCTTATAACCCTTTGACTCAAGAGGACGCATTAAAAGCTCTTCAAAAAATGAAACTTACTACAGTAAAAATTCAAAATCTTTTCATGGATGGAGTAATAGTCGATGGGGCATTTTTAGTGCTCCTTGAGCAACTTAAAGGCATGAAGACAAAGAAGAACACTGTTATCACATACGGAGGAGTTAGTGGAGGTTTGCAGACCAAAGGAGCAGATGCGAGAGATTTGGTTCTTGATCGCGTTGAATTTCTGGCAATGAAAGGTAAGAAAAGAAAAGTCGATGTAGCTCTTGTAATACTGCAAATGGAAAAGGACAACATCCACATTATGAACTCGAAGGCTTTTGAAGACGCTATAATTGCATCAGGAGCGCCTTTAGACAGTGATCTCATCAATGAGATGGTTGCTGTTTTTCCTGGTCCGAAGAGTGCTAAGTTTAAGAATATAAACATCGATCTTTTGGCTGATTTCATTCGGAGGAAATGGCCAGATCGCAAGTTGCCGCCGACGCCTCCCCCTGAGCCCGAGCCAGAACCTCCACAACCGGGTCCTAAATCACAGAAGCAAGGCAAAGGCAAAGGCAAAAAATAGTTTATTTATTTTCTCTTCTTTTATTATTTTCACACGTAACATTTTTTATTCTTACTATGTTTCTTTACTTTAATATTCATAAATATTATGTACTTATACTATGATTTCATAAATATGTTTATTTTATAAGTTTTTATTTTAAAACATTCCTAGTCAATAAAATGCCAACATAATAAAAAATACACATTTTATTGAAACTGTTTAACTATATTATTATGCTAATTATTAAGTTTATTAAAATATTTTGGTGAAAATAGTGAAGATAAAAAAAAAGTGTGTGTGTCAGCTCCGACACACGACTGGAGTTTACTACATAAAACGTCGTAATGCATTCGCGGCGCCGCTCCGACCCGATCGGTACGCGCTCGGCTTCCCGAAGCGAAAGCGCTTTCGCATCCGACAACTCAAGCGAAAACCAACCTTATTTACTCAAGCTTAGGGTAGAAATTTGCATCGTTGTGAAAAACGTAACAAGGGCATTCGACAATTCAAGCGAAAACCAACCTTATTTACTCAACGTTAGGGTAGAAATTTGCATCGTTGTGAAAACGTATCGAGGTCATTCAAAACAGATTTCACTGCTCAAATTTTTCTCATACCGGGCGCCTAAAATCGATTCTAAAGGAGTAAACTCCAATAAACTCCAAAAACTTGTCATATGCTTGAAATATTTTTTTAGGTAACAAAAAGCAAGATCTATAAATAACAATAGAATACTACTAGCTGATGCCCGCGACTTCGTCCGCGTGGATTCAGTTTTTAAAATCCCGAGGGTACTCTTTGATTTTCCGGGATGCTTTACACTCTACTGGTTCTCAACTATACCTATCCAAAAAAATCACGTCCATCCGTAGGTTTTTTGCAGCGTGATTGACGGACAAACCAACAAAGACAAAATTACGTTTAGCTGTCATTTACGTTTTGTTATTCCACTGTCATTTGCGTTTTGTTATTCCATGTCAGATGCGTTTTTGTTATACCACGTTTTATAGTGACTTGACGGAAACGCGGTCGAACGGGATAAAAAGTATCCTATGTCCGTCTCCTGGTTCTAAGCTACCTCTCCACCAATTTTCAGCCAAATCGGTTCATCCATTCTTGAGTTATAAATAGTGTAACTAACACCACTTTCTTTTATATATATATACTAGCTGATGCCCGCGACTTCGTCCGCATGGATTTAGTTTTTAAAAATCCCGCGGGAACTCTTTCATTATCCGAGATAAAAAGTAGCTCTCCCGGTCTGAGGAACCACTACTACATCCATTACTATACCCATGCAAAAAATCGCATCAATCCGCTGTTCTGTTGCGACGTGATTGAAGGAAAAACCAACAAACAAACACACTTTCGCATTTATAATATCAGTAATGCTTTATTGTAACACTTTTTATAATTGTCAAATTTTTTTATCATACCAATGACAAAATTACGTTTAGCTGTCATTTACGTTTTCTTATTCCACTGTCATTTGCGTTTTGTTATTCCATGTCAGATGCGTTTTTCTTATACCACCTTTTATAGTGACATGACGGAAACGCGGTCGAACGGGATAAAAAGTATCCTATGTCCGTCTCCTGGTTCTAAGCTACCTCTCCACCAATTTTCAGCTAAATCGGTTCATCCGTTCTTGAGTTATAAATAGTGTAACTAACACCACTTTCTTTTATATATATAGATATAGATGTTGTAATGATACCTGTTTCTATCATTCTGTTTTTTTTACAGTATAATAGTTTAAGGAGTTGAAAGAAACTTTGAAAAAAGAAAAAAACAGTTTGATCATCATTTCGTAAAAGGTACCTAGTTTTTTCGAAAACAGTTTTAGAAACCTAATAATGGCTAAAAAAAATACCTAGGAAAGAAGTACTAATATAGCCTTTAGAGTTTAGAGCCTAATCCCAAAATTACATACTCATCTTCATATTCACGAATTGTCATGTTCATGTATTCATTATTTTCATGTTCGGTAACGCGAACTTGCGAGATCTACGCTGATTCTTTTACTGGCCTCTTTAGCGGTAAAAATATTAAATAATATTTGTTTAATATACTATAATTGTAGGTACTTGAATGAACACACATTCTGACAGACGGGCTGGAAAAAATTATATGTATTACTTTGCTGCGGGAAATATTATATAATATTATACTCTTTGCTCTGGAAAGTAATCTTCAGAAGAGTATGGAGTTAAAACGAAAGGTTGATTTTTTTTTGTTTCAAATCTATATTGAAAAATTATGAAAACTAATATAAATAAATAAAAAAATATAGGTATAAAAAAGTGATAAGAAAACAACAAAAAACTGACGTTTCCAGTTATTTTCTGTTCATGTCATAAAGTGATTACATGACAGACGGTGCATGTCATAAACCTGCAGAATCAGTGCTCTCAAAGATTTTTTTATATATTTTAATTTTACAAACAAACGTCCGTCTCGCATCTTGTAGTCTGTAATTGAAATGTCTTCAAATAAAAGTGAAGAACAAACTATTCAGGATGTTAAAGTGCTCTACGAAGTGGAATCATTTTGTTCTGAAGAACCGCCGATTGAGGAGTGGTCATCATTGAACGCGGAAATCCCAGACGAAAATGTGAAGCGTATCCTGTATGAACAAGGTTTATACAGCCCCGGCAGTGGTGAAATATGTGCAAAATATATACCACTGTCTGCGAGCTCAGTTTTTCGTCATCCATACTATAGCTATCCGGCCGTTCTGGACCCTGGCATTAAGAAGGCACTGCTTGATCCACCACCCAGGACTATATATTCGGACGATGGCCAAGAACTTTACCTGGATTTATGTAGAGAAATGGGCATTTGTCCCATCCGAAACTTTTACAGACAGCTCTTAGATCGTGAGGTAGATTTAAAGTATTACGGAATTCATCCGATGGGATTTAGAGCTATAGCAATGTCTCTTAGTAATAATAGGATAGTTAAAGTGTTAGACTTAACAGATAACTGGATCAGCGAAGATGGATGTTATCATTTAGGTGAGATGCTTGTCACTAATATTAGCCTGGAAGAGTTAAATTTACACGGCTGTCGGATTGGAGCTGAAGGTGCCAGGCGTTTGTTCGCGAGCATGCATGTTAATCGCACCCTGCGTAAAATAAACCTCACCAAAAACTGTCTGACCGATGATGGTGTGGAACATTTGTCGAAAGCGATCGTATTTGGCTCTGATGTAACAAATATAAACCTCAGCTATAACAGCTTAACAGCAAAATCATTAGCGGCGCTCACAACTGCCTTCGAAACACATAATAAGCTGACTCATCTTAATTTATCTTGGAACACTATATTTTCTCCTGCTGCCGTTTTTAATTTGTGCAACATGCTATCAGAAAATTCGAAACTCGAAGAAGTAAATTTGTCATGGAATTCGTTGTCCGGCGCACGCGTAGGTACTGCTATTAGGCAATTGATGAAAGCTCCAAATTTAAGATCTCTTTATCTTTATAACAACAAATTGTCTGCCGAAGTTACGCAAATAGCTCGAATTTTACCAAATAGTAAGTTAACAACTCTAGATCTGTCATACAATCCATTGACACCGGAACACGCCTTACTTTTACTATCATGCTTAAAGAATCGTAAAGTAAAATTACAAACCCTTTTTCTTGAAAATGTCATAGTAACTGCTGAGTTTATTGAATCAAGGGATAAAATATTATCCTTGAAATTTAGAAAAAACGCTGTTATTACCTGCGGAGAAATCCTACCTAAGTATTTCTCAAAAAGTGGCGATATGCGTGAAATAGTGATGAAAAGAGCTGAATTTCTGTGCAGCAAATCTAAAAAATCTGCCGTAGACATAGCTCTTCTATTTTTAGAAATACACAAGAACAATAAAGAGCCTATTGAGTTAAAGGTATTTTCACAGACACTAAAAAGGTCCGGTGCTTCTGGTTTAGATGAAGATCTGATAGAAGAGATCGCGAATAGTTTTCCTGGCCCCACTGTTAAAAAAGCAAAGACGGTTGATTTAGTTAAATTGGTAGATTACGTACATCGCAAATGGCCTGAAAAGAAATTGCCTCCTACTCCTCCCCCAGAGGTTCCAGAAGTAAAAGATGAGAAGAAGCAGAAGAAAAAGAAAAAATGATTTAATATGTATTTATGTAATGCTTAAATGTGATTTGTATGTTTTGTAAGATTAGTTTTATTATTATTAGCTGTTTATTTTTCTAAAATAAAATTTTATTGCAAGCCATTTCCTGACTTTTATCATCGAACCGCATAATATTATATTTGCCGTCCACAAGCACTTCTAAGTTGTTAACCAACATCGTAAAGGTCTACTTAGGTCTACCCCTAATTAGGTGTCAATATTTCACGCACACACATGGTAAAGGTAGCGTAACTTCTATTATTAGCTTAAATCTCACCGTCCCTAGTTGTGAAGGCTTCTAAGGAGTTTTGAACAATACATAAGTATTGCTCCATTTATTTATAATTATTTCTTGACGGATTAAATTAATTATTAGCGAAGATAATGGAAAGCTGATGTTGTTGTCGATAACTTCTCTTTGGGTTACGCATCGCTCGTCGTATTGCCTCTTTGAAATTACCCTTGAAGATGCCCGCTCACTTCACCCCTAATGACAGTGGATTAAATTTAAAATTATTATTTTATATATTTAAGTATCTAGTAGTCCTAGTAGGTATTTATTTGCGTCGTGAAGTTAGGCGTTCCATTTTAGAGAAAGAGTGATTTACATCGTGAAGACAAAGCCGGGCGCGAGAACTGTGCCCATTTACCTTTGTCGTATCCAGCGGCTTGCACGGTTACAAATACGGTCCTGTCATTCCTCTATGGAACAAAGGGCTGGAAGTAGTTTCCATGCCCTTCCCGTCTTTGGCCTACTGCTTTCACATCCATCCATCCATCCATTAGCCTGTATGCGTATTGCGTCCACTGCTGATAGGTCTTTTCGAGAGCGCGTCATCAAACACGGTCCTCCGTCTTCCTCATCCACCCGCTGCCCGCTACCTTCTTAGGGTCATCGGTCCAGCGAGCTGGAGATCGTCCTACACTGCGCTTACCGGTTCGCGAACACGTCTGCCCCATCGGCCATCGGTTCTGCGACAGATATGACCTGCCCACTGTCACATCTGCTTCAGCTTGCCTGCTTGCCTTGACAAGGTTCTACGAATGACCCACTCTTTCTTTATCGGCTTCGAAAGCCCTCACAACAACGTTGGCGCTACATAAAAGACACCTTTGTCCAACAGGCGTTCTAACTGATGATGATGACGATGGAAGTCCTCTTCCAGGTATTAGTTGGACGAAAACGTCTTCTCTGGCTCAGTAGCGAGATCTGTAGTCTTATATGTGGGAAGACCCTATTCCAGACAGTGGCAATTTTGGAAAACATAAATTGATTCTCGTCTGGACGAATGGAAGACTGCCATGCTAACCTACCGTCAAAAACATACCGCCTAGGGATAGTTCCGGTACGATGTCGTTAACCAATTAGGAGTATGTATGCGTTTAATTAAACTGACACATCTCTTTCAAGTTAGCTCGCTTCCAACTGCATCTAGTACCATAAGATCTCATACAAAGGATAAGTTTCCAGCGAATAAAAAATATAAATTACTAGCTGATGCCCGCGACTTCGTCCGCGTGGATTTAGTTTTTGAAATCCCTCGGGAACTCTTTGATTTTCCGGGATAAAAAGTAGCCTATGTCAATTATATTATTAATTATACTCAATTATACCCATGCATAAAATCACGTCGATCCGTAGCCCTGTTGCAGCGTGATTGAAGGACAAACCAACAAACAAACACACTTTCGCATTTATAATATTAGTAAGGATAAGCTTCAACAACTCAATGCCTTACGTATTCGTAAAGTTATTAACGTAAATAATCACTTAAGGAAGTTAAGGATTTTTTGTAAATATTCTGTTAGTCTTGGTGATCTGCCGATGCCGTCACGTTTCCCGCAGTGCGAGTACAATGGAGACGCGCCTTCCGTCCGCGCGGCCGGTAGCGTGCGTCACGCAACGTGCGCGTGTCCACTTTATTATTATTTATTGCCGTCCAATAATCCGCGCCTAGACAATACCCTCCAAACGGAACACCGCCGTGTTACATTCTTAAGTCATCTGATGTAAGATTTCCAGAACACTTTATAGCGTAAGAGCTGACGGAAGGAAGATGTTTTTTTAAAGGGTTTTCTAATCTCTTAAGCCTCAATAGCGAAAAGCATCATGGCGCGGACTGAAAACTGAAAATTCGACGGTTCAATCCTACGGTACTGTATCTAGCAGAAGCTTTATTGGAAGGGTAAAGGAAATTTCTTTTTTTTTAATTCGATGACAAGCTAGTCCTTGACTGCGATCTCACCTGATGGTAAGTGACGATGCAGTCTAAGATGGTAGCGGGCTAACTTGGATAACTTAGAAGGGATATGGCAGTGAACATTCACAACCCACAACCCTAATTGGTTTCTACACGCCATCGTGCCGGAACGCTAAATCGCTTGGCGGCACGTCTTTGACGGTAGGGTGGTAACTAGCCACGGCCAAAGCCTCCCACCAGACCAAACCAGAGACAATTCAGAAATTATAAATTCCCAAATTAACCCCGCCGGGAATCGAACCCGAGACCTCCCAGTTATAAGACAACAGCACTCACCATGGAGGTCGTCATAATATTATTATGTAGTCGAGTTTAACATGGCTAATATTCTCAACAACTTGTGCCCGTAAAGCAATAAGGCCAAGATTTTCGCTGACTTGGTCGACTATTTTCAGTTTTTCACCATAGTTAAGCCAATTAATACCAAACATTTTTAAAATCATAAATTTAAATCTTCTCCAAGAATGAGGCTATCCAATAGTAGTTAGTGAAAATCACTACAGTAGGTAGTTATTGAGATTAGAATTTAGAACGCAAAATGTCACAAGCTATTTGATGTAAACAATTTCTTTAGTTAATACCATCATCTCTCAGACTTCAAGCGTCTCACTCACCGCCATATCTGAGAGTTGGTAGAATGCATGTCCACGAGTTACTGGTAAGCTGTAAAAAGTGAGGCTATAAAAACCTAAACCGTATTCCGCAACGGCACTGTAATCTGGATCGAGTGTTGCTGTACATGTTTCTACTCTAACCGCCATCCAGACGCGTTGCACTTAATTTATAACTCTACAGTTATTTCGTTTGCTTGACGACATTTCTATGATTTTATTGGGTGCTAAATTATTGTGGACCAGGTAATTAAGGAGTGATAGCCTTGTGGTCGGTACTGCTGTCTCCTATTAGGGGGGTCGCAGGTTCTATCCCGGGCACGCACCTCTGGCTTTTCTAAGTTGAGTACGTTTAAGAAATTAAATATCACAAATTCAAATTCAAAATTATTTATTTCACGTAGGCCAACCTGTGGCTCTTATGACACGTCATCATGACTCTACCACCGGTTTGGAAAGCGGATTCTGCTAAGAGCAAGAAACTCAGCAGTTGCTCACAAGCTTGTACGGTGATGGAAAACATCGTGAGGAAACCTGCACACCTGAGAGTCCTTCATAATAGTCTCAAAGGTGTGTGAAGTCTGCCAATTTGCATTGGGCCAACGTGGTGGACTATGGCCTATAAGTCCTATATATTAACCCTTCTCTGAGAGGAAACCTGCGCTTAATGGTGAGCCGTTGATGGGTTGCGATGATGATGATGATGATGATAATGATGAACAACTCAACGGTTAAAGGTGAAAACTGAAAGGCTGTCGATTCAATTCACAGCCGCTGGATGCAGACATATAGGATGGATGGTTGATAAAGAAGAAAACCTATCTAATGGACCTAGAAGAGGTCCATGCACTATGGACTGTATTTTATTGGGATGCGTTTGATGTCTGCCCATAAGATGTTTCTACCCTTAAACTTTATGTTTAAGCTTTAACCTAATGCTTATTATTTTTAAGCTATTGCATAGCTCTTATCGCGGGATTTGAACTAGGACAAACAGTTTGAGCGCGGCGACCGAATCAAGAAATTACGTAACGAAAATAAACCTAACACCGTCGTTCAGTAAGCGTTCAACATTTTAGAGGTTCACATTTAGCTCTGAGCGGCCGCTTTCTTTTACCGTATGGTGTATGATGTCGCAGGTTCGAATCTCACTCGCGAAGTAGTGACAGTGCGCTTCTCTTGTTTGTTTGTTTTTTAATTATTATTTTTTTGCATAATTTTTATTATGCAAAAAAAAATATTGCATAAATATTATAATTGCATAAGTTGATAAAAAATGCTATGCAATAGCTTTACCGCGGCAGTCCCCGAGTGCCACTTAATTTTTTTATGATAACTTTTATTAATAATATATTTTTCTTGTTTCAGGTATGCACCTTAAAGAACATCGCGAGCTATTACAATTATTTCTAAACTAGCGGCACGCTATGATGGCCGGTTTGACACATTACAATAGTGATGTGGAATGTCAATTTATTCTCGAACAAAAAACAATTAAGTTTTGTTTTTGTACCTGATTAAATAGGTTTAATAAAACAAAAATGTATATGTTTATTTAATTTATTTGAACGAACTGAATATTTGAATGAAAATGAATATACATACTTTATATGCACACAAGAAACATATGAATACAAAAGATACCAAAAAAGGTGCCACAAAAGGCCATAATTAATCAGATTCGTCCATACTACTATTTTCACTGTCGTCACTGCTATCATCACCTACATTAATAATTATATGTTCGTTTTCTATAATATTATCTATTTTCACATCTCTTTCATAATCTTCCCTTATTAATTTAACAGTTCTATTCACAACCTTTTCCCAGTCTCCTTTAGTCACATGTTCACAAGCTTCTTCTAATAATTTTAGCATTTTTTTTGTGGTAAATGGAGGTTCTGTATTGTGTCTTGCAGCATATCCCTTAATTTGAGCCCACACCAACTCAATCGCATTATACTCACAATGGTAAGGCGGTAACCGTATAACTCTGTGCCCATGTTCTAATGCTATTTCGTCAATGACGTATCGGATCTTGGTTGGTTTGTTTTCTTTTAAAAGACGTACTAATTCCGCTTTTAACATATTCATGTTTGCATCTACGCCATTTTTACGAAGCCATGCGACGATATCAGCTTTCTTTTGGGATTGGGCAGGTGGCTTGTCAATTTGCATCGAGTGGTATGGGGCGTTGTCCATAATTATAATAGATGGTTCAGGGAGGCTACACAACATTGAGGTAAACCATTCAGTAAACTTTTCTCCATTCATGTCTTCATGATAGTCTCCAGTGGTTTTTGACGCAAAAGCCATGAGAGAACCTTCGACAAACCCGTTGATGGTTCCGGCGTGACAAATTATAAGTCGCGATCCTTTTCCTACAGGAACTTTGGAAGTAGATGCTGCTGTGTCATCGTTCCAAGAACGGCCTACAGTATGGTTAGCATTAAGCCATGTTTCATCCAAGAACACAACATTTTGCCAATTTTTGATTTCTTTCACTTGCCGTAAAAAAGTATACCTTGCCATCGCTATATCAAATCTTTCCATCAATATTTTGCGTTTGTTACATTTTTTGTATCGAAATCCAATGGTCTTCAAAATCTTCGTTAAAGAACTTTCCCCACCGAAGAATAATCCAGCTTCCTTCAGTGAATGCACCAACTTTTTTCTTGTTGGATACTCCTTCTGTAAATAGTAGCCGTAAACATGTCTTCGGATAGCATCGGCATCAAAGCTATCGATGCCTACGACTGGTTTTGCTCGTTTTCTCTTTTTTGGTGTGTGAAGTTTATTTTCTTCTGTGCCAGTCTCGCCATATTTTTTTTTAGTTATCCGTCTAACAGTTCGTTGTCCAATATTAAGCGCATCAGCTACGCGTTCAACCACTGACGTTATAGGTAAAATTGGCCCTCCATTTTGAGCTTCACGATCGAAATAGTTACGAAGGCGTATTACGAACTCACGTGTCTGACTATTTAGAACAGTTCTCTGCGTACGTTCGGTCATATCGACGAAATCCACAACAAAGGGCTTGAACAGAGTCCAAATTAACGAGCAAGGGTCAACAGTAATGCAGTATCAATATTTGAAATCCAAAGCCAGGTCAAAACTATATCACAATCGCATTGCACTGACAGTTTATACTTTTCGAAGCAACGTCAATTCGAAACTGCTTTGTTTTGCATTGAGCATTGACGCGAGTTTGCCGGAGGTAGTAGTTGTGCTAGCCAGCGATCCTATGTGACGATCGTATTAGATTCCATTTTTAAAAATTTTCAATTTAGAAAACCAAATGCCGAGTTGTGGTATATATCATATAAAAATAAAAATTTTACCTTTTGTATGAAACAGCTGATATTTTTTTGCGATTTCAGAGGTTTGTCCACATAGTGAAAATTGTTCATATTCACAAGTACATTCACCCCTTAAATGGTGCAAACTGATTTTTCTACACTTGTATACATTTTAGAAATCAATTTAATAAATAAATTTTGAGTCCTAAACCTAAAACTACATTCGATAAAATTTATGAATCTCTGCACATCACTATCGTCAATAAAGTAATACAATTATTTCCTTCAAAGTCGTTATCAATTAATACGGAACTTCATGAGCGGACAAACGTCAAACCGGCCATCATAACGTGCCGCTAGTTTAAGGTATAGGTATCGCAGTTATAATTAACACATTATAGTTTTTTTCCTTTGTGATTGTAGGGAAGGTATTAATCAGGAATATGATAATGGTATTTCTAATTAGTTGTTAACCTGAGATAAATCAATCGTTATGATTTTCTCGTAATGAAGCCTCAATAGCCCAACGGTTAAAGGTGCGGACTGAAAAGTGAAAACTGAAAGGTCGCAGGTTCGAATCCCACCCGTTGCACTATTGTCGTACATGCTCCTGGCACAAGCTTTCCGCTTATTTGGAGGGGAGAGGAGGATATTAGTCAACTTCAATTTGGCTGATATTCTTTATTAAAAAAAAATGTTGGATGTTCTAGATAACGCGAGTAGGTACGTAGGTTAGATGATACGCGTCAATATACCTATTGGTCCAAGATCCCAGTGCCGCCAGACCTAAGTTATTTTCTCAGCAATTATTTGTGTACGATAGAGTACTGTTCTAATGTCCTTTCAGTATATGCGTACCAGCTAGATTGTGCCGACGGCCAATTTCCAGATACCAGGTGCTAAAGGTAGGTAAAAACTAGAATAACTTATCTTAAATTCTCAGGGCTGATTTTCATAGAATATTGTAAAAATTAATAAATTAATACTGCCAGACGCTTACCGCCGGCGGTTACTTTAGCCAGACGCTTTGAAGCTCCCAAAAAAATATATAATTTAAGTTAACTTATATTCTCAGTTCTGATTTTTATACATGATACTCAGGGAACTATTGTGATATTATCTGTAAGCTGCCAGACCTATTGGAAGGGTCAATCATCCCCCCAGACACACATTATGCGTCCCCATATGTATGAGCGCTAGAACATGATTCACTTGTTTAAGTGTGTGAGAGATAATATCATCATACTATAATATTATAAATGCGAAAGTGTGTTTGTTGGTTTGTCCTTCAATTACTCTGCAACAGAGCTACGGATCGACGTCATTTTTTGCCTGGGTATAGCTTGCAGAAGATATTGCAATAGTTCTCTCTCTCTAGATCCTAAGCTAATTAAAATAATTGCTGAGAAAATAACTTAGGTCTGGCGGCACTGGGATCTTGCTCTATATTGTTTTATTCGAATCTCACCTGTCAAGTGACGATGCGGCCTTATAGGTATAGAAACTGCCAACTTGAAAGGGGTAACTATGATCATTCAATTGAGCCCATAGCCCTACACGCTTGGTAGCACGCTTTAGTTGGTAGGTTAACTACCCGTAACAGAACCCTCTCAAAAGACCCGACCAGTCCTAAATTGCCTCATTGCCTCTGTTGGGAGTCGAACCCGGGACCTCCAAATCATAAAACCACACATAGTCGTCAAAAGGAGTTCATAGGAATATTTTATCAATAGGTTAGGTGCGGACTGAAAACTGAAAAGTCGACGGTTCAATATAGAAAGAAAGTAAGAAAGAAAAAGCATTTTAGTATTTAAAAAATTGTGCCACACATCACTTTACCCAAAGGTGTTTGCCCCGTCCACTAATGTCCACCTCAATGGAACTAGGAATTACGACTACTCTTCCTATTTCTATGATCCACCCCTTGCACTATTGCCGTACCCACCTGTCGCACCTGACATAAGCCTTACGCTTATTTGGAGGGGAGAGGGGAGTATTAGTCAAGTAGGTACTTAATGGCTAATATCTTTTTTTTAAGTTTCTGATACGAACCGAATTTCAACCATCCATCGCCAGTGGCGTAACTACAGGATGGCATTTAGGCAAATAGCCACGGGCCCCAGCCGAAAGAGGCTGACTCGAGAGGGCTGTGAGCACATTATAAAATTTAAAAAAACTCTTGTGGTGTCGTGGGACACCAGATAGGAACGAAGTTATTATTATAACAATATTAATTTCAAGTTCTATTCGAGGTATAAAGAAAATAATTATTCGGGTATACATTTTTTATCATGATTTTTCTATCGATAAAAATCAAAATGACCCCAGGGAAGCCTAAATATCGATTTTATAAAATATTAAAAATAAAAAAATAATTTTATAAAATAAAAAATGAAAATAGGATTGCGCGCCCCCGGGTGGGCTCGAACCACCAGTCTTTCGGTTGGCGGCCGCGCGCGGGCCAATTGAGCCACGGGAGCGATGCACAACTTGTTGAAATTATTATATAAGATATTTTTTAGGCCATCAAAAAGTGTCGAAAGTGTCGGTCCAACTTTTGGTCTTAATTTCCGTCTAGCCCCCTTTTGCAACGCGCGATAAGGAACTTCGTTCCAAAAATTCCACGGGCGTCGAACGGTATAGTTACGCCACTGACCATCGCTGAGGCACCTTGAACTGTGTTCACGGCAAATGTCATCGATATTGACGGTCATCGTCACATATCTCTGTCGAAAGTCCGAGTGCAAATTGAAAGTATTCGTCGTGTGTATGTTTTTCAATAGAAAGTTGGCGGGTGTGCGCGTGGGTAGCAACTAGCCATGTATCTCGATTAGGAATTCGGACGTCGTCGCTTCTTAGTGCTTCTTCGCCACACGTCGCTACTTTTACTTTCAAATGCACCTGAGTGCCTGAGTATCCAACCTGTTGCTTTATCTGACAACCACCGCTAGGTAAACCACGGTTCGCGCGTTATATTCCCGTTTGTGGGAGTATATGAGTAATTTGCTGGAACCTGAAATGTTGACGCTTTAATCCGTCGTCCGTCGTTGCACTATTGTCGTACCCACTCCTAACATAAGCTTTACGTTTATTTGGAGGGGACAGGGGAATATTACTCAGGTTCAGCATGGCTATTATTTTTTTTTTATGCAGTGGTTTGCCTAATCGGACTAACATTTGCGAGATTTTAATTTGTGGCTATTGTGATGGACACTGTGTTTGATATGACTTTGAGGTTCCGTACCCAAAGGGTGTCAACGGGACCCTCAAAATAAATGTATGTATTTCCCAATTTTATTTCGACTCCTTTTCCATGTATGGGAGCCCCCTTTATTTTTAATTTTATTTTATTTTTATTATTGGAACGTAGTTCCTTATCGCGCGGTACGGAAGGGGGCTAGACGGAAAAAATTAAGGAAACCGACCCTCGACACATTTTTGAAACCGACACTTTGTTGTTGAATGTGAATTTTGCATTGTATTCGGTATATTCGCCTTGGCACAAGGCGTCTGCATGGCCTAGTAGTTACAGCAGTCGCCTATAAGTTCAACGTCGATGGTTCGAATCCCAGCTCGACAGACTGAATTTTCTATTTTCAATTTTATTTTAAATAATTTCTAAATGTGGAATTTTTCCCTAATTTTTTATTGTATAAATTGGATAACGCCATCTGTGAAAAAACAGTAACTCCACCAGAGTAACTCTTTGGTTTTGTAACAGTGCAATAGAAATAAACTAAAAATAATTCATCGTAGTTAATCAATTTAATACTAGATGACACCACTACCTAGTTTATTACAATTCCTTCACTCAAATTAATCGAAAGGAACTACGTTCAATCCGGGTGTCCCTCGACACCTCTCAAGTTTTTTTTGTTGTTATAGCGGCAATAGAAATACACACTGAAAATTTCAACTGTCTACCTATTACGGTTTACGAGATACAGCCCGCTGACAGACGGACAGACGGGCGCACGGACGGACGGACAGACAGACAGCGAAGGCTGAGTAATAGGGTCCCGTTGGCACCCTTTGGGTACGGAACCCTAAAAAGTGATTTGGTCATATATTTGTACGGAACCC
The DNA here is from genome assembly GCA_029955525.1 of Oeneis ivallda. NCBI lineage: Eukaryota > Metazoa > Arthropoda > Insecta > Lepidoptera > Nymphalidae > Oeneis > Oeneis ivallda. The sequence goes on from JARPMR010000006.1 coordinate 25,893,558, forward strand.
AAAAAGAGCCTTTTATACTCATGCTTTGCTTGACACCTAGGATGGAAAGCTGAATGAGGTTAGAGGTCGAAGGGCTTGTCTAGAAGATGCCTATTATTTCACTCTTGCCTAGAACTTACTCAAGTTTATCCGTTTTAAACTCAGTACTTATTTATACCTAAGTTCGTAAAACTTTACGTACTTCATAATAGGTATACGTACCTATATCATTTTTGATTTCTGGCAAAAACGTGAAGAATAATTCACACGCATGTTTCAATTTACAACTCGAAACCGAAAGTCGGTACACAGCATGCGATTTTCGTATGCCATAAATCAATACGAAAATATATTCCACCGTTTAGCTATCACACAGGTAGTTCGGATGGTCGGTACTCAGTAGCACAACCAATCAATAAATAACGATAAAGCACACTGAACCAATTAATATTTAATGAAATATTTGTAATGTAAATAAAATAAATATAAAACAACTAAATATCACAAATTATCAGAATGGGGTACTGGTATATCATAACCTTAATCTATTAATTTTATTAACAAAATACATAATAATTATTTAGCATCCTTATCCTGCTGAAACTGAAAGCAAAATTACCGGCAAACCTTTGCCAGTAATTTTGCTAATAATTTTCTATCCAAGTCGCTTCTGTTGATTAAAGTTTTATAAGGTTTGGTTAGTTAGTGAGTTATCCTTAGAGCTGTGTTAGTATTGTAAGTTATGAACTACACGCACACTTAGGCAACACCTCATATACATTTACTATTACTACCCATAGATTTAGGCTTGGTAGCTTAGTTGCTTCTACATGCAAACAATAGCTCCATAAATGCGGCAACGTAATTTCATAGTTTGTCTGAAAACGTCAAACATTGATTGACAAGTTACTTAGCGACTATGTGGGTATGCCAGTTCAGGCGTACTATGAATTGCCGCAATTTACTAGTACGCCGACGGTATCTAGTAGTGTGCGAAGCGACTACCAATCCTAACTATGTTACTACCTATATTTGGACAGCCTAGTTATCTTTGCTGTTGCTCCGCGAAAATACGTTCGTATTGGAACTGTAAGATAACTAACCGGTGTCCACGCTTTGTAAACGTCGAAGGTATAAATGAATTCAATTCTTTATCAGATCGCATTTTACGACGACCGAAAACGGCGTGTATGGGCAATTTACGAAAACCCCGTGGGCTTGTGGTTTTTTTCATGAATAAAGCTCGAGGAAGCTGAATTTTTGAGTAGGGCTTTCTCAAAAGCATGAAAGTTTACAAAGTGGTTTTAATGCCAATTTCACCAACGCCGATTAACGTTTAACCAGCGTATTTTGATGTTTTGACAGGTTTCCAATACAAAACTGTCAAAACGCCCAATCTACCCCACGCTTATGCCCTATGTTAGGTAGGTATACTCCGCGAGGGTGAAATTGACACTTAATTTATTGCGATAGTTTTTCGTCGTTGCCGTTTCAACTAATAGAATTTCACTGCTGGACATGGGTTTTTTGCAAGGATAACCACACAACATGATCTTGTACCGCTTGTATCCACAGGCTGCCAGCGACTCGCATTAGATCTTCCAACGCTGCGTTTTCCCGTGCAAGGTCGCCATTCAAGAATCTCATTTTTTTTTTACTTTACTATAGTAAATAATTTAATAATGCAGTTTTCTCGTATTTTATACTAGTTGATTCGCCCTGCTTCACACGGATGGACACATGTGTTCTATAGACTCAATGTTAATATGTTGTGTTTTATCTTCCTCATAAAATAATTGTGGGAACTGCATTGAAATTCTCTAACATAGTAACGCAGATTGCGACTTAGTTTTGTGCCGAATATTTAGAAGATTATTTATAAGATATTCGTAGGATAATGAATAATTCATTCGTTTGTTGAAGTCTTTTGGTTTTCATTTTTTTCGTAGGACTATGGAACTAGGAATTACGACTGCGATGCGTAGGACTAAGTGTCAATTTTACCAACGTTTAATAACTTTTAACCGTGGACTACATTTGATATTTTGACAGATTTTCAATACAAAAACTGTCAAAACGCCCAATTTATTCCTCGGTTAAACGTCACATTACGTTGGTGAAATCGGGCGTAAATATAGTTCTTTATACCCATTCCTATCACAAACTTTACGTTTATTGCATGTAGTCTCAAAATATCAAATAAATTGGGATAAATAATGGAAAATCAAGACTGATTGGCAACCCTGACCTGAAGCTATGTTTTACGAAATGCCGACTAAAATAATAAGGGTTTTTACGTTATAAACTTTAAATATAGTCGATTATGTAAATTGTTTATACGGCGGACACCTTCAAAAATCGATACGTTTATATTAAAGGTACTTTGCAATGTCACGGCAAAGTTAATGATTTTGTAATCATATATGTTAAAAGTTATTCCGAGTTAAAATACCGCGCCGCACGCATAAAATTCTCCAGTATCATTTTCATACATTTATGAACTATTTATAACTTCGTCAATCATGCATAGAATGCAAATGATAGAACGCAATTATGAGGTCTAGGCTGGAGCGCGCTTGCCTAGAAGACGTCGCTTCATACTTGTCTTGAAGGTACTTTAGTTACTCTAGATTAGACTCTATGTCCTAATAATTAGTTTAATGTTATTTTGATGCGGTTTTGTCCTATGCATCGCTATGCTGAATTGATTTATTATTTTATTTTTTTTATTTTAAAACAAATAAGTACATATACATTTTATATTTACATTATGTTATTTAATAACGATGATTCAAAAACCCGATCGGGTTTATCCGTTCACCGGTGAACTATCATATCTGTCGCATGCTTATTTAAAAAGCGCTTAATGGATTTTATTACCATTCTAGGTACCGTCTATGCTTTTTTTTTATTATTAACTCTTTATTTTGTTAAAAATTTACAAGCTACTTGAAGACATTATTCGAAGAAAACATTGGTAGGTAGTAGGTACAGCCAAGCAAAGTGCATGGTCGCCAACTAGGATTCCTTGTTCTACTGAGTAGCCACTACAAACATCTCGCTTTATATCTTAGAGAAGGTTTTTGAGCGAAGTCGCGAATCAGTAGTTTTCCATATACAATTAATTGTCATAATAATGTTTTAAGTATTGAAATGCAACAGTCCGCCTTATTCAATTTGGTATTACTTTACCAAACAGTTATTTCCAAGCTAAATTATAATAATTAGACTATTTCGTCAACGGAAGTAAGGACCATTTTATGAGAGTTACAATTTATGTAGATTGATTTTCTAACTAGAACGCTAGAAGCAATGTAGCGACATTGCTAATGACTATTATTACGCTGTAAAACACGAGTGCAAAAAACATATTTGATCGCAGCGTTTCTTGTTTATAAAATCGTGAGAAACTAATGCCCGTTTTTACCAACGTTCTCTAACTTTTCGGGCTACCTTAGCTAAGTTGACGTGGTGACGCTATCTATCAATTTCGTATTCAAGAATCTTGGAACACCAAAGGTCGAACTGACATTGGATAGAAATTGTAGGTATTTAGAAGCGTCCCCTAAGAAGAGACTCCTACTTAGGGGACGATTTAGGTATGGTTGGGGTAAAATATTTCAATTTTGTTTTCAGGTGTCATATATGATATAATGTCGCTTTTGGCATACCTATAAAATAAAAATAATAACAACCTTACAGTAACTACTTCGAGGTTTGGTAGTGTCGGCCCTGTCACTGCAATAAAGCAGTTGCACACATGTATGTTTTCACACTTATGAGTCTTATGACCCACCTGTTCACAACTTGTCGATTGACCCCAACACACTCCAAGTGTAACATGCAGCGATCAAAAGTAAAAGTTACTTGTAAGTGAGCTCATCTGTCTTCATTGACCCGGATTAAGTACCTGCTCAAGCATTCCGGTACATGCTCGAAGAAATTGGGATTGTAATCAATTTTATCGATAAATATTGTAATTATGATTTCGATCGACTTAAGTCGTCTCACTTCATAAAATTATGAAAATACTCGTAGTCTTTGCGAACGAAGTCACTAGACTAGACTGGAGCTAGATTTTTATAAATCCCGCGAGAAACATTTGTTTTTCTAATATAAAAGGTTTTGAAAAGTAAATAAAGCATCCAGAACCTCAACTAAACCTAACCCAACCAAAAATCATGTCGATCCGTTGCTGCTGATTCAAGGCAAATCCAAATCGAACACATTTCCGGATTTCGCATTTATATTAGTACGGATAGAATTGCTAATGGACGTATACATTCCACGGTGCCGAAGCATTTGTTATGATTTCGAAGTTTTTTTATATAAATATATATTTTAAGATTAAAAAAAAAACTGTGGAAAACGCGGTGCGAAATGCTTGTTGAAGTCACGGACAAAAACTAGTGCTAAATGCTTCTATCTAAAAAGACACAATCAGTTCCAAGCACCAACTTTGTATTGATTCCAATCATTTGCAAACAATAGTGGTAATTCGCGTACTAGCTTCGGCACTGAATGCCGGGTAAGGTAGGTACGTAAGTAATGAATTGAGATATTTCATGTCAGCCACCATCGATCACGCGCCTATAGCGGTCAAGGTGGTACCGTACCGTTGGGTATACAGATTAATTTCCATGATGATTTATTGAAAACCATTATTTTCACTTTGAACTCTTTGTTTTTGTACTAAGTCCAGGTTATCTTTGATGGCTCAACGACCCGCAGTTGATCTTAGTATCTTCAACAAAGGTAAGCTTTGCCTCACTGTTTGAAACAATCTCGCGCCAATCTTTGACTTCCTCGTTCCTTCCAATGATATCTAGGATGACCAGCAACTAGCCAGTATTTTCAAACTTTATGAGTTCCATATGATCATCTCTAGGCTCATTACTGGACTCAAAATGAGAAGAGCTTAGGCCATATACGAGTTGGTATGAACAGTAGCGATTTGCTGTAAATTAATCCAATATATTTCGCCATCTTCCTTTCGACCTGGAATAAACTGTAGTAATGTCAAATCTATCCCCATATCTTGACTATGGCAGTAAACAACGGGTAGTGTTAAGTGTTTACGCGTATCGAACTAACTCCGGGCTATTATAAACTGCAACTTGGCAGTCGGTGTTTGGTGGGCGGGCATGTACCGGCAAATATATCACATTCGCAGGCGAAAATTATGATTGGTATTGTTAGCTCCTCCGTAATTATTGGAGAGGGTAATTGCCCTTGTAAATCTTTCGTACTAGTAGTATATTCGATACTTCGTACCTTTTTTGTTGTATTTCCTCGCCCTTGCATGGTAGTCTTTGCATTCTTCAGTATGGTTCTTCTTTGCAATACGCAAAGCATGACTGCTCCCTTACTTACAGCAACAACGCAGCTTTGCTTTATTGTTTGAGTGGATTGGGTGGAAGGAATTATAGGGAGGTAAAAGAAGGTACCTTTTTCTTTTTTTTCTTTTGCTAAAAAGTATTACAAAGTATTGAAACACGAATCGGAGTCTTTGCATTCTTCAGTATGGTTCTTCTTTGCAATACGCAAAGCATGACTGCTCCCTTACTTACAGCAACAACGCAGCTTTGCTTTATTGTTTGAGTGGATTGGGTGGAAGGAATTATAGGGAGGTAAAAGAAGGTACCTTTTTCTTTTTTTTCTTTTGCTAAAAAGTATTACAAAGTATTGAAACACGAATCTTCTATCCCAGAATAGTCCTAAATTGAGATTTAGCCAAAAGAAAAGAAAGACAATCAGTCCATCGTATTAAGTTTGATGTTAGACCAAATATGCGGGCTGGTCTCTTCGAGTAGTTTTTGAATAAAAATGGAGATGGAATGGAGGAACTCAAATGGAACTGTTGTAATTCTATTAGTTATTTTTATGAAGAAACAGAAATAACTCCCGTAACAAAATTTCTCGCACGATCATTGGAGGCCATATTGTCGCAACCACCTAATTTGTATATCGTAACGATACTCATTTTGAAACATTAATAATTTCCATAAATAATATTAATAATCATTTTTCTATAGAGAAATATTAAAAATAAGAAAACGCACACCGTCCTTGAGAAATCAATTTAGCTTCAATAACTTGCAAAATGAAAGTGAGCGATGGAGTTATGGAGTTATGGACCAATAGATGGTTGTGGAGCGATTTTCCACACTGGCCGTAAGTCATTATGCAAATTTTATAATGTACAGTGTTTGGGCGGGTCGGACCTCGGCTGCCGCGCACTCCTTTTTTGGTTTTATTAATTTATAACCCTATCTCCGGACAGTGTAATTACACAAGACGGGAAGGCAACTGCGCTGCATGTTGGCACAGATTATGGAATATTTTGCTATGACGATTTTCAGCCCTTGTGGTTCAACTTAATTTTGCTTAACGGTGAAGCAAAACATAGCGAAAAGATCTGCATGCCATAAATGATCTTAAAGGTGTGTGAAGTCTGCCAATCGGTAGCTAATTTGCCAGCGTAGTGGACTATGGCCTAAAATAAACTCTTTTTTATTTTAGGAGGAGACCCGTGGCCAGTAGACCGGCGACTATATGCTAATAGAGTCTAATGATAATATGCTTTAGGCGTCATGTTGAAAAGCGGCACGTAACGGCTGTAAATTGCACTAACCTCATCATCATCATCGTGTGCCTTCCTCGTGTTGAAGTTTGGCGGTCATCATGCGAACAGCTTCTCTATACCTATAAAGCAGCATCTTTTAATTTTGGATAAGTCAGCCCAGTCACTTATATCGTCCAACCACTTGCGTTTTTTGGCTCCTCTTTGTAGGTGTCCAAAGAATGAATTTCTTCGTATGATGGTGGACATGAGTTCTCTCCTTTTGTGGACTAATTCCAGTACCCTGCTATTTGGTTTAAAGCTGTTCCATGGGATTCGGAGCATTTTCCTGTATATCCACATTTCAAAAGCTTGCAATCGACTTATTGCTTCCTTTTTGAGAACCCATGTTTCGCAACCATACAAGGGAGTGGACCAGACGTAGCATTTCACAAGGCGGCATCTTAGCTCGACCTGCAATTTAGGTCTGCAGAGGTTCTTGGACATCTTGTGAAACACGATTTTAGCTTGGCTGATACGGCATTTTATTTCGTGTAGGTGATCTAGATCCGAAGTGAAATATTTATCTACAAACCTGTACATTGACAAAAATATAGCCTAAAATGTCTGCAATATGCGAGAAGTTTGATCAATTTATTGAGAGTATTACTTTAATTTAAACGTCACAGAAATGTTTGCGGCAGAGTTGGCGCTCAAGCAGGTTATTTTACATTTATCTTATATTCTATGAATTTACAATTCATATCCTATCGGGTCGATTACCACGCGGAAGGGTAACTAATAACAAACGGGCCCGTGTCGAATCCAGCCTGATTTTATGTACCATTACCGGTAATAGCCGAAGAGCTCATAGGACATTCTGAGTAAGTGCTTAATAAAATCTGAAAGTTTGTAAGATCACAGGCGTTACCTATGAGTAAAAAGCTGCAGTTTTTAGCCGGGTCGCGTTTAAATTTTGAGTTATATGATTATAAATTTACACTTAGAAGGACGCAACCGCGACGTACGACACTAGGGAGGCGACACTTTTTGTACAAACATTAATAAAGAGTATTTGAAGTGAGTGTCTGCGACACGCGAGTACGCGACATAACTTGGCAGATTATTGCGCGAACCCGTATCGCGGTTGCGTACATCGTTTACCTTTTTGTTCCAATAAACTTTTCTTAATTTAAAAACAAAGTGACAAAAGTCTCATCAAGTAACTTTCTTCTGAAAAGTGTCCATAAAGGTACTTTGTAAAATTTATTAATCACATAATAGCAAGGTGACTCCAAGTATCAGGCAGTTTAACATAAAATTAGTTAAAATGAGAACTCACCATGATTGGTTGACATGGCAAATATAATTTGCCATTATCATACCAAGCACCTGCTCAAAAATTTCTATGGCCTCTCGAGCTATAAAGGATTAGAACGCTCGCGTCCCATGGCGTCTAAGGTCTACCCGCTGCACCGAGGAGACAATTAACTATGGAATGTTGTAGGCATTAAATTTGATTGGGTATCCGATTGCCGCGTCTGTAATTACGCGCTCTTTGATTGAAATTTATCTTGTCCCTTGGGAGAGTTTAGATGACTTTTTCTCGTGTGCGGTCATCTGATACAATTTACTAGGGATATTGTTGTCATCATTATCATCAGCCCGCTACCATTGTGAACTGCATCATCACTTACCATCAGATATAACCGCTGTTGAGGGTTATCATTTCACCGAGAAAAAGTTAACTTCATCATATCCGGGACTACAACAGCCATGCAACATGACTCGTTTACACACATTTTGACCGTTGCTGGGCGGGCCGTGAACCCACTTGTTCGGTTCTTCGGTTTCACAACACGGCCTTCGGTCGTCGCGCCGCGCCGCGTGGGAATGAGCCGTGGTATTATCTCATCTTCTATACTTCGACTATTTGCAATGCACATGCATGTGATACCGTATAAAGTTACCGAATATTTTATAGCCGGCTTCTTCTCAGATCAGGGCGCTTTTGAAATGCTCGTAGATCAGTTTGAAATTGACTTTTAATAATTAAGACTGTCGCAGGACGCAGGGTCATTGAAAAGCCGTGACACGTGAGTTTATAATTTTACTAGTGGTATTAAAAGTAGTCTATTTCACTCTCCAACTATACCCATGCGATAAATTAAGTCGATCCGTTACTCAGCAGTTATGCGAGCTTAAAAGACGAGCCAAAAAACAAACATACCTTTATAATCATATAATATGCCTATTTGTAAGAATTCTTAACATTTCAACCAATAGAAACGAAAACACTAAGGTATTTGTATCACCTACATAACCAGGTGAAGACGGCATACCCACATAATATTATTAACCGTCCAACAATGCTACTAGTAAAAACAAGGAATTCTATTACTTAGATGTTAAAATTTCCATCAGCTTCGGTATGGAATAACTCGTATAAACAACAAGGGCAAACCAACAAATAAACACTTTCGCAACCATATTAGTAAGGATTCTTGACATTACGAACCGATAGAAATGAAAACTAAGGTATTTGTATCATCTGCATTAACAGCTGTGGCATCGTCTTAAAATTGATTGCATCAATGTGACGATCGCAATCATATCTGATTGGCTGAATTTATGGCTGCATCAATGCATTTAACTAACCATCCAATCAGAGATGATTGTGATCGTGACACTGATGCAGATATTTTTAGACTCTTCCACTGCAGGTGTAGACTAGATACCCGCATATTTTATTAAACGCAGAACAATGTCCTAGTAAAAACAAGGAATTCGATCACCTTTATCGATGTAAAAATTTCCATCGGCATCGGTACAGAATTACTCTTAATAAACAACAATGGCGTCGCACGCGCACCGCGCTGACATTTGGCGTTCCGGCTCACCTGCTCTTGCGCAACCGGCAACAGAGCATCCCGAGCCGCCGCGCGTTGTAATTAAATTTAATAGCGTATATCGTGCATTGTCGGCAATCTTCGGCAATCATCAGCTATAGTTATTGCAATTCACGAGGGCGACTGACTTATGGTTGTGTGTGTGTCGTATCTGTATAATTGTGAGCGAGCGCAATGCCCGCGCCTGCCCGCTCCCACCTAGGCTTTGACAGGCACGCACACTTATGCAATGTGCATGTACACGAAGTAACCACGAATAAAGCTCACTCGCCTTCGTAAATTGCAAAAACTGTACACGCGTAAGTTATGCGACTTATCAATAACATGTGAAAACGGTTCTTGCTAAACTGGGTACGAATTTAAGTGAATGTTTTGCATGCTTTAGAACCGAGAGACGTAGAACGTAGACAACATAATTATACGGGGGTGAAAAATCCTTGACGAATTGTCTGACGCTGTGGATTTACTTGCTAGAGATTCTGGCGTGATTTCCAGTGGATATCTAGTGTCAAAATCATCTCAACCTATAGCCGCCCGGCCCACTGGAGGAAACGGGTCTCCTCTCGAGTGAAAAAGGTTTGCGGTACAGTCTACCGCGCTGACCCAATGCTAATTGGCACGTCTCCACTGTGAGAACACGTCGCTAAGATCGCCTCGCGCGTTGAGATGAAGATTATCACATACATTGGTAGTAACGATAGTAAACCGTACGATACGTAACGAAAATCGGAATCGTACTTTTCATCGAGTCGTATGCAAACGATCTGGGAACTCACCTCATCATTAAAGCATAAAAAGCCTAAGAATGTGTGATTAATGGAAAGGAGTCACGAATTCACGACCCTCAGAAATAATAACGTCACTAACAAACTACTTCTTAATCCATTTTAGACAATCACAATTCTATTCAGAATTACGTCGTTCTTTACACCAGAAAACTCTGGACAAGCGTTAACTGCCATCGGTAAAAAGTATATAGGTATTCGTATAAAAATATATAAACGCAGCTGATTTCATCAGGTTTTCAATGTAGTTTCATAGTTCCGTGTTGTAAATTATTCCGGAATCTTCGTGAGCGTGCCCCATCTCGACTCCCGGGGGAACGATAGCTTGGGGTGGATATATTTTGAGTTTTTTGAAGACAGAGCTGAATACCTGAGTAGACCGTCACACATTGTACACTACGCCATAGGCATAGTTTCCAACAATTCACTGCGTTAAGAGTACCGTAAGCTCCATTTTTCCATACAATGCAAGAGATATCGGACGTTATAAAATATAGGGTGTGCTATATCGTAGTTTGAAATATTAGATTTTTTTTCTGAATAAATTGAAATTGAAAAAATAATTAGAGCGACTTGTACTCTCCAAAAAAAAACAACTCGCTGTACTTAATTTTTTTGTCTGACGGCTTGTACATTCCATTTCATATAACTGGCACTAAGTTTCATAATGGATTTTCTCGGCATCATATACTATTCGAATCTTCACTTTTCAAGAGTCAATGTTAACCTACATATGAAATTACTAGCTGATGCCCACGACTTCGCCTGCGTGGAATTAGTTTTTCAAATCTCTCGGGAACTCTTTGATTTTCCGGGATAAAAAGTAGCCTATGTCACTCTCCAGGTCCTCACATATACCCATGCAAAAAATCACGTCGATCCGCAGCTCTGTTGCGGCGTGATTGAAGGACAAACCAACAAACAAACACACTTTCGCGTTTATAATATTAAGTATGATTCATTTTGAATTAAGTACGTATTGTTTTTTTTTTAAATATACCTTTAGCCATAGTCGCCCTACTCTAATCCTGTATTAGAAACGGCCGGCGCCTTTGTACCTTGCTCACGCGCATCCTAATCGCCCGGTGATACGCAATCATGTCCGTAATGTAGTCCGGGATCGGACGCGCCCTCCCCACCACCTTAACCACTAACCTGTCCAACTATAACATTTCAGCTTCTCTCCGTTAAACTTTGTAATGTTATCATCTCCTTTATGTTAGGTTACTGTAACGACGGAAGACATCTTTTTAATCTTTTCATGGATGATCCTTACTAATATTATAAATGTGAAAGTGTGTTTATTTGTTGGTTTGTTGGTTTGTTGGTTTGTCCTTCAATCACGCCGCAACAGGGCTACGGATTGACGTGATTTTTTGGGTATAGTTGAGGACCTGTAGAGTGATATAGGCTACTTTTTATCCCGGAAAATCAAAGAGTTCCCGAGGGATTTTAAAAATTAAATCCACGTGGACGAGGTCGCGGGCATCAGCTAGTAGTATGGCTTTAAAGTTCATTTCTACGACTGTGCGCGGCCCTTGTCTGTGTACGTTTCCATTATTATGTTGGTTATAGGACCCAAATTTCTCAGGTCAAGTGTTATTTTGTTCCTGTTTATGGCATCTCCATTATTGAAATCTGATCGTTAATTTTGTTTTTACTATATTGGTTTTTGAGATACCTTTCAAATCTCTTCAAGTGGCTTATTTTCGAAACCTGTACTTTTATCGAGATCTTATTTTCACTGCGGCACTTATAATAATCATCACTAATGAGTGAAATAATCGATTTCTACAGTCTATAATATTTAACCCACATAATCATATAGAGCGATGCAAATAGTGCATGTTGAAGGCGATTCGATGCGTCACGGTGCGGTGAGCGAATCTTTAATGTTTTTCTCGCAGCCCAGCGTCTAACGCGGTTAGATCGCTATAACAAGAATATCGTGTTCCTTCTACGTTGTCTATTATTTTTAGGGGTGTCGAGTGGTTGGTTGAAATCCTACTCCTTTATGCGTTGCATCCGTTCCTACATAAGTGGTACATCTTCATTTGGTAATTTTCTTTCGATTTTATGTATAAGTTTTAGTTATCTCGTAATTTTTGCTTTAGGCATTTGCTTCAATGCCACTTTTGATATTTTGAAGGTTTCGGCCGCTTTAATTCACCAATTAGAGCTATTTATAATATTTTAACAATTTTAATTCATGCTATATTCAAATTGCTGGACGAGAAAGTGTATTTAAAACTTTCAGAGCCGCATCCCGGAGACGAACATAGGTTACATCCTACCTTGAAAAATCGACGGGTACGAGGGAATCAGCCACTGCACACTTGAGTCAATATAGTAGTTCTATATAGTTGTTCTGTATAATTAATTATCTTTGGCCACCGATAAAAATTCATAAACTGTAATGACGTTTCAGATTATTGAACTTAGTAGAGTATTTTCTCTTACACAATATAATTCAACCATAAAACAATACGCATTGCTCATACTTAACTCGTAAGGTGAAAAACCTTTCCTACGTCGTTACATGTAGTTACTTGAACGCGTAGGGCATTATGTAACCAACCGGCTCCATTGTCCGTGTTTTTTATCCGCCAACCACTTGCGGTCGCCGGAGGAAGTTTCATGTACGCGTGGCTCTTTAGTTGGTACTTCACATCGCCGTGCAAGTCCTGCGGTTTTCATCTGGATTGCTATTCACATGTCTCCTTTTAGTTCAGTATTTTTATGTTTACACAATGGACACTATGTTTATGAATCCAGTTCAGCAACTTGCGTTTATCCACTGCCTTTGCTTGGCTTTTTGAGAGCGTATACAATGCGTATCATCGTATCTGCCTTCCTTCTTCTATTCCCGCAGAACCTTCCTTCCTTCGACAGCGCCTTCAGTTTTATGTAGTATGTTTGCTATTTCTGTCATGTTCACCTATATGATCACCGTCATTCTTAATATCGTCGTCACTTCACTTGATTCGCATGAAGACGTCTACAAGTCGCTTGTCTCCTGTTCAGAATCGGATATAGGTATATTTGTATGATCTTCAATTCTGTTTACCTCACTGTAGTTCTTATATTATTTATCGCTGGGATATAATACCAATGATATTCATTTAAAAGTGAACTCTACAATAACTTGCCACCTAATCGTGCTGATCCTTCATCTTTTTTCAGCAACAAAAAATCTTTTAAGTAATTAGGTACTTCAAGGTACAACAATGGTAACAAATCTTTATTACCAATATTAGTGGCGTATTGTTTGCGTAATTTGTTCACGTCGGTCGAAAGGTAATTTGTCAGCATTCAGATATCAGGACCACCGTATCAGCGGTGCAGTGGTTCAATCTGGTTCACGATCAAGATCGGAAGCGGTGCGTGACGTGCTGGCACGAGGCTCACGCACGAACAACCCTTGCACTATGAACCTGAACATAATTATCACGCATGCAATCAAATCGATCATTTTTCATGTGTGTTGACGCCTTTTTAATTTGATACTGGCTATTGCATATACGTGATTATCGAACGCATTTGAAACTCACTGTATTCTTGTTCAGTCCATTTGAATTGCTTTATTATCTTTGTTTATTATACATAGAATCTCATATACATAATATTACATTAGAAAGGGACAATCGGCCATCTTCTCAGTGTTGAATTCGTTGAGCGTTGTCCCTGACACTCATATTATCTATGTGTATTTTGGCGCTTTGGGTGACAGCGATGACGCTTTATGGCGAAGCCGAAACAATGGTTTTAGACCTTCGATAAACACATTTCTATTTTCTAAACCATCCCGAGTACGTATCAGTTTTACAATTTTGAGATTCCAAAAACTATAGAGATGACTATAGTTTATTAGTATTGTTTGAAGATCATTACAAGGCAGTTCAATATTATGAACATTGCTCCGACGGTTCCAAAATGGAGGCGAGCTATTTTGGTGGGCCCAAACCAAGAGCCTGTCAAAAATATGGACATGCATCGTTATTGAACACAATTTATAAGCCTAACTGATTTAAATTAAAAGTGAAAGTATGTAAAACGTCGGTATCTTAAAATAATTAAATCTGTTAAGTTGTCCATATCTTTTTAGGGTTCCATACCAAAATGGTAAAAATGGAACCCTTATGGTGAGACTTTCTCCGTCCGTCTGTCCGTCCGTCTGTCACAGTCGATTATTTCAGTAACTATTAAAGCTATCGACATGAAATTTGGCATAGTTGTGTATAATAGTGGCCCAAAAGCATTGAAATAAAGAAAAGTCGAAATTTATTTTTAGTTTTATTAAAAAAAGGGGGAAAATCAGGGGTTTGAAATTTAAAAGTAAAATAACTATATCGAGTGGGGTATCATATGAAAGGCCTTTACTTGTGCATTCTAAAACAGTTTTTTATTTATTTCTATATATAATAGTTTTTGAATAATCGGCCAAAATGTCGAAAAAAATACCGTTCCCCCCCCCCCCCCCCCTTATCTCCGAAGTTTACCAATCGAAAAATCTAAAATAATTATGGTCAATAGAGGTTTATGTATATTTTACATGAAAAATAAAATCAACGTGAAAATTATTTTAGTTTAATTAAAAAAGGGGGAAAATCAGGGGTTTGAAATTTCAAAGTAAGATAATTATACCGAGTGGGGTATCATATGAAAGGCCTTTACTTGTGCATTCTAAAGCAGTTTTTTATTTATTTCTATATATAATAGCTTTTGAGTAATCGGCCAAAATGTCGAAAAAAATACCGTTCCCCCCCCTTATCTCCGAAGTTTACCAATCGAAAAATCTGAAATAATTATGTTCAAAAGAGGTTTATGTATATTTTACAGGAAAAATAAAACCAACGCTCTAACTAGCATAGCTTTTTTTATATTAACAATAAACCTCTACAAACAAAGTTAACGATAATTATGCAAATTAATATAATATTATCGTTTTACTTTTACTTTTGGAGTATGGAACCCTCGGTGCGCGAGTCCGACTTGCACTTGACCGGTTTTTTTAAATAAAACGGAATTTAGAACGCTAATTGATTTGGATCGGAAATTTTTATATGAGAACAACATGGAGAACAACATGGAGAACAACTTTTTTTAATATATTATTTCAGTTACAACATTTTTGTACTATATTTTTGAGTATTCACAAGATTTCTAAGTTTTTTTTTTGTTACAACAACAATAAAATATGATTTATAATTTTTACAGAGTTTCTTTAAAATCCTCAACAAAACCATTTATATTTGAAAAGCAATTCTAACAAATGAGTTTCTAAGTGGCCTTTGCCCTCGAGCAATGTCAACTCTACTGCATTATCTCAAATTTTTTTGAGGTCTGTGTCGGCCATTAGCGTGTAAGCCGCCTCAGATACTATCTCCAGCATTCCTAAAGGACAGGAGTCATTTTTAAAAAATGCTGCAGCCATTACCAGGCATTAGAAAGATGTTTAAAATAAAATTTATAATAGGTACATAATTTTGGGTAAGCTTTGTTTACCATAAACTGTTACATGTTCTACGATATTCTTGGCTTGAAGTTTTATTAGCTTAGTTGTTTTATTTTTGAGGTCGTACACCTCACTCTTCAAGTGTTGATAACACCCCAAGATTGAATGGCAATTTAAAGGTACAAAAAATATTTAATAATATTCAAAGCAGTCAGAAACAATTTCAACGTTCAATACGTGTATATAATATCAGATGTATATGTATAAGGGTGATTACTAAACTTGTCTTATTCTAATGTCGGATATATTTAGCGAGGAGGCGCTCGATGTTTTTCAAAATAATTTCTCTTTCCTTGGTCTCTCGACAGGCAACTAATGTGTTATGTTGAGGTATCACATGAATTATTTTTCTTTATTACTATTTATCTGATGTTGCATAACAAATTAATATGCCTTATTGGGTTTGGTTTACGAATCACATTTTGCTGTATTTGACTGGAAAGATAACTTTGTCTAGCAACACAAAATAAAACAGGTACCAAAAATAAACATAAAGTTCCATCCCGAAATATGAGGTCCTTCCCATTTATAATGTCTCGTTTATATCCGTATCTTCCATTTGATTGATGGGCTCTGCTTTGTAAGGGCCCGTTTTAATGGACTTTTGACGTTGATTTAATAAAAACCCTTCATTACGCCATCAAATGCTCTCAAGGTCAACACCAAGAATCCAACGCAGACATAAGATACGTAATTATACGACGCTAGCCCGCCTTTAAAATACAATAAGAAGTTACTTAACCGAAATGAAAATGCATTGTAATGTGGTTTCAAATATAATATACAGTCATGAACGGAAAAGTTGCGGCTCTCGACAAAAGCTGACAAGGAGATCTGATTATTTATCAGGACCACCTCGCTAAAGACGCGCTAGAGTAGCAACTAGCATCCGAGAGGTCAATGGACATCGCAATTAGAAGATGTAAAGTTGGCAGCGATCACTCACGGGCACGCACGACGGGGAACGGGATATTGGCAGCCATTTTGAAAGCATTACCTCACAAATGGGGAGTCTGAGCGCATTCTGTTGCTGTATGCCCATAACCGAATCTCTTTTTCTCTTTGACGTTTGAAATGGACTGGGTCCCGAATAAACTGCAATATTTTTTTCTTTATTTCGGCTACTGAAATGACGGGCTACCACGCACTCGGTGCGATCACTGTGGGCAATTTGAATACGATTTTTTATTCTTAATGCACTTGACACGCTGTTGTTAACATTGAAATTACTCTCAGAAATCTAAAGCTTAATTAGAGGCTGTAGGAGGCTGTGTGCCCTTAAATTTTTTCTTTTACCTTTTTTTTTGTACAAAAATGTTTGGTTATTCGAATGTTCGCGTGTTCCGAAATCGAGTGTATTTTTAGCTCTGTCCATTATTTGGTTAGTTTGTTTTCAAAGTCAACATACTTCAACATGCTCTTTTAAGTGTTGAACTGTGTATATTTCAGAAACAATATATCGTATTTTTGAACAAAAAATCGGTATCGTGTTTGCTCAGTTAATAATAACTTGTAATACAAGACTTTTTGGGATTACAGAGATACTCTTGTTGATGAAGCATATTTTAGCGCTATTAAATATTAATTTGAATAAAGAAAATGTTAATTGTGCCTGTTGTCATCAAATACCAATCTTGTTTATGTAACTGCTGCGTTGTTTTGGTGATAATTTAAAACAAGTTTTTGATTGTGGATAGCTATTAATATTTTAATAAAAAAATTCTATTTTATCAATTTGTATTCTGACCGTTGACCAAACTTTCTGTTTGACAGTTACGTCAACGTCTACGGCGCGTGCGCACTTTGACTAATGGCCCGCCATATTGCACGGTCTGAAACCAGCGACCTTAAACAAATTGTCTCGTTTCTTGATTGAGAGACAGCGTGTAACATTATATTCAGTTTGAAATAATATCTGCGCAGTTTATTTAATTCGTGCAGTTTCGGCGTTGGCCCGTTTTAGTTTTTGAGATGGCAGGGCATTTTATAATTTCATTGATTAGGTTCCTATATTTGACTTCTACTCGTAGTGTTGCCAAAATATCTAACCAATATATTTGTCATTTTATCATCAATTTACTCAAACTAATCATTCAGCTTTCGCTTAGTGTGGGTTTTTCTCAAATCAATAAAGTACAATTAAGTTTAGTAATGACTTATTTGAAAATAATCTAAGTTGTTTAGATTATTTTCAAATAAGTCATTACTTCATTTGTTTAGTAGTAGTTATTCAACTTACGACTCTTTTTGCTATGTAATAAATAACATATGCACATACTTACTGTAATAACAATTTAATTTTTTCATCTTTCCATTGTTCTCTTCCAACCTTTGACGGACGTGTAATTAAAAACCGTTTACACAAAATCTCTCGGTGAAAAATATTTAAGAGACAGGCACGATCAATCATCGCAAACACGTGCGTTCTACCGTATTTGACATTTGCCTTGCGTCATACATTGCTCTTGGGTCTCAACTGGCTGCAAATAAATGAAAAATTTATCAGGTCTGATATGGTCCATGGTTTTATTCCTGCTTAAATAGCGATATGTATCTCGTTGATAAACTAGATAACTTGACTAAGTTTTAATGAAAAGGGGAATTTTCATTTAGATTTTAGATCTTCCATCGTGTTTATAATAAGAACGTCTGTAACCGTAATACGCTCTAAGACTGTAACGTGTTTCATATATAAATAATTTAATAATCCTTACTAATATTATAAATGCGAAAGTGTGTATGTTTGTTGGTTTGTCCTTCAATCACACCGCAACAGGGCTACGTATCGACGTGATTTTTTTTCATGGGTATAGCTGAGGACCTGGAGAGTGACATAGGCTACTTTTTCTCCCGGAAAATCAGAGAGTTCCTGAGGGATTTTAAAAACTAAATCCACGCGGACGAAGTCGCGGGCATCAGCTAGTCTTAGAATAAATATAATGTGTGAAGAAGATTTAAATGTTTATATGTTTACGGCCTTTCCTGAATTGATTATGGAAAAAGCTTTTGCTGTACGAAATTTTTTCATTTTGTTTTTTTACGTGTTTATTTTGTCTCTAAATTGGTCTGTGTAACTTAATTTTGTTGCACTGCTTGTTTGCAATTGGAGTTAGCATGTTCCTTGTTGTTGATTTTACTTTAAGAGTTAATATAGCTTGCGTAACCACCTACTGCATCATTTCCAATTCAATAATATCCTGCAATAATTATGTTGATGTTTCCTAGTCATTTGCATTGTGGGTATTATTATTGTTACCAATTTGCTTTTCACCACTGCAGGCGCTATGTTTTCGTGTTCGGTTAGTAATAGATAATGACGTTTTGCAGCACGGTTGAGAAACTCGTTACTTGAGGGTAATTTAACAAATTGTCCAATTTTTGTAACTACCAATTATACCAATTATATATCTTGAACAACACCGAATGTTTTGACTGTAATGGCGTTAAGGCTCTGTACGCCATAACTTGACTATTTACTCGTTTATTGAAATTAGGAAATCTTGATACGTGCATCAATAGCGTGCTTAAACATACTTTAGTATCGTGAGAAGTAGCGTATAGTTGATAGTATATTTATTTACATGTGTTTTATTGTAACTATAGGTACATATACAGTCACTAAATACTTTTCAATCTGACATCTGCATCTTCTCAGATTAAAATCTAATTGTAGATTTTCTTGTAATTACCAATATTTCCGCTAATAATGGACGTAATGGAAAGCAGTGGTCTCTAAAACACTACTGCAGACACAGACATACTTATATATTTATTTTTAACCGACTTCAAAAAAGGAGAGGTTCTCAATTCGTCGGAATCTTTTCTTTATGTATGTTCACCGATTACTCGAAGACGCCTGAACCGATTTAGAAAATTATCTTTTTGTTTGAAAGGGTACCACCACTCAGTTGTTCCCATTTAAATTTTATTGAAATTGGTCGAGCGGTTTTCAAAAAATCAACAATAAATTATATACTTTGTAGTGGTGCGGGTGTTTGAAGTCGGTTCTTGAAAAAGAATTTTAATATTAAATTATAATAATAAAGCCCTCATACACTGTTTTAAAGGTAGGTAATAGCATATATATGCTATATTTTGCTATATTTTTGGTATGCTATATTTTGTAATAGCCACTTGTACCCAACAAATCCCTACGACTCGCTGGATGCTGATTACGTAAGAAGATTTGTAATACTATTGCAATCACGAACACCTCAAATAAGGAATCCACCTTCCGTTACTCATGACTTAAGACATTTCAAACTATTTACGTTCATTTTAAAAAAGTTGTCTGAGATCTCTTAACTGTGCGTGTGGCGTTTACGTGTTATGTGTGTGTGTGTTGGCGTGTGTCGCAATTAAACTTCTGCGTGTAATTACATCACGGTGTCGAAAGCAGCCCGAGAGCAATCCGCGGTGCGTCTGGGTCTCTTGGATGAAAATTGAGAACGTTTCACATACAATGACTTTCTTTATCCTAGAGTCTTTCTTGCATATAGTCGTTCCTGGACCCACGGGAACAAAATTCTATAGTGATCTGAGGCAATATTCGTATGAGGACGTTTCACATCTGATGTTATTTTTATCATCCAGCGGCCAAAGCAAATAACTGATATGTGAAGTATAATTGCGCACTGCGCAGTCCTAATATTATCCATAATATAAAATAGCGGCAAAGCGACAACCAATTTCGAGAAAAAGTTTTGGAACTTGTTTCATATCTTACCTACCTTTTATACATGTACTTAATTACTAGAGGTATTCCTATTCACTTCCAGACTCTAAATATTTTTTGTAATCGACATTGGCGAAGAAAATAATTTGTACATACAAAAATGAAGTAAAACATAAAACAATGTGTTGCAGAAGTAATGTAGTAAAAATCACAGTTCCCTAAGTGAAAGATCATTTGCAATAAAACCCACCTGGAGATTGCGTATTTGATGCAACTAATCATGAACTCGGAATTCAAGATGTAGAGAAAACAAAATCGATATAATGATATCCTATTGCAACTAATTAAGCAAGGATTTAACATGTAGAAAAAAAACTTGAGAGGTGTCAAGGGACACCCGGATGGAACGTAGTTCCTTTCGATTACATTGTGTTCGGTATTTTCGCGGTACAACATTGAGTCTCCGTAGCCTAGTGGCTCCGGCAGTCGCCTAACAGTTCCATGTCGATGGTTCGAATCCCAGCTCGACAGACTGAATTTTCTATTCAATTTTATTTTAAATAATTTCTACATGTGGAATTTTTCCCTAATTTCGCGAAAATACCGCGCACAATGCAAAATTCACATTCAACAAAAAAGTGTCGGTTTCAAAAATATGCCGAGTGTCGGTTCCTCAATTTTTTCCGTCTAGCCCCCTTCCGTACCGCGCGATAAGGAACTTACGTTCCAATAAAATTGAAAATAGAAAATTCAGTCTGTCGAGCTGGGATTCGAACCATCGACTTGTAACTGTTACGCGACTGCCGAAGCCACTAGGCTACGGAGACCCAATATTGTACCGCGAAAATACCGAATACAATGCAAAATTCACATTCAACAAAAAAGTGTCGGTTTCAAAAATGTGTAGAGTGTCGGTTCCTTAATTTTTTCCGTCTAGCCCCCTTCCGCACCGCGCGATAAGGAACTTACGTTCCAAAAGGAATTATAATTTTAAACACACAAATATGTAAAAAAGTACGTCTACCTTTAAATTCAGACAGTCCAGTGTATATGAGTAGTGTCTCGTTAAGGCCAACGGCCCAGAGGTTCGTGACTTGATTAATTAGACGGCAAGATGTCTGCTCTTCAGCAAACACTTTAGTGTTGCGTCGCGGCCCCACACGAGGCGCAGCCCGGTATTGTCATCGTAAAGAAATTAATGACTTAATCAACAGATGTGAGCCAATTGATGTTTTAGTAAAACAAGTAAATTAAAAATTTTATTTTTAAATGCAAGCTTTTAGTAGCTACATAATTAGATTCTGGATATAATCTAGGATCAGAGTACTTGTTATGACGAATCAAACGAGCCCAAACTCGATGGGGTTACGTCGTTTTATTACAGAGTTCCGATAGCCATCTTCCGTCTCCATCATCAGATCAGCTCCATGTTACAATAATATTGCATTGTCATCCGATTTACACATAAATGCAAAATTTCAGCTCGATCAGAAACCGGGAAGTGGGTCTTATTCATCTTGCGAGATTTGACCCAACAAACAAACTGGTCAACCTAAATAAAAGCTTGTAATATATCGGTCACAAGAGGCCTACCTATTAATCTAGCAGTGGACTTCTATTGCTTGACGACGTCGCCAGTCTAGCGGTAGGGGTATGGGCTTAATATGTACTGGCATATTACCCTTTCCAAGTTAGCCTACTACCATTTCAGACTTCATCGTTCATAATATGCAATCAGATCGACAGCCCTATTTAAAACTTTATTGAGCACAAAAAACGCAGTTATCTGCGTTTTAATTGATTTGCATTTTAAATATTGTTAATGAGATACGGATTCAAAACGTTTTTTGGATCAATTTTTTAATGCATTTTTGTTTCCGGTAGTTGTCATTATTTTAGTATTGGCAGACAATGATATGCTCTAAACATAGGGCTTTTGAGCCTTATATTAATAGAGTTGAGTTGGTCCTTATATTATGGTAGAGTTGTTACCTGTCATAAGAGTCACAGTTTGGCCTACATGAAATAAATAATTTTTAATTTGAAGAATAATAATCAACAAAATTTATCAACATCCATCCATTAGAAGTTTTCTTTCCATTCTCTCATTCAATAAGCAAAAAAGCTCTATACACCATAGATTTAGGTTTGGTAGCTTAGTATGCGAAGCAACTACCATTCCTAAATGGTATGGACATAAATACCATACATAGATTTAGGATTGGTAGCTTAGTATGCGAAGCAACTACCATTCCTAAATGGTATGGACATAAATACCATACATAGATTTAGGATTGGTAGCTTAGTATGCGAAGCAACTACCATTCCTAAATGGTATGGACATAAATACCATACATAGATTTAGGATTGGTAGCTTAGTATGCGAAGCAACTACCATTCCTAAATGGTATGGACATAAATACCATACATAGATTTAGGATTGGTAGCTTAGTATGCGAAGCAACTACCATTCCTAAATGGTATGGACATAAATACCATACATAGATTTAGGATTAGGAGACATTATTAAGTCTATAGGTAATTGGTATAAAAAATTCACCATTTATTTTGTGCAGATTAGTTTCTAATTCAGTTGACGATAAGATACAGAAAAATAGCATGTTAAAATATATTTTTTAACTTACATATATGAAATCACGAAGAGCGTGCTTGTTTCATGAGAAATTGCACCATAATTCTCAATAAGGAAATAGTTCTTCTAAGAACAGATTTAGATATGAAAATATCTCGTTATTTATGCTGCTTCGATGGATCGGTATAAAAACAGGAAAGGTAATAGGTTAAAATAATGACAGTTTAATTACTTTAGAGAATGATCGTATGTCTGATCTACTCAAGTACTTAATGTTTGTTGAGAAATCCAGACAGCGCAAAAAGTGATTTGCATATTACCTACTACGTGCAGAATAATGATTCAATAAAAAATTCTATTTTGGCAGTTCCTATTCACGTTTATGTTATACGCTATTATCTATTTTAAAAAAAAATTGAAAACAACATGTTAGTTACTTCGATGATGGTTGTTTTATAGTTGGAAGTAAATGTTTAAAATCTTAAAAATATTATGGGGTAATATAATTACTACTTAAAACTAATGAACACATAAGACATTGTTTTCGAATCTCCAATATAGTTGCGAGTGTGCTGTAGGTATCATTACAAGAAAAAAAATTAAAAATAGTAACCAGCCTACGAAAAACTGGATGTAAGGCCCGTCCGCGTCATATTGATTTTGTTAGTATGAAATGTTGCCTGTCACCCGGACCATAATGACGAATCTATTGACACCTCATTCCACAAAATCGGATCAGTGCAATGATGGAATATACATAAATAGACACATACATTAATACATGTTTAGACTGCTATAGCTATTTATGCAACTGCATCGTAATGAGGGTCATTTTAATTCGAGTGCTGTTTTTTGATACGAGGCTTGCCGAGTATCAAAATAGGATAGTACGAGAATTAAAATGACTAATTACGTTCAGTTGCATACAAGATTTTATCTACGACAAGGAAGTAAAATCATTAACAAAATACGCCGTAGGCTCAATAAAGTAACAAAAAGTAACTCCGTAAGCCGCCACCAGCCGCCTGTGGCGCCTCTGTCAACAAAAAGTAACTCCGTAAGCCGCCACCAGCCGCCTGTGGCGCCTTTGTCAACAAAAAGTAACTCCGTAAGCCGCCACCAGCCGCCTGTGGCGCCTCTGTTATATGAACGGTACAAAAGTGCCAGAACTCAGAGCCTTAGCTTTAGGTATCCTATTTTAAGAAGATAACCATTTCGATTCAGCTCCCATACAACGAGCTGCATCGAAATGAGAAGCAAAACCGAAAGAGGGTTCATTTCGATTCAGCTGTCAAACTCGAAATTGGAACTTTTCGATGGTGGAGTAGATAAAAATCATAACACTTCCTTTTGGCTTTGCCGTAGTCGCGTCGTTTAAAAATAGGGATCTGGTTAAAAGCAGCACTTGAGTTTACGCTATTTACCCATATTTAATAACAAACATATTGTATTCCTTTACCGACATTTACATTATTAAAAACCTTAAGAAGACCCAAAGTTCCAATCACGTTCCAATTATTAACGCCGTCTACCAATAATGTACAAAAAGATCCGACACGACAGAACACGCGTAGTCATGTCACCATCGGCGCACGTCTGTAATGTTAACAATCGAGTTAATTAATTCTGATCGGTCTGTTAGCTCGGGGCCGGGAGTGACAATGATTGATGAAGTGTCAGTGTGGAGTGGGGAGCTGTAACCAGAAGGGTGGTTCCAATATGTTAAACCACTGGAGTGACATTACGATGTGATGTAAGAGAAGAGGATGGTATTTCGAATTTTGTACCTACCTTTATTCACAGGTTTTACAGGTCTTTTAATGAATGAGAAGGATTTAGGCTCAATCACGCTGACCAAGTATGGATTGGCAAACTTTACACACCTTTGAGAATATTATGGTGAATTCTTAAGCATGCAGGTTCTTTATGATGTTTTCGTTTGCAATTAAAGCAAGTGTGATATTTAATGTAAAATGCACAAATTTCTAAACCTAACCTGGGACTGAAACCCGGTTTCCCCGAAATGGAAGTCGTAATTACTAGGTCCACCGTTCAATATTATTACGTTCGAGTATAGTTTTAACAGAATTAACGTTAGAGCTTACTATGAATAGTAGGTTATATGTAGTAGTAATCTACGATTACTGGTTCAGAGGACTAACGGCTGGTTTAAGCTATGCAATGATCAAATTACCTACTGAATCTGTCGAATCATCGTAAACCATTTCCAAATAGAGCTGCAATAAGGTTGAGTTGCAATTCAACATGAATAGATTATTTAAATAATTTTGTCAGTCATTTGGATTGATTAAGCCTAGATTCGGTAATTTGAAGAAAATATAACGATATAGCATCTACAAATCGATCAAAAATAATAATCACTTGTTAACGATAACAGTTGCAACGATTATTAAATATTAGCTATTTAGCTATTGGCTTAGGGTGTTAGCTTTGGAGGCAGGATAGAATAAAAACCAAGTACTTAGGTATTAACCTTAAGGAACTTTTTTATCTCCCAGATTTTTCAAATAGAGCAAACAATAGGTATCAAACAGAAAAAGATATTAGATTGTTATCTAATAAGGAAGTGTTGTTTGTTAATACAACTCAAGGTATCACAAGGTCACGAGTCACGACCTTTGTACTAACGTTTTTTTTTCAAATAATTAATATAATAATCATTTCAAGGTGTGGTGTATTAATATTCAACTAAGTACCAACTCGATCACTAGAATCACTAAATCATTTTAGAAATCGATTATTATGCTGATTGGTTATTTGTTTTGTTTGCCAACGCACACATCTGATGTCGAAATCTTTTCAGGAATCGATTCTGATTGATCATTTGTTTTGTTTGCCTTCGCACAAAAGATCTAATGGTCGAAATCGAATTATGCGTACGTAGATGACATAACAATTGTTAATGATAACGGAGAACTAGAATAGAAAACAATTATTGCGAGGTCGTCACGCCCCGCTGGTTTCATAAGTAAGTCTCAACGCATACGGGGCCACACGCGAAAACCACGAGTGCCAGCAACATAAAGCCAGATAGGCAAATTGTAAAACATATTTTATAACAAAGCGTTACCAAACAGACTGTGACAGGCATGTAACCTTTTTTTTTTCGGACATTGTTACGATTTTATTTTATACTAGCTGATGCCCGCGACTTCGTCTACGTGAACTTAGCCTTTAAAATGCCTTGGGAACTCTGAAAATGTAGCCTGTCACTCTCCAGGTCCTCAAGTATAGGTACCCCTGCAAAAATCACGTCGATCTGTAGCTCTGTTAGGGCGTGATTGAAGGACAAACCAACGCACTTTCGCAGTTATAATATTTCACCATATAAAGTGTAAGTGCATATAGTCAACGTGGTTTTTAGGGTTCCGTACCCAAAGGGTGCCAACGGGACCCTATTACTAAGCCTCCGCTGTCCGTCCATCAGCGGCCTGTATCTCGTAAACCGTAATAGATTGACAGTTGAAATTTTCACATATTTTGTATTTCTATTGCTGCTATAACAACAAATAATAAAAATTAATTTAATTTTTTTGTAACGAAACCCTAAAAGAGTGAGGACCGACTCGCACTTGGCCGATTTTTTTACACAGGTAAAGTTAAGGACCTGGAAAATAACACAGGCTACTTTTTGTCCCGGGAGCATACATTTAAACGCCCGCACCACTACAAAGTATACAATTTATTGTAGATTTTTTTGAAAACGCTCGACTGATTTCTTTAAAATTTAAATGGGGCCACCTGGGAAGTATACCCTTTGAAACAAAAAAAGAATTTTCCAAATCGGTTCAGGCGTCTTCGAGTAATCGGTGAACATATTATATAAAAAAGATTAGTTGAATTGAGATCCTCCTCCTTTTTTGAAGTCGGTTAAAGTAATAATATAAAGTAGTTCAAATTTAACGAAGTTATGGAGTATAACAGTCAAAATAGTTCAACCCCTATCTCAGAGAACATACATCCATCCATCCGTATACGACATCTATACAAACATACATCCGTATACATCCATCCTCACAAACTTTCACATTAATAATATTAGTGGGATAATATGAGTAATAATAAGTAGGATAGGATATAGTTAATGTATTTGTTGTTAGTAGGAGGAGATACATATATATATACAGACATGCACGCATGCATGCATGCAAGCATACTTACATACATACATATATACATACATACATACATACATACATACACGTATACATACATGCATACATACATGCATACATACATACACACATACATACATACATACATACATACATACATACATACATACATACATACATACATACATACATACATACATACATACATACATACATACAAACATACATACATACATACATACATACATGCATGCATATTGGCGCATGTTTGAAGTATAAATATGTGAAAATAAGCATACTAATATCCCGCAGGAACCGTTTCTTTTCCAGGGATAAAAAGTAGCCTTTGTCACTCTTCAGGCCCTTAACTTTACCTGTGCTAAAAATAATCTAAAACTTCAATCTAAAACTCCGTTGGCGCATAATTGATGGATAAGTATGTGAAAAGTAACATGCGAATATCCCGCGGGAACTGTTTGTTTTCCCGGGATAAAAAGTAGCCTTTTCACTTTTCAGGTCCTCAACTATGCCTATTAAAAAAACCACTTCAATCTGTAACTTCGTTGGCGCATAATTGAAGGATTAATATGTGAAAAGTAGCATATGAATATCCCGCGGGAACTGTTTGTTTTCCTGGGCTTTTTAAGTCCTCAACTATGCCTATGCAATAAACCACGTCAATCTGTAACTCCGTTGGCGCCTTATTTAAGGATAAATATGTGAAAAGTAGAACACTAATATCCCGCGGGAACTGTTTGCTTTCCCAGGATAAAAAGTAGCCTTTGTCACTTTTCAAGTCATCAACTATGCCTCTCCAAAAAACCACGTCAATCTGTAACTCCGTTGGCGCATAATTGAAAGATAAAAGTGTGAAAAGTAGTATACTAATATCCCGCAGGAACCGTTTGTTTTCCTGAGATAAAAAGTAGCCTTTGTCATTTTTCAGGCTCTTAACTTTAGCTGTGCAAAAAAATCACGTTATTCTAAATCTCCATTGCGCGTATTTTGAAGGACAAATGCGTAAAAAATAGCGATGCTATCCCGCAGGAACTGTTTGCTTTTCCGGGATAAAAAGTAGCCTATGTGCTATTCCAGACTATAATCTATGTCTGTGCCAAATTTCAGCAAAATCGGTTCATTCGTTGTCGCGTTAAAGAGTAACAAACATCCATCCATCCATCCAAACATCCTCACAAACTTTCGCATTTATAATATTAATAGGATCTGACTCATTATTTATTGATGAAATTTTATTAGACCTATTATCAAAGTTGTGGGTGTTAAGGTGCTATAACAATAAATAATCGTTACCCTATATAATTATAATGTAATATGTAGAAATGAAAACAATAATACGAAAATTATATTTTTATGTCAGAATTGTGATAGACCGTTTCTTACATTATTTTATTATTTTCCGACTGACACCAGACTCTCCTCACCAGAGGATGTTGAATGAAATACTGTGCACCCATTCTTACCTATACCTACTGCAGGTTAACTGAAGTGCATTGAGAGAGAGCTAGAGTTGTGTGTAAGTGGTAAGTGTTAGCTTGTGTGCTTGTTCACGTCTGCTATTAACTGTTAAGTGTTAGTGCCACCGGCCGGTCACTTGAGCCGCGGTGACTCTCTTTTGGCTATAGTGAGTGGTCCGTATGAGTAGACCCTTAACACACCTGATTGGAGATAAGCTGAGATAAATGCCTCACATTTGTTATGGCATTTAGGCTTCTTGAGTCTTGACCAGGAAGTGTCAATCCAATACCATACCACCGCGGTATCTATTTGATAAAGATATCAGGGCTGCACGTGTGGGAGTTATGTTCTCCATGAGGTGTCTTAAAAAGATTTTATCAAAACATCCAGGATCTGCTTTACCTTTGTCTTTTTCGGGATAGAATGTAGTATAGAGCAGAAAGTAGTATGCTCCAGGTCCTCAACTATTCACATGCAAAAAACACGTGATCCGTAGCTCCGTTACGGCACGATTGTAGGAAAACCAAGAAACAAACAACAATTTATTGTTTTTCTTTATAATATTGTAGTAGGGATAATACAGATTAACAAAATGTAATTATGAGAATATAAACTTATTCAAGTTCTAATAACGGTAATAGCTAGTTACTTTATATTAAGTATCTAATACAGCTACAATCTAAAAATAATGGTAACTTACTAATTACTGCTTATTAGTAATTATTATTGAATAGTATACCCAGCAGCAGTTTATACTTAGTTTTGAGACGTCACAGCACGTTTGATCACATTGTAAGTTTTTAACAAAACTTTTTTCTACATTTTTCGTTCCCACCTTCCGTGTAGGTGGCGCTAGGATTGTAATTTTCATTGAAACCTAAATTACTAGGCAGCTAACTAAACAACACGATGCCAGGCCGCCGTCACTCACTAACTAGGCTAGGCTGTAATTAACGCAGGCCAGCTAGTCGCGGGTTAGCAAGCGGATGTGATCCGACCGAAGCGGTTACGCAGGTGATTTAACACTGAGATAACTCTGTTAGACTATTAACAGCTTATGGTTTAAATAAGTCTTACTAAACTGAACTGTAAGTTGAAGAAAAATCTTTGAGTTTTATTTTAATTTTCTCAATTGACTCAGAGGAAATAACACCAATGTGTGTAAAAGGGTACTTTACAATATTTTTATAATTTGTTAAACAGTTTGTTTTCATTTCACTGAAATGTTTCATCTTGAAACTTTGGTAAAACCAGAATTTATATTTAACTTACTAACTTGTTTAACTAAGTCTAGACAGAGAAAGAGAATTAATTGTGAAA
The DNA here is from genome assembly GCA_029955525.1 of Oeneis ivallda. Classification (NCBI taxonomy): domain Eukaryota; kingdom Metazoa; phylum Arthropoda; class Insecta; order Lepidoptera; family Nymphalidae; genus Oeneis; species Oeneis ivallda. Next base: position 25,923,508 of record JARPMR010000006.1, read on the forward strand.
GACAATTTATAATAATAATGCCCGTTTTCGCTAACTTTCCCTTATTTTTAGATACTAATACGTACTACAATTTCTTCTCACCATTCTTGAGAGAACAAAAAGGTAAAGGAGTCTCTCCTTAACTTTGCTAGTGTCATTTTCGTCTTTAAGTATTCTCTAAACGTTGAGAGACTACTCGTTAGGGGATTATTTAGATATTGTTGGTGAAAACGGGTTATGAAATATTAAAAGAAAAATAGAAGAGATAAATGCTGAAACTCTATTGCTCTATTATAGATGAATGTGTCTGAATAACCTTTATTCTGATAGATCGGTATGCTCATCGCTTATGACAATTATTTCAAAGTAAGATAAAAATGCAAAGAGAAATTGTGCAAGCAAAAAAGTACAGTATTTATATTGTCACAGGTGCGCAATTAAATTATTAACACAAAAGGTTGTTGCCATAGTTTTTATACTAGACTCAGAATGCAGATTCTTTTATCGCCAGTGTAATTAACAAATTACTTGCAACAATGTATGCGAGAAGCTCGTTAAATTAATTTAAATGGTGCATCAAAGAGACTTACATAAGAGCAGAGCGGCTATTGTGAACATAATTTTATACGAGTATAATTAGCTGTGAGTTTTCCTAATAGATAAAAATAAAATAAAATTTTTCATTCCTAAGTTGCATGAAACCTTTTAGCTTTGTATTGTGAATCAATCCAAAAATGGTACTTTTATTAATTTGCTTTTTCATGAACAAGCAGATCACACATTAAGGAGTAATGAAAACATTGGTATTTAGATTTCTCGTAAAAAAATTGGTTGTCTGTAAATTCTGTTTACGGACGATAGATTTACGTGATAACTGATAACGTCATAAAGAAACATTGATGAAAAATTGCATACTTGAATTGAATTGAATTATTATCACTGAATTATCATTATTTTGTATAATACAAAGGAGTAAATTGAAAATTACATTTTTCTCTGGTCACAAGCCAACGCTTGGGCCGATCGTTCCTCAGTCCTCTCTATCACTTGTTCCGTGCTCTCGCTTGCACGCACAGGCTCAGGCGGAACGTGACACTTTTTCGTGCGTGCAGCCGGTGTTCATCGATTTATAAGACGTTATCACGTCAAAATTTAGGTTCATGTAAGAATAACAAGCAATAACATGCACTTAGACCTGCACACTTTAGAGTCTAGACTCTAGACAGAGCAGAGACGGGAAACTGACATTGAAATAGAAAAATTTACATTATTGTTATTTGAATTCGTATTTCCTTTCATATAATCTAACCCGGTCTCTAGTTTCCTAAACGATATTTTTATTATGATTGATTATAAAAATTATGGAAAAATAGCCAGATGTGAAATGCATTCTCCACCTTCTTAGTGTGTTACTTTGTCCTATCTGTAATGTTTTTAATATCATTGAGATATATCCTTAAAATAGTACCGCATGGCCCCTAATTAAGCCATCGTAGTGGTATTTTTGAAAAGCATTCTCCTGTTAATAAACTTAATTGCTGGTTGTTTGGGGGGTTTATTTATTTTTGGATTTTATCTTGTAGTTTAACGATTTTACCTTAACATTTTTATAAACAGGGATTTGTTTATAACTAAATTGCCTGGCCTTTTTAGGGTTCCGTAGTAAACAAGGAACCCTTATAGTTTCGCCATGTCCGTCCGTCTGTCTGTCTGTCTGTCCGCGGTTTAGCTAAGAGACTATTCGTACTAGAAATCTGTAATTTGACAAGGGTATAAATATCAATCACGCCGATAAAGTGGTGAAATAAAATTGTGAAAAATAATTTTTTTTAGGGTACCTCCCCTACTTGTAAAGTGGGGATGATTTTTTTTTTCTCGACTATCCCATAGTGTGGGGTGTCGTTAAATAGGTCTTTCACAAATATTGTAGGTGTAGGAACACCATTTTTCAATTCAGGGATTCGTTTGTGAAATATGATATTTTAAAGTGCTAAATTTTATTAGAGTCAAGTGTCCCCCCCCCCTCTGCCAGCTAAATGGTTGTATAAAGGATACAAGAAAAAATTCACAGCAGTAGTATATATAATAAATTTTAAAGGAAAACTATCACGGCTTAGTTGGGTTCATTAGTTAAGGAGATATATCTGTTTTTTCTAATTTAGGTATTACACGTAGTGTAAGTTGCATATTTTGTAGTATATTATAGTATTTAAACCATGGAACTCAAAATGTACTCAATATTCATAAATAAAATAAAAGCACTATCTTAGGTCAGCAATAATATTTGAGACTTTCAACTACGGAACCCTACACTGCGCGTGGCCCGACACGCACTTGGCCGGTTTTATTGTTTTAGGATAAAGCAGGCAAATCATTTATTTTTCTTTTCATGGTTAAATGTTGCTTGTTGCTGTAAAACAGTGCTGGTTTTTAAAATAACTACAAGTGTACTACTACGAGTACTACTCCTAGTTAGAATAGTCCCAGTTTTCAGTCTACGTTTTCATATTTTTTTTTTAATGCCGACACAAAAAACCATATGTGTAACTGACACACACTCACAGTGTGGGAGAAAACTCTTTAGCATTAAGTCCGCATTTTGTACTATGTTGTGCCATAATAGCTATTTATGCAACTGCATCGTAATGAGGGTCATTTTAATTCGAGTGCTGTTTTTTGATACGAGGCTTGCCGAGTATCAAAATAGGATAGCACGAGAATTAAAATGACTAATTACGTTCAGTTGCATACAAGATTTTATCTACGACAAGGAAGTAAAATCATTAACAAAATACGCCGTAGGCTCAATAAAGTAACAAAAAGTAACTCCGTAAGCCGCCACCAGCCGCCTGTGGCGTCTCTGTCAACAAAAAGTAACTCCGTAAGCCGCCACCAGCCGCCTGTGGCGCCTCTGTCATATGAACGGTACAAAAGTGCCAGAACTCAGAGCCTTAGCTTTAGGTATCCTATTTTAAGAAGATAACCATTTCGATTCAGCTCCCATACAACGAGCTGCATCGAAATGAGAAGCAAAACCGAAAGAGGGTTCATTTCGATTCAGCTGTCAAACTCGAAATTGGAACTTTTCGATGCTGGAGTAGATAAAGTAAAAAAAAATCGTACCAACTTTTTTTATCGATTTTTATATACTGTACTGAAAATGGATCATCGTAAGAAAAATGCGAGTTAACTGTTCTCTCATAATGAAAAGCTTAAGAGCTCTTGGAGCTGCACTAGAACAACGAGGCACTGCATCATAATATTATACACTAGCTATTGCCCGCGGCTTCGCTCGCGTTACGTTCGACTTTCGGAACGCCTATTTTATCCCCTTAGGGGGCTGAATTTTCAGAAATCCTTTCTTAACAGATCATGAGATCATCATTATCATCATTAGCAACCCATCAACGACTCACTGCTGAGCACAGGTCTCCTTTCAGAGAAGGGTTATAATTATAGGCCATAGTCCACCACGCTTGCCCAATTCAAATTGGCACACACCTCTAAGAACATTATGGAGAACTCTCAGGTGTGCAGGTTTCCTCACGATGTTTTCCTTCACCATTGAAGCATGTGATATTTAATTGTTTAATCGCACATAATTTTGGAAAGTCTAGAGGTGTCCGGGATTGAACCTGCGACCCCCCGAATATCAGATCACAGTCTTAACCACTAGGCTATCACTGGCTTGCTTCTTAGCGTCTGCCTACGTCATAATAGTTCTCTGTTTGCCGAACAGCCCGATACTTCCAGTGGTTTGAGCTATGCGTTGATAGATCAGTCAGTCAGTCACCGTTTCCTTTTATAGATTTAGATAAACTAGAGCCATAGAATTTAATGACACAATGTACCATGTTAGCCAAGATCACCACGGTTATACGGGCGGCTGTATCGGGGCGCTTGTAATAGGTTAATTGGACTGGCATTAATGCTCACGAGGCGTCAGCATGCGCGATAGCGATCGTCGCTAATGTCGTGTACCCGTCCTTATAGGCTCGCTTCGAAATTACACGCGACACAATTACGTCACGTTAGTGTTTCAAAGTGGGACTACTGCCTGTTTTCACCAATGTTCCATAACTTTTACGGGCTACTTAGGTGAAGTTAGGTGACACTTTCTGTCAATTTGTTTTCACGAACCTATAGTACCGTAGTATAGTATAGTAGTAGTAGTATATAGAACCGACTTAAAGTAGAAATGACATTGGGTAGGGGATTGTATTTAGGGGCTACCTAGGTACTTAAAGAGATTCCTACTTAAGGCATGATTTTATGGTTGGGGAAAATGGGCATAGGTACATCTTCTTTTCAATAGAAACTAATGCTGCGTCTTTCTGTCTGTTTCGCTGAATTCGTTTCGCCAGTATTTCAACATCATCATCATCATCAGCAACCCATCAACGGTTCACTACTGAGCACAGATCTTCTCTCAGAGAAGGGATCTACAAGGCTACAGGTCTACCACGCTGGCCCAATGTAAATCGGCAAACCACAAACCTTTGAGAACATTATGGACCACTCTCAGACATGCAGGTTTGCTTTGCTCACGAGGATTTCCTTCACCGTTAAAGCAAGTGATGTTTTAATTTGCGTACAGGTATATTTATTCAATATTGTTTATGCGTCCGGGAAGACCAAGGATACCACGTTATCCTCAGGAACTGTACCGATAAAATACATAACGGGACCGCGCCCGGTACAGATACTCTGGGAATTATTATACTGATTACAAAGCGATCGAATTATGTAAACAAGCGGGTCCTTAAATCACCTTTAACTTAGGGTCACATTAGCGACGTGTCTCACGACAAAAAGTTGCTGATGACACGTTTTGCATCAACTTTTTTATTTTAGGCTCTTACTACAACAGCTTTTCACATAGGAATTAGTATTTTTTATACTTCTGCGCTGCGGCAGTATCAAAAGAACCGCGACCTGTGAAATAAAAACGGCATGACGAGTACGTAACGTATTTTGCTTACACATTGCTTTACTTCATGCTCACTTCGGTATAATGCAAACAAGTTATTATTATTATTATTTGTTATAGAATCAAACGACTGCCCTTTTTTTTCAGTAGTTACCATTTCTTAAGGTTTTTTGGAACGAAGTTCCTTATGGGGTATAGGGGTACCCTAGCCGGCAAAAAACGTCCGTGACGTTCCGTCCGTCCCAATCATCGATGTATTAGTCCCAATCCTTGTTTTATTATTTTTTTCGTTTATTTTACACATTCTATCAATGCTTCGATGGCGCAGGGGTGAAAAGAAGGAGTGATACTATCGGTTCAGAGGTTCGAATCCTGACTTCAGATAATTATTATTATTTTTTTTTTATTATTAATTTATTATTATTTATAATTTTATAATTTATATAAGTTTTCGTTTAGTTTTGTGAATTGTTATGTTTTCGTAGTCAGTGAAATATGTAATATTTAACATAACAAAAAGTCTTAAGTGTGCAGCTAGGTTTGTTTACTACATAGCAGGCAGTCTAACGACACGCTTTCCAATGTCACTTGCGTTCGCACCTGTTCTGATAACGCAACGGGATACCCGCCAGATACTAGAGCCTGTGCTCTAAAGGGTTTATATGAAACAAACCAGTTTCGACCTACATTATTTTAGACGTAGCATGTTGTCGTTGAACCAGGTTCCGGATATTCTGACTAGGGTTTTCTTTATGCGTAGATATGCGAAATTAATCATAAAAGCGTGTTTTTCCGATTAGATTCAATTAAAACAGAAGAGATATAATCTGAGACTTATAGAGAGTGCTCTGACTTTGAAATAAAATATATTAGCTGATGCCGCGACTTCGTCCGCGTGGATTTAGTTTTTAAAATCCCTCGGGGAACTCTTTGATTTTCCGGGATAAAAGTAGCCTATGTCACTCTCCAGGTCCTCAACTATACCCATGCGAAAAATCACGACGATCCGTTGCACTGTTGCGGCGTGATTAAAGGACAAACCAACAAACACACTTTCACATTTATAATATTAGTATGATTATGTCCTGACATAAATCTGTAGTTTTTGTAGGTATATAAGTTACCTTTTATCCTGGAAAAACAGATAGGGTTTCCTCGGGATTTCTAAAAACCCAACTCCACTGGGATGAATTCGCGGGCAAAAGCTAGTACACACTTAGGGCATGTTTAACCACTATCCGTTAAAGTGTCTGATATGTATCTAACAGACAAAATAGCTGTCGGATAAATCTGTTTGATATTTTGTATAATTTATCTGCTAGATTGTCTTAACGGACACTTGTGAAACAGAAATTTGAACGCTATCTGTTAGACAGGTTGCAGATAGGCTATCAGGAACTTTATCAGCAAGTGGTGAAACAGGCCCTAAATGTAAATCATCATCATCTCCACTCCAAACAATATTTAAATAATAAACTTTAAGCGTTAAGCGGTGGTAGGCCTTAAGAACGATCAGCCAATGATTTTATAATTTTCCATGATAAAACGCAACGTGGTTCGATTGATATGCTCCAAAGGGTATTTTAACCCATGACGACGGCGTCATCGTCACGTGGTCGTCTAGCAAGCTGGAGAGCTATACGTCTAATGACGCGTACAATTCCGTCCACGTTAGATATTCCGCCACATCCGCCGGCTCCTTTTGAACACATACCCACTATTGTCAATTAGCAAGGATGATGCTTTATTATTTTCGGATCTCGTTGCTTTAATGAGAGCCCAATGTAATCAGAGGTTGTATAAAGATTAATAAAATTTTAAATTAAGATTGTTTTTGTCATCCAAATAAATTAGGATTAGTTTCTCTACAGCGTTCTCTGCGCTGCTGCGTGATGAACGCGTTTTCTACAACAGCTGTTTTTTTTTGAAGTTTTGGTCGGCGCTGAGGTGGCTCTTCCCACTTCACAGTCCTTATCGTCGCCGTTGGCTAAACTGTTAAACGTCCACTGCTGGACATAGGTATATACAAATTAATTTCACTTTTTCTGGCTAAGGAAAAGTATGGCAAGTAAGTAGTAACCGTCATTAAATATTACACAACGAACTCTAGAAAGACAATCAGCCAGTTTCGGCGTCGTAGAGTGAGATCTATAGATGGCGTGGCATTCTCACTCAGCTCAAACTCAAGACTGAGTCAAAACGAGACAGATTTATGTCAGAACATACTTGTGTCTCATTTTAACTCTTATCTTAAGTGTTGAGCCAGAGTACGGTCTATAGATCTCAACCGTAGAACATCGTCTCTGTGAATATGCTTCTTGTGACAAAGACGACGCACATAGTGTTAATAGAAAACTCAAAAGAAAAGTTAGGTTAGGTATAGGTACTTGGCTAAGAAATAAGATTCCAATTAGGTATTCCACCCCAAGGTCCATTGAAAAATTCACGAAAGCTCTACAATTCAATATCATCTTACTTATCTTTCCACGTCGTATTTCTGATTGCTGAGGGTTTTGACCCTTATTAACGCGATGGGCTTACGTTTCATCATTCTACTATAAGTAATAAAAATTCGTGAGTTTTTCGTTAACATCACGAAATAATAGAGCTGTACTTAATTGAGTCGTTATTCAAATTGTAGGAAAATAGACGTTCTTCAATGTGGCAATACCCATTGTATTGCGGTGCGGTGTATTGTTCAAAGCAAAAGCTTCAATATGCCACAATCATATCGACGGAATATGCAAATATGAGTGAAAGTGCCGTGTAGTTGGGCGTATTAAAATAATTATCTTGCTGTTTTACAAGCGGGCTGCATATCTTTGACGGAGCGTCAGAAGAAAAAGTTTATTAAAAATCCTCTTACTAATATTATAAATGCGAAAGTGTGTTTGTTTGTTGGTTTACCCTTCGATCACTTCGATCATCGGGCTGATCATTTTGACTTGGAGAGCTATAGGCTACTTTTTATCCCAAGAAAACAGGGTTAGTAAAAACAATTCGTGCGGACAGAATCGCGAAATAAACTACTAAATTAATGAATAGTAATTTATTCATTAGAATGTAAGTGGAAACTGATTATATTTCAAGATGTAGGCCCTTAATCATTCTGCCATCCGGTTTATAAATATTTAGACAGTAATAATAATATTTTACATTTTACTTATTCACAAGTTATCAAGACACACGAATATTAATTACAAACAAAGATTTATAATAAATAATTTGTTGATGATGTAAATCCTACTAATATTATACAGGCGTACTCCTACTAAGTAATATATATTATTATAAAGTTTGTGAGGATGGATGGATGGATGGATGTTTGTTACTCCTTCACACCACCAAACCGATTTGGCTGAAGTTTGGAATGGAGATAGCTCATATCCAGGATTAATACATAGGTTACACTTTATCTTAAAAAATAAAGAGTTCCCGCGGGAATTAGAAAACCTTAATCCACGCGGACGAAGTCGCGGGCATCATCTAGATCCTAGTGTCACAATAAGCCAGCTGATCAAAGCAAATTAACGAGACGATCAATTTCAGCATTTATATGGAACTAGCTGTTGCTCGCTAGTACCTACGTTTTAGTGGAGTTAGGTTTTAAAAAAATCACACGCTTCGCTTTTCCGAAATAAAAAGCCTTTCTCCTTCTCTAGGTCCTTATGAGTGTAAACTCATGCAAAAAATCAAGTCGATCCGTTGCTACGTGATTGTTAAAAACTGTTTCGTAAGAGACTATCGGTTAAAGCGATTTTTTTCTACACGGTTTTGTATATTAATGCCAATTGCCGTGGCCTTGTATTGCCAACGAATCACGTAACTTTTTTTGTTGTCGCTACCAAATAGGCAGGGTGCCTTTTATAAACGATTGTTTCCGACCCTGCTCCGGCGTATGGCGAGCTGAAACAATGAAGCACGTGCGTTCTTTCGTAACAGTGACACAACTAAATATAACCCGTCCGAATTATAAATTGCGTACGGTGACCGAAATCGGCTATTATTATGAGGGTACTTTATTTATGCCTCGTAATACGTAACCGGCGTAACCTATGAAAAATTATTACTATCCTATTACAGATATTTATATGTTGGGAGTAATTTAGCAAGTTATTTAAGAAATAGGAACTAATATTCTTATTGCAATACATTTTTATCTTCTTGTTTAGTGGTCATTAGGTTCATCAGAAAACTTCAAGTTTACCACGATTGTGTGCAAAAGGCTTTCGTGTAAAGTGTCTGTACGAACAGTAAGTAGGTATCTACTTACGGACTGAACCTTCGAACCAGTTGTACCGATTTTTAAAGGATTTCCTCAGATTGGTAGAGGATTAGACTATTAGGCCCGCTTGCAGAGACGCCGAGTTAGTTAACCCAGGAAAAACTAACTCTGGGTTAAGACGTTTCTGCAAGCGCGCCTTAGAGTTCCTTCGTAACAAAAACATTGTTACCTAATGTTAGGGAGTATACGGTCTGACCAATGAAATCGTTTTGGTGAATTCCAGAGGCAGCTATTTTTTATCCCAAGAAATCAAAGAGTTCCCACGGGAATTTTAAACACCTAAATCCGTGCGAACTGAAGTCGAGTAGTCGCGAAGAACTGAAGTATTATCCGAAGAAGATAATGTTTAAAGTTTCTATTTACTAAAAAAAATATCGTAAGTACGCGCGATGCCAAAAGTTGCAAAACTGTATGGAATGCTATTCAGCGATCGGCCGATCGCTACCGGACGTCGTGTTTGCGTTAACGTTCAAACATTCGCTGTTTGCTGTTCACACGAGGTGAACGTTCATTCGGGCTTATTCAAGGATTTCACGGTCTCATTAATAAATAAAACTTGTTGTGTTTCGGAACAAACCACGCTGCACACTTGATAGATAGACGATACGTGTCTCTACAACCACGTTTGTACCCGTCGACCTATTACTACTAGCGACAAATTCCGTTGACTTGTGGGAATTATTTCTAATCTTTGCAACATGTTCACGCTTGTGGCTGTTGTAGGAATTGTATAAATTACCTAAGAATTTCATGACATACCCTGACGGATTATATGTAACTGACAGACATATGAACACAAGGAATAACAAACTTCTGCTATAATCTGCCAAACCAGATAAATCTGTATCTGTGTCTTAAGCTTAAGCAGACGAACTGAGGCTGAGATCTAGAGATCGTACTCTGGCTCTGTTCAAGACTCAAGATAGAGTTAAAATGAGACACAAATATGTTCCGACATAAATCTGTCGCGTTTTAAGTCAGTCTTGAGTCTGAGCTGAGTGAGAGTGCCCTTTTCTAGATCTTACCCTGAGATCTATAAAGCGTGCTCTGACTGGACTCCGAATCCACAGAGTAAAAAGGAAAAACAATATTATGTCCTGACATAAATCTATCTTCTTTGAACTCTGTTTTGAGTCTGAGCAGAGTGAGAGTGCAAGTCATAGATCAGAACAGTTAGTCCGAGTTTTAATTCGCTTGATAACTATAAATAGTAAACGATGACATTAGAGTCAAAGTAAAATGAACCATAATAATATCTATTTAAAGTCACAAATTCAATAGGTACAGACGATTTTAATTTGGAGCGTTTTGGAAGATATTAATTTTGATGGTAATGTCATCGTTTACTATTTATAGTTGACTATCAAATCTTGTACTTACTAAGCGTACAGAGCCATTGCTAAGATTTTCTTTTGTACTCGAAATTTCACCTGAGTGGACCAGCTAGTTATGTAAATATACATTTATAATATAATATAATATATATTATGTTCATTATACATTGTATACAACCTTCGAAGCTCCTTTCCCGTGCACCTAACACAGTTTGCTGGTTCTCACTCGCGATTACATTAATGAGCGTTGCGAACGCATAATGCATGTCAGACATTCCATTGTTCAGTTAACTTGTTGTGTGCTAATCCACTGCAGGTACCCTAACTACCTACCACGGAACTCTCGCCCACTGCCGTCCTGATTTCGGAGGGCCTATATACACCTTATACCTTACCTTTGTACTTTTAAGCAATTAAAACCACATGCGTCAACGGCGAAGGAAAACATCGTGAGGAAACCTGCACGCTTAGAGAGAATTATCCCTAATGTTTGACAACTTGCGTTAGGCTAGCGTGGTGGACTTATTAGGCCCACCTTAATAGGTGGGCCTCAGTTGTGAGCCTTTGATGTTAATAATGATGAAGATGGTGATGATAATGAACATAAAATGCATTAATATCATTTCATAAATTTTTGATAATCAACTCGTAGATTTTGGATAGGATAAGTTAGTAATACCGGCTGTTACCCGTCTTAACATGAATTGAATTGGAGTACTTTTTTTTTGGAACTTCCCCTCATTGTGGAAATATATTTTATTCTAACAAAGTTGCATGGGTTAAATCGGCTTGGCATCCAGCTGCCCACAAGATAGTATAAAAAACTTATTACAATGTAATAGCTTCATAATAATATTGTAAAATGATTATTTTGAAAAGAGCAATTACTGCTGAGTTTCTTGCCGGCTCTTCTCAGCAGAATCCGCTTTCCGAACCGGTGGTAGAGTCATGACCTGTCATAAGAGCCACAGGTTGGCCTACGTGAAATAAATAATTTTGATTTTTTTGTTAGCTGTAGTCAAAATCAATAGCCGTAATCGAGTAGTTAAACAGTTTTTGTTTTTGTTACAGAGATGGCAGCGGAGGTGGTTCGTTTTGTACGACGACGGAGAACTGACATACTCCCTAGACGAACACGTAAGTACCGAATATAATTTTAAAATGCCTTCTATATAAGAACCAAAGATAAAGATAACTTGATCTGATACTAGGTAAACTGTTTCCTTACTTTAACCGCCTGATATGCAACCCAACCAACAATAAAATTAACGACTTTCATTTATAGGCCTTATAGGTCTCAACTCTCAGTTATAAAAATAGTTATCTCACGTCCTCGTAAACTTCCTGTAGGTGGCAGGCGGCTCAGACATCTAGCCTGAGATCGATCTCGTATCTAACTTGTTAGGGTTGACACTCTGTGGTTGACATATACCTAATCAAAATAAAAACCCAAAGCAATTTTTTTGTAATTATTTATTTATTTATGTAATCGCCAATAAGCAATTATTTAATATTAGAATGCATACCTATTATTATAATTTAAGATATTGTGACATTTGCAATGCCCTGACCGGGCCTTATGTTTGCAACCCAAATAAATATGAGAGCAAAATTATATAAATAAACTAGCTTTTGCCCGCGGCTTCGCTCACGTTAAGTTCGATTTTTCAAACCCCTATTTTACCCCCTTAGAGATTGAATTTTCAAATGGTTTCTTAGCGGTAGGTTAGCTCACGTTAAGTTCGATTTTTATTGGTAATCAAAATCCAACTTAACGCGATTCGTATCTCCGTTAAAAGCAAACATACCAAGTTTCATGGTTATACCTAAGTTGAAAAACGACAGACTTAATAACAATCATTCACCCTCTATTTAACTCCAATGGGAGTTTAAAACATTTAAAAACCGTCAAACGCGTACTTCTTTATTTTCAGTTGAAAGCCAAAATACCAAGGTTGATGGATATTACTTGAAAAATAACTTAAAAATCTGGACTTTTATACATATTTTCATCCCCTATTTGAAGTCTTTGGGGTGGAATTTTCAAAATTTGCGAAACACGTATTTCTTATTCTTATATCGAAAGCCCAAAAATCAAAGTTTCATGGATATTACATGAAAAATAATTTGATAAATGACGGACTTTTATACAAACTTTCAACCCCCATTTAACCCTCTTGGGGTTGGAATTTTCAAAAATCCTTTCTTAGTGGACGTCTACGTCATAATAACTATCTGTGTGCAAAATTTCAGCCCGATCCGTCCAGTGGTTAGAGCTGTGCGTTGATAGTGCGTTGATAGATAGTTATATATTTAGATAAATGAATAAAAATAAATAGTTTCAAAGCCGAACGGTTAAAGGTTGAATCTAAAAGTTCGTTGGTCCAATTCCCATCTGACCATCCTCTGTTTGGAGGCTTGACTTACTATTCTTAAAAAAAAAACAATATTTTTTTACTATTTTCAAATTGACACCATAAAAATATGCTTTTTCAAAAAATTTCATTTTGGCGATACAAACGAAATGCAATTTTATAGAGATAATTATGTACTACAATTTATTTCCCAATAAAGTATCAACCCTTTTCAAAATTCAATGTTTTTTATAAGGTTGTCAACCCTATTCATAGTACTAATTCAAACCAGTCCTGCCCAGACTGGTGGACGTAGTGCGTAATTGACTTGTTAGTTGAAATCGATCCCATACTCAGCCGTTCACCCCATGAATATGAGCTACTCGCGCGAGTAGCATTGCAAGTAGAGTACTAAACTCGCTCTTGAAGTGTATCTACGATGTGAAGTTTGTTCGTGGTTGTCATCCCAAGAGCACTAAGCGCTTTGCTTCCTCATCCCTAATACGCATCGGTATTCGGAATACCCTTCCGTTCCAACTAACTGTAACGCGGGCTTTAATCTGATCCATATCCGAAACGATCCCACTTCTGATAAAGGGCTAAAATGCGCGTCACGAGAAAATTTTGTCTACCCGTTTTCTTGTGATAGAGATTCACGAGTAAATGAGTAGACTCGTGGCACGCATGTTAGCCGTACTTGTGTTGAAGATTACGAGAAAAGGTCTCAACTTCTAATCTCAAGTCTCGGATTTCCTCAAACTTTTACTTTCGGTCGTCGTGACTTCGTTATCAGCAGCGGAGCTGTGTAGTGTCAATCTGCCTTAAAGGTGAAGAGAAATCGATAAGTGCGGAACTTTTTTAACGCCACTATAGTACTGTAAATGTATCTTACAACATACATTGAATTTAAAGTAATTTTATCCCGGGCAGATCGCCGCACGCTGCCCATACTAGTGTCAAACTTATCGGTGTGCCGCAGGGTTGTCACTTTTAGCAGTTTTTTAAACATATTAATAAATAGAAGATTAACTACGATAATATGGCTCAAACCTCCCCTCCAAATTAATGTTTCAATGTGTGTCACATCCTTACGAAAAAGTTTGTAAGTAGTTGTAAGTATTAGGTGGCGCTTTGTAAATACTTTCAAACGTTTTGAATTTTGGAGTAGGTATCTTAGTTAATCTCTACCACAGCCTTTTAAATTGCCTGATTGCGCCTTTCCTATCCAACTAAGTTTTAAGTTATAATAAGATGTGATCGAAGGAGTAGATAGAGAAGGTAACGGGTGGGATTAGCCTTGAGCTATTGAGCCTTCAAAACCAGCTCTGCTTTACAAAAGTTTTGAAATAAAAATCAACAATATCTAAAGACCATTCTTTCATGCTGGATATATTATGTCGTGTATGCTCCGGCTTCACGCTCCGTCTTGCATGTGCAGTTTGAACTGCACAGTTTTAACTGAGAACAGCGCAGTCCAATCTTCCGCAATTCAACGAAGATGAACTGCGCGGGGTAGCTTGTGAAGGTAAGCCATCAGATAAGACGGAGCGTGTAGCTGGTACTTTACAAAGATTTCTACAGAACAAGATTAATAACGTTTGAGTGAGTTGTTGTACTAACTTCTTAGTGACACATCATTTTTCTGTCAGAGTTCATATGATTGACATATGTGGTCGTTGAGGGTATCTGGCAGAAAATATTCCTCGCTTATCCATGTCTTGCGCGTAAAAGCGTCTTCTCCATTATATTGCTGTATGGTTAAAACAAGTAATACAATACCTGTCAACCCTAAACTAAATCAGAGACAAAAACAAACATTGCCAATTTCGTAACCCGTCCCAACTCCCAACTCCCATGCCTGATGAGTAGGCGACGCGCGATGCCAGTGACGACGCTATATCAGAATCAAATCATACATTTTTCTCTTCTCTACACATACATATTCATACACCCGGCAATTACATGCGTACAATCATGTACCTACATGAATTTTAATATGCGCCATATTTGGTGGCAACTGTTTTGCCTCTTATATTATGAGTAGTATTATGGCATGTAATGGATCCACAATTAGGGTTGTCACTTCTAACAAAAATGAAAAACTGAGAAGGTATGACGAAAATTCGATCATACGTCAACATCTTCTTGACTATGCATTATGCAATGATTTAAAGAGAAAGAAAAGAAAAGGGTTCCGTAATCCGTACCTTTTGTGTCACAGGTATTTTATCCAGTAGGGTCCATACAACTCTTGATATTTGACTCAATTAGTGGTCCACCACCACTCCGCTTTCCATGTCTCCATTCTTGATTCTAGCAACTTAGGACCCCAACGTCAATCAGTCAGCTTCTTTTCCGATTTGTCTATCTGCCATCTGCATTGGCTATCATTATCAGATTTGAGTTATTACTTATTAGCTAAATTAAATTTTACATTTGGATACTAAGGCGTATTCCATCGTTCCTTCATGTCAAACAATTTATCTTCCGTCCAGCTCCAATTTATGCCATCTTTTGTAATTGCACCTTCTCGTCTTGCAATCCCATTCACATGCCAATACTATATGTACTGGGTTTTTCGAACCTAAGCTTATATCTCTTGCTATTAGGTACTTCTTCTTTGGTTAATCGGTTGTAGAAGAATTCCGCCCGTTGTCACTTCAACTTCGCAGCCTTTTGAGCTAATCAAAAGAGCAAAAGCAATTAAATAGCTTCTAATAAGTCAAACATGTCAGAGCATAATTCATTACCGCGGTTTCACGCGTCCCTTTCTCCGGTGTGATGCAAATCAGCCGTATTCACACGTTGGAGCCGCGCGCAGTGTAACTGAGCAACACTAACCTCTTTACCTTACACGGAAGTTGGTATACCTGTATCTAACCTACGTCTAATAGACCTTAATAGCTCAACGGGTACAGGTCAAAACCGAAAAGTCCTAAGTTGTAATCCCATCAGTCAGTTTGTTACCCTAGCACAAACTTCGTTCATTCGTTCTAAGGGAAAGGGACAAAAATCTCGTGTAAGCCTTATTATATAAAAAAAGTCATTTCTTGCAGTCAAGATTCTACCAGCAGTTTGGAAAGAAAATTCTACCGACAAGAAACTCAGCAGTTGGTCTTTTCAAAACGAATAGTGCTACAATATCTATAATTAGCTATATCACTCAACTTTTTACATCATCATCTCTTTAAAAATTTCTGTGGTGGTGTCGTGTGATGCGGGTTGTTGTTGCGTCCCCTCAAATATGGTTGAGCGTAGCAACGGCTGGGTCATGCGTCATGCTCGGCAACGGGAATTGGGCTACTTTCTGTCTGCCCGTCTTAAAATGTATTGAATTGTAGGTTTGCTTTTGTGGAACTTCCCCTCATTGTGAAAACACTGCATACAATAGCATAGTATATAATTATTGTATTGTAAACTTGTTTTGAAAAGAAGCTGGTTCTTCTCGGCAGGAAGGGCATTCTGAACCAGTGGTAAACTCATCGACGATTCAAAAACACTTGTAAAAAAGTTTATTTGAATAAAAGATATTTCTATTCTATCTTGTCGGCAGATATTGTAGATTCCTCTTAACAGATACTTATTCGTGGTTCAACTGAAAGACCTTAACAAAGTTACATTAGTGCTTTCAAAGTAGGTTTATTTTCCCAGACTCATAACTCGTAAAAATTCTGCATAATATATATGTAGAATTCTTACAGAGCTTGCTATCTGCTTCTGCGATAAAATATTATCTTCCCTCTACATTGCGTTGAGTGCCTGTTAATAGACCGACGTTTAATGACGAACATAGCTCCTCGTACAATTTGAGTTATTTTTACCACTCGGTAAGTTCACTTCGTTATAGCCTCTCAAGATGAACATCGTACATTTATTTAATAGTTTTTTAAAGGATTAATGTTGAATGTTAGCTCGTTTAAGGAGCGAGACATCGATAGCAATCAACACTTTATTTACAGTTAAGCCGACCCGGCCCTTCGTCAGGACAGATACCTGCAAATGTGGAGTCGACTCATAAATTAATGTGAGAGTAAATGAGCCGCGTAGAACCGGACTGTGGGGTGTAAAATAGTGCGACGTGAGTGCTCTTGCTTAACGCTTTAGTTAGGTTTCGTACCCAACAATGTAAACATGATAATTCGAACAAAAATAATCCGAAAAGTCCAGAGGATGCCGTAGTCTTAAAACCACTAGGCCCTAGGCTATCACTACTCAAAATCGGTCAGGCTATCATTTCCAAATCACAACCGAGCCTTATATTTTTTGGTTTCATCTTTCAGCTCATCATTCATCACCGGCTCAATACTGAGCACAGGTCTCCTTTTAGAGAAGGGTTTTAAGCCGTAGTTCACCACGCCGGACCAATACGAAGACTTCACATAGGTACCTTTGAGAACATTATGGAGAACTTGTAGGTGTGCAAATTTCTTCACAATGTTTTCATTCACAGTTATAGCTTGTGAAATTTAGTTTGTGATATTTAGTTGCTTAATCGCACATATTATGTTCGAAAAGTCAGAGGTGCGTTGAGATCAAATCCGGGATCAAATCTGCAACCTCCCCAATAAGGAGACCTCAGTCCTAACCACTAGGCTATCACAGTTTTTTTAGTTTATTAATACAGAAACGCAAATTATTTTGTTGTGAAATCAAAGTAAATCTTTTTTGTGTAAACACTGGCAAAAGTGATTGCTTGCGTCAAATTGAAGCCCTAGTTTATATTGGATTAGACGAGAGGACGCCCTACTAGTTCAACCTACGAGTGCGGCCGACCCCTTACAGTAGGTACCTGTTTTGTATTGGCAAAATTACTTACTATTCTTTTTTTTTGAGTTCTGTGATTGTAGCTTAGCTGCATAACATTGATGCTGTATAAGCCCTATTATCACGTTTTTTGAACTTTAAGGCCATGGCCGCATTGGTAAGGCAAATGCGACGCGATGGCGATTTCGTTGAAAAAACTCCTATAAACAAATAAGGGCGGGCGCATCAGATAAGCGACGCGTGAAAATTATTTATGTCCAGTCCAGTCATTACGCAATGTCAGAGCAATTCGCTAGTTTATCGCCGCTGCAAATTGCAATGCAGACACGGTTTATCGCTTCGCGTCGCCAGGCCAGTGCGGCCGCGCCCAAAACAAATTTAAAATTTTCTAATTAAATCTATTATCTTTTTCTACATTAAGTAGGTACTTAATTTGACTTTGGGGGCTTTTTACTTGATTTTTTGTCTTTAGATCAGATAAATCAGGGTTAAGGCGACCAACTAGATAGGTATTGGTTTCTTCCATAAATAATACATGTTTATGGTTTCTTCACTCTTTAACAAACTTATAGATAAGGGACAAAAAATACCCTAGAAAAGTATCGTGGTCATTTAGACCCATCAGTTACAAATTACAAAGTTGAACTCTTCTACAAATCATTAAATACCACTTTTATTTAGACACTGATGTCGCAATTAAAGAACTACAAGCCATCGTGACGGGACAATTAGTCAGTTTAGCAACCCGTCAAATGCCGTGAAGCCATCTTTTGTACGGCAATTTATAATATCTCTGCACTTTGCGCTTGGGCATCGCTCAGTCCGTCGAACAAAAGTAATTGTTACGCTAATTTGACTGCAATTTTTCAACTCGTTTACACATAAATACGGCCGTCATGTTGCTTATAGTTTGAGAGTTAGCGGAAAATGTGAATTAGGTACTTTTCTTTATCATAGACTGCATCATCCTACTTCCTACTAATATTATAATTTTGAAAGTTTGTGAGTATCCATACTCACAAACTTTCAAAATTATAATATGGGTGTATGGATGTTTGTTACTCTTTAACGACACAACGAATGAACCGATTTGGTTGAAATTTGGAACGGCGATAGCTGATATCCAGGATTAACATAATATAGGCTACATCTTATCCCGAAAAATTAAAGAGTTTCCGTGGGATTTAATAAAACGTAATGGACTTAAATTCTAGACAGATTGTGATTTATTAGTTTTTCTTACATCCACTATTACATCATATTACTAAAGAAAAGGTATTCTTCTCTAATATTTTGTTCCAGCAAAAATCTTGACCCTATGTTCATTGTTCAGCCACATATAGACTGTCAATTATATTATGATGAAAATGCACATACAAAATAGCATAAGCTATTATAAAGTACATCGTTTAAAATACTCACCAGCTCTTAGATTCCACTCTGACACGACTCGTCCGCAAGTATATAATAAATAATAATTATTATTGTGCCTCAGGTAGCATTGAGCCGCGTAGCATTGCACAATGCTGTCGATTATTGCTCTGCTGGTATTCAATCTCTTACAGGTGTACGAGCTACAAGTGTTTAACCCTTCGTGAAACATATCACAAAAGGCACTTTTCTGAAAATTGTGGGTCTATAATAAATAATAGTAATCAATCATTATAGTACATCATTTGAAGAGCTGATGGTTGTTGGGGTCCAAAGGTGCTGGAGTGGCGACCCCGCACCGGGAAGCGCAGTGTTGGCAGACCCCCCACTAGGTGGACCGACGACAACAAACGAGTCGCAGGGAGCCGCTGGATTCAGGCGGCGCGAGATAGAGACCTGTGGAAGTCCATGCAAGAGACCTTTGTGCAGCAGTGGACGTCTATCGGTTCTCAAAGAAGAAAGAATAATCATTAAAGTACAATAATAGATCAGCTCGTAATGTTCGGTCCACCGAATTTCGACCACGGCGGCTAAGCTCAATGGAAGTAAACACTAGTCAACTACGTAGAAGATATTTTAGTGCACAAGTATGTGCGCAAACACATACTCATAGTCCGGTACGAAATCCAACACGATCGGAGGGAGAACAAATGCAGAACCGACGGCTTTACGTGCTCTTCAGGTATGTATTGAATATAACACCGGCTACTTCCAAACTGCGGGCTGCTACTGAGAATTTCTTCAATTTCTTTCAGCTCAAATATGGTTGAGCGAAGAAACGGCTGGATCATGTGTCATGCTCGTGAACGGGTTCCGCCGGCGGGAATTGTTAACATGTATTGAATTGTTAATTTACTTTGTTTGGAACTTCCCCTCATTGTGGAAACACTGCATACATAGCATAGTAGTAGTAGTAGTAGTAGTAGTAGTAGTAGTAGTAGTAGTAGTAGTAGTAGTAGTAGTAGTAGTAGTAGTAGTAGTAGTAGTAGTAGTAGTAGTAGTAGTAGTAGTAGTAGTAGTAGTAGTAGTATTGTAGACTTGTTTTGAAAAGAGCAACCGCCGAGTTTCTTGCTGGTTCTTCTCGGCAGGAAGGGCAATCCGAACCAGTGTTAGACTCACCGACGATTCTAAAGCACTTGTAAAAGTTTACTTGAATAAAAAATAATTCTATTCTATTCTATTCAATGACTTTTTCGAGACTCAAGCCCAATGTTTCACGATCCGCATCCAAAGAAGCTGGCCACTAGGCCATTATATGTAGATTCAGAAAACTGTTGGTAGTTTGATTGGTTATTTGGTATTCATGTACTATTAGAGCCATATAATGCGAGTATTAGTTTTTTATTTTTACCTTTATGGGATTCTTTCACTTTTATGATAACTTTCACTTTTATAACTAGAAAGTACGATTTATAACAGCGATTAAACATAGATTCATAATGCTCATTGATTTCTGAATCAAGTACCATTATTTTTATTTCCTTTCTTTAATCAAGTAACTTGATTATACTGAAAGGTTTTAGTCAAACATTAATTTTATACACACAATATAATATTATCGTGCAAATCTGCCGTACGATAGTATAAGAAAACTGTATTCATTTGTCATCTCAAAACGTATGATTTTTTATATAAATTGATAAATGAATTATACCATTTTCTAACCCAATCGCATGGCAGGTCTTATACTCATCGAGCAAATCACATAACTTCTTTTATGATGTGTAGGACATAATATGACAAATTCATGTGTAAAATCAAACACAAATTATACAATATATTTGAATAATATTAAAAAATTGCTGGTCTATTTTTACCCCACCTAGTTAATTGAGGGTTGTTTTGTTCGTAACCGATGTTCGTAACACATGTATTATACATATATCTTTAGCGAATTAATTTGTTACAAATAATCGCCTCGGGTGACGAATTCTAATTAAAACATAATCCATTTACAAGAGTGTTTTACTTACCTTTAGCCTGAGGGAAGCAATATAGCAATGTCCAAAGCAATTATAACTTGTATCATATACATAATAGGTAAAAGGCTCTAACTACACACGCAACCAACTTCATCTAAGTACCTACGCATCCAGCTATCTATCCTATCCATCTATCTATTCCATCTATCCAGCTATCTAGTCCAACGCTGTGTTCAGGATACCCACCTAATAAAAATGAAAAAAATGCAGTTTGTTTATCCAAAAAAAAATTTTTGTGAAATGACAAACCATACCTCCTCTACCACTTTGCAGAGGGCGTGTATTTAAAATTTGAAAATAAAAACTCCAGTGAGACATCGATGTATAGATACTTAAATAAAATATTATCCCATATTGTGAACAAGGGGTCACGACCCAAAGAAATGAGCAAGACTAAGAAAGAAAAAGAAAGAAAATAGAATAGAAAATGAATCGTCACGTGAATCCTACCACTCACTTGCTCGTAAGGCCGTTTTCATTTTTGCTCAAACCAAGATTTTATAGCTGGCCAATTCTAAAATCCTCAAATGAATTTGCAGTTGGAAGTTGGCCTCGTGTGTGGTGAACCTTTACCTAATTGTTATCAATTGAGTTGGTTACGCCTGTTTATGCTGGCTGGAATTAAATTTGATATTATCTGGTTGATAATAATTATAATAATTATCTGATATAAACAAGCTGCTAATATCTATCTGTTTATCTATCGTGGACGCAGGATTAATAAACATACAATTAAAACGCAGTTACTTGCTGTCTCGATTATTTTATCAATGCTATATAATATTATTATTGACTTGAAAGTTTGTGAGGATGAATGTATGGATGGATGGATGGATGTTTGTTACTCTTTCACGCCACAACGAATGAACCGATTTGGCTGAAATTTTGAATAGAGATAGCTCATTTCCAGGTTTAACCTTCAACACATAGGCTACATTTTATTCCGGAAAATTAAGGAGTTCCCGCCGGAATTAAAGAACCTTAATCCACGCAGACGAAGTCGCAGGCATCATCTAGTCGTCTATAGATATCGGAGATTGACGTTTCACCATCAATAACAAGCTGCTTTGACGGTACTTTAGTTTTCGTCCCATAAGTTGAATTGAAACTGCAAGCTATAAAAATGTAGGATAATAAGTGATCAAACGAACTTACCTGAAGTGAAGTTCGATCATTATTATATGAGTTGCTTCATCCGAAGATATATATATTACAAAGGTAGTCACTCCAGTCGCCAGAGATAAGTCCGCGTATTTTACAGTTATACCCTACCCTAAAAATAAATCACCTTGGCAGCACCGTCTTAATTTTGCTCATTATTTTTAGAGATGTATACCTACGGTTCAAAACTTTTTTATTTGGGCAGTCAGGGAGGGTGGGTAATTATATCTTCGGATGAAGCAACTCATATAATAATGATCGAACTTCACTTCAGGTAAGTTCGTTTGATCACTTATTATATTTCTTTGCTTCATCCTTCGATATATATATTACAAAGGTAGTTGTTTAGAGTAAAAAGTTTTGATAACCATGTACGCAATACAGATTTTGTAAATCGTGTATTTTTAATCACTTTCTTATGGAAATACTAATTAATTTGCTTGCATACACTTTAACAATATTAAAATTTATTTATGATATTATTATCATAATATTATTTAATACTATAAATTAGAATATATTTATTTTTATGATTAGGTATAATTCATAAATTGATTCACTATTGGATGTGTTAACGCAATTATTATTAAGACCTGTCTTGGCAGGGTCTGGCATAATCTCCCTCATCCGCCATGGATCTAACATCTAAGCAGCGAAAGAATGAGTTCGATGTGTTAGTCCAGCCTGCCGTTTTTCTAATTTCCTCAACGCTCGCCTGAGCGTGAGGCGCTGTGCGCTTGTGTCAACGCTGCTCCCTGATACCGTTTACTTAATCCACCTGCTGATCGATTGAAGTTTGGCCTTTTTGTAAGGCTTCTTGTAGGTAAATAGCAGGTTATTTGTCCCCTCAGATCTTATATTTTTAGTTCTGGAAATATAGTGTGTGGAGGGGTGTAGCAGGGCAGATGCTCAGATTTTCTTGAAAGTAAGGTAGGAAGAGAGAGAGAGAATAGGCTTGGTATCTGCCGCAGCATATGTTTTTTTTTTTTTTTTTTAATTTACCGTTATTCTAATTTAAACCCCGATTTCGAAAGTAATATTGCTTTCCAATTTAATTGATGGAAGAGTTTGTAGTCTATGAGCAGTGCAAATTGCTAGTATACTGAAAAGTTTCTTAGTGATTTTTTCTAAAGATGAGTGACTATAAGGGAACCAATTTTTAATATAGTTTAAAACAAGTTGAGGGACCCAAGTACGGAAGTAATAGGGTTTGGTTGATCTTAACTTATAGACACCTTTGAGGAGACGTTTTACGCTCACTCCAGAAACAATGCTGTTTCTTAGCATAAATTATATTGAAATTCGATAAGGGTTCAAACTCCGTAACAAACGCTGTAAGAGAAGATACCTAATGCTGGTCTTTGACGGTTTAAATACATTTTTATTATTTAATTTACACAACTGCCACCGAAACTTGAGTGTGGTATTATATTGTTTTAAAATACTATCAGAGAATGATGTTAACATTAGTGACGCTGAGTCTGGGTCGGTGCCTTGTTTTAAGGGAGAGAGAGAGAGAGAGAGAGTCCGGAGAGTCTCGCGACACCCAGGGTAAGTTACTTGTGCAAGGAATGGTGAAATGAGATTGCAATAAGTATTAATGAGGATTAACATTAAGTAGTATCCGAAACTACCAAGCTTTGTAGGAGAGAGTACCACGCTTGTGGTAACCAATTTGAAAAAACTAGGATTCCGTTTGCCTCGTTATCAATGATTTTCCTCAGACACTTTAAAATTAAAGAAAAAGGAGGAAACAAAAATCATAGAAAAATATAAAAGCCCCACATAGCGTAAATGCATCGACAGATAAAGCGTCCGGGTCTTGTTGTAAAGGCACGGATTTTTTAAATTTAGTATTGTTACTAGCTGATACCCGCGACTTCGTCCGCGTGGATTTAGTTTTTTAAATCCCTATCCCATCCCATGCATCCATACATCCCGTCCATCCATCCGTATGCTAAGTACATCTATCCATCCAATTGAATCCATCCTCACAAACTTTCACATTAATAATATTAGTGGGATAAGTAGCATAGGATATAGTTACTGTAGTTAAAGTTAGTAACAGGAGGATACAAACATACATACACACATACATACATACATGCATGCATACATACATACAAACATGAATACGTACATACATACATATATACATACATACATACATACATACATACATACATACATACATACATACATGTATGCATGCATGCATATTGGCGCATTATTTAAGAATAAATACGTGAAAAGTAGCATTTCGAATATCCCGCGGGAACTGTTTGTTTTCCCGGGATAAAAAGTAGCTGTTGTTACTTTTCCGGCCCTCAACTATGCCTATCCAAAAAATCACGTCAATCTGTAACTCCCTTGGCACATAATTGAATGATAAATATATGAAAAGTAGCATACAAATATCCCGCGGGAATTGTTTGTTTCCCGGGATTAAAAGTAGCCTTTGTCACTTTTAAAGTCCTCAACTATGCCTATTCAATAAACCACGTCAATCTGTAACTCCGTTGGCGCATAATTAAAGGATAAATAAGTGAAAAGTAGCACACAAATATACCGCGGGAACTGTTTGTTTTCCCGGGATAAGAAGTAGCCTTTGTCACTTTTCAAGTCATCAACTATGCATATCCAAAAACCCACGTCAATCTGTAACTCCGTTGGTGTATAATTGAAGGATAAATATGTGAAAAGTAGTATACTAATATCCCGCAGGAACCGTTTGTTTTCCCGGGATAAAAAGTAGCTTTTGTCATTTTTCAGGCCCTTAACTTTACCTGTGCAAAAAAATCACGTCAATCTAAAACTCCATTGGGCGTATTTTGAAGGACAAATGCGTAAAAAATAGCGATGCTATCCTGCAGGAACTGTTTGTTTTTCCGGGATAAAAAGTAGCCTATGTGCTATTCCTGACTATAATCTATGTCTGTGCCAAATTTCAGCAAAATCGGTTCAGTAGTTACGGCGTGAAAGCGGAACAAACATACAAACAAACTCACTTTCCCATTTATAATAGTAAGGATTCAAGCAAAAACGGACTTAAAGCCTAGGTATCTCAAATAAGTTATAACTTCTTTTATGACCTTGATTAAAACACCTGGAGTCACTGATAAGACGAACAGCCTAACATTAGGTTTAGGCATCAAGAAAATAAAACTCGGAACTAATAGCTCCTATTTGTAATAAATTATTATTAATAACAACCCACATATTAAGCTGGTAAGCTGTTATCCTGCGCCGCAGTGTTACGCCCCCCCCCCCCAGTTCATGACAAGTACCGACGAGGCGCTCGCCAGTTTTCCTGGTTGCGGGCTGGTCGAGTACCCGTACATAGTTAGGTAAGAACATAACGTATATTGTCTCGCAGACAATAATTTGTAACTAATGTACATATATATTCACGATTACACATTTTCTACACAATTGTCATAAGGATATGGCTCATAACTAGCTCGCAGCTAGTAAGGTTATCACAATTACCAATTTTCTTTTGTGGAGTCACAGCTTTAGCAGCTTTAAGATATGGCTCATGAGTAGCTCGCAGCTAGTTATGTAATCGCAATCGACTCGCAGTCAACGATTTATTTAAGGAATCACAGCTTTAGTATGTGATTTATGAATAGCTCGCAGCAAGTTATGTTATCGCAATTGATTCGCAGTTAATCCCTTTTTATTGTGGTGTTACAGCTTTAGGATTTGACTCATGAGTAGCTCGCAGCTAAGAAGTCACATCTTTAGGATATGAACCATAAGTAGCTCGCAGCTAGTTATGTTATCGCAATTGACTCGCAGTCAATCCCGATTTGTTTGAGGAGTCACAGCTGTAGGATTTGACTCATGAGTAGCTCGCAGCTAGGAAGTCACATCTTTAGGATATGAACCATAAGTAGCTCGCAGCTAGTTATGTTATCGCAATTGACTCGCAGTCAACCCCGATTTGTTTGTGGAGTCATAGCTGTAGGATTTGACTCATGAGTAGCTCGCAGTTAGGAAG
This sequence comes from Oeneis ivallda, assembly GCA_029955525.1. Classification (NCBI taxonomy): domain Eukaryota; kingdom Metazoa; phylum Arthropoda; class Insecta; order Lepidoptera; family Nymphalidae; genus Oeneis; species Oeneis ivallda. Next base: position 25,949,731 of record JARPMR010000006.1, read on the forward strand.
TCACATCTTTAGGATATGAACCATAAGTAGCTCGCAGCTAGTTATGTTATCGCAATTGACTCGCAGTCAATCCCTATTTTTTTTTTTCTTGTGGAGTCACAGCTTTAGGATTTCACTCATGAGTAGCTCGCTCGCAGCTAGTTATGTTATCGTAATTGACTCGCAATCAATCCTGATTTGTTTGTGGAGTCACAGCTTTAGAATATGACTCATGAGTGGCTCACAGCTAGTTATATTATCGCAATTGACTCGCAGCCAATTCCAATTTGTTTGTGGAGTCATGGCTTTAGTATATGACTGATGATTAGCTCGCAGTTAATCATGTTATTGCAATAGGTTCGCAGTCCATCCCTGTTTGTTGTTTTTTAGTTTCTCGGATAAAGCCAATCCAAATAAAGTTTTGTCTCCTTCCGAATCTTATAGCACTTCTTGTTGAGTTGAGGCATTAAGAGTTTAATGCTGCTTTGAGTGATTCCGAAGTTTGAATCACATAGGATCCTGCAGCCATCTTCCTGCTTAGGTGTTTCATGGCCTGCACCCTGTTTTCACTCTCTTTTAATAGTAGGCCCATTCCTTTACTAACGGCCGTGATACTCAGGACGAGTAGTCTTTGTCGCATCCCCTTTTTTAATATAAAGAGCCATATGGTTGGCATGAATATTTTCACCATACTTCGGGGAAACATGCGTCGATTTCCCAAGCGCCGAGTGTAATTTTGAGTCAATTTCGAGTTGACCGACTTTTATAAAGTAACTTTGAACCCTTTGTCAAAATGACCATTCAGTATCTGGATTAACTGTACCTACTAGACTCGGCGTCGGCTTGATTTTCTTCGGTGTTTACGTATGACGCCAAAAAAAAAAAACAAAGCTCGCATTGGTCACACCAATGCCAACTGGGTCTAGTTAACTTATTTAAGTGAGGGTATTGAATGCCTCTCTTTCAATTAATATAACTCATTACCGTCGTAGTGTCGACACGAACATTGCACAGTTGTTTAAGTTACGAGCAAGACTTTCAAACCGAGGAAAATGGCCATTATTTCTTCCAAATATTTAATATCTTAAATCGAAGAAAAGGTGGGTAGTTAGTTCCCTTACGCTTCGCTAGGCTCGTCTTGGCAGGGACACTGCCGTCTCTCCAGATAGATAATATTATATTTTTGTTTACAAGTAGGTACTCGAATATAGTTAACGGCTGGGCAAGCTACTAAAGCCCCGTTGAGCGAATGTTACGAGCATAGTTGAGTGAATTCGTGAATTTTATTACATTTTTCGAATGTATAATATGTTATGTAGAAATAATAATGATAAATTACCTAAATAAATCCGAGACACTTGGGGGGTAGGTACTAAGTTAATTCAATCGTGATTGATGACAAGTTGTAACAATAGTGTTACCATAATATCTAATTCAGAATATTTACGTTTTCTCTGATACCTCGTAATCGATGAAGACTCACAGTAAACCTCGATACAAAAGGTGTACCGTTTTTATGTTAATGCAAAAACAATAATATAGTAGGCTATGTGGCGATACGTAAGCGCAAACAAGAGATCGTTTGAACACAGAAAAGTGCTCGTACCTTTTTCCTTCGATGATGATGATGATGATCATTTCAGCCGGTGAACAATACTGCAATCACACTATCCTACAATATCACTCGATCTTCTGCACTTCTGGTTAAATTATTAAGTGCGGCGCGCTGAGCGCGTGCGGTCCTTATCTCGCGCGAAAAAGTAATGAGCAAAATTAAGACGGTGCTGCCAAGGTGATTTATTTTTAGGGTAGGGTATAACTGTAAAATACGCGGACTTATCTCTGGCGACTGGAGTGACTACCTTTGTAATATATATATCGAAGGATGAAGCAAAGAAATATAATAAATAATCGTCTAATTTTTAAGTTTTTTCATTGATTGATTAGGGCTGAAAACTATACATCGCACTCTCACTCAAACCAGACTCAGAGTTAAACTAGATAAATTTATGACACAACTCACAAAATATTTGTGTCTTCTTAAACTTTGTCTTGTGTGTAAGTCGGAACCTTAGGGTAAGATCTAGGCACACTCACTCAGCTCAGACTCAAGACTGAGTTAAAACGAGACAGATTTATGGTAAGTACATATTTGTGTCTCATTTTAGCTCCAACTTGAGTCTAGAGCAGAGCCAGAGTTCGATCTATAGATCTCAGCCTTAGTCTCAGCAAGGCACCCACTAAGGCAGTCCTCACGAAGCATTGCATTGGTTCGTCCGGCATTGCGATTTATTTTGAGTCTAGTTTCTAGTTTGAGTCTAGTTTTAGTATGCTGTTTTAGGGCAGTTGACGTAACGCACATGACTTTCAATACTGTATTAACTCAAAATTTTGCGATTTTGAGTTATTAATGGTTTCAGAAACTAGATTTTTTTCTCTACAAACTGGTATTACCCTCATATTTTTAAGTCATTGGATCACCTATATATATGATATCAACGGTCTTTTTGATGTGAAACATCTATAGCCGAACGTAAAACAGATTTCTGGCGGCATGAAATCCACGGCATGCGATGTTATATGTATACTTAGTGACATATTTAGTTCCTATCACAATCTGTTCTTTTCTGCATATTACTTTTACAAAATAATGTCGATGTTTCACATCTGCCAGGAGTCCCACGACGGCTCACAATTTTTTTTGACTGTTCACCGACGCCCTAACCCCGTTATTTTTTGTCATATTTCAAAATAAGACACCTAATTGGCTAAATATTAACGAATCTGAGCGTTCTATATCGTATTAATTTTGACATAATACTTTGTTGCTTGTCGATTATTTTTTTTAATAAATTTTATTTCAAGTCTTAAATCAAAATAATCATTTGGGTTGGCAATATAGTCCTAACTCTAAGAGGTTGTAAGAAAACACTTTTAAAATCGAAGATATAAGCCTAAAAGCCATGAATTTCTCTGCACATAAAAAATATTAATGTAGCAAGTAATATACCAATACAATCATTAGATTACTAATATCTCAGAATTAGGAATTGCGATTTTTCAAAGTTTCAAAACGGCATACCTCGAAACAGCATTTTTTGAGATAATACAGTATTGAAAATTCATGTGCGATAACTGCATCCTTAGGTATATCACGATAAACGGTAATTCAGTTTTAAACCAAAACTATGAAAATTCGTAAATAACTACTTCCTAAATCGGCAAATCGTAAATAACGGAAGCGTGCGCAGGTGAATCGAGGTGGGTGCGCCCGCGCATCGCTCGCTAGTGCCTAACTGCCTAGTGCTAGTACTCAGTTGCTCAACGCGGCCGCATTCCAGCTTCGAACGCGAGAGTGGACGCACGTGCGCATTTCAACAGAATAATATTGCACGTAGTAGGGTACCTATGTTACGCTCGGCAAGAATATGAATGCTTCCTTACTATGCAAAGTGATAGATTAGATAATATCAGCTGATAGATCGCAGAGAAGCTGAGTCATAATATTGTTGTAAATTTGTGACTGACGGAATATTTGGTTTTATTATTGCATAGTACTATTATGTATTCTGTGATCCCACCCCACTAGATGGATCGATGACTAACGAGCGGCAGAAAACAGATGAATACAGGCGGCGCAAAACCAAGGCATGTGGAAGTCAATGCCAAAGACCTAGTTCTAACAGTGGACGAATATCAATTAATAAAGATGAAGAGAAATAAAAAGCCTGAAGAAAGTGTCCGCATTGAAAACAAAAATGTTACTTAATAAAAATTTATCGCCACTGACATGCGAACAAATGATTTATCGCGTCGCGTTCGCATCGCAATAGCCTTGCAAGTGCGGCCCTGGCCTTATAGTCTAATGATGTAACATAGCATACATAAACAAGCGCAATCGCGGTCGAGCATTTCCCGCAATGTAAAATTGTTGAGAAAAGTTGCAGCAACCTCCATTGTGCCAGGGTGTGTTACAATACAACTCACTCTACACATGAGGTTTACACGATTTCTTCATTTGTATCGTGGCACTTGTTCTAATTAAATAATCGTGGATTCTTATATTTTAAGCTCTACTTACTGCAAGCGCAGACGACGGACAAGCTCAAAAGCGGAGCAACGGCTGGGTCATGCATCATGCTCGTGAACGGGTTCCACCGGCGGGAATGGGGCTACTTTCTGTCTGCCCGTCTTAACATGTATTGAATTGTCAGTAGGTATGCATTTTTAGAACACTGTGGAAATACTGTATACATATAGTATAACCTACCTATTCTAAACTATTTTGAAAAGAGCAACCGCCGAGTTTCTTGCAGGTTCTTCTCGGCAGAAAAAATAACATTCCGAACCAGTGGTAGATTCATCGACTATTCAAAAGCACTTGTATTGTCTTACATTATCACGGAACTAATACTACTACATTTTTTTTATTCGATGACAAGATGACAAGAAGTAGGTAAGTGACGATGCAATCTAAGATGGTAACAGGCTAACTTGAAAGGGGTATGGCAGTGATCATTCAACACATACAATCAAGTTTAACATCAATCAGTTTCTGCATGCCATCGTACCGGAACGCTAAATCTCTTGGCGGCACGTCTTATACGGTACGGTGGTAACTCGAACTACCTAACCACGGCCAAAGGCTAGTTATCACCCTACTAGACCAAATAATAATACTACTGTTTGAAGTAGACAGAAAAACACGCATTCAGTTAGATGCCTCTAACGGTTAGATGTATGGATGCGCGAGAAATATTTTCTGTCTAATTTTGGTTGAAATTAGAGGTAAAGAGGTTTCCTTGTCGTTCAAAATACCAAAGGCAAATTATGTAGGTACAAATAATCTATATATATAAAAGAAAGTGGTGTTAGTTACACTATTTATAACTCAAGAACGGATGAACCGATTTGTCTGAAAATTGGTGGAGAGGTAGCTTAGAACCAGGAGACGGACATAGGATACTTTAAAAAAAAAAAACAGAACAGCGGATTGATGTGATTTTTTGCATGGGTATAGTAATGGATGTAGTAGTGGTTCCTCAGACTGGGAGAGCTACTTTTTATCTCGGATAATGAAAGAGTTCCCGCGGGATTTTAAAAACTTATTCCATGCGGACGAAGTCGCGGGCATCAGCTAGTTTAATATAAAAATTAAAATTAATTATTTTAAAACCCGACTTCAAACGCCCGCACCACTACCAAAGTATATAATTTACTAGCTGACCCAGCGAACTTCGTACCGCCAACTTATCTATATAAATAAAACAAATAAACTATCCCAATTCAAAAAAACTATACTATCTTTTAAGTTGGACCAAATTACAGATAGTTACGAAGTTTGATGAAAATCGGTTCAGTAGTTTAGGAGTCCATCGCGATTCGCGGACAAACATATATTTATATAGATTATTAGATATTTATATATATTAAGATTGTAGATTTTTTTAAAACCGCTCAAGCGATTTCGATAAAATTTAAATGGGACCACCTGGGAAGTATAACCTTTCAAACAAAAATGAATTTTCCAAATCGGTTCAAGCGACTCGAGTAATCGGTGAACATACTTACTTTTTTGAAGTTGGTTAAAAATGAGTAACTGCATTGCATAACCTACTCGATGAATTTAAAGTACTACTGTTACCAATGTTTACAACTGTTGTCCAAGATATACTTCATATTATCTAAAAATAAATTGTTAGATTGAGCAATATTACTACATTAAAAAACTTATTAGGTATTTATAACTTTTATTTAATTTTAAATGCGTACCAGTCCAATAATATAAAATATCTTAAGTATCACTATTTACATTGTCTTTTATTCTGCGTTAGAATAACCAATATAATATTCAAAACCAGGCACATATAGGCAGGAATATTACACATTGGCTAGCTTCGGTTTCATAGAGCGTCACCTGTGTCGCTCGAAGTGACAAAACGTCGCGTAGGACGGTATGTGACAGAAACGACGGTCTACGAAGCCGAGGCCGGCATTTTGTCTCCTTCTAGGGCTCTATGTGTAATATTTCTGCCGGGGCATACTCGTATTTCCGGAACATTACTAACATCTATCTTATAATGATAAATCTATTATCTTAGTTTGTAATTAATTATTTAAATTAATGTGACATTGTATAGTTTTATAGTAAGTATAGCTCTAGTATAAGCTTTAAAAAAAATTGCATGCTAGGTACTCTTATACCTAAAATTGCATGCTAGGTACTCTTATACCTACCCAATCTTGCAAATAAATGAATTTGAATGAGGTCATTAATTACTATTCCTACATCTTAGAAAGAAACTTTTTGTGCCTAGTAGCGAACAATATTCTGTGTCTCGTGTGATGCGGGTTGTTACGTTCCCTCAAATATGGTTGAGCGAAGCAATGGCTGGGTCATGCGTCATGCTCGTGAACGTGTTCCACCGGCGGGAATGGGGCTACTTTATGTCTGCCCATCTTAAGATAGAAGTTAGTCTGTATGCATTTTTGGAACTTTCCTCATTGTGGAAACACTGCATATATAGCATAGTATTTACTGTATTGTAAATCTGTTTTGAAAAGAGCAACCGCCGAGTTTCTTGCTGGTTCTTCTCGGCAGGAAAGGCATTCCGAACCAGTGGTAGATTCATTGACTATTCAAAAGCACTTGTAAAAGTTTATTTGAATAAAAAATATTTCTATTCTATTCTATTCTTAGTACCAAGTACACAGCATCGCCTGTCAGTTCCCCCCTCTTCTCACTTACTATGGTTATTTACGAAAAATCATCATTCATTTTGCTATCGAAGTCATTGCAATAATCTGGCGCCACTGCCTCCAGCAGCCACTGGTTTATCTTCCCCCTAAATTGCAGCTTCTGTACGTAAGACAACTTCCTGAGAGTCGGCAGGAGACTGACCAGGAACAAATAATCTGCGTCACCCGTCAGTTCCTCCTCCGAACTTCTTTCGTTTAGCGACTGTTTTGTTATGTTCTTTATCTTGCGATTGATCAGGCTCTGGTTGTTGGAGTCGGGGGTTTGTTGATCAAACGCCATACAATTGCTTGAATTAGGAGCCGGGGAAGTGTTCGATTCATCTATATGTTCTAGTTTGACCGTGAGCGGATCGTCCGAGTCGTCATTTATCGGTTCCACAGTGACTTCAATATCGGTAGGCATGTCCGATTTTCCTTTCGCGATCCCTTTCAATATTTCTTCCGTTATAAAGGACAGCTCTTCGAAGTGTTGCCATTGTGATTGATCAATTTCCTTCACTATTATTCTCTTTAACTCCTTTCTGAACGCATCCTTTAGGTTCTTCCAGCGTTTTTTGAGGAACTCCTCTGAAAATGATGGTAATACGATAGGTTAAATTACCGGTAAACAACAAAATTTTTCTTTATTATCTATGTACATTTGAACCAATTTTAACTGATACTGGTTTTACTAATCATACTAATATTATAAATGCGAAAGTGTGTTTGTTGGTTTGTCCTTCAATCACGTCACAACAGAGCCCCGGATTGATGTGATTTTTTGCATGGGTATAGTTGAGGACCTGGAGAGTGACATAGGCTTTTTAACCCGGAAAATCAAAAGAGTTCCCGAGGGATTTTAAAAACTAAATCCACGCGGACGGCTGAATAAGGTGACGCTACGCTCGGTTTGGATTTTTTTAGGAAAATGTAAAAAAGATTGTCCATCCCCCATTTTGGCCTTTATAGCATTTAGCCGTAACCTGCTCAGAAGTGATTATAATTATATTTATTGCAAAAGTCGCATGAAATTCGAGTTTCGACCTAGTTTTAAGAAAAACGAAAACTAAAAAGTTATACCAACAAAAATTGTGAATCTCCTTTTTTTTTGAAGTATAAGGCCCAAATTAGACGGAGCCTCGTTCATCGTTGCGAAAATTACGAAAATGAAATTCGCCCTAAGGGTGATTTTCAACGGTTAGTTTTCGAGATTTTTGCTATCATTTTCGAAGGTCATCGGTGAGCTATCCGTCTAAATTCGCCCTTAGGGCGAAGGGCCTTAGGGTTCATTTTCGCAAAAAATATTCGCAAAAATGAACGACGAACGAGGCATCCATCGTCTAATTTCAGCCAAAGAAAACCGCACACACTCTCTTTCTTCCTTTCCAGCGTAGGTAAAAATGATGCAAAATGAATGTGAACTGTGAACGCGATAATACTTATCAACTATCGTGGCTTCGTCTGTGTGGAGATAGTTTTTTTAATCCCACGGGAACCCTTTGTTTTTCTGAGATAAACTTAGCCTATGTCACTTCAGGTCCTCAACTGCAAAAAATCACGTCGATCCGTTGCTGCCATCAATGTATATGCATTACAAATCAACAAACAAACACACTTTCGCATTAATTAAGAATACATACATTACATAAATAAAGCCATGGTAAGTTTACTGTGGTTGACCTAGCCTTGCCACGTTTGCCGGCGCGTGACGCAATGCGCGGCGCGGCAAGCGTCGTCGTCGCGTTCCCCTCCCTCCTGCCGCCAACGTACCTACGTAGTAAGAACATAATATTTAGTACGTGAAACACATACCATCTTTTCTAACCGCCTTTGCGATCGTTTTCCACGCTCGCTCCCTCGCCATCTTGTTCCTGTATAGCCGACACGAGGCTTGCCATATCTCGGGGTGGCATTTCACTTGCTGGATCAGTCTTACAGACACCGACATAACGATTTCCGCGTCGGCGGTGAACACGCGAACAACGGCCGCGGGGGACTGACGCCCCGCCGATCGCGAGTCGCCGACGCGGTCGCCCCGCTCCCCGCTCCCTCCCCACGCGTCGCCGCTCCCCGCTCCCTGCCCGGTCGTGTTGTGTTCAACTGTTCCGCTCCGCTGTCGCCCGCTCGGCGCTCTGTCTGCCAGCTGCTGCCCCCCGCTACCACTCGACATTCGCTGACTCGCCGCTCTGCGCGTGTTTCAATACGATTCAATTTTATTCACCTTTATTTCTGTGTAGGTACACAGTAACACCAAAACATTTATATTTTTAAATAAGTACTTACCTAATTAATATACATCTATCTATTGATGTTTGACATCTTATATAATATGATATTTTAGGATAGTGGAAAATCTCTTGAGTTTTTATTTTTTAAGGACTATTTTAGTTTATTATTACGGTTTAATAAGTAATTACCTAATTAATATACACTTATATATTGTTGTTTGACGTCTTATTTTAATTTTTAGGATAGTGGAAAATCTCTTGGGTTTTTAAAGACTATTTTAGTTTATTATTGCGGTTTAATAATAATTATTATCCCAATATTATGATGAATTAAGATTTACAGTTTAATTGAGATGGTTCCTCTATAAGTTTCCAGAGGCAGTGTGGAAGAGATGACAGCGTCAACCATAAACCCTTCGTGTGTAATCTCTCCCGTGTAACGTGCAGTTATCTCAACTCAAGATAAAGGAAAGACTTGCCATCAAGTCATTTAGCGTTCCGGTATGGTGTGGGGAAACCTTGAAACCGATTAAGGGTCAGGGTTTTATTTAAAAACTGCCGAATTTTCATTTACCATCAGATGAAATAGCTGTCAAGGGCTATCTTGTCATGATTAAAAAATACTTACCTATTACGTATTAAATTTTTTGTCACCTACACTAGCAGCACGCTATGATGGCCGGTTTGACACATTACAATAGTGATGTGGAATGTCAATTTATTCTCGAACAAAAAACAATTAAGTTTTGTTTTTGTACCTGATTAAATAGGTTTAATAAAACAAAAATGTATATGTTTATTTAATTTATTTGAACGAACTGAATATTTGAATGAAAATGAATAAACATACTTTATATGCACACAAGAAACATATGAATACAAAAGATACCAAAAAAGGTGCCACAAAAGGCCATAATTAATCAGATTCGTCCATACTACTATTTTCACTGTCGTCACTGCTATCATCACCTACATTAATAATTATATGTTCGTTTTCTATAATATTATCTATTTTCACATCTCTTTCATAATCTTCCCTTATTAATTTAACAGTTCTATTCACAACCTTTTCCCAGTCTCCTTTAGTCACATGTTCACAAGCTTCTTCTAATAATTTTAGCATTTTTTTTGTGGTAAATGGGGGTTCTGTATTGTGTCTTGCAGCATATCCCTTAATTTGAGCCCACACCAACTCAATCGCATTATACTCACAATGGTAAGGCGGTAACCGTATAACTCTGTGCCCATGTTCTAATGCTATTTCGTCAATGACGTATCGGATCTTGGTTGGTTTGTTTTCTTTTAAAAGACGTACTAATTCCGCTTTTAACATATTCATGTTTGCATCTACGCCATTTTTACGAAGCCATGCGACGATATCAGCTTTCTTTTGGGATTGGGCAGGTGGCTTGTCAATTTGCATCGAGTGGTATGGGGCGTTGTCCATAATTATAATAGATGGTTCAGGGAGGCTACACAACATTGAGGTAAACCATTCAGTAAACTTTTCTCCATTCATGTCTTCATGATAGTCTCCAGTGGTTTTTGACGCAAAAGCCATGAGAGAACCTTCGACAAACCCGTTGATGGTTCCGGCGTGACAAATTATAAGTCGCGATCCTTTTCCTACAGGAACTTTGGAAGTAGATGCTGCTGTGTCATCGTTCCAAGAACAGCCTACAGTATGGTTAGCATTAAGCCATGTTTCATCCAAGAACACAACATTTTGCCAATTTTTGATTTCTTTCACTTGCCGTAAAAAAGTATACCTTGCCATCGCTATATCAAATCTTTCCATCAATATTTTGCGTTTGTTACATTTTTTGTATCGAAATCCAATGGTCTTCAAAATCTTCGTTAAAGAACTTTCCCCACCGAAGAATAATCCAGCTTCCTTCAGTGAATGCACCAACTTTTTTCTTGTTGGATACTCCTTCTGTAAATAGTAGCCGTAAACATGTCTTCGGATAGCATCGGCATCAAAGCTATCGATGCCTACGACTGGTTTTGCTCGTTTTCTCTTTTTTGGTGTGTGAAGTTTATTTTCTTCTGTGCCAGTCTCGCCATATTTTTTTTTAGTTATCCGTCTAACAGTTCGTTGTCCAATATTAAGCGCATCAGCTACGCGTTCAACCACTGACGTTATAGGTAAAATTGGCCCTCCATTTTGAGCTTCACGATCGAAATAGTTACGAAGGCGTATTACGAACTCACGTGTCTGACTATTTAGAACAGTTCTCTGCGTACGTTCGGTCATATCGACGAAATCCACAACAAAGGGCTTGAACAGAGTCCAAATTAACGAGCAAGGGTCAACAGTAATGCAGTATCAATATTTGAAATCCAAAGCCAGGTCAAAACTATATCACAATCGCATTGCACTGACAGTTTATACTTTTCGAAGCAACGTCAATTCGAAACTGCTTTGTTTTGCATTGAGCATTGACGCGAGTTTGCCGGAGGTAGTAGTTGTGCTAGCCAGCGATCCTATGTGACGATCGTATTAGATTCCATTTTTAAAAATTTTCAATTTAGAAAACCAAATGCCGAGTTGTGGTATATATCATATAAAAATAAAAATTTTACCTTTTGTATGAAACAGCTGATATTTTTTTGCGATTTCAGAGGTTTGTCCACATAGTGAAAATTGTTCATATTCACAAGTACATTCACCCCTTAAATGGTGCAAACTGATTTTTCTACACTTGTATACATTTTAGAAATCAATTTAATAAATAAATTTTGAGTCCTAAACCTAAAACTACATTCGATAAAATTTATGAATCTCTGCACATCACTATCGTCAATAAAGTAATACAATTATTTCCTTCAAAGTCGTTATCAATTAATACGGAACTTCATGAGCGGACAAACGTCAAACCGGCCATCATAGCGTGCCGCTAGTTTAGTGATAAAAGTTAAAACTTTAAAACCTAACTAACTGTTGTCGACATTTACACGCCAATTAGTAGCTTAGTAAATAATAAAACTTTAATAAGATTAAGAACATTATGTAAAACCCCGTCGTCCATCATCATAAAAAAGTTAAATTACTACTATTCTCTTATCTAAGACGTCATTAGAGAACACTGAAGTGCCTATCATGAGCTTATGACAACGTAGACATACTGACAATAATTTAAGGTTATTTAACCTTATCAAAGGATCCGTAGACTGTCCATTTAACCGAGCAAAGCGAGATCTCTTAGTCTACTGAAATCTGAAGTGAATTTGCACTTGTTCGTCCGTCCGTCCCTCTGTCAGAGCCTTACAACTTCTGAATTACTTCAAATACTAGAACATAATAACTTCAAATGTAAATGTAAACATAATATGTAAACCGATAGCCTTCAGCAGAATTTTGCTTAAAAAGTTATAAAAATCTTTACGTTTTGCCTAGCGTGCACGCGCGAGAAAATTTTGTCTACCCCTTTACTAGTATTATCTCTATAATATATCTCTATTGAAACTAACATGGTTGCACACCCTGATTCGTCTCGTTACGTCAAAAGTAGAGATAGATTTAAAAGAGTTATCGAGAAATTAGTACATCGACAATATTTCTTTCTCTTTTCGCGAGATATCACTTCGACGTGCATGCTAGTTACAAAGCTACATAGGCTCAGGCCCCACAAGGGTATATTATTTTCAATGATAATTCGGAACTGAGTACAGATTATTTTTTTTACGTAATATTTTTTGTAGATTAGTTACTTCAACTACCTTCGATTACCGGGTGATATACCTAGTCGAAGAGTTTTTTTTTTAATTCTACTTTTATTTATTTTGTTTCAATACTTTGTATGGCTTCATACTAAAAATGCTTGACTATAAAGTCTAGGCCAGGGATTGCCAAATTATTTTAGGCAAGAGATCCCTTTTCAAAAATGAATAGTGATACCTCAGACCCCATAGCCAAATTACTTTAACCTGCATGCTTATTGACATGTTACGTTTTTAAAAGTAGATGCAACAATGATACTTCCTACTAAAACATTAGTCATTCTTATAACAAGTTGGTACACATAACACAACTTATAGGTACAGTATCTTGAGAGTTTCAAATAAGAACTTGTGTTCATTAATAGGGGTCAATTTTTAGACCTCGTCGACCCCCAAAATCAGTTTTCGTTTATGTCGACCCCTGGGGAACCGATTTCGACCCCGATTTCGGGGTTGATATAGACTTTTTGTTGTTTTGAACTGTAAATAAATGAAGAAACAAAAAAACTTTGGGAATCCGTGGTCTAGGCTGAAGAGTAAAGATCTCTTAAGATCCATCAGGCCGTTTATGGCGGAACATAAGTTTCCGAGATTATATCACGCGGACAGTTAAACACATCAAGCTATCTATGAGTGGGCTACTGAAGATACTTATCAGCTCTACAACCAACCATTCAACAACCAGTCTACATCCAAAGATGCAATGACCTTTTTTATGGTATACGGTCTGCGCTTGACCGCAAGGGAAAAAAGATATACCTAAACATGCTTTAAATATTAAAAAAAAAGTCCTCCCGACCGAATCTCTTAACCTCTTCAGAGATTAGCAATCTGCGCGGGAGATATTATAGTGCAAAAGTGTGTGCGCCAACACAAGTCAACTCTCTATTGGCTCACTCTCATAGTCACACACGACCGGAGGGCGGAGAGGGATCAGGCGCAGGACCGACAGCTTTACGTGCTCTCCGAGGAACCTGATTTATCGGTGATCAAAAACGTCGCGAGGAAACCCTCGTGGCTAAGAGTTCTCCATAATGTTTTGAATGGCATAATTATGAAGTTGCCATTCCGCATTATCCACTGAGATAAGTCTCGTGTCTAGTGGGCCGACAATGGATTGAGTGAATGAATGAATGAATGAATGAATGAATGAATGAATGAATGTGGATGAATGAAATATTCTTTATTGTATACCAAAGAAGAAAATAACATACCTACGTATTACTTAAAAATTAAAAACAGAATAAAATAGGCGGCCTTATCGGCGATGATTTCTTTGAGTTTATTTAAAGGGGAAGTCAAAATTTCATAATTACGAGAATTTGTCCTGACATTATTATTATTTTTTTTTTTTTTTTTATTATTATCAAATAAGAGGAATATACAAAATGTTCTTATTAGCACACGAAAAACCACTGAGGTTTAAATTGTGAGCTATAAACCGATTCTGTTAAACACAAATACCTATACTAACATCAACAAACCAACTTATCCAAAAAATATGATTTTAGTTTACGTTTTAAATTAATTTCAGTGAATTGTAATCTTACTTTACTATCTAAATTGTTTATTAGACGAGGGACTATGTATGCAGTGGTGCGTTTACCATATTTATTTTTTGATCTAATAGTAAGTAAAGTTTTATTATTTACTCTACGTGTATCAAATTTAATTGGAATAATATGTTGTATATATATTATAACTGTAAAGTCAGTCTCTCGATGCCACCAATTGCCAATGATCTTGCAATGGCATGTAAATTGACGGTTCTCGAATCTCCTTCCAAAGCATCAGCTCACTTGGTCATAATCACGGAAGTATAGGGAAATATAAATTCCACACGTTGTCATAACTGTAACATCAGTCCCTCAATGATCTCCCGATGGCAGGTGAGTTGGCGATTCTCAATCAACTCACTCACGACTTGATCAATCGTATAGGCAGGAGATCGAAAATTTCGTACCAATTGCAACTGGCTAGAAGTCTAGAAAGCATAATTGCGTAAACCACTAATACACACACATTGTCATAATTGCAACGTCAATCTCCAATGTTCTCGCAATGGCAGGTGAATTGACGGTTCTCGAGGCCTCACATAAAGCATCGGCTCACTTGATCGATGGATGTAGGTGGAATACAGGCGGAAGTCGAAAATTCATTTATTTACTTACCAATGCTCTAGAAGCCTAGAAAGGAAAATTGCATCGACCGCTAATACCACACATTGTCATAACTGTAACGTCAGTCCACCAATGAACTCGCAATGGCAGGTGAATTGACGGTTCTCGAGGCCCCATTTAAAGCATCAGCTCACTTGGGCATAATGGAGCATAGGGAAATAGTACAGTAGGCAATAAATAGTGATTTGCGTCGGCATTCGCTCCGAAACGTCATCGTTTGAACGGCCAAGGCGGACTGTGATGGAGTCCCTTTGACCGTGGGACAAGTTAACGGCGTTCTATTTGTTTTTACTGTATCGTTTCTTTAGTTGTTTACTCAAACAAGTAAAGATCTTTTTGGTTCACACTAACTAAAGATGCCGTTCTTCCCTGCTTTGAATGATCGCTTTGCCAATAATGATCTTAAAAGCGTAAGAAAATGAGCAAGAGGATCAACAAACCGCTAAAAATCAGTGTGGAATGAAGTCCAGCCTAATGGACCAAAAACCTTCTGGCAGTGAGCAGTGATAAGTAGAGAATAGATATAAGATATAGGCAGAGGACTGATGTATGGTGAAGCTCTCTCCAGTATTTTAGTCCGGCTGTGGCAACAAACATGTTGATTGATGAAAAGCGTTGGCTTTATGCAGGGTCTTAACAATACAATGACCACTCCTGTCAAATGCCAAAAAGAGTATGACTAATACTATGTCCTAAAATAAAATAATTAAGTGTCAATTTCACCATTGTTGAATAACATTTAACAAGAGTCGGTGAATTAAATATTCTGACAGTTTTTGTATTGAAAATCTGCCAAAAAAATCAATTCGTCGGCTAAACGTTACTCGGCGTTGGTGAAATTGGTACTAAAGCCTAGTTCCGATTACATTAGTATTGAGTCGAGTGAAAATTACTCGCTACTCGACTAATATAGTCCGAACTAGATTTAACTAGATTGAAACGATCAGATTTTGAAATGAATCGGTTAGATCCGCCTGTGCCTTGCACCACACACGATCAATCATTAGAGCCCGCAGCCGTTCGCGACGTATATTTTGTACGACGCTCGAATGCTATGTAAATGTTTCCAGGTTAATCTATGAGTACGAGAGCTTGCAACTATTGAAAAATGATGCATCGATTTATATTTTATAGGAGAAATTTACTCAAAGGAGGAAATGAGTAAAAGGTGGTTCCACCTGGTTTGCTTCCTAAAACGCACCACAAAAACATATAGTTGGTTACTGATAGTATTTTTCGAGGAAGTTGACCACAAAGCTTTATCAGCCTAATTGTTGCATAGGTAGGAATCTTTTCTAGGCAACCAAAGGCTCCTTTCTCGTTTGATTAATAGGTTAGAGATAAATTAGAGACCCGTCTACACATTTTGAACACATTTTTAACTACGCATTTATCGTGGAGCGCTAAATGAATCCCAAAGCATATAAGCTTAAAACGATTTCAAATTTTAAGAGAACGTGTTTAGATAACTTATCTTATCTACAACAATGAGTATAAGCCTTAAAGCTCCATTCTGTAAAACTTTTTTTATTACGCTTGAAGCGGGATTTCCCTGAATTTAACAGTAGATTGGTACCCAAGTAACCCTAATCTGCAGGTTTTCTTTCCGGGAACCAGGAAATCTTCATGGATACCATCCGGCTTGTGGCATGTCCAACTTTACCATCCAACCAACATTACCAGTGCCCTACCAACTAAAATCTCCTCCCATCGCTGGTCAATCATCCTTTTTAGGGTAGACTGTGACAGATTGGGCTGCCTCCGCTGCCTCAGATATTATGTTGTTATGTCAGAATAACTTATAGCGAATAAGAATGAGACTATACGCCTTTTGTTATTAAATAACACGCACGTTTGGTATTACGTAAAATAAATTGCAAGAATATTTCACGTACTCAACTAAAATATCTTGCGTGTCGGCAATTTGTCACGCACAAAACTCACACCAAAGATATATTCTCGGAACTTAGAAGAATGAAATTGCCTTTTACGTAAGTCTGTTTCAGTCAGTTCCTCGTATCGAATAGCTACATACTTCATAGGCTTTTGGAACGTAGTTCCTTATCGCGCGGTGCGGAAGGGGGCTAGACGGATCGACACTTTTTTGAAACCGACACTTTTTTGAATGTGAATTTGGCATTGTGTTCGGTATTTTCGCGGTACAAAATTGGGTCTAACTTATTTAAGTTATAAAAAATTAGGGAAAGGTTCCACATGTAGAAATTGTTTAAAATAAAATTGAAAATGGAAAATTCGGTCTGTCGAGCTGGGATTCAAACCATCGACTTTTAACTGTTAGGCGACTACAGAAGCCACAAGGCTACGGAGACCCAATATTGTACCGCGAAAATACCGAACACAATGCCAAATCAATTAATCGAAAGGAACTTCGTTCCATCCGGGTGTCCCTTGACACCTCTCAAGTTTTTTAGTTTAATTGTAGAACATTAAGAAAGTTTTTATCGCTATTTTTTTTTACGAAAAAAGCGGGCACAAAGGTAATTCAATACATAATAAATTCCCCTTCCATAGAGCATTGGAACAAAAACCTTTATTTATTCGAAGCTTGATTGCTTATTGTATTGTAATGGGATGGGACACAATGATCGAGTGTCGTATATAAAGGCGGCTCTACACACGCGATTTATATCGTTATTAATTAGGAAAGTCGCGATAAAATCTAATACAATTTAAAAGTATTATCAGATTATTTATCTGAAGGTATCGTTGATGTCGTCTCGCCTTTCTTTGGACATTCATCAAGCTAACTTTAACACGGTATGGAAAGCGGGACGCAACAAGAGAAACTTGAAGTTAGGTACTTATCTTATTATATTCATCATAGTATTAATCATTCAAAAGACTGTCCTAAGCTGTGACAATAACTCTTAAGGCAGGGACTTTAACAACTGCATTATCGTCGTAGATCTAAGTTGTGACGAATCGTTTTGATTTATTAAATCTTTCGATAAAATTCCGTGTATTTAAGTTTAATACATGTTGGTTTCTGAAAGTTGGTCATAAAACCTCATTTTGTGATTTTCCTTTCTCATTATATATGATTTTCCTTTATGGTAAAAGTTGTGAAAAACTCGCTTTTGCCCGCGACTTCGATCGCATGGCTTTAGGTTTTTTCTCTAGAATTCTGCAACTTTACCTATAGGTATATTATTATGTCCTTATCTGAACAATATTTACAGTACCCGGCGATATATGTATTGCACATCGGCCTTTGGAATAAAACGCTATTTATATTCTATTGCAAGGAAAGCTAGCCAGAAATTCACGTAGTAATTACTGAAATCTCTTCACAATCGGCGAGCACATCACGTAACATATATAAAAAAAATGCAGTCGAACTGTGAATAGAATAGAATAGCGTTTTATTCCAAAGGCCGATGTGCAATATATATCGCCGGGTACTGTATATATGTAGTACTATTTTCGTCAGTTTCTCTAGCTATGCAACCTACACGTAATGTCTAACTCTAATGTAATATTTGACTAGTTGAGGCTTTAAGGGACCTCTTTCCATATATTGACCTATTTATAAAATACCTTGGCACATTTATACATATGAGCGATTTCGTACAAGAGTAGGATGGATCATGGAAGTATGGCCATGCCCTAAGACAACATCTGACGAGTCGATACGTCGTCGCACGCTTAGGATAAGTTCCAGATGGAATCGAAAGTGGGTCACATGACAATGCTGCGCGGTAATTACCGGCCACAATGGGGTATTGTGCTCGGCGACACTTCCGCCGCATGCATGCATCCTGCCGGCCAGAGCGCCGAGCTGAGGGGACATGCGGATGTGCTTTTGTCTACAATGAAATAACGATGCCCTCCCGACCGAATCCGGCCACGGCGGCCAACGTAGGTACACAGATTGAGATAATCAGAACATATGTGATGTCTTAAAATGAGCATTTGAATATTAGTTTTCAATTCGATGCCTTAACATGGGTAGCATAAGTATGTCACGCACTCTTTAAACATTTCTGTGGTGGTGTCGTGTGATGCGGGTTGTTACGTTCCCTCAAATATGGTTCAGCGAAGCAATGGCTGGGTCATGCGTCATGCTCGTGAACGGGTGCCACCGGCGGGAATGGGGCTACTTTATGGCTGCCCATCTTAAGATAGAAGTTAGTCGGTATGCATTTTTGGAACTTTCCTCATTGTGGAAACACTGCATATATAATATAGCATAGTATTTACTGTATTGTAAATTTGTTTTGAAAAGAGCAACCGCCGAGTTTCTTGCTGGTTCTTCTCGGCAGGAAAGGCATTCCGAACCAGTGGTAGATTCATCGACTATTCAAAAGCACTTGTAAAAGTTTATTTGAATAAAAAATTTTTCTATTCTATTCTATTCTACTATATGCAAAGCAACGGCTGGATCATGCGTCATGCTCGTGAACGGGTGCCACCGGCGGGAATGGGGCTACTTTCTGGCTGCACGTCTTAACATGAATTGAATTGTAGTACCTACGCTTTTTTGGAACTTCCCCTCATTGTTCTATTCTATTCTAACAAAGTTGCATGGGTTAAATCGGCTTGGCATCCGGCTGCCAACAAGTTAGTATAAAAAACTTATTACAATGTAATAGCTACATACATACATGTATACATATTGTAAAAAGATTATTTTGAAAAGAGCAACTGCCGAGTTTCTTGCCGGCTCTTCTCAGCAGAATCCGCTTTCCGAACCGGTGGTTGAGCCATGAGTTCATGACGTGTCATAAGAGCCACAGGTTGGCCTACGTGAAATAAATAATTTTGAATTGTGAATTTTTGAATTATGTGCACTCTCTATTCCTTCAGTCTCATAGTCTGATGGGATGGAAATTTAACCAACGGAGAGAGATCAGGTGCAGAAATGGGTGAAGTCATTGGGAACCATGCCAGTTTAATCTGCTTTCGGATAAAAAACCGCATTCAGTTCTGTTTATCCATTTGAGCGTTGCGATGGCACACAAAGATAGACAACCCAGAAGACCCCTCTTTGCGTTGGGGGTTAAAAATACTTCACTTCGCGGTGCCGCAGCCCCCAACGCACAATTGTCATACGAGTACCTACCACGGGTTTTGCTACGCAAAGCATTGAGTTATAGAGTTAACAACTTATAGCCACATTAGTCCAACGGTTTAATGTGCGGACTGAAAAACTGAAAGGTCGCAGGTTCGAACCCAACCCGTTGCACTATTTTCGTACCCACTCTTAAAACAAGCTTTCCGCTACTTTGGAGGGGAGAGGAAAATATTAGTCAAGTTTAGCTTGGCTAATAATTAAAAATAAATCAATTTGATGGTGGTTTCTGTCGAGTAGAATAATCAAGGGTAAATATGCCCCAGAGGCAGTAACCTAAATTCTGAGAAAACTTTAGGTCGAGTACGCCTCAAAGATATAAAGTTCTCAATATTTTTATTCTGTTATCAAAACAAACGATCGTATATCCACGCGGCGATAAGGATCTTGATTCGCGAACTCGAGAATTGGAAGCGATTAACGATTCAACTTTTTAATCGATTCTGTTAATTATATGGACATTGTGTGCGGTTCGGTGGGCCGGTGATGTATGCGGTACAAGGCTTGGCGTGTTGCTTTGTTTATTTTTTAAACGATAATTATCGCCTCTTTGTCTTTTAGTTACTATCCGAACACAAATTCGTTTAACAAAGTACAGAATAGCATCATTAGCTGACAAAAAAATAGTATGAAATCATGTTTAATCATCGTCAGTTAATCAGCGCTGCAATTAATGTTATTGATCTAGCCATAACTGCAATTAATGTTCAGTTGTTAAGTTGTTAATTAATGGCCCTTATGATGATGTCCTCCAGACCGAATCTGACTACGGCGGCCAATCTCAAGAGATTAGCCTTTTACGCGGGAGATGTTATAGTGTACAAGTGTGTGCGCAAACAGATGTACTCTCTATTCCCTCACTCTCATAGAAGGAACTTACGAAGGGACGGAAATACGACACGACTGGAGAAAGATCAGGCGTAGAACAGACAGCTTTACGTGCTCTCTGAGGCACGGGTGTGACACAATTATTCTCTTACTCGCCCTTATTCTGTTACTATACTATTACTACCAAATATAATATTATTTAGCTCCGATTTCACCAACGTCAAGTGACGTTTTACCGAGGAATAAATTGGGCTTTCTGACAGTTCTTGTATTGAAAATACTGTCAAAATATAAAATTTTCGCTCGGTTAAGACTTATTTTAGGTTGGTGAAATCGACCCTTGCACTTTATTCGAGTCGGTATTAATCGGAAAAGCCGGGTGGTAAAATCGAATATAATGTTATGTAAATCTTTATGAAAATGAACGAATATAATTAATTGCTTCGGGTCAGCTTTATGCAACAAATACTGCCGAATCGAATGTGCTGATCCGAATAAGTGTCAAGCACGCCATAGTATACACATAAAACTGTGTCATACATATTATGTCATAGTGCCTTAAGATGCAATCCTTTCGTTTCTATGCACCTAATCGTTACCAGTTTGCACTTTGCACGTGCACTTTGCTGGGCAGCACAGTCAGCCTGTAATTGGGGCTGTTCGTAGATATAAAGGTATATCTATTAGAACGCTGACACCGCGGCGTGCGTCTCTTCGCCTAACCGTAGCCCCTCTTTGCTAATAAGAGCACCGACGTCGCTAGTGATTTGCATCCATGCACCCAACCAGGGCTGCTACTCCACTGTTGTGGGATTAGGATATCAAAAATTGCCACGGGATACATTTCTTTATTAGCACACAATGATGTTATATATTAATTGTTAGCACACTTTTAATACATTGTAAAACTACTCTACTATTCTAACTATGTACTACTACTATTGTACTTAAACTTGTGTAAAGTCAAGTCTAAATTGACTGTAGAATTTTATTATAGAACATCACGCCCATACCCACAAACGACTTTCTGACTTTCTTGAGTTGGATTTGAGAAATCACCAACCTATTTGGATTTCCTATTTGCCTATCGTATAGGTAAATCACCTTATTTGAGAAGCTACTATGAGAATACAGTACTTATTTCTTTAAATTTCTCTTGAAGGAAATCCCGTCTTCTTCTTCTTTATCAACTGATTGATGTCCACTGCCGCACAAACGTATTTTACATGGACTTCCACAGGCCTCGGTCTTGCGCTGCCCGTATCCAGCAGCTCCCTGCGGGCTGCGAGTTGCGACTCGTTTAATGTTGTCGGTCCACCTAGTGGGGGATCTGCCAGTGTTAACACTGCGCTTCCCGGTACGAGGTTGCCACTCCAGCACCTTGGGACCCCAACGACCATCGGCTATTCGAACTATGTGCCCCGCCCATTTCCACTTCTTTATTCCACTCAATTTTGTTAGTTGTGGCAGCCCTGCGAGCCTCTCTGTCCGTGTCATAAAGTATGTAGAGCGCGTTACCGCACGTCACTACACGTCACCGATACGCGACGGTCGGCCCATTTCATGTGCGGTTTACGCTGCGGACAAATCAAGCGGATAATCGGCGTGCGGAATTTTACGGGCTGAATTCCGCTCCAAACTTCTATGCGAAAATCTGAGTGGGAAACCGTGTAAGTTCTGCAATAGTGACTCGGAAGCGCGAAAAACGCGCAATGGGTCGACGACGGCTTGCCGATTTCACCAAAGAATGACGTTTATCCGAGGAATAAATTAGGCGTTCTGACAGTTTTGAATTGAAAATACTGTCAAAATATTAATATTCTGAAAAATTTTAAGATAATATGTACCAAAAAATACACGTTATTTTACGGGGGGAGGGGGGTTAGACTAAAACCTCACCAAGTATCACCAGAGATATTATACATTATAAACTCATTTGGGATCAAAAATTAACTTAGTTATTTTTTTTTTTATTCGATGACAAGATAGTCCTTGACTGCGATCTCACCGGATGGTAAGTGACGATGCAGTCTAAGATGGTAGCGGACTAACTTGGAAGGGGTATGGCAGTGAAAATTCAACCCATACCCCTATTCGGTTTCTACACGCCATCGTGCCGGAACGCTAAATCGCTTGGCGGCACGTCGTTGACGGTAGGGTGGTAACTAGCCACGGCCAACGAAAGCCTTCCACCAGACCAGACCAGAGACAATTCAGAAATTATAAATTCCCAAATTGACCCCGCCGGGAATCGAACCCGAGACCTCCCAGTTATAACACCACAGCGCTCACCACTGCGCCAGGGAGGTCGTCAAAGTTATTAGGCAGCATGATTCTCTACAGAAGTTGTTAAGGAAGTTCATTACATTTTACTAAAACGGACTGTACTAGGAAACGGTGTCGATTTTCTCTATCTTATCACCTGTCAAGCAGTTGATAAGGGCGGGCTATGCAGCCAGTGTACAAATACACCTACACTCGTAAGTGAAGGCGAGAGGCGATCTGACATTTACGGAATGTTTCGCGTAAATTATCCTCAGCTCCGGAATCAGCATCTGTGACGTAATGATTGTCTTTCTTGAAATGAGATCAGGCTATGAGATAAGCGCGTGTTAGACTGTAAGAGTAAGCCTAGAGAACTAGTTGCTTGCATTCGGATACTGAAATGTTTTTAAAGATACTATTTAAGACATCATCTCATACGCTAAGTAACTGTTTTATAACATTTTGTTTAAAACTAACTTTAATTAGCCGATATTGACAAACTTAAAACATAAGACGCTCAGTGTTAAAACATATTTCAGTATTTAGTCAACTTTGGTGAGCTCTGGTAAAAAGGTAAAAGGTAAAAGGTGGTTGGATGAATTTAATTTAAATGTAACGTCAGATTAATTTTGGTAGTATAGCACAGGCCCAGTGCTTAGAGACCCTTCTATTGCCCTCTACGCTATTATATTAATTAGTCCATGAACTTCTTAAACAGTCACCCGCATTATTTTAACATTTTTCTTACTAATAACAAAACAACAAACAAACACATTCACAGTATAAATGCCGCAAATATTAGAATAGAATAGAATAGAAATGTTTTTTATTCAAATAAACTTTTACAAGTACTTTTGAATCGTCAATGAGTCTATTATCTGCTCGGAATTTCTCTTCTATAAAACTTCGTTCCTAAAATTAAAAGAAAGAATAAAGACATGATCTGAAGTCAGGATTTGAACCCCCGAACCGATAGTTTCACTCCTTCGTTTAGCCGCTACGCAACCAAAGCGTGGAACGTGTGTAATAAACGAAGGGTTGTGACGGAAAATTCTTAAATTTTTTTTCGCCTAGCTTCCATACGCCAAACCGTCCAAAAAAGGAACTGCTTTTCAATAAATCCACGTGAGCAAAGACGCGGGCATCAGCTAGTTCTCAATAATTGTAATAAATTGCTGTTTCTCGTCACTTACACCAAACGTCAGTAGTTCACTTCCTACCTGCGGCTTTGTTTGAATAAGTATTGCGCCGCGGTGATATCGATGCTTTTTGTATCGAATAGCGGTGATTGGGGGATCGATTCGGACCGACTCCATACCGGGCTGCGGCGGTCAGATTGACTCGATTGTCGCGTTGCGGCTTTCTTAAGGCTGCAACAAACAAAACGATGCGACGCGACTGGAACTTTACGGGGAACGTCACACAGAACGCGCACATATTATATACGATGTGGTACATGGAAGAAGCAGTGATAGCCTAGTGGTTAGGACTGTGGTCTCCTATTCGGGGGGTCGCAGGTTCGATCCCGGGTACGCACCTCTGACTTCGGAGTCAAGTGCGTTTAAGCAATTAAATATCACTTGCTTCAACGGTGAAGGAAAACATCGTGAGGAAACCTGCACACCTGAGAGTTCTTCATAATGTTCTCGAAGGTGTGTGAAGTCCACCAATTCGTTCCAGTCCACCATAATTGGGCCAGCGTGGTGGACTATGGCCTGTAACCCTTCTCTGAGAGGAGACCTGCGCTCAGTAGTGAGTTGTTGATGGGTTGCTAATGATGATGATGATGATGAAATATAATGGTACTGAAATAAATATTTTTGGAACGTAGTTCCTTATCGCGCGGTACGGAAGGGGGCTAGACGGAAAAAATTAAGGAAACCGACCCTCGACACATTTTTGAAACCGACACTTTTTTGTTGAATGTGAATTTTGCATTGTGTTCGGTGTATTCGCCTTAGAACAAGGCGTTTGCATGGCCTATTTGTTAGGTCAGTCGCCTATAAGTTCAACGTCGATGGTTCGAATCCCAGCTCGACAGACTGAATTTTCTATTTTCAATTTTATTTTAAATAATTTCTAAATGTGGAATTTTTCCCTAATTTTTTATTGTATAAATTGGATAACGCCATCTGTGAAAAAACAGTAACTCCACCAGAGTAACTTTTGGTTTTGTAACAGTGCAATAGAAATAAACTAAAAATAATTCATCGTAATTAATCAATTTAATACTAGATGACACCACTAGTTTATTACAATTCCTTCACTAAAACTTCTCGATAAAATGGTGGAATTATGAAGCTTAATTTTTTGTAAACAAAATATTTTTGCTATGGATTTTATACATGATTTCAATATGAATAATTTTAGAAGATCGACATGCTAATGGATAAAAGGAACCACATTTTGTAGAAACTATTAAACTAATGAAATAGATTTTTGTTTGGAACGGAGAAACTTATTTTGTAATAGTGGAATCGGAATTTGAAAAAACGGAACTTTGGAAAGGATCAGAAAAACTTGACTATGGCTCAAACGCTCGACGCGCGGAGCCACTAAACAAACGAAGAAGAAGAAGAATTAATCGAAAGGAACTACGTTCAATCCGGGTGTCCCTTGACACCTCTCAAGTTTTTTTTGTAATTTTATTTGTATGATGTCACATTATAGCGCGTCGACGACGCCAGGAGTGCGACTCCAACACTTTTCGCATTTATATCCAAGTTTCTTGTTACTCGCCATCTTACTCTTGCCACCTGTAAAATAAATAAACTAATATGATATAAATAGCTTGAAATGTGGAGATCCGTAGAAGAACTAGAATAAGCGACATAGCTCATCGAGTTGCGAAGCTGAAGTGGCAATGAGTGGGAGACATAGTCCGAAGATGAAAAGTATATAATGCCCCAACGTACAGGAACGGTGACCTCACATCATCGACGTAGAATTAGATCATTGTGGAAACACTGCATACATAGCATAATATCTATTGTATTGTAAACTTGTTTTGAAAAGAACAACCGCCGAGTTTCTTGCTGGTTCTTCTAGGCAGGAAGGGAATTCAGAACCAGTGGTAGACTCACCGACGATTCAAAAGCACTTTTAAAAAGTTTGTTTAAAAAGTTTGAGTTTGAATAAAAAACATTTCTATTCCATTCTATTCTATTCTATTCCATTCTATTCTATTATACATCGATACCTCAGATCGAAGAGCGCAGTGTTGGTAGACCGCCCACTATATCAATGACATCAGATGCGTCACAACTTTTCCCTGCCACTTTGGATCTCTCGCCGCTGCGTCATGAGTTTTGTGTGGCACAGGTCTTACCTCTTCGAATTTTCCTACTGTCGCATCGCTTTTTTCACTCTGCTAGCTTCAGCACTGGTAGCGTTTGATGTTATTTGGCGGTTAGGATAAAGCTCGTTCATACATCAAATGCATCTTAGGGAGACGACAGAGTTGCTTTCAACGCGTTCATTAGCTGCTTAGTGTAGTAACACGATTTTTAAACCACAGATTAGAGATACATTATATTATATTCCCTTTACGATACCGACTTCCGTGTATATTACATAAACATTGCAGCGAAGCGTATTACTAACTGCTAACTTCTGTTCAAGTTAGTGTTATTCCATAGATTTGGGATTGGTAGTCGCTACGCACTACTAGATACCGTCGTCGGCGTACTAGTAAGTTGCGGCAATTCATAGTACGCCTGAACTGGCGTACCCCTTTGAGTATTAATGGTTTAATATTCAAACGTACCCACATAGTCTCGTAGCAATATTTGACGTTTTCAAACAAACTATGTTAATACGTTCAATAATTCAAGGATAAATAATAAAATAATTCAAGGACCTGTTGTTTGTAGGAAGGCCGTTATCTAGTAGAGACTAAGCTAGCAATCCCAAATCTATGCCTACAACACCTCAACACCTCAACACTATAACCATTTTTCGTGATCGGACGAGCAATGCGCGACGTCCCCAAGTTTGTCTTCACTATTATTTTGTATACCGTGAGAAACCTTAGAATGCTCAACCGTTAAACCTGTCAACATTTAAAAATATTTATATATTTTTTATTGAAATAA
Organism: Oeneis ivallda; assembly: GCA_029955525.1. Lineage (NCBI taxonomy): Eukaryota > Metazoa > Arthropoda > Insecta > Lepidoptera > Nymphalidae > Oeneis > Oeneis ivallda. The sequence continues at coordinate 25,976,858 of JARPMR010000006.1, forward strand.
CTTATTAAATATAGAATTTCCACATTAAATTATCCCTCGCAATCGGAATTCTGTCGAGACTGCAATTGCAGGGTCAAGTGTTCTCTAACTCAATAAAATATATTAAGGTCATTAGATAGCTGCCACGTTCAACTTGTTTATGGCCGTATTAAGCTGATGATGCTATAACTCAGCCGAGATTAGGAAACCATGTGTCGTAAATTGCTCTTTATTCTCGTTAATTTCATATTTATCTTCTTACTTACACTAGCGGCACGCTATGATGGCCGGTTTGACACATTACAATAGTGATGTGGAATGTCAATTTATTCTCGAACAAAAAACAATTAAGTTTTGTTTTTGTACCTGATTAAATAGGTTTACAGTTCTCTGCGTACGTTCGGTCATATCGACGAAATCCACAACAAAGGGCTTGAACAGAGTCCAAATTAACGAGCAAAGGTCAACAGTAATGCAGTATCAATATTTGAAATCCAAAGCCAGGTCAAAACTATATCACAATCGCATTGCACTGACAGTTTATACTTTTCGAAGCAACGTCAATTCGAAACTGCTTTGTTTTGCATTGAGCATTGACGCGAGTTTGCCGGAGGTAGTAGTTGTGCTAGCCAGCGATCCTATGTGACGATCGTATTAGATTCCATTTTTAAAAATTTTCAATTTAGAAAACCAAATGCCGAGTTGTGGTATATATCATATAAAAATAAAAATTTTACCTTTTGTATGAAACAGCTGATATTTTTTTGCGATTTCAGAGGTTTGTCCACATAGTGAAAATTGTTCATATTCACAAGTACATTCACCCCTTAAATGGTGCAAACTGATTTTTCTACACTTGTATACATTTTAGAAATCAATTTAATAAATAAATTTTGAGTCCTAAACCTAAAACTACATTCGATAAAATTTATGAATCTCTGCACATCACTATCGTCAATAAAGTAATACAATTATTTCCTTCAAAGTCGTTATCAATTAATACGGAACTTCATGAGCGGACAAACGTCAAACCGGCCATCATAGCGTGCCGCTAGTGTAGTTTACATTGTGTTAACAGTCGTAATAATATGACAGTTATCAGTAATAAGAAGTCTCTAAAACTGCATAGAAATAAATTATTACCATGCAATGTGCAGTTTATAGAATAATAATATTATCATAATAATTATGTAGGAGTCAGCCACAAGGAAAACCAATGTCACCGACATAGCTCAGCGAATCGAGAAACTGAAGTGAAAATGGACGGGGCACACGTTCGTAGTTCGAAGAGCTGTTGGTTTTTGGGGTCCTAAGGTGCTGGAGTGGCTACCCCGCGCCGGAAAGCGCAGTGTTGGCAGACCCCCCACTAGGTGGACCGACGACATCAAACGAGTCGCAGGGAGCCGCTGGATTCAGGTGACGCAAGACAAAGGCCTGTCGAAGTCCATGCAAGAGACATTTGTCCAGCATTGGACGTCTATAGGTTGATAAAGAAGAAGAAGAAAATTATTAACAGTATGTGAATAACACATTACATGATGGCGGATATAAAGCTTTTTGATATGTCATAGGCAAAATAGACAAAATCTGTGCAAAATTTTGGAAATTGAAAGTAGTACTTCCTATTCACTTTTAAGATCAATTCAGTTTTGCTGACTAAGTACACCTTGCGTAAGTTGTACTTATAGTCGCAAAAAAGAAACCCGGAAGGCAATTCCAAAGTAAAACGGAACAAATCATTTATCATTTCAAATCAAAAATTCAAAACACGTCGCATCTTGTACATCTTAAATTTTAATTCTATGTATTTCATTTTAAAATAATTAACGTTTCCCAACACAATCAATTAATATAATATATCCATTCCTCCAAATTGCCAAACAGTTTTCCTATACAAACGATTAATGGTACGGCAATTACAGATAACTCATTGACCTTTATCTTTTTGATTCGGTGCGTGCGTGCGGTCCATAACTCGGGGGATAATCGCGACACCGCGTAGGCGACCCTATAACTGTTCAGCGCCTATATTTAACGGTGTTAGACCCGGCCAGGCGTTAGTGCGCCGTAAAACAGCTCTATCTGTATCGGTAGTAACTTTAAGTACAAATAAAAATGTCATAACCGGGCAATAAAATCTGTCCGCGCCTTAAATTATTCTTTGGGGACGCTTAAATTCGATGGCACCACAGTTCTGAGTCCATTTCACGGTGGACCGTAATAATTTACGATCTAAAATAATCGTTGTCTTCTAATAAAAATGCTCTTTGAAGGAGAATCTAAACAGGTTCATAAACCGAAGGATATATTTTGTCCAGGGTTCAGATCATTTTTTTGATCCATCTTTCCAGCAGTGTCTATCGATCAACAAAATGGATGCCTTACATTTCGTCAACTTTTGGAATCTCAGTACAATATACCTACTTGTAAAATTACAAGTAGGTATATTGTATATTACTGCGAAAGGAATCCTTTTGCTTTTGTTACTTGTACGGTATTTCTATGATATTCTTTGTAACTTTTCCGAACAGTTGTTTGAGTCAACTGTTCGGAAAATACATAAATATCAAGGAACGAAGCTATTCGCTATTCCGTAACTAATCCTTAATGTACTTGAAGTTGACCAACTTCAATGAACTCCATTACCTATGTCTTTTATATGGATGGAGTACTGTAATGGGGACAGTTGGGAGGTCTCTGCTTCTGGCTGTAGTACTCAGGATTTGTTAGAGGTGCAAGGCTAATTGTTTCGTACGCGAACGTAAGATTTATGACGTCACGCAGCTAGCGATGTACGAGTAAGCTTGAGGATTATAATTGTAGCTCTGATGTATCTCTATGCTTTATTGACGAGGTAAAATGGAGTCTTCCGTTAGTAATTATTTTGTTTTAAATGATACTTCGAATTTTGCCCGCGACCTTCTTCGCGTGGAGTTAGGGTTTTCAGAAATCCCGCAAGAATCCTTTGTTTTTCCGGGATAAACAGTAGCCTGCCACTCTCCAGGTACTATACATAAGTTTGAAACAAATTACGTCGTTCCGTTGCGCCCTTAATCCGTGATTGTAGACCAAACTATAAAAAACACTTTCGCATTTGTAATATTAGTAAGAATTTGTTTCTACTTCAATATTAAATAAAAGTATGATTATGTTCTTGTAAGATTTATTATATCCAATATTAATCTTAAAAAAAATTTAATTTCTGCTATCTCAAAGTTATTATGAAATAGAAATGATATTAATGATTATGATAACTAATTACTATGGAATTGCTGTCCAGTAAAAACATAATTATACTTACAGAAATACACATTTATCCATTATTGCAATCAAATAACAGTTGTCCAGGAAATACTAGCAACATGTTCCCATGATTGTGCATCATATTATAAATTGCATTCAAATGCCAATAAGCATTAAAAGTTAAATTGCTAAGTTTGACGCGCTGTGTAACGGTTACTTTAACTTTACGGTTGAAATAATACTCGTAATGTAATAACAGCTGATGTTAATTTATAAGTGGTGGACTTTAATACCTGTGTTAGCATTTAGCAATATTGCCTTAGTTAATTTCGGTAGAAACTAGAAACCTAAATGGAACACGTATTTCTCCATCTTTCTAATTTAAATTTCTCTACGTCCCTCTATTATTTAAACAGTTTTAGTTTTTGACGTGATTTTCCACATGGGTACAGTTGAGAACCTGGAAACTGGCATAGGCTACTTTTTATCCCGGAAAAACAAAAGGATCTGGATTTTTAAAACCTAACTCAATATAAACTAGTATACCAAGTTAGTATATATTTTAGAATGGTAACTTAATTAATTAAAACGGTCGTATAATTATATTCGCTAAATGTCTATTTCGATTGGATGCTCCATGTCTCGCCTTCAATTATATCCAGCTATTTAGTCCCTAAATCGCAATATAGCAAGGAATTCCGCCCATTCATGGTCCGGTTGAATGGCTTCGGACCGCTACAACGGAAATTATGGGCGCTGGACCATCGCATGGGAACAATTGCATAATCGGCATTCGCTGCCATTACATTAGGGGTCCATGCGACATCATCAGGAAAGTTTCTGACTGCTAAACTTCCATTACTGACTTTACTTTAGTCAATTTTATGTTGTACCAAGAGCTTAGGAAATGTATATGTAGTAAGATGTAGCATTGTTTTGGTTTTCAGGATATTATGTTCCGGGATACAAAATATTCGCGATCCAATGTCAAATTAGACCATTTCGGGACGTAGGGAAAGTAGCGTAATATATCACCCTGTCTGCACGTCTCATTACGCGTGATTAATAAAGTTTGATACACGTTTATTGAAGTCCGACCGCTTCCATGTTCCGATCGTCGGATTTTAATTGGTCGTATCGTTAACGCGTTTTTTCGCGAAATTTGTTTTCACTTTTTCAGTTCGTTGTCTCATTATTACGATGTTGCTTTCACTGTTATGTTCTCGTTCAATTTGCATGGTTAATGTTTTACCGACACAACTCTTGTCTCTGTTTTCTTAATGTTTTTGGAACGAAGTTCCTTATGGGGCGTTGCGGAGGGGTACCCTAGCCGGCAAAAAAGGTCCGTAACGTTAAATAAAAGCGTAATATTTTTTCGGCACAGTCCTTGTTTTATTATTGTCTTCTTTTATTTTACACATTCTATCAATGCTTCGATGACGCAAGGGTTAAAAGAAAGAGTGATACTATCGGTTCAGAGGTTCGAATCCTGACTTCAGATAATTATTATTTATAATTGTATAATTTATATTTGGTAAAAAATTAAAAACAAATTACACTTGTTATTATATATTTTTAAAAATAAATCATTGTAAACAAAATAAAGGTGTTAAGATAAATTTGTAAAGTAGTTTTTTTGATTTTTATCGACAAAAAAATCATGATAAAAATGTATACCCGAATAATTATTTTCTTTATACCTCGAATAGAACTTGAAATTAATATTTTTATAATAAGGAACTTCGCTCCTATCTGGTGTCCCACGACACCACACGACTTTGTTTTCCTACTATCATCGATAGACTATGTATTTATTTTACACACATTTTCAAATCTAATCCATATTTGAAGTAAGGAAGGAACTAATAACTTAACTTTTAATATCATACTATCTCTTTCTGCGTAAGTAAGTTTTCTGCTGTTAGCTGTGCTTGACTCCGGTCTCCTTTTCGGGGGTCCGGAATTCGATTTTAGGCACGCATCTCTGACTTTTCCGAGTTGTGTGCTTGAGCTTTGGAGAAACCTGCAATGCATGAGAGTTCTCTGTAACTTTCTCAGGCGCCATCTCCACGGGCTCTAGTATCGCGGCGATAGTCTCGCCGTGCCACCAAATTCTATACAAACTCTATGGGCCTATCTCCACAGGGCGATAACGATACTATCGTGGCGATACCACTGGTACTATTAGACGATAGTAGGACGGACTCGTTGCGATTCCTTCGCCCGTGGAGTTGGCGCTTCATAGGTGTGTGAAGTCTGTTAATCCGTACTTGGTCAGCGTGACGGACTACAACGTAACCCTTCTTATTGGAGATGAGACCTGCACCCAGAATTGGGCCGACGATGAGTTGACTTGAATGAAATGAAAGATTTTCTGCATATTTAGGTTTATATGCACTTGCACCAATGATATGGACATTTCTATTATCATTATGATTGATGAGGCGATGAACGTGGATGTCTACTATGTATACATGACCTAAACGACATGGACAAGTTATCTGCTAATTAGTTTAACTTTCATTATCAAGAACATATATGTAGCAAATTCCTATTTTCCTTGTTTACATAAAGATTTTGTAGGTAGGTATAGCGAAACTCGCGACGAATCTTGAATTATTTTAAATATTAATTAATCTACTTAAATTATAAAATTTGTATAGTATATCTAACAGTGTATCTTTTTAAACGAGTATACTTATTGTACCTTTTTTAGGGTTCCGTAGTAAACAAGGAACCCTTATAGTTTCGCCATGTCCGTCCGTCTGTCTGTCTGTCTGTCTGTCTGTCTGTCCGCGGTTTAGCTCGGAGACTATTGGTACTAGAAATCTGTAATTTGACAAGGGTATAAATATCAATCACGCCGACAAAGTCGTGAAATAAAATTGTGAAAAATAATTTTTTTTAGGGTATCTCCCCTACATGTAAAGTGGGGATGATTTTTTTTTCTCGTCTATCCCATAGTGTGGGGTGTCGTTGAATAGGTCTTTCAAAAATATTGTGGGTGTGCTAACATCATTTTTCAATTCAGGGATCCGTTTGTGAATTATGATATTTTAAAGTGCTAAATTTTTTTAATTTTTTTTTATTTTTAATTTATTTGGAAAACATACAGCTTAAATAAATAAAATATAGCTAATACAATAGTGATATCACTGGAGCCAGTTAAGTTTCCACGTTTAGGTAAAATACAATATTTTGGGTGGGAGTCCATCCTAAACTTTTAGTAAACAAAAATATAATAATAATAAAAGATAAATAAACATGTACCATAAACGAGATGGGTCCACTCCTACCGTCAAGCCTTGTATTATGTGCATTTCTTGATGGCAGAGACGAACCCCCCACACTTATATTTAAATTGGTCTACTTTGAAATATTTCTTATTATACGTATCACAAGCTCGAACGATGAATCTGTTATGACTATAATTGGTTCTGGCACGTGGAAGTACAAACATGTTACTTTTACGTGACTTACGCTTATTTAATTTAGGTACACAATATTTTATTTTATTTAGAAGATAAGGACTATCGATCAATCCGTTGATAATTTTATATAAAAATATTTGATCTTTATGTTCCCTCCTTATTTGTAAAGTTTCTATTTTACTTGTATTATATGAACTAAATCTTTTGTTCAAACATTTTATTTTGCGTTGAATATTCTCTAGCATGTCCACGTAAACTGCATACTGAGGGTTCCAAGCAGTGGAAGCATGCTCCAAATGGGATCTGACAATTGAGTTATACAGAAGGATTAGGGTTTTTGGGTTTTTGAAATCAGTCGTTTGCCGGAGAACAAACCCGAGCAGTTTATATGCTTTATTTTTGATTTTGTTCAGATGCTGATCGAAAATTAATTGTCTGTCTAGTTGGATACCCAGGTCTCTCACCTCATCAACCCTACGCAATTTTTTGCCAAGTAAGAAATAATTATGAAAGAGTGCATTAATTTTTTTTCTAGAAAAGGAAATAGTGCAGCATTTATCTATATTTAAATCTAGTCCATTAACTTTACAATATTCACTTATTCGATCTAAATCTTCCTGTAAGCCTAAACAGTCTTTTTCAGTTCTTATTATATTGAAAATTTTTGTGTCATCTGCATATAAAAGTAGATGAGAGTTTTTAATACTATTTTTAACATCATTTTTATTAGAGTCAAGTGTCCCCCCCCCCTCTGCCAGCTAAATGGTTGTATATAGGATACAAGAAAAAATTCACAGCAGTAGTATATATAATGAATTATAAAAGAAAACTATCACGGCTGAGTAGGGTTCATTAGTTAAGGAGTTATATCTGTTTTTTCTAAGTTAGGTATTACACGTAGTGTAAGTTGCATATTTTGTAGAATATTACAGTATTTAAACCATGGAACTCAAAATTTATTCAATATTCATAAATAAAACAAAAGCACTATCCTAGGTCAGCAATATTATTTGAGACTTTCAACTACGGAACCCTACACTGCGCGTGACCCGACACGCACTTGGCCGGTTTTTCTTTGTAATTACTTACCTTTACTGTCGAATAAGGATACAACTGGTAACACCGAATGCGTTGACAATTTGTTAACACAATGGTTTCTTGTCAAATACTTCTTCAAGAACGACACTAAATTTTCTGAAAAAATTAGACATTTTTTGTTCGTAACTTAGAAATTCATTTGAGGACTATGATGATTTATTATGATCAATAATAATGACTATTGAAAACAGCAACTGCTGTTTCTTGGCGGCTCTTCTCAGCAGAATCTGCTTCTCGGAGTCTTGCTTCATAAGAAGCTCAAATTGGCTTACATGAAATAAATAATTTTGTATCTTAATTACTTAGTGTACATTTACCAGATTAATAAACTAATCAGTCAGATACCTAATTAAGATTAATTATCCGTTTATTATGTTTTTCGTTCTGCCTCATTTCTTAACACACGTCATAATATGTTTTGTTATTGTAGTTATATGAGCCGATAAAAGCGATTAACCTCAACCGGGCCAAGTTCAGGCCAGGGTCGACAAAGATTGCGTGATAATTAGCGCTTAGCACTGCTGAAAACACCAGCTTCAGTTATAGTATCTCGCATCTCGCCTATCTCCACTGCAAGATATTATATCTGTAAAGTAGTGATTGATTTTCTTCAGTCGATAAAATCGAATTGGTACCTAATTTTTTTTCAGTGAGAAAGCAAATTAATTACGAAGTTTGAATCATATTTATTCTACTAGCATTAGTTTAGAAGCGACTAAAAAGATTGATTTTATTTTTCTCTTTTTTAACCGACTTCAAAAAAGTCTGTTTTTTTAAAAGGATTTTTGACCGAGCGAAGCGAGGTCTCTGAGTTAACTAGAGCGATTTGCACTTGTCCGTCCGTCCGTCCGTCCGTCTGTCAGAGCCTTATAACTTTTGAATTACTGAACGTAATTACTTCAAATTTAGATATAATATGTAAACCGATGGCCTCCAGCCGAAAATGGCTTAAAAAGTTATAGAAATTTTTATTTCAGGGGGGCTCTCATAGAAGCGAATGCGAAGTAAAAAAAAAATATCGCGTTACATAAAATTGTTACGTATCATTTTAAAGATAATTTTGAACTGAGTACAAAAATATTTTTTTTTTAATTTTTCCCTTAAAATTGACGAAATGGGGGGCTTTCAAAGTGGCGATTTTATACGCTCGCTTGAAGACGCTCTCTAGGAAAATTCGCTATGGATTTTCAAACTGATTTTATGTTTTTAGGTCACTTATATCCTGTACTTGAACAACAAATACTAAAATTATATGAATATTATAAAGAAACGAGATTATTTAATTTTTAATGTACATCAGTAATTCATATAGCATCAACATAGCTTCACAATAATGCTAATAGATGGCGCAGTCAGTAACTATTCCCATGGAACTACGAGTTACGACTAACGACCTATCCCAAAAACAGTTTTGCGTCGACCATTATTATTTAGTTACTTATTATAATACAATAATTGTATTGTAATTTTTTTTGTACCATATTATTCAATTAAAATTATTTTTTAGTTAAATTTTAGTTAAATATTGTATATTTTCTATTCGCGTCGATAGATGACGATTTGTACAGATGCCCGTAACCCGGTTTCACTCGTTAGTACCTACATAATAATTCAATGTTTTCACTAACGTTCCCTAACCTTTACGGGCTACCTATAAGTTAGGTGATTGATGTTTTCTGTCAACTTATTTATCACGATCCTGTACGGGACACCTAAAAGGATATTGGGACGGATGTTAGGACTTAGGATTGTATTTAGGAGCTACCTACGTTAAGAGACTCCTACTTAGGGGATGATTTAGGTATGTTTGGTGAAAACGGGCATAATAATAATGTCAGTTTTGGTTATCATGTATCGATTGAATGAATAATCATGGGATACCGTTACCGCGAGGTCTCAGTTCGGGGCGAACCACTAGTTATATTAAATTATGCTTGTTTTTATTTTTTTTAAGAGTAAATTTTTCAAATGTGCAACTGCTGAGTGTTTTTGCTGGCTCTTCTCAGCAAAATATCATGATGTTTTTATGTCATCGTAGTTTCCGATCCGGTACTTGTCATAAGATATTTACATATTTTGGTAGTGACAATAAATGTATATTGTTTTATAGTTTGGTTAAGGTTAATGTTTATTTTTTACTTAACTAATTAAACTACTTTATGTCAGCTTATGGCTTTTTAAACGATCTTTTACAGGTGTTAACCAGTCCCACTGCTACATTGTAACTAGTATAAAAGCTCGTGTTTTAATAAAAGGTGGTTCAAAATACGTTTTATTCGTCGTTTTTCGCCCGAAGTGCAATCTCGCAAGTAATTCCTAGGAGTGAGCCCTTTAAGAAATAATCCGCGACCTTTACATGCTTTGAAAATAAGCGCTGATGAATTAAGCTTTTAAGCTCTGCAATTACGAATGCCGAGAGTAATATTTTAAAAGGGTAATTTCTACCAAACGATGTCTCCGATGTAAGGTAACTAGGCATGAAGTATTGTAAGAATGTACTGAGAGATACTGTAAGATATAAACAGTTTGATATACCCTTAACTTACAAAATGTACGAGTGTGACATTTAGTCAACATAATTCGAAGAACCAATAATAACCATACCCATTAGCCATTACCCATTTGAACCATAGCCATTGGTGACAGGCACGCTCTCTAGTCTAAGTAGACCAATGACATTAGGAGAGTCGCTGGAAACAGGCGGCGCTAGATCGAGACATTTTGAAGTCCATACAAGAGATCTATCAGCAGATAACAGCTATGACGACTATCGATTGATAAAGATTTTTGGAACGAAGTTCCTTATCGCGCGGTACGGACTTAGCGGATGGGGGCTAGGCGAAAAAAGTGTAAGAAACTTCCGTCACGAACCCCTTTCGAACAGTGGCGAGAGATAATATTTTCATAATATGTCATAGGTACGCGCTTATTTATTACGAGATGGTTATAGCTTGTGGCGAGAGATGGCGTTGATTGTAAAAGGTAATGTTTCCATTATTTGAAAATAATATTTTCTTATTATTGTTTAAAAAAATAGTCGTTCCAACCGAGTGTTCCATGACGCATTTTTTTTTCCTTTTAAATTGTCTCTTATCGGTTGTTCAGTAGATATTAAGAACTTAAAAAGCTGAAAATATAACGAAAAAGAACTCGAAATAGTTTTTTTTTAGTTTTTCGTAGGTTTCTTGATACAAAAATGGGATCTGCAACGTATCCATAATGTTGCGTTAGACACTCTTTTCTTGTTTCATAAACGGAACCTTGCATGTTTTCACACAGCTGTAGGTACCAAAGAAGTCGTGCAGTTAAGACGTCAGTTTGAATATGCGCGAGCAGGCTTCGCCCCCCGCGGTGTCCGACAGTGTAGCTAACTCGCCGTAATGCCGTTAACTACAATTTCCATGAAGAAAACTTGATTACAACACTACAGCTACGGGCTAGTTCAGACAAGCTAGAATGGCCGCGCGGATCTTATTTGCATTCGTTCCCAGAAAAGGATCTGGGTTTTACTGGGAACCATACAGCATTATTATGCCAAGAAAACTCCTACCATATGAATAATGGTTGGGTTCACGTCTCAGGCGATGCTCCGAGAGACAATCCAGAAAATAGATTTACGGCACAATTAGTTAGATCTGCCTAATAGAAGGGTATTCACACCCATATTCATAAACATTGCTTGGAACCCTGATTGACTAATATAAATGCAGTATGTCCCGAATTAATGTTTTTGAATACGTTTCGGACATTAAATGCTGTGTTTGTTACCACTCTCTACTGCACATCCGCACTCTCACCGCGCCTGTGCCAATAAAGTAATTTTTTTTCACTATCAGGTACATTTTATTTCAAGGCACGCGGTTTTTACATACTATGTGAACTGACCCTAATGTGTACACCGCCGCCCAAGCTCCGGCGATAACTGCACTTCCTGGGTCATTTGAAGAGTGTAGAATTAGTAAGATTCATAATTTGCTCCACCATTAAAAATTAGAAATGTATAACTGTTTGCATGGTTAGTGGAAACGCTTACAATGTTCTGGATAAATGCTGCTTCTTGTAGAACGACAAGAAATTAATAGCTATTACCAAAATCAAAAACAGTACACACACGCAGGACATGAACACTATCTGCTTTGCTCTGACCACACTCTGACTCTGACTCTAAACAGAGCTGGCCTGCCCAGTGGTTTCGAGATAAATTTAGCACGTAATGCATTCTTAAACTATACTAAAATCAGGATAAATGCTAGGGACCTAAGGATAATAACGGTCCAATGGGTGGTTCAAAAATAGTAGTAGTAAATGAGTTCCATTAATTTTTTGTCACATTTAGAAATATAAATAAATATACTAAAATCAGGATAAATGCTAGGGACCTAAGGACAATAACGGCCCAATGGGTGGTTCAAAAATAGTAGTAGTAAATGAGTTCCATTTATTTTTTGTCCCATTTAGAAATATAAATATTTTTTTTATTTTAAATAATTTTATAATAACATATTCGTACGAGTATTTCTGATAATTCTCTACCAGCCTGCATCCACGTAATGAAATCAGATGTGTGAACAGAATTTCTTCTTTCCAGCCTGACACAGTCCCGCAAGCCAGCGTGGACATGACGACGGTCCTGGAAGTGAGTGACGCGGACAGCGTGACGGGCCACCCCCACAGCCTCGCCATCACGGCGCCGGAGCGTGTCACCTTCGTCAAAGGCACCTGCAGGGAGGAGGCGAGGTGGTGGGCTGACGTGCTCAGTGTGTATCCTAGAAGCAAGGTTAGTATCTCCACTTCAAATTCTGCCCCCCGATTTTCTAAAATTTGCCGATCAAAATCTTATTCATTTCATGGCATTAGCGTCAAAGTAAAATAAACCATAACAGCATTAAATCAGAGCTTAATTTCGTGTATGCATTCTCATACGTTTATGTTACATACCTATACCGAAACGCTCCATAACGCTCCATGTTAGAATCGGTTGTACTGAATTTGTGACTATAAATCAATACAGTCAAGGAATAATTTACTTTGACGCTAATACCATGAAATGAATAAGATTTTGATCGGCAATTTTAGACAATCGCACCTCTGGAATAAACCATTCTTGGCACATATAACTTGATAAACTTTAAAGCAAGAGTGAAAAGGCATCTTCTAGGTAAACAAGCTTTAACTTAGACCTCTCCATTGCTTGCTATCAGGCAAAATTGTCATCGAACGTTTCTTGCCAGATAAGTACTGGGCAGTTGGTCACCCTATTAATGCATACGAGCCATAAAAAGCTTCTGATTAGAAGAAAAACCTAATAATAGAAGCGATGTCAAACTAAGATTATGCGTCCGACAGATTTCCAACTTTTGTATTCTCATCGAATCCAATAATGTCTTTGGGACACTGAGCCAGTAAAGTATGCCAATCAACGAGGCATACCTTACTGAGTCAGTGTCCCAAAGAGAGTGTTGGCCTCAGATAAGGAAACTGCCTGCTGTGTTTCGGGTTTCTGAGGTAAATTCACGTTGCGTTCAAAACAAAATCGGGAGGAGACAAATACCAAAGGGGCATAAAAGTTATAATTTCAGATGTATTATGAATCCACAGTACTTTTTCAATAACGACGTGCATTCCACTCTTACTCAACATGAATACTAAACAACGTCTGTCAGCCTGATGAGAATAAGTCTTAATTCATGTCATTACTAGCTTAACTCCACGCTTTTTCCTGTTATCTCGCTAAATATCACTCGGTATGAAAACAGAAATCACTTCCACATTGTACCCGCGGCTCTGCAATTTGCGCACGCGCCGCCGCCCGCCGCGCCGTCTTCAGGAAGTCGCCGACCGCCTCATTAGCCGTCACTTCTTGTTCGCTTAGAAACGTAAATACTATATTTTTGGCCCAACGTCCCCGTAATGAGAACATGCGTCCGTATGCAGATTATAGCTCGATAAATTGGCCTAAGGGGTTCATGGGGCAGTAATTATGCGCCAGCTAATGGCGGCAGATTGAGCGTGTTGCACTCGCGAGGAATGATAAGAGCCGTCTCGATAATGTTCCGTTTCCGGCGATAGGTAATGGAAGCGTTGAATGCTTGATAAGCATCTGAGGCGAGGATTCTCCGAAGGCACGCCACGCTTATTGCACACCTGTGGGAAATGTTGCGGCTTAATAGATGCTGGATTAATTAAGGAGAATGTGTAGCGCGTATCGAGGATTGTGAGGACGTTCCGAATTACTTACGTCTTTGTTACAATGTAGAAAGTATTTAGGATATGATAAGATCTTCGTGAGGAACTCGTTGGAAAATTATAATGTTAATAAAGTTCTGAATTAGTAAAGGAATTAGTACATTGCAATTTCTTGAGTTTCTTTTTTGTCTTTCTACCTTATGTTGAACGGCTTCGACCGTCAGAATAGCGGAATTCAAATCAAACAAATCTCAAGTAATCAAACGATTTCGATTAAAGGAGCAGTCTTTTGACTGGGTAGCTTTTCGCCACAATTTGTCGAGTTATTTTTGAAAGGGCAATATTACATTTTTATAATAGTAGAGACACGGACAAGATTTACCGCGTACCAAGATAAACATCACTATTTTATCCAATCTCGTTGTAATATAAATTGCATTCCGCGTACATCTCGCCGCGCGGCCACGCCCTCGGCTACCTCATTATCGGCTAAACAACAAGATGGCAGATTGTGTCGCCGCTTCCTATTAGTTCGGGCTTCGGTACCGAGTTTGGGAGCAGCAGGAAATGCTCCGGGGGAAATCTGGGCCAGGCCTGACGTATGGCCTAATGAGTCACCGGCTGGACAGATCGGCTCTGAATTACAGACGGTATCGATTATCTTATTAAAATTTATACTTGGAATTACATCCCATATTCGTGTTCGAAAGTCAGTAAGGATAATAATAGAGCTTGAAAGGTCATGCAAGTTTAAGCTGAAAGTATGGAAAGAAAAAAGGATACAACAATAAGATTTTGAGAAGGGCATATATACAAGAAATAACTTTCAAGAGATCAAGTTCTACCGAAATTCGTGACGATTTTAGGCAAAGTGTGAAGTCAAATATGACTCAGGAAACTTCCAACTAGAAATCTTAATAAATAATTATAATTAAACATAGCCAAAGAGCTTATTCAAAGATGTTTGTATAAGTTTGAAATCATACTATCATACTAATCGACCGAGCGAAGCGAAGGTCTTTGAGTTAACTAGGGCGATTTGCACTTGTCCGTCCGTCCGTCCGTCCGTCCGTCCGTCTGTCAGAGCCTTATAACTTTTGAATTACTGAACGTAATTACTTCAAATTTAGATATAATATGTAAACCGATGGCCTCCAGCCGAAAATGGCTTAAAAAGTTATAAAAATCTTTATTTCAGGGGGGCTCTCATAGAAGCGAATGCGAAGTAAAAAAAAAAAAATCGCGTTACATAAAATTGTTACGTATCATTTTAAAGATAATTTTGAACTGAGTACAAAAATATTTTTTTTTTAATTTTTCCCTTAAAATTGACGAAATGGGGGGCTTTCAAAGTGGCGATTTTATACGCTCGCTTGAAGACGCTCTCTAGAAAAATCCGCTATGGATTTTCAAACTGATTTTATGTTTTTAGGTCACTTATATCCTGTACTTGAACAACAAATACTAAAATTATATGAATATTATAAAGAAACGAGATTATTTAATTTTTAATGGGCGTCAGTAATTCATATAGCATCAACATAGCTTCACAATAATGCTAATAGATGGCGCAGTCAGTAACTATTCCCATGGAACTACGAGTTAAATTCAATGTTTGATAAATAATTCAATGTTTTCACTAACGTTCCCTAACCTTTACGGGCTACCTATAAGTTAGGTGATTGATGTTTTCTGTCAACTTATTTATCACGATCCTGTACGGGACACCTAAAAGGATATTGGGACGGATGTTAGGACTTAGGATTGTATTTAGGAGCTACCTACGTTAAGAGACTCCTACTTAGGGGATGATTTAGGTATGTTTGGTGAAAACGGGCATAATAATAATGTCAGTTTTGGTTATCATGTATCGATTGAATGAATAATCATGGGATACCGTTACCGCGAGGTCTCAGTTCGGGGCGAACCACTAGTATTATAAATGCGAAAGTGTATTTGTTTGTTGGTTTGCCCTTTAATCACGCCGCTACAGAGATACGGATCGACGTGATTTTTTGCATGGGAATAGTTATAACCTGGAGAGTGACATAGGCTACTTTTTATCCCAGAAAATCAAAGAGTTCCCGAGGGATTTTAAAAACTAAATCCACGCGCACGAAGTCGCAGGCATCAGCTACTAACCTTATGAATCTAAGCTTGCAATTTTTTAGTTTACGAGTATGACATCGATATCAAACCTTAACCTATATAAAGTTGGAACAACAGAAGTGCACTCTACTACAAAATACAATAGTTGTAACAGAACACCGCACAGTCCTGGACAAAGGGGTCAGGAGCGTGACGCTTTGCATGAATCGGAACCGGATCGTGTCCTTGGCTTTTAATCTATGACATGTAAAAATTTAAGCTAGAACCTCTGTTAAATTGCTGCGTGCTCAGTTACATTGCTATATCTGATCCTTTACTGAACTTTTCGATTGCGATCATAGGATTTTGATTATAAATATCTATTGTGAAAAATGCTTGTCAAGAGTAGATCAAAGATTATAAATAGTATTGCTTACCTTCAAATAGTGTCTTTAGATGAGGTCTTCTTAATTATACTCATAGGTAAGTGATGTTGTTACAAGAAGTTTTTTAACGTAATATAAAAAGCTATATACTCGTAGCTTAGATGGGGAAAATTGTTTTGTTATATCATTTCGTCTAGACTGAAGACAGGGTTAAAACGAGACATTATGTCTCTTTTCCACTCTGTCTTAAGTCCAAGCCATGTCAGAAAACCTACTACGCTCTATAGATCTCAGTTTAATTACTCATTCAAAATAATTGTCAATAACATTAGAGATCGTTGGTTAGTAATAATTATTTTCACTAATAGAAATATTTTCACCTGATCAATTATTATTATCTTCATCAAATTAGTTATTGCAGTATTTGCTTTTTGTAGGATCATTACATACACGTTTGTGTGAACAAGCATTATTATTATTCATGTATTCTCTTTTTCTTTCACTTTCGATTCGGCATAAATTAGTTGCGTACTCTGCGTTCTAATTTTTTTCGCCTCTACTTCGACATAATTGTCACTGAGCTTACTTATTTTAAGACAAATGTGATCATATTGAAGCCAATTATTTTGTTAGCTCATAACGCAATTTTTATAATTTTTTAATGTAGTTACAACGTGATAAAATTCAATCTCAATTACGATTGCTTTCGATGCTGTTCGAATTAGTGGTGCAGACAGACATTTTGAAGTTTCTGAGAAGCATACAATTTCCCAAATTGCGCTTGTTTTTGCTTTTTTCTTCCCAGAAAAACATTTCTTTACGGCACATACTCGTATATTACTACTGATGGCTAATATCTGCTAACATTTCCTATTTATTTTTAAAATTATTACATGTGATGATTTTCTAATTACTCTTAATCAATAAAAAGCCTCTAACGTCAGCTGATATCGATACTTTGAGACTCAACACCCCCCAGTAATCGATCTTCGGTATCATCTCATTCACATGACTTTTCTGGCTTCCACAGTTTTTGTACGTTTTACGTCGACCGCGGTGTTTACCGCACTAACGTTTGATTAATCAACGAACTCAAAAGTGTAACATAATCCTTTGATAACGTAATTTTTTTTCGGTGTCATGCCGATGCGGTTTTTGGATTTTCAGTTTTTTTATTAAGTTTTTATTAAAAGGTTACGGTAGTTAATAACTAGTATCAAATTTTACAAATCCGCTTAAATATCAATAAGTTAGAAATGTTTTAAATCTTGATGTGGTGATGGTACTTTTTTGACCATTAATGAGGTCTCTCGGACGTCTTAATGTTAGATCTACTTTTTTAGACGGTGTGTTGTCTGCTCGTTGTCTATCAGTACGTAAAGCTTTGCCTAATACGTAGAAAAAAATACGAAGACTATAATTAACAAGCTTTAGCCCCCGACTTCATCAGCATGGTGTTTACGCGTGAACCGTTTGTGGTTTATCTGAGATAAAAGATAGCCTATGTCAATTTCCAAGTCCTAAACTATACCAAGTACCAATGCAAAAAATCACGTCCATCCGTTGCTTCGTTGCTGCGTAATTAGAGGACAAACCTTTGGCGTTTATAATATTACGAGCATGTGCCCGCGGCTTCGCGCACGTTACGTTTGATTTTTCAATCCCCTATTTTACCCCCTTAGGGGTTGAATTCAGAAATCCTTTCTAAGCGGACGTCGTCTACGTCTACGTCTTAATAACTATCTGTATGCCAAATTTCAGCTCGATCAAACCAGTGGTTTGAGCTGTGCGTTGATAGATCAGCCAGGCAGTCAGTCAGTCAGTAACCTTTTCCTTTTATATATTTAGATCAGTAAGAACTTCTCCATTGTTGTTTGCTGTATAATCCCAGTTTAAGATTTCTCTCGGCCGGTGTTTCAACTAGTCTACAGAGCAGCTAGCCGGTGAATGAGTCAGTGCATAATTCGATCCTGCCGTCACTAGGCCTCATCGAAACCGATCGAACAATTGCCCTAATTAGAAGATTGCTGAGCCACAAACAGACGCCTATTTCGCGATATATTTGGGACATCGGTTCAATGTCCTATTAGGTCAACGGTTTCGAATAACTTTTTATCGTTTAACATTTGGTAGTATAGTATAGTAACCATGATATTGACCGTCTAGTATTTAGTTACTTTGCAGGCCTCCTTTTCGGGAGGTCCGGGTTTCGATTCGATCTCAAGCACATCTCTGACTTTTTGGAGTTATGTTTTTTATTCCTGGCAAGATATCATCTGATGATAAGTGACAATACAGTCTAGATGGTAGCGGGTCAACTTAGAAGGGGCTATGGCAGTTTTTTAGATAAATCCATTCCTTATCGGTTAGTGCGTTTTAAACAATTAAATATCACACGCTGAGTGTTAATGGGTGTAAGCCTCGATGCACCTCGGAATCTTCCCGAATCGGGCCAGCGCCAGATATTGGATTGGGCAACTAATTCCAGGGTAATGGGATGACTTGCTCATACAAGACTATTATATCCTATACCTGGCGCCGGACAAATCCCCACGGCACGTGTAGGTAATCTGAGGGTATATTTTTTCACCATCGTCAAGTAAACTTTAACCGACGATTATATTTGACAGATTGTCAATACAAACTCGTCAAAAAGTCAACTTTATTTGTCGTTAAACACATAGGTCCTAAGACGTTTATCAAATTTGTGTCAACAGGGGTTCAATATTCGCAATCTATTCAGGTGGACAAAATTAAAACTAAGGGCCATTATCACCACCTTCTGATAAGTGTCGAATAGCTTATTTGCATATTTTGTCTTTGTCACTTGAGATAAAGTAAAAAAGTGACAAAATTTACGGTTAGGCTATCCGACACTTATCAGAAGGTGGTAATACAGGCCCTAAGGCTGCTATTTTTAATATATGTATTGAGTGTTCAAGTGCTCATGGTATTTGCTGTTGTCAGTTCTTTCTATAGTGCGAGTGCCGTACAATGTTATGAAAATGCAATACAGATTTCTTCGCAAACTCAAGCGACACCGTCAACTGAAAAGATAAGTTGATTGATCTATAAGATCTATACAAAGCTTTCGATACAATTAATTAGCAGCAGATTGTTTTTACATCACCGCTGCGGATAGGATGTAAGACGTCGCATTACGCTGAATGACCACCATAAACGGCTGGCGAGGAAACTGGCAGAAACGGCGGGGCCAATTAATTGGTACTGTCGCGGGAACTGATTCAATTAGTATTAATGAAGCGACGGACACTGGCTAATTTGTAACTATCTATCAATTAGCTCAGACAGCTAAGATGGGCTTGATGTTGTGGGATCATTGTCTTAGCTTTGAAGCTGATTGCGAGATTTGTTTACTAAGTTCAGATGTTTATGAGACTTTTGGTTAGCCAAAACTTAATTTTGTTTTATTTTGGCTTACGAATTACGAAATATATAGTTTTTTTATATTATTTAATGATTTTAATAATTTCCATGCTTTTGTTAACGTACCTTATAATATATTATCCACTAGTTGATGCCCGCGATTTCATCCCGTGGATTTAATTTTTAAAAATGCCGCGGGGACTTTGATTTTCTGGGGCAAAAAGTAGCTTACATATTATTATGTCACTCTCCATGTCTTTAGCTACCCATACCCATGCAAAAAATCACGTCTTCGATTGATGATTCCTATCACTCGTCAATCTCCTCCAGTCCTCGTCCAGGGTCTTCAACTATAACCATGCAAGAAATCAACTGCGATCCGTAGCTTGAAGTGTGATTGAAGGACAAACCAATAAACAAACACACTTTCGCATTTATTATATTAGTAAGGATAAACCTTGACATTGCAACGGTTAAGGTGCGGGCTGAAAACCGAAAGGTCGACGTTTCAAATACCGTTTGTACTCTCCTAACATAAGTTGGCGAATAAAGGCGAATATTATAGTCATGTTCAACATAGCTAATTAATTCTTTAAAAGAAATAATAATAGTTTTTGCTCCCAAAGAATTCACATAAATAACTCATAAATGATAGATACGAGGCAGCTTCAACAAAGGCACATACCTAACACCTATCAAAAAGATATCAGTTCGTCGACCCTCACGTACTCGACTTAGGGCGTGTTTACACTGAAGGTAATAAAGAAAAGCCGAGCTTTAAAGAGCTGGGCGAAGAAATGAGAGTGTAACGCTACTGAGTGGCTCATCTATTATCCTTTTGACGTGATAACGTCTTATAAATCGATGAAAACCTACTGCAAGCACGAAAAAGTGTCACGTTTCGCCTGAGCCTGCGCGTGCAAGCGAGAGCGCGGAACAAGCGATAGAGAGGCACGATCGGCCTAAGCGTTGGCTTGTGACTAGAGTAAATTGTAATTTTCAATTAACTCCTTTGTATTATACAAAATAATGATAATTCAGTGATAATAATTCAATTCAATTCATAAAAGTATGCAATTTTTCATCAATGTTTCTTTATGACGTTATCACGTCTATCTATCGTCCGTAAACCGACTTTACAGACAATTTTTTTTCAGTGTAACTTGTAGCGCAGATTTCAAAAAATTTGAAGTTCTAGCTTTAATAAATAATTGTAGTACTGAGGCTATATGATGTTAATTATTGTGATTAATTACCTAGTGCTTTTTTTTAAATTTTTAATTTACGAATATCATTCCGAATCAGTGGCAGATTCACTTGACGATTCAAAAGCACTTTGTAAAAGTTTATTTGTTTAAAAAATAATATCTATTTACTTCGCACAGAAGAATGGCATTCGACGACTTGATCTGGGCACTGTGTAGTGGCATATCGCTATGTTACCTCTCTAGGGACCGCTTGCAGAGACGCCGAGTTAGTTATAGTTAACCCAGGAATAAATTTGTAATTTTGACAGAAGCTTTATACGAAATCTGTCAAATCTGTCCTTTTAACCCAGAGTTAGCTGCTAACTCTGGGTTAAAAGGATAACCCGGCGTTTCTGCAAGCGTGCCTAAGTGGAGTAGTTGTTTTGGCTTCAGTGGAGACGCACCCTTAGTTCGGTAACGGGACGGCGCCAGCGCAGCGCCGATCAAATTGTTTTATGTTTTGACCAATTAATTCCATGCTCTCAAGACTGAACCTGATACGATGTGACTCATCACTCATTTGTGCGATAAAATAATACGCCCGACCACTTCTAGGAATCCATATATGAAAATTGCCGAGAGAATTAACTTTAATGTTTCCATTTTTAGGGTTCCGTACCCAAAGGGTACCAACGGGACCCTATTACTAAGCCTACGCTGTCCGTCCGTCCGTCCGTCCGTCCGTCCGTCCGTCCGTCCGTCCGTCCGTCTGTCAGCGGTCTGTATCTCGTAAACCGTAATAGATAGACAGATGAAATTTTCACATATTATGTATTTCTATTGCCGCTATAACAACAAATAATAAAAATTAAATTAAATTAAAAAAATAAATTAAAATGGGTAGGTGGGTAGATGGAAATCTTTTAATTTAATTTTTTTTAACGGAACCCTAAAAGAGCGAGGCCCGACTCGCACTTGGCCGATTTTTTTGTCGTTAATGCTTAAAGCTATTTTGCTATAATTGCTGAAATTTAAAAAGTACCTATTTTTTAGTTTTTTAAAGGCGGAAAGAAAATTTAAGATCAAATCGTATTGTTTGTCTGGGGCCAAAAATCTCCTTCAAAAATTCGACGTGATGCGTCCAATTGCGTTTAGAAATTATGCTACTACCTTTTTCTTGATATTTATTTATCGGTTAACAGTAACAGATGATCAACATCAATGCGACGTCAGCGAAACAATCTGTGCCCAGTTGGCACGCCTATATGCTAGTATTTGGGAGTTGAATTGAACACATGTTTAACACTTTGTTTCTTTTGATGTTACCTGACTTCTGTGTACCCTTTGGCCAGGGTCTCATCCAATCCTTCCTTCCAGTCTGGTCTATGATCTTATTTCATCTCTCCATTTTTTGGTCTGCCATCTCTTCTTCCTTTTTCCTTCCCTGAGATACCAAAAAAACACAAATCGCTTAAACTCTTGCTTGCTTGTTGTTCAAACTTAAAATGTATCGTGACTTTTTTTAATATCAAAAAATTAACTGTCTTCAATTTGCGAAAGTTAAAATACATTGTCCAAAGATTGCACAACTTTAATAGATTTAGCCATAGCAGCTGATATGAAGTAACATGCACAAATTGAGACCAAAAATTATTGCCGCGCCAGTGACAGTTACATTAAAAGTAATTGTACGTAGACTTTTGCACACATACGAAATAATTTGCATTATCTGTAACAGCAAGTACCTACCATGTAACAAGTTAACCGTGTCAATATGAAAGATCCTGTGGCAATAATTCCTAAGAAAATTGTGTAAAGTATAAAATACGATTTTTAATAGGATTGTATTGTAGTTCAACTAAGTACAAAAATTGGTTCTCATCATAGTTACTTATTATGATACATATCATATGAACTTAATACGATGCTATCTGAACTTTTATCTGCACAAATAATGTCATTGGCCGTCAATACCAATTCTTCAGGAATATGAGAAGGCATTTCATCTAATCGATATACACTTATACCAACCGGTGAAAACATAAACGGAACTATAGCGGAAGGCGCAAAGATCAATGATTTACGAATACCCAGTAAATTACCCAGCGAATATCCAGTCCTATTTGCGCATACACCATCTACGGCCGTAATTCTCCTCAGTCCACAATTAATCAATTAACTGCTATCGACGAGGTATCAGCAGTTATGTGCTTTCGAACAATTAACTCGGGTTTCTAACCGCACGCTGCGCGCTGTTTCTCGTACTCGCCCAAACTTGGTTACCGGAATCAATTGGAAACTAATTAGGTACGAAGATTGGTTTGTTGTCACGATCTTGGTATAAAATGCTGTATAGGAAGGAAGCATTAGCATACCTTTTCCATTTGTAGTGTTGCTTGGATAGCATCCGTAACATGTAAGGTGGTCATTAATTAATCCGTCACCGCTTAGTCAACGTACCTATCTCTTGTAGTTATGATACTTTTCTTCTTCAGGCTCTATTCTCACTCGTGATAGTATGTGTCAGTTTTTTGATCTATCAATATCCATTTTTAAGCTAGGTCCCAATGTAGTTTTAATAAAGTAAGCTAATTTATAACTTTTGTTACCAGGGTCGGCATAAACGAAACGCGACGTTCCCCGGAGGTCAAACAGGGAGTCTCTTGCAGTCGTCGACAACGAGAAGTATGTATAAATCTGAACAATTTCTTTTACAGCTTATAACATTGACTGCTTAACCTAACCCTGTATTGCGATACAACGATAGTGAAGCGTGTCGTGTGGCGCGGCTTGCGGCGCGTTTTGCGGTTGTTGCACGAGCAAGGATTCAGAATCCTCATCCCTCACTTTCCCTTTTCACTCTTGTGGGATGCGCAGCTGATGAAGTCGTGGCGCACTCCACTGCAAACATATAATATCTGCGCGTGGGATGACGCTTTTGCATGAACGCTCTCATGGGTACGTCACTAATTAGTGTCATTTGGCGGCGCCACGGTAAGCAAAACTACCCGCATCTCCCTGGTGGAGACCGTATAGCTAGAAAAATATAATTTAAAAATCGCTTCAGGAGAGCAGTTCCTTAACTGTTGATTATGTGTTGAGGTCTGCAGAATACTAAGCTAATTATTATTGGTCCTTCGAAGAATACTTCGCTAGAATACCGAAAAATATCTTGCAAAAATCGCTTGGGGAGAGGAGTTTCTAAAATATGGATCATACGTTGATTGTTGTTTGACAGTGATTTGAATGATACCAGAAAACTCCGCAACATACTTAACTATATTACTCAAAATCATTAGTCCAAAATCGCGTGGGGAAAGGAGTTTCTAAAAATATCGATCATGTTTTGAAGTTTAAGCCAATGATCTGATACCAGAATACCTACTTCGCAGAATACTTCGCTAAAATACTGAACAAATCTTTCAAAAATCGCTTGGGGAGAGGGATTTCTGATGGTTCGATTATGCGTTGAAGTTTAAGCCAGTGATCTGATACCAGAATACCTACTTCGCAGAATACTTCGCTAGAATACTGAAAAAATCTTTCAAAATCGCTTGGGGAGAGGAATTTCTGATAGTTCGCTTATGCGTTGAAGTTTAAGCCAGTGATCTGATTCCAGAATACTCCGCAGACGCGTCGACGCTGCGCGATGCGGCGGACAGTGCGAGGCCGCGGTTCTGCGTGGGCGGCACCACCACGTGGCCGGGGCCCCGGGTGCAGCCGCCGCAGCCCGAGATCGCCAGCATGGCTGTCCCCACCAACATCGACACCAAAGGTGGAGTACCTAAGTTAATCATGTTACCTACGACCTCAGTTCGTACGAGTACATTCGGTAAACGAATCTAATTGTGATAGTCAGTTAGTAGTAGATGGTTCTATCTAGATGTAATGGTAATATGTTCAACATAATCATACTTTATTGCGCCTTAAAATCAAAATTCTTTATACAAAGTTGGTACACTGAACACTTTTGGAGTGTCCAGAATTATATCCTGCAACTCATCACTCAGACTAATAAACTTATATGTTGGCGTAACTTTTATGGCGAACCTGAGATTGACACTATTGTATGATGTATCGTCCTGGAACCATCAGATGAGACATCAATACACAAGTCGCAAACTGTTCGCCGACGACCGAAAAAATTCTAAGTAAACGCTTGCGAATTGGCCAAAACCTGATGATGCTGTAACAACTTCCAAGAAGTCGAAAAGACAGCTAGCTCTTGCCGCAGTCGACTTTCTTCAAATATTATAAGACTTTTTTCCTCATTTTTAAGAATATAGCCATGTTCCGCTACTCTCCTCTCCCATCCAAAGCTTGCACTATTGTCATATCTACGTACGACAATAGTGCAAGGAGTGGGAATAGAACGGTCGACCTTTCAGTTTTCAAGCCGCACCTTTAACCGTTGGGCTATTGAGGCTTCGAAAACCTTTAAAATCAAGCTGGGAACAGTTCTTAAGATAGTTATATTGAGGCTCCTCGATAACCCTGGGAAGCTTCAGCTTACAGTGGCTTTCATTGAGTCTATTCACAGACCCCTCCCACTCGTGACATCGGTCCGTATTTCATGAGCATGCATCAGATATAGACGCTCTTGCAATACTACAGGGAGATTACACACGTGTACGCAACGTCCAGTAGGGCTAGTCCCCCCATTTTTATTCGTGAATCTGAGATATCACGGGAAAATTGGTAGTCAAAATGTTAGACCATCAGCTCATCGTTTTTCCCTACCAAGTACCATTCGATGTGACAGTGTGTTTAATTGAAGAATTGCTGATTTAGAAAGTCATTTGAGAATAGAAAATAGCAATTGATCATTTTAAAATTGGCATTTTCTTCTCGCTCTTAAAAATAAAAATATAAGCACGTTTTCGGAATTTCAATAGCATTCAACTTGAGACATATACCTAGAGCTTGCGTTCTATGAGTTGACGTAAATATTATACATATATGTATATTGTATATACATCACAGTTGAGACCATTACCGGGAAAAACTACTTAAAATGTTTGGTCAAAGCATTTACAACGTGCAAAATGTGAATAGATCTAGCACTATTTGATGACAGACGTCTAAGTGTGTGTTAGCCCTTATGCAAACATGCCTTCCCACTTTAGACGGCGCTCATGCGAATTTGCATTTCAAATTTTGTCCCATAACTTTATAACGGATTAGTGAGCTCTAAATTATTTTGAAACTAAGATTTTGTAATTCAATTTAATACACTTATCTGGTAGTATGAGTAACTACTTAGCGAATAACGTATTATTTTGGTAGGTCCTACCCAACTATTTGTAGGTATAACTTTATGTAGGTTCTTAAAAGACTCCAGACTATGATAAATGACATGGTTTACTTCAGTATTACTTGTATAATTGACCTAACTTTTTTGAATGATGAATTTGAACTTGAATGATTGATAAAATAATCTGGACGCAAGTGCATGCTATTATAATAAGTTTTCTCAAATTCTTAAAACTGCATGTAAAGTATTAAAAAAATATGATTTACAATAATATAACACCTTTAAATAAAAAAGTCTGACCTACGCTCATGGTTTGCTAGTAGGTATGCCTATAAACTTATGACGATTGCTTAAAAATTTATACATATTTTATTACACGTTTTAAAATAGGAAATGACCTTTTCCACCCATACACAAAATACGGAGCATCTAAATAAAATCTTGTCATCAATTTGGATTATAATAGTATTACCGAAATCATTAATGACATTAGCCGGAATCAGCAGCATATGACATAAAATCTTTTTTTACGTTGTTTTTATAACATAATTTACATACATTAGTATTTAATCGTTCGTTATTACATCTTCTTTACTTTCTGATACTATTACTACTATGTCTATAAAATCTCTCCTCAAACTATTATGTAAATTGAGTAAATAGTAAATATGTAGGATATTTTTAATATTATGAACATTTTACTGCCTGTTGAGGTGTAGTTAAAGTTAATAGAAATATTCAAGTATTTTTATTGAAATCTATAAAAATGTCAATTGCAAGTAAATCTCTCATAATATTCTGTTAGTGACGGTCTTAAGGAAAGTATGAATTATGTCAACTGTAGGTACCTACAAATTACAGAATTTATAGTAATAATCTACTTCATAGCTATTTTTTTTCTGGTTTCATTTCGAACTATATAGTCATGAATATTTACATAATACATATATTGATTGATAACGGGCGACCGATTTATAGGTTTAGAATTATATTTATTTCAGACTAGCTGATGCCCGCGACTTCGTCCGCGTGGATAGAATTTTCTTTGCTATAAACCTCACGGAGCCCGAGACCTTTCCAACGAATGCAAAACCGTGGAAATCGGTTCGTGCGTTCTGGAGTTATAGCGTCAGGAAGGAAAACCCGACTTATTTTTATATAGTAGAGAGATATCAAAGCTCTATGAACCAATAACGTGTCGTAGACCTATCCTATTATTAGTATTATTATGGAACCGTTATGATTCGTACCTAGTAACGTTATAAAGATTTAAACACCTACGATTTACGTGGACAGCACTATAACGAGTGTACGTTATTGGGAGACAGTGTGCATGTTTAAGAATATTTCAGGATTTTTCTTAATTTCAGTCCACGCGTTACTTGAGCAGAATTAATTGATGATATTTGATTAACTTTTATGAGATACTAGTTTTTGCCCGCGACTTCGTCCCTGTGGTGTTAGATTTTTAAAAATCCCGTGGCTACCCTCTTTTTCCGGGATAAACGGTAGCCTATGTCGCTCTCCAAGTTTTCAACTATTCCCATGCTAAAAATCACGTCGATACGTTGGTCCGTTGCTGCGTGATTGAAGGACAAACCGACAAACCAAAAACAAACACTTTCACATTTATAAATATTAAGGTAGTAAGTAAGGTTTATAATAATATTTTCTTGGTCTCATACATAATTTGTCCTCGCTTAGTTTATTCAATAATGGCAACCCTGTCAAAACCAATCACAGCGTAAAAAAATGCCGGCCAGGTGCGAGTCTTACTCGCGCACCGAGGGTTCCATACTCCAAAAGTAAAAGTAAAACGATAATATTATATTAATTTGCTTATTTATCGTTAACTTTGTTTGTAGAGGTTTATTGTTAATATAAAAAAACTATGCTAGTTAGAGCGTTGATTTTATTTTTCCTGTAAAATATACATAAACCTCTATTGACCATAATTATTTCAGATTTTTCAATTGGTAAACTTCGGAGATAAGGGGGGGGGGGGAACGGTATTTTTTTCGACATTATGGCCGATTAATCAAAAACTATTATATCTAGAAATAAATAAAAAACTGTTTTAGAATGTACAAGTAAAGGCCTTTCATATGATACCCCACTCGGTATAGTTATCTTACTTTGTAATTTCAAACCCCCGATTTTCCCCCTTTTTTAATCAAACTAAAATAATTATCGCGTTGCTTTTATTTTTCCTGTAAAATATACATAAACCTCTATTGACCATAATTATATCAGATTTTTCGATTGGTAAACTTCGGAGATAAGGTGGGGGGAACGGTATTTTTTTCAACATTTTAGCCGATTAATCAAAAACTATTATATATAGAAATAAATAAAAAACTGTTTTAGAATGCACAAGTAAAGGCCTTTCATATGATACCCCACTCGATATAGTTATTTTACTTTGAAATTTCAACCCCCTGATTTTCCCCCTTTTTAAATAAAACTAAAAATAATTTTCGATTTTTCTTTATTCCAATGATGTTGGGCCACTATTATACATAACTATGCCAAATTTCATGTCGATAGCTTTAATAGTTACTGAAATAATCGACTGTGACAGACGGACGGACAGACGGACGGAGAAAGTCTCACCATAAGGGTTCCATTTTTACCATTTTGGTATGGAACCCTAATAACTAACACCGTTTCCAATACGATCGGTAAATATTATATTCCTTGCATGTTGGATATTACACTTGTTAACGGTAACTGTACTCTGTACGCATTGGATGCGTTTGCATAATTATACCCGATTAATAGACTGCACTTCATAGTTCCGATACAACAGGTACGCGGTATCCCTTTCTGGTTAGTCTAGGTTTGTATATTTTGTCTCATTTTCGCGTAGTGCAAGACTTTAGTTAGGCTATAAATCGTGTTCGGTGACAACAAGTTAGGTTCTAATTAGAAACCGTTAGAGAGTACTAGCTGTACGGGCGACAGTGCGAGATACGGGTTAATACTAACTGACTATCCAGTACGTGCTGGCCATATTAAACGATTTCCGCCTGAGCATTATAAATAATTGACACGGCACACAAAATTATATGGATATTTGCGAAACATGGTGCAGCATTTACTAGTAGGATTTTTATAGGTTAGGTGTAAAAAATCGAACACCTTATCTAGGCGTTAAGTTATAAAACTTTCATGACGACCTTCCTGCCGCAGTGGTTAGCCCTGTGGTTTTGTGAGTGGCAAGTCTTTCTCCAGTTCGATTCGCGGTTGGGGCAATTAAGGAATTTATTATTTTTACATTATCTGTGGTCTGGTCGTGGCTAGTTACCACTGTACTTACCGAAAAAGTTTTAACGTAATTTTTCATTAGTTGGTACCACATTATGTATTTTTTCGTAAGGCCCTGGCTCATTGTGATTTTTTTGTCGCCGTGACTTTTTGTCGCTGTCACCTACCGATGTCTTTTCTAAGCGATTCTTTCTTTTACTGAAGTTTTTTTTGTCATTATGGTGCATTTGTTTTGTTTTGATTCATTGAGCTATTGCTGTTTCTCCGTGATTTTGTTGTCATTGCAGGTATTTGCAGTTTATGCTGCACAACCAATAAATAATTCATACAATAATGTCTGGGTTGTGATAAAATCATGATCAATGGGGGTACGTTGGGGCAAGATATGTTTACCGATGTGTTCTACGATGTATGCTAATTTTTTGACCTGTTTTGTTTAGGAATATTTATGGTCTTTGAGTTGGGTCTACGTTTGTATATTGTTCATCTATGTAGCCCCTTATTACCTACTAGCTAATGCCCGCGACTTCATCCGCGTGGATGTAGTTTTTAAAATCCCTCGGGAACTCTTTGATTTTCCGGGATAAATAAGTAGCCTATGTCACTCTCCAGGTCCTCAAGTATACTCATGCAAAAAATCACGTCGATTCGTAGCTTTGTTACAGCGTGATTGAAGGACAAACCAACAACCAACAAACACACTTTCGCATTTATAATATTAATATGATTATTACTGGTAATTGAATAAAAGTTTTTAACCATTAAAACTATTTTAAATTATCGATTTAACCGATGTTTATGACGTCACAGTTTACTATTTAACACAAACTGTCATGCTATACCTACCAGCGTTTTGACGTTTGATATAAAGTTGCTGCTTTGACATCTCTGTTCGGTTCAACAGAAGTTGGGCAATATTATAGTCGTGCGATATTGTCAAAATTAATAGTCCCGAGCTCCAGTTTAATTTAATTTGACAACTTACAACAAAATAATATGATAATCATAAATTTCTCGAGCGATAACAATTGTTTAGTGCAATATCAGTGTACAGATTTGGCCACAATGTCCGTTATCTGATCGAAAGTATCTTACTCAACTGTCCAAGTCACTCTTAATCATTTCTTAGTTATCATTTCTTGTCACTGTGTCTATTATGGACATTATATGGTTTGGCTTGTCTACTATTTTCTTTCGCATAAAAACTTGATAAAATGGTTCTTGCATTTTATGAAGCTTTATGTAGACTTTAATTTTACTTTTAATTACTTTTGTTTTGTCTTAGAAGTTGTAGGCAGGTAGGAGTGTTCTTAAAGTTTTCCATAGAAAAGTTTTTGCTAGGTTATTAATTTTATTTATGTTTGTTTATGCACTCGTATTAGTATTCTTTATTAAACTACTGGGTATGACTGAAATTAAACATAAGCTTTTTGATTTAATACTCCGTGACCATAGAGGACAGAAAAAGAATCATTGATGTACTTATTATACTTGATTATCCTTTACCGTGTAGGTAAATTACGTAGGCAGACTTTAGTGATCGCAATTTATTGGCGCTAGATATAGAGATAATAATCATCTGTTAACATTGTAAGCAGGGACTCACGACTTCAAAAAAGACTACTTATACTGACATTAAACTACTGAGAGTAGTCGGCTAAAATAATTTATCGCAAGTTAACGCACGCCATAAACAACAGAGCATTGAAGGCACAACAGCAGAAGGCTGTATAGTGTATAGTGTAGATATAAGGGCTGAAACAAACACGACGCGTGGCGGGAAAGCAACCTTTTCCACGCGAATGGTGGAAAGCTGCGGGTTGCGCGCCGTTGGTATATCACATCTCCGACACGAAGGTATAGCAGTGGAACCAAAGAGATAGATCCATAGTCAAATATCTGAGTTAGAACAGGCAGTTTCTCTAAATGCTTCTGGAAAGCAGGAAAGAAATATTACCGAAACTGTCTGTTCTAACGCAGATATTCGTTTTCATTTCATTTTGTTGCTTTGGTTTCGCGGTATACATGTGCTTAATGTTTTCAAACTACGAGTAGGTAGTTTAAGTTGGTATATGCTATTTATGTGGTTATTACTTTTGATAACTAAAAACTAAAGCTATCAGGGTTCCAAACGCGCCCTGGTTTGAAAATAACTCACAACAAAGTCGATCGGAAGTTAAGTTACAGTAATACAAATCACAATCAATCAACCACATCGTAAGGAGTTATAGCCCAGTGGTTAAGGACTGCGGTCTACTATTAGAGGGGTCACAGGAACGAGCTTTGAGTATATAACCAACGGGTACGAGCCCGGGCATGCACCTCTAACTTTTCGGAGTTAAGTGCGTTTAAGCAATTAGATATCAGATGCTTCAACGGTGAAGGAAAACATTGTGAGGAAACCTGCACTCCTGAGAGTTCACCATATAATGTTCTCAAATGTGTGTGAAGTCTACCAATTCGCAATGGGCTAGCGTGGTAGACTATGGCCTATAACCCTTCTCTGAAAGGAGACCTGCTCAGTAGTGAGAGGTTAATGGGTTGCTCACAACACAACAACAATACAAATCACACTTAAAATACGCACATAGTCACTGTGAAATCCTGCCTTGCAGTTTCCGCCGCGTGTTTTGTGTGCTTGAGGTTTTAGCGCGCGATGCCACATGCGGATTACGAGTATCAGTGCAGCACTCCGAAACGCGCCGTAGCGTGTATGGCTCTGCGCTTAGTGTGATCAAGGGCGAGCGGCGATCAATTAGCGAGCGAAGTGTTGTTAACGGTGCGAATTATACACACCATCTAGCCGCGGCTTTGCTGGGCTTACATGGTAAAGGCGTTATTAACTTTGTTACTAGAGGTCTTGAGCATATCGCTTTAGGTGGCCCCATCATATAAGGGATCATTCAGGACATTTTGTTGAATAGGTATTGGATTAGGCAGGCTTTACTTGATCCATGCCGTACTTTAGTCCTGAGACGAGTTAATAATAACTACGGGCCGATTTCACCAAACTAAAATAGTAGTAGTCTTATCTGAGCATAAAGATATTTTGACATATTTTTAATACAAAAACTGTCAAAATGCCAATTTATTGCTCGATTAAACGCCACTCGATATTGGTAAACAAGCCATAACCCATTCCATTTCCGGACAAAAGCCTCCCAAGTCTCTTACATGATTATGTATTATAAGTGCTTCTATACCAAAAACTGCCTGCGAACTCTACAATATCGTGTCCTCATCTATGCATTGGTCTTCCTCACTTTCTTGTATTATAGCGTCCAATCTTTAATTTCTATAGTCCAGCAGTCGGTTCTTCTAGCCCATATACATAACATGGCCAGCCCAGTTAAAATACATAATACTAAATACGCTTAAGGAGCACTAAACATCGTTTAACGCACCTGAAACTGCGCACGCGCACCTGACCGATCATAATTGCAGATCTAATGCGGTTAAACCCTAATTAAAGATTACAGCCACAATTTATACTATACGGAATGCAGTCCTTTAAATGCGTTCGCGTTTGGCTCATTCGATAAAGCTGAAACTTGTACACAAAGCTAGCTTACAAATCCTTGTAAGCTTACATAATAGGAGACGGATATAAAAGATCATTTGTATTCTGGTAGAGTTCCCGGGGGAACAAATTTTTTGAAGAATAATATCCGTGCTGAACATAGGTAAGCTACAGGTAAGTTTGAGGGGGGTTGGGGGGGAGTGGGGGGGTTAGGTTACCTGGACACCAGTAAGCTGTGTGCAAACACGCGGAATTGTATGGCATAGCCCTGGCATAATAAGACTGATCACCCGCTTGGCGTTGGCAGGCATCCCTTTCTTAAATACAATCCTTGCTGAACATTGACTAATATTATTCCCCTCTACTCTCCAAATAGGCGTAAAACTTGTGTTAGATCGTAGGACAACAGAGCAACGGATGAGAATTGAACCGTCGACT
Organism: Oeneis ivallda; assembly: GCA_029955525.1. Classification (NCBI taxonomy): domain Eukaryota; kingdom Metazoa; phylum Arthropoda; class Insecta; order Lepidoptera; family Nymphalidae; genus Oeneis; species Oeneis ivallda. The sequence goes on from JARPMR010000006.1 coordinate 26,010,322, forward strand.
TTTCAATTTTTAATCCGCGCCTTCACCATTGCGCTATTGAGGCTCATTTGAAAATAATAATACCTAGTTACCTAAGTGCGGTGTAAGCCGAAAATATAGGTAAAGCCAATTAAAAAAATAGCGGCAAGAGTTTGATTTATAATGCGCACGCGCTATTTCTTTCTGTTAGTGTAACGTTACAATTTATAACGTACTTGTAATATAACAAATGATAGAACGAGTAAATTGGCGGAAATATTTCAATCCACTTAGAACTTACGTGCTACGTATATTGATGTAGTGTTTGTTAAAGTGGACAGCGAAGCGTTGCACAACACGCGGCTAATACAGTTATCAGTTTCATAACGGAGTTAACCGACATGCGACAACCGTTCACTATCGATTTACTTCGCATGTGGGTAGGTACCATGTAATTCGGTCTCTATGTGAGCAAGTAAAGACCATGTACTTTCTAGAGTAGACATGCAATACGATCTAATCAACGAGTGGAAAAATTAAAACACCCACGACATGTGATGTGAATCTACGGCCGGACTTGTACGATATACCTGATATCCTGGTACCCAGTTTCTGCTCCATCATCATTAAAAACCAATCAACGGCTCACTTCTGAGTGCAGGTCTCCTGTCAGAGAAGGGTTATAGGCCATAGTCCACCACGCTGGCCCAATGCGAATTGGCGGACTTCATACATCTTCGAGAACATTATGAGGAACTCTCAGATGTGCAGGTTTCCTCACGATGTTTTCCTTCACCGTTGAAGCAAGTGATATTTAATTGCTTAAACGCATTTGACTCCGCGACTCGCGAGCGAGTCGTGATACTGAAGTGGAAATGGGCGGGGCACATAGTTCGAAGAGCTGATGGTCATTGGGGTCCCAAGGTGCTGGAGTGGCGACCCCGCACCGGGAAGCGCAGTGTTGGCAGACCCCCCACCAGGTGGACCGACGACATCAAACGAGTCGCAGGGAGCCGCTGGATTCAGGCGGCGCAAGACCGAGGCCTGTGGAAGTCCATGCAAGAGACCTTTGTCCAGCAGTGGGCGTCTATCGGTTGATAAAGAAGAAGAAGAAGAAGATTTGACTCCGAAAAGTCAGAGGTGCGTACCCGGGATCAAACCTGCGACCCTCCGAATAGAAGACCACAGTCCTAACCACTAGGCTATCACTGTTCCATCATCAGATCCTAATCCTCGATCCTCGATCATCATCTACCAAACACCTACTCAATAAAACCGTTCTAATGAGCCATAACACACTATATCTGCTGTTAGTTGCTAAAGAGTGGGGTAACCCGCAGACTACTTGATACTTCAGCATCAGCTCAAGGTTACCATGTCTTGAAAATAATCCTAATAGGAATAAAAACGAAAATCGGTTTATCCGTTTGGCGGCTACGCTACCACAGACAGATACACAGATACACAGACAGACACGTTAAACTTATAACACCCCTCTCTTTTTGCGTCGGGGGTTAAAATGGTAATAAGATCTTACCTTATCTCGCAGGCTAAAATTGAATGTGTATTGTGTGTATCTAATGGATTATTTTATTTTTTAACATTAAGTCATGTATTAACATGAGACATACAACCGTCTAGCCCGTATTTAGTTGGTATCAAATCCAACGAAACCATTTACTACGTAGAAAGTAAAAACATGATATTAATAGGTATATAGACCAAAGTGAGCGTGACTGTCTATATTACGGCGTATTTGTCTTACGGCTCAACCACTGAACCGATTTTCACAAAAGGTTCTATATTATCTACCATCCTAAACTCCTATATAATTCGGAAAAATTATTAAGGAGTTTCCTCAGGATCTTTAAAAAACCTAAATATAGCTAGATTTATGCGACATTTCCCAGAAGTACATGAATATAGGTTCAAGAATTTGACAATTCAAGTTCTCTATCAATGTTTCACAATATAATATTAACATTATAATCGACCGAGCGAAGCGAAGGTCTTTGAGTTAACTAGGGCGATTTGCACTTGTCCGTCCGTCCGTCCGTCCGTCCGTCCGTCTGTCAGAGCCTTATAACTTTTGAATTACTGAACGTAATTACTTCAAATTTAGATATAATATGTAAACCGATGGCCTCCAGCCGAAAATGGCTTAAAAAGTTATAAAAATCTTTATTTCAGGGGGGCTCTCATAGAAGCGAATGCGAAGTAAAAAAAAAAATATCGCGTTACATAAAATTGTTACGTATCATTTTAAAGATAATTTTGAACTGAGTACAAAAATAATTTTTTTTTAATTTTTCCCTTAAAATTGACGAAATGGGGGGCTTTCAAAGTGGCGATTTTATACGCTCGCTTGAAGACGCTCTCTAGAAAAATCCGCTATGGATTTTCAAACTGATTTTATGTTTTTAGGTCACTTATATCCTGTACTTGAACAACAAATACTAAAATTATATGAATATTATAAAGAAACGAGATTATTTAATTTTTAATGGGCGTCAGTAATTCATATAGCATCAACATAGCTTCACAATAATGCTAATAGATGGCGCAGTCAGTAACTATTCCCATGGAACTACGAGTTAAATTCAATGTTTGATTAATAATTCAATGTTTTCACTAACGTTCCCTAACCTTTACGGGCTACCTATAAGTTAGGTGATTGATGTTTTCTGTCAACTTATTTATCACGATCCTGTACGGGACACCTAAAAGGATATTGGGACGGATGTTAGGACTTAGGATTGTATTTAGGAGCTACCTACGTTAAGAGACTCCTACTTAGGGGATGATTTAGGTATGTTTGGTGAAAACGGGCATAATAATAATGTCAGTTTTGGTTATCATGTATCGATTGAATGAATAATCATGGGATACCGTTACCGCGAGGTCTCAGTTCGGGGCGAACCACTAGTGTTATCTAAGTTAACGTTTATATGAATTATGGCGACCTTTAGCGATTACGGTTGAACGTTGTCGATCGCGATTGAAACTTGTAACTGCATTGACTCAATATTCAATACGATTTTTGCACAATTTAGCAATCATACAGTTCAGAAACGATGTATCGCTGCGAGTAAGAACAAAATTTTAAATATCTTTTAACTGTGTAGTCTGTACACAGGTAGATATTATATGACTATGAAAACTTAAGACTATAAATAACTTTGGATTTGAAAATTAACAGTACTGGGACACTTGTTTCACATATTCTTTCTCTCTGAAAATAAGTTGCAATCCTGGGTAAGACCTTATTTTACACAAATACTTCTTGATGACCGTTAACATATCGAATAGGTACATTATTCATCGAAGATTGGTGTTGAAATATTTTATTGACCTACACAAAAACCATCAGTGTTTGCGGTGTGCAAACTTGTAATGCTTAAAGAAAACGCTCGATTCTATTGATAAACCCTTAAGGTGGATTATACGAGTCTGCCCGCGAAATTCAAATTTAATTTGGTTTTTCCCATTTTGTAAACTAATACGACAAAGTAGACTTATGGCATTCTAATTGCGCCAGTAGAATTGTTATCTTCACAGGTTTACATAAAAATCTTTACTTGAAAGTGACCAGTTTAAGAAATTAATCAAAATACCGAGTTGGACGTGAGTTACTCACAAATTAGTCAGTATTTTGATTAATTTCTTAAACTGGTCACTTTTAAGTAAAGATTTTATGTAAACCTGTGAAGATGATAATTCTACTGGCGCAATTAGAATGCCATTAGCCTAGTTTGTCGTATTAGTTTACAAATTGCGAAAAACCAAATTAAATTTGAATTTCGTGGGCAGACCCGTATAATCATCCTTAAGCAATTTTATGGGGCATGTCATGCCCTTCACGTCCGCTGCGCAAGTAAATTATTTGTTTTCTATAAACTGTATGATTGCGAAGCTGTGATATCCGTATGAATGATGGCCGAATTCCGATACGGTGTTTAGCGATTGTTGATGTTTGATTTGTGTAACCGACTTTAATAATAAATGATGTATGAAATGTTCCGCAATCATTATACAGTTTTACTAGCTATTGTACGCTGATTTTTGCAGCAGGCGCTATGTTTGATATAATCGATTTGTTTATAATAGTTACAAGCATAACAATTAATAAGTTTTATTCTAGAAAAATTATATTACTGATTACGTTTTTAACCTACATACTTACTTACTACTTAATATAGTAAGTAGTAAGTAAGTTTGTAGGTACGTAATTACATAGATTTAGGATTGCTACTCGTTCCGCCTCTACTAAGCTACCCATCCTAAATCTATAAGTTCTTAGACTGAAGATAACTGAACGAAACAAACGCTAAAAAACCAGCCAAGTGCGAGTCGGGCCACGCGCAGTGTAGGGTTCCGTAGTTGCAAGTCACAAATATTATTGCTGACCTAGGATAGCGCTTTTATTTTATTTATATCTATATATACTAGTGGTTCGCCCCGAACTGAGACCTCGCGGTAACGGTATCCCATGATTATTCATTCAATCGATACATGACGACCAAAACTGACATTATTATTATGCCCGTTTTCACCAAACATACCTAAATCATCCCCTATGTAGGAGTCTCTTTACGTAGGTAGCTCCAAAACACAATCCTAAGTCCTAACATCCGTCCCAATGTCCTTTTAGGTGTCCCGTACAGGATTGTGATAAAGAAGTTGACAGTAATCATCACCTAACTTATCATAGGTAGCCCGTAAAGGTTAGGGAACGTCAGTGAAAACATTGAATTATTATGTAGGTAACCGATTAGTAGGCATCTGTACAAATCGTCATCTATCGACGCGAATAGAAAATATACAAAATGCAGCAATTAATAGTTTATTGAAGTTTGATATTTAACTAAAGAATAATTTTAATTGAATAATATGTTATTATATTATGTACCTAAATAATAATGCTCGACGCAAAACTGTTTTTGGGATAGATCGTAGTCGTAACTCCTACGAGTAGTTCCATGGAATAGTTAATGACTGCGCCATCTATTAGCATTATTGTGAAGCTATGTGAAATTTACTGATGCTCATTAAAAATTAAATAATCTCGTTTCTTTATAATATTCATATAATTTTAGTATTTGTTGTTCAAGTACAGGATACAAGTGAAGTAAGAAAATAAGTAGAACTTGAAAATATATAGCCAATTTTCCCAGAGAGCGTCTTCAAGCGAGCGTATTAAATCGCCACTTTGAAAACCCCCATTTCGTCAATTTTAGGAAAAAAATAAAAAAAAAAATACGTTTGTACTCTGTTCCAAATTGTCTTTAAAATGATACACAGAAAACCTATGAATAGCAAAAAAAAATTTTACTTTGCGTTCGCTTCTATGAGAGCCCCCCTGAAATAAAGATTTTTATAACTTTTTAAGCCATTTTCGGCTGGAGGCCATCGGTTTACATATTATATCTAAATTTGAAGTCTAAATCCATGCGGACGAAGTCGCGGGCATCAGCTAGTTTATGAATATTGAATATATTTTGAGTTCCATGGTTTAAATACTACTTAATACCTACCTAACCTAGAAAAAACAAATATAACAGATATTTAACTCCTTACCTTATGAACCCTACTTAGTCGTGATAGTTTTCCTATAAAAATCTAAATAGAATTTAGCACTTTAAAATATCATATTTAACAAACGGATCCCTGAATCGAAAAATGGTGTTCCACTTCCCACACTCACAATATTTTTGAAAAACCTATTCAACGACACCCCACACTATGGGATAGACGACAAAAAATTCATCCCCACTTAACATGTAGGGAGGTACCCTAAAAAAATTATTTTCCACAATTTTATTTTACCACTTTGTCGGCGTGATTGATATTTATACCCTTGTCAAATTGCAGTTTTCTAGTACCAATAGTCTCTGAGCTAAACCGCGGACGGACGGACGGACAGACGGACGGACATGGCGAAACCATAAGTGTGTAATGTTTACTATGGAACCCTAAAAAGTAGCTATATTTACACCGAAGATAATTATAACATATTAAATTTAATAATATAATTTCGCAAGTGTTTTGTCAAAACCCGTTGCTGTATAAAAACTTCCTGTTTTCATAATTATCTACTTTGCTCGGTACTTATACAAAACGCGAACGTATGTAAAATTACACAATTATTATAAGTCGTTTATCATAATTGTGTAATTTTACATAATAATTTTTCATATTTAAAAATTGTGTATAATATATTTCTACATACAATTCGACATTCAGCCATCATAATTAAACGGATGGTTGTACAAATATTTTAATTTTTACCGACATCAAAAAAGGAGAAGTTCTCTATTTCATTCAGAACTTCTTAAAAAGTTCAATTCACAAAATTTTGAAATACCATATTGATTTATTGTCCCATTTTTTGAAGAAAATACTTCTCTAAGGATGGAAAGATCCTAGAGAGGAGAGAGATAAAGATGGAGATTTAGGTTGCTAGGTTGCTAGGCAACCTAGCAACCTAAATCGCGATGCAATAACAAGTATTATTATGTTGCTAGGCAACCTAAATCTCGAACGATGTTAGATTGCGAGATAGTGTTAACCCAAATAGACTACTTATCTTACTAATCCTTAGTAAATGCGAAAGTGTGTTTGCTTGTTGGTTTGTCCTTCAATCACGCCGCAACAGAGCAACGGATTGACTTGATTTTTTGCATGGGTATAGTTGAGAACCTGGAGAGTGACATCTAGGCAACTTTTTATCCCGGTCAAAATCAAAGAGTTCCCGAGGGAATTTAAAAACTAAATCCACGCGGACGAAGTCGTGGGCATCAGCTAGTTCTCATATAAGTAGCATTTTTCTATGTGCATATTTTTATATTTTGACATATTTCAATAGTAAGCCAGTTGGGAACCTTCAAATAAATAAAAATATGTTCAATTGCCCCGCGCTGCGCTTGTACCAGTATAATAGAACCGTGTTGCAGTGTCATATATGTCACTCAGGGGAGATTTAGCGAGGCCGGTGAAAAAGTGCCTCGACTAATACATATGAATGAAGGCAAATACCGGCCCCAGTGTAAATCATTTGACACCCACGGCGCTTTGTGTGTAGGCGCAGAGCTGGGGGACTGAATGTTACCTATGTATGTTCTTTAGCTGCATCAAGAGCTAAATCAATCGAGAGTGAATAAGCTTTTACTAGGCAAGCGCGCTCCATCTTAGGCTGCAGCTTCGCTCACCATCAGGTGTGATCTCAGACAAACTACAAACTACTATGGCGATGTTCTTTGTCATCGCTTGCCTCCGTGAGAATCGCGGTCTTACTAATCATCGAATCATACTAATATAGTAAATGCGAAAGTGTGTTTTTGTTAGTTTGTTGGTTTGTCCTTCAATCACGCCGCAACAGAGCTACGGATCGACGTGATATTTTGCATGGGTATAGTTGAAGACTTGGAGGAGTGAGTGACATAAGCTACTTTTTTCCGGAAAATCATTTCCCGAGGGATTTTAAAAACTGATTCCACGCGGATGACGTCGCGGGCATCAGCTAGCTAACAATAAAATCTAAGAGAGACTGACATAGCAATTTATTGTCGTAGTATATATAAGCCCTATAATAGCTCATCGAATCGCGAAGGTAAACCGCTGGTTACAGGCGGCCCAAGACCGAAAAATGTCTATGCAAGAGATCTAAGTCCAGAGGACGCGCTTTTTCAGAGTACATTAAATCTCTAAATTCTCCAGCTCAATGATGGAAGACTCGCGTTACAGACTTGGCAGTATTTTTAAATAGCTATACTATGAAAATTGCAATAGTTTATCTATTAAATCTTTTTCATTAATAGTTACAGTGCGACAAGTATAACTTGGCGCGGCTGTGCGCCACTGTGCTCAACATTACTATTGCCATTGTATAGAACATGAGACTAAATTTGGGGGAAAAAAAAAATAATTTACACAATAAACGCAACAGCACACAACGAGATCCAATAGTGAATTTTCAAGATAGCCATGGAGCATAAAATTGGATGACCGAATTAGTTCCTCAAAAAGCCAACGCCAAGTTGTGGCACTGTACTCTCATATCGACTGGTATTAAGGCCATGGTAAAATGGCCCACCAGCTCTTCGTGTACCTGAAGGCGCTCGAAGGCCGCGGTGCGGGCGCACAGCAATGGGGATTGATGGGGAACATATTTCCCATGGCTGAGCACTCGGCCGTCGGTCGCGTCGGCTCGGTTACAGTGATTTATGCGCCAGGGAATGAACAATCGCGTAATTGGATGACTGATTAGCTATTTTATGGTACAGTTGTCTAGGTGCTTTTAGTTAGTCTTCAATTAGGCATTAACATATAACCTAATTACAACCTAAAATAAAGGTAGGCTTTTCCTGTCGACAGAATATTAAACAGGAGAGAAAAAACAAATAAAACCGTGAAAAGAAATAGTTGTCTGTAAAATGGTTTACGGACGACAGTTTTGCGTGATAACGTCATAAAGAAACATTGATGAATCTAGTCACAAGCCAACGCTTGGGCCGATCGTGCCTCTCTATCGCTTGTTCCACGCTCTCGCTTGCACGCGCAGGCTCAGGCGGGACGTGATACTTTATCGTGCGTGCAGCCGGGGTTCATCGATTTATAAGACGTTATCACTTATCACGTCAAATTCAGTACTCAATCACGTTCAAGCGAAAACTGAGTAGTGGGCCACGTGTAGAAGCGTAACGCCATCACTGGCCCAAAATCCTTTGATCTGCGGCTGAAAAACCGACACCGACGTCATTCCAGGACCATCGCACGCGCCACTACGCCCTCTACACAATGGTCCATCATAGTGGGCCATCGCGATGGGCCTATATGTAGAGCGGCTATTTAACAGGCATTCTTTTTGTGATCCTAGGGTTCAATTTACACTGCCATACTCGTTTCAACTTAGCCTACTACTATCGTAGACTGGATCTTCACTTACCATCAGGTGAGATCACAGTACCACTGAATTTTCTCTTCGATTTCTCATGAAAGTCGAAATATTATCTCCATTGATCTTCTTAATTCTTCTAAAGAATCAGGTTAGTACAACCACCTCATATGGTACAACCGTCATTGTAAATTCCACAGATAATAAATTTATAATTCACCACAATTATATTCACCAATATATCAGTTTGTTATCAAATTGCTTCTTTTGGCTTTTTGCTCCAATAAGTAACTTGGTAACCAGCTTAACACGGTTTTTACGATCATATAGCTTAGGGGTCATCGACCTTCCATCGTTAGTCATGTTGTATGAAATATGGAGTCACCCAGCCGATGGGGCTTTCGCCGAAACGTCAGGGATTCGTCAGCAACTTTTTGCGCATACAGTCGCAGGCACAAGCTTAGCAATCACAAAGTTGAACCTTTATTTTAATCACGAACATGTACCATGGCCGTCTGTATAAAAGTACCTCGTGCCGCTGCATTTGCGTCTGCCGTTGGCAACTTTCCGCTCATATTATGGGCTCTAAACGGTTTGTTGAACGATTAATATCCGATAAAATAGACCGCTTTTTAAATGATATTTAAATCAGAGGCCCCTCAAACTTTTTATAAATATTGGAATTTGGACACTGTTTCGTCTTTCATTTCGTCACTTTTTTAGTCAAGATCTGATCTTTTTGACTTTTGTAGTCGGTAAGGGCTCAAAAATTCAAAAACAGGCACGAACTTATGCTGCACTCGCTTCAAGCTCACTTTAAGCTGACACAAATAGTTTCTTTGATACGACCCTGCTGCGAAAGACATTGCTCAGCGTAGTGGCAGAGTTGGTGCGGTGCCCCTACTATATGATAGCTAAACTGTGAGCCCCATGGACGTACGTGTCACGTTTCTGCGAACCGATTAGCCATGGCAAATTACATAATGGCTTTGAACCTTTGAGTAGTGGGTTGTAATCAAAGGTGCCTGTTAATTACAATTTTGGAGGGCTTGCTAATGGAATTCATTAATGAACTATGGTGCCATTATTCGAGTGTCTTGAAAATCTTACAATACAGTATTGATAGTGTGGTACCCCCACTTATTACAAATGCTAAGGGCCAATTTCTTAAAATAATTCTTATGCGAGCGCGATATTTTGACAGATTTTCTATACAAAATCTGTCGAAATATCATATAGAATTAAAATATCTTCCTGTCTTTTTCACTGTCTTTTACTATACTACGGCCGTTCAGAGAATGCGTTCCTGACACGTCGCGATTGAACTGACGAGGTAACTTTGTAATGGCGTTGCAGTTACGATAAAAATATTATTGCTGGTTGTTTACCGTTTTAACAATTGATGAGCATTAAAACAACATTATTATATCAATAATCAATTAATGTTATAATTTTGGGCCAAACTGAGTGTCAAATAACTTGGTAAACAATATTAACTGATAGGTGTATGGAACGCATTCTCTGAACGGCCGAACTTTAAACCAATTCATTTAGAGAAGTGAAACCTTGATGGTATATTTCCATGAAAGCTGTAGACGTTCAGGCCTTTATTGCTAATAAAGAATTAATATGCAAAATAATAGCTCGTCGCGTTTAGATCTACGAGTGCAGCCGTTTATGGCTCCACTCTTGATGATGATTTACTGGGGCTACAGATGATAATAACATGTCTGTATAAAGGACGACCAAAGTCTTCGAACAGTACGTGTTGCCACTGATGACTTACGGATCCGAAACATGGACGCTTACTATGACAGATCTCATAAGAGGGCTCAAAGCTGCTCGAATAGTTTATTGAGTTGCAAAGCTGAAGAGGAAATAGGCGGGGAACATGGCTTAAAGAACCGATGGGCGTTGGGCTCCCAAGGTGTTGGAATGGCGATTCCACCAGTGTTGGTAGGCACCGCCAGTAGGTGGACGGACGTTCTCAGGAAACTCGCTGACAGCAGCTGGATACAGGCGACTCAGGAGCGTGTTCTGTGGAGATCATGTGAAAGAGACCTATGTCCAGCTGTGAACGTCTACCTATAGATTGAGATGATGATGATAACAGCTTTTGCCCGTTACTTCGTGCGCTTGGTGTTATGTTTTTGAAAAATCCCGCGAGAACCCCTTGTTTTTGCGGAATAAAATGTTCATAACACTCTTCGATCCCTATCTAAATAAAAATCACGTCGAACCGTTGCTTCTAAAGTATTTATATATATTTCAATTCCTTTTTAATTGGAACTGCACACCATTTTTTTTATTATTTTTCAAAAGAAGAGTCTAGTTGAAGTTGACTAATATCTTCCTCTCCCCTCCAAATAAGCGGAAAGCTTGTGTTAGGAGTGGGTACGACAATAGTGCAACGGGTGGGATTCGAACCTGCGATCTTTCAGTTTTTAGTCCGCACCTTTAACCGTTGGGCTATCGAGGCTATTTAACATAGATTACTTGTCTATAGGTTCCCATATTGCCAGTCTATGGCAGAGGGGCGATAAAATGGTAACACACTCGCTCGGCCGCGACAAAGCGCACGAACGTGTTGACGCCGTCATGTTGTGTTGTCGATTTATGCGTGCACCGTCGTGTTCGCCGTTAAGTTAGGAAATGGGGGCAATTTAGTTAGCACCATATCTACGGCATAGGTCTATTTTCTAGAAATTTCAACGCAATTATATCAAGATAAACTTACTGAACTGGTCTCCGCGATATGTCAGGTGTCTTTTAATGTCCAGAAGCTAACCGCTTGTATCTAATTTGAATACTTACCTACCTACTTACTTATAGCGAGAGCGATGGTGAAAAATTCTGAGAAAATCAGGTTTATTTACCTGACTATACGGCAAAGTCTGCGTCTGTGCGTGTCTCTCTCTCTATCTCTCACTGTGTGTATGTATGTGTTTTTTTATTCGATGACAAGATAGTCCCTGACTGCGATCTCACCTGATGGTAAGGAACGATGTAGTCTAAGATGGTAGCGGGCTAATTTGGAAGGGGTATGGTAGTGAACATTCAACCCATACCCTTAATCGGTTTCTACTTGCCATCGCATCGTACCGGAATGCTAAAAACTTAACGGTACGTCTTTGACGGTGGGCTGGTAACTAGCCACGGCCAAAGCCTCCCACCAGACTTTTAGAAAATATAAATTCCCAAATTGACCCCGCCGGGAATCGAACCCGGGACCTCCCAGTTATAAGACCACAGCGCTCACCACTGCGCCAGGGAGGTCGTCAAAATTTACTAGTGTTCCATCGTAGTGAATATTATTCATATTAGTTTACAACTACTCAGCCGATTTTGATGAATGTGGTGTCAATCGATTCCTGATGATGGTCCGGGTGACAAAGCCTGCATTTTAAATGTATCAAGTTTTCCCTTGTTGGGGTTACAGATTTTATACTCTTACCCTTGTTTTAAAGAGTACCAAGTTGCACTGACATATTCTCCTCTCCCCTCCAAATAAGTGGAAAGCTCGTGTTTGGAGTGGGTAGTTGGGTACGAGTACGACAATAGTGCAACGGGTGGGGGTTGAACCGACGACCTTTCAAGTCTTCAGTCCGCCGTCCACCAACCTTTAACCGTTAAGGTAGGTTTAGACGAAGCCAGTAACGCTGGCGCCAGTACTCAGACAAGCCAGCGCTGTTTAGATGAGGCCAACTGGGTTCATTTCATTCCTGGATAATTCTTGTGGTGAGCACACGTTTTGTGTTTTAAAAAATGAATTCGGGGCTGCGACAGCGGTTGAAAAATAAATGTATAAAGAACATCACTGCACTATTAAGAGCAGAGTTGGTCAATATGTTAGAAGAAGAAATCGTAAAGGATAAAAGACTTTGGATGAGAAAATGATCTATAGAGTTGGATAAATTTTAACGTTTCGTCCTCATTGAATTTTTTTGACGACATCGCGGAAAATCTTTCGATAAACAAACGTGTGTACAGTCTACGGATATTCGCCAGCAACTGGCGCGATGCGGCTACACGCGGCCAGTGTTGCCAACTGCTAGCTTTACACAGTTGCTAGACATTTTTCAAAATGTTGCTAGATTGCCAGTTTTACCCCAAAAAGTTGCTAGATTATCAAAATGTTACAGTAGGTAGGTAGGTTACAATAAAATGTTAATTTCTGACAATCATTTGTATCATGGAACTAGGATTTGCGACTACGATGATTTGTATATTCATCTAACAAGAGAGTTAAAAATGTCTTATGTACCGGTGTACGTCATTGAATATTAAAAAAAAATATTAATCAATTAAATATCTTCCTCTTTAATTGATTAATTTTTAATTAAGGGTTTTATTCAATGCCCATGGCTGGGGTTTAGTATCTTGCACTGATTTCGTACATTATAGTAGTGTATTATACTGTATTCTTTGGTTGTAACTTGTAGCATAGCAGGAAACGGGGAATTGAGAATTCGCAACCAACGCCAACCCTGTACCTACCATAGCATATTCTATGACCATACCATAGATCTACTACTCTACTATACGAATCTCGATAGCCTTACGTCTCATGATGAAAAGTTGCTAGAAAAAGTAGCTAAAAAGTTTAGCTACAAGTTTCAAGAAATTGTAGCTGTCCGTCACCAAAAAATAGCTAGATCTAGCTATAAAGTTGCCAGGTTGGCATCACTGCACGCGGCCTCAAACTGGCGCGGGGGTTGCGGGGAACGCGGGCGGGGGTCACTGGCTTGAAAAATAGGCCGGCGCTCTATTCCCGCCAGTGCTGGCAGCCAGCGCTGGTTTGTCTTGAAAAACTGTTTACACGAGGCCAATAGCTTCGTTTAAACCTGGCATTAGGCTATTAAGGCTTTTAAAATCCTACTAGAATCTTTACTTTTTTCCGGGATAAGGTTATGTCACACTCCAAGTCCTAAACTATACCTACCCATGCAAAAAAATCACGTTGATCCGTTCCTACCTAGCTAACTTCTATAATCATCATCATCATCATCTCACTAGCGTAGGTTTCTCTGAGAAGGGTTTATAGGCCATGTTCCACCCTCGCTGTCCCAATACAAATTGGCAAACTTCACACACATTGAGAAAAATTATGGAACTCTCAGGCGTGCTGGTTTCCTCCCGATGTTTTCCTTCACCGTTGAGGCATGTGATAATTGATTAAACGCACATAACTTCGACATGTCCGAGGTGCCCAGGATTGAGCCCGCAACCCCCTAATAGGAGACCGTAGATCTAACTACTAGACTATCACTGACTGCTTCTATAATCATCATCATCATCATCATTAGCAACCCATCAACGGCTCACTACTGAGCGCAGGTCTCCTCTCAGAGAAGGGTTATAGGCCATAGTCCACCACGCTGGCCCAATGCGAATTGGCGGGCTTCTATAATGCTGTTATTAAATTGTGCGTTCGCTTAAATTTCGAATACAATTCACGTAGTTACGGATCGCGTGCGCCGCTGGCAGGTTAAATGTTTCACCGGACCTTCTCAGTTTATACATTTATACAATTTCGCATAATGACAGGTTCATTTATACTGTTTGATCGCCTGAGCAGAGATCAGCTCCGATAGCCCATCGTAAAGGTCTTAACACAATGGTTAAACAAAATTATACCATTAATAATAGAATTTAAACTATTGTAAATGGTAGGCTCATCATTGCAACATGGAAATTAATCACAGCTACTTAAATCAGTGAGGGTCGAAGGTGAAAAAACAAAATTGGTGAACACAAACTACTTATGTTTTGTAGTTTTGTACTTTATTAGGTAGGTCGGTATAGCTCATAAATTGGCAAGCAAAAAATCATTTGGCATCAAGGAGATACAATCTAAGCATTTTTTTCTCAGCTCACATTAAAGGTAACCAAATCAATGGCAACGTGATACAATTAATAAAAATCTGAATTTTAGACAATTTAAACTTAGTACCGGAAATACGCGTCGCATACTTACGCGTTTTTTTCAGTTTATTTTTTCTTTATTATCCAAACTGAACTTGACTAATATTCCTCTTTCTTCCTTTAACCTCTTCCCTCCAAATACGCTGGATCTGTACAGCGATTTGTCTTTCGATTTGTTTACCTTTTAAGTGCCGATTTCACCAACGTTAGTGAAGTGAAGACGTTATCCGGGGGATAAATTGGGCGTTTTAACAGTTTTTGTATTGAAAATAGTGTCAAAATATAAACGCTCGGATAAGACTTATTATACCTTGGTGAAATCGGCCTTAAGTGAGCTTGTGAAAATAAGATTGCATACCTATTACGTACATATAATAATTATGTATATGCTTAATATTATTAATGTTTTAATTTATAACCTGTCGACAAGTCTGTGCAGTGCCTAACTAGTAATGTGAACGATCGTGTATAAGGAGGATTTTTTTTGCATTTTTCTCTTGTCAGTGACCTTGGCACGCGATCTGGTCGTTGGGTCTCCTCCAATTATCTCGATCCGTTGCCGAGCCGCTCAGCCCAACCCAACCCAACGGCGTAATGTCAACCTTTCTTCCACTCTGATCTTGTTAATAGACCACTATTTTTTTAAGTATATGAACATATTGAAAGCCCCTGGCTATGTAAGCACTACGGTTTGCTTTCATGGAAGTTGCCAACAATTTTTTATTTAGGTAGGTACATTTTATAAGTCGATACAGGTCTTTACTACTAAAAACTCTCAATCTATGTAGCTTTTGTACTGTAACAGCCTCGGAATCTTGAAATCATATAAAAATATCAAATTAGAGTTTTAGTAGGTTTTAGTGTTCTTCGCCTAATTGTATTGAATTCTGGTCTAAATTGGTTCTGGAATACACGAACTTACTACACGAACATAATACACGAACGCACAAAAACAAAAAAAAAAAACAAAGATTTTTTAATAAACCTAAATCTCTAATACTATAATTTATATAAATCTAGTTTTCACGAACGCGGGAATTAGATTTGTAAGTAATTGTAAAGTTTTTTATGCAGTTTAAAACGAAATTATTTAACCGGAAAATTCTTGGAGATTTCTTTGTAATGAGACCTTATAATGACATGCAAGATTTATTACGTGATGATTATAAACCTCTAGAAACTCTAGAATGAAGTTCAAGGTCGATAAATTCTTCTTTAATAATGTTGCAGTGAGCGCAAGATCGTCAGTCTTTTATCAGTAATCTATTCAGCTTAGGCTGCCCACTCTCCGGATTTTAAGATGTAAAATATTGCCACTACTACAAACTAACACCAACTGTCAATTTAGAATTAGTAAACTTATTTACTACTAGCTGATGCCCGCGACTTCGTCCACGTGGATTTAGTTTTTAAAATCCGAGATAAAAAGTAGCCTATGTCACTCTCCTTGTTTTCAACTATACCCGTGCAAAAATCCCGTCGATCCATAGCTCTGTTGCGGCGTGAATGAAGGAAAAACCAAATAAACTAACAAAAAACACACTTTCGCATTTATAAAATTAGTATATGATAATTTATCTAAGTATTTACTTCTTTTTTAAGAATTGAGTATGACGTCCTTTGCTACATATTTAAATAATTGACTAAGTTTTTGATTTGAGATATCAAAATAATATACTTAGGGTCGATTTCGCCAACGTAAAATAAGTCTTATGCGAGCATAAATTTCATATTTTGACAGTATTTTCAATACAAAAACTGTCATAACTCATAACGCCCAATTTATTCCTATAGGATAAACGTCACTCGGCGTTAGTGAAATCGGCACTAAGTAATTAATAGTAACTTATCTATTTTTTTAATCGGCACGAGTAACTCAAGCTAAAAAGCTAATGTTTGGGCAGCCTTAATATAGGTACTTGTACTTGTGCGATGCAGTGTAAAATTGTAAATAAATAATTGATAGCTTCACGCGAAATGTCAAAAGCGAATTTTAATATTCTTTTCTTTTCTTTTCGCTTCTTCGTACATTCCGTTACGACATACCTCGTCTTAAAAGACTAATATCCGAAAATCGCTCTTGCCATTTTATAATGCCTTCTGGCATCCGTCTGTACCTTTTTTATTGTTTTTTTTTCATTGTTGTTGTTAAAGAACATCAACGCGACGGGCTATTATTATAGTTTTTTGATTTCCCGATATAAAAAAACCTTCGTTGTGTATTCGTCTCCGATATGTAAGTTATTTCTGTGCCAAGTTTCAACTTTCATCAAGATCCGTTCAACGGTTAGAACGTTTTTGGATTAACTTAACGTAACCGCATATTTGGATTAATTTGTGGATTAGATAGGTTATTTAAAACGGCTTCATTATATTCACTTCGAATTCTTCTCCATCTCATCCAGTATTTGACAGTGTATTTATCTTTGGTTGCAGTGTACACAGACCAGCCAGTGTCTTCCGCTTCACCGCCGACGCGAGACAAAATCAATGGGGACGAGAAGGCCAGGTCGCGGCGCAGAGATACCTGGCCTGAACCGACAACCGCGCCATCTACTGACGAGGGTACGTTGTTTTTACTACGCTTGTTGAACCCAGGCTTCTTACGTGAACAGGAGAGCTCATGGCCCCTTCTTCTAGTACAGTCATCGCCAATCTTTTCGAATACTCCGAATATATCCGCGGTTGGATGCGCAGAATGCTTTCAGGCATCTTTTGGTGGACATTGCCGCTAATTTAGAGCATTCAAAAAGATTAAAACAGTACGTAAAAATTTTAAATTACCAACGGAAAAGATTTTCAAATCATGTTCGAGATTTTTTTCTCAACTTGCAGTCAACGTAGTCCGCTCGCCGCTGCTGCAACAACAACACCAGCAGTACGACGAACAGCTGCGCGACATAGCAGCGTCTCTCACGCGGCCCAGATCGCGCCGAGCCCTGCCGCCGACACTAGAGCGACCCACCAGGCTGCCGCCGCCTGATAGACTGCCGGTGAGTCTTCTTCTTCTTTATCAACCACTGATGTCCACTGCTGGACAAAGGTCTCTTGCATGGACTTCCACAGGCCTCAGTCTTGCGACGCCTGAATCCAGCGGCTCCCTGAGATTCGTTTGATGTCGTCGGTCCACCTGGTGGGGGTCTGCCAACACTGCGCTTCCCGGTGCGGGGTCGCCACTCTAGCACCTTGGGACCCCAAAGACAATCAGCTCTTCGAACTATGCCTCCGCCTGCCTGCCGCCTGTTTCCACTTCAGCCTCACGACCCCGCTGACCTATGTCGGTGACTTTGGTTCTCCTACGGATCTCCTCATATCTGATTCGATCCCGCAGGGACACTCCGAGCATAGCTCTCTCCATCGCCCGCTGAGCTGTCGGTGAGTATCAACAGGCAATAGATGTTGCACTAAGGGCCACCGGGAGGTTCGATTCCTCAAATGAGATATACTTCTGTTTGCAGGCAAGAGGTGCACCAGACGGCGGACCGCCACCCGAAGAAGGCATAACCAGTTCGGCAAGCGAAGGCAGCGAAACAACCGACGCAGTTGAACCCACCGAATCCACTGAAGGAGGCAGGGTAGAACTGCCAGCTGAGAGACTCCTGCATGCGAGAGCTGGTTGGCTTCAAAGACGAAGTCCGAGTGGATGGTCACGACATTGGTTCGTTCTTCGCGGCGCGGCTTTATTGTACTTCAGGGATCCTCATGCAGAACATCGAGGACTCATGGATGGGGTGATAGACCTCAGTGGGATTTCGAGGGTTGTAGAAATGCCGGGGTCCGCCAATGGCTATGCTTTTGAGACTGTGGTAATTATAATTTTTTGTAAAAATATCTGTTTGTATTATTTGGTATTGTTATCTAAGTAAAATAACATTTTTACGTTTATTTACAGACATGGGATGGCAAGCATATTGTTTTGTCAGCTGTAACAGCAGGTATTCGGGCCAACTGGGTGTCAGCTATGAAAAGAACCGCCGGTTTACCTGACTCTGGACCGCTATCTCTCATACTACGAGAAGATTCTGTTGATCAAGTTTCAGAATCATCCACTTCACCGATTACACCTGTGACACCAAATACTGCAAAATCAGGACCATTCTCATCGGATGAAGAATATAGAACTGCATCTGAAGGCGGCCGCAGAGACAGTGCTGACTGGGGAGATGTGACTACCCAGCCACCGCCGTCTCCTATTCTTAATCGTACTCCTATATCCAAAGTGAAGGAGAAAGTTAGGGCTAGAGCTTGTCTTCAACCACAGACTAAACCCGATTTAAAAGTCGATAAAGATGAAATTGACTCTACCAAAGAAAAAGAAAACCTCCCTCTAGACGAAGTTGACGAAAACGAAAAGCCAAATGAACCCAGAAAACGCAGCTATATTTCAACCATAGACAAACAAACGATCGAGATCGAAGACTTACGAAAGCAGCTTAAACTAGCATTGAACGATGTCAATGCAGCCGAATC
Source organism: Oeneis ivallda (assembly GCA_029955525.1). Classification (NCBI taxonomy): domain Eukaryota; kingdom Metazoa; phylum Arthropoda; class Insecta; order Lepidoptera; family Nymphalidae; genus Oeneis; species Oeneis ivallda. The sequence goes on from JARPMR010000006.1 coordinate 26,029,568, forward strand.
GGAGCTTGCGAGACTACGCAAATTAAAGTCTGAAGCCGCGACGAGGGAAAAGAAAATGGAAGAGTTGGTGATAACACTGCAGAAGAAAGAAGAAGAGTTGTCGATAAGAACGAAAGAAGCTGAAAACTTGAATACAATAAGACAAATTTATAATACAGATAAAAAAACGTGGGAAACCAAATTGACAGAAACTCAAAATTTTTTGAAAGAATCGACCGAGCATTGTGAACTACTCACGCGGCAGTTGACGACAGCACAGGAAACAATTAAACAATTGCAAAAAGAGTTAAGTGAACTAAATGAAAAGCTGCTGAGAAGCGTTAGAGAAAACGACAGCTTATATTCGCGAATAAGAGAACTCGAAAGTAAAGTCGTCGCTGAATCACCGACTAGAGAAAAAAGAAAAAGCATTGGATCACTCAGTGATCTCAGTAATATAAACCAAGACTTAGATATTGAGTCTTTAGAGAAAAATAGACTGATTGAAGAATATGTAGAATTAAGAAGCAGATTTTTAAAGGCTATTCATGAAATAAAGGCTATGAAAAGAGAACTTCGAGACTCACACAATATGTACGACGAGCTCGAGGTTACAAACACTAAGCTAATAAATGAGATGAAATTAAGGGAACAATGCAGTACAGCCGAAATAGACCTAATGGCAGCTCGCATTTTAGATTTAACTCAGAAACTTACGGCGTCCGATAAACAAGTGCGAACGTTAAAACATAAAATTCAAAAAACGGAGTCCAGAGAAAAGCGCCGAAGTTTGTCATTGAAAGGAAGAGAATCATTTACGTTGGGTAAAGAAGTCGAAGAAAAACTAACAGAACTAGAAAATAAAATTACTCTTTTAGAAACAGGAGAGTCAGTGCCCACTATCAATACTCCTTCTAAAAGCACTTCGCCTGCCAAAGAAAAAGTCTCCAAAACTGACAGTTCCACGGACGACAAAAGAATGAAAAGGTTGGCCGCGAGGCTGAGAAGGAAATCCTTAGATAGCGCCACGAGTTCGGAGCCCATGAAAATGCTAGTCCGATTAAGCTCGCTCGAAACCAAAGTAGCTTCCGCTTTAGAAACCCGTCGAGACTTAACTATATCTTGCGAATCATTAAGTCCGGCGACGAGGTCTAGCGAGAGCCCGCCCAGTAATGACAGCCCCGAGAGCTCCACGGTGGGCACCCAGTCGCAGAGGCATCTCCTGGATAGACTTCAGAGCCTCGAGAGCGTAGTGATCCATTCCAGAAATAAAGTGAACGAATGTCTGTGTCAGATGAGCGCAATGCGAGCGGCTAAGTCGAGACGGTCACCCTCTCCGTGCCTGGAGAAGAAATACAGCATCAAGGCAATGGAAAAATGTTTGATGGACGTCAGCAAGAGACTGCAGGAATGTTTCGACAAGTGCGTGACGGATCCTTCCGAGCGCAGCGCCAGCGACGACGCCGACGACGGCGTCGCGCAGGTGGTGGTGCAGCTGGAGGAGCAGCTGCGCGCCAAGCTGCTGGAGATCTCGCGCCGGAAGGCGGCGCTCTACGAGGCGGGCGAGCTCACGCAGCGCAAGAGCCTGGAGATCCTGGCGGAGAAGCTGGCCTACGAAGCCGTGCTGGTGGGCCGCATACAGGAGGCGCTCGAGTCCTCCGACGGGAGCAGATTCTTCGCCAGGCTGGTGAAGTCGGAAATAATCGAAACTAGTCAATTGATCGATAATCTTAAGTCTAAAATCAACGGCGACGGCAACGTGACGTCCGTCACCAAGAGCTCACTCGATTACCTCGCCCGCATCCTGTCGCGCAAGATCGACGCGTCGGGCGGCCGCGAGCCCGGCGCGCGCCGCGCCGAGGTCATCATCCAGAGCGCCGAGCTCGAGGCGCTGAAGGCGTCGCAGCGTGAGGTCGGCGAGGCCGTGGAGCGCTACAAGCGCGAGAAGCTGGGCGAGCTGTGCGCCGCGCTCGCGGGCGAGGCGCCCAGCCACGCCGCCAGCGACAGCGACGCCGAGCGCAGCGGCGCGGAGGCGGCGCGCGTACGCGAGGCGTGGGCCTCGGCGCGCGACGCGCTCGGCGCCGAGCTCGTGCAGGCCGAGGTGGCGAGGGCGCTGGGCCGCGCCGCGCAGCTGTGCGAGGACAGCCTGGGCGACGCGCGCCGCTCGCGCCTGGCGCTCAGCGCGCAGCACCGCGCCGACCTCGACCTGTGGTGGCAGGCGGCGCACGACCACCTGCGCTGCGAGATGGACGCCGCCGTGCGCGACATCGCGGCGCAGGTGCGCGCCGACGGCGCCGCGCCCGCGCCCGCGCCCGCGCTCGACAGCCGCGCGCTGCTGGCGCAGCTGGCCGACGTGCTGGCGCGCAAGGCGCTGGTGGACGCGCGCGTGGCCGTGCTGGAGGGCACGTACCGCGCCTCGGGCGAGGCGCAGGGCCGCGCCGACGACGCGCTCGCCTCGCTGGAGACGGACCCCGCGAGCGAGGCGGAGTTCGTGTTCCTGTTCCAGCACTTCTCGACCGAGTGCCGAGCGCTCTTCTCCAGTGACTGTTCGGGCAACAGTGACGACTCGATGAAGATCGGCGAGAGCCTCGAGCGGGTGGAGGCGGCCGTGGCGGCGGCGCGCCGGCGCCTGGCGCCCGACGACGACGCGCCGGCGGACGCGGCGGGCGAGCCGCGCGCGGGGCTGGCGGCGCGGCTCGAGGCGCTGCGGCGGCGCGTGGAGGCGCTGCAGTGCCCGCAGTGCGCGCGTCTGCAGGACGCGTTGGAGCGGCTCACGGCAGAGCGCGCGCGCTCCGAGTGCGCGCTGACGCAGCAGGCGGCGGCGCTGGCGGCGGCGAGGCGCGCGCGTGCTCAGCTGCAGGCGCAGCACGAGCGCGAGCGCGTGGCGCTGCGGGAACGCGCGCGCACGCTCCAGCGGCGCCTCGCCGCGCTGGACTCCGAGTACTCGGCGCAGTTGGACAGCCTGCGCGCCGCTTATCAAGTGAGTTCCTATCTCACTTTCAGTTTTCATAAAAATGTCCTTACTTAATAATGTTGGTTTTGTCGCATGTAAACGCAGAGTGTGAATGTGCAGAGCGCGGTGTCGGCGGACACGCACGGCGACAGCCTGCGCGCGCGCTACCAGCAGGAGATCGAGCAGCTGCGCGCGCTGTGCGAGAAGGGGCTGCTGGCCATGGAGAGCTCGCACCGCCGCATCGTGCGCGAGATGGAGGACAAGCACCGCGCCGAGCGCGACCAGCTCAGGTACTGCATTGCTGTGATATGGCAATCTCTCCTTTAGTCTTTAAGCTGCGCGGTGCACATGGTTACGCACTCAGGGACCGTCTCAGTTGAACGGCTAAAATTATAAGTAAGCATGTTCGTATATTGATAATGATTTTAAAATTCCATAGGTTAGAGAAAGAGCAAGCGTTAGCAGAAGAGACGCGAGCGACGCTCGCCGCCCTGGACGCGATGCGGAAGGCGCACGAGAACGAAGTGCGGCGTGAGGTCGACAAGTTCAAGACGGAGTTCCTCGCCCGAGGCGCGCCCGAGCTGGGCCAGCTGAGCTCGAGGCACCAGTGAGTGGTTTTGGTTTTATAGCTGAGGATATAAACATTACAATTGCTGTACAATTTACTGACCAACACTATCTCAGCCTGATGAGAAATTCCGGCGGAAATATTTATTTTCGGGACATAACCTAGTTAGTTCATGGCACCTTTTTTAAATTAAAATTACATCCTTTGGTCTTTGAAAAATTTACTTGGTATGCACAGAATAATTATTGAGAGCGTAACCGAAATTATCGAAAAAATTACGCCGTAACGTTAAGTCGAGCTAGTACGATTTTGAGAGCCGTGTAGGGGATATTTTATACGACAATTATTATAATTTGACTCAATTATTAAAAGTGGCTAGTTGTCTTAAACTGTATAAATTATATTTTTAGGTCCTTCGAGCCGGATTTTGCGAATTTTCGAGCACTGATTTTATAAACTTCTTTTTAACAAAAAGATATGCATAACATGAAGGCCTTATCTTCGTATTGCAGACAAGAAATGGAGGAGATCAAGCGCGAGATCCTGTCGCTGTCGGAGAAGTACTCGGTGAAGTGCGTGGAGTCGGCCGCGCTGGAGGAGAGGCTGGCGGCCGCCAGCGCGCAGCTCGCGCACGCGCACAACCACATCATGCAGCTAGACGCGAGGTAACCCTAACTATATACAAGAGACGGAGGAGATCGAGCGCGAGATCCTGTCGCTGTCGGAGAAGTACTCGGTGAAGTGCGTGGAGTCGGCCGCGCTGGAGGAGAGGCTGGCGGCCGCCAGCGCGCAGCTCGCGCACGCGCACAACCACATCATGCAGCTAGACGCGAGGTAACCCTAACTATATACAAGAGACGGAGGAGATCGAGCGCGAGATCCTGTCGCTGTCTGAGAAGTACTCGGTGAAGTGCGTGGAGTCGGCCGCGCTGGAGGAGAGGCTGGCGGCCGCCAGCGCGCAGCTCGCGCACGCGCAGAACCACATCATGCAGCTAGACGCGAGGTAACCCTAACTATATACAAGAGACGGAGGAGATCGAGCGCGAGATCCTGTCGCTGTCGGAGAAGTACTCGGTGAAGTGCGTGGAGTCGGCCGCGCTGGAGGAGAGGCTGGCGGCCGCCAGCGCGCAGCTCGCGCACGCGCACAACCACATCATGCAGCTAGACGCGAGGTAACCCTAACTATATACAAGAGACGGAGGAGATCGAGCGCGAGATCCTGTCGCTGTCGGAGAAGTACTCGGTGAAGTGCGTGGAGTCGGCCGCGCTGGAGGAGAGGCTGGCGGCCGCCAGCGCGCAGCTCGCGCACGCGCACAACCACATCATGCAGCTAGACGCGAGGTAACCCTAACTATATACAAGAGACGGAGGAGATCGAGCGCGAGATCCTGTCGCTGTCGGAGAAGTACTCGGTGAAGTGCGTGGAGTCGGCCGCGCTGGAGGAGAGGCTGGCGGCCGCCAGCGCGCAGCTCGCGCACGCGCACAACCACATCATGCAGCTAGACGCGAGGTAACCCTAACTATATACAAGAGACGGAGGAGATCGAGCGCGAGATCCTGTCGCTGTCGGAGAAGTACTCGGTGAAGTGCGTGGAGTCGGCCGCGCTGGAGGAAAGGCTGGCGGCCGCCAGCGCGCAGCTCGCGCACACGCACAACCACATCATGCAGCTAGACGCGAGGTAACCCTAACTATATACAAGAGACGGAGGAGATCGAGCGCGAGATCCTGTCGCTGTCGGAGAAGTACTCGGTGAAGTGCGTGGAGTCGGCCGCGCTGGAGGAGAGGCTGGCGGCCGCCAGCGCGCAGCTCGCGCACGCGCACAACCACATCATGCAGCTAGACGCGAGGTAACCCTAACTATATACAAGAGACGGAGGAGATCGAGCGCGAGATCCTGTCGCTGTCGGAGAAGTACTCGGTGAAGTGCGTGGAGTTGGCCGCGCTGGAGGAGAGGCTGGCGGCCGCCAGCGCGCAGCTCGCGCACGCGCACAACCACATCATGCAGCTAGACGCGAGGTAACCCTAACTATATACAAGAGACGGAGGAGATCGAGCGCGAGATCCTGTCGCTGTTGGAGAAGTACTCGGTGAAGTGCGTGGAGTCGGCCGCGCTGGAGGAGAGGCTGGCGGCCGCCAGCGCGCAGCTCGCGCACGCGCACAACCACATCATGCAGCTAGACGCGAGGTAACCCTAACTATATACAAGAGACGGAGGAGATCGAGCGCGAGATCCTGTCGCTGTCGGAGAAGTACTCGGTGAAGTGCGTGGAGTCGGCCGCGCTGGAGGAGAGGCTGGCGGCCGCCAGCGCGCAGCTCGCGCACGCGCACAACCACATCATGCAGCTAGACGCGAGGTAACCCTAACTATATACAAGAGACGGAGGAGATCGAGCGCGAGATCCTGTCGCTGTCTGAGAAGTACTCGGTGAAGTGCGTGGAGTCGGCCGCGCTGGAGGAGAGGCTGGCGGCCGCCAGCGCGCAGCTCGCGCACGCGCACAACCACATCATGCAGCTAGACGCGAGGTAACCCTAACTATATACAAGAGACGGAGGAGATCGAGCGCGAGATCCTGTCGCTGTCGGAGAAGTACTCGGTGAAGTGCGTGGAGTCGGCCGCGCTGGAGGAGAGGCTGGCGGCCGCCAGCGCGCAGCTCGCGCACGCGCACAACCACATCATGCAGCTAGACGCGAGGTAACCCTAACTATATACAAGAGACGGAGGAGATCGAGCGCGAGATCCTGTCGCTGTCGGAGAAGTACTCGGTGAAGTGCGTGGAGTCGGCCGCGCTGGAGGAGAGGCTGGCGGCCGCCAGCGCGCAACTCGCGCACGCGCACAACCACATCATGCAGCTAGACGCGAGGTAACCCTAACTATATACAAGAGACGGAGGAGATCGAGCGCGAGATCCTGTCGCTGTCTGAGAAGTACTCGGTGAAGTGCGTGGAGTCGGCCGCGCTGGAGGAGAGGCTGGCGGCCGCCAGCGCGCAGCTCGCGCACGCGCACAACCACATCATGCAGCTAGACGCGAGGTAACCCTAACTATATACAAGAGACGGAGGAGATCGAGCGCGAGATCCTGTCGCTGTCGGAGAAGTACTCGGTGAAGTGCGTGGAGTCGGCCGCGCTGGAGGAGAGGCTGGCGGCCGCCAGCGCGCAGCTCGCGCACGCGCACAACCACATCATGCAGCTAGACGCGAGGTAACCCTAACTATATACAAGAGACGGAGGAGATCGAGCGCGAGATCCTGTCGCTGTCGGAGAAGTACTCGGTGAAGTGCGTGGAGTCGGCCGCGCTGGAGGAGAGGCTGGCGGCCGCTAGCGCGCAGCTCGCGCACGCGCACAACCACATCATGCAGCTAGACGCGAGGTAACCCTAACTATATACAAGAGACGGAGGAGATCGAGCGCGAGATCCTGTCGCTGTCGGAGAAGTACTCGGTGAAGTGCGTGGAGTCGGCCGCGCTGGAGGAGAGGCTGGCGGCCGCCAGCGCGCAGCTCGCGCACGCGCACAACCACATCATGCAGCTAGACGCGAGGTAACCCTAACTATATACAAGAGACGGAGGAGATCGAGCGCGAGATCCTGTCGCTGTCGGAGAAGTACTCGGTGAAGTGCGTGGAGTCGGCCGCGCTGGAGGAGAGGCTGGCGGCCGCTAGCGCGCAGCTCGCGCACGCGCACAACCACATCATGCAGCTAGACGCGAGGTAACCCTAACTATATACAAGAGACGGAGGAGATCGAGCGCGAGATCCTGTCGCTGTCGGAGAAGTACTCGGTGAAGTGCGTGGAGTCGGCCGCGCTGGAGGAGAGGCTGGCGGCCGCCAGCGCGCAGCTCGCGCACGCGCACAACCACATCATGCAGCTAGACGCGAGGTAACCCTAACTATATACAAGAGACGGAGGAGATCGAGCGCGAGATCCTGTCGCTGTCGGAGAAGTACTCGGTGAAGTGCGTGGAGTCGGCCGCGCTGGAGGAGAGGCTGGCGGCCGCCAGCGCGCAGCTCGCGCACGCGCACAACCACATCATGCAGCTAGACGCGAGGTAACCCTAACTATATACAAGAGACGGAGGAGATCGAGCGCGAGATCCTGTCGCTGTCGGAGAAGTACTCGGTGAAGTGCGTTGAGTCGGCCGCGCTGGAGGAGAGGCTGGCGGCCGCCAGCGCGCAGCTCGCGCACGCGCACAACCACATCATGCAGCTAGACGCGAGGTAACCCTAACTATATACAAGAGACGGAGGAGATCGAGCGCGAGATCCTGTCGCTGTCTGAGAAGTACTCGGTGCTACATCCTAATCGGTCCGTAGCGGTACCACTCACACGCTAGTAATACGTTACTTGCACTAAGCGATTGGAACAAAAAGTGAGGTGCATCTTCGTGTATTGAACCAAATATACTACAGTACAGTCACCCACTTATCAGTGTACCAGGTAGATAATAGGCACAGGCTCTTAACTCGCAATCGCCTGTCCTCTTCACGTGCCAACTGTACGAAACGAAATAGTAAATGAGATTCTTCATTCCTTTTCTCATTTTGATCGCATTATAATTTGTTTTTTGTTTTTTTTACAGAAATAAACAACTCCGAGCGCACATAATGTCCGAAGCAAATGAAATGAAGAACTCCGAAGCCTCTACGCTCGCCCACCTCATTGAAGACTCTCCACCGGTATGTAACATACACTTTTGCTTTCTTGGTTTAGCTTAGGATCTTCACCCTCTACAACAACTGTACCATGAACGTTAAATTATTATTATCGTCAAATGTACTCCTCAAAGTTTTCAATTCAAGTATTTGAAATATAGCAAGATGACATTTTAAGGCACTGAAACTGCCGAGTTTTCAAACCTTAAAAAATTGTATTCTTTCAAATTAGTCAATAGATAGACATATACTTTAACTTTTATGTGAATCTTATTTCTAACAGAGAATTATTAAGCTTTATCTGACTGCTCCGGAATGATAATAATCATGGTACGGTTCTATGAAGTGGGTGTAAAGCTTTATACAGCCTAGGCCTAATATCTAGTGCTTATCTATGCGCTCAATAGTCGCACCACGCTTGCATGACGTCATGCACACGTAACAATCATCATCATGTAAAATAAGACTTCTATTAGTAGGTACTGAAACTTTTCTTAAGATTGAAGGGCACCGAAATTCTATAAGTGACAATTTTTGACGTTTGCCGTATGGACAAAATTATTGTAGCATCAAGCATGTCAATTAAAATTTAAAGTGCCGTTAAATTATAATCTATGTAGAGGGAACTCTAGTCCCAAGGAATTTGAAAAATACGAAAAGTACGAAAGGGACAACTGCAGCTCAGGCTGATTTTACCTACAAAAACCTTGACCAAGAGACGTTTCGTATTCTGCCGTTTCCTTCTTCAAAACTGAAAAATTCTTATATCAAAATTTAAAGGAAAAGTATATCTATGCTTCTATTATTTTTTTTGTTACAAACATCAAATTTGTCTGATAGCCATGTGATGATAGATAGATTATGGCGGTACAAACGTTTTTTTTTTCGGGTTTTTAGATTGTCATATTTCTTTTAGTGATTATGTTTTGGAAAAAAGAAAATAATAGGGGCACGTATTAATTAGACCTAAATTTTTTGGAAAAAAATCATTGCTCTAGAGGCATTATCCACGAAGAAAACAGCAGAATGCGTTTGTATGGAGAAAGGCCCAATAGAGTCCCCTCGGAGCCCAGTAGCCGTTTGGTGATGAAAAATTCTTTTAGCAAAGTAATTTTGCATCGTACGCACACAGAATCTATTGAGTACTTACAATTTTTTTTATTTAGCAATATTAATTTTCTTGCAATTTCTTCATTTTGAACCATCTTTTTGTAAATACCTACTTACATTTTTCCTTAGCTATGCTAGGATATCTAATTGATCGCACAAATTGAGCCGCGCTCCGCTTTAGTCATCAATTGGCTGAAACTTAACCATTTTTGCTTGAGAACTAAAATAAGCATTTTTTTATTTTATTTATTTTATATAACTTATTCATTTTATTAGCTTTATCATTTTTTCTTGAATGAACTTGGAATTTAAAGCTTAATTTAATTTAATCATAGTTAAAATTTCGTGTATTTGTTTACATCATTAATGTGAACGTTATTGAATTTTTGAGAAATTTTAATCAATTCGCGCGATCATTCGTAGTGTAATAATGCCCTTATTCAGAGACTTCCTTTTTTCAGTCAGTTTGATACCAACCGATACTTAGATGTTGTTAAGCCAGCCGTCGATTTACTGTCGGTTTTTTTATATTTTTTGAAATTACCTTTGCAGTTAAAGCAATAATATTGATAAAAAAATCTGCACTGGAAAATATTTAACTTGGCAAAGTAACTATTTGGTTTGGTTCTAGGTACCTAGGTATAATTTATTACTCGTATTTTTAAGTATAAAAAAATCCACTTTGCAGTTAATAAACAGTTTTACATAGATATACATTGCAAAAATTTGGTTATTGATTAGGTAACATGTTAGCATACATTTGTCCCCCTCGGTTAATTGATAGTAGGTAGTATATAAGTTTAAAGAGATTGCTTGCGGTGGCTACACAGTATATTTACTGGCCGTAATTTGTGGTGCCGTAATGGTGTTTTTTGATAGCAAATAAAGTTGACAAACTTAACATGGTATGGTTCTTGCAATTCACGAGCGCGCGTGAACTTTACTTGTGGTTACGTCATGTACATGTACGTTGCGGAGTGCGTGCCTGTCTGAGCCTAAGTGGAAGCAGTCAGTCGCTAGCAAGCTCGCTCGCTCACACTTATACAGATACGACTTTAAACAGTTAAACAACAACCATGAGCCACGTGCACTCGTGAATTGCAAGAACTTTAAGAGAGCCCACAGACTTACAATTTCAAGTTGAACAACTGAATCGCAGAGTAAGTATACTAACAGGGATACTGACTTATGGCAGCCCGCACATCTTATCTAACTAAATCGTCCAATTATATAATTGGCGAAATTCCTATAATGCACACTATCATATGTTATTATAAATGCGAAAATATGTTTGTTGGTTTGTTTATTTTTCCTTCACTCACGCAGCAATAGAGCTACGGATCGACGTGACTTTTTGCATGGGGTATAGTTGAGGACTTGGAGAGTGACAAAGGCTACTTTTTATCCCGGAAAATTATAATTCCCGAGGGAATTTAAAAACAATCCACGCGGATGAAATCGCGCGCAACTTAGTTGTACGATAGTCTGCCAACCTGAAAGTGTAAGTCTAGTGGCTCTTTATAATAACGCGGCTGGCTTATAATGAGTAGATATAGTATGCATATCGTATGTGTAAACGCGAGGTGAGGTCGTCTCTGAATACGGGTGTAGTATGAGATGAGTGACGGCTGGCGTGGTACATGTGGCGGGCACTAACAGCATGGGGCGGAGGCGCCGCTGTGGGCCCACCTGCGCCGCCTGGCCGCCGCCTGGCAGGGCTCCGACCCAGGTAACCACCCACCATACATATACTATCTACTTTCCCTTAGCTGTCTTAGCGGTAAACAAATGTTTTCTCGCGGAAAGCTCTGAGCCAAGCGCATAGAACGTCCATACTAGTCTTTTGTAATACATGTACTAATTTGGTACATTTTAGGATTTAGGAATGAATTCCCGACAATGAACGAGAATGAACTTTAATACATCGTTCCCTGTGGACCTGTTTAGTCTATGATTCTGTCGATTGGCTCGGAACTACTTTTTTTTTAGTCCTTGACTGCGATCTCACCTGATGGTAAGTGACGATGCAGTTTAAGATGGTAGCGGGCTAACTTGGAAGGGGTATGGCAGTGAACACTAATAGTACTAGAAGTACAGTCTTTTGAATGTACTAGTATGGAGAGCTCCTTTGAGTGACCGAGCAAGAACAAGCCTAGTCCTACTGCACACTGACAATAAAACTTGCTACAAATGAAAAACCAAATAAAAGGTGTAAAAGGTCTTAAGCGCCCGGCAATTGGCCCGTTTGTACGCGTGTCGCCGAAATGTTTTCTGCGATTTGTTTACCTTTTTAAGACCGCTAAGGAAAAAATAGACTTTACACGACATGCTATCGAATACCAGTCTCATATAATTTATGATCAAACGAACTTACCTGTAAGTGAAGTTCGATCCTAATTATGTGAGCAAGCTTCATTCGACGCGATTTGGGGTTTTACATATTGTAGCAACACTTTCTAGCTACCGGCCTTCACGTTATTTGTAGTAGGGAAAAAAGAATTTACGTATGGTATCACCATTCGGTAGACATCCCTACCATTACTCATTAGTTTAAAGCAAAATAGGTACCTGAAATAATAAAATGTTAGCTTGTGGTAATACCTATGCTAATACCTATTTATGAATGTGATTATTTTTACATGTTTATTTATACTTAAAGTATACGGTACATTGGGAGGGTTAACTTTAAATACGAACACTTATTAACACATAAAATAGATACTAGATTAGGGTGGGTTCTCCCAAATCGCGTCGAATGAAGCTTGCTCACATAATTAGGATCGAACTTCACTTACAGGTAAGTTCGTTTGATCATAAATTATGCTTCGCAAGCTTCATTCTAGCGATTTGGGGTTTTACATATTGTAGATGTTTATAGCTGTATATAGTAAAAATAATACAGACTAGAATAGGTAGGATAGGTATTTTTATTAATTACTTTTATAGAAAAATAATTAACTTACCATAATTTAATTACTTAATTACATTAATCATAAATCATTGATCAATTATTATTATAATCATATGTATTAATTGTTATACTATTCTAAGTATTACATGACAACATTACTGATTTTTGATATGGGTGATGGTCTGGACATTATAAGCTATTACTAAAGCATTAAGTGTGACGGTTTTCTTTGATAAGTCTTGTAGACTTAACGCATGGTTGGGCCAGAACTGGCTCAAATAATTTAAAACGATATTAGCTTCCCAAACTATATCATATTTAGGCGTATGAGGTCGTAACCTATATACCTACTCCCTTCATGAATCTCTTTATCCTATTATTATCTATGGGATTTCCCATTAACAAACTTATTGCTGCTATAAGAGAGTTAATGGTGCCATACCGTACTCCCTGATCAAAAAATCGGCTAAGGTAATATATTATTTCTAGAATAGGCATAGAATCATAGCATAATATGACGTTATTTATCTCAAAGTACTTAATGCATAATCTAATACAGCCAACATATTGTTTATAATATGTATTTTCAGTCAAAGAGAATAATATGATATCCACAGATTTTGAGGAGAGTTGTCTGTCTTAATATTGTTTTCCTGACAATCTTACGGCAATCAGTTCTAGCGAACTGTGTAGATTGTGATGAATTCTGAAAGGAGATACAAGCAATTCTTTACTTGGTCGAAAATATATTTCTCTAGAAATTTTAATTTTTTCATACAATGGATACCAAGGTTGTGTTTTCCAATTCGGTATTACAACAATACCTTCAGCTTTATCATCTATAATTTTTCGTATCACTTTTAATACCATGGAGAAAGGAGGAAAAGCATAAAAATTAAGATGAGTCCATGACAATGTGAACGCGTCAATTGCCCGAGCTTCAGGATCTGGCTTCCAAGATACGTAAGTGGGACATTTCTTATTATTTCTAGATGCAAACAAATCAATAGTAGGTTGTTTAAATGACAGAATAATTTCTTGAAACGCATAATCTGCAAGTTCCCATTCTGTCTCTTGGAATTTCATTCTAGACATTGCATCCGCTTCCACATTGTCTTTGGAATTGATATATGATGCGAATAAGAAAATTTTTCTTTGTTCACACCACTGCCAAATTTGACGAGTGATTTTTTTTCCAGATGTGCATACTGTACGCTACCCATTTTATTAATACATGCTATAGCTGTAGTATTATCAATTCGTAAAAGAATCTCCGTATTAGTAAGATGTTTAGCATAAACTTTTAAAGCAAAGAAAGCTGCTTTAAGTTCTAATAAGTTTATATGTTGCAATCTTTCCTCTTCGGTCCAAAAACCATAGACTTTATTCTTATTACAGTACGCTCCCCATCCCGTAAGAGAAGCGTCTGAAAATATTTCACACTCATAGTTATGGGTTCGTACTTTAGCATAATCGTTCATAATATGCCTTAACCACCATAACATATCCTCATGTAACGTAGCTGGGATTTTTACGATCTGATCGTATGAAGAATTTTCCTTTAAACACAAAAATTTAAATCTTTCAAAAATCTTGGTATATAACCAAGAGTAATCAATAGCAGGGCAGGCTGATATCAAAATACCAACAAATCTAGCATAATTACGTAAACTACATTTTTCTGTATTTATGAATTTCAAAATTAATTTTTGAATCTTAGCCTTCTTTTCCTCGGGTAATTTTAGTATCATTTTTTGAGAGTTAAATATGAAACCTAAATATTTACACTCTCTTGAAGGTATTAAGCAACTCTTTTCATAATTTATTATAAATCCCAGATTTTCGAGAGCGTTTTTAATGAATGAAATATTTCTATTGCACTCCAAATATGACCTACCAAAAATCATTATGTCATCTAGATAAATAACTGTTAATATATTGTTTGACCTAAAGTATTCCATTACTGGTTTTAATAATTTTGTAAAAACATAAGGTGCTGTCGCCAGCCCGAACGGTAAGCAATTATATGCATAAAGAGTATCATTAAATTTGAACTTCAAATATTTCCTATGAAACTCATAGATCGGCAATAAGTAATAAGCATCCTTTAGATCAATGGAAGCCATAAAACAATCTGGGAACATCATCTTGGTTGCAGTACGATAATCTTCTAATTTAAAATGTTCTGTTTTGACAAACTTATTTAAACATTTTAAATTCAAAATAAACCGATTCTCTCCACTAGGTTTAGGCACTAAAAAAACACTAGAGACAAATTCCTCTTCCTCATGATTACATTCTGAAATGGCGTTTATATATAATAATTTTTGTATACATTTATTAAATTCAAGTAATTCCTGGTCTGAATGTGAAATTGTATAAGGCCTATCGCTGCGACTAGGTGTAGAAATAAATGGAATTTCATAACCGTCTAGCCAGCCTAATATAAGCGGGTCGCTAGTTATATTTTCCCATTGTTGAGAGAAGCAAGACAATCGCCCTGCATATCGTTCCTCGTTATTACTGTTCAGTAGCGCTGCTGTCTCTGCCGTCGAGGGGCCGCGGCCGGCGGGGGGCTGCGGCGGTAGTGTCGCTGGCGGCTGCTTGCTGGTGCCGGTGCTGGTGCTGCATGATCCTGCACTCGTTGCTTCCCCATATAAGAACGCGCAGCTGTTTTCCGATATGGGGTCTTTTGGTTTAAAGACTTAACATTGCTAGGTGCAGCTGTCATAGTATTCTTATTAGAATTATTAGAGAATGGTATGACTTTTAAAATTTGTCCCGATCTATTAATGCCCTGGGCCGTTTTAAGCTTTTCAGACATATTGTCACCGAAAAGAAATTTCCCTGGGACTGTGTCCATAACGATGTCTTTCATCTTATTATTTATTGAATTTATTATGTGGATTCTCCTTCTTTTCGTTTCAAGCTGATATAAATCGCATAAAATGCGACAGGCATCGCTTAGCGGTTTTAATACAGTCGACTTTGTTTCATTTTGTAAACTTTTATTTGGGTCATTTATTATCGAGTCCACTGATTTGCTTAAAGCGGATAATGCAATCCCGGTCTGTTTTTGTCTATGAAAAATAGCGAAATCCCGCTTTACTAAGGGCTCTGTTAATGCCGCTTTAACTTCGGGATTTAGGATTGGCGGTACAAGAATTTCCAAATTACTAGGTATAGGATACAATTTTATTAAGTCTTTTTTAATATCATCTTTAAGACCTTTCTGTAAAATGTCCTGCCATCTAGTGGCAATATCCCTATGGATAGGGGGACCTGATTCAATATTATTTTCAGGAGCGTCACCTAGTAATGAAAGTATTGATCCATCCAGCACAAGCTCAGTATTTTCCTCAATTCCGGCGACTGCAGAATCGGCACCACCGTTCTGCGAAACTGGTAGCGTCTCGATAGCTGTCCCAGGTGATGGCGAGGCGTCCTTCAACGATAACGCGATGTCTGGACGTTGTTCATCATCGTGTATGGTAGTGGAATCGAAAAACACCGGTACAGGGTCACATAATGCACCATTTACCACCTGATTGACATCTGTAAACGTACGAAACGTCTTACTATTCCTCCTTTGTTACAACGAAAAAAGGAAGGTACCCACATCAAAGGAAAAATATTTTATTTTTATTTTTTCCCTGGTTATAACTATTACAATAGAATAGTTTTGTTAAAGCTAAAATCTAGCTCGTAAAGCGTAATTATGAAGGAGTAAACCCAAAAACGGAGTCTCGCATCATAGTATTCATCAATGGCGTAAAAACAAAATGAAGGAGTAAACCCAAAGCGGAGTCTCGCATCATAGTATTGTCTAATGACGTAATTATGAAGGAGTAAACCCAAAAGCGGAGTCTCGCATCATAGTATTGTCTGACGTAATTATGAAGGAGTAAACCCAAAAGCGGAGTCTCGCATCATAGTATTCATCAATCCAAACAAAACAAAGAAACTTTGAATCATGCGCCTGTATTAATATTAAATTCTCGTATTAACACTTACCCTCGTTTTCGTCACATGAACTGGAAGGTAGACGCATTATACGTTTCCGTGCCAATTTCTCCTCCAACTTCCTTATTTTTCTTCTAATCTTCGCCACCTTTTCCTCTGCTTTCCGTTTTCCCATGATTTTCACTACCTAACTAACTCCTTTACTTAAAATAAAATATTCGAAACTAATTATAATATTGTGCGTCCGAAGGCCTCGAGCACGAAAATGTTAATGAGTAATGGTAGGGATGTCTACCGAATGGTGATACCATACGTAAATTCTTTTTTCCCTACTACAAATAACGTGAAGGCCGGTAGCTAGAAAGTGTTGCTACAATATGTAAAACCCCAAATCGCTAGAATGAAGCTTGCGAAGCATAATAGCATAGGTACCACGTGAGTAAGTAACCGAACAAAAACAAAGCTCAGGGCCAACTTAGCTGTCAACTATGGTACCCAGATGTAACGCTACTAGTTTTTAACCGACTTCCAAAAAGGAGGAGGTTCTCAATTCGGCCGGTATCTTTTTTTTTTTTTTTTTCTATGTATGTCCACCGATTTCTCCGGGATTACTGGACCGATTCGCGTGATTTTTTTTTAATCGACAGAGGATGTTTGCGAAATGGTCCCATAAAAATTTTAACCTTCAACTCCTCAAGCCTGATGCTGCAGGCTAAAACTATGGCGATTTAGGAAATTTCGATTACGAATTGATATTGTAGGTAACAAGTATGGACTACATCATGGAGCTCCAGGTCCTAGCTCCTCAATCATAGGATACTACACTTAAAAGCTTAAAATAAAAATTCTTTTCAAAAAACCGACTTCTAACGCCACTACAAAGTATAAAAATAATTTTAGTTTGTCCACGTTTGTTGAAGTCGGGCGGGCCTAAAATACAAACTATGAAACTGACTCGCGATGCTCGCTCGACTTCTACAAACGAGTCTATCATATTCTGTAGCGTCGCGCATCGGTTTCATAGTTTGTATATAGGCCCGCCCGACTTCAACAAACGTGGACAAACTAAAATTATTTTTATACTTTGTAGTGGCGTTAGAAGTCGATTTTTTGAAAAGAATTTTTATTAATTTCACATTTTTTTAAATTTTATTATATGTGTTAGTTTTAGAACAGTATTTGTCGTATTAACAATTAAACAAATCCTTAACAAATATTTTGCTTGGATAAAGCGAAAGGTCGCCGGATCAAACATCACTCGTTGCACTATTGTCTTACCTACTGCTAGCACAAGCTTTACACTTAAGGTGGAGGATAAAAGCATTATCTATCGGTTTAAGAGATTACCATGTTCAGAATCACATGGGTAAATATTCTTTTTTTTTTTTAATGTTCGGTTATTATTTACTCATGTGACAAAACACTAAACTGTCGATTTGGTATTTGATGGAAGTATTCCATAAGGTGCGATGAGGTTAGAATTTCCTTGAAAGTGTAATAAAGATTATAATATAACGTATTAGGCATAAGGTTAAGTTCACTTAGGTATACTTTGGGGTGCAAAGCGATCTAGTCCAAAAAATGTTAAGTAAGTAAGTATATTAATTTTATCTCACCCAAGAATAGGTTTGGGTGATTTTGGAAAAAATTGAATAGCATGAAAAAATTTGGAAAATATGTAAATATTTCAAAAATCCTACGAATTTATTTCCATTCGGTATTGAAAATTTTCCAAATCATCCAAGAACGCCAACTCATGATGTTTATTGTTTACCTACTAGGTAGTATTTCTAACGAATTAAAATTAGTCATTTGGTTTTACTTGACTTGAGGAAATATTAATATAACTTCCTTCTCATAACTCCAACATACTTCAACGCAATGTTATAAATAATTAAGTACCTATGTATTATTATTAGTAGGTATATAGTATTCGCATGATTTTTCATCCACTTGAAAGACATTGCCATTTTAATGAGTGATTTTTGTGTGTGTATGCGTGTTCCATTTTGTGATTGTTGATTGGTTTGTTGCATGGTTTTCAACAATTTAAGAAGTTAAACATTCCATTGCTTATACATATGTACATAAATACAAAATTGTAGCTTGATTGCCACTTCTATGAGAAATAAAACGCTCACTTGAAGGGGAAAGGTCAAGGTCATATTGGTCATGGCTAATATTATTTTTTTTATTTTATTTTTACAAAAAAGAATTATTAGGTATATCAAAGCTAATGGGGTGCCTTTTATCTTGTGTATAAAGTAGGTACACACGCTCTCTATCGATACAAAGCTTTGAATGCTAACGGAACTTTTGACGTTCCTGAAGCAAACATTTTATTTTGATTTGAAGGTGGTTCCACTACAATTTAATTACCGTTTTAAGTTTTCCCCCCGAGTTCACGTTTAATTTATTTTTCCTAATATTACCTAATATTACACATAAATCGTTTCTCGCAGAATTCAGAAAAACGTGAAGCGAAGCTCGAATAGATAGATTAATCAGCTGGATCTGGTAGATTCATCGACGATTCAAAAGCTCTTGAGAAGTTTATTTGAATAAAAAATACACACATCAAAAGTGTCTAGGGATCAACATATATTTTTGCAATAACTTTTCTCCTGATTGATATTAATTAAAATTTTCTTTAAGGATTCATCAAATAAAGTGTTTTCGTTTGTCACAGTAACGATAAACCAAGTCACCTTTGCATTAATAAAGAAATTTGCCATTTTCCTAATAAAGGGATTATTGACATTTGAACCACTAACATTAAAGTTCGAAAAAAAGACTGAAATAACAGTTTTCTTTAAAATTTTATTGGGTAACTTAAACAATTAATAATCCGTGTTTCTACCGCGAACACTAACAACACAAGAACATCGGTTTGGCATACTCAAAATGAGTTCATCCAAATCACGCTGTGGAATGGTTCGTTGCAACAACAAAAAAAGGTCTTCTTGCCACTGGATACCCTCCATATTCGGCAGAGCTCTTCTCTGTAGCATATCCCATGCATGCTCAATCGGGTTCAAGTCTGGCGACTGAGCAGGCCAGGGCAGGACATTGATGTTAGCTGCGGCGAGAGTCTGTCTTACAACTCTTGCGGTGTGCGGTCGTGCATTATTATGCATTAACTGAAATAAGGGACCGATTTGCACTTGTAGAGGAACGATGACGTCTGATACAATCGTCTCAGCATAAATTTGAGCGTTGAGGTTGCCTCTGATCCAAATCAACTCAGTTCTTCCGCCGATCCAAATACCCGCCCATACCATGATGGTTCCACCACTATAAGGATGGACTTCCTGGCAGGATTTTAATCGCTGATTATGAAATTATGAAATGCACCAAAAAGGATCCATATAAATTTATAAAATCATAAATTTATTACAAAGCCACATCTCAATCTCAAGAAATCCGCATAAAAATGCTTGATCCCTAGACACTTTTGATGTGTGTATTTCAATTCTATTCTATTCTAATATTGGGGAGGTGCTGTCTTGTCCACTGGCCGTGAAGCCAGCGGGGCTTCGAGGCTCGATGCTCGGTTCTTGTTTACTGAAAAGCCATGCCAGTGTGGCTGCGGCATCGTATAAACAAAAAACTTACCGACAAGGCTACAGTAAAAATAAGGAAAAATAAGTTATAGTGAATACTAATAATAATATTATATTTATTTATCTCTTATATATTATGATTAAATAATTCGTCGCTGTGTAGGGGAGGTCGCCGCGGTCGAGCGGGCTGGAGAGGTCGCGCGCGCCAGCCTCGCCCTTCAGCAGCCCGGAGACCACGCGCAGCCTGCAGATGTCTCCCGTGCAGGTACACTCACTCTCCCCCCCCCCTCCCTCCCCCCACCAATCTTCCTCTTCACTCGCTCTAAGTTGATTCCTAATTATACCCTGTCCAACCGTTTCTTTTCTTTTTGACAGCTCAGTCTCACTCACTCTCAAGAGTGAACAGTGAAACGGTTGGACAGGGTATAATGAAAATCGTGATCAACGTTAGGCGATAAGTTACGGTAAATGATATCCTTCCAACGCGACGGGTTCTATTTTCGGCCATTATAGGGTACACTTAAAGGGTACTTTCTCCAAGGCCACGGCCACTGGTCGCTTATTGTGGGTTCTAGACATTTTATTAATATTTTCTTTAAGAAGGACACTTGTTAAATCAATAATTATCGTTTTCCAATTAGGGTCTCGAGAATGCAAACGGGAAATGTCTCTTATTTCGTGTGCTGCATGTCAACGTTAATTTTTCTGCTGATGTTTCATTACAATGTTAATTAAATTCTCCTTAATTTCTGAGTTAATCTGTGGTATGTTTCTAATTTCTAAACACGTAGACCCTTATTTGCCGTAAATAAGATTCAATTTTGTTTGCCCTTGACTGAAGTTGTTGCAGGTAATTTTCGTTTCGATTCTAGTGTGTCTTAGCGCTTAAATCCTCCGGACGCTTGCGTTTAATGCGAAAACTTGGGGTTCTTTCATAGGCCGAAGCCATCTCAGGTGAGCGACGAGATGTATATGCATTCCCTCGAGGAGGGCTTCGACTCAGCGGCATAGTTTTGATGGCAATAGTACCAGGCGTACAGGAGAGGTTAGGAGTAGTTACGCACGACGCGACGCGACGCTACGTACCGCTTGGAGAAACCGTTTGCAGGGCGAAGTATTGAGAAATAGTGTCGTCCTGCTTTCTCCAATCAGATCGGCGGCGTGTTATGATACAATGATATACACAGCTAGCGGCTATAAGTTGCACTTGTATACTGTGACTCACTCAGTGTGCAGCTGTGAAGCGATGCGTGGTATTAGCACTTGTTGCTTATGCACTCCTATTATTTGTTTCGTATTAAAACTATTAAAATATTATTTATAAACAACTGTCTTGGCACGTCTAAACTCCTCAGATCTCCGGAGGGAAGGCCTAAGACTATACGGGTTCCGTTGTTTTTTTCGGGACCCTAAATTAAGGCTTAATTATATTAAACTCAACTAAAATCCCATAGATTGGTAGAAAGTAACTTAAACCTCCTTGTCCTCAGAACTAAGAGCGAATCAGCGCAGTGCGAACGTGCGCGCCGGGCTCCTCGCGGGCGTGGTCGCCGAACGCAAGAAGAGGTTCGAGACCTAACAGCGAACACACGGACCGACACACATACATCACGAGTTCCACCTTCACTTTGACTTCCACAGCATAAGACGAACTAGAGCTTATCGCACATTGGAGAAATGTTATTGCGCGTGCGACATTCGTCGTATGAATGGAGTGCTTATACTGATTACGTTTTACTGCCGCACTCAAGTTTCACAGACATTAATTAAATGAAGTTTAATGTCAATTACTTGTATCATTAAACTTAATGAACTGTCATTCGTACCTATGTACCTACTAACGAAGCGTTTAGTTGATTCTGGGACTGAACTGTTTTAAATCTATACTAAGGAGATCCTTATTAAGTAACGATTAGCGGTGCGGCAGTAAATCTATCAGGATTTTATTTGAAGCATGATGACGAGTCAGTCCTCCAAAATTACTCGATAGTAAAATATGGTGGATTTAACTTGGAACTGTATTTAGTATGTTGACATTAATTATACCTACTGCCTTTACACTTTCCGGTTTATCTTAAACGGTTTTCAGTAGCGTATTAGAACTTCATAACCTTTAACTCTACCTAAATTATAATAAAAACGCGTCGATAAACCGTAGTGTAAACGCAGTGTTAAACAATTTCCACATTATTCAATCCGACATGTCGGACTCAAGACATATCGGAACGGATGATGTGTAAGTGCCCTTAAGGTCGTAGCTCACTTACTCGACACCGCTCCCACACCGAACCCGTACGGCTTCGCCTTATTTATAAGTGACCGCTCGCTGTCGGCTGCTAATAAATTATACTAGCTGATGCCCACGACTTCGTCCGAGTGGATTTAGTTATTAAAAATCCCGCGGGAATTCCTTGATTTACCGGGATAAAAAGCCATGTCGTATGTGTCGTTCTCCAGGTCTTCAACTATATCCATGCAAAAAATCACGTCAATCCGTAGCTCTGTTGCAGCGTGATTGAAGGACAAACCAACAAACAAATACAAAATAATAAGGATAATATTATTAAGGATTGTTGTTTATTAAGTTTATGCACGACCTTAAGCTCATTGGAATGCACCAACATTCTTTTAACATGCGGGAGCGGTGTAGTGTTAGTGAGCTTCTACCTTTACGCAACGAGTCACAAGAACGTCTCCCACCCACGCTAGCACCTGGCCACTTTGCTTGACGTCATCATACCCATATTATATAAACTTATATAATGTACCTAATCTTTTTATGAAATCGTAATAATAATAAAATTGTAACTTTTTTCTAAAAAAAAGTAATAACGAAATATTTAAACTAATAATTATGGCGATAAAATAACAATTTTAGATTTAAAACTCATCGAACATAGTTGATTCGTAACATAGGTTTTGGAAATAGATTTTTCGTTATACTGTTATTAATATATTCAGCGCATGTTTAGTCTTAGATTATTTAAGTTAAGCTAAGCAAATGAGACTTCCTCTACGAGAAGTGGCCAGAACTTATACTCCCACCCACCACAAAAACTTGTATATAACTTTGTTTGAATTGTTTTTATTACATAATTTTAATTAACTATAGAGTGTATATTACTTTCCGAACCCTTTCTTTTTCCTCATATTTTATTTGAGTTATGCTACTTAATCGGTATACGTTTTCATGTAAAACTTTAAAACGAAAATACTGTAAAACAAAATATGTGTAGGTGGTGTAGCATAGCTTTATAAAATAGACTCAGGTCATTAGGTTTCCTCTGCATTGACTTAGGGCGTTCACACACGTTCAATTTTAGTCTCATGCGACATAATATCTAGGAAAAGTCGCAATGGGCAAATTAGTATGACAGACAAAAGGCGTTTGTGTGTGCGCGCCCCATTATTTAGGCGTAGATTTGGGTTAGTGATGTATCAATTGTGTAAAATTGTAACATTGTGTAAATACTCAGGAACCACTCTATCGTAACCAGTTGTTTGCTGTCCATTTTATCTTATAAGGAGTTTGTTACCAAATATTTCTTATTTATGAGTTTTTTTTTTTGACATTTCGCGTTTTCCGCGTGATTTATTCGGGAGACACGGCTTTGTAGTTGCGGAGTGGAATCTTATGTATTCGTTTGATTTGACTGTAAGGCGTAGTTTTCAAAATAGCCATTAACCAGTACAGCGCTCCTGTACAATTTTTTTTAATAAGTAGTTAGAAATGTATTTTGACGCACTCCTAGTGAGTTATACAAACATTTATGGGAGGATTGGATTGTTCTTTTTTAATGAATTTATTCAATGTTTTTGATACATGAATTCTTTAAACGCTTTTTACAGTGAAGAGCAAGTAGTGAAAAATTTGTAATTCTTTTTAGGTGAGTGCTATAAAAATGAGACTTAATATGAATCTGCCCGTCTTTAAGTCTGTCTTGAGTCTGAGCACAGTTAGAGCGCGATCTACACAGTCTCAGGCGAAGCGACAACAGAGTTCAGGCATCAACCAATGCCGTCAATCATGAGTGACGATTAACTGATAGAGAAGATAATTCTCCAGTAATTTTGTCATGATGGCATCAGTCATCGCATTAGACGATAGGTTATCTGTCACACCTATGACCGAGGCGAAATTAACAGCGCAGCCGGTCGTCTGTAGAAGGCTTAATCTTGAAGTTCTTGATAAGTTCAAATATAAAGATGTTTCAGTACATAGCCGTGTCACCTTTTAGTTTTGTATACCCCTCGTTTATTTTTTTGTAGATTTATAAGCATAGAGTTATATACTTACATTTATGTATTCCGATATGGGAGATATTATGTATTCGAGTTTAAAAGAGTTTGAAGGCATGATTACAAAATATTTTTACTTTATCTTTGTATGAAATTATTTTGTAATAGGCATGCAGTTTGGAGGCATATTATATTATTTTGTTTTATAACATGTAACGCGTTATGTTAGAGAGTTTAGTTTGACATCACCTTGTGTTTCATTGTAGTGGCATATCAGACTTGGCGAACTGTTTTTCTTATAGGTACAGGATGTCTCAAATTGAAATAATTTTTAGACATACACCGATTATTTTAAAAGTTTACGACCTTTTTGTTCTTTCGGCTGTCACTGTTTTGTTAAAAATCTTAAGTTTTTTTTTACGAAACTGCCTTCCGAAAAAACTCAAAAACGTTTTGAGTAATATTTCGTGATGTGTGGCGTGTGTATGGAACATCCTGTTGTATGCTAGTATTGCTTGCTAGCTGGTATCCGAGTGTGGTAGGTCACTTGTCACTGCGTGTGTTTGTTACCATATTTTCCGTACTGGGTATTTGTGTTGTCTTCCACTCGTCATTTCACCTTGTTGTGTATAGTTATCACTCCGCGTTCACGACTGTCCAACGACAAAATGCCTTATAAAACTGTACGATGACGTCATTTACGAATCGAAACGACTGATGACGTCATTCACGAATCATTTAACTAAACATGTTGCAAATTAATGTGAAATTGTTTGAAAATTACTCTTTTGTGCGGTCATCATTGGCGGACCACCCAATTGCTATATTATCTTGTTTCAAACAAACCGTAAAACGATCATCAACTTTATCAGCGTACCGTAGGTTGCGAAAGCAACCTGCAACATGATCGCAAAAATGCTTATTTGAAACAAGTTATAGATATCATTCATATAAATATCAAGAAAACCAAATTCAATATTAGAGTTCCCCCAATATCGCCCACGTACTTATAACTACTTTGTGAAATGAAAATTATTGGAAATACACATTGGTAAACAAATAATTGTACTACTGGTAGGTACCAATAGTAAAATTTATTTGTTTACCAATGTCAAAAAAATTTGTATTACCAATAAATTTGACCATCCGCGAGAAGTATCACAGATTTTAGTTACATTGACTAGAGATTTTCTCGCTAGAACCATATCTTGGCGGTCATGCTAGGCGGGCGGTTGCTCAATACATCTAGTGTACCAAACTTTGCGTTGTACAGACAGACGTAATGTTGGTACGAGGCTGACTGTTGTTCGTGTAATGGTAAATGAAAATATCAAAATTGTATTTTTCAAAAAGAGTTTTTGCTAATCACAGGATTTTGTGAAATTGAAAATCGTTAATTTTCTATTCAACATTATCTTGAATCTTGCATTCGAAATATCTGAAGGTACTTCAAGATGCATAATTCTAAGGTTTTCGCGGCATTATCATTCGTTACTATCATATTTAAAAATTCATAATAAATACATAATGTTTTTGTTACCATTACACAAATACCTCTTTTATATTATATAATCTATAATCTACGTATTATGTTATCGTATCTCCCCTCTATATTGTACCTAGTAGTTGACGTTGTAAAGTGTTGGTTTATATAACAAAGATTTTTAAAATAAACTACTTAATACAAAGTCAATTAGTTTTATTTTTGTCCTTATAACAACCATAAGCAGGATACAAAATAATAATGGATACATTTTACAGAATTAGTGACGATTTAAAATTATAGTAATTAACTTATTATTCCACATTTCTCTTAATAAAATTAAGTAACGAGCCTCATATAAAAATAAAGTATACATCTGCAAGTATTCATTCACGAAAACTTGTTTTCACTTCATCCCACACGGAACAACAAAAACGAGACAATTACAAACTATAAACATACAAAAATAATTATTACTCTCAGGCGTGCAGGGTTCCGTTTTCCTTCACATTCAATTCTTTCAAAGCAAGTGATATTTAATTGATTAAAAAGCACATAGTATAACATTATAACTCCGATAACTTAGTATCTACCTGGTAGTTAAACCGTGAAGGCGTCTGGCCTCCGCGGCCAACGAAAAGGCGGCCGCAATCTTAACAGGTAAATGATCACCGCTTGTGATAAGTATCGTCGTCTAAACTTAGCTTCACACGTAGGCAAGAGGAACTTGTATTACCTAGCTCAGATTCTCAAAGCTGTATGAGAGGCTTGTCGCGCGTCTCCTCCCGCAGCTTGAGGCGCGCGCGCCACTCGCTGCGGTCGGCGAGTATCTTGCGGCCGTGGGTCTTGTGGATCTCTCTGAACGGAACTTTCTTGCGTGGTAGTTCCGCTTTTACGCTTTCCTTATCTAGAAGAAAGGAAAATTTATCATAAGAATATGTCATCGCCCCACTAGGCTATCACTGTTCAGTTCGGGTGGTCGCTGGTTCGATCCCGCACCTTTGACTTAAATATCACATGCTACAACAGTGAAGGAAAACATCGTGACACACCTGAGATATCGCCATAAAGTTCTCGAAGATGTGTAAAGTCTGCCAATCCGCATTGGGCACACATTCGTGGTGGACTTTGGCCTATACCTTTCTCTGAGACCTGCGCTCTGTAGTGACGGGTTGCTGATGATGATGATAGTAATGATGTCATCATCAATCAATCGATTGTCATCCTACTCTCGAATGAGAAAGGTTCAAGGTTAAGTTCTGTGTTAAATGTTCAGCATAAATTCATACATCTTTGAGAAAATTATCGAGAATTCAGGCATGCGTGTTCCTCGCGTAAATTGTGCTCAAAAATTTATCTAAAGTATTAGGAGTGCATAAGTGTTAAGGAGACCTATCCACTAGAAACCAAGCCACGCCGCATCAGCGACGCCATCATGGAGGAGTTACAGGTGTACGCGCCGCTACTGCTGCGCAAGCGTCGCCTCCATCGAAGCCATCTTGTCGGATGTGTGGCCGTAACGTTTACCTGCGATAACTTCATGCTACCCTGGTACTTGAGACAACCGCAAACTGTAACGTCAGTGACTTGGACATTGATATACATTGGTCATTTAACTGGACATACACATCGATGATTCAAAAGCACTTGTAAAAAAGTTTATTTGAATAAAAAACTATTCTATTCTATTCTATTCATGCATCGTGAGGTGTGAGCATTTCTACTAAAAGTAATTGTTCTAAAACACACCGATCAGACACGTTCCTTTACGCCGCCATCACAGACCGCAGCCTGTTGTTATTGTTGTACTGCGAATTGATACACGTGCGCAGACAGCCATATTGAGTGAGGAAATTAGAAAAATTACACCAACACTAGTAGACATTCAGCAGTCAAATCGAAATAAACAAAACTCTATTGCATTCCTCACATCTCAAAATGAAGAATATAAAAAGAAAATTGAAATATTGGAAATACAAGCACAGGAAACACATTACAATTTTGGAAAATAAACTTGAAAACTTGAAGGGATGAGGAAAACAAGTTTTGAAGTTAAAAATGTGCCGAGTAATCTATATAAATAAAAATTGTAAGCGTTGTATTGCGTTGGTAAGCGCATAACTCAAGAATGGATGGACCAATTTAATTAATTTTTTTTTGTATGTTCCTTAAGTTCCACGGAAGGTTTTAATACAAAAAAAAAACAAAAACTAAATTCACGCGGACGAAGTCGCGGGCATCAGCTAGTGATAAATAAAACAAGCAGGACCTGCTTGACATGGTAATCTGCCTGTCTTTAAACATTGGTTGTGAAATAAATAGGCCAGAAATAAGAGATATATAAAGAGTATGTCGAAGAAAGGAAGGACAAAAGAAATACACCTATAATAAGTATACTTTGCTTTGTAGGGATTACTTTGAGGGACTGTTATTAACAAAGGTTTTTTTCTTATCTTTTGTAAGGTTGGTAGAAAGGTGCTGGTGGAACTAAATTAAATAGCTCCTGAGCACTCTCTCTGAAATATATCTTGTAGAATACAGACAGGCAAGCCACCTTCCGCCGATGTTACAGACTTCGAGTCTAGAGTTAACTAGCGATTTGTCGCTGATGAGTCTTCTGGCGCATCAAATAAATAATAGTAAATAATAATAATAATTAGTAATGAAGACTCACGATGTCTGCTCCCCGGCACGGCCTTGGTCTCGCCGTCGGACTGCTTGTTGAAGGGGTTGTGTCGCTGCCCGCGCGCCGGCACCCGGGGCTCGTCCTCGGCCGCTGCCGCTACACCCGCCGCTTCCGCCGCCTCCTCAGCTGTTCACAGAAACACTTTCAATAAATAAAAATGTACACATTTAAGGTCGCATAGCCAGCAACTAGCAAGTTAACAAAAAGGGTTATTTTGGGTTTAGATTTTAAGAGGTTTCTGAAAATCTATAATGAATGGGCATTGCTTAAATACTTCTATCAACTAATATTTATTATTGTTACAACTAGGCCACACAACCATCAAATATTAGTAGTAAATAAATAATTAACATAAAATTGACATTTTAAAACTATTTTTTTTTTATGTTTATAATAATTATATTGAAGTCCCACTGGTTGGTTGACTTCAGGCTCACCCACTATCGGCTATGCAAGTGTATAGAAAGAACGCGATAAATTCCGCTAATCACAACAATTGAGACGGTAGCAATGATTCATGCAGAATCATCCAGCAGGTTTCCTCACATTTTTTTCTTCACCATTCGCTTGGCTATCATTAATTAATAATGTCAGAGTGGGTTACCTTCAGCCTCTTCCAGCTGCCTCTGCAGCTCGGCCACCATCAGCTTCATGTAGTCGTAGCTGGCGCACGCCAGCGCCTTCATCCACGCCTCCATGGAGGCCTGAGCGTTGGTGCACAGGTAGTATGTGCGCCCGCCCTCACAGTGAAACACTATCTTGAAACTGTACGACTCTTCTTCTGTTAGCTCTGAAAGATATACACACAACCTAAGTCAAGGTGCTGGAGTGGCAAACCCTCACTTATTTTGTAACTTAAACTTAAAATTTAAAATAAAAAAAAAATTAAAAAAAAAAAAATTAGTTTAATATACAACTAAAAATAAAAAAAAAATACAAAAGACCATACTTGAAATTGGTCATTTGTATGCATAAAGGATCCAATCCATTTGTCAAATTAAATACAAAATAAAGTGACAAGTTTTGTGGGTTCAATTCTATCTGCTAAACTACGTCCAATAATTAAGCTAGTGTTTCAGTAAGATCTAATTTAATCTAGCTAGCCGTCGGCTAACAACGTTAATAGCCATTTCATTTTATCAGAGAACCATAACATCTTACCAGCCAGAGTTCTACACAAACCTAGCAACAGGTTGAAGAACAACATTCATCAGCACAGTATGAGTAGTAACTATAAAATACTAATCAACTCAAAGTTGGTTGAGAGCTGCATGGATACCCTGAACACTCTAGCTAAATGCAACAGGGTGGTTCTTCGCTGGGTTCCAGGGCAAACAGGCATAGTCTGTGTTCTCGCCAAAATGTTATATTATTCACATATTCATACATTCATTGGACAAGCACACTACATAATATATTAATTATCGCCTTATCATCTTCCTTCTCGCTCCTTACAACTCAGGACAAAAGAAGATAGCAGATTAACGTCCAGTTTTCAAAACTAACCAGTTGAACTTGCTGCTCCGCCGCGCAAAGAACGTAATTATTATACGTCTCGCTTACGCAAAAAAAACCACTGTTTCCGCGAACCAACTTAAAGACATTTTACCTCTGTTATTTTACATATTATGGATGTGAAAGTTTTTGGACCAGTTTGGAAGCTATCGAAGAAGTCAAGAATGAAATTCTTGAGTGAGTCCTGAGATTGTTCAATGAGAATGCTGACAAGCTTGCAAAAACTAGCACTGGGGTATGGCAGATAGGGCCTGAACCTGTCTGTGGTATTCCTAAGAGCCTGGTTAAACTCACCCTGCTAACCTATTGTTACTATGATATGCTAATTTGTTGGCGAAACTTACCAGGATTAAATCACTCTAAAGTGTTAGTTAGATCTTTCAATAAGAAGGCTGCCTCTGAGGCACTAGCGCTTAGTAGGAAAAACCTATGCATTCTAGTGTGAGCTTTGACACTACATTGTGGACTAAATAACTAAATAGACACATGTACTCAAGCTCCAGGACTCAGATATATGCAGGCTTTGCCAGGAATCGGTGGAAACGCTGTTGCATATTATCTGTTACTGCCCTGCTTTAATGCATAAATGAAGCATCCATCTAGGGAAACACATCGTGCACCCTGAGGCTACACTTATCCCAGCCAAGAAAGTGCTGCTGTTCCTGGCAGCAACGAGTATCGGAGAGGAGTTTTAAAAAGTGGCGAGCACAATGGACCGGCGACGGTTGGCGTGCTACAGGGACTCAGCCGCAAAAGAAGAATAGAATAGAACTATAAAATTGTGGGTCTTTTGTCTTTTCCCAGCTTTAACTACTACCCGATACCCTAAATAAATTTGAGTGGTTTAGATTGCGGGCGCCAAGCTAGCAGTAAATATGTCTGAACCTTTGTTGTAAGTACATTTTTTAAACAACACAATCACTACTTTCACAACACTATCGGATAATGAATATCTCACCAATAGTGCATCCCTCCAGTATAATAACACCCACAGGTTCCTTGTCGCCTTTCTTGTCGAAGTAGAAGAGTAAGTTTCCCTTCAAAGTGAACCATCTTCGCTGGTAGCTTTTGCCCACTTCGCCCCTCATGTCTAGCCAGCCCTCGCGGTCCACAGGCGTCGCTGACGACGCAAACGCGCACAGATTCTTCTCATTGATCTTCATTATTGCTTCTCAATGTAAGAAGCGAATGGAAGCGAACGAATTTTATATTTTTGCTGTTAGTATTTTCATACCGTTCCAGCCTGATTCACTACAGAGATAACATTTTTTATTTGGCCTTTGTAGGATCAATTTCTGCCCTTGTATAGAACGGCTTTGCAGTTATTGTATACCTAATATTTGGCCTTTTTTATCACTTTATATTAATAAATAACAATTGAAATCTGTACGGATTTATTTACATTTTGCCTTTTCTATTTATTTGCATTTTGCAGAATGCAGATTAAACTCTTTGATTTGCAGACCTAAGAGTTATGGTCTGTGGTTATGGTTATAACATTGACAGAAAATTGGAAAATGGAAACGTCAAAAAACATGGTGATTGGTCATTGATTGGTGAATAGAATAGAATAGAATAGAAATGTTTTTTATTCAAATAAACTTTTACAAGTACTTTTGAATCGTCAATGAGTCTACCACTGGTTCGGAATGCCGTTCCTGCCGAGAAGAACCAGCAAGAAACTCGGCAGTTGCTCTTTTCAAAATACTTTTACAATATACTTAACAGATATTATTCTATGTATGCAGAGTTTCCACAATGAGGGAAAGTTCCACAAAAGCATACGTAATTATTTCTAATTATAATTCAACACATTTCAAGACGGGCAGACAGAAAGTAGCCCCATTGCCGCTGGTGGCACCCGTTCACGAGCATGACGCATGACCCAGCCATTGCTTCGCTCAACCATATTTTAGGGAACGTAACAACCCGCATCACACGACACCACCGCAGAAATGTTAAAGAGAGTGTGACATACTTAGGCTAGGTACCCATCTTAAGGCATCGATGGGTAGCCTAAGTATGTCACACTCTCTTTAACCTTGAATCACTTTAAATTTTGAATGGTCAAAATGGTCGATTGCGTAAAATCTGCGATCATGGCTACAAAGTTGCAAACTACAAATTACAATCTCATTATTTGTGAAGATTGACTGACTCACTCTCGGACGAAGAATCAAGGTTCTTCGTCCGAGGACTCACTGCATTGGTTGGTGTTGTAGGTATATAAGCTCCTAACAAGACACAAGGGTCCAAGCAGCTCAGTATACACACTCTTGCAATGTAAACCCAATACCCAACCAACCCCTGAATCTTTCATTGACCAATTTTGTTCTGCGCTTGAACTAAATAGTTAAGGTGGAAGACAAAGTAGGCTTAAGGCATTCTAATTGCGACAATGGCAGTATCATCTTCACAGGTTTATTTAAAAATCTTTACTTGAAAGTGTCCAGTTTAAGAAATTAATCAAAATATCGTCTAATTTGTGAGTAACTCACGTCCAACTCAGTATTTTGATTAATTTCTTAAACTGGTCAGTTTCAAGTAAAGATTTTTATGTAAACGATAATTCTACTGGCGCAATTAGAATGCCATTAGCCTAGTTTGTCGTACTTATTAGTTTACAAATTGCGAAAAACCAAATTAAATTTGAATTTCGCGGGCAGACTCGTATAATCATCCTAGACGGAAAACACAGGTCTGCCCGCGAAATTCAAATTTAATTTGGTTTTTCGCAATTTGTAAACTAATACGACAAAGTAGATCTTCTTCACAGTTTTATATAAAAATCTTTACTTGAAAGTGTCCAGTTTAAGAAATTAATCAAACTATCGACTAATTTGTGAGTAACTCACGTCCAACTCAGTATTTTGATTAATTTCTTAAACTGGTCACTTTCAAGTAAAGATTTATATGTAAACCTGTGAAGATTACAAGATTACACTGGCGCAATTAGAAGGCCATAAGCCTACTTTGTCGTATTAGTTTACAAATTGCGAAAACCAAATTAAATTTGAATTTCGCGGGTAGACCATAGACGAATAATATTTTTGGGCAGACCCTTGTCTTCCACCTTAATGAAACCTTTTTCGCAATTCAAGCGTTTACCCTTTGAAAGTTTGACTAGGTATTAAAAATACTCGTCTATGCGTTTTAGTCTAGGCAATGGGGCGGTCTGTTGTATGGAGACCCCCGCATCAAATCCTCAGTCGATGAAACTTGGCAGGGTTGTAGTATGGGATGACCCAAAATTTACACAAAAATATCCAAAAAAAAAATCCATCCGGAAGTTAGGTATTTATACCTAAAAGTACAAATAGCTCAATATTTTGAACAGAATAATTTCTCCGTCCAATTTTTTTTTACCAAACAAATTATTAGCCTTAACAAGAGGTAATTGACAAAAATCCAAAACTTTTTTCAAACGGAACTGTCACTTTTTAAAGAGGTTTCCTTTTTTGTCCGTAATTTCGACACGAAAATTGCTCGGTCAATTTTTTATTTTTAAATGTCCTTAAAATGTAATTTAGCATAACGTGTAAGAAAATCCAAAAAAAATTTCATACCAAAATTAATTTATCTTACTTCAACAGAAAATTGTTTATAACTCGGTATGCAAAATTTCTCAATCCAATTTCTTTTTTTTATCATAGTGGATAGCCACATATACACTCATATCCTAAATATCCAAAAAAAATATCACGAAGAACATCGATATTGAAACAGAGTTTTTGAAATCTAACCTGCGTTTTCGCGATAATGTACCTTAATGCTTCAATCATTGGGTATAGTTTAGCGTGCGCGAGCGAAGCGACTTCACAAATAATATATTACTACATGCCTTCTACGATGCTAAATAATAAACATTAATGTGTAACTCAACATTAATTTTATTTATATAACCACTAATTGTAGCGACTTAGCTTCCAGATAATTAATGAGCTATTTCCATAGTTTAATTAAGGGCCCTTAAACATATTTTGTGTCTCCGAATTAGGTTATTTTGGGAAAATTTAAACAAAAACAACAAAAAATTGCCATAACAGCTTATATTAACTAAGATTCATTACCTTAACTGAAAATAAAATAATATGTATCTGCTTCAAACAACCAAAAAATAACATCTTTATTTTGAAAAAGTATAAAAAATTGTGAAGCTTGTGAATGTTTAAAAACAATTGTTTTTTGGCAAAAGCTTCATTGATTACTTTCTTACCAAAAGCTTTTTAACCGACTTCCAAAAAGGAAGTGGCTCTCAATTCAGCACTTATTTTTATAATGTAAAATGCACGGTATTTTAGGATCCCTAATAAAGTGACATGCTATTTTTATTCAAGATTCCTGTATTATGAATGAATACAATAAATAAAAGAGCATGATACTTTTTAGTGATCCTAAAACACCGTGTGTTGTATGTACAGCGGTTTTTTCGAGATTTCTGAACCGATTTGGATAATTTTTAATTCACTTGCTAGAAGAAATTCTCGAGATGGTTCCCCAATAATTTCTGGATCCAACTTTTCAATTCTAATGCCTCATTCTAAAGTCGGGCGAGCATAAAAACACGCCCAACGTCAACATAATGTGTAGAAACTAAAAATATTTTTTTCAACCCACTTGCTCATAAAGTGGCTCTAAGTTCACCGCAATTAGGCACATAATGACACCTATAATCAAACTGTGACTTTTTCATTACTATTATTCACAAGTGAGTTATATAGGTTTTTTTATTGGTTGAGTTGCTTTGTTCTTAAAAAAGTTTCGATACAAAAAAGATCGTGTTCAATAGTACAAATAAATTAATATACTCTCAATTCATGCAACTTCGTATTTAAATAGATAATTTCAACTTGTACATGTTTTTAATAAATAAAACTTTCACTCAAATATAACTTTTGTTTTTTCTGTAAAAACTTGAAATTCCCCATTTTGTACGTGGCTAAAACGCTATCCGCGGAAAGCCAAAAAGAAAGAAACCTCATTATTTTAGTCTATGGCCGATCGCCATTATAAGATGCGTGCGCATAGGAAAACTGATTAATTTTTTCCGCCATTGCGAAAAATTTTGCACAACTCGTTTTCACTGTTGAAATTACAGTTATTAATTAATTAAAATGTCTACAAGTACTAATTATGAAGAAAATGGTTTATGTTGTACACCGCCCGATATAAGATGTGAAGCCCTTAACGTTATAGAAAGTTTACTACCTGAAAACTCCAAGGAAAAATATCTATTAGCGTACCAAAATTTCATACAATGGCAAAACAACAAGAATACGCAGTCTTTTTCAGAAAATGTGTTCATGGCGTACTTTGAAGAATTATCTTCTAAGTAAAAATCTAGCTCTTTATGGTATATATACTCAATGTTAAAAAGTACAGTCCGAACAAAGAATGGAGTGACTTAAAAACATACTCTCCAGATAACCAATATCTGGCTACTAAGGTTAGTTAAAATAATTTTTTAGTATTATTTTCTTCACAAGTGTGTTGAAAAACGTCGTATGATACACGTGTGTATTGATGATTACCTTCCTCGGCTATCTTAAGACCCTCACCTAACGGCTCGGGCTCAATGGCGTCTCAGCGGCAATCACCAACATTACACACTTGTACCATAATGTACTATTACTTTACAGTGACTTTGGAAGTCGATTTTTTACATCATTATTGAGGTTCTGTAATAAATTATTACTTTTCAAAATTGAACTATACTTAATAAAGTATACAATAATATTTGCTTAGACATTGAAGAATATTTAAAATCCGGAATGAGCGATACCAGTTTGCTTTATTATCACGAGAACCAACACTGAAGGCTGAAGGTGGCATCCCTTCATTGTGAAAAATGAAATGATGATCATTGGCTCCCTACACGCCAACGATGTTGAGCTCCATTAAAGTAATAATGTACTATAATAATAATTAATTGACGCATTGAGATTCCAAAAATTCACTAACTTTGTAATAACCTCGACTTAACAAATGTATAAATCAGAAATGTAAATGTAAAAATATAATATGTGGAAAAAAAACAGAAGTGCTGGCTCATTTTGTGCACAAAGTAACAGCCTGGCTGTCCAACGTGGAAATGCAGCCAGTATTCTGGGCACCATACCACGCCCTGAAATCCCTGAAATACCATCAAACTATGACCCCCCCCCCCTCCCCCCGCCCACTGTGCTCATTCACTTACACACGAATGTGCAAGGCTTTTTGAACCGTGGTGTGTTCCACAAGACTTTTTAAAGTGGTGTGATCCATTGAAGACATTTTTTTAACAGTAGTGGGTTTTCCACAGAACTTTTTAGTGATGCGATCCACTGAGATTTTCTATAGTGGTGACTATTTCGGAATTGATGTATTGTAGATGTATTTTAAATTTAGAAGTTAAGAAGAGATGCGCATCTTGACAAAAGGTTATGAAATTTTTTTGTTTGCCAAAAGATGAGAATTCGAATTATTCTGAATAAATTTAATTCAAAAATAATTAATAAAAAAAATGATTTGATCATATTATCGTTTATGTATGCTTTTCTGCAAGAGACGTGTAAGTCTAATTCTTCTAATCCGTGAAGCTTATGCTCTAATCCGTAGCCCCTTTTTATGCTGCATTTTTTAATCGTTTCAACTCCTTTTTTTCACTGTAACATTGCACAAAATACAAAATTTTTCAACAAAATAGAAAAAATGTACCTAAACCTAAACTCGCTCCTAAATCATCAATTTTCGGTGAAGAGGTGACGAAAAATCATTTTTATAGTACTAAAAAGAAAGATTTTTCACCAAACCAAAACCAAAAATTGGAGATAAAGGACCAATCTCTGTATAGTAGTTTTTAGTTCCATTGTATTTTGTTCGACTTAGTTACAAAATGATCCGAAAACTCCAATAGTTTAACGGATTTGCATTAGCGCCCTTAAAATTGTGCAGTAATGTCGCTATGATATGGATTTCGTGCCCCTTTTCGAGCGGGATGGCAAATTATAGTTTTCTCGTGAGTGAGAAATAGAGTGATAGACGCGCGACGTACTTTTGACGACGTACTATTTTTTACCTAATTACAAGTTACTTAAAATACAAAATTGCATATTATTATACACTCTTAAAGCAGTTTTTGTCTCAGCATTTAAACTAGTTTTAGATCTGTGTGCGATTTTTCGCTTGAATACCATGACAATATGGTTCAGAACCATTTGACCGACACAGTCACTGTAGTTGCCAACAGTTTTTGATTGAAAATTGAACTGTCGACTCAACGACATACATTCGATTATCGAGTACTGGCTCGCGTCACAAAGGGCAGATACTAATGTCAGTCTCGTCACTGAATAGATAAAGTCTCGTTATAGTCCGGGAGCCAGGTACAAATTCGGTCAATTATTTCCTCTCGAGCGAAACTTCGTGAAACGCATTAGGGATTTATATTATGAAATATTCGCGACCGTCAGCTGCGACTCCGTGGGTGGGGCGGGCAGTGGCAGCCTCCAACGCATGGAGAAAAAAAAAGTTTTTTAGTCATTTCCTCCCATTTGAAAATTTGACAGATTATAGTTTACCTAATATTTTGAAGGAAAACTAAATTCAGCTGACCATAACATGGTCCACCATGTTATTTCTGACTAGCTAGCTGACTTTATTTCTTTTCTATATATCTGTCAAATTTTTAAATGGGAGGAAATTACTAAAAAACTTTTTTTTTCTCCATGCGTTGGAGGCTGCCACTGCCCGCCCACGGAGTCGCAGCTGACCGGTCGCGAATATTCATAATATAAATCCCTAATGCATTTCACGAAGTTTTAATTGGGAGGGACTTGGTCATGAAAATCTGTCACTGGCTCCCGGACATTACTTCAACTCACCACGCTCCTGCTTCCCTTGATGGATTAAATATAAAATATTTCTTTCTAAAATTTTTATAGTTTTTAATGCGCTTGATTATTTTTTTGGATATTTTGATACTTGATACAAAAAAATAATTGTAATTATATCAATTAAAAAAATGGATGGAGAAATTTTGCACTGTGAGTAAAAGGGTAGTTTTTGAAAAAAATAGTGTCTTGGTATATTGTTTGGATTTTCAAGTTGTAGGTACAAAACGGCTATAAAAGGACATTCCAGTGAAAAAAAGTCACAGAGCAATTTTTCGCTGCAAGTTACATTAAAAAAACTTATTTTTCAAAATTTGGTGGTTTCAACTAGGAGTATATTTTGGATATTTTATATTTTGTTTCTAGACTTTACATGAATGTTTCAGGTGAAGAAAGTTTTGACCGAGCATTTTGTCGAACCGAGATATTAAGCATAAAAGAGTTTAGGTAAAAATACCTAACTTCCGTTCAAATTTTTTTTTGGATATTTATAAAATACGTTTAACTACTGATACTTTATCATTCTGTAAAGTTTCGTCGCCTGAGGAATTGCTGTTGGGGTCCACTAGCTTCATTGCCTAGACTATTTACCGTCCCAGCCAGACTTCCAGGCATAGATACCTAATACACTACAGGGGACCGGGGACCCATTCCTGCGTTGTGCAGCATTCATTGCGTGATTCATTGCTACACAGCCGAGTAGTAAGAAGCTGTTATCTAAAGCGTTACTTCGTCTCTGTTACCAAAGTCACTTCTCCCAGGCTTTCGCTTCTTTTCGGAGACAGAATATTATCACTTGTTTGTTGTGTAGGAAAAAATCGTGAGGAAATCTGCATGCCTGAACTTCTTTATATGTATTCTCAAAAATGCGTGAAGTCGAGCGTTTCTGCATGTTCCTACTGGCTACTGGGGTCTACTTCTGCTAACCGTTCTCCATCTAGGAGACCCGTGGCCAGTATATTCTCTTGGGTTATTTAATGGAACGCGGCGGTGTTTTGAGATGACTTTACTGTATAGATAGGTACTGCATGCCACAAGCATGCTGAATATCTATACATCTTAAAGTTTTAGCTTTGTTAAGGCACCAGAACTTATCGACTATTTTTGTTTGAGGATATAGGTAAATAAAATCATTCTGTAAATATGTAATATTTTATTCATAATTATTATTACCTATTTTCACAGTTATTTATAAAGTTATATTAATATCAAGTATTACACTAACTTTTGTTTACGAATTTCTAATGATTGCTCCGTTTAGAAAATTTGATTTCCATCTCAATCATCGGATTTGTCCTCTTACAGACTAATATATGACAAAATGGTGAGGTCTATATACAGTACGATCCCAATTCCCTAAAAAAAATTGACAAATTCACAATAACAAAAAAGTCAAAAACAAAATCTTAAAAATAATTCATTCAACTACGAATCTCGCTTAACAACTGTACAAAATATTACGAGTGGTTTCTTTAAAATGTGCTCCTCATACATGGGCAAAGTGGGCGAACCACTGGCGCGCTCCGAGCACCTCGAGTTTCGGCCCTATTTACAAAGTGGGCGAACCACTGGCGCGCTCCGACCACCTCGAGTTTCGGCCCTATTTACAAAGTGGGCGAACCACTGGCGCGCTCCGACCACCTCGAGTTTCGGCCCTATTTACAAAGTGGGCGAACCACTGGCGCGCTCCGACCACCTAGAGTCTCGGCCCTATTTACAGTGTTTTACAAAACAAAATATAAACTATATACAACATCATTAAATATTCTCAAATGCTGTAACA
Organism: Oeneis ivallda; assembly: GCA_029955525.1. Classification (NCBI taxonomy): domain Eukaryota; kingdom Metazoa; phylum Arthropoda; class Insecta; order Lepidoptera; family Nymphalidae; genus Oeneis; species Oeneis ivallda. The sequence continues at coordinate 26,068,841 of JARPMR010000006.1, forward strand.
CATTTAAAATATTTCATATTCAACTAGCCATAATTCAGTTTAACCGCGGGTAGGTCATCGCTACAATATTAAATAATAATATATTATGTACCGGCGTGCGCCCCGACCGCCGAGGCCTGTACAATTTTTCTACATCAGTTCTTTACACTGATCCTAAAGGATTGCAATTAAAATTAATCAGGTAAAAAGCAATGTATGTAATAAAATTATGCATTTTCAGTACATAAAAACATGTATATAACCCAAAATGTCATTGCCAATGCGAGTACAAGAAACTCCCAAGTTCAACTACGCACGTTGCTCTTACATACGCATTACATTATCTGTATGATACTTCTATTACATACTTATCATTATTTTAAGTATATTAAAATAGAAAATTTTATATATCTACCAAACTGCACGAGATTCGACAGATCAACACTGTTTTGGTATTACAATTTATTTAATTCATAGTTTTATAAAATGATCCCTAAATATACAAAAATGCTATCATCAAACATCGTTTTTGTTTCTCTGTACAACTATGTAACTAATCGTAAACTATTGGTGTCTAATTGTTTTTCAGTTTTAAGGTTAATGATCATAAGAAAACGATATCACTAGAAACACTGTTTTTTAGAATGGTATACTTTTCCTACCTCGTTCATTTAAAACGCGGATTCTTGGCAGTTCTCTTAATATTATATTACATTAGCAAAATTTTGCACTAAATTTCATTAATATTACTTTGAAGAAGTATGTGCTACTTGCGTCAACCAATGTTGAGCCTTTGTTCCCTGGATATAACTGTACAGTGGGCACGGCACAAAAAACTTGTGTTTGCCGTGAAAGATATATGGTCCGCTGTACACAGTCAATCATAGACTAGATCATACTCAATAGTCTGCCCAAATTGCACCAAATGATTGATCTGTGATTGGCTGACCGTCTCATGTGTTCAATATTCATGCCAGTAACCTAGAATAAATAAAGTTATGAATTTAACGAATGAAATAGGATTCATTGATTAAAAAAAAATCCTATTTATTTTTCTACTTTGAGCGAGATTGAGATTTATTTTGATAAAATACAGCAATCCGCCATATTGGAATGTACACCAATCAGAGCGAGTCACATCTATCTTCAAAATTATAATAGGTACTATAAAATTAAAATACAAACTACTCTGGCAAAACATCGAGGTGACGTCACGAAGGACACCATGACACCAACGCGTTTTGGCGTGAATTTGAATACTTAAAATTGAAATAGCAGTTTTATCTACCAAACTTTTTTTTTTACTGAAATAAGATATTTTATACGAAAGAGTAGATACTTCCGTACATAATCCAAGAGTTTTTCAAAATCGGTTATCATGCCTCGTCTTAAGCATAACAGTCAGACAATCACAGCCCAGAATCAAAAGGTGTTTGTGCTAATATTGTGGTCTGTGGATCACTGATGACATCAGTGATTTTGATCGCGAGTCAGATTGACTGTGTACAGAAGCCAATCGTTTATTGGTCTAATGTATAATTGCCACTAAATAAAAAGCTACATGCTCTTAGTCAAGTTAATTTCAAAAATTAAAAAGAACTATACAAAAAAATAATGTTCATAAAATGTGTACATAAAAGAATTTTGACATCTTTAGAAATAATAGAGATGAAAATAATAAACCCTGTCAAAAAACTTTTCAGAAAATAAGTGGCGGTAAAAATATCTATCTAATTTCGAGAAAGAGATCAACCGCCGAATCCAACTCGGCTGGGCAGCGTTCGGGAAGCTCCGAGATGTCTTTTCGTCCAAAATTCCTCAGTGCCTGAAGACTAAAGTCTTCGAACAGTGCGTGTTGCCAGTGATGACTTACGGATCCGAGACATGGTCGCTAACTAAGGGCCTCATAAGTAGGCTCAGGACCGCTCAGCGTGCGATGGAAAGAGCTATGCTCGGAGTATCCCTGCGGGATCGAATCAGAAATGAGGAGATCCGTAGGAGAACCAGAGTCACCGACATAGCTCAGCGAGTCGCGATACTGAAGTGGAAATGGGCGGGGCACATAGTTCGAAGAGCTGATGGTCGTTGGGGTCCCAAGGTGCTGGAGTGGCGACCCCGCACCGGGAAGCGCAGTGTTGGCAGACCCCCCACCAGGTGGACCGACGACATCAAGCGAGTCGCAGGGAGCCGCTGGATTCAGGCGGCGCAAGACCGAGGTCTGTGGAAGTCCATGCAAGAGACCTTTGTCCAGCAGTGGACGTCTATCGGTTGATAAAGAAGAAGAAGAAGAAGAAAAATATCTAAATCACTATGTAAATAGCTAACAGCTTTGGTAATTCATACCGGTTTGAAAGGTCAAATAAAAAATTATATATTACTTTATACATAGCACAACAACATTATAATATTATCATAACTGCAATAAGTAACTTGTGACATACTAAATTTTTCAACTAATGTAACTATAGACAAAATATGAAGACAAATGATGAGAGTTCCTGGGGATCACAAAACTATGACTACAAGACATGTACTGCTAGAAAAACCACTGAAAAGCTACTCTCGTCCATCATGCATGGACCGAGCACTTAAAACGATTCCAAAATACTAGCACTATATTATATTATCAAGTACAATAGTAACTAGGTTAGTTCCAGTAAAAAAAGATTGTATTCAAAACACGATTCAATCAAAAAGTGATAAATAAATAAATAATTGATTGTTACTTGTAAATACTGCATGAATTGTATACTAATATTGTTACTGAATATGTAGTAATGAACAAATTATTGTTAGTTGATGACTAATATAACATCAATTTAACTATATTATTTTTAATTGTCGAATATGAATCGAGAGATAAGGTATTTTTAAAGGCATATGCAGTATTAGTGGCTGAATAAAAACTTACCACTCTTTACTTTTAATGTAATGTTTTATGTGCCCTTAGCACATTAAAATATTATACAAATCATGCAATGCAAATACGTCGTAATTAAAACCTTGCCTACTAATTTAAAAAATTGTTTAAGTATATAAAAATTCATTGAATAAAAAAATAATAAGAAAAACGTATAAAAGGTAAAATAACAAAATAATATGATTTTGCTACTATAAAAGTGGTATATAAGGTCGCCAAAAATCAATTAGCATGTTGCAAAAAATTATGTATGATACTATAGAAAATGAGGTTTTTAAATGGAGTATGAGATCAAGGAAGAATGATTTGATTCTGAAAGACCATAGTGGAAGAAACCTTTTTTCCTCATGAATGTAAATGGAAATGAAATGTCATTGAGACAAATCTCGATAGAACTACAGTTTTTTGTTATAAAACTGTGTCTTTTTATGCCAAATTGGACCTTTGTCGAAGATTAAACTTAATATTAATATACCTCCCTGGCTTATCAACATCTTTTTTATAAATTTTCTATGTTTTAATATAACATTTCGATATACACACAAGTCTGTGGTAACTTTCAATCCTAGTGAATGCCCATTTGTTATAAGGTATTGTAGGAGTAACCCTAAAAACAATAAAGACCTGTTTCACCAATTGCTGATAAATTGCCTGATAGCGTATCCACAACTAGTCTGACAGATAGCATTCAAATTTCTGTTTCACAAGTGTCTTTTAAGACAATCTAGCAGATAAACTCTACAAAATATCGAACAGATTTATCTGACCGCTATGTTATATGTTAGATATATATCAGACACTTTAACGGATAGCGGTGAAACAGGCCCCAAGTATAATAAATTAAAGTTATATTGATCTTAGGAAGCAAAGATGTAAGAGATAGAGCAAAGATACCAGTTTACCACTAAATAAAAACTGTGGAAAAGTATTTACTTTTACATTTTAGCAAAATTAAAGAGTGAATAATTATGCACTTTTCTCAAGCAACGCACATTAAAAAAGCGCTTGACAATAATCAACTACCACTGAAATTCATGATAAAATATTAAATAAAATATTAAGATAATTCATGATAGGTATTATTTTGATGAAATAAAACTTTAAAATACAGCAATCCGCCATATTGAACACCAATCAGAGCGATATGTCACATCTATCTTAAAACTTTGACAAACTACTATGAAAAACAGAGCTGACGTCACAAACGACGCCATGACACCAGCTCGCGTTTAGGCGTGAATTTTAAAACTAATTAAAATGGCAATTTTGTCTACCAAATATTTTTTTTGCAGAAATGTTATTTTTCGAAATATGTAGTAGATACTTCTCAACATCATCCAACAGTTTTTTAAAATCATGTCATCATGCCTTTTGGGTCATAAAGAACCTGTGAATACTTATAACAAAGAGGTCTCAGGCTGAAATCTAAAGAGCATACTCTGGCTTTGCTCAGAATACATAAGGGTTGCTAGAGGAGGTTGCTTTAGCAATAAGGCTGTTTTGTTTTTCTTGTTTTTTTTTGTGTGTACAATAAATAATTTTCTATTCTATTCTTTTTGAGATTTAAGACAAGATACAAATATGTCCTGACTACAATCTGTCCCATTTTAACTCTGTCTTGAGACTGAGCAGAGTGAGAGTTTGATCATTTTGATGTATAGAGTTAGAGATCAGCCTAACAATCGAGTTACCACTTACTGTCCACAGATTGACTATAATTATTCAATAACCACCTCAACAACCCCCGCGAGGGTTGAACACCATACTATGACAACAATAACTTCTCCCTAATCAAGCCATCATGTACACGCCATATCATTTAATTAATTTACCTAAGTACTGCCTTCTAATCCTATCATTGTCTGCAAAGATTTAAATGGTTAGATTCCTGAAATGTAACTGAAAAAAATTACCAACTTTATTTGCGACCCAAAATCACGCCCATCCATGGATTGCGAACGCAATGCAACAGCAGTAATAACTTGGTAATACAAAGTTATTATTTCCTGGCGGAAAACAACCATGTTCAATATGTAAGCACGATATGTTTTTGGATCGCAAATAAAGTTGGTAATTTTTCCATGTTCATTTTGAACAAGGTATAGTCCTTAGATAAGTAGTGTTAGTTAAAGGTTGGAGAGAAAGAGACAACACTTATATCTTATATATTTAAGATAACCTGTTGCAATGCATATTTAGGTCAATGCGATTTTGATTCACCTGTTAGGATTCAAGATGGGGCCAACCAAGAGAATATAACCTCTCCCGTTTTAGGGGCCAACATTTGGAGTTGAAGAAAGGTCTATCTAACAGTTTAAATCTTTGAATTTGTGTTGAATTTTGTTTGTAGTGTATTTTTATGCATCACAAAAAAATTTAAACAACTCCATGTGAAATTTATTAAATAAAATATGCACTACACACAAAATTCTAGTAAAAAAATCTCATGTTTATAAATTGTCCAGAAAATTACAATTTATTTGGCTACTAAAGTAACCGTCAATGTCTACTGACTCTGAGTAATTCATTTTATGGAACTAATTTAGCTAATTTTTAACAATGTCATTTATTTTTTAGCCCAAGTCTGTAACATCAATCTGATGACCTATACAAAGAAGTACATTGAGAATAACATAAATAATATAGTAAGAAATAAATTAACAAAAAAGTTTTTTAAGTATATTAATTTACAGAGTTCATGATAATAATGTTGTGACTGGTATTACAGACTTAGGGCTTCCTTCGCGATGACTCCCAATAAATAATTTAAATTACAATAATGGTAACCAACACAGATGGTTCTCATCCCGACTTTTCCCTTACTACCCACAAAGTCCATATATCACTATGTTACAATACACGGCGCCCACAACGAAACTTCACAATATAAAAACTTCAACAAATGCAAGTGTTTAAAGACTTGTTTGGATATTTCTTGTGGCTTGGTGCACTTCACTTTGAACATTTGGGTAAACTTTGACGACCGAGCAACGTGAACTGGCGACCTTGGTCGGAACAGACATTTTAGGTATATCCGGACACAGCTGCCATGGGTACAAACTCTCATCAAGAAAATGCTTCCCATCCAACATTTAACCTGAGATCATTCCATCAGCTCAGTAACACTGATGCATACTTCCGAATGTGTTCTCATGGAATGGATCTTTATTTTGTTTTCAGTCTGCGAGATTCAGATCAGCGGGAGTTAGCTCAGGGTTGTCCCGACATTGTCGGTTCCAGCATGTGTCGGTCGTTGGCGTCGCACTAGCCGAGCGCGGCCGCCGTGTGGTAGAGCTGCATCAACACTTGCACGTGCAGCGGCAGACACGACAGCCGGTCGTGCGTCGTGGCGTCCAGCGAGAGCCATGAGAGTGCGTTGTACCCTTCTAACACATACCTGTAATAAAAAATATTTTTTATTTTAATTTTTCAGTCAATCAAAATGTAAGCATCAGCGCATAAAGTATTTGAATCCATCAAGAAATGACAGAGATAAACATAATTATCATTTCCCCGTCCGCCGCGCGGTAGGGCGGTAAGTATATGCAGCTTTTTCGTTAGTGCTGCGATTTAACTTTCAATAAAAAAAAATATATGTACTTCTTATAAATTCTCTTGTTTTTATGAGACGATTATTAGGAACTAATTCCTTTGAAGTTCAAATTCTCACTAGGATACTAGGTACTACAACAAGCCTTGGAAAAATATTAACTGTTGTAGAGTTTATAGAATAGAACAGAATAGAAATGTTTTTTATTCAAATAAACTTTTTTACAAGTGCTTTTTGTCGATGAGTCTACCACTGGTTTGGTTTGCCTTGGTAAAATACTTTTCACTTTTCACCTACATCAATGGAAGCGTGCATGGAAGCGTAAGTATATTGCGAAGTACGAACACTAAAATAAAAAGCGGCCAAGTGCGTGTCGGGCCACGCGCAGTGTAGGGTTCCGTAGTTGAAAGTCTCAAATATTATTGCTGACCTAGGATAGTGCTTTTACTTTATTTATGAATATTGAATACATTTTGAGTTCCATGGTTTAAATACTATAATATACTACAAAATATGCAACTTAAACTAAGTGTAATACCTAACTTAGAAAAAACAGATATAACTCCTTAACTAATGAACCCTACTTAGCTGTGATAGTTTTCCTTTAAAATTCATTATAATATATACTACTGCTGTGAATTTTTTCTTGAATCCTTTATACAACCATTTAGCTGGCAGAGGGGGGGGGGGGGGGGGGACACACTTGACTAATAAAATTTAGCACTTTAAAATATCATATTTCACAAACGGAACCCTGAATTGAAAAATGGTGTTCCCACACCCACAATATTTTTGAAAGACCTATTCAACGACATCCCACACTATGGGATAGACGAAAAAAAAATTCATCCCCACTTTACATGTAGGGGAGGTACCCTAAAAAAAATATTTTTCACAATTTTATTTCACCACTTTGTCGGCGTGATTGATATTTATACCCTTGTCAAATTACAGATTTCTAGTACCAATAGTCTCCGAGCTAAACCTCGGACAGACAGACAGACAGACAGACGAACGGACATGGCGAAACTATAAGGGTTCCTTGTTTACTACGGAACCCTAAAAAGAGCATAGGTTACCTAAGCACGTCAGTTGTGGTGGTGGAGTCCAACGGGTGCGCGTTGTGGTCTCGCCGCTGCGACAGCGACGTGGTGTAGTCGTCCTGGGCGGCGCACTGCAGGTGCAAGGCGTTCTTGAGGAAGGCGGGGCACGCGTCGCGCAGGTGCCGGCAGCTCGCCCACCACCAGCTGGGCATGGCCCCCAGCGGCGCGGTGGACACCAGGTAGCCGAGGGCCAGGGGCTGCTGGAGGACGGTGCCCACGTTCTCCTGGGGAAACATGTCATGATATGTGTTAGAGGTGGAGCCAAGAAACATATCGCGCTCGTTTACTGCAACTGTTTTATCTCAAAATCCCATTTTGTGTGTGTGTGTGTGTGTAATGTAAGGTTTCAAATGGATGTGCTATCTTAGTTTTGAAAATTTTATAGTAGTCTTCTGTGAGTTTACTTGTCAAAAAATGTACTTTGCGCCTCTGTTGGCACCATTTGGGAATGGAACCCTAAAAAGTAGCCTATATGTATTACTAATTCTGCTGCACACAACAATAGAATAGGCATGATAGTTAAATTATTAATTTAATCTAATGGAATATAAAAAGTATTTATTTTCCTATTTTGAGCGAGATTCATATTTATTTTGATAAAATAAACTATAAAATACAGCAATCCGCCATATTGGATTGAACACCGATCAGAGCGACACGTCACAACTCACACCTACCTTCAAACTGCGACAAACTATTATAAAAAAAACATAGTGGTGACGTCGAAAACGACGCCATGACACCGTCGAGCGTTTTTGTGTGAATTTTAAAACTTAAAATTGTGATGGTAATTTTACCTATCAAACCTTGTTGTTTTGGCTGAAATAAGATATTTTCCGAAATAGTAGATACTTCCGAATATCATCCAAAAGTTTTTCTAAATTGGTCATCTTGCCTATTGGCAACATAGGCTACTTTTTATCACGAAAAGCCAAAGGGATGCCCGCAGGATATTTTTATGCACGTCAACGTTAGCTCGGCTACCTGCTGGTGGTCGTCGTCGCGCGAGTAGGCCCCCGCGAGGTGCGCGTGCCGCGCGGGGCTGCCCTCCCGGCTGGCGTCGTCGTCGTGGCGGCGCGGCGACGCGTGCGGGCTGCGCGTGGGCCACATGAACATCTCGTCCAGCAGGTCCGTCATGTTTTCCTCGCCCATCTCCTCGTCGGGCATCTCCAGCCCCATCAGGATGTCGTTCTCTTCCCCATTGGCGTTGGGGGGCTCGAATGGCATCTGGTTTGACTGGAAAAACGAATACATTCATTGGTTTAGGATGCTACGGCGTAACACAAAGCGTTGGGACTCCACACGTACCAAACAAGTTCGGAAATTGTAGCTAATACATTAATAAAATAGGGAAAACTACGTCACCAAAAGATTATAGTGTTCCATACTCCGTAAAAATATATGGAAGGTATACTATAAATACTTCCGAACCGAAAAATTTAAAAAAAAAACGGGATTTTCTTCCGAAAAACTATTTAGGTACGACAAAAGTACAGCTACGATAGTTCTAACTGCGCAAATTAATGGTTTTATGGCAACAGCAGAAATCTCAACAAACTGGATCTAACGGGATCATTTTATTAAAAAAACAATTCTTAAACAAATGAGGTATGAGGTGTCTCACCTGTGTGGTGGCAGAGGTGGGGAAGACGAGTATATGCGTGGCGGTGACGTCGCGGGGCGTGTGCAGGTGGGACTGTATGGAGGCCTGCGAGAACCGCTCGTCGGGCGTGAACCGGTCGGCCATGAGGCGCAGGCAGGAGTCCGGCTCGGTGGACACCAGGCAGGCGGACAGGATGCACGGCGCCCCGCTGCGGTACAGCAGCGAGCAACTGCCGCACATCTCGCGGAGCATGTTCGACGCTCGGTTCAGGTTTGGCCGCGACAGGAGCCAACTCCAACCTACATAATACACGTTCATAACTGAAACGCGAGCAACAGTATCAAATAGTAAAGTTAGGGTATACAGTCTAATCGATCCTCCAGTGTGTTGCATTGCAGCACAACCCTTTATGAAATTAGCTAGTAAGTTTTTTTTACATCAGGCGAGACAGTATCAGCACAGAATATATAATATTACTAAGTATCGGGTTAAGCCATAAAAAAAAGAAGTTGCTGGAGTTGTTTTTGTCAAAAGGTCACTTAGCATATAAATCTTATTTGTATACTTGTCAAGTAAAATAAAAGGGATGGCGGTACATAAACAGTGACGTCACGGCCATTATGATGCTGGCGTTCGAAGGAGATAGCTAGTGGCTCTCATTAAACACACTTTACACTAATTAACATCACATGTACACCTTCAAATATGAATTACTGCGTCATTTTACAATCAAATTAATTGATACTTATGAATATAATATAAAGGGAAAAGGTTACTGACTGACTGATTTATCAAAGCACAGCTCAAAGCACTGGACGAATTGGGCTGAAACTTGGCATGCAGATAGCTATTACGACATAGGCATCAGCTAAGAAAAGTTTTTGACAATTCCGTCCGTAAAGGGGGTAAAACAGGGGTTTGAAAAATCGCACTTAATATAAGCGAAACCGCGGCTATAAGCTACTTTCCATAGTAAACTTTTGTTTCTCTTGTATTTTGGCTATTTAGATTAGTATGAAAACATCATGATTTATATTATATATGTATCATGATTTATTTTATAAGCTTTTAATAAACAAACCTTTTAGTTCCCCGTGTCCTATCCGACCCACGCGGCCGACGACCAGTCGCCAAGGCTGAACGGATTGTGACATGATGCCCAGAGCGAAGTCCATCAGCTTTGTTAGACCTAGCCTCCGCGCCGGACCGCCTCGCTTCCGTCGAGATCTGCAAAATATATATCTTTGTTAATTAGTAAATACGCATCGAAAACAGCTCATCAATAAAATTAAAACATGATGATTTCGTTTCGTTTTCGGCGCGTGATTGCGAATTCGCACCTCTACTCAGTCGTTGTTCAACACAGTGTGAACTCACCTGGCAGGCACGTGTATGTTGATGGCGGCGGTGTCCAGCAGCTCGCCGCGCGCGTCGGTCGCGGCGGCCAGCAGCCAGCGTTGGTCGTGCGACAGGCAGTACGCCAGGAACAGCACGGCGCTCTGGTCGCCGCACGTCGTGCCCCACGTCTCCGCCACTTCCTTGAGGGCGCGAGGCGGTGCGAGCACCCACGCGGGTGAGAACAGCTTGTATGGTGCTCGGTTTTTCTCCTGTAATACAAATTCAGATCTCTGATAGCTTAAGGCTAAAGTCTAAGCTATTGCTATCAGACGGTGATATTAAAACTAATACCCGGCGATTTTTTTTAATACAAATAGCGAGCAAACTAGCAGGCTTATGGGATAAGTGATTACCGCGGCCCATGAACATCAAATTAATTAAATAATAATAAATTAATTAACAGACGGTAGAGTTTCTAAACAGGTGGTCGAAGTACACCAGGCACCCAGGTGGTGAGGGTGAAATCGCTTTCGGTGGCGTGCGGTGCATTTGGAATAGTTTCCTTTTACGAGTGTATCCAGCAAACTTGCCAGTTGTAGAAACACCGTAAGAAGAATGATGCAATACTCACGTCTTTGGAACTGAGGAACAGGTTGGCGTTAGCGGCGGTCCCGAAGCCGGTGAGCGACTTGCCGGTGGGCGAGTGCGACAGCAGCCGCCGCGCGCCCGTGAACACGCTGAACGCGAGCGCGCGCACCTCCGACCCGCAGCCGCCTCGGGCGCTCCACGTCTCGCAGACGCCCTCCAGCGACACTATCTGTGAACCAAGAGATTTTGTTGGACAATTAAATCATTATCATTGGAGGTAAACGCAAAAACAACTTTATATCAGAAACTATAACTTTGAAGGATAAGATCCAGAATGGGGAGATCTGCAGGTGAACCAAGGTAACTTACATAAACTGAGGAAACAATGGGCACGCAAAAAAAAGCTGGACTCCTAGAGATCTCCAGCATGTTGGACGCACTATATAGTGGGTAAGCGGCTGGATGATGAAGGCAGAGGACAAGGTGTGATGACGCTCATAGAGAAGGTCTATGTCCAACGGTGGACATCTAAAGCCTGTTGTGATTATTTTAATTTCCGCTCACACATATTCGAAATTATTTATATCAGGTTAAGGGCCCAGTGTAATTGTATTTTGAATAAAAAATTGGTTGTCTGTAAAGCCGGTTCACGGACGATAGTTTTACGTGATAACGTCATAAAGAAACAAGTCACAAGCCAACGCTTGGGTCGATCGTGCCTCTCTATCGCTTGTTCCGCCCTCTCGCTTGCACACTCGGGCTCAGGCGGAACGTGACACTTTTTCGTGCGTGCAGCCGGTGTTCATCGATTTATGAGACGTTATCACGTCAAAAAAGGGCTTCCTTACCTTGATGAGCGGGTTGTGGTGGTGCAGCATGGTGTGCGCCTGCGCGGCCAGCCGCAGCAGCGCGGCGAGCGCGCGCGGGCGGTGCGCGTGCGCGGCGGGCGGCTCCACCACGTAGACGACGAGCGCGGGCGCGCCCGCCTCGTCCTCCTCCCACGCGGCCGACGCCTCCGCCTCGTGCTCGCCGGGCGCGCCCGCCGCGCTGGCGCCGCCGCCCGGCGTGCCGGGACGCTCCGGCGCCGCCGGCGGTCGCATTGAACACGTACTGCCTGTTTTCAAAAGCAAATATTGTAACCAAGGTGGAAGGGTCTTCCTTCTTGAAATCTTGGATCTTGGAGAAAGAGCCCAAACGACTTAGTCCTATGCCACATCAACACTGCACTCGGTACATTTTTCCAAGCTGTTCTAGACATTGCCGAAGATAAATCGAATTGGAAATACATCGTTCGTGACCCTCGCGAGGATTGGTGATCCATCGATGAATCACAAATGAACTTTAGTATTTATACTAGGAAATCTTTAATTTTTCCAAGTTCTCAAACAGGTAGCAGAAACCTTCATTTATTTATAAATAAGCACTTACTTTCAAATAAGGTCCGGTCCACGTTGAGCGACGCGAGCTGCGGCACGAGACTCGTCCGTAACGTCTCCGCGTACGCCCGCATGTACTCGCCCAGTCTGCCCGGGGGTAACTCGCCCGTCCATTCCTCCGAATTTGAGTCACTGGAAACGAAGTACATACATTTCAATGGTCTAATTGTATGAGATTTGAGTATACATACGAAAACAAATTTTAGTAGGTAAGAAAAACGTCATCGTGATTTTTTTTTTATAACATACATCCTTTCATACATTATTTTAGTACACCCCTTTGCCCTTCAATGCTGCGCTCCATTATGATGAGGAGAGAAAGGAAAGAAAAGGAAGAAAAGAGGAAGAGAGAAGAATGAAACAATGATCGGTTGGCATGAAGAAATGCTACGCGGCTCCGTGCCAATCTGGAAGACATGGGGAGGTTGTTTTAGTCCGTGCAAGTGGGACACGCCCTGCCGGCAGGCAGAAGTCCGAAAGGGTTTTTTCCTCCCCCGAAGAAAAAAAAAACCCTTTGCCCTTGCTTACTTTTTTAAAATCTTCTCTATTAACCGTTGTAAGTCACGTACAATACATACAGTTCTAGCACGTAACTCGATAGACCCAGAGCCTATTTCTCAATCGCCAAGTAACCAGTGAATGACGTTTTGACAGATAAAAAACTGTCAGGACGTCCAATGTATTCCCTGGACAAATGTCACTCTCGGCGATATTCAAATAGAGCTATTTCAGACAACTCACCGTTCACTTTCGCTGGGCGCAGTCCGTACGATGCCGTCGCGCGCTATCCTCGCTATAGGTTGATGCCGTCCCAGCCTGCACGCCTCGTACGACGTCGACAGCTCCCTGAAGAACGTCTTGATGGGGTCCGCCAGCGCGTCGCCGTCGGCCGCCAGCACCACGTACGCGACGTCACGAGCGTACGAGTACGGTTCGAGCGATAACCGTTCCCAGTGTCGTAACGCGTAGGGCGAGAGTGATATCCAGTCTCGGTCGTGGCCAACGAGTAACGGTGGGACGGGTTGCGGCTCGCACAGGTCCTCGTTGCCGCGGCCGGCCAGCCGGTGGAACTGCCGCCAGGTGAGCGGGCCGGTGACGCCGTCCCACATGCGAGCGCCGCAGCAACGCTTCTGGATCGCGTCTTGGAGCAACGGCCGGAGGCGTCGCATCAATCTGTGCACGATACGGTGATTGTGAGAACGGTGAATGGAGACTGACATTTTCAATTGTTGCTGCACGTTTAGGTTAGAATTTATTCTCTAAGAACAAAAACATGCTCATTTATAGAGAAATTAAAATACAAACTAATCTAACATATTATATAAGGTCAGGGGGAGTAAGTGAAACGTTTGTCTTGTAAAGTTTGATTAATTGATTTAGAATTGATCATAATAATTAATTTATCTCGGTTACATATCCGGTTCGAAGGACCATATCTACAGTCCAGGACCACACAGTAATAAAACTGTTTGATATGAGTTTCTATTTTACTAACCCCTACTTAGACTAATAACCTAATTACAGTCATGTAAAAGCGATGTGATGGTATGTGCACTGATGAATGAATTATAAATAGGTTTATTTATAATAAATCCGTGAATGATGACTGGGCGAATTGTACGGTTTCGACATAGACCGTACAAGTAAATTTCACAATGTATTGGATAAATAGCTTTTGCCCGTGACTTCGCGTTGTTAGTTTTTTAAAAATCTTGCGGGACATCTTTGATTTGCAAAGATAAAAGTAACCTATGACCCAAACTCCAATTCAATAACAATAATATAGTCATGCAAAAATCTCGTCGATTCTTAGATCTGTGGCTGCGTGATTGAAGGTTTTGACCTTCTGAGCGAAAGTGTGTGGTGGTTGGTTGTTAGTTTGCTACACTAGCGGCACGCTATGATGGCCGGTTTGACGTTTGTCCGCTCATGAAGTTCCGTATTAATTGATAACGACTTTGAAGGAAATAATTGTATTACTTTATTGACGATAGTGATGTGCAGAGATTCATAAATTTTATCGAATGTAGTTTTAGGTTTAGGACTCAAAATTTATTTATTAAATTGATTTCTAAAATGTATACAAGTGTAGAAAAATCAGTTTGCACCATTTAAGGGGTGAATGTACTTGTGAATATGAACAATTTTCACTATGTGGACAAACCTCTGAAATCGCAAAAAAATATCAGCTGTTTCATACAAAAGGTAAAATTTTTATTTTTATATGATATATACCACAACTCGGCATTTGGTTTTCTAAATTGAAAATTTTTAAAAATGGAATCTAATACGATCGTCACATAGGATCGCTGGCTAGCACAACTACTACCTCCGGCAAACTCGCGTCAATGCTCAATGCAAAACAAAGCAGTTTCGAATTGACGTTGCTTCGAAAAGTATAAACTGTCAGTGCAATGCGATTGTGATATAGTTTTGACCTGGCTTTGGATTTCAAATATTGATACTGCATTACTGTTGACCCTTGCTCGTTAATTTGGACTCTGTTCAAGCCCTTTGTTGTGGATTTCGTCGATATGACCGAACGTACGCAGAGAACTGTTCTAAATAGTCAGACACGTGAGTTCGTAATACGCCTTCGTAACTATTTCGATCGTGAAGCTCAAAATGGAGGGCCAATTTTACCTATAACGTCAGTGGTTGAACGCGTAGCTGATGCGCTTAATATTGGACAGCGAACTGTTAGACGGATAACTAAAAAAAAATATGGCGAGACTGGCACAGAAGAAAATAAACTTCACACACCAAAAAAGAGAAAACGAGCAAAACCAGTCGTAGGCATCGATAGCTTTGATTTGATAGTTCGTTCAAATAAATTAAATAAACATATACATTTTTGTTTTATTAAACCTATTTAATCAGGTACAAAAACAAAACTTAATTGTTTTTTGTTCGAGAATAAATTGACATTCCACATCACTATTGTAATGTGTCAAACCGGCCATCATAGCGTGCCGCTAGTTTAACAACCAACCACCACACACTTTCGCTTTTATAATTATAAGTAAGGATTTTGACGTCTGAGCCATAGAGATCTCGATAGACGATGACAATTTGAATGAAAACAGAACACAGAGTCCGGTGCGCCGTTTTGAGTCGACGCTAATAGGTTAAAGTAAATGAAGCTTTATTTCACGTCGTTTAGCTACATTTTGTTTTGTCAGTTTACCTGACGACGTCTCTGGAGGACCGCGGCGCCCGCGCGCCAATGAAGGGCCAGCGGTGCACGGCGACGGTGGAGGTGGGCGCGGGCCCGAAGGAGCCCAAGCCGCCGGCCGCCGCGCGCAGCGCTCGCTCCGCCGCCGCGCCGCCGTCCGAGTACCTGCACGTGACACAGTGTTGTAGCTAGTGTTTGCTGTGCAATTACAATTGAAAAGACACACTAAATAATAGCCATACCTGGAGTTAGAGCCAGAAATTAGGTTGTACTATATATTTTACACCTAACCCTTCTTTCTCTGAGAGGAGACCTGCGCTCAGTAGTAAGCCGTTGATGGGTTGCTGATGATGATGATATACTTTACAATACTGACACTGTTTAAAAATTTCACAGCATTTTTTGAAACAAAGAAAAATTAATTCTAAACAGTTAGCACATCAGCTACACATTCTGTATCTATCTTCTTGTTAAACCGATAGGACGTCCACAGCTGGACAAAGGTCTCTTGCATGGACATCCACAGGTCTTGCGCCACCTGTATGCAGCAACTCTTCTGATGTCGTCGGTCCCCACCCAGTGGACGGTCTGCCCGCTGAGCTATTGAACATTCACTATGTCGGTGCGTCACTCACTCGAGTTGGTTGAGGCGCAGGTGGTCGGGCGGGCCGGCGGCGGCAGCGGCGCGGCGCGCGGCCCGCGCCACGGCCGAGGCGCCGCCGCCCGCCACGGCCGCGCACTGCGCCACCACCAGCCCCGCCACGTCCGCCAGCCCCCCCGCGCCGCCCGCGCCCCCCGCACCGCGCCCGCCCGGCTCCTCCGCTATGCCGGTGATCTCCATCTCGTCCTGTTCACAACAAACAAAACGTTAAGTTACTCGTTATCCAAAATAGAGGCAGTATAATTGTATAGAATATTTTAGCCAAGCTAAACTAACTAATATTTTCCCCTTCCCTACAATTAAGCGGAAAGCTTGTGCTAGGACTGGGTACAACAATAGTGCAACGAGTGGAGATGGGACCGTCGAGTTTAATTTTAACTCAATGTTGTTTTTTTTTTAAAAACCGCTCAACCGATTTCGATAGAATTTAAATGGGACCATCTGGGAAGTATACCCTCTGAAACAAAAAAAAAATAATTTTCCAAATCGGTTCAGGCATCTTCGAGCAATCGGTCAACATAGATTAAAAAAAAAGATTCCGAAGAATTGAGAACCTCCTCGTTTTTTGAAGTCTGTTAAAAACAAGTAGTCACCTCGTAGAACAGGCCGGCCCGATGCGCCAGCCGCCGGTTGACGATGGCGCTGAAGCCGCACGAGCAGCGCGACGGCTCGTCGTCCGCGCTGCCGCCCCACTCGCCGCCCGGCAGGTACGTGGCCGCGTCCGCGCCGCGGATGTTGCCCACCACCTGCGGGCGTGACCGTCGCGATTACTTCTAACAGTTCACACTTCGGGAACGCGTGCAAATAACCGTAGCTAAAACACGACGCTTTTTTGTTGCGATATAGGCTTGCACTTGACCACTGCACACTTGAAAAGAACTGATTAGAAAATGCCTATTCACATTTGGAAAAAAAAACCCATTTCATTTCATCATCAAGTTATACGTGGCCGGAAACACAGAGGCTGGAAGAGCGTTCCGCACCTTAGCGGTTCATTTCATAACTAAAACGAAGTGCTGTCGGTTTTACTTTCACTAAAATTTTGAACATTTACTGATGTTCAAAATTTTAAAACTAGATAATAGGGTATTTTACTATTTTTTGAAGTGCTCAATTTAATCCTAAGGTGATAATTTCCTACTAGAATTTTTTTATAAATTTTATTCAATAGATAAGTACCAATAAAATGCATTTAAAATTTGCATTTAAATTTCCGCGCGTAAATTGACGAATACACCTAGAAGCCATGTTATGACGTCATAAACACAGTAAACTCAGAGTAGGTAGGTACTAGAGATCACAGAGTAACTTTGTCAAGCCAAATTACGTTCCATTTTACGCATGCAGTATAGAAAATTGTCTATGGTTCCCAAATAAGTTAAAAATATCGTTCCATTACACGCTTGTTGATGAAAAATAAAAATTAATTAATATTTTATATAAAAACTAGCTGATGCCCGCGACTTCGTCCGCGTGAATTTAGTTTTTTTTTTTTTTTTTTTGTATTAAAACCTTCCGTGGAACTTAAGGAACATACAAAAAAATAAATTAACCGAATTCCTTCCATTTTTGAGTTATGCGCTTACCAACATTCATTTTTATTTATATATATAGAAAACACGCGTCTCACGCAAAGATGAAAGTATTTTTTAGAAAGGGGATCTCAAACTACATCTAATCCATACATCAGTAATCATGTCAGATGTCACTCAGATCATGGAAGTAGATAGGAATGATTTACTGACTAAATGACGTAGTATTATGGCGGGTATCGTTTCGCATATTTGTTGATAGATAAAAAAATAACGATAACTTGATCTATTTTTAGTTCTAATTTTTCGTCACACATTTCTCATGAAAATGTTGTATAAAAAAGCGAGTATTTTAGTGTTGGTTCAATGCACGCGTCCCACAGGAATGCAAGACTACACGCACTGCGCTATACTCCAGGTCATCTTTGCGATGAGATGGATTTATTGAGTGAGGCTGCGGTGCAGCCTTTGAGGCGGATCTGCTTGTGGAAATAGAACACTTTATATACAGGATGTTACAGTAATAAAAAATTATTATTATGATTATTTTATTGGAGCACATTGAATATCAAAATGTTACACTGTAAATAATGAGCCATGATTCGTTAAGTGTATGTATGTAAGTGTGCGCGTGCGTGCGTACGTTTGCATGTGTGAGTTTTGTTGTTGTTTTGAGTACAGTAATTTTGTTTGAAGTTATTCGGAAAGAACACGGATATATGGCCAGGACCACACTAGTTAGGCGATTGCGACGCGATATGTCCGCATTTCAATGGCGAACAATTTTTAAATGGTACATTGGATTCAAACCCTTTAGAGCAAGATCCCAGTGCCGCCAGACCTAAGTTATTTTCTCAGCAATTATTTGTGTACGATAGAGTACTGTTCGAATGTCCTTTCAGTATATGCGTAGCAGCTAGATTGTGCCGACGGCCAATTTCCAGATACCAGGTGCTAAAGGTAGGTAAAAACTAGAATAACTTATCTTAAATTCTCAGGGCTGATTTTCATATATGTTTTAAAGAATATTGTAAAAATTAATAAATTAATACTGCCAGACGCTTACCGCCGGCGGTTACTTTAGCCAGACGCTTTGAAGCTCCCAAAAAAATATATAATTTAAGTTAACTTATATTCTCAGTTCTGATTTTTATACATGATACTCAGGGAACTATTGCGATATTATCTGTAAGCTGCCAGACCTATTGGAAGGGTCAAACATCCCCCCAGACACACATTATGCGTCCCCATATGTCATCAGCTTGCAGAAGATATTGCAATAGTTCTCTCTCTCTAGATCCTAAGCTATACCCAGGCAAAAAATCACGTCGATCCATAGCTCTGTTGCAGAGTGATTGAAGGACAAACCAACAAACGCACTTTCGCATTTATAATATTATAGTATGATGATATTATCTCTCACACACTTAAACAAGTGAATCATGTTCTAGCGCTCATACATATGGGGACGCATAATGTGTGTCTGGGGGGATGTTTGACCCTTCCAATAGGTCTGGCAGCTTACAGATAATATCGCAATAGTTCCCTGAGTATCATGTATAAAAATCAGAACTGAGAATATAAGTTAACTTAAATTATATATTTTTTTGGGAGCTTCAAAGCGTCTGGCTAAAGTAACCGCCGGCGGTAAGCGTCTGGCAGTATTAATTTATTAATTTTTACAATATTCTTTAAAACATATATGAAAATCAGCCCTGAGAATTTAAGATAAGTTATTCTAGTTTTTACCTACCTTTAGCACCTGGTATCTGGAAATTGGCCGTCGGCACAATCTAGCTGGTACGCATATACTGAAAGGACATTCGAACAGTACTCTATCGTACACAAATAATTGCTGAGAAAATAACTTAGGTCTGGCGGCACTGGGATCTTGGACCACTTTGGATTGGCACAAAATATAATCTCCATAGCCTGTCCAGCATACTCGTATTACTATGGGTGAGATCTATAGATGGCACTCTCATCGAGTTCAGACTCAAGACTGATGGTGAAGATCTAAAGATGGCACTCCCACTCAGCTCAGACTAAAGACTCAAACTCAAACTCAAAATTATTTATTTCATGTAGGCCAACCTGTGGCTCTTATGACACGTCAAGAATCTACCACCGGTTCGGAAAGCGGAAGCAAGACTGAGTTAAAACGAGATATAATTATGCCAGGACATATTTGTGTCTCATTTTAACTCTATCTTGAGTCCTGAGCAGAGTCAGAGTAAGATCTATAGATCTCAGCCTAAGTTAAAATGAGACAGATTTACGTCAGAACATATTTGTGTCTCATTTTAACTCTATCGGTGTAGTTCATTTCTACCCACACTTAAGGAAATATCAGAATAAATTTTATAAACACATATCAAAAATTCCGAAGCCAGCGGGATTCGAACCCACATCTCTTGGGAAACGCGCCCGAGTGTGTTAGCCACTTACACTATAGCCACGGTCGAACTACCCGTCCGCATCGAAATTAGTGATATGTATCTACTTTCTCAGTTTAAGCAACTGCTAGCGACATCTAGTAGCAACACGTTACAGTTATTGATCTAACGTAACGTGTTGCTACTAGATGTCGCTAGCAGTTGCTTAAACTGAGAAAGTAGATACATATCACTAATTTCGATGCGGACGGGTAGTTCGACCGTGGCTATAGTGTAAGTGGCTAACACACTCGGGCGCGTTTCCCAAGAGATGTGGGTTCGAATCCCGCTGGCTTCGGAATTTTTGATATGTGTTTATAAAATTTATTCTGATATTTCCTTAAGTGTAGGTAAACACTTTAATAAAAATAAAAATAGTAAAAAGCAATGTGGCATCTCTAGTTCCTAACGAGCTCCATTGTAATATGGGGTCTTGGAAAGTAGATCAATAACTGTAACGTGTTGCTACTAGATGTCGCTAGCAGTTGCTTAAACTGAGAAAGTAGATACATATCACTAATTTCGATGCGGACGGGTAGTTCGACCGTGGCTATAGTGTAAGTGGCTAACACACTCGGGCGCGTTTCCCAAGAGATGTGGGTTCGAATCCCGCTGGCTTCGGAATTTTTGATATGTGTTTATAAAATTTATTCTCATTTCTACCCACTTTGTTTTTATATAAAAAAATCGCAGTACTATAAGAATAAGATACCGATTGTTAATAGTTAATTTTCTCATGAAAATGAATTTTTTGTAATTCATAAACAGAATAAAGTTCTTTAAGAGTATCTTGAGTTTTGAGCAGAGCCAGAGTACGATCTATAGATCTCAGCCTAAGTCAATGGTATTATTAAGGGTTAGTGTACTGTGTATTAGTAGAGTATATTTTAGTGTATGTGGTTCACTTACCCTGGTGCCACTGTCGTTGCACACACAAAGCGTGCAGCTGTCGAAGTTGTGGTCCCGGAACACGTTGAGCACGGTGTCGGCCAGCAGCACGTTCAGCAGCACGGGGCAGGCGGGGGCGGCGGCGCGCGGGGACGCGGGCGACGTGACCGAGCCCCCCATAGCCGGGTTCCGGGGTCGAGCTCCGGGTGAGGGGCGGGACTCCACGCTCGCGATGCCGGAAGCGTTGACTCGTTCGTTGCTCGTTGACATTGAACGCTTCACTCCGCCGATGTTGTTTGGGGTGTTGGTGCTGTTGTTCGTTGTGTTGTTGCCGTTGCCTGTGGAAATGGGCGTGGTAAAAAAAATGCAGGTTGTCTGTTGGTCAACTCAATTAAAATTAAAAAGAATAATCTCAAACTTGATTCTAATTGGCAACGCGGTCTAGAGGGAGACGCGGGCTTAAAATAATTTCAGCAGGTTTTTCTGTAAAGCAAATTGTAATTCCAAAATTGACCCAGTCGAGAATCTGATAGTATAGGATGATCTTGATTATTGTGGCTTATGCCAAAGTCGGTAAAACTGGAATATTGATACAGTTTAATAAGCACACAACTATCGTTTAGTCGTTTTCTGTGGTCAACTTGTCCAAATAGTATTGGAGCTCTTGCTCGGACATAAGAGCTCTTACTCTGACTTGACTCGGACTTAAGACACAGTGGAATTGAGAAAATCCTTACATAAATCTGTTTGACGTTTTCACTCTGTCTTGATTCTGAGCAGAACGAGAGTTCGATCTACAGATCTTACTAAGTTTATAATAATAATAATAATAATAAGCCTTTTATTTCTAATCTCATGGTGTTTACAATTTTGTATTATTACTTTTAGATGAAATAAGTGTTAGTTGTGTTAGTGTTTGTCTTATTCTAGTTAGTATTGTTATTTGTATCAGTATTTATTGGAGATGTAGTCCCATATCGGGTAAAGGCCTCCTCCATCCGCTTCCAATGCTCCCGATCTTTGGCAAGGGTCAGCCAGTTTGTGCCAGCAGTCTGGGCTACGTCGTCAGCCCACCGTTTGTATGGTCTTCCAACCTTTCTTTTCCCTAGTGGACCTTTCCAGTTAGTGGTTCGTATCGTCCATCTGTCGTCAGTGAATATATGTCATATGACTGATTGGCCTGTAATTGCCTATATCTAATGGATTTCCTTTTTTATAGATAAGTGTTATTTCTGAAGTGCACCACTGTTGTGGCACTATCTCGGCATCTAATATCATGTTGAAGAGCTTGGTGAAATGGTGGAGTAGAACAGGTGCCCCTAATTTAATAGCTTCGTTGGTTATACCGTCGGGTCCTGGGCTTTTCTCATTTTTTAGCTTTCTAATGTGGTCGTACAATTCTCTTTCAGTTATTGGGTTTAATGCTGTTCTGAAATCACTATAATCTTGTGTTTGTGGAGTGTCATTATGTATCTTTCTCTTATACATTTCTCTGTAAAAATTTGTGGCATGGTTGATAATATCTTTTCTCGTTTTTGTTTCCTTGTGTTGTCTTGTAACTTCTGTATCCACGTTTTTTGTAGTTTCAGGTCTTTAAAGGCTCTTTTTGTACTTCTATAATTCGTAAGGTTCCTTGTGATTATGTCCTGTCTATGCTTTTTGTAGTCTTGATTAATAGATTTGTTGGTAATTTTGAACACTTCACTTAGCTCTTTTCTTATGATATTATTTTTGGGTTTTGTTTTTATTAGTTCAGTTCGTTTCTTTATTAGTTCCTCAGTTTCTTTACTAAATATTTTTTGTTTTTTTCTCTCTTGGTTACTGGTGCTTAAACTGTGTAACACGGATTCTTCTAAAATGTTGTAATAGTTTTGGATGCTCAGAGTCTCTTTAAAATTGGTTTCTAGATGTGAATGCAGGCTATTCCTATAACTTTTAATTTCATTGTCAGTTTTTAGACTTGTAACTGAAGGTTTGTAGTTTTTCCTATCTTTTCTTGGCTGTTTTAAATCGAGGGAGGCTCTTAAAAGTCTGTGGTCAGAGGGGAATTTTATATTGTTGAGCACTTCTGTGTTTGTGATGAGTTGGGGGTGGCTTGTTAGTATGAAATCTATTTCATTTGTTGTTTTTTGATCAGGTGAAATCCACGTCCATCGCCTGTTTTCTCTTTTCCTAAAATATGTATTCATTATTGATAGCTTGTGTTCGAAAGCAAAGTCTATCAGTAGGTCGCCCCGGTCATTTCGATCGCCATATCCGTACTGACCCATTATTAAGTTCTCGCCTTCCTTGGGGTGTCCTATTTTAGCGTTAAAGTCGCCCATTAATATAACTTTGTCGTCAGCTTTGGAAAGTGCTTCTGTGATGGTGTTGTAGAATATATGTATCTCTTCTTCACTCGCTTTTTCTGTAGGTGCATAGACTTGTATTAGTGAGAGGTGTAAGTCTTCTAGTTTCAATTTTAACAGAGCAACCCTTTCTGATAGTCCTGTGAAATTAATTATTTTGTTTTTAAATGTTTTCTTCAGTAAAAAGCCAACCCCGTGTTTACCCTTGTTTTCTCCCATGTAACATAGAATGTAGTCTTTGTATTCCTCTATATTGCAGCCTGTTCTTCTAACTTCAGAAAGACCCAAAATGTCGAAGTTAACATTTTCAAGAGCATATGTAAGTTCAAGATATCTTTCAGTTGAAGAGAGGGATCTCACATTATATGTGCATATTTGTAAAGATTCACTTTTTATCTTCCTTGTAATAGATGGAGGGTGATGGTCGTTATTCCCCACGGGGACCAGCCGGCTTGGGGAGTGTGATTTGTTGTTATTGTTTGTTTCTGTGTTTTTTCTTTTGTTCGGCCTTTGTGGGTAGATTTTGTTTGATTGCTATTGCTTGCTATTTTCGGTTTGTGAGTTCTGTCTGGAGCGGTTCATATATTCAAAAGCATTTGTTTTATTTATTTTACTTGGAGCCTTTGGTTGTGGGCTATCATCGCTGTTAGACTGAGGTGGTGAGCTTGACGGGGCTCGTTTCCTCTTTTCAATCCCTTTTTCTTGGTTTATTTTCCCTTTAATTATTAATTTACCATATCGAATTATTGCTAAGTTTCCATTTTTTCTTTCTTGTTGCTGTTGCTGTTTTAGCTCTTTCCTTATTTCCAAGACCTCTTTAGGAAAATCTTCAGTGGCATATGTGGATGTTGGGAAATATTTGTTATTTCTTAATATTTCAAGTTTTCTCCAAGCCAAAGTAAGTTTTACTAATATTGGTCTCCTCTTTTTGTCTTCTTTTTTCCCCAACCTCTGTATCTCACTGATTTCCCACATATCAAATTCTCGTATTCCTCTCTCAGTTACTATTTTGTTTAAGAAATCCACAACCAAAGTCATAAGCTCATTGTTATTTTTCTCGGTTTCTTCTAGTCCATGAAGTAATATATTATTTTTCTTAACTTCCCTTTCCAACTTACTGATTTTCATTTTAAGTGTCGACACCTCACTGTTAAGTTTAAGGTTCTCTTCAACCAGTGGATTCAGCTTTTCTTCTATTGTTGATGTAATACTTGAGGTTATTGAACTGGTGTGCTTCATGAAATCTTCTTTTAATTCATGCATCTTCGTGTCTATTTTCTCATCTATTTTTTGTAGAAGTAATTCCATTTGTTTGTCCATTTTCTACTAATTGGTAGAAAATTTTTCTTATGTGGCAACTTTTTCCGAGCTCTGGCAACCCTATCTTACGATAGTGACAATGACAGCAATTATTTGTCGGTTGTTGATTTATAAAATTTTGTGGGGGTAGAATTGTTTTCACTGATCGATTTCAAGTTAATTAATCGCTTATTCCAAATTTAATAGTGAATTTTAGAGCTGTATAACACTATCATCACGAGATGGACACTTTAACTACAATTTGGTAGTATTTTTAGTACTTAAATCACAGTTTTTCTTAGCAAATCACGAAATTATTGGAGAGCACTAGTGCTTCTGACAACAGTTGACAGCCGAGCCTTACTAACTTACTAAGTTTAGCTGTGTGTAAATCTGTCATTATAGTATGGCCGGGAAAGGTAAAGAGAGTGTTTCCATCTCTTTCCCGTCCATACTAATACACAGATTTACGTACAGAGGTGAGATTGTTTAAAAGTAGCCGATCAAAATCGTATGCATTTGATGGCATTAGCGTCATATAACACCGATTTTAACATGGAGCGTTATGGAGCGTATCGTACATACCTAAACGTATAAGAAAGCATACACGAAATTGAGCTCTAATTCAATGATGTTATGGTTTATTTTACTTTGACGCTAATGTCATCATAAGCAGTGATAGCCTAGTGTGGTTAGGACTGTGGTCTTATATTCGGGGGTCGCAGGTTCGATCCCGGGTACACACCTCTGACTTTTCGGAGTCAAGTGCGTTTATGCAATTAAATATCAGTTGCTTCAACGGTGAAGGAAAACATCGTGAGGAAACCTGCACACCTGAGAGTTCTTCATAATGTTCTTGAAGGTATGTGAAGTTCGTCAATTCGCATTGGGCCAGCGTGGTGGAGTATGGCCTATAATCCTTCTCTGAGAGGAGACCTGCGCTCAGTAGTGAGCCGTTGATGGGTAGCTAATGATGATGATGATTGATTTAAAGTCACAAATTCAGTACAACCGATTTTAACACAGAGCGTTATGGAGCGCATCGTACATACACAATGAACATAACAAGAATGCATACACAAAATTGAGCTCTATTTCAATGCCGTTATGGTTTATTTTACTTTGACGCTAATGTCATCAAATGAATAGGATTATGATCGGCAACTTTTAGACATTCGGGGGGGGGGCAGGTAACGTAAACGTAAAAAGTTACACTAGGGCCTCTGAGTGGGTTACAAGGTTTGCAGTCACCTTCGCTGGGCGGCGGCTCGCTCCGGTGCGGGTTTCCGGGCTCGTGCTTGCGCTGCCAGCTGGGCCGGTAGGTGGCGTGCGGCGGCAGCGCCACGGGCGGCAGCATCTGGCTCGGCAGCGTCGTCAGCGGCTCGTACTTGGACGAGCCCACGTACTTGTATATCGTGGGCGGCTTGAACACGTACGACCAGTCCTGCGACAATAAACAATCATTTGACAAACATTATCTCTACTTTTATTACTACGTTAACCCACACTTAAGGAAACATCAGAATAAATTTATAAACACATATCCAAAATTCCGAGGCCAGCGGGATTCGAACCCACATCTCTTGGGAATCGCGCCCGAGCGCGTTAGCCACTTACACTACAGCCACGGTCGAACTACACGTCAGCATCGAATTTAGCGATATGTATCTACTTTTTCAGTTTTTAAGCAACTATTAGCGACATCTAGTAGCAACACGTTACAGTTGTTGAATCCCGCTGGCCTCGGAGTTTTTGATATGTGTTTATAAATTTATTTCGACAAAAATTATGTATAAGTCCGATGGAGTCCTCACCGACCTGGGTGGCCTGTGCTTAGGTTCTGGAATGAACTCCGCTAGCTGATTGATCTAGTGGAGAGCCGTACCACGCGAGTCACGCAAATCGACGAACGATCAAATCGTTACATATCCCAGGAAGAACAGATGAATAAGAAACATTAAAAGAATGTTTGTATTGCTGCAATAACACCAGACGAGTTCGTGCGACGAGTTGTAAAATATACATGCGCTCAGAGAATCCTGGCGAGGCCTCCATGCTAGATGATATAATAGACCTCAAGTCCTCGAGATCCAGGCAGGTCCTCGAGTCCCTTGTAACATGTAGTGAACTATGACACCTATCTTTTATCTTAAATTTCCCCGCTGACGCTCGCTGCCGCAAACACCGACCGACACTTGCCTCTATGGGGTCCGGCGGCGGCGAGCCGTGCGCGCGGTGGTGCGCGTGCACGTGGTGCAGGTGCGTGTGCGAGTCGTCGGGCGGCGAGAACCCCGGCGAGGCCTGCGCGTGCGCCTCCATGCTGGGCGGCGTGGGGAACATCTTGCTGAGCTCCTCCGCGCGCACGCAGCGCCCGCCGCCCGCGCCGCAGCGCGTCTCCTCGAGCGACTTGTTGGAGTCCGGGGGAGTTTGCACTTGTAACTGCACGGGAAAACATTATTCTGACTAGGCCGCCCTTCTTGCACTATGCTACATGTAAGACACAAATAGGTATGCGTTACCATCTATCGATCCAGCAGAGCGACAGATAAAAAAATTGAGAGCCGTCGCGGGACGCCTGGCAGATGTCAAACATCGAAATTATTTTGTACAGGCAGTATGGAGCTTAGTGCACACATAAATGCACACTCTTTCTAAACTGTCACTATCAGACATATTAGTAGTAGTAAGTAAGACACAGGTTACGTGTACCGTAGTAAACAACACTGTTTCGTACTACATACATACGTACTACATACATACATACTACATACATACATACTACATACATACATACTACATACATACTGATGTGTGGCGACGTGTTGCCACGCCAACAGTCGGCTTGACCCGCCACTTCACATCAAAAATTGACAGACTAAATCTCGTGCATGAGATGGCAAGACCAAGAGGGCTGTGAGATATTCCCTTAGATGAATGCACGAGGAAGGCAGATTTTAGGGATGAGTGGAAGCGTATAGCGAAACGTGCCACAACACCTAAGTGACGACCATGACCGCTCTGTGAAGAGCGGAATGACGACTGAATCACTTTCATAAATCGGAAAAGGAAAGGAATAGCACTAGATTTAGGCTTGGTTATTTAGTTTAGTTCAGAGTTTGTGTACAACGAATTAAGCATAATATCATATTGATTTTAATTGATCATTAAATGCACACAAAAATGAGCATGCAACAAGCGACATAGAAGAATAATATAGAAGGGTACACTCACAAGTCTTACCGTCTCATCCCCGCTGGCCGCGTCGTCCGAGTTGTCGAATATTTGGTCCAGGTCCTTCAGCGTCGGGCACAGGCCGTCCGAGGTGTATAGATTCTTGTACTCTTTTGAATCGTCCTACAATTTACACAATATCAATCAAATAACCACAGTTACCGACTCAATGAAACGCGAAACTGAAGTGGCAATGGGTGAGGGACATAATTCGAACAATTGATAGATGTTGGGATCCCAAGCTATTCAAATGACGACCTCTTACCGGTAAGTGCAGTGCTGGGAGACTCCCTACTAGGTGGACAGACATCAAATGAGTCTCAAGAAGCCGTTGAATACAAGTCGAAGTCCCTAAGAAACCTAAGTGTGTATCTCAAGCAGTGGATTTCTATCTGTTGGAAATAGCGAACATTATAGTAAGAAATCCAGGTGCAACTTTCTAAGAGGATGCATAGCAAAACTTAGACCTAGTTCTGATGAACATTGTTCTGGGCAAATCTGTAGGGGACTAGGGTACTCCATTTTGTCTGTCTCAAGTTCAAGACAAGTGAGAGCATACTCTAAAGATGAGATCTATAGATCGTACTCTTGCTCTGCTCAAGACTCAAGATAGAGTTAAAATGAGACACAAATATATCCTGACATAAATCTGTCTCGTTTTAACTCAGTCTTGAGTCTGAGTTGAGTGTGAGTGTCATCTATAGATCTCACCCTAAGACTCAATCTTACACCGATATCTATAGATCGTACTCTGGCTCTACTCAAGTCTTGACATATTGTTTTGAATATTGTACTTATGTATTTTTGGAGTTGTTCTATAAATATTATATCATCGTATTGTTGGAAATATTCTATTCTAACAAGTTGCATGGGGTAAATCGGCATGGCATCCAGCTGCCCACAAGATATTATAAAAAGTTATTAAAATGTAAATACATATTACCTACAAAAAATATTGTAAAATGTGTAATTTTATGTGTAAGAGCAACTGCTGAGTTTCTTGCCGGTTCTTCTCAGCAGAATCCGCTTTCCGAACCGGTGGTAGAGTCATGACTTGTCATAAGCGCCACAGGTTGGCCTACATGAAATAAATGATTTTGAATTTGAATTTGAATTTGACTCAAGATAGAGTTCAAATGGGACACAAATATGTCCTGACATTAATCTGTCTCGTTTTAACTCAGACTTGAGTCTAAGCTGAGTGAGAGTGCCATCTATAGTTCTCACTCTAAGGGTGTTTAACTCTATCTTGATTCTTGAGCAGAGCCAGAGTACGATCTATAGATCTCAGCCTAGGATTCACTCAGCCTTGGGCCGTGGCCGCACTGGTAAGGCGAATGCGACGCGACGGCGATTTCGTTGAAACAAACTCAGTCAGGTCAGACTTTGTGAGTCGGTTGAACGGGTCACGCTCATCATGTCACTCTCCACTACTGGCCAGTCGGGTGTAGACCGCAGAGCTGCACTCACGTGGTCCTGCTTCTCCTGCTTGATGTTCAGCAGCGGCGGCCTGTAGGCGGGCGTGGCGGGCAGGCGCGTGTGGTCGTGGCCCGCGTACAGGTCCACGCCCGCGCCCGCGCCCAGCGCCAGCTCCTCGCGGAACGCGCTCTCCGAGCTCTTGAACCGCTTCACGGGGTGCTCCAGCCTGGAACATACCGTCAAATCAGCTTTCGAAATGTTACTAAGGCGGAAAACAATTAAATAGGCTGGTCGACTATCTATTATAATATTTCGTTTTTATCATAGCGATAGCTTATGATGATGATATTGAGTAGCGACTCAATATCTAAATTATGATCAACATCAACCCACCAATGGCTCACTTTTGAGCGCAAGTCTCCTCTCAGGGAAGGGTTCAAATCTAAAATCTATTTAAAATATATCTAAAGTTTAAATAAGTAAGTTACTAAGAAATCTTTTATCTCTGGTGGGATGAAATGGGGGTACTTGTTAAATGACAAAAAGGGATGAACAAATTAACAGTGACGTCACGGGTATTTATGGGTGGGTGTGCGAGGGAGATGACAAATGACCTATTTTTATTCGGCATGCCTTCTGATGTATTAAAAATTGCTTTTTATCTGTTAAGTAAACCCTAAAGAAGCCAAATTTACCTAACCCTAAAAGCTTTGTTGGTGAACTTTTTAGGTGATCCAAATTAGCGCAAAATAGGGATAAATAAAATGTAACCACTAACGAACACAAGACATCGTAAGCTAAATTGATATTGCTGCGCGCGTGGTCTTCTTATATAGCGAGTTCGTAAGCCCACATTGAAAAAAACTGACTATCAATGTGGCGGTGGTTCTACTTGATACTCGCTCATCGAAATATCTCAATAGGGAATACGCGTGTGCTTTATGGGTTCAAATATTTTTTATATAACGCAATGCTGGTGTGGTTTAAATTGGCATCAAATATTTTTCTATAACGTTCATACTTCATAATCGAATACAATGCAAAAAACAATCTATATCCGTGTAGACGGTTACATACTAGTGGTTCGCCCCGAACTGAGACCTCGCGGTAATGGTTTCCCATAATTACTTATTCATTCAATAGATACATGACGATCAAAATTGACATTATTATTATGCCCGTTTTCACCAACCATACCTAAATCATCCCCTTTGTAGAAGTCTCTTTACGTAGGTAGCCCCTAAAATACAATCCTAACATCCCAATGTCATTTTCACCTTTAGTTGTCCCGTAGAGGTTCGTAATAACAAAGTTGACAGAAAGTGTCAACTAACTTAACATAGGTAGCCCGTAAAGGTTAGGGAACTGTTATAGTGAAATCCTCAAGGCCTCAATCAAACTTAGGTATAGTTTTTTGGAACATTCAAATTAAATTACTCGTACACAGCGTCAACTATCGACACGATCAGAAAACATGTAAAAACAAACTGCAACGTGAAGTTTTATTGATGTTTGCTAAATGACTAAATAATAATTTTAATTGAATAATACGTTGCATATAGCTGCATTTGCTATATGAGATGAGAGCGCCATCTATTGACATCATTGTGAAGTTCTGTTGTTGCTGCTCATTAAAAGTTAAATAATTTAGTTTCCTTATTACATTTATCTAATTTTAGTATTTGTTGTTCAAGTACATGATATTACGCTAAAATTATAAAACTTTCAAGCCCCAGCTTTCAATGGTTATTCCGTTGTGAGGTCAAATATAATCTCCACTTTGAAAGCCCCCCATTTCGTCAATTTTAGGAAAAAAAATAAAAAAAAAATACTTTTGTACTCTGTTCCAAATTATCTTTAAAATGAGGTACTGTAACCCTATGAAACGCAAAAATTTTTTTTTTTCTTCGCATTCGCTTCTATGAGAGCCCCCCTGAAATAAAGATTTTTATAACTTTTTAAGCCATTTTCGGCTGGAGGCCATCGGTTTACATATTATATCTAAAATTGAAGTAATTACGTTCAGTAATTCAGAAGTTATAAGGCTCTGACAGACGGACGGACGGACGGACGGACGGACGGACAAGTGCAAATTCACTCAAGTAGACTCAAAGACCTTCGCTTCGCTCGGTCGATAATATATATTATTTAAAATACATATAATATATTTTTCGGCCATTTAAATGAACACGTACCTACCAAGCTTAATCTTTTAATCGTATAATTGTTAACAGCTAGTTCCCATAAAGAGTTTTCAATTCCGGATAACGGGAATTTGAGTGTTACCGGCTCCCGGTATATAAAGCCCAAGTTATGCCCGGAATATTTAAAACTTCAAAACGCACATCACATCATCGGTTTGAATCAAAAATAACGCCAAATCATATGTGCGAACTACAGATATCAGCGAATCAAAATTAACCGTTAGATTCTGATGCGTAATTATTTTTATGTTATACCCTCAACAGGTGACGTCAGAAAAAACCAATTTTAATTGGACGTAGTTAAGCAGAAAGGATCCAACCCACACCAACACCAAAAATTGAGTTGGATATACTAAAGAGGTCGCGAAAGTCGATACTTTCGTTCCGCAACAAGATCCCACAGATAAACAAAGCTATGGTATTAATACATACACTAGATACCAACCCACATGTATGGCGAGTATATAATATAATTTAACAGAAACAATCCAACATGTTTAAACCTTTTCTGAGATATAGACATTGAAAGATCATAGGGAAAAAATTATATCACAAAAGAGATCCAATTCACGTGGATCGTTTCAGACAATTTAGTTTAATCGAAAATCATTTAATTTTTTATCACGAAAACGGCGTAAAGCACTTGGCCCCTTTCTGTTAAATATTATGATTAACTCCGAAAATATATCGCAAATCGCAGAAAGGATCCACAGCATGTGGATCATTTCAGATATATTTTTTTGTCATTTTATCAATATTATTAAAATAACAAAAGGGATCCACTCTAATTTATTTATTAGTGGATATCTTCGGTGGAGTTGAATAAATAATTATATTGAAGATGAATTGGAAAGATTTATGAAAAATAATAAATTAATGTTTATTGTAGATTTGTAATAATTATTTTGTTCTGGCAACATTGATCTGTCATGTCAATTTGTCAGTCGCACACGATACGTGGTATCCATTTTGTTTCTTGGTCCGCGTTCTAATTTGTGCGCACACGCATAACTTACGGCACGCGGAGCTTACGTGAAGTTTTTGTATCGTAAGATTTATTAATATATATATAGCTGTTCGTGCTGATTCACTGATTCACTGACTGATTGATCACCTCTCCTGTAAAATTTTGTATGAAAAATTTTTTTTTCACTTATGGTTTCGTATAGAAGACAAAAATTCATTCGGAGGAAAATTATGGAGAGAGCTGATGATTGAGGATTTCGGAGACGGGTGAAGAGCACGGTCAGGGTATCGAAGATAGGTGGAGGGTGCTCGAACAAATGTCACTCGAAACCTCATCCAATTCGCAATGAGCTGAAAAAAAATTCAAAATGGCGGAAAAAAGATGGCCGCCATACAAATTTCGTCAGTATCTATCTCGGCGAGTATAAAAGATGGAAGAGTGGTTTCTTGGCAAAAGATGATCAGGACCCAAAGATCTATTTGATGAATAGAAAAAAATCCAACATGGCGGAATTTTTTTTTCTCCATACAAAATATATGGCGAATATTGAATAGACTTGAAGCTGAGAACTATGCAAGACTTTGATACGGTTTCTTTTCAAAATTTGTTTTTATAAAAGAATTCTCATTCTGACAAATGATGAGATATGATGATCGAGGGTTTGGAAGGTGGGTGAGGAGCACGGCCATGGTAATGACGATAGGTGGGGGTGCTCGAACAAAAGTCACTCGAAACCTCATCCAATTGGCAGTGAGCTGAAAAAAATCCTAAATGGCGGATTCAAGATGGCGGCCATACAAACTTCAACGGTGTCTATCTCGGAGAGTATAAAAGATAGAAGAGTGGTTTTTTGATAGAAAATGATCAAGACCTGAAAGTCCACTTGACGATAGAAAAACCGCGGTCCGCTTGCGGGCCGCGCACCCACGCGCCCTACTAGCTATATATATATATATATATATATATATATATATATATATATATATATATATATATATATATATACTATACAGTTATATACATATATAACTGATGGTTTCGTATAGAGGAAAAAAATTCGTTCGGAGGAAAAATATGGAGAGAGCTGATGATTGAGGATTTCGGAGACGGGTGAAGAGCATGGCCAGGGTATCGAAGATAGGTGGCGGGTGCTCGAACAAATCTCACTCGAAACCTCATCCAATTCGCAGTGAGCTGAAAAAAAATTCAAAATGGCGGAAAAAAGATGGCCGCCATACAAATTTCGTCGGTGTCTATCTCGGGGAGTATAAAAGATGGAAGAGTGGTTTCTTGGCAAAAGATGATCAGGACCCAAAGGTCTATTTGATGAATAGAAAAAAATCCAAGATGGCGGAATATTTTTTCTCCATACAAAATATATGGCGAATATTGAATAGACTAGAAGCTGAGAACTACGCAAGACTGATAAGGTTCCTTTTCAAAATTTGTTTTCATAAAATAATTCTCATTCTGACACACATTCACATGATGAGATATGATGATCGAGGGTTTGGAAGGTGGGTGAGGAGCACGGGCAGGGTATTGAAGATAGGTGGGAGGTGCTCAAACAAAAAATACTCGAAACTTCATCCAATTGGCTATGAGCTGAAAAAAAATTCAAAATGGCGGATTCAAGATGGCGGCCATACCAATTTCATAGGCATCTATCTCGGAGAGTATAAAAGATGGAAGAGTGGTTGTTTGATAGAAAATGATCAGGACCTGAAAGTCCACTTGGCGATAGAAAAACCGCGGTCCGCTTGCGGGCCGCGCACCCACGCGCCCTACTAGTTTTATTATAAAACGCTTATTCTCCTTCACATCGTGTAATTCAAAGTTATAAGTAATTATGAAAAGAATAGACCGAATTATCAATAACGCTTTAGGCGATTTCAAAAAAGAAAACAGTAAAGAGGATAGTGGTAAGTTTTGAGGTTATTTTTAATAAACCAAAATAAAGTTTATCTGCATTTTACATAAAGGCTACACAGAGTGTTTTGATTTTTAGCTCAAATGGAATGCTCTGTACCACTTGAGGCGGAAGCATGCAATGACAATATTGATCCTCATAACAATAATTATTGTAAGTTTGAGATTTTTATTACTGTGTGATTGATTTGGTGACAGCTCACATTTTCTTGCTTATATTTGTTTTATTTACTGGGGTTTAAGTTATGATGACTGATGTCGTTCCTAACTGTTTTTTTATTGATTATGTGTCATGGGATAGAAATTAAAAAAAAATGTGTGGTGGTTGAGATCAATTTTCGATTTAGGATTCTATTTGAGAAATATGAAGCTTTAAATGATGATACTTTTTAAAGTCCTGCAGACTTACTGATTAATGTTAGTCTAGACAAATTTGCTGATATTGGTGATGGGCTTTTATTATTCCAACTATTTTTATGGGCAGTAGTAGTCTAATCAAGTTTGCTGGCATTGGTGATGGGCTTTTACTAACTCTACTATATTTTTTTACTTTGCAGGCTACGTTAATATGGATTCTGGTTTAAGGACAGATACTATAACTAATATAGAAACAACCGAATTGAATTCACCCGATTCACCAAAAGTACCTTTATTTTCGCCATTAACTCCGTATTTAAATACAAAAACCGTTTGCAGTCTAAGTGAATACAATTTTAACGACACGTCATCGCCGTTACGCCCAATGTCACCAAATACTTTAGAATTATTTCAAACTTTGTCTGGAGAACTGACCCTGACGGACAATAATAAAAAGCAAGAACATAATATTAAGGATTTTAGTAGCGATACAGGCTCAGACTATGTACCCGATAGTTATGAAAATTCAAGTGACGACGAAATATTGCCTACAGTTAGACAACAACAAGTAGTTGCTTTAGTTCATAGTACGCAAGGGGCACGAAATGATCGTAATAAAGAACATAATGAACACCAAAACCAACAACATACAACAATGATTATCATTAACAATAACTCAGACGTAGATAATCTGAATACACCCAATAACTCAAACGTATATAATTTGAATACGCCAGTTGATATATCAGTCGCAAATATACCTGATTCCGAATGTGATAAAATTGATAATATAGAACTTGAAGCCGAACAATTACGGGGCCGTCCAAAAAAGGGAAGAAAACGAAAGTTTCAGGACCACACAATAGCTCAAGCTAAAGAAAGGAAGTATTTAAACTTACCATACCATTCAAATAAGAAAAATATGAGATTACCATCTAAAACATTTCAAGATTATACCTGTACATGCCGAAAAAAGTGCAGTATATTAATTTCTAAAGAAAAAAGACAAGAAGAGTTCCAAAAATATATTTCATTGGGATCATATGAAGCCCAATTATTGTTTATAACCAGTAGTGTACGGGAAAATAACAAAAAAAGATCATACACAGTCAGTGGAAGTAAAACAGGACAAAAGAAACCCAAAAACTACTCAAGGATATACACCATATGTGGTACCGACGTTTGTAAAGCCCTATTTTTAAATACATTTCAAATAACCCCCAAAAAAGTCGATATAAGTCTTAAAAAATTTAGAAATGGTGGCACAATCAAAGATAAAAGAGGATTAGCACAAGGTGGTTGGAATAAGACACCTGAAGAAGATATTAATTTCATTAAAGATATAATAGGATCCTTACCTAAATACGAATCACACTATAGACGGGAACAAAATGCTACTGTCATGTTTTTAAAACCTGATATGACTATACAAAAAATTTACGACTTATATTTGGACAAATTCAAAACTAATTTTGGTGATTCTAAAACTCCTGTTTCATTTGCTACATTAAAACAAATTTTCTATAAGCACTTCAATTTACGCTGTAAACCATTAAAAAAGGATACCTGTACCAGATCTGACACTTTAACAAATAAATTGAAAAACACTGAGTTAGATGCAGAAAAAGAAAAATTTAAGTCTGAAAAGGAGAGTCATCTAAAAAAGGCTGAAGAATTTAGAAAACTTATGAAAGAAGACTTGTTAAAGGCAAAGACTGACAAAGAATTCGAATGCTTGACATTCAACTTGGAAAAGACACTTCCCCTTCCCCGAATTCCAACTAGCATTGTCTTTTATAAAAGACAGTTGTGGTTATACAACTGTGGAATTCATGCTGGTTCTAATGATACTGGTTATTGTTACGTGTGGATTGAAGGAGAAGCTGGGCGAGGTGCCCAGGAAGTTGGATCATGTTTGATCAATTTTATAAAGAATAAACTTGATCCAAAAGTGACGGACTTAGTATTATGGAGTGATTGTTGTGGCGGACAAAACCGCAATATAAAAATAGTACTAATGCTCAAAGCAATATTACACTCTCACCATACTTTGAGAACAATCACTTTCAAGTACCTTGAGTCAGGGCATACATTTTTACCCAATGATACTGACTTCTCGAAGATTGAAACTCAGTTAAAATTTTATGAACGTATATACACGGCAGATGAATATATGCATGTTATCAAAAGTTCCATCCAAATCCTCTCCAAGTAACAAAAATGGCTAAAGAAAACTTTTTGTCTTCTAAAAATTTAGAAAAGAATATTGTCAATAGAAAGACTTTTATAAATAAGGAGAAAACAAATTGGCTACAAACTAAAGTAATTTTGATAAAAAAGGAACATAAGTATATTGTTTATATGAAAAAGGATATACATGATGACATATATCAAGAACTGAACATAGAAAATAAAATAAAAGGAAAATCCCTTGATATAATAGATAAAGACATGACCGTTTTGTGGCCTAGTGGCAAAAAAATAGCTCAACCTAAACTAGATGACTTAAAATCTATATTTCATTTAATTCCAAAAGACTGCTTAAGTTTCTATAAGGCTTTACAGGGGGACGAAAATATCATGGATGATTTGGAGGGGTTTGGAGGACATCCTGATTTTCCTATTGAACACGAATTTGAAATCGATAGTCAGACCTATAACTAAATTTAAAAGTACCGAAGTTAAAGAAGAAATAATTTTATTAATAAGTACCTATATTTAAGTGGCTATAATTTGATCTCATGTTTTTTATTTTAATAAAGTCTATTGAAAAACACATTTATTTTTATTTCTGCTTGCTATATTTTATAATAAAAAGGCTTTTTTGAACAACCCGTTAGTTGGTACCTTTCTGAGAAATATATTAATTTACTAGTACTATTGAAATTGCCAATTATCAGAAAGGATCCAATCTCACATTTTCTATAATATCTCATGTAATATTGAAGTAAGCCTAATTCCATAATTCAAATATTAAAATACAAGAAAATACCCTTCATCTGCCATTAAATCGGCAGCTGAACTCTACCGCATTCATGAAAAAATACGATGTAAACTTTAAAGTCAAATATCTCAAAACTAGTTTGATGTGGACTGGATCCTTTCTGCTTAACTACGTCCAATTATAAATACAAGTCACTTTCGCTCCATCCATCACGCTGTACGGGTCTTCGTGTAAATAGAATGGTCAGTACAATAGTGAAATACGATAAACTGGAGTTTGATTCGAATGGATGACGATGTTCAGTACTTCCTAAAATACAATTCTGAGGCATTTGAGGAGTCATATACATTTTCACAAGTGGATAATAATAATAATAATCATTTCCTTTGCTATGATGATGTAAAAGAATCAATTAAAAATGTAAAAAAAAAAAAAATAACATGCACAATTCAACCTTCTATTAAAAACGACACAACTGTCTTAAAATAAAATCTAGCGAAATAAAATGTACCAGTACTGAAGACAAGCGGTCGTAAGCTGAAACGACGTTTATACGGGCTAGGCGTAGGCTTCAACTTAATATCGCGAGACAGTAGATCCACATTGAAGAATGCTTACAATCAATGCGGCCGTGAACGCTTCTCGCCGAGAAATATCGCAATCTAATTGGGTATTTGACTGTCATTTTTTTATTTCTTTAAAATAATGTTTTTAAATATATATTACTTAAATGCCATTTTTCTTTTTTAAATATCTCAACTTGTCTCGGAAATATAGAGCTTTAAAGTTTCCTGTTAGACAAAGAGAGCGCTATTGAGGTTTGACGTCAAAACTCAAAAGCTCCATACACTCTTCATAGAAAATTTCATTTTAGAAAGAGACAGATACGGTCGTAGTAAAACCATGGTAAAACAGCTTATAACTTATTTGTTTTTTTGACCTATTTATTTTCTGTTTTTCACAAAATTATTCTTACATGTTACATTTTCGATTATAAATAATGAATATCAACATTTTGACAACAGTCAAATACCCAATTCATAGAAGCAAATCAAAAGAAAAACTTTTAAAAAATAATTCAAGTGTCCTTAAATATTTGAAATGGTAAAATTAAAATACCTGTTCGCCACACGTTAGCGTTGAACATAGTCAAAAATAATTTCTTAGACACGAAAATTAGTTTGTAAAAATTTTAGGTTATCGCAATTTGTATCATCATTGCCATCATCTTACTCATGATACAAATTGCGAACCAATATATTTAACGTGAGAATGAGTTTGTTTTTTGGCTTATCCTTAATTTCTAAGATTTTTTTATTCAAGGAAAATAAAACGTTCCCGCGAACTTCACGTGGACAAAATGACGGGTCCAAGTGCTGTGGCGAATCATTGCGTCTCATTTGTGGTAGCTTGCGTGTATCTTGTAGCGTAGCGCCATCTAGCGCCATTATTGAGAGTAAGTTAGTGGCCCGATCGATAAATCAACGACGAAAAGGACTACTAGCACTGGATATGACACCATCACCGCCTCCGGAATCGACACTACTGCATAATACTCCCACTACATTGAGAGATCCACCTAGAAATTTTACCCAGCGGCCAGCGGCGCTGCGCACAGCGGCTTCACAGGCGCGGCCCCAGTCTTTCAGTCTACCTGTGAGGACACGCCCAGACAAGGAGGCCCAACCTCGAAGCCTGTACCCCTGACTGACTTCGGTCGTCGGAGATGACCCTCTCTCGATAAATCTACGCCTTAGTGGCATTCGTGCTTCACTAATGCATTATGGCAATAGCGAGAGTGTCGTATATGAGTGGGTGTGTACTCACCACGCATGCACGGAGGTGTAGTCGTACAGCATATGCAGCGAGTGCTCGTCCTCGAGCGGGTCGAGCCGCTTCTCGGGCACGGGCAGCGTGGGCCGCCGCACCAGCTCCGGCAGCGGGGCCGCCACGCCCGGGTTGGCGGCGCCCGCCCCGCCGCCCGCTCCGCACCCCGCCCCGGGGGGCGACCCCGTGTTGGTCGCGCCGCCAACGCCGCCCGGTGACTCGCCCTGACACAATGAAAATACAAAGATAGACCTCGCATTATAATAGACAGATTTCCAATATATTCACTACTACTACCTTCTGCAACACAGGTTTTCCTAGCGCAGAGGGTAGGGACTATTTGTATTTTGTAAAATTTTTATGGATTAATAAATAAAATTATTATTAAATTCAGCACCACATCCTTACTAATATTATAAATGCGAAATTGTGTTTGTTTGTTGGTTTATCCTTCAAACACGCTGCAACAGCGCTACGGATCGACGTGATTTTTTGCATGGGTATAGTTGAGGACCTGGAGAGTGACATAGGCTACTTTTTATCCCAGAAAATCAAAGAGTTCATACATAGACACCATAACATCTTTGACCGTTAATTTTATTTACCAAACCATTTTTCTTAGCTGAATTTTTTTTTGTGGATACTTCCGAACATCATCCAACATTTTTTTTTTTTTAAGTTTTGATTTATTTATTGGTTGCAATTTGCAAAGAGCAATTTATTGGTTGCAAATTGCAAAGAGTGCCGTGTGGTGAACACCAGATCAGAATACAGTTGTCACCACCCCTCCTCTTCCCGCGGGTGTCGTACGAGGCGACTAAGGGAATATAACGGAGAACGGGCAGCAGCGTCCTCTGTGCTACTACTACCATCTACTGCGATCACCAACCCGTCTGCCCCGCGTGGTGATTATGGGCAAACCCTCCCCTTGGGAGAGGCCTTTAGTCCAGCAGTGGACTGTTATAGGCTATTGATGAATAATGCGGCGGCGCGTCATACCTGCGCGTAGTTCTTGTGCGGCGGCGCGGAGGGCGGCGCGGGCGTGGGCGGCGCCAGCGGGTCGGGCGTGGGCGCAGGTGTGTGCAGTGCGGCCGGCACGCCCGCCACCTGCGGACAAATCGATATATGCTATAGTTTTTGCAATTCACGAGGGTGACTGACTTATGGTTGTGTGTGTGTCGCATCTGTATAAGTGTGAGCGAGCGCAATGCTCGCGCCTGCCCGCTCCCACTTAGGCTTTGACAGGCACGCACACTTATGCAATGTGCATGTACACGAAGTAACCACGAGTAAAGCTCACTCGCCTTCGTGAACTGCAAAAACTGTACATCTTTTAAACAGTCACAAAGTGAAATTCGCATCGTGGCTTTTGATAATTAGAAATGGCCACGACACGAATTTTTTCATTAAAACCATAAAGCCACCGGAGTCCATACCAAAATGAAGGTCAAGTAGGGACAACAAGGCGAGCCTTCTAGTAAAGGTCAAATAAAAAACTTCTAATCTGGAAAATATCACTGAGATATCCTATTCAACCCTATTATCTTCTTCATCATCATCATTAACAACCCATCAACGGTTCACTACTGAGAGCAGGTCTCCTCTCAGAGAAGGGTTATACAAGGGTTATAACATTATGAAGAACTCTCAGGTTTTCAGGTTATGAAGAACTCTCAAACCTCAAGATGTTTTCCTTCACCGTTGAACCAAATGATATTTAATTGCTTAAACGCACTTGACTCCGAAAAGTCAGAGATGCGTACTCGGAATCGAACCTGCGACCCTCTGAATAGGAGACCACAGTACTAACCACTAGGCTATCACTGCTTATTATCTTCTTACCCTTTTTTTATTGGGAGACAGGCTTGCACTTGACGATAATTCAAGTATGGAAAGCAATAGGATGGAACGCGCTTGCTTAAAAGACGCCTATTTACTGTTGCCAAAAGCCGTCGTTACCTGGTGCGCGGTGAGCGCGGAGAGCGCCGCGTGGGAGTGGTGCGGCGAGGGCGCGCCCGCCGGCGACGCGCCGCCGCAGCTGCCCGGCGAGCACGCGCCCGCACCGGCGCCCGCGCAGCCGCTGCCCCTGCACAAACAGCACCGCTTGTCAGTTATGTCTACTACAAATACAGGCCACTAGCCCATTATATAGCCCACTAGCGTGTGAATAGTCTAACTAGAGCAAAAAATTTTGTTTCATAAACGGTGAGGGCGAACCTAAGTCAGTAACGTGAGTCTATGGACCGTTTATTCATTCAACACCGCTCAGAAATATGCGATCGGAGTCATCGCCACAATTTATCGTGTCGTGCGGCGGCTCGTGGAAAAACGGCGTAAAGGCAGCCTATTCGAAACTGACAGTAAGATCGTGTGTCCGCATTGCAGTGGCGATTTTTAAATAATATTTTTAAAGCACGTCGATAAGATAATCCGGCCAAAGCCGTATGTTTAAAGTTTTTTTTTTTAATGTTAGTCGTCTTTGTTTTAGTGAACGTTTTTTAATTAGCAAACGTAGTGGATACCGTTTTTCCATTCAATTATTTTTATTGGCACATTTCTTCCATATTAAATGACGCCCACTCCATATGTTGGCCTTGATATAACCCTACATCGTCCTGTTGACCTTGAATAGTCTTGAATATACTAGTGGATGAATCACAGACTGGCAATCTGAAGAATGTTGGGCGAACAGTATTGGGTTGAGCCAACGCGTGGCGCCGGGGTAACACAATTTTTAACTTACCCCTAAGGCTCAGTTTAACGTCAGTTCCGTCTGTCACTATAACCAAGGGGGAACTAATGGTCTATTATCTTTAGTCTTATCTATTTTGTAACATTTAACATTGTAATACTTATGCTATAAAATCCGCCAGTGTGGATCATCAGAACCCTGGTATGAGATTAAATGGACTCAAAAGGATTGATGGAATAGTGAAGACAGTTCAAAAAACCCAAACTCTTGTACACAATATACAATACACTGTTAATACTTAATACTGATTTGAGATGTTCAAACCCATGAAATGAATATTGACCGAGTTAAAGATTTCGATGGAAGGTAGATGTTATGATGTATGTATATTATGAGAATTAATTGAGGTACCGTCCATCACTAAAAACTTTTGAGATGTACTTATGCTAAAAATATTTACAAACATTTAAATATTTTAAGTTAACTATAAAGTCATTTCCGTATAATACACTTGTACAGTCTGTAATATTTTTGACAGTATAATAATACTATTGATTTTAATAAAATTGATTAAATCTTTGCCCGTTAAGTAATGGAAAAAGTATCATGATTATTGTTTACAAAATTTATTTTCAAATCCTTTTTATTTTACACTTTATGATTCTTTATTATTTTTAGTAACATTGCAGTCAAAAGAAGACTAATTCTCGTCTTCAAGTAAAATTCCTAAGAAAAAAAAAAGCACAGAAAAGTGTGAATATATCCAAAAATATCTTACTTTATAAATGAAGATACGTAAGCGAGTAGTCAGTAGACACAAAACATGCATTATTGTTCATACATAATAACAATTAATCAAACATGCATTTATGTTCTACGAAATAATATATATAACATAGAGGCGACGTAGCATGCAAGTACACAGTGTTGCGTTATTTGTGTTCATGTATGTCGTTAGTGGAAATGTTCGATGAAATGGTTTGGATTCCTCTACTTATCAATACTTACTCGTTATACGGCTGATCTGGTAGGATACTTGT
Organism: Oeneis ivallda; assembly: GCA_029955525.1. NCBI lineage: Eukaryota > Metazoa > Arthropoda > Insecta > Lepidoptera > Nymphalidae > Oeneis > Oeneis ivallda. The sequence continues at coordinate 26,112,306 of JARPMR010000006.1, forward strand.
CGATGTAAAGTCATCCCTACTAATATTATAAATGCCAAAGTGAGTTTCTTTGTCTTTGTTAGTTTGTCCTTGAATCACGCAGCAATGGAACAACGGATCGATGCGGAAGTGATGTTATGCATGGGTATGGTATGTATGCTGTGTCATAAGAGCCACAGGTTGGCCTACATGAAATAAATAATTTTGATTTTTTTTTTAATTTTATAGTCGAGGACGGAAAGTGACACAGGCTTCCTTTCATCCCGGAAAAGCAAAGGGTTCCCGCGGGACTTTTAAAAATTATTTTCAAGCGCAGGAATATAGCTTGGAATAGCTTTGCTTCGATTCGTGATATATTGCTATAGGTTCGCGAACGTGGGGGATTCTTGACTGACGATAGTCCAGTGTCGGCGGTGGTGAGACAGGATGCTGTGGTACTAGATGTGATGGTTGGAGGACTACTCACAGGTGGACAGGACATTCGACAGTTGTCTCACATCACGTACGCGAGACACCGGTAACGACGGCAATAACTAAAAGTGAGTATCGCACACAAAAATATATCGAGATAGAACTGTTTCAGCAAGGATTTAAGCGTGTCTATTTTTGGACAAAACCACGCTCTCTGTGTTGTTTGAAATATTTTCAATCGTTTGATAATTTTTGGTGTAACTAAACACCTCCATTGTTAAAGGAAATCCCTCCGTTGTTAAAAAAAAACTCTCCTTTTTGAGCTTTTTCATTAAGTCCATTGAAAGATTGAAATAAATAATTTTGCGGCTTGATTTTTTTTAAAATTTTGAATTAGAAATAGTACATTTTCACTGGTATAATTTTTTTTAACTTGTACTGCAGATTGTAAGCACACTTTTTTTGCTTCCATTTGCCCCGCCCGCTATTCCGTTCTATCTTGATACATTTCCGCGGCGGTGCGGTGCGGAGTGGAGTGGACCCAGCCCGGCGGTCGCCCAGTGCGTGCGGCGAGGGAGGTACTCACGGCTGCCGCTGGACGGCGTCGTGCGCGGCGCGGCGGCGGGCGTGCCGCGCGCGGCGGTGGAAGGGCGGGGGGCGCGCGACGCGGCGGCGGCGGCACCTGCACAACACAAGGCTAGTGCGCGCCCCGCGACCTCGCCCGACCGCTGCCTCTGTCACACCGCGCTACACTACCGGCCACCGGCCACCGGCCACCGGCTACCTCTACACTACCCGCGCGAGCACAATTTATGCTTTGACTTTCCTACAATATTTAGTTTTTTATTTTTATAAAATACAAAATCTAATTTTAATAGGCATGATGACAGTAATCAAGAATCAATGAAATTATGATTTTTTCTAATGAAATAGGATTTCTATGGTTTTTCAAAAACGTATTTATTTTTCTATTTTGAGCGAGATTGATATTTATTTATTGATTTTGTAGAACTTCGCATATTTTATCACCTATTCTAATAATTTTAATTCTCCTCTAATTAATTATTTACAACTCATTAGCAAAGCATGATCAACACAAAATCCTGTCATTATTATTTTTTATTTTTTTATGCCAATTCTTTTTAAGATATTCCTTCAGTCATGCTAGGGGGCAGAACATATATTTTATATAAATATTTAGATTTTAATTTTGACCAAAGTATTATGTACCAAAATATTATCAAAAGTAGAAAACATCATATACATAATAGCAAGTCACAGCATGAATTACACTTTTTACATATTATATGCAATACATATTTATAAATATTAAATACATACAGCAATAACACCCCATCCTAAACTACTAAAAAAGCACAGCCAAAGTCGCCGCACCTACTGCGTGTACTACGCAGTAGTTCAGAACGCATCGAATGTGACAGAAGCACGCATCGGGATGTCTAGACTCGGATGTTGAAATATTTTAGAGACAATATTCATCGCATCATCGTTATATGGTTATATTTTATTGGTAAAAGATTAAGGTACCAATTATTTTCATTTTATGACAAATGTAGTTCTAAAAAGTTAAGCGAAATATGCATTCGTAGATAGATTTGCGTTAATCTGATAGCGATAGGGCATTTTTTTTTATTCGTGACAGCCTTTGAATACGATCTCACCTGATGGTAAGTGACGATGCAGTCTATAGTCCAGATTTCCTTACTTGAGTACTCGAGTAAACAATAATGGCCGAATGTTAACCAAAGACAATTTATAGGGTTGGGAAGTTATCGCATAAGCGATTGAACGAATGTGAAAGCATTAAACAACTGAATGATTTTCATCCCAACTGCGATGGTCATAGACGTGTACCATTACTACGAATTTGACGTAAAAAGTAACTAAACAATAACTTATTCATAATTATATTAAAAAGAGGAATTTACAAGAAAAAATTAACGAAGATTTATTAATTATTACTAATCAGATTTTTGTTCTATTCTAAAGTATACCCCCCATTTGTGGGTAACATTGTGATACAAACAATTTTTCTTAAAAAAAAACAGTAGTGTATTTTTATTTACCTGTTTTCTTTAGTAAAATGTTCTTTAGTTTGGTAATAATAAAGATTAAGATTATCTATATTTTATTTTATAATAATATCTAATTTTATTTAAGATAACCATTACAATCATTTTCTGCTAGTGATTTATTTTTTATCAATATCCATTATATTATGTTCTAAAGTTACTCACCTCTACTGTAATGATGATTCAATCATTGAAGTAGGAAGACTAGTCGTAATTCCTAGTTCCATGGATTCAATCCATTCATAAGGTCACTCATTCGCCTGTCCCCACCACAACGATTCATAGACAATCTAGGGTTACGAAATGTCACTTTCTCCTAATCTGTGCAAATGAGTTCTGCTATTATTTCGTTTTTGAGAAAATAAATATCTTATAATGGTAAACTCGAAGCAATTTTTGGTGTAAATCGTAACGAATGTGTTTGATGAATAGATCTAGACAGTTATACATAGTTAAAAATGTGTGATTTGTGTGTAAATAAGTGATATTCATATCAAGAGGTGTTTGTTTACTTGAATACTCAAGTAAGGAAATCTGGACTTTAAATGGTAGCGGGCTAACTTGGAAGGAACTATGGCAACCTAATCGGTTTCTACGCGCCATCGTGCCGTAACGCTAAATCGCTTAGAGGCACATCTCTGACTGTAGGATGGTAATTATCCACAGCCTAAGCCTCCCATCAGACAGAGTTAAAAATAGTTATTGTATGCACTATCGTATTGGGATACTTCACTTCACTGCTTGGTACGTAACTCAATATATCAACATCCGAGCCTTGCTAATGCTAAATTAATAATAAATAAACAAATGAATATATCTTATAAGATATATTCATTGTTAAAGCTTACGACCCTCTACAAATAAGAAAAATAATATAAAAAAACTATGGATTCGTTCAGAAAACATTCACATACATAACATCTACCTAATGAATATTATCTACAAATCTACACCCATATATAAGTCACTTTTGCTACATAACATAATTTATTTTAGCACATTCTTAGAATGTGTTAAAGTACCATACACTGCATAACATTAATAAATACTACATATTTGTAGTTTTCCATACATTACATTATACATAATATTATAGTACATAGAAATAAATGCAACACACAACTTTCATATAGTATCTAGTATCTACTACTATATGTATTTGACTACTGCATACATAACTATTTCGCTTTTTGTAGAGAAACATGCATTCATACTTAAGGCTAATATTTTAAAACAATTAATCTTAATAAGCATTTGGAAAGCTCCAATTTAAGTGCACAGGCACTATACAAATAAATTATTATTTAAACAAACATTTATTTTAAGAACTTTATTATCTTAATGAAATAATTCATCCTTTTTGAGGTAGAGTTCATTCTAGCAAGTTTCACAGAATTTAAAAATATGACCACTCCTTTTCATAATAAGTGCCATCATCATTTCGGCATAAGCTTTGAAACTGTATTTTAGTACAGCACCCGAACTAGCTTTAAAAAGACTTCGAATAAGTGTTTTTTTTTATACATTCATGCTGCAGACAGGAGTGAAAAAAACGTTATCCATTGCTACAGGTTTACTAAGAACATTAGCAATTTGGTGACCCAAATCCTTAAGAGTTTCCCCAATCAAATACCGCTCAACGCGCCTAAAGAAGTTTTCACTTCGGAAAATGCATTTTTCTCCACATAGCGCACCAATAAAAGGTATCTACATGTATAGCACTGTAAGGAGTGTGTATTTGTAACTCACTTGGTGCAGGTACAGGGTGTCTTTCTGGTGGGATCGGCGAAGTCGTCGTTGACGTCGCCAACAGCCTCCGAGTAGCAGAGTTCCGCTGGCTGTGAACATGAGGGGCATTGTTAAGTAAAACTACTGTAACGCTAGGCGCCATCTAGCGGACTAAGCTAATATTTATTATCTATTTTCCTTAAATTCTATGTATATATTTAAATATATTAAAAATTATATAAGTAAATAAATAAAATATACATAACATTATAAAATAAATTAAAATAAAATCTTAATACATAAACATAATACATAAACTCAAACGAGTACGGTCGTACGTAAAATGTGATGCACCGGGACTCGATTACCTGCAACGGTGAGGGACGTTCTTTCTTTTCGTCTCGTTCGAACGTTACCTACCGCTACATAAGAAACTAAAGTTTTGAAATTTCTGAGACATTTTAATTTCTACAAAAGAAGAGAAATTCTGATCAAAGAGTGATTACCACTGTGTGGTTATTTAATACGAAGGAATTGCCCCGATATTGGGTGAGTGTTGTGAATTAACTCGATGTTCGTTAGGTACCTATACATATTAGATTCCATTTTCATAGATTTCATTAAAAATGCTGATTCATTTTAGAATGCTTGTTCTTTTGTATTTAAAATCTCGACGATCTTTAGATAGTCTCACAATCTATACAACATTTAAAACAATAATTATGTTTTGAATGAAAATTTAACGTGTCACGTCACATACCTAGCCTATAGTAAAATCTTGTTTCCTTCTAGAAAATTATATCCAAAATCTTTTTGAATAAGAAACACCCTAAGATTATTATTGATATCATGTTTTTATACTGATTAACTTTGTAAATGTAAACTGTAAAAGAAATTACCTATTAATTAACGTGTGTTGCATTTGACCATTTTGCCTGCATGATTGTCATTTAGTTCTCGCGTCTGCTATTGTAATTATGTCTAGTTGGCCTCATCATTGATCACTATTTAATGCTTAAAATCGCCTATGCCATCTCGTCTCACCGTCATGCATAACGTGACCATACGTCCCGTTTCGAACGGGACCGTCCCTTATTTCGGTTCCCCGTCCCGGTGTCCCCGAAGGAAACCTTGGGACTCAAAATTGTCCCGTTTTCCCAAACCACCACAATCAACAGCTGTATTAAAATAAAGTTCCTCTGACAAATATAAAAATTCTGAAAAACTGAACATTTATGTATGTAGCATGTTGCATAAGTTTTTAAAGTTTTACAAACATAGTTTTACAATAAGTAAATACCTATTCTTGTTTTATAAATTAAAACTTATTAAAAATGCGGTTTTTTTTTTCATTGGGAACCTAGGCCGGTGTTCATAAAGGAAACTTAAGCTTGATGTCGTTACATAAGCTCACCAAAATGGAGAGCTTTATTAGCGAGATCAAAATTAAGTTTCCTTTTTGACTCGAGGCAAATAAATTGCAATGTAAATAAACCGAAATGTCCCGTTTTGAGCCAAAAAATAAATGGTCACGTTAGTCATGCATCTTTGGCCGAAGATCAATGTTGTAGTCCAACTATGAAAGCGGACAAATTCTAAAACGTCCACTTTCGACTACATTCCAGGGTTCTTTCTTCCCTCCCCTACCTCGACCTGCGCTCACTACTTCTGGCGCGAGGTTAACCGGCTACCGACCGACCTGGAGTGGATGAAGACTACCTCGGCGACACTACCCGACGGCGCGCTCAACCCCCAGGGCAGTGGCATTTTTTACGAATTACTTAAAGACTCTCAGACTGTATAGTGCATACTTACCTACGACCCGGCTCTCCGCGTATTTCAGATTAATTGATTTAGATAATTTTTGTAATTCTAAATACCCACATTAATAGAAAATTCTAATTAATTGTAATCCATATTTATTAAATAAGTTCTGCCTAGCTAAATTCTTTCTGTTGCCACCTAGAACGTGACACTACAAACAAATACTTACTATGTAGGATTGTCTTAAATTGATTGCTACAGTTTGTTGTATAAATCGATACAACGCGCGTAATGGGTGCATATATCAAATATAAAATAACTAAATAAATCACTCCCAACAGCGAAAATATTGTATTAAGCACAAGAGCTGAAACGACAAGAATGCAATGTAGAAAATTGAAACATAATATTATAATTGGACATCTGAAATATTTTACAGTTTGCTTGCGCTATATAAATTCGCTGGCGGATGAATAGTAGTATGTATCTAATAATAATATTTTGAATATAAATAGTTGTAGCCTTTTTTGCTGGTGCCTTTAGTGTCAATCTTACTTAAGGGGACGCTGTACACTCGACCGAAGTTGCCGGCGCACGTGGGTAACCGGCTTGCTATTTCACCTAACATCGTGTGAGAAAGAGATAGACTCAGTGTAGCGAGTGCATGCGCGCATACTTCCATGCTAGCGTCCCGCTCTCGCTCCGTTTCGAGTGAGAGGCGCGATAATTTACACCGAAATCAAGCGCGCGAAAAGGGTTGAACAGTCGTTTGGGAAAATGTTTTTGAGAAAAAACTACTAAATGTATGTTTACAAAGTAAAGTTATTTGAACTGATGAATAATAAACTATGTCTAATGATAATTTTTTTTGGCATTTTCATACTCCTAATGTTATTTATTTGCGCCCAAAGTTGACATAAATTTAGTGTGAAAATGACGATCTTTCGAGGCTCGTAACTTTATAACGAATATTTTTTTCAATATTTTATATATCAATAAACCTAGATAATGATGAGGCAAACCAACATAATACTTAGTTTTGAGCGTACAATATCGAATAATGTAGTAATCACTCATCTACGTTTGTATGAAGAAGGTACTGGCTTGAGTCCCCTTAAGGAAGATAATGCGTTTAAATCATAAAGTTCTATTGTAGGAAACAGAATAAATCTTGAAATAATGTCTTAAATATTTCAAAAGAACTGTACTGTTTCCATTACAATATTGGAAGTATACTCAAAACTCCCTATGAATTAGAGGGAGTTTTGTTTCCCACTTCCTGCATTTATAAACGGGAAAGGGCGTGGCCCAGTAGCCCTCACCAGACAAAGATTAATCCAAAAACCCAATAAGAAAAATTCCAAGCCAAACTATGAAACCACCCGTTGCACTATTGTCGTGCCCACTCCTAACACAGTCTCTACACTATTTGGAAGGAAGATGGACACCATTAGTCAAGTTTCATCACGAGCAACCTATTAAAGGCTCACTACTGAGCGCAGGTCTCCTCTTATAGGAAGGATAAAGGCCATAGTCCACCACGCTGGTCGAATGCGACTTGGTAGACATTACACACCTTTGAAAACTCTCAGGCGTGCAGGTTTCCTCACGATGTTTTCCTTCACTGTTGAAGCATGTGATATTTAATTGCTTAAACGCACATAACTCCGATAAGTCAGAGGTACGTGCCCGGAATTGAGACTGCGACCCCCCGTACGGGAGACCGCAGTCCTAACCACTACGCTATCACTGCTTCAAGTTAGTGAAGTTTAGCATGGTTAATTTCTTAAAAAAAAAAATGGTGTGCTTAAGACCGCACGGCAGAAGTGAAAACTTCATTGGCAATCGCAATCAATTTATATATTCTAACTAATTAATCTAATCAATATACTCTATATATCTATGAGTGAGACAACAGAAGAGCAGCTGACTGTATCTTTCTCGCTCGGGTACACTCAGCGATCCCGAGTTCACCCGATCGAGCCTTTCACCTCAGAGCATGACGGATCAGCCTAACTTACTACCCACGTAAAAATGCATGTGTGGTGCGCCAAAAGAAGTTTTCACTTCAAAAAAATCTTTATTGAACACCCCAAAATGTTCATAATACAGGGTGATACCACGTTGATACAGTGCGCCGGTTACCTGGTGCGGTTGCGGCGTGCAGAGCGCGGAGAGCGTGCGCGCGGCGAGCACGGCGGCGGCGGGCGGCGCGCCGCGCGGCGCCTCCATCTCCGTCAGCAGCACGTACGGCACGGGGTAGCGCATGCGCACACCGCCGCACTCCACCTGCCACACACAAACGCAAGCTACATTCATCGTCCTCTAGCTAGACATAGGTTTCTGGCACCTTAGGACACTTGTCCAACACCAGTGACTCGCGATCGTCTATGCACTAGAATCAGTATAACTCGAGAGCACTAAATTTTTTATTTCATTATAAGATAGCCCTTGACTGCTATCTCACCCCATAGTAAGTGTGAATAGTCTCATCCGCCTTTTATATTCAATCTATTTATCTGTCGATTAGTTACTTAGCAACCTTAATTGCCAAATAATGTCTGGATTGTTTTGAATATAGGAACCGTGTGTTAGACTGCATCTGCACTTACCACACGGTGAAATTGCAGACAAGGGTTATGATGTAGTGACACATATGTGTGCATGCAGCGCATTTTGCTGAGTCGTATAAAATGCACTGCATGACCACACACGGGGTGTTCGCCCATATACGCCACCTAGGCGTCGCGTAACATTTTTTGAATTGTGAATTATCAGTGTAAAAAGAAAATTAAAAATAAACTTAATTCCAGTGCTCTACCCGAAGTTTCAATTATCATCAGTGTAGGGCCAAAGGAAAAATGTAATCAAATCTATATACATATAATAAAACAGAGACGAAACCAATTCTGTACATGAAATTGATTGAAAAAAGGGTTTTTGCTTCTAATTGTGTTCAAGATACAGATATCAAAACAGAAGCTAAATTTTTTTTTGCCTGTTTGTCTGTCTGTTTGTTTGTCCTTCTTTCACGTAAAAACTACCGCACAGATTTCTACAAAATTTTATACCGTGGTAGCTTATTACTCGGGTCAACATCTAGGCTACTTTTTATCCCGGAAAATCAAGGAGTTCCCGAGGGACTTTAAAAACTAAATCCATGCGGACAAAGTCGCGGGCATCAGCTAGTAAAAAATAAAAACTCTTGAGCTCCACTGATTCCACGTCCTACGATCCGTCGTATTTTACACACTTCGAAGGGGTATGGCATTCAATCATCAGTTCCTACGCGGCATATTGTGTGATAAAGTGTTCAGTCACCTCGACGGCTCCGCAGCCCTGCTCCAAGGGGTAGAGGTGTCGCCAGGCGTCCAGCAGCCGCGCGGTGGGCGCGTCGCTGTCGCTCCACTCGCGGCCCGTCGCGCGCCCCTCCAGCCCGAACGGCGCCAGGATCACTGCCATTAAAAAAACAATATTAATTATTAATATTGTCCGCGATGGCATACATATATCTTTTAAGGATAGCTTACTATACATTTTAACTTCCAAAATATGGTCATGTACAATGCGGTAATTGATAATCTATTTAGACGGACACAGTATTAAACCTTATCAAGTCAAATAAGTTAGTCACCATAAGCATTTCCACCATGTAATTTAAATGAATATCTTAGGTGTTGTCGAAAAATAAAAACGAGCGCGCGCGAAAATAAATCCACATAATTATTCGACGTAACAAAGTGATGCGACCCTACGACAGAAAAAATACCTGTAGGCATAATATTATGCTCTACTACCAGTGCGAAGGCGGGGCGGGTCGCTAGTATTGTATAAAATGAATAAACCTTTGTTGTCCCCCTGGGTGTCGGCGGCGGGCTCGTTGATGCGCGCGAGGCGCTTGGGCGTGAGCGTGCGCACGGGCGGGTGCTGGCGCACGTCCACCGATGCGCACACCGTGCTCTCGCCGTGCAGGAAGAACGCGAACGAGAACGACAGGTGCCACGGGCTGGAAGGACAGGCAAATTGTATCAGTAACCTGCCGTATTTGAACCCTTCCCTTATCAAAAACACGGCAGCAAATGTTAGATGTTCTTCTTGCCCAGTCTAAGGCGACGTTTTCGCATAGGCGTGGCGTTGCGCTTCTCGCGGCGCGTCGAGTCGCGTGAGCGGTCGCGCGATATGGCCAAGGTATGAGGGCGAGCGAGAGCGAGCGAGCGACGCGCCGCGCGACGCGCAACGCCACGCCTATGCGAAAACGTGGCCTAAGCGACTGGTTTATACCAAACTGAATACACGACAGTAGTCTAATCTAGTAGTAGAATAGATTAATTTTCCTAACCTGCCATATTTTAATCGTTCCAGTACTAGAAGATAAAAACACGGCAGAATAACATTGGCTAGATATTCTTCTTGCCAAGTCTAAGCAACAACTGATCAAGAGAAGAGACAGAATAAATTATGACCTACATCATTAAATTAATTTTTATCGACCCACACACTAAAGTAGAATCAATAATTCAGTAGACTAAAATGACAGTTGCTTATGTCACTTTGTAAAATAATATTGCCATATTTATTGTAATAGTGATGTTCTAGTTCAGTAGGTAGTGATAGCTGTAGTACTTGTCAGATGTAGCACTGGCAACACCATAGTCTACGGCTGGGGACGGGCGGCCATCTTAAATAAGTTATTACTTGTTGTATCGGCATCGGATCAGAGAGATCAACCATATGTAATTATTATAAGTAAAGGCTTTAGTATCAAGTAATAAACACTAGAAAACTTATATAGTGAGTTTCAATTATATAAAATGACATGGCGCTGAGGACAAAAAACTAACTACACTAGCGGCACGCTATGATGGCCGGTTTGACACATTACAATAGTGATGTGGAATGTCAATTTATTCTCGAACAAAAAACAATTAAGTTTTGTTTTTGTACCTGATTAAATAGGTTTAATAAAACAAAAATGTATATGTTTATTTAATTTATTTGAACGAACTGAATATTTGAATGAAAATGAATATACATACTTTATATGCACACAAGAAACATATGAATACAAAAGATACCAAAAAAGGTGCCACAAAAGGCCATAATTAATCAGATTCGTCCATACTACTATTTTCACTGTCGTCACTGCTATCATCACCTACATTAATAATTATATGTTCGTTTTCTATAATATTATCTATTTTCACATCTCTTTCATAATCTTCCCTTATTAATTTAACAGTTCTATTCACAACCTTTTCCCAGTCTCCTTTAGTCACATGTTCACAAGCTTCTTCTAATAATTTTAGCATTTTTTTTGTGGTGAATGGGGGTTCTGTATTGTGTCTTGCAGCATATCCCTTAATTTGAGCCCACACCAACTCAATCGCATTATACTCACAATGGTAAGGCGGTAACCGTATAACTCTGTGCCCATGTTCTAATGCTATTTCGTCAATGACGTATCGGATCTTGGTTGGTTTGTTTTCTTTTAAAAGACGTACTAATTCCGCTTTTAACATATTCATGTTTGCATCTACGCCATTTTTACGAAGCCATGCGACGATATCAGCTTTCTTTTGGGATTGGGCAGGTGGCTTGTCAATTTGCATCGAGTGGTATGGGGCGTTGTCCATAATTATAATAGATGGTTCAGGGAGGCTACACAACATTGAGGTAAACCATTCAGTAAACTTTTCTCCATTCATGTCTTCATGATAGTCTCCAGTGGTTTTTGACGCAAAAGCCATGAGAGAACCTTCGACAAACCCGTTGATGGTTCCGGCGTGACAAATTATAAGTCGCGATCCTTTTCCTACAGGAACTTTGGAAGTAGATGCTGCTGTGTCATCGTTCCAAGAACGGCCTACAGTATGGTTAGCATTAAGCCATGTTTCATCCAAGAACACAACATTTTGCCAATTTTTGATTTCTTTCACTTGCCGTAAAAAAGTATACCTTGCCATCGCTATATCAAATCTTTCCATCAATATTTTGCGTTTGTTACATTTTTTGTATCGAAATCCAATGGTCTTCAAAATCTTCGTTAAAGAACTTTCCCCACCGAAGAATAATCCAGCTTCCTTCAGTGAATGCACCAACTTTTTTCTTGTTGGATACTCCTTCTGTAAATAGTAGCCGTAAACATGTCTTCGGATAGCATCGGCATCAAAGCTATCGATGCCTACGACTGGTTTTGCTCGTTTTCTCTTTTTTGGTGTGTGAAGTTTATTTTCTTCTGTGCCAGTCTCGCCATATTTTTTTTTAGTTATCCGTCTAACAGTTCGTTGTCCAATATTAAGCGCATCAGCTACGAGTTCAACCACTGACGTTATAGGTAAAATTGGCCCTCCATTTTGAGCTTCACGATCGAAATAGTTACGAAGGCGTATTACGAACTCACGTGTCTGACTATTTAGAACAGTTCTCTGCGTACGTTCGGTCATATCGACGAAATCCACAACAAAGGGCTTGAACAGAGTCCAAATTAACGAGCAAGGGTCAACAGTAATGCAGTATCAATATTTGAAATCCAAAGCCAGGTCAAAACTATATCACAATCGCATTGCACTGACAGTTTATACTTTTCGAAGCAACGTCAATTCGAAACTGCTTTGTTTTGCATTGAGCATTGACGCGAGTTTGCCGGAGGTAGTAGTTGTGCTAGCCAGCGATCCTATGTGACGATCGTATTAGATTCCATTTTTAAAAATTTTCAATTTAGAAAACCAAATGCCGAGTTGTGGTATATATCATATAAAAATAAAAATTTTACCTTTTGTATGAAACAGCTGATATTTTTTTGCGATTTCAGAGGTTTGTCCACATAGTGAAAATTGTTCATATTCACAAGTACATTCACCCCTTAAATGGTGCAAACTGATTTTTCTACACTTGTATACATTTTAGAAATCAATTTAATAAATAAATTTTGAGTCCTAAACCTAAAACTACATTCGATAAAATTTATGAATCTCTGCACATCACTATCGTCAATAAAGTAATACAATTATTTCCTTCAAAGTCGTTATCAATTAATACGGAACTTCATGAGCGGACAAACGTCAAACCGGCCATCATAGCGTGCCGCTAGTGTATTGGGAAAACATCAAAACAGAAACTCGCAAAGGGACGCCGACCGACCGCCACGCCGCCATTAGCCATTACAGGTAAAATTACATATTTTTATCGAAATGGAAATGTTAAAGCCGCCTCCACCGCTTAAAATAGCGGCGGCGAGCAATGTAAAACAAGCTTTCCAGGATTGGAAGCAAAAATTTGAACTTTATTACTTGGCAAGTGGGGCCGGGGAGAAACCTACACCGGAACAAAAGAAAGCCTTACTATTACATACCATTGGGGATGATGGATTAAATATATACAACACGTTAGAAGGCAAAGAGAACTTAACTTTTGAAAAGTTACTAAAACAAATAGAATCACATTGCAGTCCGCCGAGCAATGAGTCGTACAACAGACACGTGTTTTTCTCTAGGAAACAAAAAGATGGAGAGACCTACGATGAGTTTATCACCGAGTTGAGAAAGTTAAGTTTAGACTGTAACTTTGAGACACTTAAAGATGGTTTAATTAGAGACCAAATTATCATAGGTATACAGGATATAAAGTTGAATGAAAATCTATTGAAAATTACTGACTTGTCATTAGAAAAATGCATAGCAGCATGCAGGGTTGCGGAAACAGCCAAAAATCAAGTTGAGAAGCTGAGAAAAGACGACACTGATGTGGTCGCAAAGATAAACAAGTCATCGAGGACCAAGTTTGAACCAAAATCCAGGGACCAGGGTGGTTCAGGGATCAGTTGGAGTAAGACAAGGAACCAGCAAAAACCGAGTGAGCCTAGCAAGAGGAATTCATCAAAGCAGAGTGTGTGTGGGAAATGCGGTAGGAATCACCTCTATGGGAGATGTCCGGCTTTTAATAAAAAGTGTAAAAAATGTCTAAAATATAACCATTTTTCAGCTATGTGCTATAATAAGTGTGGTTTAGTGGAATTAAATAGTGATGAGAGCGAAAACTCATTTAAAATAAGTACAGTGAATTCGGTTGGTACAATAAATAGAGACTGGCTAATTAAACTTAAAATTAAGGATAAATATATAAGTTTTAAAATAGATACAGGATCGCATGTAGATATATTAAGCTTAGAGTTGTGCAAAAAATTAGGATTAAGTATGTATAAGGATCACAATGTCAAACTCACTAATTTTGATGGTTCAAAGATCAAAGTCATTGGAGCCTGTAATGAGTTCATCACTTTAGGGGAAAAAAGGTGCAAAACAGTTTTATACATTGTTGATTGTTGTAAAGATGGAATATTAAGTTATAAAACAGCTCTTAAGTTAGGATTAATTAATAATATAAATAAAATTGAGGTCAAAGGTTCCCAAAGTTTAAATATCAACGGTTCTCAAGTTTTAATAGAAAAGTATAGTGATTTGTTTACAGGTTTGGGAATGGTAAAAAACTATGAATATAGCATTAAATTAACAGAAAATGCGATACCAGTAGCTGAGAGACCTAGAAAAATTCCTTTTCAACTTCAAAGTAAAGTCAAGCAGGAACTTGATAGGATGGAAAAGGCAGGTGTTATCAGGAAGGTTGAGGAGCCTACCGAATGGGTGAGTTCCATGGTGGTAACGAAAAAACCTCTTAATAAGATTAGGATTTGCTTAGACCCCCAACACCTGAATAAATTTATAGTACGAGAGAGACATAAAATGAGCACATTTGAGGAATTAGTAGCTAAAATGCATCGAGCTAAATATTTTAGTGTGTTAGATGCTTCCAAAGGATTTTATATGATAAAACTGACAGAGAATAGTCAATTATATACTACATTTAACGCAGGGGATTTTGGTAGGTATTGTTACAAAAGATTACCTTTTGGTTTAAATTCAGCCCCGGAAGTTTTTAGTAAATGTTTTTCAGACTTGTTTAAAGATATTGCAGGTGTTGAGCAGTACATTGATGAGTTAATAGTATGGGGTGAGACCTTAAAGGAGCACAACCAAAGGTTAGAGAAGGTTTTAGAAAGGGCAAAAGAGGCAGGAGTTAAATTTAATAAAGAAAAATGTCAGTTTGGGGTCACAGAAGTAAAATATGTAGGGCATATTTTAAGTGCAGAAGGGATAAAACCAGATCCTGAGAAAATTAGAGCAATAATAGATATGGGTGAGCCAAACAGTAAAAAACAATTGCAAACAATATTAGGTATAGTTACTTATGTGTCAAAATTTATACCTAACCTATCAGATATGACATATTCTCTAAGGGAGCTTTTAAAAAAAGATTCAGCTTTTGTTTGGGGTGAGAAACAGAGGAAGGACTTCGTTAAATTAAAAGAATTATTGTCATCTACACCAGTTCTCAAATATTATGAGTTAAATAAACCTATAACATTATCCGTAGATAGCAGTAGTACAGGTTTAGGTGCAGTGTTATTGCAGGATAATGCGCCAATTGCATATGCTTCTAAAGCACTCACGGATTGTCAAAAATCATGGGCTCAAATTGAAAAAGAGTTATTGGCCATTGTTTATGCGTGTGAGAAATTCCACCAATATATTTATGGTAAACATGTCATCGTTGAAACTGATCACAAACCTCTAGAGCATATTTTCAAAAAATCTATGAATGAAACACCTTTAAGACTACAACGATTGCGATTAAGATTGCAAGGTTATGATTTAGAGATTAAATATAGACCAGGTAAAGAACTTTTAGTGGCTGATGCTTTATCTAGGGCTTATGTAAAGGATACTATATGTAATAAAGAGTTAGATGAAACGGTAGAGTTGCATGTGTGTATGATAAAAGAAAATCTTAATATTAGTAAAGATAAATTGCAGTTATTTAAAGAGGAAACAGCTAAAGATAGTGATTTGAGTCAATTAATTTATTACTTGCAACATTCATGGCCTTCTGTCAAAGAAATTCCGTATAACTTAAGATATTATCATTCCATAAAAGATGAGTTATTTGTGTCCGAGGGTTTAATTTTTAAAAATACAGCTGTTGTAGTTCCTAAAACATTGCGGAAAGAAATGTTGAATAAAATTCATTATAATCACCAGGGAATTGAGAAATGTAAAAACCGAATAAGAGGATTGTTATTTTGGCCTTTTATGAATAAAGAATTGGAAGATTTAATACAGAATTGTGATATGTGTCTAAAATATAGGAAAAATTATTCATATGAACCTCTCTTGTTAAGAAAATTGTCTAATAAACCTTGGGCAGTTATAAGTGCTGATATGTTCTTTTTAAACAACAAAACTTATTTGCTAGTTGTGGATTATTTAACTACACACATCAAAAGTGTCTAGGGATCAAGCATTTTTATGCGGATTTCTTGAGATTGAGATGTGGCTTTGTAATAAATTTATGATTTTATAAATTTATATGGATCCTTTTTGGTGCATTTCATAATTTGAATCAGGAACTGTCAATCAAATTCGAGTAAAAGATGAAAATCAGCTGTCAATATTTTCCCTATAAAAACATACAACGCATTGAAGACATTATTAGTGCTACTGTTTCCCTACTACTGATTAAAACCAACGTTATTATGGAGCGGCGACGTCATTTAAGCAGGGAAGAAATGCTCAGAGCCGTGGGAATGATAGAAGCTGGTTCCCGGCAACGTACTGTGGCTTTAGCTCTGAATACAAGTCAGAGTGTTATCAGTCGACTTTGGACACGTTACCGAAGCACTGGTACCGTGGCTGAGCGCCATGGAGGACGGTATCGCTGCACCACACGGAGACAAGACCGATACATTCAAATCTTAACTCGAAGAGCTCCAACAATAACCGCCATGATGTTAGCCGTGAGGCTTCATCACTCTTCAGGGAACTTAATTAGCGACCAAACAGTCAGAAACCACTTGCATGAAGTGAACCTTCATTCCCGAAGACCGCTACGGGTACCACCTATAGCAATGCACAATCGTAGGATTCGATATCAATGGGCTCTTGAACACAGAAATTGGGCAGAAGAACAATGGCGTTTCGTGTGCTTTTCTGATGAGTCTCGTTTTGGTATGAGACCGGATACAAGACGTATACGACACTGGAGAACCCCTGGACGCCAACAGCGATTAAAATCCTGCCAGGAAGTCCATCCTTATAGTGGTGGAACCATCATGGTATGGGCGGGTATTTGGATCGGCGGAAGAACTGAGTTGATTTGGATCAGAGGCAACCTCAACGCACAAATTTATGCTGAGACGATTGTATCAGACGTCATCGTTCCTCTACAAGTGCAAATCGGTCCCTTATTTCAGTTAATGCATGATAATGCACGACCGCACACCGCAAGAGTTGTAAGACAGACTCTCGCCGCAGCTAACATCAATGTCCTGCCCTGGCCTGCTCAGTCGCCAGACTTGAACCCGATTGAGCATGCATGGGATATGCTACAGAGAAGAGCTCTGCCGAATATGGAGGGTATCCAGTGGCAAGAAGACCTTTTTTTGTTGTTGCAACGAACATGGGCGGCCATTCCACAGCGTGATTTGGATGAACTCATTTTGAGTATGCCAAACCGATGTTCTTGTGTTGTTAGTGTTCGCGGTAGAAACACGGATTATTAATTGTTTAAGTTACCCAATAAAATTTTAAAGAAAACTGTTATTTCAGTCTTTTTTTTCGAACTTAATGTTAGTGGTTCAAATGTCAAAAATCCCTTTATTAGGAAAATGGCAAATTTCTTTATTAATGCAAAGGTGACTTGGTTTATCGTTACTGTCACAAACGAAAACACTTTATTTGATGAATCCTTACAGAAAATTTTAATTAATATCAATCAGGAGAAAAGTTATTGCAAAAATATATGTTGATCCCTAGACACTTTTGATGTGTGTAAATATATTGAGTTGATAGAGCTTAAAGATCAAACAGCAGAAAGTCATATTACAGCTTTGAAAACAGTATTCAGTCGATGGGGAATTCCTGAAATTATGTATACAGATGACGGAGCTCAATATAAAAGCCAATTATTTAGAGATTTCTGTAAAATCTGGAATTTTAATCATTGTCATTCTACACCTTACTATGCGAGATCAAATGGGATGGTAGAAAGGCATCTTCAAACAGTAAAAAGAATGTTAAAAAAATGTATATGTGAGCAAAAGGATATATATTTAGCTCTGTTAGAATACAGGAATACACCTATTGATTGTGAACGAATGTCACCTAATGAACTTATGTTAGGGAGACAAGTAGCATCATATTTACCAATTAAAAGTAAATTTATTAAAATAAATTATAACAAATTAAAGCAAAGAGTTGAGGAAAAGAGAAATATATATAAATATTACCATGACAAGAAAAATAAGGGGAAAATAAATAGTTTTTACAAGGGACAAAATATGTATGTACATGATAAAAATACTAAAGAGAAAATAGAAGGTAAAATAATTAATCAAGAGAGGAATAGAGGTTATAGAATTTTGTTAACTAATGGGGAGGAAGTAATAAGAAATAAGTATCACATATTCAAAGGGTCACCACATAAAAAGTTTAATGTAGAAAGTAATAATGATAGCGATGAATGGCTTAATGATGTACCGTCTCCAAATGTTAGGGTTAATAATGGTAGCAATGAAAATGTTAATGTAAATGATGAAAATGTTAATGTTAATAGTGAAAATGTGAAGGTATCTAGATTTGGTAGAGAAATAAGACAACCTGTGTATTTTAAAGACTATGTAGCTTAAATTGTAAAAGGAAAAAAAGGGGATGTCAGGTGTAGCACTGGCAACACCATAGTCTACGGCTGGGGACGGGCGGCCATCTTAAATAAGTTATTACTTGTTGTATCGGCATCGGATCAGAGAGATCAACCATATGTAATTATTATAAGTAAAGGCTTTAGTATCAAGTAATAAACACTAGAAAACTTATATAGTGAGTTTCAATTATATAAAATGACAGTACTGTACTATTACATTTCATTTTATAAATCTCATAAGATTACATAATATGTAATAGAAATAGTAATAAAGGTCACCTTTTTAAAGCTGTAATAAAGAAAGAACGAATAGAAATATTTAAGATCTATTTTTAGTGCTAAAAGTTGTTTTATTTCCTCAGTATAGGCCGACAAAGACGAGATCAGATTTTCGATAAGATCATAATTGCTATTCAAAATATTTTTATATCAATTATAATAAACACAATTTGAGAATTTCCTTAGTAAATAAAAAAATAAGTGTTTTGGTACACGACGTAATGAGTAAGTGATTGATGTGGATCCTTTAGCCACAACACTATTTTATTTTCATCAGAAACTGACAACACTGTAAATGTCATTTTAGTCTACTGAATTATTGATTCTACTTTACACTCCCCCTCCAAAAACTGATATAAGTAAGTCGGTTAAGCACGGACACAATATCGGCACGAATATCATGTCGTGCGAAGAACTAGCATGTCCCATGTCCCGATAATATGAGAGGATGAACTGCAGTCACATGCTGCTGTGGGTAGTCTAAAAATGATTGTTACAGTGTGACGGTTGTCTGAATTTATGACGTTCTTGCTGCATTAATGCGTTTTAAGATTTTTAAACAATAGCGAGAGAGTAAAGGTGATTGTGATTTTTACACTGATGCATCATTTTGAGACAACCCCCAGCTGGATAACGGTGACGAGATAGCTTTTAGTTGAGAAAATGTCGCTTGTAGTTTTTTACTCAATTGAGGTAAAAATGACGCTTAAGATAAGTCTACGATAGTCTGCGAGCAAATATCTGACGAGATAACGCCATTTTTTTTATTCAACGTGGGTGTTCAGAATAACTACTATTTTAACATTATTTTGTGTGCATTTCTTACAAAACTAATTCGTGGTGGTGAATGTTTGAAGGGGAACGAAGTCACACCCTGATGCCTTAATGGGTTTGACACAGAGATCCTCATTTTAATCTTGGAAGTGGCCTTCGTGTTTTACCACAAAAGCATATTTAAACCGTGCCATTAAGAAACAGGGTTAAATAGTAACTTCCGATGAACTTATGAATAAAATACCAGTAACGAGTACAGATACTTAACCAGAATAATTTTGACAAAAAAAATCTACTAAGACAAAATTAACTGGTTTACATTTTGAGTATGACTATAAAAAGCCTTTTGTTTTAAAAAGTTTCTTTATTAAATAAGTTTTATGTTTTTTAAGTTAAATAAATAAGGCTAAGGTATCCTCTCTCTGTCCAAATAGTGGTAAACAAGGACTAGGCCTTTGACTAGGCATTTTGCAGGCGAGTCTCAGGGTGCAGATAAAATATAAATGCAAGACAAAATAGACTACTTATTTATATATAGGTTCATACAAATAAGTTTGGTTTGCACCCTGGAAAAGATATTAATAGGTCTGGCTTCTCAAGTATCGACGCTAGTTTTGGTTGGAAGTAAATACACACCTTTTGCCAACATCCTCTTCGTCGCCGTCGTATGGTTGGACAAACCACTTGCCCAACCGTACGAAGTCCCGCGACAACAGGCATCTGCGAATACAAGAAAATATTTCCTTAGTAAAAACAATATTGAAATTCATTGTAAACAATCAATATTGGGGATAGAATTGGAAAGAAGCAAGAAATAATTGTCCTTTGGTAATAATAAGAGTCAAGCATAGAAACAGTTGTTGACTTCTAAGGGTCGTTTACCAACGTAAAATCTTATCAGAGGGTTTTGACATTTTGACAGGATTTTCAATACAAAAACTCTCAGAACGCCCAATTTATTCCTCGGGTATATGTCACTTGATGTTGATGAAATTGGGTCTAAGCAGTTAGCTTTCTTCTGGGGTCAATTTTGAGAACAAAATAATACTGCTGCTTGCCTGCTATGGCAAGCTTTTGAGTAGCGCCACCATAAATCTGATGGTATGTCTGGGTGGCCCCAAATTGGAGAGGTCCTACGAGGCAACCCAGAGAAGACAAGCCTTGCCTTCACCCGGTGCCGGTGAAGGCTTTACCGGCAGGCCAAATAGCGAATACGTAAATCTACACCATATGGTGCAAATGGCGGCGTCTCGACTGGGTGTTCTTCTGGGCGCCCGCGTCTGTCTTCTCCAGCCAGTCGCAAGTGCTTTTTGCTAGGGGTGGAAGTGTCTGCTGGCGTAATCCTATCTAGCGTCGCTTTTTGGGGGCCCCTCTTTTAGAAAATCTAGTTGTAATAATTGCACAATTTAGTTCGATTCGCTCGTGAAACCTCTACGAGTTGGAGCCATGTCTCATAACAAAAACATACAATTGGCGACCTCCCTGGCGCAGTGCTGAGCGTTGTGGTCTTATAACTGGGAGGTCTCGGGCTCGATGTCAAGAAGTCAATTTGGGAATTTATAATTTCTGAATTGTTTTTGGTCTGATCTAGTTGGTCATGGCTAGTTACAGTCAAAGAAGTGCCGCCAAACGATTTTGCGTTCCAGCACGATGGCGTGTACAAACTGATTGAGGGTATAGGTTTAAATAAAACTACCATGCCCCCTTTCAAGTTAGTCCACTACCATCTTAAACTGCATCGTCACTTACTATCAGTTGAGATCGCAGTCAAGGACTATCTTGTCATCGAATAAAAAAAAATCGGCCAAGTGCGAGTCGGGCCTCGCTCTTTTAGGGTTCCGTTAAAAAAAATTAAATTAAAATATTTCGATGTACCCATGGAAATATTTTAATTTAATTTTTATTATTTGTTGTTATAGCGGCAATAGAAATACAAAATATGTGAAAATTTCAACTGTCTATCTATTACGGTTTACGAGATACAGGCCGCTGACAGATGGACGGACGGACAGTAATAGGGTCCCGTTGGCACCCTTTGGGTACGGAAACCTAAAAACCCCATTCCAGCGGATTTTCTTTAAAAGTTACTAAGAAATATGTAAGTATGCAGCAAAATCAATAGCACGCTGCTGACTAGATAAGTAGATACGCATTTTATCGTCAGTGCAAATGCACTGTCCAAGTGCGCATAACAAGCGCATACCAATTACCTATACCTTATACCTATTGCCGTGGCGAATTTCTTTGTTACAACCGTCTGAATGATCGGATAAATAAGTGTAAACGTTATTGATGCAATCCATACTTATCGTTTTCATGCTTATGAGTGACTTTGCAAAACATTCATACTTAATTAAACTACCGTATTGTATTTTTATTAAAGTGTTTACCTACACTTAAGGAAATATCAGAATAAATTATAAACACATATCAAAAATTCCGAAGCCAGCGGGATTCGAACCCACATCTCTTGGGAAACGCGCCCGAGTGTGTTAGCCACTTACACTATAGCCACGGTCGAACTACACTCGGTCGAACTGAGAAAGTAGATACATATCACTAATTTCGATGCTGACGTGTAGTTCGACCGTGGCTATAGTGTAAGTGGCTAACACACTCGGGCGCGTTTCCCAAGAGATGTGGGTTCGAATCCCGCTGGCTTCGGAATTTTTGATATGTGTTTATAATTTATTCTGATACCGTATTGTATATAGGCTAATTTTGTAATTACTAATTGCCTAGCTCTTGCCCGCGACTTCATACGCCTATAGAGTTAGCTTTTTAAAACCCTAAGCGAATACGAAATAAAACAGACCGCGGGACCGAACTGGCGTCGAGTAGCACACGACAGACAACAGTGGCGACAGCTAGAGGAGGCCTTTGCCAACAGGCAATTCGAAACGCGCGACTTGACGTTTTAATAATAATTCAATGTAATGTAATTAATGGAAAAAAAATCTGACTTATTTTATGTAATGAATTGTTTCGAAAATAAAGGCTATTTTTATTTATTTTTATTTTATTTTATTAAGTGAATACAAGAGCATTCTCCTTCTTATTTTTATCCCGGTAAAAAGATTTTACTGGGATAAAAAGTAACCTATATAACTCTCAGTCTACAACAATCACGCCAATTCGTTGCTCCGTTGCTGCGTGATTGAAGGACAAACTAATAAGCACACTTTCGCATTTATAATATTAGTATAAGGATTATTATTTCCTCACAAAATTACAAATTAGCGACGTGTCTCGCGGTTTGTTTCGGCCCTAAATGCAGGTCTCCATATAGTTCTAATGCATGTAAACAAGTAGTTTAACGACGGTTTATCGTACGACGAGTCGTCGGTAGAGATCGGCGGTGCGACTTGCGCACAATGTGTGCAATGCACCTGGTGGCACCAGACCTGTGCAGCTGGCTTCAACTCGCCGATCGTTACACTTCCGAAGGTCGTTGTAACTTAACCCCTAAACTTTAGGGCGCTTAGGTAAGTATTAATAAAGAATTAAACACTGCTTTTATACGCTACGGTTTTTTTTTATTCTATGACAAGCTAGTCCTTGACTGCGATCTCACTTGATGGTAAGTGACGATGCAGTTTAAGATGGTAGTGGACTAACTTGAAAGGGGTATGGCAGTAAACATTCAACCCATAACCCTAATTGGTTTCTACACGCCATCGTGCCAGAACGCTAAATCGCTTGGCGGCACGTTTTTGACGGTAGGGTGATAACTAGCCACAGCCAAAGCCTTCCACCAGACCAGACCAGAGACAATTCAGAAGTTATAAATTCCCAAATTGACCCCGCCGGAATCGAACCCGAGACCTCCCAGTTATAAGGCAACAGCGCTCACCACTGAGCCAGAGGTCGTCAAACGCTACGCTACGGTTAACATGATTAATTAAAAACCTCCACTAATGCGAGTGTGTTTGTTGGTTTGTCATTGTGTTGTTTGTGATTTTTGTATGGATTCTTTTGGAGACCTGGAGACTGGAAAGTGACACTGGCTAGGTACTCATTATCCCGGTAATAGAAAGAAAGAAAGACCTAAATTAGACCTAGACTAAAAACTAGTTATTTATAATTACCTTATCTTACAGGTAATTCTTACCCTAATCGCGATATCTCAGGATACGTAATAGCAGCGTTTACTTAAGAGCGAATGCTAGCGGTTTTTTTCTCCATACAAACTATTACAAACGCTCTCGCCTGTTTTCTCTCTGGTTTATGACCTTAGAGCAATGATTTTTTACAGTAAAATAAATATCGACCTCTTGTATGTCCCTATGTTTTCCTTTTTGAAGATACATTATCTTTATAAGCACTAGAGCTCTTACAAAATGCTCAAAATTTCTTGTTTAGACCGCTGTCAACAGACGCCTAGTGTACAAATTTGAGAAGTATTAATGAAAAAAGAAAAACATAGGGACACAGTATATATCCTTCTTATTCAGTTTATGAAATATCTTTTAAATCGGTCCAATATTGGAGGAGAAAATAGTAGAGAGCCAAACCTCGAATTATGTCTTTTTTCTTAGGCTATTCAGTCGGACCTGCAGTTGTTCTTATCGCACGAATTTGAGGGCGGGGACGCGGGACGGTCTGCTTTATACATATACGTACACAGATGGAAAAGTGATGCACTAAAAATAGTAGCTGAAATTCATATCGATAAAATAGTGTTGTAAACTATTATCGATAACCCGTTTACATTTTTTGCATAATAATGCTCTTTAGTGGGGAGTACAAATTCTTTTAATAGTAGGTAATGGATACAAAATAAAATTAATGTCATGTCTTTATTATAATTAATTATGTTTATTACAAAAAAAATACAAAACAGTAAGTTAGATAGACATAGATAGCTAAAATTCTCTTAACAGCCTGTAGTAAAACGACGTAACCCTATTGCGTTTGGGCTCGTTTGATTCATCTTGACAAGTACTCTGGTCCTAGATGATATCCAGGGTCTGATGATGTAGCTACTAAAAGCTTGTTTTTTAGGGTTCTGTACCTAAAGGGTGCCAACGGGACTATTACTAAGCCACCGCTGTCATGTCGGTCCGTTGTATCTCGTAAACTGTAATAGGTAGACAGTTGAAATTTTCACAGACAAGAGTGTGTCTATGGCCGCTATAACAACAAATCGATGGCTCACTACGTATTGTAAGTCATCTGCAAAATTCTACTTTTACAGGAGAGCTTTTTTATTATTTGTACTAGCATTATGACTTTTTCATGTTTGTTTCTTGATAACTATTTGATTCATTAGGTATTTAAATAATAAATCTAATATTTAAATTTTCTGTTAAATTGTATTTGATTCAGTAGACGTCAAACGAAACATAACCTTTTTTGAGCTAACTACCACTTACACTAGTATACAATGTGTGTAGCTAAAAGCGATAATTTTAAATAAAAAAAAGTAATTTAACCAAACATTGAAATAATACATTTGATGAAATTTTATGGATTTTCGGATTAAAAAACTAGGATTTAATTGATAATAAAGTAGTTGATCCAGCTTTTTACGAATTATTATTACCACAAATATGCGTAGTATATTAGCGTATGTGCATATAAGCTACTAAGCTAAGCTATTATAGCATAAAATAATGTTATTTCTGTTTCATATTGGTTTTATATATTGCAAATACAAACCAACAATTTTTTTAATCTTTATATGACTTATAAGGGCAATATTTTTTATTTCATAACAAAAGAAAATTTCCTTTAAATATTCCAAAATTTCCTTTAAATAATCCAAAACCTTTTCTTCGTAGTTCTATTTACTTTTCATAGTACTAATTACTTTTATAAAAATCTGGAGTATCTCTTTCATACAAAAAACTATGAAAACAATGTTTATCAATGTTCAACTGCTGAATTACTTGCTGGCTCTTCTCAGCAGAATCCGCTGAGAAGAGCCAGCAAGTAATTCAGCAGTTCCAGTGGACCAGTGGTAGAGTCATGAGTTCATGACTTGTCATAAGAGCCACAGGTTGGCCTACGTGAAATAAATAATTTTGAATTTTGAATTTTGAAATTTTATCTTTTCTTAATCAAAATGCCCATAAATTATTTAATTCTAAAATATCCATGTACATATTACTAGATTAAAACTAGGACTAGATTAAACCAGAATTTTTAATAAAAAAACATCTGATGCCCATTTTCTACAACTATGCCTAAATCTTTCCCAAGTAGAGTCAAACATACTCTTTTTCAAACTTTTATGGGCATAAGTATCGTAAACGTAAAAATAAAGAAAAGTTAAACCACTTTTTATGTGTTCTATGGTGTTTTATTCGAGTATTTACTACTTCTATTTACAGCTTCCATCATCATGCATAGGACTAAGGTAATTAACTCCCAGATGTCATGTTGAATAACCAAACAATCTTTAATATTACCCGTAGTTATGGTGGCTGTAAGGCTTCCAATACGTCAGATAATAAATTATCGAAAAAAAAACGCAACATAAATTATTCCGTGAAAAGTGGTTTCATTTAGATCTTATATTCGCGCAAATATAATGTGTTCTTTGGTTTATTTTGGCAGTCAATCCGGTTATTAGAATGGTTTTCAAAATTGTAATTAAATCAAATTTTCATCATTTCATTGCCCGTTTTCTTCTATTATAATTTTACAGATTTTAATCCATGATATTTAGCTTCCGTCACCCGCAACTGTCAATTATTGCAGTGTTTTAGACATGGAAGTAGGTTTTAGATGTGTTTTATAGTCCAGAATCATTTTCACTGACTTCAAAGAGCCTTCCATCTGTTTTAGCCCATTGAATGGCAGTACACCTACCACAGGTAGGGTGAAAAAATTAGCTTATCTTTAGTTTGATTTTCTATCTAGGCATGCAAGGAAACAGCAAGTTTCCTTCGTTCTGGGTGTGACAGACAGCCAGAAAATTTGTAACAGGCTAAAATACTAATTTGTTTTGATTCTGGCCTTCTACATTTTCTTCTATTATACCTATTGTCAGACCAGGAAACGATAATCTTTGATACCTTTATCTAAAACCATCCCCATACCATATTCTTTGTCTCAATTTTGTAAACAAAGCTTGCTATAACATTTAAACATTTTTGTACTTAAATTAAACTTTCAAAACATGAACTTAAAACCACTTTATTTCCCTCTTCCTCCTCTTTTAATTTTCTCGCAATATTATTTTCTTAAAAAAGCTTTCTCTTTCCTCATTTTCTTCTGAAAATGAAAAACAAGAAAGCTAAGCAAGATAATAAAAATTACTTTTCATTATCTTATTATTATATTATGCAACTTCATGGCATACAAGATCAAAAATATATAATATGTACACACATATTGTATTGAAACAGTAGCTAGTTCTTAATCTTGAATGTATTATTTTTGTTTTAATTGTCATAATCTTTTGTGTTTAAATAAATTAATTTATATTTTTTAAGCTTATTAAAACTTATATTGAAATTCTTGTTCATAATAACACGATTCTGATGTAGATTAGAAACTTGAGCGGAATAAATAGTTGGACCAAGTCACCGCTTGTAGAAGTTAAACATCTTAGAAAACGCTGTACACTGATGCAACTGTACCTGGAAAGATACAATTACAAGTTGCACCGCTCGACGTATAATACAGGAATCCTGTAGTTACCTCAGTTTACGACGTACAGAAATCGTAAAAAAGCTCAACTTGAACCAGTATACGTTAGATTATCTTCGAATCTATTTGTATTTTTGAAAGTTTTGTGACCTTGGCTGATAAATAAGATCTTTTATCATCAAATCCATCAAAAAGTCAAAATACCTAAAAGTGCTAGTTGACGCACTATACGTAGGAGCCATCGAAATAATAAAAATAAAAGTAAATTAAAAAAATAAAAGGGGGCTCCCATACATGAATAATAATAAAAATTCTTTTGAAAAAAACTGACTTCAAACGCCACTGAAAAGTGTAAAATAATTTCAGTTTGTACACGTATGTTGAAGTCGGGCGGACCTAAATAGAAACGATGAAACGATGAAACGAATGCGCCACGCTAGCCAAAATTTTAGTTTGTAGGTCCAAGCACAGAATATAATAGTACTCGGTACAGGTATGTTGGAGTCAGGCTAGCGTTGCAGTTTCATAGTTCTATTGAGGCCCGCCCGACTTCAACATACGTGTACAAACTGAAATTATTTTATACTTTTCAGTGGCGTTTGAAGTCAGTTTTTTTTAAAGGATTTTTATATATTATTATTTTAAGCTTTTTAGTGTAGCTTCATAGGATAAATCTACACATTCTCTGATCGCGAGCGATTTGTTTCTATTCATTGCGGAGTTCCGTCCTCTATCACCGAAGATATTCATCAGATCTACACCAAATTTGCAGCATCAGCTGATCAGCTCGATGGTGGCACCATTGCGTTCTATGTAGAATCAAATACTGATCAAAACGAATCCAAACACGACATATCTGCTATTATTTTTTCAAGAGTGCACTAGTGTGCTGGATATCCTGGCTGTAGTTTCAGCTCCATCATCAGAGCCATTCCATGGATATCATTTAAGACTGCTTATCAATACGAATGAAACGAGCCTAAAATAATATAGTAATGTAGTTTCATTACAGAGTGCTCATAACCACCGTTCAGCTTCATCATCAGACCCTGGATATTATCAAGGACCAGAGTACTTCTCAAGACGAATCAAAGGAGCCCTAACTCCATGGTGTTACATCGTTTTACTACAGAATTTCAATAGCCATCTTCCGCCTCGATCATCAGATCAGTTCCATGTTACAATAATATTGCATTGTAATCCGATTTACATGTACATGCACTTTTTCAGCTCAATCGGAAACCGGGAATGGTTCTAATACATCTTGCAAGACTTGACCTAAACATACATTGAATTGCAAGATAAATAAAAGATTGTAAAAATAAGATGATGAATAGAAATTTATATAGATTATAAGTCTACACATACTCTGATCGCGAGCGATTTCCTGTCATTCATTGAGGAGTTCCGTCCTCCATCTAAGAAGATATTCATCAAATCTTCACCAAATTTAAATGAGACCTACCTGCAGATACGCCCTTTCAAGTAAAAAAAATAATATTGAAATCAGTTAAGATTTGATGGAGATATGGATGAACATTGACAAAAAAAAATGAAAATAAAAATAAAAAAATACGCGTAGAATTGAGAACCTCCTTTTTGATTTTTTTAAGTCGGTTAAAAAGGAGTCGAAGGAGTGAAATTTCTTTAAATATTATGGACTAAGTATATTATAGTGTAAGTATTTTAACAACAAATACAGAAAGCACCGATTTATAATGCGGTTTGTAAGTTGTGGCCAAAACAAATAAGCATTTTTTCCTCATAATTTAGTACCGTCTAAGAACTAAGATACCTAAATATCTAGTTTAAATAAAAGTGATTTTGGTGGTAATATTATCAGCAACGGCTCGTGCGACTCGATTACGTCACACGCGCGAGGCGCCCGTGGGAGCGCGCGTCACAGCACGCACACCCTTTCAACTTACACACACATGAATAGGGCGCTCGGACGCCGACGCCGCCGCGCCGAGCGCTCGCGGAGCGACAGCGATAGATTCTTCAAATACCTAATTTTCAAAAGTCTCTCCGACCAAATGCCCTCTTAATATGTACCGCATAGATGCGGTGTATATGATAAAGGATCGTCATTTTTTTTAATTAAATTAATCGCTAATGTTTTGAGAAAAACACTATTTAATTAAAATAGTAGATAGAGTACACTTCGCGTGTAAACTGTATAAACGGTCGGCGGACGTGCGGTCGCTACTCGCTAGGTTTATTCATTGACCGCCAAGGTCATTATATCTATTAAATATATTGATTCATTTACCACATAAAGAAGATAATAGGTAGGTACCTATGTAGGTAAAATGCACTTTTTAATGCGATTTAACCTTGTATTGTAAGAGGTGAAGATGATTTTTTTTATGTATTTATGTAATAAGAAGCCAACATACATACATACATACATACATACATACATACATACATACATACATACATAGATACATAGATACATACACCTATCAAATGTATATTTGCTTGGAAGACCTAATAGAATTATCATATGTGAATATTTTGCAGTTCCAATAATATTACATACATAGTGTTGAATTGATAACCAACTTTTTTTGAAGTCGGTTAAAAAGAGCATTTTTCTAAGAGAGGCAGCGACTCCCTGGCCGCCAGGAGTGACGGAGACCGGAGACAGGAGACCGACGAATCTCGGACATGAACGAAATCCAGACGAGTCATTGACCCGGGCGGCGCTCGTCAAAGAAACAATGCGTGCGTCGACCATCGCGCGACAGTTTACGATACGCGTTGTAATGAAGGGACGAACGTTTTAACTTTTTTTTAGGGTTCCAAAAAAAACAGAACCCTTATAGGATCGCTTCATTGTCCGTCTGTCTCTTCCGTCTTTTCTCAGAAACGGCTTGAGGTACTTAGGCTGAGAAATAGATCGTATTCTGGTTCTGCTCAAAACCAAGATTGAGTTAAAATGAGACACAAATATGTCCCGACATAAATCTGTCTCGTTTAAACTCAGTCTTGAGTCTGAGTTGAGTGGGAGTGCCATCTATAGATCTCATCCTAAATTGTTTATACTGAATACGACGGTCAATGGTCTCTTAATACTGTTCTACTCGTATGTACAGAAAAGATGTTCTACTGATTAAATCAAGGAAAAGTTGCAGCTTTCCAAATTGTATTTCCATAGAAAATTTCCAGTGAGGTTTTTGCCCTTAATTTAAATCTAGGCCTTTTATCAAGCAAGGGAGCAGTGATAGCCTAGTGGTTAGGCGTTAGGTTTCCTATTCGGGGGGTCGCAGGTTCGATCCCGGGTTTGGCAAGTTTTTCTCTATAATGTTCTCGAAGGTGTGTGAAGTCCGCTGTTTCGCATTGGGTCAGCGTGGTGGACTATAGCCTATAACCCTTCTCTGAGAGGAGAACTGCGCTCAGTATAGTGAGCCGTCGATGGGTCTCTAATGATGAGGCCTTTTATCTTAAAAAATGTAAAAAATACACTTCATGATGAAAATTCTTCAAAGTGAAAATTAAATAATGTTATCTACTCTTCTTTAAGTATGCATTTATAGTGACTGACAACTACGGAACCCTATACTGCGCGCGGCCTGACACGCGTTTGACCGTTTATTTCACTTTAGCTTTATTTTTATTGGCTATTAACATCGCCCGATTCTCATTGCCGGTTGTCGCTTCGTGCGGTTATGCAGCTCAAAAGATAATGTCTTTTTAAACAATGTTTTTAGTAAGTATTTATACGTTAGCCCCCGGCGGGTATCAAAGTCATATAAGAGCGGTCTTCATTAGGGATCATTTCGATGTTTTTTACTCCAGTTTTATTATCGAATCTTTCATTGCCTCGTTATTAAAAAGGGGTAGGTAGGTGTAAAACATTCTGATTAACATGTTTCGTGACTTTGTGACTAATCTTTGGTAATTAAGTTTGTTTTATATGATCGTAAAACTTTTTTATAAGAACTGTAGAATCGTGTAATAATAAAATCATAATGAGAACATGTGGCTTGTCACTTCAGTGTAGGCTATTAAGTATATAAATAACACTCAGTACATAATATATTTTTTTCCTACGGTTTTTCCAGTGATTTGGTTAAGATTTTTTAAAATAAATATGTACAACAAAACAAAGACGTTGTGATTTGTATGTGAAGATTTCTTTCAATTTGAGAGAACTGTGCCTAGGGGGCCGCGACGGGATAGCTAATGATGATGACGATCAATTAGATTTCTCGTCTTCTGGACCGATTTGCGTGTTATTTTTCTTCAAATTCATGTACAAATCCGCAGGCAACCGCTAGTTAAAAATAATTTCAGATAAATCACTTTTTAAAATTTTAATCAGCAGGCCGATTCTGTAAAAGCTGCATCAATTATTGCTACAGTCTCAATTGTGGTGATTGGCTGAATTTATAGAGTTCTTTCTGCAACAATGCATTTAGCCAATAGCGAATGAGTGTCGTAATCGGACGCGATTGAAATCGTCTCCCTGTAGCAATCATTTTTAGAGAATAGCATAGCTGAATAATAGGATTATGATCTAATGAAAGTGCTATGTAGTGCACGGAAAAAAAGAATGAGTAGGTATCGGCAATAAGACGCGATTGAAATCGCCTCCTTGTAGCAATCATTTTTAGAGAATAGTATAGCTGAATAATAGGATTATGATCTATTGAAATTGCTATGTAGTGTATGGAAAAAACGAATGAGTATCGGCCAATAAGACGCGATTGAAATCGTCTCCCTGTAGCAATCATGTTTTAGAGAATCGCATAGCTGAATAATAGAATAATTATGATCTATTGAAAGTGCTATGTAGTGTATGGAAAAAAGAATGAGTATCGGCAATAAGACGCGATTGAAATCGTCTCCCTGTAGCAATCATTTTTTAGAGAATCGCATAGCTGAATAATAGGATTATGATCTATTGAAAGTGCTATGTAGTGTATGGAAAAAAAGAATGAGTATCGGCAATAAGAGGCGATTGAAATCGTCTCCCTGTAGCAATCATTTTTAGAGAATAGCATAGCTGAATAATAGGATTATGATCTATTGAAAGTGCTATGTAGTGTATGGAAAAACGAATGAGTATCGGCCAATAGGACGCGATTAAAATCGTCTCCCTGTAGCAATCATTTTTTAGAGAATCGCATAGCTGAATAATAGAATAATTATGATCTATTGAAAGTGCTATGTAGTGTATGGAAAAAAAGAATGAGTATCGGCAATAAGAGGCGATTGAAATCGTCTCCCTGTAGCAATCATTTTTAGAGAATAGCATAGCTGAATAATAGGATTATGATCTAATGAAAGTGCTATGTAGTGCATGGAAAAAAAGAATGAGTATCGGCAATAAGACGCGATTGAAATCGCCTCCTTGTAGCAATCATTTTTAGAGAATAGTATAGCTGAATAATAGGATTATGATCTATTGAAATTGCTATGTAGTGGTATGGAAAAAACGAATGAGTATCGGCCAATAAGACGCGATTGAAATAGTCTCCCTGAAGCAATCATTTTTAGAGAATAGCATAGCTGAAGAATAGGGTTATGATCTATTGAAAGTCTATGTAGTGTATGGAAAAACGAATGAGCATCGGCCAATAAGACGCGATTGACATCGTCTCCCTGTAGCAATCATTTTTTAGAGAATCGCATAGCTGAATAATTATGATCTATTGAAAGTACTATATTGTAGTGTATGGAAAAACTAGTCATTACGTAATGAACGGTAAGATTCTCGCGTTCTTCGCTGCCGTCGGCGTGAAACCAGAACCCGAACCGGTATGTTGGCTCCAATACCAGACACCAGTTACGGGTACATGCGGCTGTGCTCCACATCTCTACAGTCTACAACTCTACAATGTTTGCGATTGTTCTTAGCTCGTTTAGGAATATCCGTATTTTATATCTAGTAGACTTTTACGTACACGTTGTTATGGACCGTGCTGGCAAAACTTGATCCTATGACCCGAATATTGTAAGCGTAATGATGGTCGAATATTTGCTTTGACTTTTTTGCCTATTGCTACATCGACGTGGCAGAATAATATCATTGAATTGTTAAACCAAGTTTAACCGGTCCAGTTTTTTAACCCCCGACGCAAAAAGTGGGGTGTTATAAGTTTGACGTCGAAGCCAGTTTCCTTGCGGTGGTTCTTAGCTATGTTTGGTTAATATCGGTCCAGCAGTGTAAGAGTATCAGCTCTTTTCCAATGATGATGATTAAATGACAATTTATTGATACCTTCGACAGCCATAGATTCTCATGTCGGGGGTGTTTTAAATTTTCAATTTACACTTGTTTATTCATGGGTATCATGGCATCGCATTCAGGTTATCTACCCCTTGAATGTGATCTCACCTGATGGTAAATGACGATGCTGCCAAAGATAAAAATGGGCTAACTTGGAAGGGGGCATGGAAGTTTTAGTTAAACCCATACCCTCAATCAGTTTCTACACGCCATCGTGCTGAAACGCTGAATCACTTGGCGGCACGTCTTCGACGGTAGGGTGTTAACTAGCCACGAGTCACGACCTACCAACCAAACCAGACGAGACATTTCAAATTATTTTCTAAATTTTCCTCGCCGGGAATCGAATGCAAGACCGCGCTCACCAATGCGCCAGAAGGGTATATTCGAGGAATAATGTACCTATATGTGGCCGAATCATCGCTTATATTTTGTACCTTTTATAACAACGACGTAGCTGCGTACGAAAATCCGCCAGAATATAATCGAGCCTAGTTTAGCCGTTCCATTAGAATTTAGATGATTAGAGGCTATAAAGTCATAACCTGTAACATTATCAGTGACATTTTATGGTCAACCCCATCCGACCATCGAAGTTTTAGCCGTCAGATACTACTACGAGCGAGCGTCTGGGTCCTAAGACAATAGTCTAGCTTGGCGGCTTAGGTGTATATACTATACGCTCCGATTGCATTGCAGCCCAATGCAATCTTGCGATTTTAATGTTCTCATTATTATTTTTTTGCATTTAGATTTTTTTTCAATTGATTGTAAGTGAAGATGTAAGGAGCGGGCTTGCTAAGAAGGTGCATATTCACTCTTCCTTTAAATAATAATCATACATGTAGTAGGTAAGTTGGAAAAACGGAAGCCGGAAGGTCATTCAAAATTATGGCAAAACATGTCATACAATTGCCGTAACCGAGTAAAAAGCGATGTATGCATTAAACGTACCTTTCGATCAAGTTGTGCAACGCCTTGAACAGCAGCGATCGGCATTCGTAGGAAAGCCCGCTCTCCCAGGAGCCTTGGTCGCCTTCTGCAAATAAAGGAAACATATTTTATGAAAACCACTTTCAATGTAGAGTAAGTTTACTTGTAAATAAATCATATCATATATTATGGAATCACATAATTTGTTAGCATCAATTCTGTATCGGACATACTTGTACGCATCGTACGCATGCGTTCTTTTCTCATACGTCGGCGTTTGTAAGATGTTAATGATATTTGCTTATTTAGGATGTAAAGTCGAGTTCGTGAGTTAATTTAATTAAATTTTTTTGCTGAAATAAGATTTTTTTTTCGAAATAGAAGCAGATATCGTATATCAGGGTATAAAAAGGAGAGCTAAACCTTTGTCAGAGGCGATTAACACAATAGTCTCTGTATCTGTTCAGTCCTAATTAGAATTCATCGTGGCAAACATCGCCATATTACATGTGATCTCTCAATGTCGACACGTCGATGAAACATAAACAATGATGCTAAATCAGTAATTGTTTTGTACATCAATCTCATAATACAGTAGATTACGAATGTTTTCGTATTTTGAGCGCTTGTTGCGAATGGTGTAAAAGTGAATGTAGTGTTGGTTTCGCAAAAATATCCGGAATGTAATGCATAGCCAGCCTATTTATTAGATAGTCTGACAGTTGAATAAATATATTGAATACCTGGAAATATTATTTGGAATTTTTCTTAAAAAATAAGAAAATTCTTTAATAAAAAAAATTCCAAACGAAATTCCGTTTAAAGTTAGATATTGAAATAGCTGTGTATTATATATTATTATTATTTATTACGATTTACGTACAACCGCCATATCATCATTCATCGTGAGGAAACCTGTGCAATTGTACAATAAGCATGCCTCAGAGTTCTCCATAATGTTCTAAAAGGTGCTCGTGCCAAGTGCCAACCCACACTGATGTGCGTGGTGGAAGAGGGTAGACTATGACTCTAGAACCTTTTCATTGACAGGAGACTCATGCCCGGCTGTGGGCCGGCAATAATGCTAAGATGATGATGATGATGACTAATATTCTCCTTTTCCCTTTCCCTTTCCCCTCCCACTAAAGCGTATCTCTAGCTTGTGCCTTCGGTTGCTTACTAAGCGCCCTGACCGTTGCGATATTGAGGCATCAAAAGGGATCATCTGTTGTTGCATTCGCACTCGATAAGCCCGCCCTATCATTACCGTTCCATGCTTATGCGACTTGTGTGAAATGCGATCATTGATCAATGTGTGATGTGATTAAGATGTGAAAACAAAACGCGGCCGCGCGCCGTTGCCGCCCCGCGCCGTCCTCGTCTCACGGCGCAGGGCGGGGGAGGGGGGAGCGCGGGGCGCGGGGCGCGGGGCGACCCCGGTGACGTCACGACACTGCATGGCCGCGACGCACGTGCTAGTGTTTGTGTCGTGCGAGCAGCAACACACATGCGACCGTCAGCGTCGAACGCTTGCTCACTTTAATTTTATTGACATTGAATTTTCCACTTTAGTCTTATCGTAATAGAATGCGTTGAGTAAACAAGCTAATTTTGCTACCATTTTTATCATAGGTACCTGTTATTATATTAAAGATGTAAAGATTGTTTCATTATGAGACGTGGATGGATGCAAAATGGTGCTGATTGCTGACTAGTGACTACCAATCCTACCTTTCTAGCATTGTTTTTATTATCTAAGTAATTATTCTAAACTGTTAACGTCTTTGAGTGGGCCGATCAGAAGTAAGGCTTATCACTTTATCAGTACAAGCAGCAAAATTGTCTATTTGACGCAACATTTGACTTAGATGCATCCCTTTAGCTCCGCTGACCGCTACTATGGTCTCGAAGCAAAGATGTGCTATGCCAGAAGTACCTATGCAGTAAAGCTAGCTTTCGATGTATAGTGGAATGCATCCCTACTAGACAGCTACCTACAAGCAAAACGAGCACTGAACAACACATTTTCCTAACCTCCAATGGCAATGCCTTATTAAATTATCCTTTAAAGGCATCGATTTAAGGTTTGGAAAGCCCTTAAATCGGCATCTTGCTCTCATAATATTCATTGAATTAGAAATTAATATGTACAAGACGCAGTGATAGCCTAGTGGTCAGGACTGTGGTCTCCTATTCGGAGGGTCGCAGGTTCGATCCCGGGACCTCTGACTTTTCGGAGTCAAGTGCGTTTAAGCAATTAATTGCTTCAACGGTGAAGGAAAACATCGTGAGGAAACCTGCATATCTGAGAGATCTTCATAAATCATAATGTTCTCGAAGATGTGTGAAGTCCGCCAACTCGCATTGGGCCAGCGTGGTGGACTATGGCCTATAACCCTTCTCTGAA
The DNA here is from genome assembly GCA_029955525.1 of Oeneis ivallda. Lineage (NCBI taxonomy): Eukaryota > Metazoa > Arthropoda > Insecta > Lepidoptera > Nymphalidae > Oeneis > Oeneis ivallda. The sequence continues at coordinate 26,149,267 of JARPMR010000006.1, forward strand.
AGGAGACTTGCGCTCAGTAGTGAGCCGTTGATGGGTTGTTAATGATGATGATGTACAAGACGTGATAGCTAGACCTACAGTTACCTGCGTAGAACAGGCGTACAGGCGGAGGTCTCTAATTAATTAATTTATTTATTATGCTCATTCTACGGCTACCGCTTTGTTACTTGACGCCCTTGACTATCTCAACTGCTCGTGTTTATGTACTTCTACGTACTCTCGCTCCGATCGCGATGTTGTGCTTCCTTTTAACTTAGCCGTATTCGGGTAACAAAATATACTTCTCAACCATTTCCTTATTAAGTATCTTGAATCGAATATATCGCCTATCAAGAAGCAGGAAAATTTCCGAAACAGCCGTAGCAAAACTATAAAGTAAATGAATTCGTCATTAAGAGTGGGTGTGCGCTCGTTAACAGTAAACAGATTTGATTTTTACAGTAGTAGATCAAGTTCCAACTATCCGAAAAAAATACGCAAAAATTACATCATACTGCCAAGGGACGTGCTTGGGCAAAAACATAAAATTATGAAATTTGTTCGATAATAAAAAATCGCGAAGTTAGGTCTAATTTTTAACCAATATTCATTTATTTTCAATGTGTTGCATATACAGAGCCAAAATTTTTACATTAAATTCCGATTGATATTATCAAGAGAGTAGCCTAGTGAATTGAAAAGAAAATGAATATTTTACGAGTTACAAAGTATTTGGCGCTTACTGCACTCCTATTCCGCGCAAAACGCTTTCTTTTGTCGCGCCTCACATGAGGTTACGGCTATGTTTTATTTCATCGCGAAATCTGATTTTTTTTGGTGTTATACGCGCTCTTATGTCAGCATGCGCTAGATCTAGTGGAATAACTAGTTCAACCACGGCGTTTGAGACGCCGGGGGCCTTGACATTCGCGCCCCAGGTGCGCGCGCCGTTGGAGCGACTCCAGTGGCGACAGGCGCGCGCACGCGACACGTCCGAAACACCTCACATCCACATCTGGGCGGCGCGCGGCGCGGCGCGGCCCTTCACTTCTGCGCCACGGCATGGTGTGGGAAACGTTATAAATATTATTTACTAGGTGATGGGTCCGCGTGGATTTAGTTTTTAATTTAAACTCTTTGATTTTCCGGGATAAAAAGTAGCTTCTCCCGGTCTGAGGACACACTACTACTCCCATTACTATACCCATGCAAAAAATCGCATCAATCCGTTGCTCTGTTGCGACGTGATTGAAGGACAAACCAACAAACAAACACACTTTCGCATTTATAATATCAGTAATGCAAAATTATAACACAATCTAGACAACCGCAATCTAACATCGTTCGAGATTTTTTGATTTTTTAGGTTTAGAGATTTAAATTTAAATCTCGAATATAATTATGACTATATCAATAGCCTATGTCAATCTCCAGGTCCTCAACTATACCCATGCACAAAATGAAATCGATCCGTAGCTCTGTTGCGGTGCGATTGAAGGACAAACCAACAAACCAAAAAACAAACACACTTTCGAATTTACAATATTGGTATAATAAATTGTATTACTTTTCACTTCTTGCAAGCCCACAACTGATATTGCACGTCCAAAGGTAGACTGGTTCACAAAATCGCTCATAACCTACCTAACAAATGCCCAGAAAGCATGCTTTCTGCAAATGTGGACATCAACACCCAATACAATACAAGCGCGAGCGCAGTGAGTGCAATTTTTAAATTAATTTAAGTAACAGTAACTTAGGACTAAGTTTAACGTATTTTTATGGCAGGTATTTTGTGTATTATGTATATAAAATTATCTCATTCTTATGATGTGTACTGTAAATGCAGGGAATAGGAACGCGAGTTTATTTGTATTAGGTATGTGTAGGTATATTAAATTAAAATTTTATAGTTGAGGACCTGGAGAGTGACATAGGCTACTTTTTATCCCGGAAAATCAAAGAGTTCCCGAGGGATTTTAAAAACTAAATCCACGCGGTCGAAGTCGCGGGCATCAGCTAGTATTTTAATATTCAGGAATCTCAACTACTATACTGGAATACTATTTACCTATACTGGAATACGGAATTTCAGGTAAACCTTCGTAAGTAATGCGTCAGGTAAGTGATACATCCATCGAGTGTGGATCGATAGTGAAACATTCAGCGAGGCTCTATCTCGATGGCACCGCGACCCCAGTCGTGACCGGCTTTACCGCTTTATTATCCAACTATCGGTACAAGAGTACGGTAACGGGGACCGTTCGTCCGGTAACGAACGGCCTTGGAAGATAGCTACGATGTTCGGGCCCGTGCGGTTAGTCCGAGTTTTAATTCGTTTGATCGTAATAATAAACGATGACATTAGCATCAAAGTAAAATGAACCATAATCGTATCCATTTAAAGTCACAAATTCAATATAGTAGAATTTAATTTGGATCGTTTTCGTTACATAAACCGTATTAAGAATACATACACGAAATTGAGCTCTAAGGTAAGGCGCATACATACAACTTTTACATCGACTAAACTGTTTAGTCGAGTTGTGTACTTTTCGTGAATTCCACACATTATTAAACTATAATCAAAAGCAAATCGATACGGCTTTTTGATTTTTGTGTCGAGCAACTATCGTGTTGATAGTTTGCGCACATTCTATGATCGCAGTACATTCCTATAATCTTATGAAACACAACTAAATAGTTGTTCAACTAAAAGTTGTATGTTTGCGCTAGACCTAAGTCTAGTCTCTAGTCTAAACTAGCGGCACGCTAAGATGGCCGGTTTGACGTTTGTCCGCTCATGAAGTTCCGTATTAATTGATAACGACTTTGAAGGAAATAATTGTATTACTTTATTGACGATAGTGATGTGCAGAGATTCATAAATTTTATCGAATGTAGTTTTAGGTTTAGGACTCAAAATTTATTTATTAAATTGATTTCTAAAATGTATACAAGTGTAGAAAAATCAGTTTGCACCATTTAAGGGGTGAATGTACTTGTGAATATGAACAATTTTCACTATGTGGACAAACCTCTGAAATCGCAAAAAAATATCAGCTGTTTCATACAAAAGGTAAAATTTTTATTTTTATATGATATATACCACAACTCGGCATTTGGTTTTCTAAATTGAAAATTTTAAAAAATGGAATCTAATACGATCGTCACATAGGATCGCTGGCTAGCACAACTACTACCTCCGGCAAACTCGCGTCAATGCTCAATGCAAAACAAAGCAGTTTCGAATTGACGTTGCTTCGAAAAGTATAAACTGTCAGTGCAATGCGATTGTGATATAGTTTTGACCTGGCTTTGGATTTCAAATATTGATACTGCATTACTGTTGACCCTTGCTCGTTAATTTGGACTCTGTTCAAGCCCTTTGTTGTGGATTTCGTCGATATGACCGAACGTACGCAGAGAACTGTTCTAAATAGTCAGACACGTGAGTTCGTAATACGCCTTCGTAACTATTTCGATCGTGAAGCTCAAAATGGAGGGCCAATTTTACCTATAACGTCAGTGGTTGAACGCGTAGCTGATGCGCTTAATATTGGACAACGAACTGTTAGACGGATAACTAAAAAAAAATATGGCGAGACTGGCACAGAAGAAAATAAACTTCACACACCAAAAAAGAGAAAACGAGCAAAACCAGTCGTAGGCATCGATAGCTTTGATGCCGATGCTATCCGAAGACATGTTTACGGCTACTATTTACAGAAGGAGTATCCAACAAGAAAAAAGTTGGTGCATTCACTGAAGGAAGCTGGATTATTCTTCGGTGGGGAAAGTTCTTTAACGAAGATTTTGAAGACCATTGGATTTCGATACAAAAAATGTAACAAACGCAAAATATTGATGGAAAGATTTGATATAGCGATGGCAAGGTATACTTTTTTACGGCAAGTGAAAGAAATCAAAAATTGGCAAAATGTTGTGTTCTTGGATGAAACATGGCTTAATGCTAACCATACTGTAGGCCGTTCTTGGAACGATGACACAGCAGCATCTACTTCCAAAGTTCCTGTAGGAAAAGGATCGCGACTTATAATTTGTCACGCCGGAACCATCAACGGGTTTGTCGAAGGTTCTCTCATGGCTTTTGCGTCAAAAACCACTGGAGACTATCATGAAGACATGAATGGAGAAAAGTTTACTGAATGGTTTACCTCAATGTTGTGTAGCCTCCCTGAACCATCTATTATAATTATGGACAACGCCCCATACCACTCGATGCAAATTGACAAGCCACCTGCCCAATCCCAAAAGAAAGCTGATATCGTCGCATGGCTTCGTAAAAATGGCGTAGATGCAAACATGAATATGTTAAAAGCGGAATTAGTACGTCTTTTAAAAGAAAACAAACCAACCAAGATCCGATACGTCATTGACGAAATAGCATTAGAACATGGGCACAGAGTTATACGGTTACCGCCTTACCATAGTGAGTATAATGCGATTGAGTTGGTGTGGGCTCAAATTAAGGGATATGCTGCAAGACACAATACAGAACCCCCATTTACCACAAAAAAAATGCTAAAATTATTAGAAGAAGCTTGTGAACATGTGACTAAAGGAGACTGGGAAAAGGTTGTGAATAGAACTGTTAAATTAATAAGGGAAGATTATGAAAGAGATGTGAAAATAGATAATATTATAGAAAACGAACATATAATTATTAATGTAGGTGATGATAGCAGTGACGACAGTGAAAATAGTAGTATGGACGAATCTGATTAATTATGGCCTTTTGTGGCACCTTTTTTGGTATCTTTTGTATTCATATGTTTCTTGTGTGCATATAAAGTATGTATATTCATTTTCATTCAAATATTCAGTTCGTTCAAATAAATTAAATAAACATATACATTTTTGTTTTATTAAACCTATTTAATCAGGTACAAAAACAAAACTTAATTGTTTTTTGTTCGAGAATAAATTGACATTCCACATCACTATTGTAATGTGTCAAACCGGCCATCATAGCGTGCCGCTAGTTTAAGTTAGATTTATTTTACATTGACAGTAATGTCATCATTTACTATTTATAGTTCTGTACTAACTATCAAATCCTGTACTAAGCGTACGTTCCACACTGACGCGGTTACGATCGCCCTTACTGTGCAGTTACTAGTAACTACGTTTCACGTCACTGACTTTAATTTGACTGATGTTGACTTCTGTGTTCCGGATTAGTTAAACCATTTATTATTTAGCTTATTTATTTACCTTTTGTATAGTGGGAGGCTATGGCGGTGGCTAGTAAAGTACCACCTTACCAGCGGGAATGGGGGAATGGGGTACCAGCGGGAATGGGGCTACTTTCTGTCTGCCCGTCTTAAAAGGTGTTAAATTATAATTAGGTATGCTTTTGTGGAACTCATTGTGGAAACACTGCATACATAGCTTAGTATCTATTGAATTGTATACTTGTTTTGAAAAGAGCAACCGCCGAGTTTCTTGCTGGCTCTTCTCGGCAGGAAGGGCATTCCGAACCAGTGGTAGACTCATCGACGGTTGAAAAGCACTTGTAAAAAAGTTTATTTGAAAAAAAAAAAAATTACTATTCTATTATATTCTATTCTACCGTTAAAGCCGTGACGCCAAGCGTTTTAGCGTTCCTGTATGAATTGATGGCGTTTAGAAACCAATTAAGGATATGGGTCTAGTTTACGCTGCCATATCCCATCCCTTATTACACTAGGATACCTCTCTCTTAATGGACAAAAATAGTATAAATGAGGCTTTAATATATATTACTAGCTGATGCCCGCGACTTCGTCCGTATGGATTTTGTTTTTAAAAATCTCGCGGGAACTCTTTGATTATCCCAGATAAAAAGTAGCTCTCCCGGTCTGAGGACTACTACTCCCATTACTATACCCATACAAAAAATCGCATCAATCTGTTGCTCTGTTGCGACGTGATTGAAGGACAAACCAACAAAGAAATACACTTTCGCATTTATAATATCAGTAATGCAAAATTATAACACAATCTAGACAACCGCAATTTAACATCGTTCGAGATTTAGGTTGCTAGGTTGCCTAGCAACCTAATCCTCGAACTGTATATATGACTGTCGTGTAATTAACATAATATTTTAATTTGCAATAGCAAATATTGATGGCAATAATTAAGATAAAAACTATCCTATATTTTAAAATGGACCAAATTACAGATAGTTACGAAGTTTGATAAAAATCGGTTCAGTAGTTTTCGAGTTAATCCCGGACATACATCGTGACACGAGATTTTTGTATATATAGAAAATAGGCAGTCGTTGAGGACATTGTAGACGATGATTGATAATATGTACAGCCAATAACCCTTGCAATACAAAAAGAGCTTATCAGCGATAGCGGCACGTTGCATATAGCCAGCTGATACGGTATCAGTATTGCATTATAATCACCACGTATCAATAATAAAATTTAATATAATGGAGGTAAGTCTTTTGTTTGGTGGGGGGCTTTGACCGTGGCTAGTTACTACCCTACCGCCAAGCGATTTAGTTTAGCGCTCCGGTACGATGGCGTGAAGAAACCCATTAGGGCCAAGTTAGGCCGCTATCATTTTAGACTGCATCAACGGCTCACTACTGAGCGCAGGTCTCCTCTCAGGGAAGGGTATATTAGGCCATAGTCCACCACGCTGGCCCAATGCGAATTGGCGGACTTCACACACCTTCAAGAACATTATGAAGAACTCTCAGGTGTGCAGGTTTCCTCACGATGTTTTCCTTCACCGTTGAAGCAAGTGATATTTAATTGCTTAAACGCACTTGACTCCGAAAAATCAGAGGTGCGTACCCGGGATCGAACCTGCGACCCCCCGAATAGGAGACCACAGTCCTAACCACGAGGCTATCACTGCTTTAGATTGCATCGTCACTTACTAATTACTATCTATCAGTTTACATCGGAGTCGAGGGTTATCTTGGCTTCGAATATAAAAGAACTGCGGGTGAACTGATCAATCTTTTAGTTTAGCAAGACGTTTTGGAGGATTCTATTGTAATGATTGTACAATGGCCGATGGGTCACGTATTATTAATTTTATCTACTCCAACATCGAAAAGTTCCAATTTCGAATTTGAAAGCTGAATCGAAATGAACCCTCTTTCGGTTTTGCTTCTCATTTCGATGCAGCTCGTTGTATGGGAGCTGAATCGAAATGGTTATCTTCTTAAAATAGGATACCTAAAGTTAAGGCTCTGAGTTCTGGCACTTTTGTACCGTTCATACGACAGAGGCGCCACAGGCGGCTGGTGGCGGCCTACGGAGTTACTTTTTGTTGACAGAGGCGCCACAGGCGGCTGGTGGCGGCTTATGGAGTTACTTTTTGTTACTTTATTGAGCCTACGGCGTATTTTGTTAATGATTTTATTTTCCTTGTCGTAGATAAAATCTTATATGCAACTGAACGTAATTAGTCATTTTAATTCTCGTACTATCCTATTTTGATACTCGGCAAGCCTCGTATCAAAAAACAGCACTCGAATTAAAATGACCCTCATTACGATGCAGTTGCATAAATAGCTATAGTACGCTTACGGCTTACGAATGATGTACTTACTGTTGGTTTGGTCTAAGCATTCTACTTCTAGGATTGGCCAATAACCAACAAATAAACCTACAACTTAGGCCCAGATTAGACAGTGCTTCGTTCATCGTTCATTTTTGCGAATATTTTTTTGCGAAAATTAACCCTAAGACCCTTTACCCTAAGGGCGAATTTAGACGGATGGCTCACCGATGACCTTCAAAAATGAACGCAAAAATCTCGAAAAATTAACCGTAGAAAATTCACCCTTAGGGCGAATATAGACGGTTCATTTTGACGCAGCGATGAACGATGCACTGTCTAATTTGGGCCTTACGCTTTAATAATTATAATAGGTTTAGTTACCTGCGATTAATCTTTGTAATCACATATTATAATTCTGAGTCAATTATTCTTGCCAGCATCAAAAACAAGACACGATGAAGGTTCGCAGTGAGTGTATAGATCATCAAACGGCATGTATGTAGATGCAATTGGATAAGTGTAGCGCTGCAACGGTCTGGTCCAAGGTCGCGGTGGCGGTGTGGCGGTGTGGCGGCGCGGGTGGCACCACGGACCACGGCGCGGCACCACCGCGGGATCGATAGCAGACGCGCCGCCGCCGCGCGCCTCGTGCGCCGCGCTGTGGCCCGTCCGACCACTGCCTGTTGCCATGCGAATATTCCTCACAAGCCTTACAAGAAGTGACTGCATCAATCTTTTTATTCTATGACAAGATAGTCCTTGACAGCGATCTCACCTGATGGTAAGCGACGATGCAGTCTAAATTGGTAGCGGGCTAACTTGGAAGGGGTATGGAAGCGTACATTGTACCTCTAACCCTAATCAGTTTCTACACACCATTGAGTATTATCTCATGTATTCTAGCCTGAACTGACCCATCACGTTTGAGCAATAGTGCCTTAATCCTTCGTCCTTCTCCTTTTAAAGATGGTAGCCATGAACTAATTGTTTGCGTAACACTGTTTTATAGCAAAATTACCGATTTTTCAAAAAGAAAACAGAACGTGCGTTAAGGTTTCAAAATGTTTAAAATCTTAGTTTTTGAAAATTTTATAGACGTAATAGAGTCTTGTCGTGAGTTTACTTTTCAACTAATGTAGTTTGTATGAAATGGCGACTTTTCCACATTACTAGTTGAAATCAGTTTTCTTACATGGATTTTTGCTTTGGACTATAATTTTTTTTAATTCATTTATTTTTTAGAATTTATATACTCTTGCCGTAATTTTTCGTTGTGCAAAGTCCGAGTTTGGGGATGAATGACACGGTACACGTAACTCGTAGAGTACAGCTATAATTGCATACCTACTAGGGCTTGCAAATATTCGAAAATTTTTGGTATTCGAATTTTCGCCTTTTTTTCGGGTATTATTCGAATAATTCGAATAATATTCGAATAATTAAAAAAACAAAAGATGTTATAATAATCATGTTTTTAACTGCCAATCTCTTTGAGTCTAATATCTTTGAACCAAAACTAAATCTTACTTAAAAATTAAAGAACTGTTTGGAATTTGACAGTTATGGCACTAATTCAGTCCCCCAAAAAATATAAAAAGTTGGTGCTTAACAAGACAACCACAATATAACTCTGTCTTATAAACCGAGATATGAGTGTGAGTATTGTAATAATATTTATATATCAATAAAATCAAATAATCAATTACAAAAACAACAACTTGCTTAAAATCTTTTATCATGTAACTAGAAATAAAGTACTAAATTCTAAACATTATATTTGGTTCTTCGTACTACTTACTTCGTATTACTTATACAAATCTTAAAAGATTTAATGATAGAATACAAATAGGTAACAATTCAGTATTAGAAATTATGAATTTGGACCTACCTAGCTGGACTGTGTGTCCCAGGTATATTATTTACTCGTGCACAATGTCAAGTGCAATATTCTTAACGAGGGTGGAGTGGAGCATGAGCATTGGACATGATTTCCATCTTGCTCATGTTCATCTTTAGGCCCAACGCTGAGAAACTGTGCTGAGATCGTTGAGCCCTGTATTAAGGTTGCTCAGAGTCTCTGCCATAACGACTATGTCATCGGCAAATCGCAAGTGAGTGATGTACTCAACGTTTATGTTGTTGCCAAGTCCGTTCCAATCCAGAAGCTTAAAGACGTTCTCCAATGCAGCGGTAAATAGCTTTGGGGAGATTGCGTCTCCCTGTCACACTCCACGCTGCAAGTGGATTGGCCTCGTAGTCTAGTCCTGTATACGTACTGACATAGTGGCGTTTTCATACAAGCACTTCAACACTTGGATATACCGGTAGTCAATCCAGCATCTCTGCAGCGACCTCAATAAGGCCCTCAAATCGCAGGCTTTCTCATAGTCCTCAGACGCTAAGCAAAGTGGCCGTTAATGCTCTTCCATCTATTGTATAACCTGCCGCAGCGTATGAATGTGATCTATGGTGCCATAGCCTTTTCGGAATCCAGCTTGTTCGGGAGGCTGGAAGTAGTCGAACCTACGAGCGAGACGATTCGTAATGACTTTCGAGAACAACTTGTAAACATGACTCAGCAGCTAGATGGGTCTATAATAATTCTTCAACAAGGTATTATCACCCTTTTTGAAGAACAGAACCACCACGCTCCTGTGCCATGCTTCCAGCGGATGCAGCGGCGTGATGACGGAATTGAACAATCGCTGAAAGATCTAAAGTACCGGTTTTCCACCCGCTTTCAGGAGTTCTGCAGTGACTCCATCATCACCGGGCGCCTTCTTGTTCTAATACTCATACTAATCTCGTTTAGGCTGACGTCCGGGATATCTTCGTTATAGTGTCGGGTCAGTTTGGCTCTGGGATCAAATCCTCAAGAGGATTTTGAGAAAGAGATCAACAGCCGAATCCAACCCAGCTGGGCAGCATTTGGGAATCTCCGAGATGTCTTCTCGTATAATATCCCTCAGCGCCTGAAGACGAAAGTCTTCTAAGTCACTAAAAGAACAGTGCGTGTTGCCAGTGTTGACTTACGGATCCAAGAATTGGTCGCTAACTGTGGGCCTCATAAGAAGGCTCAGGGTCACTCAGTGGGCTATGGAGAGAGCTATGCTTGGAGTATCCCTGCGAGATCAAATCAAAAATGAGGAGATCCGTAGGAAAACCAAACTCACCGACATAGCTCAGCGAGTCGTGAAACTGAAGTGGAAATGGCCGCGGCACATAGTTCAAAGAGCTGATGGTCGCTGGGGTCCCAAGGTGCTGGAGTGGCGACTCCGCACTGGGAAGCGCAGTGTTGGCAGACCCCCCACTGGGTGGACTGACGACATCAAACGAGTTGCAGGGAGCCGCAGGATTCAGGCGGCGCAAGACCGAGATCTGTGGAGGTCCATGCAAGAGACCTTTGCCCAGCAGTTGTCGTCTATCGGTTGACAAAGAAGAAGAAATTATGAGATCAGAATCAGCTCAATGTTACACTGCACAAAAATAAAATGCGTTTTAATCTTATCATCTTACTTTGGCTTATTCTTACACTTACACGTACAACTTAAGAACCTTCAAGGCAAGGGTGAATAGGTATCTTCTAGGCAAGCGCGTTCCAACCTAGACCTCATCACTGCTTTCTTCTAAGCATAATTATTGTCTTCTACTTCTAAGCATAATGTTGCACGCGGAGTTTAAAATTAATATTTTGTGCATGTCGCAGGCATTTTGTGTGATTCCGCCGTTTACATACGGCGTCGTCAGTTTAGAAACACTTGCTGTTATGTAATATGCCGAAGGCAAAATGACAACTGGTTCAATTGTTTTAATTTCACTGTAGTTTTAGATGTAGTTATTGCGAATCTACGCAATTCCCAAGCACCAGGGCCACGAATCTGCCTCTAAAGTTAGCTTAGGTTGGGGTTCGACATGAACAGTCAGGTGCCCGCTTAGTTTCCATTTGTCCAATATACCTTTTTTTACGTGGGGAAATCCATCATGGATACCACCGCCCCCGGGGTTACGCGACAGTTATGTCGGACTCTAACTCTGACTCTAAAACCCCACGGTGTTCCTTCTGATCGCCTGGTGACTGGGCAACGGGACCGTAATCACGTTCACGCAACCCAGCCAGCGGCGCCTGCAGATACAGAACCTCCTCTCAAACACAGAGTTCTTCACTCATCACTCTATCTGAGGCACACAAGGAACAAAGTGTGTCTCCCGGCCTGAAGACCTTACTCCCTCAGGCGACGGACTCCCCATATCCATCGCTTGGAGGCGATGAATTTCACTGTAGTTTTAGATGTAGTTATTGTGAATCTACGCAATTCCCAAGCACCAGGGCCACGAATCTGCCTCTTAAGTTAGTTAGGTTGGGGTTCGACATGAACAGTCAGGTGCCCTTAGGTTCACCACATTTGGCCAATATACCTAAGTGTTCACCAGACTCTTCACACACACCTGACTGTTCACACTACCACCCGACTGTTCATGTATAACCCTAACCTAACTTTAGATTTTGGCGAACATAGTACATGTTAGGCATAAGAAACAGAACTAAATACTTCAATTTGCCGCAGCATTACATAACAGCGAGCGTTTCTAAATTGACGACGCCGTATGTAAACGGCGGAATCACACAAAATGCCTGCGACATGCACACATCAATATTCAGAGTTTGGCTTTCGGAAAATTGGTCGAATATTCGAATATAGCAGATTTAATATTCGAATATTCGGACAAGAAATATTATTCGAATAATTCGAATATTCGAATGCAAGCCCTAATACCTACATGTTTCGCATGCGCCATAACAGCGGTTTAGCGATAAGACAGTCAAAACTTGAAACATCTGCGGCGAATGGGCTTAATAAAGTGAATCACCTCGCGGTTCCCGCTACGAAATATTTCTGCTTACGAAATATTTGTGAGTACATAGTACATACAGGCTCAACCTCTAAGCACCAATGTGATGCCTCAACCCGCCTGGAGACAACATCGCCCGCTGAGTTCTCCGCACTCCGGTCATACATAAATATGTATGTGTATGTATACTGAAGTCCTCCCGAATAATTCTGTGTAGGGCAAACCTTTCTAGAAAGGTTCAGAGATCTGAGGTGGCTGGCGAAACCAAACTTCGTTCAACCAAACAAAACAAAACAAAAGGTCCTATCACGTATGTGTACAGCTGTAGAGTACACCTGTATACATGACAGGATAAGCTTATTAAAGAAAGTATATCTACAACAACAATACACGAATCCTTGCACCCTGCCCTAGGTTCAATTAACCCTGAATAGCCCAAAGTTGCGGACTGAAAACTGAAAGGGTGACAGTTCACAATCTCCACCCGTTGCACTATTGCACTATACTCATACTCACAAGCTTTACGTTTATTTGGAGGGGAGAGGGGAATATTAATCAAGTTTAACATGGTTGTTGCTAGGCCGGCCGGTATGAACGGTTGCATCGCGCGTCGGTCTACGTCTGGTTACGGTAAATATGCAAAACGCAGGTACAGCAAGCAATACTTCTACCTAGAATATGCCAATTGTATGTTTCAGTTTTAGGCTTTTAAATTTAACATTGTTATTTGTTAATAAAATAATGTATTTTACGATACTACGTAAAGCATTAGGTATTGTTTTCGCCTCAGACAGCATTTACTTAGGGATTCTTCCAATTTTCTACCCATAGTAAATTTATTTTTTGACAATCTTAAGAAAATATAAAAATAAAGTTTAGTTTGTTGTTTTCAACTCAAAAGTTTACACGGAAACATTAGGTTTACCACCCTTTTGGCAAATTGGGGATAATTCTTATTTCTTTAATAGTAAGCTATTTTTGGTACATTGTAAATCTACTGCAGTAACATTTTTCCAAATCTAATACGTATATATAAAATTCTCATGTCGCGGTGTTTGTTACCAAACTCCTCCGAAACGGCTGGACAGATTTTTATGAAATTTTGTGTGCATATCGGGTAGGTCTGAGAATCGGCCAACATCTATTTTTCATACCACTAAAATCTAAATGATAAGGCTGACCCACCTCTAAATATTTTTGTTTGCGGTACGAAGTTCGCTGGGTCAGCTAGTAATTCATATAATTTAGCGTTTTCATTTGGCATTTATTAATGTTACCTACTTGAGCCAAATTGAATGTATAGTTGTCGGTATTGTCTTGTAAAATTAATACTCTATTGCAGCTTGCAGCGTTCTACGATAAATGATAACATAAATAATAATAGGCGCCGTCGGCGTGTATGTCTATGTTCAATATGTCACGAATTCCAACAAGCAAAAACACGCAGAAAAACAAGATTTGTATACAAAGGCTGTCTTGTTGCATACAAAAACATAATATCCGGTTTATCGACTGTAAAAACATACTTTATAAGTATTTCATTTTATTTTTAGCCCAGATAAACCTCTCTATCCTCTTCTCAGCTGATGTACGTCCACAGCCAGGACATCTGACGTAAATATCTTGAAGGGATTTTCATACTTTACGATCTTATGCTGCTTGCAACTAGCAATCAATTTCAACTTGATGGAAACCCGTTCTAACACCTTGGATCACAGTCTATGTGGAGAGTCCCAATTATAAACACTCCAAGTTGATAACCGGCCCCTGACCTTGCCTCTAGTCTTTTTAGGTTTACAATTCGTTCAGTTGTGTCATTCTAAGGATCTCATTACTGGCACGATCACTGAGATACTCCGATCATCTCTTGATTGCCCGCTGAAACAACCCTATAGGGTTTCAGATAAAACTACGCAATTTGTAAAGATGTTTTAAAGCAAATGTAAGACATTTTAGCGAACTGTTAAAAAACTTATAACAGTGACGAAAACTTTACTAACTCAACGGTATGGCTAAAAAGAAGTATTACATATTAGAAACTAGCTGACCTGGCGAACTTCGTACCGTCAACTTACCTATATAAATAAAACGAATAAATTATCTTAATAAAAAAAACTATCATATCTTTCAAGTTGGACCAAATTACAGATAGTTACGAAGTTTGATCAAAATTGGTTCAGTAGTTTAGGAGTCCATCGCAGACAAACAACGTGACACGTAGGTAATTTATATATATTAAAGATGGTAAGTGCAACCTCTTATTTAAACAACTATTTATAAGCGTAACATTATTTAAAACAAAAAGATTTGAATAAAAACTGAACCTAATCAACCTTAAATTACAATGAACAGCCAAAAAACAATTATGCGTCCTATTTCAAGTTTGACGCAAGACTTACGTCGAGAGTTGAGACTTGAGACCAAACATTTTTAGTACTTATGTTTTTAATTTCAGATTTTTTTTTGTAAATTATATTTAATATAAATTTTCTATATTAAATAAATACATGAAGTTTTAGGTATATTTTATTGGGTTTTTATTGTTCTGCTTGTGAAAAATGAAACAAAAGCGTATAAAATATACCCAAACAGGGTAAAATCGTATGAAGAAAGGGTATGTAATGTAGGCTTTTAGGGCAATATCGATGAAAATTTACCAAAAGTATAAGCAATGCAGAGATCGGTAGTCCATGCCCCCATACCTCACCCTCTCAGTAATGGGGACCTGTTGAGGCGGGCTTGATACACGCTTAAACAAATAGGTACTTTTGCTGCGTGAAACAAACAATACCCCTTATTCTGTAGTACAAGAAATAAACTAAATTGACAGCACTAAAAGTAGAGCATTTAAAAAAAAGATCGTAATAACTAGTGGTTCGCCCCGAACTGAGACCTCGCGGTAACGGTATCCCATGATTATTATTCATTCAATCGATACATGACGACCAAAACTGACATTATTATTATTATGCCCGTTTTCACCAAACATACCTAAATCATCCCCTATGTAGGAGTCTCTTTACGTAAGTAGCTCCAAAACACAATCCTAAGTCCTAACATCCGTCCCAATGTCCTTTTAGGTGTCCCGTACAGGATCGTGATAAAGAAGTTGACAGTAATCATCACATAACTTATCATAGGTAGCCCGTAAAGGTTAGGGAACGTCAGTGAAAACATTGAATTATTATGTAGGTACTAACGAGTGAAAACGGGTTAGGGGCATCTGTACAAATCGTCATCTATCGACGCGAATAGAAAATATACAAAATGATATTTAACTAAAGAATAATTTTAATTGAATAATATGTTATTATATTATGTACCTAAATAATAATGGTCGACGCAAAACTGTTTTTGGGATAAATCGTAGTCGTAACTCCTAGTTCAATGGAATAGTTAATGACTGCGCCATCTATTAGCATTATTGTGAAGCTATGTGAAATTTACTGATGCTCATTAAAAATTTAGTATTTGTTGTTTTAGTATTAGTATTTGTTCATATAATTTTAGTATTTGTTGTTTCAAGTACAGGATACAAGTGAAGTAAGAAAATAAGTACAACTTGAAAATATATAGAAAATTTTCCCAGAGAGCGTCTTCAAGCGAGCGTATTAAATCGCCACTTTGGAAGCCCCCCATTTCGTCAATTTTAGGAAAAAAATAAAAAAAAAATACGGTTGTACTCTGTTCCAAATTGTCTTTAAAATGATACACAGAAAACCTATGAATCGCAAATAAAAAAAATTTCTTCGCATTCGCTTCTATGAGAGCCCCCCTGAAATAAAGATTTTTATAACTTTTTAAGCCATTTTCGGCTGGAGGCCATCGGTTTACATATTATATCTAAATTTGAAGTAATTACGTTCAGTAATTCAAAAGTTATAAGGCTCTGACAGACGGACGGACGGCCGGACGGACGGACGGACGGACGGACGGACGGACAGACGGACGGACGGATGGACGGACGGACAAGTGCAAATCGCTCTAGTAAACTCAGAGACCTCGCTTCGCTCGGTCAAAAAAGATGGGCTTTATTATTTAGTGATTTCATAGCTCAAACTAAGCCACGAAGTTATCAAGCTAATTTAATTGACAATAAGTTAGTCAACAGTAAAGCAATTTAATTTTTTCGTAGGGCTATTACGCCCAACTTCTCCGGCTTGATTAATAATAACTTTGATTGGTCAGTGAAACAGAAAGTGACCAACGAAGAGGGTTGTCTTCTGCGACATGATGATTTTGTATCAAAAGTAATACAAGATCAAGGATAAAGCGGCAGGTCTAGAAGCTTGGCTTCTTTAGAGATTCAAAAATAGATGAAAAATAGCCAAAGACAGAAGCAGCTTCACTGACAAGAGCGCAGGTCTTAAATTAAAGAAGAGACGGTTGGTAAAAATAGAGGTAAGGTTGGTAAACACTTTGCCAACAAAGTTGGACTCATAATCTTTCGTTTAACGACGTTATCGGCGCGACTGAAACTGTAGCAAAGCTGCTAGCTAGTAAGCACGAGTGACTCGAAGGAAGGTGTCGAAAAAATGATCGCCATTTTGACGTGATAACGTATTATAAATCGATGAACACCGGCTGCCGCACGAAAAAGTGTCACGTTTCGCCTGAGCCTGCGCGTGCAAGCGAGAGCGCGGAACAAGCGATAGAGAGGCACGATCGGCCCAGCGTTGGCTTGTGACTAGAGAAAATTGTAATTTTCAATTACTCCTTTGTATTATACAAAATAATGATAATTCAGTGATAATTCAATTCATAAAAGTATGCAATTTTTCATCAATGTTTCTTTATGACGTTATCACGTAAAACTATCGTCAGTAAACCGACTTTACAGACAACCAATTTTTTCTGAAATAGGGCAAAGCACTTATATATTTTATACCAATGTTTCAAAAATCTTGGAATAGTGAAAAGATTCCTGTGACAAGTGACGTTTTCAGCGCGCTAGTAACAGATGCTGGCTAGTATCTAGTAAACACGACAACACGAGTGAGTCGATGGGCGGGCGGGCGCGGACGGGGCGGCAACGTCGCTCGCTCGTGGTGCGCGCGCTTTGTTTACAGTATTATACCGCTCGCGCTTGGCGCGGCTGCCGTCGCCACTAGCGCCAACCGTTGTTTAGATGCCAACAGAACGGTGAACCGCAATCTGAACATTTTAAACAACTTAGCGAGGGTTGGATGATACTGAGTGGTCAGATGCAACTTACTTATTAGTTGATATTAACAAAGTTTCATTCGAAAGGTTTGCGTATATTTCCCGCTACCTATAAAACTGGTAGAGACGAGTAAAAAAAATATTTTTTTGATGAAATCAGCTGTTCAACAGAATTCAATCAAATTCGATTAGTGGGGTAGAGGTACTTTATTCTCTAAGTATTATTGGTAACTTATTATATTTTTTATTTATAGTATCAGTCAGAATACTTTAACCTCAAGAGTAAATATTTTTTTGATGAAATCAGCTGTTCAACAGAATTCAATCAAATTCGATTAGTGGGGTAGAGGTACTTTATTCTCTAAGTATTATTGGTAACTTATTATATTTTTTATTTATAGTATCAGTCAGAATACTTTAACCTCAAGAGTAAAAGAAAAATGAAGTTTAGTTTACAATTTAATAGAAGTTGCTATTTGCTATTTCGGTATAAAATATTTTTCTGAATGAATTACATCAAAATAAGTCAGACGATTGAAAGTTATTAAGAACAATGATGAAGCAACCATTCGATAAAATGATATTATTTTGAATCATAAGTTGCGAAATCATATTGCGGAGGCGGAATATACGCGTAGGCTCCTCGATCGACACCGCGACCCGCAAAATTTTCTACATAGACTACAGAGGTCAATAGTCTGCAACTATTGTAAGATCCATTATTCCAGTGCTATTTTGAAACAATATAATATTATATAGGCAAGATCTTTATCCGATATTATTAGAAGAGTATTTCAAATAGTTACTAAACTTGAAGCCCTGCTTCCGGTGAAAGTAAAAAACGTCACAGGAGACATAAAAAGAACACTAAAATCGGAAATTTACTTGGGAGTTAAACTCGCTAATATATTTGCATCAGGGCCCAAAAATCATTTCTTTGCCTTCAAAAGCAGTATCAATTGGTGTTTTATAAAATAACTTATTTTGTATGATATTTTACTATGAAAAATAACATGTAATAATAAACAATATTTCATTGCTATTTTTGCATCCTAAGAAAGAGAAACATTGAATATAGCAAAAGAAACCCTATAAACGTAAGTTTCGTTCTCCGGACACTTTACGATTGGCGATATGTACTATCGAGCGCGTAGAAATCTGTCAATTCGCGCGCACCCTCCGCCGTGCCGCCGTCCCGCTCGCACACGCCCACGTGCGCGTGACGTCACAGCGCGTCGCGTCGCCGACGTCACGGCCGCCCGCCCGCCGCAGCTTGCAACTGCAAGTACGACGCGATCGCAACGGGCCCCGCTGCCGGCCGGCGCGGCGCATCCTTCCCTGAGCGAAGATTTCTTTGAAAGAAAACTAGGTAACTTCCTGACCAACTTGTAACTCTTCATAGAAATTGTGCGACTATTAAACAATTTTAATTGCCTTTGCCTCTTTTTCCTGACTTAGCTCGAGTGATTTTTGGGTCGGCTTTGTACTAATTTAACCAGATATTAACTATAATGCTGACGAAATGCAAATGACAATTGGTACTCGTACCTAGATTTATGTTTTTTGCTCCGTACACAAATATTGACAAACTATGCATTCAAATTTTATAATAGGTATTATTATAACACAAACAATAAGCCGATTGTGTTATCACGTTTTAACCTGATGGACCGGGAGCCGAGACGTTTCAGACCTTCGTTATTTTATAAAAGCTGAAAGTTCCTCTGCGTATGTCCCCAATAGAGATAAGAACGATCCCCGACTATGAAGTTTGGATCTTGGTGGCTGAGGGAGATATCAGGTAGTAAGGGTGCATAAATTCTGAGGATACTTTCGCCATAGTATAAAAGCTGAGTTTTATATATGTTACTTGGGAGGTATTAGGTAGCCAAATTGGTTACTTAGTTGTTGTAGAATTTTGAAAACCTGAAATTCAGCTTTTATTTCTTCACGCCACAACTAATGAACCGATTTGCCTGAAATTTAGAATGTAGATAGATTATAGGCTAGATTAACACGCAGGCTACTTTATATCCCGTAAAAGTCGATGGTTTCATCAAAGTTCGCCTACCTACCTACCTACGGCAGATTTTTAAAGCGTCTGACAGGGCGTAAGAACCATCGGAAGTGTCTGACTGCTGAGGAAACATCTTCTGATAGGTCCCCAAGTAACATATTATATAAAACTCAGCTTTTATACTATGACGAAAGTATACTCATAATTTACTATAGTTTAAGGGTGTCTGACAGGGGGTTGGAACCATGCTAAGTGTCTGAGTGCTGAGGAAACATCTTCTGATAGGTCGACCTATCAGAAGATGTTTCCTCAGCACTCAGACACTTAGCATGGTTCCAACCCCCTGTCAGACACCCTTAAACTATAGTAAATTATGAGTATACTTTCGTCATAGTATAAAAGCTGAGTTTTATATAATATGTTACTTGGGGACCTATCAGAAGATGTTTCCTCAGCAGTCAGACACTTCCGATGGTTCTTACGCCCTGTCAGACGCTTTAAAAATCTGCCGTAGGTAGGTAGGTAGGCGAACTTTGATGAAACCATCGACTTTTACGGGATATAAAGTAGCCTGCGTGTTAATCTAGCCTATAATCTATCTACATTCTAAATTTCAGGCAAATCGGTTCATTAGTTGTGGCGTGAAGAAATAAAAGCTGAATTTCAGGTTTTCAAAATTCTACAACAACTAAGTAACCAATTTGGCTACCTAATACCTTGGATTAACACATATACTACTATTTATCTCATAAAAATCCATGGTTCTCGCAGGATTTTGTAAAACTGAAATTCACGTAGTGCTTCTTCACGACACAACTAATCGACTGATTTAGCTGAAATTTGGAACGTATCTTCGTTTCATTCCGAAATTTAGAATGTAGATAGGTTTGATTATACTATGTAGATTGCTTTACTTCGAGAGTATAAACACACACATTTATCACTTACCCAGATAGGCGTAAATACGTAACTGTCTCTGTCGCGCAATCGGGTATAAACATGGTTACAAAAACACCGTTTATTGATATGATTACAATGTTTTTGTTTACTTATTACCTATAAAAAAAGATTTTTTTTATAATACTATAAAGAATTATAAATTGTGTCTCAAAACGCGATAAACACGCGCGAATATTGTTTTCCTCGTATAAAACTTGACACCTCTATGGGTTGAACTTTGACTTTTCTATTATGATTCAGCTATTGCGGTCCAGCGTTGATGAATGAGTCAGTGAGTCAGGGCTCAGGGTGTCTTTATACATGGACATTTTGGAATTAAATAAGGAAAAGACACCAATACAAAAAGGTGTTTGCGCATCAATAGGCATCATCAGAAAAAAGTGGAAAATTTACAGACCTCATTAGAATAGTCTTACAATTTGTTATGAATTTACCTCTTGTATGGAAAGCCCTTCCCACTGAAACGATGCAGAAATTACTATGCAGTAACGCTCCTTCAGAAAACTTATACTTTATGTTACATTACTTTACATATTATGCGAAAGTTTTTTTGTTGGTTTGTCCTTCAATCATGCGATCTATGTAATATTTTGCATGGGTATATAATTGAGGACCTGGAGAGTAACACAGACTACTTATACATACTTTTTATCCCGGAAAATCAAAGAGTTTCCGCGGAATTTCAAAAACTACATCCATGCCGACGAAATCGCGAGCATCAGATATCAGCAATGTATATTAATGCAATATTTGCTTTAAAAACTCAGTGCACGACAAAAATAACATAAAGGAGAGATGTTATTGTAAGCAGCGTTTGCGGTGACCGATCGACAGCCAATAAGCCGCAGGGCCGCGGTGCGCGTGCGCATCAATAAATAGCTCTCGATCGCGCTCGCCCATACGTCACTGCAGAGGTTTTATTAATAAAGCTCCTAATGCGGTAGACGCCACCGGCCAACAACCTCGCGCTTGCAAACATTGCTTTCTTGTGCTATTAACAAATGTGTGTGTATAGGAAATCCCTAGTAACATTATAAATGTGAAAGCTCGTTTTTGGAATCTACACAATAAGACCTTTGGTGGTTACACCCAACTCGATAGATTTAATTCAACTTTAATTTTTCTTGACATACTCATTTTTGGCATATTCGCTTTTTTAAATATTTCATGACGTCGCACTATGGTGCAGACGCAACTATATCATCTCGAAATTCAATTTTCGCAATAGTATTACAGAAATAAAACAACTATTGTATTCTATTCCTGAAAATCTATGTTTATTAGTCCTATTTATGTTCAAAAAATAAATAAAATCTCTAAAATCAAAAAATAAATAAAATCTTTACAAAATATAAATCTGTTATTATTCATCTACTACTATGCCAAATTTCACTTCAATATTACAAATAGTTTAAAAGTTATTGATTTTTGAGATGATATCGAGGCATTTGCACCATAGTGCGTCGTAACCACAAACTCATGTGGTATACGCACAGTCCACACACACACACACACACACAACTGTCAACGATAACTGTAGAGGAGATAAGTAACAACAATTCTCCAAGTAACAGTAGCACCGTTATAAAATAAAATTGTCTGCGTAGGAGCTTTCCCACGGCCTCGGCGTCGTTCCGCCTAATTTCTCAGAGTTACGAACATTGATGACATATTAGGGAATCCACTATCACATTATTGTGAGAAATTCTGCAACGGACGAACGCTTTCATAAGATAACGTAGTCTGAGAATGTTATACCGCACCGTAATATCGCCAGTACACATTATTCTAGTCGATAGATCCATAAGTTTCTTCCTGGAAGATAGCTGGAAAAATTTACATGAATCCACTTAGTTATAAACATTACGGATTAAAGACTAACTTAGCCATCTAGCACTCATAGAAGATTCAGTCCAGACTCCAGATTGGACGTATTGGATTGAAGTGGACTTACTACCCATGCAGTTATTGTATCGCTCACTGAATTCAGTAACAACTAATACTGTACTGAATTTCAATTTTTATTGTGCTAGTAGCAGTAGTTTTTTCTTGTCTTTGTGATGAACGCAGTGATTTTTCATTAGCCACATTAAAAAGTACACATTAAGAAAGAATCAATTCTTTCAACAAATAATACAATCCTTACTAATATTATAAATGGGAAAGTCTGTTTGTTTGTTGGTTTGTCCTTCAATCACGCCGCAACGGATCGACGTGATTTTTTGCGTGGGTATAGTTGAAGACCTGGAGAGTGACATAGGCTACTTTTTATCGCGGAAAATCAAAGAGTTCCCGAGGGTTTCTAAAAACTAAATCCACGCGGACGAAGTCGCGGGCATCAGCTAGTTAATAATAATAATAATCAGATCTCTGGTATACAACAACGCTCACTAGAATAATGTGAACCAGCCAATAACTCCACGCATTACATTTGTCCTAATTGACTACTTGGGCGTTCGTTAATTACTTACTCCTTTAGCATCTAAAGCTTTGCCGTTTTAGTCTTGTAGTTGTTTTCTAAATGTAGGTAGTCCATTAAAGAGGAACACCAATGATGGCGGCGGTTGTGCGCGTGCGCATTCGACCCACACAGTCTGCGTCCCTCGCAACTAATTAATGAGCTAACGGACCGCTTCCACACTCTGATTTGTGTGCCCAAGCGGCAAGATCACTAAATTGATGGATGGGGGAAAGTGGTACATGTCAACGGTGTACCTAATAGGCAATGCTAATAGGTATAATTATTGTTGTTGCTTACTTTTTTATTTTGGAAGTCATCCAAAATCCAATAAATAATTAATTAATAAATGTCAGGATAGGTACTATCAACTTCCAACGATCGCAATCCAATTTCCGAAAAAAATATTTATTTGCTATTATAGAAGTATAAGTAATGTTTATTAAATCGAGTTAATTACATAATTGACCATATTATTGTAACTTTGGTTTTGTCAAGGGCATCTGCTGGAGTTTTTGCCGGTTCGTTTCAGTGGAACCGTTTGGTAGTAAGTTTTCACTTAAAGATTCATAAGTCTGCGTACTTGGAACAATTAATTTTGAATTTTTGAATATTTTTTAATTAACTAATTAAGCTCTTTCTAGAACTATAAATTTCTGACAATAAAATTGTGGTAGAGTTGATTATACTTATTTGTGTTATGCGTCAGGACTCTCGCATTTAAAAGTGATAGATACAATAAATTATTTTGTAAAAAGTTCACATTTTAAGAACGAAGAATACGAACGAGATCATTTATAAGATAGAGTACCTAATCAGAGTTTCACATGAAAACTGTAATAAAGTTTCGTTAACGACAACCTACATACAACGTCTGCTAATATAAATCGTGAAGCAACAAGCCCAGTACACGAGTGCGATTGTATAGTATCTAATTATACTGCTCTATGTATCTGTTAGGTGTCGTTTACCGCGGACGTTTATTTTATTGCCGATACTTAACATCTAACGGCTAAATTGTAAAGAATTCAGGCCTGTAGTAACATGACCGGAGAGGCGGAAGTTTTTATCTGGCCCGTCTCAAACAGATCGTTTGCGACGAGATAATATTTGAATTAGATAAGCGCACCAACACAAAAGTGACTTACTAGAATCATTTGAAAAGATAATAAACAGAAAATTTGTTTCATTAGAAATGATAACAACATGTTGTCATAACAAGTGCCATTGCAACATAGATATTGTGGCTGGTTAGGAAACAAAAGCTCGTTGAATTAACATATTCGAGATGAAGTGGTAAAAAAGTAATATTGCATTATAAAGTAATGGCACTTTGATGAGGCAACAAAAGAATCTGTAAAGTGACTTCATATAATTTGTGTTCATATAAAATGCGGATATTAAGGCAAATTATCTTCATTCGAAACATAAAATGCAGTTGCAGTGTAATGTACAAAATCCTTGGAGAAAAGGGTCGATTGATAAAAATAAAGGAAGTTTCGTTTTATTCATTTACTTTACAATATGTACTTTACATTAGTTAATTTACAACTGCAATAACAACATTACACTGTTAACAACATTATAATGAAAGATATCTCGATAAAAAGAATTCATTTACAGTTTAGACAATGGAATGTGTCATAGATCTACTGTGGGATTGTTTAAAAATGTTTGCATCATTGTGACGATCGCAAATGCCTCTGATTGGCTGGTACTCTCTCGATGTTCGTTAAAATACATTGACGCAGCAAGAACGCCATAAATTCAGCCAATCAGAGGTCATTGCGATAGACAAACCGATGCAAACCTTTTTAGCAAATCTTAAAGCTGGGTGCACGTCTGATAAATAAGTATCTATTTCTACTAATATTATAAATGCGAAAGTTTGTGAGGATGGTTGTATGGATGGATGTTTGTTATTCTTTCACGCAACAACGAATGAACCAATTTGGCTGAAATTTGGAATAGAGATAGCAGGATACATACCCACGATTAAAACATAGGCGACATTTTATCCCGGAAAGTTGAGGAGTTCCCGTGGCAATCAATCAGATCTAAATCCACGCGGACGTCGTCGCAGGCATGTAGTCTATGAAACAAAGGCTTCTTAAGGGACATCTGGATGAACTAATCTATCTTGTTCGGAGCAAAAGGCATGTCTGAGGGCGACAGGGCGTCATGGCGGCCCGGCAAACAGCTGTGGGTCAACGACTGAACCCGACGGCCTGCCGCGGACTAATATTTCAACGGGGATATCCGACACGAGACTACGAGCGCGTATACCTTGAGCTATGTTGCTCTACGGGAATCGAACTATTTTATGATACTAGTTAATCACAGTCTTACATTAGTTATATGACTCAAGCAGAGTGAATACATTAACAACCGGTATAACAGGTCACGCATAAGGTGGCATTCCAGAAAGGAAACTTCTTAAAAATTTTACGAGTAAAATTCAGTGCCTTGAGCACCTTGAGCATTAAATCGTCGGTTATAGTTCGTGAGCTAGTTGATCGGGTGACATTGATTAGCATTTTCCACAGTGTAGAAACAAGAAATACTCTAGATTTAGCAGTAATAGCTAGGAGACCTCTAGCCACTGCATTTGGAAGGAATATGGACTTAATTCGATTAAAATAGAAAAAATTAATGCAGGTCTTCCAAAGGTGGAATTTATTCAACACGTAACGATCACAACGATAATATTTACATACAACAAGTCACGCGTTATGGTTGGGAATGAATTAAATTCAAATCTTTATGTAAGCCCCGAACGAAAGGGCCCTTTGTGAGGAATCCGAGCGGGCGATCGACACGCGCATGCTATGCTATTCATTTATCGTCGGCCGTTTAAATTGGTCTCGGAATTCGAGGATACGGAGAAATCGAAACGGTCAATTTGCAGCCGTAGCTCCGATCGCGCCGTTTGACTATCGATATAACGTTCATTAACTTTTGTGATACGTACTTAAATAGATGTAGAGGGAGGCTTAAATGGTTGGGCGTCTGCGCAAATAGCACTCACAGACATGCCAACTTCCAGCGATTGGGCCCGCCTTCGATTCATAAAATGAACAAAATATGCCGTCCAATATCATGTCTTCTTATTCTGAGGGGAGACTTGGAGTAATGGGCTGCAAATGTTATAAATGATGTTATCATACTAATATTATAAATGCGAAAGTGTATTTGTTTGTTGGTTTGTCCTTCAATGACGCCGAAACAGAGCTACGGATCGACGCGACGTGGTTATTTGCAAGAGTATTGTTGAGGACCTGGAGAGTGGCATAGGCTACTTTTATCCCGAAAAATTCCGAGTTTCCAGAAGACTTGAAAGATTCAGTTTCCGAGTGATTTTAAAAACCATGTCTCCTTATTCTGAGGGGAGACCTGTGCGCAGTAATGGGCTGCAAATGTTATAAATGATGTTATCATACTAATATTATAAATGCGAAAGTGTATTTGTTTGTTGGTTTGTCCTTCAATGACGCCGAAACAGAGCTACGGATCGACGCGACGTGGTTATTTGCAAGAGTATTTTTGAGGACCTGGAGAGTGGCATAGGCTACTTTTATCCCGAAAAATTCCGAGTTTCCAGAAGACTTGAAAGATTCAGTTTCCGAGTGATTTTAAAAACCATGTCTCCTTATTCTGAGGGGAGACCTGTGCGCAGTAATGGGCTGCAAATGTTATAAATGATGTTATCATACTAATATTATAAATGCGAAAGTGTATTTATTTGTTGGTTTGTCCTTCAATCACCCGCAACAGAGCTACGGATCGACGCGACGTGATTTTTTTGCGGACGAGTATTGTTTAGGACCTGGAGAGTGGCATACATAGGCTACTTTTATCCCGAAAAATTCCGAGTTTCCAGAAGAGTTGAAAGATTCAGAGTTTGCGAGTGATTTTAAAAACTAAATCCACGTGGAATAAGTCGCGAGCATCAGCTAGTAAAATCTAACTGAAAGTGTCCGTGAAACAAAAGTTCTCAACTACGAGAACTATGCAAAAATACCGTATATTTTCCTTCAAAATAGTTAAACTTTTTACACGTGTTAGATAACTTAAAAAAGCACACTAGGTCATCGTGAGACGTGGATATTACGGACACATTTTGGCGACCCAAAGCTACGTATAATACAATTATTTATCGAGGCCAGTAGTACCTTTTTTGAAAACTTGATCTTCTTTCTATATTAATAGGACTTGTGTTTGTAAAGATGTCCAAACTCCAAGCCACTGAAATTGATGAAGTCAGACGTAACATTGGGAGATTAAAATTAAAGAGACTAAACGGTTGGAAGTTTTAGATATGGAACGCCTGTGCGGTGAAATCGGGTTCCCCATTCTGCCCCCGTCGAGCTCCGGTAGCCCTTGAACATCTGTCCACACAATACCTTAGTGCTCAGTGTTCGAGGACATGTGCAGCGGGGATCAGGTGTCGTACTGACCGCGGGCAAGCCCGGCGGAACGGGTTGTCAAACCAGTTGCGCAGACCGTCGGCACAAGAACGTAAAACCTAGTGTTTCAGTATATCACGAGATGAGATTCGCAGATAGCGGACCATATTATTATAAGTAGCTAGCTAAGTGTCAATTTAACCATCGCCGAGTACGTTTAACCGAGGAATAAATGTGAAATTTTGGCAGAATTTCAATACAAAAACTACTCAGAATGTTGAAGTCATTCCTGGGTTCCATGTTACTAGCCTAGATTCTGTCTTGCGAAAGTCCCATCAAAAATCAAAATACGTTCCGAAGATTAGCCTGGGCAAAAATTTTAAAACTTGTGTTCGTAGGGTCATGATTTATGACTTTATGAGTTATATAATAATTATGCTTATGAGTTATGAATATTATGCTAACGTTCTAATAATCATAATAGTAAATAACTCTTAAGCTGAAAACTGTATATTCTGTTATGCTAGAATGCTGATACGAATTTCAAACTACCTACCCAGTGAGCTAAATAAAATGTTACGGAACTTTTTACAATACACACAAATATCTATAAAATTTGATGCAATCACTTCGGTAATATTCGATAATAATAATCGGTTTCGTGAAACCGATTTAAACTAATACAATTGACAAAAGGTTTGAGTAACTAAGACGAATGCATTGCAATTACTATTTGTATTGTAGGCTGATTTTATTGTGGAAGCGATCAAACAGTTTCTTTTTAGATTTGCCTTGCCTTGGAGAACGTAACGCCGCGCTGTTTGAGCGAGTCAGCCGTGTTAGCGTACTTTTTTGTTCATGCACCATTGCACACTTAGTTCTAAACTTCTTAGATTCTTATTCAATCACGCCGCAAAAGAGCTACGCATCGACGTGATTTTTGGCATGGGTAGGTATAGTTGAGGACCATACCCAGACTATATATACCCTTAACTATAGTGACATATGCTACTTTTTATCCCGGCGGGAAAATCAAAGAGCTCCCGAGGTATTTTAAAAACTAAATCCACGCGGATGAAGTCGCGGGCATCAGCTAGTTTATAATAAAAGGGTGTATACTGCATAGATAGACTCATGTACATCATGATATTTGATAGCATTCGCGAGGCGCATTGCGCACTTTAATCGTCTACTAAGCAGTCTTCGAGCGAGTTATACCGTCCAGACATATTCCGGCTTCATCTTTTGAATAAAAAGGCAAACCGTTCATATGTATTGTGGGTATCTATGTGAGCTTTTGTTAGAGAATCGTGAAGTTTATAGCATTTATTTTGAAAATTTGTTAGAACGTTCGTAGTACTGAATTAAAGATATCAAAATAATCATCTTTACCGCTATGGAACTAACTAACTATGGCTTGTTAATATGATAATAGGTGAATTTGAGTGATTCAGAGAAAGTGATGAACACGCCACTATACACCTTAATTTAAACAGCCGCCCGCGGTTGTTTAAATTGATGGCTAGCCGGCTCTATTTGATTTCTCCATATCGATGACCTGTTGCATTATCATTAGAAAAAATATGCGCGGTGAATTTCACAAGATAGGTAATTTAAGCTCCTCGTTAGAATAGGTAACCTTAGTAGCCATCGACCGCCTCGGTTGTCGTTTTACGATCCTACTTTACGCGGCGAGGAACGTTGTGAATGTGTTTCAATCACTGACGCGGATTGCTTGATCGTTAGTCGTTACCGAAGTTAACGATTTTGTTACGAACATTCTACTTAAGTTGAAGATTTAACACTATCGGTAAAACTCGTTCTGATCAAAATCGGACGACGCTGCGAATAGTTATGCGTGGTCCTGGTGACCTCCTTTCGTCAGTTGAAAATGAGGTAATGACCAATTATCATAAAATTAATACATATTTGAGGATTGTCTCTGAATGCAGCAGTCATTTTTTCTAACAAGCCATTCTGGTATTAGTGTTAACGTAAATGAAGCGACGAAAAACCGAATCTATAACACCACAGATGTGAGATAACATCCGTCCGAGATAAGCGGCAGTTATCTAACTTCACGCTAATAGTTAATATGCAACATTGTATAATGTTCTCGCGATATATTGTGTTTATACTTTATAATAAGTGATCAAACGAACTTACCTGAAGTGAAGTTCGATCATTATTATATGAGTTGCTTCATCCGAAGATATAATATTTACAAAGGTAGTCACTTTATTCACCAGAGATAACTACGCGTATTTTACAGATATACCCTCTATTTTTTAAAATTAATCACACAACCATTATATATAGTCCGCACCGTCCTAAGTTTGCTCATTCTTTTTAGAGATGTATACGGTTCAAAACTTTTTTATTTGGGCAGAGTCAGGGAGGGTGGGTAATTATATCTTCGGATGAAGCAACTCATATAATAATGATCGAACTTCACTTCAGGTAAGTTCGTTTGATCACTTATTATATTTCTTTGCTTCATCCTTCGATATAATATTTACAAAGGTAGATCTTTAGAGTAAAAAGTTTTGATAAACCTCTGCGCAATACAGATTTTGTAAATCGTGTATTTCTAATCACTTTCTTACGGAAATAATAATTAATTTGCTTGTATACACTTTAACAACATTAATATTTATTTATAACTAGCTGATGCCCGCGACTTCGTCCGCATGGATTTAGTTTTTGAAAATCCCGCGGGAACTCTTTCATTAAGTATCCGAGATAAAAAGTAGCTCTCCCGGTCTGAGGAACCACTACTACATCCATTACTATACCCATGCAAAAAATCGCATCAATCCGCTGTTCTGTTGCGACGTGATTGAAGGACAAACCAACAAACAAACACACTTTCGCATTTATAATAATATCAGTAAAGCTTTATTATAACACTTTTTATAATTGTCAAATTTTTCATAGTTAACCAAAGACAAAATTACGTTTAGCTGTCATTTACGTTTTGTTATTCCACTGTCATTTGCGTTTTGTTATTCCATGTCAGATGCGTTTTTCTTATACCACGTTTTATAGTGACATGACGGAAACGCGGTCGAACGGGATAAAAAGTATCCTATGTCCGTCTCCTGGTTCTAAGCTACCTCTCCACCAATTTTCAGCCAAATCGGTTCATCCGTTCTTGAGTTATAAATGGTGTAACTAACACCACTTTCTTTTATTTATATAGATATTATTATTGACCGAGCGAAGCGAGGTCTCTGAGTTTACTAGAGTGAATTTGCACTTGTCCGTCCGTCCGTCTGTCAGAGCCTTATAACTTTTGAATAACTGAACGTAATTACTTCAAATTTAGATATAATATGTAAACTGATGGCCTTCAGCCGAATATTGGATACAAAATTATAAAAACCTTTATTTCAGGGGGGCTCTCATAGAAGTGAATGCGAAGTAAAAAAAATTTTATCGCGTTACATAAAATTGTTACGTATCATTTTAAAGATAATTTTGAACCGAGTACAAAAATATTTTTTTTTTAATTTTTCCCTTAAAATTGACGAAATGGGGGGCTTTCAAAGTGGCGATTTTATACACTCGCTTGAAGACGCTCTCTAGGAAAATCCGCTATGGATTTTCAAACTGATTTTATTTTTTTAGGTCACTTATATCCTGTAC
This sequence comes from Oeneis ivallda, assembly GCA_029955525.1. Lineage (NCBI taxonomy): Eukaryota > Metazoa > Arthropoda > Insecta > Lepidoptera > Nymphalidae > Oeneis > Oeneis ivallda. The sequence goes on from JARPMR010000006.1 coordinate 26,180,288, forward strand.
TTGAGCAACAAATACTAAAATTATATGAATATTATAAAGAAACGAGATTATTTAATTTTTAATGGGCATCAGTAATTCATATAGCATCAACATAGCTTCACAATAATGCTAATAGATGGTGCAGTCAGTAACGATTCCCATGGAACTACGACCTATCCCAAAAACAGTTTTGCGTCGACCATTATTATTTAGTTACATAATATAATACAATAATTTTATTGTAATTTTTTTTTGTACCATAGTATTCAATTAAAATTATTTTTTTAGTTAAATTTTAGTTAAATATTGTATACTAGCTGATGCCCGCGACTTCGTCCGCATGGATTTAGTTTTTAAAAATCCCGCGGGAACTCTTTCATTATCCGAGATAAAAAGTAGCTCTCCCGGTCTGAGGAACCACCACTACATCCATTACTATACCACTGCAAAAAATGGCATCAATCCGCTGTTCTGTTGCGACGTGATTGAAGGACAAACCAACAAACAAAACACTTTCGCATTTATAATATCAGTAATGCTTTATTATAACACTTTTTATAATTGTCAAATTTTTTACCATACTTAACCAAAGACAAAATTACGTTTAGCTGTCATTTACGTTTTGTTATTCCACTGTCATTTGCGTTTTGTTATTCCATTATGTCAGATGCGTTTTATACCACGTTTTATAGTGTTAGTGACATGACGGAAACGCGGTCGAACGGGATAAAAAGTATCCTATGTCCGTCTCCTGGTTCTAAGCTACCTCTCCACCAATTTTCAGCCAAATCGGTTCATCCGTTCTTGAGTTATAAATAGTGTAACTAACACCACTTTCTTTTATATATATAGATTTTCTATTCGCGTCGATAGATGACGATTTGTACAGATGCCCGTAACCCGGTTTCACTCGTTAGTACCTACATAATAATTCAATGTTTTCACTAACGTTCCCTAACCTTTACGGGCTACCTATAAGTTAGGTGATGTTTTCTGTCAACTTATTTATCACGATCCTGTACGGGACACCTAAAAGGATATTGGGACGGATGTTAGGACTTAGGATTGTATTTAGGAGCTACCTACGTTAAGAGAATCCTACTTAGGGGATGATTTAGGTATGTTTGGTGAAAACGGGCATAATAATAATGTCAGTTTTGGTTATCATGTATCGATTGAATGAATAATCATGGGATACCGTTACCGCGAGGTCTCAGTTCGGGGCGAACCACTAGTTATAATAATATTTAATACTATACATTAGAATATATTTATTTTTATGATATAATTCATAAATTGATTCACTATTAGATGTGTTAACGCAATTATTATTAAGACCTGTCTTGGCAGGTGGGTCTGGCATAATCACCCTCATCCGCCATGGATCTAACATCTAAGCAGCGAAAGAATGAGTTCGATGTGTTAGTCCAGCCTGCCGTTTTTCTAATTGCCTCAACGCTCGCCTGAGCGTGAGGTGTTGTGTGCTTGTGTCAACGCTGCTCCCTGATAGCGTTTATTTGATCCACCTGCTGATCGTCCATCTACCATTGGTTTTAATTTTTACATACCGCTTCCCCAGCCAGTTGCATACGAAAAGATTTGAATAATGAACTCGAAGTTTATAATTCTAATCGAATAGTTCGAGTGTCTCATAAAATTTGTTGATGCGTTAATGGTGGATGACCAACAGTTTAGGTCTTCTAGTATTCTCGTGGGTAAATTTTTTTGTGTTTCATAACAATTAGTGTTTTCAGACCAAGTGAAGAAAAGGTGGGTAGTTACTTCCCTTACGCTTGGCTTGGCTCGTCGTGGCAGGGACACTACCGTCTCTCCAGATAAATATTATTATATTTTTGTTTACAAGTACTCGAATATAGTTAACGGCTGGGCAAGCTACTAACTTAAATAAATCCGAGACACTTGGGGGGTAGGTACTAAGTTCATTTAATCGTGCGTTCGTTATCTCGCGCGAAAAAGTAATGAGCAAACTTAGGACGGTGCGGACTATATATAATGGTTGTGTGATTAATTTTAAAAAATTGAGGGTATATCTGTAAAATACGCGTAGTTATCTCTGGTGAATAAAGTGACTACCTTTGTAAATATTATATCGAAGGATGAAGCAAAGAAATATAATAATACACCAGCTCTTCAATCTCTTAAACTTTTCAAATCCTAAGGTTGCCTGGCAGAGATCGCTACTACGCCATAAGGCCGCCTTCTGAATCTACTTTACTTTCTTCTTGTAACTTCTATCTATGTCTGTATAGTGTATTCTTAACTCTTGTGTTGCTGGGTACAAATAAAGTATTCAATAATAATAAATCATAACTAAATTGGAACCAAGGTGCTAGAGTGGCGCTGGCGACCCCCCTCTAGTATCGTTGAGGACCTGGAGCACTCTCCAGGTCAATTACAACAAAGGCTACTTTGTATCCCAGAAAATCAAAGTTCCCACGGGATTTTACAAACTTAATCCATGCGGATGAAGACGCGGGTATCAGCTTGTAATAATATATGATAGCTGAATTGGAAGCAAACGTAAATATTAAACGATAAACGATCATGTTGATATCAGGCAACTCAGAGATGGGACGGTGACCGCATGGGTGGCCTTACTGCGGCGGTTGTAAATTATGTAACTTACCTCCTCTCGCCTCTGAGAGCAAATTAAGCCGTCGCGTCTGGCTTTACCAAATGATTAAACATTCTAATTTCATAGAGATTGTAGACATTTAATGGGTTGCAAAGCATCTTGCCAGGTTTTTGGTCTTTTAATTCGATTTAGGTTTAATATACCAGACGGTTTAGCACCATTAGAATATTAGGATTTAGGAACGAGAAAAATAGAACATAGTTGTAAATTAGCCACAATCAACGCCTATCAATCCTTAAATTTTGGAACATTCAAGCCCAATTACGTAACTTACGACTTACGAGTAATAATAATTGGTTTTCACCGACGTTTAAGCGAATTATATATTTTAAAGATAATGTGCATCGGGAAGCGCAGTGTTGGCAGACCCCCCACCAGGTGGACCGACGACATCAAGCGAGTCGCAGGGAGCCGCTGGATTCAGGCGGCGCAAGACCGAGGCCTGTGGAAGTACATGCAAGAGACCTTTGTCTAACAGTGGACGTCTATCGGTTGATAAAGAAGAAGAAGAAGAAGTGCTAAGGGCGGCTACCTCGTCTTCGTAACCAAGCTGTAGGTACATGACCTAATATTCCCCCCCACCCTTCAAATTAGCGGAAAGATTGTGTAGGAGTACCTACTCTTAGGTACGACAATAGTGCAACGGGTGGGGATCAAATCGTCGACTTTTCAATTTTCAGTCCACACTTTTCAGGCTAATGAGGCTTCGAACCTTTGGACCATTAATTTATGGATATGGATACCTAGGATGACGTTTATGTGTTGTGTTTTTAGTACTGGCGAAATTGGGCATGAGCAATACAATGCTATACAATGCTGCGGCAGAGAAAGATAGAAGACGCCTGTAAGTGTAAGTCGGTTTTACATAGAGGGGTGCAGGGCAGGTACGGGCGGGTCGGCGGCTGCACGCGGCCGCGTATCGATCAGCGTGCGGCGTGGAGCGTGGTGGAGCGGGACGCGCCGGTACGTGTGGGTGCCACTTATCGCCGTCTTCGCCCCACTTCGCACCTAATTTATCGCGCCACCATCGACATCGGTACACGTTTGTACGGCGCGGTTGTGTCGCTATCAATACTTTTAAGACGGTGCTACCGAAACTTGGTACGAAGATTTCTATCGCGTCAAAATTGGAACGAAACGATTCTTTTATAATATCAGATTGTTATTATTGGAAGCGTTTGAGATAACAACACGATCAAAAAGAAGCTTTCGGGCTTGCTTTTCAAATAGAAGTTCTGAATACCTTCAGTCTTTAAAAGCTGTGTATTTCTGTACTCTCCTTCACAGATACTATAACTACCTTTGAGTTTCGTGTTGGCTCTTCTCGGTTGCAATGGCATTCCGAGCCAATGGGTAGATTCATTTGACAATTCAAAAGCACTTTGTAAATTTATTTGAATAAAAAGCTCTTCTATTCCATTTTATTTTATTGTGATCGAAAATCCCCAAAAAACACTAGATAACCGAAGCGTAACTAGCTATTACAAAAAAAGTTTTTTTTTCACAAATGGTAGTTCATTATTATACATTTAGAAAACAAACAAAACACGAGTCGGGTCAGGCCAAGCAAATATAAAGTTCCAGTGTAAATTTCAGTGGGCCAGCGTGGACGTGAAAAATGAATGATTAAATAACATTGCTCGTCAGACCGGAAGGTGGGCTGATCGCAGGTTCGACCGCGGGGCGCGCCGCTCCGGAGCTTTGCCCTAAAGCCTAGTTACTGCTACATTACTATTTACTGTGCACAAGTAGCACGAACATATTAGTGCTAACATTCAAAATTATTTGCAACTAAGTAGCTCTTGCCCACGTGATGTGTATTACACATTCTTGCTTCGTTCGCGTGGGTTTTGGTTTTTAAAACTACTATAATATTATAAATGCGAAAGTGAGTGTGTCGAAGTGTTCTTCAATCAACTACAACTCGATTACAACTCTTTCAAATTTTTAAATCGATATATCTCAAAAACGGTGGTTCTTAGAAAAAAAGTATTTACTTAGACATTTTTTATAGATAATCATCTGATCTACAATTTTTGTCAAGGCTAATATTACTTTTATGATAAACTTACAGTTTTGCTGAAAATCGCGAAAAGCCCCGTTTTGTTGTGTGACGTTTGACCCCGAGTAATTTTTTTTCCAAGTGTCAGATCGATGAGGACTTTCATATTTCATTTATAATAGTGTTTTGAACAATCCTACCAATTTTCAGCCAAGTGGGAATTATTGTAACCTCACCCCTATTTTTTGGTCTAATTTGACCGGGCTATATTTCACTAATATCCATAGTAACAAGTGATAGGTATAAGTGATTAGTGATTAACTTCGCCCATAACTAAAATAACTACAGTCATAGAATAAGTTTTAGTAATAAAGTACCTATGTTTTAATTTCGATACTAGATAATATCGATATTAATAATGTACGCGGTCACCTATTAACCAGTGCAGCGGTCAAACAGTAAACGCAATCCAGAGCGCGCCAACAACGCCCATCTCTGACAGTATGGTTTCGCTGTTCGCATAATGAATAAATAACCGCGGTCGAGGCTCCGCGATCACAGGGGGCTCGGGGCGACATACACCCTGGCCCGCCCGCCACCTGCCCGATACCACTGCTTAGCGATCTCACAGGTAGGAAACAAAGATTATAACACAATACATATACAAACAATCACGTCGATCCAACTCCGTTACTGTGTGATGGAAGAACAAACCAACAAACAAATACACTTCCGCATTTAGAATAATAGTAAGAATTTAAACGGATTTTAGCGATACGAATTGTTTGATCAATATGTATAATGCATTATTTAATTTTTAAATAATAATGCTAAATGCTTTACCTAATGCTTTAATAATAATGCCAAATCTGAAAATTCTTTCGGATCATACTTACTAGGTATAACAGCTTACACTGCGCAAAAATACGGTGAAAATACATATGTACACCTACATCAAGTTCAGAAATTATTTTATACTTACTTGTTTTCTGTTCTGTACCTTACTGTATTCTCGCTAAACTAAACTGTGCAAAGTGCAAACACAAAACTACTCATACCTACAGCCTCTAATTGTTGCGGCCTGGGGGCACGACTTCGCAATCTTGTTCCGAAAACTTCAGAATAACAATGTCGTGATATCAAATAGTTTTTGAAAATCGCTGGAAACTGGTAAAGTAGACGGAATTATACCGTCTAGTTTAGCAGACTGGTTTTTATTATGCAATAACCAGAGTTGCGATTGTCTAAAGTTATTCCATTGATCGTAATTGTATTTTATAACATTAGCGTCAAAATAAAATAAACCATAAAAGTATAGAATTAGAGCTCCATTTCGTGTATGCATTCTTATACGTTCAGGTATGTACGATACGCTCCATGTTGAAATCGGTTGTACTGAATTTGTGACTTTAAAACAATACAATCAAGGATTGTTTTACTTTGACGCTAATGTCATCGAATACGAATACAATCAATGGCATAACTTATAGACAATTTGTACCCAGATAGCCCTTGACTGCGGTCTCACCTGACGTGATGTTAGGTACGTGACGAAGCAGTCTAAGATGGTAGTGGACTAACTTGGAAGGGGGTAGGTATGATAGTTTTAAATTAATCCATGTTATACCGAATCAGTTTCTACTTTCTACACCGAAACGAACATTAATTGTCTGCTTGCCTCTGTAAACTTCGTCACGAACGAAGTTCCTCTATCAAAGACATCAACGAGTAACGAAATCATAGCAAGTCAGACAGATTATTCGTTCGATGTGCCATATTTGTTATGATAAAATATTAATAAAATATTAATAAAATAAAATAATAACCTCATTACATATTTCACTATACGAGTGTAAAATAACAAATACGAGTATAAACTAACAATTGTTCAAGAAACTATAATTATGTAAAGTATTTTTTTTTTATTTGCCGTAGATGCCTGAATGAAGCCAATATGGTAAACGATACTAAATCTGGGGGTATTATTGTCATCTTGCGCAAAACCATCTTGTAATAAAAAATACATACAAACAAATTAGCACCAATTTTCTAATTTGACTTTATTCGCGTCTCTACTTCTGCCTAGGGTAAAAAAGGAAATATTTAAATCCCTACCACCAGTAGGTGACTAGTGGTAGGGATTTAAATATTTCCTTTTTTTCTTGTTTAACAAATATTTTTCTTATAAAATCATCGAGATGTATAAAATAAATAAAGAGTTACGAAATCCGCCGATAATATCTATATATCTATATCTATATATATATATAAAAGAAAGTGGTGTTAGTTACACTATTTATAACTCAAGAACGGATGAACCGATTTGGCTGAAAATTGGTGGAGAGGTAGCTTAGAACCAGGAGACGGACATAGGATACTTTTTATCCCGTTCGACCGCGTTTCCGTCAAGTCACTATAAAACGTGGTATAACAAAAACGCATCTGACATGGAATAACAACACGCAAATGACAGTGGAATAACAAAACGTAAATGACAGCTAAACGTAATTTTGTCTTTGGTTAAGTATGGTAAAAAAATTGACAATTATAAAAATGATAGCTAAACGTAATTGATAATATCATCAGTAATATGTTTTCTCTTTGAATCATCATTAACAATGCCGCGAGCAAGACGATCAAATGTTTCCTGCTACAAAGCTACGGATTGACGTGATTTATTGGATAGGTATAGTTGAGAACCTGGAGGGTGACAAAGATTTCCCGCGGGATGTTATGAACTAAATCCACGCAGACGAAGTCGCGGGCATCAGCTAGTACTCATTATAAAGAAATGCTACGCTTAATTACAAATCGTTTACAGCTATCGGTCTAGCTTCTATGGCGACCTTTAGTATATTCGTCAGAAGTTGCAAAGGGTACTCGTAGATACGCCCTAGGGTGTGGGTGTTATGCAGGGTGGCTTGACATTTGCGCTGCCCCGCTGTCGCCGCCCGCCCACGTGTTTTCAGCGAGTGTGAACCACACTGGGACAAATAGCGCGACAAAGTATCTCGCGTAAAGGTTATCAACTATTGGACTGCTGAAATTATAATACAGGATTCCCACAAACAACCTATTATTAAGAAGAATTAATTCAGTCAACCTCGAGTCCCATTGAAACGAAGTTTAATTATATGACTAAATAATGCCCGCGATTTTGAACGCCCAGATTAAAGATTTTTTAATCCCTTATTCTATCTCTATAATCTAATCTCTAATTATACCTACAAGACGATGTCCGCGTGGATTAAGTTTTTATATCCCGCGGGAACTCCGTAATTTTCAGGGATAAAAATTAGCTTATAAAAATTCAAAAAAATTCAAAATTCAAAATTATTTATTTCATGTAGGCCAACCTGTGGCTCTTATGACACGTCAAAATTCTACCACCGGTTCGGAAAGCGGATTCTGCTGAGAAGAGCCGGCAAGAAACTCAGCAGTTGCTCTTTTCAAAATAATCATTTTACAATATTAATAAGTAGCTATTACATTGTAATAAGTTTTTATACTATCTTGTGGGCAGCTGGATGGCAAGCTGATTTAACCCGTGCATCTTTGTTAGAATAGAATATGACATTTCCACAAAACGTACTACAATTCAATTCATGTCAAAGACGGGCAGACAGAAAGTAGCCCCATTCCCGCCGGCGGAACCCGTTCACGAGCATGACGCATGATCCAGCCATTGCTTCGCTCGACCATATTTGAGGGAACGTAACAACCCGCACCACACGACACCACCACAGAAATGTTTAATATGTTATATGTTAATCCTGTTATATGTTAATCCTGGGTATGAGCTATTCCAGAGCCAAATCGATTCATTCGTTGTTGCGTGAAAGAGTAACGAACATCCATCCATCCTCATAAACTTTCGCATTTATGATAATGTTAGTAGGATGTCCTTACTCAAGATGGAAGCAATAGTCAGGCAAATTTTGTCGAAATCGGTTCAGCCGTTTATGCTTGAAGAGATAACAGACAGACAAAGCAACTTCCACTTTAATAATATTAGTATGTATGAATTAGAATACTAATAAAATTTTACTTCCCATCCAGAGTGATGACAGAACAAAATGTTATGTAACAAAACCCATAATCTGAGAGAGCTCTAACACCTACGGCTAAAGTTAAACCCAATCAGACAACCCACGAGACTCAATTTTGCACTACATCGATTCGTAGCTGCGCAGTTAAATTACATTTACGATTCACGGCAAGAGGTGGAACGTAATTTATACTATGCGAGAGCAGTTTAGGTGTTGTCGACTTTTCATGTAAGTAATTCTAATTGCACTTTCGTAAATAATTTTTACGTGGGCCGCAGAACTTAGGGAGGGTCTTTCGACATAAAAGTAGTGAAAGTGCATACTTTTGACGGCATCGTCAAATTCCTCAGATGTTGGAATCATCATCAGTCATCAGTTCTCTGTGGTCTTATAAACTGGGAGGTATCGGGTTCGATTCCCGGCGGGCCAATTTGGGAATTTATAATTTCTGAATTGTCTCTGGTCTGGTCTGGTGGCAGGTTTTGGTCGTGGCTAGTTTACACCCTACTGTCAAAGACGTGCCGCCAAGCGATTTAGCGTTTCGGCACGATGGCGTGTAGAAACCCATTAGGGGTATGGGTTGAATTTTCACTGCCATATCCCTTCCAAGTTCGCTACCATCTTAGACTGCATCGTCACTTAACATCAGGTGAGATCGCAGTCAAGGACTATCTTGTCATAGAATAAAAAAAAATCAACGCCTGTAAAGCTGTAGATCCGGAATATTTGGAACAAATAACACAACTGCATAGATAAGTTCTGTTTGTAGATGACTAAATCTTGGGCGTTTAGCCTGAAAAACCCGAAGGTGAAAGTTTCAGACATGGTTCTTGTTTACCAGCTGCTCTATGCGGAAAGCTGCATCAATCATTGCTACAACAACCTCAATTTATGTGTTTGGACCAGTTCAATTTTGGTACTCTTACTGCAACAGTGCATTTTATGCAATAGTGAAAGAGTGTCGGCGTATTAATTAGGGTTGATTGCGGTCGTCACACTAGCAACTTAGACAGTCGTGCAGCCGAGTTAGGCCACGTTTGAGTAGGCCCTTTGACATATTCGGGGTATAAGGTAAAGCAAATTAGCTGGTTCAAAATAAATAATTAGGGTCGAGCCAAGCAACACGCAATGTGTGTGTTTTACAGGCTACAGCTCATAGTGACGAAAGTTTCAAAGCATAAAAATGCCGCGTGTTCATACACAATCGACCCGCATTCTGATAAGCGCACAGTAAAACAAGCCGAATAGGAGGTACGCAACCATTGATTTACCAAACACTGGATACAGACTCGTTTGGAAAAATTAATTGCTTGTCAAATCATTTTTTGAAATTTTGGAACACACAAATTTTTTAAACTAGGTACCTACATCACAAACCAATATCAGAATATCACAGAAAAAATTATTTCCGATTTAACATTTTTTTTTATTAAGTAACAATATTATGGTTACTAATTACTAGTTTACAAAAAGCCATTAATTAACTTATGAAACATTTTACCACATTACAAACATACATTGTTAAAAAAAAGTTATAAGAGGTCTTAATTGCACAATTAAATAATTTTTGGATCTGTTTGTTGTACTTACAAGAAAAGTGGAGATTTATACGAGTTACGTCATTGTTGGCTCTAATTTCAACACTCGCTCCCTTGAAATATGATAACACTCAATTTCATCCATCACGCGGAAAATTGGGCTTAATTTATTACGAGCGTAGCGTAAAATGTGCTCATTTCTGATTGCGCAGAGCTTGTGCCGAGGTTCTGAGTGACTGACAACATTTCCAACGTTCTGTATAGCTATGACTTTTTATCATAACTATATCAATGTTAGCTCCCTCAAAATATGATACCACTCAATTTAATCAATCACGCGGAAAATTGGGCTTAATTTATTACGAGCGTAGTGTTTGTGCTCATTTCTGGTTGCAGAGATTTCGCGGCGATTTTCAGTGACTGATTCAAACAGTTGTTTTTTATTGCGTTCAACTGAAAGTCTTCAAAATGTACCTACCTACTAGTACTAATTACACTTTAACGACTTATTTCAACTTTGTTTAGACGACTGAGCACTTGACCCGGCACATTAGAATATAGGTAAAACTAATATAATATCGATACAGAAAAAAAGAACTCAAAAACTGTTTACTTTTACACCTCGTCGGTTACTTTGTCGGTCGATCTCGGTCAATAATCATTAATCGCACACAAAACACTAAACGGATGCATTTTTAGATTGCCGATCTACTAGCAGCTAATGACAAGGAAAACTCATGTCCGTAGTACAAATGAATCGTTTAACGTATGACGTTGTTGCATATTGATGAATGGGATGTTGTGATGCTAGTCGCGCACATCTATATAGTACCTACGTAAGTGTACCAAATAGCGTTTCCATCAATCTTTATAAAAAAAAAAACGTTTTGAGTAATCAGATTTTTTTAAAACAGGTTTGACACGCTTTGGTTTCTTATTCACTTTATTACACAACTGATTTCAGAGTAGGTACCTTTGGACATATTAATGTGATATCACGTGTATGTGTGCAAGAAAATGGAGCCTTTCTTACTGCTTTTATGGTAGCCACATTAGCCGTTTAGTTGAGTCCGTTACATAGTGTAATGGGTTTTGCTCATTTTATTATTTATCATAAATCTATACGTCATTTATAAATAATAAGTAATTAACATCGATATAGCTATGCTATAATTATACTATGTACTAGGTACCAGGTATGGCTCGGTCGGAATACTCACGATATTTATGCGATAAAACTTTTTACAGTCGAGAACTTGAAGCTGTAAAGCAAGTATTTCATTTACCTTCAATCAAGAAGTAACGGATATAGATTTATTATGGAATCTGAAACATATTGTTATCTAGCAGCCACTATTTGTTTTTTTTTTTTTGGGTAAAAATTAGCCAGCTAGTCCAGCTGAACGAATCTCTAAAAATGATTGCAACAGTGTGACGATTTCAATCGCCGCTAATTGACCGATAATCACTCGCTATTGGCTAAATTGGCTTAGGTTGCACTTAGCTATATTTTTCAAAATCACTAGGGGGGCAGCTACCTACCCCCCATTGGCGACGCCCATATCGGACCGCCACATCTAGTACCTACTAGTACATAGTAGGTATATCGACGGTAATTATATAACAGAATCTATACCGGCGAGGTGAGAAGCTCTAAAACTAAGGGGACCCTGAATACCTTTAAAACAGGTCTCACAAGCCTGGTTATTCAGGACGTACGGACTAAGCGCTAGCCGGTTATACCGCTTATAAAATATGACTGTGACTTTTAATTCTAATTATAAAATTCCTAAATACTTCAAGTTCAATTAAGACCGTACGTCTGTTTTAAAACCAGTACAGAACAGCTGCATGTATAGACCTCGCCAACATTTTTGAATGCTCTGAACTTCGCGGCAAGATCCACTGACCAATGAGCCCGAGCTTGTGCATGGGTAAAGGCTTTTGGGGGCTACGTCCCTGTGATACCTGACGCATTGAGCTAATTTCAGAGCATTCAAAAATATTGGCAACGAAATAACCGGTCTTCTTCTTCCTTATCAAGTAATAGACGTCCACAGCTGGACAAAGGTCTCTTGCATGGACTCCCACAGGCCTCGGTCTTGCACCGCCTGAATCCAGCGGCTCCCTGCGACTCGTTTGATGTCGTCGGGTCCACCTAGTGGGAGGGTCTGCCAGCACTGCAGTTCTTAGTGCGGGGTCACCACTCCGGCACCTTGGGAGTTGGGACTCTAACGACCATCAGCTCTTCGAACTATGTGCCCCGCCCGTTTCCACTCCAGTTTCGCAACTCGCTGAGCTATGTCAGTGACTTTGGTTCACCTCATTTCCGATTTGATATCACAGAGATACTTCGAGCTCATAGCTCTTCTCATCGCCCGCTGAGTAAGCCTTCTTATGAGGCCCATAGATAGCGACTATGACGATGATGATGAATTACCCGGTACCCGACTTTAATAAGTCGGCGTCCATACAACATAAGTGCAATTAGTGTAAACAATTTTATTTACAACTGGAAACTCTAGTACGAACAGCCGAGAAAGGTTAATTTTTTTTTGCAAGACTTTCGGTATTACTTACATCTTATCCACCTCCCGCTATTGATAGAGCGCTGGCCCGCAGCGGCCCGCAATCCGTCGCTCCCCCCTTCCCACTTGGGAATCGGATCGAGGAGAGGGTTCTGAGCAAGTTGTACAATGTGTCGATCGTCTGTTATGCACCTTTTTTCGAATTGTGCTTTAATCACCAAAGCATCTCGCCTCTTTGGCTGTCATAGGGTCTATTGAAATGCTAACAGGCAGGGCTTGACACCTGCTACTAGTTAACATTAGTCATAGTAGGTGTCGAACCTGAGACCAATCCCAGCCTCAAAGTTCCCAGCATACTAGCTTTTCAAAATATGCAGATGGAATCCAAGTTCTTGTTAGATCTGATATTCGTTAAAGAAAATATTTATCCAAATTCCAAAGCAGATTCATTCGCAACTTACACTCAAATATGGGTTTACATAATTACTACAATATCTTCAATGTTTCCACACAAAGTAATATCAACCTTTGACCTATATGAAATCACATTAATCACACTAAAATTATAAAGGCGAAAGTTTGTATCTGTGTATGTTTGTTACTCTTTCACGCCAAAACTACTGGACGGAATCGGATGAAATTTGAAATGGCTGAAAATCCAGGAAAATTAAAGAGTACCTACTACCTGTGGAAATTAAAAAACATTAAACCACGCGGAAAAAGTCGCGAGCATCATTTAGTAGAATATATTAAACAACTTTATATAAATGATGGACATGAGGTAGTTTCAGCTGGCAGTGATAGGTTCGATCAGAGGGGAAATTGCCATACGTTCGGCTATTTCCGTCCAATCGGCCGCACCGCAGTCGCGTGCAGTATCCGCCGATCTCTAGGTACATCTAGACGGCTTGTTTACCATTTTTACAAGCTTTTAATTAGCTTGACCAGTTTATTTGTTTGTTTGGGTCAAATCTTGCAAGATGAATTAGAACCACTTCCCGGTTTCCGATTGAGCTGAAATTTTGCATGTATGTGTAAATCGGATGACAATGCAATATTATTGTAACATGGAGCTGATCTGATGATGGAGACGGAAGATGGCTATAGGAACTCTGTAATAAAACGATGTAACCTTATCGAGTTTGGGCTCATTTGATTCGTCATGACAAGAACTCTGATCCTAGATGATATCTAGAGTCTAATGATGTAGCTAATAAAAGCTTGTATTTAAAAATAAAATTTTTAATTTACACTTGGTCGCTTGTAGGTATACCTAGTATACCGAGTTTACACTTATGAAGTTATGAAACATATTGCACGCTTAAATTGAGGTGTGCAAGCTACACCTCAATTTTTTTGGAAAATAATGAAGTTGCACATATAACTAAAACGAGGTAATTTTTGAGTAGGTACTATTACAGTAAATAGATAATGCTTTATTGCCATTTCGACGTTATATCAAAGATCTGTGTTATATTTATCGTGTTTCTTTCCCATAATACACACTCAGTCTGTTTTACAACTTTACATTGCAATAGATTTGCATCGATAGTATAGGTAGTAACATGAAACGTAATCTGATCAAGATTAGAATTATTTATATGTAGATTGTTTCAAACTAGACGATGTTCAGGACTTCATCCGCGTGGAAATTGTTTTATAAATTTTCCGGGATAAATAGTACCGTCTCCGGGATGCCAGCTATCAGATAGGCCAAATCTCATCAAGATCTTTCAGTTGTTAGGCAGTGAAAAAGACAGATAGGCACACTTTTCTGTTTATTATATTAGTATTAGTTGATGCCCGCGACTTTGGATTTAGTTTTTAAAATCCCTCAGAAACTCTTTGATTTTCCGGGATAAAAAGTAGCCTATGTCACTCTCCAGGTCCTCAACTGTACCCATGCAAAAAATCACGTCCGATACGTAGCCCTGTTGCGGCGTGATTGAAGGACAAACCAACAAACAAACACACTTTCGCATTTTTAATATTAGTAAGGATGGAAAGAATAGACTGTGTGAAGTTCCAAACCGACCAAAGGTAAATCTCATCAAGATCTTTCAGTTGCTAGGCAATGAAAAAGTCAGATAGGCACACTTTTCTGTTTATCATATTAGTATGGAAAGAATAGACTGTGAAAAGTTCCAAACCGACCAAAGGTACCTACTAGGAAAGTGATACATAACAGACTGAATCGTGAGTACAGTATGATTTCTTTACAAAGTGTACCCCATCTACCTACGCGTCTAATTGTGTACCCTCGTTACAAATAGCACTGCATTGTTTTGTGTTCTGTACAGTGTACTACACTGGTTTAACGTAGAACAAGTAAACAATCCAAGGATAATATGGTTTCTATTTGAAACAAGGCAACGGGCTTAGTTAGTTGTGTATAAAATACAGGTTTTAAGACATACATAGTAAAACTTAATTATGAATATAAAATCTATATAAATAAATCTATTTGGTAAGCGCATAACTCAAGAATGGATGGACCAATTCGGTTAATTTTATTTTTTTGTATGTTCCTTAAGGTCCACGGAAGGTTTTAATAAAAAAAAAAGAAAAAAAATTTAATTTTTACTTTTGTCAGAACGAAGTCTGTCCGGGGAGCTGTATGTATGTAAACAATAAGTCTGTCTCCACGTTACTCCCAAAGAAAATAAAGATAAAGAATCAATAATAAAGTGATTAAGGTTTTAGTTTAGATAAGTTTTTAACTTAAGTACATTAAATAACAAACAAAATAGAAAAAAATAATTATAAGAATTATAAGCATCTGCTAATTGAATTAAAATTTGTAAGTTAAAGAAAAATTAAGTTGACATTAAAATTGTTTACGATCCATCAATACTGTAATTTGTAACGTTACTGAAAATGGCATAATTTTTTTCAATTATAAATCCTGATGTACTAAATCTGAGAGTCACGATGAGATGTATCGCCAATCGCCATAGAGTATATATAGGGCGACGGGGGAGTCGATCCCGCGTCCTTGCCCATGCCCACCCCGTTTCGCCTTATACGAGTAGGTACATACTACATACGCAGAAGTGGGTGACCGGGAGATCTGTCGCGAGCGATCATTTTACTTTATTTTTAACATTATTTGCCATTCTTGTGAAAGGCATGTGCTAGGAGTATGTAATATTCACACCAACAACTGCAGAGAACGTGATGGATATAAATATTTGGGCAGATACAAATGAGTTATGTTAATTATATTTTTATGTAAGTATTTAAGAGTAGCTTGCTAGTTATACGTATTACATACGTTGTACGCATATTACTAAAATATTTTGCATGTAAAATCTATTTTAAATCCCACTTCCGATGTTAAAACTACTTGCATATTACATATATTAATTTTTTAAAGATAATCTACCACTATTAGTAGTCATTACTTTAATACCGTTTCATACTAGATAGAAACGCTAAACTTAGCGCCACGCGGTTTCATTCACGTATTGGCGTAATATTGTTAAGCTCAATTTGCACCTAGGTGCGATATTGCGCAACTCCGCCCCCGCTGCCTACCCGATACTCTTTAGCAGCTAAACAATCGAGTAATAGCTTGTCAACGCATCAAGAAAACTTGCGAACTTTAGCTTGAAAGTTTCGCCTAAGGATTGTCGGTCTGAAAAATCATATTACAAACAAGTAAACAAGAATCCCCCTTGAAAGCTGAAATAAGTACAAATAATCATTCATCATCATCATTATATCGGCTCACTACTGAGCGAGGTCTCCTCTCAGAGAAGGGTTATAGGCCATAGTCCACCACTCTCGCCCAATGCGAATTGGCGGACTTCACACACCTTCGAGAACATCATGGAGAACTCTCAGGTGTGCAGGTTTCCTCACGATGTTTTCCTTCACCGTTAAAGCATGTGATATTTAATTTCTTAAACGCACTTAATTTCGAAAAGTCAGAGGTGCGTACCCGGGATCGAACCTGCGACTCCCCGAATAGGAGACCACAGTCGTAACCACTAGGCTATCACTGCTTTAATAGCACTTTACAAAAGAACTAAACTTAAGATATTTGCCAGCGGATTGTCCTCCTGAAAAATCGTGAAGTTCAAGTTGAATCCTCAGAAAGTGAACAGGCCTTGAAAACTCGAGTAGGTAATAGTTTCTTAACGCATTTTACGAGACAAAGTTTTTGAATGGAATTTCTTGAAAACTTTTTCCAGCTGATTTTGTGTCTGAAAACTCGTATTTAATGCCGATATCAGCATCGCCGAGGAACAATAAACCGAGGAATTTCGATGATTTTGATTTAAACTGCTAAGTTTCCAATACAAAAACTGTCAAGCTGTCCAATTTATTCGTCAATTAAAAGCTACTCGGCGTTTGGTGAAACTGACACTTCAATTTCAGATTACTCCCAAGAAAGTGAACAAGCCATGAAAACTCGAGTAAGAGTTTCTTTTTAAGAGACAAAAGTTTTTGAATGAATTTTCTTGAAAACTTTTACTAGCGGATATTGTTCCTGAAAACTCGTATTAAAAATTCAAAATGACCTCAAAAACTCAACAAGGTAGGATCTCAATTAATTACCTCAATTACCAGGCAGTATCCTGACCACGACTTGTAAGCCCAAGCTGTTGCTTAATAAACCGTAAAAAACAAAGTTATTTTTGTAAAAACCTAACACAAAAGAAAAATACTGCAAACATTTTTAAAAGTTCTGTATGAATTTAAAACTTTTTCTCTTTTAATGAGCGTAACGACTATAGCATAATCTTATAAAGGAAAATCTGTTACAGATTTCAAGTTTCATACGAAACTGCTACCAAATGTTCCCGAGCTAAATGGGTGCACAAGGTTAAAACAATTGAAGCGACCAAACCACGGCCACAGCACAAGTACAACCGAGACTTCGCAACGTTCAATGCGTGATATACCGCGTTCAAGGGCAGCTAACTTTTAGATTGGAGGAAAACTCCCGTAGAAAAACATCTACAATACTGGGCGACCCTCATAAAAATTGTAGTAGGTACGTGGGTAACAACTGCACGAAGGAAAAGTATACATAATACAACAATGTACACACGTCGTAACCTAGTTATGAGAACTTTGGATGACACTGCTCTCGGTTACAAAAACTGAGTGACGAACCAAAAGCGGGGCTAAACAGACGTCACACCTCACTTTATACCAACAAGAGTGATAAACCACTCGCTACGCAGATTCAATCAGATTACAATGGGATGGTTTACAAAATCCTACAAAAACAATCAGATGTTTCAAACTTTCAAAAATTTTTGGCATTTGTTTTGAAGTTTTCATTAATATTCCTGTGGGTGTGACCCTAACTTGAAATAATATTATGTAACATAACACATAGCAAGTAAAACTGGTACTTTATCGGCTCTTTCGAGCATTAATAGATGACATTATGTCTAACAACTGACATTGGGCTGGATCACATCTGCATCCCAATGTAAACCCACACTGCATTCAACACGTTCCGTTTACACTGTGCCCTGACTCCAAAGTGGATTCATCTCGGTTTTAGTTACAAGCACGACACAAAAACAAACAAAGGAACCTGTGACATTACAAGTTACAACCGAAGACGTGTGACGCGAGGCCGTCACAATGGGCAACAGCTAAAACAAGGACCGTTTATGCAGATTTATGTCACGTCCTATTTTCGGATTCGGTCGCACTCGCGTGAACTTGCCCGCCGGAGCGCCCGCGCCGGTAATCGGTATCTATACATCTATACATAAGTATATAATAAAACTGTAACTGGAAGATTTCTGTACATTTAATATATTTTGAAAATTTTAATTGGGGGATGCTTTACTATCGATACTGAGCCCAAAACAAATTTTTATTTAATTTTTGTCTGTTTGTCTGTCTGTTTGTTTGTCCTTCTTTCACGTAAAAACTACCGCACAGATTTCTACAAAATTTTATACCGTGGTAGCTTATTACTCGGGTCAACATCTAGGCTACTTTTTATCCCGGAAAATCAAGGAGTTCCCGAGGGACTTTAAAAACTAAATCCACGCGGACAAAGTCGCGGGCATCAGCTAGTCATTTGAATAAACACGCGAGGAGGAAAACTGTTACTCAGAATTCTATTCAAAACTATAAAGACTCCATTGCTCACCATCATTTTCATGAGAAACGTTTCACTTGTCACCTTATTGGCGACAAAATTGGCACTGTGCCTCACCATGGCTAATACGCAATTCTTCTTTACTTTTAAGTTATAATATATTTATGTTTTTTGTATATTGATTTTCTATGCATAGTAAATACAGAGAAGAGATATAAACAGCTTAGCTAATATACATACTTACTTAATACTTATACGACAATAGTTTAGTGCAAACTCTTTTGAGTCAGAGAGTTGTCATGTCAAGCGCTCTACCATTTATAAGGAATGGACAGACAGAACGCACTTTCTATGTAATATTTATCAAATAAATAATTATATGTCTGTACCCAATGATTTATCTATTGTTGCTGAAATGCTTACGTCATGGCTATTTAGATGTTCATACATACAATCACAATTTTAAAATCTTCAAGAGTGCAAACAAATTTCAATTTACTCATAATAATCAACTTGAATCAGCGTATAGTTTAAATGAGGAGAAGTTGAGGGACGTGAACTACAAGTGCATTCGCTACATACTCGCAAGTGAATGCTGTGAAAGCGATGTAAAAATAAACGCATCGACAAAAGGCGGACGGAATGTGGTTAAATATGGAGCAAGAGCGGTTCAACGCTCAATCCTCTACGGCCAATAGATTATACGGGCTTACTTTACTTTCGATGTAAGCTTTTATTACGGCCTCACAAGAAATTATGAATTCCAAATTCTCACTGTGCGTCCAGGATTTTTCATTTAATTACGTTTCATACGCATTTTACGTATTTTTTGACACGAAAAACGCAGGTTTTTAGTGTCGGGGGCGGTGTATATCATTGTGCGCGCTACACGCAAGATAAAGATCTTTCTAGTTTGGCGGTGGTAACTTCATAAGGCTTGGAGTGACACCGGCGGGAATTGTGCATCACACAAATCAGACCTTGCGGCTTGAGACGGCCCAGCAAGAAAAAAGAGAGGAGAAGTATGAAGAAATTTGGCATACTATTTGTCTATTCAAGTTCGATATACAAACGGACGCAAAGGCAAGACGTTTTCATCCGTCGACGTATCGTGTCTTCCAGCAATTAGTATAGATCTCGCGCGGTTGCTCAACACATTGTCGGGTTTATGAAGTTTCTAGCGATTACGGTAACTGCATAATTCGCCGCGGCTGCTGTACAAGAGTTGCCAAATTGTTGTATTGATTGTCGAGGATAGTTTGTGGCTTTAATTTTATCATTTCATTGATGTTATTAGCATTACAGCTGAGTTTCGGCAAACACCTCCATCATCGAACCCAGGTGAATGTTACTAGGAATAAAAAAATATACGTATACGTATACCTACGTCTGTAGTAAATTGTTTGGGAGTTGGGTATTCCACAGACCGCCCCCGTTCCGACATCAGGTCAAGGTTCCATACTAAAGAAGTGTCATCGAATATACTTCCTCTAACACAACTTGATTAGATACGCGTAGGTATCAATTGAATGACTCAGATCTCTACACCAGCTTTAAAAAGAGCTTATACCTACTTTTTAAACGACTAAACCGATTTTTCTTAAACGGCAAGGACCCTATCCCTTTTAAACCCGCTTGCGAATAAAGAAAACCGCATTCAAATGGGTCCGACCTTTTGAGAGTTATGAGCTCTAATATTAGACAGACAAAAATATACAAAAACTAATAACCGCTTTTTTGCGTCGCGGGTTAAAAGGGTTGAAATTATGACAAGTAGTAAAATACCAGTATATAAGGTAGGCATACCAGAAGACGCAGAAGATAACCAAAAACGAGTTCATCGACAAAACTCTCAGAACAAAATAGGTAAACTAGTACAAATAGAGATCCCATTTGCACCCAACGTCTACAAATAAACACAAGAATAATATGACTCGGAAGTGTTAACACTCATTCTGCGGGTTTACGAAACGTAACGATTGTTTCGCGTGTACTCATTCAAAACACACGTATTTATTGCAACAAAACAAAGTATGTGTTCGCAGGCGCTAACTGTATCAAGACTAACCACCTGTTGCACTCGGAAGCCGAAGTAGAACTATATGCTTCGACAGCGCCTCAAAGTTTTCTTGACACCTAGCCAACACTTCTACTTGGGACTTGTTACGTGCTATGTCTGGAATTTTATGTACACTCATTGTTATCGGAGAACGTTATTTTAGCAGCATCTGTTTGTTGGAGGAGTACTTAAAGAAATATAGAGAACGATTTGTTAGTAGCCGAAAGAGAAGTTACGAGAGAGAACTTATTCCTAGTGGTATTCTTAACAAGTGGAAAAATGTGGGATATGAGCGCAGCATATTATGCTGAGCGCAAACCATTATAAGTTATAAATGTTTTAATCAATTATAAAGTTCTTTATACTTATATTTCCCAAATAAATGATTCTTCCTTTCTTTCAAAACAAGAAAGATTTTTGAGATATTACTCGTAAAGAGAAAGATATAAGTTTCTAGAAATGTCTGGTTTAGGCATTACTCGATCGGTAAAATAACTACCAAATAAGTTACACATAGGGTTAAATAAATAATGAGCATAATAGATTGACGAAGAGAAAAATATTTTCAAAAAAAGAGACGAAGAGGAATATAACATTTTCTTCATTTTCTTCGTCATTTCAGGATTCCCTAAATACTGCGAAATATATTATCCAGCAAAGCATCAGTACTGAATAGATATTGATACAGACATATTACACAGGTGGGGAAAGTATTTTATACGTCGCGTCGCATCGTATACCGCTTCGTAACATGGGCAGGCAACCGTTAAGGTGGATCGACGACCTGGTTAAAGTGACGGGCCAAAATACCATGATACCGCGCAAAATTGATTACACAGTATGGGAAAGATATTACAGCCGATGGGTGGGTAGTTTCAAAAAAAACCTGATTTGAATATTTCGCGTTGCTCGGAAGACCGCGTTGGAAAACAATTATTGCAAATATTTCCTGCGACCTAGCATCCGCTTGGATTTAGTTTATTTTCTTCTAAATATATAAAAGGAATAGGTTAGGGACTGATCTATAAATTAACGCACAGCGCAAACCACTGGACAGATCAGACAGTTTGAATTACAGTTAGTTATCATGACATAGACATCCGCTAAGGATTTTTTAAAATATAAGAAATTATTTTTAAAAACCGACAAGCGCCGCGCCACTACAAATTATATAATTGTATACAAAATATATATATTGTTGGTTATTTAAAAACCGCTCGACCGATTTCGATAAAATTTAAATGGGACCACCTGGGACGTATACCCTTTCAGACAAAAAAAGAATTTTCCAAATAGGTTCAGGCATCTTCGAGTAATCGGTGAACATACATAAAAAAAAAAAGATTCCGACGAATTGAGAACTTCCATCAACTATTATTTATTCTGTGACTACATTTACTAATTAACTATACTTCTATTTTTGATTTATATTATTTTCGATTGAAATCTTGAAATGGAATCCTAGTCCCTAAACAAGAAAGTTCCTATCTTAAGGCTCAATTCTTTTTCAATTAGCTGAAAAATTCAAAAGTTCTTAAAATTATAGAGATTTTTCTAAAGCAGAGGTTGCATGTTCCAGTAGACTATAAAAACACTTTGGTTCGTTAAACTCTTTGTTTGTTAAAAGCGTTTACATTTACATTTTACAAGTTGTAAAGCTCCCTGCGG
This sequence comes from Oeneis ivallda, assembly GCA_029955525.1. NCBI lineage: Eukaryota > Metazoa > Arthropoda > Insecta > Lepidoptera > Nymphalidae > Oeneis > Oeneis ivallda. The sequence continues at coordinate 26,202,843 of JARPMR010000006.1, forward strand.
TACTCAACCTGTACATTTACAGGAGCAATAGAGTCAGCTTTGTACGAAGCCGCATTAGCACCAATGTCGCGTTTAAGCATTTGATTTCATAATAATGTACGAGAGCGAAATTTATGAGATTAATATTTAATCTCAAGTTCGCTCGAGCTCTGTTGCTAGAGCTCTCGTCGTTAGTCGTTACTGGCTGCGGTTAGAATGACGTCGCACGATGTTAATCTTTCTCGTAATTGTTACCGTTGATACATCTCCCCGGGGCTTGTTAAACGAGCTGTTAAGTTTAGCCATTAAGCTGGCTGCGCGGCGAAACACTGCGTACCTACTAAGCTCTTAGGACACGTTCAGAGGATATTGTGATGAGTAAACAAAACTCGTATATTGAATTTCTGCTGGGCCATTGCGGAAATACTCATCATACAATCTCATTTGTGGTTATTGGCTGTAATTAGGGCGCGATAATAAATTCTTGCTGCGACAACCAGTTTATAGCTAAAAATTACGGACGATAGTTTTACGTGATAACGTCATAAAGAAACATTGATGAAAAATTGCATACTTTAATGAATTGAACTGAATTATCATTATTTTGTATAATATAAAGGAGTTAATTGCTAATTTAAATTTTCTCTAGTCACAAGCCAACGCTTGGGCCGATCGTGCCTCTCTATCGCTTGTTCCGCGCTCTCGCTTGCACGCACAGGCTTAGAATAGAATAGAATAGAAATGTTTTTATTCGAATAAACTTTTTTACAAGTGCTTTTGAATCGTCGATGAGTCTACCACTGGTTCGGAATGCCCTTCCTGCCGAGACGAACCAGCAAGAAACTCGGCGGTTGCTCTTTTCAAAACAAGAATTCAATAGATACTAAGCTATGTATCCAGTGTTTCCACAATGAGTTCCACAAAAGCATACCTAGTTATAATTTAACACATGTTAACACCGGCACACAGACAGTAAGTAGCCCCATTCCCGCTGGTGGAACCCGTTCACGAGCATGACGCATTAATTTCTGACATAGCTGTCAAATCAAGCTGCCGGGACACCATAGCACCTGTGCACCTGTGCAGGGATATTGGGTAGGTAGAATGTCCTGATACGATTAGTAAGTACGATGTTGTTGGTATGGTGAATCAGACATTTCACAATAGTCTACGTACTTCTAAAATCTGAATTTCTCCTACGCTTAGGTGGCATACTAACCAGTGTAGGTACTTTTTTTCCGCATCAGTCTGACGCTGCCAATCAAGGGCTTACTACTGTGGACAAATCTCGTTACAAACGATGTAGGGGAAAATATGGCGTTATCTGCACGCAGCTTTGTTATGAAAATAAATACATTGCTATATTCAAGCGTAGAGCCGTGTTTGAACGACGACAACGTTTATTGAGAGTAAGATTAATTATTCTACTAATTACAAAAGCTATGCCGAGTTTGGCTGACCTCACCTCGTTTCAGCGACTAATAGTCTCTACAGTTTGAGAGCAATTACTCGAGTCAATCATTATCAATTAGAAGATCATAAGTAGTATCAGTAAGACGCTTTTGACGGTTTTACGTACAATGGATCCATGATTTACGTGTCATTTTATAAGCCACTAGGACTTTCTATATACTTCGTTTCCGGGGAATTCTTTTCCAAGAGGAGCAGCCTCCAAGATGCAGACTATCTCTGTGACAATTTTAATTACAATCGGATAACGATGTGCGATTGCATATAATATAGGAAAAATATTCACAGAAACATTTTATATATAAAAATATTTGGTATACAAAAATACTTTTTAACTGACTTCAAAAAAGGAGGAGGTTCTTCGGAATCTTTTTTTTTAATGTATGTTCACCGATTACTCGAAGACGCCTGAACCGATTTGAAAAATTCTTTTTTGTTTCAAAGGGTACTTTCCAGATGGTCCCATCGAAATTTTATCGAAATCGGTCGAGCGGTTTTTAAAATGTCAACAATAAATTATATACTTTGTAGTGGCGCGGGCGTTTGAAGTTGGTTTTTAAATATTTTTTTAAAACAAAACTAAATGTAGGTACATAACTTGGAATTCGCTCAGCAATAAACACGTGAAAAAAGTAAATTAGAACAGTTGCAAATGTATTTCGTTCTAAAACGCCATGAGATTTCCTATTCTTTATGCACACAAGGCACTTATGCAGCTTACGTGGTCATAAACCTAGAACGCTCTTGTTCTTTAATTGAATAGTAAATCTCTAACGTGGACGCTTGCCATTAACGGACGAGCTTGCTAGGTAAATTAGTTTCGGCCGGTAATATGAAAGCTGGGCCTCATTGGGCCGGTCAAAATTACGAAATATTAAGCTTGTCGACCGGTCCAAGTGTTATCAATATTGGTAAGGCGTTTTGAGTTAATATAATTGGTACCTATGAGTTGTGCATGAATCTTATGCAAGTATAGTACAGTCTCAGAGTGAGATCTATAGATGGCACTCTCACCCAGTTGACTCACGAAGTCAAGACTGAGTTAAAACGAGACGGATTTATATCAAGACTTTTTGTGATTGATAAGATTGTGATTAGATAGCCTAACTTAGCCATTGGGCGAATATATGGCGAATATATATTGAATAATATTCAGAAGCAATATATGGCGCAAGTAACAGAGGGTCAAACGCGGGTAGCCTGTGTTTTACTTCCGCCACCTACACGCATCTTCAGACAGTAAAAGTAAGCTACCAGCTATTAGTCTATGTATGTGTATGAAACTATTGGGGTCCCAAGGTGCTGGAGTGGCGGCCCCGCACCGGGAAGCGCAGTGTTGGCAGACCCCCCAACAGGTGGACCGACGACATCAAACGAGTCGCAGGGAGCCGATGGATCCAGGCGGCGTAAGACGGACCTGTGGAAGTCCATGCAAGAGACCTTTGTCCAGCAGTGGACGTCTATCGGTTGATAAAGAAGAAGAAGATGAAACTATTCACAAGATGAAACGAATAAAATCTTAAAACTAGTAGAAAGAGAAGTGTGACTCACGGCTCGCGATGAGTTCGGGCGCGACCAAGCCGCTGAGGTCGGGCTCTTCGCCGTACCAGAAGATCCAGAGCTCCTTGGAGGCGCGGAGGGAGAGCGGCGGCGGCGCGGCCATGCCGATGTCCAGGTCGAGCGGCGCCGGCGCCGGCACGCGCCGCCACACGCACAGGATGTCGCCGGCGAGGCAGCGCGCGTAGCTGGAGATGACGGGGTCGGCGAGCGGCGCGGCGCCCTCCTCGCCGTCACCACCGCCGCCGCCGCCGCCGCCCGACTCCCCCCACACCAGCTTACGCCATTTTATGCCATACAGCTCCGTCTGAAAAGAGAGATTGCAATTTATCATTCATTTTTTAATTCATTAGCAACCCATCAACGGCTCACTACTGAGCGCAGGTCTCCTCTCAGAGAAAGGTTATGGGCCATAGTCCACCACGCTGGCCCAATGCGAATTGGCGGACTTCACACACCTTCAAGAACATTATGAAGAACTCTCAGGTGTGCAGGTTTCCTCACGATGTTTTCCTTCAAGTGATATTTAATTGCTTAAACGCACTTGACTCCGAAAAGTCAGAGGTGCATACCCGGGATCGAACCTGCGACCCCCCGAATGGGAGACCACAGTCCTAACCACTAGGCTATCGCTGCTCACATCACACATCGAAAGCGACTTAACTCTACCTGACTCCTACCCGTAGGAGAACCAGTTACCGACAAGCGCATCGAGTCGCTAGCAACAGGCGCCGCCCCACATAGCCCGAATAGCAATAGAAATTGGGGTCCAAAGAGCTCAAATCGCGACCACGCATCAGAAAGCGTTACGCAGAGCGGTTCGTGATCGTGCCGGCATTCGTAGCGAAACAAAGGAGCAGCTGTAGCTGAGAATGCAGGGACGGGATCCCAGTCTTTCTATCGTAGACCTTTAGAAATTACACAGCCAGTTCTGGAAACGCCTAGGTATAAACAAGAAGTCAAAGTTTATCTTATTTTGGATTATTCTTAGTTTACATAGTATTAACCTAGTTTAAATAGTTTACCTAGAATGAAACATAACAAGCTATAGGATCATAGTACCTACAATATAAGACGAATCAATTTGGTGACCATTTATGGGACGTAGTTTGTTGGATGGTCAGACGAGTTCAATCCGACCAAGGTTTGGATCTTAATTTAAAAATCATCTCAATCGAGAGCCCATACTCAAAAATAGCAAAGTAATGTTTAAGAAGACTAAGGGCCTGTATTACCACCTTCTGATGTGTCGGATAGCCTAACCGTAAATTTTGTCACTTTCTTTACTTTATGTCAAGTGACAAAGACAAAATATGCGATTAATAAACTATCCGACACTTATCAGAAGGCGGTGAAAATGGCCCTAATTTTCCTTACATACTATAAATAGTTATCATAAACTTAATCTATTTAAATAATATTATGTATATTACAACTTGGAAGGCAAATTAAGCCAAAATTAAATAAATAAAATATACTTAAATGTCGTTGTCGGCTTCCTTATTGCTACAGCCTAGTATTGTTGATTACCTTGGCACCTTTGAGTAATAAACCAACACAGGAGAAGAATTGACGCGCGTACCCCTCTGTAAGTTGGGTATGAGCAGTGCTCATACTCGTTATATAAAACTGTTTGACTCCAGTCACGCGCCTGTCAACTACGTATGGTTAGCGGGGAATGATCTCCGCTATAAATGCCGAATACGAGAGTATTTTCTTCTAAAAAAAAATATTTAAAACATCCAGTTTACTAAAGGATAACATTTATTTACTTCTGATGTATTATTTTATCCAAATAATGCAATACTTATGCAGAAAACTTAAGAAAACTGTCGATCTGAAAATGTTGCTACTTAAACGTACATGAAATAATTTGGGGAAAATATTGAAAATTAATCTTCCTACTTACTATTCGTTTAGAGACCTTTTTCATGAACTGCATTATAAATTGATCCCATAGAATTAAAGTCACGATAGAATAGGAAGGGGTGAACGACTAATTTATAAGCTTTAAGTAAAATATGACTAGATATATAAATACGAACTTTGATCGTCTGTGGGATTATCAAATAATGATAAAAAATTCTTTCTATAAAACCGACTTTAAACGCCACTACAAAGTATAAAACAATTTTAATTTGTACATGTATGTTGAAGTCGGGCGGGCCTAAATATAAATGATGAAACTAATGCGCGACGCTAACCCAACTTTGCCCGATCGGCGTATGAAGTCGGTTTTTTAAAGATATTTTTTTTACATTATTATTTTAAGCTTTTTTGTGTATATCTCTGATTGCGAGCAATTTGCTCTTAATCATTGAGTTCCTTCCTCCATCACCGAAGATATGAATCATCTTCTCTTCACCTTTTAAATAGGCGCAACCTTATTATGCGTTCTTTCAAAAAAAATTGAAATTGGTTCAGATTTGACGTAGTTATGGAGTAACATCTAACATTATATCAACAAAAATTTATATGGGAACCACCTCTGAAGTATGCCCTACTAAACAAAAAAAAATTATCAAATTCCATTCATTATTTGGCGGAATAATTGGATAACAAATATACAAAAAATTCAAATTGAGAACCTCCTCCTTTTTTGAAGTCGGTTAAAATGATTGCATTATTATAACGATCGCAATGGTGTCTGATTGGCTGGTACTCTCCCACTATTGTTTAAAATGCATTGATGCAGCTAGAGCTCCATAAACTCAGCGAATTCATAAAATTAGTTTTTTTGCTCAATTATTTCAAAAGTTATAGGTATATATTTCCATATAACCAGTGTGATATGATTTTCTAAATATATAAAATGAAAAGGTGACTGACTCACTGATCTATCAACGCACATCTACTATGACGTAGGCATCCGCTAAGAAAGGATTTTTACAAATATAATACAAAAAATAATGAAAACGAGACTAAAAAATTGTTTAATAATAATGATAAGTTCTACGTAAGTCTTTCTTACTCGAAAATTAGGACTTTAATTTTATGAAGTCGGCCACATCGCAATAAAATTAGGGCTGGACAGCAAGATTTCATATGTCGATATTGGTGGGGGGATTGTATAAATTATTTATACCGAGATATTTTTATCGTCTTACTAATGGTTCATTGACGAAAAAAAATATTTAAATTCTATACATATTTGGTTCATTAAAACTTGGCAATTGAATTAAAGTACCCATACTTCTTATTCATCCCGCTAGGTTTACCGGAAAGCTAAATAGCTTGGCGGTGTTTTATTACAGATGGGGTGGCCACTATAGCCATGGCGGCAGCCTAGCATTACAAACAAATATACACTTCGTTCAGATGAAGTAGATGAAAAAAATAAGCCTTCCAAGTAAAGTATGTAGGTACAAGTTTTAACTTACCAATCATAACTTTAAATACATTTTTTTAAGGGTTTAGTTTTTACTTTTTATGTTTCCTCCATACTGGACTGAGAGAATATTATTCAACGCTGGAAAACGATCTTGTAAATCGAAAAAGTGAACTTTAAACCAGAGCCAATAACGTTTTAAAAAATCATAACAGCTCATAATAAGCTATCAGGAGCAGATTTTTTTCAAAAAGCATATTTTTTAAAGTAACACATCAGATGATACTAATTATATAATTCTAAAGTAGAATTACTTTAGTTTTATACATTAGTTTTATATCAATTTCAACTAATAGTTTTTCAATTTTAAGAAGCAATGTTGCTGTAACTTGGTATTTGAAACATATGAAACCACGAAATAACTCTAAACTCTGAAATGCTAATTATGCTGTATTTATTTTTAAGGAAACATGATGTAGTCCTAACAGTTTGTACTTAATATACTTTTTAGAAATAGATACATCGTAAATTTCGCTTTAAACATAAATAAAATAAATGATGTTTCATTAAAAATGCTGTATGTTTATTTAAACAATATTACTTAAAAAATCAATGTGTTCAATATTAATACCCACTACGTATTCAAATAAAAATTAAATGTCTCTCAACTTAATAAACAATATTATTAAAAACCTATGACAAAGTACAGCACTCCCTGGTGGCTTATAACCTTAAATCATAACTAAACAGCTGCTCTAAGGTACTGTGGTACCTACAGCATGCTTTCAGCATGAGATTGAGAGTATAGTGACGGAGTAAATACCTTGGTATCTACAAAATCTGTTAATAATCAGATAATCCTTACAGTAGGTTCGCCTAAGTGCACTGCACTGCTAAAAAGTATTGATAACTTTTTTGAAGTATCTGTATAATATTGAAAAATAGATGGTGTGGTGTGGTGTGGAATAACAAAAAATATATAATATAAACATGCAGAGAAGGTCAACATAGTATCTTAGAAAAATAATGTCATAGGAAAACGAAAATCCGACAATCCGACGCAGTATCTTTTTCTTCCAAATATATAAAAAAGTCATTTTGTTATTTTTCGAAATAAGCTAGATCGCCTTCCAGCGTCAATATAGTCCAAAGTTTCTAGCTGTATCTTTACGCAAGTACTAAAAGCCTACAAAGAGTCAATCTAATAGCAAAGGCATATTATGACTAAAATAACGGCAAGAGTCTCGTTTCCTAGCGCTTCTATATACCTACCATGTTAAAGATCTCGAACAAAAAAATTTACTCTCGAATAAAGTAACTCTGTTGTAAATAATTATTAGAAAAACTTATCGAAAGTCGATAATCGATAGTGTCAAATCCCTAAAATGTTTACACAAATGATGCGATTGTTTCATGTAATGATAGAGCGTCCCTGTGTGTGAATGTGATAGTGTGCATATACTTTAAGGTAGTGTTTGCTAATTATATTGTGTGCGTGCATAGCGACGTGATGGAAAAATGCAACTGTAGTAAGCAAGTTTTCATGTGTGCTACCTCGCCCCCCACCGTAATTGACAGACTTTTTTGCGAATAAATTAGGGGTCAAGTCCTCTCCATTGCTGGTTTATTACTCAAAGCTTGGCACTTACGTAAAACGCGCATACGTCATGTATTAAAATTATTCATAATCTCGTAAAAAGTGAAAGAATAATATTATGACTTATCTCTGCGCGTCAAGAGACCCTATTATTTTAAAATTAATTTTAAATTCAAAATAATTTATTTCATGTAGACCAACCTGGGGCTCTTATGACAAGTTAAGACTCTACCACCGGTTTGCAAAGCAGATTCTGCTGAAAAGAGTCTGCAAGAAACTCAGCAGTTATTCTTTTCTTGCTGATTTTTATTTTAGCTATAATTTAAATTAATTAGTGAACCTGCAATAATTTGTATCTTCTAAATGTAATCTAATGTAAATATAATATAAAAGGAAAAGGTGACTAAGTGCATCTGCTAAGAAAGGATTTTTGAAAATTTAACCTCTAGGGGCCGATTTGACCAACGTAAAATAAATCTTATCCGAATCTTAATCTTATCCGAGCATGATATTTTGACAGTATTTTCAATACAAAAACTGTCAGAACGCCCGATTTATTCCTCGGTAAAATGTCACTCGACATTGGTGCAATCGGCACTGAGGGGATAAAACAGGGGTTTGAAAAACGAAACCACGGGCAAGTTAGTTCTGAATTGAAACTCTAGGGTTTACAACTGTATACTGTTTATATTAGATTCAGTGCGGAGGTTTTGCACGTTGTTGTGTAACGTTCGATGTTAGCAACACATGTTGGGGGCGACCTTGTGCAAGCAGATATTCAGCGTCGCGTCGGGTCAAAAACCCTGCGCCGCGCTGCGGAGAAGAGTCAAAGGACTTATAAGTTCTACTATAGCAATCACGTAGGTAACAAATGTACCTACGTGTTTTGCATAGGTATGTATTTAAGAATATTGTTGTTGATGTTATTGTTTAAGTCCTATGTGAGTGTGAGTCACACTGTGTGACCTATGTACCCCCATGTGGGGCAGAGGGCGTCTACAGGTATTCGACATTCAAAGCGGTTTTGATCCACACATTGACTTCGTTCCACAGCGTATCTATCTTCGCAACCTCCGCCAGAACCTTACGCTGCTTAGGCAGGCCCAGGGTTACAGTCGAGAGCCTGTCTCGCTATGTTGTCGAAGAATGTGGCCGATCAGTTTAAAGAATTTAAAGAATATTAGCCATGTCAAATTCCCCTTTCCTCTCCATGACAGACACTAGTGCAAGCGGCCAATATAACAGAATTTAAAGAATATTAGTCATGTCAAATTTCCCTTTCCTCTCCATGACAGACACTAGTGCAACCGGCCAGTATAACAGAATAAGTAACCTGGACTGTGCTTACACTAGCGGCACGCTATGATGGCCGGTTTGACGTTTGTCCGCTCATGAAGTTCCGTATTAATTGATAACGACTTTGAAGGAAATAATTGTATTACTTTATTGACGATAGTGATGTGCAGAGATTCATAAATTTTATCGAATGTAGTTTTAGGTTTAGGACTCAAAATTTATTTATTAAATTGATTTCTAAAATGTATACAAGTGTAGAAAAATCAGTTTGCACCATTTAAGGGGTGAATGTACTTGTGAATATGAACAATTTTCACTATGTGGACAAACCTCTGAAATCGCAAAAAAATATCAGCTGTTTCATACAAAAGGTAAAATTTTTATTTTTTTATGATATATACCACAACTCGGCATTTGGTTTTCTAAATTGAAAATTTTTAAAAATGGAATCTAATACGATCGTCACATAGGATCGCTGGCTAGCACAACTACTACCTCCGGCAAACTCGCGTCAATGCTCAATGCAAAACAAAGCAGTTTCGAATTGACGTTGCTTCGAAAAGTATAAACTGTCAGTGCAATGCGATTGTGATATAGTTTTGACCTGGCTTTGGATTTCAAATATTGATACTGCATTACTGTTGACCCTTGCTCGTTAATTTGGACTCTGTTCAAGCCCTTTGTTGTGGATTTCGTCGATATGACCGAACGTACGCAGAGAACTGTTCTAAATAGTCAGACACGTGAGTTCGTAATACGCCTTCGTAACTATTTCGATCGTGAAGCTCAAAATGGAGGGCCAATTTTACCTATAACGTCAGTGGTTGAACGCGTAGCTGATGCGCTTAATATTGGACAACGAACTGTTAGACGGATAACTAAAAAAAAATATGGCGAGACTGGCACAGAAGAAAATAAACTTCACACACCAAAAAAGAGAAAACGAGCAAAACCAGTCGTAGGCATCGATAGCTTTGATGCCGATGCTATCCGAAGACATGTTTACGGCTACTATTTACAGAAGGAGTATCCAACGAGAAAAAAGTTGGTGCATTCACTGAAGGAAGCTGGATTATTCTTCGGTGGGGAAAGTTCTTTAACGAAGATTTTGAAGACCATTGGATTTCGATACAAAAAATGTAACAAACGCAAAATATTGATGGAAAGATTTGATATAGCGATGGCAAGGTATACTTTTTTACGGCAAGTGAAAGAAATCAAAAATTGGCAAAATGTTGTGTTCTTGGATGAAACATGGCTTAATGCTAACCATACTGTAGGCCGTTCTTGGAACGATGACACAGCAGCATCTACTTCCAAAGTTCCTGTAGGAAAAGGATCGCGACTTATAATTTGTCACGCCGGAACCATCAACGGGTTTGTCGAAGGTTCTCTCATGGCTTTTGCGTCAAAAACCACTGGAGACTATCATGAAGACATGAATGGAGAAAAGTTTACTGAATGGTTTACCTCAATGTTGTGTAGCCTCCCTGAACCATCTATTATAATTATGGACAACGCCCCATACCACTCGATGCAAGTTGACAAGCCACCTGCCCAATCCCAAAAGAAAGCTGATATCGTCGCATGGCTTCGTAAAAATGGCGTAGATGCAAACATGAATATGTTAAAAGCGGAATTAGTACGTCTTTTAAAAGAAAACAAACCAACCAAGATCCGATACGTCATTGACGAAATAGCATTAGAACATGGGCACAGAGTTATACGGTTACCGCCTTACCATTGTGAGTATAATGCGATTGAGTTGGTGTGGGCTCAAATTAAGGGATATGCTGCAAGACACAATACAGAACCCCCATTTACCACAAAAAAAATGCTAAAATTATTAGAAGAAGCTTGTGAACATGTGACTAAAGGAGACTGGGAAAAGGTTGTGAATAGAACTGTTAAATTAATAAGGGAAGATTATGAAAGAGATGTGAAAATAGATAATATTATAGAAAACGAACATATAATTATTAATGTAGGTGATGATAGCAGTGACGACAGTGAAAATAGTAGTATGGACGAATCTGATTAATTATGGCCTTTTGTGGCACCTTTTTTGGTATCTTTTGTATTCATATGTTTCTTGTGTGCATATAAAGTATGTATATTCATTTTCATTCAAATATTCAGTTCGTTCAAATAAATTAAATAAACATATACATTTTTGTTTTATTAAACCTATTTAATCAGGTACAAAAACAAAACTTAATTGTTTTTTGTTCGAGAATAAATTGACATTCCACATCACTATTGTAATGTGTCAAACCGGCCATCATAGCGTGCCGCTAGTGTAAAGTCATTTCGAAGCATCAATCATCTCCCTCTATCGCCAGCTCCCCACTGGGCACGGATCTCCTCACAGAATGAGAAGCCTTTATAGGCCACCACGCTGGCTAAGTGCGGATTATGGAGAATTATCAGAGATTTACAGGTTTCCTCGCGATGTTTTCTTTCACTGCTAAGGCAGGTGATATTTAATTGTTTAAACGCATAACTCCAAGTTGAGGTGCGTGCATGGGATTAAGAATAGAATAGAATAAAATATTTTTTATTCAAATAAACTATCACAGAGTGCTCTCGAATCATCAAGTGAATCTACCCACATACCCCGGACCCTCGAAAAGTCTTAAATCATTACGCTATTACACGCTTAAGAGCGAACAAGAAAACAAAAAGTTAAAACCAGAAAAATAGTTCGGAAGGCGAACATCTTGTTACTAAGCGGCGTACAAATATTAATAGCCCGCGAGAGGGTCAACGTCTTCTTCCCGCCGAACCATCTGCAGCGGAAGGGGTCCAAAGTTGCACGCACCTGGCTGGCGCGGCGCGCGTGGGGTCGCGGCGACCTAACGCGATAAGGGGAGGCCTCGTATTCGATGTTAGTTTAAGAACATACTTTTTGATAAACTCCACGCATACGGCGTTTGTGCTTTCTTAATCTTTGTGAAACAAAAGACCTAGCGAAGTGTTTTGCTTTAGACTAATTCATTGCGTAAGCCTAACGCATGTCTTTACGTATAAAGAGACTCCTACGTAGAGGATGATGTAGGTTTGGTTGCTGAAAACAGGCATTAGGCTTACCTATTAACTAACTACGGGTAGTCCCTAAAATAATTCCATACCCAATGTAATTTCCACCTATAGGCGTTTCCTAAAGGTTCGTGAAAACGAAATTGACAGAAAGCGTCACCTAACTTAGCTTACGTAGTCCGTAAAAATTAGGGAAGGTGAAATCGGGCATTAATGTTTAACTTATAATGTTTCTTCGTCAATAACGTCACAATTCTGAGGTGACCTAAGTACGAAATAAATGCGACGATTTTTAACATTGATCTTCTCAACCCATGACCTTAAACCTTCTCATTCCAGAATTACTCCATACTCCACCCAGCTGGCTATGTGCGAATTGAACACTTCACGCACTTCTGAGAACATTACGGTTATAGGTTTAGGTTTAAAAAGACATTATACTTCATTAAAAACTTCAGTCGCTTACTAATAATGAAATTATTTAACAACTTCGCCATTAGATGCACATTCTTTATGTGCGCAGGTATTCTGTTGTATACTTCAAATAATTCAGTTACACTATTGAATTGCGCTACAAAACGGTAGAGACGGGAATTTAATACGCTAATCAGTATTACTAATAACGTATGACCATAATCATAACGGGCGGCAGGTTAATGAGAAAGAATGCGCGACCGATCGCTGTTTAGGTGGTCGCCTGACGCCGGCCGCTTTCTAACGCCCGATGCGTTCGCGCTCAACAAACTCACTTTCTATCGTTAGTTAGGTACTTCTAAAAGGCCGCGTTTATGCTCGCGCGGCGCGTGGCGCGGCGCGCGCTGCGTCGCTCGCTCGCTCTCTCTCTCGCTCTCATACTTGGCCTCATGTTTGAGTTTCCCGCGCGACACGTCGCATCACGCCGCCGCGCAACGCCTCGCGTGTGCACAAACGTACCCATAAGGTTGATTATACGGGTCTGCCCGCGAAATTCAAATTTAATTTGTTTTTTCGCAATTTGAAAATTAATACGACAAAGTAGGCTTATGGCATTCTAATTGCGACGATGGTAGTAGTGTCATCTTCACAGGTTTATATAAAAATCCAATGCCAATAGCCATATTGACATAGAATGAGAGAATGCCATGCCTACTTACTTTGTCGTATTAGTTTACAAATTGCGAAAAACCAAATTAAATTTGATTTTCGCGAGCTATACGGGTCTGCTTCAATTTTATCAACCTTAAAATGACGCAGACGAAGCGTTTAAAACTCGTGTGATCCAGAAATTACTGAGAAGTTATTTGATCAATTGATGTATCTCCGCTGTAAATAAATACTTGTAAAAGAGCGATGCTCTTTTACCCAACTGCCGGGGGAGGGTAATGTTTTTCGAGTGTACCATGCGTTTATATTGTCTGTAATTTGACGTGCTCTGTAGTCTGTTTGTAGGTCTGCCATATTTTAACTTAATGAGTTGTCATTAGATTCGTCTTAAGACGTAAGGTATAAAATTCAAATTTGGCGTCAGCGTAAAAAACTATCGAAATTTTTGAATATTCAGTTGATATTTTTAAACACAGTTAAGTTTTCTTAATTGACTTATAGTTTTTATAGCTTTGTCTAAATGTCGTTTATATGATGTTGCGACCATCTTCTGCAGGATTCCTAGTCCGATTGGAATCTGGGAAATGAGTTCGGTTGACACGTCATATTATCATCTATCTATATAAATAAAAATGAATGTTGGTAAGCGCATAACTCAAGAATGGATGGACCAATTCGGTTAATTTATTTTTTTGTATGTTCCTTAAGTTCCACGGAAGGTTTTAATACAAAAAAAAAAAAACAAAAAACTAAATTCACGCGGACGAAGTCGCGGGCATCAGCTAGTCAGTGATAAAGACAGTGTGTGTTCCTAATGATTAGTAAGATACGATTGTTTAGTACTAGTCCAGTGATTGTGTGATTGTGATTGTTGATTGATTGATTCCAGTGGCGACCCCGCACCGGGAAACGTGTGCAGTGTTAGCAGACCCCCCCACTAGGTGGACCGACGACATCAAAGGAGTCGCAGGGAGTCGCTGGATTCAAGCGGCGCATGACCGAAGCCTGTGGAAGTCCATGCAGGAGACCTTTGTCCAGCAGTGGACGTCTATAGGTTGATAAAGAAGAAGTCCAGTGATTTCGAATCGAAGATGTTCGGATTCGGATGGGACTCTGAAGTTCACTGATCACAAGAGCCTGTCAGAAAAAAGTGGTCATTCGATTTTAAACTGTTCCGGGAGATCTAAAGGGCTGAGTTTCTCTTCTCAACCATTTCTGGAAGACTTTAAATAACGAAGGTTACAGCGGCGTGCCGAGCCGGGTGTCCTTTTAGATTAGTCTTTACAGATTAGCAGCAAAATTGATACCTATTGCAGCTAGCATCTACCGGGAGAAAGAATGGATCCGGGTGCTTTGAATTGATAAATTGGTTACGTGTGAACAGTCACGCACCTGCGTGCTCCAGTTTCTCTTCAAGCACTTGGTCCGGCTTAACTTTTCCAAACTTCTACAGTTATTACGACTAGGTATACCTACGCAAATGAGGGTAGATCGTCCAAGAGTCACTGCCCACAATCTTCTATGTATTAAAGAGCTTGCTGAAATTAATTATAGAAGCAATTATGTATGCTACTTTCCACGCAATTTTTCGAAGTTTCAGAAATTTGGCAGAATCTTTGGTTGGATATTTTAACGAATCATCTCAATGACGATTGACCACTGAAACGGCAGCCTTATTATAGAGAACTGAAGAAAAATTTTAAGAAGCATGAAATCGTTCATTAATTTGTAGTTATTCTAGAATTTTAATCAATATTAGGAGAAAGGATTCTTGAAATTCAACCCCCGGGGTAAAAATAAGGGTTTGAAAACTCGAACTTAACGTGAACGAAGCTGCGGGGAAAAGCTAGGATGTAATAATTTTGTTTTTGTTGTTTTCAGTTTTCAGGTACTTGCCCACAAATCTTGTAGGTGACACGTATGAGACGAGAAAAGTAAATAAAATGCGCACAATCAAATTAACAGTTGACTGTAAACAATGTAGGTCCGTAAAGCGAGCATAACCGAGAACGGAAAAAACTGCATGTCCAAAAAAGTCGAACACCGCTAGTCGAGAGTGGGACGGGTGTAGCGCGCGGGAGAGGGACGGCGAGTCGCGAAAGTGAGAGGAAGCACGGCGCGCGGCGCGGCAACCTCGCGCGGTTACGTTACTCGGATAAACAATCGAGGATGACGGCGCGCGGCGAGTGGCGACCCGCGGGCCGTGAGCGGTGAGGTGCGCGTGCGCCGTGCGCCGTGCGGCCGTGCACTTCGCTACTGCATTTTTGTTTTGTGACGTCACCGTTATCTGTTTTGGATGTTTTTTTTTTAACTTTGCTTAACTAGACAATGGTACTTAACTCTATTGTACGTAAACTAAATCGACTGCTCTAAAAATTTTTTAGACCTGTCAATTCAGTTTATGGTAAAACAGAACTGGTAACAATTGTCATCACATAAAATCATTAAAAAATACGGGAATATTTTAAATAAATTTTACTTAACACCTAATTATTAGTTAATTGATTATTATATTAGTTAGGTATCTTAATGTTTGCGTAATCACTAATCATAGATTTTATAAAGAGGCAGTAAAAATTACTTACAATATTTGCGTCAAAACTATTTTTGATTTTTTTTAAGTACATCGATTGCCGTGTTTATTGTATTACGCTTGCCAACTTACACAAGATTTTGTGTGCACGTTTTTTGATATCGAGAGTAATATTACAATATCACTCTTAGAATCACTTCCCTATTTCCCTGTCGTAACCTGTCGCGTGACACGAACTCTGCATGTCGGCCACTTCCGCGATCGCCTCCGATACAGATTTCGCGTATCATTTCATATTCAATCAGCTCACCATGCCTTTGGCGCCTTGTGAGATTTCCTAGAGTTTTATATCTTTCCCTAATTCCCTGTCGTCACATGGCGTGTGTCACGAACTCTTGTATGTCGGCCACTTCCGCGACCGCCTCCGAATCCTCCGATACGGATTGCGCGTATCATTTCATATTCAATCAGCTCACCATGCCTTTGGCGCCTTGTGAGATTTCCCAGAGTTTTATATCTTTCCCTAATTCCCTGTCGTCACATGGCGTGTGTCACGAACTCTTGTATGTCGGCCACTTCCGCGACCGCCTCCGAATCCTCCGATACGGATTGCGCGTATCAGTTCATATTCTATCAGCTCACCATGTCTTTGGCGCCTTGTGAGATTTCCTAGAGATTCATATCTTTCCCCATTTCCCTGTCGTCACATGGCGTGTCACGACTCACGAACTCTGTATGTCAATCACTTCCACAACCGCCTTCGATACGGATTGCGCGTATATCTATGCGGTTTTATTATTTTATTTTGTCATAAACTAAATGAATAACCATACCTTCTAAGTTCTAATTTTTCCAAGCAAAACTCATCTCTAATCCTAAAAGATACAGCTTATTGTCGTATATGTACATATCCAGTCCTACTGTTATTCCTACGATCACGGTATAGTGAAGGTACTGTTATTACGCGTGAAGAAACTATAATAATCTAAAATCAATGATCGTTCATCTAGATAAGACATGCACGTACTTGTACGTGAGTTGAAGAAGGTAGTGTTTGTTCTGTAAAACGTTATCCAGTATTATTTGTATTAAACTTCGTTCGTGACTTATTATAGTTGCTACTCGGAGTAACGTTACAAAATCATCAGTGTTGAACTGTTGAGCAGCGATAAATCGATTAAATATTTGACATGAGAGATTTATTTGTCGCAAATTACAGTATTCAGAAGGTAGTGCTTAATATATTTACCCTATTTTTGTAATTTAAATCAAAATGATGAAGTAAATGTATAAAATGTAGAGCATATAATATGGACCATTCTAATACTATTTGTTTGTAAGGACAGGTCTGTTGACAGTGTGGATTTTTTTGCCTGGTTATTCTTTCTTGACCAGTTATTCTTTCCAGTAAACAGGAAAAGTTGCGTACTTTTTGTAAAAAAACACTACAAGTTAGAAGCAAAAGACACAAGGTCCTTCCATAGCAGACAACGTAGTTACGAGTACAATAACAACATCACAGAAAATTACGCAACTCACAACTTAAAACAGTTCATTAAAACGTGTTACAATACAAGCGAACTAGAACAGAATGTAAACTTTTACCAAGTAGGAAAGCCGGTGTTTATTGGCTATAGCTTATTATTTATTTTTCTCAAACAAAAACTAGTTTTTTTTGTGTTATTGTGTTATTTAAATTAAAAAGTCTTGTTTGTTTAAGTCAACTCTTATAATAATGCAAAATGAGGATAATTACAACAAAAACACGGATCTGATTTTGATAGCATACGCTAAAAGTAAGTTGGCATACAATTTTTGGACCAAAATTCGACCAAGGCGGACAATTTTGACGCATGCGTGTGTGGGCATACAGGAGGCACTGTTTATTTCCTCACTCTCACAGTCTGACATGACGGCAATCCGACTCAACCGGAACGAGATTAGGTGCAGGACCAACAAGCTTTACACACTCTACGAGACATGGGGTTGTTAGTTGTTACTTTCAACCTGCCAACTCCGAACTACTGAAAACTTCTTGACAGAACACCCCAGCCAGAAGCCTTTTTTTACTATACCCAGGACCTTTTGATAAAAAACCCAAACAAGCCAATAGACCTACCTACGAGGCTGTTATTTCGACCTAGGAAAATTGCCGCTATTTTAAGATATTCATCGCCCATACAGGGTTTTGCGTCTTATCATCGATATATCGATCGACGTCCATATTCGTAGGTTACATAGTAACTGGTCACCCTAACATTATTTCACCAAAATTGTATGACGACCGACGTAGAGAAAATTTTTCCAATATCTCTATCAGTAAACGGGAGTCGAAACACATTCCTCCGACAACTACCTATATAACATTACTGGATCGGCATTACCAGGGGCGGTGTGGGCGGTAACGACTTACGATTTACATCTAGACTTCTCACTCTCTCTGATGTGTATTATGAGGTGAGCGACCGAGACAGGGATAGATGTTACTCAAGCGGTTAGTGAATTATGCTGTTTATCTGAGCAGTATTACATTGATAAAACAGTCACCTCTGACCCGCGGACTCTTAGTTTAGTAATAGTGACAAGGCAACAAATATTGTTTTCAATGTTTCAAACATGATTTGCAGTATTAGCTCTTTTCATGGCATAATTAATACTAGGTCACAAACAAAAGTTAAGATCAATGCAAATTAACCAGTCCTGAACTTGACGGTTGGTAATTACAATTAGTTCGCACCTGGAAGCGCATGTTGGCGTACTAAGTGTACCGACGACATCAGACGAACTCTAAACGACAGTAAGGAGCCGCTGGATAAAGGCGGCGCAAGACCGAGTCCTGTGTAAGTCCATGCAACAGATCTTTCTCCAGCAGTGGACGTCTATCGGATGATAAAGAAGAAGAGAGAATTAATTCGATCTTTTATGGTTCTAAGTTGGATTGATAAGAACAGACTCCAAACTAACAAAAAAAGATCCTTTCGAATGTAAAATCAAAAATTTCTTAGGTATTCTATGGTAGGGCTACGAAAATAGCTATAGAATAGATTCCCGAATAGTCTTTAATAATAGTACTAATAATCAAAGACTGAGGTAATTAGAATGATATGAAAGCGCTACACCCGATGATTGTTATGCGTCGGACGCGAGTCGAGGGCTCGAGGCACGCGCCTGCGACCGGAGAGGTCAGGCTAGTGTAGGGTTCCCACCCTCTTGTCTAGAAACTATTTCAACAAGTCAGGGTAACGGGCTGACGTTTTATCCTTATCCTGAATTATTAGGATACTTTGAAGGTACGGCCAATGATAGTGATTGAGTGGTGGATGATAGAATGAACACACAACACAATGGCAGGTTTAAGTTTAGTTCATTTTGCGATCTTATTACAAAGTACTTAAATACTAAAAAACATTATCCGCTGATTCATAGTTCATACCTAGTCCTACTGTTAAGATAAAGTTTATTTACTTTTACTAAGATGAAGAGAAGAAGGCTGTTAAGTTAAAGTTTTTAAACTTTTAGTCTGTACGGACTAGACTTGAGGTGGAGGGGATATTTGTTTTTTAAATAGACCATAGATAAATAGATTGTGTTTGACAGCAATCACACCGAATAGTAACTGAAGATGCAGCCTAAGATGACGCGTACTTGTCAAGAAGATTCCTTTTCACTCTTGACTTAAATAAACCCAAGATATATTCAATTGAAAATCGGATACCCGCGTATTAAAACGGAACGGATTATATACCCACGGAATATACGAGTACCATGTACCTACGATAGGTCTACATATCCATCCAGTGGTAGCGGTGGCACTCGGCAGCCCTAAGGTCAGGTCCCGCGAGACTACGACGGGCGCGGGCAAGCGTTGCTACAAGCTACAACAATATCTACCATTGTGAGCTTTTGATCGTATTCAAACGAAACTACTGTCTACCGGATCGGATTGTGGTTGTTTATTACTCGATGGTTCGATTGGGGTTTAAAATTACTTACTTAATTGTTAGTTTAATCGCTCTGTTAAGTTCTTTATAGTTAACTTTTTATTTTTATATCATTGTTAGGTAGATGCCTAACGCCTTCAAATCCTGCTGTAACGAATTATAAAACTGTTTGTTTATACATTTTTCATTAAGATCAGGGCCAGACTGAAGTAATAAAAACTTAAGGTGAGGAAGCCAAATTGTACGGGGGTACATTGTTATAATATTCTCTATGTTGTCTAATATTATAAAGAGGAAAGATTTTTTGTTTTTTTGTTTGTTTGTACCGAATAGGCTCTGAAATTATTTTTTCACCAATAGAAAGCTAAATTATCAGGACGTAACATGGCCAAAATTTATTTTCAAAAAAATTCGAGATCCTTAAGAAAATTGCAATAATGTAACCTAAAGTAGCAAAAATTTGCCTTTAAAATTGTCTATTAGGCGTGTGCTGAAAAAACTATTGATGATACAAAAAATTAAGTACTACATGATTAAAGTACTCATTATTTTCTATAAAAAAGTCCGCAAGGGTATATATATCTAACAATAACAAATAGTTAAGTCACAATAGTAGCTTTTGAGTTCTAAAATTTAATTAGATCTATATATTAGATCTAGAATAGATTAGGTAGAAACAAAGGTATCTATCTATATACATTCGTTTAATTCTTCCTTACTAATATTATAAATGCGAAAGTGTGTTTGTTTTTTGGTTTGTCCTTCGATCACGCAGCAACAAAGCTTACGGAACGACGTGATTTTTATACGTTGATAGGTTACATTTTAGCCGGGAAAATCAAAGAGTTCCCGCGGGATGGTAAAAACAAAATCCACGCGGACGAAGTCGCGGGCATCATCTAGTAAAGTACAATATAAGTATATTCATTTGACAAATGAGATCTCGTAGAAGAGGCTAGTCCCGATTTCGAGTCTACAAAATTAAATACCGAGTGACGTAGGTACCCTCCTAAGTCTTTGATAAAGGAACGAGGTTCATCACCCCAAGCCATAGTTTATCCATACTGGGTACACTCCTCTCGAATGATCTTGAGTTAAGGCTATATAGTTCAACTGTACGTGTATAGATAAAAAGTTCCAGATAAGTTGGTAAAAAGCAGTGATAGCCTAGTGGTTAGGACTGTGGTCTGCTATTCGGGGGATCGCAGGTTCGAGCCCGGGCACGCACCTCTGACTTTTCGGAGTTATATGCATTTAAACAATTAAATATCACATGCAGACATGCTTCAACAGTGAAGGAAAACATCGTGAGGGAACCTGCACACATGAGAGTTCTCCGTAATGTTCTCAAAGGTGTGTGAAGTCCGATAAATTCGCATTGGGCCAGCGTGGTCGACTATGGCGTATAACCCTTCTCTGAGGAGACCTGCGAGCTGCACTCAGTAGTGACTAGTCAGACGTTAATGGGTTGCTCATGATAATGATAAGTTGGTAATTATTTGCATAATTTTTTTTTAATATCGGCCAAGTTGAAGTATTCATTGCCTTCATTCATGTGTAATCATTGCGTTTCGAGATGTTGATTCGCATATATTATATCTATTACGATTATTAAAACGAGTTCCCAATCACAGCTGTCAGTTACCAATGTGCAATATTTTGATTACGAGCCTCGCATTGTGTTCTATTGTTCGCACGCTTTTGTGATGTCGTAATCGACCGGAATTAATAACTTAGCGCAAGGTCGCCCTGGCGACTTGTCGTTTAACAAAAATTCGCGGGATTGTATGGAAAATATTAAAGAATACGCAAGTTTAAAAATACTGAGTTTGATGGATGGTTAAGCTTATCTATTAATTTTCTTTAGTATTTTTAGGTTTCCGTACCCAAACGGTGCCAACGGTGACCCTATTACAAGGCCTCCTCTGTCCGTCCGTCCGTCTATCCGACTGTAGGTAAATCGTAATAGGTAGAAAGTTGAAATTTTCACAGTGTGTATTTCTATTGCCGCTATAACAACAAATAATAAAAATAAAATAAAATTAAAAAATAATGGGGGCTCCCATACATGAAAAAGGAGTCGAAATAAAATTGTATGATGTGACCAAAACAAACGAGCATTTTTAGGGTTCCGTACCCAAAGGGTACCAACGGGACCCTATTACTAAGCCTACGCTGTCCGTCCGTCCGTCTGTCAGCGGGCTGTATCTCGTAAACCGTAATAGATAGACAGCTGAAATTTTCACATATTATGTATTTCTATTGCCGCTATAACAACAAATAATAAAAATTAAATTAAATTAAAAAAATTAAATTAAAATGGGTAGGTGGGTAGATGGAAATCTTTTAATTTAATTTTTTTTTACGGAACCCTAAAAGAGCGAGGCCTGACTCGCACTTGGCCGATTTTCCCCCTAATATGCTAATTTAGTACTAACAAGAACTAAAATATCTAAATATCGTAATTTAATTCGTAACACTAGATACGAAATAAAATTATTTCTTGATTTATTCAAAAAAATTTATAATACGAACGACCGAGCGATATTTTCAAGGATACAATATGCCTCCGCACCCCGGGATGCGGGGTGCGGCACGCCTCTGCGACCGCGGCCGCGCACGATTTGCAACCTTATTCACCATGCCGGCTCTCTACCTCAGCCCGCGCAATTCAAAACTGTGACACAGTTCTTATATCGAATTTCTTGTCTATATTTTTTTCCGTCTAAGTCAACTAGCGTTTGTCCGAACCTCATGTACGTTGTGCTAGGTTTTTAAAATTCCGCAGGCAGGTTTTTCATTGGTCTTTTAATATACCCAGGCAAAAAACCATGATGCGTGAAAAAACATTGCGTGATTGAAGGACAAACCAACAAACAAATAGACGTTCGCCTTTAGTCGCTAATGGTTTCCGCATTGGCACAAACTTTTTGTTTCACAACAAATAGCAGAAATATCTCGAACCAGAAATGTCGCTAGTGTGGTTTAAAGCTTAGCTACCGCACCGCGGACGTTGAACTGGGGTATACAAAAGGCGCTAATTAAAAATTGCACCCAAAATTTGGCTTCACACGCGAGTCGTCAACTCGTATTAACGTCACATTGCTTTATATGTAGGTATAGTTATTACATTGTTTATAGCCCGTAGATAACAGAAACAAATAGAGAAAAAAAATTGGTTGTCTATTAACTACTATAAAGTCGGTTTTACGGACGACAGTTTTACGTGATAACGTCATAAAGAAACATTGATGAAAAATTGCATACTTTATGAATTGAATTATTATCACTGAATTATCATTATTTTTTGTATAATACAAAGGAGTTAATTGAAAATTACAATTTTCTCTAGTCACAAGCCAACGCTTGGGCCGATCGTGCCTCTCTATCGCATATTCCGCGCTCTCGCTTGCACGCACAGGCTCAGGCGGAACGTGGCACTTTTTCGTGCGTGCAGCCGGTGTTCATCGATTTATAAGACGTTATCACGTCAATATCTGGCTTGAAGGTGGCTTTTTTGGTAGTAGACCTTCCTTCGAGTATCTGATATGCAACTAGCGTTTCAAGCAATGCAACACGGTGCGGGAAGGCTTTGAGTACGTTGATTCTTCGGCGTCCTACTTCGCTGCGGTGTGGTATCCTTGGTGGGCGGTACGCTGCCAAATGTCTTTTTTTTATTTTATTTTTCTTCGCTGGCAAATGTCACTTGCCACAATAATTATGATCACTTGTGACGCCGCATCAACGTCAATCCGGAAAAAATGCGTGCAAACGCCGCCGCGCCGTGTGGCATCGTAAATAGCGATACTGTACGTTGTCGGTTGTGTGCAGTCACGCGCCTACACGTGTACGCGCGCATTCTGTGTGACGCCCCGCCGCTGTACAGCTGCGTCGAAGTTCATTTTTTAGATTTCAAATAAATATAAGTAAATTTTTGGCTTTTGAGGGCATATTTGTCAGCGCGTTCCACTTTAGTAAACATGTAAAGCGAAATGTAAATAAGGGCCAGGTTAAAGGGTTTCTGTTTAAAAATTCAAGCCCGATTGTTTTATATTTAGCACCTTATCATAATAATTAGTTCTCGAGTAGGTACGTGTCATTTAGGTACAAAAGTAAAGAATTACTTTTTTGTTTTTATTAAGTTTTTAAGTACTTACTTAAAACTAATTGCAAATTATTCAAACACTTATTTAAAAAAATGATAATTTTTTTTGTAAAAATTTGTTATTCTCTTTAATTATTTATTTACGTACTACCTATATTATTGTTAACAGAGGAATTTGCTAATTTGCTTTTTACATACCTACTTTGTTCTTCTACACATAAATTAACATGTTACGTTAATATTATTATATCTTATTATTATTGTTTCTTACAATATTATGAAATGTGATAGTCTGTGTATTAGTTACCTTTTCACTTCTCAACTACTGAACCAATCTAACCGATCTAGGTCCAGAGAAAGCTTGAATTCTAGAAACAAAGATTGTGTACTTTTTATTCCTAAAGCCAGTTGCCACGGGATTTAAAAAACTTAAATCCGTGCGGAGACGTCGACGTTTTTACAAGCTTTTATTTAGCTTGACCAGTTTGTTTGAGTCAAATCTTGCAAGATGAATTAGACCCACTTCCCAGTTTCTGATTGAGCTGAAATTTTGCATTTATGTGTAAATCAGATTACAATGCAATATTATTGTGACATGGAGCTGATCTGATGATGGAGACGGAAGATGGCTATCGGAACTCTGTAATAAAATGACGTAACCCCATAGAGTTTGGGCTCGTTTGATTCGTCGTAACAAGTACTCAGATCCTAGATGATATCCAGATTCTAATGATGTAGCTACTAAAAGCTTGCATTTAAAAATAAAAATTTTAATTTAGGTACACTTGTTTGCATGGGTATAGTTGAGGACCTGGAGAGTGACATAGGCTACTTTTTATCCCGGAAAATCAAAGAGTTCCCGAAGGATTTTAAAAACTAATTCCACGCGGACGAAATCGCGGGCATCAGCTAGTAACTAATATTTCCGTTTCCCTTCCAACTCATCATAAAGCTTTTTTTAATAGACGGACGGTTTTTCAATAATTTCGACTGCGATTTCGACTGATGGTAAGTGACGTTGCAGTCTAGAATGATAGGTACTACAAAACGGTTTCAGTTCTTGGCCCTGCGGCTTTATAATGTACGAGGTATGGGTTTCCATGTTATCCTGCAAGGCTTATTACGAAGAAACAGTCAAGGATCTCAGACACGACTACTTACAAGATCGTGTAGTAAGAGTAAAACGTAAAGGTGATCTTTACGTTTTAAGATTAACGAGAGACGCTCGCACCCCGAGCAAGGGTGAAGGGTATACAGGGCACAGGCTGGGGCACGCCAGCTAACGGTAAAGTGTGAAGCCAGGCGCCGCGGTCAACGAACCGTCGCGACTCTATCTAGAATTTTGAGGATTTGCCCCAGATTTTTTTTCTTTAGCTGGATATTGCGTAATACGTGTTGTGTTTAAAACAAATTCTACACGATGCGGATATGAGTTTTTTCACGTTTCGATGCGATCGCGTAGTGGTATCTATTTGAATTATTTACACATTAGCTATACTTACAAAAAAAATATGGACCTAGATGGAGGACCTGGAGAGTGATATAGACAGTTTATCCCGGAAAAACAAAGTTTACTTCGGCATTATTAAATACCCAACTCCATGCAGACTAAGTCGCGGGCAAAAGCTATCTAGTATAGATTATAGTACAATAATAGAATTCTTGTATTGTAGTTTATTATAATATTGTAGTTTACAATATATATCGATAATTAGGTATTAGTAGCCTTAAACACAGAGCCGAGGGCAAAGAACTGGTAACTACCCAGGTAAGTAGCTAGAGGTCGGTACAATATTCCGTGACATAATGCAGATGGCGTTGGAAGGGCCTGCGAGTACGCGCATTGCGTAAACAAAGCAGCCTACATATTGCTGCTAAGCTTTGATGTGTAGGTACAAAGTACTGAGCTAATGTTTCCCCGATGCATTGAAAAAAATCTTAAAGCCTCTTTTCCACCTAAAATAAGATGTGTTATAAAAAAGTACCTATTTGTACTGACATAATTAATACGTTTGTGAACCTCATCACCATCGCTAGCTAATCAACGGTTAACTACTAATCATAGGTAGGTCGCCTCTTAGAATAGGCCACAGTCCACTAAAAATTGACAGACTTCCACATACCCTTGAGAACATTATGGGGAACTCGCAAGCGTGCAAACATACTGAAAACAATGCACAAGAAAGCTTCTACGAGTATAAAGGGACTGAGGGAATATTTTCCTGTACTTTAAGTAAACTAGCAGTTGTTTGCGACTTCATCCGCGTACAATTTTTAATTTCCTATGAGATTATGTAATTTTACCGATGCAAGAGGCTTATCGACAAAAGTCCTACCATACCATCCTAAAATCCAATAAACAGCTTTTTTAGCAGCATCACGGTTGAAGAGTTGGGTACGGTATCTGGATTTCAATTATAAGTCTATATCGACATAATGTTCTTAGTAGACCTATAAAATTCACAATCGACAGTAATTCATAAATCAACACGGTTTAAGAGAGCGCAGTTCCTTGCAGCATCAGGGTTGAGGAGTTGTCTTGGAGTTCAACAATGAAGTCTTTATCTTCTTTCCTACCTACCCTTCTTTCTTTTGGTACCCACAATATCTATTCATAATTGGTAGTCCCTAAATCTATACAGTTTAGTAAATTGGAAGAAATATCAATAATGAGCATAAACGCAGTCAAAGTAGCACGAAACATTTGCTCCTGATACGCTAAGATGTGGAACGAACAGCCCACTTCAAGCTCCACATCATTGCCTTCCATCAAATACTTATTGTATTATTGTATTGTAAGCAGTGTACCTTCATAATTACGGGGCCCTACTTACACTGTGACATAATGCGGATCCCGATTGATGGGTTGCCAGCATGGCGAAAACAAAGCAGCCATTACTCGAAAGCTTCTAGGAACACAAAGGATAGAGGGAATATTTTTCCTATTTTTACCGTAGGAAATGCATATGTTGCAAACATCATAAAAATGCAAGTGATAAAACATTGTATTGCTGAGAGCATTTTTAAAGAATTAAGGACAATGAATGGGATATAATTGGAACTATTGCTAGAAGCTTTACGATTAAAAAAATCTAATTATTTACATTTGATATTATGACTTTTTCCGAATATAAGGTTAAAGACTACTTTAGAAAACTTTTGGTGCGCTAATAGCCACTTAATATGCTAAGCATATCATTTGTTCATTTGTAAGACCATCGACCAGGGACTACATTTTGATTTACTTTTAAAACAAGAAAAAATAAGAATCACAACAAAATAATCTCGAATACTTAGGCTGTGTTAACACCTAAGACGTATTGTCTGTCAGCCGCTGACTGTGAGCGAGCGAGAGTTTACTGCTTTTCCATACATATACAACTTTTCTTTCACACCAAACCGACTATACGCTAATACGCTATGCGTAGACGCTGACTCTCAGCGACCGAATTATTATTATACTACGCCACTATGCACCGTGCACCGTAGACGTTGATTGTCCATGGAGTTACGGCGTATTGTAAGCATAGTGTGAATGAAAAATGCGTTCACGTTCACACTTTGGCTCACAGTGAGCCCTCTCACAATCGGCGGCTGATTATTCGTTTGGTGTGAACAAAGCCTTTAAGTAACTATTTGTTTTTCATTTTATGTTAAGGATGATTATACGGGTTTGCCCGCGAAATTCAAATTTAATTTGGTTTTTCGCAATTTGTAAACTAATACGACAAACTAGGCTAATGGCATTCTAATTGCGCCAGTAGAATTATCATCTTCACAGGTTTGCATAAAAATCTTTACTTGAAAGTGACCAGTTTAAGAAATTAATCAAAAAACTGACTAATTTGTGAGTAACTCACGTCCAACTCGGTATTTTGATTAATTTCTTAAACTGGTCACTTTCAAGTAAAGATTTTTATGTAAACCTGTGAAGATGATAATTCTACTGGCGCAATTAGAATGCCATAAGCCTACTTTGTCGTATTAGTTTACAAAATGGAAAAAACCAAATTGAATTTGAATTTCGCGGGCAGACTCGTATAGTTAATCCACCATAAGGGTCAGTTCAGAGGGCGACGCGATGCGACGCGACAAGGCCCGGAGGTGCTTGAAGATGCACGAGAGCCTGAGCTGCGCCGCGAGGTGCATCGCGACGCAGCTTGAAGCAACGCGTGTTCTCTCAAGTATCTGTGCCGCGAGACGTTCGGCTGTGCCACGCTGCGTCTTCAACATACGACAGATATATAGGTCACTTTCGCGCTCTGACTGAAATTTGTACCTTATTATGTAGTAGGTAAGCAAGATCTCTATTTAATCGCTTGAGAAAAGTGCGCGCCTCGTCTCTTCGCGTCGCGTCTCGGTGTGAACTGACCCTAAAGTTGCAGGTGCAGTGTAAGGCATACCTTCTGCTTTTGGAACAAACACTGATCTTCAAGTTCAGTGGTAGCTCTATATAAATTAATTTCAGGACATAAAACCGAGCCATAAAAAGCAGTGTTCACGAGTGCAGTATAATGCAAATGAAAACATCATCCCGTGAGGTGTGCGAGTAGCTATTTATAGGACGTCCTTTACTTAAGGTCAAGCGGAAAGGCCGCAAGCGACATTCAAACAATTTCTATTTTAATACCTACTTTTTCTATGTAAATATGCTAACTTTTCTATTGGAGACGCCCATAATAAGTAATATCTATCAAAGATAGATATTCTATTAGCATTTCGCGTCTTCTTATTTTGCTGTCTATACTACTGTGTAAATTGCTGGCAGCAAGACAATTTCTAGAAGTTCAGGAAGTGGGGAGTTGACTTCTGCAAGAAATCGGGCAAGTTAATTGCCAATAGACACTTCGCATTATTGTGGCATTATGATTGAAAGCTTTTGTGAGTGGTTGATAATAATGACCGGTTTGTTTAGGTCAGCAAAGACCAGGCCCATCCTTAATGGTTACCAAACTCCAATAAGAAGGGAACTTTGAAAATCAGAAGTTAAAAAATCCATTTCATTACCTTGCTTTAGAGGCAGTAACTAATGGTGACACGATAATTTCATGCCATGCACTATTTGGTAAATGGTACAATGGTACGCGACACCAAGATACAATACTTGCTGCCTACAATATTGATTAGCCAACTTTTTCCGCGACTTCGGTTTATTTTCTAATCACTTTAAGTACTTTCAAACAATGTGGAGTTGAATGGGTATTTCAAATGACGTGATCACGAATGGGTGACATCAAACCATTTTAACTGCTTGGTCGTGATAATGGAACAGAAATAGTTATTTGTTATACAAGAGTGCAAAGTTGCTTTTTAACCGCGTGCTCAGTTTAGATGACCGAGCAAGCGAAGGATTCTAAAATTGAATCACGAGCGCAGCGAGTGATTCAAAAATTAGAATCCTGAGCGTTAGCGAGGGAATCAAAAGAGCACGAGGTGAAAAATCTTTGCACTCGAGTGCAACACGTAATTTTTCATCTCCCCATTCAAACAATATGACGTGAAAAGAAAATGGCGCGCGCAAAGCAAATTAAAAAAAAGTACACCAAGAAGGTTCCAAGTCTGAGTTTTTAACAAATTAAAAAAGGTTGTATGATAAATTCGGCACCATGGAGGTAGAAGTAAATAGGTTTAATGATGTTTTGAATTCACAAACATAGTGCACACGATGTTCTAAATTCAATTTACTTTATCCTCTAGAGGATAAAAACGGCTTTTACACTCCGATATCGAAGAGCAAAAATACTCTTTCCGAGATGGGGAGATGAAAATCATTTTTTCATACTAAATATTATATTATGTATTAAGTATGAACATCAGAAGTAGGATAATGTAAACGGCATTTTGCATAATATTGTAATGAGTCATTAATAAGAATGTTGGAATGGGAATTTTGATTCTCATGTGCAATATAACATTAAAATGATCTAACGGTAAATTACGTCTGATATAACAAGGGGGAATACAGAAAATACCATATAATTTACAATTAGTCACAACTCAATCCGCGTAGAATCAAACCTCATCAAGTAAATAGTTATTTTCTATAGCTTTTAATTTTGGCAAAATAATGGGAAAAACGAAGTCATAGGATCCTTTTGTTGTCCATCGACTGTCCGTGTGTCAATATATTATAACGGCATGACTGATTATGCAGTTGGTCAACTGCATAAAAATCGCATACGGACAGCAACTTAGGTCTTGGTCCGTAGTCCAAATGCGTCCATCTGCATAAACCCTCAGAGACCAAGTCTAGATAGACTAGAAATCAATTTGTCCACAACAAACGACGTAGATGAATTCATCGAGTGCTATCTTGACACTAATCTCGGATAAATAGGAGCTTGCAACTTGGCGAGTTTACATTATTGGTAGTCGGACAGAACTTTCAAAACAAGTGGAATTAAAACAAATTAATCATAAAAAATTTCAAAATAAACTGGACCGCAAAGAAAAAGGGTCGGTTAGAAAATCTTCAATGTCTTCAAAAGTACCTGACCTAGCGTAATGAAATAAAGACTAAATTAAAGAATATTATTATGTGCTTAAATGAAAAAAATGAATTTAAGCTTTTTATTCTTAATGAAGTAGTGATAGCCTAGTGGTTAGGACTGTGGTCTCCTATTCGAGGGGTCGAAGGTTCGATCCCGGGTACGCACCTCTGACTTTACGGAGTCAAGTGCGTTTAAGCAATTAACTATCACTTGCTTCAACGGTGAAGGAAAACATCGTGAGGAAACCTGCACATCTGAGAGTTCTTCATAATAATCTCGAAGGTGTGTGAAGTCCACCAATTCGCATTGGGCCAGCGTGGTCGACTATGGCCTATAACCCTTCTCTGAGAGGAGACCTGCGCTCAGTAGTGAGCCGTTGATGGGTTGCTAATGATGAATGATGATGATGATTCTTAATAAATGAAAATGCGTAGTTTTTCATTTTGAAGATTTTCTAACCGGCCCTTTTTCTTTGCGGTCCAGTTTTATTTTCTAACCTGTCCTGCCTGTCAAAAATCACAGTAAACAACGATTGGCCCGATGAATTTATCGAGTGCAATCTTTGACACTGATCTCGGATAGAAACTAGTTCGTAAGTTTGCTGTTTACAATGACAGTGACAGGAGCTTACAGTACAAGGGGGAGGGGAATTTTTACTAAATTAAGCATTTCTTCTGAGAAATTCTAAATTAAGCTAGCCAGTAGCGAAATGTCTATGGTTAACAAAATCAAGTCAGGATGCACCATTGACTAGAATCGGTTACCAACTACTACACAATTTCTATAGTAAACAAAACGACTTCTCGATTCAACGAGTGCAATCTACGACACTGATCGCAGACAAAAACGAGTTCGCAACTTGGCGTCTCTACACCAGTGGGGGGAGACTGGGTTTCTTAACACCGGGGGAGGGGAGACTGAGTGAAAGCGTTTTAAATTTAATCGCATGCCCCCAGTCTGACGCGGCATTCGGCCGAGTTTCCGAGTTATATCGAGAGGCCCTTGTTTACAAGCTAACGCATAATACCTAATTGCGCAACATTGACCCACAGAGACAATCTTGCAAGTTTACTGGTCTGACAAGCTCTTTGGCAATGCGGTATGCGTTGTGCTTGTAACATTATAGGAGGTTAGGATTGGGTTCGATTCCCGACTGGGAAATTTAACTTTTTTAAGTTACCTACTCGCAGCAGTTTTCTTTTCTGCATCTGCCTGATAGACCAGGGTAGAAGCCTTAAAAAATAATAAAAAGTGAAAAAAAATAATAGTAGGATGAAACCCATTGGAAAAGGAAGACAATGCAACAAAAATGAAAGGAAAAATAAATTACGGGCGATCTGAGGTCGGGAAGTGGGGGGGAGGGGGGGGTTTAAGGGTAAAAACGGTTTATCTCGATTTCCGGAAAAACTACAAGTCTTATGGAAAAAAAGTTGAATGGCAAAGTTGTAGGTAATAAAAAGATCTACAACTTTTGTATTTAGACTTTTTTCACATAACCTCAAAATGTATGTGAAAAATTCAAATAACCAAGTTTTTGGTTTTTTATTTTTATCTTTTACAAAAAAAAAAATATTTTTTCCCAAAATTTGGTGAAAACTTACCTTTTTATGTCCCAAACACACTGTAATTTTTCTGATTTAAAATATTTAGTTTTTCACCTTTTTTTGACTTAATATTGAAAAAGCACCTAATTTTCAATCGAAAATTCACCCGTCAAAATATCTGCTTTTTTAAAAAAGTCGGTGAGCTTTTTATTTGTTGAAATCTCTACTTTC
Organism: Oeneis ivallda; assembly: GCA_029955525.1. Classification (NCBI taxonomy): domain Eukaryota; kingdom Metazoa; phylum Arthropoda; class Insecta; order Lepidoptera; family Nymphalidae; genus Oeneis; species Oeneis ivallda. The sequence continues at coordinate 26,235,037 of JARPMR010000006.1, forward strand.
TGATGGTGTAAAAAAAATATACATTACTATGGTAAATACTCTCAGAAAATGCAGAAACGAAATACGAAATAACAGGTAGTAAGGCCCAGACCCTCCTAGCCCCTATGAAATACCTCTTAAATTATATGCGTAGATGGCTATTTATTGCTATTTTAAGATAATTTATATACCTGACTGACCTACGGAAAATTTTAGCCCATCAAAAGGTAGGTATTTCATAGAGAAGTGGGGAAAGGGCTAGGAGGGTCTAGGCCTTACTACCTGTTATTTCGTATTTCGTTTCTGCATTTTCTGAGAGCATTTACCATAGTAATGTATATTTTTTTTTACACCATCAGAAAGTAGAGATTTCAACGAATAAAAAGCTCACCGACTTTTTTAAAAAAGCAGATATTTTGACGGGTGAATTTTCGATTGAAAATTAGGTGCTTTTTCAATATTAAGTCAACAAAAAGGTGAAAAAATAAATATTTTAAATCAGAAAAATTACAGTGTATTTGGGACATAAAAAGGTAAGTTTTCACCAAATTTCGTGAGAATTTTTTTTTTTTGTAAAAGATAAAAATAAAAAACCAAAAACTTGGTTATTTGAATTTTTCACATACATTTTGAGGTTATGTGAAAAAAGTCTAAATACAAAAGTTGTAGATCTTTTTATTACCTACAGCTTTGCCATTTAACTTTTTTCCATAGGGCTTGTAGTTTTTCCGGAAATCGAGATAAACCGTTTTTTACCCTTAAACCCCCCCTCCCCCCCACTTCCCGACCTCAGATCGCCCGTAATTTATTTTTCCTTTCATTTTTGTTGCATTCTCTTCCTTTTCCAATGGGTTTCATCCTACTATAATTTTTTTTGTTTTCAAAAATTATCTACCCTGGACTATGAGCACAATAAGTGCGATACATCTCTCTCGCGACTTTTGTAATGTTTCGGCTGCTGGTGCTAAGCTTCGGCCACTGCTGGTTACCAGTTACCACTTTATAGCGTTACACGGCTACACTCTGTGCAGAGTAACAAATACTAACAAAAAGCTAACATCTGACAAAGTATCAACTTACTTTTACTTAAAGACACAATAATTATTAACTTGTGGACTATAATAGGTAAGTAAATGTGCTCGCTATTTATTCTAATGAGGTCAATTTCGGAACGATACGTGACAAAACAATATACAAAACTAGAACAACGGCTCACCATTCAGGAGTTGTACCTACATAATGTTATTTGACGAGTTAAGTAAGTATAATATCGATCTTAAGTCTAGTTTCTTGATAAATTAATAGAGCGGAATATTGTTGGATATACTTTAATTGTTAAATTATACGTAATTTTATATAATTTATTGTACTTTTTAAAACTCGTTTTCCGTGAATACAGGGTCACCAAGAAGGATCAAGGCGATAAGAATAAAATGGCTGTTAAAAATTATTCTTAAGTAAAATGCAATTTCCCTAAAATGGGAATTATATTGAAACCTGTCAAAATTTCATCGATCATCATTATCGTCAGCGTAACGGATAACTACTGAGCGCAGGTCTTCTCTCAGAGAAGGGAATATAGGCTTATAGGCCATAGTCCACCCGCCGCGCTGGCCCAATCAAATTGGCGCTTCACACACCTTTGAGACCATTATGGAGAACTCTCAGGTGTGGTTTCCTCACGATGTTTTCCTTCACGGCACAGAGATAGGCTAGCATGTATCCTGGAGACTGAGTTAGGACATTATAATCTTGGAGAAGCAGAGGTCCCACGGGACTTTTAAAAACTACACGAAAACAACGCGGACATTAGCTAAGTTTTATAATAAATCGATAGAACTTTCCACCTTTTTAATAATATGCACTTTTGATTTGATTTTAAACTGAGTCAAATACGAAGTATAGAGGGCATCACCAATCAATACCCCAGCATCATCGAAGGGCCTTGACCTCCATCGCACACGTCCTTTTCCCTTAACATTATGATGAGTAACACATACCGGGTCAAGGCAATGTTGTGATGGCTCTCGCAGGGAAAATACCTACCATTTTTTTTCTCATTCGTTATGCAAACACTTTCTGTTTCAACGTCTCATTATATTATATTTATATATTATTTATACTCCTTTTCCCGTTTCTTTTATGGAGGTCGGTGTGTGTTAAGTTTATAAATAAATCGATAAAAATAATTCGAAACGATACGAGACTTTAAAACGTTGAATAAATTAGTGTTTATTTTGCCGGATTTCCTAGCGATTACAGAGCAAAGGATCATTACTTTAAAAGGATCAGATTCGAATACACAAAGGATTTTTTGGTTAAACTTGACTGTGGTTAAACTTATTCGTTTAACCGACTTTAAAAAAGGAGGAGGTTCTCAATTCGTCGGAATCTTCTTTTTTTATTTTTTTTATGTATGTTCACCACAGGTTCAAAGACACCCGAACCGATTTGGAAATATCAGTTAATTATACCTACTACCCAGGTGGTACCATTAAAATTTTATCAAAATCGGTCGAGCGGTTTTTAAAATATCAACAATAAATTATATACTTTGTATTGACGCGGGCGTTTGAACTAAGTCGGTTTTTTAAAATATTTTTTATATTTAATTATATTATATCCGGCTGAAAGGCCGGATAGCTGTATCTGGATATTGAACAACCCGATCAGCTTATAAAACTGTCAACTGTCATAGATACGTTAACGTGGTTAAAACTGGTTCTTCATCATCATTAACCATTAAGGTGAGGTTGCGATCAAGCGCAAATATGTCATCAATAAATCTATCATTTCCTTCTTCTAAGTAGCGACTGGAAAATGATTGATTTGTCGAAGTAGTCACTATGTAATCTGGTCGTTTTAAGAACCGTTACAGCTTCTCTGTTTGGCACCGCTAAGGGAAGTGGGTGATCAACTAATCACTCATCACTATTATTAAGATAGAAATGTGCCCAATAATTACATTGGGTATTAGAAACAGTTGTTGATAATTGTATTTAAGAGGCGACTAACATCATCATATGTAACACTATCTGATGCCCGCGACTTCGTCTGCGTGGATTTAGTTTTCAAAATCCCTCGGGAACTCTTTGATTTTCCGGGATAAAGGTAGCCTATGCCACTCTCCAGGTCCTCAACTATACCCATGCAAAAAATCACGTCGATCCGTAGCCCTGTTGCGGCGTGATTGAAGGACAAACTAACAAACAAACACACTTTCGCATTTATAATATTAGTAAGGATGACAAGATAAGACAGGATACCTAATCTTTATTATAGATATTTTTCTTTTGTTTCATTGTCGCAGATTGTTCTTAATTGCATTTGAAAAGCACTTAATTCACTTCAGCCAGTCACATCTCTCTGGAATGTAAAAGCCACCACCACGATGGTCAAGTGCGGACCTTCCGGACTTCATACCTACACCTTTAAGAACATTATAGAGAACTCTCAGGTATGCAGGTTTCCTCACGAGGTTTTTCTTCACCGTTAAAGCAAGTGACATGCACGTACATAACTAAAAAAGCTATATTCTATTTTTCGAAGTATTCTATAAAGAAGCACTAATTGAGAAGTCACAAATACTCTCTGAACTTCGTTTATGCTCCCACTTCTAAAATAAAACAGTCTTCTCCCGAGAAAAATGCCAAAATTTTATTAATAACAAGAAAATTCCTGCAACTAAGGCCGCGTGGAACTACGGGACAAAATTACAATTTTCCAGGATAAAATGTAAATGCGTTTGTGTTCAGTTCTGAAATAAAGCTATCTCCGTTCCCAGCCAAATCGGTCGAGTTGTTGTGGCGTGAACTTGGACCATTCATTGGGTTCATCAACATCAACATCCAAACTTTCACATAATATTAGCAAGGGCCAGCGATGATGGCGTTTTTAGTAGCTTCTCGGAAGCTCCATGCATCCGCGTCCGAACGCAAAAACGCCGATTCATCATCATCGTGTGCCTTCCTCGTGTTGAAGTTTGGCGGTCATCATGCGAAAAGCTTGTCTATTTAAAGCCGCATCTTTTAATTTTGGATAAGTCAGCCCAGTCCACCCCCTTATATCGTCCAACCACTTGCGTCTTTGGTGACCTGGAGCTCTCTTGCCTGCAATCCTTCCTTCCAACACTAGTTTTGGGAATGAGAATTGGGTTCCTCTTTGTAGGTGTCCAAAGAAAGCTACTTTTCTTCGTATGATGGTGGACATGAGTTCTCTCCTTTTGTGGACTAATTCCAGTACCCTGCTATTTGGTGTAAAGCTGTTCCATGGGATTCGGAGCATTTTCCTATAGAAAAACGCCGATTGCCGCTGCCAAAAGTATAGTGTCTGCCCGGGCCGTAAGATTGTATTAATTCCTTTGTATCTACATGTTTATAAGCGGCTAGTGACAATGCGGTACGCTAGATTAGCGAGAGTGCCGGTTGAGTCGCGGTCTCCGATATGTGGGTCAAGATAAGAGAGGAGAGCGCCTCTCCCTCGCGGGCGGCTCGCGACGTCCGGCGCTGAGGCGCGCACTAATTACCGTGCCTAGTGCCTACTCGCCATACCGTGACGCGGTATACGCGAGTCCTAAGCCAAGTACATAGCAAGTCATCATTTATCATTAGCAATCCATCAGCGGCTCACTACTGAGCGCAGATCTCCTCTCAGAGAAAGGTTATAGGCCATAGTCCACCACGCTGGCCCAATGCGAATTGGCAGACTTCACACACCTACAAGAACATTATAAAGAACTCACAGTTGTGCAGGTTTCCGCACTATGTTTTTCTTCACCGTTGAAGCAAGTGATATTACGCACTTGACTCACTTGAAAAGTCAGAGGTGCGTACCCGGGATCGAACCTGCGACCCCCCGAATAGGCGACCACAGTCTTAACCACTAGGCTATCACTGCACGCATACATGCTGCATTGCTGACATAGCAAGTACATAGATTAAATACATAGACATTTTTGATGTAGGTAAACTAAGCCATGTAAACTGCTCCAGCAAGGTCAGCAAGTAGCAGTTTACATGGCTTAGTTTACCTACATAAAAAATGTCCTCCCAACCCATTCTACTGCTACGCACGGTGACCAATCTCCACAGATTTACAATAGTTTGTGGTGGTGGCAAACAAATATGTAAAATTACCTCAGCGATGTGAGCTAAGCTAAATTAAGTTAGCTTATCTCTTGGTTTGCAACCGGATTCATCCGTTTTGACAGTTCTGGGATTCTCTGTTGTCAAAAAAACGATTGCTACAGTGTATCGATCTAATTCACCTCTGATTGGCAGGTACTTTCTAGCTATCGATTATAAAATACTAGCTGATGCTCAAGACTTCGTCCGCGTGGATTTAGTTTTTAAAATCCCTCGGTTACTCTTTGATTTAATATAAAAAGTAGCCTTATGTGTCACCCTCCAGGTCCTAAACTATACCCATACAAAAAATCACGTCAATCCGTAGATCCGTTGCAGCATGATTGAAGGACAAACCAACAAACAAACACACTTTCACATTTATAATATTAGTGAGATAGTTTCCGCAGCGTACGCGATATAAGAATTTTTCGGCGTTACCGTTGCATATTTTAACATGGAAAAGTAGTTATTATGACGTAACTGTAATAGTTAGACGTCCTCTATAAAACTGTAGTACATCACTTTGAGTTTGCTCTATTGTCAATAGTTTCCGCAGCGTACGCAATATAAGGATTTTTTTTGGTATTTTTTCACACCTTGGATTACATTATCGAAATTTCATACGGATCCCTAACTTTTTGAAAATATTCTCTCGCCTATGTTCATCAGAGATTCTAATGGTGGAAGAATTTTTCAAATATGTCCAATAGTTTTGGAGCCTATTCAATTCAAACAAACAAACAAATCTTTTCTCTAGACAATGATGCAACAAGAACGCAATAAAATCAGCGAATTAATAGGAACATATTTTGACGTGATAACGTCTTCTAAATCGATGTACACCTGCTGCACGCACGAAAAAGTGTCACGTTCCGCTTGAGCCTGCGCCTGCAAGTGAGAGCGCGGAACAAGCGATAGAGAGGCATGATCGGCCCAAGCGTTGGCTTGTGACTAGAGAAAATTGTAATTTTCAATCAACTCCTTCTTTGTATTATACAAAATAATGATAATACAGTGATAATAATTCGATTCAATTCAATTCATAAAAGTATGCAATTTTTCATCAATGTTTCTTTATGACGTTATCATGTAAAACTATCGTCCGTAAACCGACTTTACAGACAACCAATTTTTTTATGGATTTATTAGTCGTGTCAAATAACTAATTTTGGTGTGGGAATATTAATTATAATTCACACCGTTTAGCATGGAAAAATTGTAACGTGGCGATTGATGACTGAATGACTCGATTTCAGTACCATCCTGTTGTACCTGCATTCTTGTGAATAAATTAATTTCCGTACCAGAATCCGTAACAGAAACTTGTACCTAAGTATTTGTTTGAATACGGTACGGATCGTAAAAAGCTCCTGCTTGTTTATACAACACACTGTGCCCTCGATAAAATGCACTTTAGCATTGTCGTATAAATTATGTTGATACCAGCGAGTAGGTATTATTCAGTAACGAGGTCGTCCTTGATAACTAAGTCAAATTGTGAGACGCGTCCTTCACCTAGATCCTGGCGTGTCTAGTTATAAATTATAAATATATAGGTAAATAACCTAGTTATTAGATTAGTTATTATTGAAACTGTCTTTCGTTCGCAATACACTGTATATTTGTACAATTTCCGACGATGTTTGTTACCAATTTTAATTTTTGAAGTTAAGAATTTAAAAAATATACGAGTGGATCGTAAGATATAATATTGTCTATATTTAGAAAAAATTTAGTAAGAATTATAATATTAATAATTAATTTATGATATTTATTATATTATTAATTAATTTTAGTAAGAATTATATTTAGTAAGAATTTACATTTTACTCTAATCATGAAAAATAATATTGTCATTTGTACATGCTCATTAACTTGTTTCAGTGCGTAAAACGAGTAGCAAGTAGCTAATAGCGTTGTATCGAGTTGATAAGGATCGCTACCGCCAGCGTCGAACCTTGATACCGAGTGACGGCGCGATACATTATCTGCGCCAGATGAACACCGGCACAACCAGCTATTTATATAATACCTAGTAGGGATTAAAGTAGTTATGTGAGTACTTACATGAGTTCTAAAATAAATGCTTAGTCAATTTAGTTAGGTAAAAAAGAATTTTTATTTTAAGCTTTTAAGTGTAGTATCCTATGATTGAGGAGCTAGGACCTGGAGCTCCATGATGTAGTCCATACTTGTTACCTACAATAATAATTCGTAATCGACATTTCCTAAATCTCTTAATTTTAGGTGAACAATATCTCTGCAGCATCAGGCTTGAGGAGTTGAAGGTTAACATTTTTATGGGACCATTTCGCAAACATTCTCTGTCGATTAAAAAAAAAATCACGCGAATCGGTCCAGTAATCCCGGAGAAATCGGTGGACATACATAAAGAAAAAAAAAAAAAAGATACCGGCCGAATTGAGAACCTCCTCCTTTTTGGAAGTCGGTTAAAAAAAATATGTATGTTGGAAAAGACTGAGGTTACGTTAAGGGGCTAAGGAGGGGGGAAACTACTACATTACAAACGCAGTACATCACAAAATCTCTAAACTACTTGAAGTACTACATTGTTTAAAGATATTTTTAACTATCCGTTCAGGTAAATAATTATTATTTATTACATAATATAATATCGTGGAAATTATATTTAATTATTTTTTTCATTAGGTATAATGGGTATGCAATAACTGGTATTTCTATAAAAAGTTCAAAACTTATATTTCATGTAGGCCAAATTGTGGCTCTTATGACAAGTCGAAAATCTACCAAACAGATAAACAGGCCTAAGAATTAAGAAAGTACCTAGCTATATTAACCTGCTACTAATTACGTGTGTATTAATTAACGTGACTTTAAAGCTCTCCTCAGCGTTTATAGTTGGAGCCGTCAGTCGCCCTCGTAGATAGATCTATTATTTTTATTTAATAATTAATTATGTCGCTATGAGGTTAATTATTAACCTACTCATAACAATATGAAGCAAACCGATCACAAACTAATATTGAAGACGAGTGACGACCGTGGAAGTTGGAACATGCTCGTAAAACACAATTTTCGCACGATAGTTACTGATATGCATGACCACATAAGGTTACCGCGTCAGCTGATAACAGCCGTTTATCTACGCTCCTACTCCTAGGTAATCACCGCTGGCAGTGAACGTCAAGGCGTTGGAAAATTTGTATTTATTGTTTTCTTACAGTATCTAGGTTGTTAGGTAATTAAATGTATTGATAAATAATAATTATTTATAATTATTGATGTACTGCATAAGTGCATACTAAGTACCTATGGGGAATTTTCGCGGAAAAATTTAGAATGTATTGGGTATTTTTAGAATGTTTGTTTTTCTTTTTCGAAAGTAAAGGATTAAAAATAAATATGCATTATTTCTTTCTACTTTTGCAAAAGTAAAACAAAAAAACAATCAACGAAAAAAGGAAGAGGTTCTCAATTCATCGCAAATATTTTTGTCTTTGGTTTATCATTAGAAAAGTCTAATTTTGGAGAACGCTATAAGGAAATTATCAGGATTTTTGTGGTCTTCCGATATTTTTTACTCGATAAGTTTGATACTTATAATACGCCAAATCTGAAAGATGCACGATGCAGATCATCTCTAGAATTAGCTACACAACTTTATTTTCTTCAAATTATATCTGTTTACTATGGTAATATTTTGTAACAAGAGATCATCTTTCGCGTAACGGCCCCTTAATTACCAATTGTTAATTACGAGATTAATTTCGCTTCGGTGCAGGTTTGTTGAGCTACTCTCGTTTTTTAACAGAATGGTAAGGTTTGGTCTAACATGAATAAGAGAAGAAAATCCGGGAGAAGAAAAGCAGCACACTCAAGCGGCGTCAAGAGAATGCCCTGAAATATTAAGCTGGCGAAATTTTCAGACACCATCCGAATATTTTGCGGTGCGTAATATGCAATACTCAGCTGATTGCGTTTTTTTGTGGCGTTAGAAAGCTATTTCACTATTCTATAATATCGAGTAATGGAATAGTGGAATAAACGATTAGTCAAATCATGAAATTAGGTATGAAAACTAAGCGGTAGCTCAAAACATTGCGAAACAGGTGAAAAAAATATTGGCATTTTATCAATAAATAACTTAGGCAACGAGAACTTTCGATGTCGGAACTTAAGTCTATAAAGTTATAGCCATTATGGCTTCTTTGGCGAGTAATGCCTATGTTTTTATAAAACAATATTAGCCATGTTATGCAAGAAAAACTTTTTAAATTCTCCTCGGAAACTTATTTAAGGAGCCAGTACGACAATAGCGCAATAGATGGGGTTTGAACAGAAGTTTCAGTGCACTTTTCGATCGTTGAGCTATTGGGGCTTGTAAATACACAAAAAATGAAAAGTGTATTTTTTTTAAGTATAATGATATATAAATGTAAGAGTTGGGTAAAGCGAATGTCATCAAAAAAAAAGTGTTAATTAGGTAGGAATCTTTGACAAAATATGAAGCAAGATTAAATGATTTCTTTGTAACACTGAAACTTTGTTACTTTGAGATCTCATTACAAAGTGTACCTACTTCAAAGTCTCAATAGTGATTAATTAAAAATCAAAGAGGTAGATCGTATGTCTAAGGGTCTAGACAAACCAACTGTAAAATCGCAATTTTACAGTTTTGTAAAGCGTTCCTTGACTTTGCTCAGCCTTTTTTCTTGGAACTGTTAGTTACAAGAAGTCAATGTCAGGCAAATGTTTAGACACCAGTCTCTGCGTCGCATCACCCATTATTCAGTGCAATGACCCTGATCCATAATCACATAATAAATAATAATGTCCTCCCGACCGAAACCAGTCACGGCGGCAAACTTCCTCAGAGATCAGCCATCTGCGCGATAGATATTATAGTGCATACACAGACATGTACTCTCTATTCAGTCAATCTCATAATCCGATGGAACGAAAATCCGACATGCCCGGAGAGAGATCAGGCGCAGGACCGAACGGCTTTACATTGGTCATATTTTGCCCAGTGCCTACCTAGTAGAGCTATAATGTGGTGGGCTCTCAGGGTAAGATATGTAGATGACACTCCCACTCAGCTTTATGTCAAAATATAGTTGTGTCTCATTTTAACTCTATATTACTTAAGTCTTGAGCAGAGCCAGAGTACGATCTATAGATCGCAGCCTCAAAATATGTTTCCGCCATGCCGTTCTTGAAGCTGTGAGATTCTATTCAGCGGTAAAATTGAAGCCACGCTCGTTTGCTCAGAGATAAAGAGTAGGTTGTGCGCGGATGGACAGCGCCTGAATAATTGAACGAATTCGGACAATACCGTCATGTTGGCGCCCGGAAACTACCGCTGGAATATTAATCTCGTGTAATTTTTGGAATGAAATCCTACGAGGGATGGGGTTAAAGATGTTTCACTCATAAAAAGGGTCATAGGTAAACTATGAAATAATAACTTTTCAGTGATTGCAATTTTTCTGAATGACTGAAACTAACGCGACAATATTAATCGCGCGTAATTTTTGTAATGAAATCCTATGAAAGATGGGGTTCACAGATGTTTCACTCATAAAAAGGGAAATAGGTAAACTATAACAAAATAATAACTTTTTAACAAAAAATTTAACCAACGATAGAAACAACTAAAAAGGAAAAAATAGTCTCAATAACTTAGCTCTTAAACTAAAATATGTAAGTAACTAATTTTGAGTCGGTAATTTTGAGACAAACTATTTTAAAAGCTTAACTACGAGCTTTATTTTTTTAAGCATGGCAGCGAAATTGATTTTAAAAAAGTTTGGAGGGAAAGTGTGCTTTCGCCTTCACGCAATATGAATGAGTTTATTAAAAATATTACAAAGTTAATTGGTTAATAATTATAATACCCAATAACTTGAGAATATTATATCTTCTTCTTCTTCTTTATCAACCGATAAAGCTCTTTCCATCGCACGCTGAGCGGTCCTGAGCCTACTTATGAGGCCCTTAGTTAGCGACTTATACGACGACGAGAATATTATAAAAACAATCTTTAATGCAATCTAAAATTGAAGTATGCCAAGTTTAATTAACATAAATATCTAAAAGTTAATATGGCGTGCGGTAACGAAATTCGAGACTAGGTATTAATTCGTAATCTAGGGCATAGACTAAACATTTTAATCATAAAATCTAGTCGACGTTTCGGACAGCTTCACCCGTAGTAAATATTACAAACCTAATATATTATGTACGTCTGTCTGAGTCGACTTAATTGCGGAAAGCAAAAATACTATTAGGAGCATAACTCTACTTTCACAAAAGATTAGGAATACAAAGTGCCTATTAAATTATTAAGTTAGATAACTTCTATTTATAACTTAATATGCAGTTCTGTACGCCGGCCATGTGAAACGCATACTTGTTGAATTAATTATATGAGCAAAGAACGCAACTTTTGCTTAAAAGTATATTGCATCCCAACAGATTTTTATTTTTATAATTTTTATTTTGTTCGCTCTAACACAAGGGTTGTATAAAAATAAAAAAAAGGAAAAATCCAAAAGAACAGCCTCTGAAAAACCGAAAAAATCAAATTAGTAATTTGTATAGGAGCACTTTCAATAGATGACGGGAGCAAAACCGCGGGTAAATCTAGTCATATATTATAAATACAATACATAAAAATTACGTGTAAGACAGATTAAGAACGCGTATAACACCAAAAAAAATCAGATTTCGCGATGAAATAAAACATAGCCGCAACCTCATGTGAGGCGCGACAAAAGAAAGCGTTTTGCGCGGAATATGAGTGTAGTAAGCCAAATACTTTGTAACTCGTAAAATATTCATTTTCTTTTCAATTCACTAGGCTACTTTCTTGATAATATCAATCGGAATTTAATGTAAAAATTTTGGCTCTGTAATATGCAACACATTGAAAATAAATGAATATTGGTTAAAAATTAGACCTAACTTCGCGATTTTTTATTATCGAACAAATTTGATCATTTTATGTTTTTGCCCAAGCACGTCCCTTGGCAGTATGATGTAATTCTTGCGTGTTTTTTTTCGGATACTTGAAACTTGATCTACTACTGTAAAAATCAAATCTGTTTACTGTTAACGAGCGTACACCCACTCTTAATAACAGAAATTAACCGGGAGAAATCAGTGTGTGTGTGAGAAATGAGATGTCTGCGCATCCGACAAGCGTCTGAAGGGGACGTGATCCAGCAAAATTCTGATGGTTAACCGCATAACGGGGTCTAGCATAAAATGCAGTACCTTCCGGCGCGCGTCCGAATTTATCTGATAGACAATTTCTGCTAAAAAGGGGTGCCGGCGTCAGACTGCCGTTCTATTACTAAAAGGTCACAAAGTGATTTTTTAGTTATGAGCGATTTTGAAAAATTGAGCTGAATTTGAGTAATGAGCAAAAAACGTGCGTAGTGAATAGTGTTGTCTCTAGGAAATCTAGTTTAATAGTGTAGCAGATTTACGTAACCTTTTTTAAAGCTTGTATAACGTTAACGTGTAAAATGCACGTTTAAATGCACAGTTATGAGCGTCTGATTGTGGTGTTGGAAAAAATTAAGTTATCCGTGTAGGTATAAAATCTCTGTATCTCAGTACCTATACGTATAGGTACATGGTAAAATTATACGACATAGACAGATCGATATAGAAAAAGATCACCTTTCGCATGGTAATGTTTATTGACCAATTATTGTCACTTTTTAGCTGTTTTGGAATCGGACGGCAGTATAAAAAATGTATACAGAGTGCCTTCCGCAGCGCATCAGGATTTTTCTGGTAATATCCGATATAGTGGTATCCGATATATAATACTAGCTGACCCAGCGAACTTCGTACCGCAAACTTATCTATATAAATAAAACAAATAAACTATCCCAATCCAAAAAAACTATCCTATCTTTCAAGTTGGACCAAATTACAGATAGTTACGAAGTTTGATCAAAATCGATTAAGTAGTTTAGGAGTCCATCGCGGACAAACAACGTGACACGTAATTTATATATATATATATATATATTAAGATTATCACGAGTACGCGACCCAGGTAGATAGAGACCTCAAGCTTCAAGTTTGGGAAAGTTACTATTACACGGCCATTCATAAACTGTTGAATGAGCACAAGACCGCCCGCGCACGGCTGACGGCGCAACGTTACGCCCGCGCCCGCGCGACCGACTGTCAACGTCACCGATTTGATTCTTTTATCTCGATCGTGTTACATGTGCAAGACCACTTTTGTAAGTTACATTCTTATTTCTTACTATGTATCCTTCTTATTCCTACTAATATTTTAAGTGCGAAAGTTTGTGAGGATGGATGTATGGATGGATGTTTGTTTGATACTCATTCGCGCCACAACGAATGAACCGATTTGGCTGTTTGGAATGGAGATAGCTCATACCCAAGTTAACACACAGGATAGGGCAAGACATTTTATCCCGGAAAAGTAGTTCCCGTGGAAATCAATGACTTTAATCCACGCAGATGAAGTTGCGAGCATCATCTAGAAAATGCGTTTGTTGGTTTGTCCGTCAATGACGTAGCAACTAGCAACGAAGCACCGGATCTAATTCTAACTTCGGTATTTTTTTATTGCACTGTACTGTCATTACACTCGAAATTCTTATCTCGATCATTTTGGTATGAAGACACCACCGCACATAATAAAAACAATAATACACTGCTCGCCCTACAGTTTCGGACAATTACGCTCTCTGGACCAAAGGTATTCCTGCACCATCAGTCGTATTCCTGCATACATAATTCCTTGGATTCATAGAGATAAAAATGCACAGCCTGATTTCGTCATACTTTTTCGTGCTATAGTTTAACTCCAAATTCGTAATGATTAAACAGAAAATAGGAAGTCTCTAGTATCTTTTTTTAGATGAGCAGCGAACAAACAAGCATCCGGGTCACCTGGTGTTAAGTGATTGCAACCGCCCTTAAACATTAGCACTTAGCAGCCAGTATCGCCTTTTCAGCGACTACCCGCCGCGCCCGGGCGCCCCCTCGAAATCCTTATGCATGTTATATGGGAAAACAATTTCAAAAGCGACAAGGATGTATGTGGTTTGGTTGTCTATGATAACTTTTGTTATTTCTTGTTTACGTAAAAATAAAATCTATGTAAGTGAGTTAGATTTACCGCTAAATAATATTTTCGTAACCAATGCCTCAACAATTTATTATTGTTTTGTGAGAAAAGATATTTGTTTTCCGATTATCAATGCTAAAGACGCGCGAAAAGAGGCCCTCGACTATCTCTCTCGCACACGAAACGGCACAGGGCGAGTGAAAGAGACAACAAGCTCGGTCATTAAAACCCATAATAGGAATGCATCGGTATTACAAAACTACGGTTACCTACCTACTGCAGTTATGGAAGCATGTTTATTTTCTACACAAATAGGTAGCTACGTTACTGCTGGGTCATTGGTGTAAGGAAATATTGTTTCTATTGTAATTTTTAACACTTTATCGCCATTACAATAAACGTGCTAGTAGGTACATAATAAAATAAAACACATAGTTCCCTCTAGTTGAAGTTGAAGTGAAGCGATTCACTATACGTTAACGAAGGTCATCACATAAAAACGTATTTAAAATGTTGAATGACGTGTAATATTATTAGAAGTAGGTCTTTAGGTCGCCTTAACTAAGTCACTAGTAGGTGCTAGTAGAAACATGCCTACGAGTTGTAGGTTACATCTTACAACATTGTAAAAAAAAATAGAATATTGGCTAATTTCTCCAAACATTTCCATCCATAAATGCATGATCAATGATCATTGACTAGCTGATGCCTCCGACTTCATTTGCGAGGATTTTTTAATCCTTTGAAAACTCTTTGATTAACGTTTTGAGGATAAATTAAAAGAAGCCTCCAGGGTGCAAGCAAGCTATCTCTGTGTCAAAGTTCATCTAGATCGGTACAGTATAGTGAGGCTCTGATAATGTACCTATATTTATTATTTAATTGGCCCTAATATTCACACATTTAATTTTTTTACACAAGAACCCTTAATTAACCAGTACAGAAAGTGTGTTTCACTCAAAATCGGTTCAATTGATCCGAAGATCAGACCGAACAAACAGACATATAGAAAAGATCAAATCACAGATGGACACTTTAATTATCTTTATTTAAGAGTGGATGTACGTTCATTAACAGTAAACAGATTTGATTTTTACAGTAGTAGATCAAGTTTCAACTATCCGAAAAAAAAACACGCAAAAATTATATCATACTGCCATGGGACGTGCTTGGGCAAAAACATAAAATGATGAAATTTGATCGATAACAAAAAATCGCGTAGTTTTCAATGTGTTGCATATTACAGAGCCAAAATTTTTACATTAAATTCCGATTGATATTATCAAGAGAGTAGCCTAGTGAATTGAAAAGAAAATGAATATTTTACGAGTTACAAAGTATTTGGCGCTTAGTACACTCCTATTCCGCGCAAAACGCTTTCTTTTGTCGCGCCTCACATGAGGTTGCGGCTATGTTTTATTTCATCGCAAAATCTGATTTTTTTTGGTGTTATACGCGTTCTTAAGTTTACATTTACGTAGATGGGAATGCAGATAAAACAATGAAATACACTTGCATTTTGTTGACAAAAAAAGTCAAGCGATCTAAAGTGTATTGAACCCGGCGCAATGTCAGCCTAGTGGGTCGATGCGTCAACGGCGACGGCCCACGATCGGGCGATGTAAAGGAAAGCATTCCTCACAACAAAAGGAGCTGTGTCCGCGAATGTCGCATAAATAATTAGACAATAAACAGGCAGGGCAAGAAATCGGTAATTTGTATCGCTCGAGAGTTGAGATAGGCGTAGCGACCGGCGAGTGGCGACGGTCGAGGGAGACGGCTGCAGGCGGCAGGCGCGCGCCGCGCTCCGAGATGTGGCAACGCGTCAGCCGTCAGGTGGAAATGGCGCCGGCCTGCTCTCCGGCTCCGCGCGAGGACGACCGACCGCCCCCACCCTCCCCACACCCCGACCCTCGATTCCCCCGTCTCCGCTACACCCGCCGCTAATCCTCGACCGAACACAATCTGATAAAATTCGCGCCAGCTACGAATGTTACGCAAAGCGACTCCACACTACAACACGGCGATAATGAATGACCCGCCCGGCCCGACCGTTTCTTAATACATACATAAACATTAACACTATCTTACAATATTGTCGCAGTATCGAACAGAGCGTAGAAGAATGCAAGTAATAAGAAAGTTATTTCCTCGACCTGGCGAAACTAGTCTCGCGAACGCATTACGGCCCGCGTTACGGCCAGGTGAATTCAAAATGACCTCTATGGGCCTGTGGCTTCTTGTGGCCTCGCTCGTTGAATGCGATGACATTTTGTGGGTTAGCAACATGACATGACTCCACAGCTGGGAATACGATGCCAGGATGACTAACGGTAGAGCGTCATTGACAGACTAAGCATGGATTCTTCCATATGAAATATTTAACGCAATTGATCGATTCCATTGCTTTATTATCATTAGGGTGATTTTTGTTTAACAGCATCTAGTAACGATAATTGGACCGTTTGGATCGTAGATTTGTTGACTTACAGCAAAATGGAAGAAACGATTGTGTTAAACGAAAGCATACAATATCATTACCGCGATTATCATTATGATTTCGAAAGAAAAGTACCTACGAGTTCTTTCATCAATGTAAAAGTGACTTACCAAGGCGAAGAAGTTTGTGTGGCAATCCTCGAGACTTGCACCGTTTGTTTGGTGATTTTGATGCGTCATGGTAGTCCGGGGCACTTCATTTTCATTTCACAACACTAAAAACTGATTCAATCTTAAAGAAACCACTCAAAATCTTAAAATCATCACCGACATTTAGTGAAGTTTTCACCTTTCAATGGCGACTGGAAAATGGCGGATAGGAAACAACAACCCAAGCCGATGCTAGCGCACCGCACGGCAACTAGAGGGACTAATTTCGTCCAGAAATTTTTGAGCGTTCCTTTCTACGCCTAGAATACGATTATGAAATCAGTGTTTACAAAATTCTTTCAAACTATTCAATATTAAAAGCAAGGGATATTTGAACTTAGTTTTTAACTTTTTTAATTTATTCAAAGATAATATATCCATTTGATTCCTATACAAATATTCAATAGCCTGCAATTTGTATATTTTAATTATGCGCTATATGCTTAAAACGAAACTGCATTTTATTATTTTATTGTGATTTTAAAATGTCAAATTTATTTTAAAAATGAATAATTATAATTAAAATACAAAAGTGTTTTTAAATACCACTAACGCTTAAGAAAGAAGAGGTTCTAGTTATAAATCCATAATGTTAAAGAATTTGCTACGCACTACGACATGTAGAAATTTTCAGGTTATAATTTCTGTTACTGTTGTCTACCTTACGTGATTTTTCATTTTACTTTGGCTTTACTTTATTTTAATTCAATTTCAGATTATATCCGTTAGAAATAAACAAGCTAAGTTTCCGAAAACAGATAAGAAGTTACAAGCTGCAGCGGAATCACTTGCGTCAAGAGGGTAAAAAATTCTTAACGCTTAAATTGATTTCTTATTTCAATGAATTCAATAGACTGATTATACTATGTACCTATAAGGTTAGATTAAATAAACTGCAGAGAAAAATCAACAATGATTTTACTAAGAATACTGGACATCATCTCTTAGGTTTAACAATAATTATTATCACAATACTAGCTGCCCGGACAGACTTCATTCTGTCAAAAGTTAAAAGTAAAAATTAAATAAATGTAACGTTTTTTTTTATTAAGTAAGTATTAAAACCTTCTGTGGACCTTAAGGAACATACAAAAAAATAAATTAACCAAATTGGTCTATCCATTCTTGAGTTATGCGCTTACCAACATTCATTTTTATTTATATAGATGTAAGTGATAAATTGGTAAGAGTAGGTAGTAGGTTGTTAATTTAATAATCTGGACCAATGGCTTAAAGTCATGACCTCATCATAGAGGAAACAATTCCACTTCCAAAATCAGTCCTCATCTATCTTACCAATTTGAGTTGATGTTTCTTAGCAAGCAGTCTCCTAAATTTCATTGTATTTAAACCTCTTCACTATAACTGAATATCACAATCATTCATTAAAAACCAATTTAAAAACTTATTTGCTGTTATGAAAATACCAAATGTATTTCCAGGTTCCTTCGTCCAAATAAGCCATGGGATCCTCCAAAGGATATTGCTGAGACAATAATTAAGATATGCTCAGATAATGGACTCAAACCTGATAGCGAGTTTGATTCGCTGGAAGTCAAGTATGTTGTACTGAAGGCATGTTTTGATGAAACGGGACACAGCGTACCTAACTCCTTATTGCATACAATTGAGACTGTGGGTGGGTACTTTCTATTTTTTACACTATTGAACAGGCTAGAACCTAAACTAAACTAAACTAAAGTGCCTAAAGTCAATAAGAGGTAGGAAAAAAATAATTGAGTTGAGCCATAAACAGGAGACAATATCTAAAAATTGAGAAGAAATACAGATTTTTTTACATAAATAATTTGTGTATTAGTAAGCTTCCAATTAAATGCAATATTGTTTTATATTGGAGCAATATGAAGGATAGGGCACATAGTTCGAAGAGCTGTTGGTCATTGGGGTCCCAAGGTGCTGGAGTGGCGGCCCCGCACTGGGAAGCGCAGTGTTGGCAGACCCCCCACCAGGTGGACCGATGACATCAAATGAGTCGCAGGGAGCCGCTGGATCCAGGCGGTGCAAGGCCGAGGCCTGTGGAAGTCCATGCAAGAGACCTTTGTCCAGCAGTGGACGTCTATCGGTTGATAAAGAAGAAGAAGAAAAACAATATGAAGGGTCTAAGCACAAGATTTGTACTTGTAAATTCAGTTCAGTTTAGAAATTGTGTACAACAAAATTACTCACAATTTAATATTGTCATTGCTTAGAATAGAATTGTTTTTTATTCAAATAAACTTTTACAAAGTGCTTTCAAATCATCAAGTGTATCTACCACTGCTTTTACCAATGCTGAACAACATAAAATCTAATATATTATAATTTTAAATCATAAACTTTCAGATGACCTGAGTCACTTTTATCAAACCCCTGTTGATACAAGGACTCCATTTGACAGCCTGAAGAAAATGGATCTGCCAAAGAATCTACATGTTCAGGAGGACTATGTTCGCTTCCACCCAGGTTCGTCTATCAATCAAAAATAATAAGATTGAGCTTGGTTTTCTCTTCACAACAAACTTTGTACAATTATTTGTAAGCAGTTGTGGGCAGCATTCTTGTCCAAAATCCCTTATGTGCTTGAAGACTAGTCTTCGAACAGTGTGTGTTGCCAGTGATGACTTACGGATCTGAAACATGGTCGTTAACTATGGGCCTCTTAACAAGGCTCAGGTTCACTCAGCGGGTGATGGAGAGAGCTATGCTCGGAGTATCCCTGTGAGATCAAATCAGAAATGAGATCTGTAGGAATACCAATGTTACCTACATAGCTCAGCGAGTCGCGAAACTGAAGTGGAAATGGGCGGGGCACATAGTTCGAAGAGCTGATAGTCATTGGGGTCCCAAGGTGTTGGACTGGTGACCCAGCACCTGGAAGCACGGTGTTGGCAGACCCCCACTAGGTGGACCGACATCAAACCGTTGCAGGTAGCTGCTGGATTCAGGCGGCGCGAGACCGAAGCCTTACATATATAGCCATACAAGACCTTTACCTTTATACCTTTGTCCAGCAGTGGATGTCTATCGGTTGACAACGAAGAAGAAGAAGTTGTGGGCAACAAGTTTGCCTATGCAGAAATCTATTTCCTTGTAGGAATAAAATTGTTTTCCAAAATAAAGGGTAGATCGCCATTCATCAGTTGGTACTTTCACGTTTTATGAAACAGCAGTTCATGCTGCTTGCACTTACCTGTTTAAACCTCTTTTTAAAATTGATTCTTATTCTTCACAATTTTTTTGGGAGATTCTCTTTAAAACTGATGGCAACAATATTCAGTGGATTGTAAGTTACTAAGAAGTTTAGAAAATACTACCCCAGTTCCCAGTTTGTCTGTGTAATCAAAGTATTTGGCATAGTGCCACTCTTTAAAAAACGATTTTAAAAGTCTTATTTTCAGTCTGGCTGTCCAGACATAATTTTTGTCTCTAAATTCAAAAGAGTAAATAAATATAAAACAAGAATTAATAATATAAAAATAAATTCTAAATAAATTCAAATAATATTATTAAAATACCTATATAAAAAAAATTCAAAACTAGATTTTAGGTGATGTGAAATATAGGTAATTTAAGAACTTATTTTGGTAATAAAATATTTTTTATATTTTGTTTCAGATAAGGATACCCTCTTCAATGGAAAGTCAGTATTCCCAAAGAGCTCAACTATAGTGTCTGGTCTCAAAACGAGAAAAAAATACGAGGGCTACACTGCTAAGAGATCATGGCCCTAAACTTATTAATTATGTGTTATTAGTTGTTAGATAATAATTAAAATAAGATAAAGTCTTATCATTACAATTGGAGTTATTTTTCATCATCAATACCTTTTCATACCTATTGGTTTATGGTTACATATGACCACTGATCAGGGTACCAAATTACCAATTGTCTAAAAGTTATGCCATTGATCGTATTCGTATTGATGACATTAGGGTCAATGTAAAATAATCCTTTTGATTGTATTGATTTAAAGTCACAAATTCAGTACAACCGATTTTAGCATGGAACAATATGGAGCGTATTGTACATACTTAAACGCATAAGAATGCATACACTAAATTGAGCTCTAATTCAATGCCCTTATGGTTTATTTTTATTTGAGGCTAATGTCATCGAATACGATTACGATCAATGGAATAACGACAATCGCAGGCCAGAAAAGAAGGAATATATATTCTTCATTAGCTCAATTACTATTGTAAGAAAGTTTGCAAGGATAGCTTTATTTCAGAAGAAGAACATACGGTACTTATTCCAGCAAATCGTAGTTCTCAGTGGTAACGGGATTCTCAGAAAAACATGTAATACACGTTAGTACGTAGACGGGAGTAACGATAAGTTGGGCATATTCTGCTGAGAGATGGAAATTGGAAAAGCTGTATAATACTAGTGTTCGTGGTCTAAGCAGGAAAGGGTCCAGAGACGGTTCTTGAAGTATGTTTGAGCGGAACAGCAGAGCCTACTGCCAATGTTTCTATACTTGTCAGTTATATGGTACCAGAAAGATTACGCAACTCTGGTAACAGCATCCTACAGGCGGTAGGCTAGGACCACGCCAGGACTTGTGCAGTCTGGAGGAGACTGTGATTTATAGATAGCTGATACATATAGTAAAGAGTTATTGAAAACTCTTTTCTGTATTTAAATGTCGCAGTAAGATAGTTGAAGCCGTGTTATAGCTATAAACCTAGGTTTATAGCTATATGCCGGAAGATAGCTATACGAAAGCGATTCATAGCTATCTTACTAGGAATATAGATATAATACGAACGCGATCTAGTAGTATAGCTATCTGACTAGACTAATCTAGTAAAATCGTTATAGAATTAAACATTTTCTTTGATTTGCACAACTGGTTACTCGTTTTTAAGCCCCGATAAAAAAGGAGGCGTGTTTTGATGCGATTTTTCGTGTTTGAAAGCTGACGTGATCAAGATCGATCTTAGCTATATTTTATGAAGATCTGTTCAGGCGTTTGCAGATCATCAGCTCACGCAATTCCCAAGCACCTGATCACCGAATCTTGCTTGATTCGACATGGACAGTCAGGTGCCCACACTCAGTCAGGGCACTTAGGTGCCATTTCCCAGGTAGCAGACTGACGTCAGAAACGTATAGGTGACGTCATTCATAGGTCAGTTTAAGGTCAACCAGTTTTTCGTCAAGAGCGGACGCTACGGGGACGTCTTGCGAACGTCAATTTAAGGTCAGCATCTGGACGTACCATATTGGTCGTAAATAGGACGTTTCACTAACGTCACTTTAGGTTTCGCATCTGGACGTACCACATTGGTCGTAAAGAGGACGTTTCACTATCGTCACTTTAGGGTCAGCATCTGGACGTACCATATTGGTCGTAAAGAGGACGTTTCGCTAACGTCACTTTAGGGTCAGCATCTGGACGTACCATATTGGTCGTAAAGAGGACGTTTCGCTAACGTCACTTTAAGGTCAGCATTTGGACGTACCATATTGGTCGTAAAGAGGACGTTTCGCTAACGTCACTTTAGGGTCAGCATCTGGACGTACCATATTGGTCGTAAAGAGGACTTTTCACTAACGTCACTTTAGGGTCAGCATCTGGACGTGCGTTATTCGTCGTAAAGAGGACGTTTCACTTACGTCACTTTAGGGTCAGCATCTGGACGTACTAAATTCGTCGTAAAGAGGACGTTTCACTAACGTCACTTTAGGGACCACAACTGGACGTACTATATTCGTCGTAAAGGGGACGTTTCACTAACGTCACTATAGGGTTAGCATCTGGACGTACCATATTGGTCGTAAAGAGGACTTTTCACTAACGTCACTTTAGGGTCAGCATCTGGACGTGTGTTATTCGTCGTAAAGAGGACGTTTCACTTACGTCACTTTAGGGTCAGCATCTGGACGTACCATATTGGTCGTAAAGAGGACGTTTCACTAACGTCACTTTAGGGACAGAAACTGGACGTACTATATTCGTCGTAAAGGGGACGTTTCACTAACGTCACTTTAGGGACAGCATCTGGACATACTAAATTCCTCGTAAAGAGGGCGTATCACTGACATCACTATAGGGTCTGCATCTGGACGTAGTATATTCGTCGTAAAGAGGTCGTTTCACTAACGCCACTTTAGGGTCAGCATCTGGACTTACTACCTATGTTCGTCTTAAAGAGGACGTTTCACTAACGTCACTGTAGGGTAAGCATCTGGACGTACTTTATCCATCGTAAACATTTTTGAAATTTAAAATGATTTTTGGGGGACAATTTGCTAATAATTTTTTTTCTTTATCCAAACTCCGAAATTTAGTAACCGGGCTAAATTGGGTGATTGTTTTGTAAAGGAAAGTTAAAAAAATAACAAAATTTACCGGATAAAAAACAGACAGGCTGTACAGTTATTGCGAGGTTTTTAAAAATTAAGCACGGAAAAAGATTTTCAATCTGTGACGTCTGGGAACATAATACAGTTACAGCCGTTTACGACATCGTTTAGAACAACATATCGGTTATATTGACCAAAATCAAAGGTTCCGGCTGAATGCTATATGACCGCCTTATTAAAAATATCGCTTTTTAAGACATCGTTTGCTACGACATACGGTACCTAATTAAGCGACTACATTTTACCATGCATTTTACTAATATCTTCGGAGCATAGCTTTGGAGAATGATATCACGACCAGCTGTATTGTAAACAATTTGAATAGGTAACAGTATCCACATCTGGGGCACAATATAATGGTCAATCTTTTGTAATTCTTAGAAACAAAATACACGTGCATGCAATACTCTACGCAGTATAACTCCGTTCCCGCCAAATGCTCGCCCACGCGGCATGCGCCTGATGCCAGCGGCGGCCGGACGCGACGCTTAGGCTGTGGCTTAGGAGTGCTCGATACGTGATAAAATATCGATAAGTTCGATATTATCGAATGATTGAATTGAAGTCAATATATAATATCGATATATTTTATTCGATATATGAAATACCGTACGAAATTAGAATATTTAGGAAAAATCATCAGTAATTAATTTGCTTATTTATTAATTTCAAACATGTTCTAAACTATTACTTCAACAGTCAACTATACCTATCGTTAATTTTCAATAAAAACTTAACTACAAAAAATTAACAATCTATATAACTTGTTGTTCAAGTTCGCCAATCTTAAGATGGCAGCACTGTACTTGTATCATCCCGCTTGAACTATGAACGTGTTGCACATCTATATTCTATTGTTAACCGACATAAAAAGCAAAAAGAGGAGGTTCTCAATTCGACGCGTATTTTTTTTTATATTTTACTTTTTAGGGTTCCGTACCCAAAGGGTGCCAACGGGACCCTATTACTAAGCCTCCGCTGTCCGTCCGTCCGTCTGTCAGCGGCCTGTATCTCGTAAACCGTAATAGATAGACAGTTGAAATTTTCACATATTTTGTATTTCTATTGCCGCTATAACAACAAATAATAAAAATTAAATTAAATTAAAAATATTTAATTTTTTTTAAAGGAACCCTAAAAGAGCGAGGACCGACTCGCACTTGGCCGATTTTTTTTGGAACGAAGTTCCTTATGGGGCGTTGCGCAGGGGTACCCTAGCCGGCAAAAAACGTCCGTTACATTAGAAAATAAAAACGTAAGATTTTTTCGTCACAGTGCTTGTAGTCTTCGTTTATTTTAGACATTCCATCAATGCTTCGATGGTGCAGCGGTAAAAAGAAGGAGTGATACTATCGGTTCAGAGGTTTGAATCCTGACTTCAGATAATTATTATTTATTTTATTTTTATTATTAATTTATTATTATTGATAATATTTGTTAAGAAATTAAAAACAAATTACACTTGTTAAATCATTTTAAACAAAATAAAGGTGTTAAGATAATTTTGTAAAGTAGTTTTTTTGATTTTTATCGATAAAAAATCATGATAAAAAATGTATACCGGAATAATTATTTTCTTTATACCTCGAATAGAACTTGAACTTAATATTTTTATAATAAGGAACTTCGTTCCTATCTGGTGTCCCACGACACCACACGACTTTTTGTGGATGTTACTCCATATCTCCGTCAAATCTTAACTGATTCCATTCATATTTTTTTATTTGAAAGGGTGTATTTAAAGGTAGGTCCCATTTAAATTTGGTGAAGATTTGATGAATATCTTCGGAGATGGAGGACGGAACTTCTCAGTGAATGGGAGGAAATCGCTCGCGATCAGAGTATGTGTAGACTTTCAACCATGCTTATTAGTACATAATATATGTGGGCGCAAATGATTTCCGTTTAATTTATATTAATTAATTGGGAGTATTGTTTTGATTTCCGTATCCTTTTATTTTATATTAATTATTTAAAAGTATTGTTTTGACTTCCGTTTCCTTTTATTTATTAAAATTAGTTCAATCAAGTTGACATTTGACTTTGACAGCGCGGGTACGCCATCTTGCGCGCCATCTTGAATTATTAGTATAAAACAGCAGTTTCGACGATACGAATTCAGTCTCTGCCCAGAGACTCATCCGACTAGTAGATGCTTTCGCATCTAGGTCGTTCTTCTCGATTGAGGGATTGCGATAGCAATCGCTCCCTAATCGATTAAATATTGCCAGTACGCTTAGATTAGTTTAAATGATAAATTAATACTTTGTTATTTTTGATAACTACCCTCACGTTTAGATGTTGGTTTGATTAATTAATATTTGATATTTTTGATAACTACCCTCACGTTTAGATGTTGGTTTGATTAATTAATATTTTGATATTTTTGATAACTACCCTCACGTTTAGATGTTGGTTTGATTAATTAATATTTTGATGTTTTGATAACTACCCTCGCGTTCAGATGTTGTTTTGATTAATCAATACTTTGATAGTTACCCTCACGTTCAGATGGTGGTTTGTCTGTCGTGCTGTGGTTATTAGCTGAGTGGAAAGGGGCCGTTATTGGGGATGGTGGAGACGGCTTTAGGTAGGGTTTCAGCGTTTTAAGAGACGCGTTCTCTTAAAGCCTGATTAGTTTTGAGTAATAATTCCCGCTTCTGGTCCATGACTAATAAATGTAAAAGAGGCGGGGCTTTTGAGGGTACTTAGTTCGAAAAATAAACACCCTACGTGATTAAATGATCTTACCACGCTACCTACCCTCGTCGCGCAGCAAATGTGTCTGACTTTGTCGCCGACGAGGATACCCGCTCCGACAGCAGCGGTGGGATCCACCTCTCCCATACTGGGGATTTCTGGATCCCAGGTCGAAAATTATTTAAGTTAAGGATGGACGAGCGATAATTTCGGGAAATTAGTCTTATTTAATTTTTGTTTTTAATCCACTTTTCCAACCTAGACATTTGATGATCACTAAGCGTATCCTTTTTCCCGGTCTTAGGGCTATATCCCAGGCGGGTGATGCCATGTAGATCCAAGGCGGGTGATGCCGAGTTGACCAAAACATCCTTCCTCAAGCGCCTGGCTCTTTGCTAAGCGTATCCTTTTTCCCGGTCTTAGGGCTATATCCCAGGCGGGTGATGCCATGATGTGATATGGCTAGATCCAAGGCGGGTGATGCCGATTGGTCCAAAACATCCTTCCTTAAGCGCTGGCTGGCCACCATGCGTATCCTTTTTCCCGGTCTTAGGGCTATATCCCAGGCGGGTGATGCCATGAAGTGATATGGCTAGATCCAAGGCGGGTGATGCCGAGTTGTCCAAACCATCCTTCCTTAAGCGCTGGCTGTTTGCCAAGCGTATCCTTTTTCCCGGTCTTAGGGCTATATCCCAGGCGGGTGATGCCATGAAGTGATATGGCTAGATCCAAGGCGGGTGATGCCGAGTTGTCCAAAACATCCTTCCTTAAGCGCTGGCTGTTTGCCAAGCGTATCCTTATTACCGGTCTTACAAGTTATATTCCAGAGGATGATATCATTCAGATACTAATCTACAGCGCAGAGAGCGCGCTGGATCAGAATGGCCGTGTGGGCGCAAATGATTTCCGTTTAATTTATATTAATTAATTGGGAGTATTGTTTTGATTTCCGTATCCTTTTATTTTATATTAATTATTTAAAAGTATTGTTTTGACTTCTGTTTCCTTTTATTTATTAAAATTAGTTCAATCAAGTTGACATTTGACTTTGACAGCGCGGGTACGCCATCTTGCGCGCCATCTTGAATTATTAGTATAAAACAGCAGTTTCGACGATACGAATTCAGTCTCTGCCCAGAGACTCATCCGACTAGTAGATGCTTTCGCATCTAGGTCGTTCTTCTCGATTGAGGGATTGCGATAGCAATCGCTCCCTAATCGATTAAATATTGCCAGTACGCTTAGATTAGTTTAAATGATAAATTAATACTTTGTTATTTTTGATAACTACCCTCACGTTTAGATGTTGGTTTGATTAATTAATATTTGATATTTTTGATAACTACCCTCACGTTTAGATGTTGGTTTGATTAATTAATATTTTGATATTTTTGATAACTACCCTCACGTTTAGATGTTGGTTTGATTAATTAATATTTTGATGTTTTGATAACTACCCTCACGTTCAGATGTTGTTTTGATTAATCAATACTTTGATAGTTACCCTCACGTTCAGATGGTGGTTTGTCTGTCGTGCTGTGGTTATTAGCTGAGTGGAAAGGGGCCGTTATTGGGGATGGTGGAGACGGCTTTAGGTAGGGTTTCAGCGTTTTAAGAGACGCGTTCTCTTAAAGCCTGATTAGTTTTGAGTAATAATTCCCGCTTCTGGTCCATGACTAATAAATGTAAAAGAGGCGGGGCTTTTGAGGGTACTTTGTTCGAAGAATAACCATCCTAAGTAATTAATTGATCTTACCACGCTACCTACCCTCGTTGCGCAGCAAATATGTCTGACTTTGTTGCCGACGAGGATACCTGCTCCGACATATACATACTTATGCTAAATTTTTATTTATCATCTGATTTTTACAAGCTTTTATCTAACTTGCAATGTATGTTTAGTTCAAATCTTGCAAGATGTATTAGAATCATTCCCGGTTTTCGATTGAGCTGAAAATGTGCATGTAAATGTAAATCGGATTACAATGCAATATTATTATTGTAACATTGAGCTGATCTGATGATGGTTCGGGCTCGTTTGATTCGTCTTGAGAAGTACTCTGGTCCTAGATCCAGGTTCTGATGATGAAGCTGAACGGTAGTTATGAGCTATGTTATGAAACTACGTAACCATATTTAGTTTGGGCTCGTTTCATTCGTATTAATAAGTAGTCTTAAATGATATCCATGGAATGGCTCTGATGATGGAGCTGAAACTGCAGCCAGGATATCCAGCACACTAGTACACTCTTGAAAAAATAATAGCAGATATGTCATGTTTGGATTCGATTTGACCAGTATTTGATTCTACATAGAATGCAATTGTGCCACCATTGAGCTGATGGGCTGATGCTGCAAATTTGGTAAAGATCTGATGAATATCTTCGGTGATAGAGGACGGGACTCCTCATTGAATAGAAACAAATCATCGATCAGCGATCAGAGAATGTGTAGATTTATCCTATAAAGCTACACTAAAAAGCTTAAAATAATAATATTATAATGCATTATGTAATCGCACTAAATGATACGAGTGACTCACACAAGACTTAGTTTATTTATTTAACTCAACACATTAAATTGGTACTTAAATCGCGCACATAGTTAACTTTTAATAGGTGCTACTTGTGCACTCTCCCAAAACAGACTCACTAGATATTTTCCAAAAGTTATAATGTCGCCTCGTGACGCCCCACTATTGCTTTTGACGAGAACCAATCGGAACCAATAGCGTGGCGACACGATACAACGAAGTATGACAGAACTGCCAACTTAATAAATTAATAGCCGAAACCCAATTACTTAGCGCCGTTTTAGGCGTGAACCAATAGGGTGGCGACATGATACAAGGAGGCATAGACAGAGCTGCCAACTTAATAAATTAATTATTTTATGTTTAATCTTAAATTTTACAATCAGTTTTATAATTATTATTTTTATGTTAAACAATTAACTTTATAATTGTTAAAATATATACATTATTATGCACACATAAAATCTTGCACCGCGGCGACAACAATTATAATAACAGTATATAAAAATTCTTTTAAAAAAACCGACTTCAAACGCCACTGAAAAGTATGAAGTAATTTCAGTTTGTACATGTATGTTGAAGTCGGGCGGGCTTTAATAGAACTATGAAACTGCAACGCTAGCCCGACTTCAACATACCTGTACCAAGTACTATTAAAATATTTTCTACTACTAAATTTTTACTAAAAACTTTTACTATTAAATTATAAAAATATATAATAATTTGCCAGACAGCACTCGAAACATAGAAAAAGATAACAAATTTTATAAAACATTAAAAAACTTTTTATTGGAAAAGTGCTACTACAAAATAAATGATTATTTTGACCATACAAATAATATTAATAAATAAAATCGGTCTCTCTACTACGGTCGATTTCAGACCAAGTTGCTACACCCTAACGGGGTATGTGTAAACTATCTGCAACTAAAATAAATAAATAAATAAATATTATATTCTGTGCCTGGACCTACAAACTAAAATTTTGGCTAGCGAAGCACATTCGTTTCATCGTTTCTATTTTGGCCCGTCCGACTTCAACATGCGTTACAAACTGAAATTATTTTGTACTTTTCAGTGGCGTTTGAAGTCGGTTTTTTTTTAAAGAATTTTTATATAATATTATTATAATGCATTATAATAATAATATATGGTGGGATTTGCAGATCTATTTTGATTATTGTATTATCTATGGTGGATTGGTAGAAATAAGATGGCTGGCCTGTGCGTGCGGTATTTTTTAATGGAAGTTGTCTGTGTTTACTCTGTTAAAAAAACTTACAGTTTACAAAATTTTGTTGTTGTCGGGTTTAGATAAGAAATATTGGGATTAAACTAGCGGCACGCTATGATGGCCGGTTTGACACATTACAATAGTGATGTGGAATGTCAATTTATTCTCGAACAAAAAACAATTAAGTTTTGTTTTTGTACCTGATTAAATATGTTTATTTAATTTATTTGAACGAACTGAATATTTGAATGAAAATGAATATACATACTTTATATGCACACAAGAAACATATGAATACAAAAGATACCAAAAAAGGTGCCACAAAAGGCCATAATTAATCAGATTCGTCCATACTACTATTTTCACTGTCGTCACTGCTATCATCACCTACATTAATAATTATATGTTCGTTTTCTATAATATTATCTATTTTCACATCTCTTTCATAATCTTCCCTTATTAATTTAACAGTTCTATTCACAACCTTTTCCCAGTCTCCTTTAGTCACATGTTCACAAGCTTCTTCTAATAATTTTAGCATTTTTTTTGTGGTAAATGGGGGTTCTGTATTGTGTCTTGCAGCATATCCCTTAATTTGAGCCCACACCAACTCAATCGCATTATACTCACAATGGTAAGGCGGTAACCGTATAGCTCTGTGCCCATGTTCTAATGCTATTTCGTCAATGACGTATCGGATCTTGGTTGGTTTGTTTTCTTTTAAAAGACGTACTAATTCCGCTTTTAACATATTCATGTTTGCATCTACGCCATTTTTACGAAGCCATGCGACGATATCAGCTTTCTTTTGGGATTGGGCAGGTGGCTTGTCAATTTGCATCGAGTGGTATGGGGCGTTGTCCATAATTATAATAGATGGTTCAGGGAGGCTACACAACATTGAGGTAAACCATTCAGTAAACTTTTCTCCATTCATGTCTTCATGATAGTCTCCAGTGGTTTTTGACGCAAAAGCCATGAGAGAACCTTCGACAAACCCGTTGATGGTTCCGGCGTGACAAATTATAAGTCGCGATCCTTTTCCTACAGGAACTTTGGAAGTAGATGCTGCTGTGTCATCGTTCCAAGAACGGCCTACAGTATGGTTAGCATTAAGCCATGTTTCATCCAAGAACACAACATTTTGCCAATTTTTGATTTCTTTCACTTGCCGTAAAAAAGTATACCTTGCCATCGCTATATCAAATCTTTCCATCAATATTTTGCGTTTGTTACATTTTTTGTATCGAAATCCAATGGTCTTCAAAATCTTCGTTAAAGAACTTTCCCCACCGAAGAATAATCCAGCTTCCTTCAGTGAATGCACCAACTTTTTTCTTGTTGGATACTCCTTCTGTAAATAGTAGCCGTAAACATGTCTTCGGATAGCATCGGCATCAAAGCTATCGATGCCTACGACTGGTTTTGCTCGTTTTCTCTTTTTTGGTGTGTGAAGTTTATTTTCTTCTGTGCCAGTCTCGCCATATTTTTTTTTAGTTATCCGTCTAACAGTTCGTTGTCCAATATTAAGCGCATCAGCTACGCGTTCAACCACTGACGTTATAGGTAAAATTGGCCCTCCATTTTGAGCTTCACGATCGAAATAGTTACGAAGGCGTATTACGAACTCACGTGTCTGACTATTTAGAACAGTTCTCTGCGTACGTTCGGTCATATCGACGAAATCCACAACAAAGGGCTTGAACAGAGTCCAAATTAACGAGCAAGGGTCAACAGTAATGCAGTATCAATATTTGAAATCCAAAGCCAGGTCAAAACTATATCACAATCGCATTGCACTGACAGTTTATACTTTTCGAAGCAACGTCAATTCGAAACTGCTTTGTTTTGCATTGAGCATTGACGCGAGTTTGCCGGAGGTAGTAGTTGTGCTAGCCAGCGATCCTATGTGACGATCGTATTAGATTCCATTTTTAAAAATTTTCAATTTAGAAAACCAAATGCCGAGTTGTGGTATATATCATATAAAAATAAAAATTTTACCTTTTGTATGAAACAGCTGATATTTTTTTGCGATTTCAGAGGTTTGTCCACATAGTGAAAATTGTTCATATTCACAAGTACATTCACCCCTTAAATGGTGCAAACTGATTTTTCTACACTTGTATACATTTTAGAAATCAATTTAATAAATAAATTTTGAGTCCTAAACCTAAAACTACATTCGATAAAATTTATGAATCTCTGCACATCACTATCGTCAATAAAGTAATACAATTATTTCCTTCAAAGTCGTTATCAATTAATACGGAACTTCATGAGCGGACAAACGTCAAACCGGCCATCATAGCGTGCCGCTAGTGTAGTAAAAAAGGATTGTGTGGTTTTATGAAACCACGGTAAAAGTGAAACTTTTTTCACATTATAGACATTTAAATAGGCGCCGCCATATTGGCCTTGGCTGCTCTGACCAGCGCCTTTCCCTTTATCCCTACTCCGCGGCCGACCGTCACGCGACACGCAACACACAGACGAAAAAGTTTGAGACGATGTAATTAAAGTTTCATTTTAAAAATAAAGTTAATTGGTTTTTAACCTTGGTTACTAACTTATTTACTCCTAGTAAAGTCTTTTCCTTCTGATATATCGTTTAACATCGATACAATATTTCGATAGGTATATTATATCGAAAAAAATATCGATATTTTTGACATCACTACCGATGCCTGCGGCCCGACCGCCCGGTGCCCAGCCGGCGCCATTTTGAGTTACCTTTGGCTGTGCGTACGACGTGCTTAGCTTACAATCAAGTGGCGTTAAAATCACGATTTAGCGTCGTAAATCGTTTTATACATAAGTTTGGTTTGCCCGTTTGCCCTTTGACATTTTGTGAAATTGTGAAGTGTGAACTTTTGTGCTAGGATCAAGGATGTATATGTATAGTGTGGTTCAATTCTCGCCAAGTGAAGGAGGAAGTGTTTCTATAGTAAACGTGTTCATGAATGTTTTAAGAAACTTGTTTATAACGGTTTTGCACTTTGTGCTAAATCCATTCGTTTAGCTGATTGTTATTGCTATGCAAAAGACATAGTGGTTGAAGTACATAATATACTGAGATGTAAAATTAATGGAAAAACATTATTTCAAAATGTGTTGTCACTCCCCAAGACACAAATAGTAACTATTTTATTTGTTTTCCTATTCTCCATGCATATTGTAATTGATTCATGTAGGTACTTATTCTAATCTTTATTTTTTAATATAATACTTAATTAGTGTAGGTATGATTTACAACTATTATATTATAGAAAGAAAAGAAGTAACAAAATAAATGAACGAATTGAAATTTGACAGAAATTTGAATCTCTGAGGCCCACTTGCAGAGACGCCGAGTTAGTTAACCCAGGAATAAATTTGTAATTTTGACAGAAGCTTTATACGAAATCTGTCAAATCTGTCTTTTTAACCCAGAGTTAGCTACTAACTCTGGGTTACGACATTTCTGCAAGCGCGCCTTAGTTTATACAGTAAAATCAATTTTGAACTAATTACTTTTCTTCTTTTCTTTCCTAATATGTAATATGAAATTATATTATGTTAATATGTATTTTGTAATTATTGTGTAATCTGTTTGGCCTTATTTTATAACTATTCTTAATTGTATACTAATTAGATGTAACGCTGTTGCTTACTTTATAATAAATAAATAATTACCCCTTAATTAAGAAAAAAGTCGTTCAATGATAAGCTCTCATGGAAAGCTTGAAGAAAAACTGATTTTATTAATAAAAGGGTTTTGCAATTATGCTAAATCAGTTAAAATTGTGGTTTTATTTTTCTTTTAGCCTGTTCTGTTTCCGTCTGAGAACACACATTGGGACGTATTTTTTATCGTTAAAAAATTGGCAATACTTAACGTTATTGCCCTTAGAACGATATTTTGACGGTAAGATGACGTCCTCTCAAAGTCTGCAAAAACGTCCTACTGACGTTTTTAGAAGACGTCCATATTACGGTTCTACAAGACGTCCTACTAAGGCCTCCAGCAGGCGTCCTATTGACGTCTTCAGAAGACGTCCTGATAACGATTTCAGGACGACCTAATAACGACCTCAAAAGACGTCTTACTAACGCCTCCAGTTGGCGTCCTATTGACGTCTTCAGAAGACGTCCTGATAACGACCTCAAAAGACGCCCTACTGACGCCTCCAGCAGGCGTCCTACTGACGTCTTCAGAAGGCGTCCTGCTAACGACCTCGGAAAACGTTCATATTACGTTCTATTTGTAGTTCTATATGACGTTCATATTACGTTATAATTATATTTCTATATGACGTCCTACTAACGACCTCAAAAGACGTTCTAATTGTAGTTCTATATGACGTTCTACTGACGTCTTATCGTCGACGTCCAATAAACGTCATTTAGAGACGTCCTGAGGGATATGACATATGCTGGTCATTTCGTACGTCCGTGTGACGAAGATTACGACGTCATTTACGTCGGAAATGACTGTAAATGGACGTCGTGATGACGAAAAATTGCTACCTGGGTTGGTCGATTTACCTACCTGAGTTAAGTATGCACCGCATAACTGATTATACCAAATGGAACCTGACTGTTCATGTCGAACCCCAACATATTATCCTAACTTTATTTTGGCAAACATAGTAGGTACTTCTATTACCATTTTAGTAGATTAGTCTAGTCAGATAGCTATATTAATAGATCGCGATCGTATTATAGCTATATTCCTAGTAAGATAGCTATGAATCGCTGTCGTATAGCTATCGTCCGGCATATAGGTATAAACCTAGGTTTATAGCTTTATCACGGCTTCAACTATCTTAATGCGACATAATATATAATATCTCTATATATATGAAAGAAAGTGGTGTTAGTTACACTATTTATAACTCAAGAACGGATGAACCGATTTGGCTGAAAATTGGTGGAGAGGTAGCTTAGAACCAGGAGACGGACATAGGATACTTTTTATCCCGTTCGACCGCGTTTCCGTCATGTCACTATAAAACGGTATAAGAAAAACGCATCTGACATGGAATAACAAAACGCAAATGACAGTGGAATAACAAAACGTAAATGACAGCTAAACGTAATTTTGTCTTTGATTAAGTATGGTAAAAAATTTGACAATTATAAAAAGTGTCATAATAAAGCACTACTGATATTATAAATGCGAAAGTGTGTTTGTTTGTTGGTTTGTCCTTCAACCAAATCGCAACAGAACAGCGGATCGATGCGATTTTTTGCATGGGTATAGTAATGGATGTAGTAGTGGTTCCTCAGACCGGGAGAGCTACTTTTTATCTCGGATAATGAAAGAGTTCCCGCGGGATTTTTAAAAACTAAATCCATGCGGACGAAGTCGCGGGCATCAGCTAGTATTATATAAATATATGTTCAGCGAGCAACTAGCAATTAGTGAACTTGCTCCCCTCTTAAGTTCGGCCGTTCAGAGAATGCGTTCCTGACACCTATCAGTTAGTCACGACTAGTGACGGGCACAACACAACACTGAGTTCGTTATAATAATTATAATAATGTTGTTTTAATGCTCATCAATTGTTAAAACGGTAAACAACCAGCAATAATATTTTTATCGTAACTGCAACGCCATTACAAAGTTACGTCGTCAGTTCAATCGCGACGTGTCAGGAACGCATTCTCTGAACGGCCGTAGTATACTAAGTTTAATTACTGAACGTTTCCATAGACATTAAAACTTTCTGACGTTAAATGATAATGTCAAATTGACTTTGACATATCGTTCGAATACAAATGAGTAATACAAATAAATTCATTTTGTGCAAAACAATATAAAAAATGATTGTATATAAGCAATAATTTAGATATTAAATAAAGGAATGATCGCAGCATATAAAAATGAATATTCTACTAATATTGTGTTTTATTTTTATCATCATATATTCATGTGTTTCGTGGTAAGTTGGTGTTCGCTTTCAATGTTTGTTTTGTTAGACTTTTAAATTAAATAAATTGCCGGGTGCTGTATTATTAAAGATTTATACCGATATTTTGGATTAAGAGTAAGTATAGTTATTTGTCCATAATAACAGAAGTGATTGATAAAAAGTCAGAGTCTTGTTGTTTATAACCAGAATAATAATGAAGGTGGTGTGAATGGTGCCTTGAAATTATCTAAATAATTCGACCTACAATGTTTATTTGATCTAAGTAGGGGAAACTAAACAATTGTGTATTACCGCTTTAAGCTATATCATACAAATCATTCAATTTAATTCCCAAATAATGGCTTGGGTACATCATTATATTTTTACAGTTTTTTTTAGTTGCAATTAGCCAATACAAATAGGTAGCAGCAAAACTAGAGTTTTGCTTTGGAATTAATACAGAATGGCTATGTATTAATATATTTAAATATTGAATTATTTTTGAAATGATCATAAAGTTGCTCATACAAAAGTAGGTACTTCAAATACTTTAAAACACCTGTTATTTTTTTTTTATTTAAACAAACTGAATCTGACTTGACCTCAAAATTAGCAGAAATCTTGTATTAGGAGTACATACAACAATAGAGCAATGGGTGGAGTTCAACGTTTCAGTTTTCAACCTTCAACCATTGGGATACTGAGGCTTTATTATAAATATAATATTACAACTATAAATATTCCAGGTTGTTACCAGCATTGTTGTCATGGCTTTTCAAAAGGAAATATCACATAAAACTGAAGATTGGCAGAATAGCTGTACCTAAATTGATTTTACGAGATGTAAGCCTATCAAAAGAGGGCTATTCTATAGTAAGTACTAAGCGTTATTAATTGTAATAAAATACACAGTTTATTAATAGTCTATCTTCTTCTAAATATATAAAAGAATAAGGTGACTCACTGATTGACAGACTGATATATTAATACTACTATATCAAACCACTGGACAGATCAGACTGAAATTTTGCTTACAGACAGCTGTCTGTCACAACATATGTATCCGCTAAGAAAGGATTTTAAAAACTCCACCATTAAGGGGGTAGGGATTTACACTAGCGGCACGCTATGATGGCCGGTTTGACACATTACAATAGTGATGTGGAATGTCAATTTATTCTCGAACAAAAAACAATTAAGTTTTGTTTTTGTACCTGATTAAATAGGTTTAATAAAACAAAAATGTATATGTTTATTTAATTTATTTGAACGAACTGAATATTTGAATGAAAATGAATATACATACTTTATATGCACACAAGAAACATATGAATACAAAAGATACCAAAAAAGGTGCCACAAAAGGCCATAATTAATCAGATTCGTCCATACTACTATTTTCACTGTCGTCACTGCTATCATCACCTACATTAATAATTATATGTTCGTTTTCTATAATATTATCTATTTTCACATCTCTTTCATAATCTTCCCTTATTAATTTAACAGTTCTATTCACAACCTTTTCCCAGTCTCCTTTAGTCACATGTTCACAAGCTTCTTCTAATAATTTTAGCATTTTTTTTGTGGTAAATGGGGGTTCTGTATTGTGTCTTGCAGCATATCCCTTAATTTGAGCGCACACCAACTCAATCGCATTATACTCACAATGGTAAGGCGGTAACCGTATAACTCTGTGCCCATGTTCTAATGCTATTTCGTCAATGACGTATCGGATCTTGGTTGGTTTGTTTTCTTTTAAAAGACGTACTAATTCCGCTTTTAACATATTCATGTTTGCATCTACGCCATTTTTACGAAGCCATGCGACGATATCAGCTTTCTTTTGGGATTGGGCAGGTGGCTTGTCAATTTGCATCGAGTGGTATGGGGCGTTGTCCATAATTATAATAGATGGTTCAGGGAGGCTACACAACATTGAGGTAAACCATTCAGTAAACTTTTCTCCATTCATGTCTTCATGATAGTCTCCAGTGGTTTTTGACGCAAAAGCCATGAGAGAACCTTCGACAAACCCGTTGATGGTTCCGGCGTGACAAATTATAAGTCGCGATCCTTTTCCTACAGGAACTTTGGAAGTAGATGCTGCTGTGTCATCGTTCCAAGAACGGCCTACAGTATGGTTAGCATTAAGCCATGTTTCATCCAAGAACACAACATTTTGCCAATTTTTGATTTCTTTCACTTGCCGTAAAAAAGTATACCTTGCCATCGCTATATCAAATCTTTCCATCAATATTTTGCGTTTGTTACATTTTTTGTATCGAAATCCAATGGTCTTCAAAATCTTCGTTAAAGAACTTTCCCCACCGAAGAATAATCCAGCTTCCTTCAGTGAATGCACCAACTTTTTTCTTGTTGGATACTCCTTCTGTAAATAGTAGCCGTAAACATGTCTTCGGATAGCATCGGCATCAAAGCTATCGATGCCTACGACTGGTTTTGCTCGTTTTCTCTTTTTTGGTGTGTGAAGTTTATTTTCTTCTGTGCCAGTCTCGCCATATTTTTTTTTTAGTTATCCGTCTAACAGTTCGTTGTCCAATATTAAGCGCATCAGCTACGCGTTCAACCACTGACGTTATAGGTAAAATTGGCCCTCCATTTTGAGCTTCACGATCGAAATAGTTACGAAGGCGTATTACGAACTCACGTGTCTGACTATTTAGAACAGTTCTCTGCGTACGTTCGGTCATATCGACGAAATCCACAACAAAGGGCTTGAACAGAGTCCAAATTAACGAGCAAGGGTCAACAGTAATGCAGTATCAATATTTGAAATCCAAAGCCAGGTCAAAACTATATCACAATCGCATTGCACTGACAGTTTATACTTTTCGAAGCAACGTCAATTCGAAACTGCTTTGTTTTGCATTGAGCATTGACGCGAGTTTGCCGGAGGTAGTAGTTGTGCTAGCCAGCGATCCTATGTGACGATCGTATTAGATTCCATTTTTAAAAATTTTCAATTTAGAAAACCAAATGCCGAGTTGTGGTATATATCATATAAAAATAAAAATTTTACCTTTTGTATGAAACAGCTGATATTTTTTTGCGATTTCAGAGGTTTGTCCACATAGTGAAAATTGTTCATATTCACAAGTACATTCACCCCTTAAATGGTGCAAACTGATTTTTCTACACTTGTATACATTTTAGAAATCAATTTAATAAATAAATTTTGAGTCCTAAACCTAAAACTACATTCGATAAAATTTATGAATCTCTGCACATCACTATCGTCAATAAAGTAATACAATTATTTCCTTCAAAGTCGTTATCAATTAATACGGAACTTCATGAGCGGACAAACGTCAAACCGGCCATCATAGCGTGCCGCTAGTTTAACCAACCTAAACATGATCAAAGCAGTGGGCAAAGTGGGCTAGTTTCATATAAATTAAAAAATCTTTTTAAAAAACCGACTTTAAAGGCATGCATCACTACAAAGTATGTAATTTATTGTTGATATTTTAGAACCGCTTGACCGCATGACCAATAAAATTTCAATGGAACCACCTGGAAAGTATACCCTTTGAAACAAAAAAATAATTTTCCAAATCGGTTCAGGTATCTTTGAGTAATCAGTGAACATACATAAAAAAAAGCTTCTGAAGAATTGAGAACCTCCTCCTTTTTTGAAGTCAGTTAATAAATAAAACTAAAAATAAATTATATATAAATAGAATAAGTAAAAAGATGATGACTCCTCTGGATGATGACTGTGTTTGTGTCTTTGGCTACTTAGTGCACAATATAATAAAAATATTGAATTGTTTCAGCACATTGAAGAAGTATCATTCAGAAGCAGTTTCTTCAATTCTGAAATCAACAAATTGTTATCTGTTGTGATAAAGAACCTAGAGTTAACCAATAATGCAGAGGAAAAAAGGAGTGCTGTGGTTGAGACTATTTTAAAGCCTCTGCTATCCAAACAAAATTCTAACTCAAGGTCAGATGGGCTTAACGATGAAGCAAATAACTATAACACTTTGAATAGAGATTTAGCTGCTCTGGGTAAAAGGAAGTTATTGGATTTCAGATATAAGAAGCTACCACCAAGTCTAATTATGTTTGCACAGGTATGATTGTTGTCACCCTTACTGATGTGCTGATGACAGCTTTGTCCACATGGACTTTAATTTTTAAAAAAATCCAATATAGGTCAATACTTTGCATGGATTTAAATTGTTAAATGCTGCAGGAACTTTGATGTTTCAGATTAAAAAACATGTCTATCTACAAGTTGCAAGCTGTGTATTATGTGTATATATGTTATTTGCTTATTACACACAGTAATGCTATATTACATATAGTACATACATTTTTAATTTTGAAAAGAGCAACTGCTGAGTTTCTTCCCAGCTGTTTTAGGCAGAATTAAAAGCATTTATTTAAAATTGTTATTTTTACATTTTTTGGAATGAAGTTCCTTATCGCGCGTTGCGAAAGGGGGCTAGACGAAAAAAATTAAGACCAAAAATTGTAACGACACTTTTATACATTTTTTGATGGCCTAAAAAATATCTTATATAATAATTTCAACGAGTTGTACATCGCGCCCGTGGTGCAATTGGCTCGCGTGCGGCTGTTAACCGAAAGATTGGTGGTTCGAGCCCACCCGGGGGCGCGCAATTTTATTTTCATTTTTATTTTATAAAATTATTTTAATTTTAATATTTTATAAAATCGATATTTAGGCTTCCCTGGGGTCATTTTGATTTGTATCGATAAAAAAATTATAATAAAAAATGTATACCCGAATAATTATTTTCTTTATACCTCGAATAGAACTTGAAATTAATATTTTTATAATAATAACTTCGTTCCTATCTGGTGTCCCACGACACCACACACTTTTTTATTTTTTATTTTTTTTGCTACATCCGCTAAACCACGGCAGCGGCAGTCAACGGTTTGACATAATGAAAGCAAAAAAAAAAATTTCTTTTAATATCATGGAATTCTGCAAAGTAACTTCTGCTTCTATCCTTAACTTTGACTTTAATTGCAGTTTATGGGGGTCCACATATTTAGTGCCACAGTTACAATAAAGGACACAACCAACAACGCGTGGTCCCTGCACGCATCGGCGTCTGAGTTACACGCAGATGGCGCGGCGGGCGGCCCGGCAAGAGCTCTGGTGTTCTCCGCCAATATAGTGGATGCTGCAGCGAAGGTTGTGAGTGGTACAAAGTGTCTCGCTGAGGCCTCATGTGGGGTTCTCATTGAGGGGACTGTGAAAGCTGATGGACCTTTGAATGTTGAGGTTAGTTGTTTTTCTTCTGCTGTACTGTTTTGATTTGATGTGACACACCTATTGGCGCGCTTGGGGGTAAGGCGTCATGCTGTATGATGTGACGGTAAACGACATGACATAGCTCTGACTCTGACTGACTGACTCACTCTTCGCCGCATAGGATCCAATTAGAAGAATATAGTCTGAATATAACCATATGTTACTTACATAAAATTTAATTAGAGATTAAAAAAACAAAATATTTAATTCATCACCAAATATGATAATTATTGAAAACAATTGTT
This sequence comes from Oeneis ivallda, assembly GCA_029955525.1. Taxonomy (NCBI): domain Eukaryota; kingdom Metazoa; phylum Arthropoda; class Insecta; order Lepidoptera; family Nymphalidae; genus Oeneis; species Oeneis ivallda. Next base: position 26,276,198 of record JARPMR010000006.1, read on the forward strand.
ATGTTTATAATCTTACTAGGTATATTATACCAAAAGACTGATCTTGCACAAAATTAGAGTCATACTTGGAATTGTAACTATAGTTTTCGATTTTGATTTTTCTTTGCAGAAAATTCACACGTTGGTTAGCAATCCCACTCTATGTGTACAGGATGAACTATATAGCTTTTTGCAAAAGAACAAAAAAGGGAAACGAAAACCACTGGAATATTTTGAAGAAGATCATTACAATACTCTTTTACCAAGACTTTCACCTGTTATACCAAAGGTACCTTTTATTTTTATTAAAATACTAGAGAATTAGCCATATTGCGGCTAAACTCTAAACTAAATCAATAGGTCTAAATCTCGTGCTATCCCTTTTATAACGCACCATGTGGAAAAGTATAGCACTCGATTTAGATCTTTTGTTTAGAGATTTTGTACAACAGAATTAGCTACAATATTATTATTTTAAAATTTCAAAATGTATTTATTGACTTTTCTATTTTACAGATATTTAGTTTAAAAATCGACACAACTAAAGTTACATGCGCGGACAGCATCACCAAGACAAAGTTTGAGACAACTGTACAGAGTTTACAAGTAAGGGAAAATGAAAATGACAAATCTGGTCTAATAATAAAATTACGGAATATTCTTTTACATAATCATGCTTTTTATACTCTATTAGAGACTGTGTACAAAAGATTTGGCGTATAATATCTAAACTTAACTAAAAGTGTCAGGTCTAAAAGTCTTGCTATCCTTTTCCAGATGGAACATTGTGAAAGAGATAAGCCGATTTCACCAATGTCGAGTGATACCGAGGAGTAAATTGGGCGTTCTGACAGTTTTTGTATTGAAAATACTGTCAGAGTATCACGCACTCTTTAACTTTAAACATCTCAAAAACTAAACTTATAACCTATTCAGTACGAAATGCTTCACAACCTGAGACTCCGGTAACTCTTAAAGTTCATTCTTGCTCTGATAGGCTTAGTTCAGAATGTAACTGTGAGTCTATAGCTTCTACTGATAAAATTAAATATCTAGGCATTGTTTTAGATCAAAACTTAATTTAAAAACCATATCGATCTACTTACAAACAGGGTCCGTAAATTGATTTTTATTTTCAAAAATCTACGAAACGTTGCAAATCCACTCGTAATCCGTAATGTTTATTTTGCTTTGTGCCAATCCATCATTCAATACTGCATAACTTGTTGGGGAGGCACCGCTAAAACCACACTAAAGCCCCTTGAAATTGCCCAACGGGCCATACTAAAAGTGTCAACGTTTAGACCGATACTCTTCCCTACCACTTTGTTGTACAAAGACTGTGGCGTCCTTAGTGTTAGAAAGCTGTTTATTCTTAATGTGATTCTGTATCAGCACAAGGTGACTCCGTTTCGACCTATTGAGGGGCGTCGCAAAAACAAGATTTGTACCTTGCATGTGCCTAAATTAGCATTCACAAAGCGCTTTTTTTACTATCTTGGCCCATTCTTGTACAACAAGCTTAATGCAAAATTACCCATTTATAATCTCCCACTTACTCAGTGCAAAAAACTAGTAACATCTTTCTTGCTGGGTAAATTTTATGAAGAAATAGAAGACTTCCTTACAATCTGATACGTATATAATTATACATATATTTTCTTATAATAAAAACTATATTGTTACGTAAAATAATTCACTTGCAGTTATTCATTCATATTATAATTTTTTATAAAACACACGCACGCATCCACACTGAACACAAACATACACCCACACACTCAAACAAACACACACACACACACACACACACACACACACACACACACACACACACACACACACACACACACACACACACACACACACACACACACACGCACACACACACGCACACACAAAAACACACACACAAACACACATATTACACACCAGTTATTAGATAATGTAAAGTGTGTAAACTATCTATTAATGTTGTAATTGTATTGTATAATGCCTAAGGCTATTTATTTTTGAAAAACGTGCTTTTGCTATTTGATTGCACAGTTTTGGCTATTCGAGGGAGAGGGCTGGCTATCCTTAACACAGATCTAAAAATCTAGCTAGGATAGCCAATTCTTGATCTTGTACTTTTTGTAAACTTCTCAATTAGTAGTAGGCATAAATTTTGTAGATATCAAGTTTTGTTCAAGATCAAATTGATGTTTCTGTATCATGATGGAAATAAACGATTTATTTATTATTTATTATTAAAATACGCTTGGATAAGACTTATTTTTCGTTGGTGAAATCGGCCCTTAATCTGTCGATTTAGTTAAGTTTAGAGACCTTTTAGAGCACCATTATATTATTATTACTATTCAAGGTAAACTCCCGGTTCAGTGCTGCGTCTGTGGTGGTCGGTCCGACAGGGGCCGAAGTCCTAGGGCTTCCGCAGGTTTACGTAGCTTTCCAGATGGACCAAGTGCAACTAATCGCGAGCGACGAAACTCTAATGTTCCTCAACAAACTGAAGTTAGACGCCAAGGTATTATTAGCCGTAATGGATGAGGCATCGGATTTCTTTATAATTCAATATCCTATATCGATTTTGGACGAACGACACGAACTTGAGTATTAGAGATGCCTTGTGTCATTTGAACTATGAATAAAATGTCATGAGGTAGACGGATTAATAAGATGCTACTTACGTCCTTACTAATATTATATATGTGAAAGTGTGTTTGTTAGTTGGTTTGTCCTTCAATCACGTCGCAACAGGGCTACGGATCGACGTGATTTTTCGCATCAGTATAGTTGAGGACCTGGAGAGTGACATAGACTACTTTTTATCCTGGAACATCAAAGAGTTCCCGAAGGATTTTAAAAAGTAAATCCACGCGGATGAAGTCGCGGGCATCAGCTAGTCTTGAAATAAATAAATCACTAAAGAAACAAGTTCCTTAGCCGAGTTTGTCAGTCTGTAAGCGCTAATCTTAAAAACTACTGAAGAGATTTCCATTCGGTTACTACCAATCGTCGATTGGTAATCGTCTTTTTTAAGAACCATTATCGATTGCCAATCGATAATGGTTCTTAAAAAAGATACAGGTGTAAAAATCTTATAAATGTATAGTGTTAATTGCCCAAACAATGGTTATATGTAATAAATTTCGATTCAGACGATGAAAGCACAAATAATCCGAGAGGTTCCAGGCATAAATATTGCAGATCTGTGAATACTTTGTAGTAACCCGTGCCAAGCCTGGCCAGGTTGCTAGTACATGATTACTTATTTGACACTTGAACAAGAGCAATAACAGTTGATTACTTATTTGACACTTGTAACTTGATTACTTATTTGACACTTGAACAATAGAATAGAACAGAAATGTTTTTATTCAAATAAACTTTTTTACAAGTGCTTTTGAATCGTCGAATGCCCTTCCTGCCGAGAATAACCAGCAAGAACCTCGGCAGTTGCTCTTTTCAAAACAAGTTTACAATATAAAAGATGCTAATTATGCAGTGTTTCCACAATGAGGGGAAGTTCCACAAAATATTTTTTTAATTAAAATATTAATTATTAAAATTATAATACTTAATTATAATTCAACACATGTTAAGACGGGCAGACAGAAAGTAGCCCCATTCCCGCGCGTGGAACACGTTCACGAGCATGACGCATGAATGACCCAGCCATTGCTACGCTCAACCATATTTGAGGGAACGTAACAACCCGCATCACACTCGCCATAGCAATAACAGTTGATTACTTATTTGACACTTAAACAAGAGCAATAACGGTTACAAGATACTGTGTCTATAAAAGGTTGTATTCCCTATGTTTTATGCAATCTAATTTTCCTTTTTGTAGTTGGAGAAAGGTGTTCTAAACCTGTACCTCATAATCAGTACGCTGAGTCTAACGTATAACCACAGCAACGCCTTCCAGTGGTACACAGCCTTACAGCGGATGAAGAAAACTCGACCTCTGCAAGTTGTAGAGCCTACTGAAACGAGTTAGTAAACTGTCGTAATATTGCTCTTGTTGACTACAATTATAGCTTATGGAAAGTGATGATACTAAGATAGGAAGGACGCGTTAATCCAAACAATGCTTATTTATTCAATTTTCAATATGTAAATGGAACATTGAAGTAAAAATAACTTTGTCGCAAGAAAATATATTGGATTGTGTTTAACGCTTTGATTTTAAAGGAGATTGGCGAATTCCATAGAGTTTCTGACGCAGACGAACTGAACCGTGGTGAGCGTCAACTCAAGCCCACGTTCACGAATCAAACTTCTCATGCTTGTTCTAGTAAAGCAGTCTAACAAAAAAGTTCATCAAAGACTATCAAATCAAGTTGGGAGAAAAAAGATATTCACTTGTATTGCCATGTAATGGTTATTTTTAATGTGTACTTGTGAATAATTATATTTTTGATCCCCATCTTCAAAAATATCGGGCTTACACAAAAATCGGGAAAAATATTAATTAAAATTAAATGATTTTTGAATCTGAGTGGTTTTTAGAAATGCTGGGTCAAAATTCGCCAACCTCCTTTTTTTAATAATCCCGAATTGTGAATGTCCAACACATTTTAATTAGTGCGAACCTTGGTGCGATAGCACTAGATGCTAAGGCCATTACAATGCTCCTAATATACCCGAAAGGTCCAATTCTCCGAATACTGGACAGTATGCAGGTGAGGTGTGAGCTGAGAAAAAAAAATATTCGCATATAAAAACATACATCACCGTTTTTTTACTGTGATTTTGGGAATCCTACTTCATACTAATATTATAAATGCGAAATGTGTTTGTTTGTTGGTTTGTCCTTCAATCACACCGCAACAGAGCCACGGATTGACGTGATTTTTTGCAAGGATATAGTTGAGGACCCGGAGAGTGACATATGCTTTTATCCTGGACCATCAAAGAGTTCCCGAAGGATTTTAAAAACTAAATCCACGCGGATGAAGTCGCGGGCATCAGCTAGTTTTGAAATAAATAAATCACTAAATAAACAAGTTCCTTAGCCGAGTTTGTCTGTTTGTTAGCGCTAATCTCAAAAACAACTGAATCGTGGGCGTCAGCTAGTTAAATAATACTTCCAACTTTGCAGCTTGGAACACTGACTCGTGGTGGGCGCGCATATCTTGCAGTTGCGCAGTGCAAGGCTGCGCAGAGCTGCGCGGCGTGGCGTTGCGGGCCATACGCTCCAATGCGCCAGAGCATGCCGCCTCCGCGCTGTCGGCTGGCTGCAGCGGCTTGAAAGTCAAACTGGACCAGCTATTGGATACAAGAGGTATGGAACATGAGGACTTCATGGGAATATGGGATTCTCAAATGGGGGACAGATTTTTGAGTCCAAATAACATGTAGTTGTGCGCGCGGATATATGGTCCGTAGTATCGTAGATGGCACGTTTAATTTCCGCAGAACATGCTACCACCACGTTATCAGCTGGCTGCAGCGGGCTGAAGGTCAAACTGGATCATTTTTTGAATACTAGAGGTTTCCTAAATCTTATAACCTTCATCAAAAAAGTTTTCTTCAAAATGGGGTATAGAACATGTAGCATGCACCAATATTTACTGTTCTTAATTGCAATATTAAGTGAAGTTATGAGAAGTAAATATTGTTGAATGATGTGTGTTCCAATTCAGCAAAACATTCCTAAAAATGCCCAGTATAAATAATTGTACTTTTAATGAGTTTAGGCCCGCTTGCAGAAACGCCGAGTTATTCTTTTAACCCAGAGTTAGCTACTGCTTTGACAGATTTCGTATACAGCTTCTGTCAAAATTACAAATTGTTTCCTGGGCATTAAAGCTATTAGGCTTATAAACCTAACCCGGCGTCTCTGCAAGCGGGCCTTAGAGGATTATTCTACAAAGAACATTGGCAGAGGCTCATATATCACTTTACCTGAAATCTATTTGAAGCGTCTATACATGAAAAATTGTTAAAACCGTAGAGGTTCCATTACTAAAACATAATCATTGAGATTTTTCGTTTGAGGAACTCACATAAAAAAGATATTAACAACTTTATTTGTATTTTGAGATTATAAAAATATGTAGATAGGTATAAAGACGTAGTCGTAATTTCTACTTCCGTGTTATTTTAAGTTCTAATTATAGAACTCTCTACATAGACAAACTCTTGTATTTCCGGGCGAGCAATGTCATCGAGAAACGAAATCCAAACCAATCCAAACCCAAAGCGCGATATGAATTAGTCAGATAATGGTTCATTATTTAATAAATAATTATTTAACCAAGGCAAAAGATGTTAAACTAATTTCATATAAAAAACGAACTAATTTAAATACTTTGTTTTGTATAAATCATGTTCGTAGACGCCTCCTAAAACATTCAGGTACAATTCTGCCATTATTCTTTATTCCTGGGCATTAAAGCTATTAGGCTTATAAGCCTAACCCGGCGTCTCTGCAAGCGGGCCTTAGAGGATTATTCTACAAATTTGATTTTGTTTTAGAGGAACCATACAAGTGGGTGGTCGCGCAACTAGTGGTAGGATCTCGACACTGGAGTGCGGAGCTGTTGGTGGACGGGGGCTGGGCTAGGTTCGGCACCTGTGTCAGCAACAGCAGCTACAGTGGCAGAGAACCGCCGCCGCGACGTCACCACTCGTGGGGGTCTGCGTTACTGGCCGTTGCGCTTGTCAAATGGGGTACACATGGACCGAGGGACTCTAAGGTACTGTAAGGATGGGTGTTTTGGTAAAATCATACGACTAAACTTCTCGGCAGCCAGGTATATTCTGAACTAATTAAATGATGGATAAAGTGTTATATATCTAAACTTACATCTCTACACCTCATCTCTCTCCTTATAGAAAAAAAAAATGATTATACACTTATATCGAATATCGATGCTTTGTGCACAGGACAAAATATATAACTTCTTCATTTTCGTAGCAGCGAAGGAAGAGATTGCGACGTGAATTTTTGACGTGACAACGTCTTATAAATCGATGAACACCGGCTGCACGCACGAAAAAGTGTCACGTTCCGCCTGAGCCTGCGCGTGCAAGCGAGAGCCAAATCCAATCGGCCCAAGCGTTTATAGCGAGCGCCCACCGATGTTTCTTTAAGACATCACGCAAAACTATCGACCGTAAACCGACTTTACAGACAACCATTTTTTTTGTGTAACATTTTATCATTTTACATTTCGATAAAAGGTGTGTCAGTGTGTCTATCTATATGTATTTTAACCATTAACGATTGTACCGTTACACCGAATTTCCTGGATGGCGGACATAGGATATGTTTTGTCTCGGGAATTCAAGGTGTTCCCACACAGTCTTTAAATAATTTCTAAATCCAAAGCGGTCATCTCAGTATCCGAAACTCCAAAGATTTTAACTTTGAACTTCAGATAAGTTATTTTTTGGGTATTCTTTATGTAACTAGAAAGAAACAGGTGATCAAAATGTGGGTCTGTTCTATAACTTTGTATGTTAAAGAGGCACTAATCTATGATTAGCACTGGACTGGCTATACAAATAACAGCTTAATTATGGATCAATTTGAAGCGCCACAGTTGACATACGAGTGTCACTGGAACTAATAATATTGCAAATGGCGCACCGACCTCTATATTTATCATAGATTAATTATATGAAATCATAAATTTAAAAACAGAAGTCAGTGCGTCATTTCTATTAATAATAGTTCCGGAGACACTCGCACTGCTTACAGCGCCAAAATGGCGTCAATCAAGTCCAAAACGGCATCGATCAAGTAGATCCAAAAAAAACTTGACGGCAGCCTACAGTGCTAATCATAGATTAATTTATATAGCTCAGTGAAAAGAGGTCTTACAACTTAGAAAAATTGTTACAGATCGAGGCAATGATGGATTGCCTCCGCCTTGAATGGAGCACCGCGATCGCGGAAACCGTGATATCGTTCGTCGATTGTCTGAACGACTACAAAACTACCTCAAACGTGAAACCTCAAGAAATAGTTCCTGAATCTGCATGCAGTATTGCTGTCAACGTGGCGTTGTCGCATATTAACATGTTCTTTATAGTTAACGATAAGATGTGCATCATGACGAGGGTTGATGCTGTGACGTTGGAGAAGAGTGTGGTCAAGTCTGGCGCGGTGGTCTCCGGGTTGAAGATGGTGGAAATTGTGCCTTATCAAGGTCAGCACTGATAGCTCTTCTATCTTATTTCTTATGTTCTAGTCTGTCCTATCCCAAAATCAGGGATACTTAAAGTATAACTCTTTTTTTGGTCCAATACCATAACAATGTGGCATGTAGGACAAAATTCCAAAAATCCTGAAAGTTTAAGAGTATCTTTAAGTTTTCCGTAATTATCCACACCTTTAAATTGCTACACTAAGGGTCTGTTTCACCACCTTCAAGTTAACTTTAACTGACAAAACGTGATCTTTATTTGTCGGTCCTTGTATAAACAGGCCCTAAAGGTAGCAACTAAATAGCACTGGCCTTAACCTGGAATAAGCTAGTAAGGTGGTTCCTCCGTAGCGCGTTTGAATTGGCTGGAATGATCAAAAATAGAAGAACAATAATATTATGTTGCTTCTTCCCAATGATGATCCCCTCATAAGTTTCCCGATCATTTTGAAGTTTTTACTGTACTTAAATTTCTTCATATGAGTTTTCGCTATTAGAATTAGTATTAGATCCATTACTAATTTTTACTGTTCACAAAACTTCTCTCAACAGGAAACGTGCACTGTCAAAGGTCAGATGAGATCCTCACAACGTTTTTTCACGTAAAACTAGCAAGGATCGAGCACGTGCCTTCAAAAGAGAGAAACTCAGTCTTGCTAGATTTCCAATTTCTAGAATATGTTACTTTCGAATGGAGCGCTAACTTGCATTTGAAAATACTTACTTTTGTACGAGCTGTCAAGAGTTTCAGAGAAGAGCTTAGATTGAAGCGAGACGGCAATAATGTAGTTAGCAAGAGTAAGAGTGGGAGAGCGAAAGATTGGAAAGTGTCGTTCAAAAGTGAGACGAATCTCAGTTTAATTTTGTCGGAAGATAATAACATGCTGTTCACTACAGGTCAGTACTTGAGTTACATTTCTAGAAAAGTAAGTACAAGTTATAGAAAATTCTGTTTTTTTATGAACGCATATTTTTACCTATGTAATGCGTACGTGCGTACTCGGTGCTCCAACCGGCGTCGTTTTAGATTGCGGTTGTTACTCCGATTTTGACGGATTTGCGAACGCGTACAGCTTATCGAGGAGACAAACAAATGTCGTATATCCATCCCTTTTCCTTGGCTTACGTTCGACCAATATAGAAGTAAAATACTATAGATATTACTTCCTTTATCAATTCAAACAGCTTCATCATATGATAACCAAATCATCATCATCAGCAACTCATCAAGGGCTCACTACTGAATGCAGGTCTCTCAGAGAAGGGTTATAGGCCATCGTCCACCACGCTGGCCCAATACATATCGGCAGATTTCACGTACCTTTGAGAACATTATTTTATGTACCTTTTCAATAAATAAATTATGGAGAACTCTTAGATGTGCAGGTTCCCTCATGATTTGTCCTTCACCGTTGAAACGTGATATTTAATTGTTTAAACACACATAACTCCGAAATGTCAAAGAAGCGTGCCCAAAATTCAACCGGTGATACCGCAGTCCTAACCACCAGGCTATCATTGCTATAACCAAATATTGCAAATAAAATAATTAAACTCGCATTTATTTATTCAGATGACATGACGATAGCCTACGACCATGAAACCGGTCTTTCAATACTATGGAGTCAATTAAAAATGATATTGAATGGAGATGAAATTATTAACATGGAAGGCTACTCTATGGAGCGGGCTAAAGATGACCAGGAAATCAGGGTTGAAAGGAGGGCCAATGAGGGATTTGTTCTCGCATGGAACAAGGTTTGGTAAGTTCCGTCTAGAAACCGATAATGGGCATGGGTATTTAAAATCAGCGTCCTTCAATGTATGCGTGTTTGCGCATATGATGCAGGGCAGCACGCTGAGCTTACATTCATTTTAGTTGATGTGATTGACGATTAATATTAGAATAGAATAGAATATCGTTTATTCATTGACATGAAAGACACAAAAAATTTAAATACACATAAACTTACACACATACAGAGGTACTCAAAATCTAACTTAACTTATTATTAAAACGTGGTAACAGTGAACAATACAATCATTTTTATGTCGACGATACAATATGACGTCATTTTGTAACGTTTCGTCGACGGCAAACTTGAATCGGATTATTGACTAGACATAAGACAATACTGCATTGTAAAGTCGACATCTCCTAATGATTCTCCGGTATCGGGGCGAAACGTGCGTCGAGAGTAGTATAAAAGTAGTATATAAGTGGTGGTGTATGTGAGTGGTGGTGGCATTGCTTGCTTGGGAACTTGGCTTTCTTGCTTGGTTGGGAAGGTAAACGGTTTACGATTAGCTTGTAACTGCATGTTTGACCATACAGATTTTTTCTGTTGGTGGATTATAGCAAAATAATTCTAACCTTTTCTTGCTAGTAATAAATTCAATGACTGTGAACGTTCCCTACGAACTAAAATTGCCATGCGAAACTGTTTTTTTTCTGTAGTTAGAAATATTCTTCTTTTCCAACCCTCAAATGTTATTTCTAGGGCTGTAAACATCGGTTTAGTCCGCGTAATATTCCCATACAAGCACCGGTGGGCGGAAGCGGTGCAAGGCGACTTCGTGTCACTTTTCAAATGGATCAAAATTATACATGGGATCAAGAAGAAACCTTTCACGTCGGACAGCCCCCTGCCTAGCGACTTACATATAAAGGTAAAGATTTATCTAATTTCAAGTACCTAATTGTAAAATCTCAACTGTCAATAGATCGGCAGTTCCATTTTATGTTGAGTTTATTTTCCCAAGGGTCGAATTTTCGGTTGCTAAGTAGTCCATAACTTAGGAATAAAGATGTTTTGGCATAGTTTGAGCAGAAGACCTAGTCACTGCCTGAGGTATGTGAGCGGCAGGACGGGAGAGGTAAACAATCTTGTAGCTAACTCAGTCTGCCGTCGACCACGGCGACGGTTACACGTCTTAGTTGTTTGCGCCCCTTTGTCCCAAACACACACGAGATAAAATATCCTGAGATGGGTCCGCCAATTCCACGTAATGTGAAAAATGTTATTTACACTGTGCACAGTTTTTTTCTCAAACGAAAGGGTGACAAGGAAAGTATAGAACGCAAATATGATATGAACATTAATAAATTAGTGGCAGAGGCTACAGGAGTGTCAGCTCGAAGCGTAATGAGAATTGTAGCTGAAGGGAATTCGAATCGGCAAACATTGGAAAACCCAAAATTTTCATCTCCACGGAAACCTAAAGAAATAAAAAAGAGAATCCACATTGATGATTTCGATATGGGAGTAATAAGAAGAAAAATTCATCAGTTTTATACAGTTGATAAAAAAATCCCAAGTATTCGTAAATTGCTTGCAGTTTTAAAAGAAGATGGCATCGTGAACAGCGGTTATACCTATTTACGGGAGCTTTTACACAAGATGGGATATTTTTTTAAGAAATGTAAGTCTAGGAGACACATTTTAATTGAGAGACCCAGTATTGCTGAATGGCGAGTAAGGTATTTAAGAGCTATACGGAACTATAGAAATGAAAACCGAAAAATATATTTTCTGGACGAAACCTACGTTAACAGTTGCCACAACTCCAATATATGTTGGCAATCTGAATCGGAGCCCGAGATTTATGCTGATATTGGCAAAGGGCGTCGTTTAGTGATTGTTCATGCTGGTAGCCGAGACGGATTAGTTGACCCTGCCTTAACAATTTTCAAATCAGATTCGAAATGCGGGGATTACCATGGCGATATGAATGCCACAAATTTTCATAACTGGGTTAGTCACAAATTGAAAAATAAACTAGCTCCTAACTCAGTGGTCGTTATGGACAATGCCTCCTACCATTGTGTACAGGTTGAGAAAATACCAACAATGTCCAGTTTAAAAAGAGTCATGTAAGATTGGTTACGAAAACATAATGTTGACTTTACACCAGACAATACTAAAGCCGAACTCCTTTCTCTGATAAAAAGTGTTGGGTCCGAAAAAATTTACACCATTGACGAAATATTAAAGGCTGCAGGCCACATCGTTCTTCGCCTTCCGCCGTATCATCCCGATCTCAACCCCATTGAGCTTGTGTGGGCCGATATAAAGAACAACTTAGCTTCAAATTACATAAATTCTTCATTGGACGAGAAAATTCCAATCATCACAAGATTGTTTTCTGAATTCACTCCTGAAAAATGGCAGAAGTGTACAAAAAATTGAGAACCAATATTGGAACCACGACATGAGGTTTGGCAATGTGATAGATGAGCTGATCATAAATCTAGGAAACGAATCAGATTCTGAGGAGGATATGGAAATTGACGACAATAATGAAGAAGATATGGATTAATTTTGTACTGTAACGGTGGCAGTGAAAATTTTTTTTTATTTGCTTAGTGAGAAATGGTAATTTGCAACTGTTTTGTATCGTAAATAATAAAATGTACTCATTTTAGATATGCGTTTATTCTTGTTTAACCAGGAAATAATTTTTTTATAATTACCCACTACATTTATTAAGACATTTTCCGACATGTTATCCTGAGATTTATCTGCCCTAAAATATCTCATGTGCGTCTAGTCAACGTCTTGTCAATCGCGCCCTCCCCCGTCTCACTGCCCACATACCTCAGCCGGTGACTAGGTCTTCCGCTCAAACTATAGTTGTTGTACGTATGATATCTGTCAAATTTATTAATGAACTAGTTTATCTAACTCATGAAAATCAGCCCCAAATATTTTGTATCAAACCCAGCTCTATGATTTATGGGTGAGTTTGTTTTTCCAGATAGATGAGATAATCATAGAAATGAGTGATGATCCATTCGAAGTGAAACTTCGGGACAACTACGAACTTCTAGAAGACGAGTACAAGGAGAGCGAAAAACGGCGAATTATGCTGGATGCAAAGGTTAACGTTTACATAAAAATAAACACATTATAGCCCTTGTTCACAAGCTTCTTACTACTTACTTATTAGATGATGCCCTTGACTTCCGTGGTTAAACCACGGAAGTCAAGGGCATCATCTAGTAAGTAAGGTTTTTTAATTCCCGCAGGAACTCTGTAATTTCCGGCCTTATGCCTTAGCCTATGTGTTAATCCTGGGTATGACCTATCTCTATTCCGTATTTCAGCCAAATCGGTTCATTCGTTGTGGAGATTTTTTTTAATGAATATCAGCCAAGTTGAAGTTGACTAATATCCTGCTCTCCCCTCTAAATAAGCGGACAGCTTGTGTTAGGAGTGGGTACGACAAAAGTACAACGGGTGGGATTCGAACCTGCGACCTTTTAGTTTTCAGTTTACCTTTAACCATTGGGCTATTGAGAAGTTATAGAGTAACAAACATCCATCCAAACATCCATACATCCTCACAAACTTTCGCATTTAAAATATTATAAGTAGGAAGTAAAAAGTATAAGATATCAAAAGATGAAATTCTTCTTCTTACGCAGGTTCAAGAGCTATGCAAGCCTCACCTATTCCTACCAGCGGGCAAGGTGGAAGAGTTGTACGCAGCCCTGCGACAGAAGGACGTGCAGATCTACGTGCAGCGCTGCAGGGCTGCGCCGCCGCCGCGCACGCGACTTGTCGCCTGCTGCTTGTCTGCGCTGCGCATCATTTCATTGGCTGATCCGTCTATTCACGGAGCACACAATGCGACTAATCGACTTAGGGAAATTGATTTTGATAGGTAAGTTTCCTTTTTGTTTATTTTCCAATTGTAATGTTGAGTTTGTTTTGGTTGGCCGGCACTGCCAAAATTAGCCCAAAAATGTATGGAGGCTGGGTGATGTCCTTTTGCGCGCCATAAAATTGGCTGATTGTAAATTATTCGCAACTTGTTCTTACAATCATGCAAATAAATCCTTTCTATTCTAAACTAATATTCTCCAACACCTGCATTATTTTATTTGCAATGTATGTAATATTTTTATTTAATGTTTTAAGATTATAAAGAATAGAGTGTTTTCATTTTGTTAGTTGTTTAAAGAGGGCTTTCCGTTGGATATTCATTTTATACTATTAATTATTTTTCAAGTCCAAGATCCTAAGTTAAGCTCGAAAATAATACTTATCGAAAAAAACAGTGGAAAAACAGTTTAAAAACAATGTTAAATCGCATTGTTTATAAACTATAACTTTTTTAAATTGTATTATTTCAATTACACTAGCGGCACGCTATGATGGCCGGTTTGACACATTACAATAGTGATGTGGAATGTCAATTTATTCTCGAACAAAAAACAATTAAGTTTTGTTTTTGTACCTGATTAAATAGGTTTAATAAAACAAAAATGTATATGTTTATTTAATTTATTTGAACGAACTGAATATTTGAATGAAAATGAATATACATACTTTATATGCACACAAGAAACATATGAATACAAAAGATACCAAAAAAGGTGCCACAAAAGGCCATAATTAATCAGATTCGTCCATACTACTATTTTCACTGTCGTCACTGCTATCATCACCTACATTAATAATTATATGTTCGTTTTCTATAATATTATCTATTTTCACATCTCTTTCATAATCTTCCCTTATTAATTTAACAGTTCTATTCACAACCTTTTCCCAGTCTCCTTTAGTCACATGTTCACAAGCTTCTTCTAATAATTTTAGCATTTTTTTTGTGGTAAATGGGGGTTCTGTATTGTGTCTTGCAGCATATCCCTTAATTTGAGCCCACACCAACTCAATCGCATTATACTCACAATGGTAAGGCGGTAACCGTATAACTCTGTGCCCATGTTCTAATGCTATTTCGTCAATGACGTATCGGATCTTGGTTGGTTTGTTTTCTTTTAAAAGACGTACTAATTCCGCTTTTAACATATTCATGTTTGCATCTACGCCATTTTTACGAAGCCATGCGACGATATCAGCTTTCTTTTGGGATTGGGCAGGTGGCTTGTCAATTTGCATCGAGTGGTATGGGGCGTTGTCCATAATTATAATAGATGGTTCAGGGAGGCTACACAACATTGAGGTAAACCATTCAGTAAACTTTTCTCCATTCATGTCTTCATGATAGTCTCCAGTGGTTTTTGACGCAAAAGCCATGAGAGAACCTTCGACAAACCCGTTGATGGTTCCGGCGTGACAAATTATAAGTCGCGATCCTTTTCCTACAGGAACTTTGGAAGTAGATGCTGCTGTGTCATCGTTCCAAGAACGGCCTACAGTATGGTTAGCATTAAGCCATGTTTCATCCAAGAACACAACATTTTGCCAATTTTTGATTTCTTTCACTTGCCGTAAAAAAGTATACCTTGCCATCGCTATATCAAATCTTTCCATCAATATTTTGCGTTTGTTACATTTTTTGTATCGAAATCCAATGGTCTTCAAAATCTTCGTTAAAGAACTTTCCCCACCGAAGAATAATCCAGCTTCCTTCAGTGAATGCACCAACTTTTTTCTTGTTGGATACTCCTTCTGTAAATAGTAGCCGTAAACATGTCTTCGGATAGCATCGGCATCAAAGCTATCGATGCCTACGACTGGTTTTGCTCGTTTTCTCTTTTTTGGTGTGTGAAGTTTATTTTCTTCTGTGCCAGTCTCGCCATATTTTTTTTTAGTTATCCGTCTAACAGTTCGGTGTCCAATATTAAGCGCATCAGCTACGCGTTCAACCACTGACGTTATAGGTAAAAATTGGCCCTCCATTTTGAGCTTCACGATCGAAATAGTTACGAAGGCGTATTACGAACTCACGTGTCTGACTATTTAGAACAGTTCTCTGCGTACGTTCGGTCATATCGACGAAATCCACAACAAAGGGCTTGAACAGAGTCCAAATTAACGAGCAAGGGTCAACAGTAATGCAGTATCAATATTTGAAATCCAAAGCCAGGTCAAAACTATATCACAATCGCATTGCACTGACAGTTTATACTTTTCGAAGCAACGTCAATTCGAAACTGCTTTGTTTTGCATTGAGCATTGACGCGAGTTTGCCGGAGGTAGTAGTTGTGCTAGCCAGCGATCCTATGTGACGATCGTATTAGATTCCATTTTTAAAAATTTTCAATTTAGAAAACCAAATGCCGAGTTGTGGTATATATCATATAAAAATAAAAATTTTACCTTTTGTATGAAACAGCTGATATTTTTTTGCGATTTCAGAGGTTTGTCCACATAGTGAAAATTGTTCATATTCACAAGTACATTCACCCCTTAAATGGTGCAAACTGATTTTTCTACACTTGTATACATTTTAGAAATCAATTTAATAAATAAATTTTGAGTCCTAAACCTAAAACTACATTCGATAAAATTTATGAATCTCTGCACATCACTATCGTCAATAAAGTAATACAATTATTTCCTTCAAAGTCGTTATCAATTAATACGGAACTTCATGAGCGGACAAACGTCAAACCGGCCATCATAGCGTGCCGCTAGTGTAGAAATGATGAACTCATAAATTACTTGTAATCCCAAAGTTCAATCAGCGCCATCGATCGGAAGTTTAGAAAACTAGCATTGTAAACAAATTATGCCCGTTTTCACCAATGCTCCTTAACTTTTACGGGCTACCTCAGCTAAGGTAGGCGACGCTTTCTGTCAAACCTTTAGGGGACACCTAAAGGTGAAAATGGCATTGGGCGAGGGATTTTATTTAGGGGTTAGGTACCTATGTCAAGGGACTTATCTAATTTAGTGTTGTTGTTTATTTTATTTATTTATAGTTGGTGCAGCGCCATCTATCGGTAGTTTAGAAAAGTAACATTATAAACAACTTAGACACCTTAGAATGTTGGAAATATTGCCGCAGCCCGTGGCCCGAGGACGGCATCGAGTTCACGACGCTGTGGTGTCGCTCAGTGAGCGTGAGCTGTGCGCTGTGGCAGCTGCGGCTCCGCGACTTCCCGCAGCCGCTGCTCAGCATGAGCGAGCTGCGGCTGTGGGGGACGCTGATGGCTGCCGAGGAACAGCCGCCGCCGAGAGGTATTCCGCTTGTACATCGAGTTCACGACGCTGTGGTGTCGCTCAGTGAGCGACAAAAAGAACGAGTGTTCTTTAGACCACACGACCAAAGTAAAACTTACGAAACGCAACTGGCTGTGAGAGAAAGAGAGAAAGAAAATGTGTGCTCGCACCTCTCTCTCTTGCCCCTACAGTAATATACGAAACGTAACTCTCTCTCTTTCTATCTTCACTAACTTATATCTCCCGCTCAACTTCCGTTCGCCTCGCCCGATCACACTTTTCGTAACGCATTTACCAGCTTACTCCCCAAGTCAAGCGTGCGTAAAGAAGTTTTACTTCAAAAATCATGCCTATTCTAACCACTCTGTGTGATCTATTACAGCGGTTAGAACGGTGACGATCGAGCAAGGAGAGCCGTGGGGCAAGTTCGAGCTGGAACGCAGTATGATTCCGCTCAAGTGGTACTACGACCTCTGCTGCGAGATGACGGAATACAGCTACGCCTTCGGACCTTGTTGGGAGCCGGTTATCGCGCATTGTAATTTAGGTATGCGACTCCCTTTTTCACCAACTTTTAAGAGGATTATTATAATATGTCGCATCCCTTTCTCTCGCACGTTCTAATATTTTCAATGATTGTAAAAATCTCAGAAGGTTCTATCAAAATGTGGTCAATTATTATCTTCGACAATTAAATTACGGATATTGTAGATATTGCTTTATTATGATATACCTAGATTTTGATAGAGAAAAAGGGTAAAACTACTATTAACTTTTATCGCTCTTATGGGTTAAGGTTATTTGCCAATTTAGTTTTCTCGAACCTTTACGGAACACCTAAAGGTGGAAATTACATCTGGTAATAATTTGGGTATGGTTGGTGAAAACGAAAACCTCTAAATGATGAGCAGGTTTGTAAACTTAACCACTCCGGTAGCTCAATTTTTTTAATTTTCTGTCGAAATTTGATCTCGACATAAAATCTACGTACGATGGAATATGTCATTCTTCTTTCAATTAAATATTATGTAAAGCATCTCTGAAGAATCTGAATAGGTAATTTAGTTACAATTTCATGGCTTGAAACCGATTCTAATTTACCGGAAAATGTTGGTTAATTAGAGGTTAAAAGTATTCGAATATCGAATTAGGAATGGTTTCACTCTTTAACCAGTTAGGCAAACGAAACCGAAATGATTCCAATATCCGGTCAGTGACCAAACCGGTTCTCCGGTTTCCAAGCCTTGGTTCAAGATTTTTAAATTGATTTGTTCATTATAGTGACAGGACAGGGTCAGTCCTGAAGGAAGACCTTAGACAAAAATATAACAGTTTTTTTTTTATAATGTATCTGTTTGTCCTCAGCCTTCGACCAAGTGTCACGTCCATCGTTGGACCCGTCAGCCCCACTAGCGTGGTGGGACAAAGTTAGGCTGCTGTTCCACGGGCGATTGACAGTGAACTGCTCCAAGTTCACATGCTTGCTGCACGTGTCACTCGACCCTTACAACACGACCGAAGAAATGGAGGTCACTTGGAGTGACCTTGTTCTGGACTGGACTAATGGTTAGTCATCGATTTCAAGATCATTTAATAATGGTTGATACCTACTACAAAATATGCACACTAAGGAAAATACTCTCCAATCCTTTAACACTCAAACTCAAACTACTATAAAAACTTGTTCTTGCTATTTAAGTAGTAGCTTGCTAGTAGTATTGAGTAAAATGAAACCACTTATCATTTTATCTCCTTATATAGGTACCTCTGTAACAAAATTTTGTCTAATATAGCCTTAAGTACTCTTTTCGTGGTGAATTAATTGTGTGTCTATAACTTATTATAGGATGATGTTTGATGTTTGAATGGCTTTCAGAACACCTTTATAAATTCTTCTCTGCTTCTTCTTCTTCTCAATCAACTTAAAGACGTCCACTGCTGGACAAAGGTCTCCTCCATGGACTACCACAATCCATAGGCTTCGGTCTTTATCATCATGAGCAACCCATTAACGTCTCACTACTGAGGTCTCCTCTCAGAGAAGGGTTATAGGCCATAGTCCACCACGCTGGGCCAATGCAAATTGGTGAACTTCACACACCTTCGAGAACATTATAGAGAACTCTCAGGCGTGCAGGAGATTTCTTCACGATGTTTTCCTTCACCGTTAAAGCATGTGATATTTAATTGCTTAAACGCACTTAACTCCGAAAAGTCAGAGCCCGGGATCGAACCTACGACCCCCCGAATAGGAGACCGCAGTCCTAACCACTGGGCTATCACTGCTTCGGTCTTTATAAATTCACTCAAATCAAAAATTTACCCTTCACAGGCAAGCTTGGCTTTCTGGGAGAGCTGAAAGTATTCGTACGCACTGCGAGCAAGTACGACGATTGTCGCGTGCTGCGCGTACCGGTACTAAGGTTGGCGGTGAAAATGGGCTGGCAGTGTGTTGGCGACCCCCGGGACCACCACGCCGTGGCGCCTTGTGCCCCCACTCGCCTTCCAGAATATTCTAGTAACCAGGTAGTTGTCAACATCAACGCACGCACGCGCGCACACACAACACAACACCCTTGGACAATCAATGATGGAAAGCACTGATGAGGTCTAAATTGGAGTGCGCTTGCTTAGAAGATGCGTTTTCACTCTTCCTTCAATGTACTGAAATTATACGTGGCAGGCGTGGTGGGCGTTCCCCACCTTAGTGGTTTGTTTTAGAAACTTTGAAAAAAGAGTTAGGTTAGGTTGGACTTCAACCACATCTATGAACAAAAACGCACATTTGTGTGCGCACACTCGCATACGTATATGTTATCTCTTGTGTTATTATCTCTATTACAGTACTTTCTTACAAAAAAATAAAGTTCTATCCTAAGTATTATTGGAATGAAGTTCCTTCTCGGACGGTATGGACTTGGCGGATGGAGGCTAGGCGAAAAAAAGTGTAAGAATTTTTCCGTCGCGAACTTTGTGTGTTTCCTTCGTTTTTTAAACACGTTTCGTCATAGCTTTGGTGGCGGAGCGGCTAAACGAAGAAGTGAAACTATCGGTTCGGGGTTCGAATTCTGACTTCAGATTATAATTTTTTATTTTATTTATTTTTATTATTTATTTATTATCAAAAGGAACTTCGTTCCGAACGAGTATTCCACGACACTCACGCATTTTTTTTAGTATTGAAGCATTTTCCAAAATATTAACTTCTTTTTTTGGTAATAAAGTTCGCCCTAAGGAATTTTAAGATAAAATCTCTAGGAACACTATCGATTCTCACATTTATAATTAATCCCGCAGGAGCACGACTCGTACCGGGCGTTCCGTTCGCAAGGCGTCGACCTGCACTTGAGTTATGACACCAAACCGATAGATGGGGATGGTCCAGTACTGCTCTTGTACGGAAGCACCCTAAGGTATAGAAGTTTAAACCATTCAAGTGATTGGAATGAAGTTCCTTATCGCACGGCACGGACTTGGCGGATGGGGGCTAGACGAAAAAAAGTGTAAGAATTTTCCGTCATGACGTTTCTATAGTAGACATGTGGCGAGAGACGGCGTTGAATCTAAAAGGTAATGTTTTCATTATTAGAATATAATATTTTCATAATATTGTTTAAATAGGTACTATAATTATAATTTATTAAAAGGAACTTCGTTCCAACCGAGTGTTCCACGGCACTCACGCATTTTTATTTGGGAAATATATGGAAAATTTTAAGTAATAATTTTTTTAAATTGGTATTGTATTCTAAAGCCCCCTTGCAGAGACTCCGGGCTAGGCTTAACCCAGGAATAAATTTGTAATTTTGACAGAAGCTTTATACGAAATTTGTGAAAGCAGCAGCTAACTCTGGGTTAAAAGGATAACTCATAACACGGTGTTTCTACAAGCGGGCCTAAGACTATGTAAAGTCTTATACGTCATTATTGTTCTGCTATCAAAGTTTTTTCATTATAGCATGGTGCGTGTCAATAGAACGTAACTAATTTTCTACCATATTATTGCAATCGTAATTCGTAAAGTTCAAATTCACTCCGTTACAATCTATTGAGACTATTCTTTTGACGTGATAACGTCTTATAAATCGATGAACACCGGCTGCACGCACGAAAAAAGGTCACGTTCCACGTTTCACAAGCGATAGAGAGAGGCACGATCGGCCCAAGCGTTGGCTTGGAGAGCGCCCGCCGCCGTCCGCCAGTCATCGTAAATGTTTCTTTATGAAGTTATCACGTAAAACTTTCGTCCGTAGACCGACTTTACAGACAACCAATTTTTTTTTTTTCAGAAAATCTGTTTTTGTATATTGAACTTTATCATTGCCTTATCTTTCCATGATAGAGGTGTATTAGTAACTTTTAGATGTGGAATTAATGGTCAGAGTTTTTTCTAGATGGTTCGAAAGCCTGAAGCTCATCTTATCAGGCACGACGCGACCGACGCGACGCGGTCGCGTGTTCAAGAACATGCGTCCTCGGAAACCGCAACTCTCGCGACACTATCGTAATGTTGCCGTGTCCCTCACTCTCCATAACTTGCAGGTGTGTGCATGTTTGTTGTTGAATCTTGTGAATGAATGAATGAATGTTTGATTACGTGAGAAGGTATTTGATGATAAGTTTCCAATGGAAACATGCTAAAATTCTTTTCAAGATCAAGTAGGTATCCTATTTTAGGAAGATAACCATTTCGATTCAGCTGCCATACAACGAGCTGCATCGAAGCAAAACCGAAAGAGGGTTCATTTCGATTCAGCTGTCAAATTCGAAATTGGAACTTTTCGATGCTGGACTCTGCTGGAGTAGATAAAATTCTTTTCAAGATAACAGTAGGTATCCTATTTTAGGAAGATAACCATTTCGATGCAGCTCCCATACAACGAGCTGCATTGAAATGAGAAGCAGAACCGAAAGAGGGTACATTTAGATTCAGCTGTCAAATTCGAAATTGGAACTTTTCGATGCTGGAGTAGATAAAGCTACTTTCATGTCACTATATTGTGTTGACATACCTTCTGAATTTTGAATTGCGGAGTAATATCCTACTTCCTACTTAATATTATAAATGCGAAAGTTGGTGAGGATGGATGTATGGATGGATGGATGGATGTTTGTTACTCTAACGCCACAACGAATAAACCGATTCGGCTGAAATTTAAAATAGTGATAGCTCATACCCAGGATTAACTTATAGGATACATTTTATCCCGGAAAATTAAGAAGTTCCCGCGGGAATTAAAGAATCTTAATCCACGCGGATGAAGTCGCGGGCATCATCTAGTAAGGTATATCAGAGCATTAGCTCTACTGCCGTATCCTCTATTTTTGACATTTGCCGCTGATCTGAGCCTATTTTAGCCGGATATTCTGTCCCTAAAACAATCTGCCAATTGGGTATTTGACTGATATTGTTTTATTTTTTTTAAATAACGTTTTTATATATTATATCACAATGCCATTTTTCTTTATTAAATATCTTAAGTCACGGAAATATAGAAAGTTCCTTTTAGACAGAGAGAGAGAAAGAGCGCTACTGAAATGTGATGTCACAAGTCAGCAGCTCCATACAAGCATAGATAATTTCGTTTTAGAAAGAGACAGATACTGTTATAGTAAAACAGTTTTGAGTGACAAATGTTATTCTTACATGTTACATTTTCGATTATAAGTAATGAATATCAATAATATGTCATTTGACAACAGTCAAATACCCAATTTCAGACATGGTCTTCATGTGCAGGTATTCTACTGGTCGTCATCGTCAATGCAGCGCGGTATCGAGATGCTGGGCGTGCGCGTGACGTGCGGCTCGCGGCACCGCCTCTCACTCGTGCCAGGCTCGGACTCCCTGATCCGCCGCGCTCGTGCTGTGTGGGCCACGCTTTACATGAACTGCGATCTCAATGACGCGGAAATCTGGCTCAAGACGCCTGCGCAGAGGGAGTCCTATGAGGAGAAGGATCCTGATGAGGCAAGGATACAGAAAACACTGAGTCAGTGGAACATATTGCTTTTTAAGCTATTGCATAGCTTTTATCGCGGGCTTTGAGCGCGGCGACCGAATCAAGAAATTCCGTAACAGAAATAAACCTAGCACAGCATCGTTTAACGTCGTTTCAGTTCGGCAGACTTCGGCACGGTGTTTGTGTGCGTGCGACTAGACGAATGCTATGCAATAGCTTTACCGCGGCAGTCTCCGAGTGCCACACGTATTTTTTTGCTTTGTGTTGGCAGACCCCCCACTAGGTGGACCGACGATATCAAACGAGTCGTAGAAAGCCGCTAGATCCAAGCGTCGCAAGACCGAAGCCTGTGGAAGTCCATGCAGGAGACCTTTGTCTAGCAGTGGACGTCTGTAGGTTGATAAAGAAGAAGAAGATTGCTTTTTAGGGTAAGATCTATAGATGGTACTCTGACTCAGCTCAGACTCAAGACTGAATTAAAACGAGACAGATTTATGTCGGAACATATTTGTGTCCCATTTTAACTCTATCTTGAGTCTTGAGCAGAGCCAGAGTACGATCTATAGATGTCGATATATAGCTAAATAAGATGAATTTTCTGGCTGTCACATATTCTTTCCTACTGTGGGTTGGTCTAAAAATGATTTCTACAGGCTGACGACCGTTATCACCTCATATTGGCCGACACTCTATCGCTGTTCGTTTAAATGCAAATGCAGCAATAATGTCATAAAGTATAAGTATATCCCAACAAAAACATTTTCATGTAAAATGTTGCCAAGAAGAGCAATTTATTATAACGCAATGTCAAAAAATTGTCAGATCTCATGTAGAGCCAAGCTTTTTAACTTTACAAGCTTCACAAACTCTACACCTAAGTCAAAATATGTGGCTATAAGTTGTAGATAAAAATAGAATAGAATTGGGTATTTGACTGATATTTTTTATTTTTTTAAATTAACGTTTTTTAATATTATAACTCAAGGCCATTTCACTTTTTTAAATATCTTTACTAGTCTCGAAATTATAAGCTGTTTTACGGTGACTGTATCTATCTCTTTCTGAAACGAAATTTTCTATGGAGGGTGTATGCTGATGAAATGTGACATCACACTTTACTAGCGCTCTCTGTGTCTAACAGGAAACTTTAAAGCTCTATAACCTATTTGTTTTTTGACTGATTTATTTTCTGTTTTACAAGCTTTTATTTAGTTTAACCTGTCCCGATGTTTGTCATCACCGATGTTTGTCATCAAATCTTGCAAATTAAATTTGATCCACTTCCCGGTTACCGATTGAGTTGAAATTTTGCATACATGTGTAAATCGCGTGACAATGCAATATTATGATAACATGGTGCTGATCTGATGATGGGAGCTGGAAGGTGGCCATAGGAACTTCGCAATGAAACGACACAACCTCATAGAGTTTGGGCTAGTTTGATTCGTCTTGACAAGTAGTCTGGTTCTAGATGATAGCCAGGGTCTGACGATATAAAAACTTGTTTCTTAAAAATAAAATTTTTAATTTACACTTGTTACAAATGTTATTCTTACACGTTACATTTTTGATTGTAAATATAAATAATGAACATTTTGACTACAATCAAATACCCAATTCTACCAGTCGTATTATTCTCTAGAACTCGTCGATGCTGAGCCCGCCCGCGATGGAGAAGTGCTACTGCCTGTCGGTGCGGCGCGTGTCGTACGGGCGCGAGGCCAGCGGCGGCTCCACGCCCGCGCCCACGCACCGCCTGGCCGTGCACGACCTGCGCGGCGCGTGGACCAAGCTCAACAGGGACCTGGCGTTCGCGCTCATCGACACCTATATCAAGACTCAGGTGAGTCTTCATTACCTGACAAGCCACTCCACGCGCTAGCTACGAAAGCAACGCGGACGAAGTCGCGGGCATCAGGCCGCCCCTTCATCCGCGTGGATTTCGTTTTTAAAATCCCGCAGTATTTCTTTAATTTTCCGGGATAAAAAGTATGTCACTTCCAAGAGGACCTGAAGAGTGACATTCCGCCTATGTCGCTTTCCAGGTCCTCAACTATACCCACGCAAAAAATCACGTCGTGATTGAAGGACGAACCCAACACACAAACACACTTTCGCATAATATAATATTAGTATGTTTTGTATAATTCCAAAGCCAAAAGGAAGGGTTATGAGTTTAGGTTTGTTTATGTATGTATGTATATTATGTGTGTGTGTGTGTGCGTCTTTGTGTGTATGATGCTGAATCTGCCTACTATTGTGAAGTGCGGTGCGTGTCGTATCAAGACAGTTGTGTTTTATAGATTGACAACCTAGGTCTTAACTGCGATTTCATTTAGTGGTAGGTCTGGTCTGGTAGGAA
The DNA here is from genome assembly GCA_029955525.1 of Oeneis ivallda. NCBI lineage: Eukaryota > Metazoa > Arthropoda > Insecta > Lepidoptera > Nymphalidae > Oeneis > Oeneis ivallda. The sequence goes on from JARPMR010000006.1 coordinate 26,301,585, forward strand.
CACTGCGGCTGTGGTTAGTTACCCCCTTATAGGCAAAACTAAAGCTATCAGACTGCCGTCTGTTAGCCTTTTTTCATCCCAGTATTAGTAGTATTGTATGTAACATTTAGTCCCAAAATTTAGCAATTCAGTGCTAGATTTTTTAGCACTTAAATACATATAATAAGTAAGTAATAGGAATAGATAAACATCAAATTTTGTCAAGTTTTAATTATTCATATGTGGGGTCACACATACTTTTATGGAATTTTAATTATGTTGACATTACTCTTTCAAGCTATACCTATGTTCAAATTTGTAGCAACTCAAGAAGAATCTATCGACGAAAGCATTAAAGGAAGAAGAGAAGCCCACTACTTCTCCGAAGCATCAACGAGAATCTGACGTGGTGTCACCGCCCCCAGCCCCGTCACAGGTAAGTTACAAAATCGATCTATAACGAGTTTTTTTATTATTCAATGACAAGCTAGTCCTTGTCTGCGATCTCACCTGATGGTAAGTGACGATGCAGTCTAAGATGGTAGCGGACTAACTTGGAAGGGGTACGGCAGTGAACATTCAACCCATACCCCTAATCGGTTTCTACAGGCCATCGTGCTGGAACGCTAAATCGCTTGACCGCACGTCTTTGACGGTAGGGTGGTAACTAGCTACGGCCAACGAAAGCCTCCCACCAGACCAGACCAGACAATTCAGAAATTATAAATTCCCAAATTGACCCCGCCGGGAATCGAACCCGAGGCCTCCCAGTTATAAGACCACAGCGCTCACCACTGCGCCAGGGAGGTCGTCAAAAGGAGTTATGAGCATTTTAACCTATGTCACTGTCCAGGTCGTCAACTATACACATGCAAAAAAAAATCACGCCGATTTTTGTCTCTGTTGCGGCGTGATTGAAGGACAAACCAACAAACGAACACACTTTCGCATTTATAATATAAGTATGATAATGATGAAGGATAATATCGTGAAAAAACCTGCATGCCTGAGAGTTCTCTATAAAGTTCTCAAAGGTGGACAATAGCTTAATCCCTTCTGATTCTGAAGAGACTTGCCCGCTAATGGGCCGGCGATAGAATACCTTACAGGTCAGCCCGCGAAATTTGAATTTAATTTAGTTTTACGCAATTTGTAAATTATAACGACGAAGTACGCTTATGGCATTCTAATTGCGCCAATGGCAGTATCATCTTCACAGGTTTATATAAAAATCTTAACTTGAAAGTGTCCAGTGTAAATTAGTCAGAATATCAACTAATTTGTGAGTAACTCACGTCCAACTCGATATTCTGACTAAATTCTTAAAGCCTACTTTGTCGTATTAGTTTACAAATTGCGAAAAACCAAATTAAATTTGAATTTCGCGGGCAGACCCGTATAATCCACCTTAAACTGACATTACAATAGGGCTGCAGCAGCGCAAACAGTAGCGGGGGCGGGGCCCACATGCTGGCGGCGTTGGTGGCCGAGGCCGGCGAGGCGGGCGGGGACGCGCCCGTCGTGTTCAGCGACGAGCTCGCGGGCGCCGAGGCCGACGCGCCACCCGCGCATCCGTCGCACTCGCATCTGCGACACGTTCTAGACGACGACAATTCACACACTGCCTGTCTGAGTACGTTTGACATTTACTTCTTTTAGTTAATTGACGTCCACTGCTGGAAAAAGGTCTCTTCGAAGACCTCCACTAGGGAGTGATAACATCAAACCCTTTAAATTTTCCAGGATAAAAGTCCTATGTCACTCTGAAGGTCCTCAACTATAACCATGCAAGAAATCACGTCAATCGGTTGTTCTGTTGCGGCGTGATTGAAGGGCAAACCAATAAAACTAACAAACATACACACTTTCGCATTTATAATATTAGTAATAGAGATTATAGTATGTAAAAGGTTTGCCCCTCCTGTTGAGATCTCGGTATCCAAAATTTTTGACTGGCCTGATTCAGAGCTGAAAAATCTTAACGTCAACTGTGCAGATATTGACGATTTTAGTTTCTGTCTAATCCATGACTAATATTCCCTTTCCCTGCAAATTAAACGTAAAGCTTCTGTAAGGGATGGGCCCGACAACAGTGCAAAGAGTGGGGTTTGAACCTCGACCTTTCAGGTTTCTCGCCGGCCCCATGCTTGTTAGAGAAATTGAGGTTCCTATGAATGAGGATTCTATGAACTTATACCTATTGAGCCGGGATGGTGAAGGTGAATCTATTAAGCTTTACCTTGTTTTAAGACCTTTATATTTAACTAGCTTTTGCCCGCGGCTTCGCTCACGTTAAGTTCGATTTTTCAAACCCTTATTTTACCCCCTTAGAGGTTGAATTTTCAAAAATGGTTTCTTAGCGGTTGGTTAGCTCACGTTAAGTTAGACTTTTATTGGTAAAAGCTTTTGCCCGCGGCTTCGCTCACATCATAAAGTTCGATTTTTCAAACCCCTATTTTACCCCCTTAGAGGTTGAATTTTCAAAAATGGTTTCTTAGCGGTTGGTTAGCTCACGTTAAGTTACGTTAAGTAAAATTTCAGCCCGATCCGTCCAGTGGTTAGAGCTGTGCGTTGATAGACCAGTCAGTCAGTCAGTCAGTCAGTCACCTTTGCCTTTTATATATTTAGATTAAAAAAAAAATTGTAAGCCTTTGCGGGACGCCTGGCAGATGTGAAACATCGAAATTATTTTGTCCAGGCAATATCGAGCTTGGTACACACACTAATTATAATTTCCTTTCTTTGCATGCAGATATGTTTTATTGTTAAAATTATTTCTTTTAAGTAAAACAGGTTACGTGTATCGTAGTAAACAACACTGTTTCGTACCACATACATACATACTACTACATGCCGGTCTGACACGCCGCTATAGATGTTTCACATGATTTTGTTAGTCGAACTGGTGAACTCGCAAGTGGTACTCAAGGGCTGCGAAACGCGCGGCTACGTGATCCTGTGCGCGGCGCGGGCGGAGGTGCGGCAGCGGGTGCGGCGCGCGCCCGCCGCCACCGCGTGGAGCGGCGCGCTCTCCGCCATGCAGTACTACGCTACCGTCAGCGCGGCGGATCGCGACCAACTAGACGGTAACTGGTGAACTCGCAAGTGGTGCTCAAGGGCTGCGAAACGCGCGGCTACGTGATCCTGTGCGCGGCGCGGGCGGAGGTGCGGCAGCGGGTGCGGCGCGCGCCCGCCGCCACCGCGTGGAGCGGCGCGCTCTCCGCCATGCAGTACTACGCTACCGTCAGCGCGCCGGATCGCGACCAACTAGACGGTAACTGGTGAACTCGCAAGTGGTACTCAAGGGCTGCGAAACGCGCGGCTACGTGATCCTGTGCGCGGCGCGGGCGGAGGTGCGGCAGCGGGTGCGGCGCGCGCCCGCCGCCACCGCGTGGAGCGGCGCGCTCTCCGCCATGCAGTACTACGCTACCGTCAGCGCGGCGGATCGCGACCAACTAGACGGTAACTGGTGAACTCGCAAGTGGTGCTCAAGGGCTGCGAAACGCGCGGCTACGTGATCCTGTGCGCGGCGCGGGCGGAGGTGCGGCAGCGGGTGCGGCGCGCGCCCGCCGCCACCGCGTGGAGCGGCGCGCTCTCCGCCATGCAGTACTACGCTACCGTCAGCGCGGCGGATCGCGACCAACTAGACGGTAACTGGTGAACTCGCAAGTGGTACTCAAGGGCTGCGAAACGCGCGGCTACGTGATCCTGTGCGCGGCGCGGGCGGAGGTGCGGCAGCGGGTGCGGCGCGCGCCCGCCGCCACCGCGTGGAGCGGCGCGCTCTCCGCCATGCAGTACTACGCTACCGTCAGCGCGGCGGATCGCGACCAACTAGACGGTAACTGGTGAACTCGCAAGTGGTGCTCAAGGGCTGCGAAACGCGCGGCTACGTGATCCTGTGCGCGGCGCGGGCGGAGGTGCGGCAGCGGGTGCGGCGCGCGCCCGCCGCCACCGCGTGGAGCGGCGCGCTCTCCGCCATGCAGTACTACGCTACCGTCAGCGCGGCGGATCGCGACCAACTAGACGGTAACTGGTGAACTCGCAAGTGGTACTCAAGGGCTGCGAAACGCGCGGCTACGTGATCCTGTGCGCGGCGCGGGCGGAGGTGCGGCAGCGGGTGCGGCGCGCGCCCGCCGCCACCGCGTGGAGCGGCGCGCTCTCCGCCATGCAGTACTACGCTACCGTCAGCGCGGCGGATCGCGACCAACTAGACGGTAACTGGTGAACTCGCAAGTGGTACTCAAGGGCTGCGAAACGCGCGGCTACGTGATCCTGTGCGCGGCGCGGGCGGAGGTGCGGCAGCGGGTGCGGCGCGCGCCCGCCGCCACCGCGTGGAGCGGCGCGCTCTCCGCCATGCAGTACTACGCTACCGTCAGCGCGGCGGATCGCGACCAACTAGACGGTAACTGGTGAACTCGCAAGTGGTGCTCAAGGGCTGCGAAACGCGCGGCTACGTGATCCTGTGCGCGGCGCGGGCGGAGGTGCGGCAGCGGGTGCGGCGCGCGCCCGCCGCCACCGCGTGGAGCGGCGCGCTCTCCGCCATGCAGTACTACGCTACCGTCAGCGCGGCGGATCGCGACCAACTAGACGGTAACTGGTGAACTCGCAAGTGGTGCTCAAGGGCTGCGAAACGCGCGGCTACGTGATCCTGTGCGCGGCGCGGGCGGAGGTGCGGCAGCGGGTGCGGCGCGCGCCCGCCGCCACCGCGTGGAGCGGCGCGCTCTCCGCCATGCAGTACTACGCTACCGTCAGCGCGGCGGATCGCGACCAACTAGACGGTAACTGGTGAACTCGCAAGTGGTACTCAAGGGCTGCGAAACGCGCGGCTACGTGATCCTGTGCGCGGCGCGGGCGGAGGTGCGGCAGCGGGTGCGGCGCGCGCCCGCCGCCACCGCGTGGAGCGGCGCGCTCTCCGCCATGCAGTACTACGCTACCGTCAGCGCGGCGGATCGCGACCAACTAGACGGTAACTGGTGAACTCGCAAGTGGTGCTCAAGGGCTGCGAAACGCGCGGCTACGTGATCCTGTGCGCGGCGCGGGCGGAGGTGCGGCAGCGGGTGCGGCGCGCGCCCGCCGCCACCGCGTGGAGCGGCGCGCTCTCCGCCATGCAGTACTACGCTACCGTCAGCGCGGCGGATCGCGACCAACTAGACGGTAACTGGTGAACTCGCAAGTGGTGCTCAAGGGCTGCGAAACGCGCGGCTACGTGATCCTGTGCGCGGCGCGGGCGGAGGTGCGGCAGCGGGTGCGGCGCGCGCCCGCCGCCACCGCGTGGAGCGGCGCGCTCTCCGCCATGCAGTACTACGCTACCGTCAGCGCGGCGGATCGCGACCAACTAGACGGTAACTGGTGAACTCGCAAGTGGTGCTCAAGGGCTGCGAAACGCGCGGCTACGTGATCCTGTGCGCGGCGCGGGCGGAGGTGCGGCAGCGGGTGCGGCGCGCGCCCGCCGCCACCGCGTGGAGCGGCGCGCTCTCCGCCATGCAGTACTACGCTACCGTCAGCGCGGCGGATCGCGACCAACTAGACGGTAACTGGTGAACTCGCAAGTGGGGCTCAAGGGCTGCGAAACGCGCGGCTACGTGATCCTGTGCGCGGCGCGGGCGGAGGTGCGGCAGCGGGTGCGGCGCGCGCCCGCCGCCACCGCGTGGAGCGGCGCGCTCTCCGCCATGCAGTACTACGCTACCGTCAGCGCGGCGGATCGCGACCAACTAGACGGTAACTGGTGAACTCGCAAGTGGTGCTCAAGGGCTGCGAAACGCGCGGCTACGTGATCCTGTGCGCGGCGCGGGCGGAGGTGCGGCAGCGGGTGCGGCGCGCGCCCGCCGCCACCGCGTGGAGCGGCGCGCTCTCCGCCATGCAGTACTACGCTACCGTCAGCGCGGCGGATCGCGACCAACTAGACGGTAACTGGTGAACTCGCAAGTGGTGCTCAAGGGCTGCGAAACGCGCGGCTACGTGATCCTGTGCGCGGCGCGGGCGGAGGTGCGGCAGCGGGTGCGGCGCGCGCCCGCCGCCACCGCGTGGAGCGGCGCGCTCTCCGCCATGCAGTACTACGCTACCGTCAGCGCGGCGGATCGCGACCAACTAGACGGTAACTGGTGAACTCGCAAGTGGTGCTCAAGGGCTGCGAAACGCGCGGCTACGTGATCCTGTGCGCGGCGCGGGCGGAGGTGCGGCAGCGGGTGCGGCGCGCGCCCGCCGCCACCGCGTGGAGCGGCGCGCTCTCCGCCATGCAGTACTACGCTACCGTCAGCGCGGCGGATCGCGACCAACTAGACGGTAACTGGTGAACTCGCAAGTGGTGCTCAAGGGCTGCGAAACGCGCGGCTACGTGATCCTGTGCGCGGCGCGGGCGGAGGTGCGGCAGCGGGTGCGGCGCGCGCCCGCCGCCACCGCGTGGAGCGGCGCGCTCTCCGCCATGCAGTACTACGCTACCGTCAGCGCGGCGGATCGCGACCAACTAGACGGTAACTGGTGAACTCGCAAGTGGTGCTCAAGGGCTGCGAGACGCGCGGCTACGTGATCCTGTGCGCGGCGCGGGCGGAGGTGCGGCAGCGGGTGCGGCGCGCGCCCGCCGCCACCGCGTGGAGCGGCGCGCTCTCCGCCATGCAGTACTACGCTACCGTCAGCGCGGCGGATCGCGACCAACTAGACGGTAACTGGTGAACTCGCAAGTGGTGCTCAAGGGCTGCGAAACGCGCGGCTACGTGATCCTGTGCGCGGCGCGGGCGGAGGTGCGGCAGCGGGTGCGGCGCGCGCCCGCCGCCACCGCGTGGAGCGGCGCGCTCTCCGCCATGCAGTACTACGCTACCGTCAGCGCGGCGGATCGCGACCAACTAGACGGTAACTGGTGAACTCGCAAGTGGTGCTCAAGGGCTGCGAAACGCGCGGCTACGTGATCCTGTGCCCGGCGCGGGCGGAGGTGCGGCAGCGGGTGCGGCGCGCGCCCGCCGCCACCGCGTGGAGCGGCGCGCTCTCCGCCATGCAGTACTACGCTACCGTCAGCGCGGCGGATCGCGACCAACTAGACGGTAACTGGTGAACTCGCAAGTGGGGCTCAAGGGCTGCGAAACGCGCGGCTACGTGATCCTGTGCGCGGCGCGGGCGGAGGTGCGGCAGCGGGTGCGACGCGCGCCCGCCGCCACCGCGTGGAGCGGCGCGCTCTCCGCCATGCAGTACTACGCTACCGTCAGCGCGGCGGATCGCGACCAACTAGACGGTAACTGGTGAACTCGCAAGTGGTACTCAAGGGCTGCGAAACGCGCGGCTACGTGATCCTGTGCGCGGCGCGGGCGGAGGTGCGGCAGCGGGTGCGGCGCGCGCCCGCCGCCACCGCGTGGAGCGGCGCGCTCTCCGCCATGCAGTACTACGCTACCGTCAGCGCGGCGGATCGCGACCAACTAGACGGTAACTGGTGAACTCGCAAGTGGTGCTCAAGGGCTGCGAAACGCGCGGCTACGTGATCCTGTGCGCGGCGCGGGCGGAGGTGCGGCAGCGGGTGCGGCGCGCGCCCGCCGCCACCGCGTGGAGCGGCGCGCTCTCCGCCATGCAGTACTACGCTACCGTCAGCGCGGCGGATCGCGACCAACTAGACGGTAACTGGTGAACTCGCAAGTGGTGCTCAAGGGCTGCGAAACGCGCGGCTACGTGATCCTGTGCGCGGCGCGGGCGGAGGTGCGGCAGCGGGTGCGGCGCGCGCCCGCCGCCACCGCGTGGAGCGGCGCGCTCTCCGCCATGCAGTACTACGCTACCGTCAGCGCGGCGGATCGCGACCAACTAGACGGTAACTGGTGAACTCGCAAGTGGTACTCAAGGGCTGCGAAACGCGCGGCTACGTGATCCTGTGCGCGGCGCGGGCGGAGGTGCGGCAGCGGGTGCGGCGCGCGCCCGCCGCCACCGCGTGGAGCGGCGCGCTCTCCGCCATGCAGTACTACGCTACCGTCAGCGCGGCGGATCGCGACCAACTAGACGGTAACTGGTGAACTCGCAAGTGGTGCTCAAGGGCTGCGAAACGCGCGGCTACGTGATCCTGTGCGCGGCGCGGGCGGAGGTGCGGCAGCGGGTGCGGCGCGCGCCCGCCGCCACCGCGTGGAGCGGCGCGCTCTCCGCCATGCAGTACTACGCTACCGTCAGCGCGGCGGATCGCGACCAACTAGACGGTAACTGGTGAACTCGCAAGTGGTGCTCAAGGGCTGCGAAACGCGCGGCTACGTGATCCTGTGCGCGGCGCGGGCGGAGGTGCGGCAGCGGGTGCGGCGCGCGCCCGCCGCCACCGCGTGGAGCGGCGCGCTCTCCGCCATGCAGTACTACGCTACCGTCAGCGCGGCGGATCGCGACCAACTAGACGGTAACTGGTGAACTCGCAAGTGGTACTCAAGGGCTGCGAAACGCGCGGCTACGTGATCCTGTGCGCGGCGCGGGCGGAGGTGCGGCAGCGGGTGCGGCGCGCGCCCGCCGCCACCGCGTGGAGCGGCGCGCTCTCCGCCATGCAGTACTACGCTACCGTCAGCGCGGCGGATCGCGACCAACTAGACGGTAACTGGTGAACTCGCAAGTGGTGCTCAAGGGCTGCGAAACGCGCGGCTACGTGATCCTGTGCGCGGCGCGGGCGGAGGTGCGGCAGCGGGTGCGGCGCGCGCCCGCCGCCACCGCGTGGAGCGGCGCGCTCTCCGCCATGCAGTACTACGCTACCGTCAGCGCGGCGGATCGCGACCAACTAGACGGTAACTGGTGAACTCGCAAGTGGTGCTCAAGGGCTGCGAAACGCGCGGCTACGTGATCCTGTGCGCGGCGCGGGCGGAGGTGCGGCAGCGGGTGCGGCGCGCGCCCGCCGCCACCGCGTGGAGCGGCGCGCTCTCCGCCATGCAGTACTACGCTACCGTCAGCGCGGCGGATCGCGACCAACTAGACGGTAACTGGTGAACTCGCAAGTGGTGCTCAAGGGCTGCGAAACGCGCGGCTACGTGATCCTGTGCGCGGCGCGGGCGGAGGTGCGGCAGCGGGTGCGGCGCGCGCCCGCCGCCACCGCGTGGAGCGGCGCGCTCTCCGCCATGCAGTACTACGCTACCGTCAGCGCGCCGGATCGCGACCAACTAGACGGTAACTGGTGAACTCGCAAGTGGGGCTCAAGGGCTGCGAAACGCGCGGCTACGTGATCCTGTGCGCGGCGCGGGCGGAGGTGCGGCAGCGGGTGCGGCGCGCGCCCGCCGCCACCGCGTGGAGCGGCGCGCTCTCCGCCATGCAGTACTACGCTACCGTCAGCGCGGCGGATCGCGACCAACTAGACGGTAACTGGTGAACTCGCAAGTGGTGGAAGCCTATTTCACCATCGCCGAGTAACTTTTAACGAAGCCTGAGGAAGTTTAAGCAAGAGACCATTGTCCAGCACTGGTCGTCTATCGGGCAGGAGCGAACTCTCTATACAAGCTAAAAAGCCCGGCATGCCTTAATATCAGCTCGATATTGTGCATATTATTATAATATTATCTCACTCATAAATCGAACCAGTTTAAATTTTCGCGCGAATCAGTTCAACGACCGCGCGCGGCGCCTACGCATTCATTTACCCTACAAATAGTGTAAAAGGTACGTTCTGAACGTGAGCGAGTGAACGTCGCTTCGCATCGTCGTCGGAATTCGTCACGTGTGAGCAGGAGAGGTGTAGCTTTTGGGTTTATGGAATTAGATCTATAAAATTCGATATATATTCTTATAAAAAAAACTTGAGAGGTGCCAAGGGACACCCGGATGGAACGAAGTTCCTTTCGATTAATTAATTTGGCATTGTGTTCATTATTTTCACAGTACAATATAAGATCTCGGTAGCCTTGTGGTTTCGACAGTCGCTAAACAGTTAAAAGTCGATGGTTCGAATCCCAGCTCGACAGACTGAATTTTCTATTTTCAATTTTATTTTAAATAATTTCTACATGTGGAATTTTTCCCTAATTTTTTACAACTTATTCGAACCATCGACTTTTAACAGTTTAGCGACTGTCGAAACCACAAGGCTACCGAGATCTTATATTGTACTGTGAAAATAATGAACACAATGCCAAATTCACATTCAAAAAAGTGTCGGTTTCAAAAATGTGTCAGTTCAATTTTGTCTTAATTTTTTCCGTCTAGCCCCCTTCCGCACCGCGCGATAAGGAACTACGTTCCAATAGTATATCGATTTGTATGGAATATGATGTGTAGCTTTTTAATCAGTCTCATTTAAGAAGTCCCACGGGAATAATGTTACTTATGCACATTTTTTGTTTCATTTCTACGAGATCTTTTTTTTTAATTTTCTTCGTAAATTAGTAGTTTGCTCTTGTTTGGTTGCATAGTGTGTTTATTGAAAATGGAAATAATATTATTTGAGAAATAATAGTGAATTTTGTACAAAATGAGTTCAGAATTAATAAATATTGTTCCTTGTGATGATTTAAAGTATGTGCAAATACTGATTGGCAAAAATTAGGTAAAATTTTTAACATTTCAACAAAAAAAACTTCTTATAAATTCACCAAAACCAACTCCAGACTTATGTATTTCACAAATATGTAAAAGTCATAAAAGACAATTTAATAGATCCGCGTACAAAATGGATTGTTGGCTGTTCACATACAAATAAATTTTATTGTTGGTGTTGTATATTTTTTCTAACGAAAAGAATGTTTGGAATACGACTGGTTATGATGATTTAAATAATTTATCTAGTGCTATAAAAAGGCATCAAAATTCCCAGAAACATGTGAGTTCCGTTATTTCTTTTTCTAATTTCAGAAAACAACGCATAGCCCGCTAACAGCTTTGTCCCGCCAATTAGCATATGAAATTTCAAATCATAATTCGCGTGTAGAGCATAATCGTAGTGTTTTTCAGAGATTTTTAAAAGAAGAAGGAAGCGAAGTGCCTGTCTTGCCTATCTTTGAACCCTACGGCACGCCACTGCTATCGGGTGACAAAGAAGAAGAGTAAATTTTAACGGAGGAACTTTGACGTTCTGACAGATTTTTTATTGAAAATTAGTCATTAGTAAAAAGGTTGATCGGCGATGGTTATTGGCCTTTTTCATGTTGCTTCGTTAAAAATGATAGTCACCCAATATACTTCCATTAAAGCCTGCACATTTGTTTTAAATACAGCTTTGTTTTTTTTAAACCTTACTTCTCGGACCAAGTTATTTCTGTCAATATCAGTATCTTCTTTCTTCTTCTTTATCAACCGATAGACGTCCACTGACGGACAAAGGTCTCTTGCATGGACTTCCACAGGTCTCGGTCTTGCGCCGCCTGGATCCAGCGGCTCCCTGCGACTCGTTTGATGTCGTTGGTCCACCTGGTGAGGGGTCTGCCAACACTGCGCTTCCCGGTGCGGGGTCGCCACTCCAACACCTTGGGACCCCAACGACCATCAGCTCTTCGAACTATGTGCCCCGCCCATTTCCACTTCAGTTTCGCGACTCGCTGAGCTATGTCGGTGACTTTGGTTCTCCTACGGATCTCCTCATTTCTGATTCGATCCCGCAGGGACACTCCGAGCATAGCTCTCTCCATCGCCCGCTGAGCGGTCCTGAGCCTACTTATGAGGCCCTTAGTATCAGTATAAACCAATGATATTATAGAGTGACAAGAATTTTCTGTCATTCGATATCCCGATTTTCTATTGCTGATACATGTACCACCGGTTCGGTGACATACCTGTATCGATAACTATTTTTGTAGAAAACATCCAGTGGGTGTCAGTGGAAGAAATCGAGGAGCGCTGGCAGGGAGCGGAGATCAGCACGTTGCCTGATGTACCGCGCCTGGTGGGCAGCGGACATTCCGCGGGCGGAGTCATCGGCCGAACTGTCGGCCCGTCGGCAGACGCGGGCTTGGCTCAAGTAAGTCGTTGACGACGGTCAAACCAATTCAATTCAATTAAAAAAAAACTTATTATAGTACTAGACCCGACTGCCGTTGTCCTTTCCCAATTTTGTTCGTTATCGTTTTGTGTTGAAAAGCTGTTGAAAAATGGTAATACGAGAAGTCGAGAACGAAATATTTTGAAGAGTTTGTGAGATTTTCCGTCTTGGTGTTGCGTTGCTCCTGCGTTTTTTATACTCCTGGAGGAGCGACGGAGTAAAGCGTGAGTGGCGCGTTTTACCCTTCAGATTTTTATTGGTTTGACGGATTTTAGCGAAAGAATACTTCCAACGCCTGCTTTTATCGAATATTTTTGAATTATTATCGTTGAATTGGTCGTCAGTATTTTGGAGAATTTTCATGTGTGTTTTGTGTTCTTAGCTCCAACGTATAGTGTCGCGTTGCGCGTGCGAGTTCTACTACGTGTCGCACGAGGAGAACGAGACGGGCGGCGGCGGCGCGGGCGGCTGGAACGCGGCGCCCGAGCCCTACGACTCCTTCACCCTCATGCACCACGACCTGGACGTGTGCACCAACTCTCTACAGGTAACGACGTATAGTGTCGCGTTGCGCGTGCGAGTTCTACTACGTGTCGCACGAGGAGAACGAGACGGGCGGCGGCGGCGCGGGCGGCTGGAACGCGGCGCCCGAGCCCTACGACTCCTTCACCCTCATGCACCACGACCTGGACGTGTGCACCAACTCTCTACAGGTAACGACGTATAGTGGCGCGTTGCGCGTGCGAGTTCTACTACGTGTCGCACGAGGAGAACGAGACGGGCGGCGGCGGCGCGGGCGGCTGGAACGCGGCGCCCGAGCTCTACGACTCCTTCACCCTCATGCACCACGACCTGGACGTGTGCACCAACTCTCTACAGGTAACGACGTATAGTGGCGCGTTGCGCGTGCGAGTTCTACTACGTGTCGCACGAGGAGAACGAGACGGGCGGCGGCGGCGCAGGCGGCTGGAACGCGGCGCCCGAGCCCTACGACTCCTTCACCCTCATGCACCACGACCTGGACGTGTGCACCAACTCTCTACAGGTAACGACGTATAGTGTCGCGTTGCGCGTGCGAGTTCTACTACGTGTCGCACGAGGAGAACGAGACGGGCGGCGGCGGCGCGGGCGGCTGGAACGCGGCGCCCGAGCCCTACGACTCCTTCACCCTCATGCACTACGACCTGGACGTGTGCACCAACTCTCTACAGGTAACGACGTATAGTGTCGCGTTGCGCGTGCGAGTTCTACTACGTGTCGCACGAGGAGAACGAGACGGGCGGCGGCGGCGCGGGCGGCTGGAACGCGGCGCCCGAGCCCTACGACTCCTTCACCCTCATGCACCACGACCTGGACATGTGCACCAACTCTCTACAGGTAACGACGTATAGTGTCGCGTTGCGCGTGCGAGTTCTACTACGTGTCGCACGAGGAGAACGAGACGGGCGGCGGCGGCGCGGGCGGCTGGAACGCGGCGCCCGAGCCCTACGACTCCTTCACCCTCATGCACCACGACCTGGACGTGTGCACCAACTCTCTACAGGTAACGACGTATAGTGTCGCGTTGCGCGTGCGAGTTCTACTACGTGTTGCACGAGGAGAACGAGACGGGCGGCGGCGGCGCGGGCGGCTGGAACGCGGCGCCCGAGCCCTACGACTCCTTCACCCTCATGCAACACGACCTGGACGTGTGCACCAACTCTCTACAGGTAACGACGTATAGTGTCGCGTTGCGCGTGCGAGTTCTACTACGTGTCGCACGAGGAGAACGAGACGGGCGGCGGCGGCGCGGGCGGCTGGAACGCGGCGCCCGAGCCCTACGACTCCTTCACCCTCATGCACCACGACCTGGACGTGTGCACCAACTCTCTACAGGTAACGACGTATAGTGGCGCGTTAGTTTTTAAAACATTCTCCACGTGGCCGTAGGTCGCGGTTACAAGCTAATTCATCACAATGCAACTCTGTTCCCCAGTACGCAATGCTGCTGGACGTCGTCAACAACGTGGTGCTGCACGTGGAGCCGGAGCGGCGCCGCACGCTGGAGCGGCGCGCGCGCATGCGCTTCCAGCTGCAGCTGCACCGCGACACCGACCCCAGGCATCTCATCCACAAACTGCAAACACAAGTAAGTCAATGCTGCTGGACGTCGTCAACAACGTGGTGCTGCACGTGGAGCCGGAGCGGCGCCGCACGCTGGAGCGGCGCGCGCGCATGCGCTTCCAGCTGCAGCTGCACCGCGACACCGACCCCAGGCATCTCATCCACAAACTGCAAACACAAGTTAGTTAATACTTTTTTTTTTCTGTTTGAGGAGGAAAAAATCCCTACGGACTTCTGCCTTAAGGCAGGGTGTGTCCGACTCGCACGGACTAAAACAACCTCCTCAGGACTTCTAGGTCAGCACGGAACCGCTTTGCATTACTTCGTGCAGACCGTCTACATATTTTCTCTCTTTCTCTTCTCTTCTTTTTCTCTTTCTTCTCTCCTCACCATAATGCCTTTCAGCATTTGTCCATATTTCTGCCACTCCTCTGCACTAGAGACCATACGTGCGGTTAAGTTGCAGGAGTCCACATCGGTACTCGCTCCTTGTGCCACCGATCTCAAGTCCGCGCAAGCGGTGCATTCGAAAATGGCATGTCTAGGGGTGACCTCCTCTCCGCAAAAGTAGCATTCTTCAGTTGGTGATTTGCCGATTGCGAAGAGATACGTGTTGAACACCCCATGACCAGTCAGCGCCTGCGTGATCCACCGGTTCACCTCTCCATGCTTCCTACTGTGCCATTTCTTTAGGTCCTTGACTAGCTCCCTCGTCCAGGTTCCTTTTCCTACTCCCAACCATTCTTTCTCCCATTCCGTAAGGATGCTCTCCCGTACTTCTAAAGGCGTCTGTTCCTGATTAGTGAACAGCTGCGCACGTTCTCTAACCATTTTATTGATCGGGATCAGTCCTGCAATGACTAGCACCGCATCGGTGGAGATCGTTCGGTACGCTCCACAGATACCAATTGCCGTTCGTCTCTGTACCGCTTCTAGTTTTTTCCGGTACAGCTCCACCTTCATTGCACCCTCGAAAATTGGCGCCCCGTAAAGTATAACAGAGTGGGCTACCGATGCAAGTACTCTTCTCTTGCTTACTCTGGGGCCTCCCTTCGTCGGCATTAGTCTATTCAACGCCTCCGTCAAAGGAGAATGGGCGGTTTCGTCCCCAGTGGTGTATCAAGTTGTGATATATGTCATTTGAAAGGTCATGATAATAGCTTCATTTTATTGTATGACACCAACTGTGAGACTCGTGCAGGGAAAGAACTATGATATTTTTTAATTTTTTATTATCTTCTTCTTTATCAACCGATAGACGTCCACTGCTGGACAAAGGTCTCTTGCAGGGACTTTTACGGTCTAGCGCCGCCTGAATTCAGCGGCTCCCTACGACTAATTGACGGGATTCTGCCCACACTGCACTTCCCGGTGCGGGGTCGGCACTCCAGCACCTTGGGACCCCAACGACCATCAGCTATTCGAACTATGTGCTCCGCCTATTTCCACTTCAATTTCACGACTCGCTGTGCTATGTCGGTGACTTTGGTTCTCCTAGGGATCATATCTCATTCCTGATTTGAAATCGCGAGGTTACTCCGATCATAACTCTCTACGCCCGCTGAATGACCCTGAGCCTTCTTATGAAGGCCACAGTTAGCGACTATGTCTCTGATCCGTAAGTCATCACTGGCAACACGAACTGTTCGAAGACTTTCGTCTTCAGGCATTGAGGGATTTTGAACTAGAAGACATCTCGGAGCTTCTCCAACGCTGCCCAGCCGAGTTGGATTCGGCGGTTGATCTCTTTTTCGAAATTGGACCTACCTAGGTCCCAGGTATATACACTCGCCCACAATTTCGATTGCAGAATTCTCAACGAATACTGGGTGGAGCGGAGCATGAGCAATGGACATGATTTTCGTCTTGCTCATTATTATTATTTATAATAGGCTACGCAGCTGTCGCTGATGCGCCTATATCACTTACTGTGGTTAGAGTTTCCAATGTTATGGCGGTCTAATCTGTTCTTAAATTCATTAACTGACTTTGACGTCACTATTTCTTTAGGCAACTTATTCCATATATGCACCCCTCTGTTTGTTAGATGGTGCTCAATTTCATTTTCAAGTCCACCTGTTGAGAAACCCTGCTGAGATCGTTGAGCATAGTATTGACTTTGAGGTATTTCAGAGTCTTTGCTATGACTACTATGTCATTGGCCAATCGCAGGTAAGTGATGTACTCGCCGTTTATGTTGATGCCAAGTCCGTTTCAGTCCAGAATCTTAAAGAAGTCCTCCAACGCATAGTAAAGAGAGAGAGAGAGAGAGAGTAAAGAGCTTCGGGGAGATCATTTCTCTCTGTCGTGGATTGGCCTCGTAGTCTGGTCTATCGTACTGACATAGTTGCGTTTTCATACAAGCACTTCAACACTTGGATATACTGGCAGTCAATCCGGCATCTCTGCAGCGACCTCAATACAGCCCAAGTTTCCACCGAATCGGCTTTCTCATAGTCCACAAACGCTAAGCAAAGTGGCCGGTTATGCTCTTCAGTCTTTTATATATACCCTACCACAGGGTATGAATGTGATCTATTGTGCCAAAGCCTTTTCGGAATCCGGCTTGTTCGGGAGGCTGGAAGTCTTCAAACCTACGAGAAAGGCGAGTAGTAATGGCTCTCAAGAACAACTTATACCCAGGAACCCAGGAACCAGATGGGTCTATAATTCTTCAACAAGGTATTATCACTTTTTTTGAAGAACCGTTATGCCCTCGTGAATGACGGAATTGAACAATCACTTAAAATCTTGTACTGGTTTTCTACCCGCTTTCAGGAGTTCCGCAGTGATTCCTTGAGCTGCTTGAGAACCATACTAATCCCGTATAGGCTGACGTCCAGGATATCTTCGGTGTTGTGTCGGGTCAGTTTGGCTCTGGGATCTTTGGCCAAATCTTCAACAGGTTTTTGTGTCATGCTATAGAACTGTTCATAGAACTTCTCAACCTCTCCCAAGATCTCAGGTCGAGAAGAGACGAGACAACTGTCCGATAAACCGATCTCTCGCGAACACTTAGCCTCTGTTTCGCTCGATGGTATCTTTAATACACTTGGTATTAAAGACACGAAGGTCACGAGTTTGTGCCGTAGAGATCTGCCTTTTAATCCTCTGGTAGGCAGCTGCGTCTGCTGATGACTGCAGCCTTATCTGTTGTCTCTCCTCCATGAGCTTGAGAATATGCTCAGAGAATTACTTTTCGGTTCTTTTCCTCCGATGGGTCTTAAATAGTTTAGACCCAGATTATGGACAGTATTCATAACCCTGTTGTTTAGATCGGCCCCAGAAACGCAGTCTGCTAGGCAATCGAATTGGTTCTGCAGTTCAAGTTGGAAGGTTTCGGGGTTTTGGATATGAGCACGAGAAGGTCGGAGAGTTGACTTCACCAGTCTGGCCCTTTCCAGCTTAACATTAATATTCAA
The DNA here is from genome assembly GCA_029955525.1 of Oeneis ivallda. Lineage (NCBI taxonomy): Eukaryota > Metazoa > Arthropoda > Insecta > Lepidoptera > Nymphalidae > Oeneis > Oeneis ivallda. Next base: position 26,318,988 of record JARPMR010000006.1, read on the forward strand.
CGTGCCTCTTACCATCTGTTGATCGCTCCCGGTTTTCACCCTATTGATCACAGGGACATCATCATACTAATATTATAAATGCGAAAGTGTGTTTGTCGGTTTATTCTTCAATCACGCCGCAACAGAGCTACGTATCGACGTGATTGCATGAGTATAGTTGAGGACCTGGAGAGTGACATAGGCTACATTTTATCCCGGAAAATCAGAGTTCCCGCGGGATTGTAAAAACTAAATCCACGCGGACGAAGTCACGGGCATTCGCTTGTTGAATATATGCCGCTTGGTCGACTTATGGAATAAAAAAACCTTATAATCTTAAAAAATCTGTCTTAAGACTTTCACGGGCTTAAAAAAATTAAATGATTTCTAGTTCTTTCCCTGCACGTGTCTCATAATTGGTGTCATAGAATTAAATGAAGCTATTATCATGACCTTTAAAATGACATATATCACAACTTGATACAGTCTGGGGACGCAACTGATACAAAGGTGCCCATTCTCCTTTTGCGCCTTGTTGGCTACTTCTTCAACGTGCTTTTTATAGTTGAGACTTTTGTCGAGCCAAACCCCAAGATATTTGATACAGTCCTTTGGAGAGACTATCACATTTTGGACTGTAAATTTTATAGGGTCTAGTTTCCGCCTGCCACCAAAAACTATTGCTTCTGTCTTTTCGGGCGCTAGTGACAGCTGCTTTCCTTGCATCCACCTACTAATGCGTTCAAGCGCTGTATTTGTCTTACTCATAAGGAGCTTTTCTGTTTTGGCTACAACTACTAATGCCAAGTCGTCGGCAAAGCCCACTAGTTGAACCCCATTCTCCTGTTTTAGGTGGAAGACCCCGTCGTAAAGAATGTTCCAGAGGGTTGGTCCAAGAATTGAGCCCTGAGGCACTCCGCTAGTTATGTTTTTTATTTCCTCCCTTCCCTTGCTATCCTTCACTTTAATGTACCTGTTTTCAAGGTAGCTGCTAATCAAGTTCTGTATGTACCCAGAGAATTGTCTTTTCCGTAGTTCCAGGATTATTTCTTTCCAGGGGGCTGAGTTAAAGGCATTCCTAACATCGAGGCATATCAGAGCACATAGTTTCTTAGTTTTGCGTGTACCCTGTTTGGCCGCCATGGCAGTTTCCACTACTTTTCCTATTGCCATTAACGTAGAACGACCCTTTCTGAAGCCGTACTGATGGTTGGAGAGTCCACTATGGTCTGGCAATAGCTCTTCAATTCTATTCAAGAGGACTCTCTCTGTCAGCTATCCGTAACAGTCTAGTAAGCTTGCTTAGTTAATACATAAAGCCTGAGTTGCATCAGCTAGTAGTCTACACTAATATTATGATAGAGGAAAGATTTTTTGTTTGTTTGTACCGAATAGGCTCTGAAACTACTGGACCGATTTTAACCATTTTTTCACCAATAGAAAGCTAAATTATCAGAAAGTAACGTAGGCTATAATATAAAAAAAAAGTAGAGATCCTTAAGAAAATTGCAATAATGTAACCCAAAGCAGCAAAATTTTGCCTTTAAAATTCATTATTTGGCGTGCGCTGAGAAAACTGTGTGCTGAGATGATACATAAAAATTGTGTACTAAATGATTAAAGTTCTCATTATTACCTACAAAAAAGTCGTCGAGGGAATATATCTAACTATCATACTTAAGTCACAATAGTAGCTTTTGTGTTCTAAATTTTAATTAGATCGCCGGTAGAAACAAAAGTTGATTACATTCGTATCGTAGTATTAATTCTTGTTCAAATGAATAGTTTTATCATCAAGCACCTATAGCTCTGTTACTTTTCATCTCGATATTCCCACGGAATCGAAACTTACGCGGGTGAAACCGCGGGGCGCAGCCAGTAGTTTATATATTTCTTGTCTTGGTCGTTTTAATTTTTTTAAGCGAAGCTGCCGGAAAAAGCTTGTAATACTATTACAAGCTTTTGTCCGCGGCTTCGCTCACGTTAAGTTCGATTTTTCAAACCCCTATTTTACGCCCATAGGGGTTGAATTTTCAAAAATCCTTTCTTAGTGGATGCCTACGTCATAATAGCTATCTGTATCCTAAATTTCAACCGTACAGTGGTTTGAGCTGTGCGTTGATAGATCAGTCAGTCAGTCACCTCTTCCTTTTATTTATGTAAAATTAATTAGCGTAATAAATTATTTATTTCCTTACAGACTACAGTTTTAGGTTTCCTTTCATCTGGCCCAGGCTCTGTGCGCTGTAGCATGGTGCGGGAGACAGGCAGAAGAACGTTACTCATTTTGTACCATATTGTTGCAAGCATAAGGTTCAAATTCACACCTTCTTTTTCAGATAATCAGTTTTCGTAATTTGAATCTTTTGATTACATGCTACAGAGCACAGAGTTCATTAAAATTAAAAAAAATATATATTCTTTTTTTTTAAATCTTAATTTTTAAGGAGGGCCTTTCGTCCGACAACATTGTCACTGTTCCAAAACTATATGGCATAAAAAGTTAATACTGCAATTATCATAGCAAAGAAAAGCAATATTAAATTTTAAAAAAAATTAAAAAGTAGAAAAAAATTAGAAAAATAAAAAGTCTCCCCGGCGGGGAATCGAACCCCGGTCTCCCGCGTGACAGGCGGGGATACTTACCACTATACTACCGAGGATGTATCTGTAACGATGAAAAAGTTGACTCATATCTAAGACCTTGACACAACTTGTTAAGTGATGACATCATTTGCTGTATTAATATTATACTCCACCACCTGTGCAAATAATAACTTTATCAAAACGTACTTACTACTTTTATAACGTTATACCTAACTAACGTTTTGTCCCGCAACTTCGACCGCGTGGAAATGGGTTTTGGGGTGCAATTTTCAAAAACTGTGAAACACGTATTTCTTTATTTTTAATCGAAAGCCAAAATACCAAGTTTCATAGATATAACTTGAAAAATAACAGACTTTAATACAAATATTCATCCCCTTATTTATCTCATTAGGGGGTGCAATTTGACTTTCTTCTCCAATTCTTGAGGGCTGGGACTTCAAAATATCGTTTCTTAGTGGGGCATAAAAGGAACCTACTTGTCACAACTTCAATTTTCTTTCTTTAAGTTGTTGGTTTAAGTTAGGTCAGTGTGTCAATCACTTAGTTACTCAGATCAAGTCTTTTTGTAAATATAGATTTTGTCTTTTAAACCGATTTGCTATTGTTACTCATTACTTTACTAATAAAATGTATAATACCTAAAAATTTAAATAGAGTATATTTAAGTAATCATTTTAATTATACAGGTCAGAGAATCTCTTACAAGACTTCGGCGTTTAGAAAAGGAATATTACCTAAAGAACCGGTCCATTAACGGTAACGATCCAGTGGCATTGGCTGAATTGAAGGCTCTTGATGATCAGGTACTTAATACTGATTTAAAGGTATGCAATACAATAAGGTTATTACGTGATAATTCCTACATTTACTGTCAGTGTAACTATTCTTCGTATTCTTCTTCCTTATCAACCGATAGAGAGACTGCTGGACAAAGGTCTCTTGCATGGACTTCCACAGAGCTTGGTCTTGCGTTGCCTGTTTCTTGCGGCTCCCTGGGACCTATCTTATGCGCGTGCCTATATCACCTTTATATGAATATAAAATTTTCTACATTAAATCCCGAAATTAATATTCTTTTATCTGTGAAGCACTTACAATATATGTAGGGGTTCACTATATATGTACATAAGCAAATTGATTTAAGCTATGTACTACATCCGGCCCGAAGCAGTCGCGACACACACTCATCTGTACGCGCACGCAACGCGGTACATAATAAATGATTCCATGTTTTATAGATACCGTGTTGACAAAACTTACTGTCTTACTGAAGTCACCCACAATCCACATACCTTAAATATGTGGATGACGGTGTGGTATAGCGCATGATCTTCTCATAACAGGTAAACGAATGCAAAGAAGCAGCATGGTCGTTAGGCGAGGAGCTGGACGCGATGGTGCGGGCGTGGCGCGAAGTGCGATGCGTGGCCGCGCCCCCCGCGCCGCGCGCACACCACGCCGCGCCGCACAGATACAACGAGATCTGCTTCAAATCCGCGCGGTGGAGACTAACGGACGCGGACGGACAGCTGGGCATCGCCGATCTACTGCTTACTAACTTCTTGTGAGTGCTGCTTGCGTGGTACTTTGCACCACGCCGCACCGCATAGATATAATGAGATCTTCTTCAAATCCGCGTGGTGGAAGCTAACGGACGCAGATAGAGGACAGCCGGGCATCGCCGATCTGCTGCTTACCAACTTCTTGTGAGTGCTACTTGCCTGGTACTTTGCACCACGCCGCCCGCACAGATATAATGAGATCTTCTTCAAATCCGCGTGGTGGAAGCTAACGGACGCAGATAGAGGACAGCCGGGCATCGCCGATCTGCTGCTTACCAACTTCTTGTGAGTGCTGCTTGCCTGGTACTTTGCATCACGCAGCGCCGCACAGATACAACGAGATCTGCTTCAAATCCGCGCGGTGGAGACTAACGGACGCGGACGGACAGCTGGGCATCGCCGATCTACTGCTTACTAACTTCTTGTGAGTGCTGCTTGCGTGGTACTTTGCACCACGCCGCACCGCATAGATATAATGAGATCTTCTTCAAATCCGCGTGGTGGAAGCTAACGGACGCAGATAGAGGACAGCCGGGCATCGCCGATCTGCTGCTTACCAACTTCTTGTGAGTGCTACTTGCCTGGTACTTTGCACCACGCCGCCCGCACAGATATAATGAGATCTTCTTCAAATCCGCGTGGTGGAAGCTAACGGACGCAGATAGAGGACAGCCGGGCATCGCCGATCTGCTGCTTACCAACTTCTTGTGAGTGCTGCTTGCCTGGTACTTTGCATCACGCAGCGCCGCACAGATACATCGAGATCTGCTTCAAATCCGCTCGGTGGAGGCTAACGGACGCGGACGGACAGCTGGGCATCGCCGATCTACTGCTTACCAACTTCTTGTGAGTGCTGCTTGCCTAGTACTTTGCACCACGCCGCGCCGCACAGACACAACGAGATCTGCTTCAAATCCGAGTGGGGAAGGCTTAACGGACGCGGACGGACAGCTGGGCATCGCCGATCTACTGCTTACCAACTTCTTGTAAGTGCTGCTTGCCTGGTACTTTGCACCACGCCGCGCCGCACAGATATAATGAGATCTGCTTCAAATCCGCACGGTGGAGGTAGTCCGGGAGGAATCGGCGCATGCGTATCGAAAACTATTCCACCTCAATTTTTTTATGCGATCCTCTTCAAATGGCCCTCCTAATTATATAAATGCATGTTGCCAGGGCGCCACCTGGTGCCATATTGTTTAAACCGAAATTGTTTAAGCAATTGCAAGGAATTGTTATTTTTCAACCGGACAATTTTTTTTTATATTCTTTATTGAAATACCAATAAAAAAGGTCCTATGACTTTTCACGATAAAGTTAATATTTTTAAAGATATGAATTTTTAAAGGTTCGAAAAATCTCAAACTTGGGTACTTTCGACCTATGAAAAATATATTTAAAAAAAACATAATGCTTTAGTAATATTTTTTTTTAATTCTCTATACAATAGTTAATAATATTGTTAATAGAGATTTAAAAAAATTTCATTGTTTATATCTTTTTTTTAATTGTTAATTTCGCGCGCTCACAAGTATGCGTCGCTTATAGTCTAGATTTCCTTACTTGAGTATTCGGGTAAACAAACACCTCTTGATATAAATATCACTTATTTACACACCAACCACACATTTTGAACTATGTTTAACTGTCTAGATCTGTTCATTAAACACATTCGTTACGATTTACACTTGAATGTTTAGAAAAAACATTCAAATGAATTGAATAATAGTTATTTATGCAACTGTTGTATAATAAGGGGTATTAAAACACGAATGTGGGTTTATCACACATGTGAATCATATGTGAGTCATAGTATCACATGAGTGTGATACTATTATCACACTCGGCTACGCCTCGTGTGATAAACCCACATTCGTGTTTTAATAGTATTTACTGTATTGTAAATTTGTTTTGAAAAGTTGAAAAGAGCAACCGCCGAGTTTCTTGCTGGTTCTTCTCGGCAGGAAAGGCATTCCGAACCAGTGGTAGATTCCTTGACTATTCAAAAGCACTTGTAAAAGTTTATTTGAATAAAAATATTTCTATTCTATTCTATTCTATTCTATTCTATTCTATTCTATTCTATTCTATTCTATTCTATTCTATTCTATTCTATTCTATTCTATTCTATTCTATTCTATTCTATTCTATTCTATTCTATTCTATTCTATTCTATTCTATTCTATTCTATTCTATTCTATTCTATTCTATTCTATAATACCCCTTATTATACAACAGTTGCATAAATAACTATTATTCAATTCATTTGAATGTTTTTTCTAAACATTCAAGTGTAAATCGTAACGAATTTGTTTAATGACCAGATCTAGACAATTAAACATAGTTCAAAATGTGTGGTTGGTGTGTAAATAAGTGATATTTATATCAAGAGGTGTTTGTTTACCCGAATACTCAAGTAAGGAAATCTAGACTATAAGCGACGCATACTTGTGAGCGCGCGAAATTAACAATTAAAAAAAAGATATAAACAATGAAATTTTTTTAAATCTCTATTAACAATATTATTAACTATTGTATAGAGAATTAAAAAAAAATATTACTAAAGCATTATGTTTTTTTTAAATATATTTTTCATAGGTCGAAAGTACCCAAGTTTGAGATTTTTCGAACCTTTAAAAATTCATATCTTTAAAAATATTAACTTTATCGTGAAAAGTCATAGGACCTTTTTTATTGGTATTTTAATAAAGAATATAAAAAAAATTTGTCCGGTTGAAAAATAATAATTCCTTGCAATTGAATAAACAATTTCGGTTTAAATAATATGGCACCAGGTGGCGCCCTGGCAACATGCATTTATATAATTATTCTAGCGGCACGCTATGATGGCCGGTTTGACACATTACAATAGTGATGTGGAATGTCAATTTATTCTCGAACAAAAAACAATTAAGTTTTGTTTTTGTACCTGATTAAATAGGTTTAATAAAACAAAAATGTATATGTTTATTTAATTTATTTGAACGAACTGAATATTTGAATGAAAATGAATATACATACTTTATATGCACACAAGAAACATATGAATACAAAAGATACCAAAAAAGGTGCCACAAAAGGCCATAATTAATCAGATTCGTCCATACTACTATTTTCACTGTCGTCACTGCTATCATCACCTACATTAATAATTATATGTTCGTTTTCTATAATATTATCTATTTTCACATCTCTTTCATAATCTTCCCTTATTAATTTAACAGTTCTATTCACAACCTTTTCCCAGTCTCCTTTAGTCACATGTTCACAAGCTTCTTCTAATAATTTTAGCATTTTTTTTGTGGTAAATGGGGGTTCTGTATTGTGTCTTGCAGCATATCCCTTAATTTGAGCCCACACCAACTCAATCGCATTATACTCACAATGGTAAGGCGGTAACCGTATAACTCTGTGCCCATGTTCTAATGCTATTTCGTCAATGACGTATCGGATCTTGGTTGGTTTGTTTTCTTTTAAAAGACGTACTAATTCCGCTTTTAACATATTCATGTTTGCATCTACGCCATTTTTACGAAGCCATGCGACGATATCAGCTTTCTTTTGGGATTGGGCAGGTGGCTTGTCAATTTGCATCGAGTGGTATGGGGCGTTGTCCATAATTATAATAGATGGTTCAGGGAGGCTACACAACATTGAGGTAAACCATTCAGTAAACTTTTCTCCATTCATGTCTTCATGATAGTCTCCAGTGGTTTTTGACGCAAAAGCCATGAGAGAACCTTCGACAAACCCGTTGATGGTTCCGGCGTGACAAATTATAAGTCGCGATCCTTTTCCTACAGGAACTTTGGAAGTAGATGCTGCTGTGTCATCGTTCCAAGAACGGCCTACAGTATGGTTAGCATTAAGCCATGTTTCATCCAAGAACACAACATTTTGCCAATTTTTGATTTCTTTCACTTGCCGTAAAAAAGTATACCTTGCCATCGCTATATCAAATCTTTCCATCAATATTTTGCGTTTGTTACATTTTTTGTATCGAAATCCAATGGTCTTCAAAATCTTCGTTAAAGAACTTTCCCCACCGAAGAATAATCCAGCTTCCTTCAGTGAATGCACCAACTTTTTTCTTGTTGGATACTCCTTCTGTAAATAGTAGCCGTAAACATGTCTTCGGATAGCATCGGCATCAAAGCTATCGATGCCTACGACTGGTTTTGCTCGTTTTCTCTTTTTTGGTGTGTGAAGTTTATTTTCTTCTGTGCCAGTCTCGCCATATTTTTTTTTAGTTATCCGTCTAACAGTTCGTTGTCCAATATTAAGCGCATCAGCTACGCGTTCAACCACTGACGTTATAGGTAAAATTGGCCCTCCATTTTGAGCTTCACGATCGAAATAGTTACGAAGGCGTATTACGAACTCACGTGTCTGACTATTTAGAACAGTTCTCTGCGTACGTTCGGTCATATCGACGAAATCCACAACAAAGGGCTTGAACAGAGTCCAAATTAACGAGCAAGGGTCAACAGTAATGCAGTATCAATATTTGAAATCCAAAGCCAGGTCAAAACTATATCACAATCGCATTGCACTGACAGTTTATACTTTTCGAAGCAACGTCAATTCGAAACTGCTTTGTTTTGCATTGAGCATTGACGCGAGTTTGCCGGAGGTAGTAGTTGTGCTAGCCAGCGATCCTATGTGACGATCGTATTAGATTCCATTTTTAAAAATTTTCAATTTAGAAAACCAAATGCCGAGTTGTGGTATATATCATATAAAAATAAAAATTTTACCTTTTGTATGAAACAGCTGATATTTTTTTGCGATTTCAGAGGTTTGTCCACATAGTGAAAATTGTTCATATTCACAAGTACATTCACCCCTTAAATGGTGCAAACTGATTTTTCTACACTTGTATACATTTTAGAAATCAATTTAATAAATAAATTTTGAGTCCTAAACCTAAAACTACATTCGATAAAATTTATGAATCTCTGCACATCACTATCGTCAATAAAGTAATACAATTATTTCCTTCAAAGTCGTTATCAATTAATACGGAATTTCATGAGCGGACAAACGTCAAACCGGCCATCATAGCGTGCCGCTAGTGTAGGAGGGCCATTGGAAGAGGATCGCATAAAAAAATTGAGGTGGAATAGTTTTCGGTACGCATGCGCCGATTCCTCCCGGACTAAGGCTAACGGACGCGGACGGACAGATGGGCATCGCCGATCTACTGCTTACCAACTTCTTGTGAGTGCTACTTGCCTGGTACTTTGCACCACGCCGCCCGCACAGATATAATGAGATCTTCTTCAAATCCGCGTGGTGGAAGCTAACGGACGCAGATAGAGGACAGCCGGGCATCGCCGATCTGCTGCTTACCAACTTCTTGTGAGTGCTGCTTGCCTGGTACTTTGCATCACGCAGCGCCGCACAGATACATCGAGATCTGCTTCAAATCCGCTCGGTGGAGGCTAACGGACGCGGACGGACAGCTGGGCATCGCCGATCTACTGCTTACCAACTTCTTGTGAGTGCTGCTTGCCTAGTACTTTGCACCACGCCGCGCCGCACAGACACAACGAGATCTGCTTCAAATCCGAGTGGGGAAGGCTTAACGGACGCGGACGGACAGCTGGGCATCGCCGATCTACTGCTTACCAACTTCTTGTAAGTGCTGCTTGCCTGGTACTTTGCACCACGCCGCGCCGCACAAACACAACGAGATTTGCTTCAAATCCGAGTGGGGAAGACTAATGGACGCGGACGGACAGCTGGGCATCGCCGATCTACTGCTTACCAACTTCTTGTGAGTGCTGCTTGCCTGGTACTCTGACTAGCCACAACCAGCGAGGTTGGCTGATAAGTTAGATTCGATGGTGTGAGCGTGGCGCGAAGTGCGATGCGTGGCCGCTCCCCCCGCACCCTGCACATTTACTAGATCGACTGCTTACCAAATTTTTGTGAGTGCTGCATGTCTGGTACTTCGCCTAAAAGGTTTTCATAACCTGCGTTAGTTTAACTGGTGAGTTAGACGCGATGGTGCGAGCTTGGTGCGAAGTGAGTTGCGTGACCTCTTCCCTAGAGACTGACGTGCTGTACTAACCGACTTATTCCAATTGTATTTTGTGATATGATTTCTGTGTGTCACAGGTACACCAAAACATCTCGTTCGGATGACTCGGTGGAGCATCAACTTGAAGTGGGCTACGTGCGAGTGACCAACTTGCTGCCGAATGAACCCTTCCCAGAGGTATGCCATTGATGCCTTGGATTTTGTAAAAAATAAAAGTGTACTTAATTGTTTTTTGTTATTTTTGTTAATATTTTAAATAAGCGTTTTTTGACAAGTGACAATTTTTTTAATTATGTGATGAAATATGCTAAAAGGAGAGCGAAGAGAGAGAGAGCAGTCTATAAATACATGTATGTAGGTATGTATGTATGTTTGTATTTACGTTTGGTCCACTGTCACGTGTATGAAGTATCAATCGTTTCGTTATTATAGCTGGGTGACATCAACTACATTTAATACGAAAAAAGTTGGTGAAAAAATCTATCTATCTATCTAAAAATCAATATGACACATGTTACATCCAATTTTCGGTAGTCGGGTTTACAGTATTTAAACTTTTTTCTTGTTGCCAGGTGCTAGCCCCCCAGGCGGCGTCGGGACGGGCGCCCGTGGCGCGCCGCGCGGCGCTGCGAGTGTTTTGCCGCGACCGACCACCGGTCGGTGGCATCTCCGTGAAAGAACATTTCGAGGTCAACATCGTGCCTATTCGGATTGGTATGTGTCTACGTCTTTATAAACTGTTTCCTGTCTAAAAAAATCACTGTGAAATACGTGTGGGTTAAAATATTAACGTAATATTTTGTTTGCTTTACGAGTAGACGAACACTATTAAAGTCAAAGAACACTGCGGAATCCAATGCCCCATTAAAACCAATGCCCCATTAAAACCTCAAAACTGCACCAGTGTCAAATGAAGCGTATTTACCTTATATTTACTGCTCCGTATCTAAAAAAAAATATTAGGCGTCTACGTACTCTTCATTTGCAGTTTTATGCTAGTCTAGACCTTGTTTTTGCATTTTAAAACATCTACGAGCTATTCGAATTATGCTACCAAAAGGCCTGAACGGGTTGTGGCAAATTCAACTCGTATAATACATTATAATCAGGGTTCGAAAATATCCGATATCCTACTAATATTATAAAGGCGAAAGTTTGTGTGTATGTTTGTTCCTCTTTCACGCAAAAACTACTGTATGGATTTGGCTGAAATTTGGAATGGAGATAGTAGGGTACTTTTTATCCCGAAAAAGTTTGATTTTCCCGAGGGAAAACAAAAATATTGTTAGTTCGGAGATAGATGGCGCTGTGTGTAGTTTAAAACAAAGTTATGTTTTGCATACGAATATACACAATGTAAACTTAGAAGGTAAATGATACGATAATTAATCCCCGAAAATGAGGAATTTGGTTTATCTTCTAAACTGGTTTTTTACATCTGCTAATCCTGTGTACTTAGTAATTTTCTTTGCAAAAACTTCTGTTATTATTTACCTACCCTTTATCCTGGTAAAATGCTGTTCCAGAGGGTTTACAAAAGTGAAGAAATTTCCAAAAAGTGCGTTATTACGTGCAAATATGACAAATATACTGAAATAAGTATAAAGTATTAGCAGTTACGCAAAAAACTGTATTCGACGAAGTAACACGCTACGTAGAGTCAGTGAATGGCGCACTTTTTTTTCTTGATGCTCCGGGGGGCACTGGAAAAACCTTTTTGCTGAATATTCTTCTGGCTCATATAAGAAAAGATAAAAACATAGCGGTAGCCGTTGCTTCCTCTGGAATTGCTGCCACGCTACTCAGTGGAGGACGAACTGCGCACTCCGTATTGAAACTGCCTCTAAATCTTGCCCAAGAGGAATCACCAACTTGCAATTTCAGTAAAAATAGTGGTCGAGCCGCGATGCTACGTCAGTGTTTAGTTTGGGATGAGTGTACCATGTCGCACAAAGGAGCTATTGAAGGTCTCAATAGAACTCTACAGGATATAAGGGACTGCAAGAGCATAATGGGAGGATTGGTAGTTTTATTGGCAGGTGACTTTCGGCAAACACTACCAGTCATACAAAGGGGGACTCCAGCAGATGAAATAAAAGCTTGCCTAAAATCGTCTAAGTTATGGGACCATGTCATAAAATTCCAATTGACAACAAACATGCGAGTAAGATTGTTTAACGACTTTCACTCAGGTCATTACGCGGAAACATTGTTAAAAATCGGTGATGGGAGAATGACAGTAGATGCAGAGGGAATGATAACTTTAACGGAAGATTTTTGTAATGTTGTGGGCAGCGAATCAGAGTTGGTGCCAAAGTTTATACTGACTTACACAATAATATACATGATGACCAATGGCTCTGCGAACGCGCAATATTAGCACCAAAAAACGAAACGGTCACTAAAATAAATGAAAATATTTTGGATGAAGTTATGGGAGAAACTACTGAATATTTATCTGTAGACACGGTGATAGACTCAGAAAATAGTACCTCATATCCTGTAGAGTGCTTAAATTCTTTGGAATTATCTGGGGTGCCATCACATAAATTAAAATTAAAAGTAGGGGTGCCGGTGATGCTCATGCGTAATCTCGATGCCCCTAGACTGTGCAATGGTACCAGGCTGCGTGTCACTCACCTTGGGCGGAATATTATTACCGCCACTATTTTAACTGGCGCTGCAAAGGGTGAAAGTGTACTCATTCCTCGGATTCCGATTATTCCAACAGACCTCCCATTTCAGTTTAAAAGACTTCAATTTCCTATAAGGGTTTCATTTGCTATGACCATTAATAAAGCACAAGGTCAAACTCTAAGGGTTGCTGGAGTACACTTAGAAAAGCATTGTTTTTCGCATGGCCAGCTCTATGTAGCGTGTTCCCGGGTATCCAGTGCAGTGCCCAAAATTTGCATGTTTTTGCTCCCCAACGTAAAACATATAATATAGTTTACCACGCAGTTTTGGTTTAAAAACTCTATATATACGGGAAAACTAAGAAGCGCGATATAACCGAATTCGACGCGGGCGAAGCCGCGGGTAAAAGCTAGTTTATTATAAATATCAAAATATCGGATATTTATGATATATATCAAGTTTGATATATATCAATTTCGTATGAAAGCCATATTATTATTTTATTGTATTAGTTATGAATACTATGTTACATAAACATACCAAAATTATCAAAAAAAAAAAACTAAAATGTTTTTAATGTTTTATTTATTTAGGTACTTAAAATCAGACAAATGAAACCAAAACTAAATCTTCTTTTAGATAAGGCTAAATTAACTAAAAAATATAAAATCTTCTTTTAGATCAGGCAAAATCAACTAAAAAAAAACATAAAATCTTTTTTATCAAAAAATCTACTCAAAAACATAAAACCTTTTTTATTTTTTTGAAGAAATTTTTCTGACACGAGTCACGACTGACGGACTGACGCCAAATGCCGGCAGAAGTGTTGCCATTTATGGATTAGATCATTAGAACTTACGATTAGGGAGTATGTTTTAACTCTACTCCCACACCATCTTCATTTGGCAAGTAGAAATACAGTAACAAACTTAATAATATTAATTTTTTAATCCATTTTTGTATTGCAATATATTATAAAAAAAATCCATTGATATATATTGTCAAACCCAGTTTGATATAATATCGGATATATATCGGATATATATCTTGATATATATCCATTGATATATATCCTCGAACCCTGATTATAATATGTCATTGAACCACGAAATAAGTCTAAAATCTTTAATGCATACCTACTAACAATGCAATATATCTTAAGATGGGCAGACATAAAGTAGCCCCAAGCCCCATTCCCGCCGGTGGCACCCGTTCATGAGCATGACGCATGACCCTGCCGTTGCTTTGCTCAACCATATTTGAGGAAACGTAACAACCCGCATCACACGACACCACCACAGAAATGTTTAAAGAATGCGTGACATACTTATGCTACCCATGATGTGGCGTATGGAACCCAATAAAAATCTATCTGTGATTGGGCCTAACATATTTATTTCTTGTTAGGTCTAACAAAGAAGTTCTTCAACACGATGCTCAAGTTCTGCTTCCCGGAGCGCGACCCCGACGCCATGGAGGAGGGCGAGGAGGAAGGCGAGGGCTCCACCTCCACGCTGCGCTCCTCCGGCGGCTCCAAGAAGGTGAAGAAGAAGAGCAAGGACTCCAACTCCAACTTCTACGTCAAGAGGGACAAGAAGGACAAGGACGATGTCGAGAAGATGAAGGTAAATCTCCCTTGACCTTATGGATTGACCAAATGTGTTTGATCATTAATTACAATCAATGTAATGTGCTAATGTTGATACATATCAGTGTTGATTTTTGTTTAAACACGTGATGCTGGAATGATCTTCCACCTTAAATTTTTCCGACTAAATATAAGTTCACTTGTTTGTAACGGCTCAAGTATAGTAAAAACTGTCATTTGCCTTCAATTGTAGCCCACTTCCGTCTTACTTACCACCAGGTCGTAGTAAAAAAAAAAATTGGGTTATTCCTGTCGAGGTTATATCTTAGTTTACTCTATACATTTCTAGATCAAAAACCTAAAGAGAACTTTAGCTTCTGATTCAAAGAGTTGCTACTTATACCTATACTGCCGTATTCTTAATCCAATGGTTTGAAGAATGGCATACGATGTTGCCTGAGATGGTACGCGATTGCATAAAATAGCCCAAGTTATATTTAGTCGGAAAAATGGAAGGTGGAAGATCATTCCGGCATTGCGTGTTTAAACATGACAAATTAACACTGATATTAACATTAGCAGTACTTTTTACTATGACTATCGATAAACATATTTTATTATTTTCATTATCATTCCAAATAGGAGCGGGCAGAAAAGAACAAGCTGTTCATTTACATCAAAATCCCAGAGGTGCCCGTGCGAGTGTCGTATAAGGGTAGCAAGGAGAAGAACTTGGAGGATGTGCGGGACTTGCCGCTGGTGCTGCCGACCTTGGAGTACCACAACGTGACCTGGACGTGGCTGGATCTGCTGCTGGCCACCAAGAGTGATACCAGAAGGTAGACATTTTATAGCCATCGTGGAGTGACGTATCGTATCACTATTTATTAGACGAAATAGTTCATGAATTCCCGTGTTTCTGATTGTGCGTCGTCATAGTTTTTTTTCGAATAATATTCCCTTCTCTAAATAAGCGTAAAGCCTGTATTTGGAGTAAGTTCGACAATTGTATACTGAAGTGTGACGACATAATACAATAGCTAAATACAATCTTCATAGAAAATTTCGTTTTACAAAGAGACAGATACATTAAAACAGCTTATAATTTATTTGTTTCTTAGCGATTTATTTTCTGTTTTAACAATTAATGTTATTCTTACATGTTACATTTTCGAACATATTAGGTCTTAAATTAAGTTGTGGTATTTAAGTGTTGTGTCTGGTTGCGTGTAGGGTGATAGTGTCGCAGGCCATCCGACAGAAGCTGCAACTGCACCGACGCGCCGCCGCCGCGCCCGAGCCGCTCGAAGAGGACAAGGCACGATTACTGCTCGGCGATCGCACTGTAAGTACCATCTATCTCTTTTCCCTCACCTGTCTTGTTGAACGGTAAACAAGTGTTTTCTCGCAGGAATGCGTTCTTACAGCACACTGACAATGAAACCGTGCTATAAGTGAAGAACATCTTATGCGTCCGGTAGCCTGTGGTATTAAAATAATTTTGTAAGTTAAAAATATACGAAGACCAATGAAAAGAGAATTATTTTATTTAAAATAAATCATAGACTATACGTAACTACACAAAATTGGCAAAAAAGTCTTGAAACGGAGCTAGTTAGTTTCTTAATGGCAACACTCTATTTAAGTTGTCAAGTCTCATTGCTGAAGTGTCAGTGTTGCCTCAATCAATGTATCTAATTCGTAAATATATTCATGTGATTTGTGTGTCTGGAATAGTCGAAAAATTGAATATTAAAAAACTTTCCGTAGTTGTACAGTTATCCGTCTCTATCTGAGAGGTGTTTTTCGAACATTTTGATTGTAACTATTTGGGTTGCTAGCTTCAAAATAAATTAGTTTAATAATAGTAATTTTGCCAAGCTATATATAATATTAAAAAAAGATAAATAATATATATGTCGCAGGGAAATGAAAGAAACCGAGATTTGATCAAATCTCTTGTGATTTTAGAGATTTTAAAGATTTTGACATTAAGATACAGTTTTTGCAATTCACGAAGGCGAGTGAGCTTTACTCGTGGTTACTTCGTGTACATGCACATTGCATAAGTGTGCGTGCCTGTCAAAGCCTAGGTGGGAGCGGGCAGGCGCGAGCATTGCGCTCGCTCACACTTATACAGATACGACACACACAACCATAAGTCAGTCGCCCTCGTGAATTGCAAGAACTATAACTAACTGCAAAAACCTTCAAGTGGGACAGTGGTAAAATATATATTTTTACTTTTTCAGTTTTTTTAAGTTACATTTTTTTTGCAGGTGGCAGAAAACAAACCGCAAAAGAAGAGCACCCCCAGCGTGTTTAAGTTTTCCAAATCGTAGCGTAAGTTGAGCAAGTTTTGTGACCAAGCGAAACTTAACCAAAACAATACTTAATTATAATGTTTTCTAGTACTAATCGAAGACTTAAAGAAAAAGATAGACAGTCAACAAATGTGTTCACAAAAGTGAAGTCAATTGATTGCATGCTACAAATAAATATGCCACTATAATCTCGCAGGTGTATTTGGAAAGTTTTACTATGCAGGCAAATGGCAGGCAGGCAAGGCTATGTTTGCAAAGCTGAAAATAGATGCTCAGTTTTACCTGTATGATATTTTAAGAAACTTGAGGTTATTAAATTGCAAACATCACGTAATACCGCCAACTTCCCAACTCCGAACAGCAATTATAAAAAGTTTACACAAAAAACGCATCAGCTTTCTTGGCCCGACAAGGAATTAACAACCTAGATCGGGTCTGGACCTAGATATTATCCGCAGCCGAAAGCGAACAAACACTAGATAAACGAGGCAGTTAAATTGATCAATTTTGTCTTTCTATCTTTTTACTTAGTCTGTGGTATCAAAATACCTTTGTAAGATATACAAAGACCGGTGAAAATACGATTATTTTGTTAAAAAAAATCATCGAAAACGTTCATTCCAAATTAATTAATTTATAATTACTTATTTAAGACAATTATTATGAGGCTGTTTATTGATCTTGAATACAAAATTGTGAATTATTGTTTTAACACAAAAATATTAACAGTGGTTAAATCTGAAAGTACTACAACTTGACAGATTAAACAAATACAAAAACCGTGCAATGTCAAATATTGTCGTTACTTAACTTTGTTTTTTTTTGTGGTAAGACAGCTAAAATACATTTTTTACAACTGGTAAGAATTAAATACAACGGGGGAATGATTACCTCCGCAGATTCCCGTATTTATTACGTACGCGTGGATTAAGTTTTTAGGGTTCCGTACCCAAAGGGTACCAACGGGACCCTATTACTAAGCCTACGCTGTCCGTCCGTCCGTCCGTCCGTCCGTCTGTCTGTCAGCGGGCTGTATCTCGTAAACCGTAATAGATAGACAGATGAAATTTTCACATATTATGTATTTCTATTGCCGCTATAACAACAAATAATAAAAATTAAATTAAATTAAAAAAATGAAATAAAAATATTTCCATGGGTACATAGAAATATTTTTATTTAATTTTTTTTAACGGAACCTTAAAAGAGCGAGGCCCGACTCGCACTTGGCCGATTTTATTAATTCTCGCGGGAACTCTTTAATTTTCTGTATAATTTATAGTCTAGTTCACATGTTCAAAAACGTGTTAATTTAATTCTTGATCAAGTTCCCAAAAATATGTGCGATAGCTCATTCAATTCGGAATGACGTCTAGAAAAATGTATCTCGAGGATTTATTGGCACACAAAAAATTGCAATTGTTATTAACAAAACAAGAAGTAGCCTATGTGTTAATACTGGATATGAGCTATCTCCATTAGAAATTTCATCTAAATCGGTTCATTCGTTGTGGTGTGAAAGAGTAACAAACATCCAATCTCACAAACTTTCGCATTTATCATATTAGTAGGAGTAGTACCGTTCGTTGTTTAAAACGGAGTTTTTAATAATTTTTAATATTTTACTATTTATATTGAAACAAAGTGTAAATAAATAAATAGTTCTTCTTTTCATTTACTATTGTTAATTTATTGATGAACTTAAAAAATAAGTATATTTTTGTAATACCAGTTAAGGTTGATTTTACGGGCCTGCCCGCGAAATTCAAATTTAATTTGGTTTTTCGCAATTTGTAAACTAATACGACAAAGTACGCTTATGGCAGTCTAATTGCGCCAGTGGAATTATCATCTTCACAGGTTTATATAAAAATCTTTACTTGAAAGTGACTAGTTTAAGAAATTAATCAAAATATCGAGTTGGGCGTGAGTTACTCACAAATTAGCCGATATTCTGACTAATTTCTTAAACTGGACACTTTCAAGTAAAGATTTTTATATAAACCTGTGAAGATGATACTGCCATTGGCGCAAATTTGAATTTCGCAGGCAGACCCGTATAATCCACCTTAAAGACATGAATTCAAATGGATGCACAAACCAGAGCAAAACGTTTTTTAATAGGATTTTTATAATTTAATATTCTTTTCAAGATATCTGCATGCAGAATACCAATCAAGTAATGGCGCTATATGGCCACAGGTCTCTTCTCGAATTAAAAGGGCATACAGGCCATGGACCAGCATGCTGGCCAAGTCCAGATTGCATCAGATAGATCAGACCATGATCAGACATTTAAAAAAAATTAAACGGATTTAATTTTTTTTTTTTTGTAATTGATATACCTACATAATAATAGTATTAAAATGGTCATCTAGAAATTTAATTTAAAACCGAACATTTTTTCTCCCAATTTTCAAAATCTTCTGTTCCGTGAATAAATCTGTAATAAGTTTTTTAAAATAGGTATAACTTAATAGTTATTTCATTGATAGGTACATATTATATTGTTGTTTTTGGTCAATGAATACTTAACTTATTTATCAAAAAAAGTGTCAATTAATACGTTATCTTAACACATCGTTCTGTGTGTACAGGCCTCGATAAAATATGATTATTCTTGAATAAATTATATACCACATTATGTATATGAATCCAGCGTAGGGAGATATTTAATCAAAAAGCAGTATTGTAAGCGTATTTATCAAGTAGGTATTTTATACATGTCTGTTTATTAATTATTATTATTATTATATTATTAATGAAATATAGTTTTTTGTATTAAATGTTTACATGCTTTTTATTTACATTTTCATGTTTTTCAACTTTCTATAAGCGGTAGAATGTATAAAATACATTTCGTATCTAACGGACCGCAATTGATATTGTGAAAAAAATCTTCTTCTTCTTCTTGGCGTGCCTCTCCGACTAGCGAAGGTTGGCAGTCAGCCTCGTAAATTCAGCCTTGTTCCTCGCGAGGCGAAATAGTTCCGCCGCACTCGCGATTCCGGTCCACTCTCGGATGTTGCGCAGCCAGGACTTTTTTCTGCGACCGACGCCTCTTCTTCCGGCAACTTTTCCCATCATGATGAGTTGCAGGAGTTCGTACCTCTCGTGCCTGAGCACGTGCCCCAAATATGCGACTTTCCTCATCTTGATGGTTTGCATGAGTTCGCGTTTTTGATTGACGCGTCGCAGAACTTCCACATTCGTGACCTTGTGAGTCCACCTAATGGCCAACATGCGTCTATAAGCCCACATTTCGAAAGCTTCTATACGTTTCCTGAGGTCTTCTTTAATCGTCCACGCCTCACATCCGTATAGAAGTACGGGCCAGATGTAACAGCGTAGTAAACGAGTGCGCAAGGAAATCTTAAGACTGCGGTTGCACAGCACTTTTTTCATTTTACTAAAGGTGCTTCGAGCCACTTCAATTCTGGTCTTAATTTCCTGGTCGCTATATTGCTTTTGTGAAATTGAAAAAATATTCGCTATTGTGAAAAAAATATTGCTGCATAACTTGACAACAATTTTAGCATACCTATTTACTACTCTAGGAGTAAACTCTTCAAATATTTGGAACGGAAAGTTCTTAGTTTCTTTTCAATTTAACTTTAATTCAGCTAACGTTCCGACCACAACAGGTGTCATTTATTTTCCGAACCGTGTTTGGATTTCTTACTCAAAATATAGACGTCATTCAAGCAAAACTTTACCCGATAGTCCCCAAACACCGAACGAATCATCTTCCGAGAAAACCGCGCGAATCGGCCGTCAGAGCACGTGAAGAATTTTCCGACTATTTTCTACGGGTTACCTCATTCACGGCCTTGCTTCAAAACTTTACTTCAGTTCAGTGTTGCGCCGGCCGCCGTGCGGAGTAGATGTGTCGCCCGCTACGAAATACGACCACGAACTCGTAAAGTCGAAACGATCATGAGGACGAATTATATAATTTATTTGAATTTAAGTAAATAGTGTTTTTGTATAGTATCTGTTGAAATTAAATTTTTCGTGTGGTGCTGTGACTTATTTTTTTTTACGATGGCGTTATTTTTGTGCATTTTTCTGTGCGCCTGGGCGGGCTCTCTGGGGTTTAATGTGGACATCCCCTCGAGGGTGGTTTATACGGGAAACTATAAGTCTATGTTTGGATTTACTGTGCAGTCACATGTGGATGGCGATCGGAAAATGTAAGTATTTATTTTTAATTTTATTTTTATTAATTATAAAATTTTGTGTTCGGACTCTACCTATATTAAAAACTAATGAAGGTTTTTATTTCTGCTTATACAACATATTATTAGGTTATTTGTTATATTAACGTTAATTATTATTATCTCTTGATTTTTTTTTAATAAATTGATAAATATAAAATTAAAACTAGGTAAGTTACACATAGTGTTGGAAAACTATAAGTGTACGTTAACACGTTAATAATAATATAATAATATTATTGACCGAGCGAAGCGAGGTCTCTGAGTTAACTAGAGCGATTTGCACTTGTCCGTCCGTCCGTCCGTCCGTCCGTCTGTCAGAGCCTTATAACTTTTGAATTACTGAACGTAATTACTTCAAATTTAGATATAATATGTAAACCGATGGCCTCCAGCCGAAAATGGCTTAAAAAGTTATAAAAATCTTTATTTCAGGGGGGCTCTCATAGAAGCGAATGCGAAGTAAAAAAAAAAATATCGCGTTACATAAAATTGTTACGTATCATTTTAAAGATAATTTTGAACTGAGTACAAAAATATTTTTTTTTTTAATTTTTACCTTAAAATTGCCGAAATGGGGGGCTTTCAAAGTGGCGATTTTATACGCTCGCTTGAAGACGCTCTCTAGGAAAATCCGCTATGGATTTTCAAACTGATTTTATGTTTTTAGGTCACTTATATCCTGTACTTGAACAACAAATACTAAAATTATATGAATATTATAAAGAAACGAGATTATTTAATTTTTAATGGGCATCAGTAATTCATATAGCATCAACATAGCTTCACAATAATGCTAATAGATGGCGCAGTCAGTAACTATTCCCATGGAACTACGAGTTACGACTACGACCTATCCCAAAAACAGTTTTGCGTCGACCATTATTATTTAGTTACTTATTATAATACAATAATTGTATTGTAATTTTTTTTGTACCATATTATTCAATTAAAATTATTTTTTAGTTAAATTTTAGTTAAATATTGTATATTTTCTATTCCCGTCGATAGATGACGATTTGTACAGATGCCCGTAACCCGGTTTCACTCGTTAGTACCTACATAATAAATAAATAATTCAATGTTTAATAAATAATTCAATGTTTTCACTAACGTTCCCTAACCTTTACGGGCTACCTATAAGTTAGGTGATTGATGTTTTCTGTCAACTTATTTATCACGATCCTGTACGGGACACCTAAAAGGATATTGGGACGGATGTTAGGACTTAGGATTGTATTTAGGAGCTACCTACGTTCAGAGACTCCTACTTAGGGGATGATTTAGGTATGTTTGGTGAAAACGGGCATAATAATAATGTCAGTTTTGGTTATCATGTACCTATCGATTGAATGAATAATCATGGGATACCGTTACCGCGAGGTCTCAGTTCGGGGCGAACCACTAGTAATATAATAAACACGTAAACTATAACCAGTAAGCTATTAAATTTGCATATTATCAAGGTAAAGCTGTCTCACTCTGTATCATAAAGAATGATTTCTTACAAAATTGGCATTTAACACTTTTGCTTTAACAATACTCTCATAAATTTAAATAAAAATCGACGCTGACTTGAAACGGTACGAAAATTGCGAGGTTAAAATAACACTGTACAATGATTCATTGAACGTCAATGAAATGGGACACGCTGCCCATAAGAACAATAAAAACAAAATTTTTACATATTTTTTAAGAGTAAGGTATATAAACACTGAGATTTAAGACCTGTTCATATTATAGGTACATACTTACATTGGCAGCGAAGTGCGGTAGCGCGTTAATTTCAAAACGTCTTCAAGCTAGGAATTGTTTGAAGACAACCTACTACATTTATATCTATACTACATATATATAGAATAATTAAAATATATATGTATCATGTAACATGGAAGAATATTGATATTAGTTATAAGAATATTGAATAGTGAGCAGAGTTACGTTCCCTCAAATATGGTTGAGCGAAGCAATGGCTGGGTCATGCGTCATGCTTGTGAACGGGTGCCACCGGCGGGAATACTTTCTTTCTGCCCGTCTTAACATGTGTTGAATTATAATTAGGTATGCTTTTGTGGAACTTCCCCTATTGTGGAAACACTGCAATAGCATATAGTATCTATTGTATTGTAAACTTGATTTGAAAAGAGGAACCGCCGAGTTTCTTGCTGGTTCTTCTCGGCAGGAAGGGCATTCCGAACCAGTGGTAGACTCATCGACGATTCAAAAGCACGATTCAAAGATTCAAAGGAGCTACAAATAATAATAATAATGATTTCAAACAAAATAAAACCTACCTAATTATAGAAAAAAACTTGATGAAAAAATTGTAATAATATATAAATAAATAAATATAATTAAAAAATTATATTCAGTTCAGTTTCGAAAAATTACACAAATTGTGGAGCTGTGTTTGGAAAAACTTTATTTCCAACAGCTTGAGAGATGTGTGATCTTTATTCTCAGGAAGCATCGTGAAAAACATGAAAAAGATATGTGTAACTGTTTTTAGACCTTTCAATGTAGGTAGAGATTGTGTGCCATGGAACACACTCATACACTCTTAATACCACTGTCTTTACAGTTTCAAGTTGCTGCTTAAACCAAAATTATATTATATTTAAGAGTACATAAATCCTTGAGATTTTTTAATGGTTTATGTTGAACGTGGAAGGCATAAATGGTAATATTTGTGAAGGTTGCGCGGACGCAGATAGATACACAAGTCGGTTTTATCTCGCATGACATCATCGCCGAAGAAGTTCATACGTGCGATTTTAGCACCTTTGAGTTTTTTTACATGAATAGCGAGCAAACGCGCTGCAGGCGGGTCTATTGGAAATGTATCTGTGGCAAGTTGACATCTGCTGTCAGTGTCAATTACAAAAAGATTATATGATTGTCTTCCGGTTCCGAGTATTGCTTGGGAAATATGGCGTATAGAAAACTGTGTCTATTTGATATAAAATAAAGAATACTAAAAACATATTGAGTTTTTCACTGCGCAACATTAATTACAATAGGGTCACCTGATTTTAAGTGATTACCGCCGCCCATGAACATTTGTAGTACCACAGGCACCACCAGTGCTTTGCTGACTTTTCAGGACTTTGTCGGTCCACCCTTGAATAACCCCATGTTGTTATTAAGTGGGAACACCTTCGAAGGGAGTTGGTTCCACAGTTAAAAAAGATCTGGCACAGCGGATGGTCAAAGTGCTCCAGGCACTCAGGTGGTGAGGGTAAAATTGCATTCGTGGTTATAAAAATAATTCCTCCCACTGAGTTTGTTTATCCATTCACCGTAACGCCAAACTACGGATTTTTATCCGGTTTTTAAATTGCTTGATGACGCAAAGTTACTCTGCTGATATAGAGGTCGAATGCTTCCAGCTGCATATCGAACCCAAGTCCCTCCGAAAACACCATCCAATTGCGCATCACTGTTACAGAGATCGTTAAAGATATTTTTGGATCCATCTATTTGAAAATCAATGTCGTCTTCTTTGTTCTTTATCAATCGATAGACGTCCACTGCTGGACAAAGGTAAGGTTAAACCGCTGGACCTAAGCCATGCAATTCCATGCAAGAATATACGAAGGTTTCTTGCATGGACTTCCACAGGCTTAGGTCTTGCGCCGCCTGTACCCAGTGGCTCCCTGCTACTCTTCTGATGTTGACCTAAAATCACTGAGTTAATGTAGTCAAAACAAAGTGCAGTGCCATTACACTTGATACATTTGAACCGTGTGTTATTGCCTGTGCGTACATAATATACACTACGAGATGTTGTCTAAGGTAAGGCGCATACATACAACTTTTACATCGACTAAACTGTTTAGTCGAGTTGTGTACTTTTCGTGAATTTCACACAAATAAACTATAATCAAAAGCAAATCGTACGGCTTTTTGATTTTTTTGTCGAGCAACTATCGTGTTGATAGTTTGCGCACATTCTATGATCGCAGTACATTCCTATTTAAACTTATGAAACACAACTAAATAGTTGTTCAACTAAAAGTTGTATGTTTGCGCTAGGCCTAATTGAGTCCATCCATGCATTGGGCGATGACAGACGGACAGAGCGTCTTTGATGTGGGTATCGTCTCGCTCCATCAGACAGTCGCGACTTGCGTCTCATGGGCCTCTATGCAACGTGTCTCGGATCTAAAATGGTGATGTCAATATAATATTAGGTAGGTATATTGATTGTTTCAAGGAAAACAAGAATAATTTGTAGAATTCATTTTGTTAATGTAAAATAATTCTATTAATATAAAATTGAACAATAAGTTGTCTGTTTATCAATTGCGCATAGTGCAAAAATCATACGAAATATGCTGATGATAAATAATAATGATTTGATGGTTAGATATTTGGTCTTAATTTCCAAGCGGTTAGGGATTGGACTCCAAAGTGAAATCTGTCTGAATTACCTATATAATGCTCGAACAATAATCCTCTAGAAGTATAAATAACAGATTGTAGACACAGTTATCGTAAAAGTCACCGGTGTTTTTTTTGTTTCTTGGTCACGTTTGTTAACTTGAAACTTAGACAATGCTTCTGAAAACTTAAGACCATTGACCAACTTAATCAAGTCTCAAACTTATAAGTTAAGGTTCGCATCACGAAAATATCAATAGAAGAGGAAGGCAAATATTTGATCTGTCTTCAAAAATGGATACTTAATTAAATGGTAAACAAAGTCACCATTTTATCGACGCCGAACAAAGTGTTAAGTGTTAACTGACGCATTAGACGGACAAACAAACCAGGTATGTGATACGTCAAGAATAATATAATCTGATAAAATATTGGCCCATTCCAGCCATTCCTTTGCCCATCGATATAGCGTCACCAACAGAGAGATTTAGGGAAACGGTAGAGGGGCTCGTTTATTTTCATACCAAAATATTAGGACTATTGTATATTACGAGTAGGTAAATAAAAGCATCCTTTGGCATCGCCATAGACGTGACGAAGACGAAGACTATGAATAATATATTATTACCTATACCATAAGCAGTGATAGCCTAGTGGTTAGGACTGTGGTCTCCTATTCGGGGGGTCGCAGGTGCGATCCCGGGTACGCACCACTGACTTTTCGGAGTCAAGTGCGTTTAAGCAATTAAATATCACTTGCTTCAACGGTGAAGGAAAGCATCGCGAGGAAACCTGCACATCTGAGAGTTCTACCACAGAGTAAGGATAGTATAGGTTCTACATAATGTTCTCGAAGATGTGTGAAGTCCGCCAATTCGCATTGGGCCAGCGTGGTGGACTATGGCCTGTAACCCTTCTCTGAAAGGAGACTCAATAGTGAGCCGTTGATGGGTTGTTAATGATGATGATGATGACCTATACCATGAAGTAACGCAACAAATTCTTACAAGTAAGAATAGAATAAAAACACTTCATTGCGCTAATAACACGAAATAACAGGTAAGGTAACAAAAAATAATAATTATAAGTAATAATAAAAAGCGATTCAAAGGTGAAAGAATATTCTACACGCAGAATGTTCAATTCGCAAAATGTACATACTTACAATTCTTAAATATTGGATAGAAGCAGGCGTTACTTTGCGGAAGTTCATGATTAGCAAGAAAAGGTTAGAATTATTTTTCTATAATCTGCCAACTGTTGGCGGATTATAGCAAAATAATTTTAACCTTTTCTTGCTTACAATTTTTAGGGTACCGTACCCAAAGGGTACCAATGGGACCCTATTACTAAGCCTACGCTGTCCGTCCGTCCGTCCGTCCGTCCGTCCGTCTGTCAGCGGGCTGTATCTCGTAAACCGTAATAGATAGACAGATGAAATTTTCACATATTATGTATTTCTAATGCCGCTATAACAAGAAATAATGAAAATTAAATTAAATTAAAAAAATTAAATTAAAATATTTCCGTGGGCACATGGAAATATTTTTATTTAATTTTTTTTAACGGAACCCTAAAAGAGCGAGGCCAGACTTGCACTTGGCCGATTTTTGTTAATTATCGGTGGATGTGATAAACAAGAAAAATTTCTTCAGTCACACTGGTGTGACAACGGGTCCACAATCTTATGCATCAATCAATCAATCTTATCCTAATCAATATCATTAAATTTCTTCAGTCACACTGGTGTGACAACGGGTCCACAATCTTATGCATCAATCAATCAATCTTATCCTAATCAATATCATTATAATGCGATAGCATAATGATGAATAGGCAAAATGGTCATTACTGATTACGCAGATAGACACATCGCTGTATCCTATCTGTCATTGAAATATGAAGTTCAAATATCCTGGTTGCATACGATACATACCTACTTGTCTCCATTCATATTATTTCCCATAGTGGTATGATAAACGCGGTCGTTTAGTATGCATGCATGCATGATCGGTGGCTCCTTACTGTTTAATCAGTTTTATTGTATCTATTTGGCGCAGAGTTCACGAGGTCGTCGAACCTGCTTCCAAAAGCCACTGTGACATTATAAGTAAGGCACGGAGCACGGATCGCTTCCGCAAGGTTCCGTGGGAAAGCTTACCTACATATATTATGCAGAACATATTTAGCGCCTTCTTTCATGAGAATTATTGACATTGGCTTTATTTATGACTGAAAAAATCTCTGTCATTTCGCTCCTAACAGAGCGGTCGTGATCGTCACTTGGGTGTTGTGGCACGTTTGACTATACGTCTCCACTCCCTAAACTTCATAATTTATTAATTATTATTAAAAACAAATGGTTCCGTACCAACACTCAATACATATAAATTTCTTCAACTCAACTAAACAACCAGCAATCCGGCATCCACGGTACACAACTTGATTTTTATTAAGTACTTATTTGTTGTTGTAAACTTATATCTACGAGTATGTATTACCTACCGTTCTTAAGATAGAATTCAAAGTTTAAACTAATATGTGATAGGTATGTTGATATTGAAAGGGTTAGGAAAAAGTTCAATTTTGTTGAGTTCTTTGGGTATCCTTCGGTATTAAGTATAAAGCGGCTATATAGGCGTATTCTGTGATGTCAGTCGTCTTGATTTGTCTTGATTTCACTTAGTTGTGAAGTGACTAGACTTGTGAAGGAACCCATAAACGGATCTGCCCGCGAAATTCAAATTTAATTTGGTTTTTCGCAATTTGTAAATTAATACGACAAAGTAGGCTTATGGCATTCTAATTGCGCAAATGTATTGTATCATCTTCACAGGTTTATATAAAAATCTTTACTTGAAAATGTCCAGTTTAAGAAATTAGTCCGAGTATCGACTAATTTGTGAGTAACTCACGTCAAAAAGCGTCAAAATCGATACTCGCCTTAAGTTGAGTTTTAAATACGTTGTGTCAGTTAACTAATGATAAATTGGGAATATTGTATGAAATACCGTTAATCCGTCATTAACGGTATTGTAGTTGTCGTAACGTAATTACCAAGCTAACAATTTAATAATATGATTCACTTTTTTCCCTCACTTTAATGACTGACCAATTATGGATAGGTATTTTTAAATATTATCCCTTTGTAATGAACTAAACAGGTAATTAAGCTACTTACGTAGGTTACCTACCCTTTTATGTTTTAAATTATGTATCTACTTAAATATGTACCTATAGTTTTCATGAAAAAGCTTAATTAAAGCACTTATAACTAATGAGGCATTAAACTTTTCAGATAAGTAATGTATCTGAAAAGTGTCTAATAAATAATTCATTAAGGTATACTATGTAACGTATCTGAAAAGTGTTCAATGTTGTGACATAGTCATAGTCTCTCTTTATGTAAAACTAGTTGATGCCGATCAGTTTGCGTTGATTTAGGTCTTATAGAAACAGATTTTTTTTTTATTATTCAATGACAAGCTAGTCCTTGACTGCGATCTCACCTGATGGTAAGTGACGATGCAGTCTAAGATGGTCGCGGGCTAACTTGGAAGGGGTATGGCAGTGAACATTACACCCATACCCCTAATCGGTTTCTACACGACATCGTGCCGGAACGCTAAATCGCTTGGCGGCACGTCTTTGACGGTAGGGTGATAACTAGTCCCGGCCAAAGCCTCCCACCAGACCAGACCAGAGACTATTCAGAAATTATAAATTCCCAAATTGACCTCGCCGGGAATCGAACCCGAGACCTCCCAGTTATAAGAC
This sequence comes from Oeneis ivallda, assembly GCA_029955525.1. Taxonomy (NCBI): domain Eukaryota; kingdom Metazoa; phylum Arthropoda; class Insecta; order Lepidoptera; family Nymphalidae; genus Oeneis; species Oeneis ivallda. Next base: position 26,348,111 of record JARPMR010000006.1, read on the forward strand.
AACAGCGCTCACCACTGCGACAGGGAGTTCGTCAAATAGACAGAAGTACAGATAGATAGAAAAAGATAGTTCTCAAAGAAACTTACCACACCCCTTCTTCCTTTTTGGAAAATTTTAAGAAAAATTCCTCCTCTACTTCACCGTTAAAAAACCTAACTCCAAACAGACGAAGTTGCGGGCAAAAGCCATTGGAACGTAGTTCCTTATCGCGCGGTGCGGAAGGGGGCTAGACGGAAAAAATTAAGACAAAATTGAGCCGACACTTTTTTGAAACCGACACTTTTTTGAATGTGAATTCGGCATTGTGTTCATTATTTTCACAGTACAATATAAGATCTCGGTAGCCTTATGGTTTCGACAGTCGCTAAACAGTTAAAAGTCGATGGTTCGAATCCCAGCTTACAGACTGAATTTTTCCCTAATTTTTTATAACTTATTTTTAAGTTAAAAAAAATTAGGGAAAGGTTCCACATGTAGAAATTGTTTAAAATAAAATTGAAAATGGAAAATTCGGTCTGTCGAGCTGGGATTCGAACCATCGACCTTTGGCTGTTTGGCGACTGTGGAAACCACAAGGCTACGGCGATCTAATATTGTAGTGTGAAAATGTTGAACAAAATGTCTAATTAATTAATCGAAAGGAACTTCGTTCCATCCGGGTGTCCTTTGACACCTCTTAAGATTTTATTATTAGGATAGTAATAGATATTCTGTGAATTCTATGGAGACTTGGAGAGCATGTATATTCTGTCAATTCTATGGTGGGCATGTGGTCAATATGGGGTTTGTTTTAACATTTATTACCCTTGACAGCCCGAGGCCCGGACAATAGGCGCAAAAATTTCAATTCTGGAACCGGAAACATGTCGCTACACATGCGCTTCACATGCGCGCGCGCCGCACTCCCTTTTTAACTTTTTTTCACTTAATTCACTCGTGAACGGCTATTTTTGTTTGTGAGGGTGAGATGTCTTCGTTGATTTTTTATGATGTTTCGAATTACACTGGGTAGAACTACCAAGGGCCAGGGTAAACTTTTTGGCTAAATTGAGCATTAATTCTTTACATAAATTTCTATTCTAGGAGTTCTTAATACAGGAAAGTACATGCTTTCCTGTAGGTATTAAGAACTCATAGAATAGAATAGAATGGAAATATTTTTTATTCAAATAAACTTCTTACAAGTGCTTTTAAATCGTCTGACGTCATAGGTAATCAATAATCATAAACCTAAGATCTATTAATTTGCACCTATCCTTTGTTGGTTGCCAGTTGCCACCACTAAAAATTGACTTACAACTAGGTCAAAAATTCTAAACGCATGTCGGCCCTAAACGTGAGTCACATTAGAATGCATGGACAATCGAGATGTCATTAGCCGTGGCCTTATGCTGTACGCATGTCGTGGCCCATACCTACTGTTAATGGGGAGATAAGTAATGAGCTAGGACATTCACGGCTGCGGTCGAATGGGGTTTTTATCGATCATTTGTTGATGTCGAACAAGTGTTATGTGATTTATGCGTTTACTTTGCTCTAAGTACATGTGTGGAGGCTTGATATGGGTAGTGGCCAGCTAAGGTCAGCGCTCTAAACTCTACGCCTTATGTAAAAATAAATAAAAATATGTTTATTGTTTCTCTCAATCATCAAACAAAACAACAGTTAGTTAGATAGAAGTATAAAATGTAATTCTCATCAATTTAGTACCTAATAGGTATTATAATAATTATTTTTAGGTGACACAAACTTTTCTTTCGTTGATTTTCTTCAAGATGCAACATAAAACATGTAAGTATAGTGTTTTAAAATCAGAATAAGTATTATTCACAATGAAACTTTAGGAAACAGCTCTGGTCCAGCCAGAGTAAAATTACTTTCACAGACTGTTCACAATAAAAATGAATAAAAAAAGGCGTATAATTTATTTATTTGTATGAAGCCTGGAAAAGAAGAAAATGGTGAAAATTTTCATCCCACATAATCAACATGGTTGGTACATTTCTGAATATGTATTTACTTATTTTTTTGTAGAAATCCAAAAGATAACAAGTATATTATAACTTGAACCTAGTTAATCTAAATTATTGACCTTAATGAATATTAAGGTCAATAGATTAAGTAAATTTATGTTTATATTATTGTAAAAAGTATTGACTTTTTAACAATAATATTAAACATATTTAAAAGATAAATTCAGATGACCTTTTTGGTATACAAGACCTATGTAATCGTTTTCGTATATTATTATAAAATATTGTGTATCTGTCTAGTTATAGGCTAGAAAGCATCTGTAACATGAACATTGATCGTGCCGATTTAACCAACGTCGAGAGACGTTTAACCGAGAAATACTTAAATTGGTCTGGTTTGAGGCTTTGGCCGTGGCTAGTTACCACCCTACCGTCAAAGACATGCCGCCAAGCGATTTAGCGTTCCGGCACGATGGCGTGTAGAAACCAATTAGGGGTATGGGTTGATTGTTCACTGCCATACCCCTTCCAAGTTAGCCCGCTACCATCTTAGACTGCATCGTCACTTACCATCAGGTGAGATCACAGTCAAGGACTAGCTTTTCGTCGAATAAAAAAAAATTGGGCGTTCTGACAGTTTTCGCATTGAAAATCTGCCAAGACTTATTTTACGTTGGTGAAGTCGGCCCAGTATAAGTAGGTACTTAGTTTGATATCGGTTTCAACCTGTTTTGTGTGCATTTTTCAATTAAACAAAATTTTCGTCATAATCTTTATTATAGTTATTAGAAGATAGGTAGTAATAGTTAAATATTTGATCCTCTAATCGGGCTTATCATAGATCGACGGCCGTCCACCTTAATTTGAGTAGCACTTGTTATAGGCTTAAATTTTAAAACTAGTGATACAATATGTTATCAAGGAACTTGTCAGTTGCAAAATAATGGTAGCTACCTTAAATAGCCCAAAATTAAATTAAAGGTGTGGGCTGAAAAACTTACATAAATACTAGATGATGCCCGCGACTTCGTCCGCTCGGATTAAGGTTTTGTCATTCCTGCGGGAAATTCTTAATTTTCCGGAATAAAATGTAGCCTATTTGTCAATGCTGGGTATGAGCTATCTTCATTCCAAATTTCAGACAAATCGGTTCACTCGTTGTGGAGTTATAGATTTTTTATACGTTCATGTTATAGAGTAACAAACATTCATCCAAATATTCATACATCCTCACAAACTTTCGCATTTATAATAGCAGGATTAGTTGGATCATTGGCTAAAAACTGAAATGTTGACGGGTCGATCCCCAGTAATAATAATAATATTCTTTTAAGAAAATAAAATTATAATAGTATTTTCTATTCTCTACTCTATCTCGTTGGCTTGAATTATTTCAGCACAGTTAAAGTTCTTACAAAAGTGATATTCTTTTAAGACTCTTATCTGCAACGTATGAGAGGAATCGTTGGAGTCTGCATATTTGCGTGATAGCCCCGGAGTTATCTCGTGGTTATCTCCGACTGTGTACTTAAAATATTGCCGTGTCAAGTGATTAATGTTTTCTTTAATTTAGTTGGTCAAAGAAATGTTTAATCCTTATCTGGGTAACATGCGGTTAATTAGAGCTCGTTTTTTACTGCGACTTTTTTGGCTTGAGGGAAGGAACTTTTTTGTCGGCACTTTTGTACCTACCCATTTACTTGGTGTAGCAGTTATATTAATAAAGAAATTAACTTTATTTATCTATCATACGATTATTCTGATCTATTTGTGAAAGCCGGGATAGGCGAGTTATAATAGTTAAGATAGGGTTCGTTAAAATAAAATAATTATTGTACTTTACAATTTAAAATAAGGTGATTTTGGTGTCTTTAGTAAGCATCTTTTAATGGATAGAAACCAATATAAGGTAAAAAATTAAAAAGATACCTAAAGGTAAAGTTTGTATTGACAGTAAGCGAATTAATTTATACCTAGGTATCCTATACCTACTTACTAATATCTAATATTAGATATGAATTCGAAAATTTGTGTAGATGGATGACGTTTAACGTTTTGATTTGAAAACGTTTATTTAGTATTTACTCTTTCACGCAAAAACGTCTGGAAGGATTTTGATGAAACTTCACAATGTAATAATACCTTATAGGTAGGTACATCGGAATTTAGCATATAGGCTACATTTTATCTATGAAAACTGAAGCATTCCCGCGGGAATCAAAACCTTTGACATGCGTGGACGAAGTCGCGGGCATCATCAAGTCATCCATAAAAATACAGAGGAACGATTTTGATGTAAAAATTTCGTAGAAAATCCGTTTTTCCCATGAGTGGAGGCGACTACAGGTCGGCGGTCGTCGTCGTCGGCGCATGCACTCGTATGGTCCGTGACCTCGTTACCGATATATGGCGTTCGTAGACGACCTCACGATTGCTGCGAGTAGCTTTCCTTGAAAACAAATCCACATGTCGTATAATAAGAGAGGCAAAACATTCACTTAAATGTAAGTAATTTAACTGAACACTATTCTAGTGCTAACCATATTACCTACTTTAGTAATTTTTTGATTTTTTGTGTCATAGTGGAAGGACCGCTGATTTTGTTTTCCAAGAACATCCGTGGAGTTGGAACGAGTCAGCAGTCACTTTATTGTCCCTTTATTGTAGTACAATTTTGAGCAGTCTACGTTACCCTATATAAGCACCTAGTAGTATCATTAATTGTTGATAATATTTGTAATACGAGTAGGTAAGTAGGTATGAGAGTAACCCCAATAGGTCAACGGGAAAGAGCCGGACTGAAACCCGAAAACCAGAGTAGTAAATCAATGCCAAAAACCCCAAACTCCAACCCCCCAACCGTGGCGCTACTTGTGGTGCCCACTCCTCACAAGCTTTTCGATTAGACTGGAAGGGAAAGCGAAATATTAGTCATGTTTGACAAGGCAAATATTCTGTACAGAAAAGTTTGAAATTAACAAACAGTTAGTGTGTATTCTACATTGTGTAATGCTGGTAACTGATGAAAGGCTTCTGAATGCGTTAACAGGCAGGCGCTTGTTGTACCAATTAACCCAGTAATTGAGACATGGCATTGAACTTGAATTTGCACTTGCTAATTGCCGAATTGAGCTCAACACCATACTGTATACTTAGGCGTCAAAGCAACACTGCATAATGAAACACTCGATATAACGCTGTTTTTATTTTATTAGAATAAAAAAACCGGCCAAGTGCGAGTCGGACTCGCACACCAAGGGTTCCGTATTCTACAAGTAAAACTAAAATGATTATATTATTAAATTAATTTGCTTATTAATCGTTAACTTGTTTGTAGAGGTTTATTGTTAATATAAAAAAACTATGCTAGTTAGAGCGTTGGTTTTATTTTTTATGTTAAATATACATAAACCTCTATTGACCATAATTATTTCTGATTTTTCGATTGGTAAACTTCGGAGAACACACAACTATTCCAAATTTCATGTCGATAGCTTTAATAGTTACTAAAATAATCGTCTGTGACAGACGGACGGACGGAGAAAGTCTCACCATAAGGGTTCCATTTTTACCATTTTGGTACGGAACCCTAAAAATACCATTACAATAATTACATACATTCACTTTACCCTTTGAGTTTGAAGTTTGTGTTAGGATTAGGAGCGGTTAGCAGTTGACAATCGCTCGCTATCGATACTTTCTGCATAAGGGTTAGGACCAAATTTTTGACGGATTCAGATAGACTGTGGTGTCCGGTTCATAAGTGACCAATTTTAGCGTACTTTACATGCTTTAAAACAATGTTGGACATTCTTTAAATGTTATCTATATGTATTGTTAACAGTCTCACTAATCGAGTAACAAAAATTAAAGCTTAATTTTCTAAAAAAAATGCAAAACCAAGCTCGGTGTCTTTTTACGCCATACAAATTACGCATGTCCTTGTTTGACTACCTATGAATATTATTGTCCCTGTTTTTTTTAACGTAAGCTACCGTTTATCTTTTAATATTATTAGAGCCTTATAAACACCAGCTATCGTTTTATCGTCATTAGCAAAATAAACATTGTTATTCTAGTTTTTACAAGTAATAATATAAACGTCCCAAATTTTTTTCCGTTGTAATACTCCTGTTGTGCGACACCATAATTTCGGAACTAAAAAACCTATTGTGGAATTTTCTTTATTATTTAGTGGTGCAACATCGGTTTCAAGAGCTGGCTACAAAATCAGGATCAACCGCCATGTTGTTTAATTGTCATTACGCATTTTGTGTGCGTCATCAGCACGTGTCGTTAAGATTTCCGGACTTAAAGTGAGTAAATTATTAATATTTTTTATGATTTTCTAGATATAGAATTATATTTATAAAGCCTCTTTAACTTCTTTGTCGAAAGGCATGTCGAAATTTTCGATTCTTGGTTAAATTAGTGAATTGTTGCAACTTTTAGGATACGTCGTGAATAAATTTTATTCCATTGTGAGATTTGTGACACGAAATTGTGCGACGTGTCACAAGGGAAATTTCTAAAGCTATGTTTACAATAATTCAACTCCATTTAGCTACCTACGAATATGATTCGAATTATTGCTTAAATATTAATACATTATTTTTACCTTACTATGCCGAAGCTCTAAAGGAAGGTAATGGTTTTAATTGGTATGTTTTTTATGCCTGTCTGTTTTTTAGGGTTCCGTACCAAAATGGTACAAAAGGAACCCTTATAGTTTCGCCATGTCTGTCTGTCTGTCTGTCCGTCCATCCGTCCGTCCGCGGGCTAGAGCCGAGACCGTTAGTACTGGGAAGCTGTAACTTTGCACGCCGCATTCTAGCATAATGCTACCGTTTTGGTGAGTTTTTATGCCTTAGGAGTAAGTTAGATTTGAAGTCATTCTGATAGGTTTATAATGCTTTTTCTCGGTCCCTTTTGTGAGCTAACACGTTTGTCCAAGTTTTTTTTGCAGACCTTGTTTCTTTTTTTTTCAGATGCCTTTATCATCGGCAGAAAGATGTCGCAAGTACCGAGAAAAACTAAAACAATGCATTTAAGAAATTAAACCAATTTAGTTCAATGAAATTAAGAAAATATTTAAATAAGATTTGGTGCAAGTCGCCCTTAGTGTGGTAATAAAAATTAAAACTAAACACAAATATTATTTTTTATTTTATAAGCACAATAAATACTGTTAACAAAAGCGGTAAATGGATCAATGACTGATAAATAAATGTAAGGATGTTGATTTTTTGGAGTTTACTCCTTTAGAATCGATTTTAGGCGCCCGGTATGAGAAAAATTTAAGCAGTGAAATCTACTTTGAATGACCTCGTTACGTTTTTACAACGATGCAAATTTCTACCCTAACGTTTTTTTTTTTTTTTTTTATTGCGGGATAGGCTTGCGCTTGACGACAATCAATGCTGGACAGCACTGATGAGGTCTAGGTTGGAGAGCGCTTGCCTAGAAAATGCCTATTCACTCTTGCCTTGAACGTTGAGTAAATAAGGTTGGTTTTCGCTTGAGTTGTCGAATGCCCTTGTTACGTTTTTCACAACGATGCAAATTTCTACCCTAAGGTACGGCGCATACATACAACTTTTACATCGACTAAACTGTTTAGTCCAGTTGTGTACTTTTCGTGAATTCCATACAATCAAAAGCAAATCGTATGGCTTTTGTCGAGCAACTGTCGTGTTGATAGTTTGCGTACATTCTATGATCGCAGTACATTCCTATAAACTTATGAAACACAACTAAATAGTTGTTCAACTAAAAGTTGTATGTTTGCGCTAGGCTTAACGTTGAGTTAATAAGGTTGGTTTTCGCTTGAGTTGTCGAATGCGAAAGCGCTTTCGCTTCGGGAAGCCGAGCGCGTAGCGATCGGGGCGGAGCGGCGCGGCGCCGCGAATGCATAAACTCCAGTCGTGCGTCGGAGCTGACACACACACTTTTTTTTCTATTGTTCTTAGTTTATTTTGGATTTTATTTGAGTTAGAGAAGTTTTGGGTTTGTTATTTCATTTATTTTATTTGTACTGCTTATTAAATATTTCTTGATTTTTTTTTATTTTTTTATTTATTCCACTTACCTACCTAAAATCTTAAGACAATATACATACACCCTAATAATTCCACTGTGCTACATTTATTTTCCAGTGTGACACATTCCGTTGTGATTTCCGTTGTGCGATTACGTCAAAAATTTGGTCCTAACTCATAATTTATTACCTACCCGATACATTTTAAAAAATATGTCTGTCTGTCTATAGCGCGATTCTGTAACAATGATTGCTACAGTGTGACGATTGCAATTGTCTCTGATTGGCCGATATTCACTCGATATTGGCTAAAGTACATTGTTGCAGAGAGAACGCGATAAATTCAGCCAAACACCACAATTGCGACTGCAGCAATAATTGATGCAGCTTCCACAGACTCGGCCTGCTGGGCTAATCTTCGGGAAGACTACAATCTTTCAAAGACAGAGGAGTGATTTTATCAAGAAAAATCGGCCAAGTGCGAGTCGGGCCTCGCTCTTTTAGGGTTCCGTTAAAAAAATTAAATTAAAAAATTTCCATCTACCCACCTACCCATTTTAATTTAATTTTTTTAATTTAATTTAATTTTTATTATTTGTTGTTATAGCGGCAATAGAAATACATAATATGTGAAAATTTCATCTGTCTATCTATTACGGTTTACGAGATACAGCCCGCTGACAGACGGACGGACGGACGGACGGACGGACGGACGGACGGACAGCGTAGGCTTAGTAATAGGGTCCCGTTGGTACCCTTTGGGTACGGAACCCTAAAAATTAAAAGGCCTATGAACTCTTCAAGGAAACTTAATTCACGCGGACGAAGTTTACAGCATCATCATAAGAAACTAGAAATCATAATAATAACTTAATAAGACACTGTTATTAAGATTAGTCCCTACAAATGCAAATCTTGTAGGTTTCTTCTAAATGTAGGTAGGTTAACACAAGCAAACTGAATGTAGGCTGAGATTATACACAAAGTCAAAGTATGATATCTTAGCGCTAAATAAATAGAAGCTTACGTCATTCATTATGCAACTGCGCTTATCTGTTATGGATTTAATTAAAATACTTAGTTATGTCTGTTTAAACTATCCAATTCTACATAGGTATGCTCTGACCCAGATTTGACTGGACGTAAAGCACTACTCGCTTTTATTAAGATACATTAATTAATTTGTACAATTAAAATTATTATTGCGTGCGCTGCCTACCTTATGTAAATTGTCACAATATCGATATATACGTAGTTCTACGCAAGTAATAGGTAATAATAATAAATAAAATTTGCCAAATTGTATAAAAATTATGGGTAAGTACTCAATACTATGTTTATGTACATAGCTCGTCGAGTGCTGTGGTGAATAATGGTTCGAAGAATGCTTGCTTGCTTGCTGGCAGCATTGCAAAATAATTCTTTAGCCTTGGTCAAAGAGCGCCTCTCTTTGATAGTTCTATTTTGAATTTTTTGATTTTTGATGAGTGTGGGTGCTATACATTATACATACATTTGTATGTAATATCTACACAGCTTACGTTAGGTATAGAATGTCAAGGATATGCTCCAAAGTACATTTATCGCTTATATTTTGGGTTATTAATATCTACGTACACATACGAGCAACGCCTGATAACAATTACAACGTGCGCCCACGCAAATCTGAGGCGACAAAATAATTTTTATTTTATCTTCTTTGTATTGCGTAACAAATGAATCCAGACTGAAAATAATAATAATTATTACATTTACTGAAAATAGTGGTGATAGTGGACTTCAGTCTTATTTTCGGGGGGTTCCAGGTTTCTATAACTTTAGGAGTTAGGTATGTGTGTTTATACATCGATGGTTATAATCAATTACGTAAATTCTTGCTTGCTATAGCGGCGAAGGAAAACATCATTAAATAACTTTTATAAGTTACTAAAGCTATTAGTAAAGTTGTCGCGATACAGATAAATGCATCCCAATAAAATGTCACATTTTCTAGGGATGTATTTAAGCATAATAAAATAATCAAAGCTAGCCTAATCTAATAACTTATAGGTACAAAATAATGTGCTCTTACAATAGCAAATCTTCACTAAGTATAGATTAAAAAAAACTCAACAATTATATTATAGGTATTTAATGAGTCATTAACAAATTATATCTAGATAAAGTTCGTTGATTATATTATTATTATTGAATTTCTATAGAGCTGTCATTTAATATGTGTATCAGAAGCGTTTTTAGTAACGATTAGCGACTCTAGTGCGGCAGTTAGCCATTCAATGATATACATAGTTTAAAATATAACTATTGGTTATAGCATATCAAGCACGTTGTAGCACATAATAAAGTTATAACACTAATCACCTGTTATCACGATTGGTAGAACGACTTTTTAATAGAGCTAGGTACTACTTACTGACTTAATTGTTATTAATGGTTAACAGTTTTATCAATATAGTGATTAATGTGGAAAACTCAATCAGTTTTCCTTGTATTTTATTACTAACCTATTTTGTATGATAGGCGACCTTCTTTGCGTCGTGTGACAAAGACGAAGCTCTACGAATCAGCCGAAATTGATTGCTACAATGTGTATAATCAATAATACCTACTGTGATGATCGCAATCAACTCTGATTGGCCTACAATCGCTCGCTGTTGGTATTTATATGGATTTTTGCAGTGAGAAAACCAAAAATTCAGCCAATCACAAAATGTAGCAATGATTGACGCACCTTTTTGGCTATCGGCTAACTCTCTCAAAGCTCGATCTGTGCTCAAAAAACAAAAGTATAATTTAATATAAAAAATTCTTTTCAAAAAAACGACTTCAAACGCCCGTGCGACTATACAAAGTATATAATTTATTGTTGATATTTTAAAAACTCCTTGACCGATTTCGGTAAAATTTTAATGGGACCACCTGGAAAGTACTTTTGAAACCCTTTGAAACAAAAAAGAATTTTCCAAATCGGATCAGGCGTCTTCGAGTAGGTACTTGAGTATTGATAATAAAAAAAGAGTATTGATAAAGTGGTAGAGCCAGACGATTCAAAAGCACTTGTAAAAAGTTTATTTGAATAAAAAATATTTCTATTATATTCTATTCTAACCTCCTCCTTTTTTGAAGTCGGTTAAACAAGTTGACAAATTGTAACCCGACTACGAAGAATTGGCAGTAAAATATATAATATAGGTACTTATCATATTCATTTTGTTTTTATAAATTTCAGCATAGTTATGTTTCCCGGACGATAATAACGTATCGATTGACACCTCATTCATCAAAATAGGCTCAGTAGTTTAGGTGCTACGCTGGAACACACGTAATGGTCAACATACATGGTCTGCTAAAATCATAACACTTCTTTTTCGCTGTGTCGCAGTCGGGTGAAAATAAAACCACTACAATATTTACTGCCAGTGCTGTTGGGTACTCTGCACATAACTCTTTATTTATTACGCTCAATGTCAGTCAAACAATACGTCATTTTCCCGCGACGTCGCCCCGAGCAGTGAGCACTGAAATTCTACGAATAACGAAGTACGCTTACGCAAATCAGTCTCCACTCTCAAGTCCGTCTCCCTGACCCGAATGCCGAGATTAAGCTCCACGAATTAATGATATCATTGCGAGGCAAGGTGAGGCTGACTGTTGTGTCTGCTGTTTCAATTGCAACAATTGCTTATTCAACAATGCATAGGTACTTGTGAATGTGGCTAAATACACGAAATTACAATACATGCTAATTGGCATTTGCTAACGACTGAAAGCAGGGATTCAGTACATGATTTTTGCTCAGCATTTGAATTTTTCATCGGTCCCCTAACATGTCCCTTATGCTCTGTATAATATAATTGATAGGTAGGTGGTCTGCCAATTCGCATTGAGCCAGGATGGTCTATAATTCTTATTTGAAAGGAGATTTGGTCACTTACCAACAGATGAGATAGCAGTCAAGGGCTACTTTTGCATCGAATAAAAAACTTACATCGCTGAGGAGTTACTATGCAACATTTACTGAAATCAATAGAACTGAAGTGCTTTTGAATAGTCGATGAATCTACTAATCTAATCACTGGTTCGGAATGCCCTTCCTACCGAGGAGAACTAGCAAGAAACTCGGCGGTTGCTCTTTTTCAATACAGCTTACAATAGCTACTATGCTATGTATGCAGTGTTTGGTCACAGTGAGGGGAAGTTGAAAAATGCATACCTACTTACAATTCCCCTATGTTCAGACGGGCAGACAGAAAGTAACCCCATTCTCGCCGGTGGAACCCGTTCACGAGCATGACGTATGACCCAGCCGTTGCTTCGCTCAACCATATTTGAGGGAACGTAACAAGTAACAACCCGCATCACACGACACCACCACAGAAATGTTTAAAGAGAGTTTGATCATGATGAGCGAGAGAGAGCATCGAATAAAAAACTTGCATCGCTGAGCCATCGCAGTTGCCATGCAACATTTACTCAAATCAGAGAATGCATACTATCATAAGCAGCCACCGGGCGCAGTTCGATAAGGCCATTTATCTCCGTTTGACCAAAACAAACGGCTGTTCGCTGTTGAGGAGACAGCGCGGCCGTTATAGCTCCGAATGTAAATTAATATTCGTTTAGTAAGCAGTGATATTCATCACTATATTCAGTTATACGATACCGGTATGTATATGAATGTAGTGGGGTCCATTTAGTTGATGGGCTTTACTGTCATTTGTACCACACTCACGGAGCATGCAGGACTGTCTAAATATGATTGCTACAGTACAGTATGACGGTCGCAATCATTTCCGATTGGCTGAATTTAAGATGTTCTTGCTGCATCAATATATTAAAATACATTCATGCCAATAGCGAGAGACGGAAAGAGTATCAGCAAATCGGAAGTGATACCTAGTGGTTAGTACTGGCTGCGTTCTCCCATTCGGGGGGTCGCAGCCCGCAGACAGGCTCGATCCTGGGCAGTTGGGCACGCACTTCTGCATTGTCTAAATTATGTGAATTTAAGAAATTAAATAAATAACTTTAACGGTGACAACCCTCCCCCTACCAGGGCCCCACCTCACGGTTATATGTACCTTTTTTTATTATTAAATTATTAAAATTAAGTTAATTTTTTTTTTTCATAATACCTATAATTCTTATTTCATATATACAATACTATAAACCTAAATTTAATTCTAAAATTAAAACTAAAATAAAAACTAATTAAAATCTAAAACCCCATCCAAGCCACCGCAGTGTGGCATAGTACCCAAGATGCTGGCAGCATTACCTCTTTGGATGGCCAGGCTAATCCTTTGGCCAAGGTAGCTGCCAGCTCTTGGATCCCCGGTAGACTCGATCACCTTTTTTGATATCTCTAAAAAAAGTGCGCGCGCCCCCGGGCCCCACGGCCCCAGGGTCTCTACACCAAAAGGCGCAAATATGAAACCACTGTCAAGTTTCTCATATTTGCGCCTCTTAGCCTGTTCGGCGCTAGTAGCCGCTGCACCCACCACAGAGGAGGTCGCATGGATGTGGGAAGCAGCTAGAGTATCTACACAGGTGGCATCCCATACAAGCGACCTCCCTGTCCTCCAAGGAACAAGCGTCATACCATCAGGTCTCCAGGTATTAAGTTAATAGTATAGGATATAGTTCTAAGGTTAAAAGCATGTACATAATAATTCAATAACCATTAAACGTAACTATTACTAGTGGTTCGCCCCGAACTGAGACCTCGCGGTAACGGTATCCCATGATTATTCATTCAATCGATACATGATAACCAAAACTGACATTATTATTATGCCCGTTTTCACCAAACATACCTAAATCATCCCCTAAGTAGGAGTCTCTTAACGTAGGTAGCTCCTAAATACAATCCTAAGTCCTAACATCCGTCCCAATATCCTTTTAGGTGTCCCGTACAGGATCGTGATAAATAAGTTGACAGAAAACATCAATCACCTAACTTATAGGTAGCCCGTAAAGGTTAGGGAACGTTAGTGAAAACATTGAATTATTTATCAAACATTGAATTTAACTCGTAGTTCCATGGGAATAGTTACTGACTGCGCCATCTATTAGCATTATTGTGAAGCTATGTTGATGCTATATGAATTACTGACGCCCATTAAAAATTAAATAATCTCGTTTCTTTATAATATTCATATAATTTTAGTATTTGTTGTTCAAGTACAGGATATAAGTGACCTAAAAACATAAAATCAGTTTGAAAATCCATAGCGGATTTTTCTAGAGAGCGTCTTCAAGCGAGCGTATAAAATCGCCACTTTGAAAGCCCCCCATTTCGTCAATTTTAAGGGAAAAATTAAAAAAAAATTATTTTTGTACTCAGTTCAAAATTATCTTTAAAATGATACGTAACAATTTTATGTAACGCGATATTTTTTTTTTTACTTCGCATTCGCTTCTATGAGAGCCCCCCTGAAATAAAGATTTTTATAACTTTTTAAGCCATTTTCGGCTGGAGGCCATCGGTTTACATATTATATCTAAATTTGAAGTAATTACGTTCAGTAATTCAAAAGTTATAAGGCTCTGACAGACGGACGGACGGACGGACGGACGGACGGACAAGTGCAAATCGCCCTAGTTAACTCAAAGACCTTCGCTTCGCTCGGTCGAATATATATATAGCTGCTGGGGCTGATTCACTGACTGATTCACTGATTCACTGATTCACTCACTCATTGATCACCTCTCCTGTAAAATTTTGTATGAAAAATTTTTTTTTCACCGATGGTTTCGTATAGAGGACAAAAATTCATTCGGAGGAAAAATATGGAGAGAGCTGATGATTGAGGATTTCGGAGACGGGTGAAGAGCACGGCCAGGGTATTGAAGATAGGTGGGGTGTGCTCGAACAAATGTCACTCAAAACCTCATCCAATTCGCAGTGAGCTGAAAAAAAATTCAAAATGGCGGAAAAAAGATGGCCGCCATACAAATTTCGTCGGTGTCTATCTCGAAGAGTATAAAAGATGGAAGAGTGGTTTCTTGACCAAAGATGATCAGGACCTGAAAGTCTATTTGACGAATAGAAAAAAAATCAAGATGGCGGATTTTTTTTTCTCCATACAAAATATATGGCGAATATTGAAGAGACTAGAAGCCGGGAATCATGCAAGACTTTGATACGGTTCCTTTTCAAGATTTGTTTTTATTGAAGAATTTTCAGTATGACAAATGATGACATATGATGATCGAGGGTTTGGAAGGTGGGTGAGGAGCACGGCCAGGGTATTGAAGATAGGTGGGAGATGCTCAAACAAAAAATACTCAAAACCTCATGCAATTGACAGTGAGCTGAAAAAAATTCAAAATGGCGGATTCAAGATGGCGGCCATACAAACTTCGTCGGTGTCTATCTCGGAGAGTATACAAGATGGAAGAGTAGTTTCTTGGCAAAAGATGATCATAACCCGATGGTCTACGTCTTGGTGAATTGAAAAAAAATTCAAGATGGCGGAATTTATTTTTCCATACAAGACGAAGGTTCATTTTCAAAATTTGTTTTTAAGGAAGAATTCTCATCCAGACAAATGATTCGGAGAAAAATATGATCGAGGATTTGGAAGATGGATGAGGAGCATGCCAAGGGTATTTAAGATAGGTGGGGCCTGCTCAAACAAAAAATACTCGAAACACCATCCAATTGGTAGTGAGCTGAAAAAAAATCAAAATGGCGGATTCAAAATGGCAGCTATAAGAATTTCATAGGTGTCTATCTCAGGGAGTTTAAGTGGTTTTTTGACAGAAAATGATCATGACCTGAAAGTCTACTTGACGAGTAGAAAAACCGCGGTCCGCTTGCGGGCCGCGCACCCACGCGCCCTACTAGTTATTAGTATAGAGCGCCACCTCGCCAACAAACTGGCCCACCAGTTTGGCGAGAAAATATCTTATGATCCATTTTGTAATTAGCATGATTAAATAAATTAAAAAAAAAAAAAAACCTACTTGCTCTTGGCGTTTTTCCCGGTACGCCTTCTTGACTCCCTACGAATTCTTTTTTCTCTGTTCCTTGTCCCTATGTGTCTTTCTCCCCTTTCTGGGGCAGACGATTACAAAAACATACATGGACCCCCGCCTGCCTAGCGGTCCGGGTCCCAACACCACTTTCCGGTCCACGATCACGCAGCAAAGCTGTTGCGCCTCTTGTGCCGAAGCTTTCCTCCGAATGGCTTATTTTACTTTGACAATAAAGTCATCGAATACGATTACGAACAATGGAATGGAATAACTTTAGATAATAATCGCAGGGCAGATTCTGCTGCTGAAAACCGACAAGCTATTCAGCAGTTGCTATTTACAGATTACAGAGCAAAACCTAATACGATATAACCTATTACTGTGGACAGCTAGATGCAAAGCTAATTGCTCCCATACAGCGTCGCCATTAAGAAATTCATTAATTTGATAGTTGACTTTGCCATCATTACTCATGATTAACGGAATCGGCTGGTGAAAACTGAACTTTCCGTCTAATGGATCCCAAATCTTAAGTAAATGAGTGTTACTCCAAAGCTGGTTTTTAATTTTAGATACAATTTTACGAAAAAGTAAAAGTAGACCATAATAATAATATTTTAATGGTCAATAAGGTTTTGCAATATTGCCCTGAATACATTTTTTACTTTCACTTAATTTTTGCAAATTAACAATTTGAATACCTATAATTACTACCTACTTAATAATCGTTTTAGTAATTTGCATATTATAAATTATTTTGCCGACTATAAATAAGTAGTTAAGTACCTATACTTAAGTTTTGTCATATTTGGTAATTTTTTCTGTCTTTATTATGTTACAAGCTAAATAAATAAATTTTTATATGATAAAAAAATGAGAAATATTAAGTACAATTAATGCCTACAAATCTTCGTGAGCGGCGGTGATCACTTAACATCAGGTGACCCGACTGCTCTTTTGCTTGACATTTATAATATTAAAAAAATATTACTCATGTTGACAAAAAACACGGAACTCAAACTATAACAGTAACGACCAGTGTTGTAAACTATCATCATCATCAACCTAAATACTTCTCAAATCGATGAGTCAGATCGATGACAAAGAGCTAAGAAGCAATGACGGTGTGAACGGTCAGTGGTCATTACTCAACACACACACATACACACTTCACGTATACGCAGAACTCACACGAGCTCAATATCTCACCTGCCTCACCTTGACTCATTGAGTGTGTCACCTTTAGTCGTAACCTCTAAATGATGTTCCTTGATATTGATGTAAGTACCTACATTTTAAATTATTCTATAGCACAGCCGTCTGTGCCAGCCACTCTGCTGAAGAAAGTCTTCCTGCATTTTAATTAAATTCAATTATTTATTTGCATATATTTCTTTATTTGAATTTATATAGAATCCTCAGTAGACTTCAGGTTTCAGGATACTCTCTTTACAAAAAACAAGCTTTTGCATGGGTATAGTCGAGGACGAGAGTGACATAAACTTTTTATCCCGGAAAAACAAATAGTAAAAATATTTTTAAAAACAAAGCGACTTCAAGCGCGTGAATATTCAATAAACGCACTCCATCCCATAATTATCCACCTTTAGTTTAGAGGTGAAATATTTTTGTCAAATTATTTAAATTCTCCAGATAAAGCCTATTCAACAAAAAAAAACATCAAAATCGGCACAACAAGTATTCTCTTAAAAAAAATTGGAATCGGCGAAGATATCGCGTAACAAACACACAGATAAATAAATAAATACAGTCGAATTGAAAACCTCGTCGTGTTTATGAAGTCTGTTGAAATTATGAGTCGTTTACCTATGCTGTTTATGGTAAATGCTTCCCATTTTAAATGTCCACCATCTGTATACTCTTGGTAAACTCCCTATACTCTTGGTATGTAGGTATCAATCAACTTGTGCGGGTAATCCTATATTTCGTTCATCGAACTATCGCTGATTAGAAAATCAGTAAGCTGTTAAGCACGCGTTCACTTGCCCAAGTTAGCCCGTTTCGCACTTATCTAAACTTAAATATTCGCAGACAACAACGCGTATCCGTTTCCAATTGTGAGGGGGTATCCCATATCCGATATCCAATGACGTTTTAACAAACAATGGGCCGGACACGTCCTAGGTAGAGTCACACTCGCTATTCACCTGTAGGTAGGCTTATCGCTAATTTTCTGTTTTTGGTTTTGAGAAGTTCGATGAACTAAGAACAAAATATATAAAATATACATAACTGAATATTGACTATAGCTTAAAAAGAACACAAACACGGTGATAATACAAGCTTAGCTTAGCGAGCAAGTGTATGATGGAAATCTTGAAAACGCGTAAATATTCCACGAACAAAAATATCAGTATTTTAAATAAGCATCGTTTCTGATAAACAGATACAGTTTAAAAAATAAAAACTTTGTACTCGTTTCGCTAGAATTACGCGAGTGATTTATTTTATCTTTTAGTTAAATTCGTTTAATTATAGAGATGTTTATGAAGAAAATTTTTCGCTTGTTTTCTAATTTCACAATTTTTACTCGCCAGTGCTTCCTCGTAAAAAGCATATAATTCCACTCGAATAGAGTCGCGAGCATCAGCTACTTGAATAATTAATGAAGTTTATTATTTTATAAAGCCCTTTTCATTATTATCATAGTTACCGAGTATACCGGGGCCTGGTAAGTTTAAAGTGGGAACCCTACTCGCCAGATGGCGCCAAAGTGAACTATTTGTATGCGCACACGCACGTCTAGTCGCCGCGGATGTGACGCGAAGGGAGCGCCATAAATTGAAAGTTAATTCTCATTAAAAAACAATCAACCCGTAAAGAGGGCGATCTAACGGCTTAGTTTATTTTTATTAATTCATTGTTAAACCATATGCTTGTGATTATGATTTTCTAACTTTTTCTTTACTTTTTCTGTAGGTATCATTTTAAAATGCCGCCTGAAATCTAGCAAGCAGGACGTTTGACGCTAGTAGAGCAAGATCCCAGTGCCGCCAAACCTAAGTTATTTTCTCAGCAATAATTTGTGTACGATAGAATAGTGTTCGTAAGTCCTTTCAGACTATGCGTACTTGCTAGCTTGTGCCGGCGGCCAATTTCTAGATACCAGGTGCTAAAGGTAGGTAAAAACTAGACTAACTTATCCTAAATTCTCAGGGCTGATTTTCATATATGTTTTAAACAATATTGTAAAAATTAATAAATTAATACTGCCAGACGCTTACCGCCGGCGGTAACTTTTGCCAGACGCTTTGAAGCTCCCAAAAAAAATATATAATTTAAGTTAACTTATATTCTCAGTTACGATTTTTATACATGATACTCAGGGAACTATTGCAATATTTTCTGTAAGCTGCCAGACCTATTCGAGGGGTCAAACATCCCCCCAGACACACATTAAGCGTCCCCATATGTATGAGCGCTAGAACATGATTCACTATAGGAACTCTTCAATTTTCCGGGCTAAAAAGTAGCCTATGTCACTCTCCAGGTCCTTAACTATACTCTTGCATAAAATCACGTCAATACGTTGCTCTATTGCGGCATGATTGAAGGACAAACCAACAAACACATTTATAATATTCGTATGATTAGTATATGACACTAGCTGATGTGATGCTAAAGCAGTGATAGCCTAGTGGTTCGGACTGTGGTCTCCTATTTGGGTGTAAATCATGTTCTAGCGCTCATTCATATGGGGACGCTTAATGTGTGTCTGGGGGGATGTTTGACCCCTCGAATAGGTCTGGCAGCTTACAGAAAATATTGCAATAGTTCCCTGAGTATCATGTATAAAAATCGTAACTGAGAATATAAGTTAACTTAAATTATATATTTTTTTGGGAGCTTCAAAGCGTCTGGCAAAAGTTACCGCCGGCGGTAAGCGTCTGGCAGTATTAATTTATTAATTTTTACAATATTCTTTAAAACATATATGAAAATCAGCCCTGAGAATTTAAGATAAGTTAGTCTAGTTTTTACCTACCTTTAGCACCTGGTATCTAGAAATTGGCCACCGGCACAAGCTAGCAAGTACGCATAGTCTGAAAGGACTTACGAACACTATTCTATCGTACACAAATCATTGCTGAGAAAATAACTTAGGTCTGGCGGCACTGGGATCTTGGACCATAGAGGTAGAGTTTTTGAGATATTTTTTGAGTGTAAACTTCTTTAGGCGCGTTGAGCACTTTTTTGGGTGAGCAAAAATCATTGATTTCGCGTCATCGTCACCGAACGCTTTCCATGCGCTATATGTATACTGTATATATGTATATGTACATAGATATACCTAAAAGAAATGTTAATAACCAATTAACTTTAATCCTTAATCATACACACTTCTTTGTAAAACAAAAATAATTCAAAAATAATAATCTAATTGCTCGACGATACAATCCACAAGTTACTTAGTTTTCACTTCTATCGGCAACCTACTTTGAGTATATATTATTGACCGAGCGAAGCGAGGTCTCTGAGTTTACTAGAGCAATTTGCACTTGTCCGTCCGTCCGTCCGTCCGTCTGTCAGAGCCTTATAACTTTTGAATTACTGAACGTAATTACTTCAAATTTAGATATAATATGTAAACCGATGGCCTCCAGCCGAAAATGGCTTAAAAAGTTATAAAAATCTTTATTTCAGGGGGGCTCTCATAGAAGCGAATGCGAAGAAATTTTTTTTTATTTGCGATTCATAGGTTTTCTGTGTATCATTTTAAAGACAATTTGGAACAGAGTACAACCGTATTTTTTTTTTATTTTTTTCCTAAAATTGACGAAATGGGGGGCTTCCAAAGTGGCGATTTAATACGCTCGCTTGAAGACGCTCTCTGGGAAAATTTTCTATATATTTTCAAGTTGTACTTATTTTCTTACTTCACTTGTATCCTGTACTTGAACAACAAATACTAAAATTATATGAATATTATAAAGAAACGAGATTATTTAATTTTTAATGAGCATCAGTAAATTTCACATAGCTTCACAATAATGCTAATAGATGGCGCAGTCATTAACTATTCCATTGAACTAGGAGTTACGACTACGATTTATCCCAAAAACAGTTTTGCGTCGAGTGTCGACCATTATTATTTAGGTACATAATATAATAACATATTATTCAATTAAAATTATTCTTTAGTTAAATATCATTTTGTATATTTTCTATTCGCGTCGATAGATGACGATTTGTACAGATGCCCCTAACCGGTTTTCACTCGTTAGTACCTACATAATAATTCAATGTTTTCACTGACGTTCCCTAACCTTTACGGGCTACCTATGATAAGTTATGTGATGATTACTGTCAACTTCTTTATCACGATCCTGTACGGGACACCTAAAAGGACATTGGGACGGATGTTAGGACTTAGGATTGTGTTTTGGAGCTACCTACGTAAAGAGACTCCTACATAGGGGATGATTTAGGTATGTTTGGTGAAAACGGGCATAATAATAATAATGTCTGTTTTGGTCGTCATGTATCGATTGAATGAATAATCATGGGATACCGTTACTGCGAGGTCTCAGTTCGGGGCGAACCACTAGTATACTCAAAGGCAACGTATGACTGCCAATTTTTTTTTAATGCAGTATCTGCTTTCCAAACTAGTGGTAGAGTCTTGACTATGACTTGTCATTAGAGCCATTATGTTGGCCTATATGAAATAAAATAATATTGACTTTTTTTATAATGAATTATAGTTTAGGTCTGATAGAACTTGGATGGTAGGTGCAAAACTAAATCCAAAACAGGTCCAATTGCGATCGTCATGCTGTAGTATTGATATTTAGATAATATCCCCACACACACACACATCTGTAGCGATAATATTTACAAAATCCTGCAACTGCTGCACCTAGTTGTCAAGTGAAAGACGGACAGACTGACCGAAGACACAGTAAAATTGTTATTTTTTTACTATTTTGGCGCAAAAAAAAGGTAACCTTAAAAAGTGTTAGGTTGACTTATCAGTTATCACTGTTCAAATATATAATGCTCATCAAAAGTGCAAACATATTAGGTCTAGCACATAATTATAGACTTGATATTGAGTATAATAATTGAATATATAGGGCAGAGGTCCTAACCCTGCCCTTATCGTAATGATATCACAAACCTACTACCTACTTAATACGTGATAATTGAAATATTTTACTCTTAGCTTTATTATAAGATATAGAGTTATCTTTAATGTGTCATGTAATTAATTTTGTTGATAATTACATTTTATTTAAGTATTTTATTGTTAGATCAAAGCTAAAGCTACCGCATTCCGTAAAACATCCGTTTCGGTGATACCTATCCAACGTCTTCAACAAAATATTGGTTAGACTCTTTGACTTTTCACTTACGGTACTATATATCATGGAACTAGAAATTACGACTATGCTCTACTACTTCCAAGCGAATTATTTTTATTTCCAAATCATGGATTGTCGATTGCCAATTATGATGAATGAGGTGTTAATAGACTTCGCTATTGTTCGTTGTTCTGTATTGTATACATATTTTTTATTCATTTTATACTTTTTATGCGCTTACAGATGTCAGGTTTTAACCTTTAATTAATTAATTTTTAATTTATAGGAACAAAATCAATACTATCGTTAGTTTTTCGAACCTCAGTGGAATCTTGACGAAGGAAAACTAAATAACTAACATGAAAAAATAAATAAGTAAGTACATCAGTCATCAAATATTCAAAACTTTGGTGAGGGAAAACTAAATAGTTGCATTTTATTTTATTTCTCACAAACAAATAAATCAAAATTGATATCATGTAGATGGACGTGTAAATTGTTTGTGAAAACAAAGTTATCGCTATTTTTGACGCAAAAAAAAAAAACACTAAATCGCGTTTTACTGGCGATATTGGTTTTGTTAGTTATTTAATTTTCCAACTACAGCGACGATATGACGGATGTTACATCCCACTTTTCGTAGTCGGGAAAATTTTTCTCGTTTAGTGAATAGTTTATTTTTTAATAATAATATGTTAAACATGATTAATATTCCCCTGAAGTGTTCAATGCAACATTGAGACGAAGTTAATATTGTATAGAATACAACCAAGGTTTGTTTAGAGTTTACTCACATCGGTAACATAAACATACAGACAGACTGCTTATTCAGCGGAGGTCGCACGTTCGCTGACGAATTCTCACAACGACGTCTTTACTGCGAAACCGTGATAAAATTAAAGTGACTAACTAATGTTGCAACTTGCAAGAAGTTGGTTATTTGATGACAAATTGTAATTGACAACATTGTAATCAAATTGTACGTGGAAAAATAATGACCATGTTTCTTTTCAACTTCTTTCCTACCTAGGTACCTAATATTTACAACCAAGTAGATGGATAAATTTATTATTTAAAAAAAAAAAAAGTTTATTCTAGAGGTCAGAGCGCTTTTTACTGTTTTATTTTGTCTTTGTTCTGTTTACTTTTCACGTTTTTGACTTGATTTCGACAAAATTTGGCAAGGAAATAGGTAACTAGTAGGTATGCTTCAATGGTGAAGGAAAACAACGTGAGGAAACCGGCACGCCTGAGAGTTCTCTATAATGTTCTCAAAGGTGTGTGAAGTCTACCAATTTGCACTGGGCCAGCGTGGTGGACTATATAGGTAACCCTTCTCTGAGAATATACCTGCGTTCTGTGCCATTAAATCAAAGCATAGGAAAAAGAAATATACCTACGCGTAGACCATAATAATATAATATTATGGTAAGCCACATGGGAGGTGACGTCACTATCATTCACGAATTACATACGTCAACGTATGCCGTTATCAAAGTACGTACTTATATCTACTCTATTCGATATCGATAACTTGTAAGGTGTTCGATTACGGTACGGATAAAAGAATTAAGTGTTCATTGATTACTTACTGACGATTTTGTTATCAGATCTAATCTGGTTTTTTACCAATAAATGGACCTAGGTATGCAGAAGGCAGCCATGTGGGGAAAAGTACAAATCGAGTTATAATATTTTCTATCGATGGCTGAACTTTAGTTCCGTATTATTATTTTTTAAATTCTATATAACCTACCTAATACATACAAAATTTTTTTTTTTCCACTTGACTGCTTTCTGTATAACTAGGTCCAAATGTTGGTTAGGGTTCCCAGCTCAGGATTTTATGGTAAAGTCGCCTACGAGTACCTACCTACTGGTTTGGACTATGCAAAAATTTGTATGGGCACTGTCCCCACCCAACATCAGACGTGGCACTATTTTCAATATTTAATTGTGATGTCCCATAAAAAGACTAATAACCATTTTTTATCCAAAAATGATTGGGGGTTTAAAAAAATACAAAACAATGTGCGCACGCTGAAGTACGCGCGCGCATGTATAGACGACGAAAGGGCGGGAGGTGGTCAGAGGGAGCGCGGGCAGCGCGCGACGCGGCTTTTTCTCTGCGTCTCAGGAACGCGTCTGCGTCACAATAGCTTATTTTTGTTGGTTAATGCTCCTGTATATTCGTTTTATATTTGTAAACTACTAAAGTAGTATCCAAAACAGTTCACTAAAAATCCTTACTAATATTATAAATGCGAAAGTGTGTTTGTTTGTTGGTTTGTTGGTTTGTCCTTCAATCACGCCGCAACAGGGCTACGAATCGACGTGATTTTTGCATGGGTATAGTTGAGGACCTGTAGAGTGACATAGGCTACTTTTTCTCCCGGAAAATCAAGAGTTCCCGAGGGATTTTAAAAACTAGATCCACGCGGACGAAGTCGCGGGCATCATCTAGTAAATAAATAAATTATCGATTTGCATGAAACCCAATCCTACGGCATATGTCGTCATAGTAAAAAGTCATCAGGCTGTCATGATGTATTCACTGAGATAGGTTTGAAATCTGTTGTTGGGTGGTGGGGACTGGGGACACAAATTCGCTATAGCATATTAGTCAATTGAACTTGTCTAATACAAGTTATGTAATCCTCTTCCCTCCAAATAAGCATAAAGCTTGTTGTGTGGGTACAAGTAACGACAATAGCGCAACCGATGGGGATTGAATCGACCTTTTATCGCTAAGAAGGTATGTACTTAGTTTCCTCACGATGTTTTCCTTTTCCTCTAAACCAAGTGCTAAAGACGCACAAAATTCCTAAAGGTTAGAGGTGCTTGGGAATGGGATTAGAACCTTTCAAAGGAGGAGACCGAAGTTTCGCCACTGAGCTATCACTGCAAAATGCATAGGTAAACATATTTTATGACTCAGATTTGCACACATTTGTCTTAAAAGACGTGATCTAACATTAATAATCACAACCAATGTATGTATGATCGTGTAAATTCCGAGAAAATGGCATTACAGTGGTAGTTAAGAATATAAAGGTATAGGTAAATCGGTGTATGCCCACGCGCATGACATAACGCCATATGGCGGGACTGCCGTCACCGCCGCGAGGTATTCTGGTATTGTAAACAACGGCTTAGGTTGACTTCAGCACACCTGAAGTACAAATACTAATAAGTATGTGTAATAAGGCAGTGATAGCTTAGTGGTTTGGACTGTGGTCTCCTGTTCGGGGGGTCGCAGGTTCGATCCCGGGTACGCACCTCTAACTTCTCGAAGTCAAGTACGTTTAAGCAATTAAATATCACTTGCTACAACGGTGAAGGAAAACATCGTGAGGAAACTTGCACACCTGAGAGTTCTTCATAATGCTCTCGAAGGTGTGTGAAGTCCACCAATTCGCATTGGGCCAGCGTGGTGGACTATGGCTCTAACCCTTCTCTTAGAGGAGACCTGCGCTCAGTAGTGAGCTGTTGATGAGTTGATGATGATGATGATTATGTGTAATAAAAATTGTGTACCTAAATAGGTTAATTTCCTACAATTTGCAAAAGTTGCAATAATAATTCTTAATTTTACAAAATATAGGGATAAGTTGTTAACTTAAACATAGGAATTAAAGTAAGAAGCCAGTCTGTAAGATTAAGATGGTAAATATTAATGGGATATTTTTATAGTTAGATTTATAAAAATTAGAAACTGACATAGCTATAGCATAGATTAACACGCACGTACACCTACACGTAGCCCAAATTAAGTGAGAGTATGAAAAGCAAAGGCTAGTTAGCAGTTAGTTTTGTTTTTGAAAACAAAAGGCCTTTTTGTGCGATCGGCTACATCCTCGGCAATGTTAAACAGTGAAAGGTGCAAATGCTATTGACACGTGCAAGTGTCATTTTCAAGAGCTACGGCTCCACTTATCACGCCATGATAGTGGTTCACGCGTGCTGAAATGTGTTTCTATTTGTTTAAACTGGGTGGTCCATTGCCAGGCAAATACTTGTTATGCCTATTATTTACTACCTACTATAAGTATACTATATAAGGCGCTTGCCACCCGCGTTCCACTTAATAGACAGAAAACTTATCCTTCTTTTTCTTTGCTAGCCATTTATTTGGTCCATTATTAGATATAGGTAGTTCTTCTCATGTGCACGCTATTCGTTTCGATGTTGTATTAGTTTCATCCAAATCTTCACCACAAGTTTGATGATATCGTCGGACCAGTGCTGGGATATTTGCCTTCCCACATTTCTCTTCCCAATTCGTCTTCATTCAAGAACTAAGCGAGTCCATCAGTCATCTGTCTTCCTACAAATTTGCCCAGCACATCTCCACTTTCACCTGGACACTTTGGAAACTATATCGATCTGTTCCGACTCCCGTTACTTTGGCGTATCATTTGTTAGTAGCTTATGTTGTAATATAAACCTTACAAGCGTGATATAAATAGGTAATAAAATAATGTAGAGGTTGCAAGACAACGAGAGACTTCCTCTGGCTTATCTCAGCGTGTTTACAATAACGACATAAAACATAACGCGCCTGATAACGTAATAGTTTAAAATTACCACATCATCGCCACTGCAGCGGAGCGGTGCAGTGCGGCGCGAGCGCATTGTTTATGACTTGAGAATCTGAGATACACAATATAATATCTTTCTATTTCTACATTACTGCCATTATCAAAGAAATCATCATCATTAGCAACCCATCAACGGCTCACTACTGAGCGCAGGTCTCCTCTCAGAGAAGGGTTATAGGCCATAGTCCACCATGCTGGCCCAATGCGAATTGGCGGACTTCACACACCTTCGAGAACATTATGAAGAACTCTCAGGTGTGCAGGTTTCCTCACGATGTTTTCCTTCACCGTTGAAGCAAGTGATATTAAATTGCTTAAACGCACTTGACTCTGAAAAGTCAGAGGTGCGTACTAGGGCTTGCAAATATTCGAAAATTTTGGTATTCGAATATTCGCCTTTTTTTCGGGTATTATTCGAATAATATTCGAATAATTTTAAAAAATCAAAAGATGTTATAATAATTATGTTTTTAATTGCCATTGTTCTGAATCAAAAACTTACAAAAGTTAAAAGGATTAAAAGAAAGATTTTTAACGTTGATAGAATACAAATAGGTTTAATCAGTACTTATTACAAGTTAGGAAATTGGACATACCTAGCTGGACTGTGTCCCAGGTACATTATATACTAGTCCACAATGTCAAGTGCAGTATTCTTGACGAAGGTGGAGTGGAGCATGAACATTGGACATGATTTTCATCTTGCTAATGTTCATCTTCAGGCCCAACGCTGAGAAACCCTGCTAAAATCATTGAGCACTGTATTAACGTCGCTCAGAGTCTCTGCCATAACGCGTATGTCATCGGCAAATCTATTCACCGTTTATGTTGATGCCAAGTCCGTTCCAATCCAGAAGCTTAAAGACGTCCTCCAATGCAGCGGTAAATAGCTTCGGGGTGATTGCGTCTCCCTATCATACTCCACGCTGCAAGTGGATTAGTCTGGTCCTGTATACGTACTGAAATAGTGGCGTTTTCATACAAGCACGTCAACACTTGGATATACCGGTAGTCAATACGGAATCTCTGCAGTGACCTCAATACAGCCCAAGTTTCCACCGAATTGCAGGCTTTCTCATAGTACAAAAACGCTAAGCAAAGTGGCCGGTTATACTCTTCCATCTTTTGTATAACCTGCCGCAGCGTATGAATGTGATCTATGGTGCCAAAGCCTTTTTGGAATCCTGCTTGTTCGGGGGGCTGGAAGTCGTCGAGACGAGCGAGACGATTCGTAATGACTCTCGAGAACAACTCATAAACGTGACTCAGCAGCGAGATGGGTCTATAATAATATTCTTCAACAAGGTATTATCACCCTTTTTGAAGAACAGAACCACCACGCTCCTGTGCCATGCTTCGGGCGGTCATTCAGGCCTTTACGTCTGTTCTAAACGATTTAAACATTGTCTCGGAGGCATTTTCTCCGGTGACTGTGGAGACCGATCCGTGAGCGATAGTTACGTCCGCACTTGCTGCAACAAAACCCGATGACCACAGACGCAGTCCCGGCACTGGAACGCCTTCTTGCTCTCCTGTGCGCTAACACTTAAACCAAGCATCGTCGTGAACCCTACATCCCTCACCCACGCTTCTCCTCCAACCGTTCCTGTCATCCGCCAGCTTCTCCCAATTCTTGTGCTTTATGATAAAATCGGTCATGTCTCTCTTGGCGCAATCTTTAAAGCGCAGCCGTGGTCTGCCCGCGTTTCTCTTCGCATGTGCTACTGCGCCAAGAAGTACTTGCCGAGGCAGGCGAGATGAGTTCATTCTATGCAAGTGTCCCAGCCAACGTAGGCGTTTTTGCTTTAACAATGCAGTAAGGCTGAAAGACTCAGTACGTTTCAGGACGTTCTCATTAGTCTCCCTATCTCTCCAAGTGATGCCCAAGATTTTGCGTAAGCAGCGCATATGAAAGGCGTTAAGTCGGCGTTTCTGCTTCGCATATGATGTCCACGTCTCTGCTCCATACAAGAGTGTAATTAGAATACAAGTACTGTAAACTGTCATCTTTGTTTTAAAAGTGAGATGTTTATTGCTTCGGGCGGTATACCCTCTTGAATGACGGAATTGAACAATCGCTGAAAAATCTTAAGTACCGGTTTTCCAACCGCTTTCAGGAGTTCCGCAGTGATTCCGTCATCACCAGGCCTTGTTGTTCTTGAGCTGCTTGAGAGCCATACTAATCTCTTATAGGCTGACGTCGGGGATATCTTCGGTAGAGTGTCGGGTCAGTTTGGCTCTGGGATCTTTGGCCAAATCTTCAACAGGTTTTTGAGAAAGAGATCAACATCCCAATCCAACTCGGCTGTGCAGCATTTGGGAAGCTCTGAGATGTCCTCTCGTCCTAAATCCCTCAGTGCCTGAAGACTAAAGTCTTCAAACAGTGCGTGCTGCCAGTGATGATTTACGGATCCGAGACATGGTCGCTAACTGAGGGCCTCATTAGAAGACTCAGGGTCACTCAGTGGGCGATGGAGAGAGCTATGCTCGGAGTATCCCTGCGAGATCAAATCAGAAATGGGAAGATCCGAAGGAGAACCAAAGTCACCGACATAGCCCAGCGAGTCGCAAAACTGAAGTTGAAATGGCTGGGGCACATAGTTCGAAGAGCTGATGGTCGTTGGGGTCCCAAGGTGCTGGAGTGGCGACCCCGCATCGGGAAGGGCGTTGTTGGCAAACTGACCCTACTGGGTGGACTGACGACATCAAACGAGTTGCAGGGAGCCACAGGATTGCCACAGCCACAGTCAGGTGCCCGGCCGCAGGTCGGGCACTTAGGTTCCATTTGGTCAATATACCTAAGTTAAGCCCAATACAACCAAAGGGCACCTGACTGTTCATGTATAACTCTAACCTAACCTAACTTTAGATTTTGGCAAACATAGTACTTGTTAGGCATAAGAAACAGAACTAAATACTTCAATTTGCCGCGGCATTACATAACAGCGAGCGTTTCTAAACTGACGACGCCGTATGTAAACGGCGGAATCACACAAAATGCCTGCGACATGCACATTAATATTCCGAGTTTGGCTTTCAGAAAATTGGTCGAATATTCGAATATAGCAGATTTAATATTCGAATATTCGGACAAGGCATAGTATTCGAATAATTCGAATATTCGAATATTCGAATGCAAGGCCTAGTGCGTACCCGGGATCGAACCTGCGACCCCCCGAATAGGAGACCACAGTCCTAACCACTTAAGGCTATCACTGCTTACATATATCAAAGAAATGCTTGCTGTCAATGAAAATAAGTCAGAGGATTTCTAAATACTTAATTCACTTAAATTAAGAAATTGCAACTCGTTTAGAAATACATTCAATTCATTCATTAAAATCAAGCCGGATTTCGAATAAGATTGATTTGAATACATCCCTAGTAACTAATATTATAAATGCAAAAGTGTATTTGTTTGATTTATTAGTTCATCCTTCAGCCGATGCTTGAGCGAAGGAGGTCAACTGAGGACCTGGAACTGGACAAGGGCTACATTTTATAAAGGGGGTTTCGCAGAATTTTCAAAAACCTCACTTCCGCGGGCGAAGTCACGGGCAAACGCTACCATGAATACAAAAAAAAGTTGTTTGAAATGAAACTAACGTTAATAGTCCTTTGACCTTTTTTTGTGAAGTTTGTGATCCGGAACCAATAACTGTCGGTTCTGTGGAAAGCTCACCTACGTCGAACGGACCTCTGTTCTAAGGTCAAACGGACCGTAAACGCGTAACATACGGTGTCAAGTTACAACGCGATCTCAAACGACGGGACCACCAGAGCGGCAGACTCTGGTAGCGTGCGAACGCTGCACGCTGTGCTAACTGCTAACTGAACTTTGCAACCGCCTGCCGCATATTAAACGTGACAGAGACGTGATAGACGCGTAGACACGTTAGAACACAGCGGCGTGCCGTGCCAAGTAATCGAGCACGGGATGCCTGTTAGCTGTCACATACTGTTGTGCCTAACATCAATAAAATTATCTCTACGCCTTACTTTCAACCTGACAGTCATTCTATAAAATCCTATTTCAAGTCTTTCCATTTGTCCAAGAACAAGATCAAGATGAGTTAACTCGGAATTTTTTTTTGCAGTGCGTGCAGTATTTTCTTACTTATCTTAGTCTAAAGATAGTACTTTAATACCTGAATAATACTTTTTGTGGCCAGAAGCCACGGCCTCGGAATATTTATTGGCGAATGGCATGAGTGATGACTTGATGAAAGTTGGGAAATTACATGCACTTATTATTCGAAACTGAATATAAATCTTCGTGATCCATAAATAATATATGATCAATCGAACTTGTGAGGTTCGATCGTTATTATATGAGTTGCATTATTCGAAGATCATTATTAAGTCCTTCGAGACAGGAAATTTATAAAAGTTTCGGATTGATGAAACAAATAGTAATGGAAGATTTAACACGAAAGATATGGGAAGGCGGTGTCAGAATGTATATTATTAACTCCGGTCCCTTTTTATATTTACTGATGAAGTTACTAAAAATGAGCCGCACGTAGGTGTAAAAATAGCCGAGCGTCTCACTTCCTCTGTCGACGGCTACTTCCCCGAGGTTCCCCGAGTTTGAGGCGAGGCGGTGCGTTGTAAATATAGCCGTAACGACTGGGGTTGCTCGTTAACGGTTACCGCTTTGCCGGATTAGCGTCTTGCAGTGTGTTGAGCATTTAATTTTGTTTCGGTCTTCCTCGGTGAAGACGAGGGCCCCGATTTCTTACGTCACCTGGGTAGATCCTTACCACGATCCCCGGGACTTTAGGGACTAATATAGTTCAGTCTTCTTCTTTATCAACCTATGGACGTCCACTGCTGGACAAAGGTCTGCATGGACTTCCACAGGCTTCGCTCTTGCGCCGCTTGAATCCAGCGGCTAACTGCGACTCGTTTGATGTCTTCGATTCACCTAGTGGGGGGTCTGCCAACACTGCGTTTCCCGGTGCGGGGTCGCCATTCCAGCACCTTGGGACCCCAACGACCATCAGATCTTCGAACTATGTGCCCCGCCCATTTCATAGTTCAGTCACTTCGTCCCAAAGTCATCCTAAGCCGAGGCGCTCTTAGGAAGACGTTGTCCTCCGATGTATTCGAGTCCTAGGGCTCACTCCCCAGGCGACGCTTCGTGCTCGCCAAACGATCGATTATGGTCGAGCGAAGCAATGGCTGGATCATGCGTCATGCTCGTGAACGGGTGCCGCCGGCGGGAATGGGGCTAATTTCTGTCTGCCCGTCTTTGACATGAATTGAATTGTAGTACGTTTTCTGGAAATGTCATATTCTATTCTAACAAAGATGCACGGGTTAAATCAGCTTGTCATCCAGCTGCCCACAAGATAGTATAAAAACTTATTACAATGTAATAGCTACTTATTAATATTGTAAAATGATTATTTTGAAAAGAGCAACTGCTGAGTTTCTTGCCGGCTCTTCTCAGCAGAATCCGCTTTCCCGAACCGGTGGTAGAATCTTGACGTGTCATAAGAGCCACAGGTTGGCCTACATGAAATAAATAATATTGAATTTGAATTTGAATTTGATCCGGTAACGCTGTAGCGGCCATTAAGGCCTATGCAGCATACACATAGGACACGGTAATATTATCTGTATACAGTATTGTAACTTCATACAAACGGACGAAGCGCGAGCTATGCCTACGCGCCTCGATCTCGGTAAGCGCTCGGTACGCAGACAGTCGCGACTGTGCCGCAGTGACGAACGGACGGTGTTATGTTTTTTAACAATAACTGCGCAATTTTTTTACTAAAAATAAGTTCAAGTACATATTTAATATGACGAGGAGGATATATTGTGCTGTTTTTGGTTGCATGAATTCGTCAATAACGCATCCAGAGATAACTTTTTTTAAATTACCTGGAAACTCTGAAAGGTAAGACTCTAAAATAATTTTACTTACTAGTAGGTAGGTACAAAATGTGTGTATTTTTTATGGATAAGGTATTTCCTTTTATCTTCCGAAAAAAAGATGTCTGGATTAATAAATAAAGTGAATAGAGTAAAGGAAAGTGATTGACACGAGTGAAATAGGTAGTTATAGGCGGTTCATGAATCACGATACGGTACGTACGCTTGTGTTAAAACCTCGGGGCATGTGTGTTTTGTTTTGTTAGTTTGTATAATTCAATGTAAAGACGTGGTATTTTATTATTAATAATACAGCCGACTCTCGTTGATTCGAAACTCGAGGGACTATTACGAGATATAATAAGGGAAATATTACGAATTATCGAGTGTTTGAAATATCAAATGGTTCGAAATTTTTAAGAGAAAATAAATCAAATTTCGAATTATTAAGTGTTGATGTTTTTGATGCTTAGAGTAGACGCGAACTCTTTTGCTTTTTCCTTTTTCTTTTTCCTTTTATTGAACACTTCCTATTTAATTCACAAAGTATTTTATTTGTTTATATAAAAAAAAGTATATTTACAATCACAAAACTAAATGGAAACACAAAGTAGGCAAATGTAATTAAAATGCTGGAGGCGGGCAGCCCTATCGCATGTTTACGTACCGCGCGGCTGTAGGCATTTATGTCAAAGATACGGCCGAGTTACAATACTGTATACAGATAATATTACCGTGCATAGGTACACTAAGTATATTGCAATAAAATCTCGAATACAGACACTCCAGAGATACAGATCTCACAACATTTGAAGTGGTACTGAGCAGAGATGTTCGACGTAGACACGATGTAGTTGGGCTGAAAAATCAATGGAAACCTATGGGGCAAAATCCAGCAGAGAAAATGATATAAGAAGGGTGGAATGGTGGGTGGAAGTGATTTTGAAGGCTGATGAGCGGGTATAGTATAATGGACGTCCACAGCCTGAAGCAATTATGTTGTTGAATACATACGAAAATGCAAAAAATTAATTGTAGGTACAACGTGGTACAACTTAATCAGTCTCACTATATAAGAAGAGAAAGATTCAGTAAAATTAGTTGTTCTACCAAAATCCATATCACCACAAATGTGTTTGTACAAACCACAAACGCATAATTTCAACGCTATTTAATTTAAACATGAAAATTGAATCTAGGTTGCACATTGAAGACCTAAAGTGTTGCAGCTGTTACTACATATTGCATTGAGGAAAAATGTGTAATAATAAATATGCATAGTGCCCACATAATTATAATGAGGTCGCGTGCGTCCAGTCTCGAACACCTGCGATTGAATTGAAAACTTTTGTGATGCCGAACGCTGATAATTTTATACAGTCTATTGATTGAATAAGTGCTTTAAAGCTATAAAATAAGGTTTAATTTTAAATGTGGCTGTAGAAAGGCTGTAGGAAGGAAGGGCACGCGCGCATCCCGCGAGGTAAGGGACAGGTGGCGAGTGATTTAATTAGAGGAAAAGAGGAACACCGGCCGGCCGTGTATAACCGTGTCACCTTCCTGTCTGAGGAGGTAGGGGAGGAAATAATGCTGTTTGAATGAAAGAAGTTTTGTATATATGCGAGTTGTCACGTGAGCAGCAATAATTAACTAACTGGTATAAAATTCAAAAAATTCAAAAAATTCAAAAAAATTCAAAATTCAAAATTATTTATTTCATGTAGGTGTACCTGTGGCTTTTATGACACGTCATGACTCTACCACCGGTTCAGAAAGCGGATTCTGCTGAGAAGAGCCGGCAAGAAACTCAGCAGTTGCTCTTTTCAAAATAATCATTTTACAATATTATTATACAGCTATTACATTGTAATAAGTTTTTTAGATAAAAATAGGGTAGGTATTTGTATATCATTGAAATTTTCAACGCCAGGAATTACAACTACCGAGCCACTAATGATACCACGAGCCGTACATAACACTAACACAATTTCGAGAAAGAACTAGTTCTATGTCATAGGTGCATCTCGTCCATCATTTTATTGTTTCTTGCTTATGTTTTTATTTCTGCTAATGACCAAACGTAGATGAAGGCATCGAAATAATCAAAAAATTGGTCCGAAAATGTCTCGGAGTTGAGATTTTCTATGTCGTAGTTCTAAGTTTCATAGCGGTTCCTGGATATTATAGCAGTTTGTGGCGAGGGACTTTATTGCTTATTTTCACGTTTTTTTTATAGTTCATCAAATATTTGAACAGTAGCCATATTAAATATGTAAATATTTTTCTGTTAAACAATCTAAATCTAAATATTATTACAGTTAAAATAATGGAGAAAGGCAGTTTGTGTCGAAACACTACATTTTTTAAACCAGAACTTGTATGTTAATCGGAAGTCTTTCATTAAAATATTTACACGGTGGTAGAATTTATGAAATCGGATATATTAAGCGTAAAATGAGAGTTAAATTTCCATAAACTGATAAACTCTTTAAATAATTTAAATTAAATATGTAGTTATCGCGTATAGACGATGTATCATAAAACATAGAGCCCTAACACACGGGTGGTCGTCACGCGTCCTAAACACCTACGATAAACAACTGTGCGGACGTGTGTAGACGTCATAAATTTTCATACTTCGGTATCGTAATGCGGTGTGTTGTTTGGTACAATTTCAAAGAGATAATCATCTTTAGTTAGCCTCAAAAATATTGCTTAATACTAACTACATCTAAGCAAAAAAGCAAAATTTTTTCCCACATTTTGATAGTAAAATACTCGTAAATTACTTGCCCTCCTTAGGTAGCAATTTCTGTTGGGGTTTTGTAGCCTATATATATGTATTAATAGCCAACGGTTGGAAGGTGCTAGTGGTCACTGAATAGGTAAACTAGTGGTGATGCTGCCTAAGTCCCTTCGTAAGGCCAAGGCCAACCACATCCCGCTTTTCTACAGTTGGCACACGATTTTTCGGGATGACAAGTCATACTGTTGGCCAACCAAACTAGAGACAAAGGTCCATCTAACATCCAACGCAAATTGCTAATAGGGCTGGTTTGTGACTTCACTGACCTATATTTTTACGAAAATTAAAATTAAAATGATGACTTCGATCACAGAAAAAATTAGACAATTTATTTAGAAGTTCCACATGAGAACTACCTAGGCAGAACTTAGTATGATTTAGGTGCTCGTGTAAAATAGCTTTTTTTCTTGTCACTTAGACCAAGCCTTGAGCTCTGATTATGCTTCAAATAATTATTAATATTAACTAATTGTTATTTATAAAACATCTGATTCAGTCAACTTTTTCCTTCCTCTGTTTTATGACTCAGAGGACAGTAAAAGTCGTCTATATCAGAAGTTATATAAATAACAATATTAATTATTATTATTAATATTAACAAATTGTTATTTATAAAACTTCTGATTTAGTCAACTTTTTATCCTCTGTCAAATTTGAGTTAGTAAGTCATGTTTTTAGTTTTTATGTAAAATCTTCAGTATCTGTATCAAATCTCTGGGAATCACTGGCAGAGGTTCCCAATCATTTTCTTGTAGACCCGTCATGGTCACGCGAACGTAGATCCCCGTTGAGTCTCCCGTGGACCCCTGGGGTCCACCTGGACAACTTTGGGAACTGAGCTATAGCATTTATGCTAATCACATCAGTAGCTGTGAGTCGTGTTTATGAATGGTATTCCTGTTTCAAGGGCACTTTCGTTACCGGCACAAGTGGGCCACGCGGACTCCCACGCGTCCGCCGATAGCTATCCTACCTGTACTGAGGGCGGCCATCTTTACCATTATCAAAAACGGGACAGCCATACAAATACCAATACGTATTTTTATTTGGAATAGAATAGAATAGAATAGAAATTTTTTATTCAAATAAACTTTTTTACAAGTGCTTTTGCATCGTCGATGAGTCTACCACTGGTTCGGAATGCCCTTCCTGCCGAGAAGAACCAGCAAGAAATTCAACGGTTG
Organism: Oeneis ivallda; assembly: GCA_029955525.1. Classification (NCBI taxonomy): domain Eukaryota; kingdom Metazoa; phylum Arthropoda; class Insecta; order Lepidoptera; family Nymphalidae; genus Oeneis; species Oeneis ivallda. The sequence continues at coordinate 26,384,904 of JARPMR010000006.1, forward strand.
CTCTTTTCAAAACAAGCTTACAATTCAATAGATACTATGCTATGTATGACTTGTTTCCACAATTGCATTTGGCACTACATAATGCCAATATTTGTTTAATTTTGAAAAAGGAAAATTAACCATTCTGAACATGATTAAATAGTATTCCTTTCCCCTCCAGTCGTTAAAAAAACTAAATCAACTTGGAAGAAGAGAAGAAGAAGAATCAGTCCTACGAAGCGCTGGTTAAAATGGAGACCTGATTTTGACCATAAATCATTATGGGACATGTTCTCATATTTGACCGGTAGCGTTCAAACCATCATAGGGGCAAGAAGAGCGTAGAGGTATTACTAGAAGTAGAAGAAGTAGAATTAGAAAGCAGTGACTTAAAAACATTCTCGAATGACGAGAATAGCCAACGTTTTACAGATTTTTCGTTTGGCGAAGAATAGAACGTTTTATTATGATGAGATGACAGCCAATCTCTAATAGTGGAAAATTGAGATCATTAGATGAAGAAGACCCTAGTACAGATTGAAATTTCATCCATTTAAAAGGGGAAAGGGGTCACGAACATTAACCTAGTCAACTCATCAAACTGCGGGGATATATGCTAAAATTCTTGTCCCCACTTATCAGTATAAGTGGTGACCCTGCGAGTAAAAGATGAGAATTGTACTTACTCGATATTAGCGGGTGTTGCGTGTTGTTTCAATGATTACTTCACCTTGGTTTGTAGTCCTATTGTAATGATATCGCGCTGCTCTAACAGATGGTAAGTAGTAGATAGATAGGTATTCTTTTCATTAATAGCCAAGTGGTTAAGGTAGCAGTGCTAGCCTATTGGATAGGACTGTGTCTTCTATACGGGAGGTTGCAGGTTCGATCCCGGGCATGCACCTCTGACTTTTCGCAGTTAATTGCATTTAAGGAATTAAATATCACACGCTTCAACGGCGAAAGAAAACATCGTGAGGAAATGCACACCTGAGTGTTCTCTATAATTTTCTCGGAGGTGTGTGCAGTCCACCAATTCGCATTGGGCCAACGTGGTGGACTATGGTCTATAACCCTTCTTTGAGAGGAGACTTGCGCTCAGTAGTCAGCCGTTGATGGGTTGATAATGATGATGATGAGACTACTGTCACCTTTTCGGAAAGACTGCCATTCGAACCCAAGCAAGCTCATCGTTTCTCACGTTTCTCAGTTCTCACTTTGCGGATTCTGTGTGCGTCGTGGCGTCATCACTTACTTTAACGGTGAAGGAAAACATCGTGAGGAAACTTGCATTGCCCTGTGAGTTCTACATAATGTTCTCAAAGGTGTGTGAAGTCTGCTAGCGTGGTGGACTATGGCCTAAACCCTTCGCCAAGGAGTTCACATGAAAAACCAGCAATAATTGCAAGAAATTTTTCTTTAAAAAAAAGAAAATACAGTTAACAGTTACAATATTATTTTGTGTTTTAATTTTATTAATAGGTATACCTATCTATCTCCGAGTAAGCGAATAAACATGCTGCCCACGTGTTACTTTCTCGCATATTATTAGCATAATGATGGAGTCATCGAAATTCTGGCTTGCGTAACATATTGCTAAGTAGGTATTGTGATGGTTTTGATTCGCGAAATCGTATGTCGTTTTCTTTATCTACACGTTGAATAGGTGGGTTGGGCTAAGGCCGTACCACTTTGACAATAAAAATCAATCTTCTCTACAGACGAGTGACGACATCGTTCTAGAAAGGAACGTAAAGGAGGTTGTACCCATGGAATTAATTTAGGCACGCGCTGCATGCATGCATCATCATCATCATAAGCGCATCTATCGTTGATATAAGCTTTTAAGTAGCACCAACGTTGTCCATCCTCGACTTTTCGCAACGTATCGAAGCATGCCACTTTTCAAATGTCATCGCTTCATTTACTCGGAAAGCGGTCCACCGGTTTGAGTCCTGCGATGTCGTATATAGACTGACAACTAGCGAAGTTCCGAGGCAATGTTCTTCATTTCGTTCCCTCCAATCCTCGGAGAGTACCTTAAGCCGTCGGGCCTGTTTATAATCACCAAATTAGGGTCATACAAACAAAAATCAAACCGAAATTCCATATACGAAAAGGTCTGGGAGTACATCGAATTGTTCTCCATTATAACATAATGGAGAGGGGTTTCCTTGCCATAACGACGGGTTACGACCCTCAGCAATGGGGAATACCACGCAAAGAAATTAAATTATGTAAAATAGTGGTGAGCACAAGATCGGCGACGTTCAACCTGTTACAGGGATTTTAGAACCTGCATAGTCTCATCAACAAGAAGAAGTTAAGTTACATCTATAGTTGTAAGCCAGTAGTTTGTTTGTTCGCGTGCGTATCGGCATTCTCACGAGTGCCGCTCGTTACCCTTGCAATCTTCTCATTGAGACAATCAGTCCAGGGCGCTCCCCACTCCCTCCCGCTCCCTACCGCTCCCTCCCCGGCCAGTGGCCAAGCATGCGGGCACTCCTTCACTCTTACGAGCGACAACTCATTGTTTATAAACAAGGGGCTGTCAAAATGTTTGTTTTCAATTTGTAATCGCTGTCATTGTATTTGTAGGTACTTTTAAATTACTTGAAATAGATTCAGGGTAGTAAAAATGCAAATGTTACTCTGCAGTCTACAGTAGAAACGTCTATCGTATATTTTCCGGATGATAGACGTCTACTGTATGTCCACATATCACATAGGTCTTTTGTATGGACTTCCACATGTCAGGGTCTTGTGCCGCTAGTATCCAGGAGCCCCCTGGGACTCGTCTGATATTGTCGGTAGAACACAAAACTGCGCTTTCCGGAGTGAGATTGACACTCCCTCACCTGGGACCCAGCCCATTGCTGTCTTTACCTTCTTTATTTCTTTAATTTATTTTTATTTGCTTATCAATTTTATGTCGGTAACTCTGGTTCTCCTATGGATCTCCTTATTCCTGATTAAATCTCGCATGAGTTACTCTGAGCATAGCTTTCTCCAACGCTCGCTGAGTGACCGTGACCGTGAGTCTTTTTATGAGGCCTACAGTTAACAAAATTGAAGCACGTACATATTTATAATTCTCCATTCTCAAAGGAAACCTATCAAATGCCGCAATCTCGTCCAAAGCGCAGGATGTCGCGACAGCGCGCAGCAGGGTCGCGCGGAGCAAGGGCGTGCAATCGCTTACTCACTTACTCGCCACAATTGTATGGTTTCGACATAATCAGTGTGCAATTAATGTACGATGAACTTTCTTAACAGAAGCAAACAGTGATAGCAATTAGCATCAGCCTTTAAATATTCCTTATACGTTGATGAAAACCAATCCTTTGTTAAGTGTCTGTGAAAACAGACATTACTTCCCCTTTCTCCTCCAAGTAACTTTTGGTAATATCTACTTTGTGTGATGACGTCCATTTTGTCATCATCATCACATATCACATCAGCCTGTGGACTTCCACTGTTGGACTTGTTGCCACTAATGAGCGCCTTTACAACCGTTCTTCAACTTTCCTCATCCAGTTAACCCCTCTTTATACCGTGGCTCTAATTGGTTCCTATAGAAGTATGATGCTTGATGAGATTATGTCCTTTGGATTTGGGTCCAGCCCCTAAGACACTACTGAGTTTCCTCATAGATTGTAAGGGTTAGATTGAATAAAATGTTTCGAAAATACGCCGCTACTTAAAATTTTCGCGGTATAAATTGCTTACCAGTTGACGACATAGTAGACTTCTCATTAAGGCCGTTATGCATGATACCTACTCAATTTGTCGTGCTAATTGTCTCCAGTTAGTAACTGCGGCCACGCAGACGGACTGACAAAGTGACGCGTCCTTTCGCCTATAGGTCATCTTGTGACTGGACACTTTAATAAGTGGATCAATTTTTTCTGCTTAAACTGAGTATTTAGGTACCTTAACAGCTAATTTTAGGAGGAAAATGTTCAAACTGTAGTTACATTTCGGGTGTTTTTGCGCTCATCGGGAAAGGTCTATCCAAATTCCAACAAGATTTCCACTCTCCCACAGACTTAAAATATATGATTATGACGAATGATTATCAGAAGTTATAGTTTCGTGGCTAAAGTTGTGGAATCTTCTCAAGCCAGGGTACGTTTAGAAATATAAAAACCCGTAACCCGTAACATTGAAATTCAACTTTTCTTCATAAGATAATAATACCCAGCAAAAAAGATGTAACTAGATATAGTTTTTTACATTGAGTAAGTGGCAAATTATAAATGGATAATTTTATTGTATAGGAATGGGCCGAGATAGTAAAAGAAACGTTTTCTAAAGGCAAGTTTAGGCTCATGCAAGGTACAAACTTCTTTACGACGTTTTTCAATAGGCTGATACGGAGTTATTTTGTGCTGATGTAGAATCAAATTTAGAATAAACAGTTTTCTAATCCTAAGGACGCCACAATCTTTGTACTACAAAGATTGGTATTGGTGATTTTATAGGTGGTAGAAAAGCAGTAAAATATCATGTAAACATGACACTAATTGCGCATAAAAAAGAGAGGAGGTAGATAGTGTATCTACGATGTTTATCGCAAATAAATACACGTGGCGCAACGTTGATGAGCATGCCCGAGTAATTTTTACGTTGATAACTCTGCGGTTGAGTAACTAAACTCAAGACAAGAAAAAGATTATAAACTCGACCACTGAAAATTGGATGAAACATCCGTCGTACTGATTTTGTTATAAATATGTCACCAGAATCATAATAACGAATCGATTAGCACAACGTCGATCAAAATCGGCTCAGTGGTTAAGGCGCTAAGCTGGAACATACGTAAGTAAATAAAACATACATATTATATAAACTGCTAAAAATAACCCTTCCTATGTCGTAGTAGGGTAATTAATTCCGGAAACTAAAGAGTTCCCATGGGAATCATCAAAAACTTTACTCCGCGCGGACGAAGTCGTCCGAATGCCCGCTACTAATAAACTATCATCTCATAGTTAGTAACATTATAGGATGGATTGTATGACGATAGTTTATTCATTCATTCATTAGCAACCCATCAACGGCTCACTACTGAGCGCGGGTCTCGCGCTCGCGGAATAAAGGCCATAGTCCACCACGCTGGCCCAATGCGAATTGGCAGACTTCACACACCTTCGAGAACATTATAGAGAACTCTCAGATGTGCAGGTTTCCTCACGATGTTTTCCTTCACCGTTGAAGCAAGTGATATTTAATTGCTTAAACGCCCATGACTCCGAAAAGTCAGAGGTGCGTACCCGGGATCGAACCTGCGACCCCCTGAATAGGAGACCACAGTCCTTAGGACTGTGGTCTAGTGGTTAGCCACTAGGCTATCAGGCTTCGATGACGATAGTAAATGAAGACGTTCGAACCTGCGACCCCCTGAATAGGAGACCATAGTCCTAACCACTAGGCTATCACTGCTTCGATGACGATAGTAAATGAAGACGTTCGAACCTGCGACCCCCTGAATAGGAGACCACAGTCCTAACCACTAGGCTATCACTGCTTCGATGACGATAGTAAATGAAGACGTTCGAACCTGCGACCCCCTGAATAGGAGACCACAGTCCTAACCACTAGGCTATCACTGCTTCGATGACGATAGTAAATGAAGACGTTCGAACCTGCGACCCCCTGAATAGGAGACCACAGTCCTAACCACTAGGCTATCACTGCTTCGATGACGATAGTAAATGAAGACGTTCGAACCTGTGACCCCCTGAATAGGAGACCACAGTCCTAACCACTAGGCTATCACTGCTTCGATGACGATAGTAAATGAAGACGTTCGAACCTGTGACCCCCTGAATAGGAGACCACAGTCCTAACCACTAGGCTATCACTGCTTCGATGACGATAGTGAATGAAGATATTTATGACGATAATAGTAAAGCAACGCAGGTACGAAGAAGGCGTTATACAGGTCGTGACTAATAAAGACATTTCCTCGGCCGTTATCAGACAGCCGCGACCAATGGGCCTGGGTCGTGAACCTTTCGCCGCTAATAAATTCTAAATTCATACTACACTTCGGTGAAATTGGATATAGCCGATGTAACTAATTGTTAATAGTAATTCCTTCGCTTTCTAAATCATTGTAACAATAACGAAGCGGTGAGGACTGCAAATCTAAAATCGCTGTTAAAAAGAACAATATGATTCTGAAAGTATTTGTAGACTGATGATTCTGAAAGAATTTGTAGACTGATAATTCTGAAAGAATTTGTAGACTGATGATTCTAAAAGAATTTGTAGACTGGTGATTCTGAAAGAATTTGTAGACTGATGATTCTGAAAGAATTTGTAGACTGATGATTCTGAAAGAATTTGTAGATTGATGAGTGAAAACACATTTATTAAGTGCAGGTTTTTATAAAAAAAAAATATTAGCCATGTTGAACATAACTAATATTCCCCTCGGCCGCGGCCCTCCAAATAAACTCAAAGCTAGGAGTGGGTACGACATTAGTGCAACCGGTGGGGATCGAACCTGCGAACTTTTAGTTTTCAGTTCACACCTTTAAGCTTTAGGCTCTGGAGGCTCTATTACAGAATTAAAAATGAAAGAATTTCTTAATATCAAGGATGCATGGAAGCCAATCAGCTTTCACCCAGTGTAGCGTTATACAAAGTGTAAGAAAACCTTTTCAATTTTGTGCTTGTACTGTGATATAAACATCTAATAATATCTAGAGAATAACAAAAAATAAACATAATAACAGCGAGGTGGCGCTTTGGCAAGTCTACCGGTGACTCAGAACTCAGCCTCTGTCCACTCAGATGACTCAAAATCTGGGAGATTGGACACGTTCACTTGACAACTGTAAAACGAAGTAGGGCGTAGTAAATGTAGCGTAACGAACTGCTGAAAGAGCGTTTATGTACATGTTCAAAGGGCAGTTCAGACTAGACTATAATATTGTGTAGATGAATTCTACAAATATTATATAGCACAACAATATCAAGATTTTCGAAGAATGAGAAAATATTGCTTTTGGCGATAGAATAGATACTTGACGATCCAAATGCCACGGCCATAATAACGCTTCAAGAAACCGTTTCTTGGAACGGTATCTCGAAGTTGTTTTTGGGGAGCCCTTAAATCCTGAAGAAAATTTAAACTTTTCATCGAGCAGGTATCGATAATTTCTGGCTTATACGTATTTTACGTATACTCAAGTAAAACCACAGAATACAGTGAAAAGTATGGGCAAGTGCTGCCCTAAAATTCTAATTTGAACTTACATGTACGAACGACCGTAAAGCTTTGTCTATGGTTGACAGTTCGCGTTCAAATAAGAATTTTAGGGTTGCTAGTTTCGACGGAATCGATTGTGTCCACTGATACAAGCGTCCATAGGTACAGCACTTGCCCCTGTATCTACCTTTTTGCAACGTTACGGTAATATCTGGCCGGTATCGTACTTCAATCCCTTTGCGATAGCCCCGTTGCGAGCGCTCAAAATATTACCTACTCGTACGGGCGTGTCAGCACTCTCAGCAGTCAGCATTTCTGTCTTGTCGCCTAGATACCTACTGTGTAAGCATCAGATTTTTGCTATTTTCAGAAGAAAAACCTTCCACAAAGTCTACGATATTGCGCCAGGTACTGACAAGTATCGCTTAGTGACAGAATACAGGGGTTTTATAATTGCTACATGTAAACAAATCAACCAATTCGCTAGCTTGGAAGGTGTGACCGCTGGAAATAGCCCCCTCTTCCGGTGCCCGATATAGCTTTGTCGCCCGTCGCCCGTCGCCCGTCGCCCGTCGACTCCACGCACGCACTATTCTTACAATATCGTCTGTCAAGAAAAATAAAGATAAAGTGTAGGAAAATTTCTACACTCAGGAACTATATGTATGCTACTCCAGGTACTACTAACACACTTGTATAAGTAAGTCGGGTGAACCAGCACTATTATGTAGGCGCTGTGATAGAATGAGACACAGCTATTTTTCGCGACAACTCGACACGAATGTTCGCACGATAATGTAGCCGCACCATTACAGAATCGCGACTTATAAATTTCTAAAGGTCAATAAAAGTTACTTGAAACATGTTTTAGTATGTGTCATAACATAACTCATGATATCATTGGTCATAATATCGATAGGTTTCATCACAGCAGTGTGTGAGTCAGCAATATAGAAATACGATTTGGCGAGCTTCGGGCGCTAGACTCGGGGATTGAACCCCGGTCTATTTGCGGGCTGGCATCGCGCCAGCTAACTGAGATTGTTTGACCTTATTCATTTCATCGTTGCTTTGCTTTGCTGTGAGCTGGATGGACTAGAGATACATTGCGTATTACAGTGGTAATCGCTTTTGGAGTGCTGGAGTTGGGAGCTACAGTAATTCGCACACGTATTTGCGAATTTTATGATTAACGTTATCTATTTTCGTAAGCGAAAATGAAGTGATCAGTGTCTGTTTACTTCTTCCTGTACCTAAATACCTGTATGAGCTTTTTAGGACGATGACCACTGCATAAACAGCATATAGGATACAATAGCTTAATATGCATTAATATGTTTATGTACCTATCGCCGTCGTCAAAGCCTAGCAGTGATAGCCATAGTGGTTAAGACTCTAAACAATTCCAAGAACGCAGTCTGGGATCGAAAACTAGCTTAAACGGTGAAGAAAAACATCGTATGGAAATGATCGCCTGAGCGTTTTCCATAATGTTCTCAATTCTCAACGATGTGTAAAGTGGTCTATAATCCTTCTCTGGGAGGAGAGCTGCGCTCAGTAGGTAGTGAACCGTTGATGGGTTGATGACGATGATGATATCGTTGTTCTTCTTCTTTATCAACAAACTAGCTGATATCCGCGACTTCTTCCACGTGGATTTAGTTTTTAAAATCCCTCGGGAACTCTTTGATTCCCGAATTTGATTGAACTCGGGAACGTCAATCCGTAGCTCTGTTGCGGCGTGATTGAAGGACAAACCAACAAACAAACACACTTTCGCATTTATAATATTAGTATGCTAGACGTCCACTGTTGAACAAAGGTCTCTTGCATGGACTGATGACATGACGATGTTACCGAATTAATAAAAATCTTTTTAGAAAACTTACTTCAAATGCCCGCATCACTACAAAGTATATAATTTATTGTTTATATTTTAAAAACCGCTCGACCGATTTAGATAAAATTTAAATCAGATCACCTGGTAAATATACCCTTTAAAACAATAAAAGAATTTTCTAAATCGGTTCAGGCGTCTTCGAGTAATCGGTAAACATACATAAAAAAAAATAGGGACTAGGTATAGACCTCAGTATCTGGTATAAATTTCAACTTGCTAGGTCCACCTGTTCCTGAGGAAATCGGTGGTGGCGCACGGACAGACGGACAAGAGAGTGATCTTATAAGGGTTCCTTTTTTTACGTTTTGAGGTACGGAACCCAAAAAAGATTCCGACGAATGGAGAACCTCCCCCTTTTTTGAAGTCTGTTAAAAAATGAACTGTTCTCTTCCCCAGGATCTTAGTGGGAGCCCCGGAAGACGACCCCTACAAGGAGTACACGGTGAAGCGGCCGGGCGCGGTGTACCGCTGCCAGCCCGGCCGCCGCGGGTACCCCTCCGAGGACATCGTGAACCCGCTGCAGATGTGCTCCATCATGGAGTTCGACAAGAACCACAGTGAGTAACCGCTTCTTTATACCGCCCGACCTGTGTGTCTGTGTCCCCCCTCCTGTTCCCTCAGCCTCAATAGCCCAACGGTTAAAGGTGCGGAAGGTCGCAGGTTCGAATCCCACCCGTTGCATTATTGTCGTAACCACTTCTAACACAAGCTCTCCGCTTATTTGGAGGGGAGAGGAGGATATTAGTCAACTTCAACTTGGCTGATATTCTTTTAAAAAAAATGTGTATCTCTCTGTTTCCTCGAAGCAGCCTCGCCAACGGACCGATTTTGATGCCGTTCTTTCTGTTTGAAAGCCAATGTAATTGAGGTGGATCTTAGCTATAGTTTCTGAAGATCTGCACAGGCTGATTAAAGTTTTTTTACAAGCTTTCAGTGGTGCGATTGATTTGAAAGGAGATTGGCGAATTCCATAGAGTTTCTGACCCAGACGAACTGAACCGTGGGCCTCAAGCCCACGTTCACGAATCAAACTTCACATGCTTGTTCTAGTATAGTCTAACAAAAAAGTTCATAAAAGTCTATCAAATAAAGTTGGGAGAAAAAAGATATTCACTTGTATTGCCATGTAACGGTTATTTATAATGTGTACTTGTGAATAATTATATTTTTGATGCCCATCTTCTAAATATATCGGGTTTACACAGAAAAATACTCTGAAATTTTTTAATAAAAATTAAATGATTTCTGAATCTGAGCGGTTTTTAAAAATGCTGGGTGAAAATTCGCCAACCTCCTTTAGTGTTTTGTTACTTCGTATTATTTACAAGACATGGTAACCTAGAGCTGGTGCTCCAAATAAGCGGAAAGCTTGTGCTAGGAGTGGGTATGACTGGTGGTTCCCGCGGGATTTTTAAACTCCAGACACCACTCGGATGCAGTCGCGGGCAAAAGTGCAGTGCAGTAACTTAAGCAGAAAATATCGTCTAGTATTCACGTCGAAAATACCTGCACGAGTTCAGATTCCCCTCATTTTTGAGTTCTAAGGAATAGGAAAGCACGTAAAGAAACTATGATGCCACATTCATATAAAAGATGGACTACTGTGTTGTGTTTTGTCGTGTCGCGTCACGAGCGGCGCGCGGCGCGGCGTGTCCGCGCGCACGCGCGTGTGATTTATATCGCTGCGCGCGCGCTTTGTTGCGGCTGCGGCAGACGGATGCCGTATAATATGTCACGGGATAATGCCAAGCCATGCCACTGTGCTCATTGTCCCCGACATTTAACCAGGCTCTGCTATCCGTACTTGCATCCGTACCCGGTAGAAAATATATATTTTTAGCCGACTTCAAAAAAGGAGGAGGTTCTCAATTCGTCGAAATATTTTTTTTAAATCTATGTTCACCGATTACTCGAAGCCGCCTGAAATGATTTGGAAAATTCTTTTTTTGTTTCAAAGGGTATACTTCCCAAGTGATCATATTGAAATTTTATCGAAATCGGTCGAGCTGTTTTTAAAATATCAACAATAAATTATAATATACTTTGTACTGGCGCAGGCGTTTGAAATCGATTTTTTCAAAATATTTTTATATTAAACTAGCTTTTGCTCGCGGCTTCGCTCACGTGAACTTCGATTTTTCAAACCCCTATTTTACCCCTTTAGGGGTTGAATATTAAAAAATCCTTTCTTAGCGGATAGCTGCGTCATAAAAGCTATCTGTATACAAAATTTCAACCCGACCCGTCCAGTGGTGTGAGCTCTACGTTGATAGATCAGTCAGTCAGTCATTCATTAATTCAGTCAGTCAACTTTTCCTTTTATATATTTAGATTAAGATTATTATTTATTAGGGTCCCGAAAAAAAACGAAACCCCGTATAGGCACGCTCCGCTGTCCGTCTGTCTTTCCGTGTGTTAAGGCCCTTTTTCTCAGAAACGGCTTGAGGTACTAAGTTGAAATTGTTACTGAAAGAGATCTCTCAATGCTGTGAAAATTTCAAGTTTCTAGTTTAACTCTGTGATGGAATATTACGTGTAAAACTGATGCGGTATTTGTAAATCGCGCCATCTAGCGCCATTCTTGAGAGTAAACTCATGGCGATATTCGAGGTTTCGAGGATATATACTCAAAAGGTAAGGAACCCACGTCCCTCAGTGCGCGAGTATGACTCGCACTTGGCCGGATTTTTTTCTAGCGAGATAGTCTTGCACTTGACAACAATCAGTGATGGAAAACACTGATTGTTGTCAAGAGTCAAGTCAATGAGGTCTAGGTAGGAGCACGCTAGAGCAAGCAGGATAGTTTACTTAGGTACTTGTTTAATGTTAACAATGCGAGAGTATGCCTGTCTGTTTGTACATTTGTCTCTCTATTACCTTTTCAAGACTCATCATACCACTAAACCAATCTTGAAATGGCAAAAATTTAGTTTGCATCCGAGAAACCAGCATAGATTGCCTTATTTATTCTCAAAACATATAAGAGTTCTCACGGGGTTTTCAAAAAAAAAACCGGCCAAGTGCGTGTCGGGCCACGCGCAGTGTAGGGTCTCCAATATTATTTCTGACCTAGGATAGTGCTTTTGTTTTATTTATAAATATTGAATAAATTTTGAGTTCCATGGTTTAAAATTTTAAATACTATAATATTCTACAAAATATGCAACTTACACTACGTGTAATACCTAACTTAGAAAAAACAGATATAACTCCTTAACTAATGAACCCTACTTAGCCGTGATAGTTTTCCTTTAAAATTCATTATATATACTACTGCTATGAATTTTTCTTTTGCATCCTATATACTACCGTTTAGCTGGCAGAGGGGGGGGACACTTGACTCTAATAAAATTTTGCACTTTAAAATATCATATTTCACAAACGGATCCCTGAATTGAAAAATGTTGTTCCCACACCCACAATATTTTTGAAAGACCTATTCAACGACACCCCACACTATGGGATAGACGAGAAAAAAATAATTCATCCCCACTTTACATGTAGGGGAGGTACCCTAAAAAAAATTATTTTTCACAATTTTATTTCACGACTTTGTCGGCGTGATTGATATTTATACCCTTGTCAAATCACAGATTTCTAGTACCAATAGTCTCTGAGCTAAACCGCGGACAGACAGACAGACAGACAGACAGACAGACAGACGGACGGAAATGGCGAAACTATAAGGGTTCCTTTTTTACTACGGAACCCTAAAAACATAATTTAATCGTATGGTTACGATTTTCCTTCGCTGTATAAAGACCAGTTCGGTCCAATTTTTGACTACAAAGTCCCAATTTCAACTTTCTACAAACAATGCTGCTGCAGTTAGCTTTCGCTGCTAGTGCTAACTCCCAAAAGCAAAGCAGTGTTTCCAAAAGTGCGCGACTCAGTTATTTCGCTTTCCACCAAATATGTACTAACTGTTTCGACACAAATAAAAATGGCGCGTGTTCGGATGTAGGAATTAAGACATCACTTGTCAACTAACTCTCTTTTATTTCAATCTTAAGACCGATTTTTTTTAGTAAATTGCCTTAGGCGTTAGATGCAAATAATTAAATGCAGATTAAAATGCATGCACACTGCATTTTTATGAACTGTGTTGTTAGGACACATAATATTTCAGTTCTCAGTGTGGGTACATATAGCCATAATAAATGCGCAGGGCAGAGGTGGGATACTCATCGCACATCCATTTTGTTTAACGCCGAATGTCAAGTTACACTCTATGTTCCGACGGATCATTTGGAAAGCGTTGACCATTGGATCTATTCCGGTAATTCTGGGTCTATAGCACTGTGGTCTGCTAATGAAATAATAGTTGGTTTGCAATTAGCGAGTATCGCGGATTAGTGGGTCGTGTCGGAGTGGGCGCGCGGCGCGTGGGAGCCTGCGCCCGCGTTATTAGCTGACGATTACGCCACTGTGTTCGTTTTTGGATTTCTTACGTGTTTTTATTAGAACAACGTAGTTCAATGAATGGGGTCTAGCAATGTGCGTGTGGGTAAATATTTTCTAAGCCAATATAGTGCCGTGTGGTGACGGCAGATCAGAATGCAGTTGTCACCACCCCTCCTCTTCCCGCGGGTGTCGTACGAGGCGACTAAGGGAATATAACGGAGAACGGGCAGGAGCGTCCTCTGTGCTACTACTACCATCTACTGCGATCACCAACCCGTCTGCCCCGCGTGGTGATTATGGGCAAACCCTCCCCTTGGGAGAGGCCTTTAGTCCAGCCGTGGACTGTTATAGGCTATTGATGATGATGATGATGATGAAGCCAATATAGTAGTAGTATAGCTTTTGAACTTTGAAGTTAAACTTCTTTACCAGCTTTATTGGGAGGAAAATGTACCTATGCCTATACATACTAATCACTCCCATTATGAAAATGGTGAACTGAAGTCGTAAATTTTCTTCTACCTCACGAAAGTTGGGAAGGAAGGGCGCACCGCGCAATGCATGAACTTACTTTTTCTTCTTCTATTTCTTACTGGAACTTTACTGCTGAGAAAATATCCTTCAAGTCATTAATTTAGTGACATTACTCAGATAATTACTATTAAATTACTTCTGGAATTAAAACTAATATAAATCTAAAACCGCATTGATGTCACCGGCATAGTACCCAAGATGCTGGCAATTATCCGATAATTTGAATAAAACTTATGTCTCCAGCTTACTGAACCAACACAAGGAATTGCCGGCAACTGTATGGATAAGGAGTATAGGGGACAGGAAGTGGCTACGTATGCTCTCGATTAAACGCGGTAAACATTTTTGATATTTACAATCGCTTCTCTGGTCGGGCGAAATAGTTTTTTGTATCGTGTCGTGAGGCAGCAGAGGCGTATAGATAAGTGATAACTTGTTAGGTGAGAGCCGGCGGTGATTGTGTACAGAAGCCAGCGTCGATTACCACAATGGAGCTTGTGAAATACTACCGCCACTGATAAGATAGCCAACAGAGATGGGAAAACTTCAGCTTTCGATAGTATTTTTATCTATCTTTGGCAAAAACTCTGAAAAGGCCACTTAGGCTAGAAACTGAGTTGATATTTATAACAAGAGATAATACTGCCTCGAAAGTAAAACTAATCCAAACTACTTCCTTTGGCTTGCCATACACAGTCAATCTGGATCGTACACAGTCAACAATATTAAAACAATTTGCCCTGAATGATTCTAGAATAGGTATACATCAATTAATCACATTTCAGAATCCTACATTGCTATTTCTTCAAGGACAGTTTGTGTTGTTTAGATTCTATTGATTTCAATCTTAGGCTTTAATCAATTTTTAAAAATATAGCACAATATGCCCTGTCCCAAAGCAAATTGGATAATAACTCCGCTAATTCGAACTACAAAGAAAAGTTTTCTATTGTATGTTAGAGATCTTTACAGGGTTTTATTTATGCTTAAAGCCGCGAACGATCCGATTGTGAACTCGCAATAGTTCAATTATATTTGGGACCTTATTTTCTACATAAACTTAGCTCCGGCAATGCTACGATGAAACTCTTGCAAGACTTGGCTTACTAGCAGCCAAGACAAAAGTAGTATAAAATTTAATCGATATGGAAGACTCCACTCTCATCACTATTTATTTGAATGTTCATATAATAGCGTGTTATCTCCATTTTACGGCTATCTTTTCTGTTATACAATAGAGCCACCGCGCGTCGCACTATTGAACCGAAGCATAAGTTCACCGGTTGTCGATAATAATAAAAAGTAATATGTCGATAATAAATTACTTATCGATAACAATTTTTATAAAAGGAATTTTAACGCATCTTATCATTTATTTTTTGTTCTGCGCACTATTTACTATTATTCACTGCTAGTGTTAGTTTATGGAGCTTGTGAGGTCGAACCATTTGTCCTCCAGTTTCATAGGTCTGTCATACTTAATCACGTTGTTAAGATGTCAAGGCAACTACCACGGTCAACTGTAAATATTGTACGAGTTAATATCAAAAAGACATTAGCATTATGTCCTGATGGTCGCCTTCCTCAATACATTTTAAAGGACGCGGACGTCTGAGTGACCTTTAATGTAAAATGTTGTTGTTGTTTGTAATAATATTAAGGATTCGCGTCATTTGCGGCTAGTCATCAAGAAGCTTTATACCTGCAACACTTATATAAACTTCTTGCTAGTATCCATTACCTTCGAGCAAAGCCTTCGAGTTACGAATATTAAGTTTGGAGATCGCAAAAACTTTATAAGTTTGTGAGAGATCATCAAAGTTAAAACGTTTACCCATAGACTTAATAGAGGACGGTCTGTCTTCATAACTACTTACATTAAAGTGTTTACTAGTCAATCCCACATCCACACCATACAAAATTGTGAAACTAGCTGCAGTAAGAAATAGGCGGAGAAGATAAAAAGTTCAGTTTACTAGAGCTTCAGGAGTCAGATATATAATACATGCTCTATTTTAGTTATCTCTCGAATAAATACCACATTCATTTTATTTCGCCCTACCTAATAGGTACCTACTAGCAATTACCAAATCTCGATAGTAAATTAGTACACTAGTTATTAAATTCACTTACGTGGGATCGCCATTTGCGCCGTGGGCGCGCGCTGCGTAGGCAGATTCGGTTCCCAGGACCCAGCGTGTTATCATTGACAAGTATTTTAAAGCAATGCTCTCACTTTTTGACAGTGTTGCCAACTGCTAGCTTTACATAGTTGCTAGACATTTTTCAAAATGTTGCTAGATTGCCAGTTTTACCCCAAAAAGTTGCTAGATTATCAAAATGTTACAGCAGGTTTAGGTCATTTATACCATGGAACTAGGATTTGCGACTACGATGATTTGTATATTCATCTAACAAGAGAGTCAAAAATGTCTTGTGTACCGGTGTACATGAATCATTGAATAAAAAAATTAAGTAAAAATTAATCAATTAAATATCTTCCTCTTTAATTGATTAATTTTTAATTAAGGGTTTTATTCAATGTCCATGTCTGGGGTTTAGTATCTTGCACTGATTTCGAATATTATAGTAGTGTATTATACTAATTTCTTTGGTTGTAACTTGTAGCATAGCAGGAAACGGGGAATTGAGAATTCGCAACCAACGCCAACCTGTACCTACCATAGCATCTATGACCATACCATAGATTTACTACTCTACTATACGAATCTCGATAGCCTTACGTATCATGATGAAAAGTTGCTAGAAAAAGTAGCTAAAAAGTTTAGCTACAAGTTTCATTAAATTGTAGCTGTCTGTCACCAAAAAATAGCTAGATCTAGCTATAAAGTTGCCAAGTTGGCATCACTGCTTTTTGATTGCCGCTGCAATGTTGTGAATACTGCTTTTATTGTTATTTATTGTCTTCAATATTACTGTTTTTATTGGTTGATTGCTTTTAATAAGATGTTAGGCGATTTGGTCGACCCTGTTTTGCATGAGGTTGAATACCTATTTGGCTTTTCGGTCGTCTTGTAAAGTTTTATCGTGCCTCTTGTTTTAACTATCATTTATTGGTTTTGAGCTATGATGGGTTATGGCTAATTATGAGTTATTGCCTCCGTTTTGTGGCTATCTAATAGGCGAAAGTGGTTTTAAATGCTTTCTCTACCTAAGTATTAATTTTAAATTTAATCTATCAAGTTTTAAAATGGCTGCAGAATTATCTAAAAACAGTATGACTATCGTATTGCAATCACCTCCATTGAAACTAGCATTTTTACGTGTTCATTTAGTACTACGGCAATTAAGTCATCATCATCATTATCTACTACCGCATGTTACATTATCTAACCGCCCACTTGTGGACTAAGGTCTCTTGAAACGATCGCCACAGCGCACGATCTCGCGCCGCATGTATCCAGTGGCTGCCAGTGTCTTGCCTGACATCCTACGTCAATCTAGCGCCCTCTGGTGCGGGATTGCCTTTCCAGCACCTTGGGACCCCACGGTTTATCGTGACATGTGCCAATTGCCACGTCTTGAGATATGTGACTCGATAAGCTTTTTTTTGACTTCGGGGGAGGAAAAATGACTCCGGACTTCTGCCTGTTGGCAGGGCGTGTCCAACTTGCACGGACTAGAACAACCTCCCCATGTCTCCCAGATTGGTACGGATCCGCGTAGCAATCTGCATGCCAATTGAACATTGATTATGTCTTGTCTCTTCATCATTTCTTTCTTTTCTTTCAAATTTCAAAATTATTTATTTCACGTAGGTTAACCTGTGGCTCTTATGACATGTCATGAGTCACATGACTCTACTACCGGTTCAAAAAGCGGATTCTGCGGAGAAGCTAGAAACTCAGCAATTATGCTCTTTTCAAAATATCATATTATTATAATATTATTATGTAGCTATTTACATTGTAATAAGTCTTTTATACTATTTTGTGGGCAGCTGGATGCCAAGCCGATTTATCCCATGCAACTTGATAGAATCTTCTTCTTCTTCTTCTTTATAAATCTATAGACGTCCACTGCTGGACAAAGGTCTCCTGCATGGATTTCCACAGGCTTCGGTCTTGCGCCGCTTGAATCCAGCGGCTCCCTGCGTCTTGTTTGATGTCGTCGGTCCACCTGGTGGGGAGCCTGCCAACACTGCGTTTCCCGGTGCGGGGTCGCCACTCCAACACCTTGGGACCCCAACAACCATCAGCTCTTCAAACTATGTGCCCCGCCCATTTCCACTTCAGTTTCGCGACACGCTGAGCTATGTCGGTGACTTTGGTTCTCCTACGAATCTCCTCATTTCTGATTTGATCTCGCAGGAATATACCGAGCATAGCTCTCTCCATCGCTCGCTAGGTGACCCTGAGCCTACTTGATAGAATAGAATAGAATATTTCCACCATGAGGGGAAGTTCCAAAAATGCGCACTACAATTCAATACATGTTAAGACGGGCAGAATACAGAAAGCAGCCTCATTCTCGCTGGTGGAGCCCGTTCACGAGCATGACGCTCTTGCTCGATAAGCTATGTCGGTAATTCTGGTCCCTAAGCTGTTCTCCCCAGCATCGCCCGCTGAACGACGCTGAGCAATTATTAAGTATTTGTAGGTAACGTATTTTTAAAATTCTTTATGTAGGTTATGTTTAGTCGACTCCTACATGATAAATATTATAAGTAGTACTTATATTTTTTACCGTTCCTCCTTCGCATCGGGTTGCGTAAACACGTCCATTGTCGACGGTCGTGCAAATCGCGGCGAGTGGGCGCTAGGTGTCGCTAATGGGGACTTCCGGTGTGAACTTGACATCTTGGTCTATCACACTGAGCGACTCTATTCACAATTTTATTCATGCCTAATTTTATGTCTAGGTATGGGTCATAAAGATAAGTAGTAATACCACAGGAAATTTGTTTATGGTATGGGTACTTGACAACCTTTTTGGCTCAGTAGTGAGTGCTGAGGTCTTGAAGTGGAAGGTCTCGGGTTCGATTCCCGGAGGCGACAATTTCGAAATTTTCAATTTCTAAAATGTCTGGTGTCTGGTCTGGTGATAACACCCTACGGTCAAAGACATACTGCCAAGCTATTTAGCGTTCCAGCGCACTGATGTATAAAAACCCATTAGGGGTATGGGTTTAATTAAAACTATCATAACCCCTTCCTAGTTAGCCCGCTATCATCTTACACTGCATTGTCAATTATCTAGGTACTATCAGGTGAGATTGCAGTCAAGTTCTATGACGCTTGTTAGGTACTAGCTAGATTTTCCATTTTACCATTTTTTTTGCTTGAAATACCCTTTTATCTAGATTTCAGGTGATACCGTCGGAATAATTTTCACTAATTCCACCATAAAAAATTATCTAAATTATTCACTACACCGAATCGTAAGTAGGATTGCCTCGTATAAAATTGTCTCGTTGGAGTTGTTCTATAAATATTATATCATCGTATTGTTGGAAATATTCTATTCTAACAAGTTGCATGGGGTAAATCGGCATGGCATCCAGCTGCCCACAAGATAT
This sequence comes from Oeneis ivallda, assembly GCA_029955525.1. Classification (NCBI taxonomy): domain Eukaryota; kingdom Metazoa; phylum Arthropoda; class Insecta; order Lepidoptera; family Nymphalidae; genus Oeneis; species Oeneis ivallda. Next base: position 26,404,482 of record JARPMR010000006.1, read on the forward strand.
TATAAAAAGTTATTAAAATGTAAATACATATTACCTACAAAAAAATATTGTAAAATGTGTAATTTTGAAAAGAGCAACTGCTGAGTTTCTTGCCGGTTCTTCTCAGCAGAATCCGCTTTCCGAACCGGTGGTAGAGTCATGACTTGTCATAAGCGCCACAGGTTGGCCTACATGAAATAAATGATTTTGAATTTGAATTTGAATTTGAAACAGCATTGATGCTATTATTATATTTGTTATAAGTAACTTTATATTTAGATATGATATTGACGAGCTTGCTCAAGGGCTTCCGATTGGCACAAAAAAGCTTCTTTGTGAAAATAGTACCTGTTTTCCGAGGTGTTAATGGCATTTCCATGACATTTATAATATTCAGGTCACTTTTGGGTCAGACTGCTCTGTTAGAATGTCTTTTCTTTCTTCAATAATTGCTTCAAAATATTTAAACAATGAAATATTAATAACAAAATATGTAATGTTACATGGCTTGATAGCCTAGTGGTAAGGACTGTGGTCTCCTATTTCCCTAAATACCTGCCTGCGACCCCCTGGTCGCAGGTTCGATCCCGGGTACGCAATTCAGACTTGTCGGAGTCAAGTGCGTTTAAGCAATTAAATATCACTTGCTTCAACGGCGAAGAAAAACATTGTGAGGAAACCTGCACATCTGGGAGTTCTTCATAATGTTCTCAAAGGTGTGTGAAGTCCGTCAATTCGCATAGGGCCAGCGTGGTGGACTATGGCCTATATAACCCTTCTCTGAGAGGAGAGCTGCGCTCAGTTGTGAGCCGTTGATGGGTTGTTACTTGTTAATGGATGAATGGATGTAATGTTAGGTAGGTAGGTATATATTATATTGTTTGCCAAAGATCGTCAACTCAGGTGCACTAAAACGGTGAAGGTAATGTGAAGTTCTTATTTTCAACCACAACTAGAGCAAATTAGATCATTTTACACGTATTGAGTAATTTTATTAATTAGTCCTTGACATAATATCCCTATTTCTACATAAAATATGTGTTGTATCGGTGATTTTAGCTAGAAACTTAGGAGTTTCAATTTACCAAACTAGACTTTGAGATGCAATCTTACAAGTAGGTATAAATTTTTTCACTACGTATTATATCAACATCATCATCATCAACCCATCCACGGCTCACTACTGAGCGCAAGTCTCTTCTCAGAGAAGGTTTGTAGGCCATAGTTCGCTACGCTGCCCAATGCGAATTGGCAGACTTCACACACCTTCGAGAACAGACAACTCTCACTAGGCGTGCAGGTTTCCTCACGATATTTTCCTTCACCGTTGAAGCATGCGATATTTAATTGCTAAAAGCACGTATAACTTCCGAAAAGTTAGAGATGCGTGCCCGGGATCGAACCTGCGATTCCCCTGCATAATGTTTGCATAATAAATGTTCGTACGACTAGGTTAGATTTCTACCACGTAAGGATGCCAACGCTCACGACTTCTCGTAGTTCTGTGGTAGAACGGTGATGGAGGCCTAAGGTTGTGAAGTTCCTTAGCGCACTCTCCAAAGTGTATCAGATAGATACTCGTACATCCATCCATCCATCCCCACAAACTTACGCATTTATAATATTAGTTCATCAACGTTTTTGTATTGATTTCTTGTCAGTTTTCCGCTATCATCAAGTTGTTTAAATTGAGTTTGAATGACTTTTTTGCTTATCAACACAAGTGAATTAACACATTTGCGATCTAGAAGGGAACAAGTTTTGGCGAAACTAGTATCTGTAAATAAACCGGTTGTGTTTAGACTAAAATGACGTCTACGTTTGCTTATTCTTTAGTATAAGTGCCAAGGTTCGAATAATTTTCAACAAGATTTTTGGTATAAAAATATAAAAACAAGCGTAAAGTACCTACTTCATTTTAAGTTGTACCACAGAATATATTATAATAGTTGTATTTTGTTAAAATGTTTGTATTTTTGGCGATGATAATGTCTAATAATTTAGTTATTTTGAATTCTAAACAAGTAGTTAGGTAGGTAGGTAATACATACGTATTACCTTATTCTTCGTAGCCTTGTCCATTATTTTGAGTTCAATTTTTGTATATGTATGAGTGTAACCCGCTAAACCACAGAAAGTATAGATTGTTAACAGAGGTCTTTATTTTCGTAAAAGCTTCTTCGGAGCCCATGTCATTCTCCGATTCCTCAACTATACTAGTTCTGTTGATACGTGATTGAAGGACAAACCAACAAAACACATACTTTTACATGCAAAAAACACATATTTTACGGATTTTAGTGAGGATCCAATGAGAAATATCCGAAATACAATTTGTGTGGAACACCTCTGTATATTGTGTGATAAATACACCAGACACAGACTGTTAATTTTCAATAGAGCAAAAATAATAAGCTAACATTGACCATTGCTCACAGCATCAAAACATTGCCAAGCCAAAGAAATACTCATTAACCAAGCGTATTACGATACCAAAACAAAAAAACAATGAGATATCAATAATATCATTAGCAATATGCAACAATAAAATTTAGTACATCGTTCCTACTATACGTATGAAAGAGGCTATAATTTAAGATGTACACAATTCATCTTGTATGTTCTGTCGACGCGCTGCTGTTGGAGTGTAGTGGATAGCTGATTGGGCGCATTGAGTCCGAGTTGAAAGCAGCAACATTAACGCTTCGTGCGTTGATAACACATAAATCAATGGACCGCATCGACCGTTTTGTGCGGTCACCATAATTCTATGATGATGTAGAACTTTCCAAAGTTAAAGCTCTTTAGTTTTAAAGTGTATAGCTAGTGGAAGCTGGCAACAATTAGGCTACTTGGATTTTATTTATAGCACAGAGCATTTAAAAGATATTCTAACCTCACTATTTTTAGACTAAGGTCTTTTCTGACCATCCAATTTGAGTGTTTTTATGTCAGTGAATTTATTTCTTTTTTTAAACTCTGAAATCTACCAGAGTTTCATTTAATTTTTTTCATTTAATTAAATTCAGAGGCCATAGTCACATTGCTACCAAATTATAAACACTAGAGCTATAATAATTATCTATCTAGAGTGCGGCGCATTAATCGATTAGAAAAATAAATTTCGAATTAAAAAAACTTATAGCCTCAATAGCCCAACGGTTAAAGGTGCGGACTGAAAACTAAAAGGTCGCAGGTTCGAACCCCACCCGTTGTACTAATGTCATACCCACTCCTAGCACAAGCATGCAAGCAAGCAAGCAAGACATTAGTCAACTTCAGGTTGGCTGACATTCAAAAAGTAACCGCTGAGTTTCTTGCTGGTTCTTCTCGGCTGGTACGGCATTCCGATTTCCCGAATCAGTGCAGTGATAGATTCACTAGTTTAATTGAATAAAAATCTGATCGTTTTCATTCTATTAATTACATTCTTTATAGAATCGACTATGAAGATATTGAAACCACTTCTTATGAATATGAACATTACGATGTCTAACTTGCAGCAACGACTTGGCCACCCTACGAATCCATAGCGCCACATATTAGGGCCGACTTTGATGCGCTCGCACTTCTCCAGAAGCGTCATTTACTCCGATTTCATGTGCGGACGCGGGTTCAACGACCTCTTCACATATAGTGCTTATTTTACTCTTACAAGTGCACATTTGCTCGAACTCTGATTTCTTTATTGATCGAGGACGCTTGACGCTTAATTAAATGATTTATCTCTGTGACTTGAATCTCGTTTGAGAGACATGTCTAAATTAATTTTCTTCATACATAAATAATTCGCAAGCATTATTTTCTTTTCAAAACATCATCCGGTCATAGATTTAAGATTGTTAGCTTAGTAGTGCGAAACTACTACCAAACCTATGCATCCGGTCTTACGAAATGCCAGTACATCATTGCCGAGTTTCTTATTCTTGCTGGTTCTTCTCGGCAGGAAGGGCATTCCGAACCAGTGGTAGACTCATCGACGATTCAAAAGCACTTGTAAAAAAGTTTATTTGAATAAAAAACATTTCTATTCTATTGTATTCTATGTAGTAAATATCATTCGTCTATGATTCTATTCTATTCTTATTTCTTACCATAGACGAATGATATTTACTAATTCTTACTTATTATACACGACAGTTTATTATAATAATTATAGACACTATTTAATTTAATTTTTAATACGCTTTTATTAGCTTGGTATGTATCTATGTATCTATGAATCTATAAATATATGTAACCGAATTTTTGGACTCGATTTTCATCCCTTTCTAAACGTCGGTTTGAGTTGAAACTTCGCACACTTATCAAGGACTTCACATTACCATTGTTACGATGCCAGTTAGGGACATATTGTGTGTCACTATTTTAATATTTGAGTTCATTAAATTATTGTTCAACTAATAAACAAAACACAATTCTTAAAATAAATATATTCAAAGTTTAAGGCCGACTTGCACCCAACTGCTTAATCATGTTTAGTTAAATTTTCTATACCTGTCCTTCTCATGTCCACTCTGAAATAGTATTGTCAGAAAGTGACAGCATTACAAAATTTAACTAAACATGATTAAGAAGTTTGGTGCAAGTCGGCCTTAGTTTTAGTAGGTAGGTAGCTTGTAAAGAAAAAAAAAGGCAGTTTGTTAAATAAGATATACTTACCTACTCGTAACTTTGCGGCAATTATAATGCAAATAATATCAAAGAGAAGGTTTAATTCCAACATTGTTACCAATTTCCTCTACCCACTTGAACACCGCCAACATTTGCCTAACGTTCCCCAAACACGAGTCACGTGCTAATAAATCAACAAGACCTCAACAATCGCCCGACCAAATACTGCAACGCTTGGCCAAATATTGGTGCTTGCTTGTCAGTCATGAAGAGCCTCGAGTGCCCATAGCAAACGCCCGTACAAATTGAACGTTGATTGCCGCCAATATTTAACGTGTAATTGAATACGGAAAAGCAAAATAACTGAACTTTTTTAATCTTAGGTACTTACCTATTTGGAGTTTATGTTATTTTAAGGTCCAGTTGGTTTTCAAGTACCTATTTGAATTTAGTAGGGAGGGTGAAGAGAAAGAGAGTTTCTCTTAAAAGAGCTACTTTTGATTCAATACCATTAGAGTTAGTATTTTCACCTTTGACGACCTTCCTGGCGCAGAGGTGAGCGCTGTGGTTTTATAATTGGGGGATCTCGGGTTCGATTCGGGGATTTATAATTTCTGAATTGTCCCTCTGGGTCTGGTGGGAGGCTTTGGCCGTGGCTAGTTACCACCCTACCGTCAAAAATGTGCCGCCAAGCGATTTAGAGTTCCGGCACGATGCCGATGGCGTGTAGAAACCGATTAGGAGTACCACTGATTTGATAATAGGTATTTATTTATTCCGTGAGGAGTACCTATGGGTTGAATGTACACTGCTCTTCCAAGTTAGCCCGCAAAAATCTTAAGACTGCATTGTCACTTACCAGCACGTGAGATCGCAGTCAAGGACTATCTTTAGGTATTCTTGTAGGTACGATTATATTATACTTCTGTATTTAAATCTTTTGGTTCTTTCTGTGAACGGTGAAGGAAACATCGTGAGGAAACATGCACACCTGTGAGTTCTTCATAATGTTCTTGAAGGTGTGTGAAGTCCGCCAATTCGCATTGGGCCAGCGTGGTGGACTATGGCCTATACCCCTTCTCTGAGAGGAAACCTGCGCTCAGTAGTGAGCCGTTGATGGGTTGCTAATGATGATGATGATGATTATTATTTCTAAGGTAACAACAAACAATAGCATAGGTAGATACATCAGACAATAACTGGAACAAATGCACCGTACCAAGATAAATTAAATTCGTTTACACAATAGTCCTATCTAGTGTTCTCACATTAGGAGTCATGTTTCTGTAAAGTTAATTATTCTCGTTGCCCTACGTACAGGATCAATTAGCAACAAGTGGGGCGAAGTCGGGGCCAATTCGTTCAATTCAGAGTGCCTCAATTGAGACCAGATTGATGAGATCTTACGTTGGGGAAATTATTATGAGTGGAGAGTGGATTGTTTAATATTAGATACTAAACAAGTACGGGTTGTTTTTTGCATGTAAATAGCTTAGCAATCATTGATATACTACTTAGATAAATCGATGCTAGCAATAATCTTTGATATTTATCTTTTTTATAAATTCTATGATAAGATATAAACGTATAGCCCTTACTGTTAACTCACCTGATGGTAAGTGACGATGCAGTCAAAGATGCTACCATCTTTAACTTGGAAAGGTAATGACAGTGTAAATTAAACCCTTTCTTTCCTAATTTGTATCCCGTAAACAGCTTTTGATTTTCAGACATGTCCATAATTACCTTTAGCATGCAAAAAATCACGTCGATCCATGAGTGCATGATTAAAAGACAAATAACTGTCGCATTTATAATATTAGTAAGGATTTGTCAATTTAATTGCTGAATTATCTATATATGTGGTCATCATTTTATAACTTAAATGTAAACATCCTCTGCGTGTGGGACTAATGTTTGTTTACGCAAAGTTGAAAAAGCTAGGTCATTGTCTCCATAATGTCTACATTATTATTCATAAACTGTATAATACTCGATTTGCATGTATTCGACTCTTATTCGACTTCTTTGGCAGTGATAGCTACATACCTACACGTTAAGTTATTGGTACTAGACATGATTCTTTGCTTGGTCTGTTGAAGCAAATATAATTTTTGTATACGATGAAGCAGTGATAGCCTCGTCGTTAGGACTGTGGTCTCCTATTCAGGGGGTCGCAGGTTTGATCCCGGGTACGCACCTCTGACTATTCGGAGTCAAGTGCGTTTAAGCAATTAAATATCACTTGCTTCAACGGTGAAGGAAGACATCGTGAGGAAACCTGCACACCTGAGAGTTCTTCATAATGTTCTTGAAGGTGTGTGAAGTCCGCCAATTCGCATTGGGCCAGCGTGGTGGACTATGGCCTATAACCCTTCTCTGAGAGGAGACCTGCGCTCAGTAGTGAGCCGTTGATGGGTTGCTAATGATGATGATGATGATGATACGATGAAGCAATCCAGTAGGATGCTAGTGCTACGCTTGTGCTACGTCAGTCGCCAAGACACTATAAATCGTCCAAAACTAGTAACTCCGTCATCGCCTGTGCAAATTATAGAAATCCTTTGTGTTTTGTGTATTTTGATTTGAGTGTAGGTACGTCTGAGTTGAGTGAAATTGGCATTAATTCTGTTAATCTGGCCGAAAACACCATGGAACTAGGATTTACGACTACGTAGTTCCATGGAAAACACCGTAAGCCGCATGGAAGTAGAAAGACTTAGTTCCTAGCTCCATGGTAAACCGTAAACCATGGAACTAGGAATTACGCGTATACCTTGGAGCGTGCTTGGAGCTTGGACGTTTGTAAGTCGATGACTGACAGCTATGTCAAAGAATTCGTTTCGTAGTCGTAACTCCTAGTTCCATGGTTTAAAATATTACTATACTAAGTGATGCCCGCGACTTCGTCCGCGTGGATTTAGTTTTAAAATTTCGCGGGATTTTTTTGATTTTCCGGGATAAAAGTAGCCTATGTTGTTCTCGTCTTCCATGCAAAAATCACGTCGATTCGGTGCTCCATTACAGCTTTTTTGAAAGACAAACAAACAAACACTCGCATTTATAATTTTAGTAAGGATTTCCGTTTTTCTGTAACCATTGAACTGTAGAAAAGGGCTCCAATGTTTTTAACTAATTATCCATAACAGAAGGGGTTCCACCCTCACTAATCTGTTGGCGTAAATAGTAGTTCATAAGTTGTGGGTGACAAAGACTATATTCGCGTAATCTATATTTGGCCCACCTTTCGTAAATTGTTATGATTTATCTTTAATGTCTTTCCATTGCACACGGAAATGGTATCTGCCTACCATCAAGGTATCTTCTGTAGGTTAGGTACCTCAGTTGCACGTGTTATGTTAAAAATAACAGTGAACAATCTTTCAGTCAGGTACAAATCATTTGTAGGAGTGACAAATTGTTCGTCTGTTCACTTATTTCTAAATAGAGATGTGAAAGTATGATTATAATAATATCATGATTGTGTAAAATTTAAATCTGTAAGATGTCTGTAAGACAAATAAGAATAAGATAGGTAAGTGGAGAACGTTAACTTGGGATTATCTCACTTTCTGAAATACCTATGTCCAGCAGTGGACGGATATAGACACATAATATGTCTGGATGGACATTATAGGCTTTGAGTATTAAAGTGTTGGTTTAATACTCAAAGATTGTAACCGTTAGGTAGCGGTCAAGTATATCGAACGATAAATCGGATTTATGGCATTGTTCAAAAAAAGGGGTGTCGCAAAAAATATGATGACTACCAAGTTTATCTACTACAAAATAATTATGCACTTTCAAAAACTTTACTCTCTAGACTAGAGACTAGAGTCATAAAATAAATGTTTCTTAAAAATTATTGTTGAATTGAAAAAGTTACTTTCACTTTGGAGGGTAAACGGTAGTAAAAATGCGAGCCATGAGCGCATGATTCATGACTGAAAATGGTTTATTTTTTTAAACAAAGTCTTTTTTCTCCGCATATTTGAGACGTTTATTCAATTTATATTCTGATTGGCAATTGACACAGTATACAAGAACTAGCTACCATGGTTACAACATGGTTCTTTTATGGTGTTCATTGGAGCTAATTTATTTCGCGCCATGTTGTACTGTAATATTGTTTAATTGTCCAACATGTGATAACACTTTGCAGACCATTCGCGAACTAAAGGATAACATGGACGGGCCCTTTGACAGCTATGACGTTGAAGCTATTCCAACCATTGTGTGGATTGCAACCCATGCAATTCAAAATTATTTATTTAATGTACGCCAACATATTATAGCTCATATGATACGTCAAGACTCTACCACGGGTTTGGATAGCAGACCAATGTCGATGTTACATTTATAAGAATCTTGACTCGTAGTATCCACATTTGTTAACCTCTAGAATATTCTCTATGCTACAAAGAATGGGGAAGGTCACAGAGATACTAACAACCATAAAAAGGAGGAAATTAGAATATTTTGGGCACGTGATGCGTAACACCAAGAAATATGAACTCCTTCAACTTACCATGCAAGGGAAAGTGGCAGGCAGAAGGAGGCCTGGCCGCAGAAGGATATCTTGGCTTAAAAACTTGCGCCAGTGGTTCGGAAAGAGCACAAAATCACTCAGTTGAAATACCTAATGATTGCCAACCTTCGCAAGGAGACGGCACGTTAAGAAGAAGAAGAATATTATGATAAATACTTAAATCATTTTCTCGCAGCCCCGTAATCCATGCAACTGGATCGAAATATCGATTATCGTATCCGTTCAGCACATTATAAAATTATGTCGTTAAACCACGAAAGAAGTCTAATCTATTCTGTAGTTATAGCTTTAACATTTTGTAAAATCGCCAATCGGGAACTGACTCTTTATTTTTCATAATATGGTAGAGCAATATGCTTTTGTATTGAATTTGGCTTCATTGGACCTGCCAATTGCTTTCCTTATTTTCGTCTTCTTCCTTCAGTCTACGCCTATTAACTTTGATTAAGTCCAACATTTAGGGTTGTTTGACATTTTATTTAAGGGCGTCACGGAAGGCGCCGTTTTTTTGGGTTTCGGGTAAAGGAAATGACAGTTACGGGACTACATAGGGGTGACTACCCCTCGTTAAATAGTTAAGACATGCAATCGGTGCCGTGCACTGAGTTCAGTTATAAATGGTTGCATACTATATTTTATCATTCGAATTTATTTATGAAGTTAACTAGGTACCATGTTTTTCGAAAAATCTAAGCATTCGAAATAAATTTTAATTTGATTTTTGTTTTGAATTTTTATACTTAAATATTAACTTGACAATGACCTATCAGTCAAGTCTATAGACTTAATTAATAGCATAATTAATTTGTCTTTCAACTTATTACATAAATTTATCGCGCTTTAGAAAAGTACTACTAAAGTACTAACTACCTACACAACATCAATAATGTACAGACATATATTCCTTTTACTATATTATCATTCGAAACTCTTTTTACCTGAAAATATCTTTCTAAAAACAGGAGAGTTTGAGCTTCATAGTACTGGTAACTAAAATTCATAAAAGAGCTTCATTCTAGTACCTAGTACTTTATAAACTTTTTCTTATCCAAGAAAAGATTTCTTTTCTTGTCTGTTATTCTTAAAATATACATGGTAGATCAAACCGTTGCAATGTTCCGTACTTACATGTAATTGATAACAATTTATGTACCATCAGATAAGTGACCAAATTGCTGGTACATCGCGTTAGGGACCATCATTGTACATCATAGTACGTAGGTACATAATTATCATCTTCAGGTTATGAGGCTCATGTCAAAACTTAATGTCTCAATCTGAATAAAGATTGATAACTGAAATCATTGTACAGGATGTTTCAACTTTCAATTAATTTTAAATTATCGAGCATTATTTTTCTCAGGGCTACTTGCAGACATGATTTCTTGTAGACATGATTATTATTGTTTCAGTGCGTTGCTCTATTGTATCTACATAATAATACTATATGAAAATTAAAAAAATCTTAGTCCCGTTAATTTTAATACAACGATATTTCAATACAAACCTTATTTAAAGATGGAATAATTGTATTATGTACCCTACTTATTAGAAAGTTTCTTTAAAGATACAATTTTTCAGAATCAAAATTTGGGTATGTTACAAAAATCACATCTTGATTTAAGCGTAGAGCTATAATAACAATTTATTAATTTAGTATACCAGATACGGAAATACTTGAATAAAAATAAATGGGTTGGTTTGCCTTGAAAAAAATGTCTCCGAAATGGAACACCATGTACACCCATTAGTAGAACCATGTTATTGTGTACTCTTTTAATTTCCTACAAGAAAGAGAGATAACAGGAACAATAAAACTGCACTATAATTTACAAGCGATCGTATGGCTTCCCATTAAAGGTTCGCGATAAAAATCAAGTTAAGAATCATTGCTACAAAAAAAATAGATATACACAAATAGAAATGTAAGAAATGGTGCGAGATTTTCGCCGAGGTGATAACTATGAAATGTTAGTTCATACTAAGGTGCTGGAGTGGCGACCCCGCACCGGGAAGCGCAGTGTTAGCAGACCCCCCACCAGGTGGACCGACGACATCAAACGAGTCGCAGGGAGCCGCTGGATTCAGGCGGCGCAAGACCGAAGCCTGTGGAAGTCCATGCAGGGGACCTTTGTCCAGCAGTGGACGTCTATAGGTTGATAAAGAAGAAGAAGAAGAAGTTAGTACATTTTGATAATGTTTCGAAACTGCGCTAGATTTACCAATTGATGCGTGATCTACGTTATACTTTTTTTTTAAAAATTGGGTTTATTTTGGAGTAGGTACGTTTAATTTTAAAAATCTCAAATCATCAGTGATGTTTTTTTTTTGGGATATCTACTACTACTAACTATACCCATCTAAAAAATTACGTTGATAGTACCTAACTGGGGATGACAATGTTATCAGTTATGATTTGGAAGCGAGCCTCAAAAGTCAGCCACCCATTCGGTTACTACATCCATGGCCACATTGAGTAAATACTACAATTCTATAGTTATTGTGCAAGCGTGGAATGGACCCAACAATAGTGGTGGACAATAGCTTGAACTCGTCATGAGTAGTGTATTTGTATTTTTTTTAAACAAAAAAAAATTAACAATAATTTTAATATTTTTTTTTCCCTACCATAAGGCACCATTACGTAACGGTAGCCTTATTTTTTACCGCAATCTAGCCTAAGGGCTAATTAGCAATATTATTTTAACTTAAACTTCTACTTATAATTAAATTCTATATCTAATTTACAGTCCAATAACTGTCCTTAGTTTATTCTAATATTAATTATATAAGTTCACTATGTTTTTGTGACCTAGTCAAATAACACAAGCACTGCACTGACACTGCACTTATGCACTTTTAAACACTAGTTCGAACGGTTTTGTTCTTTTAAGTCTTCTTTGAATGTTCGTGTTATCTAGAAGCTTTACAGCTTTCAGATTCACATGATGACGAAGTCGATGTTGGTGAGCTTCTGCGTAGTTTTGTATAATCTTGTTCACGAACTCCATCTTAAGGTCCCTGTGGAGATCGTGATTTCTGATGTACCAGGGTGCATTGGATATTTCCCTGAGTACTTTGTTCTGGAATCTCTGTATTATTTGGATATTGCTAGGTTTAGTATACCCCCAGAGTTGTATACCATACGTCCATACAGGCATCAGAACTTGCTTATATAGCATAAGCTTATTATGTATTGAGAGCTTAGAATGCCTTCCAAGCAGCCAATGCATTTTTTTATATCGTAATTCTAATTCCTCGCGTTTCTTTTTAACATGAGCTTTCCATCGAAGCTTTGTGTCTAGCGTCATACCCAGGTACTTCGCTGTATTAACGTAGGGAATAAGTTGCCGATTTAGGTAAATCGGGTGATATTGCGGTAGCTTATTGGTGAAATCTATATGCATTGATTTAGACTCGTTAAGTTTAATTCGCCACTTTATAGTCCATTCATTGACTTTGTTTATGGCAACTTGTACTTTTTCCACTGCTTCTTCGTGACTCTCCCCAGTTCCTATTATGGCAGTATCATCAGCAAATGTTGCAATGGTATTATTTTCTAGTGCTGGAATATCACAGGTGTATCACAGGTGTACAGAACCGGACCTAAAACACTTCCTTGCGGTACCCCAGCTTTAATTTCCTTGAGTTCAGAATATGCATCTTCTTGACGAACTCTAAACCATTTGTTCGAAATATATGATTCAAGAATATCAGCAAATGACTTTGGTAGCATAATTCTGAGTTTATAGATAAGCCCTTCGTGCCACACTTTATCGAAAGCTTGCGCTAAATTAATAATTTAATATAAAAAATCTTTTTTAAAAAACCGACTTCAAACGCCGGCGCCAGTACAAAGTATATAATTTATTGATGATATTTTAAAAACCGCTCGACCGATTTTGATAAAATTGCAATGGAAAACCACCTGGAAAGTATACCCTTTGAAACAAAAAAGAATTTTCCAAATCGGTTCAGGCGTCTTCGAGTAATCGGTGAACATGCATAAAAAATCCGACGAATTGAGAACCTCCTCCTTTTTTAAAGTCGGTTAAAAAAACAGTGGTCGCACTTCCGCGTTGAACAGCCAAGTATATTCTTTGCCCCAAACCGAGCCATCTTTTCATTAGTGTCTATCTTTTTTATATCAACGTGTATGAGTTGAGAGATTTCGGGTGGCGGACCGCTGCCCCGTTGCGTTGCTCAAACAGGGGGCGGGGCGCGGCGTCGCTGATTTATTCGGCGCATTGAATCCGCGCCGCGTATTTGTCTGTCGCCATATATGACCACTGTACGCCGTATCGGGTGAGGAAGTCGGGCTTGTATGCAATGGGATGATGTACTGCGAGGTCCATGAAGAAAACTTTATTTAGGTACATAAACTGGACCGCAAAGAAAAAGGGTCGGTTAGAAAATCTTCAATATCTTCAAAAGTACCTGAGCTAGCTTAATGAAATAAAGACTAAATTAAAGAATATTTTAATGGGTTTAAATGAAAATAAAAAAAACATAAATTCATTCATATTTACATGAAGCTTTTTATTTTTAATAAATGTAAAATAAATGAAAATGCCATTTTGAAGTTTTTTTAACCGACCCTTTTTCTTTGCGGTCCAGTTTACTTACTGAGAAATATTATAGTCTAGAGGTTTTTTTACACGACTACGGCAAAACCGAGAACAACAAAGCAGTGTTAGCCTAGTGGTTAGTACTGCGGTCTCCTATTGGGGGGGGGGGGGGGGGGGGGTCGCATGTTCGATGCCGGGCTTATGGCTTTTCTAAGTCATGGAAATTATATATAACAAGCTTCAACGGTGAAGGAAAACATCGTCAGGAAATCTGCACAACTGAGTTCTTCATAATGTTCTCAAAGGTGTGTGAAGTCTGCCAATTTCCATTTGCATTTTCAACCAGCAAGGTGGACTATGGCCTATAACCCTTCTCTGAGAAGAGACCTGCGCTCAGTAGTGAACCGTTGATGGGTTGATGATGATGATGACGGCAAAACCAAAAGGAGGTTTATGTTTTTAGCGTCCATGTATGTATGTATGTATGCATGTGTTAGTTCATTGCGGCGACTCATCATGGTAACATATTTGATGGCTTTTAAAAAAGCCATCAAAGATGTTACCATGATGAGTCGTATTAGTATAGGTGTTTTCTGAAATTTGTACAAAATGCATTAGAAATGGCGCAATTCAGCCAAGGTTCCATCCCACTTCTGATCTTAGAAGCCCGGGGGTCGGAAGAGGAGCAAACACAATCAAGAGTCAAGAAGAGACTCAAAAATTTGTAGAGAAAGTAGGTAAAGTCAGGACTCCAACCTTCTAACCTCTAACTTCTTAGATAATAATTAGAAACATTAATAAGTATGTTGATGCTCTATCAAATTCGCTAATACGTCATGTCATCATCATCTCTTTGTCCTTGTACCACGCTATGTGGGGTCGGCATAACATGTCTTGTAAGCCATGTTGTAAGTGGTTCGGCATGAAATTTTACGACCGGCCGCCTGCCTGACGTCTACCCTCTTTGGGAATGCTTTTATTGGTGGAAAGGATAGAACCGCCACCTTTCGGTTCATTACTGTAGTGCTGGAATCCCCCTTTTTTTAAATCTCCAGACTCGAGCGCTAGGCCTCGAACTGTGGACTGTACGCGGGCACTATTTATGTGGCGTCCACGTATTGGAAAGCTTCCAGTTCTTTTCTTTAAGTGGACAAGTTCTTTTCTTTTCTTTTGTTTCGCTGATACGTCATGTATATGTATGTATTTACGTATGTTCTATCGTAGCGCCTAAACTTCTGAGCCGATTTGATGAATGAGGTGTCAATCAATTCATTATAAGGTGCGTCTATTCCAGCCATAGGCCACATTTTTACGAACAAAATCAATATTAGAGATATTATTACATTACATCCAATTTCGAGTTTTCCGTGTTAGGCGATTCTACCTTGTTTTTTTACAGTGCCAGTGATACTACTGTGTTAAAATGCTTAAACTTAAAACTTGATTAACATGTTCGTATTTAAAAGTTAGGTTGGTACTTATACCTGCTTCATTTTTACAGCAAAAATAAAACAAACAAAGAAAATGTGACAATTGTAAGCCAATAATGACTAACGCTAGTCACCACTGGCAATGTAAACGCAGTAAAAGGTTAAAGAAATTGGTTTGAAGTCGAGGCACATGCGAGTTTTCCCCATGACTCATAGCGTGGACAGCAGAGTCACGTATTGTACAAACGAGCGTTTATGAGACAGTGTCGTAAATGTAATGATAGTTAAGAAAATAGTTTATCAATATAGTTAAGAATAATGAAAACCTATGTTCTTTCTCTTAATTTTGATATCTATTATTTTTGTGTGGATTAGTGCGAGCATGTCGACCCCGTGTTATGAGATCTCGGGTTCGGTTTCGAAAATTTTGTGGGTTATTACATTTTTTACCGCAGATATTTCAGCACTCTACAAAAATGTTCATCATCTTCATCTCAGTATCTTCATATTCATCTCAGTTATAGTCCACCATGCTGGCCGAGTTTGCAGATTTCACATACCTTCGAGAACATTATGGTGAACTCTCAATCATGCAGGTTTCCTCACGATAGTTTCCTTTAGGTGCCGTGATATTCAAGCTTTGTTAACTAATCATAACTTGACAGGTCTAAAAGAAATGTATTGTAGTCAAAGACTCCTAAATATTGTAATAAGAAACTTGAGAGGTGTCAAGGCACACCCGGATGGAACGTAGTTCCTTTCGATTAATTAATTTAGCATTGTGTTCGGTATTTTCGCGGTACAATAATGGGTCTCCGTAGTCTGTAGCTCTGCTTCTGCAGTCGCCTAACAGCCAAAGGTCGATGGTTCGAATCCCAGCTCGACAGACAGAATTTTCCATTTTCAATTTTATTTTAAACAATTTCTACATGTGGAACCATTAAAATTAGGGAAACATTCCAAAACCGTGTACCGCGAAAATACCGAACACAATTCACATTCAAAAAAGTGTCGGTTTCAAAAAAGTGACGATCCGTCTAGCCCCCTTCCGAGTTCCGCACCGAGCGATAAGGAACTACGTTCCAAAAAATTTCATTTTGCGCTGTTAACATTTGTGAAATGGTAAACATTTATCGATATGTACATATCTATCGATATTCAAAAAATCAAAACCTAACAATGTTCCTACGAGATTGTGTCAATTAGTTGAACTTTATGACATTTTACAAAAGAAATTGGAAATTGATTCTGTATGATATTATTATAATTACATACCAAGTATGTATATCGTAATAAGTCGTATAAGTACATAAGCATTTTCTGATGAATCGGTGCACAATCTAACAAAGTTACAATGACAAACGCACCCAATCTGTTTGAAAGCCTTGTCCTGAGGGTTGTGAACTCATTATCGACCGGGCACGTTACAGCGAAGTATATTAAATTCCTTTTTTTTTCTTCGCAGATAACAACCTGGACACGGCGCATCGGCAGATCGATCAGAAGTCCAACCAATGGTTTGGTGCCACTCTCACCAGCACCGGCAGAAACGGACCGATAGTGGTAAGTGGGAGAGCTAATACAAACAAAATGTGTGTTTTGATCATTATAAACCTTGGACGAGTGAGAGAAGGAAAGGACTTGCCAAGCGCACGCATTTCCCTCTGCCGAAGTACATGAACGAGCGACGTACCTACGTGTCAGTTTATAGTAATTATTTGCTGGTGTGCTCATTTTCTGTAAGTGTGACAGCTTTTGAGTTAGTGTGCGCTCATGGAGACGTAGTGAGTGAGTAAATCTGTGCTTTACTTGTTTATCTCACCTCCCTACTTTGTCCTGCTTTAAATTGTTGAAGATTTAAACGCTTTTAGCGTTTAAATCTTCAAATCCGATTAAAAAGTGAACTTTCTGTAAAAAGTGAAAACCGAATCAAAATTAGGGGCCTAGCTATCCCCATATCTCCCTCGCGTACCCGCTCCTAAAATATGATGGTGATATCACTGTTCATTAATGCACCCCTTTGCCGTTTTTTCAACAAGTACCCCTAAAAACCCAGATTTAAAAGACAATCAACTTACCTACTTATTCATTTTTATGCGCAATTTATACTAATTGAGATACAGAGTTACGTAACATTTTCCTGTATACAATAAAGAAAATCTATTGAACTACCCTATTCATAGAAATAAAAAGTAACTATGGCAAAAATCTTCAATTTCAAATGGAAATTCAAAAAAACACTGCGCACTTCCCGATAAGGCAAGAGACAAATAACTAGATACCACAGCCGTGGGACTGCGAATGTAAAGCAATAAAAACAGCAAAAACCCACCACAATACGCACCTATAAAACGAATAACAATTACAGATCAGGATTCAGGACAAAGTGATCTCTTAGCGTGGATGCGAGCAATCTGTTATAAATAACCGATTGAGCAAAACACGCGGTCGCAACTCGCAGGCCGCCGCGCCAGTCGCGACTTATCAGGCGGGCAATTATAAATCAATACATTCTTACCACGATATTGTACCGACTGTACAGGACGCTCCGTTTTAATTAAAGGATATATTATAGCATACTAGCTGATGCCCGCGACTTCGTCCGCGTGGATTTAGTTTTTGGAGTTTACTCCTTTAGAATCGATTTTAGGCGCCCGGTATGAGAAAAATTTGAGCAGTGAAATCTGTTTTGAATGACCTCGTTACGTTTTTCACAACGATGCAAATTTCTACCCTAACGATGAGTAAATAAGGTTGGTTTTCGCTTGAGTTGTCGAATGCCCTTGTTACGTTTTTCACAACGATGCAAATTTCTACCCTAAAATTGAGTAAATAAGGTTGGTTTTCACTTGAGTTGTCGAATGCGAAAGCGCTTTCGCTTCGGGAAGCCGAGCGCGTACCGATCGGGTCGGAGCGGCGCCGCGAATGCATTACGACGTTTTAAGTAGTAAACTCCAGTCGTGCGTCGGAGCTGACACACACACAAAAAGTAGCCTATATCACTATGTCACTCTCCAGGTCCTCGACTATACCCATGCAAAAATTCACGACGATCCGTAGCTCTTTGCAGCGTGATTGAAGGACAAACCAACAAACACACATTCGCATTCATAATATTAGTATGATTATGATTTCGGATTCGGATAGTTGCGCAGTGCCTGGCAGACGATTAAAGTAAAGTTACCAACCAAAAAACGAAGGAAGTGGGTTCCAATGTCTGTGCTCGTACCCGCATTGCTTAGGTTGTACCAAATTTTGGTAAGAAAGCCTTATATCTTCTACAACCTAAACCATGGGGCTGTTGAAAAGGCCGTTTAAATGAACGGCATGAAAACTCACCCTATTGTTAAGCTGTAAGCATATGCGTCACTGTAATTTCTATGTCCGTTTCGTCTTATTAAAAATTCCAGTATTTTAGCTACACTCACTTTTAGTTATATTTATCGCGTATATTACTTAGTTATAATCGCTCGGGGCTACCACAACCACCTGTCTATGAAAAATCGGCCAAGTGCGAGTCGGGCCTCGCTCTTTTAGGGTTCCGTTAAAAAAAATTAAATAAAAATATTTCTATGTACCCATGGAAGTATTTTTAATTAATTTTTTTAATTAAATTTAATTTTTATTATTTGTTGTTATAGCGGCAATAGAAATACATAATATGTGAAAATTTCATCTGTCTATCTATTACGGTTTACGAGATACAGCCCGCTGACAGACGGACGGACGGACGGACGGACGGACGGACGGACGGACGGACGGACGGACGGACGGACGGACGGACGGACGGACGGACGGACGGACAGCGTAGGCTTAGTAATAGGGTCCCGTTAGTACCCTTTGGGTACGGAACCCTAAAAATTACACTGGTCGTAGCGTAGGTGCGATTGTCTAAAAGTTGCCGATCAAAATCGTATTCATTTGATGGCATTAGCGTCAAAGTAAAATATTCCTTGACTGTATTGATTTAAAGTCACAAATTCAGTACAACTGATTTAAAAATGGATCGTTATGGAGCGTATCGTACATACCTCAACGAGCTCTAATTCAATGTTGTTTTAGTTTATTTTACTTTACGCTAATGCCATCAAATGAATACGATTTCGATCGGCAACTTTTAGACAATCGGGGGGGGCGTATCTCTATCAGCACTTTCTAAAAGTTTATTTGAATAAAGACTCTTCTTGTCTATTCTATTCTAAAGCCCAAAATCGCACTATTCGCCAAATCGTCTTCGTCGTCGAAAGTCAAAAGTTTTTCTCTTTCTAACATCCTGTACAACGGCAGAATCCATCAAAAATTCTGAGCACGGGCACGTTCGCAAACAAAACAAAACGCTAAACAAATTGCCGCGGTCTGAGAGAGGTCCGTTTTTGCACTAATTCGGCATACCTAAATAAAAATTCCGCCTCCTTCGAGAGCGGGCAAAAACTGCAGCGCGGAGGCTTCGGCGAACGCGATCGCTGTGATCTCGGAACTGCAAAAACTGGCGAAGCGATGTTTGTATGAATAACCATTACCTAACAAGTAGTAGTCAACAAGACGTCTCTAGTTTTCTTCATTTTTAGGGTTCCGTACCCAAAGGGTACCAACGGGACCCTATTACTAAGCCTACGCTGTCCGTCCGTCCGTCCGTCTGTCAGCGGGCTGTATCTCGTGAACCGTAATAGATAGACAGATGAAATCTTCACAAATTATGTATTTCTATTGCCGCTATAACAACAAATAATAAAAATTAAATTGAATTTAAAAAAAAAATTAAAATATTTCCATGGGTGATTGCACTTGGCCGATTTTTCCATGATTAATTCGGTGAAAAATATTGTGCGTTTACCTGCGATAGGAAGGGATTAGAAATGGATAGAACAGTAAAGAGTATTTCTATTTTCAAATCGTGAAGCCACTTCTTTAAAATTAGAAGCACTAAAAGTAGAGACTGAAATGAGAGACATGACCACAGAACATAATACTCTCTAACATGGAACTAGGAATTACAACTAAAGTCTTCCTATTTCTATGCTGGAGACCGTTGTCTGTAATAAATAAATTCTAAAATCTTCTAAAATGGTAGATATGTATTCAGTAGTGCACGGCTATTACTATCTCATTCTTATATAGTGCGCTATCCCATTTTCGCAACTCCTGCCATTGCTGGCATTCGTTCCCTAGAAAGCTGACCCCCCCTGGACATGACATGACGCTTCTCAAAAAGTAAGAGCAGACTCGAATCTACCCTTGCAACTCTTTGAAAAAGATTTACTATGCTATTATCTATAAGATTCAGACGATAATCAAGAGATTCAAATCGAGATTTGTCAAGAGTATACCTACTCGTACGTCTCGATGCCAAAACTCATGATTACCTTAATCAACAACCTTTCAAGGCTAAATAATTTATATGGCCTGAACTTAATACTAAAACTAGAACTAGAGAATAGATAAACGGAGTACTGACACAAATGTCTTGACGTTCCCTACCATAACGTCAATTTCCCGTGGCACGGATAACTAATCTGTCCACAAGTCGTAAACAGCTGACCTAACCTAATGGCGCAAACCGCCAACCCCACACTGCCGGCTCAGCTGACCTCCAGCCTACCCTTTCCCCAGGTCTCCTGACCCAACAGCACTAACCCGTAGATCTACTGACCCACTTTGCAAATATCAAAGCCTGTGGCCGGGAAAATTAATGGTCATGACAAAGTGTAGGGTGAAAAGACAACTTTCATAATGTCATGCTATTTATCAAATAAATACAAATCATTTGGCTTTGTTTTTGAATTATTATAAGATTCTTTTTCCCCTTCGATATTTTATAAAAGCCGTTTTCATTTTCAGATTATATTGTGTACGCGCGTATTAATATTTTGTATACGTATTTAATTTTCGTAGAACGATACGATTTTGATCTGATTATTTATAAATTATAGGTAATATAAAGTTACCGAAAAGTACGCTAATCACTAAAGTAATATTTCCTTGGTAAGCGAACGATTCTAACGTCTAGCATGGTTATTTGTGGAAATAAATCATGCGGAGTAAAACTATCGTTTTTCCTTTTGGTGTTATGTATAAGTTACATAATTATTACAATATATATATAGTAGTAGCTTAAATAGCCCAATCTTTAAAGGTGATGGACTGAAAACTGAAAGGTCAACGCGACGCCGCGTAGTGTTCCCGGTTCAATCCCCCGTGCCCACCGTTGCAATACTTGCAATATTGTCGTACCTACCTACCCACTTTTAACAAAAGACGTGGACATCATACGCGAAGCAGGAACGCCGTATAACGCCTTTCATATGCGCTGCTTACGCTAAATCTTAGACATTACTTGGAGAGTTAAGGAGACCAATGAGAACGTCCTGAAACGTACTAAATCTTTCAGCCTTACTACAGTATTAAAGCAAAAACGCCTCCGTTGGCTGAGACACTTGCATAGAATGGACCCATCTCGTCTGCCTCGGCAAGTACTTCTTGGCGCAGTAGCACACGCGAAAAGAAACGTGGGTAGACCACGGCTGCGCTTTAAAGATTGCGCCAAGAGAGACATGGCCAATTTTAACATAAAGCAAAGAATTGGGAGAAGCTGGTGGATGACAGTAACGGTTGGAGGAGAAGCGTGGGTGAGGGGTGTAGAGTGCACGACTATGCTTGGTTTAAAGTTTTAGCGCACAGGAGAGCGAGAAAGCGTTTCAGAGCCGGGACTGCGTCTGTGGTCGTTGAGTTTTGCTGCAGTAAGTGCAGACGTGACTGCCGTTCACGAATCGGTCTCCACAAGAAGGGAGAAAATGCCTCCGACAAAATAGGATAGAATAGAATAGAATGGAATGGAATGGATCGGAACGGAACGAAACAGAACAGAATAGAATAGAATAGAAATGTTTTTTATTCAAATAAAGTTTTTTACAAGTGCTTATGAATCGTCGATGAGTCTAGCACTGGTTCGGAATACCCTTCCTGCCGAGAAGAACCAGCAAGAAACTCGGCGGTGAAATGTTTAAACCGTCTAGAATAGACGTAAAGGCCTAAATGAACTTGGAAGTTGAAGTTGAGAGAGGAATATTAGTCAGGTCTGGCTTCTTCTTCTTCTACAATACAAATAATTAAGCTACACGTTGACATAGTATAAAAAGCTATTGTCTCTAAAAGTGATGTGTTACTTAAATCAGTTCACGACGCTCGCGCTGGGTGTAACAGGAAGGGTGCAGTCCGGTCGTCCCATAAACTTTATAGGTCACCATACCGCTCTTTATGGGGTCGCACAGACTAACACCATAAACTTGAAATAAATGCGGCTATCGAGAACAACATGTTTTATGTTTCTAAGATAGTTTTATCTTGAGTTAATCAAAACATATTATACTTAAATCTTCGATTTTGTTGTAAATTGAAAATGAAAATTTAAAACACCCCCGACATGTGAATCTATGGCCGGACTATGAACTATATACCTGACATTCTGTTACCCAGTTTTGAATTTTCTGCTCCATCATCCGATCCTCCTCCTTGATCCTCGAACACCATCTATCTATTTTACACCTCATTGAGACATTCTAATGAGCCCATTTAAACTTTCATTTTCCGGGATAAATGTACCATTGTACAGTCCATCTCCTGAATAAAAGCTATATTTCGTCATGATTTGTTCTGTACTTGAGTCGTAAAAAGGTCGCGATTTTTTATTTGAACTTAAGTCAACCGATATGTACATTGCAACCGTGTAAACCGTGTAAACCGGTCGGTTTACATAGAAATGTACATAATATTATTATTATAATTTAAACCTATGTACACTGCCATTATATAAGTTCAAATGCATCGACAAAAGGTTTTACTCGAAAAGAGTAAGTAATTCTCTATTGCTATCGGAACGTGTATCGCGTGCTATTACAATTGCAAATATGTTTCCTGTGATAAATCGCAAGATATCGCCGCTTGATGCTGGCTGCGTACGCGCATTTACTTAGTATTGATAAACATAGACTAAGAAATAAGTAGACTTTCCTCCGGTTACTTAATTTTATGACCCACTATAAAGAGTTTAACGTAAGAGGGTTTTTGTGTACTGTATTGTTTGTTATGCTATCAATTTCCTGATAAATAACTGAGCCTATTTTAATGCGGCTTTTTGCATTCTCAACAGATTTCTAAGCAGATTTTTATGTTTTATTTATGGCTATAGAACGCAAAAGGGCCTCCTACAATATTTTTTCCATTACACAGACCAGGTTCTTAAATATCTTTATAAAGCAAATTTGTTGTACTTTTTAGCCTGCAATTCGTATTTATACTTCTGTAGGACTATTACCTATCTCAGCGGCTTAGCTATCGAAATTCGCTAACGTTCCATTGTTTTGAGATAGAGAATAACACACTACATCTGAATAGACCCTCTGATCATAGGTAGCTATGTTATTCATCTGTGCTCAGGTTTATAGTCTGTGCTACTAAGCACTAAGTTATTTATATGCAATTGTCCAATCTATGGCCCAGGTTTTATACCCAGGCGTCTGTATATGGGGCTGGACTGATTGATGCCGTGATACCCCTCCAGTCCTTCCACTTCTGAGTAATATTCGATTATTCTTATTGTTTACTTTGTACGGGCGTCAACTCGAGGATTAGTTCACGGTAGACGCCATTCTGAGAACCTTGGAATTCATTTGATTTGATTTCTTTAGGTGTTAGAATCTTTCTTATCCATAATCATTTTATTCATTTTTTATTCAGTAAATTATTTCACTATGGAGCGAGAATCTTTGGAAATAGGTAATTTGCTATCGAGAAAAATAAAATAATCTGATATGTTTTAATGCTATTGCATAAATATTAACTCTAGTAGCAAAAAAAATGTAAATTTTGTAAATCAATCAGTTTAAAAAAATCTGTTTGTAATAAAAATAAACTAATAAGTACCTATCAAATTTTTATCAGAAATTACTGACGCCGTGATTTTTAATAAAGCATCCCATGCTAAAAATTGTTTCAGTTATTAATTGCATAGTATGCTGCAGTTTATGAGGACCACATATGCCTCTGCTAAATTACTAAACAATTAGCATCATATTTTGAGCACATCAAGATCGAAAAGATGGCTTTTTATTAAATTACCACATAATTTGTCAGATAAGTCAAGTTTTTGCAACGTTAACATACCCAATATGACGGCCCATGCTTCATTATTAATTTTTATCTTAGTTTGAAGTACGAGTGGCTCTTACGGTACTAATAGTATCATCATCATCACCATCATCAATGACGTTGTCAACGGCTCACTAAGGCTCACTAACGCTGGCCTAATGCTTATGCAGACTTCACACACCTTTGAACACATTATGGAAAATTCTCATCATGAAGGCGTGCAGCTTTCCTCAAGATATTTTCCTGCACCTTAAAAGCACTAACGCTAATTGTTATTTGCTAAAATGATGTGATGTTAACTAGGTAAGTTTTTGTATCTTTATTCTGCTATGTTAAGTTGAAATAGAGCTATTTAAACTCGGATTAATGTTGAGCTACATGTAGAACAGCATGTTGCATTTGTTGCTTCTAAGAATACATGGCTTAGAGATAAAATTGAACTACATATTTAAACTCAGACTAATGATTTCTTTCGTTGAAATGTATAATTAAAGTTTCGGGTAAAATAAAAGCGATCGAAATTCGTACACAATTCGCCCTCCCAACCTTTCACTGCTTTCACGTCAGCCGCTCCACATTTCAACCTAAATTTGTAATCTGGGCGAGAAACAATTTCGGCGGAATCCCGTAGGTGAGGTATTTAAGCAAACAAATTGTCCGGTGATTTGTCAGACGGATTCTTTACTTCTTGCGGCGGCAGCGCGCCTAATATGGCCGCGTACGGTTGACAGCTACGCACGTCCGATTTGGACGGTGCCCTTTTACGGCGGACCTCTCTTATTGTCTACCTTTGGAGTGGATGTCTTGGATGTTTTCGCGTTTCACCATTTTTTCTCATAACTTATTGGACAGAGATTTTCAAAGGTTCCGTTGGCCCAGTTTTTGAAAGCTTTATACTTTCGAAGCCCGCTTGATAGTGTTTCTTCTAAACTTATTTTGGTATCGTTGTCATATTTCTCTTTGGTGTTTTTGTGTGCGTAATTTTTGATAGGTTTTTGGGATCAACCTCTGGAATGCCACCCCGATAATAATAATCTCCCGCTATTGGTTAATAAATAATAAAATAATCAGTACTCTCCCGCTATTGGTTAAAATGCACTGATGCAGCATAAATCAGAGGTCATTGCGATTGTCACAATGATGCAATCAGTTTTAGAAAATACCAGATTTTGATACTTCATTTAAAATTAAATAACCCAATACATTTTTTATTCATCAAGTTAGGGCAGTGGTACTCAACCTTTATTTCATATGGGCCACAAACACTTGGTTATGGTGTCGGGGGTCGCAAAAAAAATTAGTTAATGATTTCTAAGGTTTTCGTGATTGTTACAAATAGAATTAACTATGAACGCATTCATGGCGTATATATTAACCGTCCGCCCGCGCGCCGTCCCTCGGGCCGCAGGCTGAGTTTAGAGTATCATAATATGAAGAATTCCTTGTATTGTCGAAAAATCAAACCCTTCAGTTATAAGAACCACAATCAGTTCTTTCATCAGTTTTCAAAGTTAGTAAATATTGTAATGCTGCAATCAAAATCAGAATCATTAATAACACGCTATTTAAATCCCATTCTTCATTAACAGGAAAGAATAATCCCAAATTGGTCACGCGTGCCGGAGTTATGTTACCATTATGCTGCAGTACAAGTCATAGAGCAACGCGGTCCAGAGTTGAGTGGGTCCTTAACTGATAAAATTTTCTTCCAACACCATAAACTTAAATCTGGTGTTACTTGCAGAGTCAACGACAAAGGAAAGTACATAAACCAATGTCGGCAGTTGGCAAGTCATTTAAATAAACGGCCGAGGGACTGACATCCCGAAGGTTGTAGAGTCAAACACTATTTTATCATTGTAGTACCTTCTAACTAGCATAGGTTGTTCACTTAGTTGAAGGGAAATGAGAATCAGTAAAGTCTCGGAAGAAAAAATGCCGAGAATTTTTACTTGGTCGATGGCTTGAACATCATGAGCAACCCACTAACGTCTCACCTACTGAGCGCAGGTCTCCTCTCAGAGAAGGGTTTTATAGGCCATATTCCACCACGTTGGCCCAATGCAAATTGGCGGACTTCGTACACTTTCGAGAACATTATGAAAAACTTTCAGTTGTGCAAGTTTCCTCACGATGTTTTCCTTCACCGTTGAAGCTTGTGATATTTAATTTCTTAAACGCACGTAACTTAGAAAAGCAAGAGGTGCGTGCCCGGGATCGAACCTGTGACCCCCGAATAGGAGACCGCAGTACTAACCACTAGGCTATCACTCCTTTGTATCCCTTTTGATACTATAGGTAATGCAAGATATCGCTGTACCAATTTTTGTTAAGATCAGTTCATTGCAATACACTATCGCCCTTATAATATCAAAGTACTCATGAAAAAAAAAACATATTTTTTCAGTTCAGTCACATATGGACATGCCTTGGGGTTGTTCAGGTTAGGCAATGTAAGCCAAATGCTTTATTTGGCTTTGAAGCAATGCGCTTGGAAAAGGCTACACGCGCATATCGATGAATGTTTGATATCATTTTTGGTCCGAGTGGTCTGGTACTCTGACTTGACTTCATTCATATCATAGCATCTCCTTGAGGGCAGCGCCGCGCTTCTTAACGTAAAAAAGTGAAGCAAAAAATCTATTAGCCCGCGGTGCTTCGGCCTCATTCATTAGGTACCATTCTGTTATTTCTATTATTTAATTATAGCCCTTTAGAACATTTCGTTACGGTCAAATATTAATGAGAAACGAGTGCTCGTAAAGAATAAGAAAACGAGGCGATTACACGAGTTTAATGATTGCTGATCGATTTTAAATTGTTCTTCGTTAAATTATAGTCATTAACTGTGTACCTCTTTACTTACGTAGGCGACAGGGAGTTGTACATTAGGCGTTTAAAGTAAAGTTTCTGCTAGGTAAATTATTTACCACCTTAGAAATAAACGCAGGGTTGGTTAACTTTTGTTTGATGAAGTTTTACCTTTAACTTTAAATCATTTTATCTACTCCAGCATCGAAAAGTTCCAATTTCGAATTTGACAGCTGAATCGAAATGAACCCTCTTTCGGTTTTGCTTCTCATTTCGATGCAGCTCGTTGTATGGGAGCTGAATCGAAATGGTTATCTTCTTAAAATAGGATACCTAAAGGTAAGGCTCTGGGTTCTGGCACTTTTGTACCGTTCATATGACAGAGGCGCCACAGGCGGCTGGTGGCGGCTTACGGAGTTACTTTTTGTTGACAGAGGCGCCACAGGCGGCTGGTGGCGGCTTGCGGAGTTACTTTTTGTTACTTTATTGAGCCTACGGCGTATTTTGTTAATGATTTTATTTTCCTTGTCGTAGATAAAATCTTGTATGCAACTGACCGTAATTAGTCATTTTAATTCTCGTACTATCCTATTTTGATACTCGGCAAGCCTCGTATCAAAAAACAGCACTCGAATTAAAATGACCCTCATTACGACGCAGTTGCATAAATAGCTATTATGGATTGGTGGATGTGGACCTTAATAAGTGTAACAAATTAGTAATGAATAATTTAATGTTCTTGTTATCTTTATTTTATTTTATCTTTATCTAACTTTAGCCCGCGAGTTCTTTCGCGTTCTTCTTTTTAAACTCTCACGGGAGTCCATTGTTTCCCCAAGAAAAAAAACTCTCTCTCTAGGTCATTAACGTGGCTAACCATACAAAATAAGTCTATACCTAGCACCGTTGCTATGTGATAGAAGGACAAACCAAAAAACTTATTTTTAAAGCAAACCACTGAAATTTATGGCATTTTTAATTTCTTAAATTATGATATCGTTTGACTGGTTAAATTATTCCTACATCTTAATAATGCTGTTCGATCCATCCTCGGTGAAACGCTGCTTAAAAAAAGTTGCTCGCTAAGATCATTGTTGACATTATCAACTAGAATCTCTACCATCTTAATTGCTAGAATTACCTGAGGTAAATTACTGTCGTTTAAAATTACATAATAGTTGCAAATGCATTCCCTTATAAGAAAAGTTAATCAGAGTAATCAACACCGGCTTCCTGCCTAACCTCTCTAGTCTCTATCAATTAATCACCACTCCACAATCGTATGCGAATTGTGAGGTGCGTAACAAAAGAACAATGCAATAAAGGATCAATATTCAATAGGAATCATTATGTGCGCAGGCGCATACAGGCGTTTGCATCAGCGTTGATAAATGGCGCGCTGGGATACCGCTCCTTCTTTCACCTTTGTATCAAAGCACATTAGTCTAGCTCAGACATTTCAGACGATATGCTGAATTTATGGCATATTGATGCAGCAAAAATGCCATAAGTCCAGACAAGTGGGTCTTAAGATGAACATAGACAAAACGAAAGTCATGTTGAACGAGCACGTTATCTCAAGACCTGTTAACGTCGACAATGTCAGCATCGAAGTTGTTCAGGAATACAACTACCTTGGCCAGATTATACAACTCGGTAGGAACAACTTCGACAAGGAGGCTGACAGAAGAATTCTGCTGGGCTGGGCAGCATTTTCAAAGCTGCGTCAGGTCTTCGATTCGTCGATACCGCAAAGTCTGAAGACAAAGGTTTTCAATGAGTGTGTCCTACCGGTAATGACGTATGGAGCGGAAACGTGGACACTGACGGTGGGCCTCGTTCACAAGTTAAAAGTCGCTCAGCGCGCTCTGGAGCGAGCTATGTTGGGAATCTCTCTCAGGGATAAAATCCGGAACGAGGAGATTCGTAGAAGAACAAAAGTGACCGACGTAGCTCTGAGGATTAGCAAGCTGAAGTGGCAGTGGGCAGGTCATATCTGTCGCAGAACCGATGGCCGATGGGGCAGACGTGTTATGGAGTGAAGACCGCGTACCGGCAAGCGCAGTGTAGGACGCCCTCCAGCTCGCTGGACCGATGACCTTAAGAAGGTGGCGGGAAGCGGTTGGATGAGGAAAGCGGAGGACTGTTTTTGGTGGCGCGCTCTCGGAAAGGCCTATGTCCAGCAGTGGATGAATACAGGCTGATGGATTGGATTGGAATGCATATTGAGCAATAGCGAGAGAGTCAATAGCAATCATTTATTTTTAGACATTAGGCATGATGAACGATTTTGAAAAAAAATTGGATGATGTTCGGAAATATCTACTATTTCGAAAAATAAGTTATTTCAGCAAAAAAAGGGTTAGGCAGACAAAGTTGCCATTTCAATTTTAAAATTTAAATAAAAATTCACGCATAAGCACTCGACGGTGTCATAGCGTCGTTCGTGACGTCTATCTGGTATACATAATCATTAATCTGTGGTGACGTCCGCTTCATCTCTAAGTTTTTCATAGTGGTTAGTCAAATGAAGATAGATGTGACACATCGTTCTATCATCGTTGGTGTTCAATTCAATATGGCGGATTGCTGTATTTTAAAGTCTTATTTTATCAAAATAAATAGCAATCTCGCTCAAAATAGGGGAAAAGATACGTTTTATATAATCCATGAATCCTACTTCATTAAATAATTATTCATAACTAGCTGATGCCTGTGACTTCGTCCGTCCGCGCGGATTTTTAAAAACCTTCGGGAACTCTGTTTTTCCGGGATAAAAAGTAGCCTATGTCACTCTTGAGGTCCTCAACTATGCCCATGAAAAAATCACGTCTATCCGTAGCTCTGTTGCGGCTTGATTAAAGGACAAACCAACAAACTAACAAACAATAAACATTTTCATTCACGACTTCATGGATTCTTGGTTACTGTGATCATGCCTATATATTCCACAGCAGATCTATTCGGGGTCGGTAAAGTCTAAGTTTATAACGTGAACGATTGTGGGGCGCCACTAATGATACTGTACCTACTCGTAAATAACGCAGCAATGCATAAAGCATGCTGTTATCATTTCTAGAGGAAATTAGCTGCCCAGAGGTCAGTCTTATCTGATAAAGCGGAATGCACCGCCCATCTTTCATTACAATTCCTACCTCCGGGGGTGATCGGAGTTATAATATGCTTCGAATTAAATTAATATTACTGTCACAATTTCACAGGAAAACGTTTATGTTTAAGAGAATAACAAAAAAGGTACTTTTGTTCATTGCTGGACATAATTATGTAGGTGTTTTGGATATACTTTCACTTGACTCGGTCTTGTGCCACCTGTATAAAGTGGCTTTGTGAAATTTGTCGATATGGTCGTGATGGTGTCGGTCCCTATAGCTAGGGCCTGCTAATACTTCTTGGGGCCCCCATCGGTTCTTCTTTAATATGCCCCACCCATTGCTACATCATTCGCGGCTCGATGAGTTTCACATACGTATGTCGTAACTCTGGTTCTCCTACGGATCTCCTCACTCCTGATTTGATCTCGCAGGGATACTCCGAGCATAGCTCTCTCCATCGCCCGCTGAGTGATCCTGAGCCTTCTATGAAAAATAGCTGGGAGTTTAGCTGTATATATGGCTGTATGGCTCATATACGCGGTGGAGTACCGATATAGTTAATTAATAACTTTTTTCCTACATAAGTAGAAGATGAAGTAAGAAATAGAAGATGAAATGTTTTGAAGAACAGCTGACCGTGGTGATTTCACATTCACTTTTATTATTTGTTCTGGAGATCTCCTATTACTTCTTCCTCCTAGATCTAGAAATATGAAAGCTTTGCTGAAGTCCGCTTTAAAACCATATTTTTAAAGTTTGAAGTAACCATGTTTCACGGAACCACTTTGAATCAGCTTCAGAAAAACGAGTGAAATTTTATATCACGTTGAACAATAAGTTACTGACCATAAAAGTGGCTCTATTTTCAAATAAAGCATGAAAGGATTAATGGCAAACCTCTCTCATACAATATCCTATTGTGTTGCGGATTATGGTCCGTAGGTACGAGCGCAAATATCGCCCCTCTTTACGGGTCGGCGCACAAGTAACGAAACGGGACGGTGGAGTTATTAGTTAACGCGGAAATTATAGTAAACTGTTGCCGCAATCTATTGATTATTTATAAAGTGTGTTGGTTTGTTGGTTTGTCCTTAAATCACGCAGCAATGGAGCCAGAGATCGACGTGATTCTGTGCGTGGGTATAGCTAAAGACTTGGAGAGTGACATAGGCTACTTTTAATCTTGGAAAAAATATGGTTCTGTATACTTAAAAATGTTAAAGAATAGATTCCAAAATGTGCGAAATCTAGATTAAAAATACTTTTGCGTTAATCGGGGATGATAATTGATAATTTATCCCCGATTTTAGTTCTTGAACCATGCTTATCTTATTTTTAGACGAAGTTTCAACGAATATAATGTCGTAGATACGTAGACAGGCTTGCCTTAAATAAACACAATACAACCTATTCTTATTTAGCCAATGCAATCCCGATCGCACTCCATTACAACGTCACATAAAGTTAAAAACAAGGGCGCATGCAATTTGTCAGCGCCTTAACTGTATTCAATGGACGCTCTATTTTGTTTTACGTCTATGGGCAGCGGCCATTGAACAGTCTACTTGCTGGGAAATGCCACCACCCCATTGTCATAGTTTCTCTCACTATGTCTTTGTGGCGTTCGGACTTAATTAAGAGTTCCCTTTTGAGTTTAGACAAATGACTGTGACACTATTGCCGACCACTCCCTTCCCCAAATATGGTCGTAGTCTTATCAAATATTAGAGTTCCACTCCTGGACATCCTCACCCCGTGGTATTTCGCCTCTTGAAGGCAGCGCTGGCTCCCTGCGACTTTGTATAGTCTTTCGCGATTTTGTCCGCGTGGATTTGGGTTTTTAAAATCCCGTAATAAAAGGCTGAAAGGTATACTTTTTAGGTTTCTATAATATATTTTATTTTATTTATTGATTTGCCAACAGGCACTCACACGAATGACAAAAAAAAAAACAAATTACATCTAAGGAAACATTTCAGTTGTGCACCCAATTACATAATTATAATTATTAATTACATAATTATAATTATTAATCCAAATACATAATTATAATTATTATTATGCATTACTTAGTTATGTAAGGACAAACAAATATATCATAGGGTACGATTAAACATAAACATATAATAACCAGTTCTGTTAGCTATGTTAGCAATATAAGTGATATCAACATAATCTAGATACGAAATAGGATCTGAGAAAACGAACTTTACTATTGCACGCCGTTCGACACAACCAGCCACCCTTTAAAGGGCATGTATGTCCCAGATACTATTTAAAACCTCTACCATATTTAGTCTACTCCATCATACTCGTAACTGTCCTGTACGGTACCACTCCCTAGGGTATAAAAACTGGGTGTAGAAAGTTCGCCTTTCCAGACCTTCCTGTTAACCCTCATTGATAACGGTGTTACTTGCACAATTAGAAGTGCTTGCGGCGATGAGGTGAAATAGCTGGTATATTATGTAGTTTCATTCTATAGTTTTTTTCCCGTGGCGATGTCTGTTTTACACAAAAAAGCAGTATGTCGTTTGCCCTTCTTGTCGGGTTTTGGCACTTATTATTTATAGATTGCATCCCGAAAATCAAAATTTTTCAAGAATTCTTATTTACTTAAAACATTTTTAAAATAGGGGTTTCAAAAATCGAACTGAACGTGAGCGAAGCCGCGGGCAATAGCTAGCAATGATATTAAACTTTTGTTAATTTTGAATTATATTATAGCAAGTAGTCATACTTTGTTGTTGGTAATGCTTATCTTGTCAAAATGTTATAGTAGTTAGTACCTAACATATTTTTGTGGATAAAAGCTCGAACGAACAGACAAATAGTTACAGTTTCAAAATAGAGATCCATCGTATTGTGGAGCACACAGTTACATTCCCATATGGTGCTTATCTGGACGCCCGTGTTAACGGACATGTCCTTTTGTGGTCTATGTCAATGTGATGGCTTCAAGTGATTGCGTAGTCTCACAAAAAATGTCCTTTATAATATAGGTAAATGTATCTATTATGCAAAGTCTTACCGTTGATCAAAAAGACCGCCGTAAGATAAGAAGGATAATTTGAAGTAAGCTAAAAGGCATACAAAAATAGACACCAACAAGTTTTGGTAGGTACTACATTGTAATATCAAATCTTTACTAGGTACATAAATGCGAAATTGTGGTGGATTGTCCTTCAATCACATAACAAAGGAGCAAACAATGGTGATAGTCTAAAAAGTGGTCATAGCCCAGTGGTAAAGACTACTCTCCCTACCCTTACGCCTAAGGGAGTAACGTAAAGTAAGTAAGGGAGTAACGTAAGTAAAAGTAAGTAACGGAGTTTGAAACCCAGGCATATCTAACTTTTCAGAGTTGCGTTTTACGCAATTAAATATCACTTGCTGTAATTGTGAAGGAAAACATCATGAGGGAACCTGCATGCCTGAGAGTTCTCCATAATGTTCTCAATGATGAGTGAAGATTGCCAATCCACCCGTCATCATCATTATCATTATCATTACCAGCAACCCATCAACGACTCGCTACTGAGCGCAGGTCTCCTCTCAGAGAAGAGTTCAGTCTATCACGCGGGCCCAACGCGAATTGGCGGACTGTGGCGGACACAGTTCACACGCCTTCAAGAACATTATAGAGAACCGCCCAGAGTAGTGGACCCTACATGCAAACCCATCTCATTTGAAAGGAGTCTAGCGCCCAATGGTAGGCCGGCGATGGGTTGCCCTTGCGAATTGCGATGACGATGACAAGGCACCATTCCAAGCAAGGTTCGTTATTGGTATAACAAAAATTTTAATGTCACTATAAAATAACCAAAGCAATGAACGAGTATGTAAAAAGATAAAACCATTGAACAAAGAAAATGAATAACGGTACCATCCGTTGTTGTGTTTGCCGAAAAAATTTGCGAAAGCTCGCGTGCCCTTTGTCTCAAACATGTCCAAAATATGAGTTGCTCCTTAATGCAGCCAAAACGACGCGTGCTTGGCATTTCCAATTCGCAGAAGCGGACAATTTAAGCTGATTGTTTAACAAGGCTTTTGCATTAAATTAATTTTATTACTTTTCCGTATTAATTTCTTGCCGCGTTCTCGGCGGGCGCAGGATTTGATTAATTGCATCGTGTTTTGGAATCTGTGGACGAATGTTGCATGTCCAATGGCGGTTTCATTTTAATTTTGAAGCGATAAACTCTCATAATGCTAAGTGCCCTTTTAACGGATTATAAGAATTGCATCTTTCTTGTAATAATTTCTGTAAATCTTCTTGAAATTATGGCGTTTTATAGGATTTTTCAGCATGGGAATCCTTTGTTTTCCCGGAATAAGAAGTATCCTATGCCATCCTTAATTTCATGCACAAGGAACAACAAACTTAGTTACTAGCTTAGTTACCAGATATTAGTTCGGCGGAATATAGCAAAATATGTTACGGGCAGTTCTCCTAATTGTTGGCTAAAACGTCCGACGAAAAAGAAAAAATTTTTTTTTGAGTTATTGGTTTTTTAAGTATGCCTTGACAGAGAGGTGCCTTCATTTATCACAGTGATAAGGAAGGCCTCCACCAGAACCTAGTTTTCTTGGAGAAATAGCGTATTTGGTAATTATGGTGTCCATGGTAAGGATAAATTGTGACATGGTAATGAGGTCCGGAATATGGTGATTAGAATATGCTATATGGTAATTTGTTAAAATTTTGTGAATGAGAAACAAAAATAAAACATAAGTGTTTTTGTTAATAAAATCTATTTAATCTGTAAATGTGGAAAAATACAGTAATAAAACTGAAAGAAATATCGTAGTATTTCTTTAAATATAAAAAACTATAAAAGGTACTTATTAATAGTCCTCAAAATTGATAAATCAAATGTATCACTCACGATTTACAAAATAGATAAACATGTCACTATAAATTTTCTTGATTCAATTCCGATTATTTATTGATTAATTATTATAGTTAATTAGTTACCTAGAAGAAGCATCTCAGTAAATCTCGTAAAAACGGCATGCCAATCATAATCGTACAAAGATTCATAACAAAAGTCTGCCTTGCTGACGAGATCAATAAATTCAGTTATTTTCCTATCAGACCTACCTAGGCTTACCTACAAAAAGCGTCTAATTATATTATGAGTTTGACATAAGATAGCTCTAAGTACACAAAATAACTTTAATTCTTCAAATAACATGCCAAACATAATTAATAATTATTAATAAAATATAAAATTTGATACAGAATTGTCAGTGTCGTTGATGAGATCTATATATTCGGTAATCTTCTAATCAAATAAGGGTCTAGGGCCTTTGGAGGAAATAGTGACTTACCTGCGACCGCACCTGTTAGGTCTTGACACTAAGCTAGGCTATCCACGCAACGCATTTGTTCGCTATAGACCCAAGCAACAAGGACTGTGTTATCATGGAGCTTGACATACATAACGCTTTCAATACACTGGAAAAGGACATTCTACTGAGCGAAGCAAAGTTATGATTCCTACTCTGTATCCTTTTCTTCAGCAATTTTAACATTCCCCCTCCAATGTCTTCTATAACCAAACCTCTATCCTTTCGCAGATTGATGTCCAACAGGGAGATCCGCTTAGACCTCTCATCTTCAACCTCAGCAATCAGAAAGTTCTTCACGACCTCAAATCTCCCCTTAATATCTGGTAACTCGATGATGGTACTATAGGAGGCAAACCTGAAGTTGTGGAACGTGACCTACTGCTTTTAATACATTGCTTGAAAGAGCTGGGGTTGAAGGTGAACATGCCTAAGTGAGAGTTCTTCCCCTGTAATCCAGAGTCCCGTCTTCTGTTCCCTCACTTTGAAGACCTAGTTCCTGGGCTCAAGGAGTTTAACGCTGACAATTTTTTCCTCTTGGGGTCTCCTATCTTTTCTTCTGCTATCCCGGAAGCCATTGAGGCAAGGAGGCCTCCGCCATTCAAGAACATTGGAAAGATCTTTCGGCCCATGTTACGCTTACGCTCTTGCAAAACTATTTTGCTGTGCCGAAGATTACATATCTACTGAGGACTTCCCAACATGGTTGCATGCCTGTTTGCGAATTCCATCGATGCATCTGCGGTTACATGGTGGTAGCCAACGGCCACCACGCATTGGGTTGCAGTCGTTGTGTGGCCAGATTCTCTAGTCACCACTCTCTGAACGATATCGTCCGCACAGCCCTCGTCTCGGTCAACGTACCCTGCGTAGTGTGTACTCGAGCCACTCGGTTTGGGTCACATGGATGGCAAGCATCCTGATGGCTTGACACTCGTCCCATGGCAAAATAGCAAATGCATGCTGAGGGACGCGACGTGCATGAGTACATTCGCACCATGTCATCTCAGCCGGAAAACACAGGTAGACGCTGCAGAGTCCGTTGCATTAAAAAAAGGAGTAAAGATGCCCATATTCTGGACAGCTACCTTTTTGTCCCTCTGGCAGTGGAGACCACGGAATGCTGGAGTGTGGAAGCTAAGCGATTGTTGCACGATATCGGCCGTTGGTTAAGGTGAAGGGGTTGCGATCCACGTTCTGGGGTTTACCTGGTCCAAAGGTCGTCAATCGCCATACAACGCTGCAATGCTGCGAATTTGATTGCGATTGAGGTATAAAAAGAATTACGATTTATTCTCCATCTTTTTCGGTATAATATAGGATCTTTTTTTATCTTCGCATACCATTAGAGCCTTTTTTGCCCATCTTTTTCAGTTTAGTTAATTTTATTGTTGGTAAATATAACGATGTTGTCATTACCAACACCCAAACAGTATCAAAATACAGCCATAATCATTCAACACATATTACTTATAACTTTTTATATGTTACTACAAGTTGGTCCTTGACTGCGATAACCTGGGGTAAGTGGTGAATGCAGTCTAAGATGGTTTCGAGCTTACCTGGTATTAAACTTAAACAACTTACCGGTTTCTACGCTAATACGTACCAGAACGCTAAATCACATGGCGCGGCACATCTTTGCTGGTAGAGTATTGGTTGGTAACTAGCCTCGGCTAGACTAGACTGGAGACAATTTTACAACATCCAAAATTGCACCAGCCGGGAGTCAAACCCATGAAGATCCAGTTTTTAAGACCAAAGTACCCACCACAGGGCCAGGGAGGCCGTTAAAATCTAGAAGATCCCATACATTCAAGCATTACTCTAATTACCTAGCTAATGCCCAATTACCATAGTACGTAAAATGGCCCTGGTAATAATGGTAATTAGGATCATGGTACTTAGGATTGGTTAGTAATTAAATTTTTACTTGATAAGTAAACATAGTAATTTTTTTTAATGTGCTTTGTTAGAAAGTAAAACATATTTGAAATATATAAAAAATACAAACATATAAATGTGATAACTACTTACGGTATGGTGAGAGTCCTATGAATGAGCGATTAAAGTTGCCAAATTGAAATTTCCGTTGGAGAATGCCAAATATTTCAGTAACCCGACGACGTACACACCTCTATTCGGCATGAATTGCTCAAGGCAAATGACTTTGTACGTTAGCCGCGACGACGATGCGGATTGTATGGATATGTGGGTAGTTACGATAGTGTTTGCACAAGAGCACGGTAATGATTAAAAAGTCGTGGGACAGACTTTAAATACTAATAAAAAACTAATTCTAAGACGTAACCTCAGGCTACTGTTGTTATTTTAAAGGTTAATTATTCATTATTGAAATATATTTTTTTGAGAATTTTTAATCGACTACGTTTTTAAATAAATAAGTTTGTTACATACAACATAAGCAGTGGGACAGTCATGGAGGTTAGAAAATGGAGGTTTAAATATTTTTTTAAGCTGGATCTCACCTCTTTTATCTTCTTTTTCTTGATGGACGATATAGAGGACACTATCTAGTATCTACAAAAAAAGTTACATAAGCCTGAGTTAGTTTTAACCTACGTTCTCCAGCCTTGGACATGCCTTAGCCAACATTTAGGAGAATTGCCCTTACCGTTCGTTCTGTGATTAATTTACGAAAAGTAACGCCTGCAGAAATCTGATATATCCATATAAAAAAACATCAAGACATTCTGTTGTTCCGGTACTGCGTCATTGAAGGACAAACAAACATACTTTTGCATTTCTAATATTAGTAGCACATTATAAAAACAAACACGGCTCCACTCGACTCTGCAGGTGTGCGTTTCGCTTTATACTCGGTACCAGTTGAGGACCATGGCAATGAGGCGATTAGGTTGGAAATAATTTTGAGTATCAGGTTATTATAATAACTACGGGTGTGGCCTGATATTTCGTATCAGCTACAAGCTTAGTCCGACATTGCTGCAAGTAGGTTGCCCATAACCTAGGTCCTAGACGTTGTAACCCATTTCACCCATCGTTCCTTGTACGATTGCGCTCATTCAGAGCCCCGTACTTTGCCGTAAAAGGCGAGTAGTTGCTGAGTCGAGGGCGACT
The DNA here is from genome assembly GCA_029955525.1 of Oeneis ivallda. NCBI lineage: Eukaryota > Metazoa > Arthropoda > Insecta > Lepidoptera > Nymphalidae > Oeneis > Oeneis ivallda. Next base: position 26,443,144 of record JARPMR010000006.1, read on the forward strand.
TTTTATTCTAAAATCACTCTCCCTAAATAGCGTGACGCGGGATTCTGGAAAATTAACAGTATTCAGTGCGAGTACTGTACTCTGTCCCTTGCTAGTACTTTAAAGAGGTGTTATAGGAACTGCGGTAATTATTGAGGTTATGCACTCAAACAGGCACCGTGGCATGTGGTGTAAACTGTACAATATAATCGCCACATCTACGCGACGGCAAACTAACGAATCTGCAATGATGGATTTCACAGGGGAGCGTTTTAAATAGAATAGATTTTTTTTAAAGATTCCATTTAGCAAACTTAACGTAGAATATACCGATATCTATATTACAAAAAGAAAACACAATATTTATGTTTGAAACCGCTCCGCATCGGCTATAAGATAGTTCCGTTATTGTCTACCTAAATATACGCTCCGTAGTGTGAAGAAAGAATTTCGCTAGGTGTAGGTATACCACCTGTCCTTCTTTCCTATTTTTCTTTCCTATTTTATACTGCTTTTTCTTTCATAATCCTTGCTTTTTGTTATTCCTTCTTTCTTTTGTTTCCAAAAGCTAGGGAACTTAAGGGCACGTCTTTATAAAAATAATATATTTGTAATGTAAACAATGATGTAGGTAGGTAAATCGCAATATTTCCCAACTCATCCAATTCTATGACTCTCTAAAGCTAGTTCTTTCCAGCTTTCCCAACTCACGCATTTGTAAGTCAAATTAACACTTAACTCTTAAAAAGGTTGTTTTGTCTCCAAAAATGTAAAAAATCGTGAAAGTCCATTATGTTATTGTGATAAATTTAAAGGTTAAACATAGCGAAACTTTATTTGGGAGTGGCAACACCGAAAATCGATTAGACGCGCGCGCGCCGCTTTCTTGCATGATATTCCGAGTGGAATTTTATGTAAACGTGATTACAACACTGGATTTACGTTTAGACGTGAACAATGGCGTGATTATAGAGGAGACTATAGGAGACATAAAAACTGATAGCCCATAATGTCCTAGCGTAGCACGGAAACCTTTTATCTAACAATAACTAGTGGTTCGCCCCGAACTGAGACCTCGCGGTAACGGTATCCCATGATTATTCATTCAATCGATACATGATAACCAAAACTGACATTATTATTATGCCCGTTTTCACCAAACATACCTAAATCATCCCCTAAGTAGGAGTCTCTTAACGTAGGTAGCTCCTAAATACAATCCTAAGTCCTAACATCCGTCCCAATATCCTTTTAGGTGTCCCGTACAGGATCGTGATAAATAAGTTGACAGAAAACATCAATCACCTAACTTATAGGTAGCCCGTAAAGGTTAGGGAACGTTAGTGAAAACATTGAATTATTATGTAGGTACTAACGAGTGAAACCGGGTTACGGGCATCTGTACAAATCGTCATCTATCGACGCGAATAGAAAATATACAATATTTAACTAAAATTTAACTAAAAAATAATTTTAATTGAATAATATGGTACAAAAAAAATTACAATACAATTATTGTATTATAATAAGTAACTAAATAATAATGGTCGACGCAAAACTGTTTTTGGGATAGGTCGTTCGTAACTCGTAGTTCCATGGGAATAGTTACTGACTGCGCCATCTATTAGCATTATTGTGAAGCTATGTTGATGCGATATGAATTACTGATGTACATTAAAAATTAAATAATCTCGTTTCTTTATAATATTCATATAATTTTAGTATTTGTTGTTCAAGTACAGGATATAAGTGACCTAAAAACATAAAATCAGTTTGAAAATCCATAGCGGATTTTCCTAGAGAGCGTCTTCAAGCGAGCGTATAAAATCGCCACTTTGAAAGCCCCCCATTTCGTCAATTTTAAGGGAAAAATTAAAAAAAAAATATTTTTGTACTCAGTTCAAAATTATCTTTAAAATGATACGTAACAATTTTATGTAACGCGATATTTTTTTTTTACTTCGCATTCGCTTCTATGAGAGCCCCCCTGAAATAAAGATTTTTATAACTTTTTAAGCCATTTTCGGCTGGAGGCCATCGGTTTACATATTATATCTAAATTTGAAGTAATTACGTTCAGTAATTCAAAAGTTATAAGGCTCTGACAGACGGACGGACGGACGGACGGACAAGTGCAAATCGCTCTAGTTAACTCAGAGACCTCGCTTCGCTCGGTCAATTAGATAAAAGAGAAGGGTTTGGAAATGTTTGAGGACTGACAGAGAGAACTAAATTTCACTTACTTATTATTAAAAAAATACATCACTATCACATGAACTGAAAGATTTTAAACCTAACTGGACCTCTAATGGTCTGTTTATATTTCAACATCTTAACCTAGTTTATGATCAAAGAAATCCCCAACTGACCTTACTTACTTTATACTTATACTTTAGATCTTTTACAATAGGTACCTCTGTATAATATATTATAGTCAACATTGCTTGAATCGAACAAGACCAAAAACTGGAAGTAAAAGATATTTATACATACATTACATTATGTTTATGCCATGTTTCTGTTCACGCAACAACAAATACCGTACTCATAGTGACAACATATACCGTAAACATGATGAACATGGCAAACATTGTGCAATCCAGACCGGGATCCAAGCAAAAAGAGGTGGTCAAATAACACCACTGACAAGACATTGAAGGCAGCATTGTTTGTGATTTACAGCTTCCACCGATAGACACACCAACCATTGTCACCCGCTGGCTGTCAAATAGGTCAACTGAATTATGATGTAGTGCTTTGTGCAATGACATCATAATACTGTCCTGTCCATTTGTGAATGTTTTTTAATGATTGCAGGTACTTCCTGATACATGTATCTACGAAGTAACCGATAGATATTTTAAAACATTATTTTGCATTTTTTTTCCTTTTCAGATTTTCAGCTTACCGAAATTTATTAGGAGTGCACCCATACAATGTTGACGTGGCATTAATTTTTAATAAATAGAATACATAGTATTATAATAGGTAGTAGTATTCGAAGCTCTTTTTTGTGGAATGTTCCTTTTTATATCAGATTCTGGGTCTAGGTAAAGGCTGGTGTTTCTTTATTTTATATTGCTTTTTAATTTAAGATCGATTTTCATCCGATCATCCCCATGAGCTGTAATAACCAATTTCTGCCCATCTTAACATGAATTGAATTGTAGTATTTTTTTTTTTGAACTTTCCCTAATTGTCGAAATATTATATTTTATTCTAACAAAGTTGCATAGGTTAAATCGGCTCGGCATCCAGCTGCCCACAAGATAGTATAAAAAGCTTATTACAATGTAATAGCTTCATAAAAATATTGTAAAATGATTATTTTGAAAAGAGCAACTGCTGAGTTTCTTGCCGGCTCTTCTCATCAGAATCCGCTTTCCGAACCGGTGCGGTGGCAGAGTCATGACTTGTCATAAGAGCCAGATTGGCCTACGTGAAATAAATAATTTTGAATTTGAATTTGAATTATGTTATGTAATATTGCAATTAAATGTTTGTGCAACATCTAAAGTAAAGCGGCACATTAGCCCAATTTCACGAGATTCCAGGCAACAGCTGTACTATTCTCGTATCGTATTTGGGTCATGTGTCAATTGGTTTCGGCTTGGGAAATCGTTTGTTGTGATTTACCGACTTCCGTTAGTAGATGTTAAATGTGAACTGCAATAGTAGATTATTAACCAAGGGGATAAAGCAGTGTCTTCTGTCGCGGGTGACGATTTAAATCGCGAGTGTAGTGAGGGATTTAAGTTCACCCAAGACTAAGACAGCTTTATCGCCGAGGAAAATACTCTACTTTTCGTACCATTTGCGAAAAAATTAACACAATAATAATATGAGATAAGCATTTATTAAAAATAATGACAATTAAAAGTAAAAGTTAACATTCGAAACATTGGTCCAATTATTGATAGAGAGAGTTACATTTTTGTTTGGTACATTTATTGTTGATGAGTTGATTTGAGTATTTCTCTGTTCTTGCGTCTGACCATTTGCACTGATGGAATCCGACAATTCCCTGTCACTGTCGCTTTGATTTAACATCGTAACGTATTTTTAGAACATTAACTTATTTATAAAAATAAATTAAAATAAACTTAACGTTTAGGCCTAGCGCAAACATACAACTTTTAGTTGAACAACTATTTAGTTGTGTTTCATAAGTTTATGGAAATCTACTGCGATCATAGAATGTGCGCAAACTATCAACACGATAGTTGCTCGACAAAAAAATCAAAAAACCTTACGATTTGCTTTTGATTGTATGGAATTCACGAAAAGTACACAACTCGACTATGTTTAGTTAAACTGTTGTTTAGTCGATGTAAAAGTTGTATGTATGTGCCTTACCTTATGTATTTGAAGAAAACAAAAACGCAGCAAATTCCTAGACTAATAATTTTTTGTCGGAAAAGCAAAGGCATCAAGCTCATACGGCCTCGTCGGTTTTCGTAATTTTATTTAATAATCATAACTGCATAATAAATGCGTATTCCTTTTTCAAAAAGATGTATAATGCTTTATATACAAACTCAATGGTGTAAACACAGATGTAGTTCAGTATAAATTTCGGTAAGTATTCCAAATTTAAATCACATTCTCCCCCTAGAGGATGAATGAAATTCAGTACAATTTTCTTTCCCTGTTTTTAACAGATTAAAAATGACTATTGTTATGTTCGCTTCTTGTGGCACAGAATGTCACTTTTTTGAGCAAGTGGTACGAAAAATGTATTTAAGTGCTTTCCAATGAGACTTCACTTGTTCATAGTAAAGTAGTTTTATAGATTTGCGATTTAAAGTAAACGTTATTTGTGATTCTTTAAGTATCTTGGAATCTATTATCATTTGCAACAGAAATACTATTGTATTCTTTAAACCATCTTTTCTAAGAAAATATGATAAGATAATAAGTCACTTTTAAACTATCTACTACTACTTTTAAAGAGAGTCGAAATCTCTTTACATTTGTTTTTTTTAAGTTCTCAGTACCTTAAAAATGCTCTGGTTTAATTATTTTTGTCTTTACCTTTTTTTTGTTTTGGTATCTTTTTTGCATTTTCCAAAAAAATATTCAATACAATAAAAAGGTAAGTGTAAGAATTTGCTTAAGGAATTAACAGTTTGCCTCTACTTGCACTGCTGACTCAGTTCATGACGAAGAATGTGAATCATCTCGAATTCCAGCCTAATCGCTGAGTCGTACACAAATCAGCTGATTTAGTAAAGAAAAGACCTCGGTTATTGCCCCTGTGGTGGACAATATCCTTAATATAGCATCTACAGACAAACCAACTTCTAAATTCCAATTTAGGTTGATAATTGACTTCTTTGCATATTATCTGCGAGTGTCAGATGGTCCAACTCAGTTCCCGATGATCTTCAGAATTAAAAATTCGTTTTGTTTAAACTTTTGCTTCTTAGGGTTGATTTCATAACGTAAAACTAGTGGTTCGCCCCGAACTGAGACCTCGCGGTAACGGTATCCCATGATTATTCATTCAATCGATACATGACGACCAAAACTGACATTATTATTATTATGCCCGTTTTCACCAAACATACCTAAATCATCCCCTATGTAGGAGTCTCTTTACGTAGGTAGCTCCAAAACACAATCCTAAGTCCTAACATCCGTCCCAATGTTCTTTTAGGTGTCCCGTACAGGATCGTGATAAAGAAGTTGACAGTAATCATCACATAACTTATCACCGTCTTGACATGTGTTGAATTATAATTAGAAATAATTACGTATGCTTTTGTGGACCTTTCCCTCATTGTGGAAACTCTGCATACATAGAATATCTGTTAAGTATATTGTAAAAGTATTTTGAAAAGAGCAACTGCCGAGTTTCTTGCTGGTTCTTCTCGGCAGGAACGGCATTCCGAACCAGTGGTAGACTCATTGACGATTCAAAAGTACTTGTAAAAGTTTATTTGAATAAAAAACATTTCTATTCTATTCTATTCTATAGGTAGCCCGTAAAGGTTAGGGAACGTCAGTGAAAACATTGAATTATTATGTAGGTACTCCGTACTAACGAGTGAAAACGGGTTAGGGGCATCTGTACAAATCGTCATCTATCGACGCGAATAGAAAATATACAAAATGATATTTAACTAAAGAATAATTTTAATTGAATAATATGTTATTATATTATGTACCTAAATAATAATGGTCGACGCAAAACTGTTTTTGGGATAAATCGTAGTCGTAATTCCTAGTTCAATGGAATAGTTAATGACTGCGCCATCTATTAGCATTATTGTGAAGCTATGTGAAATTTACTGCTGCTCATTAAAAATTAAATAATCTCGTTTCTTTATAATATTCATATAATTTTAGTATTTGTTGTTCAAGTACAGGATACAAGTGAAGTAAGAAAATAAGTACAACTTGAAAATATATAGAAAATTTTCCCAGAGAGCGTCTTCAAGCGAGCGTATTAAATCGCCACTTTGGAAGCCCCCCATTTCGTCAATTTTAGGAAAAAAATAAAAAAAAAAAAAGGTTGTACTCTGTTCCAAATTGTCTTTAAAATGATACACAGAAAACCTATGAATTGCAAACAAAAAAAAATTTCTTCGCATTCGCTTCTATGAGAGCCCCCCTGAAATAAAGATTTTTATAACTTTTTAAGCCATTTTCGGCTGGAGGCCATCGGTTTACATATTATATCTAAATTTGAAGTAATTACGTTCATTAATTCAAAAGTTATAAGGCTCTGACAGACGGACGGACGGACGGACGGACGGACGGACGGACAAGTGCAAATCGCTCTAGTAAACTCAGAGACCTCGCTTCGCTCGGTCAATAAGACTTATCTGAGCATAGATAAATTTGATATTTTGGCAGATTTTCAATACATAACAATATACAAAAATTCTTTAAAAAAACCGACTTCAAACGCCATTGCAAAGTATAAAATAATTTTAGTTTATACACGTATGTTGAAGACTGACGTCGGGCAGGCCTAAATAGAAACGATGAAACCAATGCGCGAAGCTAGCCCAACTCCAACATACGTGTACTTTCCAACATTTGGTTCGACACTGTCGACATGTTCCAATGTCCAACTCATCAGCCGACTTGTTCGAACGTCTGTAGTTAGCCGCATTTTGGACTTATTTTAAGCAAGTGATGAAAGCATATTCATTTTCATTCAAGGGTCAAGTTTCATTTGTTCATTCATGAAACAAGTTTGTTGCCCTCCAGAATGTATGGTTTCAGTCATAATATCCGTTTTTCGCTTATTCCTCTTAATTCCTGGTCTTAAATTACGCCGACGATCTTAAAGCAATTTTTCATGAGACTTCTATGAGATTTTCTATAAGTTTTATTAAACACCATCTGCGTAAACATTATAGTAAGAGCTTTTGGGATATGGATATTATTAATTTCTATGAAGACATGTGTAATGATGAGGTAATGTAATATTTTGGTTTGGAAAAATTTATTGTGCGAATTTTAGTTGTATTAATTAAAATATAATTTTGAAGTAAAACCTAAAATCAATTCTGTAGAAACTTTAATAATAATCTAGCGAAGCCGGGCTCGGGTCGTTAGTGCTGGCTACGTCGTAAATTCTTTCATGTACGTATGATTCGACGTAGGAATCGTAAAGTCATGAAGGCAGTTTGTTTGTCGATCTTTACGACCGTGATCAGTCCAGCGAGCGCCGACACTTTCACCATTATTGCCATAACATCGGTAAGTGTCCGTAAATAAAAGGAATCAGATCGAAAAATGATTAATATTTAATATTTTGTCAGAGGTCACGAAACGCTTTCAACGTTTCAAACGACCGCTAAGGTGTGGACCGCTCTTCCGGCTTCCGCGTTTCCTGCCATGTATAACTTATTTTATTATTTAGTTTTTTTACTTTAGAAATCGTGTATCGATTGAAATTAGTACTATCGTTTTCAGTACTAACTACTGTCAAAGCTGATTTTCAACTCGAAGTTATGATAATAAAAGATTCTTTTTAAAAAACCGCCTTCAAACACCCTCGCCACTACGAAGTATATAATTTTTTGTTGATATTTTAGAAACCGCTTGACCGATTTCGATAAAATTTAAATGGGATCACCTGGGAAGGGATACCCTTTAAAACCTAAAAAAAAAAGATTCCGACGAATTGAGAACCTCCTCCTTTTTTGAAGTCAGTTAATTAAAAACGGATTGGAGTTTAAAGACGTGGGTAATGGGTATAGCAAATAATGTATTGTCTTTTCTTCGAAATTATTGAAATTAATCATAACATTATTATCTATAAACAGATAGATGTAAATATCCGCCAGATGGCTCTGTGTTGTATAATAACGGCCCTAGTGTTATAAGTTTGTTTGTTTGTTATTAACTTTGACGCGGCGCGTGCGCAATGTGTCTGCGTTTATTCCATTTAATAAAGAAGGGGTTGTAGGGCTGCCAATTCTTTTAATCATGTTCTGGGTACCAATTTTATCTAAAAGTTATTCCATTGATCGTATTCGTATTCGATGATATTAGCGTCAAAGTAAAATAATTCTTGATAGTATTGATTTAAAGTCACAAATTCTGTACAACCGATTTTAACATGGAGCGTTATGGAGCGTATCGTACACACCTAAACGTATAAAAATGAATACACGAAATTGAGCTCTAATTCAATGCTGTTATGGTTTATTTTACTTTGACGCTAATGTCGTCGAATACGATCACGATGAATGGAATAATTTTAGACAATCGCACCTCAGAATTGTAAATGCTGTTCGACTATATGCATAAAAAACATCAATCACTGCTATCGTCTCAATTGTGATGCTTACCATGTTATCCATTATCGAGAGAGGATCGCCACAATAGAATAAAATAGAATAGAATAGAAATATTTTTTATTCAAATAAACTTTTTACAAGTGCTTTTGAATCATCTGGCTTTACCACTGATTCGGAATGCCCTTCCTGCCGAGAAGAACCAGCAAGAAGCTCGGCGGTTGCTCTTTTCAAAACAAATTTACAATACAGTAAATACTATGCTATATAATATGCAGTGTTTCCACAATGAGGGAAGTTCTAAAAATGCATACCGACTAACTTCTAACTTGAGATGGGCAGACATACATGCATGTAGAAATCATTTTTAGACTACTTACATAATTCTGCCACTGTTCACATTAAGTACAGTTGATTGAAAATATTTCCGTATTTTTTTTGTTTGCTTCAGTATCAAATGTAAATTTAAAACACTCCTGACATGTGAATCTATGGCCGGACTATGTACGATATAACTGACACCCTGTTACCCAGTTTTCTGCTTCATCATCAGATCCTTCTCCCCGATCCTCGATCATCATCTGTCTAACACCATTCTAATGAGCCCAAACACACTATATATCTGTTGTAAGTTGCTGAGGAGTTGGGTATCCCGCAGACAACTTGATGCTGCAGCATCAGCTCAAGGTTACCATGCCTGGAAATAATCCGAAGTACAACAAACAAATCAATCGCACCAGTGAAAGTTTGTAAGAACCTTTTATGAAGAAGGGCAATCAGCTGATGATCTTCAAACGCCTGATCTTCATAAATTAAAGCTAAACTCATCTTGATCACGTTAGCTTTCAAACAGAAAAAATCGCATGAAGATCGGTTCATTCGTTGTAAAAATTTCGTCGATCCGTTATTACGTTGTAAGTAAACAGACGCTCTACAAAGTTTGGGCAGATCTCCTGAGTCTGGAATTAACTGACGAATACTGTAGGGTTAGTACAAGATTGGTAAGTAACTATGAATAGTAAACTATGGCATTACCATCAAAGTGAAATAAACCATAAAAGTTTCGAGTGAGAGCTCAATTTTGTGTATGTATTCTTATACATTTACGTAACGAAAACGCTCCAAATTAAAATCATCTGTATTGAATTTGTGACTTTAAATCGATACTATTAGAGTTCATTTTACTTTAATACCAATGTCATAGTTAACTATTACGATCAAGCGAATTAAAACTCGGCATAAACACACTGAATTTGATGGAATTGAATTGAATTTTTCTTTTCAATTTGCTCAGCCCTGTTTTCGGGATTACACCACCTCACAAGTCACAACAGTGTTAAGCCGAAATGAACTGTCGAAGTGCAAGTTCATACCGAATGTTTACGCTTCTATTCCTATACTGCATGTACACCAGAGAGCTGTAATGTTACTAGAGCAACAACCTGACTGGTGAACAGTTTGTCATACAAGCAAGACCTGCTTTACCTTGTGTCGAAAACATCACTATTTTCAATTATATGGCTCATTTCAAGAGTTGCGTGATGTTCTGTGCTGTGTTATTCTTAGCGCAGGAAATATATTTTACAGCAATATTTGTACTAGTTTATGGAAAAATAATTTTAAAAAGAACTTTATTATGCTATCTATTATGCTTTTTCATCAAACCTAGACGTAAAGCTTGTACGTATCTTAGTATATCAGAAAATATTTCAACGGGTGATGTTAAAACGCTCGAATATTTAGATTTCCCGTGGGAGCTATAATATAGGATACCTACAGAGAGGAGCCCAAGTTTCTTTCCCAAAACTAGTCTGGACTAAACTAGTGGACAAAACTAGTCTCTCTTGCTTGCAATTCTCCCTGAATTGCAGGCAAGAGAGCTCCAGGTCGCCAAAGACGCAAGTGGTTGGATTGATATAAGGGGGTGGACCTGGCTGACATAATACAAAATTAAAAGATGCGACTGTAAATAGAAAAGCTTATCACATGATGACCGCCAAACTTCAACACGAGAAGGACACTCATAATGATATTGTGGAGCTATTGAGGATATAGAAGCTAAAGTTTTTAATAATTTAAGTTTCAACCTTAAGTTTTGTAAAAATTTTGTAGAGGCGATTGACGCCTGATTTTGAGGTGCCTGGTGTGTCGCTGATTGAGCTTCAAAGGTTTGCTGCTCTTAAATCTAGAACTATAAAAGCCCATTTATCTAGTGTATACTGCATTTTTAGTCCGAGGTTTAATTCGTTTGATCGTAATAGTAAACCATGACATTAGCATCAAAGTAAAATGAACCATAATAGTATCGATTTAAAGTCACAAATTCAATACAAACGATTTTAATTTGGAGCGTTTTCGTATACGTAAACGTATAAAAATACATACACGAAATTGAGCTGTTATGTTTCATTTCACTGTGATGCTAATGTCATCGTTTACTATTTATAGTTAACTATCGAATCTTGTACTAAGCGTACTGTACAGGGTGAGTACTGACACAGTAGAATTATGTAAAATTATGTAAACAGTACGGAAACTACCTACAAACGTTCGAAACGGCTCACTCACACAAACATGCGCATCGACGAGACCAATTAGCGGTCCTCGCGGTGCTGTCAGTAGCAGTCAGTAGTGAGGACCGCTATTTGGTTTGTAGGTAGTTTCCGTACTCTATTGCTATCTTTACTCTGGTACTGAGTACGGGAATTACGAGCCGTGGCTCGGGAAGGATGTTGATCGTAATTCCGATTCGCGTTGACATTCGTGCATTTATGTTATGAAACATTGTAGAGGTTGTGTTTCGGGGAAGGGGTCATCAAACTTTGTTTGTAAATCTGGTAGAATTATGCGGAATAAGGATACATGTCGGAAATAATTCGTCGGAAAAGCTTAAGGGCTTGATCACACAAACTACTAAGCTTACAGCCGGTGGCGGCGCAGTTACTTACTGTATAACTGCAAAGTCTCAACTGCAAATCACACAACTGGGTCAGAAATCAATTACTAAAAAAGAACAAAATTCTAAATTATCTATCTATGTTCTTAAAATTTTATTTCTTTAGCAATAAATCAATTTATCAAAAAGTTGTCTTGTTCGCTCTCTTGACAAATGACTATTGCAATTTTTTATCCGTAAGGCCAAGCACAAACGTAGCGGAAACGCGAGAGAAAAAACGCGCGCGTAAATTATCGCTGGCGTTTTGTCCACGCAGATATAGTGACGCTTACATTACATTTTAATGTTATAACATTTTAACCACTAGGTTTGAACGTCGGTCTCCTTTTCAGAGGGTCGCGGGTTCTATTCCGGGCAGGCACTTTTTACTTTTTAGATTTATGTATTGCTTTAACGGTGAATGATAACATCGTAAGGAAACCTGCACGCCTAAGAGTTCTCCATGATGGTCTCAAATGTGTGTGAATACTGCCAATTTACATTGGGCCAACACCCAACATGTTGGACTATCATTGACCTATAACCCCTTTCAGAGACCTGCACTCACCTGCACAAAAAAAAAGTAGTGAGCCGTTGATGGGTTGTTAATGATGATGCTGATGACTGTCGTTATTGCAGGCGTGCGCACCGCGCTACGTGTCGTTCGTAACGGCGAAGCTGAACCAGCGAGACCCGGTGGGCTCGTGCTTCGTCGCCAAGACCTCCGACGCGTTGGACGTCAACGAGTTCTCGCCATGTCGAAATTGTAAGTTTACATTCATATTCCTTACTTTTTTAAACGGTAGAAAAAGCGGCAAAGAGAAATTATTTGAAAAATCTATGCCTATATAATGTTGTATAATACGCTACGCTAGAGTAAAGCTACTTTTACGCCATGCGATCCTAGTTTAAATGGGCTCTAAGCGTGCTTGTTTGAGGTTCGTTTAGAGACCCCACAAACTGGGCGACTTATCACCGGGTCTAGTAGTCGCTGCGACATGACGCCCAGTTTGCGCTGTGTGCGTCGTCTTCGCGTCAGCGATAATAAGAGCGTAGTCGAGAACAAGTGTCGTCTTGTGTGCGCGTGCACCGGCGTCTAGTCACTGCGAACGTGCAACTTCCCGTAGCCTGTAGTCGCGACTCTGCGACTCGAACGTCAAGTGTGTGGAGCTTTGAAATGTACGAGTATTGTCGACCACTGCCTGTCGTTGCGTCTTGTTGCCGAGCTGTCGCGGCGACAAGACGCCTAGTTTGTGGGGCCCCTAAGTTAGTAATGCGTCACACTCTCGGAGTATAAAGCGTCACTGTACCTTTATTCAAAGTCGGTGATTCATTTGGATATAGGTAAATTTTACACTTTTTGAATGTCAATAAGTCAATTTTACGAGTAAGTTGTTTATGTAGATAACTATGGAAGTCAGAAAGTGGACATAAAAGATACACGCACCCTCTACTTTTTAAAAATCGTTAAATTAGGCGTAAATTTAAATGGAAAGGTGTTAAAGTCTGTGCACGAAATTGAATCATGAAAATGTTTAAATATAACTTTTTCCATCGAGTCGTTGACAGATTAACAAAATATACATAAAGCTCGCGTTAAAAGCGCGGCAAACAATTCCGCCATTTCCGCTGGTGATGGCGGGTCGAGCGCAAAATTAGCGTGACAGACGCTCGCGGCAATACACTTTGATATTGTGCGATCGGAAACAATATACCTACAGATACTTTATAGATTATACGTAACCACGTATAAACGTGTACCTTTTAGAAACATGCTCAAGTTCAGGAGGAATTAATAATTAAGCTTAAGTTGATCTTTGAGCAAAACATGAATGTGTAAATTTTACTAGTTTCATGATGAATAATTTCTCTTTAACCTTACTCATACACAAAACGGAAACTCCCTAACTATTAAATATTGTTATTAAAAGTAAGTATAACATTTTTGGAGAGCCTAGAGACGAACCAAAAACTCTAGAGACGAACCAAGTGCCTTGAATAGCGGTACGTCTGTGATCGTCAGCTCATACTTTTAACTATTCTTACTTTTCGATATGTTATTCCAAATTCATGACAAGTAAAAGCGTGCCAAACTCCTCGTCATTTCCTCCGGTAATGGGAAAATTAGCGTGTCGCGCGCCCTGCCTCGGCGCTTAGTCTATGTACCTACTTTATGTACCTACTTTACAGATTACCTATTACTGTATTGTACTGCTATTGGTGAAATATATTATTTATACAAAGAAAAGTTTATGAAAGAAGAGATTACTTTTACTTTATATAAAAATCAATAAAATAAGTACCTATACAATGGAAATAGAATATAGCATGCGGATAAAAGCGCGCCAAAGTTCATGTCACTTCCTGCGGTAATGGCGGACGAGAGTCAAAATTAGCGTGACGCGCACCCAAGGCGACACTATGATTTATGATAAGGCAAACTATGCATCGACTTTATGTTGCGTCAAATTATTTATTTATTTTACAGTAATATTATATTATGTAGTTAAAGTTATAAAAAGTTATGGTATAATACTTAATATTATAATAAAAACTAGCTTTTGTTGTGTTTTTTTTGGTATTTTATATCAATTTTTTTATTTTTGAACTGAATTGCAGTTACTTTATTTTGTTATTTTATAGTACCTATATTGCATTATCTAAATATATATTTTAGTTATTCTGTACTCTGTTTAGCGTTCCGTACAGTCGACGAAGGTATGTATTACAGTAAAAATATCTCGATGTTAATGCACTTGTGAACATTCGGTACAGTTAACGTACTATTGGTGTTGATTAGATCACAAAACTTAAACTTAACTGAATTGACTGAGAAGTTAAGTTGTCCTTCTCAGGGGATATTATGAAGAGGATGGCAACTTTTAATTAATTTAGTTAAATTTTAATACTGTTCAGAACTAAATTAACACCAATATTATGCCCATCTTCTGAAACATTTTAACATACACATTACACATTGTAAAAGTGTTTTAATCACACAATCATAATAAAAACTTCACTCCATTTTTAAACATGTACTACATGCTCGTAGTTTGATATTTTAACTGTATCTATACATATTATGATGGTTAATTTATCTGATATAAATAAAATAAATATGAAACTTACACTTATAATAATATGTTATACAATATTATATCAAGAAGTATAAAAAAATACGAAAATCTAATAATTAAAAAAAATACTTATGATTAGCATCTTCAAATATTTTAAATAAGTTAAAGTTCTGTTTATTTTATAAGGTAAGTATACGTATAGTAAGCGTAGTACTATTGCATGTATGTTTATGTGTGTAGAATGTTGTGTAAACTATTTTATTATACTGTATAATATACATTTGCCTAATTATGTATCATCCACGCCTAGTTTAATTATTATTATCTTAAAACTGCTGCAACTCTACATAGGTATATTTTATCTTTTTTCCTTATTTACAGCTCAGGAGTTTAGACATTTAGACAATTATTATTACATACAATATATTTTATAATTATGAGACATAACAACAGATTGAAACCGCAAATATGATGTAATATAAAGCTATGCATACATATACAGCTGTTATTTTAAATATATTTATATTATTATGACATTATGTACTTACATATTTCCAATGCGTTTAGCTATGAAAGACATGAATTTTATTTAATTATTATTCAATTGATATTTCAAAAATTAAAAAGGCAAGGATTTTTTATCAAAAGACTAAGTGCCAACTGCACAATTACCAAGTAAACTGTAACCGACGAATAAAGTCGTTTTGACAGATTGTCAATACGAAAACCCAAAACGTCGATTAAACACTATTCGACGATTGTGGAATAGGCCCTGAGTGATATAAGAAAAACTATTTTACAAAGCTTTAAGCAATTTTGTGGTCATTTTGAGACGTATTGTGTGTAGTGATTAATTTAATTTTCCAATTTGCAGCGAGTCACGGGCAGCGAAAGACGGGCGTGTGTCAAGCCGGTTTTTCCGCGGCGGTCTCAAAGGTAACTTAAATGCATTAATAATAAGTAATAACTGTAATTTGTTACACGGGAGGCGAGCAGAATTAAAATGTCATGAGCTTCTTACTAGTACAAGAGCTACGTAAGGAGCATATTAATTTTTGGGATTGATGAGAATTTGCTTATCCTATACATACTCTTTTTTGATGCTGTTGTTTGGTTGCAGCCATAAATCGTAGTCACCCTTCATCAAGATAGCTTACCCGATAACACCTCTGTTGAGTTATAGAACTATTGTAAGTGTCATTTAAGTTAGCATTCCATTTTGGACTGTTTTAAATAAGTTTGAACTGCAAAGTTGACAACAGCTATTAAAATAAAAAAAACACTTGAGGATTATCTGAATATTATTATCTCATGTACAATGATGCGATGTCATTACATAATAGAAAGTTCTAAAACGATTAAGATTCATTGATAACACTTCTTGTACACTATTGTTCTTTATAGATCATAAAATCATCCATCTAACGTTACTCGATTCATTATCTTAGCGTCTCGAATCACGATTAAATCTCTCCTTTTATGGTTTATATCGATTCTGATACGATCGATAACGCAGTTTAGACGTTGATGTGAGATCTCTCGATAATTCAGAATGGGTAAAATGGTAGATCGTTACGCAGATTCGCGTTAAAAGCTCAAGTCATTATTTCGATCCAATGAACAAAGCACGTACCTACGGGTATCTTTCTTCGAACCTAGTTAGATTCATAGCATATTATCTATTCTTAGGTACAATACAATCAGAGATTGAACTCGGTAAGAACGTACGCATTGAAGGAAGAGTTTTATTAGTTTTATGCTTGACAAATATTTGAATGGTTTTATTATCTGGCTGCTATTAACAGCCAATCAGAAAAGATTGCGACTTTTGCGTCGCACTTTTGATTGCGTCGCACTAACTTTACTTGTGCATTCTAAAACAGTTTTTTATTTATTTCTATATATATAATAGTTTTTGATTAATCGGCTAAAATGTCTAAAAAAATACCCCCCCTCCCTTATCTCCGAAGTTTACCAATCGAAAAATCAAAAATACTTATGGTCATAGAGGTTTATGTATATTTTACAGGAAAAATAAAACCAACGCTCTAACTAGCATAGTTTTTTTATATTAACAATAAACCTCTACAAACAAAGTTAACGATAAATAGGCAAATTAATATAATACTAACGTTTTACTTTTGGAGTACGGAACCCTTGGTGCGCGAGTCCGACTCGCACTTGGCCGGTTTTTTTTAAGTTATATCACCCATATTTTTGAAAAGTAGATTTTCTGATTAAATGTGTCACAAGCTAACAGTTGCTTAAAAACTCTTTTAAAGTGCTGTTTATCCGTGGCTGTAGTGTAACTTCAACACCGACAGGGCGCGATACCTTTTGTCTCAACATGTGGGATCGATCGCCTTCCTGCAGTGAGATATTTTTGTAATGTACCTATTTAAATATTTATTTGGTAATTACCTTCAAAAGATTTAAAATGATACATTTAGAACTGAAAAAAGGCATTTCATGTAAAACATTGCGATTTTACGATCGTGGGAAATGTGAATAGTATTATTTTCCCCGTGTTGTCTTATCTCCGCGATCGCATCGGTCGCACGTGACGCGACTGCGGCCCGCCTTATGAATTATTAAAACTTTTATTGTTGCCAGCGCAAAAAATATAGCAAAACTCACGGCGATTTCTATTCCGAAAATAGGAGGCAATATTGTGAACTGTCCAGTCGCTTTATGAGTCTCTATATTTGGAAAGCTTTAATGTTTATTGCTGTACGACTGACAGATTGATTTTGCCTTTCTTTGTAGATGATCGCTATAAAGGTTGAAATAGATATCATTTTTATTTTATTACAATTTATCTATTAAGTACCTGTTTTGCTATATTCTGAGATAATTTTTTTAAATGTAAAATAATAAAATATTTATTTATCATCATAATTCATAAGTAGGTAAATATAAAATAAATTACCTATTCTACTAATACAATAGCTGCTTCGCGAAGAAAAATATATACCTACTACATGTAAAAGAAATCAAATTTCTAGTCACGATTTGGAATCAACAATTAATTTCCAGTATTTTTTATATTCAGCAGTAAAACTGGCATTTGTAAACGATTTCCAAAAATGTCGGTCGCATCTTCAAAAAAAAAAAATCGGCTAAGTGCGAGTCGGGCCTCGCTCTTTTAGGGTTCCGTTAAAAAAAAATTAAATTAAAAGATTTCCATCTACCCACCTACCCATTTTAATTTAATTTTTTTAATTAAATTTAATTTTTATTATTTGTTGTTATAGCGGCAATAGAAATACATAATATGTGAAAATTTCATCTGTCTATCTATTCTGTATATCTAAAGGGACAAACGATCCGTGCGTGAGCAGCCTTTTACTCACTCCTTTGAGTTTTTTATAACATCATTCAGCTATAGATAATTAGTTATAATTTGACTCTCTATATTTTATATTTTTAATTTAATATCCTGCCGTAAATTGGGAAAGTTTGTTGATCACACTGCAACAAATACAATAAGATTTAAAAGCTATGAATGAATATAGTGCCTATCCAGCGCCCACGACTTCGTCTGCTCCAAGTTATGTAGGTTTTTAAAAATCCCGTTGGAAGTCTTCGTTTTTCTGTGATTGAAAAGTAGAATGAAAGTATCTCTACACCATTGGCTTTCCTAAGATCGTATCGGCAGGGCTTAGACAATATTGAGCCAGAGGAATCCTAATTATCCATAGACGAATTATATTTACTAATAGTCAAAGTAATTATCCTTATAACCCTCTACAAGCCTGTAAAAATCAAGTCAAAATCGGTTGAGCCGATCCGAAGATTAGCCCGCACAAACAAACGATCAAAAATTTAAAAAACTTGGGTTTGAGTCTAAAAAATATTAGCTTAATAAGAGGTAATTATTTTGAAATCACACAGACACTTCAATTTTATTATTATTTGCATATATACCAAATAGCTCAAATTTGGTATTCTATTACGCTATACCTACAACAGTTACTCAAACAGGGTAGCAGATTCGGAATTCAGATGATGTTCTCTTACTGAAAATCATAGTTCTTTTTTAAAAGAACCATCCTCTCCCTAAGATCTGAGGGTTGCAACACCAGTCGGAACTATAATAACAAACTGTTCGGTGTTCTTTATGTTTACATATTTGCGTCGCTTGACCTTTTCTGCCTAAGTAGCTGTTACCCTGCCCGCCACGGAAGTCGCCTGTAAGTAAGACACCGTCAGTGTCACACACAATATGGCATCCCACATTAGCGACCTTCCTTACTTACCTGGGACAAGTAGTCCAGTAGACAGGTAGTTTCAGATGGAAAAAGGTCAGAATTTAATGAAACTTTGGGATATTGTTTAGGGACCCACCATCCCTGAACAACATCCCAAAGTTTCATTAATTTCCGACCTTTTTCCACCAAACCCCACTTTTTCCTACCTGTCGACTGCGCTTAAGTGACTTATACCATCGCATCTCTTGCCATCGCGTTCTGAATTTCACTGATAGCTAGCTGAGCTGATGTTATAAGGACTTATGTTACTTACTTACTATGCTACTTTTTAACCGACTTTAAAAAAAGAGTTGTGTTTTTTTACCTATGCCATATCGATATCTCCGTGATTTTCAAGTCGATTTGCGTGAATTTTTTTTAATCGATACAGAAATTTTGCACGATGATCCCTTAAAAACTTCGGGTTCTAACTCATCAATCATGATGCTGCAGGGGTTCTGCCCATGCAGACGAAGTTGCGGGCATTAGCTAATTTAAGACATAATATTGCAAACGTCTGTTTATAAATTCAGCTCACATAATATCCGGACACGGCGCATCACACTTGCGGTGGGCAAAAGCAGAGATGAGATCTCTTCGGCGAATGAAACATCACAGGGTTTGCATAAATCCCCCGCATGACATCTGCCCGATGTAACTTGACACTCCGTACGTGATTCTTTTATCTAAACGGACTTAAAACAATAATAGTGTAAAGATAAAACGTTAGAGACAAACCAAATCATTTTGCGAAATCACTATACAAAGTTTGCCGGATAGTCGGACTGAATTCACTGCTGGACATACCTAGATCAAGCTTCTTGCCAAGGTTTTTGCTCTTGCAAAAAAAATAACAGCTTCGTTAGCGCGTAGGATGGATAGTTTGTTCAGGTGAAAATAAAAAACCTTATCCACGCCGACGAAGTCACGGGCATCATCTATCATCTAGTATTATAAATGAGAAAGTGTGAGAGGATGGATGTATGTATGGATATATGTTTGTTACTCTTTAACGCGACAACAAATGAACCGATTTGGCTGACATTTGGAATGGAGATAGCTCATACCCAGGAATTAGGATACAGTATTTAGTTATAGCTAGAGTTAGTTTAATTTAATTGATGACCGTAGGATTTTGGATTATTATTAGCATGAATAATGTTATACATACTCTTATTTAGAATAAGGTGTGGGTTTGATTTACACTGGCCATACCCCGTGCAAGTAAGCCCGCTACCATCTTAGATTACAATATCATCATTTACCATCAACATCAAGTGAGATTGCAGTCAAGGCTTGTCATTGAATAAAGAAAAATTAAAAATCTCCCATTATAGCTTGGCTATTTACGAGTATGTAGATCTGTGAATAGTATGGATGTACAATAACATGGCTCTAGCTGATTTAGGTACCTACTTACAAAAAGATACCTAAGGTAAGATTAAAAGCGAAATTCATGTACCTTCATGTTTTTTTTTTATTATTTTTGTGGCCATCTCTCTATGCAAATAAAAATTCCATGTCATTGAAACGTCTTAAAACATTCTTTGTAGTTACAAACATGGTTTCGGGACGCAACGAAGCGGCGGCCATTTGCAGACAATGGCGTTGGCGGTAAAAGCGATACGCCTCGCGAAATCGAATCCAAGACATTCAGGGATTTGTTCGAATAATTGTTTTATTTATCGTAATAAAGTATCGTTCCATTGGATGAATACATTCGGGTTTACAAGTGTATCCCAATTTTCGGTATGTGTTTTATCAGTTTGTGCATACAGAAAACTTTCCGTCTGACGCTTTGAGAAGCTGTAATTAACTTTTTAAACTAGAAAATTGAAATTTTCACTGCATAAAGACACTATTGACCTTTCTATTCAGTATTTTCAACTTAGAACCTCAAGCCATTTCTGAGTAAAGGGCTTTGACACGCTGACAGACGGACAACAAAGTGATTAAGATCACTTTGTTGAGGGTTTCGTTTTTATCTGTTGACGGAAAACTTTCCGTCTGCACAAACGTGTATCTGAAGGCATGCAAACGAAGCCGAACTTTCAGGACTTCGCACCATGAAACTTGTCCATTTTGGCCGCCCAGTTCGCGAGTTCCAATGAGCCACTATTGGGTTTGTTTGGCCGCCGCAGCCAGCTGGTCGATTGTGGAATAGCTGCATCAATTATTACTACAGTCTCAATTCTCAAACTGATTGGCTGATTGTAGATCGTTTTTGCTGCAACCATTTCTGCCATTAGCGAGAGAGTGAGAGGTGGTTGCGAACGTCACACTGTAGCAATTTTTAGACAATCGTGTGACAGCTATAGGTTGCTTCTAGAGATCTCGGAGCCTTCCAGGATGACTACCAGGGTTTAGTGACAGTAAAAATCCCACATAATCCGAACTCTCCCCTAAGGTTTCGAATATCTTTTAAGAAGATTTCCGCCTCGTTAAAAAAAAAGGTTGCTTGGTTTCCAGCGGCTCTTGTACTAAGACTCATATTTTGAATAAAGCATATCACCACCACACCACAGAAATATAATACCAAGATAGAACGGAAAAATGGGCGGAGTATGCGTGCCAAAAATTTGCACTATAGTGCAACAGATCAGAGAGTTTTCCATAATATTTTCATGGGTGTAGTGTGCAGTCGCCAATTCGCACTTATCCTGCGTGGTGGATATATGGCCGAAATCCTTCTCAATCTGAAAGGAGTAGTGGGCCGGCAATAAGTTGATGGTGTTGAATTCAAAAGTGTCAAGAGTCAAAAGTGCATATAACTTTTCTATCTCGATATATTTTTGAGTATTTAACATTCGTGCAATTTACAGCTAGAAGTATGTCGTTATGGCCAGTTGCGCTTTGTTTTAAAGTTTACAAGCTGTTAAACGTTTAACGTTGCAGCGTTTATAGCTGTTAATAGAATATTCTATTATTCGCGGTATAAGTTAACCCGCTTGGCCGACCATTACATATTCTATGAGCGGCACTAAACTTAGCTTTTTAAGTTAGGAAAATGTAATTCAAGTGAGAACGCACCTACAGGCATACCGAGCAGCCGTGCGAATGTTTAAGAAAATCTCATTAATTTGACGACTGAAAACTTAAGTGTATGAAATAGTCGATAGATAATAAGTTGTCAAACACCGATATTTTGTCAAACGAATCCGATTTTCACAATCGCACGGCTGCACTGTACCTAGAATTTCTTTACCTAACTGCCTAGATAAGGTAGATTTCAGCCCTATGCAGATAAAAACTAGTTAACGGTAAATGACGATATAAAAGTTGGCTTTGTTGTTTTGTTAGTTTGTCCTCCAATCAAGCCGCAACAGAGTTACGGATAGACGTAATTTTTGTATGGGTAAAATGACTTTGGCTTAATTTTTTCCGAAAAAACTTCTTTTTTATTAAATAGGTTTTCGCGGGATTTTTAAAAACCTTTTTCAAGGCGCAGATATAGGCTATAAAGTATTAGGGCGTCTTATGTCTGCTCTAGATATTGCAATTCGCTTCGAGAAACGACAGATTAAGTTGCCTATCTGCCATGGCGACAAAATACTTAGGAGTACTTATATATTCCCTTCGAAATGCCTTACTTCCCACAAAAAGTTGCGAAACGTTAGTCCATAAACTCGCATTTGACATTGTGCCCCCACGTGACAGCTCGCGGCGTGCGCCCGCGCATGGAGCTTGTCGCGCTGTATATATGGCCCGCCGCGCGCCGCGCCGCGCCGGCCCGCTCGTCGCCTGCGTACGCGCATACATATTTTTATTTATTTATCGACCAGCCGGCGCCCGTAAACGCTACTGCCTGAGTCTTTCGTAAGCTCGAGTTTCCGTACAAACGTAGGTAGCTTTAATTTGCAAATATCGACAAAAATCTAATCTTTTTGCGACTAATAAATAATAGGGTAAACACCTCACCCTACCACTACCACACCACACCTAGTACTACGAGTAGATAGAATACAGTAGCAAAAAGCTTAATATAAATTGAGCGTATCGTTTAAAATTGGTGCTGGTTGGGAAAAATAAGTTTCCAGTCAACGGCAACTCTCTTTTTTCTGTTTTTTTTAATTCAAACAGCGAATGGTCTCTCCCTCTATTTTTGCCAAATTTGTTACAAATCCTGCTTGTAGTTACGAAATTAAAGCAACACTACGTTTGTTTCATTTTTGTCTTTTACGGACGGGAAATTTTTTAGGGACGGGAAATTTTTCCATCCCTTTTCCGTCCATAAACATCCGTAAATAGATAGAGTATATACATTGGTCTATGTTTAGTACCTACATGGATTCAATGTACAATCAAATAATACTAAGCTAATAATACTATCTTAATGATTTCAATGATTTAAATAAAAACGGAGGCGAATCTTCTGATAAAGGAAGATCAATCATTAATCGCTCATTCTCTCTCCTCTTTACTTTGCAAGCGGCTGCTACAAAAAATTAAAAAAAAAAATTAAACTTCTCAAGTGCTACACATGTTGACAGGGTCGATTTGTTTTTGTTTCGAAAGTTATCTCACGCATTCTCACCAACAACGTCTGCATTTTGTCCGATAAGTAAATTGTCCGGGAGGATGCGTAGCGGATGAGGTCATTTGGTATTTAAACGAGGGCTACCACCCCAACTGATTTCCTCGGACTCTATTAATGCCTTCAGAATTTTATTTTGATATCTAGTTGACTGAAGTTTGAAAAATCTATTAAAATAAAAAAAATGTTTTATTTTTCTATTTCTAATCTGAACTAATTATTTACTTTCGTACTAATAAAAACCAGAAATGAAAGACTTCAGAGATGTAATTTTAAAATATTTTAGGTTACGTCGAGGGACGGGATCCTCTCGCACCGGACGTTCTTTGTCGTACTCGTAGTCGATGTTGATTGACATCTTCCCATTCTTTAAAAAAAAAAAAAAACTCATCATAAGATAGGTATTTAGCTATCGATACGATAGAATTGAGATTGGGTACCTACCTAAAACTCTTCATAATTTCTTCTCACCATAATTTCAAAAATTAATATAGATATTATTTTTATTGACCAAAACATTTTTAATTTTATCGTAACACATTTTCAAGGATTTAATCTTAACGCTTCCATCAAATACTTAGTAAACCAGATCACTCCACTTAAAACGTGAGAGTTACAACTATAAAATACCAATAAATGTTCCAACCAAAGCGGAAAGCGCTGCCGTTATCAATTATTTTAAGGAATCTATAAGTGCGCTTCGCACATAAACACATCAATACTATCTCGAGAAACGAATACAATTAGGCCTGTAAACCACCCTCTTGCTTCCCAAGATAACGGAGAGCAAGCAACTTACTTTTATTGAAAACAAATAATCATTAAAATAGTAGTAACAGTTTTGAATTGTAATAAGCGGACCCTGGCGTATGCCGGGACAAACGCTAGGAAGAAGAGGAGACAGTTCTGAATTGTAATATAATGATCAAAAATGTTAACATATAATTAGTGATATTTATGATACCGTCAAAAAGTTGTAAATAAATTAGATCTAGAGTTTATAAAAAATTATAGATGTAGTACGAACATAATACTTAATGGTAGGTATAAATGCATATTTAGAAGTGTTTCATCAAGTGGGAGTATTTACGAAGTATTTTTATCTAAGTAAAATACTCCTATCGTAAGTTTAAAATACTCCCTGTATTTTACGATAGGAGTATTTTACTTAAATAGAATAATTAATTGAAAATTATTATCTTTTCAGGATGGTCAAAGACTTTTCATGGGTGCACCTGGCAGTTTCTATTGGCAAGGTGAGATATTAGAAATTTATATTGAATAGCTACGAAATATTTTATTGTTGTTGAAGAATCAAAACTTGTTGTCAATACAACTGCAGGTTTAAAAAAATAAGAAACGTAGTTTTGGTTATTTAAACAACGATGAAAAGAAAGCAAGAAATATTATAATGATTTTGGTGATTGTGAATGTATTCTGAATATTTAATGACAATCCACAGGGCGAACGTTTTCCATAGACACTAGCGCAAGGTTCACCCACTATATGCCGAAGGAAGGTAAAAAGCAAACGTACTGCAAGATTGACCTCGTAACTCTTAACCAGAATAACCTAGACAGGCTTAAAATCATAATCCTACAAATAATAAATCAAGCCATCTACTTCAGAAAGTTTAATTCTTATTACCATTATATTTCGAGTTTTACTTTCATCAATATTTTTGTATTTAGCTTTCTTTTGTTTGATAATTGTATTAATTTAAGTTTGATTGTTCCCGTGCCATTAAATGCTCTTTAGGTCTTAACATTTATTTTAATCTAAGAAAATCATAGAAACAGAAATTACTGATTGTGAGGAATACTAACGGAGACACAGAAGTAAAACTCGTTTATATATCAATAAGAATTAAATTAAATATTTTGGTTCTATTTTTGCTCGCTAATAGGATTCCTGGTGATTTTATCAGCAGTATAAATAGACCGATCATTATTAGCTTTCCATCCATTTGTCACATGACACATCTCAATCAATGGAATATCGAACAAAGTCCATCAGCTCCCATCCAGTAGAAAATTTAGATTTAGCTCTCAAGCCGTTGCACGAAAGACCTAGATGCTCATGAATGGCCTGTCTCTCCATTTTCTCATTCATGATCCCGTGCTAACCTTGCGGTCTGAGATTTTTCACTCAGACCTACGTTAAGTTTTGTTGCGTAAATAAGATCAAGACAAACAAAAATGTATCAAAATTGTAATTTTATCAAGTTAAATCAAAAACTATTATTAATCCAATGATCGAGTCAGTCATAATATATTTTAGTTGGTCTTCATACATAGGTTAGCAGAGATCCCTTTTCAGTTTTAACTAGTCCCAAAGGTTCATAGGTTTCCAGGAAGTTATTACTAAAGGGATTAAGGAGGTTAATATTAACGCTTGAAATAAATGCCCATCGCTTTAAGACTAATTAAAAATAAATTTTAAACTTCACCCCATTGGCTTTAAAATAATCTGGTCGCTTTTATAATTTGGTGGAATTTAACTCAAAAATCCCTTTTAGTTTGTTGAGGTGTGATTTAAGTGTAAAGTCAACGGATTTGTGTATTTATATAATTGGCATCTTTTTAAGACTGGAGTTTGTGATTTTTTTAATTAAACCTTTGTTTTAAGGCTACGTTTGACTTGGAACATGACCAAAGAGTTAGATATCATTAAGGGAAAATACTGGACATGAATTTATACTTAAAATGCTGTTAAAATGAGTTTTAATTCAAGATATCAAAAGCTTAACCTGCTATATGCTGTAGAACACTGAACATACCTAATATTAAAATCTACTGAATGGTGTCTTGGTATAAACTCATTGGCGAATTCGATATTGATAAAAAAATGCTTTCAAATCATGATCATTGTTTATGAAATCAATTAAAATTAATCTTATTGCTGTGTCTACAAAAAATGTTATTGTTATATTGATTTGATTCAGAAAAAATGTTTTATCTACTTTTGTTGAATGCAAAGTTTTGTAGGGCGCAAGCATTTTTATTAAATGCACAATGTAGATTATGTATATTTATACAGTCAAACATTTTCAGTACCTATAGTCACAGGAATGACATCACATGTTCCTACATTTAAATTATCGAAATTTTGTATGCTCGCTGTTTGTTGTAATTTGTACAGTTCTCTAAAATCATTTGAAACATATGAATGTCATTAAAGCTTCCGTCATCTACTTCCTCATTGGCTTCCCTTATCACCTAACATAAGATCATTATCAGTAACACTTGTTTCTTTCATAGGTCAGCTAAAAGTGCAAACATTGAATTCGAGGCCAGTGTTGCTTTCTACTCCGGAAGCCAGTCCTAAGTATGATGACTCGTATATGGGATATTCGGTAACTGTAGGGGACTTTGCCGGCCAAGGGATACAAGGTGTTGCTGTGGGGGTCCCAAGGGGAGCTGAATTGAGAGGATTGGTAAGTCTATTAAAAGTCTTCTGCATTCCTTCCTTTCTCTTCTTAAATTTATTTTGAATTCCTTGTTTTTCATAAACTATATTATTGTCTTTAAAACCCAGGACAGCATCTGGCTGTTATCATCTGCTATTTAAAGTCTTGTATTCTTGTTGTAATGATTGCTTTTGATATATTATGGAATAATGGATAGATTGATTTTGTTTCTTCTCAATTTTTCTATTGAATACTTTTTAATTTTCTGATGATATTTATTAAATCTTATTCTGTTCGTTAATATTCAAGGTGGTCCTTTACACTTGGGAGCTGGAAAACATAAAGAACATCAGTGGTTCACAAATCGGCGCATACTTCGGGTACAGTCTTGCAAGTGGTGATATCGATGGTGATGGTGCCGAGGACATCATTGTTGGTGCTCCAATGTTCACGAAGCCGAAAAGCGATGGATATGAACATGGCAGGATATACGTCATTTACCAGGGCAAGAACAGAGTTAGTACCTTAGTTATATACAAAACATAAATACACTTACATGATGAAAAGTCAGAGAATACCAAGGTAGCAGGTCGTAGGGTAGACTAAAATACTTGTTACTGTCTACATAACATAATGATTAAATTGTTGAACGTTTTACTTCCAGTTATTCTCGAAGAACCATGCAAGAACTGGTGAAGTGTCACGGGGCAGATTTGGTTTGGCTATCACCTCTCTTGGAGATATAAACTATGATGGATTTGGAGGTAAGTAATTTTTTTCACAATACTCAGAAAAATCAGCGAATATTCGTAATAGTTAAAATTTTAAATCATATAAAAAATATTCGATCGACATATATGATCTGAATTCTGAATTTCTAAAGGTTTTCTGTATAGTCCAACGTGTAGCATAGGCAATTCATTTCCAACGTCGCGCTACTAGACATTAAAGAAAACAAACACGACAATCAGCAAGCAAGACCATTATGCAAAAAACTCCAGAATATGCACTCTTTAAGCACGTTTCAATCCGGCACATAAAATTCTGAAATTGGAAATCGCATGCTGCATGTTGAACCATACAGATAATATTTTATCTTGTGCGAAAATTAGTTTGTTGTTCATATTCACCTGATTTTATATAACTATTGAAATATTGCAATTATCGTATTCATCGCTTAAATAATAATCGGGCATAAGTTCTTGTTCGATCGGTGACTCTGTGATCTTCGTCTTCCTCTAATATTCACTCGACTTATGTACAAATTGTACCCACTATAAGTTTTGGGAGACTTTACTTTAGCATGATTTACTTTCTTTTATTTCAGACGTAGCAGTGGGTGCCCCTTATGGCGGCGTAAACGGCAAGGGTGTGGTTTACATCTACCATGGCAGCGAGCTTGGCATCGGTGAGAAGTACTCCCAAGCCATCACCGCTGAAGAGATCAGCCCCATCCTCACCACATTCGGCTTCTCCCTCTCTGGTGGAGTTGATCTTGACAATAACAACTATACGGACTTAGCTGTTGGAGCGTATAAATCTGACAGTGTCGTTTTTTTGAAGTGAGTGGATGAATAAATTCAGTTATTCATTTTTGTGCATGAGTTACTTTTTATCTTTTATTCCTGTTGTTGTTGTTTTATACATAATAATATACCTGTTGATCGTAGCATTTTTTTCATAGTTTACCTTTATGTTGTTTTTAACTAGCTGATTCCCACGACTTCGTCGTCGTGGATTTAGTTTTTAAAATCCCTCGGGAACTCTTTGATTTTCCGGGATGAAAAGTAGCCTATGTCATTCTCCAGGTCCTCAACTATACCCATGCAAAAAATCACGTCGATCCGTAGCTTTCTTGCGGCGTGATTGAAGGACAAACCAACAAACCAACAAACACACTTTCGCATTTATAATATTAAGTATGATTTTAAGTCTATATAAAGCACCGTAGCATCCGCAAATGATAAGAACGCATACGAACATTATTATTACGATTGTGTGCTTGGAGAACAATGAGTTACAAATAAGGAAAATTTAAAACGACTGTTTGTTGTGGCAAGTCACAACACATTTCAAATATTAGGTATTTGAGGCAACTTTAGTGACACTTTAGAAAACTATTAACTTTACCTCCACAGATCTCGCCCCGTAGTCAAAGTGATGGCGGACGTCAAATTCATGGGCGAGAGCAAGCTGATTTCCCTTGATGACAAGAAATGCTCTCTCTCGAACGGCACGCAAGTTGCGTGCGCGCAGCTTATGTTCTGTCTTACTTATGATGGGGTCAATGTGGACCAGCAAATAAGTGAGTATAATTTTAATCTACTTTTTAATTCAGGCTACATAGAAGGCTGGCCAACCTTTGGGAAAATATGCTATTTTGACAATTCTCGCTGAATTCGGAAAACAAAAAAGTACTAGTTAATGAATGTTATTTTAACTTTTTTCTCGGTAAGAAGGGCATTCCGTATCTGTAATAAATAGAAGAATATCGTGAAAGTTTGAAAGCACTCTAATTTTTTGATTGTTTGTATAAAAATCTATTGTCAGTGTCAGTGTATGCGTCAATGTTTGATATCCACAAGAACCAATCTCTCTTGATCTGTTTCAGCATTGTGGGTAGCCAAATATTTTTTAAATATTAATTCGGTTGTCTTGTCACAGTGCGTCTTCGAATTTCATATTGACTTTCTTTTTTCCAAGCGGAGGGATATATTTGTTATTTCGGTGAGTGGTAGTAAACGATTGGCTATGTCTAAAAAACTAAATTATTCCTTTTCATTCATGTTGAATTTCATTATTTACGCTTATGAGTTGGAGATTGATCTGTTCAATGCTTTGAACAGAAGCTTTCCCGACTCAACATTTAAAAAATTAAAATAAATTATCTATCAATTGTACATAAAAAAATCACCCGTAGTGATTCGATGTTAGAAACTCACTATTATAATGTAGCACTTATATGTTTTATAACGCATGAAATTATATAGGTTTAATGGATATTTAATAGTTAAATTATTTTATACAGATAAAATATATAAATAATTATATACTGTTTTAATAAGGTGATGAAAAATACAAGAAACCTTGATGGCCCCAAGATGTCCCTTGTAGTACTCCTACGCTTTACCAACGAATAATCAAAGAAATTAAGATTTTTATATTTATAAGTTCACAAAAGAAAAAAATTGGAAAATGAGTTTGATACGACTATATTATCATTAATTGAACATTATAATATATGAGGTATAACATGATATTTTTAATAAAGTCTAATTTATAATTTGTCCAATTTCTTATAGACTTTGAAGTGACCCTAGACCTGGACTCGCGGCAGAAGAACAGCAAACGCCTGTTCCTGATGGAGAGCAGGCAGACCGTGTACACAACGCACATCCTGCTCACTCAAGGAATACAGGAGTGCAAGGATATCACAGTGTACCTAGACGTAAGTTTTGCAATATATTTAGTAGGTGGTAAAGCACATTTATATTTGTGCACTTACCTCTCTTTCTTTTTTGTGTTCTGACAAAATTGTCAGGAAAAATGGTCTGTATAAATATTAATTGAAAACAGAATTATTGTTTCCTACCAGCCATTATAATTCTGAGGTCACTTCGATGTCATTCTTTTTGTCATCAACGTTTCTTCAATGCCCCCGATGCATCCGAATTCCGAATCAACTGACTCAGCTGACTTCTCAGATATTTTCATCATTCAAAAACTTAAACCATTCAAAAAAATGTGGTGCATCACGTGCACCTTTACCCTTTTGTGCCTTCTTTGCGCTTCTTATGATCGTCTCGTAGCGTGCAATCAGCTTTAAGAGTGCCTTTAACTTGTAGGATGAGATTCGAGACAAGCTCACCCCCATAGAAGTGAAGATGACGTATGAGCTGACACAGCAAGCGGCTGGAAATTCAGTGCCGCCTGTACTAGATCGCACCCGCAGCATCGAGCGCACTGACTCGCTCAACATACAGAAGAACTGCGGACCCGACAACGTGTGCATACCCGACATGCAGATGTTTGTCACCACGTGAGTATTGCTCATTTCTGATCTGATTATGTTCCCTGCATTTTGCAACATAGCTTGTAGAAGGCAAGATTAAAGCGAAAGTGATGCGCGGCTTTTGTTCAACTCTCTCAATCTCCGAATAAGTGACTCTAAGCCTTCTTATATACCCCAGAGATAACCAATATGAAATCTACTTACCTATGACATATGCAGTTGTGCCACTTTGGATATAACTTCCTTTCCTGATATATTCAATTTTCAACAATTTTTTTTTTCACATTAAAACTGCTAAGCACCATTTATTTTTTACAGACCTACAGTCAACTATCTGCTCGGATCAAGTGAGAATGTCCACATTGATGTCGTTGCTAAGAATGCCGGTGAAGACGCTTTCGAAGCTGCTTACTACCTCCAAATACCCGCCGGAGTTACTTACGCTAAGATGGACCGATTGGACAAGGAGAACGCTGATTCTTCGCCGATATACTGCTCCATCAAGAACAAGGGCGCTGAAGGAAATAGCACATTGAAATGTGATTTAGGAAACCCAATGGCTAGCGGACAAAGTGTGAGTTAAGAAATTAGTACATATGGGTTATTATTGTAATCTCCACCTGAAATTATCCAATTATTTATTTCATAAAGTTACCTTTCAAATTTTTTTTAAATTAGAGCTTTCTTGGAATAAATGACAATTGCTATATTATTATTCTGTTGCAAGTTAAGCTATCAATGCATCAAATCCAAGGCAAAAACTGCTGGCAAGAAACTTGTTATCCTCAATAAGGTCATGCGCTACTTCACGCTGGAACAGCTTGTTACCTTATATCAAGCACAAGTTTGATCGTGCATGGAGTGCTGCAGCCATTTATGGGACGGCTCTGCCAAGTATTAGCTTGCTGCATTGGATTCGGTGGATAGAGCGCTAGAAGACTCATTGGCGACGAATCGCTAGCTAACTCCAAACTTCAAAGTCTGGAACATCGGCGCAAGGTTGCATGTCTGTCGGTATTCTACAGGATATATTTCGGAGAGTGTGCTCAAGAACTCTTTGAACTAGTTCCTCCATCACCCTTCTACCATCGAACAGCAAGGCATCGCTCGAATCTGCATCGCTACGTGGTCGAAATTCCACGATCTCGCACTAAGAACTTTGCCTCCTCATTCCTAATTCGCACCGCTAAAATTTGGAATGCCCTTCCGGCTTCCGTATTTTCGACTATAACTTGGGTACCTTTAAAACAAGAGTGAATATGCATCTTCTAGGCAAGCGCGCTTCATCTTAGGCTGCATCTTCACTTACCATTAGGTATGGTTGCAGTCAAGCTAGTCTATATATTAAAAAAAGCTAAATAATCGTTCTACTGCTTTCAGGTGAACTTCCGCGTGATATTGGAAGTCGATTCCCGCGTGAGGACGTTGAACTTCGATATGGAGGTGAACTCTACCAACCCGGAGCAAGGCACACAATATGACAATACCAGGCACATGGCTATCAGTGTGGTGGTCAAAGCTGTTTTGTCCATCATTGGGTAGGTTTCACTACTTAAAAAATGCACAAAATAAAGGAGATTGGCGAATTCCATAGAGTTTCTGACCCAGACGAACTAAACTGAACACTGAACGCCCACGTTCATGAGTCAAACTTCTCGTACTTGTTCTAGTAAACCAGACTAACAAGAAAATAATCAAAGTCTATCAAATAAAGTTGGGAGAAAAAAGTTATTCACTTGTATTGCCATGTAACGGTTATTTATAATGTGTACTTGTGAATAATTATATTTGTGATCCCCATCTTCTAAAAATATGGGGTTTATACAGAAAAATACTCTGAAAAATATTAATTAAAATTAAATGTTTTCTAAATCTAAACGGTTTTTAAAAAGGCTGGGTCAAAATTCGCCAACCTCCTTTTCTGAAATTGCCAAAAACTATTGAAATTTCGTTCTTCGTTCAAACTTAATTTTTTATTAAGTGTTTCTAGTATATATTAATAGTAAGCACTTCAACTGGTACAAAATTTACGTAAGCTTGAATTTGGACCAGTGACCATCATACTCATTAATGAGCTTTTAAATGACGAGGCTTAAAATGTTCTAATTATTGCAATTCCAGTACATCAGATCCACCAGAGCTGCACTACAATGCATCACTCTACGACGCGCAGAACCTGAAAGACGACACAAAACTAGGCCCGCAAGTGATCCACAAGTACAATATCAAGAACGAGGGACCTTTTACAATTGAGGAGGCTGAAATTTACGTCATGTGGCCCTATCAGACTTTAACTGGTGAGTTTCTTTGATCGAGTTGGTACAATGAGGTAGGGGAGTGAGAAGAATCCTATCGTGCAGTCAAGTAGTAAAGAAACTTCTTTTTCATTGTACTTAATCGAAAAGAATTAAATTCCCTGTACAAGTTTTTTGCAGGTCCTACTTGCGTAAGGGACTTTGCTATCATCATCTCTTTCGATTAGGTGGGTTATTGCACTAGGTGGATTCCGGTTTCCGGCATTTTTGCCCATCTTTCCCGATCTTGTACATTCGATATCTAGGCTCTCATATTGGTATCTCTCTCATCATCTTGCTTTGCTATCATCATCAGGTACTTATTCTGAATGGTGAATACTAAACTAAATCCTATTATTACGTTATTACAGGCGAGAATCTGATGTACATGTTGGTTCAGCCGCAATGGCTCGGCAACATGGCTTGCGACGTGGCGCGGCAGGTCAATCCGGAGAACCTATTTGTGCAGAACCCCTACGCTTTCCTGCTCACCAAGGAAAAAGAAGGTACATAAATAAAATGTACTTACATCATTACTTGTGTATTGTAATACAAGGTTGGAAGGCAGGTTATTACAAATAACTTGGATTACCGTTGTCACGAGCTTATAATAACCTCAATGGCTGTGTATCATACGTTTTTTAATAAACTACAGTTTAGCAGTCAAAACTATCATATCGTATGTGTATCGAGATTTTGGCGACAAAAGATTTTATTCCATTTCATTTCCACTCCAACACTATCCACGAATACAAAAAAATCTCAATGGACAAAAATGTGTGTGGAATGAAAAAAATGTGTATTTCTGTAACTGAGCTATCTCCTTTGATTCGAGATAGGGGTTTTATTGGCTTTAGATTTTAGGGTTCTCTTTTCGAGGCCCTAAAATTTTTAATATTGAGTACCTATAATATGTTTTATTTTTCAGCAATGAAGAGCAGTGAATTCTACACGGGATCGCAAATTGGTGGCGGCGGTGGATATTATGGACAACGTAAGTATACAACTTTCTCTTACAATAAGTTCAAAAGTAGAGTGAACAATGCCTTTTACCTAAATGAGATGCATCCAATTCATCTTAACTTTCTTCTTTCTTCTTTATCAACCGAAAGACGTCCACTGCTGGACAAAAGTCTCTTGCATGGACTTCCACAGGCCTCGGTCTTGCGCCGCCTGAATCCAGCGGCTCCCTGCGACTCCCTCCCTGCGTTTGATATCGTCGGTATCATATAATTCATCTTAATAATATCTTTTTTTTACAGAATATTGGGAGGAAAGGTATTCAAGCAATGGACTGTCCAGTTCTCAGCAAGGTAGTGATCAAGTCAGCAGTGGCCAAGGTCAAAGTACTGGTGGCGGGTCTGTTAATGGCGGACAATTTAGTAGGACTCAAGGTAACGGTGGCCTAGTGACTGGACAGACAAGTACAATTTACTCCTCGGGTGGTCAGTTCGGATCGAGTGGAGGCCAAGTTACCGGTAGCCAATATGGTACTGGCCAAGTTTCTGGAGGTCAATATGGTACTGGCCAAGTTTCTGGAGGTCAATATGGTACTGGCCAAGTTTCTGGAGGCCAATTCGGCAGTGGCCAAGTAGGTGGTGCAGGACAAGGTGACACATATTCTTACAACCGAACTTGGTCGAGCGGCTCGTCTGGTGAAGGTTTAACGGAAGCAGAACGAGAAGCTATACGAAAGAATCTCCAAGCAATGGCAAGGCCTAACTATCAAGGATCAGGCAGAGACCTTAATCAGGGATCTTATAGTCAAGGACACGGTATTTATTCTCAAGGAGGTCAAAGTGGATATGGCCAAGGCGGCCAAGTGCAGGATAGCTATGGCCAAGGGCAAGCTCAAGGAGGTTACGCACAGGGTAACTACAATCAAGGCGTTTATTCTCAAGGAAATTCTCAAAGTGGCCAAGGTTACGTCCAAGGCCAAGGGATTGGTAGTGCTGGCGAATTTGGCAAAGATGGACGTATAGTTCGAGTCAAGAACCGAACGATTGTGTATGATGAGAATCATAATGTCATATCCCAAACTGAAACAAGTACGGAATATGGATCTCTGGGACATGAGGGTGAAGCGGGTAGTTCATTTAATACGTAAGTAGATTTAACATCTTGCTTCATAGTCGTTCGGACAATAATATAATCATATTCGTTTATAAAGTGAATTTTTTCGAATAATCCTATTACATATTTGGAAATGAATAAATTTGGATTGATTTAATAAATTCTCCTTCACAGCTTAATTCAGGTGTTATTTTAAAACTTATAATATTGGTTTTAAGGTACCTTAACAACCAAGGTGGTGGCTTCGTCCATGGATCCTGGGCAACAACTGAAACTGTGAACCCCGATATCATGAACGCTGGCTCAAGTACTTTCAGAAATGCTCCCAGTATTACTGTAGTAGGAGATGAGGAAGAAGACAAGTTAGAAGGATTTGGGGCTTACGCTGCTCAGAATTCTAATAATGAGTTTAAATATGGTATCGCTGACGTAACCAATGCAGGGAGTGGAGCTGGGGCCGTTCATGGAGGTGCTTATCGAGGTGCAAGTTCCCAAAGTGGGGGTTACCAAAGTGGAGGAGCCCAAGGGGGTTACCAAGGTGGAGTTCGGCAGGGAGGAAACTACAGAGCCTCGACTGGCGGTGCTTACGGTGCAAACAGTGGAGGTTATTCTTACTCTTCTAGCTCAGGTAAATATTGTGATATTACCCATAAATTCTTGATAGTTTCTCTTGTAATGTTTTCACCTTTTTCTAAATATTCCTTTTCTTCTTAAGTTCTAAGCTGAATTTTCAGACACTTAAAATTAAATAAGTATGTATAGATATAGTAGATATGGATGTTAACAGGTGGTCATAACACGTACTCGCAATCAGGTGGCAGCTTCGGCTCATCATCAGAACATCGACGAGAGAGCACGAGGCGGCGAAGACAGGTTGACGAGGTAATTTAAGAGGATTTTAAAAACTGATTTGATAGTCAAATCAATCAGAAACTGATCTGATAGCAAATTTTTAGCCAAAAATCCTTAAAGATGTAAGAAGTGGATTTTCTGACTTTAGTTTTACTTTGGTAAAATAATTATCACCAACAATATGAAAGGTTGTTATTGACTTTCAAAGGTGATCCTAAGATTTGGAGTATCGTAACTTGAGGTGACTTTGCACCAATTTTTTTGTGTTCCTAGTAAATATCAAATAAAAAATCATATTATACTTTAATAGTTAAAAGTAGTAAAAAGTAGTTTTAGTGACTGAAAGACTGGATATCTGACATGGTTTTTATTGACTAATAAACAGTGGCACATAATCAGAAACATTATTTTTATTTAAATTAAATTCGGTGCAAAGTATCCCCTTCGAAGGGGTGACTTTGCGCCACACACACGCCCCCATATACTTTATGGAGAAAATCTTAACTGAATGCCATAATTTTTTATAATCCGATGACAAGATAGCCCTTGGCTGCAATCTCACCTGATGGTAAGTGACGACGCAGTTTAAGATGGTAGTGGTTTAACTTGGAAGAGGTATGGCAGCGTAAATTCAACCCATACCCCTAATCTATTTCTAATGCCATCGTGCCGGAATGCTTAATCGCCTAGCGGCACGTCTTTAACCTGGTAACTAGCCATGGCCAAAACTTTCCCCAGAGCAGACCAGAGATAATTCATAAATTATAAATTCCGAATTTGCCCCCGCC
The DNA here is from genome assembly GCA_029955525.1 of Oeneis ivallda. NCBI lineage: Eukaryota > Metazoa > Arthropoda > Insecta > Lepidoptera > Nymphalidae > Oeneis > Oeneis ivallda. Next base: position 26,480,106 of record JARPMR010000006.1, read on the forward strand.
GGGAATCGAAAGGGGTCTGCAGTTGCTCCCTTTTCATTGAGACCAGGGTAAAATTTCTCATCTTGTTTCACCGCCAAAAATGACCCTTTCTCACGCCTCTCATCTTTGAGTCTAGCTACTGGTCGAAGTGTATGAGGATCTCCTCATAGCTACTGGGCTTTAAAAGGCAACTATCAGTCCATCAGAATAATCTGAATCATCATATTATTATTGAAATGAAGCTTTTGACGACCTTCTTGGCACATTGGTGAGCGCTTTGGTGTTATTACTGGGAGGTCTCGGGTTCGATTCCCAGCGGAGCCAATTTGGGAATTTATAATTTCTGAATTGTTGGCCGTAGCTAGTTACCAACCTACAATCAAAGACGTACCAAGTCCACTACCATCATAGACTGCATCGTCACTTATCATCAGGTGAGATCCCAGTGAAAGACTATCTTATCATCGAATAAAAAAAAGAAAAGCTTAGAAACCTCAGTATGAGCTATTAACCAAAGTAGACGACAAATATTTCTTCACATAAGTCAAAATGAGTCTGGTGCAAAGTCACCCCATTTTACCGACATTTCGATCTAACGGTAAAAAACAAAGGTCAAAATTACATCCATTGAAATGGGGCTGAAATACCTTCTTTAAAGTAAAATAGAACTAAAAGGGGAATAAAATATTAGTAGGTTTACCTAATGTACAATGATTGCACAGATACACACGGATGTTACAAGACTTTCTTTTTTGAAAAAAATTTCAACTTTTACGTTGTCAATCGTTGCACAGGTAATTGCAGGAATTCCAACCTGTCAACTTTCTCGACAGACCATTGACATTTAAGGATTGCATTCAAAAATCAATATTTCATTTTGAAAGTTGTTCGGATTTGGTGCAAAGTCACTCCCGTAGGTGCAAAGTCACCCCAAGTTACCGGTTAAACTGAGAGGTGGCAGGAAACACATTTATTTGAAAATATTTTGTAAGGTGGATCCGCAATTAAAGGAGATGTTGGAAAGATGCCAAGAGAAGTACAAATGTGAGGTGCTGAGGTGTAAGACGGGACAGCTAGTGAAGGGACAGGAGATTTGGTTGGCGCTGCGGTCGAGGATCAACGCTTCTGTACTTAATGAGGTATCTATAGTCATAATAATATTATAATGATTATCGCGTTTAAATTTTTGAAGCAATAAATAAAGAACAAGATTCTTTAAAAAACGCCCTATCTTCTTTCTTGTTTAATCTTAAATTAAGGGTTCAATTGAGTCAAACTGCATCTTTATAAAGTTGGAACGCCAAGAAAGTATGACAATTGATACAAGTAGATTCATAATAATGATATTTCAGATCTCCCAAGAGAGAGCAGTAAAGCTGTCTTCATTAGCAGCGGCGAGGGTATCCAGGTTACCAATGGTAGGTCGGCCCACGGACCGATCCTGGAAAGTGGTGGAAGCGCATACCACAGTGACACCACAGCTGGAAGCGCTTGAAAGCGGTACAATTCCGCTATGGGTCATTATTCTGGCCGCTGTGGTTGGTGCTCTGCTGCTGCTTTTGCTCATCTTCGCGCTCTACAAAGTAAGTTCAACTTTTCTATCCTCCAGTTTTTATCTATGAACATTTTACTTACTTACTTTAACTTCTTTCTTGATTTCGCGGCTAAGCAGGTTCCAAGTCCCTGTAGCAATTCGACCGTCTCCGATCCATTGTGCTCAGCACTTTTTGGATTTCCTCGCTAATTCTCGTTGCCGCCAGGAACAGCAGCACTTTCTTTACGAGCTTGGCTACTTTAGCATAAAGAAAGGCATAAAGTGGGACGAGAGATCCAGTAGTGACTGCGTATATCAAACAATTACGCTGGTAGACCGAGTCGGGAATTGGATGGGTTTGGGTCAACATTGGTTGTCCAAAGGCCTGTTTGCTCCTTCTTTGCCTCAGAGTGCAGTTCAAGCCGTCAGCCCCGGTTATTATCACTAACATCTCATAATAACCGTTAAACCTTAGAGTCAAAATTTCGTTCTCTAAGTCGAGTCGTATGCGGAAGGATCTGGGAACCCACCTCTTTATTACTATATTTCAAGAAAACCCCTACTATTATATTCCACTCCGTGGTTTTTTTAAAACACCCTTTGATTTTTCACGTCCTCAAACCATGCAAAAAATTCAATCTTTAGCTCTGTTGCGGTGTGATTGAAGGACAAACAAACAATCCCACTTTCAATTCTTCTTTTACTTTTCAGTGCGGATTCTTCAAGCGCAACCGCCCTTCCGACCACGCCGAGAGACAGCCCTTGAACGGACGCGACGAACATCTTTGATATCCGACCACTGACCTCGGCCTCTCTAGCGACGCGGCTGCCACCTCGGACGTCGAAGGCACCTCCGACCTCGACGCCACTTCTGACGTTGACGCTACCTCTGACGTCAACGGCACCTCTGATATCAGTGCTTCAGACTCTGGCTCTACTGATGCGGCGAGTGATGTGACCAGTCAGAACTCTACTAGCATGGATCGATATTAACATTCTGACGATAACGAGTCGTCACTCGTCACCATTTCTGACGCTGTTAACTTTTGAAGTTGACACCACCTCTGACGGCAATGATACCTCTGATATCAGTGCTTCAGACTCTGGCTCTACTGATGCGGCGAGTGATGTGACCAGTCAGAACTCTACAAGCATGGACCGATATTAACGTTCTGACGATAACGAGTCGTCACTCGTCACCATTTCTGACGCTGTTAACTTTTGAAGTTGACACCACCTCTGACGTCAATGGCACTCTGGCTCTGCTGATATGGCGAGTGATATGACCAGTCAGAACTCGACAAGCATGGACCGATATTAACGTTCTGACGATAACGAGTCGTCACTCGTCACCATTTCTGACGCTGTTAACTTTTGAAGTTGACACCACCTCTGACGTCAATGGCACTCTGGCTCTGCTGATATGGCGAGTGATATGACCAGTCAGAACTCTACTAGCATGGACCGATATTAACGTTCTGACGATAAAGTTATCTTAAGTCGTCACTCGTCATAAAGTCGTCACCATGTCTGACATTGATGCTACTTCTGATAACTACGTCAACATGATTGTGATCTTGTGCAAAAATATATTTTGGTGAATAATTTTTGACATTTTTTTCTGTAAGTATTTCTAAAGTTGAATTCGACTTTTATGATTATGAATACTAGATGTTTCTTATTTATCACGATCACCTTGTCTTGTAAAATGGTTTAAAAACTATTGCAACACCACAACTGCAGTACCTACTCTATCAGAAATTACTAGGTGCTGCCATATTTTTTATGATTAAGTATAAAATTTGTATGACGTAGCGAAGATCGGCGGCCGGGCCGTATGATTAGAACTCTATTTTTCTCAAATTGATTAACTTTTGTAAATATTATAATATGTATAAGTACATCTGAAAAGTTGTAGTCAATCTTGTTTTGGTTATGAAAATAACCTGATAATATATTATAAAATATTACAGCTTTTAACTCATAAATAATAATTGGTTGTCTATGAAAAAGAACGGATTTATGTTCTGAAAAATTATTAATCTAAGTTTTGTACAACCAGAATTATAATAAAATTTACAAAATATGTACGTTTAAGTATATATTATAATTAAAAGTGCCTCATGAGATTTCTCATTATTTTTATATTTGTAAAATAAAACCTTGAATATTTTTTCTCTAAAAATGTTTTAAGGCTTAAGATACAAAAATATTTATAAATATAATATTAAATATATATAATATAACGTATAACTAGTCACGATATTTCAATTATAGAAACAAACCATTTTGGTAATAAATAACGCCATATTAGTTAATATTATATACGATATAAAAACGAAAAGTACGTATAAAAAAATTAGTACACGAAGTATATGTGAAAAAAATGGTTGAGTGTTGTTGTAAAATGTGATCTATTAAATATTATTAATACTGTAAATTAGTTGTCTTTTCAAATGACTGCGTATCATTGCGGTTGGTTATAATATAAAGTATCGATCTGAGTATCTTCAGACTATATTTAATTAGATACTAATTTGAATCTACACTATCAATTATTGAAAAATTAATTATTTAGAAGGCATTAATCGTAGGCTTGCGTTATTATGCATTAATTGAGCAATAAATAACAAATAAATAAATAAAACTCATAAAATATAAGAGACCTTGGTTCTATATTCAATCTATCATGCTATCAGGAATCTGCTAATCATTTTCTGGTATTTTCCTGATATATTTACATTTGACACTACCAACGTTAGTTGCTAAGGAATAAATCTATAAATTACAAATGGATTGAATATTGAAACTGCAAAAAATTCGATGTGCGAACAATGAAAATATAACCTAGTAAGCGAGTGTAAAAATTTTGATATGGTGCACCAGGTAAAACCCTTTTAAAAGTAGGCTTAGCGAGTTTTATACATATCGAGGATATAAGTACTAAAATATTGCAATAATCTATTTAGTGCCTTGTACTATATAATATAAACATCTTTGCCATTTGCAATATACCTACTTGTATAATATTGAATGTGAATACTTAGATAACATCACATAACATACCTAATATGCATAAATACCTAAATATTTAAGATTTTTGATGTACGCATAAGTATAGTATTGCTAACTAAATGCACCGTAGGCAATTAGGTAGGGGTAGAGGCTTCACACTGCGACACCCCTTCCTTTGAAGGCCCTTGTGATAAGCCCGCTGCCATCTTAGACTGCATCGTCACCTACCATCAGGTGAGATCGCAGTCAAAGGCTATCTTATAGTTGTTAGTTTATAAAAAAAGGTAAATAACACGTCCTTCTATGTAATTAGAGAAACGGAATTTTTCAACGCCTTATATTATCTAACTGTAAAAATTATACCTCCAGAAATAGCCTAGCAATAGTAGCAATTACCCAAATGCATATTATATAATGATATATTTGCATGTACATAATATATATTGTTATACTAAGAGACACGCTCTGGTCTGATAATACAGAGGAGGTAGGTATATTTTTCGTAAAAGTAGACACGAAAACCTATAGACTGCGTGCTTGTAACCCATTTTGATTGCCAAAAAAGACAAACAGGTATAATAGAAATGACAAATATATAATAAACAAATTATATCCATATTTTTTGTACGAGAATATAAAATTTTCAAAATTATTCTTTCCCGTATTTTGTGTAACCCATGGAGAGTAAATTAATTACTGGTTTAGTTATTCTCGAGAATAAGAAAGTTTGTGAAAATCTTGGATCTAATTATATGAGGTTATTCCTATTTTAAATTATGGCATAGAAACATGGTCTATAGGGGTTCTTTGTGAATGTTAAAAATAGACATATCTCGAAGAAATGTACAATTACGAGTAAGTTAGTTAATTTTGTGCTTTTTACGCGATTTTACATTAAAACGCCTTTGAATGTGTGCCTTCTGAAAACTGCCAGTTACTAATTAATTATAATAATATTATTAATGTAAATAAATATTTAAGATTATTATTTTGGATTCCAAAGCATTTTTTCACAGAATTTGAAACATAATGAGTGTGATTAGTATTGTAATTTAGTACGTACTTAATAATTTTAAGGGAAACTTATTTGAAAAAAATTGAAATTAATTTTCTTACCCTTTTCCGGTAAGTGTCGATTATAAAGCCGCAGGATGTTGAAAAGTTATTTGGTTGAACATTTTGTCAGTAATTATATTATTTTTCCTCAGGCCAACGAAAAATTTCATTTAATTCTTAGCTTTACTTATTATATTATATAAAATTTTGTGGCACGAAATCTCCTTAAATTACTTTCACGATCTCTTAAATTAATAAAATTACAATGAAATAAATAATTTCTGTGAAAAAATGTTTACTTATTTAGTTTTTAATAAAATTAAGCGCTAACGCCGCGATTGTTACTTTGTATTATTATTAATTAATTAAATTAATAATAATAATTATTTATTTCTCATTTCGTATTAATAAGAATTCCGGTTCTACTTATAAGTGACGGTGAACTAAAATTATGGGTGTCCATAATACTATTTGTAAGTACGAAAACATTTTTGGTTGTTTTGTCTGGGTAATTTGCATTTACCAAAAAATAAAACTGTAATAAATTTTTTGTTTTTTAATACAGTCTCGTTCTTTCCATTGACTCCTACTACCGATGCCTCTTTTGCCTATGGAATTTTTTTAGGGTTGTAATTTTCGAACTAAATTAATTAAGTATTTTACAATATTAAAACATATTTATATACATAACTACTTATTTATATTAAAACTAAATTTATTCTACAATTAAAACTAAAATAAAAACTAAATAAAATCTAAAACCACATCGAAGTCACTGCAGTGTGGCATAGTACCCAAGATGCTGGCAGCATTAGATACTCCTTTGGAGGCTCGGACACTTTTTGTAGAGATATCAAAAAGGGTGAAAAATAGCCTAGGCCTAGGCCAAAGGATTAGCTTGGCAATCTAAAGGGGGTAGGTAATTCTGCCAGCATCTTGGGTAACATGCCACACTGACTTCGATGGGTTTTTAGATTTTATTTAGTTTTTATAAGTATTTATTATTGCCAAGCATTTATATAATAATGGGGCAAGTTCCAGATTTAGAACAAAAAAACAGAATATTCAGCATAATCGCAATCTGGGAATCAGGTTCAGAGGGCACGCTTTTCAGAGTTATTATGTACGTGTCACTTGTTTCAACGGTGAAGAAAAACATCATGAAGAAACTTGCATGCCTGAGAGTTCTGCATAATATTATCAAAGGTGTGTGAAGTATGCTAATTTGCATTGAGCCAGCGTGGTGGACTATGGCCTATAACCCTTCTCCGAGAGAAGGCAGAACGCAGGTCGGGTTTAGTAGTAGGCCGTTTATGGGTTGCTGTTGATGATGATGATAATTAATAAGTAGATACGATAGTCATTCCTACTGAATCAGGATGCCATGCATCTAAATCACATATAGTAAATGGGTAGAATATAAACACATCAAAAATTCCTGAAAAATTTAAACTGAAAAAGTAGATGCATATCACTAATTTCGATGCTGACGTGGAAGAGATGTGGGTTCGATTCCCGCTGGCTTCGAAATTTATTCTGATATTTCCTTAAGTGTAGGTTAACACTTTAATAAAAATAATAATAGTAAATAGGTAGGGTATCTACTCCTCATAAGTGTACGTATTAAGTGACACGCCACCACGTGACATCGCGAGGAGTCACGGCGACAAAACAAAAGGCGTGACATAAACGTGACGTGACGCAAACGGCGCTATCTGCCACACGAAACCGTATAAATCATAGTTCGGAATTGTTATTGCCTCCATTTTACCCTGTTTTGTTTCAGTGCTATATAGGTACCTATCATAGGCCATATCTTTCTCTGGGAGACCTGGGACCTCAAGGTTCTTAACGTTATGTGTGTACAACATAACAACACAAGTATAGGTAGGTACCACAATACCTATTCACGAGCAAAAATTTTTGATGACTAACATAGTTAGGTACGTATTGACCTCGCTGGAAATGCGATTATTAAAAATCCCTGTAACTTTGGTACCTATTTCATCTTATAAAATAAAATTGCCTTGGTTACCTTATAAAACTTATTCATATAACTACCTTAGATATTACTTTGCTTTAACTTAGATCTAAGATAAAGCGTCTAACTTTCATCGCAGCTGGGACACACTGCTCACGAAGTAGGATTAACCGTACGTCACCTGAAAAAACACATTTAGCAAGAACTTAAAGTGCCTGTCATGCAGGTAATAAAGATGAGGCTTCTAGCAGACTTCCACTGTGAAAAATTATACGAAACCATTTCGTTATAATTGAGGTGTTACTTAGGAGGTGCGCTAAAGACCTAAAATATTAAAGGTACGCTACTTACACAAAAACCTCTCTTTAATTCTAAATCTCTAAATTGAATATTTGAGCCAAATATGCAGTAAACTGTAGTGTTTATCATTTGGCAAAACATAATCCTTATTTACTTAATACATATTAATATGTTACTAGGTGATGCCCGCGACTTACGCGCGTGGAATTAGTTTTTAAAATCCCTTCGAAATTCTTTGATTTTCCGGGATAAAAAGTAGCCATTGTCACTTTCCAGGACCTCAACTATACCCTTGCAAAATCGCTTCGATGCGAAGCTCTGTTGCAGCGTGATTGAAGGACAAACCAACAAACAAACTCATTTGCGCGCTTATAATAATAATATATATATTATAATAATAATAAGGGTTAGTCAGGGTGCGAAAGTATTTTTTGTTGGTTTTTGTCCTTATATCACGCTGCAACGTAGCAACGGATAGACGTGATTTTTTGCATGGGTCGAGGACCTAGGCCCCGATTCTGTAACTTACTGCTCAAAAAATAATAGTCACTGACATATATTTTTTATCCATTGAAGCTTTGCTATGAAATGAAAATAACATTTTCCTAGCAAACCTTCAATGGACGACAAATATGACATTCATACGATACTTTTTTGACAAGTGGCTATCATTTTCTGAGTTAGAATCGGGGCCCTGGAGAGTGACTTAGGCTACATTTTATATCCCAGAAAATCAAAGAGTTCCCACGGGATCTTTAAAACAAGTCCACCTAGACTAAGTCGCGGGCATCAGTTAGTGGAATATAAATTCATAATTCCAACTTCTATAATGCAAAGTCTCCGTAACGTTACATCCCTATAAAGTAGAAAGCAAACAGAGAAATGAGACAATTGATCATCCCCGGATCTGCGGAACCTTTGCCAACTTTCTCAGTTTGCCTACCTTTCGAAAAGTTAGAACAATCATTCCCATTTTGGGTAATTTTTCTTATTTTCATACTAGTAGTTACCATGTCGCCAACTTTCTCAGTTTGCCAACTTTTTTACTTTTTCATGTTAATACCTTCATTTTGCCAACTAATATATTTATTGCTAAAAAGTGTCTCACATCGCCATCCTTTTTCACAATCGATAACAAAAGTGGTTTCACTTTGATATACCTAAGATCTATTTTCATAATCATGACATGTGACCTCTATTAACTGATAATTTTTCCATAATTTATTCGATGTCATATATATGATGTCTCTGTTGAGGGGTTCTTAATGTTAAGAGTAAAACCACCGATTATTCAGTGTCTCGCGCTAGTACCTAATCTGTGGTCTCGTGCGCGCCGCAATGTGCAGACGTCCACTGCCGCGCGAAGGAAAGTCGTCGTGCAGTGTCGATTTGCCATCATAGAGTGGGTGTGCCGCCAAACACGTGTTGACTGTTGAGTGTTGAGTGTCGCTTTAGTGTCAGTGCCTGCAATTATCATCAGCTGTGAAATGTAACCATCTGCTTGCCATCATCAACTGTCGCCCGTGTAACCATCTGCGCTTGACGCCATCAACTATTGCTATTTGCTAGCGTAACCATCATTGAAATAAATCTTAGGGTGTTTGCTTATTTCAATCCTTTGTTCCAAATTCTCCAAATCTATGTTCCTTTTCCTGAAGGTACGATTGAGGTAATGGTTGTTCTTGAGTTAAGGTAATCCGGCGGCACGTCGTGTGGAGGAGATTCCGGCGGCAGGCGTAGACTGGATATTTAAAAAATACGTGGATAGCAATGTGGTGTCCCCTGAAGACAGAATAACTTCAGTATCATCTTTATCATCAGGTTCTGGGTTCAAAACTGTGATCACCTGACCTATCGTTCCAGGCTCCAGCGATTCATGAGACAGTAGGTGATATTTAAACTGTATAACTATTCTATTGAATTGTAAACTTGTTTTGAAAAGAGCAACTGCCGAGTTTCTTGCTGGTTCTTCTCGGCAGGAACGGCATTCTGAACCAGTGGTAGACTCATCGACGATTCTAAAGCACTTGTAAAAAAGTTTATTTGAATAAAAAACATTTCTATTCTATTCTATTCTATTCTATAAAAGTGCTGAAATTTTTCTTCATAACATTAGCAGTTGATTCCGAACTGTCTAACTTCAGCGTTTTTTCAATGACATTAGAAGTAGAGCCGAAAACCTGACTGGCTTCGCCCTTTACAGCGGCGACACCTATTTCATCAAGATCCTTATTCACCATTGTATACACTTCTGCTGACTTTGTTTTAGCGGGATGAGCAACGGCTCCATCACTGGTATTTGATTCGCAATTTCTCTGCCATCGTGGTATCTTTTTATTATGCGTCTAGATAAAAACAATACATGAATTTCTGCACAAAGATGCTGTTTAAATACTTTGTTAATTACAAGAAATTTAGAATAGAAAATAAATACTATAAAATTTACACATATTTCATTTGATGTTTAATTAAATAAAGTTCTTTTTAATTACATTTCTTTATTTAGCCAAAATAATAGGTAGTTCACATTCATGTTATTTTTTTTCGGTAAATGATATTCTGAATTTTTATTTCACTTTTGTTTGTTAATGTCCCATAGTTGGCAAAGTGGGAAGTTTGATGCGTTGTTTAAAAGAAGTGGGCAAAAAACGAATGATACTAGAAAAATATGTCAAAGTTGGCGACATGGTAACTACTAGTATGAATATATGAAAAATTACCCAAAATGGGAATGATTGTACTAACTTTTCGAAAGGTAGGCAAACTGAGAAAGTTGGCAAAGGACCCGCAGATCTTCCCCGAAGCAGACTGTCTCTAGTGTAGAAAGACAACATCTTAAAAGATTTAATGAGCTAGGATTCCTTTTGTTTCCTTATTTCAATAGGAAAGCTTCAAAGAGAAATTCACAAAGCAAGTGGATGTCCGATTATAAATATAACAACGAGATCAAGTACTTACTATTAAATGAAAAATTCTTCCCAAAATACCGACTTCAAAAAAAGTGCTGTATCAATTTCGATAAAATTTATATAGGACCACCTCTGAGATATGACCTACCAAACAAAAAAAAAAAGAATCATCAAAATCTATTCACAATTGGCGGAATAATCGCGTAACAAACGTACAAAAACCATACAGACAAATTGAGAACCTCCTTTTTGAAGTCGGCTAAAAAAGGCAGAATTAAAATGAATACGATACAATCCTGCCCTTTAAACGGCTTTATATCGCTGAAATAATTTTGATGAAAGGCACAGTTCAGAGATAACTTGCATCCTGGAGATCTAGGCTACATCGTGTACTTTTTTCCGGAAAATCATTTGTATTTCATATCCACCATATTGGATTCCGTTCTCACGTAGTCGTAATTCCTAGTGCCATGGTTCTCTCCACAGATTAATCATTAATGGCCGATTTCATCTAAGTCGAGTGACGTTTTACCGAAGAATAAAATGGGCGTTCTGACAGTTTTTGTATTGAAAATACTGTCAAAATATCAAATTTACGGCCCTAAGTATTTTTAGATAGTTTTCTCCACCCATAGAACTAGGAATTACGAATAGTCGTAATTCCTCCACCACAAGTTATACACACAGGTACCATCAAAATTCAAATCAAGAAAGAATCTTGGAGGCAAAGGAGCTACGCTAAGGTTGCACCAGGCGTCATTGCAACTATCCGCTAAAGGTTTATACGAGTATAAAACCTATATAATATTATTAAACAATCCGTAGACCGTATCTAATTTATAATATTGAAGCCGCGACGCGGGCGTTCCGTTTTTATTATCTTAGTATATCTAAGGAGGAGAAATTCAGAAGGGAGGATTTTAATTTTAATACCGATGTGAATATGATGTGTAGTCGAACGGTTTATAGCGGATGGGGGCTATCAAAGAATTGTGTAATAATTTTCCGTCACGACCCTTGTTGCTAGGCGTAAGAATTTTCCGTCACGGCCCTTATTGCTTTCGTTTATTATACACGTTCCATCAATGCTTTGATGGCGCAGCGGTAAAAAGAAGGAGTGGAACTATCGGTTCGGGCGTTCGAATCCGACTTCAGATTATGTCTTTGTTCTTTTTTTTGTAGTTTTATACAAGAGTGATTCCGAACAAAATATTTGCGGCAAAATTTGCTAACGCCATCTATTGTGGATAGCGTGAACTTGCTTTAATGTCTATTTTTTTACGAGATGGTTCTAACATGTGGCGAGAGATGGCGTTGATACTGAACTTCGTTCCAGGCGAGTGTTCCACGACACTCACGCATTTATTTCTTTACGTACCTAACTCTATGAATATTTTTTAATAGGTATTAAAACTAATTTTCCACGTAATCATTTTAACCTTTTTAACAATCAGAATTTTATTTCTAATTTGCTAGTTTGGTTTTTAATAATATTATAACCTAATTTGTGTATCTGTACTACCTATTCAGATTATAATGGGGCTGTCATGTACCAAAGTATAAAGGAGCTCTTTTATAAATAACGAGGGAAAACAATTTTCCTATTTAACTTCTACGATCGTCACATCAAAATCTATCATGCCTCTCTAGAAATACAGTTCAGATTCTTTTAAAGGGCGTGATTCGGAAAATAAGCAAGCAAATCATTTAGCAATAGTAAGCCGATATCATGGAGTGTTATTAAGAGATAGTTTGGGATTCCTCGGGTGTACAGTTGTGGTCCCATACGAGTGCTGCGTGTCCATTGTCAGGGCGGATAATGTTTTATCAAAAATACTTTTGTAACTTTATGCTTGACTCATAAAAAAAAATTAGGTAGGTTATGAAGACGGTAATGCTGGAGATGGTAATTGGTAATGCTGTTCTATGTCCTAGTATGTGTACAATGTAGATGTTTGTGTGTGTGTTTGTGTGTGTGTGTGTGGGGGGGGGGGGGGGGGGTTAATGGGTGGGTGGGTGTTCTGTGGGTGTTAAATTAAATGCAATAATTACAGTGAACATGCATTATGCATCTTCTAGTTTCTAACAAACCAACTTTACAAAAAACTAGCTGACCCGGCGAATTTCGTACCGCCAACTTATCTATATAAATAAAACAAATAAACTATCATAATCAAAAAAAAACTATCCTATCTTTCAAGTTGGACCAAATTACAGCTGATAGTTACGAAGTTTGATCTAAATCGGTTCAGTAGTTTAGGAGTCCATCGCGGACAAACAACGTGACACGTAATTTATATATATTAAGATATGTAGAGCGACCCTTTGTTTATCACGTTTACCTACCAAAAGGTAATTTTGGCGAAGTGAAGGTGTTTTGGCAAAGTAATTATAATTTATAAGTGGGTACATGCTTCACTTCCTTTCAATTATTTGTTTAATTAAGACGAAGATAATGCCGCTTTGGTGTGTAAGATCTTATCGTTTACTAATAAGTACCTACTTAGGTTATAGCGAATTACTGTCAATACCTTGTCAATAATTTTTTATATGTATAGCGAGCAAATAAGCAGGCGGGTCACCTGATGTTAAGTGTTAACCGCAGCCCATGAACACCAGACCATGAATGTACACCAGAACAGGTACTTAGCACCAGAGGGCAGAGGCACCACCAATGCGTTGCCGGCATTTCAGGAATTTGTTGGTCCGCCCCTTGAATAACCCCATGTTGTTGTTTAAAAGTGTGTTTAAATTGTGTGTTTTCCCCCCACGCGCTCCACCGGTCTACTATCCGTGATAAAGGGAACCCTCAGACAATGGAGCCGGGGCGGGCTACATCTAATATTCAGGTCTGGTGCAGCGTGCGAGTGCCGCTAGTTATTGTGTCAATATTGTTTATTGTGTGTTGTGTCCCACGTGCGGTAACACAGCCGGTAATCTTCTCCAACGAATTAATATACTTTTATTAACCGGTTTTGTAGGACGAGCTCGGTTATCTCGGAAAAATAATATTGGGATTTCTGTGTAGAATAATTTTTCTATACCAATTTCTCATAGGTACCGAGTCCTACCACTAATTACGATAGGTACCTAATATCATTTTCGGTAAGTAGGTACATAGGTACGTACCTAGTTTTTAGCATGCCTATCTAGTTTGTTTTTGTATAAGAACTTATTACTTAAATATGGGAGGATAGCATAGTTTTTATCCGCTGTGTGCGTTTAATTATCAGTTCCCTCTTAAGTTGTAAGTAAGTAATAAGTAGGTAGAGGTACTTAATTCTAGGCTTTGTCTTAGAGATTCGCGTTTCATAAAGCTACATTACGTCGTGACAAATTCCATAAGGCTGATATTATACTTAACGGAAACAATATTATAATACCTAGATAATATTATGTCTGTTAGAAGCTTCGATCACAGAAATAGAAGTAATTTTTGATTAGATTTGTCAAAGAACATTGGTATCATAAATAAAAATATAATAAGTCCCATTAGATAGCTATGTATCTATATAAATAATACATTATTATTTGAGTGGTCCAAAATAAATATAGATTTTCCCACAATTTTTGATGTTCCCAATTGAAAATAAGACATTAACTTTATTGCATACTAATATTTTTACATTAGGTACAAGATAAAGATAAATACTTAAATAGGATTATATTTGTAGCACGTAGGTACTTATTTGCATGGGCCATATAAATAATAGGTATAACTACCTGGAATATTATTTTTAAATAAGCTCTTCGAACCTCGTATTCTTTATGAATCCTTATGATTAATTACTTATAGTTAGGTACATAATAATTGATAAATATTTTTTAATACCAAAAGGTCACTCAATGTTAATGGGAATACAATGTATGTAGATGAAGAGGCTCAACATCGACAGGACGTAGTTAATAAAGCCTCCGCAAGTTCGAAACTAGGTTCATAAGCAACTCCCAACTCCGATAACTGAAGGATGGATTGCACAGTTAGTTACTTTAGTTAACTTTGCTAGCTTACTGTGTTTAAGTTGGCCGGTGGACTTCGCGCAATATAACAACTACCTAATCTTAACAGTGGGCATTATTCTATTAAATATTATAATTAAAGCGAAAGTGTGTTTATCTATTGTTTTTGAAGTGAAAACTTCTTTAGCGGCGTTGAGCACTTTTCTGTAATGGGTATAAAATCATAAACTCGCGTCAGGACACGTGACCCTGATCGAAAAAGCGTAAGACGGATGGAGAGTAGACAACTATTACCTTTGATTATTTCAGACGCTTCGTCATCGCTTGGTTGGTCTAGTGGCAAAGGGACCTGAGTGAGTTTCACTCAGTCCCTTCGCTGGTTCAGGGTTCGAATCCTACCTTCGGCTTACGTTTTTGTTTGTTTTTTTTATTTTTATTTTTGTAAGAACTGTAAAAGTGTAACTTGAATTATTTTAATTATATTTATCAATTTAAAGAAAGAAAATTTCCGTAACCGGAGGTGGGTATGAACCCGTACTTATTTGGTAAGTAGGCGGCGCGGCGCCTGTATAATAGAGCCACGGCAGGTATGATAAGGATGTCGAAATTAATTACTGTATATTACTATTTATTAATTACTGTTATTTCTTCTGGAGGACCTGGAGAGTGACATAGGCTATTTTTTATCCCGGAAAATCAAAAGAGTTCCCTAGGGATTTTAAAAACTAAATCCATGCGGACGAAGTCGCGGGCATCAGCTAGTTTGCTAATAATTAAAAACAAATAAAGAAACAGTAGGCCCAGGATTTTATACTTAATATTAGTATGATCTAGTTTTCACTTCTATGGGCAGTCCCTATGACTGCCAATTTTTTTTTTTATACAATCACGCAAAAATGGAGCAATAGCACTTGATTTTTAGGGTTCCATACCAAAATGGTAAAAATGGAACCCTTATGGTGAGACTTTCTCCGTCCGTCTGTCACAGTCGATTATTTCAGTAGTTCTATTAAAGCTATCGACATTAAATTTGGCATAGTTGTGTATAATAGTGGCCCAACATCATTGGAATAAAGAAAAATCGAAATTATTTTTAGTTTTATTAAAAAAAGGGGGAAAATCGGGGGTTTGAAATTTCAAAGTAAAATAACTATATCGAGTGGGGTATCATATGAAAGGCCTTTACTTGTGCATTCTAAAACAGTTTTTTATTTATTTCTATATATAATAGTTTTTGATTAATCGGCCAAAATGTCGAAAAAAATACCGTTCCCCCCCCTTATCTCCGAAGTTTACCAATCGAAAAATCTGAAATAATTATGGTCAATAGAGGTTTATGTATATTTTACAAGAAAAATAAAATCAACGCGAAAATTATTTTAATTTAATAAAAAAAGGGGGAAAAATCAGGGGTTTGAAATTTCAAAGTAAGATAATTATACCGAGTGGGGTATCATATGAAAGGCCTTTACTTGTGCATTCTAAAACAGTTTTTTATTTATTTCTAGATATAATAGTTTCTGATTAATCGGCCAAAATGTCGAAAAAAATACCGTCCCCCCCCCCCCTTATCTCCGAAGTTTACCAATCAAAAAATCTGAAATAATTATGGTCAATAGAGGTTTATGTATATTTTACAGGAAAAATAAAACCAACGCTCTAACTAGCATAGTTTTTTTTATATTAACAATAAACCTCTACAAACAAAGTTAACGATAAATAAGCAAATTAATATAATATTATCGTTTTACTTTTACTTTTGGAGTATGGAACCCTCGGTGCGCGAGTCCGACTCGCACTTGGCCGGCTTTTTTTTTATATCGGTTTATACATATTGGACCTAGAAAGACATTTAATTTCATTTTTCAGGTAATGTGCAGTTTGAAATTTTTGTACACTACAAATATCTATTGAAAAATCTTCCATCTTTAATGCATGGATTTTAAATAATATTATACCTAAATGAAAATGAAATTCCTTACTTAATTTAAACTTAAGTTGTAGTAAATTAAAATTCAAATTAAAACTAAACTACTGTTTTATACCTACCTACTAAAATTAAGACTTATTTAAAAAAAACTCATCGATGTGACTTCACCGCACCCAGGCTGCCAGCATTGCCTGGATGGCCATGGTAGACTAGATTCCCTTTTTCGATTTGGGTATATAATTATTTCTGTTGGAATAGTGCAAGTTAAGTTAAATTGATTATTTGATTGTCCAAGGTAGATAACCTTCAATATAATAATATTTCAGTATATAAAATGCGCCTCGACGCTGACAGGTGTGATTTCACCCTAATTCTCCTCTACCCTTCGTCAGATTAAATACGTTTTATTAACCTCACGTCAATCCAAATTAAAGCGCTTTAATGCTTTAATCTAGTCAATTTAGGTTTAGAGACAGCAAATAAACAAGCCGGCGAAATAAATGGATTAGTCCACCCAAGCCGGGTTATTCCATTTCCGTTTCGAGGCTAGGGTCGATTAGACAGACAGACGTTTGAGAAAGACTCGCAGAACTAAGATTTACGTGCCCACTTCTAATGTAGGGACAGACAAAAAAATTGAAACTAAATCAACTACTTACTTTGTCTTTGGTAAAGAAAAATAGAAAATGGAAATACATATTTCGGGTAGTTAAGATGCAGTCTATTTGAAACCGCTAAATCTCAAAAAGTCTTCAAACGCCTTTTTTAAGCCTTTAAGAATCAAAGTAACAGTGTTTCCCAGAGAAGATTATAAGGTCTCCATATCCTTTACACCCTTTACAAGTGACCCTTCCAGCAATGGACGTTTATCTATTGATACGATGAATAATTAATAAACTGCAAACGTTCACATAACTATTAGTAGCTCTGTGTTCTTTGGTGGTCATGCAATTTAAAGGCATAGGTACATATTATGTTACGAGAACATGCCTCGTCCACATCGTCCCAACCTATAAAAGACCATTTATTTATCTCAACCTATCGCCAGCCCACAAGTGGGCAAAGGATTCTTCTCGAATCATAAGGACTTAGGCTATAGTCCACCACGCTGGCCAAGTGCGGTTTGGCAGACCACACACTTTTGAGAACATTATGGAGAACTCTCAGGCATACAGGTTTCCACCCGATTTTTTCTTCAGAGTTAAAGCAAGCAACATACAAACACACTGTCGTATTTATAATATTAGCACAGAGTAAGGGTGATATTCATCATAATCATCATCATGAGCAACCCATTAACGTCTCACTACTGAGCGCAGGTCTCCTCTCAGATAATGGTTATATTATAGGCCATAGTCTACCACGCTGGCCCAAGGCGAATTGGTAGACGTCACACGCCTTTGAGAACATTATGGTGAATTCTCAGGCGTGCAGGATGATATTAGTAAGGAT
The DNA here is from genome assembly GCA_029955525.1 of Oeneis ivallda. NCBI lineage: Eukaryota > Metazoa > Arthropoda > Insecta > Lepidoptera > Nymphalidae > Oeneis > Oeneis ivallda. The sequence goes on from JARPMR010000006.1 coordinate 26,498,222, forward strand.
TAAACTTACGGAAAATATTTTTCTGCGAACAGTGCAGCGGGAAAGCTAATTTAATCGTACGGAACGGGCGCCGACGTCAGTTTATCTGATGGCATAATCGAAAACAACTGGAGAGCAACAGACCGCGGCTTTTAATCGCAGGTAAACAATCTCGGGGCTGTGGTCGACTTGCTAACTTTATAAGACGTTTGTTACAGGGCGCTATAAGTTGCCTTTGTGCGATTGAATATAAAGAATTCAATAAAAGATGAGCAAAATTTGTATAACGTGTTATTTGCACTTTAAAACTGAAAACAATAAAGATAATAACTTGTAGTTGTATCGTTTATATTCACGCGTCTTATTGCTGTGTGTGAACCCCGTAGCAGGGCGCGGTGCTGCTCCGATGTGACCATAGGCCCGGTTGGCAGCAGATTTAATTTGGCGCGTAGACAGACTCAGGGTAAGATCTAGAGATGCCACTGTATGTACTTAGCTCAGACTCAAGACTGAGTAAAAACGAGACAGATTTATGTCGGAACATATTTGTGTCTCATTTTAAATCTATCTTGAGTCTTGAGAAGAGTCAGAGTACGATCTTTAGATCTCAGCCTAAGACCTAGAGCTTCGGTAGGAAAGGAGCGGATTGAAATCCGAACGGTCGACGGTCCAAACTAATACCTAATATATTATTTAAAAAATAAAATAATAATTGTATATTTAAGAATAATAATTCTAACTACAATAAATAGAATAACATCTCACGTATTCGGAAACGCGCTTAAATAAAAAAAAATCGGCCAAGTGCGAGTCGGACTCGCGCACCGAGGCGTCCGTATTTCCCCCGTTTTTTATAAAACCAAAAAATATAATATTAGATTTATTTTTATTCCAATGATGTTGGGCTACTTTTATACACAACTATTCCAAATTTCATGTAGATAGCTTTAATAGTTACCAAAATAATCGACTGTGACTGACGGAGGGACGGAGAAAGTCTCAACATAAGGGTTCCATTTTCACCATTTTGGTACGGAGCCCTAAATATGATTATCCGCCAATTAAAAAAAAAAGTTTTGCGAAACAAAGTTTTCAGCACTATAAAAAAAATTTTTCTTTGACATAAAGGCGGCTCTAAAGTTTAAAAACATTCCTCATTAGGTCAACTGCACTTCCTTTTGACCGATTGGCCAGCTGGCTTCCACCGACTGCACATAATCGATCTCGTTCGACCGCTCGAAGGCTTTGGAAATATCCGACGAAATTCACGGGGCGTAGAATAGAATAGAAATATTTTTTATTCAAATAAACTTTTACAAGTGCTTTTGAATAGTCGATGAATCAACCACTGGTTCGGAATGCTTTTCCTGCCGAGAAGAACCAGCAAGAAACTCGGCGGTTGCTCTTTTCAAAACAAATTTACAATACAGTAAATAATATGCTATATATGCAGTGTTTCCACAATGAGGGAAGTTCCAAAAATGCATACCGACTAACTTCTATCTTAAGATGTGCAGACATAAAGACGATTCTTCCCGGGGAGACTGTGCTTAGACCAAAGTGCCCCACTAGGTCCTATCCTAACAATTGGCTATTTGACTGATATTTTTTATTTATTTAAAATAACGTGTTGAAATATTGTAACACAACCAATTATCTTTTTTAATATCTAACTAGTCTCGGAAATATAGAGCTTTAAAGTTTCCTGTTAGACAGAGATAGCGCTATTGAAGTGTGATGTCACAACTCAGCAGCTCCCTATACGTTCCATAGAAAATTTCGTATTAGAAAGAGACAGATACAGTCACAGTAAACAACTTACTTTACTACAACTTTTTTTTGACCGATTTATTTTCTGTTTTTTCAAATGTTATTTATTCTTACATGTTACATTTTCGATTATAAATAATGAATATCAACATTTTGACAACAGTCAAATACCCCAATTCACTTGAACACAAGCGGCAAAGCACCGTATCTTTTGGAACTCGGCCTCCTGGCAATAATGTGTTGCAACTTGCAACTGTAGATGCAATCTGTTATTCGGAATAGATCGCCACTCACCGTTCGTCAGAGACTCGCTTGAGATCATCCGTCCACCAAGTGATGAAGTGAAATAGTCTTACCGGTGAGAAGACATTATTCAAGCACCTTGGGATCTTAACTTCCATCGGTTCTTCGAGTCATGTGCACCGTCCATTGCCACTTTATATAATTATGTAAAACCAATAAGCTGAATAGATAGCTCTAGACTCTGGTTCTCCTACAGATCTCGACTGATTCGATCCCGCAAGGATACATAATTATAGAGCATAGCTTTCTTTTTCGCCCTCCGAGCGACCCTAAGCCTTCTTATGACACTCGATACATGCCCGGGAATAGTCCACTTTGCACACCCAGTGTATTTTGCCCGTAGCATAAAAATATAAAAGCATAAAATTCCCCAAAAGCCTGTAGTGCCATAAAAAGGTCCTCAATAATATCAAAGGGCGCTTATCTTATACGATTTTGTTTGGATTTCGGATTTAGAAGTAATGTAGTTCATGAACACAATTGGATTGCCTGAAAAGATTTATGGTTAAGTTAACCTACCGCTTGTTTTGAATGGGTGACCACATACAACATTTAATAGACAAATTTTAGCAGTCTTAGGCCCGCTTGCAGAGACGCCGGGTTAGGTAACCCAGGAATAAAGTTGTAATTTTGACAGAAGCTTTATATGAAATCTGTCAAATCTGTCCTTATAACCCAGAGTTAGCTGCTAGCTCTGGGTTAAAAGGATAACTCGGTGTTTCTGCAACTCCATTCCAATACAATTACGACAAACAATTATCCAAAACTCATTCACAGATGCACGCACAATATGGTGTGTGAAGTCTGCCAATTTGCATTGGGCCTATAACCCTTCTCTGAGAGGAGATCTGCGCTCAGTGTGAGCCGTTGATGGGTTGCTGATGATGATGATGATTATACAGAAATAAATAAGAGATAAATATTTATAAATCCGACCTAAATTCGAGTAAAAATCAAGATTACGTAAGATTTTTTCCGCAGTATAAAAAATAAACAGCAATAAAAAAGTAATCTCGAAACGTATTACGACTTGTTCAAAGTTCAAACAAGCAATTTTCTCTCATTGGCAAATATGCGTGTATGTTGTCGCTTGAAAGAAAATGTATATAGTCTTTACTCTTCGTCCATACGTAATATATGTATTAGGTATATTTATGCGAAAGTTTGTTTGTTTGTTGGTTTGTCCTTTACTTACGCAGCAACGGAACAACGCATTGACATGATTTTTACCATGGGTATAGGTAGCTAAGAAAGTAGCAACCTGGAGAGTGACATAATATACCTACTAAGTATTTTTTATCTCGGAAAAACAAAATATGGTGACGATGATGGTGACGCAGGATTTAAAAAAACACGTCGACGAATAAGGTAGATACCTACTACTAAAAGGTAAACATTTCAAGCTGAGCTATGTCAGTGACTTTGGTTCTTCCACGGATAGTTCTGATTTGATCTCGCAGGGATACCTACTCCGAGCATAGCTCTCTCCATCGCCCGCTGATTGACCCTGAGCCTTCTTGTGAAGCCCATAGTTAGCGACCATGTTTGAGTGACATAGGCTACTTTTTATACCGGAAAATCAAAGAGTTCCCGAGGTATTTTAAAACTAAATCCACGCGGACGAAGTCGCGGGCATCAACTAGTTATATATATGCCAACAATAAGTTGCTGTATAAACTACCTATTTATAGACTGGCACGATTGTATGGATGGGTACATTGGGGTAGATATTGAAAACGTACATCAAAGCCCTTTACATCAGAAGCTGTTGAATTGCGGCCAAAATAATGAATGGGATACAGAGCGGCGGACTCCGGAACCCAAACCTTGATGGAATCCATTAATCACTTTCCAAACAAACAACACCGTACTCCCGAAATTGGTGTGGTTAATTTGGAATTTGCTGAATCTAAATTGGAAAGCTTTTTAAAAGAAACTTTTGAAAGCGATTTAAAAGCAGAGGGGTTTTGAGGGAATTCAATTCTTTTATCTGCATGCCTGAGAGTTCTCCATGATATTCTCAAAAGTGTGTCAAGTCTGCTGATTTGCACTTGGCCAGCGTGGTGGAATACGGCCTCAACCCTTTTTATTCTGTGGAAACGCAGTTGTAAAAATTTGATCACCTATTTTAGGTCGTCTCCCGTAAAGTACAATTTAATGGGTTCGTAGTTTAGTCAAAAAGAAAAATGTTGACTGTATTGATGACGAAATACCTACCCAAATTAGGTTCCAACAAAAAATAATTGGCCTCCATAATGGAGATCTCAGTGAGGCTTTGATAAGCATCAATTTTATAGTCTCGCTGAGATGTGAGAGGAAATCTTGTGGAAGGACGTGTATGTTAATACATTGAAACTTCGATACAGGACGAGGAAATACTCTCTGCATGTGTTAAATTTTATATTTGTTTTCGAGAAATAAGAGGGTAATTTACTGTTTGCGACTAAAAGTCGTTTCTCTCTAATTTTCTATTAAAATAAAATTACCTATCAGCGACTCCTTTTTTGTCAACCAATAGTCGTCCACCATAGTTCGAAGAGCTGATGTTCGTTGAAATTCTAAGGTGCTGGAGTGGCGACCCTGCACCGGGAAGCGCAGTGTTGACAGACCCCCCACTAGGTGGATCGACGACATCACACGAGTGGTAGGGAGCCGCTGGATCAGGCGGTGCAAGACTGAGGCCTATGGAAGTCCGTGCAGTAGACCTTTGTCCAGCAGTGGACTTCTCTATCGGTTGATAAAGAACGGCTGGATATACGTCTCTTGTGAGGACTGCCACAGGCCTCAGGTTTATTACTCACCTGATATTGGCAGTCCATCTACAGTGGAGAGTCACATTGAGACCACAACGACCATCAGTTAACAACTATGTGACCCCCTCATTACCATTTCAGCTACACGACTCGATGAGCTATAACATGACTTCTCCTACGGATCTCTAGTACCTCTAGTTAGTTGATCCCGAGCATAGTCCTCTATCGCCCGCTGAGTAACTCAGTCTGGATTCTGACTACTGGATATTTGCGTACATAGATCGCCGTAACTTATAATTAGTCAAAGAATTATAATAAGTCAAAAGTTAAAGAGTACAAAGACTTCGCAAAAAAAAAAGCTAACTCAGTTAGGTATTACAATCTCTTACTGAGATGGATGAATATGTAATCACTTTTTGTAGTACAAATTAAAAAGTTTCATGTTTTCAAGTATTTAGTTTTAGTAGTTTTTTGAAACTGAAAAGCTTTACTCTCCATGGGGATTTAAACTGAAAGCTTCAAAGCGAAGAAGTGAATTTCAGATAGCATACAGGTAGCAACTTCGAATATGGTAGGAAACTTCGATCACGGAATTATTTTTCCGTGATTGAAGGCGGGAAGGCAGTCAGGAAGTGTACTATCCCGTCTATAAGCAGTGATAGCCTAGTGGTAGGAGTGCAAGAGCTTTTCGGGGGATCGCAGGTCCGTTCCCGGGCTCGACTTCCGACTTTTTGAAGTTATGTTGTGTTTAAGCAATTAATCATAGATCGTACTCTGGCTCTGCTCAAGACTCAAGATAGAGTTAAAATGAGACACAAATATGTCTTGACATAAATCTGTCTCGTTTTAACTTAGTCTTGAGTCTGAGCTGAGTGAAAGTGCGATCTATAGATCTCATCTGAGAGTTCTTCATAACGTTCACAATGGTGTGTAAAGTCTCAAGACTGCCAATTTGCATTGGGCGAGCGTTGTTGACTGTCTGAGAGGAGACCTGCACTCAGTATTAGCCCTTATTGGGTTGCTGATGACGATGATGACTATCCGTCTAGACTGCTCCGTCATACTTCTCTAGCTTCAGCTAACTTAGCTCGCCAATGATATAATATGAATAAATTGCTATCTAAAAATCGTGTCGTTTCACAGTAAAAGTATTCCGAAATGAGACGCGCGACTGCCTCTTTGAGCGAAATGCAAATAAAAGGAAGGTTTTCTACCAAATCGTAAATCAAGCCACTCGGGCTAAGCGCCTTCGAGAGCGCAGCTCCATTGTACTCAGTCGTGGCTACGAGTGGATACGAGTACTCGACTTAATTCGCGTACCTATTATTCAATAGATGTGTAGGTAATATATGTATAACAACCTGGGTATAAAATCGTTGAGGTAATATTTTTAATTGGAGTAAAACAGGGACAGTAAAAGCAATATGACATCTCTCCTTTCAAAAGAGTTCCATTATGATATCGGCCTTTGAAAGGCAGAAACACGAAAACAATTTCTATAGGCTGCAGATGCAATGCATGCAGAACAAAAGATGTCGCTTAAACTGATTAAAAATAGAAAGGTATAACATCACAAGTTGCGTAGCGTTTCCCGAATCCCGGGGGATGTGGGTTCGATTCTTGCTTTAAGTAACATTAAAAAAAAATCGAACAGGGTTTAAGCTAAAAGGCGACTCTATATTTTCACAAGTGATTTGTAAAAGTTTAGTACATACATTTTTGCTTGGTAGGTATATAATTAACCCTTCTGAGTCTGTTGTCAGTTTTGAGTCTGCGATGGGTTGAGAATTTGATGATGATGATGCGAAAATGGAAGCTGGAGAGATGGATGGCCATGCATTACCTAATAAAGAAATCTTATGTGGGTATTTGTTAATAAAACCGTTAATTTAATCGTATCCGATTAAACAACGGAACAACACACGTCAGGTGATAGAATCGTGAACACTTATCAAAAAATATATGTATTTGTGCTGAGAGAGCATTTAACTCAAAAGCTAAAAGGCGATTACAGCCTTTGCCTTTTAAAATATGTGGGGGAAAGTCAAAGGTCGTTCGGATGTAGGCACGGAAAATCGATATTTGTGATTTATTTTTTCAACTCAAATAGGTACTTATCTTATCCAAAATTCCTCAGTGCCTGAAGACTAAAGTCTTCGAACAGTGCGTGTTGCCAGTGATGACTTAAGAATCCGAGACATGTTCGATAACTAAGGGCCTCATAAGTAGGCTCAGGGGCACTCAGCGGGCGATGGAGAGAGCAATGCTCGGAGTGTCCCTGCAGGATCGAATCAAAAATGAGGAGATCCGTAGGAGAACCAAAGTCACCGACATAGCTCAGCGAGTCGCGAAAGTGAAGTGGAAAATGGGCGGGGCACATAGTTCGAAGAGCTGATGGTCGTTGGGGTCCCAAGGTGCTGGAGTAAAAAAGAGAATATTCTGTAAAAAAAATATTAAGATGAATTGTACCGACGACATCAAACGAGTCGCAGGGAGCCGCTGGATTCAGGCGGCGCAAGACCGAGGCCTGTGTAAGTCCATGCAAGAGACCTTTGTCCAGCAGTGGACGTCTATCGGTTGATAAAGAAGAAGAAGAAGAAGGTACTTATCTTAAGATTATTTATTTATTTATTTATTTATTTTTATTTTACAGCATGTTACAATTATGGGCATTCTTATAAACTAAGAAAACACAAGAATAGGGCTATAATGTTAATCAGGCTAAACAATTCGCCTTTACAAACATTTGAAATGAAAACAAAAATACAATATTATTACAATGGTCACTAATTGATAAAAAAAAAAATACCGTCGGAACTATGATTGCAGGCAGGATGTAATATTTATTGCCTACACATTACAGAAGACTTATCTTAAGAGATTCTTCTGAGAATCTCAATTACTCCAGAAGGATGACGTTTCAGCCCCCCACCCGTTGCAGTATTGTCGTGCCTAGCCCAAGAACAAGCTAATCGCTAAGTGGTTAGATTAGGCACATAGTAGACATTTGGAATATTCTTTATTAGAAAAGCAAACCAAGCTACTTCATAAACGAGGAGGATTAAGGGGGTTCGTCGTCAGCCGATAGACGTCCACAGCTGTAAGTTGGTCTTTGACAGGAACTGCCACAAGCCGCGTTCCTACGCCGCTTGTATGCAGTGGCTCCCTGCGACGGTTGATTTGAAGAAATTTGTCAACAAATCTGCAGTTTAAATATCTCTTTTAGGTTTCATTTATGCTGCTAGATTGATGCAGAATCGAAAATTAGGGAACCTGAAACATTAGGGAACCTTCGAAAGACACCTTTTTGTCAAAAAAGCAAAGAAAGGTTTCCGTTTTCACCGACGATTCCTAAATTTTAGGGTAGACTAAGCCCAATTAGGTGACAATGACTTATTGTGTTTTCTTGAAGATGAATGTGAAGATGTACATGCATTTAGAAGACATCTTACGCTAAAGGAATCCTTACATAGGTAATAAGGTAGGTACCTGAAGACTGTAAACTGAGCCTGTTCATTAAAAACAAAACTATCGATAGTTGAACAAACGCCAGCTTGGAATTGCCTGCTCATCCCGACCTCATCTTAGGCTTACGACCATCTCACGAGCATCACAATAAATTGTACAAAAATTAGATACCGAGTTTACGGGTAACCGGGAGAAACAAACAGGGATAAAGAATAAGTAGGTCCACCATATTTTTGCTGCTGTAAACTGAATTATAAAGCTATTTTCGGTCTATGGGTAATTTAACTGTAATAAATTTTCCATATCGGAAAAAAATACTAAAATTGGAGCATTGAACATTATAATTATTTTCAGCCTCACATGCCGCTGATTACAAAAAATAATATCCTATTACCATTAAAAAAAAGATAAAAAAATGAAGGGATTTAACCAAAAATTTCAATCAAGTTTCAAGTTGTTTCGCGTCGTTTTATAATGCAGTAGGCGATGATCTTAGATCGCAAGCAAAAACCACCAATTAAAGCTATCAATAAAACCAATTAAAGCTATCAATAAAATAAATTTCTTATGCTCGCTTCTTTTAGGTAGAATCCAAATCACAAACCCCACAAAAAACCTTTAAACAGTTTGACAACTGTAGAAACAGAAAATCTTAAAACCCAGACAGTCTCAGCGAGAGCCGTACTCATGGCAGGCGTAAGTAGAAGGCAATAAAAACAAATTGGACGCAACTACAGAGTCAGGCTGTATTGGAGTTATGCTGGTCCGATCAACCCCGGCTTTCCGCCAAATGAAATGGGAATAATCATGTTTCCGTATCATCATACAATGTCGAGGATCGTGGTGTTATTTTCTCTATTTTCTGCTCAAATAATTTGATTTTAGTCGACGCCTTTGATTGTAGTCTTGTCCTGTAGGGGTAACATGTGCCCCACGAGATAATTTTGTCTACTCATTTACTCATATCACGGGTACACAAAATTTTCTTGTCGCGTGCATGTTAGTTTTATAGGACAGATACAAAGCTGCGAAGGCCAAGGTATTCGTAGGGTAAGACTTCGCATTGAATGCGTGTATGATTTGTGATACATAACAAGGACGTTCTCTTGACCGGATAATCGGCCAGTCGCAGGGAGCCACTGGATAGAGTTGGCGCAAGACCGAGTCCTGTGAAATGCCACGCAAGAGACCTTTGTCCAGCGGTGGTCGTCTAAGTAAAAAAGAATAGGGAAGTAAAGAGTGTTAATTTAGATTTTGGTTTATTTTGTTTATAATTAAATCGTCCAAGGGTAAATTCCAATGAATATAACTACCTACAATATTTATAAACCAATATCAATATATTGGCCAATAAGTAAGCATACTATTTTAAAAGTATTTTGTTGTAAAATTGTAATTGTTACCTTTAGTTTTAAACAATTTTTCTGTGAGTAGATATATGTATCATTTTTATATGCGTGCCATAAAATACTGATTAGGTAATTTTAATTACCTACTTAAGTTAAAAAAAATGTTAAGTGCACTGGTAAGTGGTAATTAAGTGAGTCGTTTACTTACTCTGTCAATAGCAGCAAGTTTTAATTAAAATACGAAGCGCTGTGTTGCAAAGCGAGGTAAAAATCGGTAACTCGTTGAATGTAGGAAATTGCTTTTCGAACACAGTTATCAGAGTTTACATGTTTTTACCATTAAGTTAACAGGAATATACCTAATACATAATCCAAATTGTTACATTGCACAGTAACGATTTTGACGAAACACACCAGAGATAGAAAGAATCTTGTAGAAGTACAAAAATTAAAAAAAATACGGTTTAGAAGACCACAAATGTATGAAGGTTTGTAAAGACACATCGATAGATACCAAAGCTTCCGCAATTTATTCAAAATATACTTATTTAATGTAGGTAAGTAGGCACATCATATTTTGTTCAGTTAAGTACATGTTATATGTATAATACAAAAAATACCTATGTAAAGATTGTGCAACGATCTTTGGTCTATAACTCTATACCTATAGGCGATAGTTGGTCGCAATCCAGACGGAATAACCAACATCCGTGCTGGTTTAAGTGTAAAAACAAACAGAAAAATGAGATCCAATCATTGTTGCGATGCGACGATACGAGAGGAGAGGCTATTCGCGTGATTACGCAATGCACTTACTAATACTACATTATACATACAACCGTGAAAATGAAAAGAAATAATTTAATAATTTTTTTTAACCGATTTCAAACGCCCGTGCCACTACAAAGTATATAATTTATTGTTGATATTTAAAAAAACCGCTCGACCGATTTAGATGAAATTTCAATGGGACCACCCGTTGGAACAAAAGAAGAATTTTCCAAATCGGTTCAGGCGTCTTCGAGTAAACGGTGAACATATATAAAAAGAAAAGATTCCGACGAATTGACAAATACCTCCTTTTTTAAGTCGGTTAAAAAGAACTTAAAAGCATATATATGTATTTACCTAGCCTAGCCTAGTGTTCAACTGAACTTTCGACTTCGGCTTTAGCCACTTTCGGTCAAAATACCTGCCACTTTCGGCGATACTGTCCGACGTTTTGGCCGGAGCAATCATCATAACTCAACATCATCTTAATCAGCATCCCATCAACGGCTCAGTACCTACCTACTGAGCGCAAGTCTTCTCACAGAGAAGGGTAATATGGCACAGTCGACCACGCTGGTGACGCTGGCCCAATGTGAATTGGCGGACTTCACACACCTTCGATGACAATGGAGAACTCTCAGGTGTGCAAGTTACCTCACGATGTTTTCCTTCACCGTTGAAACAAGTGATATTAAATTGCATATAAACGCACATAACTCCGAAAAGTCAAAGGTGCTTGACCGGAACCGGCGACCCCGTGGTTTTTCAGTCGATAGGTACTTGTACCTACTTGACACTGGAGTTGTAAACAAAAAAATAAATAAAAAATAAGTAAAAGAAAAACAACATCCTAACGTTGAGAATTGCTTTGAAATCAAACTTATTAACTTTGTGGGAAAACATTCATTCAACCCCCAGTACAACTTGATAAATGAACAAACTGATTTCAAATCTACGTTCGAAGCCGGCTTAATGCGGAACATGGAGAAAACCAATTTCCACGCAACATACTCGTTATAACTCGTTATGTTACGAGATACACTCCAAAATTCAATTTTTCCACAACCCGCCGAGAATTGCATTTTAAAACTAAACTTAGCTCAATAGAAATACAAATAGAGTTCAATGTGTAGTTAAGGGGTGGAAATCTGAAATAACCAAGAAAACCATTTAGCAGTAGTGGGTCTATATCATAGAGTTTATTATAAAGTGCTCATTGGGGATTCCCCTAGTGTTGTGCATACCTACTGATTGTGTGTTTCCATTGCATAAGTTTGAAAATAGGAGCACCAACGAATATTTTGCCTGGTAAGCCTTAAATGATAAAGTTCTAGACAAAAACTTGTCTCATATATAATTAAGTAACAGATTATCGTGAAGTTCAGAAGAAGGTAAATGAAGACAAATTGTTGGGGAAGTTGAGAGCAAGATCCACAAAGGGTTGTAACTTGTAGCGCCGAAGAGAGAATCTGAAATAGATATTTCTGCCATAAAATTAAGTATTTGCAACACATATTACTTAGCATTACTTACTAAATGGTAAGTAAGATAACATACTTAAAGGAGGTTATATATAAACAGAATAAATAATAATAGGTATTCTGTTAATTATGAAATAAAACTGAAGTATGAAATTTACCTTCTATCCTATCACAAATTAAAATAGGCGACAAGTTGATCTATCGAACACTTTAATAGCAAAGGAAAACCAATGCAACTTCGAAAGTAATTCTACAAACTAAATTCTACTCTATCACCAATTACTAAAGTTAAAATTTAATGTAAATGTGATTCCAGGGCTGCTACTAAGGCCTTAAACAAACAATATGCGCAATATGGCAGCGAACTATAGTCGTCGTCGCAACCAGAGGTCTCAACCGAAAGACGTGCATGGCTTTACATAGGTCTCTTGTAAGGATTGCCACAGAAAACGATCTTCTGCCGCCTAGTTTACAACTGCAAAATCAAAAATGCGATGATCCGTATCTCGTAAGACTATGAGTTTTCACGGCACGGTCCTCATCCGCGCCCGCAGCGGTTGCAGTACCGCTATTTTATTTCAATACTCACAACACGGCAAGTTTATGCGGTCCCGCAGCCGCCGTGGTTGCGGGAAGGGACCGCTAAAATGGCATCGGAAGGAGAGAACACCTCCCGCCTACGCCGCCGTGTTGCCCTGCGTTCGCGCGACCGATCGCAGAGTCTGCGGGCGACGGCCGCCAAGCTCGTAGGCGACCGCGACCAGCGCGGTTCTACAGCTGAAGCCCGCGAGCAACCGCGCCCGCCGCGGCCGCAAACCGCGCCTTGAAAATTGCTACTTCATTTTCAATACAAATCTGCATTCTACGGAAGCTGTGGACCCGCAACCGCTGCGGGCGTGGGTGAAAACCGCTCCGTGGGTACGGGGGCTAAGAGAACCATCGAGTGCAGAGATAACGGAAGCAAAGATCGAGTGGCTGGAATGGCATAAATCGCTTGAAGACTCAATTGACGTTGGGGTAACAAGGTATTTGAATTGCGAGCATCGGTAGGTATAATGTAGGTTAGGTATGCAGCGATAAAACTAAGATAAAAGTTTAAACACTGTAACCCGAGTGCGGAAAATTAGATGTAAATCCGTTATAATGATTTTGCTCCTATAAAATGTAGCCTATGGTACTCGGACCATCTTATCGAATCGATTGGCACCTCATTCTTCAATATCGGCTCAGTAGTTTATTCGCTACGGTGGAACATTTGTAAATAGTCAAAATTCAAAAAAAATAAAAATTATTTATTTCCCGTAGGCCAACCTGTGGCTCTTATGACGCGTCATGACTCTACCACCGGTTCGGAAAGCGGATTCTGCTGAGAAGAGCCGGCAAGAAACTCAGCAGTTGCTCTTTTCAAAATAATCATTTTACAATATTATTATGTAGCTATTACATTGTAATAAGTTTTTTATACTATCTTGTGGGCAGCCGGATGCCAAGCCGATTTAACCCACGCAACTTTGTTAGAATAGAATAGAATAGAATATAATATTTCCACAATGAGGGTAGGTTCCAAAAAAAGCGTCACATAGATACATACGTAGACTGCTAAATCATAAACCTTCCTTTTGGCTTTGCCGCATACGTGTACGAAGACAGCAAAACACATGATAAGACGACGAGGGATCTGTATGGAATGACGGCAGTGCAGTAATCACCTCGATGCAGATAAAACAACAGTTGTTTATGGTCTTACTGTAAAGTTGAGCCGAGCTTGTGTCTGACCGGGGCTTTAGAAAAGTTGTAGCAATGAAAAATGCAAGTTCTGGCGGTACTTAGCGAAGTATCGCGTGTCGCATGATGAATGGCCAACCCTCAAAGAGGTTTCGCGAGTTGCGAACTTTTGCCAGAATAAATATCGGTTATGTGACTTCGAATACTTTTAGCTGCGTGTTGGGGATTTGACTTATTATATAGGTATGTAACTACTAAGCTTTCCTACTCATATTTTTGTTATATCTACCTACCTAAATAAGAAATTCCAATATAATATTATGGTGAAAGTAGGTAGGTACCTACATAATCTGAAAAAAAAATTTTTTTGAGTGTGGTGGAACACTCGGCTGGAAGGATGTTCAGAATCAATGCCATCTCTCGCCACATGTTAAAACCATCTCGTAAGGAAGTTCAAGCAAGTTCACGCTGCCCACAATAGATGGCGTTAGTAAATTTTGCCGCAAATATTTTGTTCGGAATTACTCTTTTATAAAAATTCGTTACAAAAATTAAAAAAAGAACAAAGGCATAATCTGAAGTCAGGATTCGAACCCCGAACCGATAGTTTCACTCCTTCGTTTAACCGCTGCTCCACCAAAGCTTTTATAGAAAGTGTACCTATAATAAAACAAGTCAACAAGGGTCGTGACGGAAAATTCTTACATATTTTTTCCGCCAAACCGTCCGAAAAGGAACTTTCCAAAAACCATTTAATAAGGTTAGATGGTACCCAATTTCTAGCAGTAACATCTTCTTAGTTAAATTCTAGGTACCTTTATTATTGCAGTACGCGTACCCACATGCATTGTACCAAGAGTACCTACCTAGTAAACTTGTTTAAAATGAAAACTTGCCAAGATAAAGCCCGCAGCATGCACAACACAAACTTAACTACCTACTGTTGTTTGTCGTATCAGGGCCGCCATGCCTTCCACAATAACAAAGAGACTGTAATGAAACTGTGGAATAACTCGTGAAATATACGCAAAGGTAACACAACTTGTGTGTAGAGAATTTGCATTCAACGAAACGTATAGAGTAGACTTGCGTTGATTATATTATGTAGGTGCCACAGAATTTGGAATCTGCTTAGAAGGGGCAAAGTATGTGAAGACGAGTTCAGCTGCACAGATGACTAGTGAAGAATCAGTGCACGTTATTGCAAAAACAGACGTATTTTCATAGCGTTACTGTTTCATTTAAAATTTCATCATCATCATCATTATCAACCCATCATCGGCTCACTACTGAGCGAGGTCTCCTCCCAGAGAAGGATTATAGGCCATAGTCCACCACGCTGGCCCAATGCGAATTGGCGGACTTCACACACCTTCGAGAACACTATGGAGAACTCTCAAGTGTGCAGGTTTCCTCACGATGTTTTCCTTCAACGTTAAAGCATGTGATATTTAATTTCTTAAACGCACTTGACTTCGAAAAGTCAGAGGTGCGTACCCTGGATCGAACCTGCGACCCCCCGAATAGGAGATCAGGCTATCACTGCTTCATTTAAAATTTATATGGTGAGAAATATGCAGACAAAATTCAGCGACACGATGTTCATGTATTAATCTCTTTATCCACCGATAATAGACGTCCACTTCTAGACAAAGGTCTCTTGCATGGACTTCCACAGGCCTCGGTTTTGCGCTGCCTGAATCCAGCAAAGCTAGCGGCTCCCTGCGACTTGTTTGATGTCGTCGGTCCACCTAGTGGGGGGTCTGCCAACACTGCGCTTCCAGGTGCGGGGTCGCCACTCCAGCACCTTGGGACCCAACGACCATCAGCTCTTCGAACTATGTGCCCCGCCTGTAGTGTACTCGTATATCTACTATACGTAGATATCACACAAACACACACCTACGTGTAGCTCTGTCGCCGGTAGGTACACAAGTGACCGCCGATCCAGTGGTGTACGGCATTACGTGCTGAGTTTCTTGCCGGCTCTTCTCAGCAGAATCTGCTTTTCCGAACCGATGCAGCGGTGGTAGAGTCATGACGTGTCATAAGAGCCACAGGTTGGCCTACGTGAAATAAATAATTTTGAATTTATGCGATTCTCTGTTTTATGTCTACCCACCACTACACTACCCGCCCATTTCCACTTCAGTTTCGCGACTCGCTGAGCTATGTCGGTGATTTTGGTTCTCCTGCGGAACTCTTCATTTCTTGTATAAATATTAGAAACTACATATGTAAGTAGGTGTTTATTTTAGGCTTGAGCACTTTTTGTAGAACTATTATCAAAATGGGTGATCCAGCGAATTCAGTCGACGCAACTATGGAAGACCTTTGTCCAGCAGTGGACGTCTATCGTTTGTAAAAAAGAAAAGAAAGAAGAAACTTACATTTTAAAAACAGTAAAAGTACGAAATCGAAACTTTGTACCTTTCTACAGCTGTTTGCTTTTTTTCTTCTTAGTCCTTCGGGAAACAGAATTTATATCTACGTACTTAAACCTACCTATCATTAATAAAATTAAGCGCGAGTGGGTCTAATGTCTTCGCTAATGGAGCTATTGAAATCGGTGAGATGACTGGCAACCGCATTGTCGACTCACGGTCTTTTGCTGAAATGTCGACTATTGAAGCCAGGAGCGTTCCCCCAATATCAGATTCGTTTATCACTACAGAAAATATACCTAGGCTTTATCTACCTATACCGATCGATCGATTTATCTAGAAATACTTCCAGTAAAATTAGAAATATAATCATTCTACTAAGACTGGGTTTCCACGGCGCTTTCCACCTGCGCCCGCCGCGAGCGCAAACCGCGCCATGGAAATTGCTGCTTCATTTTCCATACAAATTTGCATTCTACGGAGGCCGCGGGCCCGCAACCGATACGGGCGCGGGTGCGAACCGCGGCGTGGAAATTCATTCTTAAACCTTCTACTGGTACTTTTAAGGGCTCATTCACGCATCGAAACGACGAATCGTAACATTTTACACAGTATAATTAATAATATTGACCTTTATTTCCACAACATCACCTAGCGAGATAAGAATTGAGAACTTCCTTTTTACAAGCTTTTAAGTATGTATGTATGTATGTTTAGGTAAAATCTTGCAAGATGCATTAGAACCACTTCCTGGTTTCCGATTGAGCTGAAATTTTGCATATAAGTACCTATGTGTGCAATGCGGATGACGTTGCAATATTATTGCAACATGGAGCTGATCTGATGATGGAGCTGGAAGATGGCTATCGGAACTCTGCAATAAAACGACGTAACCCCTTCGAATTTGGACTCGTTTGATTCGTCTTGACAAGTATTGTTCCTAGGTGATATTCAGGGTCTGATGATGAAGCCGGAAGGTGGTTTTGGCAACTTTGTGACAAAACGACGTAACCCCATCAAGTTTGGGCTCGTTTGATTCGTTTTGATAAGTACTCGGATCCTAGATAATATCCAGGGTCTGATGATGGAGCTGAAAGGTACTTAAGGAAACTGTAATAAGTGTACCTACCGACGGTCTTACTTATCAATCAATCAATCAATCAATTCTTTATTTGCATTTCTTTCTTAGGCTTATGCTGTCGATTATAATTTTGAGAAGGCTAGCCAGGAAGATAAATACCTATAATATAAGCTTCTTGAGGCTAGCTTCAAGCTGTGTGGTCTTAACATATATACATAATATAAATAATTAGTCTATGGGACCAAAGGATAAAAATACATAGTAAAACACCAAATAAAAAAATAGTAAATTTTATTTAATTAACACAATTATTGATATGTTTATTTACATTCAGCGTTTTACAATGATAGTCACGTACTTACATACCTACACTATATAAATACCTAAAGCTTATATTAATAGTTAGTAATAATAGTAGCTTAAGTACAGTAATAGTAAAACAATTGGAATATTCTAATAGAGATACTTATACAACGGGATCACATCAATAATAATATTATAATTATAAAATTCAAATATATACTTAAACTTCAGTTTATAAATGTTAATTTTAAATGCAAAAATTTTAAGTTACATAATAAATAACTAAAATTATATTATAGTCGAAAGACTAAACTTTTCTAGATAACTGACATAATCTTGACATAATCAATATCTACTTATAACTTCTTTTAGCAAACGAAAATAGACTAATATTTGACATAGTTCACAATGTAGGCAATTAAGGGTAATTCAAGAAAATTAATTATTAAAAATAACGGCACATAATATTTAAATTATAATAGGTACAAAAAAAAAGTTTGGAAGACTTCATACTCGGTTCGGCTTTAAGCGGCACAGCTATAAGAACCACATAAAGGTTACTTGTCTTGTACGGGCTAGTCAAAGTCGAACATAGTAGGTATTAAGTCGTTCTTTACCCGTGTTACTACCAGGCTTAGTAACACGGCTAATTTTTTTGCCCGTGTTACTACAAATTGCCTCAGTTGTGACACGGGAAATTTTTATTTCCCATGTTACTAAAACTTATATCGGGTCAGTTTTTTAGTCGCGTAACCATTAGAACTTGTGCTCAATACACATTTAAACGATAGCTCATCTGATGATAATAAGTTCACAAAAAAAAACTTAAAAATAACCGTCTCATTCACCGGAAGCATTCGCTTGTAATGTAACAGTTCAGTGGTGCGATTGCCTAACAGTTATTCCATTGATCGTATTAGTATTCGATGACTAATGTCTGATGATTGTAATGTGTGACTTTAAATTAATACAATTAAGGTTCATTTTACTTTGACGCTAATTTCATCGAATACGAATACGATTAGTCGAATTAAATCTTATACTAACCCTTCAGAGGTGCTATTGTCAAAAAGTTATTCCATTAATCATAGTCTGTCACGTCAAAGTAAAATAATCCTTGAATGTATAGATTTAAAGTCACAAATTCAGTACAACCGATTTTAATATGGAGCGTATCGTATACGTAAAAACGTATAAGAATGCATACACGAAATAGCTTTAACTCAATGCTGTTATGGTTTATTTTACTTTGACGCTAATATCATCGAATACGATTACGATCAATGGAATAAGTTTGACAATCGCACCTCTGAACGTCAGTGCGCACACTTGTTAACAGTGAAAGTTACTACATCGAATGCTCCTCTGTCAGTGCATAGAGCTAGCGCAGTATGTAACGTAATGCTCAAGATCGAATCTCGCTTCGTTACATTACAAGCGAATACTTCTGGTGAGTGACCACTTTACGTTACGTTCCCTCAAATATGGTTGAGCGAAGCAACGGCTGGTTCATGCGCCATGCTCGTGAACGTGTTCCACCGGCGGGAATGGGGTTACTTTATGTCTGCCCGATTGAATTGTAAGTAGGTATGCTTTTGTGGAACTCCCCTCATTGTGGAAACCCTGCATACATAGCATAGTATTTATTGTATTGTAAACCTGTTTTGAAAAGAGCAACCGCCGAGTTTCCTGCTGGTTCGTCTCGGCAGGAAGGGCATTCCGAACCAGTGGTAGAGTCAGACGATTCAAAAGCACTTGTAAAAAGTTTATTTGAATAAAGAATACTTCTATTCTATTCTATTCTATTCCATAACTATCTACAATTCATCTCTAGCTCTTCGTCGTCGCAGAGCCAGGTCGTCGTGCTGAAACCATGTAGCGTACACTCGCAGGGGCTCTGGTGACGAGTGGCGATGGAAGGAGACCGGGCGGTCGCGGGCCAACACCTCCCGAGCGTAGTCTTGTGGACGAGCCTGGGGGGGTTCAAGTTATAAGCCGGCGGGAATGGGCTACTTTCTGTCTGCCCACCTTAACATGTATTGAATAATAATTGTAGTATGCATGTTTGGAACTTCCCCTCATTGTGGAAACACTGCATACATAGTATCTATTGTACTGTAAACTTGTTTTAAAAAGAGAAACCGCCGAGTTTCTTGCTGGTTCTTCTCGGCAGGAAGGGCATTCCGAACCAGTGGTAGACTCATCGACGACTTTCTGTCTGCCCACCTTAACATATTGTATTGAATAATAATTGTAGTATGCATTTTTGGAACTTCCCCTCATTGTGGAAACACTGCATACACAGTATCTATTGTACTGTAAACTTGTTTTAAAAAGAGAAACCGCCGAGTTTCTTGCTGGTTCTTCTCGGCAGGAAGGGCATTCCGAACCAGTGGTAGACTCATCGACGACTTTCTGTCTGCCCACCTTAACATATTGTATTGAATAATAATTGTAGTATGCATTTTTGGAACTTCCCCTCATTGTGGAAACACTGCATACACAGTATCTATTGTACTGTAAACTTGTTTTAAAAAGAGAAACCGCCGAGTTTCTTGCTGGTTCTTCTCGGCAGGAAGGGCATTCCGAACCAGTGGTAGACTCATCGACGACTTTCTGTCTGCCCACCTTAACATGTATTGAATAATAAATAATTGTAGTGTGCATTTTTGGAACTTCCCCTCATTGTGGAAACTGCATACATAGTATCTATTGTCGACCGAGCGAAGCGAAGGTCTCTGAGTTTACTTGAGTGAATTTGCACTTGTCCGTCCGTCCGTCCGTCCGTCTGTCAGAGCCTTATAACTTCTGAATTACTGAACGTAATTACATAAATTTTAGATATGATATGTAAACCGATGGCCTCCAGCCGAAAATGGCTTAAAAAGTTATAAAAATCTTTATTTCAGGGGGGCTCTCATAGAAGCGAATGCGAAGTAAAATATATTTTTTTGCATTTCATAGCGTTTCAGTACCTCATTTTAAAGATAATTTGGAACAGAGTACAAAAGTAATTTTTTTAAATTTTTTTCCCTAAAATTGGCGAAATGGGGGGCTTTCAAAGTGGAGATTGTATTCGAGGCTAGATCTCTAAAACCACTTAATTTTAAAACTTGAAACTTACACATAATTTGAGTTACATTCTGTACTTGAACAACAAATACTAAGATTAGATAAATATTATAAAGAAACGAAATTATTTAAGTTTTAATGGGCATCAATGTTTTTAACAAAACTTCACTATACTGTTAATAGATGGCGCTGTCTTTAATATTGTAAATACAGTTTGCGTCAGCTATTCTTATTTTGTCTATTACTAATTATGTTATTCAATTTCAAATTATTATCAATAAAAGTATCACGTTGTTTTTGCAAAAGTAAATCCGTTTCTATTTACAATAATTAGACGTTAGCACCTATTTACTACCGTATGATGGTACTGTCTATGAATGTAAAGATGAGCGCGCATCTAGACATGCTCGCAGCAGAATCCGCAAGCGCGCAGTCATGGCAGTTTATAATTTTTTTTATTATGAAATCGTATACTACGTAACACCCGTTCAGCGAACCAGCTGAATTTTAGTAAAATACTGTAGGCATACGCATCCCATCCACGAAAGCAGATGACGATTGACGTCATCAGATTCGGCGCGTTTTAATTACAATATAATATAGTTAAAACTACCTTAAGGGAATTATGGGATACCGCGAGGTCTCAGTTCGGGGCGAACCACTAGTACTGTAAACTTGTTTTAAAAAGAGCAACTGCCGAGTTTTTTGCTGGTTCTTTTCGGCAGGCCGCATTCCGAACCAGTGGTAGACTCATCGACGACTTTCTGTCTGCCCACCTTAACATGTATTGAATAATAAATAATTGTAGTGTGCATTTTTGGAACTTCCCCTCATTGTGGAAACACTGCATACATAGTATCTATTGTACTGTAAACTTGTTTTAAAAAGAGCAACCGCCGAGTTTCTTGCTGGTTCTTCTCGGTAGGAAGGGCATTCCGAACCAGTGGTAGACTCATCGACGATTCAAAAGCACTTGTGAAAAACTTTGAATAAAAAATATTTCTATTCTATTCTATTCCAACTTCCAACAGGCTAAGGCTGCCTGTCTATTGATGCGGAGCGGAGCGGAGACGTGCTTCGCAAACCAATCAGGTTATTGATAGATGACGCGATAATTTTAACACGTCATCTCTCAACATATCATTGGTCCACCGAACGCATCTCTGCTCTTCTCCAAGCGCGCGCGCGCGCGTGTGCGTGCGTGCGTGCGTGCATGCATGCGTGCGTGCGTGCATGCGTGCGTGCGTGCGTGCGTGCGTGCGTGCGTGCGTGCGTGCGTGCGTGCGTGCGTGTGTGCGCGTGTGTGTGTGTGTGTGTGAGACTGAGATGATGACAAACTAACCTGATGGAATAGCGGCGAGTGTGTGAGGGTAACATTCAGCCGGTGCGTCGCGCACGCGCCCAGCGCCATGTCGTCGGGCGCGGCCGGAGACGCGCACGCGCACGCGCGCATCGCACGCGCCGCGCCCACGCTCAGCGCCGTGCCGCCGCCGCCCGTGATGTAGTCGTAGCCTTAACACCAAATACAAAAAAACATAAAAATACTGTTATCAATTCATAACATAATAGCCTAAGATGAGCAATCTTTTTTGGTACTTTCCGTGTCAAGTCGACATAGCAATTTACTAGTAATGTACACTAGCGGCACGCTATGATGGCCGGTTTGACGTTTGTCCGCTCATGAAGTTCCGTATTAATTGATAACGACTTTGAAGGAAATAATTGTATTACTTTATTGACGATAGTGATGTGCAGAGATTCATAAATTTTATCGAATGTAGTTTTAGGTTTAGGACTCAAAATTTATTTATTAAATTGATTTCTAAAATGTATACAAGTGTAGAAAAATCAGTTTGCACCATTTAAGGGGTGAATGTACTTGTGAATATGAACAATTTTCACTATGTGGACAAACCTCTGAAATCGCAAAAAAATATCAGCTGTTTCATACAAAAGGTAAAATTTTTATTTTTATATGATATATACCACAACTCGGCATTTGGTTTTCTAAATTGAAAATTTTTAAAAATGGAATCTAATACGATCGTCACATAGGATCGCTGGCTAGCACAACTACTACCTCCGGCAAACTCGCGTCAATGCTCAATGCAAAACAAAGCAGTTTCGAATTGACGTTGCTTCGAAAAGTATAAACTGTCAGTGCAATGCGATTGTGATATAGTTTTGACCTGGCTTTGGATTTCAAATATTGATACTGCATTACTGTTGACCCTTGCTCGTTAATTTGGACTCTGTTCAAGCCCTTTGTTGTGGATTTCGTCGATATGACCGAACGTACGCAGAGAACTGTTCTAAATAGTCAGACACGTGAGTTCGTAATACGCCTTCGTAACTATTTCGATCGTGAAGCTCAAAATGGAGGGCCAATTTTACCTATAACGTCAGTGGTTGAACGCGTAGCTGATGCGCTTAATATTGGACAACGAACTGTTAGACGGATAACTAAAAAAAAATATGGCGAGACTGGCACAGAAGAAAATAAACTTCACACACCAAAAAAGAGAAAACGAGCAAAACCAGTCGTAGGCATCGATAGCTTTGATGCCGATGCTATCCGAAGACATGTTTACGGCTACTATTTACAGAAGGAGTATCCAACAAGAAAAAAGTTGGTGCATTCACTGAAGGAAGCTGGATTATTCTTCGGTGGGGAAAGTTCTTTAACGAAGATTTTGAAGACCATTGGATTTCGATACAAAAAATGTAATAAACGCAAAATATTGATGGAAAGATTTGATATAGCGATGGCAAGGTATACTTTTTTACGGCAAGTGAAAGAAATCAAAAATTGGCAAAATGTTGTGTTCTTGGATGAAACATGGCTTAATGCTAACCATACTGTAGGCCGTTCTTGGAACGATGACACAGCAGCATCTACTTCCAAAGTTCCTGTAGGAAAAGGATCGCGACTTATAATTTGTCACGCCGGAACCATCAACGGGTTTGTCGAAGGTTCTCTCATGGCTTTTGCGTCAAAAACCACTGGAGACTATCATGAAGACATGAATGGAGAAAAGTTTACTGAATGGTTTACCTCAATGTTGTGTAGCCTCCCTGAACCATCTATTATAATTATGGACAACGCCCCATACCACTCGATGCAAATTGACAAGCCACCTGCCCAATCCCAAAAGAAAGCTGATATCGTCGCATGGCTTCGTAAAAATGGCGTAGATGCAAACATGAATATGTTAAAAGCGGAATTAGTACGTCTTTTAAAAGAAAACAAACCAACCAAGATCCGATACGTCATTGACGAAATAGCATTAGAACATGGGCACAGAGTTATACGGTTACCGCCTTACCATTGTGAGTATAATGCGATTGAGTTGGTGTGGGCTCAAATTAAGGGATATGCTGCAAGACACAATACGGAACCCCCATTTACCACAAAAAAAATGCTAAAATTATTAGAAGAAGCTTGTGAACATGTGACTAAAGGAGACTGGGAAAAGGTTGTGAATAGAACTGTTAAATTAATAAGGGAAGATTATGAAAGAGATGTGAAAATAGATAATATTATAGAAAATGAACATATAATTATTAATGTAGGTGATGATAGCAGTGACGACAGTGAAAATAGTAGTATGGACGAATCTGATTAATTATGGCCTTTTGTGGCACCTTTTTTGGTATCTTTTGTATTCATATGTTTCTTGTGTGCATATAAAGTATGTATATTCATTTTCATTCAAATATTCAGTTCGTTCAAATAAATTAAATAAACATATACATTTTTGTTTTATTAAACCTATTTAATCAGGTACAAAAACAAAACTTAATTGTTTTTTGTTCGAGAATAAATTGACATTCCACATCACTATTGTAATGTGTCAAACCGGCCATCATAGCGTGCCGCTAGTGTAGTACCACATCACAATTATTATTGTAGTCGATATCCATTTTTTTTTGGTACACAACAAAATGAACGTGAAGTTAAATAAGCAAGTTTTATCAAGAAAAAAAAAATTCTATTACATAGTACATACCTACGACTGTACCTGCCAGCGCGGGCTCGCACTATAGCTCAGAGGCGAATGTTAGATTGGCGTCAACTATACCTCTGATAGCCACCAATCTCTAGCACGCACCTTTGGCGGCAGTCTCCCAGCCGTACCGCTCGCCCAGCGCCGTGACGTCATCGCCGCCGCGGTAGCAGCTCAGCACTTCGCACAGCCTCTGTCACTGACGATGGTGCCTCTGATAGCCACCGATCTCTAGCACGTACCTTTGGCGGCAGTCTCCCTCTTGCCGTACCCGTAGCCGTACCGCTCGCCCAGCGCCGTGACGTCATCGCCGCCGCGGTAGCAGCTCAGCACTTCGCACAGCCTCTGCACACTGACAATGGGTGATTCTTCATTGCACAGCCCGGCTATGGCCCGCCACCGACACCGACAGTACTCAACGACACGACACCGACACCCACATTCTTCATTTGACCGATACCGACACGCTCCCAACCGACACTGCAGTTGTGTGCTAGAGCCACGAGGGTGCGGGGGGTGCGGGGAGTGTCGGGTTGGGGGGGGGGGGGGGGTCACTGATCACGTCACACGCATGCACACATGGAAGTTTTGCATTCGTACACAGACATGCATAGCGATGCCGGAACGACATCAGTGGGAGCCTTGCTACCGACATTTCACTGTCGGGTCGGGTCAGTGAGACAGCGTGCCCTACAATTTTATAGAATTGTGCGTCCATTAATGCCGGTGTTGGTCGTAGCCTTGCCGTGCAGTGAAGTAACGCCCATTAACGATAAATCCGAATGCTCATACAATGCCCATACTCTTTTTGGTGATTTGGCTGGATGGGCGCAGATTCAAAGAAAATTCAACACAACGGCGGTTCTGAAGATGTAAATCCTAAGAAAAACTCAAGAATAATCCTGTGATATGAAAAATGTAAAAATCTCCATCTAAAAAATCGGCCAAGTGCGAGTCGGGCCTCTCTCTTTTAGGGTTCCGTTAAAAAAATTTACATAAAAATATTTCCATGTACCCATGGAAATATTTTATTTAATTTTTTTTATTTAATTTAATTTTTATTATTTGTTGTTGTAGCGGCAATAGAAATACACAATCTGTGATTATTTCAACTATCTACCTATTACGGTTACCGAGATACAGCCCGCTGACAGACGGACGGACGGACGGACGGACGGACGGACGGACGGACGGACAGCGTAGGCTTAGTAATAGGGTCCCGTTGGTACCCTTTGGGTACGGAACCCTAAAAACTTAATTGCAACTTGGGGTTATTCAAGGGGCGGACCAACAAATTCCTGAAAAGCCGGCAACGTATTGGTAGTGCCTCTGGTGCTACAAATGTTCATGGGCGGCGGTAATCGCTTAGCATCATGTGACCAGCCTGCTCGTTTGCTCGCTATTCATATAAAAAATATATTAGTAATTCGCTGAACAGATTTTGACAAATAAATAGAAATTGGGGAAGCAGAAAGAAGAAGGATTTTGAGGAAAAAATGAAGATCATTTTTGTCAAGAGTTATATTAAAAAAAATAGTTGCTGAAAGTAAAATGATGAAGTTACCCAAGTATGGTATCGTCGTCTGCCAAAAATATCCACTTGATATGCGGCATCTTTTCGACCCTCTTCACCACTTCCTTCAGTATGGTCATCGTCTTCAAGCAATGGCCTGTCTTGGTGTTTAGCACTCCCACGTCTGTGGCGGGCAGCTCGGGATCTATAGAATAGAATAGAATAGAATAGAAATATTTTTTATTCAAATAAACTTTTTACAAGTGCTTTTGAATCGTCTGGCTCTACCACTGGTTCGGAATGCCTTTCCTGCCGAGAACCAGCAAGAAACTCGGCGGTTGCTCACAGTAAATACAAGCCAAGCCAGCCAATACAAGGCAAGCCAGGCTATAGATGGGTGACAAACCACTCTCTAAGAAATATTAGAGTTCCGAAAGTTCGAAAACTAGTAAAGGCATCAATCAAGAACTTTAGCTCAAAAGCGAATAATATCGTAGATTTTATTCACCCAATAATCATACTAATATTATAAATTCGAAAGTGTGTTTGTTGGTTTGTCCTGCAATCACGCCGCAACAGAGCTACGGATCGACGTGATTTTTTTGCATCGATGGGTATAGTTGAGGACCTGGAGAGTGACATAGGCTTTTTATCCCGGAAAATCAATGAGTTCCCGAGGGATTTTAAAAACTAAATCCACGCGGATGAAGTCGCGGGCATCAGCTAGTTATTATCTATACCTGCTGTGGATAGCGAATGCTGTCACTGGATCGTCTCGTTTAGGTCATGATACTCTCAGAGAAATCATCAACTCAAACCAGCGCTGGCAGTCAGTGATTTCCAGGCTTAGTTGCCAGGTGTTAGCGACGCGAATTATTTAAAATTTTAATGGTTTGTGTTTATTCTTTTATTTGACTTTAATCAACACAGGTGCATTCTCAGGTAATGGGCCATGATCCGCAGTCGCATAACTCGCCACTTAAAGACAAGCGAATTAGCAAGTAGTCTTCCAACTCACATTGGACCAGCGTCGCTGATGATGCAACAAGCGAGGAAATCGTATTACATTTGTATATGGTATGTTAGATTCACTTGACGATTCGAAAGCACTTTGTAAAAGTATATTTGAATAAAAAATTGTTCTATTCTATTCTATGAACTAACCATTCTTATCGCTGAAGAAGTGTAGATGAGTAACATGCCTGCCCCAAGTCTTCTTCACGACCCTCGCCCTGGTGGCGTGGAAGCCCGTCCAAGTTTTCACCGCAAAGTATATTGTATCCTCGGGTATTGGACTGCCCTGTCAGAAACGAAAATATTACATAACATACTGATGGTTTGATGATAATTAGTTCTTTTATAATTTACACTAACGCTACAAAATCTATCTAACCAGTCAACTTTAATCACTTGGTTCAAAATTTTATTTAGTAACTTACTTATCTATTGCAAACGTTAAACTACATTGTAATTCCGAAATAAATCCGCAAAAGATAATAAAACACATGAAGTGGGATGTACTACTTTTCGATTAGCGTATGTTTTTGGGCGGACTTGAAACTGTGTCAGAAAAATAAAATTCTTTTGCTATAATCAAAAATTCAACAGATTCTACGGACAAAAAATAACGTTGGATACAGACAGGCAAGACAAAAAAACGTGTTAACTGGTCTTACAATAAAAAGGTTAAGAACTCCTGAACTAAATCAACTCACACATATATCGAATTGTCGCGGGTAAGTGGCACAGTTGTCCCCCGACACCACACAGAAGCTCAGGTCAGGGGTGAGCAGGGGACCTGGGTTGTGGCGTGCTCCATACACCAGTTGGGCCAACTCAAACGCTGGGTCGATCGAAAAGTCCGCTTCTAACTTGCGCTCGTCATTTTCAATTTGGTATAATAGCCTGGAGATAGGGTTTTCGAATGAAGAACCATTCTTCTTCTTCTTCTTCTTCATCAACCGATAGACGTCCACTGTTGGACAAAGGTCTCTTGCATGGACTTCCACAGGCCTCGGTCTTGCGCCGCCTGGATCCAACGGCTCCCTGCGACTCGTATGATGTCGTCGGTCCACCTGGTGGGGGGTCTGCCAACACTGCGCTTCCCGGTGCGGGGTCGCCACTCCAGCACCTTGGGACCCCAACGACCATTAGCTCTTCGAACTATGTGCTCGCAACACTTCAGTTTCGCGACTCGCTGAGCTATGTCGGTGACTTTGGTTCTCCTACGGATCTCCTCATTTCTGATTCGATCCCGCAGGGACACTCCGAGCAAAGCTCTCTCCATCGCCCGCTGAGCGGTCCTGAGTCTACTTATGAGGCCCTTAGTTAGCGACCATGTCTCGGATCTAGAAGAAACATTAACAGCACTCTATTTTTAAAACTTATCCAGCTTATTCTCGAAGGTGTGTGAAGTCCATCAATTAGCATTGGAGTTTGGACCAATGCAATGTGGTGGAATATAGCCTATAAACTCTCTGAGAGGAAACCTGCGCTCAGTAGTGAGCCGTTGAAGGGCTGCTGATGATGATGTTGATGATGAAGAAGATGATGATAAATCTAATAGTGTATATGCTCTAATCGTGTGTAAGAAGAATAAGATATGCTCCAGCTTGAGCCAGAAATAGTCTTTTTGTAGTCATCATTACAGTCATTTAAGTATCCAAAATTTAAAATGGTTCCTATCTGCAATTTCACGAAACAATCTCCTTCCAGGAGTATTAAGCCAACACTTTAATACTCAAAGCCTTTCAGTGATTTGAAATTGTTTCTGTCTAAAATAAAACGAAAAGTACACATCTTTAACTATGTCTAATTTAAGTTATGTAGACAAGAAAGCTGATTCAAAATTATTCAATTCGAGAAAGCTGTCAAAAAATTAAGAAATCTATTTAAATTTAGGTATATACCTCTAAGTAAAAGTATAAACTGTACCTACATAAACATAATTAATTAATTAATATAAAAATTAATTGCTCTTCGTTAGTTTGGTTAAAATTCAGAAACGGCTAGACCGATTTGAATATATTTTTTTTGTTCACCGTAATACAGGGGTGGTTTAAAAACAAATAAATAGGGGAAACCCAAAAGAACAGCGGAAAAATCAAACAAATCAAAATGGGTAATTTTGTATAGAAATCACCACTTCGGATTTACTATACGACGGGAGCGAAGGCGCGGGTAAAAGCTTTTTCTTCTTCATCAAACGATAGACGTCCACTGCTGGACAAAGGTCTCTTGCATGGACTTCCACAGGCCTCGGTCTTGCGCCGCCTGATGGATCCAGCGGCTCCCTGCGACTCGTTTGATGTCGTCGGTCCACCTGGTGGGGGGTCTGCCAACACTGCGCTTCCCGGTGCGGGGTCGCCACTCCAGCACCTTGGGACCCCAACGACTATAAGCTCTTCGAACTATGTGCCCCGCCCATTTCCACTTCAGTTTTGCGACTCGCTGAGCTATGTCGGTGACTTTGGTTCTCCTACGAATCTCCTCATGTCTGATTCAATCCCGCAGGGACACTCCGAGCATAGCTCTCTCCATCGCCCGCTGAGCGGTCCTGAGCCTACTTATGAGGCCCTTAGTTAGAGGGTAAAAGCTATGCCTAGTAAAATATAAATTACAAGGAGTGTCCCACAGTTCTACATTACCTGTCCATCAGCTCAATCCTCATCGCGAACCCGGTAGCGAAGTGTGGGTACACGAACCCTCCGTCCTCCTCTAAATCCTCGTAAAACGTGAAATGGTGTATAATGGTCGGTTCGTCGTCACTGAGGGGGTAACCTATCCACATTGTGTCCTGAAAGGCAGTGAAATCTATAGGAACAATTACTAAAGTTCGGCCGTTCAGAGAATGCGTTCCTGACACCTATCAGTTAATATTGTTTACCAAGTTATTTGACACTCAGTTTGGTACAAAATTATAACATTAATTGATTATTGATATAATAATGTTGTTTTAATGCTCATCAATTGTTAAAACGGTAAACAACCAGCAATAATATTTTTATCGTAACTGCAACGCCATTACAAAGTTACGTCGTCAGTTCAATCGCGACGTGTCAGGAACGCATTCTCTGAACGGCCGTAGTTTAGTCTATATACGAGTAGTTAGGACTTAGGATACTGACTGAATATCTATGTTTAATAAGTCTGACGTGCGATTGTCCAAAAATTGCCGATCAAAATCTTATTCATTTCATGGCAAGCGTCGAAGTAAAATATTCCTTGACTGTATTGATATTGTCACAATTTCAGTACAACCGATTCTAAAATAGTGCGTTATGTAGCGTATCGTACATACCTAAACGTATGAGAATGCATACACGAAATTGAGCTCTAATTTAATACGGTTATGGTTTATTTTACAAAGTTGTGTCTATTCGCTACGGTAGCACATTCGTAAATAGTCACATACATAGATAAATAGACTGCTAAAATCATAACCCTTCCTTTTGGCTTTGCCATAATCGAGTAAAAAAGGATAGAAGGCCAAATAATGAAGATAGGAACTCTTCCGTTTTTGGGCATCAGTAAAAATGATATTTTTGTGTTGAAATGGTTCATACCTTCTGCTTATCAGCTGCTGATAAAGCTTCGAACAGCTTCCCACAACGCACTGCCGTGTGCGGTTCCATGAACAGCACCCACCGCACATCGCTGCCCTTGTACTTCGTTACTAACGGCCTCAGCAGGGGGATGATTGTCCATGCTCCAGGTACTGGGAACTCCTCGTGGGTTATGTGGACTGTTGGTGTTTGCTACGAAGAAACAAAGACGAAAAAAAAAAGATAGACTTTATGGAACAACTAGCTTTTGCCCTCGCGACTTCATCGGCGTGGAATTTGGCTTTGGATTGGAATTTTCAAAAGCTGAGAAACGAGGTCTTCTTGATTTTTTAAAATACTTAATAATTCATGGATATAACTTGAAAAATGACGGACTGAAAGTACAAACATTCGTCCCATATTTATCTCCTTGGGGGTGAAAGGAGGTTGGCGAATTTTGACCCAGCATTTTTAAAAACCATTCAGATTCAGAAAAGATTTAATTTTAATTAATATTTTTCAGAGTATTTTTCTGTGTAAACCCCATATTTTTAGAAGATCAAAAATATAATTATGCACAAGTACACATTATAAATAAACGTTACATGGCAATACAAGTGAATATCTTTTTTCTCCCAACTTTATTTGATAGACTTTGATTAATTTTTTGTTAGTCTGGTTTACTAGAACAAGTATGAGAAGTTTGATTCGTTAACGTGGGCGTTCAGTGTTCAGTTCAGTTCGCCTGGGTCAGAAACTCTATTTAATTCGCCAATCTCCTTTTTAAAAACTGTGAAAAACGTATTTCTTCATTTGTAATTGAAAACCCAAATACCAAGTTTCATGGATATAACTTGAAAGAAGATACAAACTTTTATCCCTTATTTAACCCCCTCTGGGATGGAATTTAGAAAAACTCCTATAGTTTAGGCTGTGCGTTGATAAATCAGTCAGACAATCGACAAGTTTTTTATAACAATAGATAAGTCTGTCCACCATTTTTCAACTGATCGGTAGCTAATCTAACAGAGAAAATAAATGTCTGGAGCAAAAAGCATACGGTTTTTCGCGGTCCTCTAGTACGAGGAAGGACCCCATCCTCTGAATACGTTCACTCATCGCAACGCTGAAATTCGTGGGAGTTGAGAGTGATCGGTGTGTCGAATAGTAAGTAATTAATCCAATAGTTTAAATAATCGAGGTAGAACTAAGCACTAATTAAAATTATTATCGATATATAAGCAGTGATAGCCTAGTGGTTAGGACTGTGGTCTCCTATTCGGGGCGTCACAGATTCGATCCCGGGTACCTCTGACTTTTCGGAGTCAAGTGCGTTTATGCAATTAAATATCACTTGCTTGCTTGAAGGAAAACATCGTGAGGAAACCTGCACACCTGAGAGTTCTTCATAATGTTCTTGAAGGTGTGTGAAGTCCGACAATTCGCATTGGGCCAGCGTGGTGGACTATGGCCTACAACCCTTCTCTGATAGGAGACCTGCGCTCAGTAGTGAGCCGTTGATGGGTTGCTAATGATGATTGTCGATATAATAAAAAGGAAACCCGAAAAGAAAATACTACAAAAATCTTACCTTTTCTATATCTAATACTTGATTTTCTATATCTTTTTTGAGTCTTTGTGCAACACTCGCGTGGTATGGCTCTGGTTGACTGACAATTGTGAACACCACATTTTTTGAACCTGTAACAAGTAAAGCTCATTAACGTCTCAACCGGTAGATCGCCACAGAAAACGATCTTCTGCAGCTTGGCTCGCTTGTATCCAGCGGCTGCCAGAGACTGCTATAAGAAAAGATCGGCCTACCACCTAGTGGGATGACGGGTTTCTTCCAATAATAATTTACCGCGCGAGGTCGCTACTCGAGCAATTTAGGACCCCAAAATAGAATAGAATAGAATAGAATAGAAATGTTTTTTATTCAAAGAAACTTTTACAAGTACTTTTGAAACGTCAATGAGTCTGCCACTGGTACTCATTGATATATTTAGTTCTCGTTATGTCCCCTGCCTCATAGTCATAGCCATGTTTCGGATCCATAAGTTATCACCGGCACTTTTTTTTTTTTTCGTCTTCAAACAGGAAATTAAGTTGATATCATTATAAAACGCTGCGCCTCGGCTCCATACTTATACATACGTTGGGCCTAAAGAAGAACTAAGTATAACTACGTAATTTATCAGATACAGATCCATTCCTCATTGGCATAGAGCCATATATATCACCAAAGAAGCCTTTGTATTGATGTGTTTAGGTACGAGTATCGAGTGACAGCAGGCTTAGCATCAAATTATGATATATAGGCCCACACGTCGCAGCCCAGGGTACGATCAATCATGGGTCGTCAGATTTCACGCGTCATGCAGATTAATCCTATACATTAATTTAGAATCAACGGGGTAGATTTCGATCCAAGCCCATACATATACGTTCCCTCAAATATGGTTGAGCGATGCATCGGCTGGGCCATGCGTCATGCTCGTGAACGGTTGCCGCCGGCGGGAATGGGGCTACTTTCTGTCTGCCCATCTTAATATGTACTGAATAATTGTAAGTAGTATGCATTTTGGAACTTCCCCTCATTGTGGAAGCACTGGATACATAGTATCTATTGTATTGTAAACTTGTTTTAAAAAGAGCATTTATTTGAATAAAAAATATTTTTATTCTATTCTATTTTAGGCTTTAATTAATTTGGCCAATTTTCCAAAATTTACTGTACTTGCCTACATAATAATATATCAAGCAGCGAAAACTCGCTAATGGATTGCAGTACGACCACATCTTATAGTGGATACCGAATCATCGATATCTTGATTAGTATTCAGATCTCTCACACATGAACCAATTTGAATGGCCGTAGCGCTAATTGTTTATAGATATTGTCTTTGTACTGCACGCTTTAGGAATGATCATGTGTATTGCATTGATATTGTCTGCTAGATAGGATTTTGAACATACCTATCGTGGTTCAACGTCATAATTATTGAGCAAGCGAGTCGGCCTGTTCCACATAATTTGAATAAAAAATATTTCTATTCTATTATACCAATATGTAAGTCAAAAGTGCAGGGGTAGGTAATGTAAGACGTTCTTTTTGAGTGCTATTAAATTGAAGTAAGCAATGAATTTTCAAGCGATTAAATGTGTAGTGACAAAGGCTACTTTTTATCTCGGGTCTATAATAAAAAGTTTCCCACGCGATTAAGAAAAACCTTTATCTCCGCCGACGAAATCTCAGGCAAAAGCTATAATACGTATTTTGGAAATACAACAGAGATGTTTAAAAGAGTAAAAGCATAATATCAATGGTAGATTCTTGACTTGACAAAAGAGCCACAACTTGGTGTATATGAAAGAAATGAATTTGAACTTGAATGTTATATTTAATGGACCTTCAACCACAAAGAGATCCGAGAGTCATGATGATTCTAGCTAAGCTATTGACCCGAATTCATTTTTATTTTATTTTATTTTTTCTGGATAAATAAATAAATATTATTATTGGTCACTAGCGATAAGGCCGCCAAATTGTATACTTGCTTTGTTTGCTATTTATTTATACATTTTATTTCACTGTAATCTTCGTCGTGTACAATAAACCGGTGGTGGACTCTAATGGTGGTAGAGTCATGACGTGTCATAAGAACCACAGGTTTGCCTACGTGATCTACATAATTTTGAATTTGAATATAAAAGTTTATTCATTCATTCATTCATTATTATTCTTTCAAAATTCTGTACTGAAAATGATCAGACTCCATATTTATTAATCAAGAGACCAAGAGCACGCTTTGAAGGTGTAATCAGTCATCCCAAAGGGTACCTATATCCTATATGGTAACGTATTGATATGTTTACCTGCCTGCCACAGCGTGATCGACAAGATTATCATCAAATTATGATGAATATAGGCAGGCACACGTCATCCCGAGGGAGCATCGATCATTTTCAGGTTTTAAACGTCATGCAGATTAAAGCGGCCCATTCACGTTCCCACGTGGATCGAGGTACCTAATATCGACTGATAAAATTGTGCATTTTTTCACACATTCAAAGATGGTCAATCTTTTTCGTTATTAACATACCAAAAGCGTGCAATTAAGTTGTAAGACTTTTGGTAAAATTTTTTTTTTTTTTTATTCGATGACAAGCTAGTCCTTGACTGCGATCTCACCTGATGGTAAGTGACGATGCAGTCTAAGATGGTAGCGGGCTAACTTGGAAGGGATATGGCAGTGAACATTCAACCCATACCCCTAATTGGTTTCTACACGCCATCGTGCCGGAACGCTAAATCGCTTGGCGGCACGTCTTTGACGGTAGGGTGATAACTAGCCACGGCCAAAGCCTCCCACCAGACCAGACCAGAGACAATTCAGAAATTATAAATTCCCAAATTGACCCCGCCGGGAATCGAACCCGAGACCTCCCAGTTATAAGACAACAGCGCTCACCACTGAGCCAGGGAGGTCGTAAAAATAAATAAATTGAGATATCGTAGAGACCTACTCGTAGGTACATGTAAATATTTATAGAGCAGCTAAGATCTAAAAAATACATGCAAATAATAAATATGCATAGAGCACCTAGGCCTAAAAATATTCAAATTACATAATAATAGGTATGTACTTAAACAAGTTATTAGAATAAACTTGTACAAGTGATTTTCAGTTACGTTATTATGTTATGTATTAACATACCTATAATAATTGGAGCGATATGTATTAAAAGGAAGCGATGAAATTGAACTGCACTTTATTTCAAAAAGTTTCTTTCAAAGGAACTTCACTTAAGAATTTCTTTTGATCACAATATAAATTAAAAGAAACTACATAATATCTATATAAGTCGGTTACATTAATACATAGTATTTCTTACCCCCGAACTTATAAAAGCTCACCAAAAAATTAAGGTCATAAAAGATAATAACCCCTTAGCTAATCCTTATAAAACCCCTAAATAATATGAATCCGATATTTCTATAAACGCTAAGCAGAAATCTGACGATAATGCGTCTAGAGACACGAAAGCCGTTGAATAATTCAGTAGCTAATAACCTAGCATCGAGTTCGGTGCAATCTGAACTAAACGCGAAAGATTTACGGCGAAGGAACTTCGCGTACGGAACTTTGACGGCGCGTCAATATTTCGCCACAAAATAAGTGAAAACTGAAGTCGTTTTCGAAGATTTTGTATGGCTACGATTTGAATACTTGACATTTTCTTAGATGAAGTTTATAGAGCTACGTTTAACAATCCATATAAAGGGGTCGCGGCGCCGCGCCATAAGAACCTCGTACTCGCACCGATCTCTCCATGTAGAACCGTATAGGTAATAGGGTGGTCGCGTTTGAGAGAAACACCCTTCCAATTACAAAGAACTATATTGTCAATTATGTATCCACAGGAATAAGTAGACAAAGTAAAGTAAATAAACAATACAAATTAGGCAAAATACGCGATTTGGGTCCAAGCCTTTTTTATATCTGTCAAAAGTTCAAACATCATATAATACCACAGAACTACTTCACTCGCATGAGTGCTGCCACACATATATCAAAAACATCATTTGTAGATTCAGGGTTCAGGAATCCGAAATCTAACTAAAGAGCATTAATTGTACTTGTACTAGGTATATTCTATTTTACTAACCTGAAAGAGCCTAGAACTTAGAAGAGATAACAAAAACAATAGACCTTCATAAGCATACTTTAGAATCTTTAGATGAATATCGATCATACATCTATAGCATTTGTCACAACAAATAAGTGCGTTTGCGAGGTTAAATACCTCAACGTATCGCAGAGGGTAGATTGCTAATCACAAATCCATTATGATTATGACAACCCGGTACACCTCCCTTACTTTGATATCGCTTAATCCTTACTAATATTATAAATGCGACAGTGTATTTGTTTGTTGGTTTCTCCTTCAATCACGCCGCAACAGGGCTACGGATCGACGTGATGTTTTCCATGGGTATAGTTGAGGTCCTGGAGAGTGACATAGGCTACTTTTTCACCCGGAAAATCAAAGAGTTCCCGAGGGATTTTAAAAACTAAATCCATGCGGACGAAGTCGCGGGCATCAGCTAGTCATGAAATAATGTATCATCGCATTATCGCTTGTCGAATTAGACCGTTCGACAACTTATCTCAAATCCATTATTTCCAAGTAACGTCTGAAAATACTGCGATCACATTTTAATGTGTCGCTCCGCAACCCTCAAAAACAGATAAGCGATCGTACAGTTTGTCTGAAATAGACAGAGGGTCTTATTCATAAAAAAGTTATAAGCGTGCTATAGCTAAAATATGTTTTGTCTTTTTCTATCATTTGACATTTTGAATTCATTTGACAGTAACAAAACATATTTTAGCTATAGCACGCTTATAACTTGTTTATGAATAAGGGGGAGAAACTGGAAAAGTTAAATTAAGCTAAAGTGAAAATGGCTACAACTTTACTGAACTTAACTAACTTAAGCACCAGAGTGCTTAAGTTAATATCAGAATACTAGCTAATGCCCGCGACTTCGTCCGCGTGGATTTAGTTTGATAAAAAGTAGCCTAGATGTCACTCTCCAGGTCCTCAACTACACCCATGCAAAAAATCACGTCGATTCGTAGCTCTGTTGCAACGTGATTGAAAGACAAACCAACAAACAAACACATTCGCATTTATAATATGAGTAAGATAGTAAGATTCACATAATTTGGTTAACTTGTAGGGCTCTGTCATTAATTAGAGGCAACCACTCCTGCCATTTGATACGTTTCAACGATCGATTTTACTAAACCCAGTAGCTGCAAGTTGTAACGATCCTATACGTTCATATTAAGGAAAAATAAGCACAGAATTGTATGAGCGCTGGCACTAAAAATGTTTGAAATTTTATCAAAATCGATAAATTAATGTAACAAAGTGGGATGATCCCGCAAAGTTTTTGTACAAGCGGCGTCCGCTGTTGTTCGGCGCAGGGCAAACTGCGGCATCTGCCCCCGATTGTCGATCAAAATCCTATTCATTTCATGGCATTACCGTTAAAGTAAAATAAACCATAACCACATTAAATTAGAGCTCAATTTCGTGTACGCATTCTCATACGTTTAGGTATGTACGATACGCTCCATAACGCTCCATGTTAGAATCGGTTGTACTGAATTTGTGATTTTAAATCAATACAGTTAAGGAATATTTTACTTTGACGCTAATGCCATGAAATGAATAAGATTTTGATAGGCAATTTTTAGGAAATCGCGCCTCTGAACGTATTTCGTGCGTGACGTAAGGTCCTTTGCGAACTGTATGATAGCTAATCCGCACCTCAGGTGATCTTTTGCATTATTCATGGAGTCAAGCACTGGGCGCCTCCAGTTCGCGAATTTATTTGGCCCGGCTTTCGCTCTCAGAGATAGGACACTCGCGGATAAAGAGATTCAGCGTAATGCTCCGATATGGCTCTTAGGGTAATAGAGTGCTTTTAAGTTTTATTGGCCTTGTTCGATTTTGGATTTGTTTTTCGAGATACGCAAAATCTTCAGAATCAATTTAAAGTTCTGTAAGTTCGTGCTTTTTAACAGTCGCAAAAAGGAAGACTCTATTTTAGGAGGCCTATAAGTTTTTGTGAAAGCTTAAGTGATATAATTATATACTTTTGTGATTTTTATACCGTCGATGATTTACTTAACCATCTGATTTATTTAATGCTCTACTAGTCTTTATATTTGAGACATTAGGTTAGGGGGATGGGTTGAATGTTCACTGCCATACGCCTTTCAAGTTAACCCGCTACTATCTTAGACTGCATCGTCACTTACCATCAGATGAGATCGCAGTCAAGGACTATCTAGACATCAAATAAAAAAGTCTATCAAGGTACGCAAGCTAAACACCAAGGCTGATGCCTAATTTTTTAGGCTCGATTTATGTTCTCTTGCCATAACTGAGCATTATAGCCGATTAGGTTTGGCCCGCGAATTCATCCGTATGAAGTTAGGTCTTAAAAAATCCCGCGGGAACCCTTTTATTTTCCAGATTATAAGTATGTCACTATATCTATGTCACTCTCCAAGTCTTCATATACCCATGCAATTTGTTAAAGGTGAAAGTTGAAGGACAAACAACACTTTCGCATTTTTTAAGTAGGATAGCAAAAAGTTTCTACAAGTGATTGTCATATTGAAGCTATCAACTTTGGTGCTATGTTTTACAGTAGGTCAAATAATATTATCATTGCTGTACGTAAGAAGCAGTGATAGCCTAGTGGTTACGACTGTGGTCTCCTATTCGGGGGGTCGCAAGTTCGATCCCGGGTACGCAGTATGCACCTCTGACTGTTCGAAGTTAAGTGCGTTTCAGAAATTAAATATCACATGCTTTAACGGTGAAGAAAAACATCGTGAGGAAACCTGCACGCCTGAGAGTTCTCCATAATGTTCTCGAAGGTGTGTGAAGTCCGCCAATTCGCATTGGGCCAGTGCAGTGTGGTGGACTATAGCCTATAACCCTTCTCTGAGAGGAGACCTCGCTCAGTAGTGAGCCGATGATGGGTTGATAATGATGATAAAAAAAAAAGATGATGATGACGTACTTCGATAGTAACACCTGCATTTAGTTGAAGTTGGCTTAGTGCTGTGACTAACTGTGACAGCTAAAATCCTAGAACCAAGAATTAAATTGAATTTAAGATCTTCAACCCGATGCAAATAAGATAACAATTCGCATAAAGTCCGAGACGTCTTCGGTCCTTCAGGTACTTCGAGCAAAGCAAATATTTAAATGGGACGAGATAGAGACCTATTCTTTTATCAGATTTAAGTTTCGTCTCTCGACCGTGAGTTGCTGAATGCATTCATTCATGCGGACCTTTCATTTCTGAGCCGCGATTGTAATAAAATGTGTATAAAAATGTTATTTTGAAAATGCATTTCGATAGAGCTATGAAAAATTTTCGGATTTCATGTAGAGGAGAGACACTAAAATTATGGTTTGAAAAATATAGGTATTCATGGTACATCATAATCTTCTTCTTCTTTATCAACCGATAGACTTCCACTGCTGGATAAAGGGTCTCCTGCATGTATTTCCACAGGCTTCGCCGCCAGAATCCAGCGCTCTCTGCGACTCGTTTGATGTCGTCGGTCCTCCTAGTGGGGGGTCTGGCAACACCGCGCTTCCCGGTGCGTGGTCGGCACTCCAGCACCTTGGGACCCCAACGACCATCAGCTCTTCTGACTATGTGCTCCGCTCATTTCCACTTCAGTTTCGCAACTCGCTGAGCTATGTCAGTGACTTTGGTTCTCCTACGGATCTCCTCATTTCTGATTTGATCTCGCAGAGATACTCCGAGCATAGCTCTCTCCTTCGCCCGCTCTTATGAGGCCCATAGTTAGCTACTATGTTATCGACCATGATCATCATCACCTCAACCAATAGATTTCCACTGCTGGACACAGGTCTCTTGAAATAATATAGAAGTTAAAAACTTGCCCACTAGTGCGGTAAAATTAACTTTCAAGACAAGTTTTACCACCCTTTAAGGGAGCACTAGCTTCGTAACTGACTGATGTAACTAAATTATTTTACCAGTCAAAAGCTTTTGAAAAACTTTACACCATACATAACAGAGTGCTTGTGACAGTCTTGAATTTGTCCATTCTCTCCAAAAAAAAACATTATTCCATAGAAACAAATCATCACATAACAAATTTTTCCAGGAAAGATGGGCACACTATAGAACATTATAATCAACTGAGTAATCTTTTCGTTCAATTTGCTAATGGATTTATAAAATTCACCTGGTTTAAATAATAATATTTAGTTAATCAATAAAGGTTTTCAGAATAAAACCGCACCAAATAAAGTTTTAAAATTTTATGAAACAAATAAATAATTTGGGTAGAGATTAAAAGCATATTTAACAAAATATAGGTACAGAGTTACCGCTGTGGGTTATTCTACCTAACTCGGTTTCTGGTAAACTAGTTTTTTATCAAAATTAGAGCCGTATTTAAGGCTCTTCTGCTTCTTTCACACTACGAATGTTTTAAGAAACACAAATAATAATTTAAATTACACAATCAATTAACAAAAGATTAGGATTTGGAACGTCGAAAGTTTCAGTATAAAGCCCAATTTAGACGGTGCCTCGTTCATCGTTCATTTTTGCGAACATTTTTGCGAAAATTAACTGTTACTTCGCCCTGAAGGCGAATTCAGACGGTTCATTTTTCGAGATTTTTGCTTTCATTGTCGAGGCTTCATCGATGAGTCATCGAAAATGAACCGTCTAAATTCGCCCTTAGGGCAAAGGGCCTCATCAACGCCAGGTGCACAGATAATGTGATCGAGTTGTACAGACAAAAAAATTATGAGGACCACCTTACCGCAGTGGCCAGCACTGTGGTCTCACAAATGAGAAGTCTAGGTTCGATTTCCAGCAGGGCAAATTGAGGAAATTGTCTCTGGTCTCATATAATCTGGTGGGAGGTAGAAAAAGATTGAATAAGCCCTTTTTATTAACTGATGGATTATATGGGGATTTTTTTCTTAACTTAACACTTTTAACCTTTACAAAAGTTAACATTTTTAACCTTTCTCACGTTCCAGGTGAAATCGCATTCTGGGCAATCAAGGGAAGACTTGTATTGTACTCGAATAAAAAATCTCTTATATTTTATAATGAGGAAAGATATTATATGACTGAAGGCAACCCTACTTAGACAGAACTAAGATGTTTTTAAGCTGTGCTCGCATCCAGCATAATTTAGCGTGTGTACGCAAGTACTTCGCCAACTCGCTAAGTAGTTGGGATATTGTCTTATATCTTATACCTACCTGCTTGTACGAAAACAGAATGAACGTTCAAGAATGTTGAAGCCATTTGATGCTTAAAAAAATGCATTTGATGCTTATTCAACTAAATATTTAGTCGATTGAAGAGTTGAGCGCAAACTGACGTCAAGTTCTGCTTTTATTTTTGCAACGAAATTCCTTCGGATGGTTTGGCTAATGGAAGCTAGGCGAAAAAAGTGTAAGAAATATCCGTCACGACTCTTGTTGCCTACGTTTATTACACACGTTCCATTATAGCTTTGGTGGCATAGCGGATAAACGAAGGAGTGAAGTTCGGGGGTTCGAATCCTGACTTCAGATTATTATTTTATATTTTATTTGTTTTTATTATTAATTTATTATTAAAAGGCACTTCGTTCCAACCGAGTGTTCCACGGCACTCGCGCATTATTTATTTATTTTTTTATTCGATGAAAAAATTTAACTCTTGACTGCTATCTCGTCTAATGATGACGATGCAGGCTGACTTGGAAGGGGAGTAATTGTTGATAGTGCACTGTAAATTAATTTAATTGGAAGGGGTGTTATTGTTGATAATGCACTGTAAATTAATGTGATTGGAAGGGGTGTAATTGTTGATAATGCACTGTAAATTAATGTGATTGGAAGGGGTGTAATTGTTGATAGTGCACTGTAAATTAATTTAATTGGAAGGGGTGTTATTGTTGATAATGCACTGTAAATTAATGTGATTGGAAGGGGTGTAATTGTTGATAATGCACTGTAAATTAATTTAATTGGAAGGGGTGTTATTGTTGATAATGCACTGTAAATTAATGTGATTGGAAGGGGTGTAATTGTTGATAATGCACTGTAAATTAATGTGATTGGAAGGGGTGTAATTGTTGATAATGCACTGTAAATTAATGAAATTGGAAGGGGTGTAATTATTGATAATGTACTGTAAAATTAGTTTTCCAGGAGCCATCGTGCCGGAGCGCTAAAACACTTGACGACACGTCTTTGTCGATAGGTCGTAACTGGCCCTAGACACAACTGCCCACCAGAACCGCTTGCTTTTTTTTGCATTTAAAACATTTATAATACAAAATGCCGCGAAATATTATCAATACACTTCTGCCTTTGATCAGCTGCAGCGCCATCTAGTCGAGCCCTAGCCAAAACTTCAAGTGACAACTATCGTAGAAAGAGAAACGATACAACGAAGTGTAAC
Source organism: Oeneis ivallda (assembly GCA_029955525.1). Lineage (NCBI taxonomy): Eukaryota > Metazoa > Arthropoda > Insecta > Lepidoptera > Nymphalidae > Oeneis > Oeneis ivallda. The sequence continues at coordinate 26,540,777 of JARPMR010000006.1, forward strand.
TTAGCTACAGGGGCAGAGATAATTTAGAAATTAATTTAGAAATTGATCAAATGTGAAGTAGATCACTTGTGCTTCAAGGGTAGGTATCCACATAGATTTAGTATTGGTAGTCGCTACTAGATACCGCCGCGCCTAACTATAGCTCTTTGAATGCGGCAACGTAATACCTATCGCAGTCCATTTGAAAACGTCAAACGTTGGTTGCTACGAGACGTGGGTACACTAGTTCAGGCGTACTTTGAATTGCCGCAATTTACTAGTAGGTACTCCACCGGTATCTAGTAGATGCGAAGCGACTACCAATCCTAAATCTATCCCATAAACCACAAACATAATATCCCTTACTACATCCATATAGGTATTTAAATAAATAAATTATTCCAATTCAGACTATAGTTGGAGCCCACAAAATCTCATTTTCATTTATCTAGTTTTTAAAATAAAAATGGTCGGAGTTTCATCAAATATTCCATCGAAATCAATTTGACTCAATTTCACTGAAACTCTTTCAGCTGAATCGCGGATGAAGTGCAAATAGCATTCGGGAGCATTAATAATTCGACGCGATCGAAGCAAATGGATGGAAATCCATCTAAATCCTACGGGATTTAGGCGTGTAGGTTTCCAGACCATTCCACGACACCACCATAAAAACGTAAACTCAAGATAAGTAAATTTTTAAAAAAGAGCAATAGTAGGTTCTTTCTTTTACTTTTTCTCAGTAGAAAGTGTATTCAGTGAATTTCAGTGGAAGGTAGATTAATTTGACTAAAAGCGCGCATATTTATTAAGCCCGTTAGGGTGGTAGCTTCTCAAGGATTATTCATAGTGTACCACCAAGACCTTGGTTTTTGTTACTTTGACAATTTACACTTATCATAAATTAAATTAATTAATTTATCAGAGTAAATCACAACCACTTTTCTTTACGCGGGCACAAATTTAAAAGGGAAAAGTTTCTTTATTCAAAAAATTCTTATATACATATCATTATTATAAAAATATCATTTTTTTTTTTCATGCAGGCCAACTTGTGGCTCTGATAATTCAAGACGACACACCTTACACAATTCACAACGCAGAGAAAAAGTATTTATTCGAATAAACTTTAACAAAGTGCTTTCGAAACGAAGCGAATCTACAAATGCCCTTCTTAGCGAAAAGAAACTCAGCGAATATACATCAAGAAGTGACTACAAACTCTAATCTTTCTATATTCAGATCTCAGTTGAAATCGCTTTTATATTTTAGCAACTCAGAAAATCATTTACAATGCGTTCTATAATGTACAAAATATTATATTGTACTCTATCATAGGCAACCGAATATTTTCCGTAATAGAGCGAATACAAAAAGCTGTCTCAAAACACAGCACACCCACTCCGAGACTGGTTCCGGGCACGCATCAATAATTCCAGATCGCCAATGCAGCGAGTGAGGACTGAGGAGTGCATTCGATAGGTAACGAAGTTGTTAGGGAACTTACCGACAATTTCAAATGGAAATCGGTGCCCTAAAATGGACAATACAGGGCGGAGTACATTGCCTTTATTGGTAAAATCACTAACCTATAAGAACTATTTTATGTTTTTATCAAAGTACCCACACTTGAAGGAGGATGTTGATGTTGATGATGATTATGATGAATTGTTACTAAGTTTTGTGTATGATTTCACTTATAGCCGCCTCACTTTATCGACTTCAGAATACAGACTTATAAACGCAGACAAATGTATAGAGTCAGAAAAGTTTCTTTGATGTAAAACTGAACTAAAGTATGTAAGTACTTCTCACTTTATCAACTGCACAAAGTAGCTAGTATAGCTAGTTTGACAAAGTAGACACGCTAAATTACTTACGATACGAGAGGCTTTGAAACTTCTGCCGTCCCCCGAAGTTCCCTCATGAAGAACCGTGAACAGAGTGGCACCTGCATGTTTCAGTGTTCTTTTATAAGTTTTATAACTGACTTAAGTTATTGCGAAGAGTATCAAGTAGTTCAACCGCGACCCGTCCAGGTTCTTTCAAAGCAATTTCAAAGTACTTTTGAAGTTCGCTGGTTTAATATTATAGGACGTGGTTTCTTTTGAAATTCAGTCCAAAAACTTTTATATTTGAGAATTATTGGAAACTAGTGACCCGGGGCGGCTTCGCACGGATGCAATTTACTAATGAAGAAAATGAAGTACTTATTAAGATTTTGATGCAAATACACCATCCCTGAATTTTTGGGTGAATTTTCCAAAAATATCTTTCATAAAAACCTTATCCTGTAGGTAGTTTAACTTGTTATTTATTGGCTTGCTCTATTTTTGTATTGTTCCTTGACAACATACCTACAAATTTAATAATTTTCATGACTGTTTATTTAATGAGAGTTTTTAATAATAGGCGTTTACTATCCTGTGAACAACATGCGAGTAGAAATTTTAAAATAATACAGTTTTCAACTAGGTATTATTTTTATATGGTCGTATAATCGTATTATGAATATTTCCAACGTGTAAAACTATTTACCGGCAAAATTTCACAATTTCATTTACAATTATGCAGGTTAAGGTAATAAATTGGGTTATTTTACCGTCGACTTTCCCTTAATTATAAAGGTCCAATAGCCCTTTGTCGTGTCGGGCACAAGTAGACACTTTATTGGAAAGAGACTCTTCAGCCGTTATTAAAGTTAATGACTTAATAAATGATTATAATTGGTTATGACTTTACTTTCGTAAATAGGTTTATAGTTATTTTATATTTATCTTAATATCTTTTCCTTTGTCCACGTCCGCTATTATTACTTTTAAGGATTGTTTTTATGTACATAAATAATAAAAATAAATAAATAAATAAATATCCTGGCGATACAAAAAGAACTACGAATTATTTACAGCAAAGTATTTAGAGCTTCAATAGCGCAATGGTGTAAGGTGCAGACTGAAAACCGAAAGGGGGATGGTTCAATTCCCACCCGTTGAATTATTGCCGTGCCCACTCTTAACACAAGCTTTATGCTTGTTTGGAGGGTGGGAGAGGGGATTGTTAGTATGTAGTTACTGATATTCTTCATTTAAAAAATTGGTTGTCTGTAAAGTCGGTTTACAGACGATAGTTTTACGTGATAACGTCATAAAGGAACATTGATGAAAAATTGCATACTTTTATGAATTGCGATAAACAGCGTGCTGCTAGAACTAGCTCGCGACACACCCGCTAACCACAGCGCGCACGCGATGACTGGCGGGCGACTCTAGTCACAGGCCAACGCTTTCCCTACCCTAGCGCTTGACTGCAATCTCACCTGATGGTAAGTGAAGATGCAGCCTAAGATGGAGCGCGCTTGCCTAGAAGATGCCTTGCGATCGCGCCTCTATCGCTTGTTCCGCGCTCTCGCTTGCACGCAACAGGCTCAGGCGGAACGTGACACTTTTTCGTGCGTGCAGCCGGTGTTCATCGATTTATAAGACATTATCAGTTATCACGTCAAAAGAAACCTTTATAAGACATTATCACGTCAAAAGAAACCATATTTTGACAAACACAGAAAATGTTGGCAGAATGTTTTTGTCGCTATTGTAGCACCAAGTCGATTGCGGAAGGTGATTGTGTTAAAAAAGCAAAAAGCCTTTCCCAATTAGACTTTTACGTGCCCCTCCCACGCTTTACTACCTATTATATACGCCCTACTATCTATTCTCGTAGGTACCTCTAAATTCAGTATCGAATGCATTCCCTCAGGACCCACTGTACATGCGACATCGAATTATTGATGCATGTCTCGGGCTAGCACCCCGGATACCGCCGGCTACAGTTGGTTTGAAATGTTGTACCTATGCAAACCGAATTCAGGTACTTTTGAAGTTCATTTTTCCGTTTTCTCGTCAATTTCGTTGAACTCTCCCCGTCTACAATCTCTAATGAGCTGCATTCCTATGAGTAATTGTGGTCAAATCAATTAACTTTTAATTGAGACTCTTACATTTAAATTATATAAACATCAGCTTCTTATTCATGATTTAATAGAAGCATGTGCGGAATAGAACTTGAATAATTCAGATCGCTTTACATCAGCTTCTTCTCATTCATGATTTAATAGAAGCTTGTGCGCAATAGAACTTGAATTCAGATCGTTTTTTAAAAAAATATTGGCTGATTGCCGAAAAAAAAAACAAAATAAGTATACAATCTTCGGCTTATATTAACAACTTATGCAAAAATTAAAAATACTTTAGTTGTAAACCTGAAAATTCAAACCGTTTACTTAATAATAGTGTGCTCTTGATGGACTTTCAGCCAACAACAAATTACGCAAACAAAAGTGAATCTCTGTTTGTTGAAACTCACAGTCTGCTGGAAGCGAAGAGGTCAGATGCAAGACAAACGGCTTTGTGTACTCTCCGAGGCACATGGGTGCTAACTGCAGCACCGCGAACATTCCAACTATGGGTTGCTAATCAGAATTATAGTTCTTGCAATTCAAGAGGGCGACTGAGTTATGGTTGTGTGTGTGTCGTATCTGCATAAGTGTGAGCGAATGCAATGCTCGCGCCTGCCCGCTCCCACCTAGGCTTTGACACTTATGGAATGTGCATGTACACGAAATAACCACGAGTAAAGCTCACTCGCCTTCGTGAACTGCAAAAACTGTACTTTACGGAGAAACTCAATAATTTGACTGGCCCGAACCGCAGAATATATAATAAATAGTACTACGTACCCGAACTGACTCTACTCGAACCCATAAACTCCATGATACAACGTCTATTAAGCTTACTAGACCTACGAGGCAGTCTGGCACCTCGCACAACCCGTACCTGGCATCGCATTCAAATAGAAGGAATCAAAAACAAATGGATGTGTATCGATTTTTGTACCTGCATCTCCAAATGCAGCGACCCGCAAGTCGCAACGCAGCGCTCGTCCCGATGCATTCCAATACAATCCCTCCATTTGCCATGCCAGGGAATTATTTATGCTCTCCGGTCCCGTATGAGGCGAGCACTTCGCACCTTATCCACGGTTTAGTTGGAGGAAAGTTTCCGCGAAATTGCTTTTACTACACCAAGGAAATGATGGACAAAGTTGGGATTGTAGACGAGTTGTATTACGTCTAATGGGTATCTTCAGCATTTAGCTTTTATACTAAGTTTATACTAGCTCATGCCCGCGACTTCGTCCGCGTGGATTTAGTTTTTAAAATCCCTCGGGAACTCTTTGATTTTCCGGGATAAAAGTAGCCTATCTCACTCTCCAGGTCCTATCTCACTCTATACCCATGCAAAAAATCACGTCGATCGCGTGTTGCGACGTGATTGAAGGACAAGCCAACAAACAAACACACTTTCGCATTTATAATATTAGTAAGGATTCCTAAGAAAAGTGGCTTGAATCATATCCTCAATAGTAGGTACCTACGTGAATAGTCTCGATGGTCGGAATCCAACCAAGGATTTCTTGAATTTCAGTGGCCCACTTAACCATTATTGTTTGTATTACTCGATAACTTGGACAGGAATATGGGTCGCTTAGGGCTCTATTGCACGATATAAATCAGTCAATTCCGAAATAAGGACTATACGTATAGAATAAACCATAATTTTTTTTAACTTGTAACCATAAGACGATGCCCTCAACTTCGTCCGCGTAGATTAAGGTTTTTTATTCCCGAGGGAATTTTCCGGGATAAAATGTCCATGTGTTAATCCTAGGTATGAGGTATCTCCATTCCGAATTTCAGCCAAATCGGTTCATTTTTTGTGGCGTGAAAGGGTAACAACCATCCATACATCCATTCTCACAAACTTTCGCATTTATAATATTAGTAGGATTAGTAGGAATATTAGTAGGATGTGAAATACATAAATAAAAAAATTTGTGGTGGAGCAGAAATAGATAAGTATGTCTAGTAACCCTTTTCATTCGAAAGGAGACCTTTTCTTTCTAAAAACACGCTTGCAGGCTCTTATGCAGGTCTCAACACAAACTGATTTCCGAACCGATGATGTCAGAGTCACAGGAAAGTAAACTGTCATTCTTGTAATAGTCATAAGTTGACCTACACGAAATATATATTTTTGAATTTTGAACTGAATCAGAGCCCTCAGAATAGAAATATATTACTTACTGCCGCACTCAGAGACATTCATTAAATTATGATTAATGGAACATGGACTTGTGATTAACTACCGCACTCAGCCGCATGTATTAAATTATATTATTTAATGAGTAATTCATTAATTATCATTAAATCTATTACTGACTTGTCATTAATGTACAAACGAAGCGTTAACTTCTGATAATGAAACTTTTTTAAATCCAAGATCTCGTCGTTAAGTAACGATTAGCGACTCTGAGTGCGGCAGTCAGTGTTGATTTCACCAACGTCGAGTGACGTTTATCCTAGGAATAAATTGGTCGTTCTGACAGCTTTTGTATTGAAAAATACTGTCAAAATATCAAATTTACCCTCGGATAAGCTTATTTTACGTTGGTGAAATTTGCCCTAGTAGTATTTTAGAACTAACGATTGAAATCTTATTATTTTTGAAGTGTGATAAGAACTTCAAAGGATTGAGCTATGTTTTAAATCAAATAGGACACAAATATTTTTGGGTATTTCAACAATTATTGCTGTTTAGCATTCCTCCATTAGCAAAACATTACATTCACTCCCCTTCTACAAAATAACCTTTTTCTGTCAACGGTCTGTCTCCGAGAACAAAAGCGAAAGTCAAATGAATGTACGAAATGGAGTCACACAGTACTTCGTCCCATAAATTATGTATCACATCATTCTAGTGCTGAGCGAAACATTAAAATGCCATTGCAGCTTTATAACATTAGGGAGAGGAATGTACTTCGCACGAGTACCTACTCGTAGATATACAACTAATACAACAACAGACAGATCGTAACAATTTAGAAAACGTTTCTTATCTCGTACAAATTGTACCAAAATTTGCCAGAAAATTGCTAACACAAGTTACGTTTAGTTGAAGGGGGAAAAGTGAAAATATGTCATTTTTAACACGGCCTATATTTGAAAAAGCCGGCCAAGTGCGAGTCGGACTCGCGCACCGAGGGTTCCGTACTCCAAAAGTAAAAGTAAAATGATAATATTATATTAATTTGCTTATTTATCGTTAACTTTGTTTGTAGAGGCTTATTGATAATATAAAAAAAACTATGCTAGTTAGAGCGTTGGTTTTATTTTTCCTGTAAAATATACATAAACCTCTATTGACCATAATTATTTCACATTTTTCGATTGGTAAACTTCGGAGATAAGGGGGGGAACGGTATTTTTTTCGACATTTTGGCCGATTACTCAAAAACTATTATACAGGGTGGGCCAGACCAGGTGGATATACATTTTTTTTTAGATTGTTCACTTAGAGGCCTACCAGGAGCCGGAAGGAAAAAAATCGGTTCCCACCCGATTACGAGAAAAAAATTTTTATTTAAAATTTTGGAAAATCATTGCTTTGACGAACTTTTAATTTTTTTTTAATTTTTCCAGTGACAATTTCCGCAATTTTTTTATGGAATATCTTTACCTAATAACTGTACTCTCTTTGAAAAAAATTCCAGTCTGGTTAGCTGGTTTTAAGAGCATTAAATTTTAAATTATTTCAAGAAAACTAAGTTCATCCAAAATCTACAGAAAACTTTAAAATTCCATTAAAAATAAAAAAAGAGGTTCATAGCACTGGTGATTTTTTAAAAACTGTAGCAACTTATGTTCTTTTGATTGCCAAAAGAAAAATTGTGTGTCAATGTGCCGGATAAAAAGTTATGATTTTTCAAAAGTCTTCGTTCCTCATTCGTGTAAATAACGACCTTATTGAAAAAAATGTTAATTGTTTGTGGAGACTGCAGTATGTCCTTTAATTTTAACTGCCTCGTTGGTCTCGTGTTTGACTGCGGCCGACGAGGTCCCGGGTTCGAGTCCCGGGTCGGACCATATCAAGTATTGGGGTTTTCCGTAAGAAATTCTCAGTACTAGCCCGGAGTTAGGAAGTTGGCGTTGTTTCACCCCCGTACCTTGGAGAGCACGTAAAGCCGTTGGTCCTGCGCCTGATCTCTCTTCGCCTGCGCCTAATCTCTCTCCGGTCGTGTCAAATTTTCCGTCCTATCGGGCTATGAGAGTAAAGAAACAGAGATTGCACCTGTGTTCGCGCACACACGTGTGCACTTTAATATCTCCCGCACAGATGGTTAATCTCTCTGGAGATAGGTCACCGTGGTCGAAATTTGGTCGGGAGGACATTAATCCTTTAATGATGACTGACGGTATCTACATTTTTAAGAGAAAGAAAAATAAAACAATGTTTTATTTTTCCGAATTTCGGTCACGGCGGCGGCCTATCTTCAGAGAGATTAACCATCTGTGCGGGAGATATTAAAGTGCACAAGTGTGTGCGCCAACACAGGTGCACTCTCTGTTTCTTTACTTTCATAGCCCGATAGGACGGAAAATTTGACACGACCGGAGAGAGATTAGGCGCAGGCGGAGAGACATTAGGCGCAAGACCAACGGCTTTACATGCTCTCCAAGGTACGGGGGTGAAACAACGCCAACTTCCTAACTCCGGGCTAGTACTGAGAATTTCTTACGGAAAACCCCAATACTTGATATAGTCCGACCCGGGACTCGAACCCGGGACCTCATCGGCCGCAGTCAAACACGAGACCAACAAGGCAGTTAAAATTAAAGGACATACTGCAGTCTCCACAAACAATTAACATTTTTTTCAATAAGGTCGTTATTTACACGAATGAGGAACGAAGACTTTTGAAAAATCATAACTTTTTATCCAGCACATTGACATACAATTTTTCTTTTGGCAATCAAAAGAACATAAGTTGCTTCAGTTTTTAAAAAATCACCAGGACTATGAACCTCTTTTTTTATTTTTAATGGAATTTTAAAGTTTTCTCTAGATTTTGGATGAACTTAATTTTCTTGAAATAATTTAAAATTTAATGCTCTTAAAACCAGCTAACCAGACTGGAATTTTTTTCTAAGAGAGTACAGTTATTAGGTAAAGATATTCCATAAAAAAATTGCGGAAATTGTCACTGGAAAGATTAAAAAAAAATTAAAAGTTCGTCAAAGCAATGATTTTCCAAAATTTTAAATAAAAATTTTTTTCTCGTAATCGGGTGGGAACCGATTTTTTTCCTTCCGGCTCCTGGTAGGCCCCTAAGTGAACAAACTAAAAAAAAATTTTATATCCACCTGGTCTGGCCCACCCTGTATATAGAAATAAATAAAAAACTGTTTTAGAATGCATAAGTAAAGGCCTTTCATATGATACCCCACTTGGTATAGTTATCTTACTTTGAAATTTCAAACCTCCGATTTTCCCTCTTTTTTAATCAAACTAAAATAATTTTCGCGTTGCTTTTATTTTTCCTGTAAAATATACATAAACCTCTATTGACCATAATTATTTCAGATTTTTCGATTGGTAAACTTCGGAGATAAGGGGGGGGGGGGGGGGGGGTTCGACATTTTGGCCGATTACTCAAAAGTATTATATATAGAAATAAATAAAAAACTGTTTGAGAATGCACAAGTAAAGGCCTTTCATATGATACCCCACTCGGTATAGTTATCTTACTTTGAAATTTCAAACCCCCGATTTTCCCCCTTTTTTAATCAAACTAAAATAATTTTCGCGTTGTTTTTATTTTTCCTGTAAAATATACATAAACTTCTATTGACCATAATTGTTTCACATTTTTCGATTGGTAAACTTCGGAGATAGGGGGGGGGGACGGTATTTTTTTCGACATTTTGGCCGATTAATCAAAAACTATTATATATAGAAATAAATAAAAAATTTTTTTAGAATGCATAAGTTAAGGCCTTTCATATGATACCCCACTCGGTATAGTTATTTTACTTTGAAATTTCAAACCCCCGATTTTCCCCCTTTTTTAATAAAAATAAAAATAATTTTCGATTTTTCTTTATTCCAATGATGTTGGGCCACTATTATACACAAGTATGCCAAATTTCATGTCGATAGCTTTAATAGTTACTGAAATAATCGACTGTGACAGACGGACGGACGGACGGACGGACGGACGGAGAAAGTCTCACCATAAGGGTTCCATTTTTACCATTTTGGTACGGAACCCTAAAAACGGCTTTGACAAACAGGCGGACTGAGTAGCTACATTCAAGTCATTTTAAGTTCTCAAGTTTAAAAAGACCGAAATGGACGTCTTACTCTCTGTTATCCGTTTGAGGGTTAAATTTTGAAAAAAAAAAAAATTAATTATGATACAATGATGAAAAAAGGGGTTTCTCGCTTTTAATAATAAAATAATTTTACATAGATAGATAAAAACCTATATTAATAACGAATTGTTATTTAATAACCGGTATACAACAAGACGAGATAAAAACCATTTTTTTAACGAAACTCATTCATTTGAATTATATTGTGAACAATTTCATCAAATGCACAAACAGGATTCAACATTTTAAACACGAGCGATAAACTAACTAAAAGTAAACAAGCTTTTGAAAGCAACGTTTTGAGCGGATTGCCGACAGATGGATTGGTCCACTTACCTGATTAATTCTGAGTTTAACACTAACAATGTAGAGCATTCTACTTTTGAATCATTTCACACCTAACTGCCACCAACCGTGCAACCTGAGGGCCTACCACCAACAACGTTAAGTAATATTATTTCCATAGACGTATTAAAAGCAGTGATAAGAATGTGGTCTTCTATTCGGGGAGGGTCGCAGGTTTGATCCCGGGCACGCATCTCAGACAGAGTTATGTGCGATTTAGCAATTAAATATCACATGCTTCAACGATGAAGGAAAACATCATGATGAAACCTGCACACCTGAGAGTTCTCCATAATATTATCAATAAGGTGAAGTCTGCTAATTCGCATTGGGCCAGCGTGGTGGACTATGGCCTATAACCCTTCTCTGAAGAGACCTGCGCTCAGTAGTGAGCCGTTGATAGGTTGCTGATGACGATGAATAATACTACTGCAATATTGTTTTGACATGTCATACAATGACATCTCAAAACCATATTGAAATAATACTACTTTAAGCGTTGGTGAGAAGAAGAATTTATGAATACAACCATAAATAATGAATATTTGTGAATTTAACGTTCATCATCATCATCATCATGAGCACGTCTCACTACTGACCGCAGGTCTCAGAGAAGGGTTAGAGGCCATAGTTCACCACGTTCGCGCTGGCCCAATGCGAATTGGTATACTTCACACACCAACTCTTCAATTTGAAGTTATTATGTTAATTATTATTATTCAGGAGTTATCCATATACTCAGACAGATAAACAGATGAATGAAATGCAAATCTCGTAGGTTTATGTGGAACAGGCCGACTCGCTTGCTCAATAAGTATTATGACGTTGAACCACGATAGGTATGTTCAAAATCTTTATGCTCTTTGTTTCCTATCTAGCAGACAATATCAATGCAATACACATAATCATTCTAAAGCGTGCAGTACAAAGACAAAATCTATAAACAATTAGCGATACAGCCATTCAAATTGGTTCATGTGTGAGAGATCTGAATACTAATCAAGATATCGATGATTCGGTATCCACTATGAGACGTGGTCGTACTGCATGGAATTAGCGAGTTTTCGCTGCTTGATATATTATGTAGGCAAGTACAGTAAATTTTGAAAATTTTGCCAAATTAATTAAAGCCTAAAATAAACTAGTGGTTCGCCCCGAACTGAGACCTCGCGGTAACGGTATCCCATGATTATTCATTCAATCGATACATGACGACCAAAACTGACATTATTATTATTATGCCCGTTTTCACCAAACATACCTAAATCATCCCCTATGTAGGAGTCTCTTTACGTAGGTAGCTCCAAAACACAATCCTAAGTCCTAACATCCTTCCCAATGTCCTTTTAGGTGTCCAGTACAGGATCGTGATAAAGAAGTTGACAGTAATCATCACATAACTTATCATAGGTAGCCCGTAAAGGTTAGGGAACGTCAGTGAAAACATTGAATTATTATGTAGGTACTAACGAGTGAAAACGGGTTAGGGGCATCTGTACAAATCGTCATCTATCGACGCGAATAGAAAATATACAAAATGATATTTAACTAAAGAATAATTTTAATTGAATAATATGTTATTATATTATGTACCTAAATAATAATGGTCGACGCAAAACTGTTTTTGGGATAAATCGTAGTCGTAACTCCTAGTTCAATGGAATAGTTAATGACTGCGCCATCTATTAGCATTATTGTGAAGCTATGTGAAATTTACTGATGCTCATTAAAAATTAAATAATCTCGTTTCTTTATAATATTCATATAATTTTAGTATTTGTTGTTCAAGTACAGGATACAAGTGAAGTAAGAAAATAAGTACAACTTGAAAATATATAGAAAATTTTCCCAAAGAGCGTCTTCAAGCGAGCGTATTAAATCGCCACTTTGGAAGCCCCCCATTTCGTCAATTTTAGGAAAAAAATTAAAAAAAAAAATACTGTTGTACTCTGTTCCAAATTGTCTTTAAAATGATACACAGAAAACCTATGAATCGCAAATAAAAAAAATTTCTTCGCATTCGCTTCTATGAGAGCCCCCCTGAAATAAAGATTTTCATAACTTTTTAAGCCATTTTCGGCTGGAGGCCATCGGTTTACATATTATATCTAAATTTGAAGTAATTACGTTCTGTAATTCAAAAGTTATAAGGCTCTGACAGACGGACGGACGGACGGACGGACGGACGGACGGACGGACGGACGGACGGACAAGTGCAAATCGCTCTAGTAAACTCAGAGACCTCGCTTCGCTCGGTCAAATAGAATAGAAATATTTTTTATTCAAATAAACTTTTTACATTTGCTTTTAAATCGTCGATGAGTCTACCACTGGTTCGGAATGCCCTTCCTGCCGAGAAGAACCAGCAAGAAACTCGACGGTTGCTCTTTTTAAAACAAGTTTACAATACAATAGATACTATGCTATGTATGCAGTGTTTCCATAATGCGGGGAAGTTACAAAAATGCCTACTACTTACAATTCAATACATTTTAAGATTGGCAGATAGAAAGTAGCCCCATTCCCACCGGCGGCACCCGTTCACAAGCATGACCCAGCCGTTGCTTCGCTAGCTCAAATATAAAATCCAAAAAAAAATCCTAATCGAATCCAAAAAATCCTATCCGAAAGAATATCGCCGTAATTATTCCTAGAACCCTTCCTTCCTTATTATAAATTGAATATACATAATATACAGATATACATTTCAAAAAAATTCAGATGCATCACATGAATTTCGCTCGTTTTAAACATGGCACAATGTGTTACGAGCAGAGTTTTCGCTCAAATAGCGAATACGGTCTTTGCTTTGCTACGATACGACATTCGATACGATATTATGTTCACGTTATGTTGAGGAGATCCGTAGGAGAACCAAAGTCACCGACATAGCTCAGCGAGTCGCCAAACTGAAGTGGAAATGGGCGGGGCACATAGTTCGAAGAGCTGATGGTCGTTGGGGTTCCAAGGTACTGGAGTGGGGACCCCGCACCGGGAGGCGCAGTGTTGGTAGACCCCCCACTAGGTGGACCGACGACATCAAACCAATCGCAGGGAGCCGCTGGATTCAGGCGGCGCAAGACCGAAGCCTGTGGAAGTCCATGGAGGAGACCTTTGTCCAGCAGTGGGCATCTGTTGATTAAGAAGAGGAAGAAGATATTGATAGCTATCGCTTCGCATTCGATGTGCGACGTCAGCCTGCGAATCAGTATTCAGAGCCTAATCCACACAAAGGGCATTATGTATTATTAGGTCTGTATTGTTAATTTGTCCAAGCTTAAGATATAATTAAAATAAATTAGCTAACATTCTGAGCAAAATCAATACAATATAATTATTATCCATTTCTAATTCCTACTTTGCAAGTTTTTTGGAACCGCCATACTTTTCTGTGTGTCAAGAATCAACTTATGGAAAACAGATTAATTAAATACACTATTATACTTAGTACATAGTATACAGAAAATTCAAATTCCTACTAACTCGTTAAGTTTTTGAGATAGAGCCCGTAAAAAAAATGGTCTAAAACCGACAACTTTGACGACCCCCCATTTCTTAATTTTTGTATGTAGCTAAAAATATTAAAATAGTTATTTGTGTTATATGGGGCCAAAGGAATTTTTTGTTCCCCAAGGGCGTTATTTTGAATTCAGAGCGAAGTGAAGGATTCTATAGTAGACTCCCGACGCAGCGAGGGATTCTAAAATAGAATCCTGAGCGTAGCGAGGAATTCAATATACGCCGCCCGAGAACAAAAAATTTTGGCCCCGAATGACACACACTATTTTTCATCATTACCTATGAGAAAAAGCTAGGAGTATCAACCTACTATGTATAGTCATCGTATATTGAAAGTTTAAATAAAACACAAATAAATTATTATTAAATAACTAAACATTAACATTTATGTTGGATACAGTATGGGCGTATTTCCGATCGACAAATTGATCACGTGACTTATCGAAGAGAACAGCTTCTCAAAGATTTCGACACATACTAAAGCACTAACGCGGACCAATCAGAAGAGAGAAATGAAAAGTCCCATGGGGTTAAAATTAAATTTTGCTCCCGCTATCCTCTGAAGCCAATATTCGTTTTTCGAATAGGTATGATGAAATAGTTATTTGTGTTATATGGGGCCAAAGGAATTTTTTGTTCCCCGAGGGCGTTATTTTGAATTCAGAGCGAAGTGAAGGATTCTATAGTAGACTCCCGAGCGCAGCGAGGGATTTTAAAGTAGAATCCTGAGCGTAGCGAGGAATTCAATGTACGCCGCCCGAGAACAAAAAATTTTGGCCCCGAATGACACACACTATTTTTCATCATTACCTATGAGAAAAAGCTAGGAGTGTCAACCTACTATGTATAGAGTATAGAGTATAGACATTACCAATACGTATATTGAAAGTTTAAATAAAACACAAATAATTTTTTATGAAATAATTAAACATTAATATTTATGTTGGAAGTATGGGCGTATATCTAAACTAGCGGCACGCTATGATGGCCGGTTTGACGTTTGTCCGCTCATGAAGTTCCGTATTAATTGATAACGACTTTGAAGGAAATAATTGTATTACTTTATTGACGATAGTGATGTGCAGAGATTCATAAATTTTATCGAATGTAGTTTTAGGTTTAGGACTCAAAATTTATTTATTAAATTGATTTCTAAAATGTATACAAGTGTAGAAAAATCAGTTTGCACCATTTAAGGGGTGAATGTACTTGTGAATATGAACAATTTTCACTATGTGGACAAACCTCTGAAATCGCAAAAAAATATCAGCTGTTTCATACAAAAGGTAAAATTTTTATTTTTATATGATATATACCACAACTCGGCATTTGGTTTTCTAAATTGAAAATTTTTAAAAATGGAATCTAATACGATCGTCACATAGGATCGCTGGCTAGCACAACTACTACCTCCGGCAAACTCGCGTCAATGCTCAATGCAAAACAAAGCAGTTTCGAATTGACGTTGCTTCGAAAAGTATAAACTGTCAGTGCAATGCGATTGTGATATAGTTTTGACCTGGCTTTGGATTTCAAATATTGATACTGCATTACTGTTGACCCTTGCTCGTTAATTTGGACTCTGTTCAAGCCCTTTGTTGTGGATTTCGTCGATATGACCGAACGTACGCAGAGAACTGTTCTAAATAGTCAGACACGTGAGTTCGTAATACGCCTTCGTAACTATTTCGATCGTGAAGCTCAAAATGGAGGGCCAATTTTACCTATAACGTCAGTGGTTGAACGCGTAGCTGATGCGCTTAATATTGGACAACGAACTGTTAGACGGATAACTAGAAAAAAATATGGCGAGACTGGCACAGAAGAAAATAAACTTCACACACCAAAAAAGAGAAAACGAGCAAAACCAGTCGTAGGCATCGATAGCTTTGATGCCGATGCTATCCGAAGACATGTTTACGGCTACTATTTACAGAAGGAGTATCCAACAAGAAAAAAGTTGGTGCATTCACTGAAGGAAGCTGGATTATTCTTCGGTGGGGAAAGTTCTTTAACGAAGATTTTGAAGACCATTGGATTTCGATACAAAAAATGTAACAAACGCAAAATATTGATGGAAAGATTTGATATAGCGATGGCAAGGTATACTTTTTTACGGCAAGTGAAAGAAATCAAAAATTGGCAAAATGTTGTGTTCTTGGATGAAACATGGCTTAATGCTAACCATACTGTAGGCCGTTTTTGGAACGATGACACAGCAGCATCTACTTCCAAAGTTCCTGTAGGAAAAGGATCGCGACTTATAATTTGTCACGCCGGAACCATCAACGGGTTTGTCGAAGGTTCTCTCATGGCTTTTGCGTCAAAAACCACTGGAGACTATCATGAAGACATGAATGGAGAAAAGTTTACTGAATGGTTTACCTCAATGTTGTGTAGCCTCCCTGAACCATCTATTATAATTATGGACAACGCCCCATACCACTCGATGCAAATTGACAAGCCACCTGCCCAATCCCAAAAGAAAGCTGATATCGTCGCATGGCTTCGTAAAAATGGCGTAGATGCAAACATGAATATGTTAAAAGCGGAATTAGTACGTCTTTTAAAAGAAAACAAACCAACCAAGATCCGATACGTCATTGACGAAATAGCATTAGAACATGGGCACAGAGTTATACGGTTACCGCCTTACCATTGTGAGTATAATGCGATTGAGTTGGTGTGGGCTCAAATTAAGGGATATGCTGCAAGACACAATACAGAACCCCCATTTACCACAAAAAAAATGCTAAAATTATTAGAAGAAGCTTGTGAACATGTGACTAAAGGAGACTGGGAAAAGGTTGTGAATAGAACTGTTAAATTAATAAGGGAAGATTATGAAAGAGATGTGAAAATAGATAATATTATAGAAAACGAACATATAATTATTAATGTAGGTGATGATAGCAGTGACGACAGTGAAAATAGTAGTATGGACGAATCTGATTAATTATGGCCTTTTGTGGCACCTTTTTTGGTATCTTTTGTATTCATATGTTTCTTGTGTGCATATAAAGTATGTATATTCATTTTCATTCAAATATTCAGTTCGTTCAAATAAATTAAATAAACATATACATTTTTGTTTTATTAAACCTATTTAATCAGGTACAAAAACAAAACTTAATTGTTTTTTGTTCGAGAATAAATTGACATTCCACATCACTATTGTAATGTGTCAAACCCATGGTAGGTAGGAAATAGATGGAGATGAAGTATATAAAGTAATTACTAGTCAAGCCGGGTGCCATCCGCCATTTTATGAGTGTTATGTACAACACATTATGTACTCACTCTTATTGGTTGTACTTCAGCTGTCAGCCTGTCAAGTAGTTGCGTGTTGTTGGATTTGTGTCAATGGAGTATCGACTTGTCGATATTATTAAAGTTCGGCCGTTCAGAGAATGCGTTCCTGACACCTGTCAGTTAGTCACGACAACTGTCACAAAATTATAACATTAATTGATTATTGATATAATAATGTTGTTTTAATGCTCATCAATTGTTAAAACGGTAAACAACCAGCAATAATATTTTTATCGTAACTGCAACGCCATTACAAAGTTACGTCGTCAGTTCAATCGCGATGTGTCAGGAACGCATTCTCTGAACGGCCGTAGTATATAGGTGACGTTAAACGACTTGAATAAATTCTAATGCATTACTGCTCATCACCATATTATCAGATGATACAAGAAGTTTGGTGTTTATAGTTGAAATTTATATCATTTGTCTGGTTATTTTAATACTTAATATAAATAATAAATGCTAGAATATCTTCTTCTTCTTCTTCCTAGCGTTTGTCCCGGCATACGCCAGGGTCCATATCCATGGTACAAATAATAAATGCTAGAATATAATACCTCTATATAATAGATGATAATGTCCGTGTTTTCTGCTGTCGTTTAAGATTTTTTTTCCCATGGAAACTCCTCAACTTTGCAGGATTCTATCTCTATAGGTAGGTACTCATCGAAAACAATTAAAAATATCGGCCGTTTAAACGTAGCAGACAGGAAGACAGACACATTTCGCATTTATAATATCAGTATAGATTTTACTAATATTATACTTCTTATCTTCAGATTTCCGGCTAGTGAAAACTTAAAGAAAAAATGGATGGGTGCTATAGGCGTGGAAAATATAAATATATTGAAACACATGCCTCTACATAAAATACGAAAAGATCGTGTGATACATTTCTTTTCTGCGGTAAGAGCAAGAGGTGGATTTAATAATAATCCCTGTGCAATTCAATTACAACAAGAGGGCTTAGAAGAGATTACTAATTAATAAAAGCTACTAAGTAAAAAATACGAAGTTCGCCGGGTCAACTAATATTCTATATTTGTTTATTTATATGTAGGGCATGCAGATAGCTGTCTTATGCTAAGCACGTCATGTTTCGACTCTACCACCGCGTATAGAAAGAAATTCTACTACTATGAGCCAGCAAGTTGCTCTTTTAATGAAAAGAAATAGTGGTTTTTAATAAACAAATGATTGATACATATTATAATTTATAAATGAGTACTTTTTTATATCTGGTGATCTCGTTCAATTTCACAAAACGGCAGCGAAACTGTTTGGATATTCCAAGATCTTTAAAAACCTAAATCCACGCGAATAATATGTACCTGATAGAGTACAAACGTACGTTACGTAATTATTATTACCTATAAATACTACGTATACATAAATGCTTGATTATCGCTTCACTCCTTATCGATGTCGATAGTTTCGAAGCACACTCCCTAATGGGCGGCCATTTTATGAGATTTTTTCTGTAGGTATGCACCCCATTTTTGTAGGTAGGGCACCTCCATGTATTTGCTACCTTCATGGTCAAACCGGCCATCATAGCGTGCCGCTAGTGTAATCGACAAATTTGATCACGTGACTTATCGAAAACAACAGCTTCTCAAACATTTATGAATTTCGACACATTTATAAAATTCTCTCTTCTGATTGGTCCACGTTAGTGCTTTAGTATGCTAAAGCACGAACGTGGACCAATCAGAAGAGAGAAATGAAAAGTCCCATGGGGTTAAAATTAAATTTTGCTCCCGCTATCCTCTGAAGCCAATATTCGTTTTTCGAATAGGTATGATGAAAAATATATTTGAATTATACTTATTGTGCTCTAGATAGTGACACCCCACATGCCAGGGTAAAAAAATAAAATTTTATTTCGACTCCTTTTTCATTTATGGGCTTTATTTTTTAATTTTATTTATTTTTAAGGTTCCGTACCAAAATGGTAAAAATGGAACCCTTATGGTGAGACTGTCTCCGTCCGTCCGTCCGTCCGTCTGTCACAGTCGATTATTTTAGTAACTATTAAAGCCTATCGACATGAAATTTGGAATAATTGTACAAAATAGTGGCCCAACATTATTGGAATAGAAAAAATCGAAATTAATTTTGGTTTACTTAAAAAATGGGGAAAATCGAGGGGTTAAAATTTCAAAGTAAAGCTGATAACTATACCGAGTGGGGTATCATATGAAAGGACTTTACCTGTACATTCTAAAGCAGGTTTTTTTTGTTGTTATAGAGGCAATAGAAATACACACTGTGAAAATTTCAACTGTCTACCTATTACAGTTTACGAGAAACAGCCCGCTGACAGACGGGCGGACGGACGTACGGACGGACAGCGGAGGCTTAGTAATAGGGTCCCGTAGGCACTCTTTGGGTACGGAACCCTAAAAACGAAAAAAAGAAAAGCTTTATAGAAATAACTCACCGAAACTTGCGGCTGTTTGAACACAAGCGAATAACATCAACACGGTTACTGTAACAATAGAATAAACTAGAGATAAAATATTTTTTTTTATTAATTAAAATAATATATAAAATAAAATAAGATAAAATAAAAAATAAATAATAAAATTACTAAATTATCAGTTTTCATTAATAAGTACTTATTTATATAAATAATTTATGTTTTTTATTCCTGCGCGGAAAAGCAGCTATTCTTTGCACCATTCCACGCGGGCATGATTTGTACTGTATTTTATTTATGTACTAATTTAGCTTTATGTTTTATTGTAACAAAAAAATATTAACGGCTAAATATATCATATACTAGCTGACACGGCGAACTTCGTACCGCCAACTTATCTATTATAAATTTTTTTTTTGTTTGTTTTTTTTTTAAACCTGGACCTTAAGGAACATACAAAAAATAAATTAACCGAATTGGTCCATCCATTCTTGAGTTATGCGCTTACCAGCATTCATTTTTATTTATATAGAAGAAGATAGATTTAGCCGTTAATATTTTTTAACTATTTATTTAACTTCTAATTCTAAATCAAATTTTTCATTCAGAGGCTTTCTTTCCTTCAACACCTTGAATTTAATTATTACGATTAATACAAGTTTTTGGGCTAAAAAGTTATCGGATGTTCGCAAAAATGTTCTTTATCTGTAATTATATTTAGTATCAATAATAAAATATTAAATGATATAAAAAAGAAAAAAAACTAAAGCAAAACGATCAGTACCTCTCGCGATCATTTTAGCGGGAATTTCGGCACCGAGCGTGCGACTCCCCCTGCGTTCGGACAACAACTGCCGGGAAAATTGGGAAACGCGGGAACATTTTCTGAACTTGTTAGAGTAACATTTTCCGATAAGATTGTGGACCTTCTGATAAAGTTCCTTAAACGTTTATGGCATTATTACGATGTCTCTTAACCGTTTGATTGCTTTCATGATTACATTATATGAAAATATAGAATCGTTTTTCTTATTTTTAACCCCCGACGCAAAAAGAGAGGGGTGTTATAAGTTTAACGTGTCTGTCTGTGTATCTGTGTATCTGTGTATCTGTGTATCTGTCTGTGGTAGCGTAGCCGCCAAACGGATGAACCGATTTTCGTTTAGTTTTTTTTGTGTCATAGATAATTTTATCCCGAGTGTTCTTAGCTATGTTTCATGAAAATCTGTTCAGCCGTTTGAAGATTATCAGCTCTTTTCTAGTTGATTAGGGGATCTGACTAACTTCCTTATATCTGATCGATTCGAAATTTAGTACCGTGTTACTTCAATGATATTGAAAGTATATGGTAAGGTAACCATGACTTGATCAGCCGTTTGAAGATCATCAGCTCTTTAATAGTTGATGAGGTGATCTGACTACCTTCCATATGTCCTATCGATTCGAAAGGTACCGTATTAATTCAATGATATTGAAAGAACATGGGAAGGTAACCATGACTTTAAATATGATATGTTAGAGTAAGGTTTAGATTTCGAAGGTGGGTAATTAAATGGGATCAATTAGGCTCAATTACCACTGCGCTAACAAATCACTATAAATACCTTCCTAATATTTATACCTACTTTAAAAAGGACTAAATAAAAGTAAAATTAAAAATTTTAAAAGCCCCCCCGACACAAAAAATAATCTCTAAAACCTAACAAATAATATTTTATACCTATATATAATTATTATCGTCACATATATTATGTAAGTTCAAATATTTTTATTTTCCAAGTGTCGTCGTCGCGTCGGGGACCGCTAAGTGAGAAAAACAGGTGTACCTAGTCGCAGATTGCAACAAAAGAATTTACTCCGAAAAATTCGCAAATTCGACACAACCGTCAACGTCGTCTGCCCTCACGTGTCGCGCGCGGCATTAGGTACGTACTCGTAGAGCGTAGACTTTGCATGAAACTTAAGATCGCTCGTACCTAAATGTAATTCGTAATAATTATTTAGCTGTTGGAAAAATACTTTATATACTTTAGCGGTCAAACAAAACACTTGGAAAATAAAAATATTTGAACTTACATAATATATGTGACGATAATAATTATATATAGGTATAAAATATTATTTGTTAGTTTTTAGAGATTATTTTTTGTGTCGGGGGGCTTTTAAAATTTTTAATTTTACTTTTATATTTTTTGATCATGTTTCGAATCTTACGCTTACGCGCTTTGGAATGTTTACGAAAGGTAGCATTTGTTATATTATTATGTATGTAATTTTTATGTAATGCAATGGAATTAAAAACCAAGGTGATAGAAAATTATTATTGGACTTGCAATATAAATAAACAAGCAAAAGTTTAAAAACATGAACCGGAGATGTAACATCCGTCCATTCATCATATCGATTTTGTTTGTACATAATGTCACCCGGACTTTGAGTATTAAAAAGCACCCGGATCATACAAATCGATTGTAACCTCACACATCAAAATCGGCTCAATAGTGGTGCTACGGTGGAACATACGTAAATAGACACATAAATACATAGACTGCTAAAATCATAATCCTTCTATTTTGGCTTTTCCATAGTAGGGTAAAAATAATGGAATAAATTTTAAATCCTCAATAGCCAATAACAGTCTACTGCTGGACTAAAGGCTTCTCCCAACGGGAGACGCAGACGGGTTGGTGATCGCAGTAGATGGTAGTAGTAGCACAGAGGACGCTGCTGCCCGTTCTCCGTTATATATTAAATACATATCAAAAATTCTAACTGTAATGTATCGGTAACAGTTACTTAAACTGACTGAAAAAGTAGATACGTATCACTTATTTCGTTGCTGACGTGTAGTTCGATGTGGCCGTAGTGTAACTGGTCAACGCACTCGGGCGCGATTCCCGAGAGATGTGGGTTCGATCCTTCCCTTAAGTTTTTTTTGGTTCGAAACGCCGCGGCGGGATCGAACCAAAACCGGCCGGCCCCGGAATTTTGACAATCTTTACTTCTAAGTTCTATACTTATGCCAGTTGGTAAAAAACCCAAAAAAAAAAAATATAGATTAAAAAAAAAGTTCTATATTTAATATTATAAAGAGGCTAGATTTTTTTTGTTTGTTTGTTTCGAATAGGCTCTGAAACTACTGGACTAATTTTAACCATTTTTTCATCAATAGAAAGATAAGTTATCAGGCAGTAACCTAGGCTATAATTTATTTTCAAAAAAAAGAAAATTTCAATAACGTAACCCAAACTAACAAAATTTTGCCTATAAAATCGTTATTTGGCGTGTGCTGAGAAAACTATTGATGATACATAAATATTATGTGCTACATGATTAAAGTACCTACTCATTATTCTCTACAAAAAAGTCTGCAAGGGTATATATTTAACTATCATAGTTAAGTTACAATAGTAACTTTGTGTTCTAAAATTTAATTAGATCAGAGAGTAGAGTATCATGTCTTAATTCTTCCTTACTAATATTACAAATGCGAAAGTGTGTTTGTTTGTTGGTTTGTCCTTCAATCACGCAGCATCAAAGCTACGGATCGACGTGGTTTTTGCATGGGTATAGTTGAGAACCTGGAGGGTGACATAGGCTAAGTACATTTTATCCGGGAAAATCAAAGAGAGAGAGAGATTACCGCGGGATTTTAAAAACTAAATTCACGCGGACGAAGTCGCGGGCATCAGCTAGTTATATATTTATTTAAATTTATTCGGATATTTCCTTTAAGTGTAGGTTAACACTTTCATAAGATATACTAGTAAAAATAGTGGATACTGAAAGAGACTTAGGTTTAAAATAAAAGCACCAGCTGTTTTAAATTAATTTCAGCTAAGAATTTTCGCAAGTATTAAAGAAAATCGGAGGAAAACAAAGCACGCGTGAATTTTGAGCAAGTTTTCCTGAAATGAGGTGTTTTACGAGCTTGCAGTGTAGTATGGGGTGTAAAAAATTCCAGGACTGTTCGACATACAGCAGGAAAGAAAGAGGTATAAATTAAAAAAAACAGCTATTCTATTTAGCCTTGTTTAGCTCATTTATAATTTTCTCATTTAGCAGAATATTAAGAATGAGCTAAGATCTGCCTGATTTTTCAGTTAGTTTTTCATTTAAGCATGGTGTGAGTGATAGGTTACAGAACGAAACTTATTTTGTACCATATTAAAGCAATCATAAGGTTAAAATTACAAAAAACAGGTTTTTGTGAAAATTTTTATGGTGTGAATTTCAACCTTGAACAATGCAACAATATGCCTAGACTTGACGGCCTTGATTCCACTCTTCTATTTGTGTTTGGTGCTTTCCTTGAAATTAAGTAGCTGGCTGCCATATACATCTGCTGTTGTATTCTCTAAAAATGATTGCATGAGCGTAACAAACGCAATGACCTCTGATTGGCTGAATTTATGGCGCTCTTGCTGCATCGATGCAGTTTGACCAATAGTTGCAGAGTTCCAGACAACCACCAGAGATAATTTTGATCATTACAATGATACAATCAATTTTAGAGAATACCAACACTGATAATGAGAGTGAGAATGCAAATTAAAGAAGACCCATCCCGTCCATCAGTGTGGTGAGGAGGAGACCAGCTTCCACTTCATTTAGTGGAAGATGGTCCCTATATATGGTATAGCTGGGTGCCCTATGTACTCATTGGTAGAAGGATAGAATAAGTGAAGAAGACCTAACAAATCTTTCTTTTGGGGACATTGTTAGGTTTGCGAAAGCTACAGGTAAGTTTAAGGTTTGAGGTGGTTAGGCTGCAATCCTGTATCCTCTTTAAATTCAATATAATAGATCTTATAGGAATGTATATATTTACATCATCATCATCAGCAACCCATCAATGGCTCACTACTGAGCGCAGGTCTCCTCTCAGAGAAGGGTTATAGGCCATAGTCCACCACGCTGGCCCAATGTGAATTGGCAGACTTCACACACACCTTCGAGAACTATGGAGAACTCTCAGGTGTGCAGGTTTCCTCACACTGTTTACCTTCTTAACATGTGATATTTAATATATTTTTACACCACAGAAAAATAATACCTAGCTGATATTAAATAGTTCTTGCTTTTCCTTTTCTTGCTAGTCCTGTATATACTCATTTAACTACATGGAAGTCTTATAACCTCAGGTTCACTTCAAACTGAGAAGTTTTATTGTCTGCTATAATAAGGTTGGCAGAATACACATTCTTCTACTACTTACTTGTTACCTATTATTCTTACTTTTGTAGATCCAGTTTTAATTTTCATCATTAGTAGTGGACTTCTTCTTCTTCTTTATCAACCGATAGACGTCCACTGTTGGACAAAGGTCTCTTGCATGGACTTCCACAGGACTCGGTCTTGCGCCGCCTGAATCCAGCGGCTCCCTGCGACTCGCTTGATGTCGTCGGTCCACCTGGTGGGGGGTCTGCCAACACTGCGCTTCCCGGTGCGGGGTCCCCACTCCAGCACCTTGGGACCCCAATGACCATCAGCTCTTCGAACTATGTGCCCCTCCCATTTCCACTTCAGTATCGCGACTCGCTGAGCTATGTCTATGTAGCTATGTAGTGTTTTTAGTCCCTCCTAATAGAAATGCAAAATTGTGTTTGTGGTGGTTTGTCATTCAATCATGCGGCAACAGACCAATGGATCAATGTGATTTTTGTATGGGATAGTTGAGGTCCTAGAGTACCTTAAGCTATTTTTTTATTCCCAATTTAAAAAAAAATACTATCCACACAGACTCAGTTAAAAGCAAAAGTTGATAGGCTAATATTATGTACAATAAATGTGATAGTGTTTGATTGTTGGATTGTCCTTCAATCACACATGGTCGCACACGCACACACGCACGTAAATGGAGCAGCAGAATGCAGATACTTTTTATTCCTGACAAACAAAGGGTTCCCGAGGGATTTTAAATCAAACTCCACGCGGACAAATTCGACTCGCAAGCAAAAGCTAGTGAAGGTTCCTTAACAAGGAAAACGAATTTAAATGGTGAATTGGTTAAAACAAACAGCATTAAATCTTTACTATTCAAACCATACTTCCATTCCATCCAGCGCGCCATACACGCCAAATTTTGATACTTAATGCTATGTAAATATTGTATAATATATATCATAGCCGTCTCTATCTCCGGAGATAGAGACGGCTATGTATATATGTTATATAAAATATATTATATATAATATAATATTGTAGGAAATATATTATATTATTTGAAACAGAAGTTTCAAATCAACACAGTGCGGCCGGCGGGAACATTTCCCATTCATTTCATAGTAAAGAAGTCTTTATGGAAAACTCTTTCGAATCGAAGTATAAACTGAATTAAACTACTGTACTTACCGACAACGTCCATTATTAGTAATAATTATTACTTAACCTTTTTAACAAAGGAAAAAGTTTGTTTGTTTTGGTTTTGAATAACTTTTTGACATTGACATTTAAGCACACTGCACAGAACAGTCAAAGAGAATGTAACCACTACGTTTTAGAACAGTGAACACTAATCAAACACTAATATAGAAGCCTGAGAATGCTGTGATCGCAACCATAGACCACGAACACTTTAGTCCGAACTAAATTATTACGACTATAGTCTTCCTAGTTCCATGAGTCCGAGTATGGAGTTTGACCATGGACCAACTAGGAATTACGACTACAAAACTACAAAACTACTACTTGACTACAAAAAAATATTATACGTCTAGTTTGACGTGTCACGTGAGTACTCACAAATTAATCGATACTCGGACTAATTTCTTAAGCTGGACACTTTGAAGTAAATATTTTTAAGCCTGTGAAGATGATACTGCAATTTTCGCAATTACAACGCATTACTTTGTCGTATATTAGTTTACAAATTGCGAAAAACATAACGAAATTTGAATTTCGCGGGCAGACCCGTTTTGTTCGCCTTATCAACTCAGGGAGGACTATGGCTCGCCAAATCATTAAGGTGGATTATACGGGTCTGCCCGCGAAATTCAAATTTAATTTGGTTTTTCGCAATTTGTACACTACGACAAAGTAGGCTTTATGGCATTCTAATTGCGCCAATGGCGTGAGTTACTCACAAATTAGTCGATACTCTGACTAATTTCTTAAACTGGACAGTTTCAAGTAAAGATTTTTATTATATAAGCCCGGGAAGATGATACCACCATTGGCGCAATTAGAATGCCATAAGACTGTACTTTGTCGTATTAGTTTACAAATTGCGAAAAACCAAATTAAATTTGAATTTCGCGGGCAGACCCGTATAATCCACATCTGTGGGCCTAGGCCTGAGCAGATGATAGACACGATCATAGTTAATACACTATATACCTACCATATACCCGATTATTGTTGTTTGGTTACTGTTGTTCGTTTTCCACGATGAGTATAAAAAGGGAAAGCTTTGTATAGCGCAGACTATTAATTATTACTTTTAAGACATTCGTCGAAGAGGACAAACATCAAAATAGACATTCAAGAAAAAAATCAAAAACTTCCGTCAGTCGTGGTTACCCGTTACCGTAAAAAATACAATATTTTTCGTCAATGGTACAGTGTTTTCAGACGTCAGACGTCATTTTGGAAGTTGGAACGATCTTCGACGGCCAACCTGAAGCGGACGGGTAGTAGGTACACCGTGGTAGTAACAAAAAAACTTGAGAGGTGTCAAGGGACACCCGGATGGAACGAAGTTCCTTTCGATTAATTAATTTGGCATTGTGTTCAATATTTTCACACAATATTAGATCTCCGTAGCCTTGTGGTTTCTACAGTCGCTAAACAGTTAAAGGTCGATGGTTCGAATCCCAGCTCGACAGACTGAATTTTCTATTTTCAATTTTATTTTAAGTAATTTCTACATGTGGAATTTTTCCCTAATTTTTTATAACTTATAAGTATAGTAATATATTGTAATATTGTATTGCTTCATAGTCTATGTATTGTCAAATTTATCTTCAACGGTCAACCTTACTTTAACCACCAGTTACTTACTAAAATGTATAGGTAGGTCTAGGTATTAGATACGTCAAGGAATAAAAAAGAAAAAATGTTTAATTATGTAATCAAAAAATTTAATAGGTATAGGTAATCACATTTTTAAGGTACACACTTTCCTAAAACTTATTCAAGTAATTAATTTAAGAACTAATCAGATCCATCTCTATTAAGTTAACAATATTAAACTTATTAAGGGCGTACCTATTCTCATTTCCAACAAAAGTTAAACTAAAATAATTTTTATTCTCCTTTTTCAATCTTTTAAAAAATAATTAAAAATCATCACATTTTATTAATTTTTTAATTTAAGAACTAATCAGATCCATCTCTATTAAGTTAACAATATTAAAATTAAGGGCAGTAAAAGTTATCTCACTGATACCCTACATACTGAAGAGTACCTATTCTCATTTCCAACAAAAGTCAAACTAAAATAATTTTTATTCTCCTTTTTTAATCTTTTAAAAAATAATTAAAAATCGTCACATTTTACATTTTATTAATTTTTTAATTCAAGAACTAATCAGTTCCATCTCTATTAAGTTAACAATATTAAAATTAAGGGCAGTACAAGTTATCTCACTGATACCCTACATACTGAAGAGTACCTATTCTTATTTCCAACAAAAGTGAAACTAAAATAATTATTATTCTCCTTTTTTAATCTTTTAAAAAATAATTAAAAATCATCACATTTTACATTTTATTAATTTTTTAATTTAAGAACTAATCAGATCCATCTCTGTTGAGTTAACAATATTAAACTTAAGGGCAGTAAAAGTTATCTCACTGATATAACCTACGTCATACTGAAGAGTACTCTCATTTCTAACAAAAGTCAAACTAAAATAATTATTATTCTCCTTTTTTAATCTTTTAAAAATAATTAAAAATCATCACATTTTAAATTTTATTAATTTTTTAATTACCTACCTTAAAACTTATTTTTAAAACACTAGGAACCAATCTGATCCCATTTTATTGTAGAAAATAGTGAGTAATCAAATAAAAATTAAAAAGTACCTAATGGTCAACAAAAGTAACTAATGGTCCAAAGTTAATTCACTGAAACATACTGAAGAAGCCACCTTTCTTTGTCTTCTCGGTTCCGCCAAAAGTAAAATTATTAAACTTGTTTTTATTATCATTTTGTCCGTCAGCTCCAGGGTTATTTATAGAAGATGACCCACCGAGAAAAGAAAATAGTGTCTTCCTAAAACCTGAAAATGAGACATCAGATAAGTTGAATAAAGCAAAATTGTGTGGAAGGGGGATTTTTCTAAATAGGTATAAATATAAATAACAATAGATAAAAATCACGGCACCGGCAATTCGGGAAATTATAGTTCCTTTTCAAAAATTTTAACCGACTTCAAAAAAGGAGGAGTTTTTCAATTCGTCGGAATCTTTTTTTTTATGTGAGTATGTGCACCGATTACTCGAAGACGACTGAACCGATTTCGAAAATTCTTTTTTTGTTTGTAAGGGTATACTTCCCAGGTGGGAATTTATCTTTGATATTTTAAAAACCACTCGACCGATTTCGATAAAATTTCAATGGGACATTATATAGACTGCAATTGCATCGTCATTTACCATCAGATAAGATGGCAGTGAAAGGAGGTTGGCGAAACCCAGCATTTTTTAAAAGCGTTCTGATTCAGAAATCATTTAATTTTAATTAATATTTTTCAGAGTATTTTTCTGTGTAAACCCGATACTTTTAGAAGATGTGGATAAAAATATAATTATTCATAAGTACACATTATAAATAACCGTTCCATGGCATTACAAGTGAATATTTTTTTTCTCCCAACTTTGTTTGATAGACTTTGATGAACTTTTTTGCTAGACTGGTTTACTAGAACAAACATGAGAAGTTTGATCCGTGAACTCCGTCAGAATCTTGAAAATCGGAAATCGCCAATCTCCTTTGCCATCTAATAAAATAAACTTTGACGTGCTTAATAGACCTACTTAATAGACTATTGTTACGTTCCGTCAAATATGGTTGAGCGAAGAACAATGGCTGGGTCATGCGCCATGCTCGTGAACGGGTGTCACCGGCGGGAATGGGGCTGCTTTCTGTCTGTCCGTCTTAATTATTGAATTGTATGCATTTTTGGAAATTCCCCTCACTGTGGACACACTGCATACATAGCATATAGTACCTATTGTAAACTGTTTTGAAAAGAGCAACCGCCGAGTTTCTTGCTGGTTCTTCTCGGCAGGAACGGCATTCCGAACCAGGCTGTGGTAGATTCATCGACTATTCAAAAGCAGTTGACCTAAAAGTTTATTTGAATAAAAAATATTTCTATTCTATTCTAAACTTTGTAACATAATGTACCTGACATAATACTAGTGATTTTCTGAGGCAGTATAAGCCTCATCATGGTTCTCTTTTTCATCATACGCTTTTGGTGACAAAAGGAAGCTCGAATCTGTAAAAAAAAAATTAAGTGGCACTCGGAGACTGCCGCGGTAAAGCTATTGCATAGCATTTTTTATCAACTTATGCAATTATAATATTTATGCAATATTTTTTTTGCATAATAAAAATTATGCAAAAAAAATAATTAAAAAACAAACAAGAAAAGCGAACTGTCACTACTTCGCGAGTGAGATTCGAACCTGCGACATCTAAAGAAAGCGGCCGCTCGCTCACTGCGCCAAACAGAGCTAAATGTGAACTTTTAAAATGTTGAACGCTTACTGAACGACGTGTTAGGTTTATTTTCGTTACGGAATTTCTTGATTCGGTCGTCGCGCTCAAACTGTTGGTCCTAGTTCAAAGCCCGCAATAAAATCTATGCTATTTCATAGCATAGCTTCTGACCCAGCTTATGACATCAGACCCGTATTATCATCCCTAAGTAAGACTACCAATATGACATTGAACAAAAAAAGTGCTTCGAAAAGTATTTATGTCGGCTGGATAATGCGGCATGCTCGTGAATTGGTGCCACCGGTGCGAATGAGGCTACTTTCTGCCTGCCCGTCTTAACATTGTATTGAATTGTAAATTTGCATTTTTTTTAAGTTCCCCACTGTGGAAACACTGCATACATAGCATAGTACCTATTGTAAACTTGTTTTGAAAAGAGCAACCGCTGAGTTTCTTGCTGGTTCTTCTCGGCAGGAAGGGCATTCCGAACCAGTGGTAGACTCATCGACGATTCAAAAGCACTTGTAAAAGTTTATTTGAATTAAAATAATTCTATTCTATTCTATTCTACTTGTAAGGTACTTACTTCTATTCTATTAGGGTTTATGTGAAGTAGGTATATAAATATTACCAATGCATTGTGGAAATTCTGTGTCCTCATAGCCTGTTGTGCTCGTAGACACATCAGGAGAGTCAGGCATACTCTGAATGTATGGTAACGACGGTGCACATGATGGCACATCATCTTGTTGTTCGTATCCTTGACCCTGAAATAAAGTAAAAAAAAAATATAATTTGTTGTAGATTTTTTTAAAAACCGGTCAACTGATTTCGATAAAATTTAAATAGGACCACCTGGGAAGTATACGCTTTGAAACAAAAAAAGAATTTTCCAAATCGGTTCAGGCGTCTTCGAGTAATTGGTGAGAGATTCCGATGAATTGATATGCTCCTTTATTGAAGTCGGTTAATGACTCTAACCTGCACCGTTTCTATAATTAATTTTTTAAGACTACCCACACTTAGAAGAAAACATTTATCGACTTTCTTTGAGCCCGCAATTTATTATTTTTACCTACCTTCCTTTTAAAGTTATTTAAATTTTTTTTATCTATTAAATTATTGGATATAAATGGATAGAAATATTATGCATGACACCTACCTCAAGTAGGTTTTCGGCAGTAAAATTATCTTGATTTATTGTTTCTGTTGGAACTTCATTTATTTCCTTTTCAGGATTTCCAGTTTCGATTTGTTCCTTTGCACTATTATCGATGATTTTACCTGCTTGATTTTCATCAAAAAATTTGGAAGTAACGACTTTTTCTTCTGCTACCTAAAAATTATATGTTTTATATTATTATTACCAATAAAACCTTTGATAAATTGATTAGGTAATATGTAAAATTAATAATAGTTACTATGGGCACAATTTTATTCTTGGTGTACGTGAATTCAGGTGATAGATTCACATTGTATTTCTTGAATACAAAATCTTTGATCTTTTTGTAGCTGTCATCACTAGCGGTGCTAGCATTTAGTTGATCATTAGGAGTATTATTTACCGCATTATAATTATCTTGAGGTATTACGTTATCACCATCAGTCTCCAAATTAGGTATATCCTCAACTCTTACTACAGTGTTAAATGTAACTCTTTTTTCTTGTGAGTTC
The DNA here is from genome assembly GCA_029955525.1 of Oeneis ivallda. Taxonomy (NCBI): domain Eukaryota; kingdom Metazoa; phylum Arthropoda; class Insecta; order Lepidoptera; family Nymphalidae; genus Oeneis; species Oeneis ivallda. Next base: position 26,572,970 of record JARPMR010000006.1, read on the forward strand.
TGTACATAGATAGTAAAAGGTGTTATTACATAGTTTAATTTTTTCAAAATGATATTGTAAGGAAAACGATAAAATGGGTTTCACCTGAGGTAAATCCAAAAATGGAGTGGGTGGTAATATAATATGCTGTGATACTTTTTGCGTCAAATCAATTTCCTCTACCACTTCAGTTATTTTTTGATTTACCTGTAACATTACAAGATATTTTATTCCTAAAATTTTTGATGAACCATGCATTTTTTGCATTTATGTCACAAGTTTAGATCTAATAAAAGGTGTTATATTACATAGGTGCATAGTTTTATTTTTTCAAAATGATATTGTAAGGAAAATGATAAAATGAGTTTCACCTGAGTTAAATCCATAAACGGAGTGGGCGATAATATAATATCCTGTGGTACTTTTTGCGTCGAATCAACTTCGTCTACCACTTCAGTTATTTTTTGATTTGCCTATAACATTACAAGATAATTTATTCCTAAAAAAAATTAAGTGGCACTCGGGGACTGCCGCGGTAAAGCTATTGCATAGCATTTTTTATCAACCTATGCAATTATAATATTTATGCAATATTTTTTTTGCATAATAAAAATTATGCAAAATAAATAAAAAAACAAACAAACAAGAAAAGCGAACTGTCACTACTTCGCGAGTGAGATTCGAACCTGCGACATCATACAACATACGGTAAAGACAGCGGCCGCTCGCCCGCTGCGCCAAATAGAGCTACTTGAGAACCTCTAAAATGTTGAACGCTTACTGAACGACGGTGTTAGGTTTTTTCGTTACGGTATTTCTTGATTCGGTCGCCGCGCTCAAACTGTTTGTCCTAGTTCAAAGCCCGCGATAAAAGATATGCAATAGCTTAAAAGTTTTTATGAACCCACGATTTTTTGCATTTTTGTTAAAAGTCTTACCATATCCTGAGGTGGATAATTTATCTTAGAATCTTGAGATACTCTAGCCTTAATGACATTCACATCTTGAAGTTCATTAAGATTTAGTTTCGAAACAATTTCATTGGTACTATGCGTATTTAACTTAACATCGTCTATTATATTTATTAATTTTCTATCAGAGTATTTCTTTGAGTCACTGCCACCTTTGTTTCCAGGTGAAATAGAGTACATCGAAAAATCTTCTTTCTCAATCTCTTCAGCGACCTTCGTTTTCTTAGTTAATTTCACTGTGATAAAAGCTTCGGAAGGTCTTTTATTTGTTGCTCTATTATAATCAACATTTTGTACCTAACGAACATAAATAAAATTTACTTTCGTTGTAGGTACTTAATGTATTTTATATTAGTAAAATTATAGTTTTTATTTGTATAGGTGTTTTAGAACCTACCTGAATAATTGTCATGTCATCCATGTCCTGCAGATGCACTTTTGGTAGCTGAAATAAAGTATAATTTGTGAATTAACTCAGGTAAGGATTTATCCCTAACATCGGAAGTAGGTGCTGTAACCGAAAAAGGTTTTATAATAGGAACTGATCAAAATAACTCTTATCTTGGGTTGAATATTGAGCTCAATTTCGTGTATGCATTCTTATACGTTTACGTATGTACGATACGCTCCACAACGCTCCATATTAAAATCGGTTGTACTGAATTGGTGACTTTAAATCAATACAATCAATATATTTTACTTTGACGTTGATGTTATGGAATACTAATACGATAAATGGAATAACTTTTAGACAATCGGGGGCAGAGGTAATTGCCATCGTTAATCGTTATATTATCTTATATATATCGATATATTATTATATATCGATGCAATCATTTTTAGAGAATTCTACAAACTATAATAGTAGAGATAAGACAATAGATATTAATTATAATAAGTTTTACCGCCAAAATGTCATAACCGTTATGTCTAGATGAGTTCCAAGTGTTTTCAGCAGAAATCTTCTTAGCTTCGATCATGGGTAGAACGGAAGTTGTAGCAAATGCAGTATTAACTAATGCAGTCATTTTCTCTTCATTTTCGAACTTTTTAATTTCATTTATTTTCTCATGGATAAGTTTTAAGAGTACCGGTCTTTTATTGATCATAAAATCGGCCATTTCAATAATATTTTTTTTATCTTTTTCAAATAACTCCGCTTTCTTTAAGACTATTTGCGAGCGTAATTTTTCGGATTCAATTTTCATCGCATTAATATTCGCTGTTGCAGTTTCGATTTTCTCTTGTGCATCCAGATATTCCTTTATGAAAGGAATTGTTTGCCATCGCTTAGTGACGGCTAACCATTGTTCTTCCTGTTGCTTTATGTTTGCTTTTGTATATTCGATCATATCCAGTCTCTCCTGTTTAGCTGATAAATACTGTACTTGCAGTGCCTCATATCTGGATCGACCGCTCTCTTTATGAGCAAGTATACTGCAAAGTATAACGATATGAAATTAACTGTGCGATTAGGTTATGAATAAAATTATTAAACAAGTGTAAATTAAAAATTTTATTTTTAAATGCAAGCTTTTAGTAGCTACATCATTAGACTCTGGATATCATCTAGGATCAGAGTAGGTACTTGTTATTACGAATCAAACGAGCCCAAACTCGATGGGGTTACGTCGTTTTAATACAGAGAGGTGAGGGGGAGGGGGGGATTGGAGGGGCCCCCTACTCCACTGGTACCCTTTTTTTGCGAGGAAATGTATAATTTTTGAAAAAAAAATTATTTACAACTTACAATTTGAGGTTATGTTTATCTTATAACATGATAAACAGACTGGTTAAACTTTAGTTTAGGTGACGCAACGGAGGGGGGAGGGCGGTGACCCCCCCTGCAAAGGAAATCCGTCGAATCCTGATAGTTTTCGAAATATATATTTTTTAATATTTTAATTTTTTAGGTTAGTCTTGCCAAAATTCGCTTAGTGAAGGAGTGAAAGTAAAAAAATAGTGGGAGAGGGGAAAAGGAGTAGAGGAAGCTTAGAAACCCCTCCAAATTAATTTTTCATTTCAAACCAATAGAACCTAAGTGCCCGGCCTGCGGTCGGGCACCGGAATCTTTTATGTTCATAACCCAACCTAACCTAACTTTAGATTTTCCACAGTCTGGTGGTTCTCCCAACGTGTTACAGTGTAACTAATTAAAAAAAAAAATTGTCTAATAAAAAACAAGCTAATCATCCAATTCATTCTTAATTTAAAAAGAAATTGAATAACTGTACGAATAAATATAATTTATTCGTCCAGTACCCGTACAAATAGTCACTTCGTAAAATGTATTCGGTTTTTCTATCAAGTTACTTACCACTGCTTTTGTTGTTCGGCTAGATTAATCTGATTCTCTAATATAGCATTTTGTTTTCTCCTAAGGTCATTTGATGTCTGCAGTGCCTTGGTTCGCCGTCTTATCTTCTTTTCTAAGAAGGCTAGAGCTGCAAGTGACAAATTTTTATTTATGGGACTTCGATGTTCAAATTAAGGCGTGAAATTAAATAGCCATGTGATAGATACTCAATAGTTCTATACTTATATATAGCAACCCGTCAATGGCTCACTACTGAGCGCAGGTCTCCTCTCAGAGAAGGGTTATAGGCCATATGTCCACCACGCTGGCCCAATGCGAATTGGCGGACTTCACACACCTTCGAGAACATTATGAAGAACTCTCAGATGAGCAGATTTCCTCACGATATTTATTATTTTCCTTCACCGTTGAAGCAAGTAATTATTAATTGCTTAAACACACTTGACTCCGAAAAGTCAGAAGTCGAACCTGCGACCCTTCGAATAGGAGACCACAGTCCTAACCACTAGGCTATCACTGCTTCAATAATCAACTATATACGAGTATATTATACTATACTATATTGTATATAATATTATAAAGTGGAAAGATTTTTTTGTTTGTTTGTACCGAATAGGCTCTGAAACTACTGGACCGATTTTACCATTTTATCACCAATAGAAAGGAAGTAACATAGACTTTAATTTATTTTAAAAAGTAGCCGAGTTTTGACTATAAAATTCAATATTTGGCGTGAGTGATGTGATGACTGATGACTGATGAATGATGATAGATAAAAATTATGTACTACATGATTAATGTATTCATTATACCAAGGACCTGGAACTTTAAAACTAAATCCACGCAGACGAAGTTGCGGGTTTCATCTAGTATTGTCATAATAGTGTCTGACATAATAAATGTTCAGCTGTGGTCGACGGAAGTTTTTAATGTAATCGCTTGACGATGACTCAGCAAAAAAATATTTTACCTTCTATCGTTAAGTCGCTAAGTACAGTATACAACACACATTCATTTATTTCTTCCGTGTAATCTAACGTTGGTATATTATCATCAGCCATTATGATCTTTGGTAGTCTTATTTAATTATTATAGTGAACTCACTCTTACTTGGCGGCAAAAGCGTTGTATAAAAAATGGCGGGAAACTATGGGGAAACGGGAAACTGACCAAAGATATTTTTATTGTCTATGGTCCGTGATATAGATAAAGTGCCACAAGTGTAAGTTGGCCATAGATTAAGAATGCGGTGGCGTTTTGAGGAACTAATCAGAACATTTTAGTTCTGATTAGTTTCCCAAACTTGGATAATTGGATGGCCGAACGGTCATCCAATTTTTATACTCCATGGCCATGAGCATTCTTGAAAATTCACTATTGGATCTTGTTGTGTGCTGTTGCATTTATTGTGTTAATTAAAATGTTTTCCCCAAATTAAGTCTCATGTTTTATACAATGGCAATAGCAATGTTGAACACAGCCAAGTTATTACTTGTCGCACTCATGCCCTTCTCATGTCGTACTGTACACTGGGTACACTGGTTTCAGGTCAGCTGGAAACAAACTATCGGACGCGAGTCGCGACTGACAGACGCGGCTGACAGCCGCGACTTATAGTTTATCTGGATAATAAATGTACACTGAACTGTGCAAACCATCGGACCATTCGGACGTAAGTCGCGGACGTAACCTTGAGCGCAGACCTCCGAGAGAAATCTGGCCCGCTGGATGTTAGTGCACTGTGCACACTTAAGGTGGAAACAAACTATCGGACGCGTCCATAAATGCCGCGCCTGAATGACGCGGACGGCCGCGACTGATAAGTGTGCACAGTGCACAAACATCCAGCGGGCCAGATTTCTCTCGGACGTCCGAACGCTGAAGATTACATATCCCGACTTACGTCCGATTGTTTGCACAGTTCAGTGTACATTTATTAACCAGATACCCTATCGCGGCTGTCAGCCGCGTCCGATAGTTTGTTTCCAGCCATACCATGAAGATAGGAAATACCTATTTCCTATATGCCTATTTCCTAATACCAAGTCTATGGTATAAAGCACAGAGTATAAAGTATTCTGTGGTGTGGACACACATCTCCGCTAAGATAATAATTAGTCGCTTAGTCGCAATTCCTAGTTCCATGGTAATAGTGTTTTGCATGAACTTAATATACAAACAGAACTGATAACTCGGAAAATTTGTATTTACGAAAATGAACCTTATAACAAGTAGATAAAGTATATTTCCTGTTGCGCATTACACAGAGGCTAACCCGAGCCGAGAGGGATAGTAATAACGGAGGCCGTGTGTCTCGTTCTTTCATTCATGCCAGCCTAAAAAAATGATTTTGATCAAAGATTTTGGCTAAAAAATCAGTTGAGACACATATGTTTTAATTTTATTTTAACATTTTTAAGTCACCGTATTTAATTGCATTAATTTCGATAGATATATTTCTTAACAAAAAAGAAAATATAAATTTTTATCTAGTCTATTTTTTTTCGAGCGGCAACCCGTTAAAACATGAACGCTAAATCTACAACTATGTTGACCATGAATTTTTAAATTCTTGTATTGTGTGATGGGTCGAATACGTACGATGCAGATGCCGATTACGATGGTCCCTTACTCCTTACTTTTGTATTATTATTATCATCTTTATTTCCTTTTAATCATACTTTTTATATTTTTAAATATTTCATTACAAAACTTAAATTAAAAAAAAAAACATTTAAAAATATAAAAAATAGCGGTCCACCGGCCTCGGGAACAGGGTCCAAGCAACCGGCGGTCAGGGCCCCAGAGAGAGGAACCTCATGACGATGCGAGCCGTGTCCAGGAGTACAGCCTTCTGGATCTGGCCCTTGACCCAGCTACCCAACGAGAGCCTCGAAAGATGTTGGTCGAGGCTCTTGGCTATAAGACCATTAGCGGTAATGACTATCGGTACAATGATTGCTGAGTCTACATTCCACATGGCGACAACCTTGTGCGACAAGTCGAGATACTTGGTGAGTTTCTCTTTCTCGGCTTTCACGAGGTTCTCGTCATGCGGGACAGCAACATCAACAATCATTGCACGGCGCTCTGATCGATCTATCACCACTATGTCAGGCTTATTGGCTACAATAGTCCTGTCTGTAATGATAGACCGATCCCAGTACAGTGTGATATGACCATTTTCAAGAACTGGGTCGGGCACATACTTGTAGTACGGTACCTCCGATTCCACAAGATTGTATTTCAAGGCAAGTTGCTGGTGGATAATCCTGGCCACTTGGTTATGTCTGTGTAAGTATTCGCCGTTAGCTAGATGAGAACAACCAGAAACAATGTGACGGATAGTTTCTCCAGGACGGCGACATGCCCGACATACGTCTACCGTTCCATCCTTCACAATGTATTTTCTGTAATTGTTCGTCATCATGACCTCGTCCATAATTGCACATACAAACCCTTCGGTTTCCCCAAAGAGGTCACCAAAGCGCAGCCAGGCCACGGACGCTTCAAAGTCAACATCAGGCCCATGGAGGGCCCGATAAAAGCGTCCGTGAAGCTCCTTACCTTGCCATACAACCCTGCGGTCATTGGTACTGAGCACCACAGGTATGCGCCAGTTCTCGTTAGCCAAGGAGAGCGGCGTTAGACCCCTGTCCACTGCGACCACATCGCCGTGCATCTCCGTCTCGGCGTGGAGAAAGTACTCCCTGAGACTGCACACCTCGCGGTTGTGGAGGGTTTTGGCATTCAAAAGGCCTCTTCCCCCACACTTCCGCGGAATGTACAGCCTCATCACCGAGGAGCGCGGGTGATGCATCCGATATGCGGTCAGCAGCGCACGAACTTGTCTGTCCAGGGCGTCAAGCTCAGTCTGAGTCCACCTGATTATGCCGAAGGAATACATCAAGACCGGCATGACCCAACCGTTGAAGGCGCGCACCTTATTGCCGCCCGACAAAAGGCTTTTCAGCACTTTCTTCAGACGGCCAAGGAAACGCTCCCTCACCGACTGCCTCATGTCGGCCTCTCTGATACCTAACGCCTCCGCCATGCCCAAGTATTTGTAGGTTTCAGTTGGGGAAAGCGATCTGAGGTATATGGAATCCGAGAGCTCAACCCCCTCAGATTCCACAATCCTCCCTCGCTTTACATGCATGACCGCACATTTGTCCACACCAAATTCCATCCTAATGGAATCACTAAAGGCTTTAGTTACCTTTAGTAACTCTAGTAGATGTGATTTGTTGGGGGCAATGAGTTTTAGATCATCCATGTAAAGGAGGTGTGATATAACCTGACCACCTCTCCTCAACCGGTAACCTAGCCCTGAATTCTCCAAGAGAGTACTCAGAGGATTCAGAGCCAGGCAAAACCACAAAGGACTCAGACTATCGCCCTGGAATATGCCTCGCTCAATCCTTATAGGCTCCGCGCTCCCCAGGGTTCGGCGACACCCTGGATAGTGAAGGACTGTCCTCCACTGCCCCATACACGTCTGTAGGAAGGCGCGTAGTACTGAGTTTACTTTGTACAGTTCCAGCACCTTCATGAGCCATGTATGGGGCACAGAGTCGTAGGCCTTCTTATAGTCTATCCAACATGTCGACAGATCCCTTCGGGAGCGCCGAACCTGTTGACAAATGGCCATATCAATGAGGAGAAGCTCCTTAGTACCACGGGAGCCATTCCTACATCCGTTCTGAGAAATAGACATGATGGATTTTGTATCGATATGATCGTTAATTTTTGTTCTCAGAATGGATGTAAGAAGTTTATACAATGTTGGTAGGCACGTAATCGGCCTATAATTTTTGGGCTCCGTGGTACTACCTGACTTATGGAGCAGGAGGGTAATACCTGTTGTCAGAAACTGGGGTAGCGACTCTGACTCTAGAGATGATTGGAATTGGGATGCCAAACGAGCGTGCGAGCTGCGTAGCCACTTTATCCAAAAGTTGTGCAGCCCGTCCGGCCCAGGGGATTTCCAATTGGGTAGGGGACGGGCTGCAGTGGTCACGTCTTCAGGGGTGATAGTAACTAGGTCCATTTCTGGAATTTGATCGCAGGCTCTTTCTACATCCCACGTCCAACCACCCTCAGTGTGAGCGACAGGCGCCGACCAGATGTTACGCCAGAATGAGGTCATGGCTTCATCATCCGGTAGGCGCGCATCGGTGACACCTTGGTCAGGGTGTTCCCAACCTCGATATACCCGCCTCTGATCGCTTTGGAAAGTGCGATTCAGGGTATATCTCTCGACCCGGCTCTTGTATCTACGAATATGGCTAGCCCATGCCGAGACCTTCTATTTCAGGAAGTCAATGCGCTCAGTGACGCGCGCCATATAATCTTGAGGGCTGATATCAGTCCCCAAGAAAGCGCGCCTCACAAATCGCATGACTCGAGGGCGAGTGTTGCCCTCCCTGAAGCAGAGTAGTTTGCCAATGAGTGCCCTAGCCCCATCAATACGACGTTCGATCCTGCACTACCAGGCTGGTGCGGCAGGCTTCGGTCGTGTTGCTGTATCATTATTAATAAACTTTACATTAGCAACACGGCATGCCGCAACAGCCGCGCAGTACAGAATCGAATGTGTGTCGGAAAGGTCTTCGCTGCTGTCAAAATAACTCTGCAGCAGCGAATCCAGGGCACCCATTAGCGCTTTATTCTTATTTTTCATGGGCAACCGAGGTAATCGCGGTCTAAACTCGGGTGGTGAAGATCTATATTCCCGAATAGCACTCTCCAAAGCACTCCTCAATTGTTCACTACACTGGGTACTTACATGTGCAGCCCCGCTATCCTGTCCCTCACCAGCCTGAGTGGGCTGCAGCGAAATCGCATGAGCAGTTTGCGATTGTGCTGGAGCTTGCGGTGAGGAGGGGGTAGCGCGGTTACATTGCAGTTCAGAGCGAAGCCGATCAAGCACGGCGTTGTCCAGCATGTGATTACGCTGAATAACCCGCACCTGGTCCGACAGTCGCTAAGCCGACACATTGAGAGCTGGTTCAAGGACCTGAAACAAAGCATGCATCCTAGCACGGTACGCGGTCATGTTGGTTCCAGAATAAATTTTATAAACACATATCAAAAATTCCGAAGCCAGCGGGATTCGAACCCACATCTCTTGGGAAACGCGCCCGAGTGTGTTAGCCACTTACACTATAGCCACGGTCGAACTACCCGTCAGCATCGAAATTAGTGATATGTATCTACTTTCTCAGTTTAAGCAACTGCTGTTGCATGTTGGTTCCACCCTCAGTAGCCCCTAAGTATGCGCGCATGACATTTTCATTAATGGATGTTGTCCACCTCATGCGCGACACACTACCGCCGGAAGCGGGGACCCTATCAGAAGCCGGTGGGCCTCGGGATCCCAAGCAAGTCGGCGGCCGGCCTCTCCCACGACGATGTACTGGTGGTGGCGACGTCGGCGGGGAGAAAAACTCGTCGCTCGAACTCGACGCAACTGCAGCATTGGGCGTGGTCCCGTGTGGCTGCGAGGCGGGGTTGAGTGACGAGTCCGGGGGTGTTGTTTGTGCGTTCCGTGCCCTGGATCGTGTCAGCATTCTATATTATTAATTCATCTGATTTCTTTTGTATTCATCATATGGCATCTATTGACAGCTTGTGTCAGTTATATTTCGGACTATTTTAATTTTCTTCATGGTTTCTAATTCTTCTAATTAGGTTTTGGTTCTTCTAATTAGTTTTTAGTATGGTAAATTTATTAAATTAAATCTAAAATTCTGTTGAGATCGTTTGTATAATATTTATTTCGGCGAAATTGTAACGGTGAAAAAATAAATCGTATGCTGACATTTAGGGTTGCCAGGTTTATTGTTTATTATTATTATTATTTACATTTATTTCATATAAATCATATAATTTACATTTTTAAATATTTGATTATAAAAAAAAACATTTAAAAATATAAAAAATAGCGGTCCACCGGCTTCGGGAACAGGGTCCAAGCAACCGGCGGTCAGGGCCCCAGAGAGAGGAACCTCCTGACTATGCGAGCCGTGTCCAGGAGAACAGCCTTCTGGATCTGGCCCTTGACCCAGCTACCCAACGAGAGCCTCGAAAGATGTTGGTCGAGGCTCTTGGCTATAAGACCATTAGCGGTGACGACTATCGGTACAATGATTGCTGAGTCTACATTCCACATGGCGACAACCTCGTGCGCCAAGTCGAGATACTTGGTGAGTTTCTCTTTCTCGGCTTTCACGAGGTTCTCGTCATGCGGGACAGCAACATCAACAATCATTGCACGGCGCTCTGATCGATCTATCACCACTATGTCAGGCTTATTGGCTACAATAGTCCTGTCTGTAATGATAGATCGATCCCAGTACAGTGTGATATGACCATTTTCAAGAACTGGGTCGGGCACATACTTGTAGTACGGTACCTCCGATTCCACAAGATTGTATTTTAAGGCAAGTTGCTGGTGGATAATCCTGGCCACTTGGTTATGTCTGTGTAAGTATTCGCCGTTAGCCAGATGAGAACAACCAGAGACAATGTGACGGATAGTTTCTCCAGGACGGCGACATGCCCGACATATGTCTACCGTTCCATCCTTCACTATGTATTTTCTGTAATTGTTCGTCATCATGACCTCGTCCATAATTGCACATACAAACCCTTCGGTTTCCCCAAAGAGGTCACCAAAGCGCAGCCAGGCCACGGACGCTTCAAAGTCAACATCAGGCCCATGGAGGGCCCGATAAAAGCGTCCGTGAAGCTCCTTACCTTGCCATACAACCCTGCGGTCATTGGTACTGAGCACCACAGGTATGCGCCAGTTCTCTTTAGCCAAGGAGAGCGGCGTCAGACCCCTGTCCACTGCGACCACATCGTGGTGCATCTCCGTCTCAGCGTGGAGAAAGTACTCCCTGAGACTGCACACCTCGCGGTTGTGGAGGGTTTTGGCATTCAAAAGGCCTCTTCCCCCACACTTCCGCGGGATGTACAGCCTCATCACCGAGGAGCGCGGGTGATGCATCCGATATGTGGTCAGCAGTGCACGAACTTGTCTGTCCAGGGCGTCAAGCTCAGTCTGAGTCCACCTGAGTATGCCGAAGGAATACATCAAGACCGGCATGACCCAACCGTTGAAGGCGCGCACCTTATTGCCGCCCGACAAAAGGCTTTTCAGCACTTTCTTCAGGCGGCCAAGGAAACGCTCCCTCACCGACTGCCTCATGTCGGCCTCTCTGATACCTAACGCCTCCGCCATGCCCAGGTATTTGTAGGTTTCAGTTGGGGGGAGCGATCTGAGGTATATGGAATCCGAGAGCTCAACACCCTCAGATTCCACAATCCTCCCTCGCTTTACATGCATGACCGCACATTTTTCCACACCAAATTCCATCCTAATGGAATCACTAAAGGCTTTAGTTACCTTTAGTAACTCTAGTAGATGTGATTTGTTGGGGGCAATGAGTTTTAGGTCATCCATGTAAAGGAGGTGTGATATAACCTGACCACCTCTCCTCAACCGGTAACCTAGCCCTGAATTCTCCAAGAGAGTGCTCAGAGGATTCAGAGCCAGGCAAAACCACAAAGGACTGAGGCTATCGCCCTGGAATATGCCTCGCTCAATCCTTATAGGCTCCGCGTTCCCCAGGGTCCGGCGACACCCTGGATAGTGAAGGACTGTCCTCCACTGCCCCATACACGTCTGTAGGAAGGCGCGTAGAACTGTGTTTACTTTGTACAGTTCCAGCACCTTCATAAGCCATGTATGGGGCACAGAGTCGTAGGCCTTCTTATAGTCTATCCAACATGTCGACAGATCCTTTCGGGAGCGCCGAACCTGTTGACAAATGGCCATATCAATGAGGAGAAGCTCCTTAGTACCACGGGAGCCATTCCTACATCCGTTACTTATTATTATTATTATTACAATTTTCATTATTTTAATGTTTCATTTCAAACCAATAGAACAGAATTTCTGTACAACCCTGACCTAACCTAAGATTTTGGTAAATATACCGATCGTGCGGCAACGGAATAAGGCGCGGGAGGGGAAGTGGGGCTGTATTTATTACTTTGGGTGCCTTTGACCAGCTATTATGATTAATATCTAGAGAAAATGAATAATTTATCACATTATCTACACATTACCAGTCATTTTAATATCTAGCAATGTACTCACTATGACTGGACAAATCGAAACCTTGTACTATTTGTATTATTTATTTCGTAATCAATCCCTAATCCCTAAGAAATTTTCCATTGCTAATGAAAAACTTCAATAATTGTGTTTATAATAAACTTATAATTAGTAGGAAGATTGCAAAATTGAATTTGTCTCACATATATATCGAAAATCTTATTGTCACCCTGTTAGAAAGGGACACACGGCCTCTGTACTAGCTATCTCGCTCGGCTCGCTTTTCAGCTGCGAGTACTCGGTCCTGTTTGTTTCCTATGTCTATGGTGTTTTGTGACTGTGACACGGACACAAAGTCTGTGCTTTTTTATTCTGTGCACATGGACACACACAAAACAAAAAAAATGTCGTAAATCCGGGATATATTCTTCTCTATGGTTTTCGACCTGTGATTGTGGTTGTTGACCTATCAGTGTTGCCAGAATGTTTCTTTTGTAACATTTTCCGTTACTTTTTACCCCCTCACGTTACCTACATGTTACACGAGCCAAAATGTTACTTTTACGTTACTTTTAGGACTTAAATTTTTTATATTATTTAAATTTTTTCCTGTAAACAAAAAATAATCGTAAAACAGAACGCATCCGTTATTTCGTTCGTCGCGTTGGAATATTTGATTTTACATTTACGATTTATTTGATTTATTTTTTTAACATACTTTAGAGCTACTTTTTAATCTACGGCAAAGCCAAAGGAGTGTTATGTTTATGTTCATTTGTTCATTACTTGTTCACAATTTAACAAATGGAATCGTTGGAAGTGTCATCATCCGCTGTTTAAGGCTTTGTGACGTCATATTCAATTTAATGTGGCGCCCTCTAGAGGCAATAAAGCAATGAATTTAAAAAAAATTGGAAGGTACCGTGTACATGAACTTACTATACAAACAGGACTGATAACTCTGAAAATTTGTATTTACGAAAATGAACCCTATGTCGAGTACATAAAGTATATTTCCTGTTGCGCCTTACACAGAGGCTAATCCGAGCCGAGAGGGATAGTAATAACGTAGGCCGCGTGTCTCGTTCTTTCAATTTTGATCAAGGATTTTGGCTCAGAAAACTCAGTTGAGACACTTGTGTTTTAATTTTATTTTAACATTTTTAAGTCACCGTATTTAATTGCATTAATTTCGATAGATATATTCCTTAACAAAAAAGAAAATATAAATTTTTATCTAGTCTATTTTTTTCGAGCGGCAACCCGTTAAAACGTGAACGCTAAATCTACAAATATGTTGACCATGAATTTTTAAATTCTTGTATTGTGTGATGGGTCGAGTACGTACGATGCCGATGCCGATTACAATGGTTCCTGACTCCTTACTTTAGTACTAATATTATTACAATTTTCACTATTTTAATTTTTCATTCCAAACCAATAGAACCTAAGTGCCCTGCCAAGTGGACACCTGAATATTTCTGAACAACCCTGACCTAACCTAAGATTTTGGTAATTAATCCGATCGTGCGGCAACGGAATAAGGCGCGGGAGGGGAAGTGGGGCTGTATTTATTACTTTGGGTGCCTTTGGCCAGCTATTATGATTAATATCCAGAGAAAGTGATGAATTTATCACATTATCTACACATGATTACAATATGTAGCAATGTTTTCACTATGACTGGACAAATCGATATCGTGTACTATTTGTATTATTTATTTCGTAATCCATCCCTAATCTCTAAGATTTTCCATTGCTAATGATAGTGTTTATAATAAACTAATTAGTAGGAAGATTGCAAGATGAATTTGTCTCACATATCAAAAATATTATTGTCACCCTATTAGAAAGGGACACACGGTCTCTGTACTAGCTATCTCTGTCGGCTCGCTTTTCAGCTGCGAGTACTCAGTCCTGTTTGTATATTATGTCCATGACCGTGTAGGGCTTAGGCCGTAGGAGGGTATCAAATGTAAAGGCTCAGGCTGGAACCACATCTGTGCTCATCAATTCGAATTTTGTCCATACAAAACAATCATTTTTCATAGTCATGTACGCATCATCATTCATCGGCTTTTCGATGCGTACACGGCTCGTATGAAAAATGACAGTTTTAGTATGGATAAAATGCGAATAATATTAGGAGCCTTATTACTAGCTGTTGCTCGCTGCTTTACTTGCATTCGCTCAATAGTTGCGTATTATTCACGTAGTCGGGTTTTATTTTCTTATACTTATAGCTTGTTTAGTTTTTGTGTGATACAATTTTTAGTAGTCACTTTATTATGTTTAAGAAGCTAAAATCCGACCAAGTATACTTTCATTTTTGCAATATATATTGAATCATCGTTTTCCGCATAAAATAAGGCAATGTTACTTTTCTCGTGAAAATGTTACTTTTGGAGCTGTCTTATGTTATGAAACATTTGACTATCTGCCACTGACAACACTGTGACAGTAGGTATCTGGTATACGTAGGTAAATTGTACTCATTAACACAGATCATTAATCTGTGGTAGGTATTTAATAAAATAATAATAATTAAACTCTCAGTAAAAATATTCGAATAAAAATAATATTTATCAATAACACTATCTTGCGCTGTCGAGTGTCGAGTGGCGACTATCGCACGACTATCGTATTGCAATTCGCACTGCTAGGTTCAAAGGTAGGTATTTTGTATGAATAATCACAAAGTTATCTAGATAATTATGACAATATCTAAGAATATTTACTCCTCTAAGGACAATATATTGTGATAAGCATAACAACCTTTTTAGTTGTTACGATGGAGTCTTCAAGGAAGATGGTCACTGAAGAAGATTTGAAAGCTTATTTTCCGGATTTACCGAGCGGACCTCTAGATGGATATAGAAAAAAAGGCTCGTTCAGTTGGCGCCGCATGAAACTTGCGTACGACAACTTGACTACAATAAAATTAAAAGTAAGTTCCATATTTTTATTCATCATCATCATCAACAACCCATCAACGGCTCACTAATGAGCACAGATCTCCTCAGGGTTATATGCCATAGTCTACCACGCTGGCTTAATGCGATAGACTTCACACATGTTGCGAACATCATGGAGAACTCTTAGATCTGCAGGTTTCCTCACAAGGTTTGCTTCAACATTGAAGCATATATATTAAATTGCCAGCTTAACTACCTAACATAACACTGAAAAGTCAGGTGGGTGCCTGGGATTGTACCTGTGACCCTCCGAATAGGAGACCACAGTTCTAGCCACTAGACTAGAAGATTGTACTCTAATACATTCATGAACATTAACATGAATGCTGCCAAATTTTTACTGCCTAAGGGCAGCCCAATAAAAAAACAGTCTACATGTCAATGTGATTCAACTTATTATTTACAATAAAAACTAAATCCTATACATACTTTGCACAAAACATACATAAATTGCAATTGCCTAAGGCAAGAACAAAAACATATTATGGTGCGAAAACTGTACAATTTGAGGGACCACTTCTATACAATGGTCTGCCAAAAGATATAATAACTGAAAAATCATTTCTAACTTTTAAAAGGAAACTTAGAAAGTTTTTTAAAAATATGTAGCAAATCTAAAACTATTTTAGTTTTATAGTGCTACTAGCTGACCCAGCGAACTTTGTACCGCCAACAAAAATATTGAGGGGTGGGTCACCCTTATCATTTAGGGGTATCAAAAATAGATGTTAGCCGATTCTCAAACCTACCCGATATGCACGCAAAATTTCATAAAAATTGGTCCATTTCGGAGGAGTTTGGTAACAAACACAGCAACATGATAATTCTATATAGTGCTATTTAAGAGTCACCATTTTTGTTTCATCATCATCATCATTAGCAACCCATTAACGTCTCACTACTGAGCGCAGGTCTCCTCTCAGAGAAGGTTTTTGTTTAAATGTATTTAATATTATGTTAGATTAGTTTGTATTTTAATTTCTCTATAAGTGAGCATGTTGTTTGTTCTTAAAGAATAAATTCTATAAACCTAAACCTGTTAAAACCTATTGTAATATTCTTATTCTCGCAGCATGACATCTGGACCTTTATGGAGGAGCATCCACTGTTTCAACATTCAGATACATCACCCACTTTGGATGAGGAAAGAAATGCAGCTGTGAAAAGAATGTATGCTGTTCACAATGAGAAGTTCACAGCATTGGAAAAGGTAAGCAATAATATTAAAGCCTCATCCACACGTTTGGCGTTTGCGACAAACTCCAAACCTCTACAAAGGTTTCGGATCGGCCACAAGTCTTGCCAAACCTATGCAAGCCATACCAAACGCTCTATCCGCACGTTTGAACTTGTGAAGGCTTGCCGAGGTTTGCCAAATGTGCGGATGAGGCTTAAGACATTTTTTGTAATATTGACATTATTTTATCACAGACTAGATTATGCCTGCCACATCATGCATGTGGATTAAGGTCTTTTAATTCCAGTGGGAACTCTTTAATTTTCCGGGATAAAGTGTAGCCTATGTGTTAGGTATGAGCTATCTATTACTAATTTTAGATTTTGCTCAAAAAAAAATTACTGAATATAAAAGATTGAACTATATTTTTAGTGCCTGCCACTGAAAGATTATATTTTTATACAAGATTAATTTGAATTATGCCTGTTTTATATATTAGAGATCAATACAAATAATTCGATTAATATCATCAATAAGTTACAGAGAATACTGTAACTTCTGGTTCCAAATTGAATGGATTCAAATATAGTGTTATATTTAAAAAAATACTAATTTGGTTGTACATAGATGCACTCTGTTAGTATAGTACTTCTCTATCTGTAAACATGTTACTTTCAAGGTACACATATTATTGTGCCTTCTTTAATAATTGAATCACACTAATATTAAAAATGCGGAAGAGTGTTTGTTTGTTGGTTTGTCCTTCAATCACGCCACAACAGAGCTACAGATCGACATGATTTTTTGCATGGGTATATTTGAAGACCTGGAGAGTGACGTAGGCTACTTTTTATCCAGGAAAATCAAAGAGTTCCCGCGGGATTTTACATAAATGGTATTGCTTCCAAGTGGGATAATCAATTAGAACCAAATCCTACTAATTTTATAAATATGAAAGTTTGTGAAGTTGGATGGATGGATGTTTATTACTCTTTCACTCAACAACGAATGAACCAATTTGGAATGGAGATAGCTCATACCCAGGATTAACAGATTAATAAATAAACTACCTAATGACCTTAAATCCAAAATAACAAGAAAGAATATAAAGTACAAAATCAAAGAATATTTACTAAATAACCCATAATTAAACAAAATAAAATTGAGAATATCTATATAAATATTAAAATAAAAAATAAAATTAAATAAATAGATTACAAAATTATTCTTATCCAGGCTATTCAAGTTCAAACAGAATCAGCCTGTATAGTATAGTATTGCATCCGAAAGCATAGCTCCATAAGTACTAGTTTAAGCAAACAATATGTATAATCTATGTCTTTCTCTTCTCTCATTTTAGTTAAATAAATACATTTTCATTTTCATTTCATTTTCATTTCACTACTACCTACTAGCTTCGTCTTCATAATATGGTTTTTTATATTTTATTAAATACCGTCACATTTGTGTTTTAAAAGTTTGCTTTTTAAAAATTTTAGTCTTTACCGCGATTAGTTTAAAATTTTGTCACAGTATGTTTTGTTATATTTATGTATATATATATACTTAGAATAGTTTATAGTATAGATAGAATACAATATAGTTTTTAGAGGAATGTGCAGCGCCCAGACAAGCCGGCAACGCTTAAGGGCCCTAAAGAAATAAAGAAAATATGTATAAATTATTGTAAATTGTAAGTTTGTTGGTTTGTCCTTCAATCAGGCTGCAATAGGGTTACGGGATCGACGTGATTTTTTGCATGGGTATAGTAGAAGACCTGGAGAGTGACATAGGCTACTTTTTATCTTGGAAAATCAAAGAGTTCCCAAGGGATTGTACGAAATCCACGCGGACGAAGTTGCGGGCATCAGCTAGTAATTACATAAATGGTATTGTTATGTAAGTGGGAGAATTAATTAGAACTAAATTGACCCATATTTTAGAATCCATAGACAAGCATGTTGCTGATTTCAGATTCTTGAAGAACCTAGAGTGGTGCAAGCTGAAGCAGAGGCACTGTTTATGTTTGACAGTTCACTCACCATAAAGAAATCCCTGACCTTTAGCATGTTCGCCAACACAATCAGGGGCAGCGGAAGACCCCATCACTACAAGTTTGTGGAGGACAATGACGAGGCTAAGATAGGGGGTTGTTTTGCTTTAACAGAGGTCGCTCATGGGTCCAATGCGAAAGGCATGCGGACCACTGCAACTTATTGTCCAGATAAGAAGCAATTCATTATGCATTCAGCTGATTTTGAGGCTGCCAAGTTCTGGGTGGGCTCTTTAGGTAAGTCAAAAAAATAAAATTCAAAATTCAAAGAATTTTATTTCATGTAGGCCAAATTTTGGCACTTGTGACAGTGACACATTTATGAATCGTGATTCTACCACCGGCTTGGAAAGCTGATTCTGCTGAGAAGAGCAGGGAAGAAACTCAGAAGTTGCTCTTTTCTAAACCTTTTCTGTGGCTCTTATGACACATCATGACTCTACCACCGGTTCAGAAAAAGGATTCTGCTGAGAAGAGTCGGCAAGAAACTCAGCAGTTGCTCTTCTCAAAATAATCATTTTACAATATTATTATGTAGCTATTTACTTGTAATAAGTTTTTTATACTATCTTGTGGGCAGCTGGATGCCAAGCCGATTTATCCCATGCAACAAAACCAAACCTAGTCCTTTTAGGTTTCTACATTAATACAAAGTACCCTTATAGTTGCGTCTATTATGGACAAATACTTATTCTGAATTTGCGGTGCATGTGTAAGAAGTATATATCTGCAAGGTACTTCATAACCCGCACGAATTATAATTCTTACCACTAACAACGAAAATATTCACATTACTAGCTGATGACCGCGACTTCGTCCGCGTGGCTTTAGTTTTAAAATCCCTCGGGAACTCTTTGATTTTCTGGGATAACAAGTAGCCTATGCCACTCCAGGTCCTCAACTATACCCATGCAAAAAATCTCGTTGATCCATAGCTCTGTCGCGGTGTGATTGATGGACAATTAAACCACCAAACAAACACACTTTCGCATTTATAATATTAGTATGATTATGTGTAAAGAAATAATTATCATCATCATCATCATCTCATCACTGACCCACTTCTAGGTGTGCCTACATCCTAAAGCCTTATTGAGAAGGGTTTAGGCGTTAGCTACCATGTTACCCAATTGCAGATTGGCAAACTTAACACACCTTGAGAACATCATCATCATCATTATTAGCAACCCATCAATGGCTCACTACTGAGCGCAGGTCTCCTTTCAGAGAAGGGTTATAGGCCATAGTCCACCACGCTGGCCCAATGCGAATTGACGGACTTCACACACCTTCGAGAACATTATGAAGAACTCTCAGATGTGCAGGTTTCCTCAGTATGTTTTCCTTCACCTTTGAAGCAAGTGATGTTTAATTGCTTAAACGCACTTGATTCCGACAAGTCAGAGGTGCGTACTCGGGATCGAACCTGTGACCCCCGAATAGGAGACCACAGTCCTAACCACTAGGCTATCACTGCTTGAGAACATCACTGAGAAGAAAACATACAAAAATATTAAAACGAAAAACCTATTTGACTAGAAAGCTGAACGATAAAGAAATCTCGAATTTAAATACAAGTTTGGCATTACATTCGATTTTAGAAGAATGAAAATTATGAAGAGACATCAAATTGTAAAACAACATAATATAGTTTGGATTGTACATAACATAGTTTAGATTGGTAAAAATAATTGTCTGTGTGTTTATAGATAGTATTCGAACTTTCACCTCATGAAAATATTCATAGACCTAATAATCATTTATGTACAACTATAATTCATCTTGAATTATTACTTGTATGATTACCATAATTTACTAGTAGTCATTGTACATTTGACCCAGAATTTTGAATTTTACCTGATTCTATTGTTTGCTTATTCTATTTTAAGCTTGAATAGGTTTTTATAATAATAATTTTTATGAATAAGATTTCGTTTTGTTTATTCATATCAAATTAGCCCACGACTGCGATTCACTTGGTGGTAAGTGACGATGCTGTTTTAGATGGAAGCGGGTAAACTTAGAAGCTTTGAAACAGTTGCATTTTCGTCTATGTTTCACCCTTGCGGCAATTTTTACGATTGCGACATCATTGCATCGTAAATAAGATCGTTTAGAGTCTATGATAGTCTCAAATATGGTTGAGCGAAGCAATGGCTGGGTCATGCGTCATGCTCGTGAACGGGCGCCACCGGCGGGAATGAGGCTACTTTCTGTCTGCCCATCTTAACATGTGTTGAATTATAATTAGGTATGTAGGTATGTATTTTGTGGAATTTCCCCTCATTGGAAACACTGGATACATAGCATTGTATCTATTATATTGCAAACTTTTTTGAAAAGAGCAACTGCCGTCACGGTAATGGCGGGGCAGGGGGTGCTAAGAATCTCCGGACGAGATTCCGCTGCCAACCCCGACGACTGGACCTGGTGACGTATAACGCACGCACTTTGAGGACCGACGAGAAGATCATCGAGCTGGAAGAAGCAATGAACAAGTTGCGCTGGAATATTATAGGATTGTCTGAAGTCCGAAGAGAGGGGGAGGACTCGATAATCCTCAATTCCGGCAACTTGTTTTACTACCGGGAGGGCGATCAACAGTCCCAGGGTGGTGTCGGGTTCATCGTCCACAAGTCCCTCGTCAACAACATTGTACAAGTCGAGAGTGTGTCGAGTAGGGTAGCGTACCTCATACTCAGAATCACCAAACGGTATTCGCTGAAGGTTATACAGGTCTACGCACCGACATCGACACATTCTGACGAGGAGGTAGAGGCGCTGTATGAGGATATATCAAAAGCCATACACGCCTCTGCCACTCATTACAGTGTTGTGATGGGGGATTTCAATGCAAGGCTGGGCGAACGAAGCGGTGCAGAGACGAGAGTGGGGCATTTTGGGTATGGGCGAAGGAACCAAAGGGGCCAAATGTTGGCCGACTTCATGGAGAAGGAGGGCCTCTTTATGATGAACTCCTTCTTCAGGAAGCGGCCACACAGAAAATGGACATGGTTGAGTCCCGATGGTTCCACGAGAAATGAGATCGACTTCATTATGTCGACCAAGCGGCATATATTCAATGATGTCTCTGTGATCAATAGGGTGAAAACCGGTAGCGATCACCGGATGGTAAGAGGCACGTTGAATATTAATGTAAAGCTGGAAAGGGCCAGACTGGTGAAGTCCACTCTCCGACCTTCTCGTGCTCATATCCAAAATCCCGAAAACTTCCAACTCGAACTGCAGAACCGATTCGAGTGCCTAGCAGACTGCGTTTCTGTGGACGATCTAAACAACAGGTTCGTGGAAACTGTCCATACTGTGGGGTCTAAATTCTTTAAGACCCATCGCAGGAAAAGAACCGAAAAGTTCTCTGACCATACTCTCAAGCTAATGAAGGAGAGACAAGAGATGAGGCTGCAGTCATCGGCAGACGCGGCTGCCTACCGGCGGATTAATAGGCAGATCTCTAAGGCACAAACTCGCGACCTCCGTGTCTTTAATACCAAGTGTATTAAAGATACCATTGAGCGGAACAAAGGCTCAAAAGTGTTCGCGAGAGATCTGTCTATCGGACAGAGCCAGCTGACGCGGCTGAAAACTGATGACGGCCGTCTCGTCTCTTCTCGACCTGAGGTCTTGGGAGAGGTTGAGAAGTTCTATGGACAGTTATATACCACGACACAAGAACCTGTTGAAGATTTGGCGAAAGATCCCAGAGCCAAACTGACCCGACACTATACCGAAGATATCCCGGACGTCAGCCTATACGAGATTAGAATGGCTCTCAAACAGCTCAAGGACAACAAGGCGCCAGGTGATGACGGAATCACTGCGGAACTCCTGAAAGCGGGTGGAAAACCGGTACTTAAGATCTTTCAGCGATTGTTCAATTCCGTCATCCACGAGGGTACAACGCCGGAAGCATGGCACAGGAGCGTGGTGGTTCTGTTCTTCAAAAAGGGTGATAATACCTTGTTGAAGAATTATAGACCCATCTCGTTGTTGAGTCATGTTTATAAGTTGTTCTCGAGAGTCATTACGAATCGTCTCGCTCGTAGGTTCGACGACTTCCAGCCTCCCGAACAAGCCGGATTCCGAAAAGGCTTTGGTACCATAGATCACATTCATACGCTGCGGCAGGTTATACAAAAGACGGAAGAGTATAACCGGCCACTTTGCTTAGCGTTTGTGGACTATGAGAAAGCCTTCGATTCGGTGGAAACTTGGGCTGTGTTGAGGTCGCTGCAGAGATGCCGGATTGACTACCGGTATATCCAAGTGTTGAAGTGCTTGTATGAAAACGCCACAATGTCAGTACGTATACAGGACCAGACTACGAGGCCAATCCACTTGCAGCGTGGAGTGCGACAGGGAGACGTTATCTCCCCGAAGCTCTTTACCGCTGCGTTGGAGGACGTCTTTAAGCTTCTGGATTGGAACGGGCTTGGCATCAACATAAACGGCGAGTACATGACTCACCTGCGATTTGCCGATGACATAGTAGTCATGGCAGAGACTCTGAGAGACCTCAATACAATGCTCAACGATCTCAGCAGGGTTTCTCAACAGGTGGGCCTGAAAATGAACATGAGCAAGACGAAAATCATGTCCAATGCTCATGCACCGCTCCACCCAGTAATTGTTGAGAACTCTGCACTCGAAATTGTCGACGAGTATATTTACCTGGGACACACAGTCCAGCTAGGTAGGTCCAATTTCGAGAAAGAGATCAACCGCCGAATCCAACTCGGCTGGGCAGCGTTCGGGAAGCTCCGAGATGTCTTCTCGTCCAAAATTCCTCAGTGCCTGAAGACTAAAGTCTTCGAACAGTGCGTGTTGCCAGTGATGACTTACGGATCCGAGACATGGTCGCTAACTAAGGGCCTCATAAGTAGGCTCAGGACCGCTCAGCGGGCGATGGAGAGAGCTATGCTCGGAGTGTCCCTGCGGGATCGAATCAGAAATGAGGAGATCCGGAGGAGAACCAGAGTCACCGACATAGCTAAGCGAGTCGCGATACTGAAGTGGAAATGGGCGGGGCACATAGTTCGAAGAGCTGATGGTCGTTGGGGTCCCAAGGTGCTGGAGTGGCGACCCCGCACCGGGAAGCGCAGTGTTGGCAGACCCCCCACCAGGTGGACCGACGACATCAAACGAGTCGCAGGGAGCCGCTGGATTCAAGCGGCGCAAGACCGAGGCCTGTGGAAGTCCATGCAAGAGACCTTTGTCCAGCAGTGGGCGTCTATCGGTTGATAAAGAAGAAGAAGAACTGCCGAGTTTCTTGCTGGTTCTTCTCGGCAGGAAGGGCATTCCGAATCAGTGGTAGACTCATCGACGAGTCAAAAGCACTTGTAAAAAAGTTTATTTGTATAAAAAACATTTCTATTCTATTCTATTCTAGACCTACGAATTTGAGTATCTTCAAGGCAAGGAGAATACTGAATAGGCATTTTCGGCGTCTAGGCAAGCGCGCTTTAACCTAGGCCTCATCAGTGCTTCCTTCATTGATTGTAATTAAGTGCACGCCGATCTCGCAATAAACCTACTTATAGAAAACTTTGGGACTTGTTTATTTGCATTATCTCTAATATCGTAGTACTATTACTCATGATAAGATATCTGCCATCAGGTAGGCAAGGTTAGAGACTGCTATTTTGTGAGCGATAAAATTATTTTATACTGCGTCAATAAAGGCTAAAAAACTTGTCGTGTCATTGTTGTTGAAATACCGGTTAGAAGTCGTAGCATACATCTAAAATTTGTTATCGAGGTACGGAGATTAGATACCTGCAATAAAAAAAATTCGCTTGTGATAGCCTAGTGGTTAGGACTGTCCTATTCAGAAGGTCAGTTTTGATTCCGGACACCTGCACGCCTCAGAGGTTTTATTAAAAATTTATTAAATTTTATAAAAATAAATGAAATAAGGTAAATAGTTACAATACCTATAGTTGATAAGGTTGAGACACTTGCTTAAGATAAGTTCATGACTCGTAATATAGGTAGGTATCGTGTTAACATACGATTGCCACTTATTTTTACTATGTATAATATATTTCTCAAATGGTGTGGATGTAATGTTTGCATTGGGCTAGCGTGATGGACTATGGCCTTTATCCCTCTCTGAGAGAAAACCTCGACCCCTCCGAATAGGAGACCACAGACCTAAGCTACACTACCTATCTACCACTGTTCTACCTTCGTTCTACTATCTACTACACTTACCGACTTCTATAATAAAATGCCACAGTCGATCTTAGACTTGCCTTTACACAAGTTTAAGAAAGCAATCAAAACTTCTCTCATGGAAAAAGCATATTATACAATTGAAGACTATATAAATGACAAAAAAGCGTGGATATAATTCGCTCCAGCGAGTCATGACTTCATGAGACAGTAATGATTAACCTGTACTGTATTGTAATTTTTTTTTGAAAAGAGCAACCGCCGAGTTTCTTGCTGGTTCTTCTCGGCAGGAAGGGCATTCCGAACCAGTGGTAGAGACAGACGATTCAAAAGCACTTGTAAAAAGTTTATTTGAATAAAAAATATTTCTATTCTATTCTATTCTACTAACAACTTTAATCTTTTCTTTAGGAAAATGCTCGACTCACGCTATAGTATACGCCATGCTGATATCGAAAGGGATCAACCACGGCCTACACTCGTTCATTGTGCCTATCAGGGACCCGAAGACCTTAAAACCCTTCCCCGGTGTTATAGTAGGCGATATAGGAGAGAAGATTGGGCTGAATGGTGTTGATAATGGGTAAATTACACTTATTTCTTACTAGATGATGCCCGCGACTTAGTCCGCGTGTATTAATGTTTTTAATTCCCGCGGGAACTCTGTAATTTTCCGGGATAAAAAGTAGCCTATGTGTTAATCCTGGGTAGCTATCTCTTTTCCAAATTTCACCCAAATCGGTTCATTCGTTGTGGCGTGAAAGAGTAACAAACATCCATCCATATATCTATCCAGCCTCACAAACTTTCACATTTATAATGTTAGTAGGATATATTATGTACTTTCTTACTACATAATACTATATCTTTAAACATCTTCCTCCAGTTCATAATTCAGGGATAAGTTTCAGTTTTTTTTAAAGGATATCTACCAAACAGGTAGAAGACCACCTGGCCGGAAAATAACATCTGAGGTGCGATTGTCTAAAGTTATTCGATTAATCGTAATCGTATTCGATGACATTATTGTCAATAGAAAATAAACCGTAACAGCATTGAATTAGAGCTCAATTTCGTGTGCGCAACCTTATATGTTTACGCATGTACGATACGCTCCATATTAAAATCGGTTGTACTAAAGAAGGTCGGTCAGCTTCATACAAGCTATGACCTGACCCTAAAGTATCGCGTCCATTAACGACATATAGTTCGATCGGTTGTTTAAAATACAAAGTACTATAATAATCAATTAAACCTTTTTTTTCAAGCCGGAGAATGCCGGTATATCTCATTTTTGTTTTGAGGCGTAATTCCTAGTTCCATGTGTACGACACTGGCGCAATTTTTCAAAAAAACAAAATGAAGGGTATTTATGCCATTCTTTAGGATACTTTAGAATCACAGATCGGTTGTATTAAATACAATGATTATTCAATTTTTTTTAAAGCCGCATAATGCCGATAATATCATGGTTTGTTGAGTTATATAAATATTACTCTGTGGTTGAGTCATCTGTGAGCATGGAACTAGGAATTACGACTACGATGTCTGTGAGTGTGACAGTGATTTATGCTAGGGACCTCGTTTCCACAGAATTGACAAGATTTTACTTGCTTGAAGTTAGTTTCATATAGTCGTAACTCCTAGTTCCATGGTTTCATTTAGGTTTGATTTCATTTTAACTTTATTTATTTGCCAGAAAAGGACCATACTGGCAAAAACTTATTAATAAACAAATTACACTTATCAATTAATGTAAAATATATAACGAAAGGTAATACGAATTAAATAATAATAATTAAAAAGTTAAAATAAATGTAACTATGTTATTGCTTGTGGTGAAACGAAACGTATTTGTGAAATAGGATGCGTTCCATAATACGATGAGATACCATAAAGCATTTTGCAATATAATCAATTTATTATTTTTATACCGGCTCTACTAAAAAAAAAGTAATAGTTGTAATTAATTACATAAATAATCAACAATATTTTTGCATAATATTTAGCCATGGACATTTTTATTTTTTTTCAGGTCGAATTTGACCATCCTTCTTTGTGACTAAATATTGACAAACAAGGATTATTTTACGTTGACGCTAATGTCATCGAATACGAATACGATCAATGGAATAACTTTAAGACAATTGGTACCCTGCAGATCCGTCACTATTCCGTGCGAATGGGGTCCCAAGTGCAGATAGTGCTAATGAATTTCAACATCAGCTCTGATACGAGATGCAGATTTCTTTAAATTCGTATAAATGAACTAGCTTGTGCCCGTGGCTTTGCTGACGTTAAGTTCGATTTTCGAACCTCCTATTTGACCCCCTTAGGAATTGAATTTTTAAAAATCAATTCTTAGCGGATGCCTACGTCGTAAGCTATCCAGCTCGATCCATCCAGTGGTTTTAGCTGTGCGTTGATAGATCAGTCAGTCAGTAACATTTTCCTTTTATATATTTAGATAAATAATATGTGTAACTTAGAACTCATGTCCGAAACTTCGATGCGATCTTACATATAATTAAAAGTGACATAAAAATAAAGAAAAAAAAATGTAATTAGAATTATTTTAGTTTTTCATAAAAATCGACGCCATAGCTCTTTTAGAGCCAAGACATCAAGTGAATCTTTCACTAGTTCGGAATGAATTATCTTCCTACCGAGAAGAATTGGAAAAAAATCCCGGCAATAATTAAATTTACTTTATACCCGTCTGTTCTATTTAGGTTCGTCATGTTTAATAAGTACCCGATCCCCAAGGAGCTAGCTTTGGACAAGTTTGGAGGGGTGGACGACGATGGGGAGTACAGGTCTCCGTTCAAAGACCCCAGCAAGCGGTTTGGCGCGTCTTT
Organism: Oeneis ivallda; assembly: GCA_029955525.1. NCBI lineage: Eukaryota > Metazoa > Arthropoda > Insecta > Lepidoptera > Nymphalidae > Oeneis > Oeneis ivallda. Next base: position 26,600,619 of record JARPMR010000006.1, read on the forward strand.
AGGTGTATTATCTGGTGAGAAACTACTCTTAATACTCTTAAGGCTTCTAGGCTTACTCTCTTCACCAACGTAAAATAAGTTTTATCTGAGCGTTATTTTGGCAGTATTTTCAATACAAAAACTGTTAGGACACCCAATTTATTGCTCAGTTAAACTTCACTGGACGTTAGTGAAATCGGCACTATTTTCTCTTCATAGTTCAGTTTATAGTTATTAGTGAATTCTTAATTCATTTCTTTGTTAAATAGTGCGAGAGCTCGAGTAATACGAGCATAACATCAAACATGCAAAATATTTAGGTGAACTGTTAAGTTATGAAAAAGTAAGTTAAAAGCAGTTGTTGTAAGTTAAAAGTTTGTTTGAAGAATAAGGTCTTCGAACAGTGCGTGTTGCCAGTGATGACTTACGGATCCGAGACAGGGTCACTAACATGGGCCTCATAAGAAGACTCAGGGTCACTCAGCGGGCGATGGAGAGAGCTATGCTCGGAGTACCCCTGCGAGATCAAATCAGAAATGAGGAGATCCGTAGGAGAACCAAAGTCACCGACATAGCTCAGCGAGTCGCGAAACTAAAGTGGAAATGGGCGGGGCACATAGTTCGAAGAGCTGATGATCGTTGGGGGTCCCAAGGTGCTGGAGTGGCGACCCCGCACCGGGAAGCGCAGTGTTGGCAGACCCCCCCACCAGGTGGACTGACGACACTGGATTGAGGCGGTGCAAAACCGAGGCTTGTGGAAGTCCACGCAAGAGACCTTTGTCCAGCAGTGGATATCTATTGGTTGACAAAGAAGAAAAGTTTGTTATAAAAAAACTGGTTGTCTGTAAAGTTGGTTTACGGACGATAATTTTACGTGATAACGTCATCATAAAGAAACATTGACGATGACTGACGGCGGCGGGCGCTCTCTAAGCCAACGCTTGGGCCGATCGTGCCTCTCTATCGCTTGTTCCGCGCTCTCGCTTGCACGCGCAGGCTCAGGCGGAACGTGACACTTCGTGCGTGCAGCCGGTGTTCATCGATTTATAAGTTATCACGTCAAAAGTAATTTGGAATGTCCACAGGTGGTCGTGTAATGATAACGTCGATATCGACCAACTACATTCAGAAAGCGATAGTGATTGCGGTTCGATACTCGGCCGTTAGGAAACAGTTCGGCGCCGAGAACTCCGCGGAAGAAACACCCGTCTTGGAATATCAGCAACAGGTATAGTTCTTGCAATTCACGAGGGCGACTGACTTATGGTTGTGTGTGTCGTATCTGTATAAGTGTGAGCGAGCGCAATGCTCGCGCCTGCCCGCTCCCACCTAGGCTTTGACAGGCACGCACACTTATGCAATGTGCATGTACACGAAGTAACCACGAGTAAAGCTCACTCGCCTTCGTGAATTGAAAAACTGTACCTATTACCTTACTTATAATAAATATTTAATAACCTATAATTAAGTGCATTTTCTCTCAGCTGTCTTAAAAGGCAAACAAATCGAAGGAAACGCTTTGATAACAAGCAATATATATAAAAAAAATCGGCCAAGTGCGAGTCGGGCCTCGCTCTTTTAGGGTTCCGTTAAAAAAAAAAAAATTAAAATATTTCCATGTAGCCATGGAAACATTTTAATTTATTTTTTTAATTTAATTTAATTTTTATTATTTGTTATTATAGCGGCAATAGAAATACATAATATGTGAAAATTTCATCTGTCTATCTATTACGGTTTACGAGATACAGCCCGCTGACAGACGGACGGACGGACGGACAGCGTAGGCTTAGTAATAGGGTTCCGTTGGTACCCTTTGGGTACGGAACCCTAAAAAGAACAACAACCCGACTGCTTTAAAGAATATCGATGAAAATATCAGTTATCAAATTTATGAGAAAAAAAAATGATAAATATATTTTCGTAATCACCTTTTCAAAGCAGTGATAGCCTAGTGGTTAGGACTGTGGTCTCCTATACAGGGGGTCGTGGGTTCGATCCCGGGTATACCTACTTCTGACTTCGAAGTTATGTGCGTTTAAGAAATTAAATATCACAATTTTAATGGTGAAGGAAAAATATCGTGAGGAGACCTGCACGCCTGAGAGTTCTTCATAATGTTCTCAAAGGTGTATGAGGTCTGCCAATTCGCATTGGGCCAGCATGGTGGACTCTGGCCTATAACCCTTCTCTGAGAGGAGACCCGCTCAGTAGTAAGCTGTCGATGAGTTGATGATGATGATGATGCTTTGATGTAACGCGTAACCGACGAACGCTTACGATGTTCTTTAGTTTGGTTTTTAAATTGTGCTTGGTGTGTCGCTTACGTCTTCCTGCTAATAACCACTTGAAATGAAACCATCTTTTAAGACAGCTTTATAAGAAAAACAGATTTGAGTTAAAATCAAATTCTTACTAAATAAAAGATGCTTTTTTGCACTCAACGAAAAATGAGATATGATTTTTTCCTTGCAGGTGTCGATATATGCATTTATTTTTTTAACTAGATGGTGCCCGTGACTTCGTCCCTTGTGGATTTAGTTTTCTTAAAATCCCATGAGAACTTTGATTTGCGGATGTAAAAAATAGTCTAAAACCGTCTCCGGGATCCAAGCTATCTCTATGCCAAATTGCATCAAGTTTTTTTTTAAAGAAATAATGTTTTATTTGCTCTCAATGTGTATTTTTATGGACATCTTTTGCAATATTTTATTTTTTTCCAGCAAATTCGTTTATTGCCATACTTGGCCGCGACGTACGCGCTCCGAATATTCTGCACGTGGTTCAGCGCAGTACATATTAACATGACTATCGACAACTACGCGGGTAAGTCTCTGGTTATTCATTAATTCATTCGCAAAATAATCCATGATTGTATTGATTTAAAGTCAAAAAATCAGTACAACCGATTTTAATATAGAGCGTTATGGAGCCTATCGTACAAGAATGCATACACGAAATTGAGCTCTAATTCAATGCTGTTATGGTTTATTTTACTTTGACGCTAATGTAATGGAATCACTGAAGACAATCGCAGGGCAGCCCCCCATGTGTCGAAAAGTTGCCAATCAAATCGTCAGAGTTTGGCGTCAAAGTAAAATAAACCATAACAGCATTGAATTAGAGCTTAATTGGGTTTTGAAAAAAAAAAATTTTTGTGACAAATGGAAAGATCATAATATGATCTTTCCATTTATCACAAAATTTTTTTAAAAAAAAACTAAAAATAGTTTTGTTATAAAACTTATATATGATATAAGTTTTATAACAAAACTATTTTTAGTTTTTTTTGGTATAATTTAAAAGTTATATTATCAAATTAAAAATAAATTTTTGAATCCAGTACCGAAAACACGCCGACAGTTCCTGAATAAACCCGAGCGCGTGTGACGTCACAATGTTAATTTCTACTCAAGCACACATCTGTTACAGTGTTTTGACTTTTAACCGATAATATCTCGTTATTATCGTCAATATATCGATAAATATATAAAAAATGATTATTGGCTATAATATTAAACAACTTAAGTTTTGATTAAAGTACTTGTTACCTGCTGAAGCTGCACAGTCATGACATTGAACGTCTTGAACTTTTTTTAATCTTTCGTTAATAGTTAAAGTAACTGAGTCAGCCTTAGGTACTCCTAACTCGATGTTCTGGACATATACGCCCTATTACGATGCAAATACCATTCTTACGGTTTAATTGGACATAACCTATAGCTTTGTCACCTTCACCGTTGAATCAAGTGATATTTAATTGGTTAAACGCACTTGACTCCCGAGACTCTACGAGGTGCGTACCCGAGATCGAACCTGCGACCCTCCGAATAGGAGACCACAGTCCTAACCACTAGTCTATCACTGCTTCCACAGTTGACACTGTACTATCGTAAAATTTCTTTAACATTGTGACGTCACAAACATGGCGACCAATCGTGGTGCGTTCTTAGTCACGTGATTATTTTTAAAATTTTATCAATTTTTAATTGTTTATAATTCATTGAAAAAAAATTATTAAGAGTTTATCGCATCAATTATAAATATAATTTATGTTAAAGTTTGAAAATAAATAAAAAAATCGATAATTTTTTTTTCAAAAACCCAATTTCGTGTATCCATTCTCATCCGTTTAGGGTATCGTACATGCTACATACGTATGAGAATGGATACACGAAATTGAGCGCCAATTCAATGCTTTTATGGTTTATTTTACTTTGACGCCGAACTTTGACGATTTGATCGGCAATTCTTACACAACTTCTTAAAAACTTACTCCTACAGAATGGGAAGGGTTTAGGCCAGGGGTCCTTCACGCTGACTAAGTGGCAAATCTTTGAGAACATCATGGCAAACTCTCAGATCACAGTTAATGCAAGTGATGTTTAATTGCTTTAACGCATACTTATAACTCCGAAAAGTAACAAATTTGTGCCTGGGATCGAGCCCGGAGCCCCAGAAGAGTCAGAAGTAGTAACCACTAGGCTATCACGGTTTATAAAAAAGCGTGGATATGACACACTCCAGCAAATGCGAAAGTTTGTGAGGATATATGGATGGATGTTTGTTACTCTTTCACGCCACAACGAATGAATCTATTTGGCTGAAATTTAGAATGGAGATAGCTCATACCCAGAATTAACACATCTTACTACTACTACTATACTACTTTACTTTTTATCTCGGAAAATTACAAAGTTCCCGCGGGCATCATCTAGTACCTAATTATAAATATATAAATATATATGAATAAATATTAATTTAGCAAGAAAAGGTTACAATTATTTTGCTATAATCCGCCAACAGAAAAAATCTGTTTGGTAAAACATGCAGTAACAAGCTAAGCACCGCTCACCTTCCCAAGCAAGCAAGAAAGCAAAGTTCCCAAGCAAGCAATACCATCACCACTCACATTAGACTGCTTTCTTGCTTGCTTGGGAAGGTGAGCGGTGCTTAGCTTGTTACTGCATGTTTTACCAAACAGATTTTTTTCTGTTGGCGGATTATAGCAAAATAATTCTAACCTTTTCTTGCTAATCATGAACTTCCGCAAAGTAACGCCTGCTTCTATCCAAATACTAATTTTTCTATTCTATTCTATTCTGTGAGAAGCTAAACATGTATTTTTCCATCTAAGGTAGACAAGATGAGCTCGCAGCGGCGCGCGGTATAGAGGTACACGCGTTATCTTCTGCCGTCAAGCCCGTATGCGGGTGGATCGCCAGAGACGGCATACAGAACTGCAGAGAGGCATGCGGGGGACATGGCTACTTGAAAGGTGGGCTAATATATATTTAATAGATAATGTACAATGTGTTGAGTACAATGATTCATGCAGCTTTTACAGAATCGATCTGCAGGTCTCCTCTCAGAGAAGGGTTATAGGCCATAGTCCACCACGCTGGCCCCATGCGAATTGGCAGATTTCACAAACCTTTGAGAATATTATGGAAGACTCTGTGCAGGTTTCCACATGATATTTTCGTTTACTAATAAAGCAAGTGATATTTAATTGCTTAAAACGTACATCATCATCATTCATTTATCAATTGAATTTAATACTTATCCAATCGAAATAAAGTATATATTAGTGCTCTTCGATGCTCCAGAGAAAACTGCACCGTGATGCTCCGAGGTTGATCACCTATTACCATTTACAAATTTGAAATATATACCTTATTTCGATTGGATAAGTATTAAATTCAGTTGATCAATTTAAAATCTTCTGTCGTCCCGTCCGCCAGTGTCGCTGTCATATTTATCACCATCATACCAGCCTCTGGGCACCCACTATTGGAAATAGGTCTAATAAGCGCCAACATATCAGGTTCAAACTTTCCTCGTCCAGCAGCTTCCCACCACCATGTATTTTTTACAAGCTTTTATTTAACTTACAATGTTTGTTTGGGTCAAATCTTACAAGATGAATTAGACCCACTTCCCGGTTTCTGATTGAGCTGAAATTTTGCATGTATGTGTAAATCTGATGACAATGCAATATTATTGTGACATGGAGCTGATCTGATGATGGAGACGGAAGATAGCTATCGGAACTCTGTAATAAAACGACGTAACCCCATCGAGTTTGGGCTCGTTTGATTCGTCATAACAAGTACTCTGATCCTAGATGATATCCAGAGTCTAATGATGTAGCTACTAAAAGCTTGCATTTAAAAATAAAATTTTTAATTTACACTTGTTTTTGATGATGGGCGTTCCACACAGCGCTTGCTTGTATGTGATCTCCACTCTAGGACTTTCCGATTTCCGGCTGTGATATTACATTAATGGAAAGCTTTACATTTTAGCGGCGGCTATAGGCGACCTGCGCAACGAAAACGACGCAAACTGTACGTACGAGGGCGAGAACAGTCTGCTTCTGCAGCAGAACAGCAACTGGCTGCTTAGCGTGTGGCCGAAGCGACGCGAGATCAAGATCGCGCAAGAGTCGCCGCTCGGATCGCTCGAGTTTTTGGACAACGTGGACCAAGTGCTGGGGAAAACCTGCCCGTGGAGGACTGTCGATGAGCTTATTGATCCTTACAGTAAGTTTTATTTTATAGGTTTGATGTAAAACATATTGGATCCATTGTTATATACTGTTGGCGTGACAATGACAGTATGTAGGGTAGTAGTATGTATTATGTGGTACGAAACATTGTTGTTTACTACCACAGGTTACGTGGTACCTGTGGCTTACTTATAATAAATAATTTTAACAATAAAATATGTCTGATAGTGACTGTTGAGGCCAACGGCTTGGCCAACGAGTCAAGGCCTGGAACACGAGGTATAGGGGCCCATCAGCTATAACCTGAGTCCAGGGTCGCTGCCCTAAGGGCCTTTCACCGCGGTCAGATTTGTTCTCAACGTAGTGGTGACTTAATGATGGTAGGGTTGCACTGACCTTCCTTGCAGCAGTCAATCCTTGTACGGCCTGAGATGGTATGTGGTAAGTATGTGAGTGAGTATATTGTAAGGTTGAGTGTGAGGTGAACTTCTCAGGCCACTCGCAGCAGCAGGCAGGCAGCTAGTTATGGCCTGCAGCTGTGGACGTTGGGCTGGCGTAGCACTGTACACTTGGTTTGTCACTAGTTAATCACGCACACTTTCGCCGAGCGCTTGGCGAGCAAAGGTCGGCGAGTTCCAAAAAAAAGGTTCTTGGTTACGGACAACAATTAACAACTATGCTTATAGCTAGGTCGACACATAGACCGCTTAACGGCGCAACAAAACCGTAAAAAACTGAATCTAGACACTTAAAAGCAAAACGATGCGCGCGACCCGGATTCTGGTGAATACTGAATACGTGTTAGCTGTCAAAAACCAAAAGGAACTTGCAAAAACCACGCCCCAAAACGGCGGGAAGTTTCAAACAAACTATCTGTCAACTTCATTGCGAGCCAAAGAGATTGCCAGCGCTACGACCATGGAACTAGGAATTCTGGACAGGTACATGGCGCGAACAACCCCCCGCCTGTGGTCGTAAGGATTTACGTCCACTTACTAGTAAATGGGTAAACGTGATAAGGAGCAAACGGCTCGCTGCAAGACAGAGTCTCCGACCATTACCTCGGCAACCCTGGGAACCCCATCAGACCCGTAGATCAGCTTAAGAATGCGCCCACGGCGCCAGTATAAAGGCAACAAATTAGGTTCCTTAATCAGCACTAGGTCACCAACTTTGGGTGGATCAGATTTGTCAGCCCACTTAACCCGCTGCTGCAAAAGATGCGAATACTCTAGTGACCAACGGTGCCAAAAACTCTGAGTCATCTGTTGCAGCAGCTCAAACCGGGACAAACGTGAGACCTTCACGTCCTCAAATATACCACGGCGGCGTATCCTCGTTCGGAGGCGTCACAAAACCCGTGGAGACTGGCATGACACCTTCCTGTTGGTAGGAAGCGTCGAGGCATGGAAATTCGGTTAACTTCAGGAAGTGAAGACACAAGGGAGTTCCACTCCTTCAATAACTTCCCAGGGAGTGGTTCGTCCCAACCGAGTTCAGCAATCCAAAGCCTCTGGAGGAAACATTTTGCCAAAAATATTACGGGAGTGATCCATCCATTGGGATCGAAGGTGCGAGCAACCGTAGACAATACGGAACGCTTAGTCCAGACCTTAGGAGGTGGGTCTAATTTGACCCGGTAGGTGAAAACGTCTTGGACGGGCTGGTACTGTATTCCAAGGACCGTCAGCAAATTGGGATTTTCGGGATTTTCAAAAATATGAGGATCCTGCTGATCCTTTCCCGGAAGATCCTTCAAGACGTGAGGGGAGTTGGACAGCCACTTGCCCAACTCATAACCTCCGGACTTCAGTATTGCAATCAACTCATCGCGAAGAGTCAGAGCTTCCTCAACGCTCGAGGCTCCCGTGCAAATATCGTCCATATAGACTGACGATTCCAAGGTGGCTGATGCGCGAGGGTAATTCAGTCGCTCCCGGTTAGCTAGTTCTAACAAGGTCCTGATAGCAATATAGGGGCTTGACTTGAGTCCATAGGTCGTGGTGTTCAATTCAAAGACACGCATTGGCTCATTAGGATTTTCGCGCCACAGAATCATTTGGTATCTCCGATCATCGCGATGTACCATCGACTGTCTAAACATCATCTTGATGTCAGCTACGAAAACAATTTGATGCCGGCGGAAATGCGTGAGGATATCGGAGATATCCTTGATCAGCTTAGGACCGGAGTGCAAGCATTGGTTCAATGTCACCCCGTTGGATGTGGCCGCGGAGCCGTCAAAAACCACTCGAATCTTCCCCCCAGGGGTCTTCAAGACGGCATGGTGGGGTAAGAAGTAGTGCTCGTGTGCGCGCCAATCAAAATTGGATGGTGACATATGCCCCAGGCCCTCGTACTCGCGCATAAATTCAACGTACTTGGAGCGGAAGGTGGAGTCGCGCCGCATGCGCCGTTCCATAGACAAGAGCCTCTTTTCCGCCAAGGCCCGCGATTGACCAAACGGGGGGCGAGAAGCGAGAAAGGGCAAGCGAGTTACAAATCGCCCATCAACACGGCGGCCTGTGTTGTTTTGATAAAACAACTCACATTCAAGGTCAAGAGGGTCAACTCGGCGGCATGCGGCGGCTCCTCAACTTCCCAAAAGCGCTGGACCACGTCCGACAGCGTCAAGCCGGCTGCTTGCAATTGGTCCAGCACCGGTAGGTCCGAAGACCATAGCACGGGTCCAAAAAAGCTAGAACCGAATATAGTGGACATGGCACATAGGCCGTCCTTCTGCAAAACCCTAATTTCCCCTGACAAGACCAGGCCCAACACGTCGGAACCCAACAAAAGGTCCGTAGGACCGGGTTCAGTCCAGTGGGGGTCAGCTGGGTTTAGGCCTGATGCACAGGACACCGCAGCGTCAGTTATTCGGACCTGCGGTAGGGGACCTAAGATATTGTCAAGGACTGACACCTTGACCAAGACCCTAAGATTGCCCGTAACGGGGCCAAACATTAATTCCGCTTCCCCGTTAGGAGTCGAGGGCTCTATACCCCCGATACCTATCACCCGTCCTGTTCGAGGACTCCAAGGGAGCCCTAGCTCACCCACCAAACGAGAAGAAGCAATACAGCGCTGTGAACCCGAATCCAAAAGGGCGCGAACGATTAAAAATTCACCCTTCGGGTTGAATACCTTCACTGAGACAGTCGGCAAAAGAATGGTCTGACAGACGGACTGCCGGAGATTCGAGGTCTCAGGAGAAGTTGCTGTGGTGGGGGCTAGGGCGGCAACTACCTATTGGTGGTCGTCCTCATCAAACCGGTCCTCTGACCGGGGAATCTCATATTGAGACTCAGGGGGGACCTCCAAAGGTGGGGGGGACGGACCTCCATTTGGGTAAACCCATGCGTCATCTCGTGGCGGCAGCACGGGCCTAGTCATACGGGCTGAGGTCGGTAGGCCGTAGTAAGGCTGTCGACCCGCTCGAGGTGGGCGGCGTTCGAGGCGTGGCCACTCATGAAGCGGAGGTGAATAGCGGGCAGGCTGAACCGTAGACGGAGCCGCCACAAATCTCCCATCAGAACGTCGAGGGGGGTTGGCGCCCCCCTCACGGGGGGGTGAAGCCCCCATAGGCGGGGTCGAAATCCGGACGCGTCGGGATTCATGGCCCTGATCAGGAGACCGACGCAAGTAATCCGGGGAGCGATCGGTAAGAGCGCCCCCGCCCGTGCGGGGCGCGCCCTCACTCTCCACCCGGCGGCCAACACCATTCTTGTTGGCGCACAAAATCTCCAGGTGGTTACCCCTACAAATTGGGCATGGCCGTTGCTGTTGGCAGTCCCGTTGCATGTGAGCTCCCAGACAGCTATAGCACCAGTGGCGGTCTCTTGCAATGCCCCTCCGATCCTTGATCCGCTTAGAGAGAAACTGGGGGCAAGAAAGCACCCGGTGGCCTGGACGCCTGCAATAGTTACAGGGGGCGGGTTCAGTGGCAGCAAGTCCAGTGTAAACGGGCATTGGTCTCCGGTCGGAGGCCCTTTTACCAGGGACGCCAGTGTGACCCTTTTCCTTCCTCAGCTGGGCAGGCCGCTCTGGGGTCCTTGAAGGACCAGCCATACCAGAGTTATCAGCCTGCCGGCACTCTTCCTCAAGGAACTTTTAAAAGGTCCGAAAAGGGGGGCAGGTAGCTGGCCCCGTCCCCACCATACCTTTGCTCAAAACGCAGTTTCAACTCGGGAGGTAGGCGGGACAACACAATGTGTAATAAAAGGAAGGACCACTGGTCCACGGGAAGCTCTAAACGCTTAAGAGCGTTGCAGGCTACAATCAGTGGATTTAAGAGTGATTCTCTTAAATGGGCCACCCCATAGACACGTGGCAGCGCTAGAATTTGTGCCACGTGTGTGTCTGCTAACCGGCGCACGTCGGCATACCGCCGAGTCAGTAGTTCCCGCGCGGTGGTATAACTCTCCTCGGAGAGGTCTAGGTGGCTAACTAAACCCAGAGCCTCTCCCTGCAGGGAAGAGAGCAGATAGGCCAGTTTCTGGCAGGGAGACAGGTCCCTTCTCGCGTCCACCAGGCTATCAAAGAGGCTGAGAAAGCCTAGCCACTCGCTCAGGTTGCCAGAAAAGTGGGGCAAGTTTATTGTTGGCAACTTGCCCTGTAACGCAGGCTGCGTGGTGGGTCTGGTGGGAGACTCAAGAATAGAGCTCATTCTCGCCTCCTTCTTGAGCCTCGCGGCCTCCTCCACCAGACCGTCTGTCAGCTCAAAAAACTGTTCGTAGTCCCGCACTGAGGACTCCAGCGATTCCGGAGGTAGCTCCAATGCCATGAGGTCTCGGAAGGCCTCTTCGACGACCGCCTGCCTGGTCCGCACCTGCTCGCACCGCTGGAGCAGTGCGGATGCCCGGTCCACCCGGCCTACCAAGGCGTTGGCTGTAGCAGCCCAACGCAGCTCTGATTGAATTTGCACACTCAATTTTTTGTGGGCTGACATCTTAGGTAGGTACAAAACAACTTAAATAAAGGTAGTCACAACAAATAGGTAACAAAATCAAAACAAGTTATTTGTTACAAGTTATGTTTCAACTTCAACCAAACAAATTAATACTTAAATACTATTTATTAATTAGAATTATTTACTTTAAAACAAGAATTATTTATTTTAAATACATCAAACAAACTACTCTGTTACCTAACCACGAGGGGTTTTAGTAAACAAACAAAGTATTTGTTGGTTAAAAGTTCCAAAAGATACAAACTAAGCTATCAATAATTTATGTTAAGTCAAACAATAACATAAATTAAGATAAAAGAAAATTTAAGTTTTTAATTACCCGTACTAAGCCGCTAGACTCATACTAGGCACTGCAAATTACAAATTGGCTTGGTAAGGAACCTACAATTATCAAATTATATTAATATTAAGTTTATTTATTACAATCTACATCTAACTGTTGGCCAGTTACGGGCCACAAACAACAATTAGATACTATTAATTATTAATCAACAAAAATTAACAAAACAAAATCTCAATAATTGCAATCATTATACAGGCCTACATGTGACAAGGTAGGCTATGTACTAGTAACTCAATAAGCCTGTGTATTAATAAGCCATAAATTAACAAGTTTACAATTAATGAGTTAACCCTAGAACGGCCAAGTTAAGTCACAGTAATGCCAAATCTGTCCGCGGGATCAATTTAACCACGCTCTGTTTACCAAATGTTGAGGCCAACGGCTTGGCCAACGAGTCAAGGCCTGGAACACGAGGTATAGGGGCCCATCAGCTATAACCTGAGTCCAGGGTCGCTGCCCTAAGGGCCTTTCACCGCGGTCAGATTTGTTCTCAACGTAGTGGTGACTTAATGATGGTAGGGTTGCACTGACCTTCCTTGCAGCAGTCAATCCTTGTACGGCCTGAGATGGTATGTGGTAAGTATGTGAGTGAGTATATTGTGAGGTTGAGTGTGAGGTGAACTTCTCAGGCCACTCGCAGCAGCAGGCAGGCAGCTAGTTATGGCCTGCAGCTGTGGACGTTGGGCTGGCGTAGCACTGTACACTTGGTTTGTCACTAGTTAATCACGCACACTTTCGCCGAGCGCTTGGCGAGCAAAGGTCGGCGAGTTCCAAAAAAAAGGTTCTTGGTTACGGACAACAATTAACAACTATGCTTATAGCTAGGTCGACACATAGACCGCTTAACGGCGCAACAAAACCGTAAAAAACTGAATCTAGACACTTAAAAGCAAAACGATGCGCGCGACCCGGATTCTGGTGAATACTGAATACGTGTTAGCTGTCAAAAACCAAAAGGAACTTGCAAAAACCACGCCCCAAAACGGCGGGAAGTTTCAAACAAACTATCTGTCAACTTCATTGCGAGCCAAAGAGATTGCCAGCGCTACGACCATGGAACTAGGAATTCTGGACAGGTACATGGCGCGAACAGTGACAGTTTAGAAAGCTCGATATTACCTGTACAAAAATAATTTCGATGTTTTACATCTGCCAGGCATCCGCCCATTTTTAAAAATATTTTTTTTAATTTACACTTGTTATGATTATTCTATCTAATTCTATGGTATTTAATTTACAGATTTAACGCAGATGTACAAGTGGCTAACAGCGTATATGCTAAAGACGACCTACGATAAGGTGTCGAAGCTTAAACGCGACGGTGCGGACAATCTCACGGCCAAGAACGACTCGCAGTCTTACAATGCGGTCACACTGTCTGTCATATATGGGGAGGTGAGCATTAGAATAGAATAGAAATGTTTTTATTCAAATAAACTTTTACAAGTATGTACTTTTGAATCGTCAATGATTCTACCACTGGTTCGGAATGCCGTTCCTGCCGAGAAGAACCAGCAAGAAACTCGGCAGTTGCTCTTTTCAAAATACTTTTACAATATACTTAATAGATATTATTCTATGTATGCAGAGTTTCCACAATGAGGGGAAGTTCTACAAAAGCATACGTAATTATTTCTAATTATAATTCAACACATGTTAAAACGGGCAGACAGAAAGTAGCCCCATTCCCGCCGGTGGCACCCGTTCACGAGCATGACGCATGACCCCAGCCATTGCTTCGCTCAACCATATTTGAGGGAACGTAACAACCCGCATCACACGACACCACCGCAGAAATGTTAAAGAGAGTGTGACATGCTACCCATCTTAAGGCATCGAATTGAAACTAATATTCAAATCAAATACTCATTTTATTTAAGCCTTAATAGGAACTGAAAGGAACGGTTCGTTCCCCACCCGTTGCGCTAATGTCTTCTTCCTCTTTCTTTATCAACTGATAGAAGTCCACTGCTGGACATAGGTCTCTTGCATGGACTTCCACGGGTCTCGGTCTTGCGCCGCCTGAATCCAGCGGCTCCCTGCGACTCGTTTGATGTCGTCGGTCCACATCGTGAGGGGTCTGCCAACACTGCGCTTCCCGGTGCGGGGTCGCCACTCTAGCACCTTGGAACTTTATTTGGCGGGAAGAGGAGAATATTAGTCAAGTTCAGCGTAGCCAATATTCTTTAAAAAAAATTGTGTGTTTGTGTTCAGTTGCTCCTTTATGAATAAATAGTCTTATTGCATAGAAATTGGTATAACTTTGCCGTGATCTATGGTCCACCAAAGAACAAAAAACCTTATTTTGCTATCAAATTAGAAAAACTTATAGTTCATGTTTTTTATTTTCAGAATTACATCCTCAACCACTTCTACAAAACGGCGAAATCCTTTGAAGATGAAGCATGCAAGAAGGTTCTACTTAAAATGGTCTCCTTGTATGGAGCATTCTTTTTAGAGAAACATATGGCTACTTTGTACATTGTGAGTTGTTTTTAATAAATTTCAAGTCATTGGAGATATTACAGTGCACAAACAGATGCACCCCCTATTCCGTCACTTTCTTAGTCTGATGAGAATGCAATGAGGCAATCACAGAGAGAAAAATGTTTTCTTCATACAAACTTTACCACCCTATGGAAAAGTAGAATAATTGAGTGGTGGGCTCTGTCACAATCTTCTTTATAAACCTCTAGATGCCCACTTCTGGACATATTTCCTTCCTCATGCCTTGGTCTATAGCAGTGATAGCTTAGTGGTTAGGACAGTGGTTTCCTATTCGGGAGGTCGTCGGTGCGGTCCCGGGCAAGCACCTCGGACTTTTCGGAGTTATGTGCGCTTAAGCAATTAAATATAACATGCTTCAATGTTGAAGGAAAACATTGTGAGGAAACCTGCATTCTGCAATTCTCAAAGGTGTGTGAAGTCTGTCAATTTGTATTGGACCAGCGGCCCAGCGTGCTGGGCCTATAATCCTTCTCTAAGAGGAGACCTGCAGGCTGCAAGCAGATTTTGTAATACCTGCATCATTACTACAGTCTTAAATCTCAATCAATAAATTCGCGAAAATATCGCGTACTTTCTGCAGCAACGCATTTCAACCAATAGCTTGGGTAACTTTTTCTAGGCAAGCGCGCTCCATCTCAAGCTGCATCTTCACTTACCATCAGGTGAGATTGCAGTCAAGCGCTAGTCTATATATTTAAAAAATATATATCGGCCAATCAGAGGTGATTGCGATCGTCACATTGTAGCAATCATTTTCAGAGATTCGCACAGCAGCGCACAATAGTGAGCCGATGATGGTTGGCTGATGATGATGATGATGGGCTTTATCCTGGGATGGGTTGTTACGTTCCCTAAAATATGGTTGAGCGAAGCAATGGCTGGGTCATGCGTCATGCTCATGAACGGGTGCCACCAGCGGCAATGGGGCTACTTTCTGTCTGCCCGTCTTGACATGTGTTGAATTATAATTAGAAATAATTACGTATGCTTTTGTGGAACTTTCCCTCATTGTGGAAACTCTGCATACATAGAATAATATCTATTAAGTATATTGTAAAAGTATTTTGAAAAGAGCAACTGCCGAGTTTCTTGCTGGTTCTTCTCGGCAGGAACGGCATTCCGAACCAGTGGTAGACTCATTGACGATTCAAAAGTACTTGTAAAAGTTTATTTGAATAAAAAACATTTCTATTCTATTCTATTCTATCCTCAGGGTGGCTACTTCACGCTAGACCAAGGCCTGCACCTGCGGGAGGGCGTCCTGCGGCTGTGCTCGCAGCTGGTGCCAGAGGCGGTGTCGCTGGCAGACACCCTGGCGCCGCCCGACTTCTGCGTCAAATCTGTGCTGGGCATGTCTGATGGAGAGGTGAGACTGTGTTACAGTACACGGCGATATATATTGCACATCGGCCTTTGGAATAAAACGCTATTTCTGTTCTATTGCAAGGAAAGCTAGCCAGAAATTCACGTAGTAATCACTGAAATCTCTTCACAATCGGCGAGCACATCATGTAACATATAATATAAAAAAAATGCAGTCGAACTGTGAATAGAATAGAATAGCATTTTATTTTTTATTTTAAGGCTGATGTGCAATATACATCGCCGGGTACTGTAGCTCAACTTTTGCTATACATAGATTTCGACAACCTCCGTGGCGCAGTGGTGAGCGCTGTTGTCTTATAACTGGGAGGTCGTGGGTTCGATTCCCGTCGGGCTTGATTTGGGTGTTTATAATTTCTGAATTATATATCTCTGGTCTGGTCTGGTGGGAGGCATTGGTCGTGGCTAGTTACCGCCATAAAAAAGATAAAAAAATTAAGTGGCACCCGGGGACTGCCGCGGTAAAGCTATTGCATAGCATTTTTATCAACTTAGGCAATTATAATATTTATGCAATATTTTTTTGCATAGTAAAAATTATGCAAAAAAATAATTAAAAAACAAACAAACAAGAAAAGCGCACTGTCACTACTTCGCGAGTGAGATTCGAACCTGCGACATCATACGCCATACGGTAAAGAAAGCGGCCGCTCGCCCACTGCGCCAAACAGAGCAAAATGTGAGCCACTAAAATGTTGAACGCTTACTGAACGACGGTGTTAGGTTTATTTTCGCTACGGAATTTCTTGATTCGGTAGCCGCGCTCAAACTGTTTGTCCTAGTTCAAAGCCCGCGATAAAAGCTATGCAATAGCTTAAAAAGCGTGGATATAACTCGCTCTGCAGCAATTCACAAGTCGGTTATAACTGTAAACTGTAACATAACGTGATAATAAGAGCACTGAGTTTCTTGCCGGGTCTCGGTTGGAACTTTGAACAGCATTCTGAACCACAGTGGTAAATCCACTTGACGATTCAAAAGCATATTTGAATAAAACGCTATTCTATTCTATTTAATAAAAAAAGACATTTTATTTTCAATAGCATATCTATTAGCATTCGATAAGGGTAATTTTACCGCACTACGGCGCAAAGCTTGTACCAGTTAAAAGTTATACTATACTTAGCAGTTTTATTAACGGTCTAGAGTCTAGACATATCCATTTTACGAATGTATTGATATCACAAAATAATTTGACTTGCAGGCCTACAAGCACCTTCAGAACAGAGTGATGACGTACCCTGGTGCCATGACGAGACCTGAATGGTGGCGCGACGTAGTCTACTGGGAATCATACATCCCTTCCAAGTTATAAGACGATCAACTTCTATCGCCATCTAAGTTATAAGACGGTCAACTTCTATCGCCATCGAAGTTATAAGACGATCAACTCTCGTGACAACTCAATCAATCGTGATCAACTTTTGCCGTTGCGTCGTTAAGTTATTAAAACGATCAACTTATGAAGTTTCAAAAATATCAACTTATGTCGCCTTTAAGCTTTAAGTTATAATACGATCAACAGCTGCTATTATCGCACTCTTAAGTTATACAAGACAATCAACTTTTGTCGCACTTTAGTTTTAGTTGAAAAACGATCAACTCTTATCGCCATGTATACCTACTAAGTAATAAGTAATTAGGAGGAAAATTAAAAATAAGGGCAATTGCAAACACCAAGTCCTTTACAAATAAATATGGCAAGTTTAAGTTTACTTCTATTATATACAATAGTCATTCTGTGATAGTTTACATCTTTTTATTAATTTTATATCCAACTTGATTTATGATTTTTTTTTTGATTGGGACAATTATATAGGTTGTATATTTTACTCGTAATATTAAGGTTTACAGGGATCAAAATATATATTATTGTTATACTTTTATACAATTAATAAATAAATATTTTTTTTAAATACATGTTTTTAACCATAGTTTTATTTACTAGTTGATATTATTATGGAGGACGGGAAAAGTATGAATAAATAAAACTGTGTTGAGTTTGTCTGTGTGAAAGTGTGTTTGTTTGTCCTTCAATAATTATGAAGCAACGGATCAATGTGATTTTTTGCAGGGGGTACCAATAGTTGTGGACTTGGAGAGTCACTCTCAAATCAATCTCTCGTGGATCAAGGTTTGATCACCTTGATCCCGAGAAAACAGGGTTCCTACTGCATTTTTAAAAAACCTTACCCCATGCGGGCGAAGTCGAGGGCAAAAGCTAGTTAAGTATAAGTTTTTTAGCTTCACAGTTGAAGATTTGGCAGCGGTATCTGGATTTCAATGATGAGGTATCTACTAGTACTATATTTTTTAATGTCTGGGGGGGGGGGGGGGGTCAGCTACTACAGCCCCTACCACCCCCCCCCCCCCCCCCTTTGGCCTATTACCTATATTTTATGATAATTTTGTCGCTTGCAACACCGACAGCGTTCTACGAAGTTCGCCCCAGCGCGGCGTAATGTGAATCAAGCTTTAAAATTATAACTTATTCATATCAATTAGGCAAGTAAAATTGCTTTGCATACAAAATAAGGCCTGTCAATCAATCTGTCTTTGAATAGTTGGTTAGCTCGTAGGTTGACCCAGTTCTAGTTTTAGTCGGTTCCTTTTTTCAAAATGGTTGGAACTGTACTCAAAATTCTCTGCCTTACTGCAGCTTTTATGTTCATTTCGTAAGTGTAATTTAAACAGTCCTAAAATCCTTATTGCTCCTTAATATTATAAGTGCGAAAGTGAAGTGAAGAAAGTGTTTGTTTGTCCTTCAATCACGCAGCAACGGATTGAATTAATTTTTTGATAGGTATAGTTGAAGACTTGGAGGGTGACATAGGCTACTTTTTATCGCAGAAAAGCACGGCATCCCACAGGGATTTTTAAAAACTGGCGTTACCTACCCGCAATAAAATTCAGTTTATTTACATCTACCCGCAACTCTTCTTTTGTTTACTGAACTACCCCCAAATCGCCGCCGATTCATGGCCCAAAATGTTGCGAATGGAAATACTACCTATATTAAAATTCAATATTTTTTTGGGTCCTCACGCTCTACGCAAGAGGCCGTAGTGACGACTTTTTCTACTGCTCTAACGCATACTATACCTTTTACCTGTTTCTTTATTTAACAGCGACGTGAACGCAGATGTAACGCTCATAGCCAAGGAGTTGCAGGTGCGAAGGGACCTGGAGTTTGTACTCATAGACTTGCTCAATAGAATAATACACAACGAAGATGTCACTTGCATAACTATTGTTTGCGACTCGGTTTATTTGAGTGCGTTCGAGGGGACACTGTTTAAACGTACTTTATCTGTGCCATTTGTTATGGTAGGTCGCTAAAATCAGTAGATGATATTTGTATAGGTTGTACCTACCTACCTAGGTATTTATTTATTTGTCTTAAATGTTTACTTATATGTCTGCTTTTCGACTCTCCGTCTACCTATTCACTTAGTTTTGCTTTACTTTAGAAACTACTAAATAACAGACTAGGTAATCCGATTGATTTCAAACTCCCCCAATAGCTAACATTCAGAGAATTTAGCTCAGTAGGTTAAATTGTAGGTAGTATACATGCATAATATCATATTTAGTTAGGTATTAAAAGAAGAGAAATCGTGAGCGTTGGCATCCTTACGTGGTTGAAATCCAACCTACTCGCACAAAACGCTTCAGTTCAACGTTTCTGAATCGAACCGCTAAAGTGTGGAACGCACTTCCAACATCTGTGTTTTCGGCCACGTATAACCTCAGTAACTTCAAGGCAAGAGTGAATAGGCATTTTCTAGGCAAACGCGCTCCAACCTAGACCTCATCAGTGCTGTCCAGCATTGATTGTCGTCAAACGCAAGCCTATCTGGAAAAAAAAGGGAAAATGTAAAAAATATTTACGGGCGCTTACCTTGCCTGGCTAGTAAGACGTGGTAAGACTATCCCGATTATAGGGGAGACCTGGGATGAATGTAACAATTTTCAATTTTCTCGTAATATCTGACAGAGTTTTTTGAATATGAAAATTCTTATCAATACATATGATAGATTGGTCTTTCAAGTATCTTTTAACACCAGCATAAATGCAACTGATGTTATAGAATTTGAGAAAAATGACCAAATATAAAAAGTGGAATTTGTTACAACCATCCCTACCCATAGGGATGATTGTAACAGTGTATGGGGAGGGTTGTAACATTACAAATGAAAACGAAATTGCTTGCATAATCACCTTATTTATAATAAATTAGCCATTTATGTTTTACATAAGGATCACGAATATGAAAAAAAAAACAATAAACATTTCTAGAAAACATAACAATCTTTTAAAATTAACATTATATGTATTTATAAATGAGATTTCGTTATTAGTGCTGTCAACATAAGCCCGTAGCTTACACTCTAGGCATTGCACCCACTTTTCATTGGACCTGCTGTTTGATAAGGGTTCCATACAAATTAAACAGAAACTATCTTCATCGTCTGAACGATCACTGTCTTTTGTCATTTTAGCATTTTTTTTCTTCTTTTGTGCTCTATTTCTTTGGTTTTTTATTGTTTTCTTTCAACTGAAGGCCTTTATTTATCTTGTCTCTTTAGCAGTCCGCAAAATAGATCTTTACCTATTTGGTTCTAAGCTTTCTTTATTCTTGTTCTTGAATTTCAAGCTTGTTTGGAGTATCAGTCATTATTGCTGTTTCCCTTTCCATTTTCCTTTCTGGGTGCTGCCTTTGGTAGGGGTTTGACTTCATAAGGCTAAACGATGTCTTAACTTCCTGAACACTAGCTGAAAAGGTAAATGGGGTGTGTAATATACATATATTATCAAAAGATGTCTGATCATTCTGGAATAAGAAAATAAATAATATGTGTTACTTTGAAATATAAAAAGCAATATAAAATATTCTTTAAGATGTCACCATCTTAATCGGGATGAAAGTAACAACTGGTTACTTTCATCCCTACCTAAAAAATTTACCGAATAAGGGAAACACATGCCTATAACTTTAAAATTTGTTAGAAAGATACCTTTTCGAAAGCCACAATAGAAAGACGAATAGTTATGATATTTTACTGACATTTGACACGCAAGCTTAAACCTACCATAATAAAAACAAACACAGTTGAGAAAAATGATCATAACTTACTTTGGGGGTATTTTTGCGGCACCGACTCGCTACGTCAACAACCATCGGCACAGCGCTCTGAGCACCACTGATGCTAGAGGGGGGCTTAAAATGGTGCATTTTGGAGAAACAGCCATCAGTGCAGCCAACATAATTCGTACAAAAACTCATTTGTTACGTTCATCCCACGTTACTTTCATACCTGGTCTCCCCTAATAATTGGAATAATTTTTCCTTCCGGTTCCTTCGAACTTTTCTTCGTATAAAAATTAAAATTTGTACCTATACTAACCTATGTAATTTAAGGGCAATATCTCCTTAAATTCTCTAACCCTCTGAACTTCGCACTATCTCAGTAATAAGTAAGATACAAAGGATCATGGAATAATTTTCTATTGAATTACTTTCTAGATAGTAGTGCAGGAATCCGAGGATTTGTTATCACCGAATTTCGATACCCTCGAATCGCTCAGGCAATCCAGAAAAGATGGTTGCAATGTTTACATTATTATTTTAGCCAATGGATTGCAATTGACCAGACTCTTAAGGTTTGGGGACAGGTAAAATATTGCATTAATTTCATAGTCAGTACTAATTTGACAGCCCAGTGGTTAAGACTGAGGCTTCCTTTTCCGGGGATCCGGGGTTCGAATTAATCTCTTAACATTTCGAAGTTATGTGCTCGAAAAAATACCATACTACTACATAGGCACTGTAAACTCTACCATAATATTCTCAAAGGTGTGAAGTCTGCCAATGCCTCATGGCCAGCGTTGTAGACTATGGCCTAAAATTTTCTCAATCTAAGAGGCTCTTATAATAGTGTCCTGAGCCTCTGTAGCTGCATATCGATCTACTTAATTTCTACGCCTCTCAGAATCACGCATCCCCTCGGCTAAAATGGTGACCGAGTAAGAACAGCATCCCAATTACAAATTGGCCTACCATTTCACTGAGATGGTACAAAATAATGTCATGTTTTAGATATCGCATACTGGACACAAGAGCCAAATACATAATGCTCCACGACGTCAGACTATTCCACAGCAACCTCCACTACATTTGGAAGCGCATTGTCAACGTTGTCTTCTTGAAATACCATAAAAAAATTATAGGAAACGTCAAAAGCAAGGCTTGGTTTGATCTCTCCACGGTACCGTTCCCGAATCCCATAAATGGAATATTTATATCTAGGCGAGTAGATATATGGAGGAATGGGAAATTTCATTATGGCAGAGACCTGTTCGCTGATAAGACGGGGGATCTTAATAACGAAGTTTTGAATGTTGTCTATTACGATCATGTACCCTCAGTTATTGTTACGAAGTCAAATGAGTCGAGCAAAGTCGGTGGTGTGGAAATTGAAGTAAGTAGGTATGCCAGGTATTTTAATTTCTAATGAATCCCTAGGTCCTAGATATCGCTGAAACTATTAAGCGAAGTGCATAAAGTCATGAAAAGTTGACCCTGGCTTGACCTTTGGACCATTTAAGGTACCTTCTACGAAAGTTTTATAACTTTGGCCATTGTTGTTATATTACCTATCGAATATGTACCTATACTTATTATCGAATGGACGAACTACTGCAGCACAGTTCTCAGTTTCTTGGTACGAAAGGTCGTAGGACCTTTCGTACGACATACTTTTTCTCCCTGCTTTATAATGTAAAAACTGTAGGAACTGCGACAGTTAAATAGTTAAGTAAGCAGGCACTTTCCTTTTTAGATTCTCAATACTCTAGCCCAGAAAATGAACTTTGAACCTAGACTGTATCAACCAGCGAACGCCGAAGTTCACAAATGGGGTCAGAAGCAAACGAACGGATCATTTTCTGGTCTCCTCGGAGAAATGGTCCACGGGAAAGCCGACTTGGCGTTGGGCAACTTACAATACACGCCGTATCACTTGGAATTGACGGACTTAAGTATTCCTTATACGTCCCAATGTTGGACGTTCCTGACCCCAGAGGCTCTGACCGATAACTCTTGGAAAACCCTTATTTTGCCTTTCAAGTAAGTTTGAACAAATCATCCATCAGTCTCAATTCTCATCGTTATCATGAGGCGAATACGCTTTGGAAGAGGTATCGATTACCAACTACTATGGGTCCCGAGTGTGGTACATGAGGGAATCGTAAGGAAATGATAAACCACGGTCTTAACTTTACCGTTATGGTGGTAATTAATTATTTCCAGGCAAAGCCAGCAGGCCAGATATTTATGTATTGGAACGTAGTTCCTTATCGCGCGATGCGAAAGGGGGCTAGACGGAAAAAATTAAGACTAAATTGAACCGACACTTTTTTGAAAGTGAATTTGGCATTGTGTTCAATATTTTCACACTACAATATTAGATCTCCGTAGCCTTGTGGTTTCTACAGTCGCATAAAGGTCGATGGTTCGAATCCCAGCTCGACAGACTGAATTTTCTATTTTCAATTTTATTTTAAATAATTTCTACATGTGGAATTTTTCCCTAATTTTTTATTTTTATTATTAATTTATTATTAAAAGGAACTTCGTTCCAACCGAGTGTTCCACGACACTCACACATTTTTTTTACATAGGCAGGGATCGAACTTGGAACCTTTCGCTTACAATGCAAAAAAGTGCCACCTTTACCAAATGGTTCTTCAAAATAACAAATCGCGATTTATTCAGTTAATTTTTTTGTTGGTTTTAATTTACAGGTTGTATATGTGGATAGCTGTTTTATTAGTTTTGCTTGTGACTGGAGCAATATTTTACGGACTAGCAATTTACTATATGAATCTGTTGGATTATACAGACACCTTGAAAATGACGAAAAAACCCACGACTGGTAGGTGATTCACTTTTATGCGTTTGAAATATCTACTCAGGTACCTCCACGTAGAAACCGCTCCTTAAATCTTGAGTCATTTCCTGAGGTCAGGAAAGTACAAACTAATATTTACATTTAACTTTGCAGATGCAAAACCTGTTGGCATGTATTTGTTCGGCGAAATAACGAACAGCATTCTCTACACATATGGAATGCTCCTAGTCGTCTCTTTGCCTAAGCTACCGTCCGGATGGTCAATTCGTTTGCTAACAGGATGGTATTGGCTTTATTGCATACTGCTTGTAGTGTCTTACAGAGCTAGTATGACAGCCATACTCGCAAATCCTGCCCCTAGAGTGACCATTGACACTTTAAAAGAATTGGTAGATAGTAAAATAGCTTGTGGTGGCTGGGGCAGAGAGACAAAGAAGTTTTTCGTCAATTCCCTCGACGAAATGAGCCAGAAGATAGGCGTTAGATTTGAAAATGTCGACAATCCTGAAGAAGCAGCTGATCGAATCGCTAAAGGTGTATTCGCGTATTACGACAGCGCTAACTTCCTCAAATATCTCAGTGTGAAGAGGAAAAATTCTTACATGGCCATGGAGTTCGAGAACTCCACAGCAAATGGTACAGAATTTTCGAAACCAGAAAGAGACCTTCATATCATGACTGATTGTGTGGTAAACATTCCGGTATCTATAGGATTTCACAAGAATTCTCCACTGAAACCTTTGGCAGACTTTTATATAAGAAGAATAGTTGAAGTGGGTCTTGTGGAGAAATGGCTGAATGACGTGATGTATAGAATTAGAACTAGGGATACTTCAGAGGACGAAGTTAAAGCATTGATTAACTTGAAAAAGCTGTATTGCGCCTTCATAGCTTTAGCAATAGGATACACTTTAAGTTTTTTATGCTTACTTGGAGAGTTTGTACACTGGCATTTTATAGTCAAAAAAGATCCTAATTTTGATAAATATGCTATGGATGTCTATTATTTCAATAAGAATAAGAAACAGTAAGATTTATTTTATACATAATTTATTGAAAAGGTATTCTAGGATTCTAACATGATTAAGAATAATAAAATTAATAGTATTTATAGTAAGTATTAATAGTATATATTATCAGTCATTTTGAATCACTATTTAACTATAACTTTTTTTTCTGTATGTATTATTATATATTACTGTAGTAAACACATTGATTGATAGGTAGATACAAGATAATTGCCTTTTTATTGAAATTCCTACAAATCAGAAGCCTACTTCTTCAGAAAAGCAAATAATTAAAAACCATTATTATTTATCAAATAATTTCAGAGAAGCAAAATTACCATTTTAAAATAATCAAATTTTTATATGATAGGTCAACATTAATCGATAATATAAATAAATAAATATGTCATGAGTAATCAAAAAATTAGTTGCTAATAATAATCGAGACTACAAAATCAACAATCTAAGTCAATGAGTAATCAAAAGTTCTAAGACTATTAACTACCTAACCAAATTCAGTACAGTTTAATAATAATTAATCTAATATCAAGAAATGCTTGAAAGCCTTGAGAATATGCCTACTAATTCGAATACTTAGCTAATTTCATTACATTTTTTTAAGTAACATTACAATAGTTTTCATTACAAATGTTCAAAAAATCATACAATGTCCGGAATATAGTAAGGTCAAATGCAGATATTTTTGTAGTCATTACATAGACCAAAGTCATGTTAACTGTACCAAACAATAATTTAGACAGAACACCTGGTGTGTGATTGTGCAAGAAAATCATATTAATTTGACAGATAAAAACGAATGGTTTCATGTAAGTATCACTCCCAGTAATCATCCCAGTCAAGAAAGTGCTGCTGTTCCTGGCGGCAACAAGTATCGGAGAGGAGCTTTAAAAAGTGGCAAGCACAATGGACCGGCGACGTCGACATGCTCAGGGCACCAGAACCCGCATAGCCGCAAAATAAGAAGAAGAAAAAGAAGTATCACTTAAAACATGCTTAAAACATCAAACCACAAGTTTTGAGCTGTCAATTAATATAATTTTCTTACACATCTGCATGGCTAACATAGCACTTGTTTATAATATGTGAAAAGAGTTAACTACATCAACATGCTTGTAGCACTTTACTTGCACTTTCTGTCAATTGGATTGGCTGCCTGCTTTCAACTTCAACCAACCAACTTCAAAAAAGGAGGAGGCACTCAATTCGTCAAAATCTTTTTTTATGTATGTTCACCAATTACTCGAAGATGCCTGAACTGATTTGGAATACTCT
The DNA here is from genome assembly GCA_029955525.1 of Oeneis ivallda. NCBI lineage: Eukaryota > Metazoa > Arthropoda > Insecta > Lepidoptera > Nymphalidae > Oeneis > Oeneis ivallda. The sequence continues at coordinate 26,626,526 of JARPMR010000006.1, forward strand.
TATTTTTGTTTCAAAGGGTACTTCCCAGGTGGTCCAGGTGGTATATTTTATCAAAATCCATCAAACAGTTTTTAAAAAAATCCACAAATTATATACTTTGTAGTGGTGCAGGAGTTTGAAACCGGTTTTTTAACATATTTTTTTATTTATTAATGTTTGGTGTTCATTGTATATTACAAGCATGTGGGTGTAGTTGCAGATGTCAACAGATTTAACAGACTTTTTGGTGACATCAAGTAGGCATATCATTTTTCACTACTTTCAGGATGAAAAACTGGCGGTGGCACACCTTCTGGAGCATTATCCCTTATCCACGGATGTTGCAGCACATGTACTAATGGCAATCTATTCTCTGGTTCAATGACTAGTAGCTTACCCATCAAATCTCTAGCTTGGTCAGAAACATAATCTGGATACTTCACGATTACATACTTAATCTTTCTATAGGTTTGATGAGCATCTTTTGCATCAAACGGAGGGAGTCCCACTAGTAGTTCATAACAAAGGACTCCAAGACTCCATATATCAATCGCATAGCTATGAGGCTTGCCCTCGATCATCTCTGGAGAAAGATAGTCTAAAGTGCCACACAAAGTCATACGCCTCGAAGAAGGTGAATGCACTGACCAGCCAAAATCTGCTATTTTAAGTTCATAGTTGTGACCGATCAGCAAATTCTCAGGTTTGATGTCACGATGGATAACTTTCTTTGAGTGACAGTAAATTAACGCTTTGGTCAAGTCGCGAATATAAATGGCGGCAGTTTTTTCGTCGAAACGCCCGCGTTCCTTCAGCAACTTGTAGAGCGCGCCGTGCTTCGCGTATTCTAGAATTAAATAAATGCGTTTCTCGTCGTGGAAATACCCGTACATGCGTAAGATGTTGGGGTGCCGCAGTCTGCACTGGATCTCCACCTCACGCCTGACTTGGTGCTCGATGTCGGAATCTAAGATCTGACTTTTAAAGAGCACTTTAAGGGCCACCACGTAATACGATTTCTTTTCACGTGCTAAGTAAACATTGCCAAATTTACCTTTGCCGAGCGGACGTCCTAAATCGAAGTCAGCTATTGTCCATTCTTTTTTCTTTTCCGTCGGCTTCGCATCTTGATTAGCAACCTGCTCTTTGTCATTAGCTTTGTTACTCGTTTGGAGGGGACGCGGCCGGGGCAGTGGGACTTTAAAGTTTGTAGGATGTGTACTCAGGGAACTATCAGCTGGCAGTTTTTGTGAATTGGAGGGGCACGTGTTGGACCTTCCAGCAGCGTTGGGTCTGTTCTCCTTGCCTTCATAATTCATTTTAAACTTTAATTTTAAACGTTAAAGAAAAGTTTTCTGGTTATTATAATTATAACGCACAATTCATTTGAAACAAAGCACTTTTTCACTTTTGCACTATGTATAATTTGAAATTGTAACGGTATTTTGATTCAGTTTTCCTTCTTGAAAGTTGAAAGCACAGAACACTATTTGGTTGAAAGGCTGTCAAGATATTAGTGTTACTGGGTCTGTGCCATGTCTGTGCTGACAAGTGACAAGTGACAGCCATTTGACAGACTTATTCATTGGCCATAGAGCTCCTCAGATTATAGTACTGGGCCTTCGAATTGGACTATTGGGATTGGATGGCTGTTTGGTATGAAACTAATTATTTTGAATCTCAGCACATTACTATATATAGTAGCTGGGATTTGGGAACCTCTATAATGTTGAACGCTTTTACTGAAATCTCAAGACGACGCGACGGTGACGATTGTGAAGGTGACGATGACGCGAAATCCATGTTTTTGTTGAAATGTTTTTTGCTTACCCAAAAAAGTGCTCAAAGCGGCTAAAGAAGTTTTCACTTCAATAATTAAAATTTATTTTTATTATTAGTATTTAGTTTATTTATTTATTTTTATTATTAGTATTACTAGTATTTATTTTAATCAGTCGTACTATTCGGGCCATGAGGGCCACATGGGATAAGTCGGGTTGTTACATGGAACTAGGAATTACGACTAGGTTGCTAGATTCCTTAGATCATAGATAAACTAGATTCATGTGCAACAGTGGGTGGGGGCATGGTAGGTAGGGGTGGGGGCCTTAATTTTGTTCCAATTCGAAATGTCAATTGTCATTTGTCAAAACTTTATTTTTGTGAAAAAAAAATTTCATATTTGCAAAAGAATTATTTTCATGAAAATCATATTTTAATTCTCGGCAAATAAATCTTAGTACCTACGTACATTCATCGTACATTATTTAAAACAATGCAGTTTTAAGTCTTAGTTTAGTTACATAGCTCTGAAATATTCAAAAAGGTTAGAACATGTTTTCTATTTCTGTTGAAAAAAAAGGAATTTTCTATAAAAAATACATGAATTATCGATATAATTTCTTCTTTTAAAATATCCTTGTTAAAGAACTAAGTAGGTACCAAAAACGATGTTCTTTTATTACTGGGATACTTATAATTTTTATTTTTATTATTATCTATTACAAGAAAGGCTTTGGTCAATGGTGGAAAACCCAGACCAGGTGAAAAATTAGAAAACATTAAAGCACAGCAGTCGAACATGATTTAAATATTTCAGGATCTTGCACAATCACAATGTCTGATGATGCTGAGCAACAGGCGGAAGAAATTGAAGTGCTTAAATCTATATATGAAGGAGATGAAAACTTTAAACAAGTTAATGCAACCACATACCAATATAAGGTAATTTAGTTTTCAACTGCAGTAGTGAGAAATACAATAAAATAGATACCTACACTTGTCATTGGGAGATGGCAAAACTGCCATAAATACCAAGGCTTGAACAAGTGCCAATGTTTGGGTGCATTACAAATGCTGGCATTTAGTTTCTATGCTATTCAGACTGGCCAACATTGGTCCAAGTTTTGAAAATAAACAAAAGATCTAGCAACACATCTATTAATTCACTTTGTACATACTTATTTCTTACTAAATTTATTTTTTTCTGAATTTCAGTACATTGATGGAGAAAAGTCATTTGTATTAGAAATAACTTGGGGGCCTGCGTACCCAACTGAAAAACCTAACTTCAATTTAGAAATATTTTACAATCAGAATCTGTGAGTACCTATACAAATCCTTAAGAGTTTTAATATTAATAGCAATCAATATATACACAACATGAGAGAGTAAAGTGCTTTTGACTGCAAAAAGGCTGTATAAATGGAATTAGGAAAAAAGGGGCCCATACCATCATACAATATAAATTCTTTGAGTAAATAAAGAATCTCTAAAATGGCGCCTGACATTTTGGTGCCCTCATAGTATAAAACCCTTATTTTTATTATTTGTTTTACTAACTACAATCTGTTCATTAAAACTTGCATGTGCTATGTAACCTCTAGAGTGGTAGGAGCCCTACTTCAGGCTCACTTCTATAAATGACAAAAAAGCCCTCGTAGGCGTGGGCTACCTATGCCGACTATGGGTAGCCAGTCCAGGCAATTATAAACTGGTTTTAGTCATAGATAGAGTTTCTTTTGTTTGAAGAACTTTTGACCATAGAGATGTATGATAAATACAAAAATCTGTCACATTCCTAAAAAAAAACGAGTCTTTTGACGACGATAAAAGTGACGCAATCTGCCTGTGGAAGTCCATGCAGGAGACCTTTGTCCAGCAGTGGACGTCTATAGGTTGACAAAGAAGAAGAAGAAGAAGGTATGCGGGCTGCCAAATAGGGGCAGTGCATAAACTGACAGTTGAAATTCGGTCATTTGAAGGGTTAATGTACTAAGATGATAATTCACATCATGCATTAATGACAACCTCCTTGGCGCAGTGGTGAGCGCTGTTGTCTTATAACTGGGAGTTCTTGGGTTCGATTCCCGGCGGGTTCGATTTGGGAATTTATAATTTCTGAATTGTCTCTGGTCTGGTCTGGTGGGAGGCTTTGGCCGTGGCTAGTTACCACCCTACCGTCAAAGACATGCCGCCAAGCGATTTAGCGTTCCGGCATGATGGCATGTAGAAACCGATTAGGGGTATGGGTTGAATTTTCACTGCCATTCCCCTTCCAAGTTAATCTGCTACCATCTTAGACTGCATCGTCACTTACCACCAGGTGAGATCGCAGTCAAGGACTATCTTGTCATCGAATAAAAAAAAAAATTAAGATTCATTCATTCAAGAATGGTATTCCAAACCAATGGTAGATTCAGTTGACAATTTGAAAGCAATTTGTAAAAGTTTATTTGAAAAATTATCCTAAACTATTCTATTCTACTAAGCAATGATAACCTAGTGGTTGGGACTGGGGTCTCCTATTGCGATCCGGTGTGATCCAGGGGATGCACCTCTGACTATTAAGAGTTATGTGTGTTTAAGCAATTAAATATCACATGCTTCAACGGTGAAGGAAAACATCGTGACCTGCACACCTGAGAGTTCATCATAATGTTCTCAAAGGCATGTGAAGTTTACCAATTCGCATTGGGCCAGAGTGGTAGACTATGGCCTAAAACTCTTCTCTGAGAGGAGACCTGTGTCGGATATACAAACTTATTTGTTTTGTATATGAGTAAATTTGAATTTGAAAGGTAGTTTGTTTGGAATATGTTTTTATGTTTGACTTTTGTGTACTGTGACACTCAAATGTTGATACTGAAAATAGCGACAGTAAACTGTGTATTTTCTCCAACTAAAATAGCGACAATAAACTGTGTATTTTCTCCAACTAAAATAGCGACAATAAACTGCGTATTTTCTCCAACTAAAATCTGGTTTATCTTCACCTTCCACAACTCTCCTACATTCAGCGCTTAGTAGTTGCTCACAAAAACAATTCTATTCTATTCAAGCACTAACACACTGTGTATTAATGGATTTCAGATTACCATCAGTGAAGGAGAAGATCCTGTCAATATTGGACTCAGAGGCAGAGCAGTGGGTGGGCTGTGCCATGACGTACACACTGTTCGAGTGCCTCAAGGAGAGGGTGCCGGAAATACTGTCCGAGCAGGCTGAGGAGGCAGTTGTTGCGAGGGTGGAGAAAATTGCTATCACTGAACAGGTATGTTTTCCTAAAGTCCTTTTATGAGGAAATTTAATAACCTAAAATCTCTGAATATCCTTACTATCATACTAATCATACTAATTTTATAAATGAGAGTGTGTTTGTTTGTTGGTTTGCTGCAACAGAGCAACGGATCGACGTGATTTTTTGCATGGGTATAGTTGAGGACCTGGTGAGTGACATAGGCTACTTTTTATCCCAGAAAATCAAAGAGTTCCCATGGAATTTTAAAAACTAAATCCACGCGGACGAAGTCGCGGGCATCAGCTAGTAATTTAATATAAATATAAAGAACTAGCTGATAGCTGATACCCGCGACTTCGCGTGGATTTAGTTTTTAAAATCCCTCAGGGAACTCTTTGATTTTCTGGGAAAAATAGCCTATGTAGATCTCCAGGCTCTCGACTATACTCGAGGATACTCATGCAAAAAATCACGTCGATCCGTAGCTTTGTTGTATCGTGATTGAAGGACAAACAAATACACTTTCACATTTATAACATTAAGGCCCATTTTCACCACCTTCTGATAAGTGTTGGATAGCTTATTCGCATATTGGAGTTTACTCCTTAAGAATCGATTTTAGGCGCCCGGTATGAGAAAAATTCGAGGGGTAAAATCTACTTATGAATGACCTTGTTACGTTTAATAAGGTTGGTTTTCGCTTGAGTTGTCGAATGCCCGCGTTACGTTTTTCACAACGATGCAAATTTCTACCCTAACGTAACGTAAGGTTGGTTATCTACTCACATGTAGATCAGCGCCATCTTTCGGATTATGTGTAAACTATTTCGAATAGCAACGCAACACTAAAACCCTGCGATAACACAGCGACAGCACTGCTAACATAATAGTTCGAGCTATTTACAATAGATGGCCGTATTTGATATTAAATACCTAGCACTTGAAGTATAAAGTGCGTCCAGTCGTGCGTCGGAGCTGATACACACACTTTTTTGTCTTTGTCACTTGACATAAAGTAAAAAAGTGACAAAATATACGGTTAGGCAATCCGAAACTTATCAGAAGGTAATACAGGCCCTAAGTATGATTATTTGGATATCTTTAAAAATGACGAAGTTATTCAACTTTCAATGTATCCAATATAAAACTAAAAATCCGCCCAGAGCATTCGCCGTGTGACGTCACGCAAACCATTTTCCATGGTATGGGTAAGGAGATGTATTGGTCCAGCTCCACCCTGGCCGAAAGGTCTGTGTTTTGGGCATGCAGTATTTCGGACGCGTTTTCTCTCAGACAAATTTTGCAATTATTCCTGTTTTAGTTGAGTAAATTTTATTAAATTTAACTTTTCAAATTGGCTATATCGGCTTTGAGTTAGACTGTTAACAAATTACTATCTAATGTCTGAGACATCAGAATAAGGTTTTTAAAATCATAGAAAGTATTCTACGTTCGTCTGCTGAATGCGAGGAATCTGCCGAATTTCTAGTTATGTTGTAAAAAGGTAATAGATAGACAGGTATACTTTCGCATTTTTGATAAAAGTATGGATAATTTGATAATGTAATATACCTACTGTGGCCAAAATACAACAGTCATTTAATTTTTTTACAGACTGAATCAAAGAAGCCTGAGAAGAAGGAGCAGTTAAGCAAATCGCAAAAGAGGAGAGCGTGGGACCGCGCGGAAATCGGCCGCGCGGGCGAAAAACCGCGCGGTTGGGACTGGGTTGACATCGTCAAGCACCTCTCGCAGGCGCCGCACATACCCTCTTGACACTGACTGACTCACTCCTAGACTAGTCCTATCTTGATAGTAAAAAAATAAAAGACGGCCTTGCGTAGCGGGAGGGTTATGAGTGTCCAGAAAAATCAGTTTAAATCGGCTTTGTTCTGTTTAAAGTTTTCTTTTTTTGTGAACACAGTCATATCATATACGTTAATTTCCGCATACTTACATACGTATGGCGATTTATATTTAACTGAGTGAACCGAAGTGCATTGACATTCCAAAAGAAAATGGAAATTAACGTATACTTTTAATATAAAATTGATTACTTCCCAGGGTGTAGTTTGAGGCCCGAGGCGAGGCTGAAGGGCCTCAATACACTAATTAGTAATGGCACTTCTTCCGAGTGATACATAGTGCTTTATACTACACCTATGAGGAAAATAATAGGCACATTATTTAATTGAAGTTTATATTAAAATTTATACAATTATTAAGAGGCCAGCGGAGAATGAATTGCCCATACAAACGTAATACCAAAATAATTTGTAATTGGAGAATATTTCCATCATATTATGCGATTATTTGGATTCAAATTGTATTTATCTAGGTACCTGGAAATATATGTTTTCAAAATAGTTTACTAAAATGAAATGTAAATGAATTGCGTTTTGCATATTTTTACGACGTAAATGGCATGTTTTCTTCTTATTTGTTTCATAATAAAACCAACGATATCTTAGCTAATAATTGATCAGGAACATAGCTTATATTGTCAAGTTACAAAATAACAACACAAAGTGAAAAACACAACAAATTTTCATTCATCATTTTTGGTATTTACGGAAAAAGACCAAATTCAGACGCTAAATATTGCTGTCGCACCAAGCATGGAGCCGATGTGTATAGATAAAAAGAGATAGCAATATACCGGCCGATTTTTGCACGCGCAATTCAAGAATTGGAGTTGCGAACGATGTTCGCCGGACTCTTAAAACTCAGGGTGATATTTTTGTTGGGCAAATTAATCATTATAGACATTAGAGACCAAACAGCTGATGAGATAACTGGCTGTGTTTATGGCACAGTCCTTGTGGGAAGGCTGTGGTTCCAAAGTTCAAGTGTGTCTAGTTTTCACTGGTGAAGTTGCTGACTTCATAGATTTTATTTTTCTCTGGGCAATATCTTGCGATCAGCCTTCTGACTATGAGCAGATGAAATGAAATTTGTCTTTAAAACTATCGCCATTGGAATAGTCATAATCTTATTTCCAAAGACGCTGGATTAAGGTCTATCCAGATCTAAAATGTTTTTCCTTTCCAGGCGGCTAATACAGTCAGGGACAGTGAGTTGTACTGCCAGCTGATTTGGGTGGTTTTTCAGTCTGTGCTTGTACTTGGCACTACAGAGTTGTATCTCTTCCTTCACTGTTGCTATGCCAAGATGTTCATGGAGCTCGCTGTTCTTTATAAACCATGGGGAGTTTGCTATTTGTTTGTTGGTTTTGAGAGGGCAGCTGTCCTCGAAGGCAATCAACATGCCATCGGTGACAACCGCCACCGCAATCTCAAGACACTAGCGTTTTAATACTTTTAGGTGCTGCATCCAGATTGTCCTCCAGGTTCTTATAATAATCAGCCCAGGAGGTACATCTTGGATCCCTATAAGTTACTGTTTCTATATTAGACCAAAGTAGATATACCTATTATCTGACATAGATGCCTCCGCATTTAACTCCCAGTCTTCTATCTTCTTGGCTAAATCGTAAGTTGCGAAGGTGATGGTCCAATACTTCCTGTCAAGACCTTGTGACAAAGGTTGGAGAAGAGCCCTTGTTCAAAAGCTGGAGACAGTATGCAATGAGGAAGTCAAATAAGTACTCACCTCGCTCGTTGGTGTCACAGCTTCCCCATTCTTCGTGGTGGGCATTTGCATCGCATCCCACTAGCAGTTCCGCATTGTGCTTCCGGGCGTAGTCAACTACTGGAAGCAAATCAAGTACGGGATTATTGATCTCACCGGGTAGATAGGCCGAGCAGACAATGATCCTCCGCCCCTCCCACTCTTTGAGATTTACATAAGCTGCCACCAGGTCAAAGTTCTGGAACAGGCAGAAAGTTAATATTTTTGTTAAAAACAATGCAGGCCCTGGGCCTAATTCCGCTGGTGTGTGCTAATAACTTACCCCCAGCATTCATCCCCAGGATAGAAGATTTAGATACGCAGGGTTCTTGTATAAGGGCGAGGTCCGCTTTACCTTCAACAAGGAGACACTCCACAACCGCAGCCGCAGCGGCTGCATGAAGGAGGTTGTCTTGGAGGATCCTCGCCTTAGACACCCGGGTAGCCATTACTTCCCTCTTTGGTAGGAGGTGGTGGCCGAGTACGTCCTCCCCCTGGTCGAGGCGACGAGCGAACTCGATCAGCGGGAGTCTCCCTCGGATTCCTGCTAATCGTCTCCCTTCTGTCCTTGTATCCTGCTGGACCGGCCGCTGCGCCCGCTCGACCGTCAGTCCTGCCCCCTCGACTCCGTGGTACCGGAAAGGTTGTTCCCGCACCAGGCGCATAGCGACCAGGCGGTCTCCTTCCCAGTCCACTGGGCCCAGGGATGGCAATCTCAGAGCCGGCGTTTGCAGACGCAGCAGCGGTAGGTTCTGGCTCAGGGGGAAGGTTGTCCCCTTTAAGCCGGAAGACCAGCCTTCTACAGCCGATAGTAGAACGGCAGTTGTTGGCTAGGAGGGTCTCAGCGGACTGTTCGTCGATTAAAAAGACGGCAATAGTGCCTGTCTCGATCTTCGTCTCGCTGACGATCCTCCAGAATTCCGGGTTGAGGCCCAAGTTCTGATATATCAGCATACCAAGCGCATCAGAAGCATTGGCCGCCTCAATGAACGGAATTAAAACTGATGCAGTCCATGGCTTAGGCAAATCGTTCTCGTTCATTATCGAAGGCTGCGCCTCCGGCCATGGCTTGCATCTGCCAATCTCTTTCACAAGCCAGTCCTTGCTTGCCTGATTTTCGCAGGTTACAAGTATCCACCCTGGCTTGTTAGAGAGCGATACAAATTTGGGTCCGCCGGCCGCTGCCCTTATTAGTTCTATTGCGTGCTTGCAGGCAAATAGCCCTACTAATGGCGGCTTGTACAAAGTTCATCTGGTCTGTAGACATAGGATCTTTGTTTCTTCGAGGTATCTTACACAGTTTGTGTGTGGTAATTCAGTACCACCGAGTTTAACTGGTAGGCAATCTCCTGTTCTGAGGGTAAAAGTTATATGGAGTGATTTTGTCACGCTGGCCGTAATTCTCCATCTGTCCATCCAGCTCTGAGTTTCTTGAAGACTTTTCTGTAAGATTTCAGACGACTTTACAGGATCTTTTTGAGATGCAAGTATTGCAGTGTAGACTTCGTAGATGGATGAGAAGATGAATGTTCATGACTTGTTGACAATCGATTCTGCTATTTGGTTATTAATTTTTGCTTTATTTTCAAATGAATTCTGTATGTAACCCTCTTCGACAGCGGACGATTTCAGACCGGCGCCGTGCCGTTTTATTGCGGTTAATTCGGCGCCTATATCTGCGAGAATAGTCGCAGATGTTCTGCGAAAACAATGGGCAGTGTAGTCTGTGGCCAGCCGATTTCTTTCGGCACTGAACTTATTTAATTTTTTCCAATTACTTGTTTTATACATTTCTTATTCCAATATTGTACTGTGTTCAGTATTCAGCGTTTGGTATTCATATTATAATTAGGGCGAAGTTTTATCTCGAAAGTTATTTGCTTTTGCTTTACGTTTCTCCATGAATTTTTTTGAGTACCTAATCGTGTGTTATGTAGGTATTTTCCTTCATTTTCCTTTTGTTTCTGAGTATTTGAACTTTCTTTTGCAGTTGTTGTTGCAAGTAAAATAGGTCTTATTTTTCGCTATCTATCCTTTTTCTGAGGCGTTGCATCTTATTTATCTCGCTGATTTCCAATGGCACATCCAATTCTTTTACGGTTTTGATCACTACAGTATTGGAACGAAGTTCCTTTTCAGACGGTTTGGCGGATAGGGACTAGACGAAAAAAAGTGTAATAATTTTCCCTCACGGCCCTTGTTGCTAGGCGTAAGAATTTTCCGTCACGACGCTTGCTGCCTTCGTTTATTATACACGTACCATCAATGCTCTGATGGCGCAGGGGTAAAACTAAGGAGTAAACTATCGGTTCGGGGGTTCGAATCCGGACTTCAGATCATGTCTTTGTTCTTTTAATTTTTGGAAAATCAGAAGGTATTTTCCGAGCAGGTGTAGTATGAACTTCATTTCATGTGCCATCTTAAATCTGGGAACCCTCGTGCATTCCAGGGAACATAGTATGTGCAATGTGCATGCAAAATGCAAATATGAATTTTAAAAGTCAAATTATACATTTTTATTTTCTTTATTGGATTATCAAGCGTTACGACGACCTTTTCTGCAAAGTCTCCCCGAATACTGAAAGATCTTGTGTTTCACACAGCTTTCTGAACAATTGTCACTGTATTTTAAGGTTTCTGTAAAACAGCTCAAGACTTTTAATTAATAATACTTTTCTGAATTCAGAGGTCTCAGCTAAACAAAACGCTTGCGTATTTTTTTAAGAATATAAGTATGTAGGTATTACTGAACATTTTTTTTTATTCGATTACAAGATTGTCCTTGACTGCGATCTCACCTGATGGTAAGTGACGATGCATTCTAAGATGGTAGCGGGCTATCTTGTAAGGGATATGGCAGTGAACATTCATTTCAACCCATACCCCTAATCGGTTTCTACACGCCATCGTGCCGGAACGCTAAATCGCTTGGCGGCACGTTTGTGACTGTAGGGTGGTAACTAGCCACGGCCAAAGCCTCCCACCAGACCAGACCAGAGACAATTCGGAAATTATAAATTCCCAAATTGCCCCCGCCGGGAATCGAATCCGAGACCTCCCAGTTATAAGACCACAGCGCTCACCACTGCGCCAGGGAGGTCGTCAAACATCATCAAACACACATCGTCAAACTGAAAATCACTTATATTCCACTATCCCCTCCAAGTTCCAACTAATCGTAAAGCTTGTGCTAGGAGTAGGTACATCAATAGTGCAATGGTAAGGGTTGAAGCATAGACCTTTTTCAGTCGTCACCTTGACCGTTGCGCTATTGCGATTTCAATTGATATGTTATTTATTATGTTATACAGCATATTATATTATTATCACCTATTATTAAAAATCTTGTATTATAAATGCATGCAATTTGGCGTGCCAAATATAAATATGTTATGTATAATTTTTGTGTTTTGATTCTTAAAAATAAATACTTGTCTTGTGCTACTCCTACTACTACATGCAGGAAAAGCAAGCATTACGCCTACCTACATATAAATGGGATCCGGGCATATATATTCTGTGAACCGGGTACCAATTGTCTAAAAGTTATTCCATTAATCATATTCGTATTCGATGACATTAGCGTCAAAATAAAATAATCCTTGTTTGTATTTATTCAGTCACAAATTCAGTAAAACGGATTTTAATGTGGAGCGTTGTGGAGCGTATCGTACATACGTAAACGTATAAGAATGTATATTTGTTGACTGTTAAGATGTCGATACCTATGCTATCGATGTAACGTATTCGATCAATTTCGATCTCATGAGCTTCTATGTTCTGTATTTCGATGTGGCGGATCGGACCCCACTTGTAGTGTTGCGTGTCCACACTGTTTTAGGTAAGTATAGCAAAACAGTAAAATCAGTTGTTTGTTATAAAATATAATTCTTTTTAAATGGAACCTCATACCTATATAGGAATCTCCATGGAACTAGGAATTACGACTTTCTCCGCTGCCAAATGTGAAAATTGACAAATAAAAATGTAAAAAAAATGGTTGTCATTAGTCAAAAACTTTTATTTATAAATCACGCGATAAAAGTAAAAAATCTTTGTTTTACAATACTTACTAAATAGTTATTGCCGACACAAATTAAACGTGTTTAACCCGTTGATAATAATATTTATTTTATGGTTTAATCTTATTAAAAATTAATTCTAAACTGAATCCTATCAATAGATAATCCTCAAGGGAGTAGGTGAACCTACCTAACCTAAAAAAATGAAATACACCAAGCAAGAATGGTTCACGCCAGCCGAAGTGGCAATACACAATAGAGCGGACGACTGCTGGGTCTCAGTCAACGGGAAGGTCCGGAACCTGACGTCGTGGCTGCAGGACCAGTTCAGGCTGTGCAAATGCACCAAGTTCTGCTCCTGTGCCGTGAAGAACTGGTACTGTGGTGATGATTGCGTCGAGTATTGCAACTGTTTTAAGCGTGGTTTCGCTTATTGTGATGCTAAGAGAGTGAGTTGGTAATGTTGTCCATTAGGTATTATATCAAAACCTAGGTGATGCTGCGGATACATCCACGTGGATTTAGTTTTTAAAATGCCATGGGAACTCATTAATTTTCCGGAATAAAAAGTAGGTTAGTTAAAAAAAATTGTGAGCCATCGCGGGACGCCTGGCAGATGTGAAACATCGAAATTATTTTATACAGATAATATCGAGCTTAGTACACACATAAATGCGTACACTATTTCTAAACTATCACCATCAGACATATTTTATTGTTAAAATTATTTCTTTTAAGTAAGACACAGGTTACGTGTACCATAGTAAACAGCACTGTTGTTTACTTCATACATACATACTACTACACTTCATTCATACTGTTGGCGTGGCGACGCGACTGTCGCGGTCGGTCTGACCCGCCGCTATAGATGTATTACATCAAAAATCACGTCAATCCACTGCTCTGTTGCTGCGTGATTGAAGGGCAAACCAACAAACAACAAACAAGCGAACTGTTGACATGCTCTAACTCTTATAAATGGAATATATTATCTACACAATATCTAAAAATTAAAAATGCATGGATCTTTTTTAAAACTGAGTTTTTTATTTAAATAATCTTTTACAAGTGCTTTTGAATCGACGATTAATCTACCACTGGTAGGTTCAGGGTTCTAAGTATCTACCTCTAAAGATATATAAATCTACTGAATTATGAATAGACGACTTAAGGAACTGCAGCGCAGAGCTAATTATATTATTTCGTGGCTCCCGCGTTAGAGTAGAATAGAATAGAATAGAAATGTTTTTTATTCAAATAAACTTTTACAAGTAGGTACTTTTGAATCGTCAATGAGTCTACCACTGGTTCGGAATGCCGTTCCTGCCAAGAAGAACCAGCAAGAAACTCGGCAGTTGCTCTTTTCAAAATACTTTTACAATATACTTAATATATATTATTCTATGTACTTATGCAGAGTTTCCACAATGAGGGGAAGTTCCACAAAAGCATACGTAATTATTTGTAATTATAATTCAACACATTTCAAGACGGGACGGTTACCCTTAGGCCTTACATTATTTTTCAGCTGGCAATGACTATCCTCGCGTATGCTGGCAAAGACGTGAGTCACTGGTTCAAAGGAGACGACTGGATTCACTACACGCACCCTATCGTCGCCTCTAGAACTGAGTACCAGCGGCATGGTCACGGTCATCGACGCCCGGTGGTGCCTTCGACTCTTTGGAGGCCGATCACTAACCCTTGGTGGCTGGATGAGAGCAATGTTGAAGGGAAACTGACTGAGAGGACTAGACCGATTCGGATCACGAATAGTTTGACGGGTTAAATTTTTTTTTCATATTTCAGAACGAGCTTATGAATTATAGTACTTCGGCGATGGAAGACGTCACAAATAAATTCGTGTAGTTTAAAAAAAATTTGTGTGCTTAAGACCGCACGGCAGAAGTGAAAACTTCATTGGAAATCGCAATCAATTTATATACTTACTCTAATTAATCTAATCAATATACTCTAATCAATTTATATAATATTGAGGTGTGCCGGGGAAGGGGGAAAGATAATCAAAACGCGACTGTACTCTACGAGAGGTTTATTACGACTAATCTTATAAGTAAATGTTACATAGGGTTCACATTATACTTCACCTCCGGGGGTGAAAGAAAAAAAAATAGTACACTTTTTTTTTTTATAAATTTTTCTTAGTTACTAAACTTCTTAGTCCTATCCTTATGAATAATATCTATCTTACCATTCCTTTCTATTTTCACATTCACACCTAAATCTTCTAAAACTTTAAATGGTCCATCAAAAACACAATCTAATTTTCGCGCACATTCATTCTTTACTAAAATAAGATCATTTTTGTCATAGGATACAGAATTACATGATTTATCGTATTTATCTTTCCTTTTTACCTTACAAGCTATTAAATTATTTCTAGCATCTCTTAAGGCTACTTGCAACTTATATTTTAATTCAGAACAATAATCATTAGGATTATAGAGAGGTTCTACATTACAGTTACTTAAACTATCTGGTAAGCGACATTGTCTACCGAATACATGTTCAAATGGCGTGTATTTAGTATGTGTGTTTACACAAGTATTATAACTAAAACACCAAAATGGTAACCAATGCGACCAGGAATAACACGAATTAGTACAATAAGTTCTTAAAAATGCACCTAAATGCTTATGAGCTATCTCAAGAGAACCGATCGATTGATGATGGTATGCAGTTGACGTTAACTTTTTTATCTCTAATAATTTGCATACTTGTTCCATAACTTTCGAAATAAATTCAGTTCCCCTGTCTGTTGCGATAGACTTACTTAGTCCAAAACGTAAAATAAAATTACTTACAAAAGCTTGCGCTACTGTTACTGCTTCTTTGTTGGGTAAGGGATAGGCTTCTATATATTTGGTTAACTCACACTGAAGAGTTAAAATATAACAATTTCCATACTCATCTTTGTCCAAAGGTCCAACTAGATCGAGGAAAATTTTTTCAAACGCCGTTGTCGCAGTTGTAGTTAAAGTCATAGGTTGTTTAGTATACCTACCTTGTTTCATTTTTTGACACATTTCGCACTTACCTATAAATGTACGAATGTCCTTGTTTAAATTTGGCCAGTAATATTTCCTTCTAATATTATTCGCCATTCTAGTCATTCCAGCATGTCCACTTGTGGGCAATAAATGATAATCATTTAGAATAAACTCTTTCTCTCTCTCATCGAAAATTCTTTTAATACCTTTTAAAACACATATTCGGGGACCGGTCCATCCCTCACGTGATTTTATTTCACTACATAAACCTTTTATAAATTCATTATTCTCATCATCTTTTACTATGCATAGTTCTTTCATTTTTATTCTTTCACAAAATTCTTTGAGCTTAGTTGCAAATTCGGCTCGCGAGAAATGCAATCTAAAGCCAAGATTAATACATAATAACATTTTACTTGGTACATAAACAAAACATTCCTTTTCTTCTACCTTTATCTTATCTTGTTTAAACTTATTTATAATATCTTCTTCCACTAATCTCATTTCAATGGAATCACACGGCTGTTTTAATAATTCCACGACTCGTGGTTGATCAGGCCACTCGTCTGTGTCATTACTAAACGCAGCTCGCTCTTTCTTATTTTGCTCGTCCATTTTCCTCTTAATTTCCTCTTCCATTCTTCTCTTTTGTCCTCTAGTCATCACAGTCACAACTTCCTCATTCATTCCTTTCAGTTCATCCGATGTTATGCACACTCTAGACAATGCATCCGCGACTACATTGTCCTTGCCTTTCACATATACTATCTCAAAATCATACTCTTCTAGTACTAAACGGTATTTAATTAACCTACTTGATGGGTCCTTCATGCCGAACAAATAAATTAATGGTTTATGGTCTGTCATAATGGTAAAAGTTCTGCCAAATAAATAAGGTCGGAAGTATTTTACTGCCCAAACTATTGCAGTTAACTCCTTTTGTATTACTGGATAGTTTCTTTCTGCCTTATTTAATGGTCTGCTTGCATAGGCAACAGGTTTTAAATTGCTGTTACATAAAACACTTCCAATTGCTAAATCTGAGGCATCAGTCTGTAGTATGAATTTATTTGTTTCGGAAAAATCCGGATATTGCAATATAGGGGGAGACATTAAAGAAGTTTTTAGAAAATCCAAAGCATTTTGACATTCTGATGTCCAAACAAAAGGTACATTTTTCTTTAGTAAATTATTTAATGGCATAGTAATTGTTGCAAAGGATGGCACGAATTTTCTATAGTAGTTGCAGAAGGCAACAAATCGTCTTACTTCGTCTGTATTCTGAGGTACTGGAAATTTTTCTAAAACCTTAGTTTTTTCAGGGTCAGGTGAAACACCATCAGCAGAAACTAAATGACCAAGATACAAAATTTCTTTCTTAAGGAATTGACATTTAATTGGATTTAATTTTAAATTTACTTTTCTTAGTCTCTCAAAAACATCAATTAAATTTTGATTGTGAACAGCTAAAGATCTTCCAAAAATTATTAGATCATCCAAATAAATAAAACATTTCTCAAAAGTTAACCCTGACATCGCAATCGACATCACTCTACTGAAAGCACTACAAGAAGTTTTTAGACCCATTGGTAAACGCTTTAACTGATAATGTCCTGTACTAGTCGAAAAAGCAGTATACTTTCTACTTTCTGGTCCCAGTTTTACTTGGTAATAACCTTGCTGGAGGTCCAAATGAGTAAAATAAATTGAACCTGATAAAGAATCTAAGATATCATTAATATTTGGTAACGGAAATTTGTCATCTACAATATTTTCATTTAGTTTTCTGAAATCAATTACTAAACGCCACTTTTGATCACCTTCAGATTTTTTAGGTACTAACAGTATCGGGCTTGACCATTCACTAGTAGATTCTTCAATAATACCGTCATTAAGCATTTTTGTTATCTGTTTATTCACTTCTGTCTTTAATGCTTGTGGTAATCTGTATGGCTTTTTATAAATAGGGTTAATATTATTTTTTAATGTTATAGATTGTTCACTAGTTTCTAACTTATCACCTGGCAAAAAGAAAATGTCTGAATATTTAGTACAAATTTTTTCAATAGATTGTTTTTCCTCTTTGTTTAAATGTTGTAACTCTAATAAAGGCAATAATGTCTCAGATCGGCTTAAACTACTGTCACATTGACTAAATTTAAAGATATTATAGTCACTTAAAAGCTCTACATTCAATTCAAAATTATTTAATCTGACCTGTTCATCTCGAGTATTTAAAATTTTAATAGGAATCCTTTTATTTTTAGGTCGAACGATGGTACCAGCCAAAAATATATCCTTCTCTATCTCTTTTGCACTGACAAAACAATCACCTTCCAAATCTGCTTTCAAGTAAACATAATGAATTGATTCACTACAAGGGGGGATTAACAGTGAATTACTGTAATCAGGTTGGTCATAAATTGGTAATACACAATAGTCACCTTCTATTTTCATCGTTAATAAATTTTTATCTAAATCAATGTTTGCTTTATATTTAGTCATAAAGTCTAGGCCTAGTATTCCATCGACCATAATAGGTAAATTTTTAAAACTATAAAACTTATTTTGAAATTTTTCTTTCGTAGAAGCGTATAAGTCTAATACTACATAGCCAGAAGAACAAATCTTACCTCCAATCCCGTTAACAACTAAATTATCGTAGTGGATTGCACATGACCTTGGAAGTTCGTCTTCTTTAATCACCGAAATTGATGCACCTGTATCTAACATAAGTATTACCCTTTTACCGTTCATGTAAAAATTAACAAACTTAGCATTACCCTTACAGGCAAAAACTATATTATTAAACTCGAAAAAACTGACTGTTTTCTCTCTCATCCGGCCTTTGCTGTTCTGCAGTACGTGTAGCTGTTTGATTGTTGTCACTCTGTGCCGCAAAAAGGTTGTTTCTATTGAAAGAATTTCCACGTCTGTTGTTATAGCCTCGCCTGTTATTGTATACAACATATTGACTTCGGCCGCGAGGGCTGTACTGGAAAGGTCTGGAGTAGTTTTGGTATCTATTCATCCTGTAATTGTAATTATTTTGAAAATTACCCCTGTTGTTGTTGTTGTAATTTTGATAACCACGGCCTCTGTTTGGTCCTTGAAGTCTAGAGAATCGATTGTTGTACCTACCTCTATATGTTGTCATCTTCATAACCTCGGCAGGCTTGGAAGTTGATGGCATAGCAGACTCGTCCTTTGCTGCTTGTATGGCGTCCTTCAGTGATGTGTAGTTACGAGCGGTGATGATAGTACTCAACCTTTCATCCTTAAGACCATCTGCGAATTTTTTTACTACCATTTTTTCGTTAATGGGTTTGAGGACCGTGCTTTTATATGCATCGCCCTCGGATTGCGAAATATTCAAATCAGTCATTAATCTTTCAAGCTGAGAACCATATTGTTCGATAGACCTAAAACCTTGATTTAAAGACTGAATTTGATTATGAATAGCTGTATAGGATTTTTTTGTTAATAATTTTTTTCGAAAATCGTTTATCAAATCTTCAATTGTTGAATAGGTAGTGTCTAAACCTATTCGTAATTTTGCAGTCTCTGATAGCCTACCTTTTAACACGAATTTAATTAATAGTGGTTGACTGTCTTTATTAAGCATATCAGCATACATTTCAACAGCATCGATCAATCGTTTGGTAGTGTCCTCCTTATCATCTAAAATTGGTATTAAACCACACGCAGTTTTCATATCAAAATCCATTTTCTCTAACTTTGTCTTTAAACACAAACTAGATATTTCCGAAAATAAAGAACAAATATTCTCATAGGTATCAATGACTAAATCGAGTTCTTTTTTATTTTGACTTTGACTCACAGCAGAGAATATAGATTTGCATTTATTAAACAATACATTTGCTTGTTCTAATTTACTGGACGTCACCCGGCATTTATATCTACTTTGCCCTTTTTTTATAAGATATCTTCGTATATCTAATAGTTCTTCGTATAGCTTTATTAACTTATCAGTCATACTATATTTAGCAAAACTTTATAGTTAAGCATCATATTTCATTCATTTCAATTTAAATAATTCTTACTCGAGGCATTGTTATACAAAAGGCTTAGATAAAAATGCTGAGTTGCGTCTGGGTCGGATTTCTAAGAACAAACGGTTGGAAACACATTAGGCATCTTACAGACTTAAAAATATTTAAACATTTTTGTCGTAAAACTAAACTTACTTTTCGTGCATAAATAATTTTTATATCTATGATTGTCAATTAAACCGCACTTTTTCACTACTTATACTTTTTCACTACCTACCTAGTCACTTTTTAACACTTTTTTTTTTTTTTAATACTTTTAACACTTTAGGTACACTTTTTAATTTTCTTATTCATGGTCACTTGGCTGCTGGAAACTGGAACTATGCCGGACCAGGGGATCCATCTCGTTCCTTGTTGCTATCTCCTGTTCGGCGTCCCGACCATCTCATCCGCATTCTTCTCAACGCATTATCCCTCATTTCTGTTTGAATCATACCAGCGTGGCACTTTTTATAATTTTTGTAGACTATAATCAGTATGGCAACCGCACATATTCCAATAATTGTCGAGATTAAAATGTTGTTTGTGTAGAAATGCGTAGATAGATCCGTGCTGCTCAATTGGTCTATACCATGCTGGTTCACGACTACTTCCTTGTTTTCGCACTCACACTTGCTACACTTGGTTCCCATTTTCTTTGTTTCTTTGAAGCACACGTGATGTCTTATAAGTAGTTGGAAGCATTATCACATATTTTTTTTTTTTTAAGTCTTAAACACTCAATTTGACGCACTGAGGCACACAGGAATGCGACGACTTCGCACTTTTCGCCGGTCATTTGATACCCGCGCCAGCCCGGCGCGCCGTCCTGCGCCTAGGCAGGGTCGCCATGAGGTGTGCCGGGGAAGGGGGAAAGATAATCAAAACGCGACTGTACTCTACGAGAGGTTTATTACGACTAATCTTATAAGTAAATGTTACATAGGGTTCACATTATACTTCAATATGACAGACAATAATATACAACAGAACAGAGACAACAGAAGAGCAGCTGACTGTATCTTTCTCGGGTACACTCGGCGGTCCTGACTCCCTAGTTCACCCGATCGAGCCTTTCACTTCAGAGCGTGACGGATCAGCCTAACTTACTACCTACATAAAAATGTGTGTGTGGTGCGCCAAAAGAAGTTTTCACTTCAAAAATTGCAGAGAAAAAGCCACAATAACACCGTCTGGTGGATTAGGGACTACCTACCTACTATTACTACTATTACCTACCTATATTTCTCCCTCCAATGAAATTCAGGCACAAGATGACGTGGTAGCTGTAGGGCTTTATAGGTAGGTTAGAGTTTTCTATTACCACATCTTGATTAAGTACATATGATTCAATTTATTGAACGTAAATGTAGGTGCGATCCCCGCAGTCCTAGATAAGTCCACTGGCACCGGATTAAGGACCACATAATAAATATAACAGATATTTTAAACTAGATGATGCCAGCGACTTCGTCCGCTTGGATTAAGATTTTTAATTCTCGCAGGAACTCTGTAATTTTCCGGAATAAAAAGTAGCCTGTGTTAATCCTGAGTATGAGCTATCTGCATACCAAATTACAGCCAAATTGGTTCATTCGTTGTGGAGTTATAGAGTAACAAACATACATCCTACTAATATTATAATTGCGAGAGTTTGTGAGGATGGATGGATGGATGGATGTTTGTTACTCTTTAACGTGACAATGAATGAACTGATTTGGCTGAAATTTGGAACGGACATAGCTCATACCCCGGATTAAAACATAGGCTACTTTTTATCCCGGAAAGTTACAGAGTATAATTAGAAAACCTTAATCCACGCGGACGAAGTCGCGGGCATCATCTAGTCTATCCATATAAACATCCATCCATACATCTTCACAAACTTTCGCATTTATAATATTAGTAGGATTAGGACTATAGGTAGGGAGTTATTCCGTTACTCCACCAAAGCAGTAAAGGAAGTCTTGGATTTCACTAGGTTCAAGCGTAACCCTGGAAGTGTGCTCGGAGGAGACGCTGTATCAGATCATGATGCGCTACCTGCCACACAACTCGCACATGCTGTCCTACACGTGGCGGTACCTGGGCCGCGGCCTCGACTACAGCAAGAGCCTCGAGGAGAACGGCATTCCTGATGAGAGGGACCGCTTCAGCGACGTGGCACTGCCGGAGAACCTGCACATACCTGACCTGTTGCTGTACTATAATGATGATTTGACTGAAGGTGTGTTCGTCAAAACGTGTTACGTTCCCTCAAATATGGTCGAGCGAAGCAACGGCTGGATCATGCGTCATGCTAGTGAACGGGTTCCGCCGGCGAGAATGGGGCTACTTTCAGTCTGCCAGTCTCAACGTGAATTGAATTGAAGTACCTACGCTTTTTTTGGAACTTCACCTCATTGTGGAAATATTATATTAAATTCTAACAAAGTTGCATGGGTTAAATCGGCATGGCATCCGGCTGCCCACAAGATAGTATAAAAAAAGTGTGTGTGTCAGCTCCGACGCACGACTGGAGTTTACCACTTAAAACGTCGTAATGCATTCGCGGCGCCGCTCAGACCCGATCGCTACGCGCTCGGCTTCCCGAAGCGAAATATTTATTATTATTTACTCAATCTTAGGGTAGAAATTTGCATCGTTGTGAAAAACGTAACAAAGGCATTCGACAACTCAAGCGAAAACCAACCTTATTTACTCAACATTAGGGTAGAAATTTGCATCGTTGTGAAAAACGTAACGAGGTCATTCAAAACAGATTTCACTGCTCAAATTTTTCTCATACCGGGCGCCTAAAATCGATTCTAAAGGAGTAAACTCCAAAAACTTATTACAATGTAATAGCTGTTTAATATTATAAAATGATTATTTTGAAAAGAGCAACTGCTGAGTTTCTTGCCGGCTCTTCTCAGCAGAAACCGCTTTCCGAACCGGTGATTCATGACGTCTCATAAGAGCCACAGGTTGGCCTACGTGAAATAAATAATTTTGAAATTTGAATTTTGAAAAAACGTGATTAGGCAGTGGGACTGTCGTCTCTTATTCTCGGGGTCGCAGGTTCGAGCCTGGGCACGTGCACCCATGAAGTTTTCCTTTTTGCACGGTTGCCTCGTAGAGATCGCTCCGCAAATTCTACCACTGTTTTATTTTATTGTTTTTGTGTAGAAGTATTATGTGTTTCTTTTTTAACAGACTTCAAAAAAAGGAGGAGGTTCTCAATTCGCCGAAATCTTTTTTTTTTATGTATTTTCATCGATTACTCGAAGACACCTAAACCGATTTGGAAAATTCTTTTTTTGTTTGAAAGGGTATACCTACTTCCCAGGTGGTCTCATTTAAATTTTATCGAAATTAGTCGAGCTTTTTTAAAAAATCAACAATACATTATAATATAATTTATTGTTGATTTTTTTAAAACCGCTCGACTAATTTTGATAATATAAGCGGGAGATTGAAATAATATTTTCTGGTGTACAATATGTTATGTGCGTTTAAGCAATTACAATAAATATCACATGCTTCAACAGTGAAGGAAAACATCGTGAGGAGACCTGCACGCCTGAGAGTTCTCCATAGTGTTCTCAAAGATGTGTAAAGTCTGCCAATTAGCGTTGGGCCAGCGTGGTGGACTTTGGCCTTATAAGTTATAACCCTTCTCTGAAAGGAGACCTGTGCTCAGCAATGAGCCGTTGATGGGAAGCTGATGATGACGATGTTTGTTTAAAATTATAGATTTGTTTAGCTGTGGATAAATTAATGTTGTTTATATGTTTAGTTAAGATGGAAGACACAGGTCTGCCCGCGAAATTCAAATTTAATTTGGTTTTTCGCAATTTGTAAACTAATGCGACAAAGTAGGCTTATGGCCTTCTAATTGCGCCAGTGGAATTACCATCTTCACAGGTTTACATAAAAATCTTTACTTGAAAGTGACCAGTTTAAGAAATTAATCAAAATACTGAGTTGGACGTGAATTACTCACAAATTAGTCGACACTTTGATTAAATTCTTAAACTGCTCACTTTCAAGTAAAGATTTTTATGTAAACCTGTGAAGATGATAATTCCACTGGCGCATTTAGAAGGCCATAAGCCTACTTTGTCGTATTAGTTAACAAATGGCGAAAAACCAAATTAAATTTGAATTTCGCGGGCAGACACGTGTCTTCCACCTTAAAGTGTTTGCACACCACGGCTACGTTTAAAATCAAAAATATTGGCGAGGAATAAATATTTAAACATTGTATCTATTTCAGATCCGCCCAAAGACGACTGTTTTTGCCACGACATAAATTGTGTCCTCGATCGCCCTGAGAAATGCTACAAAGATATCCAATTTTAAAGAAATATAATATTATTTACAACTATGTAGCTGATGCCTGCGACATCGTCCGCGTGGATTTAGTTTTTCAAATCCCGCGGGACCTCTTTGATTTTCCTGCATAAAAGTAGCATATAATTGTCACTGTGCCAAAATCACGTCGATACGTAGTCCTGTTGCAGTATGATTGAAGGACAAACCAATTAACAAAACACACTTTCGCATTTATGATATTAGTAAGAATTTCTGTATTTTATTCCTTGTTTGTTATTCCTTTTGATTTTATTATTATGAATTATATTAGCAATAAATTATTGCATCTAGTTGATTAAATACTAATTTATTTTCAAAACTTCGGCCCTTACAACTTCAATGCAATTACAACTTCAATGCAATATACAATAATTATACCATGTGGTGGTGCCGGTTCGAAAGTGCATATCTTATTTTTCTCCCCTTCGAAAGAAGTCATAAATTAAAGTAATAGTAGAATAGTCTGCTATGCAAATTTTTTTCTTTTTTACTCATCGTAGAAAACTACACGCGAACGATAGTAACCAAACAACAATAAATAAGCAATTAAAACTTAACAAAACAAAAGTTTCAGAAACACTGTACTGGCAATCGCGAGCGGTACTTTGGTTTGGTTTGGTTTGGCTTCTGCATGAACGCTCTCATACTTGGCCATATGTTCGAGTGTACCGCGCGACACGACGCACCACGCGCCGCGCAACGCCCCGCGTGTGCATAAACGTACAGGCTGGAACCACATCTGTACCCATCGATTCGCATTTTGTCCATACAAAACTGTCTTTTTTTCCAGAGTCGTGTACGCATCAATTCGGCTTTTCGATGCGTACACGACTCTATGAAAAATGACAGTTTGTATAGACAAAATGCGAATCGACGCGCAAAATACTTTGTAACTCGTAAAATATTCATTTTCTTTTCAATTCGCTAGGCTACTCTCTTGATAATATCAATCGGAATTTAATGTAAAAATTTTGGCTCTGTAATATGCAACACATTGAAAATAAATGAATATTGGTTAAAAATTAGACCTAACTTCGCGATTTTTTATTATCGAACAAATTTCATCATTTTATGTTTTTGCTCAAGCACGTCCCTTGGCAGTATGATGTAATTTTTGCGTGTTTTTTTTCGGATACTTGAAACTTGATCTACTACTGTAAAAATCAAATCTGTTTACTGTTAACGAGCGCACACCCACTCTTAAGTACCATGCGGGTGTACTTAATAGTATAATTATATGTGCATAAAATTACATAGGCAAGGTATTACTAGGAACGCGCGTCGTTCCGTTCTTTGGTTCGGGGCGTTTTTGCTCGGCACGTGGGCACTGATATTTTACACCCTTTATAATCCTGAATATTTACTACGTATCTAGTAACTAAGTGCAAAAAAATTGGCCAAGTATGAGTCGGGCCTCACTCTTTTAGGGTTCCGTACATATGATCAAAAGACTTTTATTTTAAACTAGATACATACCTATTTAGATATCTTGGTTCTTAGATAGTACTAAATTAGTATATTATGGGGAAAAAATGCTCGTTTGTTTTGGTCACAATTTTGATGACCCCCCATTTCTTCATTTTTGAAGTTACTAATGAGCTCTAGACAGTGACACCCCACATGCCAGGGTAAAGAATAAAATTTATTTCGATTCCTTTTTCATATTGTATGGGAACCTCCCCCTTAATTTTTTAATTTTATTTTATTTTTATTATTTGTTGTTATAGCGGCAATAGAAATATAAAGTATGACAATTTCAACTGTCGAGAGACTTACGAGATACAGCCCGCTGACAGACGGTCGGACGGACGGACAGACGGACAGCGGAGACTTAGTAATAGGGTCCCGTTAGCACCCTTTGGTTAGGGAACCTTAAAAACATAGATTTCTAATACTTTTTATAATTAACTCACAGGTTTAGAATCTATTATTGTTTTGCCACCATAATGCATATTATTATCATTGTGCATGAAGTCTGCCAATCCGCTAAGAAGAGATAGGATGTCACATACTAATATTATAAATGCGAAAGTGTGTTTATTGGTTTGTCCTGCAATCACGCTGCAACAGAGCTACGGATCCCCGTGATTTTTTGCATGGGTATATATTCATAAACTAGCTGATGCGATGCTGATGCCCGCGACTTCGTCCGCGTGGATTTAGTTTTTAAAATCCCTCGAGAAATGTTTGATTTTCCGGGATAAAAAGTAGCCTATGTCACTCTCCAGGTCCTCAATTATACCCATGCAAAAAATCACGTTGATCCGTAGATCTGTTGCAGCGTGATTGCAGGACAAACCAATAAACCAACAAACACACTTTCGCATTTATAATATTAGTATGATTAACCTGCAGGCTGAGTCGTAAAAACTGCATCAATCATTGCTATAGACTCAATTGTGGTGATTCGCTGAATTTATCGCGATTTTGCTGCAATAACGCATTTTACACAATAACGAGCGAGTTTCGGCTAATCAGAGGCGATTGCACGTCACACTGTAGCATTCATTTTTGACGTGATAACGTCTTATAAATCGATGAACTGCACGCACTCAGCACTGCATTCGGCTGCACGCACGATAAAGTGCCGCGTTCCGCCTGATCCTGCGCGTGCAAGCGAGAGCGCGGAACAAGCGATGGAACGGCACGATCGGCCCAAGCGTTGGCTTGTGATTAGAGAAAATTGTAATTTTCGAAACTCCTTCTTTGTACTATACAAAATAATGATAATTCAGTGATAATAATTCAATTCAATTCATAAAAGTATGCAATTTTTCATTAATGTTTCTTTATGACTTTATCACGTAAAACTATCGTCCGTAAACCCACTGTACAGACAACCAAATTTTACAACCTTTTATTTAGCTTGACCAGTTTGTTTGTTTGGGTCAAATCTTGCAAGATGAATTAGACGACCCACTTCGCGGTTTCTGATCGAGCTGAAATTTTGCATTTATGTGTAAATCGGATGACAATGCAATATTATTGTGACTTGGAGCTGATCTGATGATGGAGACGGAAGATGGCTATCGGAACTCTGTAATAAAACGACGTAACCCCATCGAGTTTGGGTTCGTTTGATTCGTCATAACAAGTACTCTGATCCTAGATGATATCCAGAGTCTAATAATGTAGCTACTACCCAAGCAGCAAGCAAGCGTTTTCAACATCAATTAACCGGCTCTATTAGAACTTAAAGTTTTTTTAAAGACGTACAAGAGTATCAAAAGATGATTATATCTTTATAAGAAGGATTTTTGAATAATTATAGATACAGCTTGAGCTGCATAAAACTTGTATTAAGAGATCCGCGTAAGCTTAGGGTACTAAAACAGAATTTGAAAATTCTACTATACAACTTTAAGTATTTTCTGACAGTTTAAACTCGTTTTATCGTTAAAGCTGTATAAAGGCTGTATTTTGCATGTGGTCACTAACTTACTACAACCCTAAGTGTTATTATGGTATCACTCAATCATTGTTTCTGTATAATGGTATATGCAAACTTCATTATAACACTTGTTCTTATAGAGTAGTTAGACACTCTTATAAATACAGTGGTTTTAGTACTTCTGTCTAAAATAATGCTTTAAAACTAAAAAAATAAATTACATCAATAGTACAGCTTTAGCCTGACTAACAGCTGCCAGCCATATATTATTTTCCCATGATCCTATACTTTGTGTGCGGAACTCGATCATAATTTATAATGTGGAAAAAAAGGAAAAGATCTGGTGCAGTCAAGAGGAGAATTATAAGGAAATATTTAAATATAACAAATTATAAACCAGAGGACAGTATCAATAGTGAACCATCATTTATTGGGCAAGAAATAAATACATTAAATTGGACAACCCACAGTCAAGCGCGTCCATCGACGTCTAACGAAGGTTCCGTAGGAAAAACATTAAACGGTGTCGACGGTGAGGATTTAGTTAAACCTTTGGAACCTGATGATAACTTTTCTTTATGCAGCAGTACAAGTACTTCAATTGATGATGATAACGAGTATTCAAAAAATATGTTGTTTCGTCAGCGAATAAAGGAATGGGCTACAGAAAGAAATATATCTCAAATAGCTCTAAACGATTTAGCCGCTATTGTTAATGACAGATTTCCCGGAATATTACCGCGTGACGCTAGAACAATTTTAGGTACTATCCAACAAATACGTATCAAAACGATTAAAGGAGGTGAATACTGGCATAATGGCCTCACAAAATGTTTAAAGAAATCATTAGAGAAATGGATTGATGTCCCTGCTAAAATTGCTTTAAATTTCAATTTCGACGGTCTCCCAATATTTAAAAGTTCAAATAAAGAGTTTTGGCCAATTTTGTGCACTATATTTGAATGACCTGATATTGAGCCGTTTGTAATTGGAATCTATTATGGTGTTGGAAAACCAAATCAAATTGACGAATATTTAAATGATTTCGTGAACGAAATGGAAAATTTACTTAAAGACGGAATATACATTGAACAATTCAAAAAGACAGTATCCATTGAAATCAGATGTTTTACGTGTGATTCCCCTGCAAGAGCTTACATTAAAGGTAATTGCATGAAACTTTTTTAATAATGTAGCATAGTAATATCACCAATCCTTTGTCATGTGTTTTAAACACATAAAGTGGCCATATTCAAAAAGTACCGTCGAGCAGTTGAATTGCTCTTAGCCGTTCACGCCTAGACCTGTTCATTTAGAGGCTTGTAGTTAGTACCAATAGTTAGTAAGTAGTATAAGTAAAAATAGTATAGTTAGTATAGAACATATTGTAGTATAGCAAGAAGAGTACCACATATATAGTGGTAGATGTCAAAGATTTCATTAAAAAAAAAAAAAAAAAAAAAACACATAAAATGACCGAAAATTGTACTACTACTACTACAACATACTAATGCAAATTAATTTTTTTAAGATTTTGATATTCTTTGTTTTTTCAACAGTGGAATAAAAAAGTAATTGATGTTTTATCATATTTCAGGTGTTTGCAATTTTAATGCAAAGCACGGTTGCTTAAAATGTGTTACAGTAGGAGAGTATTCACATGTATCTCATACAGTGACTTTTCCTGAAACGAATTGTCGCCCTAGGACGGACCAAGAATTTCGTGAAAAAAAATATGGGCCTCACCACAAAAAAGATTCTCCTCTACTGCGATTACCTGTAGATATGATACAAGACTTCCCTGTAGCAGATTCTCTACACCTTGTTGATTTGGGAATAATGAAGCGCCTATTAGTTGGTTGGCGCAATGGTAATTTTGGAAAATATATAACCAAATGGAGTGCGAGAGACACCGAATTGGTTTCAATTTTTCTACACAAATGTAAATTGCCATTTGAAATTCACAGATCGGTGAGAGGACTTGACTGTCTTTCTCATTGGAAAGCATCTGAGTATAGATCTTTCTTGTTTTATTTAAGCATTGTCATACTTCCAGACGTATTATCACATGATGCATTTTCACATTTTCTGACGTTTTTTTGCGGTATAACAATATGTTCTAGTAAAAACTATAGTCATTTTCTTCCTTTGGCAAAAGAGCTCTTACAGTATTTTGTTGAACATTACAAAGACTTTTACGGAGCGGATTATGTTACTAGTAATGTTCATAATGTAGTCCATATCGCAGATGAAGTGCGACGATTCGGCCCACTTCATACATTCAGCGCTTATCCTTTTGAAAACAAGTTGTATCTAATTAAAAGGATGCTGAGGCACGGTAACAAACCTCTTGCTCAAGTGGCAAAAAGATTTAGTGAAGATGCAGAATCGTTAGAAACGACGAGGAGCAGAAAAAATCAACAACTCACAAATCAAGACCCTTTTGTGACTACTACTAAAAGAAAACTAACTGTACTACATTTTAAGGACTTTAAATTGTCATCAAAACTTCAAGATAAATATTTTTTGTGTAACAATAATGAAATTTTGGAAGTGAAAAAAGTAACTGTTACTAACAGTGAAATAAAAATATATGGCTACAAAATTACAGACTTGTTAGATGTTTTTGAACAACCAATCAAATCATCATATTTGAACATATGCAAAGCCAAATTACTTACTGATAGGCGGGCAGAGGTCATTGTTAGTTCCCAAGATATAAAAATGAAATTAGTATGTATCGAACACAAAGGTTATTTATACTTCATACCCCTTGTGCATACAGTTTAAAAGAG
Source organism: Oeneis ivallda (assembly GCA_029955525.1). Classification (NCBI taxonomy): domain Eukaryota; kingdom Metazoa; phylum Arthropoda; class Insecta; order Lepidoptera; family Nymphalidae; genus Oeneis; species Oeneis ivallda. The sequence goes on from JARPMR010000006.1 coordinate 26,656,782, forward strand.
AAATAAAATACATTTTGCCATCATAAAAATCCTTTTTATTTTTAAGTGTTTACACCCGTATACTCATAATTAAAAATATCACCCGTATACTTATAATATAACGTGGTTGAGTGCAAACTAGTTAGGCAATAAAAACAAAAAATATAAATTCTTGTCTTAAGGACTATCACAGCCACGCGATTACGTGTTTCTCTTAAATACTAACTAGACAAACAAGAATTAAGATCAAAACAACATTTACTATAATTGGGTTACTATAAGAAGAGTTCTGTGACAGCAAGGTATCTACAGCAAAAAAGTTTCAGACACAATATTCGTTCACTTTCACACCTGTTTTATGTTTATCCTACTGTCACTGAACTCTTCCTGTAGTAATCCTACATTGAGACTACAAAAAAAAATGATGTAGAAAATTCACAGATACGCGATTACGTGTTTCTCTTAAATGCTAACTTAGCAAGAATAGACTCAAAAAACAAAAAACAACTCTAACTCTAACGATAAAATTGTGGCTTAATAAGTAGATAACATGATTGTAACGTAATTCTCTTTAAAGAGTAGGTACATCCAAAATTAAACTAACCATAAAATATAAAAAACTTACGCCACATAAAAATTATTATAGAAACCCGGCTTTACTCACGTTTTATTTTTATCGGATTCGCCGACTAGTTTCAGTCTGTTACGAAGACCATCATCGGGGCGAGTGGTAGGAGTGGCGACACGCACACGACGGTTTCGGTTCCCTCGAAGCACTAGCACTAGTCGGCGAACCCGACGAAAATAAAATATGAGTAAAGCCGGTTTTCAACATATATAGTGAATTAACCACTTTAAGGCGTTGTCATTGAGGCATGTAAAAAATAATTACTTTTTTAAGTATAATACTAACAAAGACAGTCTTCTTCCTCTTCATCTTCGATAACTTCTTTTAGGTTTACAGCGTTTTCGTCGATCATACCGTCTTCATTTGCATCCATTTCCCTTTGATTTGAGAAATTTTTATCATTTTCATTTTGTTTCGTGTTATTTGTATCCATTTGAGTTTGATTTGCGTGCTGATTTCCCTGTTCTGAATTAGTTTTAGCTTTATTTTTAGGGTCAGTTTTTTTGGTTCTCATCCTTTTTGTGGAAGCTCTTATATTGTTACTGAGTTTCCTCTTAACAGAATTTTTCAAGACAATTTTGAAAAAGTTTTCATTGTTTTCTAAGGTATAAGTTTTATCCCAGTGATGTATTAATTCATAGAAAAAATTGAGGACTTTTTGATAGCCCTTCAGTCCAATTTTTACTTCGTCACTCTTTCTGCTACCGCCAGTCCAAGAGCATTTGCATAGGAATTCCCGTGTAAAAAACATGTCCAATACTTTATATGCACATGTTGCACCTTTACCATCTGATGGTGAACAAATGAATGAATATTGTTTAAGGAGTTTAAATTTTTGGTTTTTGTCAGATAAAAGTGTATCCATTTGCTCTAGCTCTTTAACTGAGTCAATGGGTTTTATTTTAAAAGCCTCACTATAAACTGGGTTAGACTCTCCCAACAAAACCACATCCGTATTTTCAGTTTGGCCAGCCTTGGAAAATCCGTCATCTATTTGCACTGATAAACTTGCCAACGTATGAAGAATTTTTTTTTGATTATTTACAAGTACATTTATTGTTTGTGCCATATTATGTTGATTTTCTAAAACTAATTTTAGATAATTTTCAATCTGATTTACTTCAGTGTTTTTCTGGGTTTTTAAACGGATTTGATCTTCAAAATTATTACGATGGGGGTCGGTTGACATTGTTGCCAGCTCAGACTCATCTATATATTGAAAAACATATTGTGCATCAGTTATCACTTCTGGAAGTATCTGGGTGGATGTTGTTGCGGTAGATGAAGTTGATGGTTGATTAACGATCTGGAAACAATCGTAAAATACATTGGTTATTGAAATTGAACAACTTTAACGGATTATGTCATGTATTTCTTTATTTTATTTTCACATTTCCCTTGACCTTGTAAATGTTCCTAAGCTTTGGGAAAATAGAATAAAGAATTACGTGACATAATAATAAGTAAGTAAAATTTGCAAAAAATGCTCGCCACTTGTAATGTTGGACTAATAAACATCAAGGCAAAGCGAATTTGACTTAGGTCAACTACTGGGTGGACACCCTGGGGCCGTTAATTCCGATCTCTGGAGCATTATAGCACTCGTGATGACATACATTATTTATTAATAAAAAACAAATAAAAATTTTAAATACCGACTTCAAATAAACCTGAAAACTAAAACTAAAAAAAGTGAAAAATAATTTTATTTTATAATAGTGTTTCGATCCACTTGTGGTAACTTAGTTGGCAAACAGGTCAGTTAGACGTACTCTGAAGTCGGACTGGGTATGATTGAATGATTAGAGAGAAACTATATTATAGTCATCCTACTTCACTGTTTGGCGACTAAGTTACCACAAGTGGATCGTGAACACTATAAAATAAAATTATTTTTCACTTTTTTTTAGTTTTCGTTTACAGGTTTTTTTGAAGTCGGTTTTTTAAAATTTTAATTTGTTTTTATTTAACTATTTTTAGTGTTACTATCATTAGCAGTCGTCAAATCCACTCAATCAGGCGAAAACGCCTAGATTCTTAAATTACAACCTGTAATAGTAACCTATTGAGGAGTTTGGTGATGAGAAGGTGGTTTCAGATGTTTCATTCAATGGTACTTATTCGTTTATGGGTCAATTCTACTGGTGGAAATCGAAAACTAAGCAATTTTCTGCAATCTCGAGAAGCAATTCTGTCCATCACTCCGAAGATCCTCATCAGACCTTCGCCAAATTTTTATATAAATAAAACCACCTGTGAGATATCCCCTTTCATACAAAAAAAGATTGAAAACCTCCTCCTTTTTTTGGAAGTCGGTTAAAAAGAAAAACATTGTACCAGCAATTAAGTAAAGGAAACACAGCAAAAAGACCCATGTGTCTAAGAAGGTAAAATATATTGACAATTCTTAACAGTTTTTAAAAACATCATTTAATTTTTAAGTGTCTATTATCTTTAAACACTTTAAACAAAACTTATGTATCAATTTATGTACAAAGAGCTGCGCCGGCACTGCGCAGCTTTTGTGGATAACCGATACCTACCTACGGTCGCCACCTCGTTGTTTATGGCTGCAGACTAATATGATTATGATGCTAATGTTAAGTGTACCTACTACTGCAATAATCACAAAGAATACTTACAAATTGACCTGCTAAAGCGTTAAAATCGATGTTTGTATTATCCCTTGCATTTGTTTCTGTCACAGTATCAATTTCTGTGTCGCTATTTTGAACCATGACATCTAGTTCTCTCATTGCTTCTTCATATGACGATATAGACGACCTTTTTACACAGCATTTTGATGTAGACCAATTATCTAAAGGCCTACACTAGCGGCACGCTATGATGGCCGGTTTGACGTTTGTCCGCTCATGAAGTTCCGTATTAATTGATAACGACTTTGAAGGAAATAATTGTATTACTTTATTGACGATAGTGATGTGCAGAGATTCATAAATTTTATCGAATGTAGTTTTAGGTTTAGGACTCAAAATTTATTTATTAAATTGATTTCTAAAATGTATACAAGTGTAGAAAAATCAGTTTGCACCATTTAAGGGGTGAATGTAAGTACATTCACCCCTTAAATGGTGCAAACTGATTTTCACAAGTGTGAATATGAACAATTTTCACTATGTGGACAAACCTCTGAAATCGCAAAAAAATATCAGCTGTTTCATACAAAAGGTAAAATTTTTATTTTTATATGATATATACCACAACTCGGCATTTGGTTTTCTAAATTGAAAATTTTTAAAAATGGAATCTAATACGATCGTCACATAGGATCGCTGGCTAGCACAACTACTACCTCCGGCAAACTCGCGTCAATGCTCAATGCAAAACAAAGCAGTTTCGAATTGACGTTGCTTCGAAAAGTATAAACTGTCAGTGCAATGCGATTGTGATATAGTTTTGACCTGGCTTTGGATTTCAAATATTGATACTGCATTACTGTTGACCCTTGCTCGTTAATTTGGACTCTGTTCAAGCCCTTTGTTGTGGATTTCGTCGATATGACCGAACGTACGCAGAGAACTGTTCTAAATAGTCAGACACGTGAGTTCGTAATACGCCTTCGTAACTATTTCGATCGTGAAGCTCAAAATGGAGGGCCAATTTTACCTATAACGTCAGTGGTTGAACGCGTAGCTGATGCGCTTAATATTGGACAACGAACTGTTAGACGGATAACTAAAAAAAAATATGGCGAGACTGGCACAGAAGAAAATAAACTTCACACACCAAAAAAGAGAAAACGAGCAAAACCAGTCGTAGGCATCGATAGCTTTGATGCCGATGCTATCCGAAGACATGTTTACGGCTACTATTTACAGAAGGAGTATCCAACAAGAAAAAAGTTGGTGCATTCACTGAAGGAAGCTGGATTATTCTTCGGTGGGGAAAGTTCTTTAACGAAGATTTTGAAGACCATTGGATTTCGATACAAAAAATGTAACAAACGCAAAATATTGATGGAAAGATTTGATATAGCGATGGCAAGGTATACTTTTTTACGGCAAGTGAAAGAAATCAAAAATTGGCAAAATGTTGTGTTCTTGGATGAAACATGGCTTAATGCTAACCATACTGTAGGCCGTTCTTGGAACGATGACACAGCAGCATCTACTTCCAAAGTTCCTGTAGGAAAAGGATCGCGACTTATAATTTGTCACGCCGGAACCATCAACGGGTTTGTCGAAGGTTCTCTCATGGCTTTTGCGTCAAAAACCACTGGAGACTATCATGAAGACATGAATGGAGAAAAGTTTACTGAATGGTTTACCTCAATGTTGTGTAGCCTCCCTGAACCATCTATTATAATTATGGACAACGCCCCATACCACTCGATGCAAATTGACAAGCCACCTGCCCAATCCCAAAAGAAAGCTGATATCGTCGCATGGCTTCGTAAAAATGGCGTAGATGCAAACATGAATATGTTAAAAGCGGAATTAGTAAGTCTTTTAAAAGAAAACAAACCAACCAAGATCCGATACGTCATTGACGAAATAGCATTAGAACATGGGCACAGAGTTATACGGTTACCGCCTTACCATTGTGAGTATAATGCGATTGAGTTGGTGTGGGCTCAAATTAAGGGATATGCTGCAAGACACAATACAGAACCCCCATTTACCACAAAAAAAATGCTAAAATTATTAGAAGAAGCTTGTGAACATGTGACTAAAGGAGACTGGGAAAAGGTTGTGAATAGAACTGTTAAATTAATAAGGGAAGATTATGAAAGAGATGTGAAAATAGATAATATTATAGAAAACGAACATATAATTATTAATGTAGGTGATGATAGCAGTGACGACAGTGAAAATAGTAGTATGGACGAATCTGATTAATTATGGCCTTTTGTGGCACCTTTTTTGGTATCTTTTGTATTCATATGTTTCTTGTGTGCATATAAAGTATGTATATTCATTTTCATTCAAATATTCAGTTCGTTCAAATAAATTAAATAAACATATACATTTTTGTTTTATTAAACCTATTTAATCAGGTACAAAAACAAAACTTAATTGTTTTTTGTTCGAGAATAAATTGACATTCCACATCACTATTGTAATGTGTCAAACCGGCCATCATAGCGTGCCGCTAGTGTAGAGTTTTCATCCTTGACTAATTTGTTGACTTCTAAACGCTTTCTTGGCCATCTTAACTCGCCATTCGTTTCCCACAAGCTTGGAACTATACAAAGCCTTTTCTGCCCTTTTTCTATACATTCTATAATTTTAAACGGCATATTGTTCTGAAAAAATAATGTAAAACACATTAATTATACACAATAAACTATTAATGACACTTCACAATAAGTTTATTTAGTATATAATAGGCTGCTAACTTTTTGGGTCTGCGATAACGTAGCGAAGGCTAAAAACAAAACGAAGGAACGCGTGCGTGCTTGCCCGGAAGAACGTATTAACTAAACAAAACATCATGTTAGTAGTGTTCCCAGTGCAGAGTGAGGGAGAGAGAGATAAAATAGCCCAGCGTCGAGCGTCGGCAAGCGTATCGTAGTGTTGTAGTTGTAGGTATATACCTACATTAAAAGGTTTGTAATGGATTTATTATTGCAGGTTCGTGTCTTGAAAAAAAATATACACCTTCTTGTGAACACGGCGAATCACAATCATTTACATTATAATAATTATTATAGATCCTCGACTTTGAAAAAAATGATTGTAAAATATTCTACTTCAAAATTAAAACTTGCTTAGGGATAATATTTTTTTACACGGATCTCTAAAGAGAATTATAAGTTATAAATCCAGAGTCGTACACAGCCTAATTAATAAATATATTATCTTGTAACGCTGATTAAAAACCAAAAACAGTATTATATAATCCAAATCTTACGTAGTACAGCTAATAAGACTATAATACCCTCCAAAAATCGTCTAAGCTGTATAAAATTGTCGCCATTTTAGAACGATTTATGTTTACCAAACTTTGAGATAGAATTAAACCAATATTTAATAATTGCTTGAGCCGCTTCATGATTATTAGCTAAAATAATGATCACTGTGTCCTAAAATCTGTTATTTTAAATATAATTTATTTTATAATCTTTAAAACAAACACTTGTAAGAAGTGTTTGGACCGTATTTATTAATATTCTTAATATTTGCCTGATAATTCTACTGGCGCATGAATATTTTGCCAATAACCAACCACACATTGACAGTAAAATTTTATTCGCACTTACCTTTACCCAATTAACACCATCAGATTAAGATTTGTCTTGACTTACCGTGTTTCACTTTGAAATAAAAACAATAAAAATTGTGTCACGCCTTCCATTAATGCAAGCTCTGATTTGATAATATATTTGTATGAAATTTGTTTTTTGTTTATTTTTATAATTTTCTAACTATCTTCAAAATCCTATTTAAAACTTTAATTTTTCTAAGATATTTATAAGATATTACTTGGAGTGTATTGGTTTCTCCTTACACCGAATAACAGATCTTATAAAACTACTATACAGCTTCTTTATTGCGTATACAGCTATTATACAGCTCCACTAACGCGAAAAGCCGTATAATGTGGGCCCTTTTTGCACTTATAAGGTCTGTAAAAGCGCTTATACAGCATTTATACAGGCTCAAATGCAGCTTTAAGTATAAAAATCAACCTAAATACCACTCGTATACAGCTTCTTATGCTACTTGGGTAAAAGCTTGCATTTAAAAATAAAAATTTTAATTTACACTTGTTTATTAAGCCTCAATAGCCCAACGGTTAAAGGTGCGGACTGAAAACTGAAAGGTCACAGGTTCGAATCTCACCCGTTGCACTATTGTCGTACACACTCCTAACACAAGCTTTCCGCTTATTTGGAGGGGAGAGGAGGTCAGTCAACTTCAACTTGACTAATATTTAAAAATCGGCCAAGTGCGAGTCGGGCCTCGCTCTTTTAGGGTTCCGTTAAAAAAATTTACATAAAAATATTTCCATGTACCCATGGAAATATTTTATTTAATTTTTTTAATTTAATTTAATTTTTATTATTTGTTGTTGTAGCGGCAATAGAAATACACAATCTGTGAAAATTTCAACTGTCTACCTATTACAGTTACCGAGATACAGCCCTCTGACAGACGGACGGACGGACAGCGTAGGCTTAGTAATAGGGTCCCGTTGGTACCCTTTGGGTACGGAACCCTAAAAAAGTGTGTGTGTCAGCTCCGACGCACGACTGGAGTTTACTCCTTAAAACGTCGTAATCAACGATCAACGATCAACGATCGTCAACGAGTGGTTTCGCAGACGTGCGAGAAAGGAAAACGATGACATCAGCCGGCCGACTCTGTAAATCTCGTCATATAATGATTTCTTACCAAAATGTGCGGGGCCTGCGTACAAAACTCCATGCATTCTGCTCGTCTATTTCTGCCTCTCCTGCAGATATTCATTTTATCAGCGAAACCTGGTTAACTGAGAGCATAACTGACTCTGAAGTCATTCCAAAAGGGTTTTGTATGCTTAGGTGTGACAGACGCAATAATCGCCGTGGGGGAGGAGTAGCTATCATAGCGCACTCAAAATATACGCTACAAACAATAAGTGTACCATTGAATGAGGCTCTGAACAGTGAGATAGTCTGTGGCGGTCTATATTGCGGTAATAATTTATTGTGCATTTTAGTTTGTATCTATATACCTCCCGGTTCAAATGATGAAAATTATTCTATGATATATGAATGTATTGAAAAAATTTATAGTTGTTATAGTCAGCAAAAAATATTAATATGCGGTGATTTTAATTTTAATTCTGCCAGTTTGAATATTAAGTCGCAATTCGAGTTTATATTATCTTTTTGTGAGCTTAAGCAAATTAATAATATTTTAAATGACGATGGGCAACTCTTAGACTTGGTACTCGTTAGTCAATCATTGAGCGAGGTGACGGTGCAGAGGGCCGAGGAGTCACTTGTACCGCCGGATGCCTATCACCCTCCGCTCGAGCTATGCTTTGTCTCTGTCTCTACATGCAGGCAAAATAACCTAAAAATAGAAAATTTGTCGCAATCTAATATTACACCGGAATGGGATTTCAACAAAGCTAATTTCCCTCTACTTTATGAACGCTTGGCGATGATAGATTGGTCGTTTTTATATGAGATCTCAGATCCACAGCTAGCTATTGATTTTTTTTATACTAATATTAATTCATGTCTTGAAGACTGTGTTCCACTTAGAAAGAGGAAAATTGTAGAATCCAGGTACATATATCCGGCTTGGTATTCAAATGATACTAAACGCAACATTAAGTTAAAGGCAAAATATCACAGGTTGTTCAAAGCAACAAAAAATCAACATTTTTTACAATTATTTTCCGAATATCGTTTATTAGTCAAGTCAAACATCAAAATTGATTTCGAGCTGTACAAAACTAAATTTGAGTCAAATATTAAGCGCGAACCAAAATTATTCTGGGACTATATGAACTCGAAGCGAGCTATTACAAAAAAGAAGGTATTGAAAGATGGAGAATTGGTACCTATGGAGCAGTGTGCGCAATTATTTGCAAATTATTTCAGTTCAGTGTACGCGCAGGTGCCGCCCCGGCTAAGCGTCAACGATGCTCTTTTGTCTTATAACGGGGATAGTGCACGTATACACATAGACTCAATTGTTCAGGGCGATGTTAGAAGAGCGCTTAAGAAACTGAAAGCGAAACGCGCCGCTGGCCCCGATGGGCCATGGGATATCCCGCCATATGTAGTTAGAGATTGCAACAGCGTTTTTGTTTCACCGTTGCAACATATTTTCAATTTATGTTTTAGGAATTCGTTTTACCCGGAAGTCTGGAAGACCTCACGTGTGGTACCCATACCAAAAAAGGTCATCGAGTGCAGAGATAAGTGATTTCAGGCCTATTGCGGTATTGTCAGTTTTCGGAAAACTGTTTGAATCAATTATAGAATATCGAATAAGAAAGCAATTTGAGTACCAACTCTCAGAAGCTCAGCATGGGTTCCGAACGGGCCGCTCAACGTGCACTAATCTGTTGACCTTCTGGACTTATGTAACTGGTGTAGTTGACAAAGGTTCACAGGTGGATGCGGCTTACTTCGACTTCCAAAAAGCTTTTGATGTAGTGGACAACGATATTCTACTTAATAAGTTTGCTTCAGTCGGGTTTACACCTTTATTACTTAATTTCTTCTCGAGTTACTTAAGAGATCGGAGGCAGTACGTGCAGTATGAGGGACATTGTTCGGAACCCTACTACACGTATTCCGGTGTAAGCCAGGGCAGTAATTTGGGCCCATTGGAGTTTTTGATACTGATCAATGATTTGCCAAGTGTAATCAATCATGCTAATTGCCTACTTTTTGCAGATGATTTGAAAATCTTTTTTCAGATTGAAAATTCCTTTGACGCTCAGATTCTCCAGTTAGATATTGATAATGTGATGCAATGGTGTAGACAAAATAAACTGTTTTTTAACGAAAAAAAATGTGCAGTCATCACACTGACCCGTAAGACAGCTCCACTCATTGCAAACTATAAGTTGTGTGGATCGAGTATATCGAGAGTGACTGTAATTAGAGATCTAGGTACAATAATGACTGATGACCTTACATTTCGCGATCACATTAAAGACATTTGCACTAAAGCCTATAAAACCCTTGGCTTTGTGCTTAGACAAGCGCAGTATTTAAACTCTATTGCTGCAATAAAACTCTTGTATAATGCCTTTGTACGAAGCAGACTTGAAGCCAATGCAATCATATGGAACCCACACGAGAGTAAATATATAGACATGGTGGAGAAAATCCAAAAAAAGTTCATTCGCTGGCTTTATAGAAAGCAATACGGATATTGGGTAGGATATCCTACAATATACCCGAGCATGTTTCTCCTTGGTATGACTGGTTATGATACCTTGAAATTGCGGCGCAACGTAGCCTTACTCTCTTACATAGTCAGTCTAATCCAAGGGGAAAAAAGCAACTCGGATATATTGCAGTGTATTCGCTTGCACGCGCCGAATGATTATGCGGTTGCGCGTAGACGCACGTTATTTGCACTGCAACACCATAGAACTAAGCTAGTCCAGCAGGCGCCGGTGTCTCGTGCGCTGCGCTTGCTCAATGATTTGGTTCGCGAGAATCCGGGACTGGATGTTTTCCACACCCCACCCGATCAGCTCACGAAAAAGATAAAATTACTATTAGAAAATAGGTAATATTCCTAGTATTTCTAATTTTGTGTCTTTATTTTTATCTTTAAGTCTTATGTTATTGTTTATTATGTTTAGTTTTTCTTTTATTTTCCTTTAATAATGTTAATTAATGTTTTTTTTTTTTATATTATTTGTATTATCTGTACTGAGTATAGTAGCCCCCGGAGATGAATTGGGCAACTGTAATGTCTCCCGGGGTATGTCTTAAAATAAATAAATAAATAAAAGTAATGCATTCGCGGCGCTCGCTGCGTCTCGGCGCCGCTCGGACCCGATCGGTACGCGCTCGGCTTCCCGAAGCGAAAGCTCTTTAGCATTCGACAACTCAAGCGAAAACCAACCTTATTTACTCAATGTTAGGGTAGAAATTTGCATCGTTGTGAAAAACGTAACGCGGGCATTCGACAACTCAAGCGAAAACCAACCTTATTTACTCAACGTTAGGGTAGAAATTTGCATCGTTGTGAAAAACGTAACGAGGTCATTCATAAGTAGATTTTACTCCTCGAATTTTTCTCATACCGGGCGCCTAAAATCGATTCTTAAGGAGTAAACTCCAATAAACTCCAATAAACTCCAAAAAAAAACAAAACAAAAAACTTGTTTAGAGAATCGCACCAGCCTGTTCCGCCAAAGGGCACACAATTTCTTCTTGAACCATAGTAACGTCCCATGCCTACCACACGGCAGCGCCGCCGACCCGCGGTATGCCACGCTCAACCGAGCGCGATTCCTGTCTAGTGGAGCCATCGCTCGCGACGATGTTTTCCTTGCCGACCACAAAAACTTGAGAAACAAGGAATACATTAAGCGAATACGTCTGCGAGCGTAATCCACTGAATATCATCCATATTCTATGCGAGATTTTTGTTCTACGCGAGCTGCATAGTAACTTAGAAGTCGAAACTTTAAAAATTAAGTGGCACTCGGGGACTGCCGCGGTAAAGCTATTGCATAGCATTTTTTATCAACTTATGCAATTATAATATTTATGCAATATTTTTTTTTGCATAATAAAAATTATGCAAAAAAATACTTAATTAAAAAAACTTGAGAAGTGTCAAGGGACACCCGGATGGTACGTAGTTCCTTTCGATTACATTGTGTTCGGTATTTTCGCGGTACAACATTGAGTCTCCTTAGCCTAGTGGCCCCGGCAGTCGCCTAAAAGTTCCACGATGGTTCGAATCCCAGCTCGACAGACCGAATTTTCCATTTTCAATTTTATTTTAAACAATTTCTACACGTGGAACCTTTCCCAAATTTTTTAAAACTTATAAGTTATAAAAAATTAGGGAAAAATTCCACATGTAGAAATTATTATTTTTTTTATTTTTTTTTTATTCGATGACAAGCTAGTCCTTGACTGCGATCTCACCTGATGATAAGTGACGATGCAGTCTAAGATGGTAGCGGGCTAACTTGGAAGGGGTATAGCAGTGAACATTCAACCCATACCCCTAATTGGTTTCTACACGCCATCGTGCCGGAGCCCGGAACGCTAAATCGCTTGGCGGCACGTCTTTGACGGTAGGGTGGTAACTAGCCACGGCCAAAGCCTCCCACCAGACCAGACCAGAGACAATTCAGAAATTATAAATTCCCAAATTGACCCCGCCGGGAATCGAACCCGGGACTATAAGACAACAGCGCTCACCACTGAGCCAGGGAGGTCGTTTAAAATAAAATAGAAAATAGAAAATTCAGTCTGTCAAGCTGGGATTCGAACCATCGACGTTGAACTTTTAGGCGACTGTAGAAACCACTAGGCTATGGAGACCTAATGTTGTATCGCGAAAATACCGAACACAATGCAAAATTCACATTCAACAAAAAAGTGTCGGTTTCAAAATTATGTCGAGTGTCGGTTCCTTATTTTTTTCCGTCTAGCCCCCTTCCGTACCGCGCGATAAGGAACTTACGTTCCAAAAACAAACAAACAAGAAAAGCGCACTGTCACTACTTCGCGAGTGAGATTCGAACCTGCGACATCTGAAGAAAGCGGTCGCTCGCCCACTGCGCCAAACAGAGCTTAAGGTGAACCTCTAAAATGTTGAACGCTTACTGAACGACGGTGTCAGGTTTTTTTCGTTACGGAATTTCTTGATTCGGTCGCCGCGCTCAAAGTGTTTGTCTTAGTTCAAAGCCCGCGATAAAAGCTATGCAATAAAAATTAAAAATATGCTTAAAAATTATACAACAAGGTAATCGTAGTACTTTCTAAATACTTACTAAGTAATTACTTACTTAAAAGCAAGGGCGTCGGCGTCGCCAGCCAACACATTACCACTCCTTTGCGTCGCGCAGTCGGGTGAAAACAGAGTCGACACGAAAGTAGTTCTATGCATTTCCAACCAAATACTTAACTAAGGTTAACTAAGGTTAGGTTAAGGTCCACTGCTGGACAAAGGTCTCTTCTAGGGACATCCACGCTGCAGTCTTGCGTCGCTTGCACGGCTCCCCTTCTTCTTTCTGATGAGAGATCTTCACTCCAGTACCTCGAAGCCCAAGCTCCCAATGTCCATTGGTTGCTCAGAGTTTAGACCAACATCTAAGGACAATACGTACCTAAACCTATGTATATAGGTACTCCGACCTTTTAAAACATTTTATTTGGAAATCTGAATTTGGTTTCTAGAAAAATAAAGCAAATGAACGTTCTTAGGAAAACTTGATTACCTACCTAATACTCGAGTTACCCTACTCACAACCTACATATTAATACTTATACTGTCCCCTACCATTGAACCCACAGAATCAACAAATATGTATTTACTACAAATGATGCCCGCGACTTCGGCCGCATGGATTATGGTTTTTTAATTCCCGCGGAAACACTGTAACTTGCCGGGATTTCCGGGTAGCTTATGTGTTAATCCTGGGTATGAGTTATCTCCATCCCAAATTTCAGCCAAATCGGTTCAGTCGTTGTGGCGTGAAAGAGTAACAAACATCCATCCATATATACATCCATATATACATCCATCCATACATCCATCCTCACAAACTTTCGCATTTTAATCTAGGATTCTGTGGATGCAGCACAGAATAAATCTAGATCGTAGTATTTTTCTTGTTACTCTGTGGTATAAACCACTCATTCAAAACCATAGATAGGCATTAAATTCTTTATATTAGCTATTCGTCTACCCCACGCAAAAATGTATATATAGCTGTTGTGATTCTAAGCATATCTATCTGTTCATTTACGTACCGACCACCACGCATGCGCGGATCCGATAATTCACTTGTTACCCCAAATTACAGTGAGCACCCCATGCAAAGCGCCAGTAAAAATAAAACGAGCGACTGAACCGGCAGCCATTTTCGTCCATAGACAATTGAGTGACGAACGCGTTGTCGTTGTGACGTAGAAAAGCGCGGCAAGGACATTTTGTTTTTTTTCTTGTTTTTTTATTCTGTGTGTCATTTGGTGGTCATTTGCCCTGCATTAATGACTGCGATTGTTTTTTTCGTGATTTAAGTGAACAGAAATGTGTTTCGAGCATTGTTACCTAGTGTGAAGTGTCTTTGAATGAGCTGCTGATTTTTTGATTAGGTAAGCGTGCCTTTATTGAATAGATAGAAAGGTGTCAGGTATATTAGTAAACAAAATAAGTAGGTAAGATTAGTTTCAAATATGATATATAGGTACGTAGGTAGTTATACTGGTATACACCTTATTGTTGAAAATACTTCAATAGCCTTTTATACCTTTGATAGCAAGTATTATATAACTATATACATATATAACTATGCTTTATAAATATTTATAAGAATGTAAGCATGTGACACTTTAACTTAACCTACTTAAGTTATTTTTTCTATTGTACCTGCTGTACCTACTGTTTCAAGATATTATGATGAAGATCATTAAAATACTTATCAGATACATACTACCTACTTGACGTCACATTAGCTATTCAGTGGTTTCTAGTGTCTGTCTAATTAATTTTTAATCTTTTTATTTTTTGTATTAAGGAAGCCTCTGTATTAGGCCTTCCTCCATTAAAACAATCTTTATCAGTAGGTATCACTAAAAGTGATTGCCGATCGGCTCTGTGCGGCGATATCGCTGAGTCATCGACTCAAAGGGAGTGTAAAGTAAATAGGGAGGTAGTTTGCAGATGAAATTGATTTGGGACGAGTTTAGGACCCTCCATATTGGTTTCAGCTCCCCTAATAAAACCCTCGCTTCTAACGTTTACCTCTAATGGGCGCTTGAGGGCTAGAATTTAATTTAGGTTGCCTATACTTAGAAAACTATAATAATATGGTCAGTCTTCACATACTGAAAACTTGTGTAGTGTGTACGCTTTCAAATTGCTCCCCTGTAAAACGCATCTTTTGCACATTCATAAGTTTGCCGTAGTTGCGAGAAATAGGGTATTTGACTGTAGTAAAAATATCGTTTCATATGGTGTCATCCTAAAAGATTATTATCTAAAAATATTATTCCATGCGACAAAACTAAAAAAATAAAGCTTTATTTATATAGAAAACATTAATTCAAATTGCTAGAATTCTGGCCATGTTCACGAGATCGAAAACGTTCTTGAACCTCGAATGACGTCACAGTTCACACCACCTCGAATTGTCATCTTGTCAATACATTTCGACGTGTTTGTGTGGCGTTTATTATGCTAATTTCCTCTGTTTTTCGTCGTTAATAGTTTATTAAAGAATACCTAGAAAAATAGAAACCAATTTTGTAAAAGCTAATACTGGAAATCTTCTACAAGTTGATGAAATTACGATTGAAATGTGGACTGTGACGTCATTAAAGCAAATGGAACGTTTCCGCGCCAATTTATTTTTTTGAATTTATTTCTCGATTTTTATGAAAAATACTAAAAATTATGCCGAAATATACGTTTTGTTAGCTTCAGCATAGCATTATTAACAATTTAAGATGATTTCCCAAAAGTAGTCAAATACCCTATTATGAAAGATTTATTGTTTGGGACATAAGTTAGGCCTTGTTATAAAAATTTCCGTACCTACCTACCTATTAGGTATGCAGACTTGAAGTCTGTATTTTGAAAACCCTTTTTTATATTCCAGAATACCTATCTAAAGAGCACAAGGGATAAGATTGTGGGTTATTAATTTTATAAGATCTAAAGAAGTGAGTATTTTCCAGTAATGAAAAAAAAAACGTGTTGCACTCGGGGACTGCCGCGGTAAAGCTATTGCATAGCATTTTCTAGTCGCACGCACACAAACACCGTGCCGAAGTCCGCCGAACTGAAACGACGGTGTTAGGATTATTTTCGTTACGGAATTTCTTGATTCGGTCGCCGCGCTCAAAGCCCGCGATAAAAGCTATGCAATAGCTTAAAAAAATTCATTGTAACAACTTAAAATATAATAATAGCTGCTGAGTATTTCTAACACAAAATATTTTTTTAATGAAAAGCAATAGCATAACGTTAATGACCCCAATCACAATTTAAATAAAAAAGTGAAGCCAGAAGCCATTGTGTTATCAGACCTGAAACAATAGATAAAGCTTATCGAATGACTCTATTGTCTATTAGCCGTTTCCGGTCAAAGTTGAATTTTAAATTAAGAACCTAAAATACCGTTGACTGAGACCGTTGACGATAACAAACGAAACTATGCAACTGACTATTCAGATAATACCTACCAATAGGTTCTAAGGTTCTAATACATAATACTCAAAGGTTCTAATGGATAATTATGGCAAAAATAACTTTTTACTTTTTATGTACAACAAACATAAATCTTTTTTTTCAGATTTAAAAAGTCAACATGGCTACGTTACCAATCTACGTTTCGCTCAGCAGGTAAGGTTTAACTTCCTCTTATTTAGCTTTGAAGTGTTCGATTTAATTTTAATCACCTTATTAATATACTAGCAAAAAGCTGAGCTTTGTGAGGGCTCGCGTAGTTTTTCTAACGGGTAATAATTTTTAAGTTAATGGTTATAAAATTATATTTTTTTGCCAGATAACACATCTGGATATGAAGTTAAATCACTATGTTAAATCACAAATCTATAGGCGTGATAGTTTTTCAGTAAAGTGTACCACGAAATGCTCAGGTTGTGGGATAGTGATAGGTCTCGCTCCGCTCGTCCTAATTAGTAGTTTTGACCTACCTATGCCAGTAATTAATCAGAGACTTGGGCTCTTGTGCAGTAGTCCGGAGTTCCGAACGATTCCGGGAAAAAATCATCCGAATTATATCAGGATCTATTTTATTGGATTCCGATCAGGTGCGATTGTCTAAAAATTGCCAATCAAAATCTTATTAATTTCATGGCATTAGCGTCAAAATAAAATATTCCTTGACTGTATTGATTTAAAGTCACAAATTCAGTACAACCGATTCTAACCTGCGTTATGGAGCGCATCGTACATACCTAAACGTATGAGAATGCATACACAAAATTGAGCTCTAATTTAATGCTGTTATGGTTTATTTTACTTTGACGCTAATGCCATGAAATGAATAAGATTTTGATCGGCAACTTTTAGACAATCGGGGGGCAGAATTCAGAAACCTACATCATACAATAGGTATATTATAGTATAGCGCAGCGATCAGCAGGGCGATGGACTGAAAATCGAAAGGTCAACGGTTCAATTCCTACCCGTTTCACTATAGTTGTACTTACCTTCTAGCACAAGCTTTACGCTTAGTTTGAGGAAAAAGGGGAATACTGGAGTGGCGGCTAACTTTTTAAATAAACAAGTAGGTAATAAATGAGCTGATGATCTTCAAACGAGATCTTCATAAGTTATAGGTAAGATCCACTTCGATCACGTCGCTTCAAACAGAAGAAACCGCATTAAAATCAGCCCATTCGTTTGGGAGCTATGAGGGAACAACAGACACATACACACACACAGGTATACAGATACACACGTCAAACTTATATAACACCTCTCTTTTTTTCGGGGGTTAAATAGCATCCGAATTCGTTACAAAGATACGGAACGTTACAAACTGAAGACAACACGACGTCCTAATAAACTGAAAGGAATAAGTAAAACCGTTTAGTTCCGAATAATGAAGGCTACTGTAGGAATAGTTTTTTTCACCTCCCCATCTCGGAAAGAGTATTTTTGCTCTTCGATATCTGAGTGCAAAAGCAGTTTTTATCCGCTAGAGGATAAAGTAAATTGAATTCAGAACATCGTGTGCACTAAGTTTGTGAATTCAAAACATCATTAAACCTCTTTACTTCTACCTCCATGGTGCCGAATTTATCATACAACCTTTTTTAATTTGTTAAAAACTCAGACTCGGAACCTTCTTGGTGTACTTTTTTTTAATTTGCTTTGCGCGCGCCATTTTCTTTTCACGTTATATTGTTAAAACCTTAGATTAAAAACAAGTGAAAAACCTACAATGAGTGATTCTATTATAGCGACGAGGAAGTTTATTTGGCGCCAATAGAATTGACTGAAACTTTTAAAAATGCGCAACTGAGCTTTCTCCTTCAACAATCAATGTAGTATAGTTAGTACCTAAACTGAAATAAAAGCATCTTGTGATTGTAAATGTTTTTTTTTTGCATTTAGCCATTTCCTAGCTGAGGTGAGATGAAAAGTTACGTGTTGCACTCGAGTGCAAAGATTTTTCACCTCGTGCTCTTTTGATTCCCTCGCTAACGCGCAGGATACTAATTTTTCACTTCCTGAATCATCATCATCAAAATTGAGCACGCGGTTAAAAAGCAACTTTGCACTCTTGTATAACAAATAACTATTTATCCGCCTACCACTATCAAAACAGTCAACTATTGCGCCACTGAATTTGTTCCAGTGATCCCTGTTTAGCTTCGCTCTTTACACATAATTTTATAGCAATTTAACGAGCGCTTTCTTTACACCGCGCTGGGGTGGGTTCGAGACGGGAACAACGGTCCCACAGGAGCGAGGAAGCGATTTGTAAATATACGCTAACGCAACATGTGTCTCGTGTTGATAATAATTACTTAATTAGATTAGACGGTTGATGTGTACCTATGTTATGTAGAGTTTATATTAAAAAATAAAAATGCGAGAGTGTCGTGGAACACTCGGTTGGAACGAAGTTCCTTTTAATAATAAATTAATAATAAAAATAAAATCAAAAATAATAATCTGAGGTCAGGATTCGAACCCCCGCCGGAACCGATAGTTTCACTCCTTCTTTTAGCCGCTTGTGGTTCCGTCATAGCTTTGGTGGCGTTTAATAAACGAAGACAACACACAAAGGTCGTGACGGAAAAATTTTTACACTTTTTTTGGCCTAGCCCCTAAGGAACTCCGTCCGCTAAGGAAATTCGTTCCAAAACAGTAAAGACATTGGAAGTTTAGAACGTTCTTTGGAAAAAAGGTACCTAGTACCTACATACTAAGTACGTAACAAGGAAGCTACGGCTCGCGCAGAGTTAAAATGTTACTTAGGCCCGCCTGCAGAGACGCCGAGTTAGTTAACCCAGGAATAAATTTTTAATTTTAATAGAAGCTGTATATGCCCATTTACTTAAAATATATCCAGAACTTTGGTGTAATAGCTATAGCTTAGGCGGCGTATTAGCTAGAGCTTAGAAGATGTATTAGCTACAGCTTAGAAGATGTATCAGCTATAGCTTAGATTTTAGAAGGTGTATTAGCTACAGCTTAGAAGATGTATCAGCTATAGCTTAGATTTTAGAAGGTGTATTAGCTACAGCTTAGAAGATGTATCAGCTATAGCTTAGATTTTAGAAGGTGTATTAGCTACAGCTTAGAAGATGTATCAGCTATAGCTTAGATTTTAGAAGGTGTATTAGCTACAGCTTAGAAGATGTATCAGCTATAGCTTAGATTTTAGAAGGTGTATTAGCTACAGCTTAGAAGATGTATCAGCTATAGCTTAGATTTTAGAAGGTGTATTAGCTATAGCTTAGGTGTATTAGCTGTAGCTATAGCTATCCGGAAGTTGGTCACATACCAACTCGTAGTTCAAAATCGAGTTCCTCATAATAATAACAGTATGTCCAATAAAACATTGATAGTCACCGTGCCCCTGCGCGTGCGATGAGGCTGCCTGCTGAGCTTTCGTCGCTTCCTGTCCGAGAGGAAGTGAAGCAAACGTGCTTTGACTTAGGGCTGGCACTCGCGAGCTTTATTGCTATGTACACTAGCGGCACGCTATGATGGCCGGTTTGACGTTTGTCCGCTCATGAAGTTCCGTATTAATTGATAACGACTTTGAAGGAAATAATTGTATTACTTTATTGACGATAGTGATGTGCAGAGATTCATAAATTTTATCGAATGTAGTTTTAGGTTTAGGACTCAAAATTTATTTATTAAATTGATTTCTAAAATGTATACAAGTGTAGAAAAATCAGTTTGCACCATTTAAGGGGTGAATGTACTTGTGAATATGAACAATTTTCACTATGTGGACAAAACTCTGAAATCGCAAAAAAATATCAGCTGTTTCATACAAAAGGTAAAATTTTTATTTTTATATGATATATACCACAACTCGGCATTTGGTTTTCTAAATTGAAAATTTTTAAAAATGGAATCTAATACGATCGTCACATAGGATCGCTGGCTAGCACAACTACTACCTCCGGCAAACTCGCGTCAATGCTCAATGCAAAACAAAGCAGTTTCGAATTGACGTTGCTTCGAAAAGTATAAACTGTCAGTGCAATGCGATTGTGATATAGTTTTGACCTGGCTTTGGATTTCAAATATTGATACTGCATTACTGTTGACCCTTGCTCGTTAATTTGGACTCTGTTCAAGCCCTTTGTTGTGGATTTCGTCGATATGACCGAACGTACGCAGAGAACTGTTCTAAATAGTCAGACACGTGAGTTCGTAATACGCCTTCGTAACTATTTATCATTCAAATATTCAGTTCGTTCAAATAAATTAAATAAACATATACATTTTTGTTTTATTAAACCTATTTAATCAGGTACAAAAACAAAACTTAATTGTTTTTTGTTCGAGAATAAATTGACATTCCACATCACTATTGTAATGTGTCAAACCGGCCATCATAGCGTGCCGCTAGTTTAGTAATAGTATATATTTAGGATTGATCTCCGTTAGGAGCGCAGCGAAGACCACCCCTAAATCTATGACTTTGTGATAGTTTTTTCTTGAAAAACTTTTTAGCATCGATATAATTAGGTATAATATGTGGAAGTCGTTGCTTTTTTAGTGAATATTCGTTTAATTTGGCTGTATAAAGCATAACGCGTCGCTGCTAAGTTGTTTTTACTTAGCTTAGGTATGTTAATTATTATTCATCAGTAAAGCATAGATTGACTAACAACACGCGATGCTGAACATATTTGGAAAAGATCACAAACATGTTCGAAACAGC
Organism: Oeneis ivallda; assembly: GCA_029955525.1. Taxonomy (NCBI): domain Eukaryota; kingdom Metazoa; phylum Arthropoda; class Insecta; order Lepidoptera; family Nymphalidae; genus Oeneis; species Oeneis ivallda. The sequence goes on from JARPMR010000006.1 coordinate 26,677,954, forward strand.
GCTTGATATTGCCAAGAAAAGTTCCGCATCCTCCATAAGTATGTTGGGTTACATGTTGAATAGCATGTTCCATGACATTTGTTGCTTAGTGAACAGGTACATGGCCTAATGCGGGTTGTTACGTTCCCTCAAATATGGTTGAGCGAAGCAATGGCTGGGTCATGCGTCATACGTATGCTTTTGTGGAACTTCCCCTCATTGTGGAAACTCTGCATACATAGAATAATATCTATTAAGTATATTGTAAAAGTATTTTGAAAAGAGCAACTGCCGAGTTTCTTGCTGGTTCTTCTCGGCAGGAACGGCATTCTGAACCAGTGGTAGACTCATTGACGATTCAAAAGTACTTGTAAAAGTTTATTTGAATAAAAACATTTCTATTCTATTCTATTCTAATCCTTTCCATTCGATCGTCATTATAATCATACTAATATTATAAATGCGAAAGTGTGTTTGTTTATTGGTTTGTCCTTCAATCGCGCCGTAACAGAGCTACGGATCGACTTGGTTTCTTGCATGGATATAGTTGAGGACCTGGAGAGTAACATAGGCAACTTTTTATCCCGGAAAATTGAAGCGTTTTCGAGGGATTTTAAAAACTAAATCCACGCGGGCGAAGTCGCGGGCATCAGCTATTAAGTATAATAGAGCTTTCTACACTACATAGTACTATTTGTCAGACAAAACATTGTGAATTATAAAAAAAGAGTGATTTACACGATAGGCAGGTTAGAGATCCAAACAGACTCGTGATTCCTCGATTGCGCCTCAAGAGGGTCCGAAAGACATTTGTGGGAATGGGCGTGACGTTCTATAATAAAATTCCACAGTCGATCTTAGACGCCTTTACACAAGTTTAAGAAATCAGTTAAAACTAATCTCATGAAAAAAGCATATTATACAATAGAAGACTATATAAATGATAAAAAAGCGTGGATATAATTCGTTCCAGCGATTCATGAGACAATAGGTAATGATTAACCTGTAAATTCTCTTTTTCCTCATTGTGGAAACACTGTAGGTATGTATGCATAGCATAATATCTACTATATTGTAAACTTGTTTGAAAAGAACAACTGCCGAGTTTCTTGCTGGTTCTTCTCGGCAGGAACGGCATTCCGAACCAGTGGTAGACTCATCGACGATTCAAAAGCACTTGTAAAAAAGTTTATTTGAATAAAAACATTTCTATTCTATTCTATTCTATTCTATTCTACAAAATTGACAGCCCTATTCATTGAACTTGACAGTATCAGAATATCATATTCCTTTCACAGAACACATATTGGCATTGCCTTTTTCGTCTTTTGTCGAAATACTTCTCACATACTAATTTACTAACAAAGAGCATTCTAGTTTTTACTGTGAGTCCTAATATGGCACCGAATGGCCCTAGTCATACAATAAATAAAGAAGCACTTACTTGCTAACTAAGTAGCTCACGTTCATAGACTTATTATATTTATTATTTACTGAGGTTGAATAGTCAAAGCTCACTTTATATGTAAGTATGACGCTTCTAACAGTATCAAGGCAAAAATATCTATCTGGTTTTTAAAAAAGTGTTCCAAATTAAAAATTAAAAAATCAAATTAAAAAATCAAAACTTTTAAATACCCCCCCTATATCTGAATCAATGGTCCGACTATGTTTTGATATACCTACCCAGCATCCTATTACCCAGCTTGCTGCTCCATCATTTGATCTTAGATCCATCTCCTCGATCTCGATTTTCAAACGCCTAAACAGATTGATCTACACAAATTATTACTAAGAAACATTTCGATCACGTTAGCCTTCAAACAGAAAAACTGCATCGAATTCGTTGGGGAGCTATGAGGGAACAGACAGACACACACATACATACGTTTAACTCATAACACCCCTCCTTTTTGTCGGGGGTTAAAAACAGCCTTTTGACGAACTCTGGTGCAGCGTTTCATAAACGAGGTTTCAAATTGTCTACCGGCTTGATAAGTTTGGGGATTACATTTTCAAAATTGGTTTTTGTTTGGTCTTAAAGGAGGCTACGGCCGTGGCTAATGGCTATCACTATCTTCAGAGCCGAGTAGATAGGCTGATGATGGCGATGTTGTGCCGAAATAACAATATATATTTGCGTGATAGTAGTAAATTCATTATACAATCAGAACAGTTACAAATCTATTGTAAACGATAAGTAATTTAGAAAGATCTATGTCTAGGAATGCCGATAAGATAGACGGCTCGGCAGACGAGCGCTATTAGTCTAAGATCCGAACATAACATCGACCTTCACCCATCTGTTTACCGAATGAAACATTTTTTTTATAAAATTCCATACATAGACAAATACGTCTTGTATGTATTGCCTATCAAAATATGTTCATGACTATCATTTATTTAAAAAATATTAATTAAATATTTTTTTAGCGAGTTTCAACGAAGGCGTCGCTTCGCAGCCACTATGCTCTATCCTTCTTTATTACACTAAATAAGCTCGGATTTCTCTCTTGCGCAACTTTACTTGCTTTGATTTTTAAACTTTAAATCCTGGCAATAGTGTTTCATGAACGGTTTATTGCAGGCAATACTATACCATCGCATTTGTTATTACACTAGCGGCACGCTATGATGGCCGGTTTGACACATTACAATAGTGATGTGGAATGTCAATTTATTCTCGAACAAAAAACAATTAAGTTTTGTTTTTGTACCTGATTAAATAGGTTTAATAAAACAAAAATGGGTATGTTTATTTAATTTATTTGAACGAACTGAATATTTGAATGAAAATGAATATACATACTTTATATGCACACAAGAAACATATGAATACAAAAGATACCAAAAAAGGTGCCACAAAAGGCCATAATTAATCAGATTCGTCCATACTACTATTTTCACTGTCGTCACTGCTATCATCACCTACATTAATAATTATATGTTCGTTTTCTATAATATTATCTATTTTCACATCTCTTTCATAATCTTCCCTTATTAATTTAACAGTTCTATTCACAACCTTTTCCCAGTCTCCTTTAGTCACATGTTCACAAGCTTCTTCTAATAATTTTAGCATTTTTTTTGTGGTAAATGGGGGTTCTGTATTGTGTCTTGCAGCATATCCCTTAATTTGAGCCCACACCAACTCAATCGCATTATACTCACAATGGTAAGGCGGTAACCGTATAACTCTGTGCCCATGTTCTAATGCTATTTCGTCAATGACGTATCGGATCTTGGTTGGTTTGTTTTCTTTTAAAAGACGTACTAATTCCGCTTTTAACATATTCATGTTTGCATCTACGCCATTTTTACGAAGCCATGCGACGATATCAGCTTTCTTTTGGGATTGGGCAGGTGGCTTGTCAATTTGCATCGAGTGGTATGGGGCGTTGTCCATAATTATAATAGATGGTTCAGGGAGGCTACACAACATTGAGGTAAACCATTCAGTAAACTTTTCTCCATTCATGTCTTCATGATAGTCTCCAGTGGTTTTTGACGCAAAAGCCATGAGAGAACCTTCGACAAACCCGTTGATGGTTCCGGCGTGACAAATTATAAGTCGCGATCCTTTTCCTACAGGAACCTTGGAAGTAGATGCTGCTGTGTCATCGTTCCAAGAACGGCCTACAGTATGGTTAGCATTAAGCCATGTTTCATCCAAGAACACAACATTTTGCCAATTTTTGATTTCTTTCACTTGCCGTCAAAAAGTATACCTTGCCATCGCTATATCAAATCTTTCCATCAATATTTTGCGTTTGTTACATTTTTTGTATCGAAATCCAATGGTCTTCAAAATCTTCGTTAAAGAACTTTCCCCACCGAAGAATAATCCAGCTTCCTTCAGTGAATGCACCAACTTTTTTCTTGTTGGATACTCCTTCTGTAAATAGTAGCCGTAAACATGCCTTCGGATAGCATCGGCATCAAAGCTATCGATGCCTACGACTGGTTTTGCTCGTTTTCTCTTTTTTGGTGTGTGAAGTTTATTTTCTTCTGTGCCAGTCTCGCCATATTTTTTTTTAGTTATCCGTCTAACAGTTCGTTGTCCAATATTAAGCGCATCAGCTACGCGTTCAACCACTGACGTTATAGGTAAAATTGGCCCTCCATTTTGAGCTTCACGATCGAAATAGTTACGAAGGCGTATTACGAACTCACGTGTCTGACTATTTAGAACAGTTCTCTGCGTACGTTCGGTCATATCGACGAAATCCACAACAAAGGGCTTGAACAGAGTCCAAATTAACGAGCAAGGGTCAACAGTAATGCAGTATCAATATTTGAAATCCAAAGCCAGGTCAAAACTATATCACAATCGCATTGCACTGACAGTTTATACTTTTCGAAGCAACGTCAATTCGAAACTGCTTTGTTTTGCATTGAGCATTGACGCGAGTTTGCCGGAGGTAGTAGTTGTGCTAGCCAGCGATCCTATGTGACGATCGTATTAGATTCCATTTTTAAAAATTTTCAATTTAGAAAACCAAATGCCGAGTTGTGGTATATATCATATAAAAATAAAAATTTTACCTTTTGTATGAAACAGCTGATATTTTTTTGCGATTTCAGAGGTTTGTCCACATAGTGAAAATTGTTCATATTCACAAGTACATTCACCCCTTAAATGGTGCAAACTGATTTTTCTACACTTGTATACATTTTAGAAATCAATTTAATAAATAAATTTTGAGTCCTAAACCTAAAACTACATTCGATAAAATTTATGAATCTCTGCACATCACTATCGTCAATAAAGTAATACAATTATTTCCTTCAAAGTCGTTATCAATTAATACGGAACTTCATGAGCGGACAAACGTCAAACCGGCCATCATAGCGTGCCGCTAGTGTAAATAATCTGTTTTTTGATATATATTTTGATTGGTAAACAAGTGGGTGAAACTCGCTAAAAAAATTTAATTAATATTTTTTTTTAATTAATGATAGTCATGAACATATTTTGATAGGCAATACATACAAGACGTATTTGTCTATGTATGGAATTTTATAAAAAAAATGTTTCATTCGGTAAACAGATGGGTGAAGGTCGATGTTATGTTCGGATCTCGTACTATATGTACCAGTTGCTAACCAACCATGAAAGTCGCACATGAAACGTATGTATTGCGATATGATTTACTTTGTGTCTGCCCGTCTTAACATGAATCGAATTGTAGTTTTTTTTTTGTTTTTTTTGGAACTTCCCCTCATTGTGGAAATATTATATTTTATTCTAACAAAGTTGCATAGGTTAAATCGGCTTGGCATCCAGCTGCCCACAAGATAGTATAAAAAACTTATTACAATGTAATAGATAATAATATTGTAAAATGATTATTTTGAAAAGAACAACTGCTGAGTTTCTTGCTGGCTCTTCTCAGCAGAATCCACTTTCCGAACCGGTGGTAGATTCATGACTTGTCAGAAGAGCCATAGGTTGGCCTACGTAAAATAAATAAGTTTTGAATTTGAATTTGTGAACGAGCGATCGTGCGAATTTTGAGCAACACTGTCTAAAAAGTGTAGTAAGAAATTTCGCCTAAAATTCTTAATACGTCACACCTACATCAACCTACATTTTTGATGTGAAAATGGCTTTGTTACTCGACATCGGCAGTCGAAGGAAAGTACTCGAAATCTCAATAATCCTTTGCAAAATCCAAGTCGCAGATTACCTAAGTTTTTTTGATTACCGCGGGAATGAAGGAATAAAATATAGCCTATGTGCCTATTCTGAATTCTGATGTATGTAATAGCTTATACATTGTGAAGACTTTCATCAAAATTCGTCCAGTAGTTTTTGCGTGAAGGAGTAATAAACATCCATTCTAACAAACTTTCACATTTATAATATTAGTAGGTAGGATTTTATTAATTGTATTATCATAAACTAGACTCTTATATTCATTAGCAACCCATCAACGGCTCACTACTCAGCGCAGGTCTCTGCTCAGAGAAAAGGGTTTAAGTATAGGCCATAGTCCACCACGTTGGCCCAATGCGAATTGGCGGACTTCACACACCTTTGGGAACATTATAGAGAACTCTCAGATGTGCAGGTTTCCTCACGATGTTTTCCTTCACTTTTGAACCGAGTGATATTTAATTGCTTAAACGCACATGACTCCGAAAAGTCAGAGGTGCGTACCCGGAATCGAATCTGCGACCCCCCGAATAGGAGACCACAGTCCTAACCACTAGGCTATCACTGCTCATAATGTATCTCAATATCATATTAGGTACATGAAACCGATTGAAACCCGCCCAACCGTTGTAGAGTGTGATTATCTCAAGAGATGCAACAAATTAGTACACACAACAAGAGAGCGTAAATGAAACGTGAAATTAGCGTCTAACGCGAGCACGGGCTAATTATAACCACATTATAACGCCATTACACCGCCTTCGGCTTTAATTTTCGCCGCAATATGCTAAGGTGAAGGAAGCGGCAAGCTTGCGGTTAATTGGGATGGTATTGCTTTTACGGTCTACGAATATAACTTAGGGTATGTTCATGCACACGTGGGGCGTTGCGCGGCGCGTGGTACAATTTACATAGCTCGAACATAATTTTTTTTTTGTACGATGACAAGCTAGTCCTTGACTGCGATCTCACCTGATGGTAAGTGACGATGCAGTCTAAGATGGTAGCGGGATAACTTGGAAGGGGTATGGCAGTGAACATTCAACCCATACCCATAATTGGTTTCTACACGCCATCGTGCCGGAACGCTAAATCGCTTGGCGGCACGTCTTTGACGGTAGGGTGGTAACTAGCCACTGCCAAAGCCTCCCACCAGACCAGATCAGAGACAATTCAGAAATTATAAATTCCCAAATTGACCCCGCCGGAAATCGAACCCAAGACCTCCCAGTTATAAGTCAACAGCGCTAACCACTGAGCTAGGGAGGTCGTCAAAATTATTATGGCCAAGTATGAGAGCGTTCTGAATACAGAAGCGTTGTGCGTTCGCTTGGTGCGTATGGCCAAGTATGAGAGCGTTCATGCAGAAGCGTTCGCGTTGAACGCGGCGGAGCACGCGGCGCGGCGGGCGCCGCACAGCGCGCCGCGTGTGCATGAACGTATACCCTAGCCTAGCGTATACTGGAAACTTTGCTATGGCTTGTGAGCCATAAAGTTTCCAGTATGTTTTTTTTTCCAAAAATTAATTTCCATTTTACGTTTAGTATGGAATAGCGAAACTTTTGGAAAACGAAAATCTTTTGGAGAAAATTACGCGCAGATTTAAATTTAATTTCATTTAAGACTCAGGGTAAGGTCTAATAGATGGCACTCTCACTTATCTCACACTAAAAACTGAGATAAAACGAGACAGATTTATGTTAGGACCAAATTTTTTACGGATTCAGATAGACTGTGGTGTCCGGTTCATAAGTGACTAATTTTAGCGTACTTTACATGCTTTAAAACAATGTTGGACATTTTCTAAATGTTATCTATATGTATTGTTAACAGTCCCATTAATCGAGTAACTAAAATTAAAGCTTAATTTTCTAAAAAAATGCAAAACCAAGCTCGGTGTCTTTTTACGCCATACAAATTACGCATGTCCTTGTTTGACTACCTATGAATATTATTGTCCCTGTTTTTTTTTAACGTAAGCTACCGTTTATCTTTTAAGGGCAGGATCTCCGGGCGCAGTAGGCATTTAGAGCAACCTCAGTCCCCGCGCGGTGAGGTGCGCGTAGGCGCTTTTCAAATGAACTCACTCACCCCAAATTTTACATCATAGATTAAATAACTTTATTGTACCTAACAGTACAGGGACACTTGTAAGTTTTAGAAACATTTATTTTATTTTTTATTCATACATTTATATTATATAAGTGTGATTGTTATTTTGCATATTACGTACATAGGTACATTTACCTACTTATTTTTTTTGTTTTTTTTTTGTTATTTCTTTCGAACTGGATATCTGGGGTTCCCTGTACTTATAAAATACGTAACCGTTGCCAAAATGTCGGCCATTTTCTCTTTTTTTGTTATTGGGCCGATTTCTTTCAAAATCCATATCTGGGGATCCTTGTACTAATAAAAGCGGTAACCATCGTCACAATTAGAAAAAGTGGTGGCCATATTCTTTTTTCTTGTTATAGGACCGATTTCTTTCAAAATCGATATCTGAGGATCCCCGTGCTCATAGCAGTGGTAACCAATGTCAAAATTAGAAAAATGGAAAAGTTTTTCCCTAACCTATTTGGGACGAAGTTCCTTAGACATTTTTTTGTTATTGGACCGATTTCTTTCAAACTCGATATCTGGGGTTCCCTGTACTTATAAAATAGATAACCGTTGCCAAAATGTCGGCCATTTTTTTTCTTGTTATGGGACCGATTTCTTTCAAAATTGATATCTGAGGATCCCCGTGCTCATAGCAGTGGTAACCGATGTCAAAATTAGAAAAATAGAATAGTTTTTCCTTAATCTGTTTGGGACGAAGTTCCTTGGGCATTTTTTTTGTTATTGGACCGATTTTTATCAAACTCGATATCTGGGGTTCCCTGTGCTTATAAAATAGTAACCGTTGCCAAAATGTCAGCCATTTTCTTTTTTTTTGTTATCGGACCGATTTCTTTCAAAATCCGAATCTGGGGATCCTTGTTCTCATAAAAGCGGTAACAATTGTCCAAGAAAAAGTGGCGGCCATTTTTGTTCTTAATATGGGGCCGATTTCTTTCTAAATCGATATCTGAGGATCTCTGTGCTCATAACAGTGGTAACCATTGTCAAAACTAGAAAAAGTGGCGGCCATTTTATTTTTTCTTGTTATGGGACTGATTTCTTTCAAAATCAATATCTGAAGATCCCTGGGCAAGTTTTGGCAACATTTACCTGTTATGACACAGTGGTAACCGTTGCCCGAACAAAAAAATGGAAAAGTTTTCCCCCCAACCTATTTGGGATGAAATTCCTTATCGGAATAGCAAAGAATAATAAAAACACCTATTTAATATTTAACAAATGTTTATAGTATAAAAAAAAATTGCCGACACTTTTTCTAATTTTGACGACGGCGACCTCTTTCATGAGTATGATGAATCTCTGATATTGATTTTGAAAGAAATCGGTCCAATAACAAAAATAAATAAAATGGCCGCCACTTTTTCTTATTTTGACGATGGATACCTATTTTATTAGCACTGGGAACGAACCCCGAATATCAATTTTGAAAGAAATCGGTACTATAACAAAGAAGAAGAAAATGGCCGCCTTTTTTCTTATTTTGATGATGGTTACCTCTTTTATTAGTACTGGGAACCCCAGATATCAATTCTGAATGAAATTGGTCCAATAACAAAAATAAAAATGGCCGCCACTTTTTCTTATTTTGACGATGGATACCTCTTTTATTAGCACTGGGAACCCCAGATATCAATTTTGAAAGAAATCGATCCAATAACAAAGAAAAAGAAAATGGCCGCCTTTTTTTCTTATTTTGATGATGATTTCCTCTTTTATTAGCACTGGGAACCCCAGATATCAATTTTAAAAGAAATCGGTCCAATAACAAAAATAAAAATGGCCGCCACTTTTTCTTATTTTGACGATGGATACCTCTTTTATTAGCACTGGGAACCCCAGATATCAATTCTGAATGAAATTGGTCCAATAACAAAAATAAAAATGGCCGCCACTTTTTCTTATTTTGACGATGGATACCTCTTTTATTAGCACTGGGAACCCCAGATATCAATTCTGAATGAAATTGGTCCAATAACAAAAATAAAAATGGCCGCCACTTTTTCTTAATTTGACGATGGATACCTCTTTTATTAGCGCTGGGAATCCCAGATATCAATTTTGAAAGAAATCGATCCAATAACAAAGAAAAAGAAAATGGCCGCCTTTTTTTCTTATTTTGATGATGGTTTCCTCTTTTATTAGCACTGGGAACCCCAGATATCAATTTTGAAAGAAATCGGTCCAATAACAAAAAAAAAGAAAATGGCCGCATTTTTTCCCTTATTTAGACGATGGTTACCTCTTTTATTAGCACTGGAACCCCAGATATCAATTTCGAAAGTTTTCGTAATTTAAATCAAGATATTTTGTTCTTTCTTCCATTTTTATTCCCCATATTTACTTTATTATATTATTCTTATATTATAGTTTAACACTATCTATACAATAAGACTCTAAACCTAAAACCTATAATACTAATATTTACAGATTTATTAATAAATACTAAAAATTACAACAATATTAACCCTCTGATTTGATTTAATCTATGATAATAAATACGGAATGAAAATAATAGGTATCTATGCAATAGATCGCTTGATCAGCGGGGATCGCAGCGAGCCAGCGAAAGCGATACGTCCTACCTCGATGATACTTTGCGGGCTACGGGCTACTGAAGTGAAGCGCACGAGCCACGAGCCACTTTGTTATATAAAAAGTAAAAACGTCGTGATTAAAAAAATACAAATTTTTTAGAGAAAAAGTAATCACAAAAGAATCTTCTAAAAGTGTTTGCCTATTTTATGAAATTTGTTTTTTTAGTCTAACTTTAATATTCTATGAACACGACCTGAAAAACGATAAAAATTACACTGTTTTCGAAATTATTTTTGATCGGGTGAAGTTGTAAATATAGAGTTTTGAATCACAAAAGAATTAAGAACATACATTAAACTACAACATATATTTTTAACCGATCAAAACAAAGAATATTTCATTGTTTACGATTCAATCAAAAATAGGTCGATGTCGAAGATCCCGCCGTTAATATTATTAGAGCCTTATAAACACCAGCTATCGTTTTTATAAGCATTAGCAAAATAAACATTGTTATTCTAGTTTTTACAAGTAATAATATAAACGTCCCAAATTTTTTTCCGTTGTAATACTCCAGTTGTGCGACACCATAATTTCGGAACTAAAAAACCTATTGTGGAATTTTCTTTTTAATACAGTTGCTCAAAAAGTGGCGTATTGCAGGGACGTATAGCGTTCGGGATGTGAGCTATTACACACTCGTGCTTTTTTTTTACCTTTCCCGAACTCGTGCGTTCTCTTTCCCAACTGTCAAAATAAAGTCTATTAAAAAGAAAAACCAACCATGAAGTTTTTACTAAAAACATTCATAGAAGTTTTTATAATTCATGCAAATACGTATATTTCTAAAAAGAACCTACTAATTTGTTTCAATATCAGATTTAATGATTTGATTGAATGAGTTTGGTTAGGTTTCATTTCATTTCATCTCATTAAATTTCATTTTCATTTCATATCAACAAAAAAATTCTACTGAAGACTTGGCTGTATGGGCATAGCCCTTTGCCTGCCAGAATGGGTGAAAAAAAAAACTCTGCTTATATTCTACGGTTGGCGCCATTTTTCAGAAATTTTCTTTGCGAGTTTAGTTGTTTGTTGCACAAAATGAGTAATTTCGACCGTAGTTTTTTTGAATTAACACCACCGGAACTCAGTATAATTGCACAAAATGCTTCGGAGAACATTTTACCGGAAAAGTCAAAAAGTCGCTACATATCTACATACGACGAATTTATTGCGTGGAGAGAAGAGAAAAAAGCAAATAGTTTTTCAGAAAATGTTATGTTGGCATACTTCTCCGAACTCGCAGCAAAATTAAAACCTTCTACGTTATGGTCGAGGTTTTCGATGATAAAAAGTATGCTGAAAATAAGGAACAACGTGGATATAAGTGAATACATCTACCTTCGTTGATAGTGATAATTCATCAGATCCAACTCCATCAACTAGCAAACGCCATTGTATGACAAATATACATGAACAATCATACGAAATTAATAATAGTTTGTCTCAAACAGTAAATATGCAACCTAAAACTTCCCCAGTTAGTATAAAAAACTGTACCAATTTCAATGTATATGTGAATTATAACTTTTATAAGAAATAAATGTTAAGTTAGTTGAGTTTATTGTGTTTTTATTATTTTATTAAATTGCTTCATTTTTTCGCAACTGTATTAAAAATAGTCGTTCAGTACACGTGCGGAACCGTCATTGCAACTTGTTCCGACTGTCAATCCTCGCCTTCGGCTGCGCCTCGGCTCGGGTAGACATTTGTCGGAACTCTTTGCAATGACAGCCTTTCCGCACTTGTAATGAAATATACTATTATTATTTAGTAGTGCAACATCGGTTTCAAGTGCTGGCAACAAAATCAGGATCAACCGCCATGTTGTTTAATTGTCATTACCAGTCATTACGCATTTTGTGTGCGTCATCAGCACGTGTCGTTAAGATTTCCGGACTTAAAGTGAGTAAATTATTAATATTTTTTATGATTTTCTAGATATAGAATTATATTTATAAAGCCTCTTTAACTTCTTTGTCGAAAGGCATGTCGAAATTTTCGATTCTTGGTTAAATTAGTGAATTGTTGCAACTTTTAGGTTACGTCGTGAATAAATTTTATTCCATTGTGAGATTTGTGACACGAAATTGTGCGACGTGTCACAAGGGAAATTTTTAAAAGCTATGTTTACAATAATTCAACTCCATTTAGCTACCCACGAATATGATTCGAATTATTGCTTAAATATTAATACATTATTTTTACCTTACTATGCCGAAGCTCTAAAGGAAGGTAATGGTTTTAATTGGTATGTTTTTTATGCCTGTCTGTTTTTTAGGGTTCCGTACCAAAATGTTACAAAAGGAACCCTTATAGTTTCGCCATGTCTGTCTGTCTGTCAGTCTGTCCATCCGTCCGTCCGCGGGCTAGAGCCGAGACCGTTAGTACTAGGAAGCTGTAACCTTTGCACGCCGCATTCTAGCATAACGCTACCGTTTTGGTGAGTTTTTTTGCCTTAGGAGTAAGTTAGATTTGAAGTCATTCTGATAGGTTTATAATGCTTTTTCTCGGTCCCTTTTGTGAGCTAACACGTTTGTTCAAGTTTTTTTTGCAGACCTTGTTTCTTTTTTTTTCAGATGCCTTTATCATCGGCAGAAAGATGTCGCAAGTACCGAGAAAAACTAAAACAATGCATTTAAGAAATTAAACCAATTTAGTTAAATGAAATTAAGAAATATTTAAATAAGATTTGGTGCAAGTCGCCCTTAGTGTGGTAATAAAAATTAAAACTAAACACAAATATTTTTTATTTTATAAGCACAATAAATACTGTTAACAAAAGCGGTAAATGGATCAATGACTGATAAATAAATGTAAGGATGTTGATTTTTTGGAGTTTACTCCTTTAGAATCGATTTTAGGCGCCCGGTATGAGAAAAATTTGAGCAGTGAAATCTACTTTGAATGACCTCGTTACGTTTTTCACAACGATGCAAATTTCTACCCTAACGTTGAGTAAATAAGGTTGGTTTTCGCTTGAGTTGTTGAATGCCCTTGTTACGTTTTTCACAACGATGCAAATTTCTACCCTAAGGTACGGCGCATACATACAACTTTTACATCGACTAAACTGTTTAGTCCAGTTGTGTACTTTTCGTGTGAATTCCATACAATCAAAAGCAAATCGTATGGCTTTTGTCGAGCAACTATCGTGTTGATAGTTTGCGTACATTCTATGATCGCAGTACATTCCTATAAACTTATGAAACACAACTAAATAGTTGTTCAACTAAAAGTTGTATGTTTGCGCTAGGCCTAACGTTGTGTAAATAAGGTTGGTTTTCGCTTGAGTTGTCGAATGCGAAAGCGCTTTCGCTTCGGGAAGCCGAGCGCGTACCGATCGGGTCCGAGCGGCGCCGCGAATGCATTACGACGTTTTAAGTAGTAAACTCCAGTCGTGCTCGGAGCTGACACACACACTTTTTTTTCTATTGTTCTTAGTTTATTTTGGATTTTATTTGAGTTAGAGAAGTTTTGGGTTTGTTATTTCATTTATTTTATTTGTACTGCTTATTAAATATTTCTTGATTTTTTTTAATTTTTTTATTTATTCCACTTACCTACCTAAAATCTTAAGACAATATACACACACCCTAATAATTCCACTGTGCTACATTTATTTTCCAGTGTGACACATTCCGTTGTGATATCCGTTGTGCGATTACGTCAAAAATTTGGTCCTAACCCAAAAAAAAAATGACAGGACATGTTTGTGTCTTATTTTAAGGCGAGGAGGCAGACAAAGTTTAGGTATTTGAGGGGGTGAAAAGCAGGGGAAGGAGCGGAGTCGTAGTCCCGCCCACCGCGGGGCGCCCCGTGCGAAGCGCAGAAATGGCGCGAAGCAACTCTGGCGGGAAACAACTCCCGACTGACAAAACTGGTTATTTATCTAAACTTAATAGGTACTGTAACTTATTTTCGTCAATCCTATTATACTTTATTTGGCTCAGTTAGCATGGTTCCAGTTCATGTTCATAGATAATCTAAAAAAAATTATACAGGTTCAATTCCTAACCAAATACAATAACATGCTTTTTTTAATTTTTTTTTTTGGTTAGTCTACCGATTTCGTTCAAAATCGATATTTGGGCTTCCCTGGGGTCGAGAAAGAGAAAATGAATGCCTGCCATAATTTTAAAAAGTCCCCGCCATATTGAAATTCTATATTATTGGGCCGATTACGTTCAAAATCGATATTTAGGCTTCCCTGGGGTCAAGAAAGAGGAAATGGGTGCCAAAATTTTAAAAAGTCACCGCCATATTGAAATTCTTTGTTATTGGACCGATTTCGTTCAAATTCGATATTTAGGCTTCTCTCAGGTCAAGAAATAGGGAATAGATGCCAAAATTTAAAAAAGTTACCGCCATATTGAAATTCTTTGTTACTGGACAGATTTCGTTCAAAATCGATATTTAGGATTCCCTAGGGTCAAGAAAGAGGAAATGGGTGCCAAAATTTTAAAAAGTCACCGCCATATTGAAATTCGCTGTTATTGGACCGATTACGTTCCAAATCGATATTTAGGCTTCCCTGGGGTCAAGAAAGAGGAAATGGGTGCCAAAATTTAAAAAAGTTACCGCCATATTGAAATTCTTTGTTACTGGACCGATTTCGTTCAAAATATACATTTAGGCTTCCCTGGAGTCAAGAAAGAGGGAATTTTCGATTTTGAACGAAATCGGTCGAATAACAAAGAATTTCAATATGGCGGTGACTTTGTAAAATTTTCGCATCCTTTTTCTCTTTCTTGACCCCAGAGAAGCCTTAATATCAATTTTGAACATAATCGGTCCAATAACATATAATTCCAATATGGCGGGGACTATTTTATATTTTAGCATCCATTTCCTCTTTCTTGACCCCAGAGAAGCCTAAATATCGATTTAGAACGAAATCGGTCGTATAACAAAGAATTTCAATATGGCGGGGACATTTTTAAATTTTGGCACCCATTTCCTCTTTCTTGATCCCAGGGAAGCCTAAATATCGATTTAGAACGAAATCGGTCGAATAACAAAGAATTTCAATATGGCGGGGACATTTTTAAATTTTGGCACCCATTTCCTCTTTCTTGATCCCAGGGAAGCCTAAATATCGATTTTGAACGTAATCCGTCCATTATCAAAGAATTCCAACATGGCGGAAAAGTGCACCTGTGTTTGCACACATACTTGAGATAGAAACTAATTTCATCGATTCGATATATCGATACTTTTTGGCACTTCATGCATTGCCCTAGTTGCCAAAGACGCTTTCGCACGCGTAAGGATCTGGAAGGATCCGTGCGCATCC
Source organism: Oeneis ivallda (assembly GCA_029955525.1). Classification (NCBI taxonomy): domain Eukaryota; kingdom Metazoa; phylum Arthropoda; class Insecta; order Lepidoptera; family Nymphalidae; genus Oeneis; species Oeneis ivallda. Next base: position 26,693,610 of record JARPMR010000006.1, read on the forward strand.
TTACGGAACCAAGGATGCGAAAGGATCCTTTCGCATGCGAATCGTGATCTACACTGTAATTTTAGGCACTTTTAGGTACAAAAAATTGTGAGCCGTCGTGGGACGCCTGGCAGATGTGAAACATCGACATTATTTTGTAAAAGTAATATGCAGAATAGGACAGATTGGGATAGGAACTAAATATGTCACTAAGTATACATATAATAATACTACTACTACCACTACCCCTACCCCTACGCCGACCCCTACCCCGACCCCTACCCCTACCCCAACCCCTACCCCTACCTCTACCCCTACCTCTACCCCGACCCCTACCCCTACCTCTACCCCTACCCCTACCCCGACCCCTACCCCTACCTCTACCCCTACCTCTACCTCGACCCCTACTCCAACCCATACCCATACCCCTACCCCTACTTCTACCCCGACCCCTACCCCTACTCCTACCCCTACCCTACCCCGTCCCTACCCCTACCCCTACTCCTACCCCGACCCCGACCCCGACCCCTACCTCTACCCCGACCTCTACCCCTACCTCTACCCCGACCCCTACCCCTACCCCTACCGCTACCCTGACCCCTACCCTTACCCCGACCCCGACCCCTACCCCGACCCCGACCCCTACCCCGACCCCGACCCTACCTCTACCCCGACCCCTACCCCGACCCCTACCCCTACCCCGACCCCGACCCCTACCTCTACCCCGACCCCTACCCCTACCCCTACCCCTACCCCGGCACCTACCCCTACCCCGACCCCTACCCCTACCCCTACCTCTACCCCTACCTCTACCTCGACCCCTACTCCTACCCATACCCATACCCCAACCCCTACCCCTACCCCTACCCCTACCGCTACCCCGACCCCTACCCTGACCCCTACCCCGACCCCTACCCCTACCCCTACCCCGACCCCGAGCCCTACCTCTACCCCGACCCATACCCCTACCCCTACCCCTACCCCGACCCCTACCCCTACCCCCGACCCCGACCCCTACCTCTACCCTGACCCCTACCCCTACCCCGACACCTACCCCTACCCCGACCCCTACCCCTACCCCTACCTCTACCCCTACCTCTACCTCGACCCCTACTCCTACCCATACCCATACCCCAACCCCTACCCCTACCCCTACCCCTACCGCTACCCCAACCCCTACCCTGACCCCTACCCCTACCCCGACCCCTACCCCTACCCCTACCCCGACCCCGAGCCCTACCTCTACCCCGACCCATACCCCTACCCCTACCCCTACCCCGACCCCTACCCCTACCCCGACCCCTACCTCTACCCCGACCCCTAACCCTACCCCTACCCCTACCCCTACCCCTACCCCTACCTCTACCCCTACCTCTACCCCTACCTCTACCTCGACCCCTACTCCTACCCATACCCATACCCCAACCCCTACCCCTACCCCTACCCCTACCGCTACCCCGACCCCTACCCTGACCCCTACCCCTACCCCGACCCCTACCCCGACCCCTACCCCTACCCCGACCCCGAGCCCTACCTCTACCCCGACCCCTACCCCTACCCCTACCCCTACCCCGACCCCTACCCCTACCTCTACCCCTACCTCTACCTCGACCCCTACACCTACCCATACCCATACCCCTACCCCTACCTCTACCCCGACCCCTACCCCTACTCCTACCCCTACCCTACCCCGACCCTACCCCTACCCCTACCCCTACCCCGACCCCGACCCCGACCCCGACCCCTACCTCTACCCCGACCCCGACCCCTACCCCTACCCCTACCGCTACCCCGACCCCTACCCCTACCGCTACCCCGACCCCTACCCTGACCCCTACCCCTACCCCTACCCCTACCCCTACCCCGACCACTACCCCTACCCCGACCCCGACCCCTACCTCTACCCCGACCCCTACCCCTACCCCTACCCCGACCCCTACCCCGACCCCTACCCCGACCCCGACCCCTACCCCTACCCCTACCCCTACCCCTACCCCTACCCCTACCTCTACCCCTACCTCTACCCTGACCCCTACTCCTACCCATACCCATAAAGTACCTAACTACCACCTACCTACCTTTTTTTTTTTTTATTCGATGACAGTCCTTGACTGCGATCTCACCTGATGGTAAGTGACGATGCAGTCTAAGATGGTAGCGGGCTAACTTGGAAGGGATATGGCAGTGAACATTCAACCCATACCCCTAATTGGTTTCTACACGCCATCGTGCCGGAACGCTAAATCGCTTGGCGGCACGTCTTTGACGGTAGGGTGATAACTAGCCACGGCCAAAGCCTCCCGCCAGACCAGACCAGAGACAATTCAGAAATTATAAATTCCCAAATTGACCCCGCCGGGAATCGAACCCGAGACCTCCCAGTTATAAGACAACAGCGCTCACCACTGAGCCAGGGAGGTCGTCAATTTGACCTCAATTTGATTAGCCAAACTGTACGATGTACCTATATGATGTACTTACTTTGCATGATGCATCCCACCATTATTAGATACCTTACTTGATGATGAAATTGATATTTCATGATCCATTACATTACATGTTACACAAATCATCCTTTACAAAATATTGAAATAGGTAGGTACCTACTTACTTTACAACTTCCATCATCTGCTTTTGTTATTTTTAGGGTTCCGTACCCAAAGGTTACCAACGGGACCCTATTACTAAGCCCACGCTGTCCGTCCGTCCGTCCGTCTGTCAGCGGGCTGTATCTCGTAAACCGTAATAGATAGACAAATGAAATTTTCACATAATTATTATGTATTTCTATTGCCGCTATAACAACAAATAATAAAAATTAAATTAAATTAAAAAAATTAAATTAAAATGTTTCAATGGGTACATGGAAATATTTTAATTAAATTTTTTTAACGGAACCCTAAAAGAGCGAAGCCTGACTCGCACTTGGCCGATTTTTTTATACTGTACATTCTTAGATTTTGCTTTTTTTCGGACCCATTTTCAAAATTAGTCTACTCTACTACTACTCAGTCCCTACTTATTTACAACTTTTTTGATGGATAAATTATTTACAATATTAATATATACAAACTTATAATTAGGTACACTCTATTTGACTTCTCTAAAGTCTAAAATATACAAAATAATAGTTTTCAGTATAAACATAAACAATTTTCAATTATTACAATTTACGATAATATTTGATAGCCGAGCGAGCGCAGCGCGACGCAGGTCCACCTAGCAGCACGCCTCGGCGATCACTGTCTAATTGAGTAGGAGAGACAAAGAAGTCGCTTCTGGGAATAGAAGGGCCAAGTGACAAATTGTAATGGATAATATTAAAACTAGTGGTTCGCCCCGAACTGAGACACGGTAATATTATCTGTATACAGTATTGTAACTTCATACAAACGGACGAAGCGCGAGCTATGCCTACGCGCCTCGATCTCGGTAAGCGCTCGGTACGCAGACAGTCGCGACTGTGCCGCAGTGACGAACGGACGGTGTTATGTTTTTTAACAATAACTGCGCAATTTTTTTACTAAAAATAAGTTCAAGTACATATTTAATATGACGAGGAGGATATATTGTGCTGTTTTTGGTTGCATGAATTCGTCAATAACGCATCCAGAGATAACTTTTTTTAAATTACCTGGAAACTCTGAAAGGTAAGACTCTAAAATAATTTTACTTACTAGTAGGTAGGTACAAAATGTGTGTATTTTTAATGGATAAGGTATTTCCTTTTATCTCCCGAAAAAAAGATGTCTGGATTAATAAATAAAGTGAATAGAGTAAAGGAAAGTGATTGACACGAGTGAAATAGGTAGTTATAGGCGGTTCATGAATCACGATACGGTACGTACGCTTGTGTTAAAACCTCGGGGCATGTGTGTTTTGTTTTGTTAGTTTGTATAATTCAATGTAAAGACGTGGTATTTTATTATTAATAATACAGCCGACTCTCGTTGATTCGAAACTCGAGGGACTATTACGAGATATAATAAGGGAAATATTACGAATTATCGAGTGTTTGAAATATCAAATGGTTCGAAATTTTTAAGAGAAAATAAATAAAATTTCGAATTATTAAGTGTTGATGTTTTTGATGCTTAGAGTAGACGCGAACTCTTTTGCTTTTTCCTTTTTCTTTTTCCTTTTATTGAACACTTCCTATTTAATTCACAAAGTATTTTATTTGTTTATATAAAAAAAAGTATATTTACAATCACAAAACTAAATGGAAACACAAAGTAGGCAAATGTAATTAAAATGCTGGAGGCGGGCAGCCCTATCGCATGTTTACGTACCGCGCGGCTGTAGGCATTTATGTCAAAGATACGGCCGAGTTACAATACTGTATACAGATAATATTACCGTGACTGAGACCTCGCGGTAACGGTATCCCATGATTATTCATTCAATCGATACATGATAACCAAAACTGACATTATTATTATGCCCGTTTTCACCAAACATACCTAAATCATCCCCTAAGTAGGAGTCTCTTAACGTAGGTAGCTCCTAAATACAATCCTAAGTCCTAACATCCGTCCCAATATCCTTTTAGGTGTCCCGTACAGGATCGTGATAAATAAGTTGACAGAAAACATCAATCACCTAACTTATAGGTAGCCCGTAAAGGTTAGGGAACGTTAGTGAAAACATTGAATTATTTATCAAACATTGAATTTAACTCGTAGTTCCATGGGAATAGTTACTGACTGCGCCATCTATTAGCATTATTGTGAAGCTATGTTGATGCTATATGAATTACTGACGCCCATTAAAAATTAAATAATCTCGTTTCTTTATAATATTCATATAATTTTAGTATTTGTTGTTCAAGTACAGGATATAAGTGACCTAAAAACATAAAATCAGTTTGAAAATCCATAGCGGATTTTTCTAGAGAGCGTCTTCAAGCGAGCGTATAAAATCGCCACTTTGAAAGCCCCCCATTTCGTCAATTTTAAGGGAAAAATTAAAAAAAAAATATTTTTGTACTCAGTTCAAAATTATCTTTAAAATGATACGTAACAATTTTATGTAACGCGATTTTTTTTTTTTTACTTCGCATTCGCTTCTATGAGAGCCCCCCTGAAATAAAGATTTTTATAACTTTTTAAGCCATTTTCGGCTGGAGGCCATCGGTTTACATATTATATCTAAATTTGAAGTAATTACGTTCAGTAATTCAAAAGTTATAAGGCTCTGACAGACGGACGGACGGACGGACGGACGGACGGACAAGTGCAAATCGCCCTAGTTAACTCAAAGACCTTCGCTTCGCTCGGTCGATTATAACAGTTGCAATAAATAAAATCTAAAACAGCCATTTGTTGTATTAAAATATGAAAAACAATTGTAAATAATTTTACCAAAATAAATGTATGCATAACAGAGAACGATGGGAGTTTATGTATTTGCAGAGTCAACTTTGCAATTTTTTTCTATCGAGAAAAGTTTGCGTCATCGTGTTTAGGAAACAGCCATCAGGCCAGAAATACGATCAATTATAACTACTTTTTTTTTCATAATATTATGACCCATAGATTTTAAATTGGACGATCTTCATTCGGCTTGTGATATGAAGATCGTGACTGACTACAGCGCCTTAACTATATCTTGAGTATTGAGCAGATCCAGAGCACGATCTATAGATCTCAGCTTGAGATGAATAGATTGCACTTTCACAAAGTTCAGGCTCTAGAGTCTGGACAGAGTCAGAGCCTACCTATTAGTATGCTATAATTTATGTAGTTGTACGCTACAAAGACTTACCTATAATTGCACACTAGTTTTATCTGTAAGTTACGTTTGTTTATTATCTGTACTAATTAATTTTATAAAGAGGAAAGATTTTTTGTTTGTTTGTTTGTACCGAACAGGCTCTGTAACTACTGGACCGAGTTTAACCATTTTTTCACCAATAGAAAGCTAAGTTATCAGGAAGTAACATAGGCTATAATTTATTTTCAAAAAAAATCGAAATCCTTCAGAAAATGGCAACAATGTAACCCAAAGTAGCAAAATTTTGCCTATAAAATGCATTATTTGACGTGTGCTGAGAAAACTATTGATGATACATAAAAATTATTATGTACTACATGATTAAAGCACTCATTATTGCATCAGCTAGTTTTACTATAAAAAAGTGGTCTGCGCTTCTGGTACAATCATTATGCCGTCTCTAAAGAAAAGGTTCCCACTTCCTATCAATCTTACAGAGTATGTTTACATTAGGCTACCATTCTGTACAAGTTTTAGATAGGCATAAATGCTTTGGCTAAATGACATGCACTAAATGAACACGTGCGGAATTTGTGACCTATCTAATGCGAGAGAGAGCTGATAGTAAATACGTACAGTACCCGGCGATATATATTGCACATCGGCCTTTGGAATAAAACGCTATTCTATTCTATTTACAGTTCGACTGCATTTTTTTTATATATGTTACGTGATGTGCTCGCCGATTGTGAAGAGATTTCAGTAATTACTACGTGAATTTCTGGCTAGCTTTCCTTGTAATAGAATAGAAATAGCGTTTTATTCTAAAGGCCGATGTGCAATATATATCGCCGGGTACTGTATGTTTCGTGTCACACGTGATAGTCTCCGACGGTGACGGATGGACGGACGGACGGACAGATCACCACATTGCCACCTTGACACTGCACATGCGCTCTCCCGGCTACGATATAGCTTTAAATTTAACTAATCCACTTACATTATCCACTTACATACGTATACTCGTAAGTGTTCGCTGTGACAAAGTTTTTTTACCCCACTACGGCCAAAGGAAGGGTTATTATTTTGGCAGTCTATGTTTGTAGGTATGTATGTATATAATTATAATTATAATTAGATATAATTACGTATGCTTTTGTGGAACTTCCCCTCATTGTGGAAACTCTGCATACATAGCATAATATTAATTATTGACCGAGCGAAGCGAGGTCTCTGAGTCTACTAGAGTGAATTCGCACTTGTCCGTCCGTCCGTCCGTCCGTCCGTCCGTCCGTCTGTCAGAGCCTTATAACTTTTGAATTACTGAACGTAATTACTTCAAATTTAGATATAATATGTAAACTGATGGCCTTCAGCCGAATATTGTATAAAAAATTATAAAAACCTTTATTTCAGGGGGGCTCTCATAGAAGTGAATGCGAAGTAAAAAAAAAAAATTATCGCGTTACATAAAATTGTTACATATCATTTTAAAGATAATTTTGAACCGAGTACAAAAATATTTTTTTTTAATTTTTTAAATTGACGAAATGGGGGGCTTTCAAAGTGGCGATTTTATACGCTCGCTTGAAGACTCTCTCTAGAAAAATCCGCTGTGTATTTTCAAGCTGATTTTATTTTTTTAGTTCACTTGTATCCTGTACTTGAACAAAAAATACTAAAATTATATGAATATTATAAAGAAACGAGATTATTTTATTTTTAATGGGCATCAGTAATTCATATAGCATGAACATAGCTTCACAATAATGCTAATAGATGGCGCAGTCAGTAACTATTCCATGGAACTACGAATTACGACTACGACCTATCCCAAAAACAGTTTTGCGTCGACCATTATTATGTAGTTACATAATATAATACAATAATTGTATTGTAATTTTTTTTGTACCTTATTATTCAATTAAAATTATTTTTTAGTTAAATATCAAACTTCAAGAAACTATTAATTACTACATTTTGTATATTTTCTATTCGCATCGATAGATGACGATTTGTACAGATGCCCGTAACCCGGTTTCACTCGTTAGTACCTACATAATAATTCAATGTTTTCACTAACGTTCCCTTATCCCTAACCTTTACGGGCTACCTATGATAAGTTAGGTGATGTTTTCTGTCAACTTATTTATCACGATCCTGTACGGGACACCTAAAAGGACATTGGGACGGATGTTAGGACTTAGGATTGTATTTAGGAGCTACCTACGTTAAGAGACTCCTACTTAGGGGATGATTTAGGTATGTTTGGTGAAATCGGGCATAATAATAATGTCAGTTTTGGTTATCATGTATCGATTGAATGAATAATCATGGGATACCGTTACCGCGAGGTCTCAGTTCGGGGCGAACCACTAGTACTACTGAGTTTAGGAACTATGATACATATAGCTTTTATTTATTATTGTGACACGTAGCTGATCTGATGACATTGCTGGAAGATGGCTATCAGAACTCTAATGAAACGACGTAACCCCATCGAAGTTGGACTCGTTTGATTCGTCTTGAAAGTACCTACTCTGGTCGCTGAAGCCGGAAGGTGGTTTTGGAAACTCTGTAATAAAACGCCGCAACCCCTTCAAGTTTGGGCTCGTTTGATTATCTTGACAAGTATATTTCTGGTCTAGATGATATCCAGGTTCTGATGATGGAGCCGGAAGGTGGCTAAGGCTATAAAACGACGTAACCCCATCGAGTTTCGGTTTGTTTGACTTGACAAGTAATCTGGTCCTGAATGATATCCAGGGTCTGATGTAGGATGTAGCCAACTAGCCAACTACTAAAAACTTGTTGTTTTTTAATAATTTTTTAATTTACACTATTATTAATTGTTCTCTATTATTTATTATTTCAATACAAGTAAATCGTAAGTGTAAATCCGATATGGGGGCGTGGGAAAGATGAAATATTTAGCCCAGTGGTGGGTGAGCGTGGGCCGATATTAATTAAGATGAACAGCTGCTTTTGTAGGTTTGATAAATCAAACAAGAAATATATCTTGAATTAGCAAAAACAAACTTGTAAGTAAGTAATATGTACCTACCTACCTAATTTACACATGACTTGACTGTTAGTTGAATCCTTTGGTTGAATCATTTGATAAACTTAGGTACCTACATCCATAGACGTAGGTAAGTATATTAAAATTTACTACGGTAAGGAGACATACAAAGAAGTGAAGAGTGAAAAAATCTCTTACTGCAATACCTAAAGGTAGAAAAGGAAAGCGAATCGCTGTGACCAGATTTCGAAGAAAAATTGGTCACTTTGTTCACGCCAAAATAAATCCTATCATAAGTTGCTATATATCTTTATACATCACTAGAAGTAATCGTTACGTCTTCTATTACATCCAAATTACAACGAACAAGACATTGACAAGACAGGACAGGGCAGGACAGGGCAGGACATGGCAGGAAAGGGCAGTGCAAGGCAGGCGCAGGACGTGCGATACGGTGGATAAGGGAATAAGGGAAATATATTATAAGGGAACATTGGAACTTAAGACGATACTCTTCCTTCCAAGAAGTATGGATAGGTAGGATAGGTATTGATGCAAGTCAATGCACTTGTTACCATCAAAGCAACGCCTACATACATAACATTTGTTCCAAAACCAATTAAGCGAGGTGATTAAAACCTTCTATATTTATGAAATCGCGGATCCGCTGTACCTTACCTTGTTTGGACTTTTGGAGTGATCAGGACATGACGCACAAAGAGCTGAGTTTAGGACAAGGGATTATCAATAAAAAGGTTCTTTGGCTCGGAAAGGAAGTACTAAATTAAGCTGACATTTAATCGAAGCCTTTCTTGAATAAGTATAATATTTATTCCCTAATTATTTAAGACTAGCTTTTGCCCGCGTTAGCGTCCGCGTGGTGTTAGGTTTTTAAAATCCATCGGGAACCATTTGTTTTCTCCGGGATAAAAAGTAGCCTATCCCGGCAAGACCCCAGGTCCACAACTATACCCGTGTAAAAATTAAAAATTTGTATCAAACCACAGATTTTTACCGCGCGAATTTTAAATCGCATTGCGCGTGTGCAATTGCAAGTGTTACAGAATTTCGGAAAAAAAATTGCGCGGTTTTTCTCAGTGCGGTCTAGCTCCAAAAATAAAGTACAGTAGCATATGTAGATAAATATTTAACGTTTTTACCGTCAGATTTTTTTTTACCGCCAACTGAAGTAATTAAAATACTTTATCATCAGTCAAAAATACTTTATCAATTTATCAGTCATCACTCATCTTGCCTTTTACAATGCTCAACGCGTAAAAAGTGTCGATTGTATCATAAACAATGCCGGTTTGTGCTCAATCGGATGCATGAGTAAAACTTAGCTCATTCAACAAAGCTTAAGATCTAGCCTCTCACATAACATAAAAAATATTGTTTTTCGTTTGTTTTAATGGGATAATATTTTTTCAGAGGCTTTAGTTGGTTCTATTACGATGTAATTTTTATGTAATAATTACCTACAAAGTTTTTATCTGCAATCAAAAGTTATTTATTCATTAATGTATGATCAGTAAAAAAATGTGTGTGAACTTAACGAAATTATTGAAAAGTACCATCCTACAGCCTAAAATTGACGCCTACATACAAAATCGAGTGACGACGGGAACTAAGTGCGAGCCTTATAAAGAAACTTGACTGAATATTAACGACAGCGATGTATTGAGAATTTGTAACGAGGTGTAAATAAATTAAGCGCTAGAATATAATATAACTAGCTGTTGCCCTCGCGACTACGTCCGCGTGGAATTAGGTTCTTTGAAAATCCCGTGGGAACGGCTGGTTTTATCGGGATAAAAAACAAACATTCAACCTGTATTTAAAACTTTTAGGGGTAGAATTTTCAAAAACTGTGAAATGCATACTTTTTTGTTTTTAATCAAGACTCAAGAGCCAAAATACCAAGTTTCGTGGATATAACTTGAAAAAGACGGACCCTTTCCATCGCCTATTTAACCCCTTTGATGGTAGAATTTTAAAAAAATATAAAATATGTACTTCTTTATATTTAATCAAAAATTCCAACTTTCATAAACATTACTTGAAAAATAACTTGAAATATGAAGGACTATCATACAAATATTCAACCCCTATTTAACCCATTTGGGGGTACATTTTCCACAAACTGTGAAAGACATACTTCTTTGTTTTTAATATAAAGCCTAATTACAGTTTCATATATACAACTTTAAAAAATGACGGACTTTCATACAAACTATCAACCCCTATTTTACCCCTTAGGGGGTAGAATTATCAAAAAGGTAAAAAATGTTCTTCTTTATTTTTAATCAAGAGCAATAATACCAAGTTTCATAAACATTACTTGATAAATAACTTGAAAAATGAAGGACTATCCTACAAACATTCAACCCCTATTTTACCCCTACGGGGGTAGAATTTTCAAAAAATGTAAAATACGTACTTCTTTATTTTTCATCAAAAGCCCAAATTCCAAGTTTCATAAACATACCTTGAAAAATGGCGGACTTTCATACAAACTATCAACCCCTATTTTACCCCTTAAAGGGTATAATTTTCAAAAAATGAAAAATACGTACTTCTTTATTTTTAATCATCAGCCAAAATACCAAGTTTCATAAACATAAATTGAAAAATGGCGGACTTTCATACAAACTATCAACCCCTATTTTACCCCTTCGGGGGTAGAATTTTCAAAAACTGTGAAACACACTTTATTTTTAATTTAAAGCCCAAATACCGAGTTTCATGGGTATAACTTTAAAATGACGGACTTTCATACAAACTTTAACCCCCTATTTTTCCCCCCTTGGGGGTGGAATTTCAAAAGATCCTTTCTTAGTGCTCCCCTACGTCATAGAAGGAACCTACTGTCAAAATTTCAAGTTTCTAGCTTCAGTGGTTTAGGCTGTGCGTTGATAGATCAGTCAGTCAGTCAGTCAGTCAGGACAAGTCTTTTTATCCCTTCCACTGCGTTTCAGCCAACAAGTATAGATTATTAGCTTAGTATTATAATATTATGGGTTCAATGATTTTAAGTTGTGAATGAGTGGTGATATTGGAGGTGAGTAGGTGACATGTTTTTCTTTTGTTTTCCAGTTCATGAGCCGTTATTGTTTGCTAGTTGATGCCCATGGGCTAACATATTTCCCGAGGACTTAAAACTGAAGTTAAGTACCTACCTCATTTAAAGCCGAATTTAATTTTACACATAAGTGTGTAAGTTGTAAGCAACTTTAAATAAGTACCTACTAGGTACTTTTTCATCAACATAATAAATAAATACATAAAACAGAAGTCATTCTCGTAGGAGCTTCGTCCCCGTGGATTTAGTTTTAAATCCCTCGGGAACTCTTTGATTTTCCGGGATAAAAAGTAGCATATGTCACTCTCCGGGTTTTCAACTATACCAATGCAAAAAATCACGTCGATCCGTAGCTCTGTTGCAGTGTGATTGAAGGACAAACCAACAAACATACTTTCGCATTTATAATATTAGTATGATAACGTCAGATACGTTAAGGTGAACTAAACTGAAAACTATAGGTATAGGTAGTAGGTTCGATTCCCACTCGTTGCATTATTATCGTAACTACTCCTAACAGTTGTTTATCGATTATTTGGAGGGAAGAGGAGAATATAAGTTAGGTTCAACTTGGCAAATAATCCTATAAAACAATAATGTGTTTGACGCTAGAGTTTGTTTGTTGTAAGTTGTAACTAAGTATGTAAGATATTATAGCACTAAGCCAATCTTCGATTTAAAAAAAAAAACATCTTCATATCCTGTACGTATCCTGTATCCCATTATACTGAGGCAAGTTCACTAGAAAAGGCAAGAACAAGTAAATGAAGGCAATATCAAAGGCGATAAGATCTGAGTCTAAGACAATTAATTATATTCCTATAGGGCCATCACCCCTAGTGAGTCATTCCGCGCTTCGCTGCTCGCCAGGCATGCTCGTCTACATAATCTGTACGTATTATACCTAGGTATCATTTAATAAAGAGTACAAGGGTCAGTAAGGTGCACTTTAATATATTCTTATTAGTGCCGTCGCTACGGCATTCCATAAACACTTATTTGTCAAGCTTCTGGTAATCCTACTAATATAAATGCGAAAGGAGGTTGGCGAATTTTGACCCAGCATTTTTAAAAACCATTCAGATTCAGAAAGTATTTAATTTTAATTAATATTATTTTTCAGAGTATTTTTCTGTGTAAGCCCGATATTTTTAGAAGATTGGGATCAAAAATATAATTATTCACAAGTACACATTATAAATAACTTCTCCTTTGTGTGTGTGTGTGTGTGTATGTTTGTTACTCTTTCACGCAAAAACTACTGGAGGGATTTGCCTGAAAGGAAAGGAAATAGATTATACCCTGGGTTAACACATAGGCTACTAAGTTTAGCCATTCTGCGCGGGATGTTATAGTGCACAAGTCTGTTCGCAAACAGGTGCGTTCTCTATTACCTCACTCTCATAGTTCGATGGGACCGAAATCCGAAACGACCGGAGAGAGATCAGGCGCAGGACCGACGGCTTTACGTGCTTTTCGAGGCACGGGAAAGCTGCTGGTATAGATAGTACGCCAGACTCTGAACAATAATTATTATATTAATGGGTCTGTGACTTGGAACATCAAATTCGTTTCCTTTAGGTAGGCCAAATTGTGGCTATTACATGACGAGTTAAGATTACCACATCGGTTCGGAAAGCAGATTCTGCTGAAAAGTTAGTTCGGGCAGTAAGAAACTCAGCAGAACTACTCTTTTCAAAACAAAAATGTTAAAATTAAGTAAGCATGTACCTCTAAGTCTAACATCTTATAATACCCTTTGTTGCAGGCATCTGAAGCAAAGCCTATTGCTCCATGCAACTTCGTCATTAAGAAATTCTTTCTGGAAGCTTTCTGGAAGGAAGGAATCTGTGTAATAAGCTCTTTTTTACAGGAGATGAAAAATTTATTTTTTTAATAAGTACGAGTACATGGTCTTTCTTACCCCCTTCTGTAGCTCCGACAGAACGGAAAGTGTTTATGCGTTCGAATTTCAAACGTTGTTCGTGGGACCATTTTCTCAAAAACTACAAGACTGATTTGGATGCAGTTTATGCGTTATCGTTAAGCAGTGATAGCCTAGTGGTCAGGCCTGTGGTCTCCTATTCGGGGGGTCGCAGGTTCGATCCCGGGTACGCACCTCTGACTTTTCGGAGTCAAGTGCGTTTAAGCAATTAACTATCACTTGCTTCAACGGTGAAGGAAATCATCTTGAGGAAACCTGCACATCTGAGAGTTCTTCATAATGTTGTGTGTGAAGTCCATCAATTCGCATTGGGCCAGCGTGGTGGACTATGGCCTATAACCCTTCTCTGAGAGGAGACCTGCGCTCAGTAGTGAGCCGTTGATGGGTTGCTAATGATGATGATGATTATGCGTTATCTGAATATAATCTCAAAACAGGACATTCTATGTTGCGTTGTGTAGTAGAAAATGACTGAACTAAACTCGCTAATTTCATGGGAAGTTGAAGGTTTTGTGATATCAATTAGTTCTAAACAACGTGCGCATTCCACTCGAGTCGCTTTATGTGAAACCGATGCGAGATATAATTAGAGAGAAACCGGTGACATTGTGTGATGGTGGAAAGCATGGGAAATTATTGCAAGAAATAGAGCTAAGCAATTTGCTTGAACAAGCGGAAAATGTATATAGCTTAGGTACCAAGCCCACCAAGGGAGTAGATTCGAGCCGAGACTTAAAACAATTTAAGTCCGCATTATAAGAAATTATTCGATTTTTAGTAAGCCACAATTTAATTACTATGAAGACAATGACTTTTATATTTAAAAATAAGTACATAAAGTTTTTTAGGTCTTTGGTCTTTAATCAAACCAATTCATTAGATATGTACAAAAGAGGTTGGAACTTGGAATAGTATATTACACATCTAGGGCAGTAAAATAAGAAATGTCTCAGATCACATGTAATTGTTGTCCGAGGCGAAGCCGAGGTCAATAAACATGTGATCTGAGGCTTTCTTATTTACTGCCCGTGGTGTGTATACTATTTTTCTCCTCGACGGAGGCGGAAAGCGACATTTTCGTTTAGCGCAGCGGGAGGAAAATTGACGCTTTCCGCCCGGAGGTGAGAAAACAATTTTCTCGATACATCGTTTTCACAAACACAGCTGCCCCAAAAATTTTGATAAAATATCACGGGACATTACACTTATAATAAGTTACATGACAATTTTGCTAAGCATAGGCTTACGATTGACAAAAGTTCGTACAATTATAATACCGCTAGTGAAATTATAATATTATCACAACTTTAAAATCTTTGCTGTGATTTGAACGAGCTGTTCTTTATAGTAGGTATAAACAACCAGTAGGTATTCCCTACACACAAAGAGTTCAGCTTCAATTTGCATTTTGCAAATAAATAATCTTTATTTAACTCTTATTGCATCTGATGCAGATTTAACGATGCGGTCATAACACTGTAATTATAAGAGTTTAAACTGCGGCACAAAGTGAGCACAGTCGTGTGCTACCTCATTGTATGTAAATTCGTTCTCACGGTTTTTATTGCGAATGAATTTTCTTGTTTTATCATGTTTAAGACTTTAGTATGGAGGTACACAATACGGGATGCGAAACTGTTCATTTATTACATTTTTTTTTATTCAACGGAAAATTAGCCCTTGACTAATATCTCACCTGATATCTGATAGCATAGGGATTGGTAATTTAGTCGCTAATAGATACCGCCCTTCCCTTCCTACAAATAATCACATCACATCACATTTCACACTAATATTATAAAGGCGAAAGTTTGTGTGTCTGTCTGTACGTTTGTTACTCTTTCACGCAAAAACTACTGAAAGGATTTGGCTTAAATTTGGAATGGAGATAGGTCATACCCAGGATTAACACATAGGCTACAATTTCTCCCGGAAAAGTAAAGAGTTCCCGCGGGAATCAAAAAACCTTAATTCACGCGGACGAAGTCGCGGAAATCGTCTAGTAGCTCTATAAATGTGGCAATGTAATTTCATAGTTTCTTTGAAAAAATCAAAAATTGGTTGCTATTTGCTACGTGACTTTGCGGGTACGCCAGTTCAGGCGTACTATGAATTGCCGCAATTTACTAGTATGCCGACGGTATCTAGTAGTAAGCGAAGCGACTACCAACCCTAAATCTATGCCTGATAGTAACTGTGATGCAGTCTAATTATGGTAGTGGGCTAACTCGTTCGTTCGTGTTAAAAAACTAAAACAAGGGAGTTGGTTCCACAATTTGCATGTGCGTGGAAAAAAGATCTGGCGCAACGTGTGGTCGAAGTGCACCTGGGTACCAATTGTCTAAAAGTTATTCCATTGATCGTATTCTTAATCGATGATTAGCGTCAAAGTAAAATAATCCTTGATTGTATTGATTTAAAGTTACAAATTCAGTAGGTACAACCGATTTTAATATGGGGCGTTATGGAGCGTATCGTATCGTACGATTCGTACGTAACCGTATAAGAATGCATACACGAAATTGAGCTCTAATTAAAAGGTGCTATGATTTATTTAGCGCTAACTAAGGGCCTCATAAGTGCCTACTTATCAGGACCGCTCAGCGGGCGATGGAGAGAGCTATGCTCGGAGTGTCCCTGCGGGATCGAATCAGAAATGAGGAGATCCGTAGGAGAACCAGAGTCACCGACATAGCTAAGCGAGTCGCGATACTGAAGTGGAAATGGGCGGGGCACATAGTTCGAAGAGCTGATGGTCGTTGGGGTCCCAAGGTGCTGGAGTGGCGACCGCGCACCGGGAAGCGCAGTGTTGGCAGACCCCCCACCAGGTGTACCGACGACATCAAACGAGTCGCAGGGAGCCGCTGGATTCAGGCGGCGCAAGACCGAGGCCTGTGGAAGTCCATGCAAGAGACCTTTGTCCAGCAGTGGACGTCTATCGGTTGATAAAGAAGAAGAAGAAGATGATTTATTTTACTTTGACGCTGTCATCGAATACGATTACTATCAATGGAATAACTTTAGATAAATAATCGCACCTCAGGTACCCAGGTGGTTTTCATAGTCCATTTGACTCTGCCTACAACTGCGACGCTACTGTTACAACTATTTTTACCTATTAAGAAAGGCCGGTTGGCTTTTTACTAGACCGATAGGCACTTTATATATCTACTGGTAGGCACTGTTTATAAATTGCTGGTTATAAATTGTTTGGATCTCATGGGAAATGCGAATTTCATGGTCCAGAGGTCTCTGCAATGATACCTCATTTTACGAGTACATTTAAATATAAATCGTACGAACGTAACTTTATTTATTTTACAGAAACTCTAATTATGACAACTTTTATAAAAAAAAAAATAAGAGTTGCTTACTCAAAAACCTACGACAAGGGTTCTGTAATAAAGAGAAATTAGCTGCTCGAAAAATCTGGTGCAGGGGATGCAAAACAAAGCATGCGGGGAATCCCCGCAGACGGGATAGTAATTAAGGTAACTTACCAGTTTTAGAGATTTCCCAATGCTAATTTAATCAATGCAGGTCTTGCGTTTTAGAAATAGCTTATCAAAAGTGTTTCCTTCTACCAAAACGAGGATTAGAGTTTACAAACTGTAATCCGACTTCGCCAGAGTTCTGGGCACATTTCGTTCGCGTAGAGTTAGTTTTTAAAAACCACGAAATTGTTTTGAGAATATCAATATTTCGATCCAGTTGCATGGACCGTAGTCACGACGCGGTTAAATTCTACCCATGACAGCTTTAACTTGACCTCTCGCAACACCGCGTCCCGTTTAGTTTTTAAAAACCCTTTGAAATCCTTTTTGATGTTCAAGATTTTTTTATTCTTCTTATAGTAAGTTCTTCTCATAATAAGTTTAAAACACCTTTTAAAAAAAAAATCACTCAGGGCTCTGAAGTTGAAAAGAAACGATAAAACATAATACAAGGGCTCACATTACACACATTTTAAGAACCCAAATTATAGCATTAAAGTTAATCCGTGCGTAATGCTAATGACCCCTAATTACATTTTTAATTAAGCACAGTGATTTAAAACAAAATTGTTTTCGAACCAATCGAGATCATACAGGATATCCGTTTATTGCCTACCTACCAACAACAAAATGGCCGATTATTTTGATTAATATGAAGCTTTTATTGGAAGGTAAGAATTAGTATTTTGAATGAATGAATGAATGAATATACTTTTATTGTACACCACTAATAAAATAATTAAATAATTTTACATAACAAAAACAAGCATACAATTTGGCGGTATTTTGAATTGCAATACATAAAATTCCCCACCGATGTACTTAATTATCGTATTTTTTAAGATGACTCTTACCAGGTACCACCTATCAAGCGAAAAAAATGCGTTTCATCTCGACATGGTACCTACTATCGGATTCTACTTTCAAATCGTCAGCCTGTTTGTGTCCACAACTGGACATCATCCAGCCACTCCTTAAGACCTTCTAGGCTGTCAGCCCAAACAAGAGGACGTCCCACGCTAAGCTTGCCAGTTCTTGGTTCTCAGTCCAGAATTCGTCTCTTCCTGCGACCATCGATCGGTTCTACGACAGTCAACTTTTACCTTATATTGGTACTGGTTCTAGAAACTTCTTTTCATCAGCATACAGCATAATATACTGTCAATACTTATTATGAGAAATAACTCGTCTTAACTAAGTACAGCCAGTTTATACTTTCTTTTCTCGTAAAACAATGTTATAGTCATCGAACTATAGCTCTTAGAACAGAAGTTTCTAACAAAGTTCCGCTCCAAACGTAGGCTCAAACAACCAATGAATGTGTGAGAGCTACTCGTATTATGTATGCAATTTTTTCTGGTACTGGTATTTATATACGTTTTTGATGTTATTGTAATGAATTATGACACCCTTTCACAGCACAATACCTACTGTGCTAGTAGTAGTAGTAGGTACGTCATTTTTTAATAATTTTCTGCGAGTTCCTCTTTCTATCGCGACGTATACGAATATATTTACTACCGTAAGAAGACATACAAAAGAAAAACGAATCTGATATCGCTGTGACGCTGTGAGTTATGACCAGATATTTTCAAAAGACAAATTATGCGTCACTGGTCACGCCAAAATAAGAAGTCTTATTGATCAATCAAAATTGGTTACGCGTTTTGCGGCTGTCAGAAGGTCTACTTACTGAAGACTACAGCTTCAGAAAACGGGAGGTTTTTAATAAAATCTTCAGAATATTCGGTTTAACATCTTGTATTCTTATAATTCGTACTTTTACACAGAACTATGTTTTTAAAAATATCTTATGGTAAATATATTCACTTAAACAGCGACCGACCATAACATAGAGAATATTTTCATTTCTTTAATACGAATACGTTTATTAAAAAATTTCAATTGACAAGGGATACTATGCATCTACTCTTTAGATATAGGAAACAAATAGCTACATTAGTAGCTTACAATATACAAGATTCAGCTATTTTTAGCTTGAATGGCGATGGTACATGTTGTACAAATAATATTGACTTCGTTAGTAATATTACTAATTCAAGTATTTTGACAATAAAATCTAATGATTCAATTTTAGTTGACAAAAGTACATGTTGTACTAACAATATAGACATAATTAGTAGTAGTACTAATCCAAGTTTTTCGACATTAGACTCCAATAGGAATAATTCTAATATTGTTTTAAACTAACCAATAAGACAACAGATGAGCAATATAAGATTAATCTTGTACACCAAAATATACAGGGCTTATCTGGCAAAGAACACGAGATTGAGCTATTTATTAAAGAATTCGATATTGACATTTTATGCCTCACCGGGCATTGGCTCAATTCTCATCAGTTAATTATACATTTTGATAATTATTTATTGTCAAGTGCGTTCTCTATACGCGGACTGCTATACGCGGGGGTTCTTTAATAATAACGCGCAATAACATTAATTGCAAAGAGCGAAAAGACATTGTTAGTCTTTCTATGGAACGCATTATTGAGTTGTCTTGTGTCGAGCTGGACCGATATATTATAGTCTGCGTGTACCGACCCCCCTCGGGCGATTTTGTTCATTTTGAGGAGCTCATGGAGGACGCCTTAGGGCGGCTATGTAGGTCATCAAAGAAAATAGTAATTTGTGGAGATTTTAATATAGATATTTTGCATCACACGCCTATCACAGGAAGATTACTAAACTTATTTAAAAGTTTCAACCTGGAAAATATTTTTGTTGAAGAATAACAGCGCATTCGGCAACTTGTATTGATAACATTTTCGCTGATTGTAAAATTATCAAAAAATCGATTATCACTTATTTAAGATCTGACCATTGCGGGCAAATGATATCTATTCCGAGCAGTGAGCAGAATGTAACAAAAGTAGTAAAATATAGGCCAGTTACCACCAATAAAGTAAGGCAATTTAAACAAAATATCGCAGCTGCAATGCCGACGCTTGATGTTGCACAGGGTGGTCCGGATGAAATTTATAGAGAGTTTTTTGATCTATTAAACTCTCAATTTAACTCTGTCTTTAAGGTAATAGAAAAAAGATTATTTAAAAATCTTAAATTTAGTGATTGGGCAACTGTTGGCATATATAAAAGTAGAAATAGGCTGTTTGACTTGTATGCAGAAAAACAATATAATTATGCCCCCGCGTTTATAGAATATGTAAGAAATTATTCCAAATTGTTTAGAAACGTGTGCATACAAGCAAAGTCACTTCACAAACAAAAAATTGTCAATTCGGATAATAAAATAAAAGCAGTATGGGACATCATTGGTGATGAAATGGGTAAGAATAAGGTACATTATAATATACTGGAGCTTAAAATTAACAACCGTGTAATTGACTCCGATATAGAAATTGCAAATACATTTGAGAACTTTTTCAAAAATATACCAGTAACCACGACCAGTTCTCTAAATTCCTCGCCAACAGAAGCCTATAATCTTCTAAGAAGCAATGTCTCTGAGTGCAATAAATTATTTAGGTTTAAACACGTTACCCCATATGATATTATCAAAACATTTAAATCATTGCAAAATAAAAAAACTGGAGATCTATGGGGAATATCAGTTAAAATAATTCACAATATCATTGATATTATTGCGCCCTATCTTGCTTTAATTTTTAATAAGTCTGTAGATTCTGGATCTTTTCCAGACCTGATGAAATGTAGTAAATTAATACCTCTTTTTAAATCGGGAACCAAATGTGACCCGAATAACTACAGACCAATTTCAATTTTGCCAACTCTCAGCAAGATATTTGAAAAAATAATGCTCAACCAACTGCTTCTACACTTTAATTTAAATAAACTTCTTCACCCTGAGCAGTACGGTTTTACTAAGGGTCGATCAACAACCGATGCAGCCGCAACGCTGTTGCAACACATATTCGATGCATGGAATAACTCACAGAATGCCATTGGTATTTTCTGTGATTTATCAAAAGCATTCGACTGCGTTGATCACGAGACCCTTTTGCTTAAACTGAGCCACTATGGTATTAAAGATTTTGCGCTTAGCCTCATTGCGTCTTATCTTAGTGATCGTGTTCAAAGAGTATGTGTCAATGATGTAAAATCATCCGGATCAGCCTCGGTAATGGGTGTACCCCAGGGTTCTATTCTAGGTCCATTCATGTTTTTGATTTACATAAATGATTTACCACATTTTGTCCAAAATACTTGCGATATTGTACTTTTTGCTGATGATACGTCTTTGATTTTTAAAGTCGATAGGACGAAAGACAATTTTGACGATGTAAATATTGCATTATCTCAAGTTTCTGAATGGTTTACGGCAAATAATCTACTTTTAAATGCTAAAAAAACCAAGTGTGTTGAGTTTTTATTGCCCAACACCAGAACTGTCAGTAAAAATTTAAAGATAAGTAATGAACCCTTGAAAAGTGAGGACTCCACAGTGTTCTTGGGATTAACCCTGGACTCAAAGCTGCAATGGGGCACCCATATAGCAACACTTGCTGGCAAGCTTAGCTCTGCTGCTTACGCTGTTAGGAAGATTCGACAGTTAACTGACATAGAAACTGCAAAAATTGTTTATTTTGCATATTTCCATAGTATTATGTCATACGGAATCTTATTATGGGGTAAAGCAGCCGATATTGGAAAAATTTTTGTATTGCAGAAGAGGGCAATTCGCGCAATATATAATTTAAAACCGCGGGATTCCCTTCGAGAAAAATTTAAAGAAATAGGCATTCTTACAGTAGCTTCACAATATATTCACAACAATATAATATTTGTCAGACAAAACATCGTGAATTACAAAAAAAAGGGTGATTTACACGATAGGCAAGTTAGAAATCCAAACAGGCTCGTGATTAATCGATGTCGCCTCAAGAGGGTCCGAAAGACATTTGTGGGAATGGGCGTGACGTTTTATAATAAAATTCCACAGTCGATCTTAGACTTGCCTTTACACAAGTTTAAGAAATCAGTTAAAACTAATCTCATGAAAAAAGCATATTATGCAATTGAAGACTATTTAGATGATAAGAAAGCGTGGACATAATTCTTTCCAGCGATTCATGAGACAGCAGGTGGTAATTGAACTGTTTAACTATTCTATTGAATGTAAACTTATTTTGAAAAGAGCAACTGCCGAGTTTCTTGCTGGTTCTTCTCGGCAGGAACGGCATTCCGAACCAGTGGTAGACTCATCGACGATTCAAAAGCACTTGTAAAAAAGTTTATTTGAATAAAAAACATTTCTATTCTATTCTATTCATCGCTTGATAAAAGAATGTCCGGCTTACACTGCCGTCAGCCGTAGAGCAATAAGAAAGATCTATTGAATATTATTATTTATAAGGAATACCTAAATTAACAAATCAAGACATTTTAGTAATTTTGAAAATGAGACATAACATCAGTAGGGCTTACATTACGGTAGCAGATAATATACATATTAAGTCTATGCTATAAATCATAAATGGGGTTTCACCGTTTCGACGCTTACGCTTCTAAGCATTATAGTTCGATGTTTATAGTTTTATTGTCACTGTCCCGTTATACCTGTGATACACTTAATATAGATTGTGTTCGGCGTGTGAGAACCGCGTGATTTGCGATCGCATTTACGAATGTTTGCGCCACGCGATGTGAGGTGCTGGATAACGTGATATGGGATAACAGTAAATCTATGTTTTCATTGACACTTTACTTTGCACTTGGCTTATGCTTTGCTTTGTTATGCATCAGGGGATTTTAATTGGCCTACATCCCGTAACAAGCATAGAGTTTGCTTACTTGGATCCAGCAGCGCTAGCATAGGCAGGGGACATATATATCCACGGGGATACAATAAAATGTTTCTCTCCTCCGTGGGCACAGCGGTGGATTTAATATCCACAGTAGATAGATAAAATGGGAGAAAAACTTATTCCCGCAATTATTGCCATTATAATAACCATGCTCTATCATAAGGAGAAGAAATTTTTATCTCTTGTCAGTGGATAAAATCGGGGGATATAATTTTAGTCTCCTGCCCATGCTAGCCCTGCTGGATAATGCAAGTCTTGATTCGTAGAGCTTGTTATTCCTATCATTAAACACTGTGTTGAATTTAAAAAGCCTCAATAGCCCAACGGTTAAAGGTGCGACTGAAAACTAAAAGATCGCAGGTTCGAACCCCTGCACCCGTTGCACTATTGTCGTACCCACTCCTAACACAAGCTTTCCGCTTATTTGGAGGGGTTAGGAGGGTATTATTCAACTTCAGCTATCATCTAAAATTCTAAATTAAAAAACGTATCACCACAGTTATGATTTTTACACTTTGCCCTGTCTCTATGAGTAATGTTCTATTTCATTCTTTTCACATCTTGAGACGAGATTTTTTTGTTTTTCGATACGTAAACATTTTTCATTCAAAATTCAAAATTCAAAATTCAAAATTATTTATTTCATGTAGGCCAACCTGTGGCTCTTATGACACGTCAAGATTCTACCACCGGTTCGGAAAGCGGATTCTGCTGAGAAGAGCCGGCAAGAAACTCTGTTGCTCTTTTCAAAATAATCATTTTACAATATTAATAAGTAGCTATTACATTGTAATAAGTTTTTATACTATCTTATGGGCAGCTGGATGGCAAGCTGATTTAACCCGTGCATCTTTGTTAGAATAGAATATGACATTTCCACAAAACGTACTACAATTCAATTCATGTCAAAGTCATTCATTAAAAAATATTTTATATAGGTACTTACGATTATTTTTTTAATATTTTTATTGGTTTTCTTTTTGCTTTATGAACTACTAGACTAGATGATGCCCGCGACTTCATCCGAGTGGATTAAGGTTTTCAATTCCCGCGGGAACTCTTTTCCGGGATAAAAAGTAGCCTATGTGGGTATTAGCTATCTCCATTCCAAATCAGTTCATTCGTTGTGGCGTGAAAGAGTAACAAACATCCATCCATACATCCTCACAAACTTTCACATTTATAATATTACTAATAGTAGGATAGGATATAATTTTACAGACAAAATCCAATTCCAGCGGGGTTCGGTTAGGGGTCGGCAAACCTAGATTTCATGTAAAAGATTCACATTATATTGAAAATTGAAATGAAATGCAGGAAATAAGGTGGCTATAGTAGGGTATGGTTGTTGTGTATTTACCGCGGTTGTTACAAACATCTATTGTGCGGCGTTTTACGATCGCCCCCGGAATGCAAACAGGAATCGAACTCCGGTACCGCGATAACGAACGCAGGACAATCACCCGATACGCATCCAGTTCCTCGTCCGCTATTTGTCTAATTGCATTTTATTGTTTTCAAAATTGCGCTGATTTTATCGTAAGTAAGTGTTGAGTTACATATCTTATTGTCATGCGAAAGAATTATAGGATTGTTCAAGTCTTAGACTCATGTTACACAAAGAGCTAGTAATTTAGGCTTATCTCAGGAACGGCTGGACCGATTTTGGCAGGACTTCCACTAACATATAGCTGATGTTAAAAGTAAAGTAAAATTAGCTACTTTTTAACCATTTTTCATAAAAGGAGTTGTGTTTTCTACTTATGTATATATATATTATACCGGAAAGTCAATGAGTTCCCGAGAGATTCTAAAAAAGCCGGCCAAGTGCGAGTCGGACTCGCGCACCGAGGGTTCCGTACTCCAAATGTAAAAGTAAAACGATAATATTATATTAATTTGCTTATTTATCGTTAACTTTGTTTGTAGAGGTTTATTGTTAATATAAAAAAAAACTATGCTAGTTAGAGCGTTGGTTTTATTTTTCCTGTAAAATATACATAAACCTCTATTGACCATAATTATTTCGGATTTTTTGATTGGTAAACTTCGGAGATAAGGGGGGGAACGGTATTTTTTTCGACATTTTGGCCGATTACTCAAAAACTATTATATATAGAAATAAATAAAAATCTGTTTTAGAATGCACAAGTAAAGGCCTTTCATATGATAGCCCACTCGGTATAGTTATCTTACTTTGAAATTTCAAACCCCCGATTTTCCCCCTTTTTTAATCAAACTAAAATAATTTTCGCAATGCTTTTATTTTTCCTGTAAAATATACATAAACCTCTATTGACCATAATTATTTCAGATTTTTCGATTGGTAAACTTCGGAGATAAGGGGGGGGAACGGTATTTTTTTCGACATTTTGGCCGATTAATCAAAAACTATTATATATAGAAATAAATAAAAAATTGTTTTAGAATGTACAGGTAAAGGCCTTTCATGTGATACCCCACTCGGTATAGTTATTTTACTTTGAAATTTCAAACCCCCGATTTTCCCCCTTTTTTAATAAAACTAAAAATAATTTTCGATTTTTCTTTATTCCAATGATGTTGGGCCACTATTATACACAACTATGCCAAATTTCATGTCGATAGCTTTAATAGTTACTGAAATAATCGACTGTGACAGACGGACGGACAGACAGACGGACGGACAGACGGACGGAGAAAGTCTCACCATAAGGGTTCCATTTTTACCATTTTGGTACGGAACCCTAAAAACTAATTAGTCGCGGGCATCAACTAGTAAAAAATATAAAAGGGGGCGCCCATAGAAGCAAAATATTACGAATTTGACCAAGAAAACTTCGTTGGAAATCCTTAGTAATAAATTAGTAAGTGAGTACTTTGAATGTCATAGCGTCCAGTGATCTAGCTCTAGGACCTAGGGGCCAGGCACGCCGTGCCGTTAATCAATTAACTATAAATAAACCAAGCTTGACGAGTCTAACTGGTCCATGCCAACGCGCGGACGGACGGACATCTGTCGCGGGTTCTCATAGCATCACATGCAAAAACGTTGCATTATAACATTCCGAACATACTAGCTCGAATGTTTTTGCACGCCACATTTGGAGTTGCGCTTTTTTTGTACGCTGAAGTATACGTTAATTGAATATTTGAACACAAATTGTTAGTTAGTTAGTTCCTTTTTTGCCCTGGATTGTTTCTCTAGTTTGCGGTATTGCACTCGGCTAAAAGACATACATGCATACATAGTATTTACATGATGCAGTTATTTGTGACAATATTGTAGTGGTGTATGTCGTGACGAGTCGCTATGGTCACTCTTTTCACCCGACTGCGCAACGCAAAGGAGTGGTAATGTGTAATGTATGTATGTAATTTTGTAATTTTGTGGAAATGTCATATTCTATTCTAACAAAGATGCACAGGTTAAATCAGCTTGGCATCCAGCTGCCCACAAGATAGTATAAAAACTTATTACAATGTAATAGCTACTTATTAATATTGTAAAATGATTATTTTGAAAAGAGCAACTGCTGAGTTTCTTGCCGGCTCTTCTCAGCAGAATCCGCTTTCCGAACCGGTGGTAGAATCTTGACGTGTCATAAGAGCCACAGGTTGGCCTACATGAAATAAACAATTTTGAATTTGAATTTGAATTTGTATGTACAGGTATGTTTGTTCCTTTGTGGCACTCTAGAGACCAAACGCGTGGGCTGATTTTGATAAGTGGCACGTCGTTAGATTTGCCATGACAGCGCAAGTGTCAACGAGAACATAAAAATTTGAAAAATTCAAAATGGCGGATTTTGGACGCCATAATGTGGGGTTCAAAAATTTTTTTTCCTTCAAATCCTATTGATTGGGATATTAAATTAAAGGTTTTGAAAAGGTGATTGTGAAAATATAATTTTTCATTTTTATCTCATATAGATGATTGATATTTTCATAGATATTCTTTAAAGCAGTCGGGTTTTTATTCTTTTTTAATATTTTGCATGTTACTCAGCTGCTTAGATCGACTGCCCAAAAGAAGAGTGTAATTCTTTCAGGGTTCATGTATGTATGTGTGTTTCTTTATTCCACCATAACTTCTGAATGCCTGAACAGATTTGGATGTACCTATGGGGTATTGTTAGAATCCTTCCATCATCCAGAGTGACACTGGCTATTTTAGTCAGTTGATATATTCCTTACAGCAGTCGAGGTTTTAATCTAAGAATTAAAAAAAAAATCCTTTTGCCCGATTACCTAAGAGGGATAATGTTTTTCGAGGGTATGAATGTATATGTAGATATGTAATAAGAAACGATGTCGACGAAGCAACCACTACTAAGTTAAGTTGATTCCAATCAGCGGGCTATAAATATCAGCCAAAATGGTCATCAACACCATTGTTATTTAAACAATCAATTTTCTATAAAGGAAACAATATGCCGCAGGCGACAGAAGGGCGACAGACGACAGGTCTAACAAAACTGCGTAACTAAACTAACCTTATCAAAATGAGCTTTACCGTTAAAGCATTAAGGGTCATCAAGTCTGATTGTTCAGTGGTTTCACATAGGAAGCTTTTACTTGCAAACTTGCTTCTGTTGCTTGATATGGAAAAATTAACCTTATATGTATGAAATAAAGGGAGTTGAAAGAAGAAAATTGATTTTGGTTAAAGCTGATCGCACACTAAGCAGCTCGCGTCGCACGTGATGAACATAATTATTTTTTCAGTATCTATTTTGAGATCTAATGATATAGTACTTAGTAGCATATTATGATTCAGAAGGAGTTAGTCCTAGAACGAATACGCTATGTGCCACAATTACAAGTATAAAAAGTAGCCTCTTTAGTAGCAAAACGTCAAAAAAAGAAGCTCCAGATTCTCTACCGACGCTTTGATTTGTGTTCAAATACTTCCACTCTAACTATCGAGATTTTTGATGGAATCCTATGCATTAGTAGTTTTAACTGCTTAAACGTCATTAAAATTAAATTTTGAATTTTGAAAATTATTTTGAGTAATAAAAAACTTGCGGCGTGCGGAGATAAGTGTGCGATCATCAAAGATTCAAAGCACCTGTTGACTTACGAGTTTATTGTAATTTGACGAAGAAAAATGAACTTTATTAATATGGGATTAAGGGGATTAGATGAGAAGGGAGTTATTGGTTCGGAATAACATCCTGTGGTGTACGCGTGCGGATGTGGTGGTC
Source organism: Oeneis ivallda (assembly GCA_029955525.1). Lineage (NCBI taxonomy): Eukaryota > Metazoa > Arthropoda > Insecta > Lepidoptera > Nymphalidae > Oeneis > Oeneis ivallda. The sequence goes on from JARPMR010000006.1 coordinate 26,721,845, forward strand.
GTAATAAACCCATGAGCGATGGGAAGTTGCAGCCTTGTAGGTTGTATAAGTAGTTGTTAGTTTTGTTACCACTACCAGTCAGTTTTATAGGTACTTCCAAAGTAAAATATATGTGTACTGGTTACCTACCTTTGTAAAAGGTAGCTGTAGGTACCTAATTTCGCGACTTATCAACTAGTGCTGATAGCTTATCAGGTAAGGTCAATTTTGGGAAGAAAATTCTTGTTTTGAAATAGCTGGGTTTTTATTATTGATCCATGCGGGTAGCACCCTGGCTCCGGTACCTGGCATTTTCAGTAGGGCTACGCCTAATGGTCGATAGCACCAACAACGTCGAGTGATGTTTTACCGAAGAATAAATTGGGCGTTCTGACAGTTTTTGTATTGAAAATCCTGTCAAAATGCTCGGATAAGACATAATATTTTAACGTTGGTGAAATCGACCCTTAATCAATTTACCGATATATTCTTACTAATATTATAAATGCGAAAGTGTGTTTGTTTGTTGGTCTGTCCTTCAATCACGCCGCAACAGGACTACGGATCCACCTGATTTTTTGCATGGCTATAGTTGAGGACCTGGAGAGTGACATAGGCTACTTTTATTTAGTTTTTAAAATTCCTCGGGAACTCTTTGATTTTCCTGGACAAAAAGTAGCCTATGTCACTCTCCAGGTCCTCAACTATACCCATTTTCCGGGATAAAAAGTAGCCTATGTCACTCTCCAGGTCCTCAACTATACCCATGCAAATGACGTCGATCCGTAGCTCTGTTGCGGCGTGATTGAAGGAAAAACCAACAAACAAACACACTTTCGCATTTATAAGTAGGCCTTGAACCTCATGCTTGTGTTACGCTTAGATGTAGAGCTTTGAAGACCGTAGTAATTTATTCCTGCATTCGGAATGTGTGTTTGAAATAAGAATTCCAGAGGTCGCTCGCACCAGCGTTGTTAAAATAAAGGGTTTCCAACTTCCCACCTGTAAACGCATGAAGAGAACTTGCATAATTAGTCCTCATGCTATTGTTTGACTGTTTGTCACCGGCACAGAATACTCGCGACCGCCGCCCGGCCAGCACGCGTCGATCAGACCCTCTGATACGCAGAGCGACTTGCATCGATCATACAAATATTACCAATATTACGAATATTAGCAAATATTGCAATATTTATGACTTTATTCAGAAAAGAACGCGAACCGCGAACGTTCAACGAACTTTGAATGTTACATCAATAGTCTGATTCTGAATTCAATTTTCTGTTGATTTTAAATTAATTAGGTACCTACTCAATACATGCTTGTAAAAATTTTCGAATTAGAGGGATTTTAAATTTGGAATTACTTGTCAACTTTGGTGTCTATTGATTTCATTAATAATTCCGAAGTGACTGTGTAATTAAATGATTAACTTTAAACTTTATCATATTTAAAAACTCATGGTGACTGTTTAGGTTTTGTATTCAGAAATAATAGGAACTGTTTAGTGAATAGTGTGTAATTAAATAACTCCCCACGTACGTACTTACTTTGTTTTGAATCGCAAAATCTAACTTTGGAACTTTTTGTGACTGGTGTGAACTTTCGAATTCCAGAATATTTGGAACTGTATAGTGAATCTCATTGCAGTGAACTGTGTAAGATAATTTTCCGAGTAAACTGAAATGACCCCGATGGGACTTCTGTTCAAAGTGAACAGGTGAGTTGACGCGCGTTCGTGAGGTGTGAAGTGTTTGCTTTTCAGATGCGTTTATTGTTTGCATAAGGATGGGAAGCCGAATCATTTTGGTACCTACTTTACATTTTGGTAATATTTAACACAGAGATCCATTCAAAAGATAGCTCGGCTATTAGGTAGACAGGTAACAGATTAAAAGCCTGCAGGTCTCTGGCGTGGTGACGCAAAGTAACCGAAAGTGGATCACAGGTTTGATTCTCAGCTGGGTGAGTTTTATTTCTTGCGCGTACTGTCAAAGGCAATAATTCTGTCACAATGCCGCTTATAAACCGATAACATACCGATAGGTCATACTGAGAATCGGTTTTCAGGTTGTAAGCGTTTTAGTAAAAAGTTAACGTTGGTACGAAAATTCTACAATCTACAATAGTGGGTCTATCAAAATTGACATACTTGATGTGTTTACGCATCTTAAGAATACTTCTTCGTCACTTACAATTAGTGAGACTGAGAAGGTGACAAGTGAAGTACTTACTAACTTATCATCTTATATACTCAAAGCTTATCATTGATGAAGAAATATGTATTGTGTGTTGGTAGCTTCCTACTTGCTTTGTTCATTGTAATGGAGTGGTAGCGGATATGTGTCGTGACTCGTGTAGTCGTTTTGTTGAGAGATAATGTGATAAAATTTATCACGTCATCTATTATCGTACTAATATTATAAATGCGAAAGTTTGTGAGGATGTACGGATGGATGTTTGGATGAATTTTTGTTACTCTTTAACTCAACAACAAAAGAACCGTATTGGCAGAAATTTGGTATGGAGAATGGACACATAAGATACTTTTTATCCCGTAAAATTACAGATTTCCCGCGGGAATAAAAAACCTTAATCCACGCGGACGAAGTCGCGGGCAACATCTAGTTATTTATAATTCCAATTGGTCTGCTGAACGTCTCTGCAGTGGATAGGGTTAAATCTCATGCTTCATTAAGTTTAACGTTTTATAGATTTGTAAGTTGATAATTTTATTGATGAGGTTGAAAAGTGGCCAAATGGCTTCTTGGTGTAGCATGAACTTTTGCTATCTGCCGCCAACAATATGGTTAAATATCTTTGAAATGCAACGTTATTAGCATAATATTAATTTTTGAAGCATCTAGTATTAATTATGTATTCCATTACCTTTGTATAACTACCTGCTAAATGAGATGTCTATAGATAATATTATTAAGGTAGTAAAAAAATGTGAATCCATGTACCTACTTATATGAATTAAGTATGCAGTAGGAAAATTAAATGAATATAGCATTGTTTACGTTCATTTTTATGGTTATTGTTTAACAGAACTGTTATTTTATTTGCTATTGTAAGTAAAATTATAATTATAACAGTTAGACACTTTGAATATCTAATGATTATTCAAAGTATGTGAAAAGGTTACCTACCTATTGAAAGAGAAAAATATAGTTAGGAAGGAAAGTATCTGAAAAGTACCCAAGTATTTTAATATAAGCCCTTCTTTTTTGCGATAATATATTTAGGTTTTATAATATAATTTATACTTACCTTACAACCTTAATAACTTATTTTTCGATAGTTATATTGTTGCCTATGATTTCTTTGTGTACGTCTTACTCTATTATTGTTTGTGTTTGTGGGTTTGGTGGTGGTTTCCATTCCCACCCACTGCACTACAATTTGTCGTACCCACTCCTAATGCAAGTTTCCGTTTTTATAGGGGAGAGGACGATAGTTAAGTTCAGTCTGGCATTTATATGTTAGGTACTAGATGTTTCCCGCGATTTTGTCCGCGTGGCTTAAGGTTTTTAATTCCTGCGGGAACTCTTCAATTTTCCAGGTAAAATGTAGCCTATATGCTAATTCCGGGTATGAGCTATCTCCATTCCAAATTTTAGGAAAATCGGTTCATTTGTTATGGCGTTAAAGAGGCTAAATATCCATCCATATATCCATCCTCACAAACTTTCACATTAATAATATTTTAGTAGGAAGTTGGATATTAAGTTTTTTTTTTATCTATATTTTTTTGGAGTTTTTCAACAACTGGCATGTCAACACCATCGATTCAAACAATATTTGGATAAAAAAACTGGTTGTCTGTAAAGTCGGTTTACGGACGATAGTTTTACGTGATAACGTCATATTGAAACAAGTCACAAGCCAACGCTTGGGCCGATCGTGCCTCTCTATCGCTTGTTCCGCGCTCTCGCTTGCACGCTCGGGTTCAGGTGGAACGTGACACTTTTTCGTTCGCGCAGCCGGTGTTCACCGGTTTACAAGACGTTATCACGTCAAAAATATATATAGATAAATGTTTATCTTCCATGATAGGCACCGACAGCTAGTGTTTTAATATGTAAACATGCAAGCTCTACGGAAGCGCGACTGGTTTGCGCGGAAGATCCTATTACTCGGGAACTAACGGTCGACATCTCGATACGATACCGTCGGAGCGGCGGCGTCAGTTTTCACATCATTACTTGAACGCTGGATGCAAATCAAAACTTTTATTTAACTCGGTTCTCACTAAAACAGCATTGAATATTTATCTAAATACTAGATGATGCCCGCGACTTCGTATAGGTACATGGATTAAGTTTTTTAATTCCCGAGTGAGTTCTTTAATTTTAGGCCATGAAACGTAACTTAGGTGTTAAAATTGTAGCCTATGTAGTAATCCTGGGTATAATATATCTCCATTTCAAACAGCCACGACCTTGTTGTTGACCAATGCTTTACAGCTCAGCCACGACCGTGCCGCTATCAGCGAAAGCTTTTTGCGTCCAGTACGCTTAGTACAAGATTAAATAGTAAACGATGATATTAGCATAAAAGTAAAATGAACCATAACAGCATCAAGTTAGAGCTCAATTTCGTGTATGTAGTATTATACGTTTACGTATACGAAAACGCTCAAATTAACATCGTCTATATTGAATTTGTGACTTTAAATCGATGATATTATGGTTCATTTTACTTTGATGCTAATGTCATTATTTACTATTACGATCAAACGAATTAAAACTCTGACTGAGCGTACAGTAGTTTTTGCCCGAATTTTTTTTTTTAAATATAATATACCGGGAGTCGGTAATACTAAATAAATATGTTTTTTATAATCCATGAATCCTATTGCATTAGATAAATATAGTAATAGTATAGTACAACTAGTACAGTTTTTGCAATTCACGAAGGCGAGTGAGCTTTACTCGTGGTTAATTCGTGTACATGCACATTGCATAAGTGTGCGTGCCTGTCAAAGCCTAGGTGGGAGCGGGCAGGCACGAGCATTGCTCTCGCTCACACTTATACAGATACGACACACACACAACCATAAATCAGTCGCCCTCGTGAATTGCAAGAACTATAGCATAGTATGAAATTCATAATTTCATTGATCCTTGGTTACTGTCATCGTGCTTATTGAGTATTGACCAACACTGGTCGATGGCATGCATTAACCTAAACTTATAAACGGTCAGTAGCTATCCCGGTTTTGCAAATGCTTTACGTAAGACCGCGATGTGTGGCGCAATGCGATTGTGTGGTGCACTGTGTACCGTGTACAAGTACCTACATGTAGCGTACAACCAAACAAACAAACGGTGCATCTCATTGACACACTTCCAACGGCACGCTAATTGGAATGCGAGGAATCTTGAAGCGAATTTTTGCTAGAACATGTATTGCTTATACCTAGATTTTCAGTCAAAATGTCTGCCCGCGAAATTCAAATTTAATATTGGTTTTTCGCAAATTGTAAACTAATACGACAAAGTAGGCTTATAGTATTATAATTGTGACGATGGCAGTATCATCTTCACAGGTTTATATAAAAATCTTTGCTTGAAAGTGTCCAGTTTAAGAAATTAGTCAGAATATCGATTAGGACGTGAGTTACCTACTCACAAATTAGTCGATATTCTGACTAAGACTGACAAGTATTAAGTCTTGTTCGATGGTACGGAACCCTTCGTGTGCGGGTTCGACTTGCACTTGGCCGGTTTTTTTTAATTTAACCTATTGGCTAGTATCTTACTCCTGAAAGCAGCCGTGGCACTTGTGTGTTTTAATCGAGTACGTGTCGACATCAGTAATTCAGTACACGGCTAAGAATTAATCCAACCTGCCTTTCAAAGCATCTGAGAACCGCTGCGGTGTCCTAAAACTGTTAAGTCAACAGCCGGCTTGTGTTTCCACAGAGCCATCTGATAGCGCACGTCAGATGAAACATAACTTACTGCATACATGGCTTTCTATTGTACACATGATACGCAAGTTTGTTTGGAAATAAGATAGTGCCGTCACGTCTTAGGCGGATTTTTCAGAAGTTGTTGCTATGTAGGCTTAGGAATCTTAGGATGGGCAACTAACTAACACAACTTACTACAGCGTGAGCATTTAGTCTATCTAGCCTTAATTATAGCGTCTACAGAATACTCAAAGATAGAATAAGTACACTTCTTTTTATCAGCTACTAGCTGATACCCGCGACTTCGTCTGCGTGGATTTAGTTTACCCATGCAAAAAATCACGTCGATCCGTAGCCCTGTTGCGGCGTGATTTAAGGACAAACCAACAAACAAACACACTTTCGCATTTATTGACCGAGCGAAGCGAGGTCTCTGAGTTTACTAGAGCGATTTGCACTTGTCCGTCCGTCCGTCTGTCAGAGCCTTATAACTTTTGAATTACTGAACGTAATTACTTCAAATTTAGATATAATATGTAAACCGATGGCCTCCAGCCGAAAATGGCTTAAAAAGTTATAAAAATCTTTATTTCAGGGGGGCTCTCATAGAAGCGAATGCGAAGTAAAAATTTTTTTTTGCGATTCATAGGGTTTCTCTGTATCATTTTAAAGACAATTTGGAACAGAGTACAAACGTATTTTTTTTTAAATTTTTTCCTAAAATTGACGAAATGGGGGGCTTTCAAAGTGGCGATTTAATACGCTCGCTTGAAGACGCTCTCTGGGAAAATTGGCTATATATTTTCAAGCGGTACTTATTTTTTTACTTCACTTGTATCCTGTACTTGAACAACAAATACTAAAATGATATGAATATTATAAAGAAACGAGATTATCTAATTTTTAATGAGCATCAGTAAATTTCACATAGCTTCACAATAACGCTAATAGATGGCGCACTCATTAACTATTCCATGGAACTAGGACTACTAGGAGTTACGGCTACGATCTATCCCAAAAACAGTTCTGCGTCGACTACTATTATTTAGGTACATAATATAATAACATATTATTCAATTAAAATTATTCTTTAGTTAAAATATATCGAACTTCAATAAACTATTAATTGCTGCATTTTGTTTATTTTCTATTCGCGTCGATAGATGACGATTTGTACAGATGCCCCTAACCCGTTTTCACTCGTTAGTACCTACATAATAATTCAATGTTTTCACTGACGTTCCCTAACCTTTACGGGCTACCTATGATAAGTTGGGTGATGATTACTGTCAACTATCACAATCCTGTACGGGACACCTAAAAGGACATTCGGACGGATGTTAGGACTTAGGATTGTAAATATTGGATAGAAGCAGGCGTTACTTTGCGGAAGTCCATGATTAGCAAGAAAAGGTTAGAATTATTTTGCTATAATCCGCCAACAGAAAAAATCTGTATGGTCAAACATGCAATAAAAAGCTAAGCACCACTCACCTACCCAGCCAAGCAAGAAAGCCAAGTTCCCAAGCAAGCAATGCCACCACCACTCACATGCACCACCACACAAGACTTTTACACTACTCTCGACGCACGTTTCGCCCCGACACCGGAGCATCCTCAGGAGATGTCGACTTTACAATGATGTATTGTCTAGTAGACAAGTCTAGTAGACTTGGCGGACACACACCTTCGAGAACATTGTGAAGAACTCTCAGATGTGCAGGTTTCCTCACGTTGTTTTCCTTCACCGTCGAAGCAAGTGATATTTAATTGCTTAAACGCACTTGATTCCGAAAAGTCAGAGGTGCTTACTGCGACCCCCCGAATAGGAGAACACAGTCCTAACCACTAGGCTATCACTGCTTTTTTTATACATAACATCATACTACCATAATATAATGCAGTTCCTTAATAACCCAATAAACAGTCTAGAATAGATACTCTGAACATGGCGGTCGGCGAACGCTTGCGGTTTCCCATCGGTTTCGGTTACAACTGGTTGCTTTGTTTTGAACTAGATACGGGCTTACATGTTGTAATACTGGTAATAGTTAATGATGGACAAAAGATACATCTTGAGATGTAGAAGTAAGATAAAGAACTTTTTTATTATGAACAGTTTTTATTTATTATGAAGTCTTTTCGGATGTCATGTTGTTTTCCTTTAAGCCTTTAAGGCAACCAATACTTAGTGATATCTAATTTTCACACAGGTTAATAAAAAGTACTTGTGGAAGATAATGGAGTAACGCGAGCAATATGTGTGTAGCAATTGCAATAGCTTTTAATGTGAGAAAAATCGGATAATATCTCCGAAGTGTCCATATATATTATTAAGGTTGTTTTCGCGTGACGATCTCTACATTTAGTTTCCGGCCGAGCGTTTTGTTTAAGTGGGCATAATCGGCGCTAGACCGTAAGAGATTTATTGATCTCGCAAAGGATTTTGCATGTATTATTAAATATTAATATTAATTTATAATAATGCACGCGCTGTTGCAGAAACTTGCCATATTTTTCCGTGCGTTAATTTCTAATTTCTCTTTGAAAAATTTTATAATTATGTAGGGGCAAGTGCTGTACCTACCTATGGACGCTTGTACCTATGGACACAATAGATTCCGTAGAAAATAGCAACCCTAAAATTCTAATTTGTTTTAGTTGTTATACTTATTAAAAAAAAAGTGTCAGACCTAAATAGAAAGTAGCAGTATATAAAATCTATATAATATTAAAGAAAGTGGTGTTAGTTACACTATTTATAACTCAAGAACGGATGAACCGATTTGACTGAAAATTGGTGGAGAGGTAGCTTAGAACCAGGAGACGGACATAGGATACTTTTTATCCCGTTCGACCGCGTTTCCGTCATGTCTCTATAAAACGTGGTATAAGAAAAACGCAAAAACGCATCTGACATGGAATAACAAAACGCAAATGACAGTGGAATAACAAAACGTAAATGACAGCTAAACGTAATTTTGTCTTTGGTTAAGTATGATAAAAAATTTGACAATTATAAAAAGTGTTATAATAAAGCATTACTGATGTATTATAAATGCGAAAGTGTGTTTGTTTGTTGGTTTGTCCTTCAATCACGTCGCAACAGAACAGCGGATTGATGCGATTTTTTGCATGGGTATAGTAATGGATGTAGTAGTGGTTCCTCAGACCGGGAGAGCTACTTTTTATCTCGGATAATGAAAGAGTTCCCGCGGGATTTTTAAAAACTAAATCCAAGCGGACGAAGTCGCGGGCATCAGTTAGTATTATATAAAAACAATTCTAATTTGAACGCGAACTGTCAACCATAGACAAGGCTTTACGGTCGCTTTCAAATTAGAATTTTACGGTTGCTAGTTTCGACGGAATCGATTGTGTCCTCAGGTAGATTCAAGTGTCCATAGGTATACAGCACTTGCCTATACTTAATACTAAATTACTCTTTAAAGCGATTGGTAATTATTTCTTAAACTGGACACTTTCAAGTAAAGATTTTTATATAAACCTGTGAAGATGATACTGCCACTGGCGCAATTAGAATGCCATAAGCCTACTTTGTCGTATTAGTTATCAAATTGCGAAAAACCAAATTAAATTTGAATTTCGCGGGCAGACCCGTATAATCAACCTTAATGGATTGCTGATGATGATTGTCCTACTTTTCAGGCACTTATGCTGTCTAAAATAAAGAATACCATCATCGGTAGAGTTACCTATATACTCGACAGCAACTGCTACGAAATCCGCGAGAAACTCTTTTCAAAAAAGCAGTAGGTATAAGTACCTACGCGTTCAAGCGTAAACCGGTAAACATATTAAAAAATAAACTTTGCATAAAATCGCAGTTAGCAGTATTATCATCAGGCATCATAACACATTGTGTCAGGCGATGGCATTAAATGTGCGCTTTATGACGGACAACCACGTAACGTTATTTAACTACCGTTGGATAACTTGGAATATTCTATGCTAATAAGGAAAAAAGCAAAAGTGCATTGAACCGATTATCGGCATAAGGAATGTCTTATGCAAAACTGTGTGGGTGAGTGTCATCGTCATCATATTATAAGGGAAAGGTTTCGATATAATGGGAATTGAGAATAACTTTTGATGTCATTTATTCTATTTATCTACTGATGTATTAATCATCATCGGTGAATTATTTGCAACCACTGTTGGTTCTTTCTGAGAGCCACTCTCTTAAAAAATTAATTCTTACCTATCGTGATTTACTAAATAATTAAACATCGGGGAAACCTGCGCTGCGTGAATAGGATAGAAAAGAAATATTTTTTATTCAAATAAACTTTTTTACAAGTGCTTTTGAATCGTCGATGAGGTTACCACTGGTTCCGAATGCCCTTCCTGCCGAGAAGAACCAGCAAGAAACTCGGCGGTTGCTCTTTTCAAAACAAGTTTGCAATACAATAGATACTATGCTATGTATCCAGTGTTTCCACAATGAGGGGAAGTTCCATAAATGCATACGATGGGCAGACAGAAAGTAGCCCCACTCCCGCCGGCGGAACCCGTTCACGAGCATGACGCATGATCCAGCCATTACTTCGCTCAACCATATTTGAGGGAACGTAACAACCCGCATCACACGACACCACCACAGAAATGTTTAAAGAGAGCGTGACATTATGAATTCTCCATAATTTTCTCAAAGGTCTGCGAAGTCTGCCAATTCGCACTTGGCCAGTGTGGTGGGCTACGGCCTAAACCCTTCTAATCCAAAAGGAGTGCTCAGTTGTAGAGGGGCCGGCGATGGTTTGAGATTTATTTATTTAGGAAAGCCAACAGTTGAATACTATAATACCATTGTAGATACTTATTTATCCAAATTATGAGAGTAACATGGTTAAATGCTCAGCTAATTATAGGCTTACACAATATGCACAGATATAGTGTTCGTTGTGATTAATGAATCTACTTATACCTACAACTTCATACAATAAGTAGGTACGAGTGTTAAACATCGCAATTTGAAATCTTGAAATGCACGTAAACACGCCAAGATGACATAGATTATTTGATTCTTACTTAGAATTTTCATGGACCATTTCTTCATTGTTTCCGCGATTATTTCACTTACCTTGTAAGATTAAAATTCCTTAATATCTTTGGGCATGTAATTCCTCTAAAATTTAATTATCTAAGTATTCAAGACGTAATTAGTCAGTATCCATAATTGCCGCGTTCCGCTCCACGGAGACGGTAATTGATTTCTGAAAACTGGTATACTTGAGTCTCTGATGTGATCATGTTGATTGTTATGTGCGAAAGAAATCTACAACCTGTACAAAAGATTATAATACCGTGCAGGGATAATTTTGAATACTACGTGCGTCCGGCGCAGGTCCGACGCCTGCGTTACTCGCGTTTCGTCCTTCTTCCAGTAGACAAAATAACCTCCAAAAGTGTCATTTTCACCTTAAGAAGTTCCTTAAAGGTTCGTGAAAACGAAATTGACCGAAAGCGTCACCTACCTTGGGTATAATTTTCTTTAAGAGTAAGACTTCGATCATATCGAAGTCTTACTCTTAAAGATCGTTTAGAATCGGGCGAAATCGGGCGTTTAGAATTCTTTGAGGTAAGAGTAGTAGCCAAGCTGATCTGGGTACCAATTGTCCAAAAGTTATTCCATTGATCGTAATTGTATTCGATGAAATTAGCGTCAAAGTAAAATAATCCTTGATCATATTGATTTAAAATTACAAATTCAGTACAACCGATTTATAAACGTATAAGAATGCATATACGAAATTAAGCTCTAATTCAATGCTGTTATAATTTATTTTACTTTGACGCTAATGTCATCGAATACGATTACGATCAATGGAATAACCTTAGACAATCGCACCTCGGGACTAATATTCCCCTCTTCCCTCCAAATAAACGTAAAGATTGTGTTAGGAGGGTATACGATATAAGTTTAACGGGTGGTGAATGGGGATTGAACCGTCCGTCGCCGACCTTTCGTTTTCCAGTGTGCACCTTTAACCATTGGGCTATTGAGGCTTATATTTATGTTTCTATCAGGTGACTCATGTAAATGTATTATTTTTTTGTTTCAGCGAGGGTTTGTTCACGAGTCCTGTGAATGCTTCACCTGTCGACTACGCCAAGGTAAGAACTTTTTGTTGTAAAATTAGGTAACAATTCATTTTATTTCTTAATTGATAGCGTATCTAGAACATCACTGTCTTGAGTTTTTCCATTAATTCTTTTTTACGATGAATTGGCACAGTCCGATTCAAACTTTATGACTTCGAATTGATTATTCTTATAGATGATTTTTGCGTAAATACCTAAGTTAGCTAGGCCGATTAAGTATAATACCTACTTATTTACCCAAAAATCATCCCTAATTACAATGGAATTAGTGACGAATGACGAAGCAATTACCTAAATTAAAATGTCATTAAAAAGAGAATTAAAATCTTTTATGTAGAAGTATAGGTAAGTACCTAGATGATCCTACCTAGACCTAGTTGGTAGATGTAGGTACCTACCTAATATTTTTCTGGCCTTTATTAATTTATTTACTTGTTTAGTCCATCATAAAATAAATTACACCTAAGCTATTGGACTCTGCTGCAGTTTAACACTGATAAAATTCTATAATCGTTAATAAGTCATCAATTAATTACGTATACAATATAGACCTCTATGTTTTTATAACGAACTCACGTTGGGTGGTCGCAAACACATAAAGCGGTTCAGACAGTTGTCGATAGATGGCGTTGTTTACAATTTCTCAATATGGACAGAAGTTGCGGTTAAGCGACGCTTCGTCGTATCTAGTTTAACTGGCTTTTAACGAGCCTTAAAATCTAAGTAGCTTTGATAAACAAAGAATTGTTATTCTGTGAACGTTTGACTTTACAATTATGTAGAAAATAAAAAAAGGGCGTGTAGTATTGTAATTATTATTAAGAAAAAATAATGCACGCTTACTTTGCGCCTATCCAAGCGAGTAGCGACTTGAAAGTCCTCTACTTTTGTCAAACCGCAGACATTTGGCAGATATTAATTTCTAGTCTACAAATTTTTATTGTTTGGTAGATTAATATTTAAAGAATCACACTTAGTTTGCATGGGGCGCGCTTGTTTCTAAGTAGGTACCTACTGCTCTTCAAACTTGAAATTTTTGAAATATTTGAAAAAAAAAATTCTACTAACTAACACCACAGAATATATAATAGTACTGCTAACACTAAGTAAACGATACTATTTCCCGAACCGGTGGTAGAGTGTTGAATTTTCATAAGAGCTACAGGTGAAATAAATATTGTTTGAATTTTGAACTTTTTTTTTAAGATTTATGACGTAGTCATAAATTGGACCTACGGACCTAACTATAGTTGGATTCTGCAGTTTTCTAAGTTGTGGTGCCCGACCGTAATTGAATTTGAAATAACTTCGTGTGAACATTATGCGCGTGCGAGAAAGCCATCGTCTTGAATTACGAATTGTGCGAATCTTGTTCGACGGAATTGTGAATCGAACGAACACGATCTACCAACTGATCTAGGTCTTATTCCCATGCATTTTCGCTTAACTTTTAAATAATAAGTTGAATTACATACATCATAATTTAATAATTTACGTTTGTAGAATTCCATAGCATAATAAACAAAGTTTTTCTCTCACAAAGTCGTGACTAAAACAAAATATGGACAACGAGCGTTAAACATGAAAATGATTCACAGTTTTTCATAAAGGTCAATTGAAAAAATTCTCCTCGACGTTGGACCTACCTAGACGGCTCAATTTTGGTCCTTCGAGCCGGATAAATTTAAATTGTGTGTGCGAAGCGAGTATATTCGCAACGGTGGTCGTAATTTTGAAATTGTACGCTTTTTACTGAAGGTCGGGCGGTAATCTTTGCTGGTGTAACAAATTTATTATCCTTACTAATAAATAATAATATTAGTTAGTACTAGTAAGTAAGTGGTACTAAAGTGTTAGGCCCCTGACAACCATGGCACCTGTTGACAAGTTGGGAATGTTACCCAAGCTGAGGTGAGAGGCTGCGGTAACATCACTAGTTAATCAGTCAATTAAAAATCAATAGTGTCTGTGTAAATGATATTGTGTTTTGGCACGCCATCATCGCCTCGACGCGGCGAGTTGGAGTCACTCACCCCGCGGGACGACCTTGCAATGCTAACCGGTCACCTGGGGCGCAGTTTAACTATCGTACAGATGAGCAACGTCATTTATAATATTTTAGGTCTTTGTGGGATTTAAATTGGCGATGGCTTTTGAGCTTTCGCCTTATGATCCGAGACTAACTGTAACTGTATGTGAGTAGCAAATTTGTTTAATAAGTACGTAAAATATAACTATTGCAATGTCGTAATATTATGGACATAATACGCTCAATATCGCAAATTAACGCCAGCGATAAAAGCTCACAGGTTCAATTGAATCGCATATTGCAGAAAGGGCATAATACCTAAGTTTATTTTATGAAATATTCTCTACACCTAACTGATGCGTTTCGTTCAGTCCGTACATTACTCAAGTCTCCAGAAGCAAACCAATTCTACAGTTTGCGTAGAAAGGGATTAGTTTCGTTTAATGCCATATCTATCTCTACATTGTTTCCTGCAAATAAATTATTATTATTCAAAATTATCGTTTGCAAAGGTAGACATACGGACCTAATGCCCTTTTTGTAATATGCGATTCAATTTACATAACGATGTAGCTTCCCACAACTTACGTATTTCCTTTACTTGCTAACGGTTAACTGTACCTGCTACTGGGACAACTACAAAGTACCTACTTTACTTTTTTTCATCTTTATAAACCTGTAAGGTTGCATATGTGTGAATGGTTTTAGTGCGTTTGTGATTGCATAACTGTTTTCACTTATGCAATCACAAACGCACTAAAATCATTTAAAACCAATCATTTTGGACGTAGTCAGCTGAATACCTGCACCGCGCTTCGCCGCACCACTTATGCTCTAAGTTCTACGCGCGGCGCTTAACTGTACGATTACTAAACTGTGATGTTTTCCTCTTGCTCTCGTACCGGTTCATCAGCATCGGTCAGCGGTCTTGCCGTCTTTGTCTAATTAGACAGTGTTATTGTATACCTATCTCGTTTCCAACCGCGGTGACCTATGGAGCAAAGCGGACATGTGATTAATGTCGGTTTCGAACGCTATATGTCGGTGTGAACGCTGATGATGGTCATGACTCATGATAATATTATGTTAATGGTTATATCACTCTATTTTGGACGTAATACTAGCTAAGCTTTATGTTGTTAATTTTTGCTGTGAGCCTAAAATCGTTAGTTACCTAAAATCGTTAGTATTAATATTATGTGCTAGGTAGTTAAAAATTTCCTCACGGTCGGTTCACATAGGGTTAGGTTAATTTATTGTTTATTAGCTTTTTCCTACGACTTAGTATGCGTGGAGTTATTATATATTATTATATATATAGTTATTTTACCGGGATAGTAAAAGTAACCCGCCACTCTAGGTCTTCAAATACTCGTATGTATACCAATGCAAGAAATCACATCGATCCTTTAATCTCATGCTGCGTAATAATTGAATTACAATTTACAACCCAAAAACACCAACCAAGAAATTCCTGAAAAGCCGGCAATGCATTGGTGTGGCTGGTGCCTCTGGTGTTACAAATGTTCATGAGCGGCGGTAATCACTTAACATCAGGTGATCCCCCTGCTCGTTTAATCGCTATTCATATAAAAAAATCAGCACACATTCGCATTTATAATATAAGTAGGGGAAAAATTTTTGTGTGTAACACCTAGCCTAGCCCAGACAAGGAAGGAAAAATTGGGTATTATACACCCAATTTTTCCTTGTCTAGGCTTTTAAGTGTAAACGTCCACATCGCTCTAGTGTAGCCTGTTTGTAGAGTGCAAGTAGCGCGAAAGCTGCAGGTCGTGAGAACCAGCGCTACAGGAACTAAATTGTTAGCCACTGCTCAAGCTTTACCTACTCTACAGTCTACAGCGTGTACTATGATAAGCTACTTATGTTTGCAGCTTGCTCCTAGACATTTTAACCGACTTTATAAGGAGGACGTTCTCAATTCGACGCGTATTATTTTTTATTTTTTTGCCGATGTTACTCCATAAGATTATGACTATTTTATATTATTTTATTTTATTTTAAAGGACATACCGTAGGTTACTCTCATTTAAAGGTGAATATCTTCGATAATGGAGGACGGAACTTGTAGATTGATATAAAGCTACACAAGAAAGCTTAAAATAAAAATTCTTTTTATAAAAATACAAAATATAGTTTGTACACGTAGGTATGTTGAAGTCGGGCTAGCGTGGCGCATCGTTTTCATCATTTCTATTTAGGCCCGCCCGACTTCAGCATACGTGTACAAACTACAATTATTTTATATTACTATTCTATTATGGCGTTTGACGTCGGTTTTCATAAAAAGATTTTTTATTTTAAGCTTTTTAGTGTAGCTTTATACTTTATAGGATTCTATAATACATTAGCTATTGCCTTCGATTTCGTCCGCGTGGAGTTGGGTTTTTAGAAACCCGTTGGGACTCATTGATTGTCTGGAAAATAAAAAGTACCCTATGTCATTCTCCAGGTCCTCAACTGTACCATGCAAAAAATCACCTCAATCCGTTGCTCCATTGATACGTGATTGAAGGACAAACCAACAAACAAACACACTTGCGGATTTATAATATAATCATATCCATGCTCACTTATCATTAATAAGATTATATCTTCAATCTATAATCTTCAATTGTATAATAATAGGTACCTATAATTACCTAATTACCTATGTAAGTACCTACCTCTTATCACTATTTTTACGCTCCGTTCAATTATAAGGGTAACGGATTCAAATCCGGCTGTACCAAACAATATCGCCCCATATCAAAAGGGAAAGGGGTGAACAGATAGTTTTTCGGTTTCCCATTATGTGAAGTTTAGGATCGGATTTCTATTATTCTATGGAGGATTTGAAATGCATGTGATCTTTTGTTCATGGTAATAGACACGGTAATATTATCAATAGATTTCAATAACGCATTCTTAAATCAAGACCACAAAAATGAACAAAAGAAAATTATCGGGTATCGTGAAGAACGGTAGAAGAGTAATAATAATAATTGTCCATTTTAATAATAAAAGATGATGCTATTCAAATATTTTTTAATTAAAAATCAAGAGTTAGTCCCAGACTTTTTATTAATTTCGTTCTAATAATTTAAAGTAGTTTTTAATATTTTGATGAAATATTTGCAATTTTTAATACATAATATAAGATCTATGTAAACATTTTAAAATGACTTATTGTTAGGTATGTTTCAAACTTAATATAAGATTTTTAAATTACATACATGTTTAAATGTAAAAATCTGAAGCGACTAAGTTTGTCATGAATATAGTCATATTGAAAATCATCTTGCCCATTTCATCTGTCTTGAGTCTGAGCAGAACTGGCGTGCGATCTAAAGCTTTCAGCCGTGTTATAGTAATTACTTAGTTCGGAATAACCTGCAAAAGAGAAATTGATATGATGCAGATGCAGCCATAGATTGAGGATGGTTTCCCCTGCGTACGTAAGTCTTAGTGCAGGTACCTAACCTTAATCTAAGGATGCAGGCAGTAATAATCATGGTTTGTACTATATATATATATATACATATATATATATATATATATATATATATATATATATATATATATATATATAGATATATATTTTCGGGGGGGTCGCAGGTTCGATCCCGGGTACGCACCTCTGACTTTTCGGAGTCAAGTGCGTTTAAGCAATTAAATATCACTTGCTTCAACGGTGAAAGAAAACATCGTGAGGAAACCTGCACATCTGAGAGTTCTTCTTAATGTTCTCGAAGGTGTGTGAAATCCGTCAATTCGCATTGGGCCAGCGTTATGGACTATGGCCTATAACCCTTCTCTGAGATGAGACCTGCGCTCAGTAGTGAGCCGTTGATGGGTTGCTAATGATGATGATGTACTATATGTTTAGGTTTTCTGTATAGTAATGGGTATACCTACCAACCAAATAATACTTACATATATGTAACTACTGTCTGCTCTCCTACTTTTACCCTTGTCCATAGAAAAGCACAAACAATATGTACCACCATCATGATTAAATTTCTCAATACCTAAACAAAAACCACATCAAAAACTAGTTAAGCAGTTAATCCTATGAATAATAAAATGCATATCCCATTTCTATTTCAACAAAAGCATTATATTCCGAGATGTCTTTAATTTGAATAGGGTGATGTCAAACGGTCACTTCGAGACGTTCCCTCACGTCTCCCCAACAATTGTTTTCAGCTATTTTACATCAAAATGGACCGAATAAAGCGTTCAACTTAATATTATTGTGCCTTATGAATGTAGTCAAATTGGGTCCTTTTCAGATCAGGTCGGTGAACTCTATCTTCCCATGTTTTTTTTGGGAATTAAGGCTGAATACAAACTGTAGTATTCCGTATAGTTTTGGTCACTCAAATTCGTTTGTATTCGAGATAGTAGGTAATTGATATTGTAAGATAAAACATCGCGAACACGGATATCGAATCTAATAGGTAATTCAAAGATTTTTTTTTTGTCGCTCCTGTCCTGTTTCTGCTCTTTTTAGGGTTCCGTACCCAAAAGGTAAAAAAAGGAACCCTTATAAGATCACTCTCTTGTCCGTCTGTCCGTCTGTCTGTCCGTGTGTCACCACCGATTCTCTCAGGAACGGGTGGACCTAGCAAGTTGCCAGATACTGAGGTCTATAGTCCCTATTAGGTATATAAAAATCAAGGTCCTGAAGGTCAACACGATAAAAAGTTATGGGCAAATTTAGATTTTCGCGAAAACTTGTAAGTACTTACCAAAATTTACCTTAATTTTCAACTTTTTTTATTTTTCGGAATTTTCCCTTTACTCGTGCTGCCTGTAAGACCTTGCTTTTAACCAAAATTGACAATTCTAGGTCAACCGGAAAAACCCTATAGGTTTTGGGTCGAAAACCTATATGGTAGTTCCCGTTGACCTAGAATCTCGTTTGCCAAAAAGCAAGGTCTTACAGCAGAAATAAAGGAAAAATTCCAAACAATAAAGTTCCAGAAAATTTACTGTTTTTTTTTTTCACTTTTAGATGAGACAAAGATCAGAGACAGTCCAGAGTTTGTGCTCACCCTAACGCTCCCTTACAATATCTCCAAGAATTTATTAATGTCCAAATACATTACTCGAGAGATTATTATCTTTGTTTGATTTGAATCATATCTGTTACGGCCATGCGTCCTATTTGGATTGAAAAACTTATGGCTCTCACGTTTGTTTTATTTCTATGGTAATTTATGATTGTAAATAGCATATATTGGTATTGTGATGTTGTTTATGTTTAGGTAATCGTTGACGACAGATTTGATGACGTCACACGAAGATGGGACGAATTTGATTCCCGACCTGCCTGAGGTAGTAAGGGATGATGCAGTTTTAGATAAAAAATGTTCTGGCCTGAAAATAATGTGACAGTTTCAGATTTTTTTTGATGGAAACACTGTTTTTCTGAACTATAGATTTAGACCTACCCTTAAATCCGAAATGACAGGCATTTTCTAGGCAAGCGTGCTCTATTTTAGGCTGCACCTTCACTTACCATCAGCCTTAATTCCAGTCAAGTGCTAATCTATAAATAAGCCACAAAGATCATCCAAGGCAATTTTCTTTTGAATCCGACTTCAACAATGTTCATTTTATATTGCATAAAATGATTTACAAGCTTTTTGATTGCATAGTGTCTTTAAACTATATTACAAAAATCGTTAGAATTTTTAAATAGGGTAAATTAATAGGAATAAAATTAAATAGCACAGAAGTAATCGTGGGAAAGAACTAGAAGGGTAAATATAACGGTTAAACAAAAAGCGCCGCTTCTTAACAATTAAAAAGAACGAGAAATCAGTTAAATCTCCACTTCACAGAACACCGCCGCGCCAGAGCTTATCTCGTTACCGCGTTACCGGTCATTTGTCGCGCTCTGCCGCCCTTATCTGTGCGTCAACTGTCAGTTCTGTCAACTGCGCGTGTGCGGTGCGCCTCCGCATTAAATAGGGTGAAAGTGCAAAGCCTGACTAACTCCATGTGTATTATTCATTAAAAAAACATAAACGAGCAAAAATCTGAGCTTTGTGAATGCTCGCGTAGTCTTTCTTACGGGTATTAAGTTAATGGTTATAAAATGTTATTATTTTCGACAGATAACACATCTGGATATGAAGTTAAATTACTGTGTTAAAGCACAAATCTATAGGCGTGATAGTTTTTCAGTAAAGTGTACCACAAAATACTCAGGTTGTGGGATAGTGTTAAAAATGCGTGAGTGTCGTGGAACGCTCGGTTGGAGCGAATTTCCTTTTATTAATAAAAATAAATGAATAAAAATATTAATCTGAAGTCGGGATTCGAACCGATAGTTTCACTCCTTCGTGTGGCTGCTACGCCACCAAAGCTATGACGGAACGTGTGTAATAAAGGAAGGCAACACACAAAAATCGTGACGGAAAAATTCTTACACTTTTTTTTGCCTAGCCCCCATCCGCCAAATCCGTACCATCCGATAAGGAACTTCGTTCCTATGATCATATCTTTATTTTCAGATAAAAATCCATATTTTCAAACGAATAATATGTTAAAAAAATCAAAAAATAAATATTACACTCACCTAATAAATAAAAGAAAATACATTCACCATTGTCACGTGTGTCTTACATGGAGCAAGAAATCTCCCTGAGATGTCTTTTGGGAAGAGAAAAAACGGATTCTGTGACGTATGTATTATAAAAAAGTTTTTTATATTACCTCACATCACCGAAATCTACAAAAAAAAATTAAAATTAAAATTATTTATTTCATATAGGCCAACTTGTCGCTCTTACGACAAGTCAAGACTCTAGCAGTTCGGTGCCTTCAAAACGCATCAGTGCCTTGCGTACACAACGTCCGTTGAGCTCACTGATTAGATATATCTATTCCGTGGTTGAGCTCATCCTGGGGGAACGTTCTTCCCCGTTTTCAGGATATCTTGTGCCTATAGCTTTGAACTATGGTGGCTTGCGCCGCAAAGAGCTTAGCTGTTTTCTCTCTAGCCACTCAGGGGCCTGATAAAAGTTTCGATGTTCCCATAAGGTCAAAGTTTTCTTAAAATGGTAACAAATAATTGATCACGAAACAATGCACTGCGCAAGCATACCCATGTCAGCTTAGCGCGGACGTATGGACACATGGACGTATCGGGGCTGAATCACCCGCGGCCATAGATCACACGCTCATTTTATTTCACTTCTTTGTGACGGAAGTGTATTTATTGCGTTTAGATTAGATGGGCCATTCTCAAAAGAGATTACATAAAGTACATTTCTCTGATTTTCTATAGGTAGGTAACTAAAATTTCGGTCATAACTGTGTACTTATTAAAATCTTGCATTACACTTTATCGTAAATAAACGTTTGTAGTAGTTTATTGGTATTTCAAAATTAACCCTAATTGCATACTAGACCGTACTATTAATTTATCAGATTTCGGTGGGTTCGTTTCATCTCATGACTTTTCGGAATATATGTGCGTATTAAACAATAAAATATCAATTATTTTCTATTACGGTGAAGGCAATCATCTTGACAAACCTGCATGCCTGAGAGTTTGTCATAGAATAGAATAGAATAGAAATGTTTTTTATTCAAATAAACTTTTTTACAAGTGCTTTTGAATCGTTGATGAGTCTACCACTAGATCGGAATGCCCATAATGTTTTCAAAGGTGTGTGAAGTCTGTTTATCCACACTTGGCCCGCGTTGTGGTCTATGGCTTAAACCGCCTCTCATTTGAGAAGACTCTGCCCCAGTAGTGGGCCGGCGGGCGGCGATTGGTTGAGATGAAAATTCCCTACAATTAGATTGCAGCACTTTCTGGGAATATTGTAATTGATCTCATTTTACATTGATTTTGTGTTAGCTACGTTCTCTCAAATATGGTTGAGCAAAGCAACGGCTGGCTCATGCGTCATGCTCGTGAAAAGGGTTCCACCGGTGGGAATGGGGCTACTATCTGTCTGCCCGTCTTAACTACCTATCTACTTACAATCCAATATGTCATATATTGGATTGTAAGTATATAGGTATGCATTATTGGATCTTTCCCTCATTGTGGAAACACTGCAAACATAGCATAGTAACTACTGTATTGTAAACTATTTTGAAAAGAGCAACCGCCGAGTTTCTTGCTGGTTCTTCTCAGCAGGAAGGGCATTCCGAACCAGTGTTAGATTCATCGACTATTCAAATAAAAGCACTTGTAAAAGTTTATTTGATAAAAATATTTCTATTCTATACATGTACCACATCTTTGTCTGATCTGTGATATGTACGAATTCGCAACAGAGACACGTACAGTACCCGGCGATATATATTGTACATCGGCATATATAGTGCACCGGCGATCGCCGGGTACTGTATATCAATGAACCTGCTACCTTCTCAAGCTGCAAGTGTTTCACAGAGAATTATAAACATTTTTATTAAACAAAAATTATTAGACTGACCCGGATCATTTTCAAACTCATCGAACTCCGTTCAACAGTGCATTGGGCCATGGAACATCCAGTAACGTCCAACTACGTGTGATATATTATGATTACTGTAGATAACTATGATTAATGGTGACCATGAGATTGAATTTAGCTTTTATTCTCCGATTTACATTATCTCGCAGTAAAATGTTCTATTTCTTCAATGATTCAATTGGATCAACACTCGAATAGATTTTTTTTTATCTGCGAAAAAACCTTGCAAGGGTTTTGCCATATATAAGCAGTATCCCTTTCTACCGTAGGTTTTTCGAAGTAATGCCATTATTATGTCTAACTTTGCCAAAATTCTTATTTGGAAAATTCATTAACATACCACTCGACTTAGAGATGACAGGTAACATAGCAACATAATATTATAAACTAGCTGACTCGGCGAACTTCGTACCGCCAACTTACCTATATAAATAAAACAAATAACTACTAAAACTATCCTATCTTTCAAGTTGGACCAAATTACAGATAGTTACGAAGTTTGATCAAAATTGATTAAGTAGTTTAGGAGTCCATCGCGGACAAACAACGTGACACGTAATTTATATACAACGTACGTATATTAAGATGTTGTCAGATAACAGAGACCAACGCGACGTTTTTCATGGGGTCTTTAAAGGACAGAGGAAACGAAAAGTCCAAATTCGTCGTATCACCAAAGGAAACCCATCCAGTTATCGATCGGTGTCAACGTTGCTTATAGCGATCGTTTCTAATAATATCGACGGTCCCTACGTACATAAAGACATGTCAAAAACCGAGGTTTACAGGAGAGCGTAATTTATGTTCAAACTGCCCTAGAAATAATTCTATGTACAAATATAAATACTTTTTTTCTATAATGTTTCACTAGCTTTAGGAACTTTATAATGGTATTTATACATATTTAATTTTTTTATATTTTCTTAGAAAAACTGATAGATGACTGTATCTACGCTGATATTAAAATAAAAACATGTCAGACATGTCTATGATACCTTTATATACGCAGGAAAGAATAAAACCGTGTCTAAAATAAAATTACAAAAAATTGTTTTATGAAAATGTAGAATTATGTTATTGTTTTCTAACGGATACGTAAAACATCCTAAGATCGCCACGCATGGATATAAAATATACATCAATGAAGACATAACGCTTTATACGCGGCAAAATTCAATCGAGGTAGGACTATATTTCTTGTAATGTAAACAAAGACATGTCCTTAAATAAAATTATCAGGATTGTGTTTTATTAATTAAACAAGGTTTATAATCGAAAATTATTTATTGTTAAGTAACAATCTTCTTAGCATCTAAACAATAAGTACTTGCAGTTTCAATGCAGTAGGAATTTAAACATTAAAATCACAGTTGTTTAAGTTTAATCATTATACAATTTTAATTTAAGCAAGTTTTATTTTTATAATTGGTATAATTTAATATTCATCACATCTTTATTTAAGTATGTGCCTTAGCTTAATTAACTATCTACCTAATTAGTAATATTTAATCAAAATCACAGCATTATTTAAGTATTTGCCTCATATTCAATTCTATCTACCTAATTGGTAATATTTAATAATCATCACAGCTTTATTATTAAAGCTGTGATGATAATAATAAAGCTGAAACTGAAGTCTGATAGTGACTGAAGTCTGATTCATCTTATTACTATTAAAGTTTTCTTAGTAGTGCAATAACAAAATAAAATTTATAGAAAAAAATAATGTAAGCATAGTTAAATTTTTAACAATCTTCTTCGTCATTACCCTGTTCTTCCTTACTATGCTTTAGATTATTGTAGAAGTCATGATAATTCAGTAATCTGTCTGAATGTCTGTGTTTGTCTGTTCATACATCTGTTCCTTGTTATTGCTTTTTTCACATACTGACGTTTTTTTTCGTTGGTGCGGTGTTGATGAACCAGATATTTCGCTGGATCCTAACGGGCTTGATCTTAAGGTTGCATCAGATACAACAACAGTCATCATCATCATGATCATTAGCAACCAATCAATGGCTCACTACTGAGCGCAAGTCTCCTCACAGAGAAGGGTTTTAGGCCATAGTCCACCACGCTGGCCCAATGCGAATTGGTAGACTTCACACATCTTCAAGAACATTATGAAGAACTCTCAGGTGTGCAGGTTCACGATGTTTTCCTTCACCGTTGAAGTAAGTGATATTTAATTGCTTAAACGCACTTGACTCCGAAAAGTCAGAGGTGCGTACCCGGAATCGAACCTGCGACCCCTCGAATATGAGACCACAGTCCTAACCACTAGGCTATCACTGCTGTTAATAATACAATAACAGTACTTTCGCTTAAATAGTTACATTCGTTTACAGTGTCCCCAAAGGACATGCATGGACTTGGCATTGGTGTTGAAACCAAAGATTCTTCATTAATATCATTTTCAGATATTGGTTGTGGTGTTTTATTTTCACAAATGGGCGTGGTGAGATAGTAATTTTCAATTTTATCATTCGAAATTTCCCCTACCGTATCAATTATATAATTTAAAAATCACTTTGCGATAGTATATTAGCTGATATAGTATGATTTTGTTCTCCATCACTATATGCTTCGGCAGCTTGTCTTTCGTCGATAGAAACTTCCAAAGGCCGATCCTCAAGATCTATTGAAACATCTTTTTCGGTACATACACGTGTATCTAAAAATAAAAATAAAAATAATAGGTATGTTTATTACACAGCAATAAACGTAAATGAAAACAAATTCTTAAATAAATTTACTAATTACACGTATATACAAACATGTAGGACATGACTTTATATACTTCTATAACAATAAAAACTTTGTTTTCTTTGCAATAATTATTTAGGAAATCATATTTTAAAGAAGCATGCAACTTATTATAATTATTTGTGCAATATTGATATTTTAATGACTATATCATAGTATAAGCGGATATATCTGATTTGTCCGCTTTTACACTGCGATCGGTTAGAAAAGCAATAAAAATATTGTTATAGGTTTTGTATATTATTGAGCGTTTAATTTTTACTTATTTGAATTACTACTTACCCTGATTAGCTCTCTCCAAGTGAATGACGTTAAGTCAGACAAGACCGCGCCCGCACCTAGTGGCGCGCATTTTAAAACACCGTACAAAACGATACGTATAGATACCCGCATCTACGACATTTATTCATTGTAATTATAATACTTGTTCTCTTATACGATTTGTAAATGAAGTTAAATACATAATATTTAAAAAAAAATCTTATATTAGGTATGTGCATAAGGAAAATCTAAAGCCAATTATGCGATAAAAAAAAATGCCATTTTTGACATGACTTTATGTACGTAGGGACCGTCGATATGTTCTGTGCTAACTAAGCCACCTGCCTCTCAAAGATTTGTATGAACCATTACTCAAGAACAGCTTTCAATAACCATGGTCACCCTCCTCATAAACCCATGAAACATTATGTGACAATGTGATAGATTCCCTCGGGCGCATTCGAGGCGCTTTGTTTGGGAATGTGATTGATCACACGTTATTAATGTGTCACTTTATACAAATGTGGACGAAATGTACTTTGGACATAACTTAATAACATAATTTGGTTTATGGCCATCAACTTTATGGTCTATTTTTTAGAGTTACCTGTCCTTTTAACTCATACCTGTCTAAAATTATTCATTGCTGAACCGTGTCGCAGCATGACTGCATGGTTTTAATTAAATAAGCCAATAATACCTGACATTTTAGATCGGTAGATTTAGCTCGTACAAAAGACATCAACGCGTGAGCGTTGCATAAAACGAATTTCAAAAACTTTTTCCTATGGGTTTAACTAAAACTGCCATACATTACCTAAGTTAGCTCACTTCTATTTTAGACTGCATCGCCAATAACCGGGTTATATCGCAGTCAAGGTATATCTTGTAATCTCTGTGGAACTCATTGTGGAAACACTGCATACATAGCATAGTATCTATTGAATTGTAAACTTGTTTTGAAAAGAGCAACCGCCGAGTTTCTTGCTGGTTCTTCTCGGCAGGAAGGGTATTCCGAATCCGAACCAGTGGTAGACTCACCGACGATTCAAAAGCACTAAAAAGTTTATTTGAATAAAAAACATTTCTATTCTATCCTAATCGACTAATAAAAAGTAATTACGAAATTTTATTTGATAAATATGCGATGGTGTTAAACCAATCTATTAAACCCATGTAATATATCAATCTCATACAAAATAGATCATGATTACAGATAAAATTTTGAGCAGCAACGTGAATTCGTCGCCAGACTTACAAATGAGTCTAGCTCAAAATTCATCTGAATTATTCATCATTTACGGACGATGTTGTTCGGCTCACAAAAACTGAGGTCAATCGATGTCATTCTATTACGTAAAGACAGCTGCTCTTAAATTTTTTAACTACTTTTTTGCTTTTTTCCAGCTTACTTGCTATTAATAGGAAACTAGCTCTAGCTAATGACTCTCGTCGTCTTTGGAAGCTTTTTAAAAGGTATTTGGAAGTCATAATTATAGTGGCTTACTATAATATTATTTTTTAACAATATTATAAAACTAGCTCTACCTAATGACTCTCGTCGTCTTTGGAAGCTTTGTAAAAGGTGCGAGTCAGCCATAATTGTAGTGGCTTAATATATTATTTTTTAATAATAAGGTTACCTTACTGTCATCAAAATTCAACACATACGTATGAAAGCTGATTTATAATTATGTATACTATAATGGCAGTACTGAAAAATGTTGAATGCGAGTGCAAATCGACCGCATCGGACGCGTCGATGATACGATGAGTTCCATACTTGTCTTTCGCCGAATTATTCACTGTTACTTAACAATATTGTTGAGTATATGAATAAGTTTTGTTCTATATTTTTGTGTTTAAAAATGCAACAAAATGTAAATAAGTATTTTTTAAGTTAATCATCATCGTCATCATCATCATCATCAACCCATCAACGGCTCACTACTGAGCGCAGGTCTTTTCTCAGAGAACGGTTATAGGCATACTTATGTAAATACTTGCATTATATCTATGGCTCTTGCATAATTGCAGCATAATATTGCTTATTGCATAAACATTATCATGTTATGAGCAAGCTGCGCATTTGTGATGGTTACAGGCAGATTTCCTGTGAGGTTAAAGGCTCTATTAATAATTAGGCATAACATAAAATTATGTTCGGAAATTATGTAGCCCAGGGTAAACAAAACATAGTAAGGATATTTACCCACTAAAACTTGAATTTAGAATAGACTTCATCCATATTTGGAGACAATTTTAGCACCATTTTGGCGTTTTCCATAGAAGAGTAGAAGGGTAAGGGAAGAGTAAAGGGTAAGGGAATTATCGTTTTGTTTGAGAGTTCTCTCAGGCAAGTACATAGCTTTCCTCACGATGTTTTCCTGCATCGTAATCAAGTTGAATTTGATTGCTTAAAACGCATATTCCGAATTCCGGAAAAAGCCTGGGATTTGAACTTCAGACTCTCCGGAACCGCGAGGGCTGGTACCCAGCGACTTAAATTGTACTTTCTTAAAAATACGCATATAACTCCGAAAAGATTTGAACCGCGGACCCCTGGAAAGGTGGCCCAATATCTTAACCACTAGGCTATCACCCACGTAAGCAATAAATAAATCAGTTTAAAAGCGGTCACCTGAGGGCCAGGTACCCAGCGACTTAAATATACTTTCTTAAACATATGCATATAACTTTGAAAAGATTTGAACCGCGGACCCCCGGAAAGGTGGCCCAATATCTTAACCACTAGGCTATCACCCACGTAAGCAATAAATAAATCAGTCTAAAAGCGGTCACCCGAGGGCCGGGTAGGCGGTACAGCAAGGCTCGGCCACAAGGTGCCGGGCGCTGCGAGATTGAACTGGCAATGATTTGAGCAGCTGCGGGCCACAGCCGGCGCAAGGTGCTCTGCACGTGCGCCGCATGACTTTTAAGTTATCAACAACATACTTAAGTACTTTACATACGTATAGGTATATGCACGTCGACGTCATAGTTTAATTAAGTAGCTATAATTATAGTGTATTATACGAGTACGTACCACGATAATTGTTTTATAATGTCGATATTTCGATCCAGTTACATGGACCGTGGTCACGACGGGACTGCGGTGTTGAGAGACGTCAAGTTGAAGCTGTCAGGGTAGAATCTATCTACCGGCCTTCTTGGTCTTTTTGATGGAAAAGTTTTTATGTTTCGGCAAAATACACTCACAACGTCACTTTTTAATTTTGGTGTTGCACGACGCTTTCCTGGCTTGCATAATTCTACCACTGGATTCCACATGCTGGCTAGCTTGAAACCATCTTCACGATTGAAATTCCGGTGTTTACGAATTTCAATCGCTTCACGCACTATCCTCGGAATATAGTGACGGTCTGTGGAGAGAACTCGTGGGTTATGGAGTTCGATCCAGTGCTTTGTTTCTGGTTGTAGAATATGTTCCGCGATCGCAGACTTCTGAGGATCGTTGTTTTTAACCGCTTTTATATGTTCTGACACCCTTGTTGCTATGGGTCTCTTAGTTTGACCAATGTAAGAGCTACCACAGCTGCAGTCGATTTTATACACACCCGGACATTGATAAGGTAAACGATCCTTCGGTGATCGCATCAGGTGGGCGATCTTTTGGAAAGGAGTGAACACGGTCCTAATGCTGTATTGTTTACTCAACAATGTACCTATTTTGTCAGTCACTCCTTTCACATAAGGCAGGTATGCCATTCGCCTTTCAGCCTCCAAAGGTCGTCTACTACAACTCAGATGTTTCTTTTTTACACAAGGGGGTTTATGACCATTCCATCTTAACACCTGGCGTACATGTTCGAGCTCACCTTGAATGTGACGGTCATCACACAGGTCGTGAGCGCGGTTAATTAGGGTAGTAGCAACCGACGCTAGGTGGCGAGGATGGTGATGTGACGAACCGTGTAGATACATGTCCGTGTGCGTCTGCTTTCGGTATACCGAGTGACCAAAACTACCATCAGATCGTATATGTACAAGGACATCCAAAAATGGCAAGGACCGGTCTATCTCCAATTCGTATGTGATCGACATTTTCTGATGGATATTGTTTAAGTGTGCTAGATATTGTGCCACTTGTTCCTCACTGCCAGGCAGTATAGCAAAAACGTCGTCCACGTAACGTTTCCAGACTTTGATGTGTATGGGTGCAGTGGAAATGGCAAGCTTCTCAAAATGTTCCATCCACAGGTTGGCGACCACTGGCGCGACTGGACTCCCCATAGCTACACCATCAATTTGAAGATAATATTGGCCTTTATACAAGAAAAAACTGGAATCTAAACAGTGGCGTAGTAAAGTTATATATTCCTCAGGGATGTTATTTTCATGTAACTTCCTTTTTATTACCTCCAAACAGTCGTCAATCGGTACGTTTGTAAATAAGGATTGAACGTCAAAACTCAGCATACATTCCTGTTCTTGGACTATAATTATGTCATTAAACCACGAAATAAGTCTAAAATCTTTAGTTTAAGTAGCTATGTATAATATTTTGTGTATTTATATGGAGCGGAAGCAGTGATAGCCTAGTGGTTAGGACTGTGGTGTGAGCAGTGATAGCCTAAGTGGTTCGGACTGTGGTCTCCTATTCGGGGGGGTCGCAGGTTCGATACCGGGTACCTACGCACCTCTGACTTTTCGGAGTCAAGTGCGGTAGAATCGTTCTAGAAGCATAAAAGCTTAACGAATCCAGAACCACGGTGAGGAAACGCTGTACGAGTTACTGCCTACCTGCTTCGGAGGTCTACGAGGAGTACACCAGCAGCCCCACATCGTGCTCACCATAAGGTCAAAGCAGCCGCAAGTAAGCATTCTTTTATATGTACAACTTGGCTTCCTTATTTGAAGAAAAAATGGCTCCTACAATTAGCCTAGAAATGGCGGAGCGTATGCTTATTAAATTTGACGGGAATAAAAGCAAACTGTACGAGTTCTTGGACAATTGTGATAAGGCGATGACTCTCGTCGATCCAATATATAAAGAAATATTATTCAAATTAATTGAAACCAAGATCACGGATAATGCGCGTGCCGTCGTAAGAAACCGAGTGTTCCCATCTTGGGACGCCCTGAAAACGCATCTTCTGGACGCGTACTCGGAAAAAAGGACCATAGGGCAATGGCAGCTAGAATTAAATGCGTGTAAACAAGATTATAAGGAATCTGTTATGAGCTTCGCAAACAGAGTCGAAAGTTGTTACATTAAAGTCATTAATTCATTAGATAATAGTTTAGATAAAATTAGTAGGGAAGCATGTGTTAACTTAATAAAAAATGAAGCTCTGAGCGTTTTTCTGAATGGGTTAAACAGAGACTTAACAATTTTAGTCAAGTCACAAAGGCCTGACACCTTAGAAAGCGCAGTTGCTGTCGCACTCAATGAAGAGCAACAATTAAAAAGTAAATTTGAAATGCAACGTTTCCATAATAACCAAAAACCAAATTATAGTCAAAATAAAATATTTCAAACAGTATCTCACCAATTTTGTAAATATTGTAAAAAAACGAACCACACCATCGATAAATGTTTTAAATTGAAAAATCGCAATCCTAATAATAATAACAACAACACTAACCATTATAATAATCGAAATAATCACCATAAAAATTATCACAACAAACATACGAGTAATTCACATCAAAATAACAGTCAGTTTAGAGGGAATTCCTCACAGCAGGCTGGACCTTCGTCTTTAAACAGGCAGGGTCCCCCGCAGCCGGCTGTGCAGAGGGAAACCCGATAGATCCAAGCCGGATCCATGCAGTAAATTGCAATGCAATTACGTCATATGTAATTATTCAATTTAACCAAACTAGCGAACCAGTTCGACTACTTTTAGACACTGGTGCTACTATTTCCCTAATTAAAGTTGATAAATTAAATTATGAAACAATTTGCTATACAGATTACCCAATTTATTTAAAAGGCATAGATAAAGTCGAATCAAAAAATTTAAATAAGACACTCGCCTATACATACCTTGATTTTTGTCTTAATAACTTTAAATACGAAACTCTTTTCCACGTTATTTCGAAAGATTTTCCAATTGATTTTGATGGAATTTTAGGGAACGATATTTTAAAAAATTTGAACGCTTCTCTCGATTTTGAAAGAAATATTTTGAAGATAGATGAAAATGAAATTGAAATCATGGTAATTGAAACGCTTACTGCCCCTCCTGAAAACAATAAAGCACCATGGTCCCGTGCTGATGAATTAAATGATTCTAATAGGGTAGATATTCCCTTTGATTCTTGTACTGACAAGAAAATAGTCGAAATCGATTATTCTAATATTCCCATCGAGGATTCTAATATTCCCATCGAGGATTCTAATATTCCCATCGAGGATTCTAATATTCCCATTGAGGATTCTAATATTTGTCTAAAACAATTATTTGATTATATTCCCTTCGAGGATTCTAATAAAACAGATCAGATCTCTGAAACTGGTCTTCAAACGAATTTAAATAAACTTTCAAGACAAAATATTCCAAGTATTATAAAAAATAAAACTATTTTAAAACCGCGTTGTGAACAAGTTGTTGAATTTGATATTTTAAATTTTGATTCCGAGCTAGGAATAATAAATAAAAAGGAAATTGAAAATGGTATTTTTATCGCGGATAGTCTTGTAAAAGTTACAAATGGAAAAGTTATTACTTCTATTTTAAATACAAATGATAAAGTTATTGAAATTAATAATTTGAAAATAGAAATTGAATATATTTCGGAAGATTTCAAAAAATGTTTAGAAAATAATGAAAATTCTAATATCGATAATATTGGTCAAGTCAGAAATTTTTATCAGAAAGCTGAATTACAATTTCCAGAAAGATTAGAAAAGATTAAATCCAATCTTCGTACCAGTCACCTTAATAAAGAAGAAAAAGAGTCTTTAGAAAAAATTTGTATGGATTACCATCATATATTTTATTTAGAAGGTGATAAATTATCTAGTACTGATGTTCTCAAACATACTATTCCAACTAAATCAAATACCCCACCGATTAATGTTAAAACCTATAGATATCCTCAAATTCATAAAGAAGAAGTTGATAAACAAATTAAAAAAATGTTAGAACAAGGTATTATTGAACCATCTACATCTCCTTGGAATTCACCTGTATGGGTCGTTCCGAAAAAACTTGATGCTTCTGGTGAAAGAAAATGGCGTTTAGTAATCGATTACAGAAAATTAAATGAAGCTACAATAGGAGATAGTTATCCCTTGCCTAATATAACAGACATTTTGGATCAATTAGGTCATTCTAAATATTTCACAACCCTTGATTTAACTTCAGGTTTTCACCAAATTAAAATGTCGCCTGAAGACGCTGAAAAAACAGCCTTCTCTGTCCCTTCAGGACATTACCAATACAATAGAATGCCATTCGGTTTAAAGAATGCACCAGCTACGTTTCAAAGGTTAATGAATACTGTACTTGCTGGAATCCAAAATTATAGATGTTTTGTCTATTTAGATGATATCGTGATTCACGCAGACTCTCTTCAAGAACATAATAAACGTCTAATCGAAGTTTTTCAACGCTTGGATAAATTTAATTTAAAAATTCAACCTGATAAATGTGAATTTATGCATAAAGAAGTTATGTACTTGGGCCATCTCATTACTAATGAAGGAATTAAGCCTGATCCAAAGAAAATTGAAGCTATAATTAACTATCCAATTCCTAAATGTCAGAAAGACATTAAAGCATTTCTTGGCTTCGCTGGATATTATAGAAGATTTATAAAAGATTTTTCTAAATTATCACGTCCTTTAACCATGTTATTAAAGAAAGATACTGATTTTATTTGGACAAGTAGCCAACAAGATTCATTCGAAAAATTAAAAAACGCTTTAAGTTGTGAACCAATTTTACAATATCCTAATTTTGAAAAGGAATTTATACTTACCACAGATGCCAGTGCCTATGCGATAGGTTCTGTACTTTCTCAAGGTTCACCACCTAATGATCTTCCTATTGCTTATGCAAGTAGAACTTTAAATCATGCTGAATCTAATTACTCAACAACAGAAAGAGAGTTATTAGCTATTGTATGGAGTATAAAACACTTTCGTCCTTACCTTTACGGAAGGAAATTTAAAATTTACACAGATCACAAACCTTTAACTTGGTTATTTAATGCAAAGGATCCAAGCTCTCGCTTAGTCAGATGGAGACTTTTATTAGAAGACTATGACTACGAAATAATTTATAAAGAAGGTAGATTAAATCATAATGCCGACGCGTTAAGTCGAATTCAAACGGTAAATCGTTCTCAATATCAACAATTTTTAAACGATTTTCAACACAAATTGATTTTAAATGATAATATCGAAGAAGTTAATGGAAATATATGTGATAAATTAGACAGTAACGTCTGTATTCCAATCTCATGCGATCTGGAATGTACTGAAGATTTCCATAGAGACATTAAAAATAAATTAAATCATTTTTACGATATCAAACCACAAGACGTCGATGTTGGTAATATTGTCATTAAAAAACATAATGATCATTTCATTTATTACCTTTGTACTAAACAATATTATTGGAATAGGGCAGACTATCAAGATTTCTTTGACACAATAACGAAAGTGCGGGAGCACTTACTTAAAACTAATGGGGGAGAATGTACTTTAAAAATTCCCAAATTAGGAGATAAATATGATAAACTAAGTTGGTCTAAATTGCGAACTATGTTAAGATATATTTTCAAAGATACAAAAATTAAAATTATCATTTTCCACAATGAAAAAATTATACCAAATAAAGATCAAATTAAACAAATTTTAGAAGAATGCCATGTAAATCCAACAGCTGGACATTCTGGTTTCCATAAAACATATAAAAGAATCAAAGATAAATATAAATGGAAAAATATGAAACTTGATATTAAAAATTATATTAAAACCTGTGAATCATGTCAAAAAAATAAGTTAATACGAAAGAAACATAAACTTCCCATGGAACTTACCACCACATCTTCAACGCCTTTTGAGCGTATTGCCTTAGACATCGTAGGACCCTTACCTCTGTCAGAAGATGGTAATAAATTCATATTAACACTCCAAGATGATCTTACTAAATTTTCACAAGCTTATGCTGTTCCTAATCATGAAGCTTTAACAATTGCAAATATTTTTGTCACACAATTTATATGTAAATTTGGTATACCTAAGTCGATACTTACTGATCAAGGCGCTGACTTCACGTCATCTCTTTTAAAAAATATTTCAAAACTATTTAAGATAAAACAAATTAATTGCACAGCCTATCACCCACAAACTAACGGTGCTCTTGAAAGATCTCATCACACGTTAGCTGATTATTTAAAACATTATGTTAATGAAAAACAGACAGACTGGGACAAATGGATTGATTTTGCGATGTTTTCCTATAATACATCCGTCCATACTTCAACAAAATTCATGCCATTTGAATTAGTTTTTGGTGTAAAACCAAACATCCCATCTAGTCTCACTTCTACACCTGAATTCAAATACACTTATGATGATTATCTTAGTGAATTAAAAATGAGATTACAAAAAAGTAACGAAATAGCAAGAAACCACATACAGAAATCAAAAGAAGTTAATAAAAAGTATTATGATCAGAAAAATAATCCTATATCGTTTAAAGTAGGAGATAAAGTATTTTTGTTAAATGAAAACACTTCTAAAGGCAAATGCAAAAAGCTTAGAAGTAATTACGAAGGTCCTTATGAAATAGTTGAAATCAATTCTAGTTGTAACTCCACTATTATTATAAAAAATAAGAAAAAGTTAGTTCATAATAATAGATTAAAATTAGCATACTGATGCAAATCATATAATTTGCTTACAGAATGGCTTGGACAACCTTCTGGATCCTGCTTATGCAAATATTGACAATCAATTGCGACATCAATAGTAACTTGATACAAGTATACCCTTTAAAAATTAATACTGGATTATATTATGATCAAATAGGAAAAATTGAATTTTTTGAAAATACATGGAAATTAATCACGAAAATTGATATAACTGAATTAGAAAACAAGATTGAACTAATCGAAGTAACATACAGCGATACAAAAATTTTATGCAATGACAAGACGTTTTCAAACTTCTCTGTATGCAACACTTCTTTGAATATAATTGATAAACTTATTCCTGTTTTAAAAGCAAAAGATGAATCATTAAAAGACATGATAGGACACACATCAAATAAAAAGGATTCTTCATATAACTATTATAAAACTGATGATCATCATAGAGAAAAACGAGGTTGGTTTGACGGCTTCGGACACCTATTCAAAACAGTTTTTGGCACTTTAGACGCTGATGATGGCGAACATTTCGAAAATGCATTCGATCGAATTAATAAAGATAAAAATGAATTTGTCAAAATCTTAAAACAACAGACTCAAGTTGTTCAAAATACAATAATGAATTTTAATTCCTCAATCACAAACTATGAACGCAATTTAAACACATTCAATACCAATTTGAGAAAACTAGAGAATTTTACTAAAACAACTGTCGATACTATAACTTCTTTACAAAAACAACAAAGCATGCAAGACCATTTAGAATTGCTAAATCTAATAATTTCTGAAGTAGATAAAGAATATTCTATTATTATTAATGCTATTTTGTTTGCTAAAACTGAAACATTGCATCCAAGTATAATTTCACCCTCAGTTTTAATAAATGAACTTCAAAAAGTTATTCCTTACTTACCTACTAATACCAAATTTCCAGTCGATCTAACTAGAAATGAAGTTTATAAACTAGAATCAGTACTGAAACTAAATTTATTTCTGTATAATAATAAACTAATATTTGTTATCTCAGTTCCATTAATATTTAATGAAAAGTTTGATGCATATAAACTTATAAGTTTACCCATTCACAGAAACGACGATTTTTATTCTTTTATATTACCTGATGAAAATAGTCAATACTTGTCAATTTCAGAAAATAGAATGTACTATGTAACTCTTAAGGATTTGTCAGAATGTAAATTATTGTCAGATGATTTAAGAATTTGTTATAATAAGGTACCAATGTATTCAACTCACTCTAGACCTAGTTGTGAAAGTGAAATTTTGTTAAATAATGTAAAAAATCCAGACAATTGTAATATAAGAATCACAAAACTTTCTCACGAGCTATTTTACAAACTGAATAAATTAAATCAATGGTTATATGTCGCACCAAAGCCAATTATTGCTACTGTAAAATGCGAAACAATGCAACCTAAAGATATTATGTTAGAAGAAAAAGGAATTTTAAGTTCTAATAAGAATTGTAAGATTTTCACTACTAATTCTGTGTTAACTACTTTTAGTACTCATAATGAAAATTCAGTAGATATAAGGATTTTTCCCACTTTTGATATTAATGATTGTATAAAGATAAATAAGTTAAATTTTACAAAACTAGATTTAATTCCATTACAATCTTATAAATTAGATCATGATTCAATTAAATTAACAAGTCATAAATTAGATGAAATTGAAAAACTAACTGAAGAATATGAAAATGATAACTCTATATTTAATCAAATGACAGGGAATAGTTTTCTTCCTCATGTATTCACAATTATTCAAATTTTAACTGTATATGCTGTTTATAGATTCTTCAAATATTTATGGTTATTATACAAATATGGACCTGAAGTACATCGGCATATCAATAATGATTGTTGTAGTAGTATAACTAACTGTATTACATTCAATGTTAGAAATAGAAATAGAGAAAGGAATTCTCCAAATTCCCCAATGTACTCTAATGCTCCTACAGCACCTATAGAAGATCTCGAAATGCAGAATTTAATGGAAAAAACTCCTATAGTTATTAATTGTAATAGTGAAACACCACTACGAAGGAGTGCTAGATTGTCTAAGTTAAAAACTTAATCATTGTTATTACTTTTATTTGAATCTCAAAATGTTATATTTCATATATAGGTTTTATTATGAATTAATTTAAGTCGAAATGATTTTCAACCATTTCTTTTTCTTAGGGGGAAGGTGTAATGTACCTAACCATTATTTGTATCATAACTAC
The DNA here is from genome assembly GCA_029955525.1 of Oeneis ivallda. Classification (NCBI taxonomy): domain Eukaryota; kingdom Metazoa; phylum Arthropoda; class Insecta; order Lepidoptera; family Nymphalidae; genus Oeneis; species Oeneis ivallda. Next base: position 26,759,509 of record JARPMR010000006.1, read on the forward strand.
GTAGTCTTACGAAACTTTCCAAATTGTTTCCTTATTGAATCGTCATTAATATCATATTAATGTTATATTAGCGGTCACATTCCAACATTCCATGTTATCAAGTTTAGATAGTAACCAAATACCTTTTAATTTCGTAATAATTGCTTATTAATTATATTTTTTTCATATATATTGAGCTCATATCAAAGTGTACTTCAGATTGTTCCACGAGTCTTAACAAGTGCATTACCAAATAGGTTTAATAGCTATAAGTACTTTGTGAATCTCTCCTCTATATATTTTTTCTTCATATAATAAATGCTAAGTCTGTAATAACATCGTGTTTACCTTGTCTTCGGCTGTGACCCATTACAGTGGATGAATACAGGCTGATGGATTGGATTGATTGGTATTTATATTAAATAAATATTAATAAATTAATTTATTTTAAAGAAGCATTAAGAGCCCAGCTGATTGTTCATAAGAATCTTAGAGTTGACAGACCCCGATTAAGTGGATCGACAACATCAAATGAGTCGCAAGAAGCCGCTCGATGCTAACAACGCAAGACCGATGCCAATAGAAGTCCATAACAGTATACTGTAAAGGTGAATCGAACTTTCGCGCTGACATATTCAGGGTACTGTTTGAGCTCGAACGCAGCTTTACTAGGATGCTTGACGTCCTTTTCCTTATAACGGCATTAAAGTCGTCCGTTCGGTTGCCTCGGCCAGAGCAAAACAAAATTTTTACCTACGGTGATACCTGCAGTATGATATCTACGGGTGGAACACAAAAACATACTCGGATACTAAAAAGATCCATGGACGGCAAACATTTATATCAGTGATGGACGGTGCCCTGAAAACTGTCGAGTTTCTCTTCGAATCTCTTCCAGAATCATTTCCGCTTCTGATAAGAATCTTTGGCAATTCGAACTAGCTTCATGTTTGGTTACGCAAACGCTAGTCAAAGCAGCCAAAGGTGAACCAACTTAAAAGAACTTAGTCGAACACGTCGCGACATGTCGTGCGGCCGGCGACCTTGCGGCGTCCTAGCCCGGTTCGTTACCTGCCTGCCGTTGATAAACTCTTTATGAATGGAAATTATAACAGTCACACTGACTATAGCCCATGAAATGAGCTCACGTTACCTAGCTGCTAAAAGGGCATATATATTGTATTTTTTAAACAAGTATACCTACCTACTTTCTCGTCTACATTTTTCGAATATTTGAAATTATTACCTTCGCTTCGTAGCACCTGCCTTACTAAGGCTGAAAACAGCCGCCAGTATCGTAAGTTCAAGTATTCATGGGTCGGACGTATACGTATCCCGATTTAAGGTGGTAGGTAAATAAAATTTAAATCTTTTCTCATCTTCATTGCAAATTGAATTGCGTTGAATTTGAAAGAGCTTTAGGCATTTGTATAAATTTTACCCTAAATTAGCCACAAGGTTAGCCTAAGGTCAACCACTTTCTTGAGGTCGAAATTACACACGTAAGTTTTACACTTACATGAGCACGTAATGCAAAGTATGTAACTATACAAACGTGATAATGTTAGTTACGTAGCTTACGGAAGTTACTTCCTAAGTAAAAACTTACTATACCCTGTTCGAAACCGTTTATTGTCTCTGAGCTGTCAAAAAGAAAGTAAACGCTTGGACAGGGTACCTATAGCTTATTGTGGCTCAAGAAAAGGTAGGGAGAGTTCAAATAAAGACAATAAACTCCTTTCTAAGATAAACTCCTTTATTATGAGGCTCTATCGTCGATTGTAGGTTGTTAATCTCTATCATAGAGGTGCCTCACCTTGGTACCATAAAGTTGACTGATGACTCGTGCAGCTTTTGTGCTAATGAAAAATCAGTCTTACAAAATACAGACGCACAACACACCTTTACTTTTTTCTTCGCTATCAAACGATAGACAAACTGTTCAAAAAAGGTCTCTTGCATAGACTTCCACAGGTCTCGGTCTTCCATCGCCTGTATAAAGCGGCTCCCCGCGAGTCGCAACCCGTTTGATGTCGTTGGTCCACCTTTACCCATTTAATTGTAATATTATACCCACTTATCTAATATCATGTAGATTGTAGATAAATATCGTTCTGCGATGTGCCAATGGGGCGAATGTACGGCCTTGCCGGTCGGAAATGCTTCAGTCATCATAATATTATTATGAACCTATTCCGAGGATAGCGACGAGCGATCACGACCTCTACCTTATTGCTAAACTTTTTGCAGAGATTGACATTACGGCCATGCTACTCGTGCCATTTTTTATACAAACGTATTCATCATTAGCAACCCATCAACGGCTCACTACTGAGCGCGTCTCCTCAGAGAAGAGTTATAGTCCACCACGCTGGCCCAATGCGAATTAGCGGACTTCACATACCTTCAAGAACATTATGAAGAACTGTCAAGTGTGCAGGTTTCCTCACGATGTTTTCCTTCACCGTTGAAGCAAGTGATATTTAACTGCTTAAACGCACTTGATTCCGAAGTCAGAGGTGCGTACCTACCCGGGATCGAACCTGCGACCCCTCGAATAGGAGACCACAGTCCTAACCACTAGGCTATCACTGCTTCAACAAACTGCTAATATAATCGTCGTAATTTCTAGTTCCATGGTATTAGATTTACGCTGATTAGAATTATTAGGTATGAATTCTATTTCTTATTGTTCTAGATCTAAAACTTGTATACTTATAATGAAATACATACAAATTTTCAAAACAAACGACTAGATGGCATACCCAATTTAATTTATAATAAATAATTTCAATTGTATTTAAGTATTTTGTTTAAAAATATTGATTTTATTGCACAAGTTAACTTATGTTGATTGAAATAACATTCTCTCACGCATGATCACGTGACTAGGGCTTCCAATACCGGGATCCCGGACTTTTTCAATACCGGTATTGAGGGCTACCAATACCGGGATACCGGTATTGGCTAATACCAGGATCCTAGGCTTTTTTCACATTTTTATTAATATCTGCAGACATGCCTGCAGCCCAATATTGGGTTGATTTGAACTGAAAAACAACTGGAAGCAGAACTGGAGGGTAAAACTAAAAAAAGTATCTAAACCCTAAGCTTCCTCTAGCATTGATAATGAATCTATTGTGAGAGTTGAAAAGGGAATTAATTATAAGCGTTTTAAGGCGTAGAGTCAGAAAGAGCGTTTTCCCCGGTCAACATATTTATGGAATTGATTAATTCAATTCAATTCTTTATTTGCATAATATGACAAAAAAGATTTTGTCAATACGACAAATCCCTTGCAACCATTCCTTTAATTTATGTGCAAAGTATTGTTTTGGTAGTGTTTTGATATCAATTGGCAATTTATTGAATATTTTAATTGACAATTTTAATTTTTTTTATTTAAAATGTGCTGTTTGTGGTGCTATGGTAAAAATAAATTTGCCGGGATCTCTCAGAGGTCGCGTATTTAAATTTGTGTCACGCTTGGCCTTGAAGTTATGCATATTATTCATTTTCACAAATTTCGATATTTCCAAAATGTACATGGATGGAAGTGGCAAGACCTTGAGCTTTGTGAAAGCCGGCCCTACACGAATCGTATGGTGCCATGCGAAGGATAGCTCTAAGCATTTTTTTGAACTGTAAAAGCCTTATTAGCCGTTTTTGAATTACCCCAAATTACAAGGCTATAACGGAGTACTGCAGAGACATAACCATGGTACGCAGTAAGAGCCGTGCGAATACTTGTTGTTGTGGTAAGTCTGCGCAGAACTAAGACAAGTCTATTACAAACATTGTGTGTTAATAAAATAGAAATAACCTACCGCCCAAACAAGTAAATAATATCTATAAAATCAAAATATTCCCATTCAAATTTTCACTCCCTGTTTTACTACTCTGAAAGGGTTATTTTCTGAAATAGCTAATATAAGTTTTTAATACCTAAAATAATTTATAACGATTTTTCATGTCTCCTTCTTCAAAATATAGGACTTTCATATAGCCCCAAAGAAATCCCATTTCTTCCCATTCTCATTTCAAAAAAAAAATTCCGGTATTAATACCGGTATTGAAAAAATCCGGTATTCGAAAGCCCTACACGTGACGATAAAGAGCGCCTTTATTATTAGCAAACACTCTTTAAACCCTAAACGAGGTTCAGGTGTCAAATTAACTTTTCAATTTGTTGTCTGAGGTCTTATAAATGACCTAGCCTGGTCACTGCCAAAATGATGTTTCTCCTGTCTTCTTTAATCTTTTGAAATTGTTCAGTTAGGTTGGAAATGGCAACTTAGTTGTATAATACTGTCTTGAAGGCTCTGGCGAAATGGGTCGTGAACTACAGTCTTTAATAATAAAATCAATGTTTTTATGGCAGCTCTCAATAATATTGTAATCTTATTGTAATGTTATTTTCTGTAGTTCAATGCCCAAATGTCTGAGCTGCCCAAAGTCCTATAATATGTCTTTGTACTTATATCGATGTTTTAGGTATATTAAATGACTAGCACTCAGCCAATTCAAAAAAAATGTACAGATCTTGTTCAGATTCTCTTGATCAGAGTTGTTTTACGGTTGTGCCAAAAGTCGGGACTATCCTTTATAACAGTTATTTGTTAACAATAATGCAGGAAGCCTAAACATAAAGACTCAGTTGTAAATTGTATCTATCCACATCCTACCTACCTACCACGCAAGAATTTATCACGCATTGCAATTTTAGGGGTACAACCAAAATGAACAAAAAGTCCATATTCAAAACGCAAAACAAACAAAAGAAAACAAATGCAATCCCTTATCGCCAATAATGCAACTTTTCTTCTCAAAAGACTTTTATGGTCTTTGAGAGATAATGCAGGTGAACAAAATCAACCGTTAAGACATTAACAACCGCTTTTTGTTCGGAAATTGACAACTCCTGTTTAACTTTTTTGTTTACTTTCATGACGTTTCAACAGTCCTTTTCTTTTGAAAGTACGTCACCTCGTTGGTCTATTGTCAACATAAAACTTTTATGGCTAATTGTATTTAATTTATAACGTATGTACCTCCCTTATATAGAGTTGTTTTCACGATAAAAGACGACAATGGTAGTGATATGGCTCCGTATGAGTATACGATTGTGATCTCTTATTTGCAGTGCAGCTTCCGAAACTAAAGTTTTACTGATGATCAATCTTTGCCTCTAGACACTACCCTGCTATATACGAACGATCTATGACGTCATCACAGGTGTGACGATAGCGTTAACAGCAGTCAATAAGAACCCCCAAAGCACCCTAACTTGTCTTTGAAGGTACAATAATGGACATTGTTTGCATTCAAATGCCGTATGAAGGGTGTGACGATTTACCCAAGCTTGGTTTTAATTGGCGAAACTTTGTATTACATGTTATTGTTGTTTCCTTTCTTTAGTTTCTTTGTATCTTGTACAAAACTTAGAAGACATTAAAGGGTAGGTTAACAACAATAGCATTATGCATATTATTAGTAGTAGGTTATTTTATTAGATTGTGTCATATTATTGTGATCGTGTGGTGATAGGTAGGTAGTAGGTACCTACTACCTTCTATTTGTTGTGCTAATTAATTTCTCTAAAATCTGTCTCTCTCTCTCTCCTAAATCTATGTCTCTACTGATTTTTCTGGTGATCTTTAATGATTTTTTTTGTCCACGGAATGTCTTTTTCCTGCAAAGCATTCTAGTTGAAATCGAGTCTATGGACTGGATATGCATTAATTGAATTTTGCGTTAATTGTTATTTGTTGCTGTATTCCGTCCGTCCCATTTGTTTATTGCTAATAAACATTTTTTGTTTTTTTTTTCAAATTATTCTATTTTACGAAATGTAATATTTGTGTAGGTAATGTTAATTTTTGCAACAAATATAACATCTTCCTATGTCCATAAGGAAAAAGTACTTTCGATATTTGATTAGACATTTATAAATGAATCAAAGACTTATAAATTAATTAAAGACTCAATAAAGAATAGGAAGTGAAATCCGTCTATGCGGCTCTACATATTTTAAAAGGATATTTTGAGTGCTATTTTTTCCGAAAAGAAGTGTTGTGCGATGTTTACCGACAAACGACGTAATCTCTTTTATTTATAAGCGATATCTACCTGTCGAGGACAACACCGACGACGATCCGATCACCCACTAACAAATTCATTACGAAGAATCGGACCTCCAACAGTTTCGGCAGTTCGGCAAAACATACAGAGAGACAATCAGACATCGCTGCATCTTCTGTAGAAGAGCTTCAATCACGCCGCTTAGCACCCGCTGATATAGGGCGGCTTGCTGGTACAACAATATCATCAAACCTTCACAATAAATAATCTACCTTAAATGTAGACGGCTAAAGCCTCATTTTCTTCAAAAGAGGGTATTACTGAATTGTTAGCGGACAATTGCAAAATTAAACCTTATGAAGAACAGAATTAAGTGTGAAATTCTTTGAGAGATGAATTGTGTGACAAATAAGGTGTCAAGCTACGATTTACAGGTTAATTGTTGAACCACCAACGTTGACAAAACAACCGTGTTCCTAAAATATTCTTTGGAAAAAGAGATCAAGTGGGAGTGGTTTTTGAAGTAGTTTTACCGAAAAGAGATAAAGGATCTATCGGATGATGACAAGACGAAATATGGGCAAATTGGCGGCACGGACGACCCAAAACAATTGTAAGTGATCGTAAATCTATAGTTCTGGCATGGGAATATAAAGCTGCCTTTACACCAGGGATGTGAAATGTAGGGATTTGTATACAATAATTATACAATATACAATAATTATATACAACTATATACAATATATATATACAATTATATACAATATACAATAATTGTATACAATAATTATACAATATTATATAATTATTACAATATTTTCACACATGACGTACTAGCTGATGCCCGCGACTTCGGCCGCGTGTTACGTACCCTTTAATTTTCGGGACAAAGTAGCCTATGTTGCTCTCCAGGTCCTCAACTATATACCCATGCAAAAAAATCAAGTCGATCCGTAGCTCTGTTGCAACTTGCGGCGTGATAGAAGGACAAACAAACACACTTTCGCATTTATAATATGATTAATAATTATTAGTATGATTAGTAAATGAATATCAAGTTATTCTAATAGAACTTATATTAAATACCTATACATAAGTAGGTATTTGAAATGATAATCTAATTCTATTAAAATATTTATTTATATCTACCTAGCTTAAATAATATGTCCTTGCGCATGACCTTTATAAATTATGTTTATTAAATAGCAAAAGTTGTGGTACAGAATAAATAAAGAAATGTATACCTGCTACCTGCAACGAATAAATGAAATGTAAAATATTTTATAAGTAGCTCTATATATTACTGTAATCATCATCATCATGAGCAACCCATTTAACGTCTCACAATTGACTTACTGAGCGCAGGTCTCCTCTCAGAGAAGGCTAGCCCATAGTCCACCATGCTGGCACAATGCGAATTGGTAGACTTCACACACCTTTGAGAACATTATGAACAACTCTCAGGCGTGCAGGTTTCGATTTCGAAATGCAGATATATAAAGTTTAGACAAAAGGTACATACAATTCATAAAATATACATACGAGTACGGATTAGGTACCTAGTCATTATCGTATCTTATTTCCATAGGAATCATCATACATACTTAGCACAACTATAAAATATATCACTTTGAATTCCAAACAAAAAAGACATTAGAAAGGTGGTTTGGAATAATAAAACATCTTTAAAATTATTATTTACAATCCACTTTAACCAGAACTCAGAGCGTCCATAGGAAATTAGTTGACAAATAAAACCAACTGTTTGTTCAGCTATAAACATTTTATAGACACTAATAAAATATACATTGTCTATCCTGTGTAATCTTCGTCAGATCTGTGATACGTTGAGATGTTATGATTAAAATTTTTTTTTTGCTGCATCACTTCACTCTGATCGGTAAATCTAGATAATTCTATACTTTTCTAGATAACACATATAATATATATTATCAAGTCACAATAAACATAGCTAGAGCTTTTTGGCCACCTAGATATAGATTGTAGATTATAGATAGATATACAGAGATAGATTGGAGATAGGTCAGAAAGGTAGGACGCCTTTTTGAGTCGCAACTCGCTGAGCTATGTCGGTAACTTTGGTTCTGCTTTACGGATCTCCTCCTAAAGATTTGATCTCACAGCGATACTCCGACTCGTAGTATTTCGTGGGTCCGCCTAGTGGGGCGTCTGCCAATACTGTCCTTTCCGATGTAGGGTCGCCACTCCAGCACCTTAGGACCCCTACAAACATCAGTTTTTCGAACTATGTGCCTCGCCCATTTCCACTTCAGCTTCCTGAGTCGCGACTCGCTGAGCTATGTCAGTAACTTTGGTTCTCCTATACGGATCTCCTCCTTATGATTTGATATCACAGCGATACTTCGACCATAGGTCTCTCCATCATAACAAGGCTTAGCACAAATATTAGTGCGAAGCTAGGGTGGCCCTCAGTGGCGAATTGCCATTAATTGTTTGCGCCAGTTGTCCATCAAGCATCATAAACAATCGCACGAAGTTATGAGAAATTTTCATTAAAAAATATCTGGACTTCCAACCAACAAAGCTTAGATATTACAAAAAATATATTTTAGTCCATTCGAAACCAGTAAAAATTGTGTAGTTGGACGTTTATATCCGTTTTGTGGACTTGTTTGCACACCCAGCGTCCATCGGACACATTCCGGCGTGATCGAATAATGAGTCATAAAGAGACCGCGCTTCAGAAATTTACTGTCCACATAATTGAATGCTTTCTAGAGAACTGGGTGGTATATATCTTTGAGTGTGAGGTATTTTGTGTTACTGTTGCATTTGATGGTTTTTTTATTATCTTGCGCTTGCGCTTCCCCACGATGACACTGACGGATGATTGGTAGCGGTAAGGGTATCGCTTGCTTTGAGTTTAGAGTCTAGGATGCAACCTGCCCTTCATAATGCTTTTTTTTTAATTTATTTAATCATGCTAATAATAACAAAAGGGATCTTATGATACTATCTCGCCAAACTGGTGGGAGGTGGCGCTCAATACTAATAATACCTTATTATTTATGATACTTCTAATATATCTATGTCTTATACTAGGGGTTCGCCCCGAACTGAGACCTCGCGGTAACGGTTTCCCATAATTACTTATTCATTCAATAGATACATGACGATCAAAATTGACATTATTATTATGCCCGTTTTCACCAAACATACCTAAATCATCCCGTTTGTAGAAGTCTCTTTACGTAGGTAGCCCCTAAATACAATCCTAACATCCCAATTTCATTTTCACCTGTAGTTGTCCCGTAGAGGTTCTTAATAACAAAGTTGACAGAAAGTGTCAACTAACTTAACATAGGTAGCCCGTAAAGGTTAGCGAACTGTAGTAAAATCCTCAAGGCCTCAATAAAACTTAGGTATAGTTTTTTGGAACATTCAAATTAAATTATTTGTACACAGCGTCATCTATCGACACGATCAGAAAACATGTAAAAACAAACTGCAACGTGAAGTTTTATTGATGTTTGATATATGACTAAATAATAATTTTAATTGAATAACATGTTATTATATGTATTAGTACTTGTCATACAAAATAATAATGATTTACATATAGCTGCATTTGCTATATGAGATGAGAGCGTCATCTATTGACATCATTGTGAAGTTCTGTTAAAAATACTGCTGCTCATTAAAAGTTAAATAATTTAGTTTCCTTATTACATTTATCTAATTTTAGTATTTGTTGTTCAAGTACATGATATTACGCTAATAATTATAAAATTTTCAAGCCGAAAGTTTCAATGGTTAATCCGTTCTGAGGTCAAATATAATCTCCACTTTGAAAGCCCCCCATTTCGTCAATTTTAGGAAAAATATTAAAAAATAATACTTTTGTACTTACTCTGTTTTAAATTATCTTTAAAATGAGGAACTGCAACCCTATGAAACGCAAAAAAATATATTTTACTTCGCATTCGCTTCTATGAGAGCCCCCCTGAAATAAAGATTTTTATAATTTTTTATGCAATATTCGGCTGAAGGCCATCGCTTTACATATCATATCTAAATTTGAAGTAATTACGTTCAGTAATTCAAAAGTTATAAGGCTCTGACAGACGGACGGACGGACGGACGGACGGACAAGTGCAAATTCGCTCTAGTAGACTCAGAGACCTCGCTCCGCTCGGTCAACTATTTACTTAATTTTGCCTTACACAAATCTATACATATAATAAAACTGTAACTGGAAGATTTCTGTACATTTAATATAATTTGAAAATTTTAATTGGGGGATGCTTTACTATCGATACTGAGCCCAAAACAGATTTTTATTTAATTTTTGTCTGTTTGTTTGTCCTTCTTTCACGTAAAAACTACCGCACAGATTTCTACAAAATTTTATACCGTGGTAGCTTATTACTCGGGTCAACTTCTAGGCTACTTTTTATCCCGGAAAATCAAGGAGTTCCCGAGGGACTTCAAAAAACTAAATCCACGCGGACAAAGTCGCGGGCATCAGCTAGTCAACAATAAAATAAACAATTAACAAGCATGCTTACTTTTAAATTACTTACAGCAGAAAAAAAACACAAATAAACCATTTTAACAAGCCTGATTTAGTCAGTTAGAAAGCCCCGAAGTAAGTGTTCCTTTAACCTCTTTGTTATTTTTGTATCGACAATATCACACATTACAAACTAGTAGCGCCATCTGTCTTAGTGTATGTAATACTGCACATCCGTTTTCAATAAAAGTTCAGTTCTCATCTGTGACTCAAGCGTTTAATTAATTAGAGGTTATGTGCTCAGTTATTTTAGTTTTTCTCGCAATTTTCTTGGACATTCCTAGTGGAAATAGACTTTGCAGATTGAGATAAACTGTATTTAACGCTGTGAATATAAAAATGACGACGAACTATCTTGTCAGTGTGCCTAAATTGAAAGGGCGGGAGAACTACAGTGAGTGGGCTTTCGCGGCTGAGAATTTCTTAGTTCTTGAGGGAATGTCTGATTGCATCAAGTTGGAGACAGTACCAAAAGAAATAGGAGCAGCAGGTGACGCGAAAACCAAAGCCAAGCTAATTCTGACAATAGATCCGTCGCTGTACGTGCACATAAAAAGTGTACAAACGACTCATGAGCTGTGGAAGAAATTGAAGAATCTATTTGATGACTCAGGATTCACGAGGAGAATCAGTTTACTGAGGAGTTTGATTTCAATACGACTCGAAAATAGTGTTTCAATGACTTCATATGTGACACAAATCATCGAAACAAGCCAAAAATTGAGTGGCTTCAGAATTAATGATTAGTGGGTCGCATCGCTTTTGTTAGCGGGATTAACAGAAAAATATTCGCCTATGATAATGGCGATCGAGCATTGCGGCATACCACTGACAGCAGACGCCATTAAAACCAAATTGTTAGACATGGAAGAAAGCGGAAACGATGGTGACAACAGCGCTTCCAATTCCAGTGGCGCGTTTGCGAGTTACAAGAAGAACCGGAATGTTGGTAGCAAAGCGACCAAAGACAACGCCCAAACATCAAAGTCTAAACCAAAAGTCATAACATGCTACAGATGTAAACAAACAGGACATTTCCGCAATCAGTGTAGATTTGAGAACAAAAATTCATCGGAAACAAATAAAAATGAACGTACAAGAAGTAATGCGTTTAGCGCCGTGTTCCTGAATGGTGAATTTTGCAAAAGCGATTGGTATATTGACTCTGGGGCGAGTGTTCATCTTACCGCGAACGAAGAATGGTTGTCAAATGTGTCGCGAGATCCTATGATAAAGGAAATTGTCGTGGCAAACAAAGATAAAGTACCTGTATTATGTACTGGAGATGTGCAGATTACGACGAAGACGCGCGCCTGTGAATACGATATTACAGTAGAAGGTGTATTATGCGTGCCGAAGTTGACTACCAATCTGTTGTCTGTTAGTCAACTTATATCAAAAGGAAATAAAGTTTCATTTAACAATCATGGTTGCCAGATTTTTAATCAAGCAGGAGTACTGGTGGCTACAGCGAGTTTGTTGAACGGGGTGTATAAATTGAATATGCCTGAATCTTGTTCATCAGCTGCAGTGATGGTATCCAGTGAAGTTTGGCATAGACGTCTAGGTCATGTCAACAACCAGTATTTAAACAAGATGCAAGATGCTGTACAGGGACTGACACTTGATAATAAGTCTGATATATCAAAGTCATCATGTGTCGCATGCTGTGAAGGCAAGCAGACCCGCTTACCTTTTCCCAAAGAAGGTAACAGAAGTACTGAGTTGCTGCATATTGTGCATACTGATCTCTGTGGACCAATGGAAAACCGATCTATAGGTGGTTCTAGATACTTTATGCTGTTCATAGATGATTTTAGTCGTATGACATATATTTATTTTTTGAAAACTAAAGATGAAGCATTGACATGCTTTCAGCAGTATAAAGCAGAGGTTGAGAATCAACTTAATCACAGCATAAAGATCTTGAGAAGTGACAATGGGACAGAATTCTGCAATAACAAGTTTAATGATTTTTTGAAGTTGCATGGGATAGTGCATCACAAAACGAACCCATACACACCTGAGCAGAATGGTCTCTCAGAACGATTCAACCGGACAATCGTTGAGAAAGCCAAGTGTCTACTGTTTGATGCAGGTCTCGAGAAAAGGTTTTGGGCAGAGGCGGCACACACTGCAGTGTACCTACAGAACAGGACTGTGACCACATCATTAAATTATAAAACTCCTTTTGAGATATGGACAGGCAGAAAGCCTGATGTAAGTCATTTACGTGTTTTCGGTAGTACAGTCATGGTGCATGTGCCGAAACAAAAGAGACTAAAATGGGACAGAAAGTCTGAAAAATGTATCCTTGTCGGCTATTCCAATGATGTTAAAGGGTACAGGATTTACAACCCGAAGTCTAATATTATCACTACCAGTCGAGATGTTATAGTATTGGAGAAGATAGAGACAGAGAATGTTATAGAGGTACAAGAATATTGTTCAGATGAAGTGAATATGGTTCCAGTGGAGGAAAAAGATTTGACACTTCAGGAAGATTCACTTGAACAATCAGAGAGCTTGATCACAGATGACAGCGGCGAACTGTATGTACCTTCTGAAAATAATACATTAGATAACTCTGAGTCTGGTACAACAGACAGAGAAGACTCCATCATACTCAATAATGACTACTTAACAAGTGGTTCTCGACGTAGGCAGCAGCCAGACAGATATGGATTTGCAAATACTTGTATAGAAGATGACAACATGTTCACGGGTGAGATATCATTGCAAGAAGCCTTGGAAAGTCCTGAGAAAGCACAATGGTTAGCGGCAGTGCAGGATGAGCTACAGTCGTTCGAGAAAAATAGTGCTTGGGAACTCGTAGATGTACCAATAGATGGTACTATAGTGCAGTGCAAGTGGGTTTTACGGAAAAAGTATGATAGTGAAAACAATGTGCGTTACCGTGCTCGTCTAGTCGCAAAGGGCTTCACCCAAAAACATGGTGTAGACTATACAGAAACATTTTCACCTGTAGTGCGACATACAACTCTTAGACTATTATTTGCATTGTCTGTAAAATTAGGTTTAGATGTTAGTCATTTAGATGTAAAAACTGCGTTTTTAAATGGTGATTTAGAGGAAACCATTTACATGAAAATACCAGATTGTTATTATACTAATAATTCGGCTTGTAAAGTATTAAAACTTCACAAGGCTATTTATGGACTTAAGCAGGCCTCTAGAGCCTGGAATAAAAAGGTTGATGATTGTTTGATCAATAATGGTTACAAAAGGTCAAAAGTAGAGCCATGTATGTATATAAAGGATATTAACAAATGTAAGACCATAGTAACAGTCTATGTTGATGATTTCTTTATATTTTCCAATGATAAAATTGAAACCGAGAACTTGAAACAGATTTTATCTAATAAGTTTAGCATTAAGGACTTGGGTGAAGTTAGACAATGTCTTGGAATGAATGTAACCTTCAATAAAGATAAAGGATATATAACTCTGAGTCAGGAAACTTATATTGATCAACTTTTGAACAAATTTCATTTAAGTGATTGTAAGACTGTTGATACTCCAATGGAGGTCAAACTAAATATAAATAAAGGTGAAGTAGGTGTGAATAGTCATGTGCCATACCAACAACTAATCGGTAGTTTGATGTATCTGTCAGTCTTAACTAGGCCAGACATTAGTTACTCTATAAGTTTTTTAAGTCAATTTAACAATTGCCATACAAAGGAGCATTGGGAATATGCAAAGAGAGTATTAAAATATCTAAAACGAACTAAATGTTATGGAATAAAATATTGTAAAGAAGGTAACTCAGAAATAACAGGCTATGTAGATGCTGATTGGGCTTGTAACTCTGTAGATAGGAGATCATATACAGGAATGTGTTTTTTGTTATCTGACAGTGTAATATCATGGGAGTGTAGAAAACAGAAATGCGTAGCCCTCTCTAGCACTGAATCAGAGTATATTGGTCTATCTGAGGCATGTAGAGAAGCATTGTATCTAAAGAGATTACAATACGAAATAACCAATAAGATGTACACAATCAGCCTATTCAATGATAACCAGGGCGCACAGAAGCTGTGTGCTAACCCAGTTTTTCACAAACGTACAAAGCATATCGATATCAGATATCATTTTTGTCGTGATCTAGTAAAAGATAAAATTGTTAAAGTACTGTATTTGCCAACTGCTGACATGCCAGCTGACATTTTAACTAAAAGTTTATGTTCAGCAAAACATTATAAATTTATGTTGCTTCTTGGCATAGTTTGTATAGAATAATTTTGATTAAAATTGTTCATTGAATATTGCGATAAGTGGAGGTGTTATTTTTGTATCGACAATATCACACATTACAAACTAGTAGCGCCATCTGTCTTAGTGTATGTAATACTGCACATCCGTTTTCAATAAAAGTTCAGTTCTCATCTGTGACTCAAGCGTTTAATTAATTAGACTCTTCTTAAGGACTGGCCCCATCGATATCCTCTCCACCAACCCAACCGATTGTATTAAATTTTTTTATTATAATTTCGATTCTAATTTCGATGTCTGATCTTCCCTTGTAAATAATACAGAATCGAAGGCGTTGAAACTAATACCTCGGTATTTCTTCTAGAGTAAGGTATACGTATTGAGCTAGACACTGTTGCAATTTTTAAGGTACATCTAGCCTGTATTTTTTTGCCAACAAGAAAAAATCTCAGTGCATGGAAGGAAATAATATGTAATTCGTTTTCCAAACTATTTCGCTATAAATGTAAAACAATAGGCAGTACGATTGAGGTATTTCACAATACGCAGTACGAGTGAGGTATTTCCTAGCTACTTACTTCCAGGTTTACGTTAGGTTTACTTTCCAGGTTTATTCCATCCACTGTGTATCTACTTACAGGATTTGATCTTAAATTACTGTAACATTCACATAGAATTATTGTTGGTAGATGATTTATGAGACCTGAGACCTAACTACCTAAGGTTGGAACTTGGAACTATTGTCTGAGGTAGATCTAAGATAGGTTGTAGTTATGTATATGTAGTATTTACAAACACAAAATATAATAGAGTCATATATCCTAAAAACAATACACTTAAAAAGATATCACGGCGGTGCAGTGGCGTCATAAAGGTAAAACTAGTTCCTATAACGTCTTTATCAAGTTTAGTTTAGGCACAATGAAATAACTTGCATTTTTCATCGACGGTTATCGCTGAGCCTCCTTATGTTTAAAATAGATAAATGATTAATACATAAAGGTGAGCGAAGACTAGCGTTTACCAAAATCGAAGTCACCATAACACCTATACTCATTGGTTTCACATTGAATAAGTTGCTTCTTAGGGCCGATTTCACCGTAAAATAAGTCTTATCCGAGTGTGAAGATATTTTAGCAGATTTTCAATACAAAAAATGTCAGAACGCTCAATTTATTCCTCGGTTAACGTTGGTGAAATCGGCACTAATGTCAAGTATATACGAGTACATTATGCTTTACCTTCATAAAATCGTGTAGTTAAAAATTACAATGCCAAACCGTTTCTTTGTAACCATGACAGTTTGACCGAAATAATAATATAAACGCATGAAATATTATATAACAGCAATTACGTTATTCCTACGCTACGTAAGTTAAACGTATCAACACGACAGAGGTCAAGTTAAATGCACTAACATTAACATAACTAATCACGTTAGTTACTTACTAATATTGTAAAATGTGTTTGTTTGTTGGTTTGTCCTTCAATTATGCCGCAACGAAGCGACGAATCGTCGTGATTTTTAGCATGGATATAGTTGAGAACTTGGAAAGGAACATGGCAACGCCTATAATGGTCCAAGATCCCAGTGCCGCCAGACCTAAGTTATTTTCTCAGCCATGATTTATGTACGATAGAATAGTGTTCGTAAGTCCTTTCAGTGTATGCGTACCTGTTAGCTTGTGCCGACGGCCAATTTCCAGATATCAGGTGCTAAAGGTAGGTAAAAACTAGACTAACTTATCTTAAATTCTCAGGGCTGATTTTCATATATGTTTTAAAGAATATTGTAAAAATTAATAAATTAATACTGCCAGACGCTTACCGCCGGCGGTAACTTTTACCAGACGCTTTGAAGCTCCCAAAAAAATATATAATTTAAGTTAAGTTATATTCTCAGTTACGATTTTTATACAGGATACTCAGGGAACTATTGCAATATTTTCTGTAAGCTGCCAGACCTATTGGAGGGGTCAAACATCCCCCCAGACACACATTAAGCGTCCCCATATGTATAAGCGCTAGAACATGATTCACTCGTTTACTTCTAATACTTTTTAGGGTTCCGTAGTAAACAAGGAACCCTTATAGTTTCGCCATGTCCGTCCGTCTGTCTGTCTGTCTTCATGAAAAAATTCATCCCCACTTTACATGTAGGGGAGGTACCCTAAAAAAATATTTTTCACGATTTTATTTCACGACTTGTCGGCGTGATCGATATTTATACCCTTGTCAAATTACAGATTTCTAGTACCAATAGTCTCTGAGCTAAACAGCGGACAGACAGACAGACAGACAGACGGACGGACATGGCGAAACTATAAGGGTTCCTTGTTTACTACGGAACCCTAAAAAGTAGTAGAAGTAAACGAGTGAATCATGTTCTAGCGCTCATACATATGGGGACGCTTAATGTGTGTCTGGGGGGATGTTTGACCCCTCCAATAGGTCTGGCAGCTTGCAGATGATATTGCAATAGTTCTCTGAGTATTATGTATAAAAATCATAACTGAGAATATAACTTAACTTAAATTATATATTTTTTTGGGAGCTTCAAAGCGTCTGGCAAAAGTTACCGCCGGCGGTAAGCGTCTGGCAGTATTAATTTATTAATTTTTACAATATTCTTTAAAACATATATGAAAATCAGCCCTGAGAATTTAAGATAAGTTAGTCTAGTTTTTACCTACCTTTAGCACCTGGTATCTGGAAATTGGCCGTCGGCACAAGCTAACAGGTACGCATACACTGAAAGGACTTACGAACACTATTCTATCGTACATAAATCATGGCTGAGAAAATAACTTAGGTCTGGCGGCACTGGGATCTTGCTCTATAACAGAAAAACAGAGGTTTCCGCGCGATTTATTTTCTAACTCTACGCGGATTACGTCTTGGGCAAAAGCTTTTATAAAAATAAACAGTTTTTACTGTCTTTACTGTGTTTCTCACTGTATATTTGTCCTAAAAAAGTTTCATCGACTATTTTGTACATCGGTGCGAAATGCGGGTTTGACAGTTCTTAACAACTTTTAAACTGAGATAACTAGGAAACGAAGAACTGATGGTCGTTGGGGTCCCAAGGTGTTGGAGTGGCGACCACGCACCGGGAAACGCAGTGTTGGCAGACCCCCAACCAGGTGGACCGACGACATCAAACGAGTCGCAGTGAGCCGCTGGATTCAAGCGGCGCAAGACCGAAGCCTGTGGAAGTCCATGCAGGAGACCTTTGTCCAGCAGTGGACGTCTATAGGTTGATAAAGAAGAAGAACTAGGAAATAGTCCTACTGATAGAACGAGTCTACGCACACCCTAATCAGTTATTTTATCAACAAAACATAGAACCAGTCGATGGGACTGGGAGTGTCGGGTGGAGCAGCTGATTTTAATTGCGCGACCAGTTTCCGTATTTAACGGACAGACAGACGTTTTTATGGCGTACCGGTTCGTTGTGACCTTAAGGATTATATTGTATGATGAGTTCATCTGAAGAAAGTTGAAATAGATAACGGACATCGTGTGAAATAGAGTTTCCAGTGGATGAGGTACCCGAGGTACTCAACTTATCTTAATTACCTACGGTCATTAATTAAAGATGAATTTTATTACTTTTAACCAACTTCAAAAAAAGGAGGAGTTTATTAATACCTAATTCATCAATTCTGCGCGTATTTTTTGTAGTGGCGTTTGAAGTCGGTTTTTTTTAAAAGAAATTTTATATAAATTATTATGATAAAATTAATGAATCAATTTATAAACTAAAAAAATACTAGATGGTTAAAATATTGTACTAGATGGTTTTTGCGTGTTCGTCTGCGCGGTACTTATTTACCTATTTATCAACTACGGCAAAACCAAAAGGAAGGGCTATGAATATAATTTTGTCAGTAAAATATTCACTATCGAATGTTCCACCGTAGCTAGCGAATAGATTAGTAATGAGCCGATTTTTAACCGACTTCAAAAATGGAGCAGGTACTCAATTCGTCGGGATCTTTATTTTTAAACGTACGTTGTACGCTCACAGATTACTCGAAGGCGCCTCAACCGATTTTGAAAATTATTTTTTGTTTCAAAGGGTATACTTCCTAGGTGGTCCCATTGAAATTTTATCGAAATCGGTCAAGCGGTTTTTAAAATATCAACAATAAATATTTCATACTTTGTAGTGGAGGGGGTTTGAAGTCGGTTTTTTAAACAGAATTTTTTATGATAAATGAGTTTTTTATCGATTACAGTTTTTAAAATTTTATCCTTGTTCGAATTCTGTGGGAACTCTTTGATTTCTTTATAGATAGGTACGTGTGTACCTATCTAATTCTTGAGTACCTATTCATCATTAAAAACTCATCAACGGCTCACTACTGAGCCAGGTCTCCTCCAGCTCAGGTCAGAGAAGGGTTATAGGCCATAGTCCACCACGCTGGCCCAATGCGAATTGGCGGATTTCACACATCTTCGAGAACATTATGAAGAACTCTCAGGTGTGCAGGTTTCCTCACGATGTTTCCTTCACCGTTGATGCAAGTGATATTTAATTGCTTAAACGCACTTGACTCCGAAAAGTCAGGTGCGTACCCGGGATCGAACCTGCGACCCCCCGAATACGAGACCACAGTCCTAACCACTAGGCTATAACTGCTTCGTATTGCTATTCTTGAGTATTAAAATCATAATATAAATAAAGCACATGTCAGAAATTTTTATTTATTGCTCATTTCCATGCATTGTTACAGAAAAAGCTTTCACATAATTAGATAGGTAACGTGTAACTTTGATGTAAGTCGGCCGATTCAATGGCGGTGCCAAGCAGACGACTGCAATTTTAAAATAAACAGTTACATAACGTTCCATATGTACACACCAAAGCTTTGGAATTTGTTCCCATCAAGTCATAGTTAACTATAATTTATTTTTCTTCATAAGCAAAAAAGTCACTCAGGGTCATACAGCAAGCGATGGAGAGAGCTATGCTCGGTATATCCCTGCGAGATCAAATCAGAAATGAGGAGATCCGTAGGAGAACCAAAGTCACCAACATAGCTCAGCGTGTCGCGAAACTGAAGTGGAAATGGGCGGGGCACATAGTTCGAAGAGCTGATGGTCGTTGGGGTCCCAAAGTGCTGGAGTGGCGACCTCGCACCGGGAAACGCAGTGTTGGTAGACCTCCCACTAGGTGGAACGACGACATCAAACGAGTCGTAGAGAGCCGCTGGATGCAAGCGGCGCAAGATCGAAGCCTGTGGAAGTCCATGCATGAGACCTTTGTCCAGCAGTGGACGTCTATAGGTTGATAAAGAAGAAGAAGAAGCTAAAAAGTAAATGAGTGAAATGACTAAAATGAAATGGATGATTTCATAATTTCAACCTGTCATAACTTTGACATAAGCTCCAAATAAGCCATTACACATGTCACACTCGTTAGATAGAAAATGATATTGCGTATGTCAACAAAGGGACCCATTAAGCGTAGAATTTTATCGCTACTTAATCTGAGGTCCAATTAGGGGTATTTATTTAAGCCGGGGTGGTCCAGCAAAGGTCGAAATATTATTTGTAAGCGGGCGTTTGTATTGTACCGGGACCTCCGTCAATTAGAAGATGTCGGTTACCAAGCAGTGTCGCGAGAGGGAACAAGAGCGATGTGCGCGCGTTGATGTCAGGGGTTTAGATGCTATAACTAGTGTAAATTTAAAATACTATGTCCCGTCGATGTACGATAAGTATACCTGATAGTTACATCCCGTTACTTACCCAATTTTCTGCTACATCATCAGATCCTCCTCGATCATCGATCATCATCTATCTAACACATACTCATTGAGTGATATCATTATAGTGAGCCCAAACACACTACATCAGCTGTAAGTTGCTGAGGAGTTGGGTATCCCGCGTAATTCTTGATGCTGCAGCATCACCTCTAGGTTACCATGCCTTGGAAATAATCCGAAGTACCAGTACACCAAATTTCAAATCAATTGCATCAGTGAAAGCTTGTAAGACCTTTTCATCAAGTAGGAAATGAGCTGATGATCTTCAAACGCCTGAGCAGATAACTCATAAACTAAAGCTCGATCGAGCTTATCCACCTCGATTACATTAGCTTTCAAACAGAAAAAACCGGATCAAAATCGGTCGATTGGAGAGGCTGCTACGATTGAACAGACAGACACTCAGATAGGCTCATACACAGATACACACGTTAAACTTAAAATAACAACACTCTTTTTGCGTCGGGGGTTAAAAATGTAATGGGCTTCACAAGCTCGGTAGTCAGGAGGCTTGTCCGGGATGTTAGTTATTGACTCTTCGATATGATTAATCAACGGTTTCTAAGTACTAGAATAAATGTCTGAATCCTTACTAATATTATAAATGCGAAAGTGTGTTTGTTTGTTGGTTTGTTGGTTTGTTGGTTTGTGGGTTTGTTGGTTTGTCCTTCAATCACGCCACATCAGGGCTACAGATCGACGTGATTTTTTGCATGGGTATAGTTGAGGACCTGGAGAGTGACATAGGCTAGTTATTAGCTGGCTTCAGCTTACTTATCAGTGGTAGATTCATTGACTATTCAAAAGTACTTGTAAAAGTTTATTTGAATAAAAAATATTTCTATTTCTATTTCTATTATCCCGGAAAATCAAAGAGTTCCCGAGGGATTTTAAAAACTTAATCCACGCGGACAAAGTCGCGGGCATCAGCCAGTACTGAATAGTTTCTATAAAATCATGTAACAAAGTATCATATAAAGCAACAATAATGAGTAGTTCACATATTTTCCCAACGCACGGCGTTCGTCATACGGGCCGCATTCCATGTTACCGCTGAGACCTTTTCTATTGTCAAACAACTATAGATTTACGTGTCTTTTTGCCTTTCGAGCTATTTCTAAGCCGTATCGATATACATGGATAGATATTATTTATCAATAAACATGCTGTGATTAATTTAGAGTAAACATCATGTAGGTTAACTTTGTATTGCCAGTTTTATAGGTAGGATGATCCTATCTACCTATCAGGCTTTATGAAAGAATGCTGGGGTTTCGTTTTCTATTCTATTAGTTTTCTATATCATGATTAGGTTTTAGTGGAGTTCAAGGGTTGGCCAAAGACGTCCGGTTACCGGTACTCGATCTTAATTAAGTTTTCAGTTTAGGGGCCTGGAACGTTCTGGCCTGGACGGTTCGAATCTTTTAAACTAATTTTAGATGTCGGAAATGCGTTTTGAATTAGTTACGATAGTAATTTAACACAAAAAATTATTTTTAAAAACCGACTTCAAACGCCCGCGCCAGTACAAAGTATATAATTTGTTTGTTGATATTGAAAACCGCTCGACCGATTTCAATAAAATTTCCATAGGACCACCTGGGAAGTATACCCTTTGAAACAAAAGATGAATATTCCAAATCAGTTTAGGCGTCTTCGAGTAATCGGTGAACATACAAAAAAAAAGATTCCAACGAATTGAGAACCTCCTCCTTTTATGAAGTTGGTTAAAAATAAAATTCACTAAAAATTACGTTAATCGAAACGTAAATAATATAGTCTTACCCTCAACTTTACCCCTGCAAAAAGTCACTGCATTGCTGCATAATTGAAGGACAAACCAACAGACAAACACACCTATGCATTGACAAATACCTAAGGATTCTTTGGGATTTTTTGATATCCAAAATTTTGATATATTTTGGAAAGGTATCAAAAAGCTTATTTTATTTATTCTTAGTATAATTAAAATACCTATTGGCAAAATATGTATTTAACCTTCGGAACAATAGTGACTTTTATCCGAAGAATAAATTGGGCGTTCTGGCTGTTTTTGTATTGAAAATACTGCCAAAATATCAAATTTACGCTCGGATAAGAATTGAGCAAAACACAAATTCCTTTTTATTGGGTAAAGCGCTGTCAAGCACACATACGCAAAGGGCTGATTTAAATCAACGAGTTTAATTTGATAATGCTACGCTATTCTCAATTATTCAAAAGTGTCCTTTCAAACATGTACAGAAAACGTATGGTCGAAAAATGTGTCGAAAATGCACATCTGTCACATTGTAAGCAGCTGACGTTCTATGTGGTTCTATTGTGTTGAATATTGACATTATTCACGGAGGTATAATACACAGTATCGGAAAGATATTAATATAATGTGGATATTTTCGTCGAAATATTTACGGGGATGGATTGCTGTTTGTCTCTGGAATGCTCTAATTGTCTATGCGCGGGTGTTGATGAATTAATATGCTGCGCTTGCAGCGCTCGCCGGATGTCCGTAATACGTTTCGATTTTTAAAATGGAGTTGATTAGATTGCTTTGTTAATACTTATATTTTTAACCGACTTCCAAAAAAGGAGGAAGTTCTCAATTAGGCCGTCTTTTTTTAAATAAAGAAGGAATAGAGATAAAATGGGATGAGAGGAAACGAGGATGGTCCATCCTCGTTTTCGTGAACTTAAGTTTTTAAAGCGTCATCTAACTTAGCTTAGGTAGGCCGTAAAAGTTAGGGAACGTTTGTGGAAAAGGGCGTATCTATCGCATTAATATTTTAGTAATGTATATGAAAAATGAAACATGAATAATATATTATACAAAAACAAATGATTAGTATCTAATCTAAGGCTCAATTTAATTTCCAAATAATAATGTACCTACCTAAGTTATAATTTTATTATCTTGATGTATACTTAATTACTTATTATAATAAATATGAAATTCAAAGTACTGACTGACTGACTAATATCACACACACTAACTACACACAGTCTAAACTACTGGAGTTAGAAGCTTGAAATTTTGATAGTAGGTTCCTTTTATGACGTCGTCGGTACCCACTAAGAAAGGATTTTTTTAAATTCCATCCCTATGGATGAAAGTTAGTCATTTTCCAAGTTATATCCATGAAACTTGGTAGGTATTTGGGTTTCGAATTAAAATAAAGAAGCACGTGTTTCACAGTTTTAGAAGTTCAAACTCCAAAGGCTTTAAATGTTCTTCATTTCTAAGGCTTTAAAATGGGGATGAATTTTTAAAGTTATTTTTCAAGGTATATTTTTTTTATTCAATGACAAGCTAGTCCTTGACTGCGGTCTCACCTGATGGTAAGTGATGATGCAGTCTAAGATGGTAGCGGGCTAACTTGGAAGGGGTGTGGCAGTGAACATTCAACCCATACCCCTAATTGGTTTCTACACGCCATCGTGCCGGAACGCTAAATCGCTTGGCGGCACGTCTTTGACGGTAGGGTGATAACTAGCCACGGCCAAAGCCTCCCACCAGACCAGACCAAAGACAATTCAGAAATTAAAAATTCCCAATTGGACCCCGCCGGGAATCGAACCCGAGACCTCCCAGTTATAAGACAACAGCGCTCACCACTGAGCCAGGGAGGTCGTCAAACTTGGTATTTTGGCTTTTGATTAAAAATAAAGAAGTGTTTCACAGTTTTCCAAAGTTCCACCCCAAAACTTAATTCCACGTGGACGAAGTCGCGGCGGCAAAAGTTAGTTTATTAAAAAATTTTGAACCACTAACAAAAATTAATAACTATTATAACAGGGTGGGGCTGGAGTCATCGCCCGACCACTCCGGGTCGCCTGTCAAATGAATTAGTCCACTAATGCCCCTAACCATATTGTCAGCGCACGTAATTGCCGTAGTTAGGAGAGCTATGAGAGAGGGCCACGTAATGATAGGTGAAATAAAATTACTGAGTGACGTGACATTTGTTATGTGTTCAAATGATTTGTAAAACAAAACTGAGCTTTTTTATACATAACTAGCTGACCCAGCGAACTACGTACCGCCAGCAAAAATATTTGGTGGTTGGTCACGCTTATCATTTAAGGGTATGAAAAATAGATGTTAACCGATTCTCAGACCTACCCGATACACAAAATTTCATAAAAAATCGGTCCACCCGTTTCGGAGGAGTAAGGTAACTAACATTATGACACGAGAATTTTATATATTAGATTTATTATTAGGTATACAAAGAGAAATATATATAACATTTTACAATCTACACCTCCAGCCAAAACCACTTATTTTATTATGGTTTATATTTTGCTGGTTACACATAATAAATAATAAGTACCTACAACTTAGTAAGTAGGTACTAATGATTATTATAAAGGAACTTTTTCAGTGCTCTTTTCACTTGTATAACATTGTAAATTTCAGTTACAGTATAGGTACTGGCTGATGTCAGCGACTTTGTCAGAGTTGATTAAGATTTCAGTATAAATATGGGAGTTAAATGATTTTGTGGCTAATTGGCCATTGCCGTTTCTTCTCTAATTAATATACCTAGTTAAAATCGGTTAGGTATCTATGCAGGCATATCACAATGTCACTTACCTACTAAAATAGCCTTCATAATAATATACCAATCCCAAGAGTCATGACGTAAGAGGAAAGTCATAAATTGTAATTATCCTTTATTATGTAATAACTAAACTCAATAAATATCTTATTATTGTGATAGTGGAAGTCCTTTCAAATGAAAACCTTTTTCTTTGTCTAAAACGTCCTATTTAAAGGTCATTTACGGGACGTGAAAGCTTAAATCCGGTAGCCCATCCGTCCACACCATCTACCATGCATTAGAGTTATCACAAATTAAAGTTTTCAACTTATGAGCTGTCAAATGCAAGTGACAGTCCTAATAAATGTGTCATTGGTTTATTTTTTTTCCACGCGCCATCAAAGTCACCTCGCTATACAATGATTTAAAAGTTCTCTGCCCTTTCTTTGTTTCGGGTTTTCAAATTAAGAACATTTATGACACAACGGTTTTGGCGTTCGTTATTTGAAAATAGAACTTGTGTATGGACTGTTTGTAGTGTTGCCATCACTTTGTATTTAAGCGGACATAATACCTATTTTTGTTTTTTTTAAATCTCGCATTTTTGTCAGTCTGTTTCATACAAATGCAATCGATTTCTAACTAACCTCTCCGTGAAGACTTACTTCTTAAACAGATTAAAATATTAAACATCGAACATTGATCGAACAATATTTTTTGATTTTCTGCGCCCTACATTTTTCGTTTTTAAATCTTACGAGTATTTTCATAGCTCTCAATCTAACAGTTTGAGTGACTTTATACTTTTTAGTTAGTTATAAAAAGTGGTTAAGTTATAAAATATACTATATAATTATATAAACAATACCTTATTATTTAAAAGGAATGAAGAATTTTCTGGCGCAGTGGGAGTGGGAGAGCAGTGGCTGGTTAAATTCCCAGGGAAAGTTTGAAATTTTATACATTTTCTAAAAACTCTTTGGTCTGGTCAAAATAGCATTGACGAACTATGTAAAATTTGCTTGATTGCTTTTTCACTCAAAGTCACTCAAAAGTTAAAAGGTTGTCCATTTGTCCAATTCTGGACACAACGTTCCTGATGGTAACCCTGTTAGTACGAGGGGTAACATAACAAATCGTCATAACGGCCGATAATGTGTTTCGGGAGTGACAGTTAAGTTATAAATCGATGCTGCTTCGGTTTTGATTGTTGCATCTTGTGCATTATAATAAACATTAACGTAAATATGTGTAGATATTTCCATTTATTATTACGTTGTAAAATGTTTATTACCTCTAGGTTAGGTAGGTGCGAAGAATATTTATTATAATTGTGAAAAAAGGTTTGCCATCAGGTAGCTAAGTATTAGCTAGTTATAGGTACCTAATTGAAATCTTAAAAGAATTTTCCCGGATAGAAGGTATCCTATCTAGTCTCTTCATCCTTACCAGATCTTCAGCTAAGTACCCATGCAAAAATCACGTCGCGTCGATCCATAGTTCTCTTGCGGTGTGATTAGAGAACAAACTATACCCTGTAAATACTAAGTACTTAAAAACAATATAATATTGTCTATTGTATTGTTGAGTGAGACTGAGCTGTCAAAAAGAAAATAAACGGTGAAGACAGGGTTAGAAACAAACACACATTCGCATTTATAATATTAGTAGGGAGCGCGCTCCCTACTAATATTATAAATTAATAAATTAATAATTAATAAATACCGCTCGAGCGGTAGGAAGGTAGGCAATAGGCATATTAATAGGGGTATATATTTTAAACTTTATTTCGCTCTATGCGGTCGGGTAAACACCCGCGAATCTATCAATTGGTCACGTACCATATGCCGTGACCACGTATGCCATTATACCGGAGACAATCAAAAAATAAAGCGGCGCCAATGAGGTCACTTCATTGTTAAATAAACTATTCCTATTACACGCGGGACACGCGCACACGACTTTCCTAGGTATTATGAATTATCTAATTGTTCATTCATACGATTTCAATATCGACACCAGCAAGGAAATACATCGTACCTATCTATCTCATTTTTCGTAACTTTACAGGAGAGTGCGTCAGATTAAAAAAATCTTTTTTTTGAAAAACCTTGAAAACTTTTGTCAATAAAGAAAGATCTACACTTTTATATTATAATTTATGTATAGGTTTGGTTATTATTTTATGTATTTTATTGTATTTAGCAGGATCTTAGATCTATATTTTACGACCCTAGGTCACAAGGACTGGAGCTGCAGTCGTGTTTAAATTTTCTTTTTGTTATCATTTTCCTGAAAAATTACTGGTGCCATTTTAAAGTTTTTGCATAATGTAAATGTTACATACATTATACTATTTTTGGCGCTGCTATTCATCGTGAGCATTGAAAAAATAAATCGTCATTATGGTGTTTTTATATTTTCCGGTTTTTTTAAACAGCGACCAAGAATACGACCCTTTTCAGTTGAGCGTTCGTAAACCGCTAAGGATCTCACACCATAGAGTATAAAACAAAAAAGTAAGACAATACTTAGAGTATTTATTCACGTGTCGCACAAGCCCTCTAGACTGATGCCGCGCCATGTGGAGGCGAGGTCACTCGGCAAATCTATTTTTAATTTTTTTCTCCGTGACACACATGGCGTTGTCCCGCCGCCATTGTTTAACTAATGGCATGGGGTTTGCACATGGTGGTTATAGAATGTCCTACTTTAAAAGTGGGAATCAATAAGTAACCTATGTAAGTATTAAAAAAATTCTAAAAGTATTTATACGCCAAACGCACTTTAAACCTAACGTTAGATTATATGTACATACTACCCGTCCCCAATAAGTTGTTGCAAATCAAACCTGATTGTTGTAAATTGGGTACCTATGGTATCATCAAATCAAGAGTGAATGACAAGGTATTTTCAAGCCAAGCGCGCTCCATCTTAGGTTGCATCTTTACTTATCATCAGGTTTTCTATGCTCGTTGGTACATTAAAAAAAGCAAAAATACAACTTTTGATTGAAATAATGAGTATTGTGTATCGAAATAACGGACGTAGACTACAAATGGCATTTTTACTGAAAGCTATATTTTTGGGACACCGAGTTTATGAATTGTGCCCTATCAATTCGTGATCTATGAAAACCTTAAAAATTCTTAAGCCTATATTTAACTGACCTCAAGGATTACATAGCTATTTCCTGCACACGCAAAATATCAATTTAATTATTTTGTTAGTGTTGGATAAATATAGAAATTTTATGACAAATTATGATAGTTATCCACATTTCCTGAATGCACGGACATTTGGATATAGCACGTGTAAAAATTCACATTTAAAAATAATAGCCTCTGTAATTGGAGGGTAGCTTTTGTTTTTATTAAAATTAAAACCTTACTGTCATTTTAATAACGTACAATTTTCAGATCATATAGTTTTATATCTTTTGTTTCCCTTCCAATGTTGTTTAACACAGTTTTATAGAGAAATGGATGGTAACGGCATTACAATAAGGGTGACTATCCTATGAATAGTTATATCGCTAATATTGTCATAGGGTGTGGATGGAGTGTCATTCAATAAATTTGGGAAAACAATGGAACTTCGATGGGAACACCCAAATTAATGGTGGGAACTGTTTGGTTAAAGTAATTGCTTTCTGGAAAGCTTTTGTTTTTGTGTTCCAATTTCAAAAAATATACGTTTTTTACTAATATTGAAAATTATAGGTTACTACGAGTCAATTCCACCATCGCTTTTTTTAATATTGAAAATCGACAAAGTTAACGCAGTCTTAGTTATTCTTTAATTACCTATTTGTTAAAGCTCAATCCTAAAATTTTACTGGGTAAAACTAAATTATTAATTCTTAATCTACAGTTTAAATTTATTTGACTGTTGAAATACCTATCGAGTATGTTTTATAAATATACCCGTAATCAAACTAAGCCTAAATCAACCTATTACCTTTGACGGTTATTACTACAATTACTTATTCACTGTCTTTAAAGTAAGTAGATGACTTTTGTAGCTCCAAAAAAAGCTTCCCTAATCTTAAACACGCTTTAACAAAGGTTTACGTGTAATTAGCTTTTAACATCGTAATTTTAACATGTTAATTTTAACATAACAAACGGGAGCGTTTTACGGCGCAAGGAAATTATTTATGGCTTCCCGAAATAGTGCGAAGTCAGCAAGATTGACGGGTGACTAATTTCATACAAGTATTACAGCCATTTTGAATAGTAACACCCTAGGCTGTCGCTTTAGGGAGTAGGGTGACCTTGTGAAAATGTGGGACAGTCCTGTTTAAAATTGACGTCTTTTTACTTGAAGCAGTCTTAGTTGGCACTTGGTTAATTCGAAGAATGTTTCTTCGAATTAACCAAGTGCTGCTAAGTAGGTTTATAGGACTCTAAATCCCAATTTACGTCAGGCAGTCAGTTAGGTAGGGCCTAGAACAGATATCTATAGTATGTCCGTGCCCCGGCCAAGCAAGTTTATACAACAGCAAAATGATCGCGCCCCGTCCGCGTACGCCCCGGCTCCAGCAAGGCGTAACGTCAGTATTGACTTGACTTAATCAATTAAAATAATAAAAAATAAAAATAAAAATAACTTTATTGCCATAAGAAATAAAATAATACATTGGTTTTGCCGATGGTCTTCACACTAGGAATAACCTGTGTCGTGGAGACCTTAATTACAATTGATAAGTAAAACTTACTGATAAGATAACTAGGTGGGGCGGGTTACCATTAGGTACAAATTAAGTGTGTGATAATATTATAATAATAATATGATATAGTAAATAATATATTTAAATAATATTACTGCAAAATATTTATTACGTATGATATAATTAAATAAATTAGATATATGTTTTTGAGGTGTTAAAAAGATTTATTACTTATTTGCCGTTAGTGTATTTAGTATATTTAATTAATAATTAAAATTTAGTTATAGTGTTTATTTGTATTCTCCTTTGAAACATTGTTCTTCCAAAGATTTTTACTTATGATACCAAATTAAAAAAAAAACAAATTAGGTAAATCTATACTTAATTTCCTAATTTTTACTATAGAAATGGTCACCTCATTACCGGGAACGATACAGATTTATCAATGCGACATTTGTACACGATCCCTGAACTTTTACTTCGTAACATTGGAATTACAGACTTAAAAATAAAAGTACATTAAAATTAAACCAAAAAAGGGTCTTCTTGGTGAGTAATTAAATAATATGAAAACAATAAAATGGGGTAATTAGATATACTAATATTATGCATAAGTAATAATAAAGGTTTTTAATAAACACAATTTAATTAGTTAAGTAATTATTTCGTTAAATATTATCAGTTCAAGAGAAGAGGTACTCAGATCGACGCTTACATAGTTATACCTATTTTTTTGTATGACCAATGATGTACATATTATTTGAAATATACAGTTGCAAAATACTATTTTGTGCCTAATTTACGTCAAGTAATAATGATCATGTAAACAGCCCGCATATTATTTTCAATGAATATGTATGAGCTCGTTTAATTAAATGCGATCTCCACCCCAACATGTAAGTTGAAGGGTGCTGTCAATCAAAAATTTCCACCCTCATGGGTAGGTAGGATACTCATTGAGAGAGAGCTCTATAGTTTTTGCCTATTTGATGATATCAAGCAACTCATGTAGGTAGAAGATGTAGAAACACTTTGGCAAATGTACAGTTCAGAAACAGCTGCTTGTGTAGATATAATAATCACCCAGTTATTGAGCTTATGCATCAGTTTAGTCTAAATCTTTGAATATAATATGATGAGAAAGAGTAGAATATTATAATTATTATTACCTATAATTTTTCTTTTAACTTTATAATGTCAGTTGAAATATAAAAATCACAAGTTTAAAACGATAAGGGTGACCACGAGTCCATAAAGGTATAAAAATAATTATATAACTAACTGTTATTTTTTAAATATATACCGGTACGCAATTGAAAACTATCGATTACGCGGTTCTTCGTAAAAATTCATGTATGCTCAGTCCTTAAAACTGACTTATTCAGATTGAACATTTTTGGTATCACGCTTAGCTTCCTACTTTACGCAAGTGAGTTTATTTCCAAACTGAATATTCGACACACTATGGTTTTAACTTATACAATATACATATTGGACAATGCAGACTTGTAATAGGTATGTTCATAAAGACAAGGGTTGTTGTGAGTGTGTGTTCCTGAGCATGGGGCATTAATGACCCTTTTTATATTGATGGTTTGCTTGGAGGACAGGATGTTAGGATACTTCACTTTTTTATGGATGTTGTTTATTTTTCTGGATCTACAGTTTATACTAGGAAGAACGTAAAAGCTAATGTAGGGTAGAAATATAGCGCATCAAGCTAAAATAAAATACACATGAAATTTACAAATCCCAATGTCCAGTCTAAAAAGTATAACAGATTTTGTATGGTCATAAACAATTGAGTAAATTACTGAATACCTACGCTAAGAAACCAATATTTTGTTACAATTCAGAAAAAACCTTTTCATCATACCTATTCGAAAAACGAATATTGGCTTCAGAGGATAGCCGGAGCAAAATTTAATTTTAACCCCATGGGACTTTTCATTTCTCTCTTCTGATTGGTCCGCGTTCGTGCCTTAGTTTATGTTGCAGAATTGCAGAAACCTGTCAATCGCTCATTCCGGTCGAAATTCAAAATGAAGCTGTTGTCTTCGATAAGTCACGTGATCAATTTGTCGATCGGATATATGCCCATAGTGTATCCAACGTACAGTTGAAATAATTAATGTTACATTAAGTATTTCATAAAAATTTATTTGTGTTTTATTTAAACTTTAAATATACGTATAGGTAATGTATATACATAGTAGGTTGATACTCCTAGCTTTTTCTCATAGGTAATGATGAAAAATAGTGTGTGTCATTCGGGGCCAAAATATTTTATTCTCGGGCGGCGTATATTGGATTCCTCGCTACGCTCAGGATTCTATTTTAGAATCCTTCACTTCGCTCTGAACTCAAAATAACGCCCTCGGGGAACAAAAAATTTCTTTGGCCCCATATAACACAAATAACTATTTCAATACCTCCTTCAAAATTGTTTATTTTTTGTCAGAGATTTATAATAATTGATAACTAGGAAAATGGAAGTTGAAATTGAAAACGAATATGTGTGTATTTTTTAACACGATATAATAAAATATGTTTTTACTATTTTTTTATAATTAGAACAATGTCCGCTAAAGTTAAAAGTCTCGAGCTTCAAGTCGCTGCCCTTCATGCGCGCGCGCTGCGGGCGGCGTGCCACTTGCCAGGCCGGCGGCGGCGGCACGGCCGGCGGGCACTCAGGCAGCTGCGCGCGCACGTGTCGGAAGTAGCTCGCAACGCAACCTATCCAGCGCGCAGCCTATTGTTTCGGGGTAGGTCCTGCGCAGCTCCCCGTTGTGCGGATAGAGGGACACCGGGCGAGTGATCATCTTACCAGAGCTTATTATATGACTAGGTATTTAGTCCGAGTCATAAAGAAGAAGCTGTATAAGATGTTCTGATTTACTTTTGACTTTTAAAAACATTCAATCAAAAAAAATTCAATCAAGAGATGTTTTTACTTTTAAAAACATTCAATGTAAACTCTTTTTAACAGACTCCAAAAAGGAGGAGGTTCTCAATTCGTCGTAACTCGTAATCTTTTTTTTTTAATGTATGTTCACCGATTACTCGAAGTCGCCTTAATCGATTTGTAAAATTCTTTTTTTGTTTGAAAAAGTATATTTCCCAGGTGGTCCCATCAAAAAAAATCAATCCCAAAAAATCAACAATAAATTGTATACTTTGTAGTGGCACGGGCGTTTGAAATCGATTTTTAAAAATTTTTTTTTTGAGTTATCGTTTATATCTTTTGGGACTAATTAAATATAAATTGATAAAAACAAAACATAACGGGCCTATTTCTCAATTACCAAGTTACCGGACGAGTAAGTTTTGATTCATTTTGAAATAAACATTTTCAAATCGCATTTGAAAATGTTTGTATTGAGTTACGAAATTGAATCCTAAATTAAACATTATTTAATTTATTATCACGGCTATTGTGTAAACTGTGGATAAATAAATAAATATAAGGACCATTTATTTTCACCACCTTCTGATAAGTGTCTGATAGCTTATTCGCAAATTTTGTCTTTGTCACTTGACATAAAGTAAGAAAGTGGCATTTACGGTTAGGTTATCCGACACTTATCAGAAGGTGGTAATACAGTCCCTAAGTATAATAAACTATCATGATCATCACTATCAGCGACAGCAACCCATCATCGGCTCACTACTGAGCGAAGGTCTCAGAGAAAGGTTTATAAACCATAACATCACGATTCACGCTGGCCCAGTACAAATTGGCAGACATCACACACCTTTGAGAATATTAAGGAGCTTTGAGAACTCTTCGGCGGCGTGCCGGTTTTCTCGTAATAAATCGTTGAAATGGATGGCTCATAGAAATAGGTAAATATTTAGCTTTCTGATATAAATAGTATAAAAACTGAAAGAAATTTTGATTTGCATTTTGTCCATACAAAACATTTTTGATAGAGTCTTATACGAATACATTCGGCATTTTGATGTCTTTATCCTAGTCTAGGATAAAGTATTTTTAAAAGCGTTATATGTGATAGAACACAATAAATAATAATATGTGATACTTATCTTTAAATTTTTAGACATGTTCGAACAGGATTAAAATTTAACCCGGCGACAGGTCTTTGTTCTTTAGAACCTGTTTTAAGATATCGTCTTTTTATACTAATGTCTTTTTTTATAAACTTTGCTACATTCTACTAACTGAGATTAACGGTAACCTTGTATAATCGAAATCATTGAAAACGGAAGGTTTATCCATTTTTTGATTTTTTCTTATAACGTCACAATTATTTGTTACTAGTTATTTGTTATTATCTTTTATTATTTTAGATATTGTGTTATTATGTATTATTATTTTAGATAAGCTACCGTCTATTGGTATATTTGGTGCCTGTTTGTTTGAAAAACGTAGGTATATTTTCTCTTTTGTATTCTGAGGTTTTCTTATTCTTTGTTATGTTTTTAACAGAAACATGGAATTTCAATGGCATGTAGAAATAAGGAAATGCAATAGGTATAGGATTTTATTTCAAGTGCGGTTTTTTTAGTGCGCTCTAATAATTATACACATCGATTTAATTTAAATCTATAATAGCGGTCTATTATGAAGAAGCTGTCTGTGTTTTATTTATAACTGAATTAATTATCAATTATTAGCCCTGTTTCTGTTTTACGCATTCATTATTACCCTCTGGATTCCTCGTGATCTTATACTCTTATAGCATTACCGTAGTCATTTCTTTTTTCATGAGTTAGTTTCATGAGAGAGTTACATTTAAACTCGAACTGCTCAATATTATGTTTGTATTAGGCCATAATCCTAGGACCTTTTTGCTACATACATTGAAGTTATGGGATCAGCTTCCACTTGATATCTTTTCTCCAAACTGCGATGAAGCTTCTAAAGAGTCAAGGAGGCGGATTGATAAATTCTTGATCAGACAAAGGCGGTTACTCTACTATTCGTTCGATTAATATTGTAATTTAATACGTTCGATAACCTAGTGGAAATATAAAGCTCATACTGTACTTGTAGTTACTTTTTATGCTTCAAAATAGAGCTTTGCCGGTGAGTTATTTAAAAAAAATGTAATGCGAAATGTCAGCTTCCATTTATGACGTGAAGTAGGTACTTTTACGTCTCTGCCACATCAAAGTCTGATTAATTATCGAAGGGTGCCACCCTTCGGAATGCCACGTGCAGTTATTTTCTGCATTTATGTACCGTTGCTAATTCTTGAATCATTGCATATAAGGTCGCGCTGGGTTTGCAAGGGGGACGCAATAAATAGATCCCCTGCAAAAGATCCTAAGAAAGTGCAAATGACGCCACATTTTAAGTCATTAATATACTTAAGTTAGTCCACTTTATACCAACCAACTTGTGAGTCGTGATACAGTTATCAGGCTTTTAAAAGAAATGTGAATTGTGAACTCTAAGTATAAATAAATTTTTAAATATTATGTACTTACTCCCGGGCGGAGATCGAACCACCCACATCTCTAGGAATCACGCTAACTTTATTTTTCGTTAATCTGTCATTTTGAATTTTTATTAGGTACTTAGTAAACGTATTAAAATAAATTTAGCAATTGTTGCAAGTATTACTAGATTTTATAGAAATAGCAAACAAAATGACTCGCCAAAAAATTATACTACAAAAAGTATGGTACCTAGTAGCTAGTAGGTAAGTAGGTACCTAAGCATAAAAAAATATAAATAAATATTCTCTTGCGATTAGAAAGCAAACATTTTTAATTTAGAACAAAATCTGCAATATACCGTAAACTGAAGGACTTACTTTGTGCAAAACTTACAAAAGCGGTCAATTTAGATAGAAGCGGTAAGGTGACCGCCCCGTCGATAAACAAAAGCTTCGAACCCGCAGCGACTCCCAGCCCAGTACCAGTCCCTGCAACACGCACACGCGTGGCCACCCTACGCACACAAGCTCGCGCCATACACGTCGCAACTTGCACAGGCTGTAGTTACGAACTTTTGATGGCATCGCATTCGGTCGCCAGCCGCCGTGTGGAGCGCACGTGTCGCGTGTATCGAGTTCAGTGAACGTGTAGTGCTTATGGACAGTCACAATGGTGCGAAGCTTGTCGCAGTGGACGAAGACCCTCAGCTTCCCGGCTAGACTGTCCCCTAATCGCACGTCGAAGGAGAGCGTGGTCAATGTCCAGCCGGGCTCCCCCGGGGTGTCTCCGACCCCCAGTGCCTCGTCTCTCCCGCAAGGCTCCGACAAAACAATTTCGCCGATCCCTATCACCGAGATCAGTCAAATCGTAAGTCTCCCTTTTACTTGGGGAAGGACCCTTGACTTTATTGGAAAGGGTCCGAAATAATCGGGTAGTGCATGCTAAAAACTTCTTTCCCGTGGGTCCTTAGTTTTCGGATTAAACGAAGGAACATTTAAGTTTTCCAGTCGCGTACCACGCTTCCAGAAAGCATTCATGTGTAACCAACACCGCATTTGTTAAGCTCAACGGGCGTTTGGTGTATTTTAAGTAAGTGTCCAATAAGGTAGACATCGACAGGCTAAGTAAGCAGGTATCTAAATCCTTACCTGCACGTGGAATCTGTAAGAATCTCGATTAAATCTCACTTAATTATGTTACACCATAACAACAATAGGAGCATCATTTTCTTTCGTTCCAATTACGCAAGGGACGGATAATCTTATGGCACAATAAACATCTCGATTCACCTGGACCATTGTTTTCATTCTCAATTTACACTGAATGGCAGTGTTTACAAATATTTGAAAGTAGGCCCTTATTCCTATAAGATGGCACAGTTAGATGTAACTGGTTCTCCATAAGAGACTGAAATACGTGTCCGAAATGCCAAAAGGCTACCGCCATATTAGCCAGCTAAGCTGTAGGTTTCTGAAAGGAAATGAACGATACGTGTCTCGGTTCCCACGTAGAAAGCACTTAACGGCACTAACGAGTTGTATATAGTGTATTGACGCTTTTGTTTGGAAAGTCCGAGCTATGTCTGGGTCCGTTTTGTCGTTGGACGCGTGATTGGCCGGTGCTGTAACATTGTTTGGTCTGGTGGTGCGGGGGCGCCGGTGCGCTGCCTCACCGTTATGTCCCCCTTGCACTCACCTTGGCAAGGCCGTACAGAGATGCGAGTTTTTGCAAAGCCAGATAGCACATGACTTTCACCATCGAGATGCCTTTCTAAACGCTGAAGTGTTTCAAACTTATTTAGGCCCCGTATTGGTTGTTAATCGAAGTTTCCTTTTTGAAATCTGTATAGTATGAGTAGGTGGTGTGACTGCTTCGTTTGCGCAATCTGTTGTAATTTAAATACATACATCTAAAGCTGTATAATTAAAGGCTGCGGCCTCAGATGACTTATGAGCAATTTATTTTAGCAGAGTGCATTTGCTCTGTCAGTGTTACGATCCGAAAGGGGTACCTAATTAGTAATTACTCTGTTTTTAATGTATCTATCTAAGAATATATTCTAAGGTATCTATTTAAAGTTTTTAGCTAAGCTTTAAATGGAAATGCTATTTAAACCACTCTCAAATGTGCTAACATTCCGACCGAATAAGGCAGCTAGACACGGTTAGGTAATTAATTTATTACCTAAAGTTACGCTAAGCTATTTGAAACACTGATCACGTCTAACGGAAATATTTTAATAATATTTGGATCATTCATCAAGGCATACGCCCCCACCTATTTTCCTTTCCAGCCGATTGCATATCATATTTTTAATCATTTATAACCTACTACCTATGTCTATAATACATTTATGTATTTAAAAAAATGAAGTTTTAGTCTGCGAGTTGAGAATAACTGCCTCTTATTAAACTCTGAAGATGGCTTGAATTCCGAAGAAGCACAACGGCTATCCCAGAAATTCAAAGAATTCCCACAAAATATAAAAACCTACAACAACGCGGATGAAGTCGCGGGCATCAGGCCAGCTGCTAGTCAAAAATGACTCAGGAAAGATAACTAATGTTAAAATAAGGTTAAAATGCTATTTCTTGGATTCAATAATAACTTCACTTTATTTACGACCCTAAAAAGTATTTCGCAATGCCTAATAAAATAAGTTGATTATTCCGACTTCATGTGTTACGACTAAAGAGATGTCAAAGTGCACAATGTTCCCACTGACATGACAGTAAAGTTAAGAAACGTGCAATAAAAATTCATTTGTAATCGTAAAAGTGAAAGAAAGCCATCAATATCTTTAAATGACTTTTTCAATTTTATAGCGCACTTTGGTATTTTTAAATTCTTCTTTGTTATAACTTTTAAGTCATAACATGTGGCAGAACGATCGCGGTTGTCATGTGATGTCTTTAGGAGCAGATGTAAAGAGTAATTAATGTTATAAAGAATAAAACTGTATACCCAGCAAAAAGAAGTAGCCTACTACTAAACCAGTAAGTTAGGAAGTTGATGAAAGTCCTGCTAGAAATTTTTCCTTCAGTTTTATAGAAAGCAGCAAAGTAGAAAATATAGCATAAAGCTATATCAAGACAGATGGGGCAAAATCGAATAATATCATTTGAAAATGGTCACTGAATTAGGGATAGAATAGAAACCAGAAAAAGAAGCTTCCAGTTCCGATATACTATCTACATTATACATGTAGGTACTTACATTTGAAATGTAATTCAGCAAATCGGCTAAAAAGCTTTAATTAAATCGCTATGCCTGTTGTCAGAAAGACGAAAAGAATTTACATAGTTTATTAAATACAACACATTTCATTGTTAATATTGGGGAATATTTAAGCAGCAGTCACACTGTCAACGAGGAAGTTAAAAGTTACAGATAAAAAAATCTAAGCTGTTGATAACCGATGCCTTTATAACATGTTCATTTGTTGCTCAATAAAAAAGGCACTTAGTTTTTAGTATAATATAAATGTTTTGTACTACAAATGGAATGACATTTCGAAATCATCTTGCCATATGAAACATAACTCACGCGTTCTTGCTAATGGATGTCACAGTCACAGCTTTCTCGCTTTGTTGTTACTTTTTAATCCGTTTAAATCTTCAAATGGTAGCAGTGGTCAAATATCTAAATAGGTGAAGACAGCTTGTAAAGCTAACTAAACTAGCTAAATTTTCAAGGTGCGTTTTATGTGCGTTTTAAGCAATTGAATATCACTTGCTTTATCTTTGAAGATGATAAAGATCACTTGCTTTAATTGTGTATGAAAACATCTTAAGGAAACATGCCTGAGAGTTGTCAATAATCTAGGGTGTGTGAAGTCTGTCATTTGGTCAGCGTGTTTGTATGGGCGTGACGTTTTATAATAAAATTCCACAGTCGATCTTAGACTTGCCTTTACACAAGTTTAAGAAATCAGTTAAAACTAATCTCATGAAAAAAGCATATTATACAATTGAAGACTATATAAATGATAAAAAAGCGTGGATATAATTCGTTCCAGCGATTCATGAGACAGTAGGTAATGATTAACCTGTAAATTCTCTTTTTTCTCATTGTGGAAAAACTGCATACATAGCATAATATCTACTACCTATACTGTAAACTTATTTTGAAAAGAGCAACTGCCGAGTTTCTTGCTGGTTCTTCTCGGAAGGAACGGCATTCCGAACCAGTGGTAGACTCATCGACGATTCAAAAGCACTTGTAAAAAAGTTTATTTGAATAAAAAACATTTCTATTCTATTCTATTATATTCTAAAGTCTAAACTAAGCCATCCACATTCGAGAGTAGACCTATGCTCAATGGTAGGTATGCGATGGACTGAAGATGATGATAAATATGAAATTTTAAAAGGGTGCTGAAAGTTATCAAGTCAAGGTTTCTTACTGTCCACGAAAGTGCTGGGCGGCCATTTTTATTAGGTATTTTATTGTGTCTGTAGCGGAACGAACATCTGCGTGTCAAATTCCTCGATGCCATGTGCAAGCTACTGGTGGGAAGCGAACCGTGCACACATGAGTGTTGGAAAAAAATTAGTTTATGATTATTTGAAAAATGTAATAGATGTGAGCTAGTTCGTAGTTCCAAAAGCATTCCTAATGAGACATTGATAATTTTGATAATATTTGTCCGCGTGGTGTTAGTTTATGAAAATCCCGCGGGAAGCCTCAATTTTTCCAGGATAAAATTTAGCCTTAGTAGATGTCACTCTCCAAGTCCTCAGCTATACTCATGCAAAAAATCACGTCGATCCGTTGCTCCGTTGCTGCGTTTTTGAAGAACAAACCAATAATCAAACACTTTCGCATTTATAATATTAGTAAGGATTACAAGTTATTCTAAGAATCTAATAACAACCGTAACTTCTGCCCGCGGGCAGACCCTTGTCTTCCACCTTAAGGAGCTTCCTCGTATGAGTAGCAACTCGCGATGTTTACTTCATAATGCATAGATCTATCGCTCGCTAGTTAAAGGGTAGTTACAGTACCTAACAATAAATAATTATACATGCTTACATAGTTACGTATTCAATGAAGATCTTCTACAATACAATTCCATAGTTCATACTTCATACCATCAGTTTCAGTATAAATTCTATGGGTGCAATGATATTTACAAGGTCCCCATAATACTGACAGATAAACATGGGGTGGTTTTTTGCTACGTCAGCTGTTCGGGCCCCGGCGAATGTCTCGTAACCCCATACGGGGAGCCCATTCAAAACCGGTAAATAATAGAGATTTCATACCACAAACAGTTCCTTCCTTTGGCTTGACTATTTCGGTAACTTAACTATGTAGTTATAATTACATACCTAATAATTATGTAATTATTATGTAAGTATTTTTTCGAACTATAGTTTTATTATTTTTTGTTAGTTTTTAATGAAGCCTGTACATAAATTAAAAACAAAAGTGCGATGCAACGTAAAATGCAATGCTTTACGTATAACTGGTGTTCAGACTTTTTTGCTTAGAAATAGTTAGAAATATTATACAAGCGCAAGCAAAATATTTCTAGTTCCAGGTTTAACGTATTCCAATAAAAAAGGTAACTGTTCTTCATAAGTATTTGCAATAAAGCAAAATTGCTCATGCGTTTCAAGAACTTTGCACTCTCGTGTTTCACTATGATTTACTTGCAATATCGACACAATTATAATTCCTTGAAATATTACGATTATATATTTATAGCCCTGGGTTTTGCTTCCGGAATAAGATCGTATTATGTGGCTATCTTTGCCAGAGACGTTTGTCTACATCTATAGGTTGTAACAACGATGGTAACGAAATCAAATCAAGATAGGTCCTTGAGGTTGATTTTGTAACAGCTGCATCAATTATTGTCTCAAATTGTAGTGATTGGTTATGTCATATGTGGCTATCTTTGCCAGAGACGTTTGTCTACATCTATAGGTTGTAACAACGATGGTAACGAAGTCAAACCAAGATAGGTCCTAGAGGATGATATTGTAGCAGCTGTATCAATCATTGCTAAGGTCTCAAATTGTAGTGATTGGCTAAATTTTTCGAGTTCTTTCTGCAACAATGCATTTTAGCCACTAGCTAATGAGTATCGGCCAATCAGACGCGATTGTAATCGTCAATCAAAAGTGATTAAATTTTTCTTACCTACATTAGATTACTTTTGATTACCGTGTTGTTTGTAGTTTTAAAAAGTATTAAGGGTGTTTAGACTTATTTAGTTATCAAAATTTTTAAGTACAATTTTTAGTTATTAAATAGTTCTCATTGAAAGTTTCTCGCTGTTGATAGCCAGATGTGTTTTAACTCTTGTTAACTGTTGTTGACTGTGTTTTTAACTCTGTATCATCAGTATTAATAATTATCAAGGATGTATGTATGTATTATTGACACCTAGTTTTAAAATTTGCGTAATGATAACATAAATGTAGCTATATATTTATTTGCAC
Source organism: Oeneis ivallda (assembly GCA_029955525.1). NCBI lineage: Eukaryota > Metazoa > Arthropoda > Insecta > Lepidoptera > Nymphalidae > Oeneis > Oeneis ivallda. Next base: position 26,801,205 of record JARPMR010000006.1, read on the forward strand.
AAACAACATCGAGTTAGCGCTCCCAATATGTACATTGTACACTCGTACATGATATTTGATATCTCAACGGATACACTCGACGCGGACGATACTGCACAATATCAATGGGAGATATCGAAATATAACACCCGTATGGGTGCGGATGCGAAAAAAAAGGCTTTTGAATGATAAAATGACGTTTCCGGATGATGATTAACAGGGGAAAGGATGCACACACTGCAGATTAACAATCACACTTAAACATTGTAATCAAAGAGATAAATAATGTAGGTATCTGAGGTAGTTGTAACCATTCAAAATTGTAGTAGTTGATTAGAAAATTTGTAGTAATTGAAAAGTAATTAAAATGAATAGTGTGGAAATGGAGCAAAAATGCAAATATTTGAAAATTAAGTATGATCATCCACATAGTATTCCTTACTACCGAGTATGACATTTTGTTGTTTCGGGTTCAAATAACACTGTTTGTTTGCCTAAGATATTTAAGTTACAACTAGGTACATTAATACATTATCTTCGAAAGGAAAATATGTAGGCCATTAATTAAAGAAGGAGAGAAGAGAAAGTTAAAGCATGTTAAAAATGTTCCGAAATAAAAAATGCCGGATCGCTATTGATAAGTCCGTTAAAACATTCCTTCATTAAAATAGCGTTATTCATGTGTCTCTAAAATATTGTAGAATGCAGGAATGCAACCAAAATACAGATTAATATGTCAGATATGCTAAAAAAGAAAAAAGTGAATACATATTTATCAATTTATCAAAAATTGTAAGTATCAATAATGTTAAATTTTTTTATCGGGATAATTTGAAATGTAGGTAGGTAACTGTAACATCTTGGAATGAACCTACCTTCTCCAGTTGCAAACAAAGGCATGCCACTGAAAGGACTGATGTCCAAAATATAAAAAAAACTAGTTTTGAAAGGATGTTGATTAGTTAGGCATTCCTCTATCAAAAAGTTTTATATAGGTATAAAGTTAAGTTTCTTGTCGGGATAATTTGAAATATCCAAAAATAAGTGCGATGGTGGAATGTACTTAACTTAACGTAACGTAAGAAATGCAATATTACTAAAAATTTTCAACAAAATGTCGTTTTTAACTGCTCTTGTTGAAACCAACAGCAGCTGTGGCAAATGTGGCAATTCAAAAGTAACTTAAAAGGCCTTGTAAAATTCGTAAATTCCTGCAGGCACCTGCCTGGCAGCAGATGTTGGTGCCAATCGGAAACTTTTGAAGATTTAAAGCATGCGCACGCACCACACAGCTGACGATTTGATCAAAAAAGCTCAAAAAAAGCCTACCTGAGTGGAGTTTGGAGATAGAATGCCCCGAATGCCCATGATTTTTAATATCGATCAGCTGATTTTAAAAGCAGCTGCTGGTTTTTTGTAGCCCTGTACTTTTTGAAGTGGTATGTATATTGTGTATATTGAAGGCATAATGGAAATGGTTTTGTTGACTCTACTACTCTCCGGACTGTATAATTTATTTTACCACTACAATATACACATGCATACAGTTAAATTATTTATTTATTATCACAACGAAGCATTAGCTACGGTACTTAGATAGATGTGTTATGACAAAAAATCACAATTGTGAGAAAAATAGATTTATTTTTTACTGATAGTTCATATTTTCATAATAATTACCTTAGATTTTTTTTATCTGTAGTAGGTAGGTACGCCTACTTATGACTAATGAATTAATTAAATTTTCATATTATTATTATAATTTCATTGATGTGTTACAAAGTAGATAACGTCATAATGTTAAACAACTTGATTAAAAAAAATGATGGCTTTCGACTTTAATATTCATAAAATATTTTTATTAAAATCTTAACTTGACTTTACTTTTACTTATTTTTGGACGTACTAAAAATTCTGCTACGTAAGTTCGGATAGTAAAACAATCATAAATTATCTCCCAAAAACTAATATGTAATTAAGTACATAATAACTACATATAAACTACATATAAATACAATATAAACTAGAGATTTACGTGTTGTTTCTAGTCTAGGATAAAACTTACCAAGTGGCAACTGTCCCTACCTACTACAAAATAATTATGTACCTAATTGGAGTTGTTAATGTACCGGCTATTCATAATGTTATTCAAAATTTTTTATTTGAAGTGGTTCAAAGGGCAGTACTTGAGAATTTATTTATAAAACACCCAAACAAAGCGCGTCCCCTTTTCTTTGCGTCTGTTTTGTGTCGAACTCATGTTTATTGGAACATGTCTACCGTCAGGGCCCTTGCTACTAAAAGTGCCCAACCTTTGATATTTTATTCAGTCGTATTTTCGTTTGCTTTCTTTAGAACCTCTTGATCTAGTCATTAATCCCATTTCCAATAACGGATTATTACGCAAATATTTATTTTTTTAAAAAGGGCTTAAAACTGCGAAGGCTCGTGTCGTGTAACGTATGTATTTATGAATACACTGCAAAAATTTGAAATTTAAGAGGTACATTTCACTTCAGTTATACCTAGCTTTTTTCTTTATTGTTTAAGTGATTTCAAAAGATTTTTTTTTTTAATTTGGTGTACAAGAAAGTGTACATTTCAATTATAAAAATACATAGTTTATTAGAAGAGATTTAACTGCTAGGCTTAATTTTTGATAATATCTAAGTTATTATTATTATAAGGATATCATAAGTATAGACAGATAAGACTGTAAATAGGTTATAAGTTATAACTTATAACTGATACACAGCAAAAGTCTATTATTTTTTCATATAAGTAGGTAATTAAAGTTTAAACATTCCAGCCCAAGTAAAACGAACATTTTTGAAGTTTTTAAAATCACCGTGATCACACGAGATAAAACGTATTCAATACCAGTGAAGGGATAATACCTTTATTCGATCCATCACAAATCCATAATTACGCTACAATAAATTACTGCCAGCGTATCATTTGGTATCCATCTTGAACGATTCTTTGTATAAATCATTTAACAATAAACTGAGTTTTGTTAGTCTTGTTACCAAGAGCCTTCTTTTATGACTTCTAAAACTTTGATTCCTTTTGTTATAATATGTGTCTTAAATAGTTCATCTAATACAGTGATTGTATGGTATTAGTAATCATTTATTTCACTGATCACTTATGAATCATGATTATTTCACGCCGGCCGCTAATAAGATCATTTTCTCACAAATAGGAATCAATTAGCTATTGCCTGATTAATGTATGTTAGCTGTTCACAAGCTACTTGACATACTTAGATAATTCGAGGACTAGTGTGAAAGATCTTTATAGTAAGTAGGTTTCTCGTACTTTAATATAATATTTTATGTTATGCCAATTTAGATTTAAACCTTTATCTACTGAAATCAAAATTTTTAATTCAATCAATTATCCGATTCAATAATATCTTAGTTTAACGATGTATAAATTTCAATCCTATAATTTTATCGTAATATTATCCACGTATATTATTTTTGGGTTAATTTATGAAGGACCCTTCTAAAAAAAGCTTCAATTAATCATCGAACGGTTCCCAACAATTTATTACCCCGACTCTTGGATCCTTAATTAGTAATTTTGGTGCTCAATTGACCGGATGCTCGACCAAGTTAAGCCTCTATCGCGAACCGAATAATTCCACCACGCTGGACATCCGGTGTCCTTCGCAAGCAATATTTAATCTAGGCAAGCCAAATAATACCATAAGAATCAAAACTAAGACTCAATTTACATTGTGGTCACAAGAAGTAAACAACAGTACATTTGACAGCATATAATCGTCTTAACAATAAATGAAACAGTGTTCAAATTTAAATGCATGTCACGTTTCAAATATGTACGAGTGTAATATATAATTTAGCGCGGTTAGGTTTTCTGAATCTGTGAGAAAGATTTCTGAACCGTATCGCATTCGTCCAATTCCATTTAATACAACGGCACAGATATTTCCTGATTAAGTAATGTTGTTTGTTGGAAATCTTAATTTTGTTACATGGCCATTTAGTCTAGGCAATGAAGCTAGTGGACCCCAACATCAATTCCTCAGGCGACGAAACTTTACAGAATGATAAAGTATCAGTAGTTAAAAGTATTTTATAAATATCCAAAAAAAAATTAGAACGGAAGTTAGGTATTTTTACCTAAACTCTTTTATGCTTAATATCTCAGTTCGGCAAAATGCTCGGTCAAAACTTTCTTCACCTGAAACATTCATGTAAAGTCTAGAAACAAAATATAAAATATCCAAAATATACTCCTAGTCGAAACCACCAAATTTTGAAAAATACGTTTTTTCAATGTTACTTGCAGCCAAAAATTGCTCTGTGAATTTTTTTCACTGGAATGTCCTTTTATAGCCGTTTTGTACCTACAACTTGAAAATCCAAACAATATACCAAGAGACTATATTTTTTTCAAAAACTACCCTTTTACTCACAGTGCAAAATTTCTCCATCCATTTTTTTTATTGATATGATTACAATTATTTTTTTTGTATCAAGTATCAAAATATCCAAAAAAATAATCAAGCGCATTAAAAACTATAAACATTTTAGAAAGAAATATTTTATATTTAATCCATCAAGGGAAGCAGGAGCGTGGTGACGTCACGAGACCCGACATATTATCTGCCTATTATATCGACATATTTTTTCTACGGTGACGCGAGCCTGTATTTCGTTGAATCGACTGTGCAATTGTCAATCAAAAACTGTTGCCAACGACGGTGACTATGACGATCAATTATTGGTTATGATTTATGAACTATACCCAAGATGTCCCAGATGTCAGTCAGCCTATACGAGATTAGTATGGCTCTCAAACAGCTCAAGAACAACAAAGCGCCTGGTGATGACGGAATCATTGCGGAACTCCTGAAAGCGGGTGGACGTTTATAGGTTGATAAAGAAGAAATAGATATGAATATTTTTTACTTTTTAAAATTAAAAAAAAATAATTTTGATGATATTATGTTTTAGCTCAAGCTTTTTGACCATTAGAATAGAATAGAATAGAAATGTTTTTTTATTCAAATAAACTTTTACAAGTTTTTTTACAATCGTCAATGAGTCTACCACTGGTTCGGAATGCCGTTCCTGCCGAGAAGAACCAGCAAGAAACTCGGCAGTTGCTCTTTTCAAAATACTTTTACAATATACTTAATAGATATTATGCTATGTATGCATTACATACTGTAGTACCATTAGTAGTGACCTATTTATTCGAAAATTCATGTTTAAGAACACCAAAAATCTAGGTCGTAAACGACATTTTTAGCGAATATTGAGACGTAAATAAGACAGATCGAAAGAGCGTTAAAAACTGAGTATGATACCATTAAAAAGTTCAAGTTTTGGCCAAAATGTCCTTTACGCCCTTTGTAATCCGAGGTCCGTGTGTAATCCGATACATCGATGCTGGAAATTTCAAATTTTGTAAGCGACAAACATGCGACAAACCCCTAATTTTCAGGAGGACCAAACAAAATTTTACCTTTTAAACTGTCATAACTCTCATTTTTAGGGTTCCGTACTCCGTACTAAAAACGGAACCCTTCTAGAATCACTTCGTTGTCCGCCTGTCTGTCCGTCTGTCAATACCATTTTTCTCAGGAACACATGGAGGGTATCAAGTTGAAAATAGTATCAAATACTCAGGTCTGCAATCCCTTGTAGCTGTGACAAAGTCTAAGTCGACGCAATCAAAAGATACGGCCTTTTATGGTCCATCTATGCCGCATATTTTAACACTCGCAAGACCTAGAGGGTACTTCCTGTTGACCTAGAATCATGAAATTTGGCATGAAGCAATGTCATGTAGCACAAGGAAAGGAAAAAATCCGAAAATCGTAAATTTGTAGTTTCATCACAAAAATTTTTTTTTTGTGATGCAGTATATCCTACTATCCTAGTTCCTACTATGCGATGCGATGACTATGCAAAAGTTTGTGAGGATGTATGGATGGATGTTTGGATGGATGTTTATTACTTTTTCACGCTACAACGAATGAACCGATTTGGCGGAAATTTGGAATGGAGATAGCTTATAAACAGGATTAACACATAGGCAGTAGGCCAAATTTATATTATAGTTCTATATTTGCATTAAACTTTTCAGATCATTGCATTTTGCTACAGATATTTCAGGTTCCAATTCAATTCTTACATCTTTAGAAGATTTTTGGTGCATTTGAAATGTTGGACTCTTCTTCCATTGATTTTTAACAATCATTAATTTTCATTGAGACACTTCTTTTATGCATTTTTTCTAAATTGACTTAGTTTATTAACAAAGAGCTTTTGCTATTTGTAAATAAACTAAGCTAACGCCTTTTGCTGTTTGTGTCGTTTAGGCTAAGGTCGATTCTTAAATATTTAAAACTTATTATTTCAAGACACTACCAAGTATGTTAAAAACAATATACTTTGTAATGTCTTTGGATGTTATCTAGCACATTCGATTGGAATCAGACCATTGCATAGACAGGGTCGTCTTAACCACACTGGACGCCGGGGTGCGAAAATCCGCCTGCGCCCCCCTTGCCAACAAAAAAAAAATTAATTAATTTTCCATTTTTGTATTTCATTTACTCTAAAATAAAGTTAGATACTTTATAATTGACTTCAAAAAAAGGAAGTTTATATCGGCGCGCAATCGGCTCATATTTTTTTCCATGCAGGTATGTACACCAATTTCTTCGAGATTTCAGACCGTATCGCATTTTTTTTATTTGAAAGAAAATGTTTGCTATTAACTATGAAGATTTAGAAAATATCGATTGTGTATTAATAATGTAAGTTATAGGTATCAAGCTTGACTACATCGTTAAGCTCGAGGCCCCAACTCCTCAATTCTAATGCTGCAGGGTGCTGCACTCTTAAGCTGTGAGAATTTAGGAATTTTTGATTGTGAATTCATATTGTAAAGACCAATTAATTACCTTTAGTTAGACTACACCACGAACTCCAGATTCTATCACCTGACCTGACAATCAGACCTGATGCTGCAGAATATTGCACTCCTAGGCCACTAAAAATAATAACGATTTTCAAAAAACTAACTTCAAACGCCTCTATAAATTACATATATAATCTTTGTTTCTACACGTATGTTGAAGTCGGATGGGCATATAAGAAACGTCGAAACAAACGGAGGCGCAACGCACACCAGATTTACACATTTGCCGCCAGTAGGCTATTCAAATTTTGCCGCCCCTACAAATCTCTACAATATTGTGTCAGTTCCTAGATTATTTTAACGACCCAATGATTTAATTAAGGCTAGCTGAGTCTGGTGGGCCGAAGCCCAGCAGCATCAGGATTGAGGAGTTGGTACCTTAAGCTCAATGATATAGGCCAGTGATTAACGGCCGTACTACGCAGCTGTGTATTCCATACTTGATACCTAAAATATCAATCTGTAATGGAAATTTTCACGAGCGAAGCGATCGTGAAAATATTTACTAAGTCAGAATCTAAAATTTGATCTATACGATCTAAAATTTTACATTTTTTATTACTTACTACAAATATTACATCTCGTATCTCCAGTCCTTATTTATAAGAGATATCAAAATTTAAAATATACAGATCGATAGAGATAAAAATTTCGAGTTCAATGGTATATTATCAATTAGTGTACTTAGGACAAAATGTCCCTTACGACATTTGAAATTTCCAGCGTCGATATCAATTCGTCGCTTCTTACGTCAATGTTAATTCAAAATTTTTAAATACCAAAATAGATTTTAGATCGTAAAGAGTTTTTAATTTTTGTAGACGAGTTACAGCATAGAAACCAGACAGTTTGAAATGAATTACGACATTACAAAAAGCTACAGTACCCGGCCATAAGGCCGATGTGCAATATATATCGCCGGGTACTGTCTACTATATACTATATATATATATATATATATATATATATATATATATATATATATATATATATATATATATATTGCACCGGCGATATATATCTCACATCGGCTTTATGGCCGATGTGCAATATATATCGCCGGGTACTGTACAAGAAAGTTAGAATCTAAAATTTGATTTATACTAACTAAAATTTTACTTTTTTGTTACTTACTACAAAGTATTACATTTCGTATCTCCAGTCCTTATTTATAATTATAAGAGATATCAAAATTTTAAATAAATATACAGATCGATAGAAAGAAAAATTTCAAGTTCGATGGTGAAGCAAGTGTACTTACGACAGAATGTTCCTTACGACATTTGAAATTTCCAGCGTCGATATCAGTTGCATAAACTGCATAAACTAGCATTTTGCTTTAAACAGTTTGCAAATTTCTGGCGTGCCAAATACGTACTTAAACAAAATATATTTAATACATTTCCTCCTTTATTTCCTCAAATCATAAGTAATGAAAAAAAATTGAACTTTAAGCTATTGCATAGACACACAATAATTTCGATAACCGTTCCATTTCGTTATACCTACCTATGTATTTATAACCGACTTTAAAAAGGAGGAGGTTCTCAGTTCGACTGTATGTTTTTAAGCTATTGCATAGCTTTATCGCGGGCTTTGAACTAGGACAAACAGTTTGAGCGCGGCGACCGAATCAAGAAATTCCGTAACGAACAAAAACCTAACACCGTCGTTCAGTAAGCGTTCAACATTTTAGAGGTTCACAAGTAGCTCTGTTCGGCGCAGTGGGCGAGCGGCCGCTTTCTTTACCGTATGGTGTATGATGATTGATGTCGCAGGTTCGAATCTCACTCGCGAAGAATTGACAGTGCGCTTTTCTTGTTTGTTTGTTTTTTAATTAAATAATTAATTTTTGCATAATTTTTATTATGCAAAAAAAATATTGCATAAATATTATAATTGCATAAGTTGATAAAAAATGCTATGCAATAGCTTTACTGCGGCAGTCCCCGAGTGCCACTTAATTTTTTATTTTAATTTACTTACCTAGACATAAGCTTACAAAAAAAATAATTTATGAGCCCTTATTTAAGCTCATTTATCTTGTACAAATAAATTAATGTTCAGTTACATGTTTATGTTCAATATTTAGCATTGTAGAAGGCATGTAGTAACATGTATGTTATTTTGTGAAGTCGCTTCGCTCGCGCACGCTAAACTATACCCAATGTCTCAAGAATTAAGGTGCATTATCGCGAAAACGCAGTTTAGATTTCAAAAAATCTGTTTCAATATCAATGTTCTTCGTGATATTTTTTTTGGATATTTAGGATAAGAGTGTAAATGTGACTACCTACTATGATAAAAAAAAGAAATTGGATTGAGAAATTTTTCATACCGAGTTATAAACAATTTTCAGTTGAAGTAAGATAAATAGATTTTGGTATGGATTTTTTTTTGGATTTTCTTACACGTTATGCTAAATTACATGTTAAGGACATTTAAAAATAAAAAATTGACTGAGCAATTTTGTGGTCGAAATTACGGACAAAAAAGGAAACCTCTTTAAAAAGTGACAGTTCCGTTTGAAAAAAGTTTTGGATTTTTATCAAGTACCTCTTATTGAAGCTAATAATTAGTTTGGTAAAAAAAAATTGGACGGAGAAATTATTTATTTCAAAATATTGAGCTATTTGTACTTTTAGGTATAAATACCTAACTTCCGCATGGATTTTTTTTTGGATATTTTTGTGTAAATTTTGGGTCATCCCATACTACAACCCCGCCAAATTTCATCGACTGAGGATTTGATGTGGGGGTCTCCATACAACAGACCGCCCCATTGCCTAGGCTAATTGTCATTGTCAAGGCAATTTCACGGACAATGTGATTCTCAGCATAATATATTTGCACCTACTCATTCAATTTTGTTGAAAAGCGCTTATTTAGAAACGTTATGATGAGATTATGATTTTAGACAATAGATAAACAAAGTTGTAGCGTATATTTCTCAAATATCTACAAATAAATTACTTAGTTAAAGTTCTAAGTGCTTAGATTTTTTTCGGTTTGACTGATCTATGTATACTTGTGTAATCCCAGTCATCAAGTTTGAATCTATTAACTATTTTTTTCTTCGACTGATCATTGTCCTGTAGGTGGGGCCATCTTTCCGGTGTACTCTTGCCCACTTTGTCCGATCTTATGCATCTGATATTTTGAGTTTATTGGCTCTCATACCTGCGCTTACAGGGTATAGCGGTTTTTGAAAGGCCGCATGCAGACATCTTCATCATCAGGTAAAGGAGAGACGTAATTTTGTGGTTTCCGTGCTACAATCTTAGACGGGCTGCTTGCAACTTATCTCCAATGTCACGGACATTGAGCTAGCCGCGGATGTGATCGTTGCGTCGTCGGTCACAACTCACAACGTGTGACGTTGCACATTCACCGCAACATTTCATCTCAGTCTATACTCTATTAGCTATTTTGATGTAACTGGGCACAGCTTTTTGCTTTTGTCCTTAATTTTGTAGCATACCTGGTCCACAGGAACGCGGGCTGAATATTTCACGTCAAGTCCAGTTTCGCGTTAGTCATTAACGATACGCAGGTTGTGAGAGAGAATATACCGGGATTAGTCACCGTTTTGTAATGCGTAGGTACGCGGTTCGCCTCTCGAATTTATAGTCTACGACACTTGCACACGTAAATGCTAATTTGTCCAAAACATGCTTCATTGCGCTTACCAATAAATTTTGTGGCGCGTTATTTTGATTCTTAATAAGAGGCCATAGTAACTTTTTTTTTTTCAAGTTTGTAGATATGACGAAAGAGTAACGTACAGCTGCCTTATGTTGTTTTCAACATCTGCTGTAAGTATAGAGTTGTAAATAAAACCGATGTTTACAGATTTATAGATTTATTGGAATGTACAGTAGGTATTATCATTTAATCAAGATTTAATCGTAAGAACCTGTTATCGGAAAATCTATTGTAGCTTTGTATGTAAGTCATCAAATTCATCTTTAACGCAATAAGCGGTTGTAAGCTGCATAATAAGAATAACATCCGACATCCGTTGTTTAACCTTAATCACTATAAAGCTGTCACATTCGCGACGCCATTGTAATCAGAAATTTACAGATACCCTTGACTTCATTTTGATGACCTCTATCTGTTATGTTCTGAGTTCTCTCGTGAGTGAAGACTGCAGGTCGAGTGCAAAATCCTAGACTTGCACACTACACCCAAATTGCAATTTTGCAGTCCGATTGTCCAGATAGATACACTTGAATAGCTCTCTGCAGAAATGGTATCAGTTATGAAGACTAGACTTTCTAAAACATGATAAAATATGTTTTTCAGAAAGCTTTTTAGCTCTGTAGCTTCCGTGTCAAAATTTTTATGTAGGATGTTATTCTTAGGTAGTCTGAATAGGCATTAGGCAATGCAGATGCATTGATCAGATGATCATTCCAGAGAAAAATCTGATGTTCTAAATGTGATTATTCCATTTCTAGCTGTCACCTCCAAGGTGACAACATTAGTCTCATTTTTGTCGCCTCCAAGCAAGACTGACTGAATTTGACTCCCGATAAATGGTGGGATTTTCTTACGTCGCTCAGGACCGTTCTGATGATAAATGTAGCCCATGTTTTCTTACCAGTCCATCTGAAAGTTTTATCGTGAATGATTCAGCGTTTTGAAGCGACAGTGTAGAAACTAGAAGAAGAAGAAGTGCTTAAGAATTGCGAGCCTTATAAAAATTTTAAGTTAAAGATCTTGTATTCTTTATTCTTGCAATACGCAAATATTTTATTTTATTTCACATCTAATCCTTTTCAGATCATTGCATAATATTGCATTAATAGGTACATCATACACTGCATTAAATTTAGCTTGCCACAAAGATAAAAATCAGATATCGTAGGGACTTTAAAAATGACTGAGGTTATTAGGTTAGGGATCTTAAAATCAAATTTTGCAAATAACTGCCATATAATTGGCCCGATACGTCTTGTTCTCATGTTCCCACGAAGATTTGGAAGCGGACGCATTCATAAAAAAAAAACAAAAAGACTATCGCATCCGCGCCTCGGGCGTATAAAGGAACGGGCGATATTAAAACCTCTTTCGCCAGATAGTCATTTGATTGCTGGCGTCTCTACTCTATCATTACTCTACATTATCTGTTATTCTACCGATTCGTAAGTACACTATGACGTGTTTAAGTACCATGATTTATCATCATGTTTAGAGATAGTCTTTAAATTGTACCTGTCCATTTCGGTTTCGATTAAGTGCAGCTATTTTACTTCCGTCTACTTTTATTTTTAGAAATTAGCACCCTCTTTATTCATCATGGTTGATTTGATGATTTTTTGGAACGTAGTTCCTTATCGCGCGGTACGGAAGGGGGCTAGACGGAAAAAATTAAGGAACCGACACTCGACACATTTTTGAAACCGACACTTTTTTGTTGAATGTGAATTTTGCATTGCGTTCGTTAGTTTCGCTATACAACACGGCGTCTGCGTGGCCTAGTGGCTAAGGCAGTCGCCTAATATTTCACAGTCGATGGTTCGAATCCCAGCTCGAGACTGAAGTTTCTATTTTCAATTTTATTTTAAATAATTTCTACATGTGGAATTTTTCCCTAATTTTTTATTGTATAAATTGAATAAAATTTTATTGTACTACTAACGCCATCTGTTAAAAAAACCAGAGTATCTCTTTGGTTTTGTAACAGTGCAATAGAAATAAACTAATATAATATACTAGATGACACCACTAGTTTATTACAATTCCTTCACTAAAATTAGTCGAAAGGGACTACGTTCCACCCGGGTGTCCCTTGACACCTCTCAAGTTTTTTTTAATTATTAATTTTACCCATTTCTTATAGTAATTTAGTAAAGATTGCTATATTTTTGATGGCAAAGGTCGATAAGTGTGTGTGTTTATTTTTATCGTTTTATTGAAGTGACAATCATCCTAAATCGACAGAATAAATAAATCTTATTTCTTCTGTGATCGTGATACCCAAGTGGTTAGGACTGCGGTCTTCTATTCGGGGGGTTGCAGGTTCGATCACGGGCATGCACCTCTGACTTTTCGGAGTTATGTGCGTTAAAGCAATTAAATATCACATCTTCAACGGTGAAGGAAGACATCTTGAGGAAACCTGTACACCTGAGAGTTCTCCAAAATGTTCATAAAGGTGTGCGAAGTCTGCCGATTCGCATTAAGCCAGCGTGGTAGACTATGGCCTCTTACTCTTCTCTGAGTGGTGACCTGTACGCAGTAGTGAGTCTTTGATGGGTTGCTGATGGTTGTGATGGTTGATGTTGGATGATACTTATTATTTTGTAGATGATTAAGGTTTTTTAATCCCGCGGGAACTCTTTAGTTTTCTGGGATATAATGCACCCTGTGCTAATCCTGGGTATAAGTTATCTCCATTCCAAACAGCCAAATCGGTTCATTCGTCGTCGCGTTAAAGAGTAACAAACATCCATCCATACATACGTCCATCCTCACAAACTTTCGCATTTATAATATTATTATAGGTAGTAGGATTTTAATTAATGTTAACCTTTTAATGATTTCAATTAATGTTAACCTTTTAATTGCTTCGTTCTGTATTCAAATATATTTCCTTTTTAAAGTAAGTCTTATTTTCTTCTCAAGACAACATGAACAAACAGTAAGCTAAGCTGTAGGAAGTGGATTTTGCAAGAGCTACTTTAAGACCGGTTTGGCACGATGAGATTCGCTTGTAGCACTTTAGTAACTTGCCTCGCGATGGTGAAATTATTTTACTGCTTAGCGGCTAGCGCTTAGTTCTTACTTAATTTCAATTTAAAAAAAATATTATGATGTGTCTCTTGCCGGCTCTTCTCAGCAGAATCTGATTTCTGAAGATTAGATTTTATTAAGATTAGATTAGAGGTAGAGTATATACTTGTCATAAGAGCCACAGGTTGGCCTACGTGAAATAAATAATTTTTAATTTTTTTAACACACAATTTTTGTGACGAAAATCTTTTATGTGCGTTATAATTTCTTTTTTAAATACATATTATATTGAAACGAGGAATTTATTAAATATTTATATTTTATGAACCACTTAACCTTCGACAACACCAAAAATTTAATTAGTGGACTGGAAACGGTAAAAAGCGAAATTATGTACGATAAACCTGTCGATTGGTCACCATATTTAGTAAAGTCAGGTCATCAAGGGGCATTGTAGGCGTACCAACCAGGTGTGGCTCAGCCTCGCATAGACAATATTGACTAATATTCTATCTGTATGACAGTATCATACGCGACCTCTTACTCTGTGACTGTGTGAAAATTTAAAAAAAGTAATGAATTATGTGGACTTCTTGTACGAACTGCTCGAGGTTTGTTGTGATTTTTAACTATATTTAATACTAGCTGATGCCCGCGACTTCGTCCGCGTGGATTTAGTTTTTAAAATCCGTCGTGAACACTTTCCGGGATAAAAAGTAGCCTATGTCCTCAACTATAGTACCCATGCAAAAAATCACGTCGATCCGTTGCTCTGTTGTGGCGTGATTGAAGGACAAACCAACAAACAAACACACTTTCGCATTTATAATATTAGTATGATTAGAATATTAAATTGCATAGAAAAACACTGTAGCATTAAGTCCATACGATGTATTACATCCATGCTTACTTTGTAGTATGTAGGTATAATTATCGTTTGGCAAAATCTGACGCCTTTGGAGTAGTTTGACTTTGACAAAATAGGGCTATCCACGATGGCTATATACGATAAAGTACACTTGCCAGCTTAAGATGAGCCGTTCATTCAAAGTATCTTGTAGATTCCGGGGTTCAAGTTATTTGGACTTTATACTGAAGATCGTGATGTCTATAATTTCTGAACTACGAAATTGACGACCTTGAAATAATTACACGACAATCTCTAAAGAACCTGCTTTCTAACAAAAAAAGAATGGATTAAATCAGAATACGCCTTTATGAATTACAGCGAAATACCCATTTGGACTTTCAGCCCCTCTCCCAAGGGAACCGTGCTGAATTTCGGGATAAAAAGTATCCTATATTATACCTCGTAGTATTAACTTAAATCGTGCCAAGTTTCATTTAAATCCGTCCAGTAGTTTCGGCGTGATGCGCGGCCCAGATACAGACAGACAGACAGACAGACAGACAGACAAAAAATTTAAAAAAAATTGTTTTGGCTTCAGTATCGATTATAGAGTGCCCTCAAACAAAAATTTTCAAAATATCTTCAATGTACAGAATTGGACCTGTTACAGTTTTATTATATTATAGAAGATAGATTTCGAATAGATTTCGAATCAATCTCGGGTTTTAAAAACGACCTTTTTTAACCGACGTGGTGAGTTGAGTTCATGATTATAATATTTCTTTAGTAAAAAAATACCTAAGTACTTCTTTTTTGACACACAAAATATATTTAGAAAATAAAACATACAAGTATTAAGTTATCTATTGATTTTTAAATTTATTTTCCCCTTTAAAAGATCGTCAAGACAGCACCCTATTTGATTGAGTTTTAAACTACCTATCCAACTAATTACCAACACTTACGAGCAAGTTAAGGGTTCTCAGAAGGCGTTGCTTGTCAATAACCGTGGGAACTTTTGCCTACAATTAACTGTGCACTTAATTTTTATACGTACGAGTAGATACGGTAGTGACAGAGATAAATAATTAATTATTTACTTATCAAAAGATTATAATATAAAGTAACCAAAAAAAGTAACAAAACGATTTCTAAAAACTTTCGAACGTTCTGTCGAAAAGGGACTATTGCCGCATCTACCTACAAAGAGGCGAAACAATAAAAAAATTAAGTGGCACTCGGGGACTGCCGCGGTAAAGCTATTGCATAGAATTTTTTATCAACTTATGCAATTATAATATTTATGCAATATTTTTTAGCATAATAAAAATTATGCAAAAAATAATTAAAAAACAAACAAGCAAGAAAGGCGCACTGTCACTACTTCGCGAGTGAGATTCGAACCTGCGACATCATACAATAAAGCGGCCGCTCGCCCACTGCGCCAAACAGAGCTACTGGTGAACCTCTAAAATGTTGAACGCTTACTGAACGACGGTGTTAGGTTTATTTTCGTTACGGAATTTCTTGATTCGGTCGCCGCGCTCAAACTGTTGGTCCTAGTTCAAAGCTTAAAATATTATATTTATGTTGTTCTTACTTCTTAATAATGCCATTAAACCATGGATCTTGGTATGTGCATACAACGTAGCGATTTCAAGATTATAAAATAAAATATTCTAGTCGTTGGTTAGACCTACTTCTAAATGTATTTCGCTTATCTACTAATCATCTCATCGCTTTTTCTAACGGAACAACAGACAGTAGCTAAGGTCATAACGTATCACGAAAATCTAGCGGCATTAATCTTATTATATGGCATGTTCCATAAAAAGAAAGTAGAGTTTTAAAGTATATTATAGTTTATGGTTAACATACAGTAATGATAAATACAGTAGAACCTCGGTAAGTCGATCTTCTACAACAACATACAGGGAGACGCCGAAAAATTCGAGTTATAGAGTTTTCGACAGAAGAATTTATAGTTTGGCTGATTTTATTTTTTTTAGGTTTTACTGTAATATGATAAAGGTAGGTTAGGTACATTAATAGGTAGGTACATCGCTCATTTGCTGCAAAAAAAAATTGCTTTTTCTAACGGAACAACAGACAGTAGCTAAGGTCATAACATAAGTCATAACCTAATGCGAAAATCTAGCAGCATTTATATTATTATATGGCATGTTCCATAAAAAGAAAGTAGAGTTTTAATGTATATTATAGTAAGTTTATGGTTAACATACAGTAATAGTAAATACAGTAGAACCTCTGTAAGTCGAACTTCTACAACAACATACAGGGAGACGCCAAAAAATTCGAGTTATAGAGTTTTCGACAGAAGAATTTATAGTTTGGCTGATTTTATTTTTTTTAGGTTTTACTGTAATATGATAAAGGTAGGTTAGGTACATTAATAGGTAGGTACATCGCTCATTTGCTGCAAAAAAAAATTGCTTTTTCTAACGGAACAACAGACAGTAGCTAAGGTCATAACATAAGTCATAACCTAATGCGAAAATCTAGCAGCATTTATATTATTATATGGCATGTTCCATAAAAAGAAAGTAGAGTTTAAAGTATATTATAGTTTATGGTTAACATACAGTAATGATAAATACAGTAGAACCTCGGTAAGTCGATCTTCTACAACAACATACAGGGAGACGCCGAAAAATTCGAGTTATAGAGTTTTCGACAGAAGAATTTATAGTTTGGCTGATTTTATTTTTTTTAGGTTTTACTGTAATATGATAAAGGTAGGTTAGGTACATTAATAGGTAGGTACATCGCTCATTTGCTGCAAAAAAAAATTGCTTTTTCTAACGGAACAACAGACAGTAGCTAAGGTCATAACATAAGTCATAACCTAATGCGAAAATCTAGCAGCATTTATATTATTATATGGCATGTTCCATAAAAAGAAAGTAGAGTTTTAATGTATATTATAGTAAGTTTATGGTTAACATACAGTAATAGTAAATACAGTAGAACCTCTGTAAGTCGAACTTCTACAACAACATACAGGGAGACGCCAAAAAATTCGAGTTATAGAGTTTTCGACAGAAGAATTTATAGTTTGGCTGATTTTATTTTTTTTAGGTTTTACTGTAATATGATAAAGGTAGGTTAGGTACATTAATAGGTAGGTACATCGCTCATTTGCTGCAAAAAAAAAATTGCTTTTTCTAACGGAACAACAGACAGTAGCTAAGGTCATAACATAAGTCATAACCTAATGCGAAAATCTAGCAGCATTTATATTATTATATGGCATGTTCCATAAAAAGAAAGTAGAGTTTAAAGTATATTATAGTTTATGGTTAACATACAGTAATGATAAATACAGTAGAACCTCGGTAAGTCGATCTTCTACAACAACATACAGGGAGACGCCGAAAAATTCGAGTTATAGAGTTTTCGACAGAAGAATTTATAGTTTGGCTGATTTTATTTTTTTTAGGTTTTACTGTAATATGATAAAGGTAGGTTAGGTACATTAATAGGTAGGTACAACGCTCATTTGCTGCAAAAAAAAAAATTGCTTTTTCTAACGGAACAACAGACAGTAGCTAAGGTCATAACATAAGTCATAACCTAATGCGAAAATCTAGCAGCATTTATATTATTATATGGCATGTTCCATAAAAAGAAAGTAGAGTTTAAAGTATATTATAGTTTATGGACATACAGTAATGATAAATACAGTAGAACCTCGGTAAGTCGATCTTCTACAACAACATACAGGGAGACGCCGAAAAATTCGAGTTATAGAGTTTTCGACAGAAGAATTTATAGTTTGGCTGATTTTATTTTTTTTAGGTTTTACTGTAATATGATAAAGGTAGGTTAGGTACATTAATAGGTAGGTACATCGCTCATTTGCTGCAAAAAAAAAATTGCTTTTTCTAACGGAACAACAGACAGTAGCTAAGGTCATAACATAAGTCATAACCTAATGCGAAAATCTAGCAGCATTTATATTATTATATGGCATGTTCCATAAAAAGAAAGTAGAGTTTTAATGTATATTATAGTAAGTTTATGGTTAACATACAGTAATAGTAAATACAGTAGAACCTCTGTAAGTCGAACTTCTACAACAACATACAGGGAGACGCCAAAAAATTCGAGTTATAGAGTTTTCGACAGAAGAATTTATAGTTTGGCTGATTTTATTTTTTTTAGGTTTTACTGTAATATGATAAAGGTAGGTTAGGTACATTAATAGGTAGGTACATCGCTCATTTGCTGCAAAAAAAAAATTGCTTTTTCTAACGGAACAACAGACAGTAGCTAAGGTCATAACATAAGTCATAACCTAATGCGAAAATCTAGCAGCATTTATATTATTATATGGCATGTTCCATAAAAAGAAAGTAGAGTTTAAAGTATATTATAGTTTATGGTTAACATACAGTAATGATAAATACAGTAGAACCTCGGTAAGTCGATCTTCTACAACAACATACAGGGAGACGCCGAAAAATTCGAGTTATAGAGTTTTCGACAGAAGAATTTATAGTTTGGCTGATTTTATTTTTTTTAGGTTTTACTGTAATATGATAAAGGTAGGTTAGGTACATTAATAGGTAGGTACATCGCTCATTTGCTGCAAAAAAAAAATTGCTTTTTCTAACGGAACAACAGACAGTAGCTAAGGTCATAACATAAGTCATAACCTAATGCGAAAATCTAGCAGCATTTATCGACCGAGCGAAGCGAAGGTCTTTGAGTTAACTAGGGCGATTTGCACTTGTCCGTCCGTCCGTCCGTCCGTCCGTCCGTCTGTCAGAGCCTTATAACTTTTGAATTACTGAACGTAATTACTTCAAATTTAGATATAATATGTAAACCGATGGCCTCCAGCCGAAAATGGCTTAAAAAGTTATAAAAATCTTTATTTCAGGGGGGCTCTCATAGAAGCGAATGCGAAGTAAAAAAAAAAAAATCGCGTTACATAAAATTGTTACGTATCATTTTAAAGATAATTTTGAACTGAGTACAAAAATATTTTTTTTTTAATTTTTCCCTTAAAATTGACGAAATGGGGGGCTTTCAAAGTGGCGATTTTATACTCTCGCTTGAAGACGCTCTCTAGAAAAATCCGCTATGGATTTTCAAACTGATTTTATGTTTTTAGGTCACTTATATCCTGTACTTGAACAACAAATACTAAAATTATATGAATATTATAAAGAAACGAGATTATTTAATTTTTAATGGGCGTCAGTAATTCATATAGCATCAACATAGCTTCACAATAATGCTAATAGATGGCGCAGTCAGTAACTATTCCCATGGAACTACGAGTTAAATTCAATGTTTGATAAATAATTCAATGTTTTCACTAACGTTCCCTAACCTTTACGGGCTACCTATAAGTTAGGTGATTGATGTTTTCTGTCAACTTATTTATCACGATCCTGTACGGGACACCTAAAAGGATATTGGGACGGATGTTAGGACTTAGGATTGTATTTAGGAGCTACCTACGTTAAGAGACTCCTACTTAGGGGATGATTTAGGTATGTTTGGTGAAAACGGGCATAATAATAATGTCAGTTTTGGTTATCATGTATCGATTGAATGAATAATCATGGGATACCGTTACCGCGAGGTCTCAGTTCGGGGCGAACCACTAGTATTATTATATGGCATGTTCCATAAAAAGAAAGTAGAGTTTTAATGTATATTATAGTAAGTTTATGGTTAACATACAGTAATAGTAAATACAGTAGAACCTCTGTAAGTCGAACTTCTACAACAACATACAGGGAGACGCCAAAAAATTCGAGTTATAGAGTTTTCGACAGAAGAATTTATAGTTTGGCTGATTTTATTTTTTTTAGGTTTTACTGCTATGTGATATAGATAGGTAAGGTACATTAATAGGTACATCACTCATTTGCAGCAAAAAAAATTATCGTGAAAAAGTGTTTTTAACAAGTAATGTCGAAAAATCACTATTATAAGCTCTATAAACACTATCTACGTATATTACGTACCTAGTTGAAAAGTTAATTCACAGCAGACTTTTAAGTTAGTATAATATCCTACCTAATTAGCTAAGTATATAATTTGCAAAAACAAAATTTTTAAAATTTTTTTTTTTGGAAAATCGGGATTTTTGCAGCAACTCAGATTTATAAAAAATAGTAGAGTTCACATCGTAGACACAATCAGGCATGTTTGGACATGTCTGAACGGAACCTGTCGGTCGGGGCTGGGGGTCGTGTTACCTTCGGGAAACTGGTTAGTTGTTGGGATATAAATCCTTGATCAAACATTTTTTGTAGCAAAGGAGATTGGCGAGCTCCATAGGCAGCCCGCACACAGTCAATATTATTGTCAATAAAAATATTGACAATATTTTTTTTAAAATGAAATAATATTGATCAATCCTTCAATACGCCCCGCACACACGCAATATTATTGACAATATTCGAAAATATTGACAATAATATTGACTGTGTGCGGGCTGTCTATAGAGTTTCTAACCCAGACTTGAGGCCCACGTTCACAAATCAAACTTCTGATACTTGTTCTAGTAAACCAGACTAACTAAAAAATTAACTAAAAAATTAACTAAAAAATTAATCAAAGTCAATCAAATAAAGTTGGGAGAAAAAAGATATTCCATAGTAAATTGTTAAAAATGAGGTTAGGTTTCCATTTAATTATTTTTAAGGCAAATTACCATATAATAACATTTAAAAGCTTTGAAAAATCTAATAGGTACTGAAGATCATTGTCTGAATATACCAAAGAGAACACACTAATTTCTTTTAAACATTAAAACAGCTAACCTACTTACTATGTAATTCATAGTGCTGCCATCTATATGTTTATAACCAAAAACGAAAGAATTACGAAATAAACTGACCACAAATGACATTAATTGATTGAGTTGACAACTTGTCAAAATAATTATGTCAATGTCAATACATTGACATAATTATTTTGACAAGTTAGTTTTTATTCTTTACTCCGTAAAATGATATTATGTATTGCTATTAGAACGGTTATTTATAATGCGTACTTGTGAATAATTATATTTTTGATCCCCAACTTCTAAAAATATGGGGTTTACACAGAAAAATACTTTGAAAAATATTAATTAAAATTAAATGATTCCTGAATCTGAACTTGGTTTTTAAAAGTACTGGGTCAAAAATCGCCATCCTCCTTTCATAAGGCAAGATACTTTGATCTAAAAGATCGATATTCGATAGCGATCAATCCATCGGGTTTTGTTATTTTATTATTAAGACACACTCACTTGTGCTTATTATTTATTTAAATATTCATAGTCGTCGAGAGTCTTCGGTCGTGGTTAGTTACTACCCTACCGTCAAAGAAGTACCACCAAGCGGCATTACGGCGCAAAGGCAACTTATTAGGTAGGGATTAGGGAGTTGTATGGGCTTAATTAAAACTGCTATACCCCCTTTCAAATTATCCCGCTGCCATCATAGACTGCATCGTCACTTACCATCAGGTGTGATAACAGAAATGGGCTATCTTCTCATATAAATTAAAAAAATAGATATTTGCTTTAAACTTCGCCTTACTGAAAAAAAAATAGGTATACATATATACCAAACTAGCTGACTCGGCGAACTTCGTTACCGCCAACTTACCTAAATAAATAAAACAAATAACTACTTAAACTATCTAAACTAACAAATAAACTATCATAATCAAAAAAAAACTATCTTTATCTTTCAAATTGGACTAAATTACAGATAGTAACGAAGTTTGATCAAAATCGGTTAAGTAGTTTAGGAGTCCATCGCGGACAAACAACGTGACACGTAATTTATATATATTAAGATTACCAATACATAAGAAACAAAACTCTATCTAAGTCTATCATTTGGGCAAATATTATAAAGATACGGAATATTTTTCTAAGATAAAACGACGAATGTAGGTCGTTTATCGCAACATCTTCACAGAGTCGACTGTTAGGAAGTATTACGCAAATCCAAGCAAAACCTATATGGTTGTGTGGTTTCTATTTTTTGTGCGGTATGTACTTGTTAAATGCTTAAACGGCTTTCTAAAATGACTCTAATCTAGACTAAACCCCATTTTTCCTTACAAGTGGTAACTCATAGAAAGGCGTAAGCGACACGCTGGATAGCGCATAAGAAGCAGTGAAAATGAAACCGTCAACAAATGAAAAACGTAACTTAAGGTTTACTAAACGAGTCTGCCCGCGAAATTCAAATTTAATTTTTTGGTTTTTCGCAGTTTGTAAACTAATACGACAAAGTAGGCTGATGGCATTTTAATTGCGACAGTGGCAGTATAATCTTCACAGGTTTGTATAAAAAATTTTACTTGAAAGTGTCCAGTTTAAGAAATTAATCAAAATATCGACTAATTTGTGAGTAAGTCACGTCCAACTCAGTATTTTGATTAATTTCTTAAACTGGTCACTTTCAAGTAAAGATTTTTATGTAAACCTGTGAAGATGATATTTCCACTGGCGCAATTAGAAGGCCTACTTTGGCGTATTAGTTTACAAATTGCGAAAAACCAAATTAAATTTGAATTTCGCGGGCAGACCCTTGTCTTCAACCTTAAGAAATTAAATGAAGGTTTTAAGAACTTCGTGAGCGCCTGGCCACGTTCTTTGTCGAGCATTTTTCCTTCGATTTGTAATTTTAAGGCAACTAGGTACAGCAAAAATAAATTTTATCTAAGTACATTATTCTTTAAGAATACCAATGGAAAAGAGAGTATTTTGACTGCACCATATTTTTATTATCATTTTTCAGTTAGTTGAACCGAAACAGTACAAGAATGAAGCTCACCATCAGATAACCTTAACTGAATGTAAAGTAATGCCCGCTTGCTTAACTGTCATCTCTCGTTCTCAGTTCTCACAACTTTATCAAAAGATCGTTTACCTAACTTAATTGTCCACGTGTTGTTGTGTTTGAACTAAGTGAAGGTATTCCTAGAAACTTTGGACGACCTCATTAACCGTTTTTGAATACGATTTTGAGTAATAACTAGAATTTCAAATTATACCTACTAATTAAAATCTCTTCAATAAGTCAGTTTACTTACAAGGGTTACTTTTCCATTTATTCCATATTAATATGTTCATAGTTTATGTTTATTAAAATTAGATTTCTTTTTATGTAAAGTATCAAAACTATTTGATTTATCCATCGATGACTCTTTCGCAATGTTGCCTTACCTTACTTATGTATTTTTAACCGACTTCCAAAAAGGAGGAGGTTCTCAATTCGGCCGGTATCTTTTTTTTTTTTTTTTTTTTTTTTTTTCTATGTATGTCCACCGATTTCTCCGGGATTACTGGACCGATTCGCGTGTTTTTTTTTTAATCGACAGAGGATGTTTGCGAAATGGTCCCATAAAAATTTTAACCTTCAACTCCTCAAGCCTGATGCTGCAGGCTAAAACTATGGCGATTTAGGAAATTTCGATTACGATTGATATTGTAGGTAACAATAATGGACTACATCATGGAGCTCCAGGTCCTAGCTCCTCAATCATAGGATACTACACTTAAAAGCTTAAAATAAAAATTCTTTTCAAAAAACCGACTTCTAACGCCATTACAAAGTATAAAAATAATTTTAGTTTGTCCACGTTTGTTGAAGTCGGGCGGGCCTAAAATACAAACTATGAAACCGACTCGCGATGCTCGCTCGACTTTTACAAACGAGTCTATCATATTCTGTAGCGTCGCGCATCGGTTTCATAGTTTGTATATAGGCCCGCCCGACTTCAACAAACGTGGACAAACTAAAATTATTTTTATACTTTGTAGTGGCGTTAGAAGTCGGTTTTTTGAAAAGAATTTTTATACACTTTACCCATGTAAACTGACTTCTTGAACAGACGCTACTAATTACTACCTATAATTTGCTTTAGAGGCTGAAATTATAAAAATTTTGCTATCGTTGGTAGGTAAATCTAACATTTTAGCGTTACTGATTTGAATTCTGATTGGTCCAGATGATTTTGAGAATGACGGGAGCCAACAAACGTTCACTAAACATAGGGAGTTTTTATCGTTTTGACAGATTTTCGTTTCGTCAGATTTTTGTTTCGTCGGATTTCCGTTTAGCCAGATTTTTGTTTCGACATTAAAAGTACAATTACAAGGATCATAGATTTAGTTAAAGTGATATATTTGTGACAAGCTTTTATTAATTTTTTTAATCAACACAGTACAATTACTTGTAGGGGCTCTCATAGAGACTTCCAATCGCTTCAGTCTTGTGGTCCCTGTACCAGCTTCTTATTAATTATCGATTTGCAGTGACCTAGAGATTAACATAGGTTAGATACCTCCTTTTTATGTCGGAAAAAAAGATTCCCGCGGAATTTTTAAAAACTTAACTGGCGCGCAAAAGTAGTTAAATATATTTATGAGTCTATTACATCCTCGGGGAAGACATTTGAATGTATAAACAAACAAACAGTCAATGATCTATTTGACATCATGACGCACAGCACAGTGTACTTATTGTGTTAGTCATTGGCCCACCATGATAAATCTTTACGGTGGCCAGTTCATAGAATATTATAATTTTAGTCATTTTATTACGCACATAAACAGAGTAGATACTTAATATTATCCTACTAAAGTATTGTAATACAATAAATGCTTACGTGTGTTTGTTTGTTGGTTTGTCCTTCAATAACGCAGCAATGTAGCAACGAATTAACTGATTGTTTGCATGGGTAAGTATATAGCTGAAGATTTGAAGATTTTTATTCCCGTTAAACTGATTCCCACGGGATTTTTTTAAAACCCAACTCCACGCGGACAAATTCGCGGGCGAAAGCACAACCCACGGCAATTTGATGAGGCGCAATTTAGACGGTGCCTCGTTCATCGTTCATAGTTGCGAAAATGAACCGTCTATATTTGCCCTTAGGGCAAAGAGCCTTAGGGTGCATTTTCGCAAAACATGTTCACGAAAATGAACTATGAACGGGTCACCGTCTAATTTCGGCCTTAGATATTCCGCGTCTCATGCTAAAATACAATATTAATTACATGATACATAATTATTATATGTCTGGAACCGATTGTTTTCAAGGATCAACCGACCGTGGATGAATGATGAACAGAAAAAGATATTTATTTTTACAATAGGATTTACATACAAATTATGATGCCACGTAAAAGTACGCGCACATTAGGACGGGCCGCAAAAATCCGAATCACTTCAATGCAATTTAAAATCTACATCGCACACTTTGACGGAGCGGAGCGGGCCTCATAATGGCCTCTAGTATTCGAACAGCCGAACTACGCATTTTTGCGTTGCGATGCAAGCTGCATCCCTCTAAAGGTGCTCTAAAGTCTAAACCCCGCAGCTGCCCGTCCTAATGTGCGCGTACTTTAACTTGGCAATGTCAAAAGAGCTGATACAAAAATAAATATTTACGAATATATAATAATTATTTATTAATGGAACCGAATAACTCACAACATCTGCTGGCGGCGATTTAGTAATTTCGCATAATATTCGCGTTATGCAAACGCTGATATTGCAACATTATAATGCGGTAAAAAACTAAACAGAACGTATCTCCGGTGTTTTACCCTGCTCATGTTTTACTGCTATGTAGTCTAAATATATAAAAGGAAAAGGTGACTGACTGACTGACTGAACTGATCTATCAACGCACAGCTCAAACCACTGGACGTATCGGGCTGAAATTTTGCATACAGATACCTAATAAGACATAGGCATCCGCTAAGAAAGGAGTGTTGAAAATTCATCCCCTAAGGGGGTAAACTTGGAGTTTGAAAAATCGAACTTAACGTGAGCGAAGCCGCGGGCAAAAGCTAGTTATAAAGAGGAAAGATTGTTTGTTTGTTAGTTTATTTGTACCGAATAGGCTCTGTAACTACTGGCACAGAATATATAATAGTAATACGTACTACTGGACCGATTTTAACCATTTTTTCACTAAAAGAAAGCTAAGTTATCAGGAAGTAACATAGGCTCTAATTTATTTTCTTTAATTAATTAGAGATCCCTAAGAAAATTGCAATAATGTAACCCAAAGTAGCAAAAGTAAATACATTATTTGGCGTGTGCTGAGGAAACTATTGATGATACATAAAAATTATGTACTACATGATTAAAGTACTCATTATTTTCTACAAAAAAGTCCCCGAAGGAATATATTATCTAACTATCATATTTAAGTCACAATACCTAGTAGCTTTTGTGTTCTAAAATTTAATTAGATCGCCTTTATCGTAGTATTAATTCTTCCTTACTAATACATATTATTACTAGTGGTTCGCCCCGAACTGAGACCTCGCGGTATCCCATAATTCCCATAAGGTAGTTTTAACTATATTATATTGTAATTAAAACGCGCCGAATCTGATGACGTCAATCGTCATCTGCTTTCGTGGATGGGATGCGTATTTACAATATTAAAGACAGCGCCATCTAGTAACAGTATAGTGAAGTTTTGTTAAAAACATTGATGCCCATTAAAACTCAAATAATTTCGTTTCTTTATAATATTTATCTAATCTTAGTATTTGTTGTTCAAGTACAGAATATAACTCAAATTATGTGTAAGTTTCAAGTTTTAAAACTAAGTGGTTTTAGAGATCTAGCCTCGAATACAATCTCCACTTTGAAAGCCCCCCCATTTCGTATGGGAGCCCCCCTGAAATAAAGATTTTTGTAACTTTTTAAGCCATTTTCGGCTGGAGGCCATCGGTTTACATATCATATCTAAAATTGAAGTAATTACGTTCAGTAATTCAGGAGTTATAAGGCTCTGACAGACGGACGGACGGACAAATGCAAATCGCTCTAGTAAACTCAGAGACCTTCGCTACGCTCGGTCGATAAATGCGATAGTATGTTTGTTTGTTGGTTTGTCCGTCAATCACGCTGCAACAAAGATGGATTGAAGTAATTTTTTGGATAGGTATAGTTGAGAAAGTGGAGGGTGACCTAGGAATCCCGGAAGATCAAAGATTTCCAGCGGGATTTCAAAAATTATATCCACGCGGACGAAATCGCGGGCATCAGCTAGTCATATTACAAAAGGAGCTATTACCACCTGTTACTATCACTAACCGTACCTCAATTGATAAAACACCGTTCAATCACACAATCCACTCAACAAGTGTGACCTCCGTACGCGAGTCACTAACCGCTTAACTTCAATTGGATAATGGATCAAAAACAATTCAATTGTGACAAGCTCTTTTGACCTTTAAGTCTACGGGATTTATGTCCAATTTCCTTAAAGAACTTGCAGTGAGGACTGAGGAGTATCATAGTGTGGACTTATCGATCAAAATAGAACTGTATGTTGACTGACATAGGCGTGGTATCTGTTTGATTTGGTCATTTTAAACTGCGGGTTCACAGATTGATCGATCACCGGATATCGCCATTATTGTCGTGCGATTCGCGATTTCCTTTGGAAATTCTGGCGTTGATCCGGGCTTTTAAACTATTCATTAAATACGTTTATGCAACTACTGCGAGGAACCTAAACACTTCTCATTCAGAATAGAATAGAAAAGAAATATTTTTTATTCAAATAAACTTTTACAAGTGCTTTTGAATAGTCGATGAATCTACCACTGGTTCGGAATGCCCTTCCTGTCGAGAAGAACCAGCAAGAAACTTCGATTCCGGGTACGCACCTCTGACTTTTCGGAGTCAAGTGCGTTTGAGCAATTAAATATCACTTGCTTCAACGGTGAAGGAAAACATCGTGAGGAAACCTGCACATCTGAGAGTTCTTCATAATGTTCTCGAAGGTGTGTGAAGTCCGCCAATTCACATTGGGCTACCGTTGTGGACTATGGCCTATAGCCCTTTTCTGAGAGACCTGCGCTCAGTAGTGAATAGGGCTTGCATTCGAATATTCGAATATTCGAATTATTCGAATAATATTTCTTGTCCGAATATTCGAATATTAAATCTGCTATATTCGAATATTCGACCAATTTTCCGAAAGCCAAACTCGGAATATTGATGTGGATGTCGCAGGCATTTTGTGTGATTCCACCGTTTACATACGGCGTCGTCAGTTTAGAAACGCTCGCTGTTATGTAATGCCGCGGCAAATTGAAGTATTTAGTTCTGTTTCTTATGCCTAACAAGTACTATGTTCGCCAAAATCTAAAGTTAGGTTAGGGTTATACATGAACAGTCGGGTGGTAGTGTGAACAGTCAAGTGTGTGTGAAGAGTCTGGTGAACACTTAGGTATATTGGCCAAATGGAACCTACCACCTTACTGTTCATGTCGAACCCCAACCTAACCTAACTTAAGAGGCAGATTCGTGGCCCTGGTGTTTGGGAATTACGTGGATTCGCAATAACTACATCTAAAACTACAGTGAAATTCATCGCCTCCAGGCGATGGATATGGGGAGTCCGTCGCCTGAGGGAGTAAGGTCCTCGGGCCGGGAGACACACTTTGTTCCTTGTGAGCCTCAGATAGAGTGATGAGTGAAAACTCTGTGTTTGAGAGGATGTTCTGTCTCAGCAGGCGCCGCCGGCTGGGTTGCGTGAACGTGATTACGGTCCCGTTGCCCAGTCACCAGGCGATGAGAAGGAACACCGTGGGGTTTTAGGGATTTCCCCACGTAAAAAAAATAGGTATATTGGCCAAATGGAACCTAAGCGGGCACCTGACTGTTCATGTCGAACCCCAACCTAAGCTAACTTTAGAGGCAAATTCGTGGTCCTGGTGCTTGGGAATTGCGTAGATTCGCAATAACTACATCTAAAACTACAGTGAAATTAAAACAATTGAACGAGTTGTCATTTTGCCTTCGGCTTATTACATAATAGAGAGCGTTTCTAATCTGACGACGCCGTATGTAAACGGCGGAATCACACAAAATGCCTGCGACATGCACAAAATATTACTTTTAAACTCCGCGCGCAACATTATGCTTAGAAGTAGAAGACAATAATTATGCTAAGAAGAAAGCAGTGATGAGGTCTAGTTTGGAACGCGCTTGCCTAGAAGATACCTATTCACTCTTGCCTTGAAGGTTCTTAAGTTGTACGTGTAAGTGTAAGAATAAGCCAAAGTTAGATGATAAGATTTATTAGTTATTATTATTTTTGTGCAATGTAACATTGATCTGATTCTGATCTCATAATTTCTTCTTCTTTGTCAACCAATAGACGACCTCCACAGATCTCGGTCTTGCGCCGCATGAATCCAGCGGCTCCCTGCAACTCGTTTTATGTCGTCAGTCCACCCAGTGGGGGGTCTGCCAACACTGCGCTTCCCGGTGCGGAGTCGCCACTCCAGCACCTTGGGACCCCAGCGACAATCAGCTCTTCGAACTATGTGCCGCGGCCATTTCCACTTCAGTTTCACGACTCGCTGAGCTATGTCGGTGACTTTGGTTCTCCTACGGATCTCCTCATTTCTGATTTGATCTCGCAGGGATACTCCGAGCATAGCTCTCTCCATAGCCCATTGAGTGACCCTGAGCCTTCTTATAAGGCCCACAGTTAGCGACCAATTCTCGGATCCCTAAGTCAACACTGGCAACACGCACTGTTCTTTTAGTGACTTAGAAGACTTTCGTCTTCAGGCGCTGAGGGATTTTGGACGAGAAGACATCTTGGAGATTCCCAAATGCTGCCCAGCTGAGTTGGATTCGGCTGTTGATCTCTTTCTCAAAAACCTGTTGAGGATTTGATCACAGAGCCAAACTGACCCGACACTATACCGAAGATATCCCGGACGTCAGCCTATACGAGATTAGTATGGCTCAAGCAGCTCAAGAACACCAAGGCGCCTGGTGATGATGGAGTCACTGCAGAACTCCGGTAAACCGGTAGAGAAAACCGGTACTTTAGATCTTTCAGCGATTGTTCAATTCAGTAATCACGCCGCTGCATCCGCCGGAAGCATGGCACAGGAGCGTGGTGATTCTGTTCTTCAAAAAGGGTGATAATACCTTGTTGAAGAATTATTATAGACCCATCTAGCTGCAGAGTCATGTTTATAAGTTGTTCTCGAAAGTCATTACGAATCGTCTCGCTCGTAGGTTCGACTACTTCCAGCCTCCCGAACAAGCCGGATTCCGAAAAGGCTGTGGCACCATAGATCACATTCATACGCTGCGGCAGGTTATACAAAAGATGGAAGAGCATTAACAGCCACTTTGTTTAGCGTCTGAGGACTATGAGAAAGCCTGGAATTTGATGGAAACTTGGGCCTTATTGAGGTCGCTGCAGAGATGCCGGATTGACTACCGGTATAGCCAAGTGTTGAAGTGCTTGTATGAAAACGCCACTATGTCAGTACGTATACAGGACCAGACTACGAGGCCAATCCACTTACAGCGTGGAGTGTGACAGGGAGACGATCTCCCCAAAGCTATTTACCGCTGCATTGGAGGACGTCTTTAAGCTTCTGGATTGGAACGGACTTGGCATCAATATAAACGGTGAGTACATCACTCACTTGCGATTTGCCAATGACATGTCGTTATGGCAGAGACTCTGAGCGACCTCAATACAGTGCTCAACGATCTCAGCACGGTTTCTCAGCGTTGGGCCTAAAGATGAACATGAGCAAGATGAAAATCATGTCCAATGCTCATGCTCCACTCCACCCACGTAAAAAAATTTTTTTTTTCGGGTGGAGGAAATCCTCATGGATACCATTGGATGGCATGTCCGACTTCACTGTGTAGTGCCCTACGGACTAAAATCTCCCCCCGTCTCCGGCCGTCCATCCCGGTACTGCTGTGCGCATGACTTCAGGGTGGGGGCTGTCAGTTTAGGCTGTGTTCAGGTTTTGCCTTTTTAACTCATCCTTGACGCGTCGTCCTACTATCTTGTGGAGCAATGTTGCGCAATTGTTCCAGCCTTCTCTGCTATCCAACATCAACCTCACCAGATTACCGTTTGTGACAGGTTCTCGCACATTTCCGCGTGCATTTTCCCTTTCCTCTTCAAATTCCTTGCACTCAAAAATTGCGTGGTTTGGCGTATCTTCCTCGCCACAGTAGGTACAGTTGTCGCTTTCTGCTTTGCCTATCGCATGTAGGTACGTGTTGAATACTCCGTGTCCGCTTAGTGCCTGTGTCATTAGCTTGTCAACTTCACCGTGCTTCCTATTCAGCCATTTTTCAAGGTCCTGTATAAGATCCCTAGTCCATTGTCCCTTTCCTCTTTCCTTCCATTCGTTTCCCCATTCTTGCAGGGTCCTTTGCCGCTCTTCCTCCGGGGTCTTTGAGTCAACTTTTTTGTACAGCCGCGTTCTTTCCATAACCAGCCTATATCTATGGGAACCAATCCTGCTATTACCAGGACAGCTTCTGTGGATACAGTCCGATACGCA
This sequence comes from Oeneis ivallda, assembly GCA_029955525.1. Taxonomy (NCBI): domain Eukaryota; kingdom Metazoa; phylum Arthropoda; class Insecta; order Lepidoptera; family Nymphalidae; genus Oeneis; species Oeneis ivallda. Next base: position 26,833,109 of record JARPMR010000006.1, read on the forward strand.
CCACAAATTCTAATGGCCAGTCGCCGCTGTATCCTGCCTAGCATTGTATTATATTTGGTCATTTGTAGAGCTTGGCCCCAGACCGGCGCTCCATATAGCATAACCGACTGCGCAACGGATACTAGAATCCTTCTTTTGCTGGTTCTGGGTCCTCCTTTCCTGGGCATCAGCTGGCTAAGCGCTGTTGTTAGTTTTTCGGCCTTAGCAGCTGTTTCCTCCGATGGTAAAAGTGATTTGTCCATGCCTCCTTCTGCCGCTCAGCATGATAGCTTCAGTTTTTTCTGGAGCTAATTGGAGTTGCTTGCTGACCATCCACCCGTTGATTCTATTTAGCGCTCTATTAGTCCTTTCCATTAGGTGTTGCTCTGTTCTGGCAGCTACTACCAGGGCCAAATCATCTGCAAACCCAACTAGGTGGGCTTCTTCATAGAGGATGTTCCACAGTGTCGGGCCGAGGATCGAGCCTTGTGGCACTCCACTTGTTGCTTTGAATGTTTTTGTCATTCCTGCCGCGTCAGTTATTAATACACTTCGCTGGTCTAAGTAGCTGCTGATGAGGTTACTAACATATCCAGGGAAATTTCTTTCCTTAAATTCCTGGAGTATTTGGTTCCACGGTGCGGAATTAAAAGCATTTCTGACATCAAAAGCGACGAGTGCACACAGTTTCCTGGTCCGCTGTGTGCCATGTTTGGCAGCTTTTGCGATGCTTTTAACCTAAACCTTTAACCTTTTAAAAAATATTGCACTTGACATTGTGCACGAGTAAATAATATACCTGGGACACACACACAGTCCAGCTAGGTAGGTCCAAATTCATAATTTCTAATACTGAATTATTACCTATTTGTATTCTATCAACGTTGAAAATCTTTCTTTTAAATCTTTTAAGATTTGTAAGTAAGTAATACGAAGTAAGTAGTACGAAGAACCAAAAATAATGTTTAGAATTTAGTACTTTATTTCTAGTTACATGATAAAAGATTTTAAGCAAGTTGTCGTTTTTGTAATTGATTATTTGATTTTATTGATATATAAATATTATTAAAATACTCACACTCATATCTCGGTTTATAAGACTGAGTTATGTTGTGGTTGTCTTGTTAAGAACCAACTTTTGATATTTTTTGGAGGACTGAATTAGAGCCATAGCAGTCAAATTCCAAACAGTTCTTTAATTTTAAGTAAGGTTTTGTTTTGATTTAGAGATATTAGACTCAAAGTAAGAGATTGGCAGTTAAAAACGTGATTATTATAACATCTTTTGTTTTTTTAATTATTCGAATATTATTCGAATAATTCGAATAATACCCGAAAAAAAGTCGAATATTCGAATACCAAAATCTTCGAATATTTGCAAGCCCTAGTAGTGAACCGTTGATGGGTTGCTAATGAATGATGAAGTATGAATATGTCAGATATAACAATTCATTCAAGCAATGTAGCAATTAATGATGCAAATAAATGCAATACAAATGATACAGATACGCGTCTTCCGGCCCACTTGCCGACTGACGCGCGATTGATTTACAGAGCCCCTGTTGATAGGCACCTACTGTGATGACTACTGGGAATCGGCGTCTGTATACTCTGTTAAGATAACACGCCGATAATATGACTGCAGACGAGCTGCGTCAATGCTTAATTTACTGTCTGTCACAGAGATTATAATAAGAGTCCGCGCCACGAAAGAAGTCCCCTAGAGGCGGCGTGTTTATGCAATAGGGTATTTGACTACTTTTAGAAAATCATATTAAATTGTTAATAATGCTATGCTGAAACTAACAAAACGTATATTTCGGCATAATTTTCAGTATTTTTCATAAAAATCGAGAAATAAATTCAAAATAAATAAATTGCCGCGGTTCCATTTGTTTAAATGACGTCACAGTTCACACACAGTTCAATGACAATTCCAAAGCCCAAAGGTGGCGTGAACTGTGACGTCATTCGAGATTCAAGAACGTTTTCGATCTCGTGAACATGGCCAGAATTATAGCAATTTTAATTAATGTTTTCTAACTAAATGAAGGTTTATGTTTTCTATAATATAATAAAACTGTAACAGGTCCAATTCTGTACATTGAAGATATTTTGAAAATTTTTGTTTGAGGGCACTCTATAATCGATACTGAAGCCAAAACAATTTTTTTTTTAATTTTTTGTCTGTCTGTCTGTCTGTCTGTCTGTCTGTCTGTCTGTCTGTATCTTGGCCGCGCATCACGCCGAAACTACTAAACGGATTTAAATGAAACTTGGCAAAATTTAAGTTCATACTACGAGGTATAATATAGGATACTTTTTATCCCGAAATTCAGCACAGTTCCCTTGGGAGAGGGGATGAAAGTCAAAATGTGTATTTCGCTGTAATTCATTAAGGCGTATTCCGATTTAATCCATTCTTTTTTTGTTAGAAAGCAGGTTCCTTAGAGATTGACCTGTAACTATTTCAAGGTCGTCAATTTCGTAGTTCAGAAATTATAGACATCACAATCTTCAGTATAGGTCCAAATAACTTGAACCCCGGAATCTACAGGATACTTTGAATGAACGGCTCATCTTAAGCTCGCATGAGTAATTTATGGTATATAGCCATCGTGGATACTATTTTGTCAAAGTCAAACTACTCCAAAGGCGTCAGATTTTGCCAAACGATCATTATACGTACATACTACATAGTAGGTATGGATGTAATACATCGTATGGACGTAATATTACAGTGTTTTTCTATGTAATTTAATATTCTAATCATACTTACTAATATTATAAATGCGAAAGTGTGTTTGTTTGTTAGTTTGTCCTTCAATCACGCCGCAACAGAGCCACGGATCTACGTGATTTTTTGCATGGATATAATTGAGGACCTGGAGAGTGACATAGGCTACTTTTATCCCGGAAAATCAAAGTGTTCCCGACGGATTTTATAAACTAAATCCACGCGGACGAAGTCGTGGGCATCAGCTAGTTAGATAATAATCTTTTAGGATGACACCAGATGAAACGATATTTTTAATATAGTCAAATACCCTATTATTGTATGTAAAATGTATTAGTTCCACTTATTGCCTCTATATTCATCATCATCATAAACAACCTATCAACAGCTCACTAGGCACTAGCGCAGGTCTCACAGAATTCGCAGGTCCACCAGGCTGGCCTATTGCAAATTGGCAGACTGCACAGTTTATACACCATTGAGAACATAATGGAGAACTTTTAGGCGTGCAAGTTTCCTCGCGATGTTTTCCTTCACCGTTGAAGCATGCGATATTTATTTGTTTAAATGCACATGTCTCCGAAATGAGTATGACAGAGGTGCGTGTGATCGAAGACGAACCTGCGAAAGGAAGTCGAAGTCCTAACAACTTGCTTCTATTTTGTATTGATAAGTAGGTATCCTACTAGTATTATAAATGTAAAAGTTTGTGGGGATAGATGTATGGATGGATGTTTGTTACTTTTTAACGCCACAACGAATGAACCGGTTTGGCTGCTCATACCCAGGATTAACAGATAAGCTACTTTTTATCCCGGAAAATTACAGAGTTCCCGCGGGAATCAAAAAACCTTAATCCACGCGAAGTCGTGGGCATCATCTAGTTATATTATAAAATTGCAGAATTTTATTGCATTCGCAAATCCTCAATTCTGTTCTGGTCAACTCTTGATTACTTGATAGGGTACTGGCGTTGTTCTTTTTTCAAACTTTTCTTTGACTTTGCTCCTATTCGTGGACACTGGACATATTAAGGCCCGCTTGCGTCTGCAAGCGGGCCTTATAATGACGCCGGGTTAGGTTTAACCCAGGAATTTTGTAATTTTGACAGAAGCTTTGTACGAAATCTGTCAAAGCAGCAGCTAATCTGGGTTAAAAGGAAGCTGCAAGTTGGTTCTGCAAGCGGGCCTTAAGGGCTATTTGGCAACTGTCTTACTTAACCTACTCATCCTCAAGTTCGGAGCAAATTATATAAAAGATATGCACCATCAAAGTTAAACCAACCCAAAACCATCAATCTCTACTCAAACTGTTAGAACGTGCTCAAATGTTGTTCGGTTGCGTAGAAATACCCGCGGTTAGGCAAGAATGTGTGGCGGCCGGCGGTGCGGCATGCGTGTTTTGCTTTTCTGACATACATTTATCTTAATCGAGATAAATCAGGGCTAATAGGTATCTATCTCAGCCAATAGCGCAACGGTTATGGACGCAGACTGAAAACCTGAAGGTCGATGTTCAAACCCCAGTCGGGCACTAAGGGTGAGATCTATAGATGGCACTCCCACTTTGTGTCTCAACTCTCATTTTAACTCTCATCTTGAGTATTGAGCAGAGCCAGAGTATCTCTTGATCTCATCCTTACCTAAGTATTGTTGTGCTCACTGCTAACTGAAGCTACGCCACTACCTACGCTAACTTGAAAGTGAACGTGAAAGGGGAATAATAATCATGTTCAGAAAAAAACATAGCTTTAATATGATAGCTTAAAAAAGTTTTAAAATTTTTGGCGTCTTAGTTCATTTAGCAAACGTTTGTTTAAAGCCGTCAAAATGAATATTTTTTGTACACAATTGCATGGCAAATGTAAACGCAAATTCCATAAAACTACTTATCATCGATAAAATAAAAGTCGATTTACGGACGATAGTTTTACGTGATAACGTCATAAAGAAACATTGATGACCGCTAACCACAGCGCGCACGTGATGACTGGCGGGCCCGGCGGCCGGACTGCAACGCGGGACCGTAAACTCTGCCAACGCTTGGGCCGATCGTGCCCCTCTTTCGCTTGTTCCGCGCTCTCGTTTGCACGCGCAGGCTCAGGCGGAACATGACACTTTCGTGCGCGCAGCCGGTGTTATCGATTTATATCACGTCAAAAATAATTTAAGTATGATATTTTTAAGCATAACAAAATGGCATACGATTGATTAACACTACATTTCCTTAAACCGGCAATGGGTTATGGGTCTTAAAATAAGTTGTTTATAAGGATCATTTCTAAACTAGAAATGGAAATCAACAATAATAGCACTCGTGTGATAATAGTGCGGAGTACCTACCAATGTTTATCGTAATACAATATTTAACCAGACGGACTGACGTCCAAAATAGAACAATTCCGGGATAATTCAATTAATTTTATATTTTTATAACGAAACAAAGTGCGCCCTCTAGCAGAGGAACCCGACACCCGCTCAGCGCGTTGACAGCAACCTAATTGATATCACGTTCCACATTCAAATAAAGTGCTCTATTCCAACCTTTTATTCGACCAAAAACAACTTTGTTTTTTATTACAAAGTAGGTAGGTAGTTTGCATTAGGATAATCGTTGCTGATCGATTGACGTGAGGTAAACAAAAACAAAGGCCATGCATTAGGTTGAACGGTGATTAATTGTCTGTCCATCAGTTCATTGATGATATCGGTGTATAACGGGCGAATGTTTATGAATAGATGTTAATAGTGCATTTACCGTCTGCGATTAACGCTATATATACTATCTTGTAGTGAAGTTACACCCACTTCTTGATATTAGATAGAATCTAGACGTGTTATAAGAGCTACAGGTTGGCCTAAATTAAATAAATTATTTTGAATTTGAATAACTTTTACCCCAAATTTTTCTTATGATTTCGTCCGCGTGGTATGAGGCTTTTAAAAATCTAGTGGGAATTTTTTCCCGGGATAAAAAGTAAACTGTGAAACGAGTGACACTCCAGGTTCTCAACCATTCCCATGCGATAAATCACGTCGATACGTTGCTTCCTGGCTCAATGATTGAAAGACAAACCAACGAACAAATACACTTTCGCATTCATAATATTAGTAAGGACCTGTGTTTACTAGAAGTTATAAGTTATAACTTCAACTAGCAACCTGCGTAAGTTATCAGTTATAACCTATAACTTAAGTAAGTACCTACTTATCTAGGCACTATATATAGAAGAATATAATATACTAACCTACTATAGTTAGGCACGTAACGATTGCAAAATCGGCATCGTAGGTACCTAATAATAGTTTGCTCCGCCTGCAAATAAGTGACAACAAAAAATTCACTCTCTAACGAATTCAATATTTGACTATTTGTAATACACGCAACATAATTTTTTTTTCTAAGTTACACTGAGATTTCGTAGAACTTATATGTTGACTTTCATTTACAAACAACCTTATTGTTAAGCACAATCAAAATTATATAAGACAGACAGCCATTACATATTCCACGGTAAGGTGCCGCTGGCCGCCCGCCGGGCATCGAACCCGCTTCCGTTGCCCGTTGCCCGTTCGCCTACCATAGATAATGATCATTAGGCTTTCTTTTAAAAAAAAACCATTGTATTCATTATGATAATAGATTACATCAAGCAAAAAGCTAAGTGTTTGGAAATATCTAGGTAAAGGAAACTATACTCAAATAATAAATATGGTCGAGCGAAGCAACGGCTGGACCATGTCCATGCGTCATGCTCGTTAACGGGTGCCACCGGCGGGAATGGGGCTACTTTCTGTCTGCACGTCTTAACATGAATTGAATTGTAGTACCTACGCTTTTTTGGAACTTCACCTCATTGTGGAAATATTCTATTCTATTCTAACAAAAGGGTTAAATCAACTTGGCATCCGGCTGCCCACAAGATAGTATAAAAAACTTATTGCAATGTAATAGCGGCATAATAATATTGTAAAATGATTATTTTCTGAGTTTCTTGCCGGCGCTTTCCGAACCGGTGGTAGAGTCATGACGTGTCACAAGAGCCACAGGTTGGCCTACGTGAAATAAATAATTTTGAATTTTGTAATATTTTGTTAATTGGTTACATCAAGCAAAGTGTTTGGGCATATAAATAAGTAAAGGAAACTATAATACTTAACTGACCCATAGTTCAGTCCCGATGGCTCAATGGTATAAAGGCTGGAATGAAAACAGAACGGTATAAATAACAGCCACTGGACTATGACATACATACTCGTACCTTCAATGGTTGGGAGGTCCCATAGAAATACGATCCCATAGAGATAAAATACGAATGAATACAGCCTGAACCGGTAATTTACAATTTATAAAAAAATTACTTCTGCTAACCTTTCCAGTTTTAGTTCGAACTGTGAACTGTGAACGAAATATGAACTGAATAAAAAGCTTGTAAAATTACATCAACTTTGTAAACTAGGGGCCTCATTTTTGCCGCCCCGGGGCCTTTAATGGGCTGTCCGCCACTAACTGATATACATATTGATTGTTGTTGTAAAAGATTTATCCAAGGAATGCCCAATCTATCGTCACCCACAAGTTCAGGTTAACCGTAACCGAGGCTTGTTAGTTTACCTTCCCTAATTAGAGTGGGCCCTTGCCCTACGCGTTGCACCGGCTTATCCAAGCAAACTGTTACTAATTTATTTCAAGTTCAATTTACCTGTGTACAAATAGTTTATAGTAAACTTCACCTTAGATAAAGGGCGTGTGTAAACTGAGCTGCCAGTCGCGCAACCAGCATGGTTTTTTTAATGAATAGTAAATGATTTCCGAATAAATGTTAGATACCTAGTTGCGAATGCTATTTTTTCAGTAAATAATTAGGTAAAGCCCAATTTAGACGGTGCTTCGTTCTTCGTTCATTTTTTGCACCCTAAGGCCCTTTGCCCTAAGGGCGAATTTAGACGATTCTTTTTTCGTAAGAATGTTCGCAAAAATGAACGATGAACGATGCACCGTCTAAATTGGGCTTAAGTACACCTTTTTAATCTAAACGAAATTCGTCACTAGAATAAACCTAACTTAAAAAAAATTACATTTACAGTATTTGACGTTCATTTTTGTCTTAATTTTTCCTATTCTTATACTTTTCCTTAATCTCTTTTTTCAGCATAATATTCATTAAATTTTCCACACATACATATTTATTTTCATTATACCTAAGCTCCTGTCTCTCCTTTTTGGAGTTTACTCCTTAAGAATCGATTTTAGCAGCCCGGTATGAGAAAAATCCGGACAGTAAAATCAATTTATCAATGACCTTGTTAGGTTTTTCACAACGTTTAAATTTCTACCCTAACTTTGAGTAAATAAGGTTGGTTTTCGCTTGAGTTGTCGAATGCCCGTGTTACGTTTTTCACAACGATGCAAATTTCTACCCTAACGTTGAGTAAATAAGGTTGGTTTTAGTTCACATGTAGATCAGCGCCATCTTTCGGCTTATGTGTAAACTATTTGAATAGCCACGGTGTTGTACTCCGTACAACACTGTGGCTATTATATATAATAGTTTACACATAAGCCGAAAGATGGCGCTGATATACATGTGAACGTAAGCCAACCTTGTTTACTCAACGTTAGGGGTGGAGATTTGCATCGTTGTGAAAGGCGTAGCGCGGCCATTCGACAACTCAAGCGAAGACCAACCTTATTTACTCAACGTTAGGGTAGAAATTTCAACGTTGAGTATGAAGTAAACTCCAGTTGTGCGTCGTGCTGACACACACAAATTTTTTTTGACAGACGGGTAACATTTGAATTGAACGACGAATGTCCAATGGTAGATGTGCCTAAACATTTTGAAAAAAGCTTTCACACAAAAGTTTACATCCTTTCACTTCTTACATCTATAACTGTACTTGAAATTATAGTATCTATACTTACGAATACGTCTGGGTTACCTATGATAGCGCAAGAAGACTTACAAACAAAATAAATTCAATCGGCCCACTCTATGGTTTGATGGTATCAGACACGAAAAAAAAAATTGAGCCCATCGACCCTTTATCTATTGTTATCATTAACGTATCCAGATACCACGGTATCTGATCGTGTATCTGCCCTCCAATGCACTTCCTATTTGGGATTTGTTTACATTCCCACGTGGTGTCGATAGCTCGACAAACACTGTTAAGTTCTCAGCTGTTAATGAAATCTCCTCATCGAAAGGAGACTATATTTTAGCCGTAAAGTTGTAAAGTGAGAGAGATTTGGTGCTGAATGTAAAGTTTGAAGGCGTTTATCGATACTGAAAATATTTGTAGTTTTTGTTGAGAACCTTTTATCCAACTTCTACAAGTAGAGCCAAATAATGCTTTGCCCCGTACTTCAAGAAGCCTCGCCTGCTACCGTAACCTACCTACAATATTAACATAGAGAAATTTTTCTAAGGCCAAATTGCACCAAACTGCTTAATCATGTTTAGTTAAATTTGCTAGACCTGTTCTTCTCATTTTAACTCTGAAATTGTATTGCCAAAAAGTGACAGCGTTACAAAAACTAAACATGATTAAGCAGTTTGGTGCAAGTCTGCTTAAGAAAGGGTGTGGTAATTTTATTTCTCTTTGATAAAATAAATTTAAATATTATTTAGTGTTGTTAAACTGCAGGATATGATTGAACTTACACATTATCTTTTGATAAGTTAATCCGTTATTGAAATAGACTTGACAAAACAGGTCTAAAGACGGTCACTTTGCTGGCCCCCAAATCATCATAATATTATTATCTCTTTCTGTTTAAAAAGTCTTTTCAAAGGTATCACTTTACCAAGTATTTGTGATGTAAAGAGAATTTATTTGCTTGATCGGGAGTGCTCCTCCCGAATATATTTTTTTTAAATATTTCGGCTTTGGGTTTACATATTATTTGTGAACCAGAAGTCATATGTATATTAATTCAGAAGTTATAAGGCTCTGACAGACACTCAAACAGTATCAATCTATAGGTACGTAATCGTATTAACTCGTAACGTGTTATCCTTAGTTTTTGTCCTATCCTAGTTTCATCAGCCAGATCAACTTAAATATTAAAACGTTATACGCAGCATGAACCAATTAAGTGAACCACTTAGTTAGTATTAAAAGTATACAAAATAAGTGAAACAAAGAGATCATTTATAACAATTTAATAGTCAAAATGACGTGCGCGCCGGACATAACCGCCCAATAAATTCAGCTGAACAATTGCTCGGCCCAAAATAACTGTTGCGGCTTTCTAAGCGAAATTAACTCAATTGTGCACACGTGTGGACTTTTGCAAGCTACCTAATTAAGTATATTTGTTGGAGGATTTATATAGTTCAGTTGTTGCTTTCTGCACGTTTTCCCCTTTGTTAAAATAAATTCATGATTTATATATGTGGAAAATGTAAAATACAATCGAGGAACAAATTGCTCGTTTTCTGTAAACACTGTTTTATCTCAAAAATCCAGATTTTTCCAGATATTTAAGAAAATTCTTTAAATATTAAAGAATTTCCTTAAATATTTGTAGTTAAATATAGATCTAAAACGATTAAGTTGACTTGTAAATTTCCATCCGAATATAAGAACTGGTTTATACGTAAAAGGAATAAAATCCTAACCGACAAAGTTAGTAAGCAATAAGCAACGCCTACATAGAGCCTATGGTAATTGCTTGGCGCCCACGCGTGTAGACGGCCTTCTTTCATAGGTATTTAAAATAATAATCCTAAGTTATAAATTATCGGTCAAATATTTTCCTTTATTTTTGTTGATAAAAAATATTCACAAATATTTATTTTATTGCACCTATTCGGTGCTCTCATAAGTCATGAGTTCATGACTACCATCGGAAACGCATACATATACTTATTATGTATTATGCAAGTCTTGTTAATTTAACTTGTTAAAATAAGTACATTTACATCCATGTAGGTGTTTGTCCGTCATTTGGTGGCATTCCTTTAACATTTTTTACATATTAAGTACCTATTTGACTTGATTAATCAGTATTAACATTATATTTATGCTAAATATTTATAAGTATGTAGGCTACTTTCGAAGCACTGGTAACAGAAGTTTTATCAATAATCTGATTGAGTATTAACTAATTTAGTTTTGCGATTTGTTGAATGTAGCAAAAAGCATAGCTGTATACCTATATACCATTAACAGACTATTGCTACCGGGCTATACAGACCTGTGATACAGACCTATCACTTTCGAGATAGTGTTCACATAGACCTAAAATTATGCACCCCAAACCTAATTTAGTATAGTATATATAGACTATAGAGGATAAACGATCATAATTTCATTGAATTAATAATAATTCCTCAAAGCATAATTTCAAGACTTTCGTACAAAATAGGAAAAAGGATATAATTTTATAGATTTTGTTTAAAAACTTGTGTAGATAGATAGGCATCATCATCTGTTTCCGAGATGTGATTAGAATCTACTTCCTAATTATGTACGTCAATATTTACAAAGACTAACGAGGTATTCGGCATTATAATCTAAACCCTTAACTACGGTAATAGTTTAATTAACCACACCAACACGACATTCGGTCTTCAGAGAACTAACGAATGATCATTTACAAATGGCATAGTAACATAACCATTTACATCTATCTTTTCACTTGGGATATTTGGTAGTAAAAGGTCGGAACCGCCATCAATTTTGTTAAGTCTTATGACGTTGTGTATCTGTTGTGTTTACGCTACAACGCGTTCTATAATTGAGCGATGCGGGAGAGTTCAACACATCGCGGTCCATCTTTTTAGAATACGACACAAATAACATTCTATATTTGTAAATTTATACACTGCTGACTTTGAGAGCATCTATTTCTTGCGAACTACCCACAGGAACCTGTTGTCTATTACCTTAACTTAAGATATCATTTCCTTTGTAATGGAGAGGATTGAGGGTTCAATCTAAATCAGCGTGAAGATCCTAAGGTGGTACCACGGTACGGTTATGCAGCTATGCCGATGACCAAATGCATCAATGTTTGTAAATAGACTGCAGTGTGCGTCGCAACTATGAGTTTTGATGCCGCGTTTTTATGAATGATTCCGTCTTCAATACGTGCTTCTTTTATAATTTTATTATCATACAACTTATCAAAATTGTTAAATTGCTTTTGTTGTAGATAACTAAAATACAATTTTGCAAAACTGCATTATGTGCCATTTTTCCGAATGATAATTAATGTCATCTTTAGTCTTGTTATATTAATTTAGTAGACATACCTACAATTAAATCAAATTAACACTATTTCTTTTATTGCGTAACATGTACATCTAATAGTAACAACAAAACTAATGGCTGGTGTTGGCTTTGAGCCCTTGGCATCTTTGTAGCTTGTAATAGTGAAAGATGTTTCGGATGCTCATATCGTCAGCTAGCGTTGTTTACAAACACATTTGCTATTTCATCTGTTAATCTTGTTTGTTTACTCCGTTCGGGCCAACAAATGCTTGCTACGGCTCTAGTGCATCTCAAGTTGGTTTCGTAGAAAAATTAACTGTGCTGTGTGAAAGGGAGCGCTCAAGAGATTCTAACAAGTTTGTTTGCCCGTCTCATTACTCAGCTGGTTTGGGAAGTGAAAAATCACGCTTATCTCGGCACAAACAAGGGAACGGTGGTCCAGAGTCGGCCATCTGTTCGTTGCACCCATAAAGATAACGAAAATGTACAAACAGGGATGCAAACCATTTAGTATCGGGCCCTTGCGGTGAGCGCTCCTGTGCCAGTGAATTTATTACGCGCGAAAAAACAAAACGGCCATTTTGCTGTTTGCATATTTCCGAACGATGTGCTCCATATACGAACGCACGGTACGCGTACGCCTGTTTGATATTCTCTTTGAGTTTTGGTTTATTTTTGATCGCGTTGTCCTATTTAATCCGTTATGCCAGCCGCTGGCGTTCCCATCAGTCTTTGCGGCAACCGTTGCTTCTGACGTCGTGTTTTATCTAAACCCATTCAAAATGTTCAAATATCTAGTTAACAAGTTGAAATTGTCAACAAATCATATTTTTAATCGGAACAACGTAAATACCCTGTTTACCCTCATTTTTAGCTAATTTCAAAATGTTACTTTTCAACATTGTGTCTTTTGTTTTAGATATACCCAGACCCGGAGTCTGAAAAGGCGATCATGGGTTCAGTGGTGTACTGCATCCATCACAAGGAAGGATGCCAATGGTCGGACGAACTCCGTAAGCTGAAGGTGAGTTGGGAGTCATAAATATTTGTGTTTTGTTAAGATAAAGTTTAGAGAGGTGTTAAGATAAAGTTTAACATGGGTAGCATAAGTAGGTATGTCACGCACTCTTTAAACATTTCTGTGGTGGTCGTGTGATGCGGGTTGTTACGTTCCCTCAAATATGGTTGAGCGAAGCAATGGCTGGGTCATGCGTCATGCTCGTGAACGGGTGCCACCGGCGGGGATGGGGCTACTTTATGTCTGCCCATCTTAAGATAGAAGTTAGTCGGTATGCATTTTTGGAACTTCCCTCATTGTGGAAACACTGCATATATGGCATAGTATTTACTGTATTGTAAATTTGTTTTGAAAAGATTAACCGCCGAGTTTCTGGCTGGTTCTTCTCGGCAGGAAAGGCATTCCGAACCAGTGGTAGATTCATCGACTAAGTATTCAAAAGCACTTGTAAAAGTTTATTTGAATAAAAAATATGTCTATTCTATTCTATTCTAGAGGGCGTATCGTGAAGATTTATCGATCAATTTTATGCGCTCACGTCGAAATCGACACATTTCTTTTATCTTTATGGCTCTTGGCACGTGTTGCTCTACATACTATCTCATGAGATATTTCTATCGTTTTGAAAGCAATAGGCTTAGAATTTTTGATGGGCCTTTCGTTATCATTAAACAATTAATATGTATGTAGGTAAATGACTGGGTTTCATTTAGGTAGGTACCTTTCTAAACTACCTTGATTATAATATTTGTCGTCATTAGGAAGTTTGTTTTAAGTAATTAATTTTATTTACTGTTCCTATCCATTTTCTAAATGATAAGTAATTATTGCCTTAGAAGAATTTGTTCATTTGTTTGTTCGTTTATAATAATTGATTAGTAAAATTTTTTAAATATACTTACATAATATTAAATGGGGGGTAAGGGGGCGCACCAACATCTATGCGCCCCAATTGTCAACCTCACCTGCCCGTGGTGCCCCCTGCCAATTAGCGAACGAGGATATGACGACCGAAGAATGGCAGGATAACCATTCCAAACTAATGCTAGGCTTCAAATAGCAGACTGGAGATGGGCAGCAGCGTCTCTGGTGCGAGGAAGCCTAGCCCTGCGCTGACCAACCCGCCTACCCAGCGTGGTCAGTATGGGCACTACTTTTGATGAGCAGCGCCAACAGACAAAGGCCCCTAGTTCCCGGCAGCTCTGCTATTCCCGACTACGGTAGCGGTCGCGGTCACGGCGGGGCAGGGGGTGCGAAGAATCACCGGGCTACGGATGGCTACCATACCAAGCGACTCTTATTGGCTACGTATAACACCAGGACCCTGAGATCGGATGAAAGCCTAGCCGAACTCGAGGTAGAGTTGGAGAAAATCAAGTGGCACATTCTAGGACTATCAGAAATCCGTAGAGAGGGAGAGGACACGCTGACACTAGAATCGGGCCACGTTCTCTACTATCGTGAAGGCGAGCAGACGTCCCAAGGTGGAGTGGGATTTCTGATCAACAAAGTGCTCGCAAATAACATCGTGGAAATCAGTAGTGTGTCGTCAAGGGTGGCATATGTTGTACTTAAGTTGAACCGGAGGTATTCTCTGAAAGTAGGTCTATGCGCCCACGTCGTCACACTCTGACGAAGAAGTCGAAGCCTTATACGAAGACGTCGCCAAGGCTATGGATAAAACAACGAAATCCTACTTCACGGTTGTTATGGGAGACTTCAACGCAAAGGTGGGAGTACAAGAACGCAACGAATCAAGAGTTGGGCCCCATGGAGTTGGTAACAGAAATCACAGGGGGCAAATGCTGGTCAACTTTCTTGAACGGAAAAGGCTCTTCCTAATGAACTCTTTTTTCAAGAAGAGTGCCCATAGGAAGTGGACTTGGCAGAGCCCCGATAACGTGACCAGGAATGAGATTGACTTCATCATGACGGATCGCAGGGCTATATTCAGAGACGTCTCCGTGATCAACAGATTTAATACTGGAAGCGATCACCGTCTTGTAAGGGGATCTTTGAATATAGACCTTCAGTTAGAGAGACGACGTCTGATGGGGTCAACTCTTCGCCCAAGACCACACCAACCCATGGCTGTAACAGACAAGTTCCAACTAGAGCTTAGGAACCGATTCGATTTGCTGGAAACCAGCGACGAGGTTGATCAGAAATATGGCGACTTTGTGAATGTTGTTCGGGAGGTGGGTGGAAAATTTTGCCAAAAAGGAGGCAAAATCCTCACATCCAAGATCTCTAGCGAGACCCTGGATTTGATGCAGCAGAGACGAGAAATGTCCTCAACTTCACCAGACAGGCAGGCTCTAAACAAGCTTATCAAGAAGCGAATACGTTTCGATATGCGCGCTGCCTCGACGCGTAACATACAAGATGCGATAGAACGCAATAGAGGAGCTAAAGTATTCGCTAAAAGTCTTGGGAGAAGCCATCTGACAAAGTTGAGAACATCGGACGGTCGGGTTGTTGCTTCAAAGCCAGAGGTGTTAGCTGAGATCGAGCGGTTTTATGGGCAGCTATACTCTGCTCATGCTCCGAAGCCTGCACCCATCCAAACTCAAACTGCGAATGACAAAAGAGCGAAACTTGTGCGCCACTATACCGATGACCTCCCGGATATCGACCTAGGCGAGATTAGTATAGCCCTCGGACAGCTGAAAAACAACAAAGTCCCAGGCGATGACGGTATTACTGCGGAGCTCCTACGTGCAGGAGGAAAGCCAATTCTGATTAAGCTTAAAGACCTCTTTAATACCGTCATCAAAACTGGCATAACACCGGATAAATGGAGCAGAAGTGTCACAGTTCTCTTTTTTAAAAAAGGGGACAAGAGCCTACTTAAAAACTATAGGCCAATCTCACTTCTGAGCCATATCTATAAGCTATTCTCGCGGGTGATTACGAACCGTCTCGCCCGAAGGCTTGACGAATTTCAGCCGCCAGAGCAGGCCGGATTTCGCAAAGGCTACAGTACCGTAGACCACATTCACACGCTACGGCAGATTATGCAGAAGACCCAAGAGTATAATCTGCCCCTCTGTCTGGCCTTTGTGGACTACGAGAAAGCCTTTGATTCTGTCGAGACCTGGGCTGTTCTGGATTCATTGCAGCGATGCCAAGTCGACTGGCACTATATCCAGGTGTTGAGATGTTTGTACGAGGCCGCCACTATGACAGTCCAAGTCCAAGACCAACAAACGAATCCGATTCCCATACGGCGGGGGGTAAGACAGGGAGACGTTATATCTCCGAAACTCTTCACTTGCGCCCTAGAAGACGTGTTTAAGGTGTTGGACTGGAAAAGTCGAGGCATTAATGTGAATGGTGAATACATCTCACACTTGCGTTTTGCAGACGATATAGTTATACTGTCGGAATCGCTGCAAGACCTTGAAGAAATGCTGACCCAGCTCAGCTGTTCTTCCAGACAAGTGGGTCTTAAGATGAACATAGACAAAACGAAAGTCATGTTGAACGAGCACGTTATCTCAAGACCTGTTAACGTCGACAATGTCAGCATCGAAGTTGTTCAGGAATACAACTACCTTGGCCAGATTATACAACTCGGTAGGAACAACTTCGACAAGGAGGCTGACAGAAGAATTCAGCTGGGCTGGGCAGCATTTTCAAAGCTGCGTCAGGTCTTCGATTCGTCGATACCGCAAAGCCTGAAGACAAAGGTTTTCAATGAGTGTGTCCTACCGGTAATGACGTATGGAGCGGAAACGTGGACACTGACGGTGGGCCTCGTTCACAAATTAAAAGTCGCTCAGCGCGCTATGGAGCGAGCTATGTTGGGAATCTCTCTCAGGGATAAAATCCGGAACGAGGAGATTCGTAGAAGAACAAAAGTGACCGACATAGCTCTGAGGATTAGCAAGCTGAAGTGGCAGTGGGCAGGTCATATCTGTCGCAGAACCGATGGCCGTTGGGGCAGACGTGTTCTGGAGTGGAGACCGCGTTCCGGTAAGCGCAGTGTAGGACGCCCTCCAGCTCGCTGGACCGATGACCTTAAGAAGGTGGCGGGAAGCGGTTGGATGAGGAAAGCGGAGGACCGTGTTTGGTGGCGCGCTCTCGGAAAGGCCTATGTCCAGCAGTGGATGAATACAGGCTGATGGATGGATGGATGGAATATTAAATGATCGGAGTTGATATTTTTTATTTTTTGAAAACACTTTCGCGTTTATTAATATTAATAACTGATGTTGTGAAGTCTGCCAATTTGCATTAGGCCAGCGTGGTGGACTACGGCCTGTAATCCTCCTCTGAGAGGAGACCATCGCTCACTATTGGTTGTTTGCTGCTGACGATGATAGAATAGCACAGAATAGAATAGAAAAGATATGTTTTTTATTCAAATAAACTTTTTTACAAGTGATTTTGAATCGTCGATCAGTCTACCACTGGTTTGGAATGCCGTTCCTGCCGAGAAAAACTAGCAAGAAACTCGGCAGTTGCTCTTTTCAAAACAAATTTACAATGTAACAAATATTATGCTATATATATAATGTAGTTTACACAATGAGGGGAAGTTCCACAAAAGCATACCTAATTATAATTCAACACATGTTAAGACGGGCAGACAGAAAGTAGCCCCATTCCCGCCCGGTGGCACCCGTTCACGAGCATGACCCAGCCATTGCTTCGCTCAACCATATTTGAGGGAACGTAACAACCCGCATCACACGACATCGCCAAGGATGATGAAGGGTATAGTTGATCATGTGGTCCTCTCTACTCCGCAGGCACACCTCAACACCTGCAAGCACGACGCGGTGCTGTGCGCGGCGCAGTGCGGCGCGATGATCCCGCGGGTGCTGATGCAAGACCACCTTCGCTACACGTGTCCCCGCCGCCGCGCCAACTGCGAGCACTGTGGGAAGGAGTTCTCTGGCAGTGCTTTGGAGGTAAAGACTATTTTTTTTTACGTGTTCCTCCCTTTTAAGCTATTGCATAGCTTTTATCGCGGGCTTTGAACTAGGGCAAACAGTATGAGCGCGGCGACCGAATCAAGAAATTCCGTAACGGAAATAAACCTAACACCGTCGTTCAGTAAGCGTTCAATATTTTAGAGGTTCACAGGTAGCTCTGTTCGGCGCAGTGGGCGAGCGGCCGCATTCTTTACCGTATGGTGTATGATGTCGCAGGTTCGAATCTCACTCGCGAAGTAGTGACAGTGCGCATTTCTTGTTTGTTTGTTTTTTAATTATTTTTTTAATTATGCAAAAAAAAAAATATTGCATAAATATTATAATTGCATAAGTTGATAAAAAATGCTATGCAATAGCTTTACCGCGGCAGTCCCCGATTGCCACTTAATTTTTTTTTTATGTGTTCCTCCCTTTTTTCCTCCGACATGGTGATCGGAGACTGTTCTAGGTCGGTACTAAAATATGGCTTTTTTGTCATATTTCCTTTTTGCTCTAATTTGGTTGATACTTGCTACGCATTAGTGCAGTTCGTATCTTCAAAGAACTATATTTTAAGGCTAGTAAGATGCGTACCATTTTTCGTTAGCTCTATAGGCCTTTGTTTAGGTAAATTAAGTATTGTTACATCAAAGCCAAAGGGTAAATTCTACCATTGCCACCATTGTCGGATTGCCAATACAAAACCTGTCGACGTCAGCTAAAGTTTACACTTTTAGGGCCGATTTCACCAACGTAAAATAAGTCTTATCCGAGCGTTTTCATATTTTGACAGTATTCTTAATACAAAAACTGCCAGAACGCCCGATTTATTCGTTGGTAAAACGTCACTCGACGTTGGTGAGATTGGCCATTAGAGAGTTCATCATCGGTGAACGTTTTCGTTGATGGTGACATAGGCCCCAGTCCCCACTGATAATCTACATACGCGTTACTACGTGATAGCCTCAAAGTCTTCAATCAAACAAGCGAATATTTTAAAGGTACTGCTTTAAATAATTAAGAATATCAACTGAAAAATTCTCTTACACTCGGGATGATACAAGGATTTTAACTATAACCCTATGCATCTAAAAAATTTAGAAGCTATGGTGGAATAAAGAAATTCACATACATACATGAACCTTGAGAATTCTTTACTTCATAGTTAAAGTGCAACGATAAAATGAATGATGATGAATAATTTCTATAGTATAAGATAAGATAATATTTATTATTAACTCAGTAAAAAGTTTTTACAATAAATCAACTCCTTAAATCTAGGACACAGAAAAAGTAAAACTAGCAATGTTGGTTGTTGCGAAGGAGTGCTTTGGCATCCGTACTAGGAAAACCTGTGTTACGGACACACCGCAGCCTTTCCACGGATCCATTGATTACTAGAGTTAGACCATAGTTCAAATTTAACAAATTTAGATTATTATTGTTTCAATTATTATAAAATTATTGTTAGCTGTTAGAATAATTAAGTGTATGTGTGTGTGTGTGTGTGTGTGTGTGTGTGCGTATGGGGTGTATATAATATTATATTATTGTGTGTTTATAATATTTTCTATGATTTCACTTCAGCGATCAAATCCTCAATTTCATAGTAGCTAAGTCTCTTTAACCAAGCATCGACAGCTTTTTTTAAGTTAGGTTTGTTAAGCTTAGATATATCGAGTGTGTCATTTATTTTATTATAAAGTTTAGGACTAAGGAAATGGTATTGGCGTCCGGCAAGTGCGGTTCTCCTTGGCAAAATTCCAAAAATCTTATGCTTGCGTCTTTTAAGAATATTAACATTTACTTCAGGTTGAGCTATTTTATCTGAGTGTTTGCGTAAAGTAACCTGGGAGATAAAGAGCTGTCGAACATTCAGAACGTCCCACTCTTGATAGAGAGCCGATGTAGGATACCTGCGAGGTCTGCTACCCAGAACCTTAAGAATACCTCTTTGTGCTCGTTCTAAACGAAGCATATCAGTTTTATTGGAGCCACCCCAAACTGTTATACAGTACGATAATAAAGACTGCACTAGGGCAAAGTACACAGTTTTTAACAATTTTTGGTCGCAGACCGATCTCAGCTTCCTCAAAATAAACATGAGCTTTCGGATACGATTAATCAGAACGTTTATATGTTTTTTCCAGCTGAGAGAACTCTCTATTATTAAACCCAAATATTTTATGTCAGCAGTTCTTTGTATTGAGAAACAAGAGCAGTCCTCATTGGGCAATGTACATGAATGAGCTTTAATGGAGAAGGTGTTAGGTTGTGTGAATATGGTGGTGTCAAATGTAATGAATTTAGTTTTGGAGACATTTAATGTCAGTAGGTTTGTGTTTAGCCAGCTCATGACATGTTTTAATGCGGACTCCGCACGGTTACGAACCTGATCCCAACTCTGCCCCTGAACCAGAAGTACAGTGTCATCAGCATAAGATATGATTTTAGTGGTAGTATAAACTAGTATTTAACAGATATAATTATTACGATTTTGCAGGAGCATTCAGGCAACTGCGGTCACGAGCCCGTGTACTGCGAAAACAAGTGTGGTGCCAAAGTGCAGCGCCGGCACACGCAGCAGCATGTGCAGCAGCACTGCAGCAAGCGGCTGGTGCCGTGCAGGCATTGCGGACAGAGGTACACGCAGGTAAGCACTTGCTGAATGGTGGTTTTTTAAGGTGGAAGACACGGTTCTGCCCGCGAAATTCAAATTTAATTTGGTTTTTCGCAATTTGTAAACTAATACGACAAAGTAGGCTTATGGCATTCTAATTGCGACAATGGCAGTATCATCTTCACAGGTTTACATAAAAATCTTTACTTGAAAGTGTCCAGTTTAAGAAATTAATCATAAATAATATCATATAATTTGTGAGTAACTCACGTCCAACTTAGTATTTTGATTAATTTCTTAAACTGGTCACTTTCAAGTTAAGATTTTTATGTAAACCTGTGAAGATGATAATTCCACTGGCGCAATTAGCCGCATAAGCCTACTTTGTCGTATTAGTTTACAAATTGCGGAAAACCAAATTAAATTTGAATTTCGCGTGCAGACCCTTGTCTTCCACCTTAAAGGAGTTTTTTAATTGCAGCTCTATTTACAATTTAAGCAAACGAATTGTCTCCACTAATTAACCTACTGCATAACAAATATACTGACTTGGACACTAATTTACGTGTAGTAGATAATCCATTTAACAGTATGTTAAATTTGATTTAGTTAGTGTGCACATTTAGTGTGCAATCCAGTATTTTTGGTGCTACTTTCGAATATTTTGTTACAAGAAAAGGGATTTGCAGGTATAGGATTAAATACTACCCTTTTTTTAATTGGCGTAAACTTGGCTATTGGAGCAAACCTGCATGCCTGAGAGCTCTCCATAATGTTCTCAAAGGTGTGCGAAGACTGCCAATCCGGATTTAGCCAACATGGTGGACTAAATCCTTCTCAAGACTTATTTTCGTGGTTTAACGAATGAATTATGATCTTCTTCTTCTTAATCAACCTATAGACGTCCACAGCTAGACAAAGGTCTCCTCAATGGACGTCCACAGGCTTCAGTCTTGCCTGACTCCAGCGGCTCCCTGCGACTCGTTTGATGTCGTCGGTCTACCTAGTGGGGAGTCTGCCAACACTGCGCTTCCCGGTGTGGGGTCGCCACTCCAGTATCTTGGGACCCCAGCGACCATCAGCTCTTCGAACCATGATCAACCAATCGTAACTACTGTGCACAGGTTTCCACGAATGAGCAGCATGTAACTATGATGTAGATAATTATTTATACAAGAATGTACCACGATTATGTACGATAAATGTTTTAGTTGGAACTGTCGATATTTCGTTCTTTCGGACTGCATTTCTGTCGTACCACCGTATAATAGTTCATGCAACTGAATCGGAATATAGCCAGTTCCATTCCAACTAAAAAAATTACCGTGGTATGTATCAACTCGTCAAATTCATCATAATTAAATCCTTCTGGTCAGAGAGAAGACCTGTGCGTCAGTAGTGGACCGGCGATATGTAGAGATCAACTTCTCATCATGGTATTCCTTATTCCAGGACACAGTGTCGGCGCACGGGGCGATGTGCTCGCGCGCGCCCGTGCCGTGCCCGCAGCGGTGCTCGGCCGCGCCCGCGCGCGACGAGTTGGACGCGCACCTGCGGGACCACTGCGCGGCCGGCTCCGTGCTCTGCTCCTACAGAGACGCCGGATGTCGCTTCAAGGTAACTATCGCGTCATACATGCCTCCATTACCAACCTTAAGGTGACTCAAGCCAGTACCTTCTTCATACAAACGTAAATGAGTGATTACTACATTATTTGATATTGTACGCTCAAAACTAAGTATTATGTCGATTTGCCTCGTCATTATCTAGGTTTATTGATATATAAAATATTGAAAAAATATTCGTTATAAAGTTACGAGCCTCGAAAGATCGTCATTTTCACACTAAATTTATGACAACTTTGGGCGCAAATAAATAACATTAGGAGTATGAAAATTTCAAAAAAAATTATCATTAGACATAGTTTATTTATTCATCAGTTCAAATAACTTTACTTTGTAAACATACATTTAGTAGTTTTTTCTCAAAAACACTTTTCCCAAACGACTGTTCAACCCTTTTCGCGCGCTTGATTTCGGTGTAAATTATCGCGCCTCTCACCTGAGTCTATCTCTTTCTCACACAATGTTAGGTGAAATAGCAAGCAGGTTACCCACGTGCGCCGGCAACTTCGGTCGCGCATACTCAGCCCCCTTAAGCGGAGTTTCCATTGCAAAACAGTCTCTCCAGTCGTCCGTTTATTTCTGATGAAAGGACGACGATGTTGTTGCAACCTCTTGCGTATTCATTGCTTCCATCGGCTTCTATCGGAGGCCAGTCTTGTAATTGTATATTTGCACTTGGAGTCCCTCAGCTGGTCTGCTCATGTGGTTGGTGAGCGGCCTCTCGATCTATTGCCCTCGGTGTTGCCCGTCACAATAAGTTTTTCCAAACTATCATTCGCATTCGCTAATGGGACCGAATCTGTTCCACTTACAAAGAGTTTTGGCAGTTGCCTTAACGCCACTTCCAGCTCTTACAAAAAACTCATTTGACTCTTTTTGCTTGATCAGTCCTTTCCGCTAAACCAAATGTTTGTATTCAGTTTCTTGTACGAGTTAAACGGAATCCATACATCTACGAAGTTCGCTTCGTTCGCAGTGGAAACCTCGCTGTAGGTCTACCCGAGAGCACACCATCACACGTTTGTCCCCTTACCCCTTTCAGTCACTTTCATAAAGGCAGAAAAAGCACTGCTTGCCTCGTGAAAACAAAGAAATTTAAATGGCGTACGAAATCTATTATCGCTGCAATAATTACGCTTGGCGGATACGTCGTTGTCAGGAATAAAAGCTCACCCGACTAATTTTTCACTTTGACACGTATCCTGCTTCGTTGTTGTTACTATAATATCTTTACGGTTTGATATCATAAAAACCGGCCAAGTGCGTGTCGGGCCACGCGCAGTGTAGGGTTCCGTAGTTGAAAGACTCAACATACATTTTGAGTTCCATGGTTTAAATACTATAATATACCTACTACAAAATATGCAACTTACACTACGTGTAATATCTAACTTAGAAAAACCGATATAACTCTTTCACTAATGAGCCCTACTTAGCCGTGATAGTTTTCCTTTAAAATTCAATATATATACTACTGCTGTGAATTTTTTCTTGTATCCTATATACAACCATTTAGCTGGCAGAGGAGGGGGACACTTGACTCTAATAAAATTTAGCACTTTAAAATATCATATTTCACAAACGGATCCCTGAATTGAATAAAACCGGCCAAGTGAATGTCGGGCCACGCGCAGTGTAGGGTTCCGTAGTTGAAAGTCTCAAATATTATTGCTGACCTAGGATAGTGCTTTTGTTTTATTTATAAATATTGAATAAATTTTGAGTTCCATGGTTTAAATACTTAAATGGTATATATAATATTCTACAAAATATGCAACTTACACTACTTAGAACTTAGAAAAAAACAGATATAACTCCTTAACTAATGAACCCTACTTAGCCGTGATAGTTATCCTTTAAAATTCATTATATATACTACTGCTATGAATTTTTTTTGTATCCTATATACAACCGTTTAGCTGGCAGAGGGGGGGACACTTGACTCTAATAAAATTTTGCACTTTAAAATATCATATTTCACAAACGGATCCCTGAATTGAAAAATGATGTTCCCACACCCACAATATTTTTAATATTTTTGAAAGACCTATTCAACGACACCCCACACTATGGGATAGACGAGAAAAAATAATTCATCCCCACTTTACATGTAGGGGAGGTACCCTAAAAAAAATATTTTTCACAATTTTATTTCACGACTTTGTCGGCGTGATTGATATTTAAATACCCTTGTCAAATTACAGATTTCTAGTACCAATAGTCTCTGAGCTAAACCGCGGACAGACAGACAGACAGACAGACGGACGGACATGGCGAAACTATAAGGGTTCCTTTTTTACTACGGAACCCTAAAAATGGTGTTCCCACACCCACAATATTTTTGAAAGACCTATTCAACGACACCCCACACTATGGGATAGATGAGAAAAAAAATTCATCCCCACTTTACATGTAGGGGAGGTACCCTAAAAAAAAATATTTTTCACAATTTTATTTCACCACTTTGTCGGCGTGATTGATATTTATACCCTTGTCAAATTACAGATTTCTAGTACCAATAGTCTCTGAGCTAAACCGCGGACAAATAGACAGACAGACAGACAGACAGACAGACAGACCGACAGACAGACAGACAGACGGACGGACATGGCGAAACTATAAGGGTTCCTTGTTTACTACGGAACCCTAAAAAGTAGGTATTCCTTACTACCGTAAGTTTGATATGTTTTATTATTGTTTTTGTTACTTCTATTTTTTTTTTGGATCACAATCATACATATCAACTATCAGCACAGAGGGTCCTTAGTTCATAAAATGCCCAAAGTTTTGTATTCTACGTAATCCTACGGCTGAAATTCTAATACCACCAGATATTTTCACTGTGAACAAGAAATCTGCATAACTTATAGTTTAATCGAATATTTAATAAGGTAATTATTAATTACAGAGTTAATTGTTATAGCGTATATTATGATAATGATTATTATACGCTATTATAAAATTAATTTATTAAGATAGGGCAGTAACAGATAAACTGCAAACAGTTAGTAGTTATTTTAATAACAGTTTCATTACGAGGAATGTAGAAGTAGGTACCTACATAATAATAACTATTATTATCCGAAGTCGTTGACATCTATCTTAGTTAATATACCAACGTACCTACCTACGATTATGCAATAAACTTGCTGTGAAGTACTGAGATATTGAAATGGAGGCGTGATTAATATGTATAAATTATGTATTTTACTTGTTTATAATATCAATTAACTTAAGTGATTAGGAAATACTCTTACTATAACTTAATGTTGATTTCTAGTTGCTACCAAATTCAATCTTTCAGTTTTTTTTTTAATTAGGGTCTACTTTTAACATTAACCCTAGTAATAAGTATATCTTGGATAAGTTTTATTTAATTTCCAATTATTAATTATTTATTAAATAAGGGCTTTTGGCCTATCAATAAAGATTGAGAAATTCATTTATGAGGTGTGGCTGTTGGTTAAAGAAATAAATATTTATTTCACTCACTAAAAGTAGGTAGATACTTTACTTTAATGAACGCAATTTTATTTAGTTTGTGTATTTCTAAAAAACATAAATTATTGTTGCTATTTGATACTTACCAATAAACTTTGGAACGTTTACTAGACCACTTCAAAGCTTAGATACGACAGAAATACATAACCTACCCAAATCTAAAATCTACAGATTGAAGCTCGATTGAATCCGGATATGTAGTAAAGCATGCCAGTAATAGTACCTAATCAATCCACATTCTATTGAGATTACAATTATTGACCAATTGGTAAACACTTTATTTGGTAACTATCTGGATTCGACATTTATTAAATCAGATTTTCGATTAGATAGTTTATTGAAAACGGCCGCTTTAATATTATCAAGCTCCTTTAAGACTGAAAATTTCGTGGTATGTCAGTGAGTTACTTCTTCTCAACTTTATCAACCACTGCTGGACAGGTTTCTAGACTTCCACAGGCCCCGCTCTTGCGCCGCCTGAATCCAGCGGCTCTCTGCGACTCGTTTGATGTCGTCGGTCCACCTAGTGGGGAGTCTGCCAACACTGCGCTTCCCGGTGCGGGGTCGCCACTCCAGCACCTTGTGACCCCAATGACCATCAGCTCTTCGAACTATGTGCCCCGCTCATTTCCACTTCAGATTCCCGACTCGCTGAGCTATCTCGGTGACTTTGGTTCCCCTACGGATCTCCTAATTTCTGATTTGATCTCACAGGGATACTCCGAGCATAGCTCAGTCAACTCCATTTTCTGTTACAGGGTACAAGACAAGCTCTAGAGAGGCATACAGAAGAAAGTTCCCAACAACACTTAGCCCTGGTCTCCGCGTTGGCCACCCGCCAAGCGAGGCAACTGGAATCCCTTCGAGCTGCAGTCGCCCGACTGTCGGTCAACTACACGGGGGCGCTAGTGTGGCGCATCAGCGACTGGGCTGCCAAGATGGCGGAGGCCAAGTGCAAAGATGGCGTCGAGCTTGTCTCACCCGCGTTTTATACGAGTCAATATGGATATAAGTTGCAGGTATGTATTTTGATTCAAATTCAAATTCAAATTCAAATTATTTATTTGCCAGATTGAGTACATTTAAGATCTTAACAATTATAATACATTCGCTTCAATCCGCCACAGAGTAGCATGCAAATTTGTAATTAGTTACATAGTTAATAGTTGTCCTTATAACTAAGTAATATTATTATTAATTTCAACTACTGAAAAGGTTGCAAGAAATCGTTTATAGTATAAAAATTTTTTTCTTGCAACCATTTCTTAAGTTTATAGTTAAATTTTTTCTGTGGGAGCATGGATTTGAATTTAGTAGTCAAAACTTAAGTACTTATTGATGATGGGCGATGGCGAGAGCTATGCTCGGAGTGTGGGTTCAGAGAGAAAATAGGAAATAAGAGTGACGAGCTAGGGCTCATCGAATCGTGAAACTGAGGTAGCATTTGGTAGACGTTGACAACCCAAGGTGCTCGAGTCGCGATCTCGTATCGGAAAACATAATGTTGGAAGACCCCCCTAGGACGTAAAGACAGGGTTGACGGACGCGAAAGAATTGTATCTACCCAGGTAAATAGCAAATAGGATCAAGAAGCTATCAATGGCAAAAATTTAGATTGTGGGTAGGTGGTGGGTGGAATATAAGCGACATCTAATAGCGGTATTACAAGTTAACAATCCGGTTCAAAGGACCATTTTTATCGGTGCGAAATATGATTTCTTAAAAATATACTCGTAGTGCATAGTAAACTCTTATTTAACGATAATTTGTATTTTTTCTCTTAAAGTTTGATTTAGTACGCAGGTCTACTCGCGGTAAATCACAATTATGACACGCGGGGCTTTTGTTTGTAAACAAAGCGTGCACGGTTTATTTATACCTGTGAATAATATCGCATGACTAACCCACTACAGTGTCGCGGAATTAGTATCGCTTAGTCACATCGCCTCGCATCGTGCGCCCCCATACCCCATAAATATACTTTCACGTCTCTATTTTTGAATATAAAGCTATCAATGTGATGTTTTGTTTTGGGATGCTAATGTTTTTATGAAAATTTTTAGTAGTTAGAGATTTACCAGTAAATCAGAGGAGTTTATAGATTGTAATAAATTCTAGTGGTGTTTTTTGTTTTGCATAAACCCCATTTAATATTTAGGTCACCCATTTACTTTGCTTTAAAGTATTATTAAGTCAATGTCCATTTAAATTTTATTAATTTCAATCTTAAGAATAATTCCACGATACAACGGATGGATGTCTAGATTCTAATAGTGCAGAACATTTTTTAAAGTAAGTACGTCCGCTCGCTCGACGCATCAAACTGAAAGTTTCTGACCGATAATTTCTTACGTATGCGGCTGGTCTTATTTCTGCGAATATTCAAGTTTAGTAATGTAATGTGTGGAAAAAGACACAGCCACAATAGTTATATATTAGTTAATTAATCTATACCTATATTAAACGACATTTTAATGTTTCTAGGCGTCACTCTTCCTAAACGGCAACGGAGCTGGTGAGGCTACCCACATGTCAGTGTACATCAAGATCTTGCCCGGCGAGTATGACGCCCTTCTGCGCTGGCCCTTCGCTCATACCGTCTCTTTCACACTCTTCGACCAAAGCTCCAGCCCAGACAGAGCATGCAATATAGTAGAGAGCTTCGTCCCAGATCCCACATGGAAGAACTTCCAGAGACCCTCGAAGGAACCTGATGCGCTTGGCTTCGGTTTCCCCAGATTCGTTTCACATGAGATGCTCAAGAAGAGGAATTTTGTTAAAGACGACGTTATGTTCCTTAGGGTAAAGGTCGATCCAAGCAAAATTGTAGCTGTTTAAACTTTGAACCCATGTGCTAAGTGCTGGTGCATCATCAACGCACAATCTAAAGTCACTGTTATTTAGTATTAGATAATTTAAAAGTCATAGTTTCTAAGTTTTTGTAAATACTTTTTTTTTAAGTTGAGAACTATACTGTTTGAGTTGTCGCGGGCATTTTTGAGTTTGGTACACCAGTTGAGAGTGGAGAGTTACTTATCTAAGAGCCTTCATATTAAGAGACTGATATTATGGTGTTAGTTGTCTTACTGCCAAAAATTATTAAGATTTTTGATGTAACTTTACTGTATTATTGGTAATTGACTAATTTAAGTTAAAACATTTAATTACTTCATTGATTACACAAATTTTTGGAATGCCTTGGTTACTAATGAAGTTTTCTTCGTAAAATATATGGGGAAAATGTTCATCAGTAAATACCGATTATAATTATTTCTTGTTAGACATACCCTCTAAATCTCTATTATCATATTAGCTTCGATTGGTTAAAAAACTTGTAAATATTTAGTTGCATAAGAAGCGCAATCGCTGCATTGTTATCCTTTCACTGAAGATCTCTTGAGTTTCATTGCCGTTTGAAGAAAACAACAAACTGAACATGTTCAAAGAGTTTATCTTCATCAAAAATATTACAGGGCCTTGAAGTTTTAATTATATGTATTATATCATTCCTTTGGAATGGCTTCTCACGGAAAACTTGAGTATCTTTATATCTAACAAGTTATATCTCACTCGTCTGTGTCATACAATAAAACTATTAAGAATACTTGTATGAATTATACATAGTTTACAACGAGAAAATCTATTTTGATATGTCTCAAGGTCCCGTATAATAGTACCTACCTTATAAGGTTGTCATATAATTAGTGCCATATTGTAATAAAATATTGTTATTGAATTATAATACACACATTTTTATAGGACACTGCAAAAATCGTGTGTTGCTAGCTAACAACGTTCTGTCGCATTTTTGTTGGCCTTCAGATAATAATTAAAGGCGCTTTGAAAAATGCAGGAACTTACGAAAAGTCAACTTTCATATTATATTTTCCTCCAAATAAAAGGAATACCAACATTTTCTTGCAAAGTTGTACCTGCTAAAGAATTAAACACGGTAAGTATGGAAATACAATAAATACAGAGAGACTTTTCTTTGACTTACCCTCAACCTTCTAAACGTATAGGTGCAACAAACTATATGGAAGACATAATATTTTGGGGGAAAATTAATATATTTGTATAGAAAAATTCTTTGAAAAGTGTTTAGATTTGTTATGTCGGCAGATCTATGTATATATTTTCTAAGCATTAACTTATCCAAATAAAAAAATATTGTATATATGTATAGATTCTGAAACAATCGTAAGATACAATCGCAGAGGTTATTGTTTTAAATAAAAGAGTGTGCAGATTTTTAATCATTATTTTTTATCCAGTTGGAAGGACCAAGAGTTGATTGGTATTTAAATTTTGTTAGTTGAATTAATAATTAATTTAATTATAATAATATATAAGTACCAACCTTCTAAATGTTAATCAATCGTATTTTTAACTCGAAACTAAATTTTCTTTTTAAAAATAAGATTTCCACATTATTTTTTATTGAATTAAATAACTTCTGTGCTCTTTGTTCTTTAATAATTGTTGTAAATAGAGAAAAAAAATAACGTTACTATACTTGTATTTCTGTGTGTTTACAAGCTGGAGTTAGACCAAAGTGTTTTTGATTACTTTGCGGAAGCAATAACTATTATTTTTGTACATTTCGTCGGCAAAGTTGATCAACGCGAAACAAACGAACACGGCTAAGCTGTTTAATATTTAGATATATTTTATATAATATACAAGCATACATAATAATATTTTGTGTAGAATAGACAAAGAAAAGAGGTCATATTACTTCGCTCGCAAGGCAATCTATATTATAATTGAATCAACTTTTGGGCCCCAATATTAATTATAGTTCTCTAATAGAGTTAAATGTCTTAATTGAAAAAAAAAAAATCACTACATTGCATCGTTGTCATCAACAATGTAACTTTACATATTTTTAAAATCGTTCAAAACAGATAAATAATAACTATACATAAGTTTATAATTGATCTTCTTTATTTAAAATCAATGCACAGTTTATAAAAATATATGCTATCGTATACTTTCTTGCTTTTTGTAAATTATTTTTCAAAAAATATTATATCTACTCTTCGTTTATAATTTTTAGTAATAATTGTAAAAAAACATCTGTGTGTCCAAGTTAAAATTTTCTCTATCTATTCTCGGATCTCTCAAAAACGCTTGCTATCGATTTATAATTATCTCAACTGTAATGTTACATTCCAGAAAAAAAAAGATTAAGTAATTTAAGTCCGGTTTTGTTCTGAGTTTAAGTTGATTTTAACAACATTAACAAATGAATCTAAATACAAATATTTAATATGAAAATATTGATTGAAAACTACTGTTTAGCATAAGGAAATTATTAAAAATCTTTAGAAATTGTATTTCTATTTCCTAAGTACTATAGAAGGGAAATTTCTTATTTGTATAATATTGTTTCTGTCGCAAATTTACACAATAGTATTTTGGTAATTCTTAACGCCATTCTGCCCTAGATTGCATATTTCAGCCTGTAAATTTAAAAATATATAATGCTTGGCTATTTTAACATCAATATGCACTTACAAAAGAAACCAACATACTCATCTAAATTAGTTTTCCTTCTATTTTGCGCATAGTATAAAATATTTGTCAACATGCAGATCACTCATTTAAATGAAAAAAAAAAAGTTATCGATACCTTTAAACTGTACAGAGGTCGCTGTAAGTTTCAGTTTTGTATCTGTAGTAATCTAGACTCTAGTTAACCTAGCTAGGTTAGTGGTTTTGCGAGTTTCTCTATTTAAGTACCATGTCAAGGGCTACAAATTTTGCAAACTTACACTTGCTAGCATCTGAATAAAATATTTACTGTCAAATTGTAGTTCCCCGCGTAACCGCTAGGGGCGCTGTGCAGTTTTACAAAGTTTTATTCAAATTCTAGTGAGTTAAGATTGATTACACGGGTCTGCCCGCGAAATTCAAATTTAATTTGGTTTTTTGCAATTTGTAAACTAATACGACAAAGTAGGCTTATGGCATTCTAATTGCGCCCATAGCAGTGTCATCTTCACAGGTTTTAAAAATCTTTACTTGAAAGTGTCCAGTTTAAGAAATTAGTCAGAATATCGACTAATTTGTGAGTAGACTCACGTCCAACTCGATATTCTGACCAATTTCTTAAACTGGACACTTTTAAGTGAAGATTTTTATATAAATCATTGCGAAAAACCAAATTTAATTTGAATTTCGCGGGCAGATCCGTATAATCCACCTTAATTGAAAAATTCATAGTAGCCTAGTTACAGAAATGAGACTAACAAATCGATTTAAGATTAGTGTTTAAGTAACAGTTGCGTTTACGCGTTAATCATTAAGGAAAACAATGTACATGATGATTTTGATATTAAAATGAAAAATATATATTTTTCTTTCGTAACAAATCTTTTATTAAAATATCCCCCTTTTGTGGTGTTGGTTAATACTTGATAATATTTTAATATAAAGTTGATAATATCGAGTCATAGTAGGTAGGTATTGAAATTTTTAACTATAACATTGGACATTAATAAAAAACATCATGGAAACAATTTTACGAAACTTAAAGTTGAAACAAAATCTGAAACAATTATTCATCACTAAAATATTTATTGACAAATTGTAGTTCCCCGCGTAACCGCTAGGGGCGCTGTGCAATTTTACAAGTTTTTATTCAAATTCTAGTGAGATAATTGAAAAATTCATTGTAGCCTAGTTACAGAAATGAGACTAACAAATCGATTTAAGATTAACGCGTTAATGCGTTAGGTCTTCGATTCATCGATACCCCAAAGCCTGAAGACAAAGCTTTTCAATGAGTGTGACCTACCGGTAATGACGTATGGAGCGGAACCGTGGACACTGACGGTGGGCCTCGTTCACAAATTAAAAGTCGCTCAGCGCGCTATGTTGGGAATCTCTCTCAGGGATAAAATCCGGAACGAGGAGACTCATAGAACAAAAGTGACCGACATAGCTCTGAAGATTAGCAAGCTGAAGTGGCAGTGGGCAGGTCATATCTGTCGCAGAACCGATGGCCGATAGAGCAGACGTGTTCTGGAGTGGAGACCGTGTACCGGCAAGCGCAGTGTAGGACACCCTCCAGTTCGCTGGACCAATGACCTTAAGAAGGTGGCGGGAAGCGGCTGGATGAGGAAAGCGGAGGACCGTGTTTGGTGGCGCGCTCTCGGAAAGGCCTATCTATGTCTGCAGTGTATGAATACAGGCTGATTGATTGGATTAAAAAATTATAAGTCAAAAGAGTGTCCAAGTTCAAATACCAAATATTTAACGCAGCATCTAAAAGATCTAGACATACAGCTTGATAAATGATGTACAACATTGTAATAAATCAGATAATGTTTTGATGTGTTAATTAACAAAACTATAAGCAATTAACTGTAGTTTATTAGGCTACTATTAGGTATCAAATAGTACTACTATATTACTATGACCTGGAAAGCTACTGTTCTACTGATCTTATGACATAAGATGTTGCAAATGTTAATTATTTACTACACCTAATAAAATCAATATTTGTGATATCCTAACTAATTTATTATAAATGCGAAAGTGTGTTTCTTTGTTGGTTGGTCCTTCAATCACGCCGCAAAAGAGCTACGTGGTGTGGTTTAGAACCTTTAGAGTGACAAAGGCTAACTGTTTATCCCGAAAAATCAAAGAGGACCCACGGGAGTATAAAAACTAAATCCACGTATCATCTAGTAAACTTATAAATCTACAAAACTAGATCCGAGATCTTGCACATATTATGCAAAACTATAAGTAAAAGTTAAATGGAATCTAAAAGGCACAAGGGGGGTCTAAAAAACTTAATTTACACAAGAAGTCTTATTTCCAAAAAATATATTATGTATACTTACAGACTATATTTTATAACTACCTACCCATCTTGATGATTGTTTGTTAAATAATTAAAAAATCGCAATACCTACCAAGTGACTTTACATATGCAAGTTTATTTGTACTTCATTTTTTAATGGAAATAGTCTTCACCAGTCTTTAGGGTCACTTTGAACTTAAGGTTCAATGCGCAAACGCAGAGGGCAAGGTGCAAGAGACATACGTCTCGTCCGCCATTTTGATTTGCCTTGATTATGCGGTCACTGATCAAACATCCATGAATCATAGGGTGTGTTCCGAAATACACTGGACTACTGCAAGGTGTGACGTCACTCCAGTATACTGTGAAGCCGTTCCTTTTTAGTTTGCCATACTGGTTACTGTTCAAAACGGAACACAGTCCAGTATACTGTCATCCCCGTTTTTTCAAATCTCTTGGCGCTGTCCTATTTTTTGGTCACCTGAGAGCACAGAGCAATGCTTGTAGAGTATTTCAGAACACACCAATACTGACACTTAGAACTTTGACAGCAAGTTTTCGGTCAAAGGCGGCGAAAATCGAAATTGAGAAATCAGGTAATCAGGTTGGCCTAAAAAATTGAAACAAATAATTTTGAATTAAAAAAAAACAAAATGGCAGATGACCATAATATTATTTCAAGCAACATAAAATGCACCAACAACCCTTTTACTTTTAAGTATCTAGGCGCAATCTTTCCTCTCAGTCTATCTATAGTTCACAAATATTACTTTTACTTAGTTTGAATTCGGTCAGCGGGACTTGCCGCGCGTTCAGAGTGGTCATAAAGATTAGCGTGGAACATACTGTGTAAAACAAAGCTACATTTCCTCTACAAAAGCAAGACAACGGTGACAATATTAACAGTACTTGACAGTAAATATTAGATACCAGAAAGAGAATTGGCCAGTTTTGACCTTACTTTCTGTCTGCCCATCTTAACATGTAGTGTACTATTCCGAACCAGTGGTAGGTTCATTTGATGATTCGAAAGCACTTGTTTATATGAATGAAAAATATTTCTGTTCTATTCTAATCAGCTTTGCTTCAGCTGTCCACAAGATAGATAAGCTACATTTTGCAACATTTTTGTTTTGAAAAGAGCAACTGCTGTGTTTCTTGCTGGCTCTTCTCAGCAGAATCAGCTTTTCAAACCGGTGGTAGAATCTTGACTTGTCATAAGAGCCACAAGTTGGCCTACATGAAATAAACGACTTTGAATTTTGACACTAGGATTTGTAATTAATATCATCTGTCACTCATACATGTGACGTTTTGTACCATCGTGCGACAGAGACTACGCTCTACGAAGCCAAAGTTACTGCCAAGTACTGCAAGACAGAACTAGACAATGCAAAACTCAGCTTTATGTAGGTTTTGATTGAGTCCAGTTTTTTCAAAATCAAATCCTTCTCAGATATTCTGTGAGCTTCCAGACTGGCTGAAGGTTGAAGTGTTTAAGTTAGGTGTTGTTTTTCTGGTCATCTGAAAATGAGATAGCAAGAAATTAGAACAGCACTGATTTAAAGAGGCAGTTGTAAATAGCAGTTTTGGTAAGTTAAAAATTATAAATGGCACGTTTAATAACTAGTTCAGCAGTTAAAACTAAGCAGTAAAATAAACAAAAATGAGTAATAAAAAATAATGAAATGGATCAGTGAATATAATTATACTTGAGCAGGAAAATAATTAAATGAGCGGTAAAAATTATTGAACGAGCGGTAACGTGTGGGCAGTAATAAAACGGAATTTGTCGGTAAGAAAAGTGTAAGTTCGGTACTTTTGTTTCACTCACCCGCTCCTCCCGCACCCCTCAGGGTTTTTAAACTTAAGTTAGGTACATTAACCCAATACAACCTAAGTGCCTGGGTGTTCATGTATAACCCCAACCTAACCTAACTTTAGATTTTGCCAAAATCGAACCGCTCATTCCATAATTTTTACCGCTCATTCAGTTATTGGACTGCTCAATTATTTTTAGAATTGACATTGTATGATAAAATAACCGACTAATTGATTTTTTATTACTGTCCATGTTTTACTGTCGCAATAATTAAATAACTTAAATTAAATAACCATTTAATTAAATAACTGCTCAATATGTTTTTGAACTGATCATCATTACATCTCGAATATTTTAATAACAGCTCAAAAAATTAGTTCCCAATTAGAACTATTTGTTGTTTCTCTTTCAAAAGTCTGTAAATAAATATTTTGTTCTGATCTTAACCCAATTATGTTTACTATCTGCGAGTTTTTTATTTAATTCAATGACAAGTTAGGACCTTGACTGCAATCTCAACTGGTGGTAAATTCAGATTAAATAAGGTAAGTGATAGTGAAGTTAGGAAACTGACAAGGCTGATTCTACGATAGCAGTGGGCTAACTTGGAAGGGGTATGCCAATCTGACCTATGGGTTAGATTCTTATACTTCTTAATCAGTCTCTACCCTTGGTAGCATGGTTTTACCTCTAACTACTAACTACTATGTACATACTGTAACTAGCCACAGTAAAAAACCACCAGGGTAAATTGGAAACAACTTTTAATGATTTTCTAAACTGTCCCTGCCCAGAGCTGAATTTCAAACATATAACATCACAGCTTAACTAATAGTAGTTAAGCTGTGATGTTAACATATGTGATGTTAAGATTGTCAGGATGTTAACAATTCATGCTTGTAATGAAGAATTTGCACATAGCATTTTAGAGGCTGACGAAGGCTACCTTTGAACGTAACAAAACTAAAAACATAAAAAATTACCATTTTAATCCTATAAAGCTCATCCATAGCCGCTGGCAGTAAAGGCTTCACCGAGTTAATTTCCATCATGGTCAAATGGTCCAGCCGGCCATAAGAGCCACCAGTTTTCATCAGCGCATCCATGGAAGTCCTCAGCTTGGACATGCGGATATCCCAAATGTCCTTAATAGTGGTTTTGATCTCAGCAGCACGGGGGATATCTTCAGATGCAGCGCCGAGGATTAGTTTCGCTTCCACCATGTAGTGTTCATTTGGCATTTTTGTGAAGAACCTGGAATTAGTATATGATATTTTTGATAGATGCCATAGCTGAAGAGCTGATGGTTGTTGGGGTCCCTCCCCCCTAGGTGGGCCGATGACATCAAACGAGTCGCTGGATTCAGGCGGCGTAAGACCTGTAACCTGTGGAAGTCCATGCAAGAGACCTTTAGGTCCAGCAGTGGACGTCTATCATTTGACAAAGACGAAGAAGATTTTTGATAACTACTTAAGTAACATGGTTATTAGGCTCTGTTATAGTCTATTACTTGAGGAACATAATATGGTTTAGTTGCCACTTCCCATATTATATAGATCTCGGCCTGAATTTTTTATTACAACAATCACCTAATGTGTAGATTGTATTAAGAGTAGAGGTATACTACATGGTTCTTAAATTATTTGAACTGATTAAAGAAAAATCAGAAAATCCAGAAAGATGAGATATTGACGTCTTCTTTTAAGGAATTAAGACAATTTATTGTATTTATTAAACCTTTGCAACGGATATTCGCACAAGGCTATGGCCCCTAGTTCCCGGGGCCTCACTATTCCTGACCCTGGCAGCGGTCACAGCAACAACATCAAACGAGTTGCAGGGAGCCGCTGGATTCAGGCAGCGCAAGACCGAGCTCTGTGGAAGTCCATGCAAGAGACCTTTACGTCGGGTATGGGACGTCTATCGGTTGATAAAGAAAAAGAAGAAGATTGTATTGAACAAAAATTCATTAGTTCTGCTAAATTAAATGTAGGTATAGCTAGGTTCTCTGTACCATATATTATTGTACCTGCATTTTTGTGAATAAATGATCAATCTATCTATAGCTCATGACCAAACAATGATAAGATTAACACAGGTAAGTAACTATTTCATTTACATACCAGGATAAAAAGTATCCGATGCAAGTATAAAAGATCCTTGATCATAAAGGATCCTTGAGCTGATCATTAAAGGAATTTTACTACCTATTATTTTATTTACAACTAGATAATGCCCGCGACTTTGTCCGCGTTGATTAAGATTTTTGATTCTAGCGAGAATTACTTTTCTGGGATAAAATGTCTTCTTCTTCTTCTTGCAGTACCATCTTCTACCGAAGGTTGGCAATCATTAAGGCTAATTGTATCTTGTTTACCACTGCCCTAAACAATGACTTTGAGCTCATGTTAAACCACTGGCGAAGGTTCTTAAGCCAGGATGTTCGTCTTCGGCCAGGTCTTCTTTTGCCCTTTATTTTGCCTTGTATAATGAGTCTGAGCAGGTCATATTTGGCATTTCTCATTATGTGGCCCAGATATTCAAGTTTTCTCCTTTTGACACTTTTGAGTAACTCCATATTCTTTCCCATCCTTTGTAATACGGTAGTATTGGGATAAAATGTAGCCTATGTGTTAATCCTGGGTATGAGCTATCTCCATTCCCAGCCAAATCGGTTCACTCGTTTTCAAATTCGTTGCGGCGTTAAAGAGTAACAAACATCCATCCATATATCCATCCTCACAAACTTTCGCACTTATAATACCTATTAGTGGGAGGTTTTGGGACTTACCTTGACCGCTTCTCTTCCTCTTTGATATTTTCCAAAACTTCCATGTCCATCCAGTCTGGTGGCACCAGACGGCACTTCTGCTTCTGTTTCAGCATCACGGCCAGCCAGAGTGGCACGTTCATGGGCAGGCCAGCTCGGAACGGCCCGAATTCACCGCATATCAGAAATATTTTATCGTACGAAAAGTTTGGTATTATGCTTACGATCCTGTTCTCCCCTATAAATTCGATTTCGTATGGATCCATGTTTTCACTTATAAATTAATATAATTAAAAGTTAACTATTTGCAAAATTGTTACAATAATCCTGGATATTGAAAATTCAAAATTAATACGAGCGAAAGCAAACAAAATTGCGCGGGAAAAGATAATCACGGAGTGGACGAAAGTCGAAACAAAAGAAGTTATTGAATTAAAAATTGTCACTTTGACACTTGACATTGAAGGTGACTATTGACAATGTTTTTACTTTTCTGGCTTTGGGCTCTTGGCCTCTTGCATTTGGTAAAAGCTAACTTTTCTCTCTAATAATAATCTCTAACTTTATGATCAAGTAAATTAAATTGATTTCTCGAATGATGAATGACTAATATTTACTGCTACTATTTTATTTTAAATAAATAGTTTTACTGCCATCTATTGCAAAGATCAAAACTACGTCAACACCCATATTAAAAGGAGAGCGCGGGTCGTCTTCACTGGCCGAGGCCAGCGGAGGGTACGGGCTTCGAGGCATGGCCTCATTACCCGGGCGGGAAAGAGAAGACATTTATATTTTATGTGTTCCCCTAGATGGCGCTTTAAACAAAAATATTACAGTAGTTTATTTAATTAATTGGTAGGTATCATCCATTCAAATGCATAGTGAAAACTATCTAGTTCTTTATTTTATGCAATAAGTATATTTTTTTATTAGTTGTAGAACTAAATAACAGTCCTAGTTTTGATCTCATGGATCCGGATGATGAAAGTTCTAGTTTCATCGATGTCTAGGTAGTTCACTAATTTTAACGGTTAAAATAATGGTCAAAAATATATTAAATTTCATACCCCGTTTTTTTTTTTTAAATAAAAGAAAATACCTGTCTACTGTAACTTTGTAGTCTGTCAGCACAATAATATCAAGAAGCTTGAGGCGATCGATGCAAATCGTTTTGGCAAAGTGCAAACTCCTAATTACTAGCAGTAAATTAGGGTGGCCGGTTGACAATTCCGACGGGTGTTATTTATAGTGGCCGCCTCGCAGAGGGTCTGAAGGTCTCTCACT
The DNA here is from genome assembly GCA_029955525.1 of Oeneis ivallda. Taxonomy (NCBI): domain Eukaryota; kingdom Metazoa; phylum Arthropoda; class Insecta; order Lepidoptera; family Nymphalidae; genus Oeneis; species Oeneis ivallda. The sequence goes on from JARPMR010000006.1 coordinate 26,872,430, forward strand.
AAGACCTATTTTTAATGTACATAACATAAGAAGCTTCTATAGTTATTCCAAATTGAATAACGTTCTTTCTTAGATAACTACACTGGAGTAAATTTAAAATTAAAAAATCTTTTCCAGCAACTAAGTACCTATAAGTAAGTACATATTTACCTACAATCGCCAGCGAAAATTTTAACTGAATTGATGTTCGTTAGATTCCCAGCAAAGGCAATTTAGGAATTTATTATTTGGCTCAGGTCTGGTCTGGTGGGACTCGGTCGTGGCTAGTTACTACGGACCACCCTACCGGCAATGCTGTGCTTTTAAACATTGGCAAAATACTGACCCAAGTCACAGACCTTCCCATGTAAAAAATCACGTCAATCCGTAGCCTTTTTGCTACTTGATTGAAGGACAAACCAACATACAAACACGCATTTATAATATTAAAAAGTATCCTATGTCCGTCTCCTGGTTCTAAACTACCTCCCCACCAATTTTCAGCCAAATCGGTTCAGCCGTTCTTGAGTTATAATTATTATAAATAGTGTAACTAACACGACTTTCTTTTATATAGATTTAGAAATAACCAAAACTCACCCATGGGAAAATCAAAATCTATCTATCTGATAAAATAAAGATACGACGAAGCAAATAATTATAATTAATTATTACGTTAATATACGTGAGTAAGAGTAAGAAAGGAAGTCGCTAGTACGCTCAAGCTAAGCTCCTGCAGCTTAGCGACTACCTATCAAAAATCTATGGCTAATACAATTATATACTACAATAATAATATACTACTTATATATGTATGGAATATGGATCCTACAACCTGAAAATATTGGTTAATAATCTACTATTTCGTACCACTTGCTCAAAAAAGTGACATTCTGTGCCACAAAAAGCGAACATAACAATAGTCATTTTTAATCTGTTAGAAACAGGGAAAGAAAATTGTACTGAATTTTATTCATCCTCTAGGGGGAGAATGTGATTTAAATTTGGAATACTTACCGAAATTTATACTGAACTACATCTGTGTTTACACCATTGAGTTTGTATATAAAGCATTATACATCATCTTGAAAAAGGAATACGCATTTATTATGCAGTTATGATTATTAAATAAAATTACGAAAACCGACGAGGCCGTATGAGCTTGATGCCTTTGCTTTTCCGACAAAAAAATATTAGTCTAGGAATTTGCCGCGTTTTTGTTTTCTTCAAATACATAAACGTTAAGTTTATTTTAATTTATTTTTATAAATAAGTTAATGTTCTAAAAATACGTTACGATGTTAAATCAAAGCGACAGTGACAGTGAATTGTCGGATTCCATCAGTGCAAATGCTCAGACGCAAGAACAGAGAAATAGTCAAATCAACTCATCAACAATAAATGTACCAAACAAAAATGTAACTCTCTCTGTCAATAATTGGACCAATGTTTGGAATGTTAACTTTTACTTTTAATTGTCATTATTTTTAATAAATGCTTATCTCATATTATTATTGTGTTAATTTTTTCGCAAATGGTACAAAAAGTAGAGTATTTTCCTCGGTGATAAAGCTGTCTTAGTCTTGGGTGAACTTAAATCCCTCGCTACACTCAGGACTCGTCTTAAATCCCTCGCTTCGCTCGTGATTTAAGTTTTTAACACCCTCGCTACGCTCGGGAGTAAACCTCGAGTCCTTCGTTACGCTCGCGATTTAAATCGTCACCCGCGACAGAAGACACTGCTTTATCCCCTTGGTTAATAATCTACTATTTCGTACCACTTGCTCAAAAAAGTGACATTCTGTGCCACAAAAAGCGAACATAACAATAGTCATTTTTAATCTGTTAAAAACAGGGAAAGAAAATTGTACTGAATTTCATTCATCCTCTAGGGGGAGAATGTGATTTCAATTTGGAATACTTATCGAAATTTATACTGAACTACATATCTGTGTTTACACCATTGAGTTTGTATATAAAGCATTATACATCTTTTTGAAAAAGGAATACGCATTTAATACGCAGTTATGATTATTAATAGTAGATTATTAACCAAGGGGATAAAGCAGTGTCTTCTGTCGCGGGTGACGATTTAAGTTCACCCAAGACTAAGACAGTTTTATCACTGAGGAAAATACTCTACTTTTCGTACCATTTGCGAAAAAATTAACACAATAATAATATGAGATAAGCATTTATTAAAAATAATGACAATTAAAAGTAAAAGTTAACATTCCAAACATTGGTCCAATTATTGACAGAGAGAGTTACATTTTTGTTTGGTACATTTATTGTTGATGAGTTGATTTGACTATTTCTCTGTTCTTGCGTCTGAGCATTTGCACTGATGGAATCCGACAATTCACTGTCACTGTCGCTTTGATTTAACATCGTAACGTATTTTTAGAACATTAACTTATTTATAAAAATAAATTAAAATAAACTTAACGTTTATGTATTTGAAGAAAACAAAAACGCGGCAAATTCCTAGACTAATATTTTTTTGTCGGAAAAGCAAAGGCATCAAGCTCATACGGCCTCGTCGGTTTTCGTAATTTTATTTAATAATCATAACTGCATAATAAATGCGTATTCCTTTTTCAAGATGATGTATAATGCTTTATATACAAACTCAATGGTGTAAACACAGATGTAGTTCAGTATAAATTTCGGTAAGTATTCCAAATTTAAATCACATTCTCTCCCTAGAGGATGAATAAAATTCAGTACAATTTTCTTTCCCTGTTTCTAACAGATTAAAAATGACTATTGTTATGTTCGCTTTTTGTGGCACAGAATGTCACTTTTTTGAGCAAGTGGTACGAAATAGTAGATTATTAACCAAGGGGATAAAGCAGTGTCTTCTGTCGCGGGTGACGATTTAAATCGCGAGCGTAACGAAGGACTCGAGGTTTACTCCCGAGCGTAGCGAGGGTGTTAAAAACTTAAATCACGAGTGAAGCGAGGGATTTAAGACGAGTCCTGAGTGTAGCGAGGGATTTAAGTTCACCCAAGACTAAGACAGCTTTATCACCGAGGAAAATACTCTACTTTTCGTACCATTTGCGAAAAAATTAACACAATAATAATATGAGATAAGCATTTATTAAAAATAATGACAATTAAAAGTAAAAGTTAACATTCGAAACATTGGTCCAATTATTGATAGAGAGAGTTACATTTTTGTTTGGTACATTTCTTGTTGATGAGTTGATTTGAGTATTTCTCTGTTCTTGCGTCTGAGCATTTGCACTGATGGAATCCGAAAATTCACTGTCACTGTCGCTTTGATTTAAAATCGTAACGTATTTTTAGAACATTAACTTATTTATAAAAATAAATTAAAATAAACTTAACGTTTATGTATTTGAACAAAACAAAAACGCGGCAAATTCCTAGACTAATATTTTTTTGTCGGAAAAGCAAAGGCATCAAACTCATACGGCCTCGTCGGTTTTCGTAATTTTATTTAATAATCATAACTGCATAATAAATGCGTATTCCTTTTTCAAAAAGATGTATAATGCTTTATATACAAACTCAATGGTGTAAACACAGATGTAGTTCAGTATAAATTTCGGTAAGTATTCCAAATTTAAATCACATTCTCCCCCTAGAGGATGAATGAAATTCAGTACAATTTTCTTTCCCTGTTTTTAACAGATTAAAAATGACTATTGTTATGTTCGCTTTTTGTGGCACAGAATGTCACTTTTTTGAGCAAGTGGTACGAAAATAAAATTACGAAAACCGACGAGGCCCTATGAGCTTGATGCCTTTGCTTTTCCGACAAAAAAATATTAGTCTAGGAATTTGCCGCGTTTTTGTTTTCTTCAAATACATAAGTTAAGTTTATTTTAATTTATTTTTATAAATAAGTTAATGTTCTAAAAATACGTTACGATGTTAAATCAAAGCGACAGTGACAGTGAATTGTCGGATTCCATCAGTGCAAATGCTGCCGCAATTATAAATAATTTGCTTCCAACAAAATTCAAGGAAAATTATTTAAAAACTTATGAAGAATTTTCAACGTGGAGAAGTGCGAAAGGCCTTTCAATTTCAGAATCAGTACTTCTTGTCTATTTTGATTATTTAACTTTTACTTTTAATTGTCATTATTTTTAATATTATTATTATAGAATATACGTTTATAGAATATGTAAGAAATTATTCCAAATTGTTTAGAAAAGTGTGCATACAAGCAAAGTCACTTCACATAAAACAAAAAATTGTCAATTCGGATAATAAAATAAAAGCAGTATGGGACATCATTGGTGATGAAATGGGTAAGAATAAGGTACATAATAATAAACTGGAGCTTAAAATTAACAACCGGATAATTGACTCTGATATAGAAATTGCAAATACATTTGAGAACTTTTTCAAAAATATACCAGTAACCACGACCAGTTCTCTAAATTCCTCGCCAACAGAAGCCTATAATCTTCTAAGAAGCAATGTCTCTGTGTGCAATAAATTATTTAGGTTTAAACACGTTACCCCATATGATATTATCAAAACATTCAAATCATTGCAAAATAAAAAAACAGGAGATCTATGGGGAATATCAGTTAAAATAATTCACAATATCATTGATATTATTGCGCCCTATCTTGCTTTAATTTTTAATAAGTCTGTAGATTCTGGATCTTTTCCAGACCTGATGAAATGTAGTAAATTAATACCTCTTTTTAAATCGGGAAGCAAATGTGACCCGAATAACTACAGACCAATTTCAATTTTGCCAACTCTCAGCAAGATATTTGAAAAAATAATGCTCAACCAACTGCTTCTACACTTTAATTTAAATAAACTTCTTCACCCTGAGCAGTACGGTTTTACTAAGGGTCGAACAACAACCGATGCAGCCGCAACGCTGTTGCAACACATATTCGATGCATGGAATAACTCACAGAATGCCATTGGTATTTTCTGTGATTTATCAAAAGCTTTCGACTGCGTTGATCACGAGACCCTTTTGCTTAAACTGAGCCACTATGGTATTAAAGATTTTGCGATTAGCCTCATTGCGTCTTATCTTAGTGATCGTGTTCAAAGAGTATGTGTCAATGATGTGAAATCATCCGGATCAGCCTCGGTAATGGGTGTACCCCAGGGTTCTATTCTAGGTCCATTCATGTTTTTGATTTACATAAATGATTTACCACATTTTGTCCAAAATACTTACGATATTGTACTATTTGCTAATGATACGTCTTTGATTTTTAAAGTCGATAGGACGAAAGACAATTTTGACGATGTAAATATTGCATTATCTCAAGTTTCTGAATGGTTTACGGCAAATAATCTACTTTTAAATGCTAAAAAAAATCGGCCAAGTGGGAGACGGGCCTCGCTCTTTTAGGGTTCCGTTAAAAAAAATTAAATAAAAATATTTTCATGTACCCATGGAAATATTTTAATTTAATTTTTTTAATTTAATTTAACTTTTATTATTTGTTGTTATAGCGGCAATAGAAATACATAATATGTGAAAATTTCATCTGTCTATCTATTACGGTTTACGAGATACAGCCCGCTGACAGACGGACGGACGGACGGACGGACGGACGGACGGACGGACAGCGTAGGCTTAGTAATAGGGTCCCGTTGGTACCCTTTGGGTACGGAACCCTAAAAAACCAAGTGTGTTGAGTTTTTATTGCCCAACACCAGACCTGTCAGTAAAAATTTAAAGATAAGTAATGAAACCTTGAAAAGTGAGGACTCCACAGTGTTCTTGGGATTAAACCTGGACTCAAAACTGCAATGGGGCACCCATATAGCAACACTTGCTGGCAAGCTTAGCTCTGCTGCTTACGCTGTTAGGAAGATTCGACAGTTAACTGACATAGAAACTGCAAAAATAGTTTATTTTGCATATTTCCATAGTATTATGTCATACGGAATCTTATTATGGGGTAAAGCAGCCGATATTGGAAAAATTTTTGTATTGCAGAAGAGGGCAATTCGCGCAATATATAATTTAAAACCGCGGGATTCCCTTCGAGAAAAATTTAAAGAAATAGGCATTCTTACAGTAGCTTCACAATATATTAACAACAATATAATATTTGTCAGACAAAACATCGTGAATTACAAAAAAAGGGTGATTTACACGATAGGCAAGTTAGAAATCCAAACAGGCTCGTGATTCCTCGATGTCGCCTCAAGAGGGTCCGAAAGACATTTGTGGGAATGGGCGTAACGTTTTATAATAAAATTCCACAGTCGATCTTAGACTTGCCTTTTCACAAGTTTAAGAAATCAGTAAAAACTAATCTCATGAAAAAAGCATATTATGCAATTGAAGACTATTTAGATGATAAAAAAGCGTGGACATAATTCTTTCCAGCGATTCATGAGACAGCAGGTGGTAATTGAACTGTTTAACTATTCTATTGAATGTAAACTTATTTTGAAAAGAGCACCTGCCGAGTTTCTTGCTGGTTCTTCTCGGCAGGAACGGCATTCCGAACCAGTGGTAGACACATCGACGATTCGAAAGCACTTGTAAAAAAGTTTATTTGAATAAAAAACATTTCTATTCTATTCTATTCTATTCTATTCTAATAAATGCTTATCTCATATTATTCTTGTGTTAAATTTTTTCGCATATGGTACGAAAAGTAGAGTATTTTCCTCGGTGATAAAGCTGTCTTAGTCTTGGGTGAACTTAAATCCCTCGCTACACTAAGGACTCGTCTTAAATCCCTCGCTTCGCTCGTGATTTAAGTTTTTAACACCCTCGCTACGCTCGGGAGTAAGCCTCGAGTCCTTCGTTACGCTCGCGATTTAAATCGTCACCCGCGACAGAAGACACTGCTTTATCCCCTTGGTTAATAATCTACTATTTTTATTATTTATAAACAAAACAAATCTGCTTTAGATGAGGAAACTCCTAACAATTAGGTGATATGGATAAATGATATGGAATGGAATATCATCATCACGACATTAAATGACAGGCATAGTGCTTTTCATTTAACCAAAACAATAGAGGAATAACTATATCTACGTATACTGACTTGCGTAGCCAAATTCTAGAATGGTCTTTAACTTTAAAGGTACTTAACTAAAATTTAACTGTCTCGTGGTTCATTAATTATTATTAATTGTTCCGGATTGTGGACTATGAAACGTCTGTTTAATTGGCAGACAAGCAAGAGATTGAAAGAGCTACTATCCTACTAATAATATTATGAATGCGAATGTTTGTGAGAATGTTTAGATGGATGGATGTTTGTTACTCTATAACTCCACAACGAATGCACCGATTTAGCTGACATTTGGAATGGAGATAGCGCATACCCAGGATTAACATAATTATAGGCTTTATCCCGGAAAATTATAGAGTTCCCGTGGGAATTAAAAAACATTTAATCCACGCGGACGAAGTGGCAGAGATCATTTATAGTAATAGTATACAAATTGTCAAATTCTCACTTCTTGGATCAATCCAAGAGCCAAGTCTGTACATTAGTTATTAGTATTTACCGTGTTGAGGCAGAGGCAGCCTATTTTTTAAACTTTACTCATAAATCTAGTTTTTTCAACAAAAAATTGTCAAAATATTTTTAACCAAGGTAAATTAAGGCTTTTCCTAAGCTTTACATAATGATATTATTTTTGTATGGAGCTTTAGTAATCCCTATTCACCGACTCATTATTAGATGAGTTATGTTGATTGCGGTGGTCTCACAACTTGGGAACTCCACTCCTATCTCATAACTTGGATCGTAAACATTTGGTTTAAATGCATACTACGTTTGTAGATATTATTTCCAGTTCGGTTTATTTCACTTTCGACTTTAGAAACTGTTTGTTTCTGCAAAATCAACTTCTACAAGCGTTCGTGACGAGTAAGTAGGATGTATGTTATTACTTACCTTACCTATTATGTATTAAGTATTTAAATTAAGTAGCTATATTGGTATGTATTGTTATGTGTACGTTTTATGTAACTTAAATCATATTTTAGAATGATATAATTTTTTATATTAACTTTAACGCTTTTATTATTAATAATCAAAATTTTGTTTATTTAACCTAATTTAACTATGGATGAATTTATTTTCGGTTTATTTGATATAAATTAACTGCAGTAAGTAAGTAATAATTAACATCAAAAGTTTGCGATCGCTGCATTAAGGTGGCAAACTTAACCGGCCTCGCAGTATCTCCAAGTATCCAAATCTGTAATTTCAGTAATTTGGCCGCACTTAAGCATTCACTTTGCGGTAATTACCGCCATGGGCCGCTGATAACAACTTCCTACTTACTTACTGGCTTACGTTTAACTGTGGCTCAACTATCCTCGTTAGGGAGATATTGCAATAATATGCAGTTTTATCAGACATGCAACTTTATTTAAAAAATTAAGTGGCACTCGGGGACTGCCGCGGTAAAGCTATTGCATAGCATTTTTATCTACTTATGCAATTATAATATTTATGCAATATTTTTTTTTTGTATAATAAAAATTATGCAAAAAAAAATTAAAAAACAAACAAACAAGAAAAGCGCATTGTCACTACTTCGCGAGTAAGATTCGAACCTGCGACATCATACAAAAAGCGGCCGCTCGCCCACTGCGCCAAACAGAGCTACTTGTGAACCTCTAAAATGTTGAACGCTTACTGAACGACGGTGTTAGGTTTATTTTCGTTACGGAATTTCTTGATTCGGTCGCCGCGCTCAAACTGTTTGTCCTAGTTCAAAGCCCGCGATAAAAGCAATGCAATAGCTTAAAAATAAATTAATGATCAATCCTTACCAATATTATAAATGCGAAAATGTGTTTGTTTGTTGGTTTAGATATCCTTCAATCACACAGTAACGAAGCAACTGATTGACGTGATTTTTTGCATGGGTGTGGTTGAGGACCTGGGAGTGACACAGGCTACCTTTTATCCCGGAAAAACAAAGGGTTCTCGAAGGATTTTAAAAATCTAACTCCACGCGGATGAAATCACGGGTAAAAGCTAGTTGGTACTATAAATAATAATATATTATATTACTTACGGTTACGTGAAAGTTTGAACCATAATGTGGCACAGAAAACGTTATGTGTGATTATTTTATGTAGTGAAATAGTTCATATAGTTCTTAAGCAACGATCGAAGGAGGTCGAAGATAGCATTTTGTGGCGATCCGTGCTGACATAATTATTAATAATTATTAATAAACGATAATAGTAACGATTGTAGCAATGAAGGTGTAATTTTCTAATTTATTAAAATAAACGCTGTAGTAATTCTGATTCTTTTTAGGGTTCCGTACCCAAAGGGTACCAACGGGACCCTTTTACTAAGCCTACGCTGTCCGTCCGTCCGTCCGTCCGTCCGTCCGTCCGTCCGTCCGTCCGTCCGTCCGTCCGTCCGTCCGTCCGTCTGTCAGCGGGCTGTATCTCGTAAACCGTAATAGATAGACAGATGAAATTTTCACATATTATGTATTTCTATTGCCGCTATAACAACAAATAATAAAAATTAAATTAAATTAAAAAAATTAAATTAAAATATTTCCATGGGTACATGGAAATATTTTTATTTAAATTTTTTTTAACAGAACCCTAAAAGAGCGAGGCCCGACTCGCACTTGGCCGATTTTTTACATACGGTATGATGCGGCAATTGATTTTTATTTATATACCTCCAGATTGATTCTTCATCATCATCAGCAAGCCATCAATGGCTCACTACTGAGCACTAGATCGATTAAGTCCAATTTAGACAATGCCTCGTTCATCATTCATTTTTGCGAACATTTTTTGCGAATTCAGACGGTTCATTTTTGATGACTCATCGATGAAGCCTCGAAAATGACAGCAAAAATCTCAAAAAATGAACTGTCTTAATTCGCCCTAAATGGTTCATTTTCGCAAATATGTTCGCAAAAATGAACGATGAACGAGGCACCGTCTAAATTGGGCTTAACGAATTATTTAAAAATTTGTGAATTATTTTCCGAAATTAATTTAATGTAAAAAAAAATTAAGTGGCACTCGGGGACTGCCGCGGTAAAGCTATTGCATAGCATTTTTTATCAACTTATGCAATTACCTATAATATTTATGCAATATTTTTTTTTTGCATAATAAAAATTATGCAAAAAAATAATTAAAAACAAACAAAAACAAGAAAAGCGCACTGTCACTACTTCGCGAGTGAGGTTCGAACCTGCGACATCTAAAGAAAGCAGCCGCTCGCCCACTGCGCCAAACAGAGCTAAATGTGAACCTCTAAAATGTTGAACGCTTACTGAACGACGGTGTTAGGTTTTTTTTCGTTACGGAATTTCTTGATTCGGTCGCCGCGCTCAAACTGTTTGTCCTAGTTCAAAGCCCGCGATAAAAGCTATGCAATAGCTTAAAAATACGCTGTTATATGTACTGAATTTTGATTTATTAAATAAAGAACTGGTATCCCATGTTCTAGCGTCAGTAATTTCCTTTAATTGCCAAACTTGCGATTCACGGCTGATCGGCGTGATATAAAGTTATGAGTGTCGAATATGAGTCGTGAGTCAGTCAGTGAATAATGGACGCGAACTCCGCTCGTTCGGTCTGCTCCGTTGGCTTTTAATGGCTAATTTTATTACGAATGCGCCTACTCGAGCGTGTGAGAGTTATAATAATACTTCGTTTTAGTGTGGCTGATTGTGGTGCTGGTGTTATATATTACTTTTACTGCTAAGTTAGTTTATTCTTCTTCTTATTCTTGTCAACCGATAAACGTCCACTATTGGACAAAGGTCTATTGTATGGACTTGCACAGGTCTCAGTCTTGCGCCGCCTGAATCCAGCGGCTCCCTGCGACTCGTTTGATGTCGTCGGTCCACCTAGTGGGGGGTCTGCCAACACTCCGTTCCCGGTGCGGGGTCGCCACTCCAGCACCTTGGGACTCCAGCACCTAAGTTAGTTCAGTGGCTAGCAAATAGATTGTTTGCCTCGATTGGGCAGAAAATAAAATTCTTTTAATTCAAGTTTGTTCTTGTAAATAAAATATTATTTGTTTATTTTATTTTAAAAAATTCTTGGCATTTTCGGTCAAAAAATACTGTATTCTGTAGTTGAAGGTGTTATTATAAATCCCCATGTTTCCAAGAGCACGTCTTGATTTTAAAAAAATCAAAATTATTCATTTCACGTAGGCCAACCTGTGGCTCCTAAGACAAGTCATGACTCTACCACCGGTTCGGAAAGCGGATTCTGTTGGGATTGTCTAAACATGTTTGCATCAGTGTGTCGTTCGCAGTCGCCTCTGATTGGCTGAACTTATCTCGTTCTTGCTGCATCAATAGGTACATTTCAAATACTAGCGAGAGTGTACCGGCCACCACGTGTATAATATGTAGAACGGTATCCATATATGGATACACGTTGTTTTTTATACTACAAATATATTGTTCTGAAAATATTCTATAATTTTCTTTCCTCTTCATAGTAATTTTAGAGAAAAACAAACAACAGTAAAAAAAAATCTGGTCAATAAGCTTAGAACGTTCAATAGGCCATTATTTAACATAAAGTTTTACTCGTGCCCTAAGTGTGTAAACAGTCTTCAGTAATATAAAAGGAAAAGGTGACTGACTGATTGACTGATCTATCAACGCACAACTCAAAGTTCAAACCACTGGACGGATCGGGCTGAAATTTTGCATACAGTATTATGACGTAGGCGTCCGCTAAGAAAGGATTTTTGACAATTCAACCCCCTAAGGGGGTAAAATAAGTGTTTGAAAAATCGAACTTAACGTGAGCGAAGCCGCGGGCAAAAGCTACTAAATATATAAAATATAGGAATAGAGAAATTTCCAAGTTTCAGAGGCCTAAAAATTTGTAAGTCTTTGAGCCAAACACATTCGAGATAAACTGAAAGAGTTCTATGGCCAGCATTTTTGTAAGTATTTGAGTCGAGCACATCTATATCTATATCTATACTCTTAATAAAACTGTAACTGGACGATTTCGTGTCTGTTTGTTTGTCCTTTTTTCACGTAAAAACTACCGCACAGATTTCTACAAAATTTTATACCGTGGTAGCTTATTACTCGGGTCAACATCTAGGCTACTTTTTATCCTGGAAAATCAAGGAGTTCCCGAGGGACTATAAAAACTAAATCCACGCGGACAAAGTCGCGGGCATCAGCTAGTTTAAGGATAAACTTCCATAAAAGAGTTCATGTTCAGCTGTTTTAGGGAAAATAAAATTAAAATAATAAAGAAGAAGGATCCCATATTGAATCAACGGTCTGGATCGATTGAAAGGCGAATTAGATAATAATAAACGGTTATCAAGCACGCGTGACGGGTCCAAATCATCGCATCAGAGGGACAGGCTACGTGACCTGGGCACCGAACCTAACGCTAACTATAAATCCACGACAATGCCGCGCAGACCAGATGTGAAGACCCCTTTATTACAGGACAGGAGTACACCGCCAGAAATCCCCACTATAATAAAAATATATAAAAGGAAAGGTTGGACTGACCCTAAAGAACCTAAAGGACTCCTAAAGGACTGACTGATCTGTCAACGCACAACTCAAACCACTGTAACAGATCGGGCTGAAATTTTGCATAGAGATAACCTAGATAAACCTAGATAAGATAAAATAGATAAACCCAACTTAACGTGAGCGAAGCCACGGGCAAAAGCTAGTATTATTATAAATGCGAAAGTTTTTTGTCCTCAATTACGCGGCAACAGTTTGTATTCAATCAGGTACGCAGTAACGGATCGACGTGATTTTTTCAATGGGGCAAGTTGAGTAACATTAGCTTCTTTTTATCTCAGAAAAACGAATTGGCCCCGACTCCCGCGGGACATATTATGTATAACAAGCCTGAGACTAATAAAAACAAAAACCTAAATAAATATTCTGATTATATTTTAGAGTGCGAAACATGTGCACAAAATAAATATTAAAGAGTTTTATTTTTTATTAAAAATAATTTAGCGAAAACCTAACTATATACCTATTCACCTGTTTCAATTAAGCCCATCTGAATATACACATACATCATGTTCGAATATGAATTTTTTTTTTCATTTTAATTATAAAAAAAACACTTGAGATCGTTCAGCTGAACGTAAACTTGTCGTCTTTTCAAGTCAATTTAAATAAACATAATTATCTCCCATGTTTCTTGGTCGTATAGAAGAGTCGCTACCTCTTTGCCTATCTCGCATACCGGGGGCTCATGTTACACTGGTCCGATATACGACTACGTCATTATTGAGGAGTGTTATTGCTATTATAAACAAGGATCTCATGTTATTGAGCGGATATTAAAATGATTCCGTTTTGTTTTGTATTTTTCGGACGCCTCTACGAAATTGGGTTGTGATGAAGCACGTCTACGCGGTTACGCTGCTACGCGGGTCTACGAAGAATGATCGAACTGCGAGTATTGTAACCAACATGCATTATTGTACTTTTTATAATATAATAATATATAATTATATTATGTAGGTATTATGTACGAGTCTAAATGTTAAACAAAGCCATAAAAATGCTTAAACTTGATGACCATTTTCTATGGCTTTTTTAATAATGTCAGTACTTGGCTGTAATTAATGTTCAATTGAAAAATGAATTGGATAATACATGTTTATTTAACAAAGTTGACACCATAATTTATCGAAATACTAGTAACAAATTGGTACTCATTGCATCGTATTCCTCCTTTGTTGTTTTATTAATCACATAACGATAGGGATCTTTTTTTATAATAATGCGATCCAGGATCCTACCGTACGTATAGTAACAGGATCGATGATTTAACGTACTCTTCGAGTCAAGGAAGAGGCAAAAGACCAAATTGGGCATCTAAAGGTGATTACCCATTCCAGTTACTGACTTGGATCAACGTCAGTAGTCCCTTTTCCTTTATCGATATTCAGATAACTATTTGATCAGTTTTAGGTAGAAACTGTTTTTCTGTGGGTTTGTCCTTCAATCACGCAGCAACTAAACAATGGATCGACGTGATTTTTTTAATGGTTAGTTGAGGACTTCGAGAGTGACAAGCTACTAGGAAGAACCAGAGTGTTCCAGAGGATTTACAAAAACGCAACACCATCAGGTTGACGAAGTCAGGGTGAAAAGAGCTATCTTCTAAATATATTATCTAAAAGGAAATGATGACTGATTGACCTATCAACGCACAGCTCATATCAATAGACGGATCGGGCTGGAATTTGGCATACAGATTGCTATTATAACGCAGGCATCCGCTAAGAAAGGATTTTTGAAAATTCAATCTCTAAGGCCCGCTTGCAGAAACGCCGGGTAAAATCCTTTAAACCTAGAGTTAGCTGCTGTTTTAAAAGAATTCGTATAAAATTTCTGTCAAAATTGCAAATTTATTCCAGGAATAAATTTGAACCCAGGTTAAACTTAACCCGTCGTCTCTGCAAGCGGGCCTAAAGGGATAAAATAGGGGTTTGTAAAAATCGAGCTTAGCGTGAGCGAAACAAATAGTAAAATAAACGTACAGTTAATAAGACACTTTACCTGTCTAGCCCCCCGGAGTAACAAAATACGTAATTAAACATGAAGCACCCTGCGGTTCTCGCCGCTAAATCTTAGATTATCCAAATGTATGAATGTTGGCTCGCGAGACTTTTAAGCCTCAGTTTTTCCTTGACGAAATCCTCCAAGGTGCTAATTAACTAAATGTCTTCCATGGGGACTTGGTCTTTTGGGGGAATGAATTAAAAAATACTATATTTGAGTACAGTACCTAACTAAAATAACTGAACATCGAACAAAATTAAATATTTGTAGTTGAGTTTTATCTAGCTTTTGGAGCTTTAAGTTTTTATTTTAAAAATGTCTTGCTATAAACATTCAATCAGTTTTAATATTGAGGAAAAATGCTCTTCTTTAAAATTAGATCCATTTAGGTGATACAATTTCTGTCCATTTTGTTTCATATTTACTTAAAAATTGTTTGGTAAAATAAAACTTAACAATAGGCTGCACAATTTCAGTTAAAAATCTTCGCGATTTCATCTAAAACTTTAATTTAAATTATTTATTTTGTAAATATCTTAAATCATAAAAATATGAAGTGTATTTAAGTTCATTAAAACGCAGCAAAACATTAGGAAAACATTGAAGAAAAACTAAACAGAAGCGTTTCGACATCCGTCGAGGAGACCGGGGTGGTTTCTACGAAAGGGGGAAGCGGGCAAAACTATAAATTGTCCTTTAATTACCCCCGGGCAGCGTCACATCATGGATCCAGACAGTTTTATGACGATTTACGGCACATTTCGACGCAGGGACCGGCCCGCTTTGGGAATCCAACCGCCCTATCTCCCTTGATCTTCCACCCCCGTCTTTTGATACTAGTTGCAAGAGTAACCGGGGGTAGCTTGAGGAAAATGAGGGGTCTCGCTAAGGTGGTCGGTATACGTCACCTTTTACACTGCTGGGGGGTTTTAAGGCTTCCAGTTCTTTATGGTAATGAAATCTGAGCAGGGTGACGTGCCGAGGTGATGCTTCTGAGAGTTTTTGTTGTGCCCCCCTTATTTATCGCACGTTTGAGGGCAGGGGGGTCAGGGGTGGGTTTGTGCACAAAGTTGGAATGTAATGTGTTCCGCATTGTACCATGTTGATGAGGACTCGAGTTGTTTTTGTTAGTTTTCGATTATTGGGATTCGTGTTGAGAAACATGTTTTGCCTCTCATTTTGTATTGATTCAAGGTTATTTTCTTTATTACATCTGGTATAATCTATTTTTGCTTAAGTGTTTTAAAAGGTAAATAAGTGGTTTTTTGCAGAAGGGGGTAAGCGACGTTTTTACCGCATTGGTCGAGCGAAGCAACGGCTGGATCATGCGTCATGCTCGTGAACGGATGCCGCCTATAGGAATGGGGCTACTTTGTGTCTGTCCGTCTTAACATGAATTGAATTGTAGTACTTTTCTTTTTTGTTTTTTTTTGGAACTTCCCCTCATTGTGGAAATATTATATTTTATTCTAACAAAGTTGCATAGGTTAAATCGGCTTGGCATCCAGCTGCCCACAAGATAGTATAAAAAACTTATAACAATGTAATAAGTGTTTGAACGTCTTCTGCGCTTTGTTTAATAAATAGATATAATCTATTAGCGAAGTGAGCATTAAAATAGGCCTAGTATTTGACGTGATATCACAACGCGGTTAATAGTGTCTCCTAGTGATAGAAGAGCTGGGTCAGCTTTCCCACATAAGAATACGCCAGTGCTTTCAGTGATGTAGCTAGTATTCTTGGCACTGTTCCACTCGGATGGCTTGTACAGTTAAGTCATAAACAGTTAAGTCATATACTTACTACATGAGTTAGGTGGACTTACCTATACTAATGAGAAACTGCACATTGCTAATAATATATGAAAGAAATGAATATAAATAAGTTATAAATAAAGTAAATAGATTAAATATAAGCTCAGTTTTCTTAAAAATATTGAAAATAAAATTTCAGCAAAAGATATTACCAAGAATTAGGGCAACTCATTTGTATTCGATTCCTTCACTTCATAAATAAGATAGCTATAGCTTGCTAACAGGCTTAAAAACGATCCAATGAACTCCTAAACCCGTAGTAAGCATCGCTATCCAAACCCGAGCAATACACAGTCATAATCGTTTAACAGCCAATTTTATTTGTCGATACAGTTCGATTCAAACGAGAGTTTATAAGCTATAAACGCGCAAACAGACGTTTCGGCGTAACATAAAATCAAATCAACAGTTATCCCGTGAGCCTACATCACAATCAGGTTTAATCGTGTATGTGACAAGTTAGCCCGTTCAATTCACCAGCAAAATATGCTCGACCCTCGACAGGGGTATATTTTACCCCCTACAGATGTTGCCCGAGGTGAAAACCGCGGGGTAAGGCAGGTCAGGCGTAGGTGGACGGTTGGCAAGCTCTTTGCGTGCGCTCGCTCCTGATACGGTTCTGACTGACGGACAGGCATGCATTCAAATAGGTTACTTTACTCAGTTCTTCCCCTTAGAATAAACATCGGGTCTGTTACACCGTCCTCTGCCAATTTACTACAGAATTTGTTGCGGAATGCCGGTATGCTGTTTGAGGGTTAAATTGCATTAATTTGCACTAAACAACATTGGTTTTGATGTAACGGCCTCCGCGCGTAATGAAATTTTGTTTGAGAAATTTATTGTGTTTAAACGTTGTCAGAGCTAAGCGGAATTGTATTAATTCGTTTTAAGGAAAGTGAGAAAATATCTCACGATGCCATCATAGCTATTTTATGGATAAACTGTTAGTGAATAGTGACACACTAACATAGATATCTATTACTACAAGTAATCCACTAGATACAGTCTGAAATATTCTTTAATAGGAGTTTATCTAAGACTTCATGGTAAAAGAATCGTTTTATACTTTATTAAAATTGTTTGAAACACAACATAATAATTATCTAATTTTCTTAATTTCTCATCAATCAATTTTTTTTAAAAAAAATTTACAGGACTGAAACTTAGCATATATAACTCAATAAATTATTTATTAATACAAAAAATCTTAAGATACTGTCTAGGTCTATATTTATAAAAATCGCCGGCTCTCTACTTAAACTGGGAAAAATTAAAACCTGATTTTTTCCAATTTTCTTAAATGCACTCGTGAGGTTTGGGGGCGAAACAATAAAGCATAGTTTCAATAACCATAAAAAATACACAAAATGGGCGCCATCTTCCGATCCGGGGGAAAGTGCGAAGTAAACCAGATGCGTGTTATGTCTCCCCGGCATCTACATCACTGGCGGAATATTAGGGCTCCAATAAAAACAAATAAACAGCAATATCCATTGATAGATGGCTCGGGCCCCGCTTTAATGACTAGATGAACAATAAAAACAGTTACTCGTCAGTTTCGCGACGTTAGTGGATCGACTGGTGTTTTGGAGAATGCTGTATCTGCCAATTTGTTTGTTTACGCGATGTCTGTCATGATTTCAACATCTAAGCTTAGAATTTTAAGCTATTGCATAGCTTTTATCGCGGGATTTGAACTACGACAAACAGTTTGAGCGCGGCGACCGAATCAAGAAATTCCGTAACGAAAAAACCTAACACCGTCGTTCAGTAAGCGTTCAACATTTTAGAGGTTCTCAAGTAGCTCTTTTTGGCGCAGTGGGCGAGCGACTGCTTTCTTTGTATGATGTCGCAGGTTCGAATCTCACTCGCGAAGTAGTGACAGTTCGCTTTTCTTGTTTGTTTGTTTTTAATTTTATTTTTTTTGCATAATTTTTATTACGCAAAAAAAAATATTGCATAAATATTATAATTGCACAAGGTGATAAAAAATGCTATGCAATAGCTTTGCCGTGGCAGTCCCCGAGTGCCACTTAATTTTTTTTAATCTAAAAGTACACATAATCGAATCATAATTTATATCTTTAAGATGTTGAATAAAAAACCTTAAAAGTAAAATAAACGACGATGAAAAAAAACAGCTTAGCTCAATAACCAGAATCTAAGCTAAAGTATTCAGGATGCAAACTATCTCTGTGCCTTTAATCAAGTTTGACTGAAGGGTTTTTTCGTGAGAAGGCATTAGTACTACTTCTATGGTGAGAAGGTACCTTCTACCGCCGCCGCCTTCTTCGTCGGGCTATTGACAACTCGAGCTTTAGGTTAGTGATGACAGTAGCTGAGAACATAATAATTATTACTATCATCAAAATTATAATGAAGATAATTTCTGGAAATACTTCAAGCAGACGAACAGATTAAAATAGTCGTGTATTTTACACCAAACGCATTTATACCCATATTATTTTTAGCCGTAATATGAAAACATCGATATGCCGGTACCCATCTAAACTAGCGGCACGCTATGATGGCCGGTTTGACACATTACAATAGTGATGTGGAATGTCAATTTATTCTCGAACAAAAAACAATTAAGTTTTGTTTTTGTACCTGATTAAATAGGTTTAATAAAACAAAAATGTATATGTTTATTTAATTTATTTGAACGAACTGAATATTTGAATGAAAATGAATATACATACTTTATATGCACACAAGAAACATATGAATACAAAAGATACCAAAAAAGGTGCCACAAAAGGCCATAATTAATCAGATTCGTCCATACTACTATTTTCACTGTCGTCACTGCTATTATCACCTACATTAATAATTATATGTTCGTTTTCTATAATATTATCTATTTTCACATCTCTTTCATAATCTTCCCTTATTAATTTAACAGTTCTATTCACAACCTTTTCCCAGTCTCCTTTAGTCACATGTTCACAAGCTTCTTCTAATAATTTTAGCATTTTTTTTGTGGTAAATGGGGGTTCTGTATTGTGTCTTGCAGCATATCCCTTAATTTGAGCCCACACCAACTCAATCGCATTATACTCACAATGGTAAGGCGGTAACCGTATAACTCTGTGCCCATGTTCTAATGCTATTTCGTCAATGACGTATCGGATCTTGGTTGGTTTGTTTTCTTTTAAAAGACGTACTAATTCCGCTTTTAACATATTCATGTTTGCATCTACGCCATTTTTACGAAGCCATGCGACGATATCAGCTTTCTTTTGGGATTGGGCAGGTGGCTTGTCAATTTGCATCGAGTGGTATGGGGCGTTGTCCATAATTATAATAGATGGTTCAGGGAGGCTACACAACATTGAGGTAAACCATTCAGTAAACTTTTCTCCATTCATGTCTTCATGATAGTCTCCAGTGGTTTTTGACGCAAAAGCCATGAGAGAACCTTCGACAAACCCGTTGATGGTTCCGGCGTGACAAATTATAAGTCGCGATCCTTTTCCTACAGGAACTTTGGAAGTAGATGCTGCTGTGTCATCGTTCCAAGAACGGCCTACAGTATGGTTAGCATTAAGCCATGTTTCATCCAAGAACACAACATTTTGCCAATTTTTGATTTCTTTCACTTGCCGTAAAAAAGTATACCTTGCCATCGCTATATCAAATCTTTCCATCAATATTTTGCGTTTGTTACATTTTTTGTATCGAAATCCAATGGTCTTCAAAATCTTCGTTAAAGAACTTTCCCCACCGAAGAATAATCCAGCTTCCTTCAGTGAATGCACCAACTTTTTTCTTGTTGGATACTCCTTCTGTAAATAGTAGCCGTAAACATGTCTTCGGATAGCATCGGCATCAAAGCTATCGATGCCTACGACTGGTTTTGCTCGTTTTCTCTTTTTTGGTGTGTGAAGTTTATTTTCTTCTGTGCCAGTCTCGCCATATTTTTTTTTAGTTATCCGTCTAACAGTTCGTTGTCCAATATTAAGCGCATCAGCTACGCGTTCAACCACTGACGTTATAGGTAAAATTGGCCCTCCATTTTGAGCTTCACGATCGAAATAGTTACGAAGGCGTATTACGAACTCACGTGTCTGACTATTTAGAACAGTTCTCTGCGTACGTTCGGTCATATCGACGAAATCCACAACAAAGGGCTTGAACAGAGTCCAAATTAACGAGCAAGGGTCAACAGTAATGCAGTATCAATATTTGAAATCCAAAGTCAGGTCAAAACTATATCACAATCGCATTGCACTGACAGTTTATACTTTTCGAAGCAACGTCAATTCGAAACTGCTTTGTTTTGCATTGAGCATTGACGCGAGTTTGCCGGAGGTAGTAGTTGTGCTAGCCAGCGATCCTATGTGACGATCGTATTAGATTCCATTTTTAAAAATTTTCAATTTAGAAAACCAAATGCCGAGTTGTGGTATATATCATATAAAAATAAAAATTTAACCTTTTGTATGAAACAGCTGATATTTTTTTGCGATTTCAGAGGTTTGTCCACATAGTGAAAATTGTTCATATTCACAAGTACATTCACCCCTTAAATGGTGCAAACTGATTTTTCTACACTTGTATACATTTTAGAAATCAATTTAATAAATAAATTTTGAGTCCTAAACCTAAAACTACATTCGATAAAATTTATGAATCTCTGCACATCACTATCGTCAATAAAGTAATACAATTATTTCCTTCAAAGTCGTTATCAATTAATACGGAACTTCATGAGCGGACAAACGTCAAACCGGCCATCATAACGTGCCGCTAGTTTAATGTTTTAATGCATATTATTTGGTGGTTTATGGGACATTCTATGGGGCTAATGGCGACTTGGTTGTAATTTAGGGGCATAATGGTGGGGGAAGCGAAATCTGATTTAAGTAATACTCTTGTTTCTGTCGTATAGATGCCAAAGAATATTATAAAGATGAAACTTAAATCATAAAGCAGTGGAATACTGGATGTAACGCAAATATCTACACTTCTAAGGCTATATAAGCACTAATGATGTAAATAATTAATTATACTAAATAAGTAATTACCTACCTATTTAAAGATTTAAACTAGAAGACACTAAAAAAATAATATTATATTTTTCTTAATAAAATATCAGTCGAAGAATTATTGACCACTGTGTGTAAATTTTTCAGTAGCTAGATTGATCTATTTCATCTGAAAAGCTGTTTCATGGATAAAATGTCCCTTGCCCATGCTTGCCCTGCTGCAGGGCTGCTGAGCATTTGATGAACGGGTCGATTAAACTCAAGTTTCCAAACAAACTTACAATAAGTACTTACTTTTACTTACTTTTACATTAGTTTTAGGAATGTTAGTTTTAGGAATGTTACATTAGTTTTTTTCCAGTATATTTTTGTTAACAATAACTAATTTAAAAGTTATTTATTATATCTAAGTACCTAAGTAGGAAAAACGTTATGACGATGACGGTACCGTACCTTAGATTATTTTGGGTTAGTGAAATTTTTTATAAATTTCAAATTTGAAATAAGCTATGATGGAAGTTGATATCCCAATGAGAACATGTTATAGCGAAAGATTCAAAACTTTATTTCATCATTAAACGATAGATGACGTCATAACCGTTTCTAAACAGTAAAACTTGACGTGAATTCCACAATATGCCGTTGTTTTAAGCCTTATTTTTCGTGTTCTGTGTTTTAAGCATATTCCCGGCTTTTAGCGTTTATATTAACCATATTAAGTGCATACGCGTCGGCAATACTCGTGCGGAGCAATTAGATATATGAATAAATTCGTTTTACAACCGACAGATGGCGGTAACACGGCAGCCATCTTGCGCGCCGTATTCATAGGTGATCTAATTAGCACTCAGCGCTGTTTATTCGGTTAGGGTTGTTGATTTTATATTAAATGTTTATTTTATTCAGTGTATAGAATGTGTCAGTGTAAGTTGATTGTTCAAATTACTACATATATCCCTCCTACCTATTAAAAAAATAATAGCAAGGAAAAAAATTTGTAACTGAAACATAAATACTAAAGCAATAAAATAAAAATAAAAATATTCATTTTAAACAATGTGTAGGTAGGATACGTCTTGTTAATTAAACAAAACAGTGAGCGACTAATTAAAAAATACGGACAAAAATACGTAAATCGGGAAAGCAATAACAGTTCTAGCAAGCATTAAGCCCTACACATTAGGCTCCTAATTTCCAATTAGCAAGCAGGTAGCGTAAAAAGACGCCATTACCGTTAGACAAGCGATTCCCGCCAAAAGGTCGGCGGCCATCTTGGTCCGGCCACGTGGCGGATACGTTCGGAAAAGCACGCGTGCGAATTATTGTCTATTGCTGCATATGTGATGTTGTTTATGGAATTAATTTCGGTCATTGTGCTTTTGCTCGCATTTTCCATTTTACTAGATTATTTATGATGTAATTTCCTTTTGTTCTCTTTAAGAATTTGCTTTTTGTTATTTTGTCGTGAATTTGTATCTACCTATTCAAAAAGATTATCCTATTATTACTTATTTTCTGTAAGCAAGCGAATTGGATTGTTTTTATGTTGATTTTTTATTTCGATACACATCATTTATTTTATTTTATCTTGAAATGAAATGATATATTTTGCCAAATGTGAGTAATAAAATATAGTAGGTACATTAATGGATAGTCTCTTTAATGTCTGTCACATTTTGCAATTTAAGTCTTTATTGCTTTGTAATTTTTACTTCAATTATTTAGTAATGATTTAGTTTTGAAATAGTGTTTTTTTTTGTAACGTTCTCGGTTGAGGAATAATTTAGTAGGTCTCTGTGAAAAAAAAAAGTATAAAAATTAAAAGTATTTTTAATTTTTCTACTTTTTGGCGTAGCGTTCTTTATGCTGCTATAAGATTTTCAGTTTCTTTGGTAATTTTTTTATCCCCAACTGATGCCTACAATTTTTATCCGAGTGAAGATAGGTTTTTCAAAAATTTTCGTGGTAGTTATTTGATTTTTCATATATTTTTATTATGGAATGTAACCATTGTTAAAATTTTTACTATTTTGTCTTGTCTGTCTAGTTATTGCAAGGAAAGTTAAAGAATTTTTCTTGTATTGCAGTCCTATTACAGAAATGTTTTCAAATAAACTCTCAAATAATTTGAAACTACAATCCCGTGAGCTCGGTCACAGAGCACGAACAATAAATAAAGTATAATGTTTAACGGCTTGTAACGATGTCCCAGTAACCAGTTAGACAAAATTACAATAAAGGCGGGGCGTCACATTTGCAGTAATTAGAAAAGTTGGATACGTTTTGTAAAACGGAAAATTAGTATTTTGTGGCGTGACTCGCTGTAGACCTGCCATTAAATCCGCTGAATGGTGCCGTTACAGCGGCCGTCGGCTCCGTCATACTACTGGGTAGGTACTGCTAGCTTTTGATTGCGAACCTATTCAATGGAAGGATTATGGGTTAGATAAATTATGCATAATGTGCTAAATAACTCTCATCAGCACATTACTGCTTATTTCCTCTTCTCTTATATTTTTAAGCTATTGCATAGCTTTTATCGCGGGCTTTGAACTAGGACAAACAGTTTGAGCGTGACGACCGAATCAAGAAATTCCGTAACGAAAATAAACCTAACACCGTCGTTCAGTAAGCGTTCAACATTTTAGAGGTTTACAAGTAGCTCTGTTTGGCGCAGTGGGCGAACGGCCGCTTTCTTTACCGTATGGTGTATGATGTCGCAGGTTCGAATCTCACTCGCGAAGTAGTGACAGTGCGCTTTTCTTGTTTGTTTGTTTTTTAATTATTTGCATAAATATTATAATTGCATAAGTTGATAAAAAATGCTATCCAATAGCTTTACCGCGGCAGTCCCCGAGTGCCACTTAATTTTATTTGGTTTCTAAAGTTATTTTTGTAGTCTGTTGGGTGTCCTAAATAAAAAAAAATAAAAACTAAAAATAAATAAATAAATAAAACTATATACTAATATTATAAATGCGAAAATGTGTTTGTTTGTAGGTTTGTTGGATTGTCCTTCAATCACGCCTCAACACTATGGCTCAACGTGATTTTTTGCATGGGTATAATTGAGGACCTGGAGAGTGACATAGACTACTTTTTATCCAGGAAAATCAAGAGTTGCCGAGGGATTTTAAAATCTAAATACACGCAGATGAAATCGCCAGCATCTGCTAGTAATCAATAAAAAATGATTTAAAAATAATATTTTTTTGAAACAATTGAAACTTACAAGGACCTACTAACATTCTTTGAGCGTACAAGTATTTATTTATTTAAGTATTTATTTCTATTTCTTTTGCTGGCTTGGTGTTCTAAAGGTTTAACATACTGTGTCATTAAATTAATCTTAAATTACCATTTGTGGGAGTTACATAAAATTTAAATATCTATCTATTTTTAACGCAGTACTTAAGGATGAATAGACGAGTCTGCCCGCGAAATTCAAATTTAATTTCGTTTTTCGCAATTTGTAAACTAATACGACAAACTAGGCTAATGGAATTCTAATTGCGCCAGTAGAATTATCATCTTCACAGGTTTACATAAAAGTCTTTACTTAAAAGTGACCAGTTTAAGAAATTAATCAAAATACTGAGTTGGCCGTGAGTTACTCACAAATTAGTCGATATTTTGATTAATTTCTTAAACTGGACACTTTCAAGTAAAGATTTTTATATAAACCTGTGAAGATGATACTGCCATTGTCGCAATTAGAATGCCATAAGCTTACTTTGTCGTATTAGTTTACAAATTGCGAAAAACCAAATTAAATTTGAATTTCGCGGGCAGAACTGTGTCTTCCACCTTAACGTGATTTTGTTTTTTGTTATTTTGATAACAATGCATTTGCTTCTTTTCTTTTTTCATATTGGTGTGGCTATGCATATCCTAGAATCCCAGTGACACATCGACCGTCGCCGATTTATTGTGCTCGCCCCTACCATAATATCTGCTTATAGACTTTTGATATAAAAAGTGTGATTAAATCCTCGATTGGAGATCGTTGTGTAGCTCCGTAGTAACTAAAGGGAAAAGTTTAAGTTACTGCTATAGTTTAGAGTCAGGGCAGCATCCACCCGCGGCCCAAGCTCCGAATCCGAACGTTTTATTCTTTAGGAGCGCCACTAAGTTAATTGCGTAAACCCTCGTCTGTCCCTTGCTTTAAACGACAATTTATTTCGGACATAACTAAGGCGAGGTACAGGATGTCATGGCATAGAATGAGTCATATAAATAACTATAACCTTTAACCATATTCTATTATACGTAATCCGAAGTGGTGATTCCGATACAAAGTTACCAATTTTGATTTTTTTCTATTTTCCAATCGTTCTTTTCGGGCTTTCCTATTTTTTTTTTGTTTAAGTTTACCCCAGTATTAGTACCTACGAACAAAGCAAAAAAAATATTTAAATCAATCAAGCCGTTTTTGAAATTTAGCCAGACTAATAAGTAATACCTACCTAGAATAGAATAGAATAGAATTATTATTTTTTCTTCAAATAAACTTATTTACTTACAAGTGCTTTTGAATCGTCGATGAGTCTACCACTGGTTCGGAATGCCCTTCCTGCCGAGAAGAACCAGCAAGAAACTCGGCGGTTGCTCTTTTCAAAACAAGTTTACAATACAATAGATACTAATGTATGCAGTGTTTCCACCGTAGCCCAATTCCCGCAGGGTGGCACCCGTTCACGAGCATGACGCATGACCCAGCCATTGCTTCGCTCAACCATATTTGAGGGAACGTAACAACCCGCATAGATTTTTTATTCGATGACAACAAGACAGTTCTTCACTGCGAACTCACCTGATAGTAAGTGACGATGCAGTCTAAGATGGTAGCGGGCTAACTTGGAAGAGGTATGGCAGTGAACATTCAACTCATACCCCTAATCGGTTTCTCCACACCATCGTGCCGGAACGCTAAATCGCTTGGCGGTAGGCCATAGGGTGTTATCCAGCCGCGGCCAAAGCCTCTCACCAGACAAAAAGCTTTCTTCTAAGTTATAACTGATACATAATATTTTAAAACATTCTAGAACTGGTCTGCTCTGCAAATTACTAAACATAGGGGCCATAAAATTAAATTATATACGTCAAACTATAGTTTAAAATTCAAATTGTACGTGTGAAATCTTGCTGAGCCGTAATTGTTCTGACCAAACCCCCCTGAGTTACGGAGGTCAGAGGTCTCTTCGTGTGAGGAAACAATAATATTGTGACGTTAGGGGGGCGACCCTCTTAATGGCTTTAATAAAGGTACGTCGCTTTGTATTTATGATTTTATTCGAATATATTTAATTAAAATTTTTAGTGACATCGTTTGTGGGAAGGAACCTCGGGCACAATTCGATTTGGGAATCAATTTTGACATTAAGAGGAGCTACGGCTCTTCATCGTCCCCACTAAGGCCCGCTTGCAGAGACTAGGTTAGTTAACCCAGGAATTTTGTAATTTTGACAAAAACTTTATACGAAATCTGTCAAATCCTGCCCTTTTAACCCAGAGTTAGCAGCTAGCTCTGGGTTAAAAGGATAACCCGGCGTTTGTGCAAGCGTGCCCAATAGTATTGTTAACTTGCTTTTGCCTGTGACTTCGTCCGGGTGTAGCTAAGTTCCCGCCGAAACCTTGTTTTTCTGTAATAAAAAGTATCATTATGTCACCCTGTACATCCTCCTCAAATAAAAATAATACTTATAGGTATTATAATGAAGAGAAACGTGGTACATTGGAGCTACTGGGTGAAGTGCGTGGGTAGTGCTGAACGTTAACTCAAATGACTAGAATATAATAGAAAAGCTATACTTTGTACTGAGTGCTTTCGAATTGTCATGTGAATCTACCACTGGGAATGCTTTTCCAACCGCAACCAGTAAGGAACTCAGCGGTTGCTCTTTAAAAAAATGATTCTAATCAGACTGAGGACTTTTTTGAAGACGTATAATGTGCTGAACGGGTATGTACCACGATAAATGTTTCAGTTGAAACTGTTGATATTTAGCTCCAGTTGCATAGATCGTGGTCACGACACACTCACTCACTCACTCAACTCACTCCTCACCATGCAACTAAAGCATTTCGTGGTAGATTTACATATGCTGCTACGAAGTGCTGGAACGATTTGCCTCCTCCCATGCGCGATGTAAGCAAGTCAAAAAATTGGTTTAAAGCAAACTTAAGAAAGATATTGTTGTGTCAGCAAAAAGGTGAGGTTGGTTAGGATTAGGAGCTCCAGAGGTCATATTTTCATATTAGGAGTTACAATTTTCATATTTTTATCATAGCTTTACTATGTTTATCTACTCCAACATCGAAAAGTTCCAATTTCGAATTTGACAGCTGAATCGAAATGAACACTCTTTCGGTTTTGCTTCTCATTTCGATGCAGCTCGTTGTATGGGAGCTGAATCGAAATGGTTATCTTCTTAAAATAGGATACCTAAAGCTAAGGCTCTGAGTTCTGGCACTTTAGTACCGTTCATACAACAGAGGCGCCACAGGCGGCTGGTGGCGGCTTACGGAGTTACTTTTTGTTGACAGAGGCGCCACAGGTGGCTGGTGGCGGCTTACGGAGTTATTTTTGTTACTTTATTGAACCTACGGCGTATTTTGTTAATGATTTTATTTTCCTTGTCGTAGATAAAATCTTGTATGCAACTGAACGTAATTAGTCATTTTAATTCTCGTACTATCCTATTTTGATACTCGGCAAGCCTCGTATCAAAAAACAGCACTCGAATTAAAATGACCCTCATTACGATGCAGTTGCATAAATAGCTATTATATTATTATACTACTACTATTATTATCTGTCATTAACCATTATAATATTCACTATTTTGTACATACTTCTATTTTAACATATTAATATTGTTTAGTCATCCGGAACTTCTAGATCCACGGAAGACCAGCTCTGTGCCTGTGCTTCCTCCACCTGTGGTCTCCCCTCAGTATGTTACCATTTTATACCATTTTGAGACCATGCATGTTTTGTTCTGACTTCTGTCGTATATCAGTACTTAACTGTTACTATAACATGTCATGTGTGAGTTCCAAATAAATGCTTTTTCTTTCTTTCTTTCTCTCTATTATAGATTTAGGTAAGTCTTAAATCTTTAGTAGAAGTTTTTTCTTTTCGTACACATTTTGAAAATTTCATATCGTAATTCATTACAAATTAGTAAGAATGCACCAGAGCGGAAATTGAAGCCCCGACCCTTAGGGAACGACCAACTTCAGAAAGAAACTTTTTGCCTCCGTGCACCAACAACCTGCTTTTTACCCGCAAAGGGGATAATATGCAAAATTTATATAGTACGGCGCACTAGAAAACTATTAATTTTTTTTCCATCTTCCATTAATTCAATAGAGAGATAAATACATAGATAGCTCACACCTCCGTAATAAACGTTACTCGACAGTAAAAAAATGAATATTCATACAACGTGTTACTCACGTTTAGCCGATAAATAATCGTAGTGGCCGGGCAACGACAAAAGCGATGCACCAGTTCTTGAGTTACGAGCGGACGTACACACGGACATAAATATAACCGTAACTCAAACGCGCCGTTCCGTCCACCTGTTACGGGGTAATCGATGCTCCTGAATACCATCAGACATGTGTGTGTAGGTATACATTTATTATAATATACTATAGAATATTGAGAGGAGCTTGGAACTCTCTTGCTTATAAATTGTCTATTAAGAGCGCGTGTAACCCCAAAAAAAAAAACAGATTTCGCGATGATATAAAACAGCCACAACCTCATGTGAGGCGCGACAAAAGAAAGCGTTTTGCGCGGAATAGGAGTGTCATCAATCATCATCAATAGCCTATAACAGTCCACTGCTGGACTAAAGGCCTCTCCCAAGGGGAGGGTTTGCCCATAATCACCACGCGGGGCAGACGGATTGGTGATCGCAGTAGATGGTAGTAGTAGCACAGAGGACGCTGCTGCCCGTTCTCCGCTATATTCCCTTAGTCGCCTCGTACGACACCCGCGGGAAGAGCAGGGGTGGTGACAACTGTATTCTGATCTGCCGTCACCACACGGCACAATATAATAATAGGAGTGTAGTAAGCGCCAAATACTTTGTAACTCGTAAAATATTCATTTTCTTTTCAATTCACTAGGCTACTCTCTTGATAATATCAATCGGAATTTAATGTAAAAATTTTGGCTCTGTAATATGCAACACATTGAAAATAAATGAATATTGGTTAAAAATTATACCTAACTTCGCGATTTTTTATTATCGAACAAATTTAATCATTTTATGGTTTTGCCCAAGCACGTCCCTTGGCAGTATGATGTAATTTTTGCGTGTTTTTTTTCGGATAGTTGAAACTTGATCTACTACTGTAAAAATCAAATCTGTTTACTGCTAACGAGCGCACACCCACTCTTAAAGATACCTATACCTACCTATTGGATGAAGGTATGGTGGAGGTAATCTATCTACGGTTTTATTCTTTGTCAAACGATAGACAAAAGTTTACCAATTCGCATTGGGCCAGCGTGGTGGACTATGGCCTATAACCCTTCTCTGAGAGGAGACCTGCGCTCAATAGTGAGACGTTAATGAGTTGCTCATGATGATCAGACAAAAATTTATATCAATACAAATAAATAAAATTTTAATGTCTATCTGCGATTTCAAAATAAGTCTCTTGACTCATTCTGATAAAAAAAATAACATATTCGATTAGTTTATTATATCGATTAAAAATATTCATAAACATATGTTTAAAATACATAAATTACTACATACCAACCATAGACTTAGGATTGGCAGCTTCGCTTTTAGATACCGTCGGCGTACTAAGTAGTACTTAAATTGCGGCAATTCATAGTACGCCTGAACAGGCCCACAGTGTCGTGGCAACCAATGTTTGACGTTTTCAAACAAACTATGATAATAACATGCCATTTATGGAGCTATTGTTTTATGAAGGATGTTATCTAATAGTGATCCTAAATCTATAATACCAACGTATATATTTTACATTTAAATGCTCAGTCGTTTCACCATACATTCGATCCAAAATTAGAATACAGGTGTTGGATCAGTAGCGAAAACCGCAATAAACAATCAGTACAATGGTCCCCGACAAACAACAGAATACGGCGATCCAGACGACATGGGCGGCCAGATCAAACAAATTTTCAATTCTCATCAAAAAACTGGGAACCGTTATGACGTCCCTAATAAAAACCACTCGCAATATTCGCCATAGTCGCAGCAATATCGTAATGAACACCCTGTATACACGGCGGCCATTTAATCTCACACCTGTATACGACTTGGAACAATTCATAAGTGATTAGCGATTTCCATGACATCTTTAAAGAGGTACCTTACACATAATTCCTTTGTAGGTACTTAATGTGTCCTTTGTACGTACGACTTTGTACTGTCTCTGAATAACGAACCCCAACGGGGTTCGAGAGTCAAAAGCAAACACAGTTATTCACAGCAAAATTACTAGGTTTAGCAGAGAGACGGACGCCATTATTATTCTTCAAAAAAGTAATTTATTTTATAATAGGTCTTGTCTATTACAAAGTAGAAACTTCTACTATCAGTCTTACGTGAATATTTCACAACGTAGTCGTAATTCCTAGTTCCATGATTTCACACCAAAAATAACTTTCAGCATTGACTGTATACTGGAGTAGGTATACAGACAAAGTGGTTGGTAGTGCGTGAAATCCTTGTCTCAATTATGAATTGTTTCTGGGAGATTGCTAAGCAATGACTGTCAATTAATTCGTAGTAGAACCGTAATTTGTTCAGACGACTTCTTCTATAGAGTTACATATTTCAATGGTTTTCAGTTACGTGAGCCACGAAAAATTATTGGAACAAGTTTTCCTAACCGCTTATGTTTGTTACTTGCACCACCGGCAGGGCCGCTAAACGGCCCGCTGTTAGCTTGTCCTAAACAAATACGTCCACCCATCTACGTAAGGGAGTTTCGGCCGCATTAAAACATTGTTTAGGCGTCTAACACGTGTCATTAAGCCGATCTGCTGACTCCGTAACAGAGTGGCTTTTTTGGGATCATGATTATATTATACTGGTACGTTGATTACGTTAGTATTGACAGGGGAATTTTTTTTTAGGGGATACTTCATTTAGGCATATCATTGAGTTCTCCATAATGTTCTCGAAGGTGTGTGAAGTCTGTCAATCTGCACTTGGCCAAGCTGGTGGCGTAAACCCTTTTCATTTTGAGAAGGCCAAGGATGGCACGGCCCGATCATCAACTTGTGACGATGATGATGATCTCATTTAATTTCATATATTTCCTAACGTCTTCGTTCTTATAATGTCTGACATGGTTTTTAGGTAAATGAACACCTTTCCTTCCTTCTAGTCATGATGACGATGCTTAGATATTCGCCTAGACCTAGAGGTCTAAAAAGCAAGCAGTGATAGCCTAGTGGTTTGGGCTATGGTCTGCTATTCGGGGGGTCGCAGGTTCGATCCCGGGTACGCATTGGGCCAGCGTGTTGGACTATGGCCTATATCTCATCTCTGAGAGGAAGACCTGCGCTCAGTAGTGAATTGTTGATGGGTTGCTAATGATGATGATGATGAGAGGTCTAAAATAAGACACCGATTTTGCACTTTAGATAGGTATTTCACATCCATGTGAAGCCAGTTTTTAATATGACGTTGTTTTTAAACGCGACCTGTTTTTTAATACAAAATGTTCATAATGTATTTTTTTGGTATGTAATTCTTAAAATGCAGAATTTAAAAAATATATTATTCGAGACATTAATTTTTGAAACCGTTATTAGAATAGATTTCACCTATGAAAAATTTCATTAATTTGTGTTCTACTTATTGCTAGTAGCTTCACAGATGATGTCTAAAATCTTATTGCAGATAACAGTTTCTATGCGAACACGAAAAAACTTTTATCTCTTCTCATTTTAATAAATCCAAAGTAACGCATTGCAATTTCTTTGTCAATCCGTCGCATCTAGAGAGTTAAACGACCTTTTGGTCCAACAGCGTCTATTACACATTTCTACATTCAAAAACTTGTCTTTATCTGTGAGATGTAACTTTCCCGCCAATTGCGATCGTCTGACATCAATGTCTGCGGTGAAGAAATTAAAAGTTATTCAGTTTGCCCCGAGCGCCCGCCGCCGCCGGTCCGCCGGGAACGTTTTAATGACACCGCTGCATAATTGACTTTATCAAATGTAATTGATAAAATAAATAACTTTGCTTTTCAGCTTGTATTATTTTATTTTGATTATGATATTCCTTTTCAAGACAGCATCTGATAAAATAACTTGCTCTTCTTAGCAGAATTTGCTTTCCGAACCGGTAGTAGCCTTAAGTTCTTTTATAGCAACAAGTTGACCTACTTGAAATGAATAATTTTGAATAATATTGGATAGAAGCAGGCGTTACTTTGCGGAAGTTCATGATTAGCAAGAAAAGGTTAGAATTATTTTGCTATAATATAAAATATATATTGTATTGTCTAGACTAGACAATACAGCATTGTAAAGTCGACATCTCCTGAGGATGCTCCGGTGTCGGGGCGAAACGTGCGTCGAGAGTAGTGTAAAAGTCTTGTGTGGTGGTGCATGTGAGTGGTGGTGGCATTGCTTGCTTGGGAACTTGGCTTTTTTGCTTGGCTGGGTAGGTGAGCGGTGCTTAGCTTTTAATTGCATGTTTGACCATACAGATTTTTTCTGTTGGCGGATTATAGCAAAATAATTCTAACCTTTTCTTGCTAATTTTGAATAAGTAAAAGAAGTTTAATTCTTGGATATTTTGTGCCCATATAGGCACTTATAATTTATTAATAATTTTAATTATAAAATTTTTCTGCTTCTCGTATGGGTCTAAATATGAGAAAATACTTTTTGTTCCTGGTGAAAAAGAATGAAATAACTATTTATTCATGTAAGTTTGCTGTAAAAATATTAGAACAAAACTTAACTTATATAGATACGCATCAGATATATTTGGCTATTTCATTTGAAATTCAAAATCACGCTATAAGATGTCACCATTAAGACCAATGGGAGGGAAGCGAAATAAAAAAAATAACAAGCAAAAGAAAAAATCCCACGCAAACATTGATTAAATTACACTCTTTATCTCCTCAAATCACTGCGCTAAAGCTCGCAAAGGAAAATAAGCTGAAAATATAAAGGGGCCAAAACATCTATTAAATATTCATACACCGTAAAAAGTTCCAGCACCGGTCGGAACTCATCAAATTACAAGTTGCGCCAGTTACCAGCTTCGATGAGGGAGTTCAGTACTTATTGAGATGTTGAAGGCTTTTAATAAAAGAGAATTGATCTCATCAATAAATAAGCTGATACAACTTCCTCATGGCCGAATGATGCCCTTAATAACGAGTTTTTGTTCAACAATTGGTCGTAGATCCATCGTTTTTATAAAAATCTGTCTGTGATTATTCCCTGAAACAACATTGGAAAA
This sequence comes from Oeneis ivallda, assembly GCA_029955525.1. Classification (NCBI taxonomy): domain Eukaryota; kingdom Metazoa; phylum Arthropoda; class Insecta; order Lepidoptera; family Nymphalidae; genus Oeneis; species Oeneis ivallda. The sequence goes on from JARPMR010000006.1 coordinate 26,906,237, forward strand.
GAAAATATTTTTGATTTCCGTGATCTTTAAAACAAATATATTTTGTGCAGAGTGAAGATAAGTGCAAACCCTCATTTGAATAGGCACATTGAAAAGGTTGAGAGTGTGGCTCCTAAAAAAGCGAATAATACCATCCGACCCGCCGCGGATTCAGATGGGTGAGCTTTTCTATAATAGCAAGAAAAAGTTAGAATTATTTTGCTATAATCCGCCAACAGAAAAAATCTGTATGGTCAAACATGCAATTACAAGCTAAGCACCACTCACCTACCCAGCCAAGCAAGAAAGCCAAGTTCCCAAGCAAGCAATGCGGCCACCACTCACATGCGCCACCACATAAGTCTTGTGTGGTTTCTGTTGGCGGATTATAGCAAAATAATTCTAACCTTTTATTGCTAATCATAAACTTCCGCAGAGTAACGCCTGCTTCTATCCAATATTTTTCTTTATTAGCCTAAAGACCTAATAGTCCAGTCATTATAGTAAGTTCACCTCGGAATTCGAGATACCCAGCTATAATTCTGTAAATACTTGTATATTGACACCCTAAAAGTTGTCTCAAAACCTACACATGGTAGGGTGTACGCAACTATTAAATTTCAAGGTCAAAGGTCACAAAAATCGGTTTTTTGCGCTTTTTTTGTAAATATCTCATTTCCTATGGGTTTTTTGCTATTTGTATTTATTATCAATATTGTAAAATACAAAATTCTCTACATATTTTGCTTAAAACATTTTTTTATACGGTGAATCGTTTTCGAAATAGAGGGTGGTGAGCGCGCGGTCACAGCATCACTTCAGGTCAACCGGTGCCTCCGGTCGAAAACGCGCCATATACAGTGTATCCTGACATGAACTAGCGATATTTTAAACACTTATATAACAACTATTTTTAAGTACAAATACAGCCTAAACTTGGGCCCAATCCACTTCCCCCCTATGTGGCAGCCATTTTGTTTTTGTACTGAAATATTCTCTAAACGTGTACAAAAAGAATCATATCTCTCAAAGTTTTGGTCTTACTGAGATAAAAGTGGGCTTATTCGAAGAGCAAAAATACTGTCCTACCGTCTATATTACAAAACAAATATGTTTACATTTCCATAACCTTTGAAAAAAATATCGAAAAAAATAATCATAAAATCATGCAAATCAACAAATTATTGTAAATAACTGCAAAAACACCCCCGAAAACCCTTTTTATTTTTTTACTAGATTAAGAGATTTTGAGCTAAGCTACAATACAGCATTTAATTTATAACTGTATGTCTAATACTTTCAGAGTTATTGTTGTTTGAACGTAGCGCATACGCATGATATTACGATTATTTTTTTCGGGATTCATATTTTTTAAAGGTTATGGAAATGTAAACATATTTGTTTTGTAATGTAGACGGTAGGACAGTATTTTTGCCCTTCGAATAAGCCTATTTTTATCTCAGTAAGACCAAAACTTTGAGAGATATGATTCTTTTTGTACACGTTTAGAGAATATTTCAGGACAAAAACAAAATGGCTGCCACAGAGGGGGAAAGTGGATTGGGCCCAAGTTTAGGGTGTATTTGTACTTAAAAATAGTTGTTATATAAGTGTTTAAAATATCGCTAGTTCATGTCCGGACACACAGTATATGGCGCGTTTTCGACCGGAGGCACCAGTTGACCTGAAGTGATGCTGTGACCGCGCGCTCTCCGCCCTCTATCTCGAAAACGGTTCACCGTATAAAAAATTTTTTTAAACAAAATTTGTAGAGAATTTTGTATTCTACAATATCTATATATATAAAAGAAAGTGGTGTTAGTTACACTATTTATAACTCAAGAACGGATGAACCGATTTGGCTGAAAATTGGTGGAGAGGTAGCTTAGAACCAGGAGACGGACATAGGATACTTTTTATCCCGTTCGATCCTGTTCGACCGCGATTCCGTCATGTCACTATAAAACGTGGTATAAGAAAAACGCATCTGACATGGAATAACAAAACGCAAATGACAGTAGAATAACAAAACGTAAATGACAGATAAACGTAATTTTGTCTTCGGTTAAGTATGGTAAAAAATTTGACAATTATAAAAAGTGTTATAATAAAGCATTACTGATATTGTAAATGCGAAAGTGTGTTTGTTTGTTGGTTTGTCCTTCAATCACGTCGCAACAGAACAGCGGATTGATGCGATTTTTTGCATGGGTATAGTAATGGATGTAGTAGTGGTTCCTCAGACCGGGAGAGCTGCTTTTTATCTCGGATAATGAAATTGTTCCCGCGGGATTTTTAAAAACTAAATCCATGCGGACGAAGTCGCGGGCATCAGCTAGTTGATAATAAATACAAATAGCAAAAAACCCATAGGAAATGAGATATTTACAAAAAAAGCGCAAAAAACCGATTTTTGTGACCTTAGACCTTGAAATTTAATAGTTGCGTACACCCTACCATATGTCGGTTTTGAGACAACTTTTAGGGTGTCAATATACAAGTATTTACAGACTTACAGCTGGGTATCTCGAATTCCGAGATTCTTACCTAATTTAAGCTTATTTGACTGGACTATAAACCCTCCGCCGAGTTTGCCTGTAGTTTGTAATTGATTCTGATTTAACGAATGATGTGTTTTAACTGTAGTCGGTTGACAGTTTTTACACTTTTTTCTTGTTCAATATGAAATTATAATAAAATTGATAAATCCTACTAGGTAATATTATAATGCGAAAGTTTTTGAGAATGGATGGATGGATGGATTTGGCTCAAAGAAATGGAGATAGCTCATACCCAGGATTAACACATAGGTAGGCCACATTTTATCCCGGTAAAAAAAACCGTAACTCTACTACTCTACTCTACTTTGTGCCAAATTTTTTTAAGAGTCTTAAAATGTGAATGACATTTAATGATTGCGTTAAGAAGACAATAAAACCAAACTTTTTCAATTTCATTTTGAAAGTTGTTCGGATTTGGTCCAAAAGTAACCCCCGTAAGCAAAGTAAGTAACCTCAAGTAAGTAGTTGGCATAAGAAACGCTGGTTCCGTGGCTTCGTCTTAATAAAAGTGGCTCGCGTCGGGCTTCATCAAAGCGTAGAGGCGCCCTGGAGAAATCAGCCGCGTCGATATGTGCCGCGGTTAATGACTATCAGCGCGCTGCCTTATCATATTTATATAGACGTGTACGAGACTATGTGCTTTAATTAGTTGTAGATTCTCAAAAAATTGGTTGTCTTTAAAGTCGGTTTAATTTCTTAACCCTTCTCTGAGAGGAGACCTCGCTCAGTAGTGAGCCGATGATGGGTTGATAATGATGATGATGATGATGATGAAAGTCGGTTTACGAACGATAGTTTTAAGTGATAACATCATAAAGAAACATTGATGAAGCGTGCTGTTAGAACTAGCTCGCGACATATCCGCTAAACACAGCGCACACGCGATGACTGGCGGGCGGCGGCGGGCGCTCTAGCCAACGCTTGGGCCGATCGTGCCTCTCTATCGCTTGTTCCGCGCTCTCGCTTGCACGCGCAGGCTTAGGCGGAACGTGACACTGTTTCGTGCGTGCAGCCGGTGTTCATCGTTTTATAAGACGTTATCATGTCAAAAAATTATCTAAGTTTGAGAAACTTACTTTTTTGCAGTCTAAGCTTGTACTTGGACTAACACGACACCATAGGTTTAGGATTGGTCTTTGCTTCGCACACTACTAAATACCGTCGGCGTATTAGTAAATTGCGCAATTCATAGTACCCCTTATACTGGCGCAAACTATGAAATTAAGTTGCAGCATTTATAGAGGTATTGTTTGTAGGAAGGGCAATATCTAGTAGTTTTTAAAATTATTTATTTCACGTAGCCACAGGTTGGTCACCTGTGGCTCTTATGGCGTGTCATACTCTGACTACATGACTCTGCCACCGGTTCGGAAAGCGGATTATGCTGAGAAGAGCCGGCAAGAAACTCAGCAGTTGCTCTTTTCAAAATAATCATTTTACAATGTTAATATGAAGCTATTTCATTGTAATAAGTTTTTTATACTATCTTGTGGGCAGCCGGATGCCATGCCGATTTAACCCATGCAACTTTTATTGGTTACACAATTTAATTGCATAAGTTGCCGTAATTTAAACCAAAGTCAAAATTATGAAGCTGCGAATAATGAATAGTGCAACACATACCTAGTGCTTGTATTTTTTCGACAAGTTTATTGGTAAATTTGTCCAAAAAACCAAATTTTACGTTAACCGCTTTACGTGCAACCGGTCACTACTATATCTCGATATTGTAGTTAGTTAAAATCGTCAAAAACCAAAGCAGAAACGAGAATTAAACTAAAACAACAGTAAAACGGCAAAAGTTAAATCTACGAACGTACCCGTAAAACTTTGAATCCATCGCAGTAACGTGCAAAATAGAAAACTCGGTACGAATCCAAAAAAAAAAAAAACTTCCATCAAACGTAACCGTTATTAAAGAGAAGCTCTCGGATTGGTCTCTCACATACGCTGAAGGAGGGTGCATTTGCACAAAGGTACAGAATATGTGGCCGGTGCTAAACATTAACGATTATAGTCGCCAAGTCACGTCTAATTGCGAGTGCGGATAGCTGTATACAATATCGAACGACTGATGTAAGCTGGGAAACTGATTTTTACTAGTTTCTGCCTGTTTTGAAGTAAACTTCTTTACGCACGCTTGACTTGGGGAGTAAGCTGGTCAATGCGTTACGAAAAGTGTGATCGGGCGAGGCGAACGGAAGTTGAGAGGGAGATATAAGTTAGTGAAGATAGAAAGAGAGAGAGTAACGTTTCGTATATTAGCACAGCCTCCTTTACTCTATTACTGTAGGGGCAAGAGAGAGAGGTGCGAGCACACATTTTCTTTCTCTCTTTCTCTCATAGCCAGTTGCGTTTCGTAAGTATTACTTCAGTCGTGTGGTCTAAAGCACACTTGTTTTTTTATTTCGCTCACGTTAAGTTCGATTTTCAAAGCCCTATTTTACCCCCTTAGGTGAAGAATTTTCATACATCCCTTCCTAGCGGATCCCTACGTCATACCTATTTGTTTAAACGTATGCCCCTTCGACTGCGAACCTATGCAATTGGTTCTCATGTCACAATTGGCTCGTCTGCGGTGCGGACCGATCGGTCCTTTACCTACTTCTACCTAGCCTGTTCTGACCTATAATAGGCCATAGTCCACCATTATCGCGCTGGCCGAATGCAAATTGGCAGACTTCACAAACCTTAGAGAACATTATTGATAACTTTTAGGCGTGGAGATTTCCTCACAGCGTTTTTCTGCACCGTTGAAGCATGTGGATGTGATATTTAACTGATTAAACGCACATAACTCCGGAAAGTCAGAGGTGCATGTCCAGGATCGTACCCGCAATGCCCGGAATAGGGCGACCGCAGTCCTAATCTATAAGCCATCACTAGCAAAAGTTGGCCTACACGAAATGAATAATTTTGAATTTATCACTGCGCTATCTGAAAAATTTCCAAGTGTATTTGTGCATACGGCATAACGCCGTCCCAACTAATTGTAAGCGCGCGTTATCGCGAGACAAACGCGTTGGTGCTGCAACGCATAACCATTACCACTTTTTGGTTTCGAGAAATTAGCGCCTTTTTGCATTGCACCGTCCCGCGGCGATAGTGCTCCGAGTATTGCATGCTGTTTTGTTCTTTAATTCTTTTAGATATTGTATTGAGCTTTTTCCACACGGTTCTATCATCGATTCTACTAAAAGTTTCCATTTAGGACTTTAGAGGGATAATTAATATAAAATTTTTGACGTGATAACGTCTTAATCGATGAACACCGGCTGCACGCACGAAAAAGTGTCACGTTCCGCCTGAGCCTGCGCGTGCAAGCGAGAGCGCGGAACAAGCGATAGAGAGGCACGATCGACCCAAGCGTTGGCTTGTGCCGCCCGCCAGTCATCGTCAATGTTGCTTTATGACGTTATAACGTAAAACTATCGCCCGTAAATCGACTTTACAGACAACCAAGTTTTTAAAAAACCGACTTCAAACGCCCGCGCCAGTACAAACTATATAATTTATTGTTGATATTTTAAAAACCGGTCAACCGATTTGATAAAATTTCAATGGGACCACCTTGGAAGTATTCCCTTTGAAACAAATAAAGAAATTTTCCAAATAGGTTCAGGCTTCTTCGAGTAATCGGTGAACATACATTTAAAAAAAATAAGATTCCGACGAAATGAGAACCTCCTCCTTTTTTGAAGTCGGTTTATTAAAAGTTAGTGCATAAGTTAAGTATTACATAAAGAAAACTAGAATAGTTGCGTTACGGCTGATTCCAAATTCTTATTGTCAAATACATTCAAAGTGTTTACTAATTTGGTAAAACTGCTGGCCGATTCTGTAAAAACTGCATCATTAATTGCTGCAGTCTCTATTGAAGCGATTGGTTGAATTTATTGCGTTCTTTCTGCAACAATGCATTTCACCCAATAGCGAGTGAGTATCGGCCAATCAGAGGTGATTGCAAACGTCACTCTGTGCCAACTGACTGTGATATTTCACTTGATGGTAAGTAACCTAGCAGTCTAAAATGGAAGTAGGGAGGTACCCGAAGGGAATCAAACCAGAGATCTGCACTTAGGGAGAGGGTAGACTGGCTTCTTTTAGCGGCAGCGATCGCGCGTTTTTATGACCTTTAGCGATTTTATGGCCTTTTGCGTGCATCGCGTTTCGCGCGCACGATAATCGCGACTCAAACGCGTTCGCGTTTTTATGGCTTTCGATCGCAGAATCGCAAAATCGCGCGAAACGCGATGCACTCAATCATACTAATATTATAAACTAGCTGATGCCCGCGACTTCGTCCGCGTGGATTTAGTTTTTAAAATCCCTCGGGAACTTTTTGATTTTCCGGTAGAAAAAGTAGTATGTCACTCTCCAGGTCCTCAACTATTATATTATAGTTTATACAAATGCAAAGAATCACGTCGAGCCGTGGCTCTGTTGCGGCGTGATTGAAGAACAAACCAACAAACAAGCAAACAAATACACTTTTGCATTTATAATATTAGTAAGGATGCGAAAGTGTGTTTGTTGGTTTGTCCTTCAATCACGCCGCAACAGAGTCACGGCTCGACGTGATTCTTTGCATATGTGTATATTTGAGGACCCGGAGAATGTATGTCATTCTTACTACTACTAATACTACTTTTTATCCCGGAAAATCAAAGAGTTCCTGATGGATTCAAAAACTAAATCCACGCGGACGAAGTCGCGGGCATCAGCTAGTAGGCCATAAAATCGCTAAAGGCCATAAAAACGCGCGATCGCTGCCGCTAAAAGTAGCCTGTCAGCCCTCTCCCTTACATAATAACACCAAAGCGCTCACCATTTCGCCAGTGAGTTAGTCGAACAGAGCCATCGTTTTATCCAAGCTTTTGCCTATAAATAGCTGGGAAATCTATAGGTGTCCAATCACAAGATACCTTTTATACGGCAATTAGTTTCTTTTGACGTGGATTAACTCGGGAGCAAAATGGCGGGCATCACTCGCTTAATTAACATTCCGCGCCGTGTCAAGAGTCAAGACGCGAATTAAACGAGTATCACTCCGAACCTATTGACAGCTGGCTCGCGGACAGGTTGCCTGCTCGATCGAAGTGTTAGGGTACTACAATGACCTTCTATTGTATAGAAGGCCATTGGGGTACTATGGCACGTAGGAGCGTGCTCATAGCTCATAGCATAACTTTCTTTCCGTATTGTAAAATCTTGTAAATCAATTCAATAACTTATTATTAATATTAGTCAGTGTGGTGTTTAAATAAAACACTTGTTCTATCGATCGCAATTTTAGTGCTTGCTCGATGGTCAACACACGACTCCCACTTAGAGGCCGGCGTCACTATTATATTATATTCTGTGCCGGAGTCGTTGAGTGACTGCATTCACTACAGTCAGCAACTTTTGCACGTACATAAGATCAGAGTCCAAACTTCTCCCACTTTTTATCTGTAATTGTATTAGTATATAAGACCACTGTAAATATGTAATATATGCCAATTGCACGTTACAACAAGTCTGTGTTTCTCTACCGCGTTCCTCCGACTTCACTCTACAAGAACACGCTGCTATACTGTTCCCGGTATAGCGAAACAGGTAGCGTTCAAACGCTTCTAACTGTATGCATGCTCTCATACTTGGGCACACGCGGTGCGTTGAGCGGCGCCGCGTTCAACGCAAACGCTTCTAACTGTATCAATGCTCTCATACTTGGCCATATGTTTGAGTTTACCGCGCGACACGATGCACCACGCGCCGCGCAACGCCGCGCGTGTGCATAAACGTACCCTTAGGTTAGGGGCTACTGAGCTATTAAGGTTAAATCTACTATATTATAAATGCGAAAGTGTTTGTTTGTTGGTTAGTTGAGATCGTTCAATCACGCTGCAACAGAGCTACGGATCGACGTGATTTTTTGTACGGGTATAGGGGATCTGGAGAGTGACATAGGTTACTATTTATCCGGGAAAATCAAAGATTTCCCGCGGGATTTTAAAAACTAAAACCACGCGAACTAAGTGGCGGGCATCAATTATATATTGTTAGTGCTAGCGTGGAATAATGCGCGTTGTGGCAGTTTTTTTTAAATCTTGTGCGATCCCACTGGTTTTCTGTCACTCTCCAAGTCCTCAACTACACCTTTGCAAAAATCATGTCGATCCGTTGCTTCCACTGAAAGAAAACAAACATATTTTCGCATTCAGGAACTGAGCTGAAAATCCAAGAGAGAAATTGCGGATGACAGCTGAAGCATAACTCAATCTAGACTATACTACTACATTGTATGCATACTGCGCTATAAATAGGTATTGCCACGGTATTACTATAATATAGTAAGTATAGCTTTGTGTTATTTCACGTGCCCATTTATAAGAACATTGAAATAATAATATGTTGTCCTGTTGACTGTTGTAGTGATATTTGCTTTATTTTTGAGAATTTATTGACAACAAAAAAAATTGGTTGTCTGTAAAATCGGTTTACGGTCGATAGTTTTAGGTGATAACGTCATAAAGAAACATTGACGATAACTGGCGGGCGGCGGCGGGCGCTCTCTAAGCCAACGCTTGGGCCGATCGTTCCTCTCTATCGCTTGTTCCGCGCTCTCGCTTGCACGCTTATCCGCAGGCGGAACGTGACACTTTTTCGTGCGTGCAGCCGTCGTTCATCGATCTATAAGACGTTATCACGTCAAAAAACAAAATCCAATACCTGGGACCTCATCGTCTCTCTACATCATCAAGGCAGTTAAAATAATAATATTACGATAGTATAACAGTTAACTAGACCGCGAGCCTCGTCCCGTTGTGCCGCGAGACGAACATTCGACAGGCCCCGTTACCGAATCGACACCGGCATTTACTACATTAATGCTCATTCCACGAAATACAGTGCGAGTTTTGGACATTTTTTTAAGAGTAACCATACTATTACTCATTTTATATGTACTAATTGTTACCTAATTTCATGTTGACAACAGTTCTGCTGTAGTTCGCAAAACCGTGGTTTTTTTCACTTTATTGCACAATTTAGTACAAAAGTCTCTCCATCTACCCTTGGATATTACCATGTTGATGTGCAATAAGAGAGAAAGAGCTTTTTTTAGGACGAAATATCTTTTACAATACTACTATACTATATGTAATACTATACTATCTAATACTATATATAATAATGTAGCATTATTATTTTTATTTATGTTGCACGCTAGGCAAATTTTTAAAAACCGAGCGGAAACCAGATTTATCCGTTTCCTGTTATTTTCTATCTGTCATTAAAAAAACATAATTATTATCATAACTATCTTACCGAATTTGGCAACCTTAGCACGGTCTAACATACGTAAAATTATACATACATACTTGTCATAATACATCATTACAAAACGTAGGTACCTACTAGAAAAATCTTATATAGTAAATAATTTTAGCTACATATTAAAAAAAAAAGCAATAATATAAAAAACCAAAATGGGCACCTGAATTGGTGGAACAGTATCACCCTCTTGGCTGTATTAATGTGGCCAATTTGTAAGAGGGCGCGATCCTTCGACGAATAGTAAGTGAACGCTGCACTCAATTTTAAACCTTGTTGTAATTAAATAGAACTGGAAATGTAATTAATCGTCCGTCGAGGTGATGCGTACACATTCGTGTTAATTCGCAACACTAATTTGTGTTTAATTAAACGACCGATCGGGTGCTTCGTTAAAGATGTCTGCCTAATGATAGTTAGGTATGTCTTAAGATATTTTTGACCGAGCGAAGCGAGGTCTCTGAGTTTACTAGAGCGATTTGCACTTGTCCGTCCGTCCGTCCGTCCGTCCGTCCGTCTGTCAGAGCCTTATAACTTTTGAATTACTGAACGTAATTACTTCAAATTTAGATATAATATGTAAACCAATGGCCTCCAGCCGAAAATGGCTTAAAAAGTTATAAAAATCTTTATTTCAGGGGGGCTCTCATAGAAGCGAATGCGAAGAAATTTTTTTTTATTTGCGATTCATAGGTTTTCTGTGTATCATTTTAAAGACAATTTGGAACAGAGTACAACCGTATATTTTTTTCCTAAAATTGACGAAATGGGGGGCTTCCAAAGTGGCGATTTAATACGCTCGCTTGAAGACGCTCTCTGGGAAAATTTTCTATATATTTTCAAGTTCTACTTATTTTCTTACTTCACTTGTATCCTGTACTTGAACAACAAATACTAAAATTATATGAATATTATAAAGAAACGAGATTATTTAATTTTTAATGAGCATCAGTATATTTCACAAAGCTTCACAATAATGCTAATAGATGGCGCACTCCATACACACATAACTATTCCATGGAACTAGGACTACTAGGAGTTACGACTACGATCTATCCCAAAAACAGTTTTGCGTCGACTACTATTATTTAGGTACATAATATCATATTATTCAATTAAAATTATTCTTTAGTTAAATATCAAACTTCAATAATTTGAGATTTCGGGTTCATTAAATTATGTGATTATAAAGGATTTAAATAACCCGTTTTCACTCGTTAGTATACCTACATAATAATTCAATGTTTTCACTGACGTTCCCTTACCTTTACGGGCTACCTATGATAAGTTAGGTGATGATTACTGTCAACTTCTTTATCACGATCCTGTACGGGACACCTAAAAGGACATTGGGACGGATGTTAGGACTTAGGATTGTGTTTTGGAGCTACCTACGTAAAGAGACTCCTACATAGGGGATGATTTAGGTATGTTTGGTGAAAACGGGCATAATAATAATAATGTCAGTTTTGGTCGTCATGTATCGATTGAATGAATAATCATGGGATACCGTTACCGCGAGGTCTCAGTTCGGGGCAAACCACTAGTTATCTTGGACTCTTTAATTGCGAATTAATCTTACTTAGACTTAATATATAATTACATACAGATATATCTATAGACACCTAAGTAACTATGGCTTTGCAAAAATTCTGTGGCGCTAAGAAAAATGGGGATGAGTTACTTCACTCAAAAAACTTTATTTTGGGGGAAATTTTATTTTGGGATTGAAAAGATTAATCTTATTGAATATATTTCACGTTTTTAAGGGTGCAAGGTATTGAGAAAAGGAAAATATTCTTGGAAAAGTGAGTAGTTCATGACACAATACACAAGTCCATAATTGTATAATGAATAGAAATATACGCGCTAAATTAATGTTAATCTACTATTTTTTTAAACAATTTGGTTTAAAATGCAGGTGAAATATAAGTCTTCTAAAATCTGGTCAACTGGCAGGACGTCGAAACATTTTAATCGAAAGCAAAAATATTTCTAACTGGCTTATTCATCATCATCATTAGCAACCCATCAACGGCTCACTACTGAGCGCAGGTCTCCTCTCAGAGAAGGGTTATAGGCCATAGTCCACCACGCTGGCCCAATGCGAGTTGGCGGACTTCACACACCTTCGAGAACATTATGAATAACTCTCAGATGTGCAGGTTTCCTCACGATGTTTTCCTTCACCGTTGAAGCAAGTGATATTTAATTGCTTAAACGCACTTGACTCCGAAAAGTCAGAGGTGCGTACCCGGAATCGAACCTGCGACCCCCCCGAATAGGAGACCATAGTCCTAACCACTAGGCTATCACTGCTTCTATTATAGTGATTGGCTGGATTTACCGCGTTCTTTCTGCAACAATGCATTTGCACCCGGGATCGAACATGGGACCCCCCGAATAGGAGTCCACAGTCCTAACCACGAGGCTATCAAACCCTATTGGCTTATTAAACCGGCCTAAATAAGTTTTCAGTTATTTAAATCCGAAGCCATAGCGTTCAGAGACAATAGTATCTGATGGAGAAAGTTTAGAACAAGGCGAAACTCATTTATCCACCTCAATACAAGGCGGCGATAACATCTTAATGCCATCAGTAATCGCGTAATAAAAGGCCCAAAATGACGATTAAACAGGCAAATAGAGTTCCAGGAAGAGTTACTTACGAGTACCTTACCTTCAACCTGTAAGGCTAATATGATTTTTGAAAACTTTTTTCGTCAGTCCATCATTGCGTTCGTGTAGGAACTATTGAACTAACTGACTACGGTGTTTTATAGGATAAGTATATTCTGGTGAGTGTGCTCAGGAGCTCCTCGACCTTGTCCCCCCTTCACCTTTTTACCACCGCAATGGAAGACATCGGGAGGGCTTCCATCCCTACATCTTTGATATACCATCCACACGAAGCGGTTCAAGTCTTCATTTCTGATTCGCACGGCTAGGGTCTGGAACGCTCTTCCGAGATCTGTGTTTGTGTGATACCTACGTACAATTTGGGTATCTTTAAAGCAAGAGTGAATAGTCATCTTCTAGGCAAACGCGTTCCACCTCAGGCCAGATCATCACTTTCCATCAGGGGTGATAGTGGCCAAGCGTGTGCCATTATTGTATAAAAAAGTAGGTATACTATTTATTTTTTATGCGTGTCCATCGTCCGTAAATCTATTTTGGTAAAATTAAGTAGGTAGGTTGGTACAAAAACTTTTCTATCGTTTCCAATTAACTGTACTTCTTTGTAGAAGTTATTTTATCAGGTATCGAGGAGCGTTTCGAGATATGATTCAAACAAAGAGATCGCTGATATAGTCCCATGGCTGACACGGTTAAATCACTGCGTTTATAAAGCGTGGAGGCGGTAAAATATTTAAACTTCTAATCGACCGAAGGAAGTGAGGTCTCTGAGTTTGCTTGGGTGAACTTGTAATGGCCGTCCGTTTATCTCTCTGAGTGCTTGTTAGAGCCTTATAATTTCTAAATTATCCTAATTTATTCTACACAAACAAACATTTACGTATTTACATATATTGGCCATAGATTTCTATGGCCAAAGCTGAAAATAATATGACATTTTTTATGATGATATGAGGGCGACCATTGAGCAAGGCAACAAATGGGGAGCAAAAAAATTTCGCCATACACAGGCTTATACATATATTGAACAATAGTTCACTAAAATATTTTTTGTTTAAGGCAGCTTGAAAAAAGCAGACTATCAAATTCGCCGTTTTTAGAACTCTTTTGTCTTTAGTCTATCTAAAAACAGCTTAACATCAAAAGTTTTTACTCATGTATAATTTCAGTGATATTATTCTATAATTAAACAACAAATGCTAAACAAAAATAAAATAAATATTTCACCTTTTCTATCTTTTTAAATTAACTTATATTATAATACTATATTAAACCTAAATTTACTCTAAAATTAAAACTAAAATAAAAACTAATTAAAATCTAAAACCCCATCCAAGCCTCTGCAGTGTGGCATAGTACCCAAGATGCTGGCAGCATTACCCCTTTGGATGGCCAAGCCTTTTCTATTAAAAAAATCGATGAAATAATCTAACTTTCATACAGTTCTAGGAAATCAGGTTGAGAAGTAAGGTTCCCGAACAATCCACTAGATATTATGATTCCGAGCACGGTGAGTTTGTTTCTAGGCTGAGACGTATGCCTCCTCCGATCAATTCCACCATCGCAGGCCCAAATCACCGTCCTTACATCCCATTAACTGTGTGAGTTCGGAACAAATTTGAGCCGATGTGCAAAGTTCCCGATACACCTTGTTTGTTAATACAACTCCGGTACGCTCCGCTATCAGATTGATAAAGTACGATACAATCGTTGACTAGGGCCAGGTAAATGAGGTTTGGGGTAAATTATGGAACAAATCTGGAGCTACGAATTATAATTTAAAATAACAGATCAAAGTGCGAACGAACACGTAAAGACGTCTAAGGTAACATTCAAAGCCACAATAGTTCAACGGCTAAGACGCGGAGTTAAAATCGAAAGGTCGACGCGTCAATCCCATCCTTTAGACATACTATTGTCGCATCGAACTATAACCCTTAGAAACGCATTAGTCGACGCGGGGATAAGCCACTTTTAGTAAGCCTTTAAGGTGCATGTGCAGAGCTCGACTTTCATACATTTTTCTTTTTGATTAATCTTGAAAGATATACATTTTTTATTTTATTTAATTTGTTTTATCATTCCTTTAGGCCTTTTTATAGGCGCAAATACAAATTTCAGGCAAATATTTTCATTATTTATCATTATATTTCAATAAAAAAAGGGGCATCAAAACCTTTCAAATTACGAATGTGTGAGTGTCAATTTACATTTGGTTAATCAATTTTTTGGCGCCATCTACCATGAAAGTTTAAAAACACTGTCAGCGCCATCTTTCAATAAACTGTAAAAGTACTTCGCTGGATATGGGATAGCTAGGAACCTATTAACAACCTATTTTATGAAGGTTCTTAACTAAGAACGAGAATTGAATTTACAATGGGTGTGTTCCGATAAACACTGCGAGCACTGCTCAGTGCTCTTACTGGTGAAAAATTCGTTCCGTTATGGACTGCCAGTACACTGCCGCAGTACCTACCCTAGGGACGTCATAAATCGCTACCATTTTTGTACTTTGAGCACTGGCGCTTTCAAGGTAAGGAGCTCTCAATACTTTGACCAAGTGATTAAAAAAATTACACCGCCTAGAGATTTGAAAAATGGGGATGACAGTATACTGGACTGCGTTCCGTTTTAAACAGTTACCAGTATAGCAAATTAAAAAGGCAAGGCTTCACAGTATACTGAATTGACGTCACAGTATCAGTGGTCATACCCAATAATAGGTATTCACGTAGTCGCAATTCCTAGTTCCATGAAGTATTCACAGTAGTTACAGAGTTGCCATTTTCACGGAATGGTCACATTTATATCGTCGCTGTAGTTGGAAAATTAAATAACTACACTTTTTGCGAAATCGACTTTATTGCATTTTCAGAAAGACCAATTAAAGCCACATCTTTCTGTAATTCTAATTTTTGATTATCATTATTAATTAAAAAGATATATGAAAATGAATCTTGCAAGGCGCCACATTTGGAAAAATAAATACTGAAAAATTGATACAAAAGTAGCGAGGAAAAAGTAGATAACTTAGCAAAAAATAAATAAGTTCTCTCTTTGCATCACTTCGAGAGTGAATAAAATGCATAAAGTTAGTTATTTAGTTTTCCCTCGACACATATTCTGCTTAACAGGGGCCATGCAGTCCAGAAAAATTAATTAAAATCAGTTATTTAATTTTGCGTGTGTCATGATTGCAATGTAAGGGTACTTTTTAAATTGAAAAGTAAGTAATTAAGATTCCACTGTCCAGTTTTCAGGCATCATTATTGTCAATATGGTAATGATGGTCCATATATGTCTAAGGGCTTGTCCCGTTGGATAATGGAAGGGAAATTAACATTGCTCACGAGTTAATTACAATGGCATAACACCCTTTGCCGATTACAAAAACTTAATAATTTTCGCATAATGAGATTAATACATGTTCGATTACAGGCGGTATGCACTATGCATCTATTCCTTCGTCACAAAGCAAAACATTGACGATTTTTAATCCGGAAATGGTTCTGAATAGGGTACTTGGAATTTGTAGCCATCAAGCTCAAGATTATGAGTAAAATAGATTTTGCCCCCGTGATCTCATCCGCATGAAATCAGGTTTAAATTGTGAAACACGTACTTCTTTATTTATTATCGAAAAGCTAAATCCCTGTCTTCATTTTTTATTGAAAGCTCAAATAGCAAGTTTCATTGATGTACTTAACTTGCAAAAATGTTTGACTACCGTAAAAACTTTCACCCCCTATTTAACCTCCATGGGGATAGAATTTCCAAAAATCCCTACTTATTAGATGCCTACATTATAAAAGGAACCTACTGTCAAAATTTCAAGCTTCTAAATCTAGTGGTTTAGGTTGTGCGTTGATAAATCAGTCAGTCAGTGATGATGACAAGTCTTTTTATAGGTAGAGAGCGTAAGAAGTCGTTTAATAAGTGAGTGGACTACTTAAGTCATCGGATGCTTTCCATTACTACATCTTTGATATCCCATCTACGCACACGAAGCGTTTAAGTCTTCATTTCTCGTTCGCACGACTAGGCTCCGGATATTTCTTCTGAAATCGTGGGTTTCCCGATACTACAAGGGTGAAAAGGCCAATCTTCAAGGCAAACGCGTTTCATCACTTCACTTCAGATCACTTTTCATCAGAGATGATAGTGATCAAGTGAGTACCTATAATGTATCGAATTTGTTTTTGTGAATGTTTTGTTTCCATAGAGTGAATGTATAAGAAAATTCTCATAAGTTACTTTAGCTAATCGGCTAATTGAAAAGCTTAATAAGTTCATAGATACTTGCGAATCGATGAGCATCTTTGAACTTCCTTAAGAGTTTGAGTTAGCCATTTGACAAACGTAACCATTGGTTTTAAACACTCGAATGATCATGATAAGTTGTTATCAAGTCAGATAGAAGAATGAAGGTGTTTCAGTGTTTTTTTCATTTTATTTTTAAGCTGTTAATAATAAGAAACGTTTTTTGTTGGTTTTACTTTAAAAAAACATTCTATTTTTGATCTAATGAGACACATGTATAGGATTTTCAAAGTTGAATAAGTAAACAATAGGTCTTTATAAAGTCTCACTACTGTGGAAAAATTAAACAAAGGCACTTATATCGTTAGTTTTTCGAACTTAAATGGAATCTTGACGAAGAAAAACTAAATAACTGACATGGAAAAATAAATAAGTGTATCAATATTCAAAACTTTGGTGAGGGAAAACTAAATAATTGCATCTTATTTTTTTTCTCACAAACAAATTAATCAAAGTTTATGGCAAGTAGATTCCGACATAGATACAGTAAGAAACTTTAACATATATAAAATTGTTTATGAAAACAAAGTTATCGCCATTTTTGACGCAAAAAAACACTAAATCGCGTTTTACTCGCGATATTGGTTTTGTTAGTTATTTAATTTTCCAACTACAGCGACGATATATTGTCACTGGAGTTGGAAAATTAAATAACTACACTTTTTGCGAAATCGACTGTTGCATTTTCAGAAAGTCCAATTAAAGCCGCATCTTTCTATAATTCTAATTTTTGATTATCATCATTGATTAAAAAGTTATATGAAAACTAGCTGACCCAGCGAACTTCGTACCGCCAGCAAAAATATTTAGTGGTTGGTCACCCTTATCATTTAGGGCTATGAAAAATAGATGTTGGCCGATTCTCAGACCTACCCGATATGCTCACAAAATTTCATGAGAATCGGTCAAGCCGTTTCGGAGGAGTACGGGAACGAACATTGTGACACGAGAATTTTATATATAAGATGAATCTTGCAAGGCGCCATACTTGGAAAAATATATATTGAAAAATTGATAAAAAAGTAGCGAAGAAAAAGTAGATAACTTAGCAAAAAATAAATAAGTTCTCTCTTACATCACTTCAAAAGCGAATAAAATGCATAAAGTTAGTTATTTAGTTTCCCTCGAATTTTTAATTTACAGGGGAATTAAGTTCGGAAAAATTAAACAAAGTCAGTTATTTAATTTATCATCCCATGATTGCAAAGATATAGGTACTATTAAAATTGAATAAGTACAACTACTAAGTACTAGGTAAAACTAAAAGAAAGATGATAGCTGTTATAATTTCATTAGAATCTTAGTTTAAATTTAAATGGACGTAATTATGTACCTTTTTCTTTTTGGCATCCTACTAATATTATAAATACAAAAGTTTGTGAAGGTGGGTGGATGAATGTTTGTTACACTTTCACGCAAAAACATTTAGACGGATTTTGATAAAGCTTCACGATGTCATAGCTTATACATCAGAATAGAACATGCACTATATTTTATCCCAGAAAGTTAGAGAACTTCTGCGGGAATCAATCATTAGCTAGTCTTCAATCCTAGTGTTCCACAAACTATTAAAATCTTTATTATTTTATGAGTAGAGTCGTTATTATAACAATTACTAGCGTCACTTACATACCCCTAGTTCGATTAAACCATTCTTAGTTTAATTATAACTTGAAAAGGATAGTTTGATTATACTGAACTTTACTCGCTATTTGATTTGAACCAGCTGAGCTTAATTGTTAAATTTAAATTTATAATGGTAAAACTGAAGAAAAGTTGATAGTTATCATTTCAGTTGATACTTAGTTTTTAATAAGTATAATTGTTAAATTCAAAGTGAAATTTTGTTGATTTTATGAGTAGAATCGTATAATTTATTGTTATGTGGTTTTTTTTTATGTTTTATTTTGTAAGTCTGATAGAAGAATCTAGTTGCTTCAGTCGTTTTATTGATTACTTTTTACAATAATATATAAAAAGAAATGTTTATTTGTTGGATTTCTTTTAAAAATCCTCCTTTTTTAGGGTTCCGTAGTAAACAAGGAACCCTTACTAGTTTCGCCATGTCCGTCCGTCCGTCTATCTGTCTGTCTGTCCGCGGTTTAGCTCAGAGACTATTGGTACTAGAAATCTGTAATTTGACAACGGTATAAATATCAATCACGCCGACAAAGTCGTGAAATAAAATTGTGAAAAATAATTTCTCTTAGGGTACCTCCCCTACATGTAAAGTGGAGGATGAATTTTTTTTTTCTCGTGTATCCCATAGTGTGGGGTTTCGTTGAGTAGGTCTTTCAAAAATATTGTGGGTGTGGGAACATCATTTTTCAATTCAGGGATCCGTTTGTGAAATAATATGATATTTTATAGTGCTAAATTTTATTAGTCAAGTGTCCCCCCCTCTGCCAGCTAAATGGTTGTATATAGGATACAAGAAAAAATTCACAGCAGTAGTATATATAATGAATTTTAAAGGAAAACTATCACGGCTAAGCAGGGTTCATTAGTTAAGGAGTTATATCTGTTTTTTCTAAGTTAGGTATTACACGTAGTGTAAGTTGCATATTTTGTAATATATTATAGTATTTAAACCATGAAACTCAAAATTTATTCAATATTCATAAATAAAACAAAAGCACTATCGTAGGTCAGCAATAATATTTGTGACTTGCAACTACGGAACCCTACACTGCGCGTGGCCCAATACGCACTTGGCCGGTTTTTTTATTAAATTAATACCCTTAAATAGGATTGTCATAGTAAAATAAGTAAATAACGGGTCATTTTAACATCTCAGTAAAGTGGAAAAACTAAATAATGGTACTTATATCGTCACATTATCGTACTTCAACGCAATATTGACGAGGAAGAACTAAACAACTGACATGGAAAAATAAATAAGTGCATCAAATATTCAAAACTTTGGTGAGGGAAAACTAAATAATTGCTTTTTATTTTTTTTCTCACAAACAAATGAATCAAAATGTACGTCAAGTAGATTGAGAAATAGATACAGTAACAATCTATAACATAATATCAAAACATGGACAAAATTGTTTATGAAAACAACAAACAAACAAACACTAAATCGCGTTTTACTCGCGATATTGGTTTTGTTAGTTATTTAATTTTCCAACTACAGCGACGATAGTTTGTATTGATTGGACCCCTAGTAAAAGGTAATATTTCAAATATTGGACTTTCTGAAAATGTAATAAAGTCGATTTCGCAAAAAGTGTAGTTATTTAATTTTCCAACTACAGCGACACTATCTCCGCCTATCTATTCAGTGGACACCGTGCGTCGTGGGCTAAAACGACGAATTCTGCTTTTATAATGCTGTTTTATAACCGATTTGAAAAAAGGAGGTTATCAATTCGATCCGAATGGATGTTATATTATTAGAATTGCACAATTTTCGGATTTAAATTTCACAAGTGTATGTATGTATGTTTGTCCATGTATTTCTCCAAAAATATTAATCAAATTGCAATAATTCTTTTTAAATTGGATTAGGTATTTTTCAACCTAGGGAACATTGCAAGTTTTATCAAAATCGGTTCAGTAGTTTAAAAGATATGGTCCAAAAAGTGATATAAAGTCGGTTTAGGTAACTTTTATTACGTGGATTTAGTTTTTAAAATCCCTGGGGAATCTTTCATTTTCCGGGATAAAAGTAGCCTATGTCACTCTCCAGGTCCTCAACTATACCTGACTATACCTATGCAAAAAATCACCTCGATCCGTAGGTAGCTTTGTTGCGGCGTGATTGAAAGACAAACCAACAAACTAAACAAACACACTTACGCGTTTATATTATGAAGTATGATTGTCTAATGTCTACTGTGTAGCCTTCATGTTTTGATAATTTACCTACTGTTTTTGCGCGGCTTTACCTGTGTGGATTTAAGTTTTTAGTACTAATCCCGCGGGAACTGTGAATTTGTCGGGATGAAAATTTTCTATAATTAAGTTAATCCAGGGCTTAGACTAATATCCAGGGTAAAAGCTATCTCTATTTCAAATTTCAGCCAAATCGGTTCAGTAGGTATTTTACCTAATTATTGTGTCGTGAAGAAAATAAAATAGGTATAAAAATATTATATCTAAACAACAACCATTTCTAAAATTTAATACTTTTTGTGCATTTTATGATAAAAAACAGTCGCCCCGAAGCCGGTTGGCGAGCTAAAAAAATAAAGCCCGTTGAAGAAAGTAGCAGTCATGTATTAGGGTAAGTACCTACCTACCAAGTGAAGTTAGACAAGATCACAAGAAACAAACTGCGCTGCGCGCCGGCCGGCGGCCGCGACACTCGATAGTAATAATATCAAAGAAGCCGCCGCGCCGGCCGAAACTAGCGATCAGCGACATTATGCTTTTTGTACGATTGGAATGTCAACCTTATTTTATTACTCTTAAGACTGAATTTCAAAATTGTCAAATGGCTTGATAAGGTTTAAAATATTTGAAATCATTAAAAACCTAAAATTATTTAATTTTTACAGAACTACTATATTTTCACAACTTTTGAAGAAAAAACTATTTTTAACCGACTTCAAAAAGAGGTTAGGTATCAATTCGACATGCATGTGTGTAATATTATTGGAAATGCAAATCACCTATATCACAATCTATTAGGGCTTACAAACATAATAATGTATGTATGTATGTTTGTCCATGCTTTTCCACAGTCGATCTTAGACTTACCTTTACACAAGTTTAAGAAATCAGTTAAAACTAATCTCATGAAAAAAATCGGCCAAGTGCGAGTCGGGCCTCGCTCTTTTAGGGTTCCGTTAAAAAAATTTACATAAAAATATTTCCATGTACCCATGGAAATATTTAATTTAATTTTTTTAATTTAATTTAATTTTTATTATTTGTTGTTGTAGCGGCAATAGAAATACACAATCTGTGAAAATTTCAACTGTCTATCTATTACGGTTACCGAGATACAGCCCGCTGACAGACGGACGGACGGACGGACGGACGCACGGACAGCGTAGGCTTAGTAATAGGGTCCCGTTGGTACCCTTTGGGTACGGAACCCTAAAAAGCATATTATTATACAATTGAAGACTATATAAATGACAAAAAAACGTGAATATAATTTATTCCAGCGATTCATGAGACAGTAGGTACTGATTAACCTGTAAATTCTCTTTTTCCTCATTGTGGAAACACTGCATACATAGCTATCTACTAAGTATAATGTAAACTTGTTTTGAAAACTGCCGAGTTTCTTGCTGGTTCTTCTCGGCAGGAACGGCATTCCGAACCAGTGGTAGATTCATGGACGGACGATTCAAAAGCACTTGTAAAAAAGTTTATTTGAATAAAAAACATTTTTATTCTATTCTATTTCTCCGAAAATATGCGACCAATCTTTTTTTACTGGCTTACATTTACTTCAAGATATCGTTATAATCGTTTCAATAGTTTTAAAGATAAGGACAATAGGGTATTTGACTATTATTAAAAATATCGTTTCATCTGGTGTCATCCTAAAAGATTATTATCTAAAAACATTATTCCATACGACAAAACTAAAAAATAAAGGTTTATTTAATTAGAAAACATTAATTAAAATTGCTTTAATTCTGGCCATGTTCACGAGATCGAAAACGTTCTTGAATCTCGAATGACGTCACAGTTCACGCCACCTTTGGGCTTTGGAATTGTCATTGAACTGTGTGTGAACTGTGACGTCATGTAAACAAATGGAACCAACGTTTCCGCGGCAATTTATTTTTTTGAATTTATTTCTCGATTTTTATGAAAAATACTGAAAATTATGCCGAAATATACGTTTTGTTAGCTTCAGCATAGCATTATTAACAATTTAATATGATTTTCTAAAAGTAGTCAAATACCCTATTGTTCGTTTTCATTAGGTATATTTGAAATAACAACCCAATAGGCAACCCTAGCCGCAGCCCTTGCCGTCCGCGGTAAAGCGTGCATGTGAGTCCTGCTGATGTAGGTAGGTACCTAAAGTCTTTAGTCTTGCGACCTCCCTGGCGCAATGGTAAGCGCTGTGGTCTTATTAGAGGGAGGTTCCGGGTTCGATTCGCGGCAGGGAAATTTTGAATTTTATATTTTATAATAAGTATATTTTATAATTTATAAAATTTTATAATTTTCTCTAGTCTGGTCTGGTGGGAGGCTTCGGCCGTGGCGAATAAAACCTACCGGCAAAGCCGTGCCTCCAAGCGATTAGCGTTTTGGTACTATTCCATGTAGAAACCAAAGGGGTATACATACAGTATGGGTTTCATAAAAAACTGCCATACCCCTTCCAGGTTAGTCCGCTCCTATCTTAGACTGCATCATCACTTACCACCATGTCAAAGCTCAAAAAAGGCTAACTTGTACTTATCTGAATTATTTATAAAAAAAATACGAAGCAAAACGAAGCAGCTTTTGTTTTAATGCCATCTAGTTCAATTTTATAGTAAACAATTCGTAGTTCATGTTAGAACCACAACCCTAATGGATACCAACCATGTTGTCAATGTGTGCGTGGGTATCGCGTCTCTACAGTAGTTCGATATGACAGATATTTATATTTGATTAATCATCTAAATGGCTTCGTTTTAAAGTAAGCTAATGATTTGATAAAATAATAGGCATTGGTATACTGGCGCAATTTCAATATTTTTAAAATCTGTGCATAGCAACTATGCGAAAAAATTAAAAATCTGTCAAACGCCCTAACAGCGCCATCTAGCGTGAATCTTTTCTTGAGAAGGTATGTCTCTTCCTCCTTAACTTAGCCGAGTAAAGACGTCACGCTAGTAGAACGAGAGAAAGAAAATTCTTCTTCTATTCGTCCGTCTTAAAATGTGTTGAATTGTAGTACACTTACGCATTTTTGGAACTTTCCCTCAATGTGGTGATATTCTATTCTATTCTAAAAAAAAATCTTTTCAAAAAACCGACTTCTAACGCCACTACAAAGTATAAAAATAATTTTAGTTTGTCCACGTTTGTTGAAGTCGGGCGGGCCTAAATAAAAACTATGAAACCGATGCGCGACGCTACACAATATTGTAGAAGTTGAGCGAGAATCGCGAGTCGGTTTCATAGTTTGTATTTTAGGCCCGCCCGACTTCAACAAACGTGGACAAACTAAAATTATTTTTATACTTTGTAGTGGCGTTAGAAGTCGGTTTTTTGAAAAGAATTTTTATTTTAAGGTTTTAAGTGTCCTATGATTGAGGAGCTAGGACTTGGAGCTCCATGATGTAGTCCATACTTGTTAGGTACCTACAATATCAATTCGTAATCGTTTCCTAAATCCCCATAGTTTTAGGTAGGCAGTACCCTGCAGCATCAGGATTGAGGAGCTAGGACCTGGAGCTCCATGATGTAGTCCATACTTGTTACCTACAATAATAATTCGTAATCGACATTTATTAAATCTCTTTATTTTAGGTGAGTAATATCCCTACAGCATCAGGCTTGAGGAGTTGAAGGTGAACATTTTTATGGGACCATTTCGCAAACATCCTCTGTCGATTAAAAAAAAAATCACGCTAATCGGTCCAGTAATCCCGGAGAAATCGGTGGACATACATAGAAAAAAAAAAAGATACCGGCCGAATTGAGAACCTCCTCCTTTTTGGAAGTCGGTTAAAAAGTTACATGGGTTAAATCGGCTTGGCATCCAGCTGCCCACAAGATAGTATAAAAAACTTATTACCATGTAAATTATTTGTATATATATTATGTATTACATAATAATATTGTAAAATGATTATTTTGAAAAGAGCAACTGCTGAGTTTCTTGCCGGCTCTTCTCAGCAGAATCCGCTCTCCGAACCGGTGGTTGAGTCATGACGTGTCATAAAAGCCACAGGTTAGCCTTTGTGAAATAAATAATTTTGAATCTTGAATATATTAAAAAATGACATACTGTGCTGTAAAAGGGTGTCATAATGCATCACAAATCACAATAACCATCAAAAACGTAATTATTATCAGTACCAGAAAATAATTACATGACACTCACACATTTGGGCCTACGTCCGATAGACGTCCATTCAAGAGAACTTTGTCCACTGCTGGACAAAGGTCTCTTGCGTGGACTTCCACTGGTCTCGGTCTTGCGCCGCCTGTATCCAGCGGCTCCCTGCGACTCGTTTGATTTTATCAGTCCACCTAGTGGGGTAGGGTCTAAAATTAATTATCTTAGACTGGCGCTTGGCTGTGACCACACCTGATGGTAAGTGAAGACGCAGCCTAAGATGGAGCGGGCTTGCCTGTATTCACTCTTGATTCAAAGTTATTCAAATTGAAGTTAGTGGAAAAACCGGAAGCCAAAAGGGCCGAGACACATTGAAACGTACGTAAACGAGTAAAAGCGACTTTACTTTGTCCTTTTGTCCGTCCGTTTCCGTTTGATATCTAAACGTAAATTGCCAATCAAAACTATATACCTTCATAAGGTCCCCCAGAGGGCCGCCCGTGCACAATATCGGTGTCCCGGACCGGACATATTTAACCTATTTTATTTATTTTCAGGTACAAAATGCCTTATCAGCGGCCGTATAGTTTTGGTCCGCATACAATGCCACATTATGGCTATACCATATACCTTAACCGGATATACATACGTACAAAGGTACTCGTAAATACTTACAGTACCCGGCGATATATATTGCACAAACGATATACAACGCTATTCTATTCTATTCACACTTTGACTGCATTTTTTTTTATATATGTTACGTGATGTGCTCGCCGATTGTGAAGAGATTTCAGTAATTACTACGTGAATTTCTGGCTAGCTTTTCTTGCAATAGAATAGAAACAGCGTTTTATTCCAAAGGCGGATGTGCAATATATATCGCCAGGTACTGTATTTCGTATTCCTTGATATTATCTCCATGCTTGTCGAACATGCACACATACAAGGCTTCTCAATCTGACAGGCACATAACCACAAATGCGAAAGTGTGCTTGTTTGTTGGTTTATCCTTCAATCACTCAGCATGGAAATTCAACGTGATTTTGTGCTTGGGTACAGTTGAGGACTTGGAGTATGACAGAGGCTACCTTTAAACCAGTGGGTTCCCGCGAAATTTTTAAAAGACTCCACGCGGACGAAGTCGCGGGCATGAATAGAATAGAATAGAATAGAAATTTTACAAAACTTTTTTACAGGTGCTTTTGAATCGTCGATGAGTCTACCACTGGTTAGGAATGCCCTTCCTGCCGAGAAGAACCAGCAAGAAACTCGGCGGTTGCTCTTTTCAAAACAAGTCTACAATTCATAATAGATGTATGCAGTGTTTCCACAATGAGTTTCACAAAAGCATCATCATCATCATCAATAGCCTATAACAGTCCATTGCTGGACTAAAGGCCTCTCCCAAGGGGAGGGTTTGCCCATAATCACCACGCGGGGCAGACGGGTTGGTGATCGCAGTAGATGGTAGTAGTAGCACAAATGCATACCTAATTATAATTCACTACCTTAAGACGGGCAGACAGAAAGCAACACAAAGCTGGTGGCACCCGTTCACGAGCACGACGCATGATCCATCCATTGCTTCGCTCAACCATGTACACATTATTATCCACGGAGAGTACGTGAAAGGTAGTATTGGTATACACCAGTGTGAATATACCTTTAGTCCCTATTCCCTATAAATATCACCCGTAACTAAAGATATCGCATGGTAGCGTTAGTTTTAAATACCCACTAAAAATTATTACGGGGCAGTTGTTTTAGCTGATAGGACTATGGCGTTCAATAGGGGTCAAAATTTATCTCTAATGCTTACCCATGTTTACCTACATTTTACCCATGTTTATTCCTTGTAAATCGTAGTGGCATGCTGGTACTTGTATTGTAAAGTGAACCTCAGGGTCCCAAGGTTCTGAAATATCGGCCTTACTCCTGAAATCAAAGTGTAGACTGACCATCCAAGTGGCCCAATGACATCAGATCAGTCGCTGATGCTATGGATACAGGTAGCACAAGACCGTGCGTTGTAAAGGTCCGACGATAGTGACTACAGCGATGACAGCAACGACAATGTGTTACGCACATTATCGTTGCTGGATTTGGCAAAAAGTCTGTCACGCTTATTTAAAAAAAAACAGCCAAGCGGGAGTTGGACTCGCTCACCGAGGGTTCCGTACTCCAGCAGTAAAAGTAAAACGATAATATATATGGTTTTTTTAATTAATTGTTAACTTTGTTTGTAGAGGTTTTTTTTTGTTAATATCAAAAAAACTATGCTAGTTAGAGGGTTGGTTTTATTTTTCCTGTAAAATATACATACACTTCTATTGACCATAATAATTTCTGATTTTTTGATTGGTAAATTTCGGAGATAAGGGGGGAAGGGTTTTTTTTCGAAATTTCGCTCGATTAATCAAAAACTATTATGTATAAAAAGAAATAAAAAGCTGTTTTAGAATTTACAGATTTAGATATCCTACTCGGTATACTTATCTTACTTTGAAATTTCAAACAACCGATTTTCCCCCTTTTTAGGGTTCCGTACCCAAAGGGTACCAACGGGACCCTATTACTAAGCCTACGCTGTCCGTCCGTCCGTCCGTCCGTCCGTCCGTCCGTCCGTCCGTCCGTCTGTCAGCGTATCTGTCAGCGGGCTGTATCTCGTAAACCGTAATAGATAGACAGATGAAATTTTCACATATTATGTATTTCTATTGCCGCTATAACAGCAAATAATAAAAATTAAATTAAATTAAAAAAATTAAATTAAAATGGGTAGGTGGGTAGATGGAAATCTTTTAATTTAATTTTTTTTAACGGAACCCTAAAAGAGCGAGGTCCGACTCGCACTTGGCCGATTTTTAATTAAATTAAAATATTTTCGCATTGGTTTTATTTTACCAACTGATTTGTGAGTAACTCACGTCCAACTCGATATTCTGACTAATTTCTTAAACTGGACACTTTCAATTAAAGATTTTTGTATAAACCTGTGAAGATGATACTGCCATCGTCGCAATTAGAATGCCATAAGCCTACTTTGTCGTATTAGTTTACAAATTGCGAAAAACCAAATTAAATTTGAATTTCGCGGGCAGCCCCGTATAATCAGCAACCTTAATACGTAGGTAGGTCTTCGCAAACTGAGTCACATCAGCGGCGACGAAAAATAGTGGTATTACTTTACGTTGCAGTAGAATTAAAGTAAGTAGATAAATCCGATTTGAGGAACTCCTAGGGTGACGATTAAAACTGAAGATAAAGCCCGGAAATGGAGCAAAGGTTATCAATGGAATCATGTCTCGAGCCGATCCCAGCCAGTGTCCCGAAGTTGAATTATTTGCTCAAGTTATCGGCCCCCCGTTTATCACCGGAGCGTCGCGTTTAATAATAATTAATGATAATTGCCTTTTCGCAAAGCCGATCGGCCGGTTCACGTAACTTGCTTCAGTTTAACTTGGAATTTGAGAACTGTATCTTGTGTAGTTCCCGATTCGGGAATATTGAATGCGTGGAGTCGTATTTTGCAGAATAGAATATAGAATCTTGTTCTTGGGTCGGTTCTTCAGCTTTGAGGGTCGTGGCTCCTTAGAGATAACATTTCCATAAAGATGTTTCGCCATTTCTGTCTGTTGAAGACCGTGCGGAAGGCATTGCAGAAGGGCGTGTCGTCCGCTTCTTTTATCTCAGACCAACGTCTCGGGTCTCTTTTTTTTCTATCTTGCCAGTGAGCATTTTTCAAAATTCAAAATTATTTATTTCACGTAGGCCAACCTGTGGCTCTTATGACACGTCATAAATCTACCACCGGTTCGGAAAGCGGATTCTGCTGAGAAGAGCCGGCAAGAAACTCAGCAGTTGCTCTTTTCAAAATAATCATTTCACAATATTATTACACAGCTATTACATTGTAATAAGTTTTATCTACTCCAGCATCGAAAAGTTCCAATTTCGAATTTGACAGCTGAATCGAAATGAACCGTCTTTCGGTTTTGCTTCTCATTTCGATGCAGCTCGTTGTATGGGAGCTGAATCGAAATGGTTATCTTCTTAAAATAGGATACCTAAAGCTAAGGCTCTGAGTTCTGGCACTTTTGTACCGTTCATATGACAGAGGCGCCACAGGCGGCTGGTGGCGGCTTACGGAGTTACTTTTTGTTGACAGAGGCGCCACAGGCAGCTGGTGGCGGCTTACGGAGTTACTTTTTGTTACTTTATTGAGCCTACGGCGTATTTTGTTAGTGATTTTATTTTCCTTGTCGTAGATAAAATCTTGTATGCAACTGAACGTAATTAGTCATTTTAATTCTCGTACTATCCTATTTTGATAGGTACTCGGCAAGCCTCGTATCAAAAAACAGCACTCGAATTAAAATGACCCTCATTACGATGCAGTTGCATAAATAGCTATTATCTACTCCAACATCGAAAAGTTCCAATTTCGAATTTGACAGCTGAATCGAAATGAACCCTCTTTCGGTTTTGCTTTTCATTTCGATGCAGCTCATTGTATGGGAGCTGAATCGAAATGGTTATCTTCTTAAAATAGGATACCTAAAGCTAAGGCTCTGAGTTCTGGCACTTTTGTACCGTTCATACAACAGAGGCGCCACAGGCGGCTGGTGGCGGCTTACGGAGTTACTTTTTGTTGACAGAGGCGCCACAGGCGGCTAGTGGCGGCTTACGGAGTTACTTTTTGTTACTTTATTGAGCCTACGGCGTATTTTGTTATTGATTTTAGTTTCCTTGTCGTAGATAAAATCTTGTATGCAACTGAACGTAATTAGTCATTTTAATTCTCGTACTATCCTATTTTGATACTCGGCAAGCCTCGTATCAAAAAACAGCACTCTAATTAAAATGACCCTCATTACGATGCAGTTGCATAAATAGCTATTTTATACTATCTTGTGGGCAGCCGGATGCCATGCCGATTTAACCCATGCAAATTTGTCAGAATAGAATAGAATATAATATTTTCACAATGAGGTGAAGTTCCAAAAAAAGCGTAGGTACTACAATTCAATTCATGTTAAGACGGTCAGACAAAAAATAGTCCCATTCGCGCCGGTGGAACCCGTTCACGAGCATGACGCATGATCCAGCCGTTGCTTCGCCGTTTCTCAATGCTACTCTCGTTTTAGAATAGAGTAAAAAAGTATAGAGTAATAAAGTATAATAATTTATTCAGATAAACTTTTAAATATTGCCTTTTAAAGGCCTAATATTGCAATGGCTCAGGGCGCGGACTGACTACCTAAAGTGGACGATTCAAATTCCACCCTTTGCACTATTGTCGTAACCAAGTGGAAATTTAAGCACGTACATCATGGTTAAAATTCTTATAAAGTATTTTTAACTGAATATACCACCTGATTGCCAATGCCATTTCAAAGCAGAAGAACCAGAAAAACTCAACTATTGCTCTTTAAAAAAATACCCTCTCGTGAGAGTTTGGAGTATGAGTAACAAGCCAATAGCTTGTTACTGAAATTGGTTTTTACAAACAACAATCCGAAAAAGTTAATTTTATTCATATACTATAGATAAATTATGTAGAAAATGTATGCAGGCATTGTAATGAAATGCAAAAGAAAAGGTTCTCTGAATCATGTCCAGGAAAACCTTTTTTAATTAATGATTTTCTCCTATGGGTTTTTGGTAAAAAAAATATCTCCACTAAAACATTACAAATAAAACAAAATTATAAATTATATAAGTCTGTCTAAAATGTTCTTTTTAACTCTAAAATGATTTAATCATATTACAACATTATTCCTATAAAGTTCACTATTTTTAAGCTCATTTACTGCTAGAATTGGTGGCAATTATAATTGCCAAAGCTTTCGTTAATAATAATTAATAACGAAAACTTTACACTAATGCTTCACTAATGCCATTTGTTTAGTTGTCAAATATTAATTAAAGGTAATAAAAATAATTATTAACTTTCTTATCTGTGAGTAACATAATATTATTACTATTCTTTATAAAAAATCCATTTTGGTTCAAAAGGCTCTTTAACATTTTTTATGACGATTTTTTGTGAATTTTTAAAACCCTGAAGTCCTACTTCTTTTCTAGATCTTTAATATTATATTCATGCAAAAAAATCACCTTGATCCGTTGCTCCGTTGCTGCATGATTGAAGGACAAACCAACAGACAAACACTCTCGCAGTTATAATACTATCCCATAACCTGAGTATTTTGTGGTACACTTTACTGAAAAACTATCACGCCTATAAATTTGTGCTTTAACATAGTAATTTAATTTCATATCCAGATGTGTTATCTGTCAAAATACAATTTTATAACGATTAACTTAAAAATTATAACCCGTTAGAAAAACTACGCGAGCCCTCACAAAGCTCAGCTATTTGCTAGTAATATTTAAATATTTAGTAGTAACTATGGTATCAATTTCGTCTCCACACCATCTCTGTCCATGTAACTGTATTCTTAATCACTTAGCATTGGTAAACGACAAGGTAAACAATATGAAGACTCCAACTTGAACGATAACTCACGGTTGCTTTAACTTGCGCGTTATGCATTGTTTGAGTACGACCAATTGTAACTATGACACACGGCTATAGTATTGAAATCCTTTGCGCAGTTTCAGCACGGGAATGAGACACTCTTGATACATTGTGTTTGCTACTTTCAGTGTTAATGGCATTACGTAGGACCTGTACCCGCGACTTAGTCCGCGTAGATTTTTAACCGACATCAAAAAAGGAGGAGGTTCTCAATTCATCGGAATCTTTTTTTTATGTATGTTCACTGATTATTCGAAGACGTGTGAACCGATTTTAAAAAATCTTTTTTTGTTTCAAAGGGAATACTTCCCAGGTGGTCCCATATAAATTTTTTCGAAATCGATGGAGCGGTTTTTAAAATATCAACAATAAAATAAAATACTTTGTATACTGTACTGTGTGTGTAATGTAGTAAAGTATTTCACAGTGGTTTGTCAAAGTGTTCAATCCATGAATGGCGGATTGCTGTATTTTACAATGTAGTAAAGTCGGTTGTTTAAAAAGAATTTTTTATATTATTAAATTATTTCTTGTCAGCCGAAGTTTTTATGCGTTTGATAATGATATACGTCACCATACTTTACCGCTTGCTTGCTTCAATGTCGGACATATTTGATCCTTGAGTAGCAATTTGCGTTGGCTGTTAATTGGGCCTTTGTCCCTATAATTTGGTTGGCCAACAGTAAGACTTGTCATCGCTAAAAATCGTGGGGCCAACCGTAGAAATACGAAAGGACTTAGTTCGCATCACCACTACCATCTCAAAATCGTTGGCTATCGTTGGCTACAAAACCCCAACGGAAATTGCTACTTGCACCACTGATAGTAAAGTTGGATGTGAAAGAATAGACATTTGGACTTTCTAGCCTTATCGACTAAGGGTCATCCGCGAGTGAAAGCTCTAAACCCCTATTCTACTCTATAACTATTATGTAAATGAAAAAATGTACCTATAAAAAAAGTAAGTACCTAGGTACTTATATAAAAGTGTATAATTATAGGTATGGTTAGTACTATTTGATACAGGATCACTTATATCCTGGTGACGAACGTATTATACGTATATTAGTAGTTAGTATATATATATATATTTTATCCGGTGCAGCGTGAGATTTTTAAGAACCTAAATCCTCGCAGATAATGCTGCGGGTATCAGCTAGTATGTATATTAATAGGATAAATGTAGTCGCATCATCTAATAAAACCCTAAATATTATAATAACCGCGGGCCGTTCCAGCAATAACGCGTATCTATCACCCGTTTATCCGCAATCACTATAAATAACGGATAATGTTCGGGTAAATATTCATATATTAACAGGTAAGCGTCAACTTGGCGTGAGTTATAACATCTACCCAGCGTTTAGGCGAACCGACGCCATTATCATTAATTTAAAATATTATTTACAGGCCTAAGCCTTATTTGGATAGGACGAGGGAGTCTTGGATACGACGACAACAGAGCCTCTAAAGAGGTTCAATCCACCTTTAATTTACGATAAAGGATACAACGAACGCATTTGAGCCGGTTCACACGAAGCGTTGCGGAATCGTACCGCAAAGATTTCGCCGCATCTGCGGATACACTGGCGGTTCGGT
The DNA here is from genome assembly GCA_029955525.1 of Oeneis ivallda. NCBI lineage: Eukaryota > Metazoa > Arthropoda > Insecta > Lepidoptera > Nymphalidae > Oeneis > Oeneis ivallda. The sequence continues at coordinate 26,939,172 of JARPMR010000006.1, forward strand.
GCCGCAACGTTGCTACGGCGCGCCCCAAAAGACTCCGCATTTTTAACAGACTTCAAAAACGGAGGAGGTTCTCAGTTCGTCGGTTTTTTTAGGGTTCCGTACCCAAAGGGTGCCAACGGGACCCTATTACTAAGCCTCCGCTGTCCGTCCGTCCGTCCGTCCGTCCGTCCGTCCGTCCGTCTGTCAGCGGGCTGTATCTCGTAAACCGTAATAGATAGACAGTTGAAATTTTCACATATTGTGTATTTCTATTGCCGCTATAACAACAAATAATAAAAATTAAATTAAAAAATAAAGGGGGCTCCCATACATGGAAAAGGAGTCGAAATAAAATTTTATGTTTTTACCCTAGCATGTGGGGTGTCATTGTCTAGAGCTCATTAAGTAGAGTTCAAATATATATATATTTTTATTTTTTAGCTACAAAAATGAAGAAATGGGGGGGCCATCAAAGTTGTCGAGTTTAGACCAATTTTGTTAGGGGGGTCTATCTCAAAAACTAAAGTAGTTAGGAATTTGAAATTTTGGTATATTATGAAGTATATAGTGTATTTTAACAAAAAATACTGAAAACACCGATTTATAATGCGGTTTGTAAGTTGTGACCAAAACAAACGAGTATTTTTTCCCCATATGCTAATTTAGTACTTTCTAAGAACTAAGATATCTAAAAATGTATCTAATTTAGAAAAAATGATTTGGTCATATGTACGGAACCTTAAAAGAGCGAGGCCTGACTCGCATTTGGCCGATTTTTTAATGTATGTTCACCGATTACTCGAATATGCCTGAGGCGATTTGGAAAATACTTTTTTTTGAAAGGGTATACTTCCCAGGTGGTCCCATTTAAATTCACCTCCCGACAGGCCAACTCAATGAGCTGACCTAGTGCGAAGGGGAGTTACGTGATAGAAAGAGAGGCAACTTCTAGGCGAATATGACCACATAATATGACTGTAAGCTAGCGCTGTGCGACCTGAATTGCACTTTATTTATTTAAGTGATTTTTAGGGTTCCGTACCCAAAGGGTACCAACGGGACCCTATTACTAAGCCTACGCTGTCCGTCCGTCCGTCCGTCCGTCCGTCCGTCTGTCAGCGGGCTGTATCTCGTAAACCGTAATAGATAGACAGATGAAATTTTCACATATTATCTATTTCTATTGCCGCTATAACAACAAATAATAAAAATTAAATTAAAATAAAAAAATTAAATTAAAATGGGTAGGTGGGTAGATGGAAATTTTTTAATTTAATTTTTTTAACGGAACCCTAAAAGAGCGAGGCCCGACTCGCACTTGGCCGATTTTCAAAAAGTAATCTTCTGTACCTACCTGCAATACTTACCTATTATTATCGTCGTGTGGTGCGGGTTGTTACGTTCCCTCAAATATGGTCGAGCGAAGCAATGGCTTGATCATGCGTCATGCTCTTGAACAGGTTCCGCCGGCGGGAATGGGGCTACTTTCTGTCTACCCGTCTTAACATGTGTTGAATTATAATTAGGTATGCTTTTGTGGAACTCATTGTGGAAACACTGCATACATAGCATAGTATCTATTGAATTGTAAACTTGTTTTGGAAAGAGCAACCGCCGAGTTTCTTGCTGGTTCTTCTCGGCAGGAAGGGCATTCCGAACCAGTGGTAGACTCATCGACGATTCAAAAGCACTTGTAAAAAAGTTTATATGAATAAAAAACATTTCTATTCTATTCTAATTCTGTGCTGTTGCACGAACCGTAGTAGGTTGAACATCATCATCATCAGCAGCAACCCATCAACGGCTCACTACTGAGCACAGGTCTCCTTTCAGAGATGGGTTATAGACCATAGTCCACCACGCTGGAGGGCACCGTCCCACATACCTTCCATGGATATTACTATGGAGGACGCCTCAGCGGCCTAGGGCAAACTTCACCACGAACTAGCAATTAGCTTTAGTTCATACAACCTGCAATGCTACCAAGTATGAAATCCGAGCTAAGTTAAGCTAAGGTAGCCTAGTCCTGAAAATTAAAAATTATGACTGCGTGCTTGCGCCCTATTCAGTCAGTTAAGGCCCGCTTGCAGAAATGCCGGGTTATCCTTTTAACCCAGAGTTAGCAGCTGCTTTGACAGATTTCGTGTAAAGCTTCTGTCAAAATTTTATTCCTGGGTTAAACCTAACCCGGTGTCTCTGCAAGCGGGCCTAAGAGTCAGTTAAGACATCCTGTCCGACATTAATGTGTGGAGCTCTTAAAAACTTCTCTGTTTTCCACATTGCATTGAAATATTTTCTACTCAGAAAGTTACAGGGACTCCTTGGAAACAAAACCCTCAATCATAGGCGACAATAAACAAAATTCAGCCACCTGGCAGACTAATAAATAGCCGACAAGAAAAGCAAAACGTATGCGCGCCATCGGCGGCAAAGCCCCGTACAAATCTGGGCAGCGGATAGCCGCCTGATCGACAAATCCAGCAGATTACGCGCTGATACTGGGGCCATGTTTATGAGACAACCGGACTGCGCCGGACGCCGGACTCCGTACCCTGCTCTAGGGTTATCACTTATCATCTATACTATACACACTCCATCTTGAATGAATGATCATAATCTAGCCACGAAAATTCAGGTACACGTTTAACGCGGTAACGTCCCCTATTAATAAATAAATCTATTTAATACAAAATCAATAAATATATAACAGGTATAGTTCTTGCAATTCACGAGGGCGACTGACTTATGGTTGTGTGTGTGTCGTATATGTATAAGTGTGAGCGAGCGCAATGCTCGCGCCGGCCCGCTCCCACCTAGGCTTTGACAGGCACGCACACTTATGCAATGTGCATGTACACGAAGTAACCACAAGTAAAGCTCACTCGCCTTCGTGAATTCCAAAACCTGTAACCAAAAAGCTGGCGCTTATTTAGCTTCACTATTCAAATAGATAATAGCACCAATGTTTTAGGCACCACGCCCATTAGCGATCACTTGAACGGTGTGTATTTTTTGTAAATATAATTAGTATATGAAGGCTAAAAATTTAATCCATGTATGACTTCAGAACAGCCGTAACGATTTTGACGAAAGTTTTCATCCTACGGGATTTTTAAAAACCTAAATACAGACGGATGAAATCGCGGGTATCTGCAAGTTTAGTAATCATGTTTAGCACATTAGACTATAGAATGTTTTACTGTACAATATTATACATTATTATACATTATAAAACATTGCAACATAAAAAACATGCAAATAAATGATTTGACTTTGATTCGATGTGATTCTTTAATCTAAATGTGGCAAGTTTCACACTACGTTCAGGGTCAATCCCCAAATACTTAGTTATCGTGCACAAGTTATTATTAGGTATTTTGCAACTTTGAAATTTTGTCAAGCGCAACAATACGTCCAAACCTTACTCAGTGCCAGAGACGCCGTCAATAAAGTAAAATTACAGCGCAGTCGAGTTTCTTTCCCAACATAGCAAAATCCCAAACTAGACAATATTAGTGTAACAAATACGAATCTAAATCTCGACCAACTGAGAACAGCACTAGATAACCGTACGGATAACAAAATCGTAAACAGAATGCGCAAAGTTTAAAAACGGAACAAACCGAATCGAACGCGGTAATAAAATAAAATAAAAATGCAAATCGCGCGGAGTTGGCAGCCCTGGCCGATTGGAGATAGAGGGAAGGTAGCGGAATAATATTTCGGCTTACAAAACGAGTCCAAGTTTTAATAGTGTACCGTCATGTTTATGTTATGGGCCGCATCGAGAAGAGCCGGACGGCCTCTGATATAGGGGCCGGGCGTTAAAAGGTTTCAGTTTCTTTGGACGAGTACATTTTCGCTGGAACCCAGCACGTATATTTATGAGAATTGAGATTTGAGTCCGTACTTTATTCCGCTGTAGTAATGTTCGCATCATCATCAGCAGCACCCATAAAATAGGCCACAGTTCACCACGCAGGCCAAATTTAAATTGGCAGACTTCCTACACCTTTGAGAACGTTATGGAACACACTCAGGAATCTCTCGGGCGTGCAGATTTCCTCAGAATAGAATAGAATACAAATGTTTTTTATTCAAATAAAATTTTTTACAAGTGCTTTTGAATTGTCGATGAGTCTACCACTCACGATGTTTTCCTCCACCCATGAAGCACATTGTGATTTTTAATTGTTTGAAGCACATACTTGCTGAAGCACATTGTGATATTTAATTCATTGTGATATTAACTCCGAAAATTTAGAGCTGCGTGTCCGGGATCGAACTCGCTATAAACCCGAATAGGAGACCGCAGTACTATCCATTAGGCTATCATTGCTTCAATATAAATATCCAGTATAAATAGTTTAAGTAAAACAAGCTCTAACTAAGCGAATAGCTGGCAAAGTTGGAAACTTGGGCCTTTCTGTTTTCAGTTGACTGCCTCGTTGGTCTAGTGGTCAACATGTTTGACTGCAGCTAACATGGTCGTGGTCCCGTGTTCGATGCCCGGATCAGGCCAAAAATGTACTGGGTTTTTCTTTCAAGAAATTCTCATTACCAGCCTGGAGTTAGGAAGTAAGCGGTGTGTCACCCCCGTGCTTAACTTGCAGCACTTAAAGCCGTTGGCCCCATCGGACTATGGGAATGAGGGAACAGAGAGTGCACCCATGTTACGCACACCCATGTTGTGCACTATAATATCTTCATGGCTAATCTCTGTGGATATTAGTCGCCGTGATCGGATTCGAGGTGCGATTGTCTAAAGTTATTCCATTGATCGTAATTGTAATCGATGACATTAGCGTCAAAGTAAAATAAACCATAACAACATTGAATTAGAGCTAAATTTCGTGAATGCATTCTTATACATTTAGGCCCGCTTGCAGAGACGCCGAGTTAGTTAACCCAGGAATAGGTAAATTTGTAATTTTGACAGAAGCTGTATCCGCAATCTGTCAAATCTGTCCTTTTAAGAAGACGTTTCTGCAAGCGCGCCTTAGTTATGTACGATACGCTCCATAACAGTCGCTGTTAAAATCTGTTTTACTGAATTTGTAACTTTAAATTAATACGATCAAGGATTATTTTATTTTGACGCTAATGTCATCGAAAACGAATACGACCAATGAAATAACTTTTAGACAATAATTGGTACCTCGGTCAGAAAGACATTAGTAGACGACATAAGAGTCATCTGCAGTAAGCGATACTCGTAAATCGAGCGTCTTAATTTACGTGTGAGGCATTGTCGAGGCTTACCGGCTTTATTGATAGTCCGTCGTCACCTTGAGATATGGCCGCGCAATTTGTACACCGAATTAGTGCCAATCAATTAAAGAGTAAGAGCCCATCAACTTAATTAGGAGACTCAAGTCGAAAGTGTTCTAAGTAAACAGATATTTTTGAAAAAATAAAATTGCTTGTCTGTAAAGTCGGTTTACGGACGATAGATTTACGTGATAACTAAAGAAACATTGATGACCGCTAACCACAGCGCGCACGCAAGCGCAACGTATGGCGGGCGCGGCAGCGGGCGCCGGGCGCTCTGCCAACGCTTGGGTCGAACGTGCCTCTCTATCGCTTGTTCCGCGCTCTCGCTTGCACGCGCAGGCTCAGGCGGAACGTGACACTTTTTCGTGCGTTTATCCGGTGTTCATCGATGGCGTTGTGACTAGAGAAAATTTTCATTTCCAATTAACTCCTTCTTTGTACCTATTATACAAAGTAATGATAATTCAGTGATAATAATTCAATTCAATTAATAAAAGCATGCAATTTTTCATCAATGTTTCTTTATGACGTTATCACGTAAAACTATATCGTACGTAAACCGAACAATTTTTTGCTTGAAGAAATATCTCTCATACCTAGAGATAATCCTTACCTTTGGCCATTTCATTTAATATCATGTTAAATACGTGTTTTTTTTACTTACGACTTCGACTTTGGCTTAACGACAACCATGGATGAAAAGCCGATGAGGTTTAGATTGTAGCGCGCTTGCCAAGCAGAGCCTATATTCACTCGAGCATTGAAAGTAATGTTTTTGTCAAGAACCATAAAAATAAATAAAAATAAATAATAATAAATGTCATAATAAAGCTGCTATAAGCTTGTAGCCAATTGTAGCGGTACGTAGTTGGCAGATAGACACAGAAGTACCTAATATAAATTAACACCTAATCCGTATTACCTACATTTGCAGTGGAGCGATTCAAATCATCAATTTACGTAAACAGGATACAGGCAATCCAGCTGAAGCGTATGCCCTTAAATCAATAGGTCTTTGTGCAGGTATCCTGAGTGCCATCGAGGCCTGTTTGATTTAATATAATGGGCATATGCGCACATTAGACGATCAATTGGTCATCAATTGTTGGGTTAATTTGCAGTAAATACACACTAATCTGCCGTGTCGGGGGTAGATTCAGTGGTTTGTTCGCGCGCGTTGCTAATTTGCTGTGAAAATTGTTCATTACGAAAAGTTGAGCAGATAAAAACAGTACTTTAACTATAACAATTGAACAAAGCTTGCATATCAAAACAGATCGAGGTTTAGAATGACATAATGAGCGAGACTCAGTCATAGACTAAACACCTACATATTTTACTACCGTAAGAAGACAAGCAAATGAGTGAGGAGCGAAAAAATCTCTTACGGCAGTATCTAAAGATAGAAAAAGGATGCGAATCTGGTATATCGCTATGTCCAGATTTCAAAAGACAACACGTCACAATTCGTCACGAATCACGATCACGCAAAAATAATAAGAAGTCACTGAAAGTTGCACTTAGTGGCCATAATAATTATGTATGTATGTATGTATATACTTTATTGCACCACAAAACACAAATGAATTATTGGTTACAAAAAAGAAAACTTAAAATGTAAGTACAAAAAGGCGGTCTTATCGCTAAATAGCGATCTCTTCCAGACAACCTTAACGCTAGGGAGAAAATGAACAAATAGACAGTGGGAGGTGGTGTATATAATATACCTAAATACTAATAGGTAAATAAACTAAACCATATAATATAATAATAATAATAACATATTAACACACTAATATATACAAAATAAATATAATACACATACATAAGACTATACATATAATATACATACATATATATACATTACTGATTTCAACCGTAAACTATGTCGTTATTGATGATAGCACAGAGATAGGTAATAATCTTTGACGTCAGTTTTAAATTTATTAAGGGATTCAGCACGATGAAATTGCGAGGGAAGCTCGTTCCATAGACGAATAGCCTTGACCGTGAAGGAGTTACTAAAATACTTCGTCCGATGTGTATGTGTCACTAGCTTGAGTTTTTCCGCAGGCCGTAAGACTATCTGGTCTGTCATGACCACGAAATTTAAAGTTCTCCTTTAAATAACTTGGAGTCATAGGATTGAACAATACACAGTACAGAAGAGAAACAATATGTAAATTCCGGCGAAAGCGAATGGGTAACCACTTGAGCTTTGAACGAAATTCGGAGACATGGTCATATTTGCGCAAGCCAAATATAAACCTAATAGCAAGGTTTTGAATACGCTCAAGTTTATTAAGTTGGTCCTCGGTTAAATCAATATAGCTTGCGTCTGCATAATCGAGAATGGAGAGGAGTAAAGATTGTGCTAACATAATCTTAGTAGGAATGGGGAGAAAAGAACGTAGACGCCTGAGATTAATTATAATTATGTTATTGATAAATCAAAATTTAGACAGAAAAGACAGGGGGTTTACTTACGGTAGTAAATATCATCAGTATAGAAGTCTATGGTATCAGTCACACTTATGTGAAGTTTTGTCTCTTCGTGCGACAGAGACGATGCTCTACAAAGCCGAAGCCAGCCTATGTGTAATATTTACTCCCAGGTAGGTGCTGTGCTTCTATCAACCGCCGCATCCAAAGATACGTTCGGAAAGCTGGGACCCCAACGTCAATTATTGACCAAGGCATGTGTCTCTCTCATTGCCACTTCCTCTCTGATTCTCCTACGGATGTCCTTATTTCTGACCAGTTGACCCGCCCAGGCTTTGCATGGGTAGGCTGCAAAACAAACACTATGATTTGTGGCTAAGACCCTCATTTAGAATAGAATAGAATTTAGATGGTTTGCGGCTACCCGTGAAGAGTTATATCCTCTATCTCCGATAATATTTATCAGATATTCATCAAAATTAGACAAAACATACCTGATATTATACACTTTCAAATAAAAAAAGGATTATTAATATCGGTTCAAAGACAGAGTTATGTAGTATAATCGATAAAAACATTCATCCCTATCCCGGAAGGACTGATCCCACTATCGATGGTAAAAGCATCCCCTGGTTAAAATTTTGAAAATATATTCAATGTATAGAAATCTTCGAGGTACAGTTTTTTATAAGTATGTATAGATTTGATCAAGTTGGTCAATGGATACCTAGAACAAGCTTTCTCTATTGTCAGTTGAACGATCCTGAGCTTTATTATGAGGCCTAAACATAAATACGTTCCCTCAAATGTGGTTGAGGCAAGCAATGGCTGGGTCATGCGTCATGCTCGTGAACGGGTGCCACCGGCGGGAATGGCGCTACTTTATGTCTGCTCATCTTAAGATATATTGCATTGTTAGTAGGTATGCATTTTTTAAATTTCCCTCATTGTGGAAACACTGCATACATAGCATAGTATTTATTGTATTGTAAACTTGTTTTGAAAAGAGCAACCGCCGAGTTTGTTGCTGAATCTTCTCGGCAGGAAGGACATTCCGAACCAGTGGTAGAGTCAGACTATTCAAAAGTACTTATAAAAAGTTTATTTGAATAAAAAGTCGTGTGGTGTCGTGGGACACCAGATAGGAACGAAGTTATTGTTATAAAAATATTAATTTCAAGTTCTATTTGAGGTATAAAGAAAATAATTATTTGGGTATACATTTTTTATCATGATTTTGTTATTGACCGAGCGAAGCGATGTCTCTGAGTCTACTAGGTGAATTTGCACTCGTCCGTCCGTCCGTCTGTCTGAGCCTTATAACTTTTGAATTACTGAACGTAATTACTTCAAATTTAGATATAATGTAAACTGATGGCCTTCAGCCGAATATTGCATAAAAAATTATAAAAACCTTTATTTCAGGGGGGCTCTCATAGAAGTGAATGCGAAGTAAAAAAAATTTTATCGCGTTATATAAAATTGTTACATAATTATCATGTTAAAGATAATTTCAAACCGAGTACAAGAATATTTTTTTTTTAATTTTTCCCTTAAAATTGAAGAAATGGGAGGCTTTCAAAGTGGCGATTTTATACGCTCGCTTGAAGACGCTCTCTAGCAAAATCCGCTATGTATTTTCAAGCTGATTTTATTTTTTTATTTCACATATATCCTGTACTTGAACAAAAAATACTAAAATTATATGAATATTATAAAGAAACGAGATTATTTAATTTTTAATGGGCATCAGTAATTCATATATAGCATCAACATAGCTTCACAATAATGCTAATAGATGGCGCAGTCATTAACTATTCCATGGAACTAGGAGTTACGACTACGATCTATCCCAAAAACAGTTTTGCGTCGACCATTATTATTTAGTTACATAATATAATACCATATTATTCAATTAAAATTATTTTTTAGGCTTTCAAAGTGGAGATTTAATATGCTCTCTTGAAGACGCTCTCTAGGAGAATTGGTTATGTATTTTCAAGCTTATTTTAGTTTTTTATTTCACTTGTATCCTGTACTTGAACAACAAATACTAAAATTATATGAATATTATAAAGAAATGAGATTATTTAATTTTTAATGGGCATCATATACTTAGCATCAACATAGCTTCACAATAATGCTAATAGATGGCGCAGTCATTAACTATTCCATGGAACTAGGAGTAACGACTATCCCAAAAACAGTTTATTATTTAGGATTGTATTTAGGAGCTACGTACTTAAAGAGACTCCTACTTAGGGGATGATTTAGGTATGTTTGGTGAAAACGGGCATAATAATTATGTCAGGTTTGGTCGTCATGTATCGATTGAATGAATAATCATGGGATATCGTTACCGCGAGGTCTCAGTTCGGGGCGAACCACTAGTCGATAAAAATCAAAATGACCCCAGGGAAGCCTAAATATCGATTTTATAAAATATTAAAATTAAAATAATTTTATAAAATAAAAAATGAAAATAAAATTGCGCGCCCCCGCGCGGGTGGGCTCGAACCACCAATCTTTCGGTTAACAGCCGCACGCGAGCCAATTACGCCACGGGAGCGATGCACAACTTGTTGAAATTATTATGTAAGATATTTTTCCGTCTAGCCCCCTTTCGCAACGCGCGATAAGGAAATTCGTTCCAAAAATATTTCTAATCTATTCTATTCTAAATTGTATTGACCCTTCCATCCAATTTTTGGCTCCACACTAATTGATAGTCAGTAATTGAAGCTGCACACAGCGCGGCCATATCTCAAGGCGACAGCAGGCTATCAATAAAGCCGTTAAGCCTCGCCAATAGCCTCCCGCGTAAATTAAGACGCTCGATTTACGAGCGGCACTGCAGTCGCAAGATGTCGCCTGTGTTGTCTGTCACTGAGGATTGAGGGCTACACGCGGCCGCCGGGACAGTGTTAGGTTATATAACGACACTTCAGAATATAATACTTTAAGTTACTGTTACTAGACTAGGCTTAAAAGTTTATTGAAGTGAAAACTTCTTTAGGCGCGTTGAGCACTTTTTTGGGTGAGCAAAAAACATGGATTCCGCGTCATCGTCACCTTCACAATCGTTAGCTGGAGAATTCAGTAAGCGCTCAACATTTTAGAAGTTCTCAAGCAGTTTAGTACAGCGCAGTCGGCAAGCAGCCGCCTTCCTTACCGTTTAATGTATGATTTCGCAGGTTCGAATCTCACTCACAAAACGTGACAGCACACTTTTTTTTAATTATTTTTATATTTATTTATTTTTTTAAGTTTTATAATATTTATTTTCTATTTTTTTCAATTTTTTTTTATTTTTATTTTATACTAGCTGATGCCCGCGACTTCGTCCGCGTGGATTCAGTTTTTAAAATCCCGAGGGTACTCTTTGATTTTCCGGGATGCTTTACACTCTACAGGTTTTCAACTATACATATCCGAAAAAATCACGTCAATCCGTAGGTTTTTTGCAGCGTGATTGACGGACAAACCAACAAAGACAAAATTACGTTTAGCTGTCATTTACGTTTTGTTATTCCACTGTCATTTGCGTTTTGTTATTCCATGTCAGATGCGTTTTTGTTATACCACGTTTTATAGTGACTTGACGGAAACGCGGTCGAACGGGATAAAAAGTATCCTATGTCCGTCTCCTGGTTCTAAGCTACCTCTCCACCAATTTTCAGCCAAATCGGTTCATCCGTTCTTGAGTTATAAATAGTGTAACTAACACCACTTTCTTTTATATATATAGATTTGTTTGTAATTCTAATTATTAACAAATATAGTTTTCACTTCTATCGGCAGTCCCTATGACTGCCAATTTTTTTATTTTGCATAGATGACAGGCTTATACACATCTCGCTAATAGATTCCTGCGTAAATTAAGACGCTCGATTTACGAGTGTTACTGCGGTGAATAGATGTCGTCCATTTTGTTTGACTTCCTAGTAGAAAAACCTTAACGCGTTTGGAACACTAGCTGATGCAAGTACAAGCTATAGCGACGCTTCAGCGGATACGCTTTATTTATTTTAGAGGTTGGCTTGTGGCTGGCTTCAAGCCTAAAGAGCGGAAGAGTGTATGCAGATTTAAGTGTGAATAATGCTTAAACTGAGATGCTCGATTTAAGAGCGTGATAGCCTACTGGTTAGGACTGTGGTCTCCTATTCGGGGGGTCACAGGTTCGATCCCGGGTACGCACCTCTTCGGAGCCAAGTGTGTTATATAATAAATATCACTTGCTTCAACGGTGAAGGAAAACATCGTGAGGAAACCTGCACACCTGAGAGTTCTTCATAATGTTCTCGAAAGTGTGTGAAGTCCGCCAATTCGCATTGGGCCAGCGTAGTGGACTATGGCCTATAACCATTCTCTGAGAGGAGACTGCGCTCAGTAGTGAGCCGTTGATGGGTTGCTAATGATTATGATGTTACTGTGTACTAAGATGTCACCCATTCTAAGGTGTCTGTCAAAGTTTTTCTTGAACAACCTCAATACATTTAGAACGCTAGCTAACTTTTTTTTGCTTTATATCGTGGAAGAAGATCTGTTATAGGCTTAAAGGGCAGAGGCAGAAGATTGTATGCGGATTTAAGTGTGAGTAATGAAATTTTACTCGGGTAAGTAAGTGCAGTAGGAAGCATGAAATATGTAACTAATAAATGCCGCAGATTAACATTTAGTGGCTAATATTCATACCCGCCGCAATTGCACGGATAATACCAATAGTAAACCTTGCTGAGATCTCACCTGACTAGGGTTTCCACTTTACCAAATACCTTATAGTTTACATAAATGAAAAAAAAATTAAATGGCACTCGGGGACTGCCACGGTAAAGCTATTGCATAGCATATTTTATCAACTTATGCAATTATAATATTTATGCAATATTTTTATTGAATAATAAAAATTATGCAAAAAAATACTTAAAAATCAAACAAACAAGAAAAGCGCACTGTCACTACTTCGCGAGTGAGATTCGAACCTGCGACATCATGCACCATACGGTAAAGAAAGCGGCCGTTCACCCATTGCGCCAGAGCTACTTGTGAACCTCTAAAATGTTGAACGCTTACTGAACGACGGTGTTAGGTTTATTTTCGTTACGGAATTTCTTGATTAGGTCGCCAAGCTGTTTGTCCTAGTTCAAAGCCCGCGATAAAAGCTATGCAATAGCTTAAAAACAATAGCATGACTAACTAAATGACAGAAGATGCAGAGCCTCAACTGGTTGACTCTTGCTCATTTTCGCCTACGTTTTCTAAGTTTTAGTGACTACCTAAACCAAATTGATATACCTAATTGTTGTGACTGACGTGATTTATGTGATATTATATTCTTTGAGTGATTCATGTAATAGTTTACCCTGGAGGAGTGGTTTTGAAGATATACCTGCCTGTTTCCTGCCTGTGAAAGACCACTTAAAAAATTAAGCTGGCTTTAAATTAAAGACTTATCATACACTTATAATATTATATACTTTAGAGGCAGCCTAAAAGTACCTAACTAGTAGTTGGTAAATTTTTAACACCAGAAAGAGAAAAAAAACAACAGAGAAGAAAATATTTCACAGAAAAAACAGAACAGAAGACAAATTCATAGATCACCCTAGAATGGCACAGGCGGTCCTATCACGAAAGTTAAAGGTGTCTTTCAGTTAAAATTAATAATAATAAATAAATCGTTTATTTCCATCATGATACAGAAACATCAATTTGATCTTGAACAAAACTTGATATCTACAAAATTTATGCCTACTACTAATTGAGAAGTTTACAAAAAGTACAAGATCAAGAACTAAGTAATTAACCACAAAATGTAATGCTTAAGCAACCCTAGGAGCCACGTCTAACTGGTTCTAACTGGTTGGAGCCGCCCCGCGCAGCCGGAGACTGGCGTAATCCGGAACAATCCAGTTCACAAACTTTGTTCTGTCGTGTTTGCATTGCGGTGCACGCGCTCTGCCACTGATCGGTTCATCTGACAACCTTTTGTGCGTATCCAGAAACTAATTAGGGTTGAGCGGGGCACGTGCTGTTTGAATCACAGGATGGTTTTTTGTTCTTTACTGAAAACTTTTCTGTTTAGATGTTTACTTAAATGGAATTTCAACTTTTTTGTACTTAAATTTATGTTTAATAAAAATGGTCGAGCTCTATTTACTTCTTTTTTCTAAAGTTAAAAAATTTGGTGCAAAGAATAGTAAACTCAATAGAAAAAAAAATTAAAAGTAACTTATTCCATAGCACCTAATTCTGTTAATCGGAAATGATAAAACATCATGCAAGCCAAAGTGCAAGCCTATTTCCAAATGTCAGTAGGTATAGTCTGACTACAGGTGTTTTTGACATAGAAACATAAAGAGCATGGAAAATAAGTTATTCCAGGAAAATTTCTAGAAGCTACGACATTTAGCGGCAACGAGGCGAGAAACTAAGCCCGGTAGTCCCGGGAAAAATAAAAGAGGCCGACAATTACCGGGTACCCTTTTAGCGGAATGTCAGCGCGGCTCCATAGAATCGCAAATGTCCCAAATGTGCCCGTAAAGATTCCGCCACGGTTAATGCAGCGTGATAGGTGTTAGCTTCTTTTTGGATCACTGCACATGTGCACCCGGCTTTATTTACTTTATAAGCTGAGGTTTGGGCAGCGGCGCTGGGTTTATGTATCTCCGACGTATTATTTAGTTTCACTAGGTTCTATAGATTAAAAAATATAAAATTTTCAATAGGTTTTTTAAAGATCCCAATCCCAAAATCGAAACGCCTTGTTTGTTTGTCCGCATTGTTATATAAATTGTATATATATTTTTGGGAATTTTAAAGGTAATGACCACAGAACACGATTTTCCGCTGCCTATTCTGGGAGTGGAGGGTCCTCCATCGCTAAGCTTTCCAGTGTGGGGTCACTATTGGAGCATTTTGGGACCCCAAACACAGAGCCTATTATACTACAGGACTCGAGTCACAACGACTAAATAATAAGAATTTTATTTATCATATTCATCGTTGTAACGTTGGATTATATCAGATGAATTTAAATTAAATTCCACAAAACATTTCATACGTATTATTAGGAAATTAAATAAATAAATTGCACTCGGGGTAACCTAAGTCTAGAACTTTATGTAAATCGCGCTAAGCCAGCTCGAACCGATTCACAGCAGGCATAAACCAGTTTAAGGCGGTTTGAGCCGGAGGGAAGTTTGTTTTGCTACTCGCTGAATGAGGGTAGGTTCAAGTAGTGAGTGTAATTGAAGAGATTGCCGCTAAGTTTTGACTGCAGTTTATTGGAGGAGAAATATTGCCAAAAATGCATAGGTACATTTTCTTCAAAGGAAATTAAGTATGTTAACATACTTCTATGTCCCTAACAGCCTCCTAGTGATCTATTGGCTGCAGATAGTGAAGTCTTCCAGGTTAGGAGAATTTGAGTCCCATGTGAGACCAAAAAATTGTATTTTGAGCAGCAGCAGCAAAGCCGCCCAAAATTTTTCTGTTTCCTGATCAAAAATTTTTTTAAGAGCCGAGTTTTTGCTGGTTCTTGGTTTGGTAGACACATCACTTTACGATTCGAGAGCACTTTGTAAAAGTTTATTTGAAAAAAAAATCTATTCTATTCTAGATGGGTAGAAATAGGTAAGTATGAAACAATCTTACGGGTTCGAGACACAGTCGCTATAACTATGGGCCTCAATCCTCATAGAATAGAATAGAATAGAAATGTTTTTTGTTCAAATAAACTTTTTTACAAGTGCTTTTGAAACGTCGATGAGTCTACCACTGGTTCGGAAGAAGAAGGCTCAGTCTCACTCAGCGGGCGATGGAAAGAGCTATCCTAGGAGTATCCTTGCGAGATCAAATCAGAAATGAGGAGATCCGTAGGAGAACCAAAGTCAGCGACATAGCTCAGTGAGTCGCGAAACTGAAGTGGAAATGGGCAGAACACATAGTTCGAAGAGCTGATGGTCGTTGGGGTCTCATGGTGCTGGAGTGGCGACCCGCACCGGAAGCGCAGTGTTGGCAGACACCCCCACTAGGTAGACCGACGACTTCAAACGAGTCGCAGGAAGCCGCTGGATTCAGGCGGCGCAAGACCGAGACTTATGAAAGTCCATGCAAGAGACCTTTGTCCAGCATTCAGTCAGACTTCGTCTTTGTCAGTCTATCGGTTGACAAAGACGAAGAAGAAGATGAAATAATCTAAATCAAAGCTCAATGAAACCCAAAAATGTATACTCTCTTGTTAGCTGAGGGTAGATTTTTACAATAACTACCGAGTGCGCCATTCGTCAATTCCATAAAAGCCAACAAGTATCGACGTCAGGCGCCATTCTGCTTCGAATTATCACGCCGGTCAAGTCTCCTTATACCTACTTGTGTTGTATTAATTATTCAATTATTGAGTAATTGCTAAATGAAGAATTCCTTACATTGTGTTTTTTTTTGTAAAAATAATAAGGGTCCGCCAATACTCTTGTATCTATGGGAGCGTCATAAATAAAGCAATGACACTCTTCGCATGTCACAGCAAGTACCTACAGCCCTACACCTTTCCTTTTTGGCGTCCGGCGTTCGGATGAAAATTGTAATTTAAAGGTACATTTGTAGCATTTTGCCGCGTCACCGCTTATCAGACGAATAATCCTTGACACAAACGTCAGCCCAGAGCGGCAGTGACGTTGGATTACGACTCGGCCTCGCAAAAATACAACACTCGCCGTTTTTGGGCTCTGACCAATCGCAACGATGGTATTGTGGACGAAAATTTTACCTTGGAAAACTGTTTATTTTTTAAGTACTCGTAGATATAAAAGGACAATGCCAAAAATGTTTGGAACTTTGACCCACACTACGAAAAGTCGTTTACAAGAATGAATTATGCATCATTTTATTGCTAATTGGTTAGTCCTACTAATATTATAAAGGCGAAAGTTTGTGTGTATGTTTGTTCCTCCTTCACGCAACAACTACTGGATGGATATGGCTGAAATTTGGAATGGAGATAGATTATACCCTGGAATAACACATAGGCTACAAATTATCCCGGAAAAATCCAAGGCTCCCGCGGAATTTTGAAAAACCACTGCTAGATGGCGCTGATTGTACTTAAATCACGCTTACATTATCTTACATTAGAATAAGTAAAAATTCCAATTCAACAATCAAGTAGGATAAACACAGTTATTGAAGTTTTTCATTATCAATAGAAAATTTCTTAGGGATTAGGGATGGATTACGAAATAAATTATACAAATAGTACAAGGTATCGATTTGTCCAGTCATAGTGAGTACATTGCTAGATATTATAATGACTGATCATGTGTAGATCCTATCCTATCCTATTATTCCTATCCTATTAATATTATAAATGCGAAAGTCTGTGAGGAAAGGAAAAAGAGCTAAACAAAGTTATCCATCCATATGGATGGATGGATGTTTGTTACTCTTTAACGCGACAACGAATGAACCGATTTTGCTGAAATTTGGCACAGACGTAGATTATAGTCTGGAATAGCACATAGGCTACTTTTTATCCCGGAAAAGCAAACAGTTCCTGCGGGATAGCATCGCTATTTTTTACGCATTTGTCCTCCAAAATACGCGCAATGGAGTTTTAGATTGACGTGGTTTTTTGCACAGGTAAAGTTAAAGGCCAGAAAAATGACAAAGGCTCCTTTTTATCCCGGGAAAACAAACAGTTCCCGCGGGATATTCGTATGCTACTTTCACATATTAATCCTTCAATTATGCTCCAACGAAGTTACAGATTGACGTGGTTTTTTGGATAGGCATAGTTGAGGACCTGAAAAGTGAAAAGGCTACTTTTTATCCCGG
Source organism: Oeneis ivallda (assembly GCA_029955525.1). Classification (NCBI taxonomy): domain Eukaryota; kingdom Metazoa; phylum Arthropoda; class Insecta; order Lepidoptera; family Nymphalidae; genus Oeneis; species Oeneis ivallda. The sequence continues at coordinate 26,956,701 of JARPMR010000006.1, forward strand.
GAAAACAAACAGTTCCGCGGGATATTCGTATGCTACTTTTCACATATTTATCCTTCAATTAATCGCCAACGGAGTTATAGATTGACGTGGTTTTTTGGATAGGCATAGTTGAGGACCTGAAAAGTGAAAAGGCTACTTTTTATCCTGGGAAAACAAACAGTTCCCGCGGGATGTTAGTATGCTACTTTTGACTTTTCACATTTTTATCCTTCAATTATGCGCCAATATGCATGCATGCATACATGTATGTATGTGTGTATGCATGCATGCATGCGTGTATGTATGTATGTATGTATGTATGTATGTATGCATGCATACATGTATGTATGTGCGCATGCATGCATGTATGTATGTATGTATGTATGTATCCTCCCCCTACTAACTATAACTATATTAAATATATCCTATCCTACTAATCCTACTAATATTATTCATGCGAAAGTTTGTGAGGATGGATGTATGGATGGATGGATGTATGGTTGTTCTCTGAGATAGGGGTTGAACTATTTTGACTGTTATACTATATTAACTCCGTCAATTTTAACCTAATTTTTATAATTATTTTAACCGACTTCAAAAAAGGAGGAGGTTTTCAATTCGACGGAATCTTTTTTTTATATATGTTCAGTGTTCACCGATTACTCGAAGACGCCTGAACCGATTTACAAAATTCTTTTTTTTGTTTCAAAGGGTATACTTACTTCCCAGGTGGTCTGATTTTAATTTTATCGAAATCAGTCGGGCGGTTTTTAAAAAATCAACAATAAATACTTTACTTTAATACTCTGTAGTGGCGCGGGCGTTAAAAAAAATTGTGTGTGTCAGCTCCGACGCACGACTGGAGTTTACTATAAACTTCAATAGTATATTTAATATCAAATACGGCCATCTATTGTAAATAGCTCGAACTATTATGTTAGCAGTGCTGTTATCGCAGGGTTTTAGGGCGTACAACAGAGTTGCTATTCGAAATAGTTTACACATAAGCCGAAAGATGGCGCTGATCTACATGTGAACGAAAACCAACCTTATTTACTCAACGTTAGGGTAGAAATTTGCATCGTTGTGAAAAACGTAACGCGGGCATTCGACAACTCAAGCGAAAACCAACCTTATTTACTCAACGTTAGGGTAGAAATTTCAACGTTGTGAAAAACGTAACGAGGTCATTGATAAATGGATTTTACTGCTCGGATTTTTCTCATACCGGGCGCATAAAATCGATTCTTAAGGAGTAAGCTCCAAAAAGTATATGTTCCCGGGTCAAAAAGTAGCCTGTGTTACTTTCCAGGTCCTCAACTTTACCTGTGTAAAAAACCACGTCGACTATAATATGCACTTGCACTTTATATTAGGTGAAATATTATAAAAATACGAACGTGTGTTGGTTTGTCCTTCAATCACGCCCCAACAGAGCTACGGATCGACGTGATTTACGGGTACCTATAGTTGAGTACCTGAGTACATGGAGACTGAAAGGCTAGGTACTTTTTATACCGCAAAATCAAACAATTCCCGAGGTATTTTAAAAACTAAATTCACGCAGACGAAGTCGCGGGCATCAGCTAGTAATGAATAAACTTAAGTTTTAAAACTACTAGAACTTGCGGTTTTTGATTAATTCAAAGTCAAAGTTGGACTTACAGCTTATAAATTTATGACAGACAATTGTCTGACAGAATAACAGAACATAATTTATTGTATAAAATTACTTTTTTGACGGATATTTATCGTCTAGTTTTACGATACAAATGATTTATTTTAAACGATCTTAAAATAATAGGATATTTTTAATTAATTTACTTTTTCTGTAAATTGCTGGGTCACGAATCACGATCTGGCGTTCTCCTTTTGATTTTTTTTTGAAATGTGCCGTGTGGTGACGGCAGATCAGAATACAGTTGTCACCACCCCTTCTCTTCTCGGTGTCGTACGAGGCGACTAAGGGAATATAACGGAGAACGGGCAGCAGCTTCCTCCATGCTATTACTACCATCTACTGGGATCACCAACCCGTCTGCCCCGCGTGGTGATTATGGGCAAACCCTTCCGTTGGGAGAGGCCTTTAGTCCAGCAGTGGACTATTAGTTAATTTACTAGTAGGCTATTGATGATGATGATAAAATTTTAACTAGTTCATTTATTCGTTTCCCTGAATTCTTTAATTCCAATACAATTGTTTTCCCAGATGGACATAAACTGCTGGGTATATTTTGTCTGGTGGGAGGCTTTAGCTGTTGCTTGTAACTATGAGGAGTTTCGGGCAAGATGTCCGAGTAGGGGTATGGGTTTAATTAAAAATGGCATACTCCATACCCGGTTAGCCTGCTACCATCATCGACTGCAGCGTCACTTGCCATCAGGTGAGATCGCAGTAAAGGGCTTTCGTGTCATGAATTAAAAAACATGGGACTCTTGCAAGGATAGGTTGAAATTTTCATCAGAAAAACTTTACCATAACAATTTTAAATTAAGAATTGTTTTTATGATCGGGTTTCCTTGATGTATAATGTTAGCGTTTACTTCGAAATGTCCTCTATGATTAAGTTCAACCTTAAGGCGAGGAGTTTTGAAGTTCCGACAGTTTTTGTATTGAAAATCTGTTAAAACATTTTTATTCGTCGATTAAATGCGATGATGGAATTGGGACTAAATCACAGAATTAGCCCAACATGCAAATAGCCAGTCACCTTACCCGAAACAAATTTGATTTGGAGGGGCAGCCTCAAATTAATCTAACGCCTAACACACTAACAACGGAGTAGGATGACCATTCTTCATTAGTACAAAGGAACTCCGCTTTTGTCTCGCGGCCATTCATTTGTGATTGTTCACTACACGAGGGGTCTGGGCCTATTCTGGATCAGTGTCGCAGTTACTAATGTTTTCAGATCGCTAACTAGCGGTATAGTTCTTGCAATTCACGAGGGCGACTGACTTATGGCTGTGTGTGTCGTATCTGTATAAGTGTGAGCGAGCGCAATGCTCGCGCCTGCCCGCTCCCACCTAGGCTTTGACAGGCACGCACACTTATGCAATGTGCATGTACACGAAGTAACCACGAGTAAAGCTCACTCGCCTTCGTGAATTGCAAAAACTGTACTACGTTGATAATTTCTACTACTAACTACTAACGAAACTGTTAATTAATGCTGACACGATACAGAATTAGCGATTGCAGCGAAAGACGCAAGGGATGCTTCCTATCCTATCCTACTAATCCTAATAATATTATAAATGCGAAAGTTGGTGCGGATTGATGTATGGATGGATGTTTGTTACTCTTTAACACCACAACGAATGAACCGATTTGGCTGTTTGGAATGGAGATAGCTCATACCCAGGATTAGCACATAGGCTACATTCTTTCCCGGAAAATTAAAGAGTTCCCGTGGGAATTAAAAAAACCTTAATTCACGTGGACAAAGTAGCGGGCATCATAGTGGAAAATATAATCGAAGTTTTATACTTTATTAAGATAAATAAGTAAGAAACTAAAAATAAGAAAGACTTATTTCGTGGTTTAATGGCAACAAAAACAACATGCATCTGGATCGAAATATCGACAGTTCCAACTAAACTAAAACATAATAGGTATATCGTGGATATATAGATAAGACGTAAAGATTTTAAATAAAATAAACTACGAAAGGTGGAATAAATGGATAAAAGTAACACATGTAGCCTTAAGTAAACTGACATTAAATTGAACAGACTATACCGCATGATTACCTAGTACAAATACAAATAAATCACTTTGAATTGTACTAGTAGGTAAGTGCAAACAAATGGACCCACATCAGAGTAAGCCGCCTGTCGCCAGCGTGATCCCTGTCAACAAATCCACAATACAGCCTGACTCGGCGTCACCCGAGCAACAATGTAATGATTAATGGAGCAATGGCTCGCACTACACTATCGGTGGGCGATTCGATTTGTGTAAGTGGCTTGCATTATTAATTAAGACGTAAAGGTATCTGTTTGGACACTAAAGAGCCACGACTGGTTTTTACTGATCTCGTTGGTCTTGTATTGACTTCGATTCCCGAGTCTGGCCAATAATGTGTTGGGTTTATCTTTCAAGAAATTCTCAGTATACTAGTATCATCATCATCATCATTCAAGAACATTATGAAGAACTCTCAGGTGTGCAGGTTTCCTCACGATGTTTTTCTTCACAGTTGAAGCAAGTGATATTTAATTTCTTAAACGCACTTGACTCCGAAAAGTCAGAGGTATCGAACCCGGGATCGAACCTGCGATTCCCGAATAGGAAACCACAGTCCTAACCACTAGGCTATCACTGCTTACTATACTAGTATACTGAGATTTAAACTGATTACTGACAGATAAACCCAATCCCAATCTGGGCTAGCCTAGAGTTAGGAAGTAGATACTGTGTCACCCCCGTGCCGCGGAGAGCACGTAAGGGTACGTTTATGCACACGCTGCGCGTTGTGCGGCGCCCGCCGCGTGCTCCGCCGCGTTCAACGCAAACGCTTCTGTATGAACGCTCTCATTATGTTTGAGTTGACGTGACGCGACGCACCACGCGCCGCGCAACGCCCCGCGTGTGCATAAACGTACCTAACGCAGTGGACCCTGTGCCTGATGTCTCTCCGGTTGTGTCTGATTTCCGTTCCATGTGAGTGAGTGAATAGAGAGTGTGTGTATTTGCGTACACACCGAAAGTATTCCCTTTCAAACAAAAAAAGAATTTTCCAAATCGGTTCAGGCGTCATCGAGTAATGGGTGAACGTACATTAAAAAAAAACCGACGATAACCTCCTCCTTTTTTGAAGTCGGTTAAAAATGCCATTAAAGCGTTTTCTTAAATGCTATGTCAGTTTTACTAGGTCAGTTAATAACTAATTATTAACTTACCTTATTTCATCATATCAAACGATCTGATAGCGCTCTGTTCCATAAATAATCTTCTTCTCTTAGATCTTCAGTCTTTAAGATGAAGTAAATAAAAATTGGTTGTCTGTAAAGTCGGTTTACGGACGATAGTTTTGCGTGATAAAGTCATAAAGAAACAAGTCACAAGCCAACGCTTGGGCCGGTCGTGTCTCTCTATCGCTTGTTCCGCGCTCTCGCTTGCACGCTCAGGCTCAGGCGGAACGTGACACTTTTTCGTGCGTGCAGCCGGTGTTCATCGATTTATAAGACGTTATCACGTCAAAAACATGCATATGTATAGCAATAACATAGCAAACATTTGTGACTTGGCTTGAATATTCCATCCAACCTTTGCCCCAAGGTGACACATGTGGTCTATACCTCTAGCAGTCTTGTCTAATTCGCGGCTGTGTTCACATCGCTTTATTGTCAGCATAAATTGATAGTCCCAATCATACATCTGACTGGAAGAGACAACATTTTTTTTTATAGAATATCAGCCAAGTAGAACTTGACTAATATTCTCCTCTCCCCTCCAAATAAGCGGAAAGCTTGTGTTAGGAGTGGGTACGACAATAGTGCAACGGGTAGGATTCGAATCTGTGACCATTCAGTGTTCAGTTCGCACCTTTAACCGTTGGGCTATTGAGACATTTATTTCAAACAAGTAATTTTTGAACTCTATTAGAGGGCATGCTACCGAATATTAATGTGATAATATGCTGTTTTTATCAACTTGCAGAATTCACCGTTAGGTAGGTCTCAACAGCAAACCTATTACGCAGAAAAATCTTAAAAAATAGGTGTAGGGTTAAAACTTATTGAAGACATCAAATACTCCATGTCATGTCATGAGCAGTGATAGTCCAGAGGTGCGATTGTCTAAAGTTATTTCATTGATCGTATTCGTATTCGATGACTTTAGCGTCAAAGTAAAATAAACCATAATTGCATTAAATTAGAGCTCATTTTCGTGTATACATTCTTATACGTTTAAGTATGTACGATACGCTCCATAACTCTCCATGTTAAAATCGGTTGTACTGAATATGTGACTTAAAATACTACTATCAAGGATTATTTTACTTTGACGCTAATGTTATCGAATACGAATACGATCAATGGAATAACTTTTAGACAACTGGTACCCAGATGGTTAGAGCTGTTGTCTCCTATTCGGGGCGCGCGCGAACGAGATCGATCCCATGCACGTACCTGGGGGTCTACTCTCTTTCTCTCAAACGAAACTTCGCAAACGAACGAAATTTAAACGAAGTTTCGTTAACTCCTCTACTCTATTTCATTTTCGGACACGCAGGCGAAATACGGATCCGTAGACAATTTTCGTGAACGATTGAAATGAGCGATTTTGTGTGGGTCTAATAACCGACTAATTTGAAGAGTACTATTTAATGCCAACAATGCGTAGTAAACCTATGACAACTAAAAATATCCGTATTATGCACACGTATAAGACGTAATTTAATAACATGTCAACTAACAACATATGATTTTTTATTTGGAGTTCTTTAAAAACATTTGTGGAGTTTGTTTCTCAAGTATGGTGTTGATAAATCATGTTTTCAAGTGCTTTTTACACTTCGGAATCTCGATACACTCATTCCGTCAGAAAGTTACAAGTTGTACTGTGTTGCAGTCTGCATTTTAAGTGTCTACAAGTTTGGATTTAAAAACTTTGTAAGTAAATATCATAAGCATAACTTATTATTCATTCATAACTAAATACATAACTTATTTGTTTATTCACTAATAATATCACCTCTTCTTAATATTCTTTTATACATCTTTTCAGTTTAAAATGGCTCCACATACGGGTTCCACTACTCCCAAGCAAATCGACACCCTTCTCAATTCCTTGGACGAGCATAGGGATCTAGCTCGCGGGAGGTTGAGGATTGTCGAAGGAAATGTGCAGGCAAAGAGGCTGTGGGAAGAATTGTGCAATATACTCAATTCCATGGACGGTTGCATAAAAACCATTCAGCAGTGGCAACCGCAAAAGGTACATACCAAGTGTTTTATTAGGTAATTAAAACATAATAGTATAGTGACTCATAAAATCATGAGATTTATAGATTTTATGATTTGTCACGATGTAGGTATGTTCGGGATAAACTCGATAATTACTGAACCGATTTTGATCAAATTTCGTAACTATCTGTAATTTGGTCCAACTTAAAAGATAAGATAGTTTTTATCTTAATTATTGACATCAATATTTGTTATTGCAAATTAAAATATGCTAATTACATGACAGTCATATATAAACGATGTTAGATTGAGGTGGTCTAGATTGTGTTATAATTTTGCATTACTGATAATTATTATAAATGCGAAAGTGTGTTTGTTGGTTTGTCCTTCAATCACGTCGCAAGTCAGAGCAACGGATTGATGCGATTTTTTGCATGGGTTAGTAATGGGTGTAGTAGTGGGTCCTCAGACCGGGAGAAATACTTTTTATCTCGGATAATCAAAAAGTTCCCGCGGGATTTTCAAAAACTAAATCCATGCGGCCAAAGTCGCGGGCATCAGCTAGTGCTATAATAAAAAAATTTGTATATAATAGTATGAGTCTGGCAGGGCACATGTTTGTAAAATAACTATATTTTTTTTGTAATAAATATCAGAATATAATCTAAAATAAGAATACAATTTAAAAGTTGGCAGGCTTCGCACACCTTCGAGAATATTTTAGTGAATTATCAGACATGCAGGTTTCCTCACAATGTTTTCCTTCGCTGTTAAGCCTGATATTTAGTTTAAAACGCACATAACTCTGAAAAGTCAGAGGCCCACAGGATTCGAACCCGTGACCTCCTGATGAGAGGCAGAGGCCCTGGAACCTCTGGGCTAGAACTGGAAAAAACTATTATTACTCTAGTATAGTTACTTTGACAAAGTAATATACCCATACATCAATACAATGTCTTATCTAAGGCATTTTTGTTATTAATTATTTAAATTGGAATTTTCTTTTACATCCTCACAGCTTACACGAAGTCCCAGAATTCTGCTGCTGGCTCTGATGTCAGAAGATTGTTTCCATATGAAGGGGGCGTGTAGAGAGAGAACACCAAGCTTGCAGGCATTAGGGCTGCCCTGTTAGAGTTGTGTGGCCTCATTAGGGAATATTTAGATTGACAATAGGAATTATTTTGTTGTATTAGATTAATTAGTATTCTTGTTGCCTTTCTTTTTAATATTTTGTTTCTAGGTAGTTAAGTAAATAAAACATTATTTTAAGTTAAAAATAAATTTTATTCTTATATTAAAAAAAATAAAGCTTTTATTTGCATCCCTTACATACTACTTGAATAAAATAATTGACATCTCTCACTAACTCATAAGACACTACATACTAATTAGTATTTATTCCTTAGTGCTATTTTTTACATTAGACATTAACATTATTTATTTTATAATCCTAACTTATTACTATTATTATCTATATATTTTACAACATTAATTAACCTAGTTTTACTAACCTTCTAACTTATTTTTACCTGTATTTAGTTTTCTGTTACTTATATAATAAAAGCAAATTATGAAAAAAAAAAATAATAAATGTCACTAAAGATAGGCTTATATAAATGCAACTGTTAGAAAGGAATAGATATGATAAAGTTCTTAATCCTACCTATTCCTTTCTAACAATTGCACTAATGCAGCTGTTTCCCTTTTACTTCTTGAGCTGAAGAAGCAGCTGAATGAACGGGAACCTGCCTGCTTCTTTCAGCTTGGAGATCCTCTTCTGTCAACGCGGGGACATCAATACCACCTCTTGTACATAGATTATGTAAAACACAGCAGGCTACTAGGTATAATTTTACCTGCTGTTTCAGGGCAGTAATGCAGTCCCGAGCTGCCAAAAGACACATCCAGTTACATTTTAAAATACCAAATGTGCATTCTATGATGGAGCGTACACGCTTTAGGATTGAGTTGTATCTTCCTTCAGGAGAGTCTTCAACAGCATTATATATAGGTGTGATCATATGTTGTCTTTGAGCATAACCAGAATCACCTAAAATAAAAATAAAATATAAATGAGAAACTTTGTGCAGGTGTATAGATGTTTTTTAGTCTTTCATGAAAAATATATATATAGCAATGAAAATAATAAACACAAACATTTAATTCAAACATAACTCAAAAACCAACTGTTTCATTCTGGAGACTTGAGTTGCATATATTGAGTTGATTGCGCAGGCGGCGCCGTCTCCTTCTAAACTCTAAACGCTCTTCACGTAGAGCAGCTTCTATTAAAAGCCTTTTTGTAGCCATTTCAAACAAATTTCTGACAAAATTCACGATAACGAACGACAAACGAAAATCAAAAGGTAACACTTTTGGTTTCGTCAATTTGAGGTTAAAATTCCGAACAATCGTCTGTCAAATTCAAAGTTTCGTTCGCAAGATTTATGAAATAGAGTAGGTTTAGAAAATCTAAACGTCAAACCTTTTTCGTTCGAACGAAATTTCGGAACGAAAAAGAACCGTAGTAGGAAATACGCGAAATTTCGGTCGATATTTCGTTTTTCGTTGAATTAGAGTAGACCCCCGGTGACGTAACGAAGTTTAAGAAATTAAATACAGTTCTTGCAATTCACGAAGGCGAGTGAGCTTTACTTGTGGTTACTTCGTGTACATGCACATTGCATAAGTGTGCGTGCCTGTCAAAGCCTAGGTGGGAGCGGGCAGGCGCGAGCATTGCGCTCGCTCACACTTATACAGATACGACACACACACAACCATAAGTCAGTCGCCCTCGTGAATTGCAAGAACTATACCAAATGATCCAACGGTGAAGGAATGTTGCACTCCCGAGAGTTCTCCATAATGTTCTCAAGGGTGTTTGAAATCTGTCAATTGGTATTGGGCCGAGTGGTGAAATATGGCTTCAACCTTTCTCCGAGAGGAAACCAGCGCTCAGTGAGCCGTCGATGCGTTGCTGATGATAATGACTCCAAGAGCGTCGCCAGCCGATGGCCAAGGGGGGCAAGTTGATATTATTGATTGAAGATTTGGCAGCGGTATCTGGATTTCTATGATAAAGTATCTACTACTACTATATTTTTCATGTCTGGGGGGGGGGGGTCAGCTGCCCCTACCTATCCCCCGTTAGCGACGCCCATGAATAACTCCATGTCATTTCTAGATATAAAGTAGCGAGTAGGTCTGTGTCGAGGCAGGTGATGCCCGGTAAGCAACGTTAAGCGAATTAATTAGTGGGCGGGCGCCGACATCGAGCGATCGAGCAGCTGATTGTTGCTTGTTTCTGAAAATGGAGGTATTTATCAAACCTTCGCTGGGCCCCTTTGAAGTAGGTACAAGCTCGACGACAGAGGTCGATCAGAAATTGACGCGAAATTGAAAGTTAAGGTTCATTCTTTTTGTTCAGCTCCTTTATCTTTATTAATTCTCGACTAATATTATTAATGCGAAAGGGATTTTGTTTGTTAGTTTGTCCTCCAATCACGCAGCATCGGATTGAGGTAGTTCTTCGCATGGGCATAGTTGAAGACCTGGAGAATGATACAGGTTTCCTTGTATTCCGGAAAATCAAAGAGCTCCCAAGGGATTGTAGGTAAATCCACGCGGAATAAAAATCAATATGACGGACAGTAATACAGTAGTCATTTTTTAATTTATTTTACCCTATTTTTTATTTTTATATTAATTTTAATGACGGATGTTACACCCCATCTTCAACAGAGGATTACAGTTTTTAATCTTTTCTTGCTGAGGGCAAGAAGCCGCAGAGAACTGCTGCGCTGGCCCAATGCTAATTGTTAGACTTCACACACCTTTGAGAACATTATGAAGAACGATAGACGTCCACAGCTGGACAAAGGTCTCTTGCATGGACTTCCACAAGTCTCGGTCTTGCGCCGCCTGAATACAGAGCGTGGTGGTTACTTTAGCCGTCGTCGGGGTGTTGAGGCTTTGACCTCCACTCGTGCGGTTTGAGCTGCGCTGCTATCTCCAGTGTCACGATACGCGGTATCGCGCGATGTACGATGCACCTGGGAATGTGTTAGCGCTGACATGTTTATGAGCTCGTACTCCACAAATACGAGAGCTTTTCACCTTAATGAGCGTGTTATGAGTGGAAAATGTACCACCAATCTTAATAAGTACTATTATAAATGTGAATGTATGTTTTTTTAGAGAATATTCTCCTCTCCCCTCCAAATAAGCAGAAAGATTCTGCCAGGAGTGGGTACGACAATAGTGCAACGGGTGGGATTCGAACCTGCTACCTTTTAGTTTTCAATCCGCACCTTTAACCGTTGGGCTATTGAGGCTTTCAATGATGTTTGTTTGTCCGTTACTTCTTCAATCACGCAGCAATAGGTTTAGATGAGGACCTGGAGAGTGACATAGGCTACTTAGGTATAGACTTAATTACATTCCAACTTAGTTCTGGAATGAAATTGGATGACATTTAGTTCCCACGAATTTTAGTGCCATAACCAATTCACTCATTTTGCACGTGTTTTTATTAGGGTTCCACAGTAAAACTACAAGGAACCTTTATAGATTTACCAAGTCCGTCCGTCCGTCCGTCTGTCCGTCTGTCCTCGATCTAGCACAGAGAATATTGGCACTAAAGAGCTGTAATTTGGCAAGGTATTGGCATATTATGTATGAATAGGTAAAAAAATTGTATGATAAAATCTTGAAAAAGTTATTATTTTGGGTACCTACAGTATAAAGATGAATTGGACAAACTTAGGTTTTGGAATTTTTGAAAACAAAGCAGTTTAGTTAACAAACTCGTTGGTGGGCGTTACGCCTGGCGTTAGATCTGAAATTAAGTTTTAGCTTTTTCGACATAGTATTTAAGAACTAGTTACACTTTGTGTCATTAATTTATACCTACATAGGCGTTTCTAGTTCTAGATATTTACAACCGATGTGTGACTAAATAAGGGCATACGATTCCATTCCAATAATAATTAATTTTGCAAAATTAATTAGTCCGTACAAATTCTATTAATTTATTAGTATGACAATACATACTCGCATTGTATGCACGTATAGAGGGCGCAGAGTAACAGAACAGAGCGGTTGGCAGTAAATATCGCACGTTTTAATTTATTATCAAACTTGTGCAAGATGCACTCCGGACCAAGTTTCGATACAGCGGGACCATAAATTGATAAGCGGACACTTGATATATTGGTATTAGATGTTAATGGTGTCGCGTACAACCCTTGTGCAGTGTGCTGCAACACTAAGCGGTGCACTCTGCTTTGTCTATTCTTAGATTCTACTTCATGTCCTAACATGAAACCTGTTAATAGGTATCTCCTTTAACGTTACCTAAGCGACGATTAAGTCATGCGCGGTTACCAACTATATTTTACTAGCTGATGCCCGCGACGTCGTCCGCATGGATTTAGTTTTTAAAAATCCCGCGGGAACTCTTTGATTATCAGAGATAAAAAGTAGCTCTCTCGGTCTGAGGAACCACTACTACATCCATTACTATACCCATGCAAAAAATCGCATCAATCCGCTGTTCTGTTGCGACGTGATTGAAGGACAAACCAACAAACAAACACACTTTCGCATTTATAATATCAGTAATGCTTTATTACAACACTTTTTATAATTGTCAAATTTTTTACCATACTTAACCAAAGACAAAATTACATTTAGCTGTCATTTACGTTTTGTTATTCCACTGTCATTTGCGTTTTGTTATTCCACTGTCATTTGCGTTTTGTTATTCCATGTCATGCGTCTTTGTTATACCACGTTTTATAGTGACTTGACGGAAACGCGGTAGAACGGGATAAAAAGTATCCAATGTCCGTCTCCTGGTTCTAAGCTACCTCTCCACCAATTTTCAGCCAAATCGGTTCATCCGTTCTTGAGTTATAAATAGTGTAACTAACACCACTTTCTTTTATATATATAGATTTACAAGCTTTTATTTAACTTACAATGTTTGTTTGGGTCAAATCTTGCAAGATGAATTTAGACCCACTTCCCGGTTTCTGATCGAGCTGAAATTTTGCATGTATATGTAAATCGGATGACAATGCAATATTATTGTGACATGGAGCTGATCTGATGATGGAGACGGAAGATGGCTATCGGAACTCTGTAATAAAACGACGTAACCCCATCGAGGTTGGGCTCGTTTGATTCGTCATAACAAGTACTCTGATCCTAGATGATATCCAGAGTCTAATGATGTAGCTACTAAAAGCTTGCATTTAAAAATAAAATTTTTAATTTACACTTTTAATTCAATTCACTTCCCAAATAGTTACTGAATTGAATCTGTAATTTCTCGATAAGTTTTGACTTTGTCAATTTTTAATATAGGTTTTGGTAAATTTTTGATACATCCTAATATTTCTAGTCCTACCAATATTATGCGAAAGTTTGTGAAGATGGATGTATGGATGGTTGGATGTATGTTATTTTTCCACACCACAACAATTTCTCAGCATCTCCAGGTTCTTAACCCATTTACAAATCAAGTCGATCCGTAGCTCTGTCGCAGCATGATTAAAGGACAAACCAACAAACAAACACTTTCGCATTTATAATATTGTTAAGATAGTAAGATCCCTGAGAGATCAAATCAGAAATGAGGAGATCCGTAGGGGAACCAAAGTCACCGACATAGCTCAGCGAGTCGCGAAACTGAAGTGGAAATGGGCGAGCACATAATTCGAAGAGCTGATGGTCGTTGGCATCCCAAGATGCTGGAGTGGTGACCTTGCACCGGGAAGCGCAGTGTTGACAGACCCCCCACTAGGTGGACCGACGACATCAAACGAGTGGCAGGGAACCGCTAGATTCAGGCGGCGCAAGACCGAAGCCTGTGGATGTCCATGCAAGAGACCCTTGTCCAGCAGTAGACGTCTATCGGTTGATAAAGAAGAAGAAGAAGAATTTACGTTAAGGTTTTCATACTACTTTAACCGTTTATGGTATAGGCCCACAGAATGGCTGATATTCTTTTTTTTTTTTAAAGAACGATCCCAACGAAGAAGAAGTAAGATTACCAATTGTAACACGTAAGATACACTTTCAATCTCTAAACGATGATCCGTGGCCTAGCTAATAGCGCTTGGAACTAATCTGGATACGGTGTGCGGTTACCTAATCTAGGGCCATTAGATGCAGGTGCAGCTAATGCGCGCACGCAACCAGCCTGCAATCTGTGACGTAACATACGCCCTTTATTACGGATCTTTGATGCAATCAGTGCGATGGTCGCTGTTCCTCCTTAAGGTTGATTATACGGGTCTGTCCGTGAAATTAAAATTTAATTTGGTTTTTCGCAATTTATAAACTAATACGATAAAGTACGCTTAAGGCATTCTAATTGCGCCAATGGAAGTATCATCTTCACAGGTTTATATAAATATCTGTACTTGAAAGTGTCTAGTTTAAGAAATTAGTCAGAATATAGACTAATTTGTGAGTAACTAACATCCAACTCGATATTCTGACTAATTTCTTAAACTGGACACTTTCAAGTAAAGATTTTTATACAAACATGTGAAGATGATACTTCCATTGGCGCAATTAGAATGCCTTAAGCGTACTTTGTCGTATTAGTTTACAAATTGCGTAAAACCAAATTAAATTTGAATTTCGCGGGCCGACTCGTGCTATCCAGCTTAAGCCGGGTACTTATTAGCGAACTGTAACCGTAACTTTTGCAATTTTGTATATGCGCAAACCTGCTAGTTTGAAGAACAACCTGGTCACTTGTCACATAACGCTGTTTATCGTATTACCTCCAGATTGTGACGTCAATTTACCTCCGTGTGATGAAATAAACGCTGCCACTATACGACGGTAAAGGGTAGATTGGTATGGAAGCGGCTTCACTCAATGGAGTACATCAATGAGGGAAAATGTTACAATAAAAGTAATTTTAATTTTACTTCAGTAGAAGCATTATTAAGAAAAACTGGCTGCACTTGCACGTGAATTTTCTTTTTAACCGACTTCAAAAAAGGAGGAGGTTATCAATTCATCGGAATCTTTTTTTTATGTATGTTCACCGATTACTCGAAGACGCCTGAACCGATTAGAAAAATTCTTTTTTTGTTTGAAAGGGTATACCCCCAGGTAGTCCCGTATAAATTTTTACTTTGTATAGTGTGTGTGTAATATAGTAAAGTGGGAGTTTGAAGTCGGTTGTTTAAAAATAATTTTTTATATTAAATTATTAAATGCAGTAAATACTGCATTCACGTGCACCTCCAGTGACGTAGCAACTGCGTCTGACAAAGGCGCCATTTATCGGTGAGCCGGCCGCTAGTGAAAAGTGCTCGTAAACATAAAACTTTTTGAAAAAACCGCTTGTAGAAGTGCGTATCATCTTTACATCACTCCATTTTAAATGTCACAATAGTCTCCTATTCTAAGTGGCAATCCCAATCTTCGCAGGAAGTCGTCGACAAATTGACGACAAACACAAGTGACAGAATTATTACGGATTAGATGCTGACCATTTTCTGTCATGTCTCACGTGCCCGTGACGCGCATTGACGAAAAGTTGCATCATCATTAATTCCTTAATAAGTCGCTTCCACACTTGTCTATCTGGTCACCGCTATCAAAAAATCGTAATTGATTTTTTCACGGGCGATGCGTCAAGCGCGAACGCAAATGGCTTACGTCGGCCATATTGAATTAGTGCGTGGACGACAGTGGCGTCGCGCGAACAGCGGCTGCTTGGAGAAGTTGATTTTAACAAATTTAAAAAAAACCACGGGAACTAGTTATTCAATATGAGCTGATGCCCGCGACTTCATCTGTGTGGATTTAGTCTTTAAAAATCCCGTGAACACGTGGAACTCTTGGATTTTCTGGGATAAAAATTAACCCATTATGTCACTCTCTAAGTCAAACTAACAAACGAAGACACTTTCGCATATTTATAATACTTAGTAAGGATTAATGTAGGTATGGTTATTAGTTGGTACGTTCTCGTAACTATTGAAGGCTTCAATACTTATATTGCGTTGCCTAAACATGAAATGATTTGTATTTATGTACCAATATACAAGTGTGATGAATTATTTAATTTTGATTTTCATTACTTAAATATCACCTACAGCTCCAGAATTGATGATGATATTTGTGAAGTTTATTGGCTAATTAAGCTTGTGAATCACTATCACTATTAAAGAATTACATAGTTTTATAGTAGATTCGTAAAAGCCACCAGTAAAGAATCTGTCCGATTGCCAACGGAAGGGGGAATTATGTTATCAAATGTTAACAAATATACACTTAATATTATCATAATTGTTTTAAAACTAAAAAATAAACAAAAATGAAGAAATAAAGTATAATACATAATAGAATATAGAATAGTAGTTAACTACCAAGGCTCAAAATGAATATGGTGACGAAAAAAAAGTAATAGTTTTCAACTCGATTCATCCCCTGTTCTCACGTTGTTCACTCATAAAATTAATTAAAAAACACTTCAGTCCGGTGATTTTGTCCAAATTGATTGAGAGCGGGCCCGTGGGCCGTGACGTCACTAATGGAGCGACACTGTTTCGTTTTTTAAGGAAACTTTTCCAAATTTTGGACACTTTATTTTTTTTACTAACCCAACCCACCTATCTATTTATTTTATAACAGGCGTCTTTTCTTCCGATTGATTTGTTAAGTTCAGGGTAGCAATTTTTTAGTTCTACTGTCATATCGTCTCATATTATTTAGAAAGGTTTATTAGAATTATGACGAAAATACCAATAAAAATATATCTTTTAAGGGCGCTTTATAAATTAGCCCGTCATCATGATGTCGTGAAAGTGTTTCTATGACTTACACAGAGATATTATGACTTATGACCTCCCTAATGCATCGGTGAGTGATATATTGGGTTAGATACCTGGCGGGGACAGTCAATTTTTTTTTTTTTTAATAATTTATTGTTCAGAATTCACAAAATTACACTTTATTACCCTAGCCCAGGCAGCAGGCTACGGTCTATTTGGGCTGCCAGTTGCAATCACCAGCCTAAGTTTCAATATTTTTCTTGTCTAATGCTTCCATAATTATGGTGTAAATTGTATTAACTTTTTTGGTTAAGTCAATAAATAAATAAAATAAAATTACTAGGTGATGCCCGCGAGCGCGACTTCGAACGTTTTTTAATTCCCGCGGAAACTACAATATTTTATTATTTCCAGTAAATGCTTACAGCATGTCTTTTTCCCCCTCTGCTATTATGATATTTTGGCGTCTAGATAGAGATATTACAGTATTATATTAGCAAGTCCCGCCCGTACCATTTGAGATTAACTCGTCCACTATTCTCCATAAATACTAAATAACTACTCAACATATCATCGGATATATCATCTCGATAACCACTTAAAGAAAAACCGAAAACGGGGCCAACAGTCCGTAACACAGTAAACCAATAAAACACGAGTATAAATAAAAATAACTGCCCCGATATAAATAAGGCGACTCCAGTGTACAGTCTGTATTTCACTGGCTCAGTCGTGTCACCCGTTGAGTTATGGCGTCACACAACATAAAATATACAACAAAAACTGTTGTTCCTCCAACAGTTTTGTCCCATATTAAGAATGAGCGTAAACAGAACTCGGATTTGGACTAAGATCGGATAGGGTTGTGGAGTCGAACCGTTGTAATTTTTTTGTTAGTGAAGGATTTAATTTAGTTCGTCTCCACTCCATCTAAAAACTCAAGGTATTTGCAATCTGTTGATGAGTTACGTTTTGGCAACGAAGTACTTAATACTGGCTGATGCCCGCGACTTCATCCGCGTGGATTTAGTTTTAAAATCCCTCGGGAACACTTTGATTTTCCGGAATAAAAAGTAGCCTATGTCACTCCCCAGGTCCTCAACTATACGTATGTAAAAAATCACGTCGATCCGTAGCAGCTCTGCTGCGGCGTGTTTGAAGGATAAACCAACAAACAAAGTACAAACACACTTTCGGATGTTTATAATATTAGTATGAGTAATTATTTACAAATTACATAAATTACAATTTTATGAATACAATTTATCAATTACAATTGCATGGGTAAAAACTTTGCATGGCTATAGTTGAGGACCTGGAGAGTGACATAGGCTAATTTTTATCAACATTTATGTCATTGTTATTTGTCTCTTTTTATTTACTAGGAAACCCTTTATGTAACGGTATTTTTTATTTTCAATTTTGTCATTTTGACAAGACTTATTAGAATATCGCAGCCTATCCTTTGAAAGATTTTTCATTTTTAGTTATTGAGTGACGTATTGATATCGATTAGGTATTTGATCAAATGTCGTTATTTATTTAAATGATTTTTAACCCCCAACGCAAAAAGAGGAGTGTTATAAGTTTAACGTCGATGTCTGTCTCTGTGTGTGTCTGTCTGTGGCATCGTAGCTCTCAAACGGATGGACCGATTTCGATGCAGTTTTTTCATTTGAAAGCCGGTTTCCTTGCGGTGGTTCTTAGCTATGTTTGGTTAATATCGGTCCAGCAGTGTAAGAGTATCAGCTATTTTCCAAAATGATGTAAGGCATTTTTGGCGTATGATTACTCGATTAAGTGCTTCACGCGTGCCAGTATAATCGTTAAATGACAATTAATTGATAACTTCGACCTGATGCTGCAACCAGAATGGTCTCCAGAGAACCCTACTCTTCTTAGTGAGGAGTGTTATCTGTGTATGATCAAAAATCGTTATTTATTTAAATGATCTTGAGGAGTGTAATCTCCTGTACCTGTACTATTATACTGTATTCGCAGCGTCTCCACCGACGCCGCTGTTCGGCACGCGTCTCCCGATTCAAGCCCAGTCCGCGGGGTAATTCGTTATTTTTATTGTTTTTTGTTATTATCATCCTGTCCCCCGGATTACTGTGTATGATACACGGCCGGCACTGGATGCGTTTAATTGCCAGACGCTTTGCCGAGCGATAAATAATAAGATTAAGGTATAGTATTTGGATGTTTATGAGAGCTCATAAGTTTTTCTCTAGTTTATGCAGTGCAATTTCTTTTTTGTTTGATTTAGTTCAGCGTTTATGCTATTTCCTTGCCAAGTGCCAAGGAGAATAAAGTGACCTTGAATTCCTCATATCGGGTTACAAAGATGGCGGGTATAGTCGTATTAAGTTTTCCGAATCCAAAAATCTATAGTTTTTGTGTATGTATATTTAAATGGGTCAGTTTATTTTTAGTGTCGGTATAGACAGTATACCTACTATCTTACTAATTTTATAAATGCTATGTGTTTATTTGTTGGTTTTTCTTTCAATCAAGGTACAGTTGAGAACCTGGACCAGTGGAGGATATAGGTTATCCTTTATCCTGGTAAACTGAGGGTTTCTGCGGTATTTTAATTCATTGAAAAATTACACTACCAGATGCCCGCGACTTCGTCCGCTTGGATTAAGTTTTAAAAATCACGCGGGGATTCTTTGATTTTTCGGGATAAAAAGTAGCCCACGCCATTCTCATAGTTCTTACCTATTTCCATTTTCCAGGCAAAAATCACGTCGATCCGTAGCTCTGTTGCGGCGTGATTGAAGGACAAACCAACAAACAAACACACTTTCGCATTTGTAATATTACTTATATGATTGGTAAGGACATAAGTACATAATATAGGAAAATATGTTATTGATGTATAAATTTTTCCAAATTTTTCCACGGTTGTAGAAATTTTTCCAAAACTACTCAACACCACCTACCTCGAGCCCGACGAGAGTGAAGAACCCGCTTTAAAATATACAAAACGATAACAACAATCTATTGTAACAATGCCTCGCTAAAAGCGGAGGTGGGTCGGTAATTAAATCAGTATTTCACTCTAACGACCAACAAATACTATCATAAATTCGTTTTAACTAAACACGTTGCTTTGATTGTTATGTTCAATTATGTGTACGAGTATTATTCTATTATGAGAGTCATACATTAAAACTATTTATTAAAATGTTGACTTATAGTAGGATATTAACTAAGATATTTCACTAAAATTGTCTTTTGAGGGCTGGTAAAAATTGTTTATAGGAGCATATTTTCTAAAACCTAAGTACAGGTTAACTAAGTCTTAGGTATTAGCTTCAAATAAAATTATTTCATCAATCATCATCATCATCATCAATAGCCTATAACAGTCCACTGCTGGACTAAAGGCCTCTCCCAAGGGGAGGGTTTGCCCATAATCACCACGCTGTGCAGACGGGTTGGTGATCGCAGTAGATGGTAGTAGTAGCACACAGCGCTGCTGCCCGTTCTCTGATATTCCCTTAGTCGCCTCGTACGACACCCGCGGGAAGAGGAGGGGTATTATAAAATTATTTGCAACACGTGAATTATAACTGTTCATCCTTATTAATAGGTAATAATCTAAATGCAAAAGTGTGTTTGTTTGTTGGTTTGTTGTTCAATCACTTAGCAACAGAGCGATGGATCGACGTGATTTTTGCATGAGTACCTATTAGGAATTTGAGGACCTGGAAAGTGACAAAGACTACTTTTTTCCCGGAAAAACAAAGGTTCCCGAAGGATTTTAAAAACTATCTCCACGCGGACGAAGTCGCGGGCAAATGTTAGTATTAAATATTTAATTAATTAGGGATGTAAATTTTATTTATCATAATATTTTTCATAAACTCTTTATCATTAAAGTGTCATATTAAAAACAAAATTAAATATTTACCCAATAATAAATATAATCCATACCTTCAAGTAATTTCTACTTTAATATACCTACACGGTTAATTGTTAAATTCAAAGTAAAATTCCCAACAATCTTCTACAAGCAAAAAAAATATTTTTTCTCACAAAAATAAAAATAATAATTTATTTTGTATGAAAAAAGTTTTATTTAGAATTTTTGAAAGTCATGGATCAAAGATATATTTACTTTGATGCATAGAAGTTGCCTGTAGAAGGTTGTTGGCATTTTACAATTAACCCTGTATAAGTTAGTTTATAAGAAAACAATATATTTGTAATTAGTCATAACTTCGTAAAATAATTATTATCCGTTGTTTACTTCATAATTAGATAATAGTAAAATGTGTTACTTACAAAAACAGAATAATAGCCCTTTGAAATACGCGTAAACAAACTCATTAAGACAGAGATGGCAGCATTAACATAAAGATAAACTTAAATATGCGACACACTGCACTGACCTTCAGTTACACATTTGCCTTTGACAACAGAAGTGCGTCTCGAGACAATATTAACATTTAGCAATGAGTTCAATATTCGACGCCGATACCATACTTTCCGAGAATGAGCAGTGGAGAAAACTCGAGGAAGAATGGAAAACTATAGATTTGATCGACATAGAAGAAGAAAATCCTGATTTGAAACCAGTTTTCAGCACGCTAGACTTGAACGGAACGACATTCGATTCGTCATTCCTCTTCAAAAAAGTTAGAAGGAAAGTCGGACGTCAAATATCCAAAATATCAACAGCGTCGATCGAATACGAAGACTTCATAAGCAACATTCGAGACGATTCGAGAAATGAAACGTCCAAACAGTTTTATTTCGTCAACGGCCACCTATCTTCGGCTGCGTCTATCGAAGAGCTATGTGAAAAAATTGATGACATATTTAAATCTATAGAAGAACTATCGATAGCTACAAGTACTGTACGAGATAAAGGGGTGTCTAAGAAGCGTAAAGTCACGGATTTAGTGCAGTGTAGTATATCGACTACGGATCTCTCCTTTGATGATACTGTATCACAGAAGGAAGTGACTCGTTCAAGTGAACTTGATAGACACATAGAGGAAGCGTTTGAGGAGGCTTTTGAGCAATTCAGCTCCACGGTCGGTACTCTAGAAGGTGATAATGATAAGTCACATTTGGATTCAGTCACAACGTTAGTTCGAAAGTTCAGTTCGGTGATGAGTAGTCCAATGATTAAGTGTAGTCCGAGAAGGCAAAGGGAGTGCTGTGATAAGTTTAAGGAGTTGACCGATTTTTGGAAAAATCGAGCGTTTGAGTGTCAGTGATTACGGATTTTAAAAATTAGAACCAAACAATTAGGTATATAACTTTAGGGCGTATTTCACCGTCGCATCGTAAACCTTAACCAACGAATAAATTAGATGTTTTGAAAGATTGCAAATACAAAACTGTCCAAACGTCAAAATTCGTCGTTTATGGCTTACCTACTATGCGATGGTGAAATAGGCTCTTGACCTCTTTGTGAAAAAAGGTACGTAATGACGGCTGTGTAACCCTATTTTTATAAGAATTGTCGGTCCTATTTTTTAAGAAAACAAAAAATAGTGTGTAACTATTAGCGTATAAATAACGTTGTTATGAGAATAGATATTTGTAAAACTAAGGCCGATTTCTCTAAGTAAAATAAGTCATATCCGAGCGTTTAATATTTTGGCAGATTTTCATCACGGTCAGAATTATTCCTCTGTTAAACGTCACTTGACGAACTGGTGAAATCGGCACTTAGTTAAAACTAACTGAATTTATTATTTTTATCAAACGATAAAATATTAAATTCATGTAAAAATGTTGTGTTTGACATCTTGTATTTTGTACAAGAAGTTATTATAAAAAAAATAAATAAAAAAAATAAATAATAAATTTTTTTCTTTTCTTATATAAAGTATTTAATTATAATTTTATTAGGTATTATCTAATATTGTTAATATTGATTTAGAAAATCATAAAATATTGTTTTAATTTAATACAATTATACATTTTTATTTGTACAACGAAATATTCAAAAATAGTGGTACCACACTATTATATTTTTTGGAACACTAGTCGGTATATATTTCTTTATAAATGTATACTAATTATAATCATAAATACCTACTCGTAGTATAATTATTAAATAGTATTTTAAATAGTAAAAGTATTTTTATTAAATTCCTCTCTAAACAACTAAAAAAGAACAGGTAAGAAAAAATTGTAACCACTAGAATTTCCAGTACATTACCTATCTTATTGAAAGATCTATATTTTTTACTTAAAACACTCATACTGTATTGAATATTTATAAAAGATCTATTCCCATTCGTTATATTATTATTTAATTCAGAACAAATCATTTGGGAGTAAAATTTAATATCAATAACACTTAAGGCCAACTATGTCACAGTTGTGTAAGTATGACAAACACACCTAATACTTAATTACCTGAACAGGGAACAACAAATAGAAATTCATGGTTCATTAGCGAGCACAGCTTCGTGCCGCTCGTCCGGCGCAAGTTACACGCTAAATCATGGACGGTGCCTGCGGACCCTGGCGTGGAAACACACGGCCTTGAACCAGGAGCAGAACTGCTGCGGCTTTTGTAAGGATACAGATAGGGTTTATTAACGAAGTAAATGCGCTTGACCAGTGTAACACTCGCTCAAACGTCGAAAGCACTTTGTGCTTAGCGAGTGTTACAAGAATAGATAGAATTAAAAATCTGGTAGTCTGTAAAGTCGGTTTACGGACGATAGTTTTACGTGATAACGAAATAAAGAAACATTGATGAATAAATGTGTCATAAGCCAATGCTTGGGCCGATCGTGCCTCTCTATCGCTTGTTCCGCGCTCTCGCTTGCACGCTCAGGCTCAGGCGGAACGTGACACTTTTTCGTGCGTGCAGCCGGTGTTCATCATCATTCATTTTATTTTATTTTATTCTATTCTAAACATACAGTCTTCAAATATGAGTAGAACTGCTGCGGATTTGGTAATAACAAAGCCAAAGTTTAATGGAAAAGCAAAGCTTCGTGTCGCTCGTACAGTTGCACGAGATCATAGACGATGCTTGCGGACCCTAACATGTAAACGCACAGCTTTAAATCAGTAGCAGAGCTGCTGTGGATTTGGTAAAGACAACAAACGTCTTAGAGTTCTTAATGAAGTTGTTAAAGGCATGTGAAGTCTGTCAATCCACACTTGGCCACCCTTCTGATTTGAGAGAAGACCTGTGCCTAGTAGCAGGCTGGCGACTGGTTGAGATGAGAGATGACAAGGTTCATTAAAGATGTACAGTAGCCAATTCATGAGGCTGCCACTACAGCACCAATGAAGTAAAAGCTGATTCTGTTAATTGAGTTAATGGCAATTGAGTCAACACCTAAATAAATCTACTTATCAAACGAATGCAGCTACTTCATTGTTCAGCGTTACAGCCCGCAATATACATCCGTATGTTTTCAATATTTCGCGCACTGACCGTAAGCAGAAACTTATTCGTGTTGTTCATGAGAGTTGGACAGTTTGTCAATTTATGAGGCCGGCACTACACTACAGCCGGGAGTGAAGGCAGATTCCGTTAATTGAGTTACCGGCTTATGAGCCAGCCATTAAAGATGGCTACCTACCCACTTTACCTATGTAAGCTACTGGGCTCTTATCTAACGTATCAGAAAATTCGGTGAAGTATACGATCATTTTGAAAATTCTTTAAAAAAGTTCGAGCCCTCGCCTCGGCTCCCAAGGCCCCAGGGTCTGCACGCCAAGAGGCACAAAAGCTACAGTCAAGGTTTTCACTCTTAAATATTTTGATCTCTATTTATTGATTTCTTTTTATTAGTTATCTTGTATATTGTCTCGCAGTCGGGTCGTGACTTCACTAAAGGCTACGCCTGAAAATCAGCGATGAAGCCTCCTAACACTGCAGCATTATGCTTAGGCAGCAGCCTTTTCAGCTATAACATACATGCTTTTCTTTTATAATATACTTCTACAATAGTTATTTATACAACTCAAAATCAGCATCAATGTTTGTCTTGACTAATAAATAATCGGTACTGCGAAAATAATTTTTGAAATTTTGATCTTATAATTTATGGGTACTTTGACTTTAACACGATATTCCGTTTAGTACTACTTGCCAAGCAGGATATATATACCTAGACTCTATAATTACTCGCTTTCTAAGTGGAACACAATCACTAAAACATGAATCAAGGTTAGAATAAAATAATTCAATAGCTTGCTGTGGATCTGAGATCTCATGTCATGTGATGTGTCATGATCATCACAAATGCGACCAATCTATCGACGCCAAGCGTTTATAGAGTAGTGGAAAATTAGCTTTATATTTAGTCTTAGGTTATTTAGTCTTAGATTTAGTGTTAATCAATAAAAAAAATACGTGTGGCACTCGGGGACTGCCGCGGTAAAGTATTGCATAGCATTTTTTATCAACTTATGCAATTATAATATTTATGCAATTTTTTTTCTTTGATATTAATACAGTCTACACGCATACGTCTAGTCGCACGCACACAAACACCGTGCCGAAGTCTGCCGAACTGAAACGACGTTAGACGATGCACGGCTTTCAACGCTGCCGTCGGTCGGAGTGGGTGTGTTAGGTTTATTTTCATTACGGAATTTCTTGATTCGGTCGCCGCGCTCAAAGCCCGCGATAAAAGCTATGCAATAGCTTAATAAGACTTGATTAACACTAAATCTAGTGTTTATTCTAAATCTAAGTGTTAAGCTGATTATGTGTGTCGTGTGATGCGGGTTGTTACGTTCCCTCAAATATGGTTGAGCGAAGCAATGGCTGGGTCATGCGTCATGCTCGTGAACGGGTGTCACCGGCGGGAATAGGGCTACTTTATGTCTGCCCATCTTAAGATAGAAGTTAGTCTGTATGCATTTTTGGAACTTTCCTCATTGTGGAAACACTGCATATATAGCATAGTATTTACTGTATTGTAAATCTGTTTTGAAAAGAGCAACCGCCGAGTTTCTTGCTGGTTCTTCTCGGCAGGAAAGGCATTCCGAACCAGTGGTAGATTCATTGACTATTCAAAAGCACTTGTAAAAGTTTATTTGAATAAAAAATATTTCTATTTCTATTTCTATTTCTATTTATTTATTTACATGTAGTATCAACTCAAAACCTACGTACGAAATTGGCCAAAATTATCTCCCGAACTAAGCCATAAAACTAGGACGCCATCATCAAAAAGTGTCGCACAGAGAGGCATAAATCAGCTCGCGCCGCGCCGCCGCTGATTATATTCGCAGTGGGGCGATAATAGCGCGGCGCGGCGTAATGAGCGCGCGAATGCGCTGTTTGATTTAATGACGACGAATAATACTGATCAATACTCTGGACACCGATTTTTCACCGAGTTAAAGTCCATATCATATTTAGGTTTATAAATATACAGCGTAAAATAATGGTTGTTTTCCCGCGACGCGAGTTAAAACTTAAAAAAATAACAATGTTTTTGTTTTGATGAAATTTAAAAAAAATAAAGTGGCACTCGGGGACTGCCGCGGTAAAGCTATTACATAGCATTTTTTATCAACTTATGCAATTATAATATTT
This sequence comes from Oeneis ivallda, assembly GCA_029955525.1. NCBI lineage: Eukaryota > Metazoa > Arthropoda > Insecta > Lepidoptera > Nymphalidae > Oeneis > Oeneis ivallda. The sequence goes on from JARPMR010000006.1 coordinate 26,982,951, forward strand.
ATGCAATATTTTTTTTGCATAATAAAAAATATGCAAAAAAAAAATTTAAAAACAAACAATCAAGAAAAGCGCACTCTCACTACTTCGCGAGTGAGATTCGAACCTGCGACATCATACACCATACGGTAAGTGCAATTATTTTGAATCGCTTTCGTGTTTTGTTTTTAATACATAGTGATTTGCGACTAAACCTAGAATAAAATTATAGTTGATGACTTATTTAGGGTGGATTGCACAAAACGTGGTTTGATCTTTAACCTTAACTATCCATAAAACTAGGACGCCATCAGCCATCATCAAAAAGTGTCGCACAGAGAGGCATAAATCAGCTGATTATATTCGCAGTGGGGCGATAATAGCGCGGCGCGGCGTAATGAGCGCGCGAATGCGCTGTTTGATTTAATGACGACGAATAATACCGATCAATACTCTGGACAACGATTTTTCATCGAGTTAAAGTCCATATCATATTTAGGTTTATAAATATACAGCGTGAAATTTTAATGGTGGTTTTCCCGCGACGCGACGGAGCGATTTGCCCTCTGTACCTTGCCTGTACCAATGAAACATACGAGTTAAACTTAAATATGTATGTATAATGTATGCGTAATTTCTATTGTATACAGACATATCAAAATATTTGCAATAAGCTCTCCCGTGTAGTGATACGGTATAAACACTCGCGCTATGCGAAGCTATTGAGAGCTATTGTTTTGAATCGCTTTCGTGTTTTGCTTTTAATACTAGTGATTTGCGACTGAACCTAGAATAAAATTATAGTTGATGACTTATTAAGGGTGGATTGCACAAAACGTGGTTTGATCTTTAATCTTAACTATCCTTAAACTAGGACGCCATCAGCCATCATCAAAAAGTGTCGCACAGAGAGGCATAAATCAGCTGATTATATTCGCAGTGGGGCGATAATAGCGCGGCGCGGCGTAATGAGCGCGCGAATGCGCTGTTTGATTTAATGACGACGAATAATACCGATCAATACTCTGGACACCGATTTTTCACCCAGTTAAAGTCCATATCATATTTAGGTATATAAAGTGTGAAATTTTAATGGTTGTTTTCCCGCGACGCGACGGAGCGATTTGCCCTACGTAGGTACAACTATTGAAACGTACGAGTTAAACTTTTAAAAAAATTCGGGTGGCATTCGGGGACTGCCGCGGTAAAGCTATTGCATAGCATTTTCTAGTCACACGCACACAAACACCGTGCCGAAGTCTGCCGAACTGAAACTACGTTAGACGATGCACGGCTTTCAACGCCGCACCGCTGTGCCGGTCGGAGTGGGGGGGTGTTAGGTTTATTTTCGTTACAGAATTTCTTGATTCGGTCGCCGCGCTCAAAGCCCGCGATAAAAGCTATGCAATAGCTTAAAAATGTTTTTTGTTTTGATGAAATTAAAAAAAAATCATCAATTCAAAAGCGTTAAGAGTCAATAGTAATTCACTTATAGATCTAACGTAGGTACTACTTGAATCGCAGAAGCTGCCGACAAAGTGAAGAGCGTTTATACTGGGTTAGTACAAGATTATAGTAAACTATGACTTTACCACCAAAGTAAAATAAACCATAACAATATTGATTTAGAGCTCAATTTCGTGTATGCATTCTTCTACGTTTACGTTACGTAAATTAAAATCGTCTGTATTGAATTTGTGACTTTAAGGTGATGCTATTTTGATTCATTTCACTTTGATGCTAATGTCACAGTTAACTATTACGATCAAACGAATTAAAACTCGGCATAACCACACAGAGCAAAATAAGCTCTCCCGTACTAATACGGTTTATACAAGCCAGCATGTGCGCGCTATGCGAAGCTATTGCGAGCTATTGTTTCGAGTCGCTTTCGTGTTTTGTTTTTAATACTTGTAGTGGTTTGCGACTTAACCTTAACCCAATAGAATAAAATTATAGTTGATGACTTATTTAGGGTGGATTGCACATCGTGTTTTGATCTTTAATCTTAACTATGGAGATACGAATTCTGCTTTGCGCAACTCATTTTAGGGTATACAAAATTGATAACCTGTTAACTTTAACTGCCTGTCATACGACTCAGCCCTTCTGATAATATAATTAAGTACGCATAGCTTGAATGTTAAATATATCTACAGTTGTAGAATAGAATAGAATAGGAATATTCTTATTCAAATAACTTTTTTACAAGTGCTTTTAAACCGTCGATGAGTCTACCACTGGTTCGAAATGCCCTTCCTGCCGAGAAGAACCAGCAAGAAACTCGGAGGTTGCTCTTTTCAAAACAAGTTTACGATACAATATATACTATGCTTTTTTATCCAGTGTTTCCATAATGAGGGGAAGTTCCAAAAATGCATTCTACTTATAATTATTCAAAATGTATTAAGATGGGCATACAGAAAGTAAGCCCCATTCACGCCGGTGGCACCCGTTCACGAGCATGACGCATGACCCAGCCGTTGCTGCGCTCAACCATATTTGAGGGAACGTAATTATGAGCACGATATTCCTTTCCACACGTTTCAGCTCTCTGTCTCTCATTTTGCAGGCGTCCATCGGAAACGAAAATGATGTCCTAATCCAGGGATGGCGAACCTTTACGTATCAACGTGCCATTTTTCTTAAGAAATGTTTAATGAGGTTTAGACGTGCCATCAAGTAATTTTGATTTTGTGATTATTGGGTAAACAATAATAATAAATACTCAAAACTCTTTATTTACTACAAAAAAGTAGGAACATTTTGCAATGTTTCGATTATACGCGTAATTTAAATTAAAGTAAAATTAGTGTGACTTCTGTTGTTGATTAGATAACATCATATAATACATACTTCACACTTTTTTTCGTAGTGCATCATAATGAATTTTGTGATCAGTGACGTGCCCAAAATATTGTGTCGCGTGCCATTGGTTCGCCATCCCTGTCCTAATCTAAGCTATAAAAGCGGGCAATAATCAAAAACTGCCACACAGAGGGGCGTAAATCAGTGGAACAACGACGCAACTGATTATATTCGCAGCGGAGCGATAATGGCGCCGCGACGTAAATTTGTTGAATAGAATAGAATAGAAATATTTTATTCAAATAAACTTTTTTACAGGTGCTTTTGAATCGTCGATGAGTCTACCTATTGTAACTGAACTAAGTATCCTACGAAAATCTCTACCCTATTATTCCTATAAATCTTTCTATTTTTTAAATTATTTCTTTAGCGTGGCACGTGAATCGCTAGTGGTAGAACCCTTTATAATGTTTTGTCCGTATTAACCCAAGAACTTTTAGAGCGTCAGAAGTAATGAGTTCAAAAGACCCAGGCGATATGTGCAAGAGTTCATGTATTAGATTTTAGTGGGTTCCCGTATTGGTTTATATAAAGAATGTTTAAAATCCAGTATGAATGATACTGGTTTGCTCCATTATCACGAGACTCAACACTGATGTCGAGATACACAATTATTTCTATGGGTAAACATCAAAAGAACCTACATCGCAACTTATGTACCTCGACATTCAACATCACGTTGAACGTCTACACTACACATCGTTGCTTCAAGTTCCTTTGAGTCCATAGGCAACGTTCAAACTTAAGATGGCATCATTTCATTGTAAAAAATGAAATGATGATCGTTGGCTCCCTGCACGCCAAACGATGGTGAGCTCCTACCTTTTGTGGTACATCAAGGACCACTCAGTTGCGTCCATTAAAACAATAATGTATTATTATAATAATTGACGCAATGAGATCGCAGCTTAAATTTCTTAAAAATACATATATTACTTTGGGTAATTATTTTTCAATAATTAGGATTGTTTACAAGTCCCTGAAATACCATCAAACAACATAAAATTTAATCAACAATTTTTAGTACTATCAAACATGAAAAACTCCTTTGTACGAAGGACTAGGGTCGTTACACACTGGTTCGGAATGCCTTTCCTGCCGAGAAGAACCAGCAAGAAACTCGGTGGTTGCTCTTTTCAAAACAAGTTTACAATACAATAGATACTATGCTATGTATCCAGTGTTTCCATAATGAGGGGAAGTTACAAAAATGCATATTACTTACAATTATTGGATACGTATTAAGATAGGAAGACAGAAAGTAGAAGCCCCATTCCCGCCGGTAGAACCCGTTCACGAGCATGACGCATGAACCAACCGTTGCTTCGCTCAACCATATTTCAGGGAACGTAATTGTGAGCACGATATTCCATTCAAAACGTATCAGCGCTATGTCTCTCATTTTGCAGGCAGCCATCGGAAACGAAAATGATGTCCTAATCTAAGCTATAAAAGCGGGCAATAATCAAAAACTGCCACACAGAGGGGCGTAAATCAGTGGAACAACGACGCAACTGATTATATTCGCAGCGGAGCGATAATGACGCCGCGACGTAAATTTGTTGAATAGAATAGAATAGAAATATTTTTATTCAAATAAACTTTTTTACAGGTTCTTTTGAATCGTCGATGAGTCTACCACTGGTTCGGAATGCTCTTCCTGCCGAGAAGAACCAGCAAGAAACTCGGTGGTTGCTCTTTTCAAAACAAGTTTACAATACAATAGATACTATGCTATGTATCCAGTGTTTCCATAATGAGGGGAAGTTACAAAAATGCATATTACTTACAATTATTGGATACGTATTAAGGCTTGGCACCGGAGGCTAAGCGGAGAAAACAGGTTTGCTAGATCAAATGGTTTAGGTATTTACTATTAAATAACGGACTTACAAAAAATATATGATATACCTCAAGATATTGTCTAAAGAATGTGCTAATTCGATACACGATACGATGTACTTCACTCGATCTTGCCGAAATCTTGAAAAAGGCTAAAATAAAATTCTAAAACGAATTGTTTAAATATAAAATTTCTGAATTTGCACATAATTTTTATATGGAGATATTTCCCTTTAAGTACTACAGAGAACCTGCTAAATTTTGGTTTTCAACTAAAGTTCTATATTTATTAAATTCAAATTTAACCCAGAACTTGAACGTTGCCCAACGTTTTCAGAACACGCCACGCTGCCCGCTACCCCGCCAGTCTCAAACGAGCGCTTGCCGAGGTTGGGTCTGTGACAAAATTTCTCCGTCCAATCTTACGTTTGCGCATCGCTAAAATGGCTAATAAAAAAACAAAATTAGGAAGAAATCAGTGGTTAGATCTAAAAGAAGGACAGGAAAAGAGAACTACATGAAAAGATATGTAAATTACTCTCTTTTATGCCTAGTATAATTATGTACATTTAATTTTTATTTGATTTCGCAATTACTTGACACAGAATAAATAATATTACAGTATGACAAAAATTTCACTTCACTTGGTATAATAGTTTATTTATTTATTTACTATGTAATATTATAACTTAACTGCCTCTGGTCTAGTGGTGAGCACGTTCGACTACGGATGACGAGGTCCCGGGTTCGATTCCCAGGTAGGGCCAAAAAAAAAGTATTGGGTTTTCCTGTCAATAAATTCTCATTACTAGGCCGAAGTTAGGAAGTTGGCGGTGAGTCACCCCCGTGCCTCGGAGAGCACGTAAAGCCGTCGGTCCTGCGCCTGATCTCTCTCCGGTCGTGTCGGATTTTCCGTCCCATCGGACTATGAGAGTGAGGGAATAGAGAGTGCACCTGTGTCTGCGCACACACTTGTGCACTATAATATCTCCCGCGCAGATGGCTAATCTCTGAGCAGGTTGGCCGCCGTGATCGGATTCGGTCGGGAGGACATTATTATTAATATTATAAAGAGGAAAGATTTGTTTGTTTGTTTGAATTGAATATACCTCAATAGCCCAACGGTTAAAGGTGTGGACTGAAAATTGAAAGGTCGCAGGTTCGAATCCCACCCGTTGCACTATTGTCGTACCCACTCCTAACACAAGCTTTCCGCTTATTTGGAGGGGACAGGAGGATATTAGTAAACTCCAATTTGACTAATATTCTTTTTTTAGGGTTCCGTACCCAAAGGGTACCAACGGGACCCTATTACTAAGCCTACGATGTCCGTCCGTCCGTCCGTCCGTCCATCCTTCCGTCCGTCCGTCTGTCAGCGGGCTGTATCTCGTAAACCGTAATAGATAGACAGATGAAATTTTCACATATTATGTATATCTATTGCCGCTATAACAACAAATAATAAAAATTAAATTAAATTAAAAAAATTAAATAAAAATATTTCCATGGGTACATGGAATTTTTTTTTTTTTAACGGAACCCTAAAAGAGCGAGGCCCGACTCGCACTTGGCCGTTTTTTTAAAATCTGCGATCATAATGTTAACATTATAATATTCTCCCTATAGTGAATAAGAATATTATGCTAGTGTCCGTGTAGTTCTCTGTTCCCTTGTAGCTCCCTAACGAATACACCGATTTTGATGCGGTTTATTTATATTTGAAAGACGTGATCGAGATGGATCTTAGCTATGATTTACGAAGAGCTGCTTAGGCGTTTGAAGAAGATGAAGCTCATTTGAAACTTGTCGCCGCCATATTGAAATTCTTTGTTATTGGACCGATTTCGTTCAAAATCGATATTTAGCTTCTCTGGGGTCAAGATAGAGGAAATGGTTGCCAATATTTTAAAAAGTCCCCGCCATATTGAAATTCTATGTTATTGGACCGATTTCGTTCAAAATCGATATTTAAGGTTCCGTGGGGTCAAGAAAGAGGAAATGGTTGCCAAAATTTTAAAAAGTCCCCGCCATATTGAAAATCTATGTTATTGGACCGATTTCGTTCAAAATCGATATTTAAGGTTCCGTGGGGTCAAGAAAGAGGAAATGGTTACCAAAATTTTAAAAAGTCCCCGCCATATTGAAATTATATTTTATTGGACCGATTTTCTTCAAAATCGATATTTAGGCTTCTCTGAGGTCAAGATAGAGGAAATGGTTGCCAAAATTTTAAAAAGTCCCCGCCATATTGAAATTCTATGTTATTGGACCGATTTCGTTGAAAATCGATATTTAGGCTTCTTTGGGGTCAAAAAAGAGGAAATGGTTGCCAAAATTTTAAAAAGTCCTCGCCATATTGAAATTCTATGTTATTGGACCGATTTCGTTCATAATCGATATTTAGGCTTCTCTGGGGTCAAGATAGAGGAAATGGTTGCCAATATTTTAAAAAGTCCCCGCCATATTGAAATTCTATGTTATTGGACCGATTTCGTTCAAAATCGATATTTAAGGTTCCGTGGGGTCAAGAAAAAGGAAATTGTTGCCAAAATTGTAAAAAGTCCCGGCCATATTGAAATTCTATGTTATTGGACCGATTTCGTTCAAAATCGATATTTAGGCTTCTCTGGGGTCAAGAAAGAGGGAATGGTACCTAAAATTTTAAAAAGTCCCCGCCATATTGAAATTCTTTGTTGTTGGACCGATTTCGTTCAAAATCTATATTTACGGTTCCCTAGGGTCAAGAAAGACGAAATGGTTGCCAAAATTTTCAAAAGTCCCCGCCATATTGAAATTCTTTGTTATTCGACCGATTTCGTTGAAAATCGATATTTAGGTTTCTCTGGGGTCAAGAAAGAGGAAATGGTACCTAAAATTTTAAAAATCCCCGCCATATTGAAATTCTTTGTTGTTGGACCGATTTCGTTTAAAATCTATATTTAAGGTTCCCTAGGGTCAAGAAAGAGGAAATGGTTGCCAAAATTTTCAAAAGTCCCCGCCATATTGAAATTATATTTTATAGGACTGATTTCGTTCAAAATCTATAGTTAGGCTTCCCTGGGTTCAAGAAAGAGGAAATAGATGCCTTTTTTAAATTTTGGCAACCATTTCCTCTTTCTTGACCCCAAAGAAGCGTAAATATCGATTTTGAACGAAATCGATCCAATGACAAAGAATTTCAATATGGCGGTGACCGTTTAAAATTTTGACAATCATTTCCTCTTTCTTGACCCTAGGGTACCTTAAATATAGATTTTGAACGAAATCGGTCCAATAACAAAGAATTTCAATATGGCGAGGATTTTTTAAAATTTTAGCAACTATTTCCTCTTTCTTGACCCCAGGGCACCTTAGATATCGATTTTGAACGAAATCGGTCCAATACCATAGAATTTCAATATGGCGGGGACTTTTTAAAATATTGGCAACCATTTCCTCTATCTTGACCCCAGAGAAGCTTAAATATCGATTTTGAACGAAATCGGTCCAATAACATAGAATTTCTATATGGCGGGGTCTTTTAAAAATTTTGGCAACCATTTCCTCTTTCTTGACCCCACGGAACCTTAAATATCGATTTTGAACGAAATCGGTCCAATAACATAGAATTTCAATATGGCGGGGACTTTTTAAAATATTGGCAACCTTTTCCTCTATTTTGACCCCAGAGAAGCCTAAATATCGATTTTGAACGAAATCGGTCCAATAAAATAGAATTTCAATATGGCCGGGACTTTTTACAATTTAGGCAACTTTCCTCTTTCTTGACCCTAGAGAAGCCTAAAATCGATTTTGAACGAAATCGGTCCAATAACAAAGAATTTCAATATGGCGGAGACTTTTTAATATTTTGACAACTATTTCCTCTTTCTTGACCCTAGGGCACCTTAGATATCGATTTAGAACGTAATCGGTCCAATAATATAGAATTTCAATATGGCCGGGACTTTTTACAATTTTGGCAACCATTTCCAATTTCTTGACCCCAGGGCACCTTAGATATCGATTTTGAACGAAATCGGTCCAATACCATAGAATTTCAATATGGCGGGGACTTTTTAAAATATTGGCAACCATTTCCTCTATCTTGACCCCAGAGAAGCTTAAATATCGATTTTGAACGAAATCGGTCCAATAACATAGAATTTCTATATGGCGGGGTCTTTTAAAAATTTTGGCAACCATTTCCTCTTTCTTGACCCCACGGAACCTTAAATATCGATTTTGAACGAAATCGGTCCAATAACATAGAATTTCAATATGGCGGGGACTTTTTAAAATATTGGCAACCTTTTCCTCTATTTTGACCCCAGAGAAGCCTAAATATCGATTTTGAACGAAATCGGTCCAATAAAATAGAATTTCAATATGGCCGGGACTTTTTACAATTTAGGCAACTTTCCTCTTTCTTGACCCTAGAGAAGCCTAAAATCGATTTTGAACGAAATCGATCCAATAACAAAGAATTCCAATATGGCGGTGTCTTTTTAAATTTTGGCATCCATTTCCTCTTTCTTGCTTATTCGATACGATCGCTACGATCCCTGTGTCGTATCGTATGGTTGTGATCCGATCCGAATCATTGTAAATACGAAAGTGTGTTTATTGGTTTGTCCTTCAATCACGCCGCAACAGAGCTACGGATCGACGTGATTTTTTTGCATGGGTTTATTTGAAGACCTGGAGAGTGATAGGCTACTTTTTATCCCCGAACATCAAAGAGTTCCCGAGGGATTTTAAAAACTAAATCTACGCAGACGAAGTCGCAGGCATCAGCTAGTCGATCTATAAAAAATGATAGTGTAGACTGGCATTCAAATTCACTCACGGAACGCCGAAAACGCAACTCGATCGCAGCGTTCGATCGCGGAATCGCGCAGCAGACTCTAGAACAGAGATACTACTAAATAGAAACGATGAAACCGATTCACGATACTCGCTCGACATCAACAAACGAGTGTCTCATATTATATCATCATCGTCGCGCATCGGTTTCGTCGTTTCTATTTAGGCCCACCGGACTACAGAAACGTGTACCAACGAAAATTATTTTTAATCGACTTCAAAAAAGGAGGAGATTCTCATCACTTTCATCATTGGATTCATCGGAATCTTTTTATGTATGTTTTACTGATTACTCGATTATATTACTTTTTACTGGCGCGGGCGTTTGAAATCGGTTTTTTAAAAATGTTTTTTTTTATATTAACTAGATGATGCCCGCGACTTCGGCCGCGTAGATTAAGGTTTTTTAATTCCCGCGGTAACTCTAACTTTTTGGAATAAAAAGTAGCCTATGTACTAATCCTGGGTATTAGCTATCTCCATTCCAAATTTCAGCCAAATCGGTTCATTCGTTGTGAAGTTATAGAGTAACAAACATCCATTCATCCATACATCCTCACAAACTTTCGCATTTATAATATTATAGTAGGATTATTATACTTTGTGGCGTTTGAAGTCGGATTAAAAAAAAATTGTCGGATTCGTAAAGAAATAAATGATGACCAAATAATATTAATAAAACATTACATTATAATAAAACATACCAAAAAAATATTTATGATTTGTTTTTATTACCGTCCAAATTTTATGTGTCACACTTTCAACGCTCATGAAACTGAACCTTGCACACAAGAAACTTATGTGCTGAAACGAAAAGAATTTGGATCATACTACCGTCAGCTAATTGCGCATTTTTATATTGGAACTTGAGAGTTAATTTTTTTTCGTTTTGTACAAAGTTCTTGTGAAAAGTCCTTCAGTTTTATGGTTGGAACGCATTTTTAATATATGAATGGTGATTCAAAAATAACCCATGATAAATAAAAATACATAATTAGGTAGGTAAGTTTATCTCTAAATAAAGTAATGAAAACTTACTCTACTTATTTTTTATATTTATAATCTGAAAAATAAAATTACTTTATGCATTTTATACGTAATATAAGTAATCTGTTGATCTTGGTCTACTGAAATATTTCATACTGCGGCGTAGCGCTGAGGTCTCGAGAATAGAACAGTGCAGCGCGCGGAGCGAGACGCGTGAGGCGCGCGCGGGCGGCGCCCCACACCTCACCTCCTAAAATCGTGCCTCGCGTTGAAATGCCTCGCCTTAAGATAGGAAGACAGAAAGTAGAAGCCCCATTCCCGCCGGTAGACCCGTTCACGAGCATGACGCATGAACCAACCGTTGCTTCGCTCAACCATATTTCAGGGAACGTAATTGTGAGCACGATATTCCATTCAAAACGTATCAGCGCTATGTCTCTCATTTTGCAGGCAGCCATCGGAAACGAAAATGATGTCCTAATCTAAGCTATAAAAGCGGGCAATAATCAAAAACTGCCACACAGGGGGGCGTAAATCAGTGGAACAACGACGCAACTGATTATATTCGCAGCGGAGCGATAATGGCGCCGCGACGTAATGAGCGCCGCGAATAGTCGGCTTTGATTTAATGACGAGCTGTAATACCAATTGTTGCCGCAGCTCTGTAATATTTAAAAGTGAAATGTTATTAATAAGACCCAGGCGTTTAAAGAAATAAAAACACTTATTCGTGCAACCACTGATCGCTACAGTTAGTCTATGATTAACACTGGATTGGATGTCCCTATACACAAATGACAAATTAATTAAGGATCAATGTGAAGCGCCACATTTGACATACGAGTGTCTCTGAATCACAGATTAATTATAGAGCTCTGTTAGTTCCAGAGACACTCGTTCTGTTAACAGCGCCAAAGTGGCTTCAATCAAGTAGGTCCAAAAAAATATGACAAGGTTAGTAACTTGTGCAACTGATCAAAAGCGGTACAGATTTGCGAAAAACCTTACCACTACCACCACCACCACCATATCCAAAGTCTTTTTATCCGACTTCAAAAAAGGAGGAGGTGTTCAATTCGTCGGAATCTTTTTTTATGTATGTTCACCGATTACTCGAAGACGCCTGAACCGATTGAAAAATTCTTTTTTTGTTACAAAGGGTATACTTCTCGGGTGGTCCCATTGAAATTTTATCGAAATAGGTCGAACGGTTTTTAAAATATCAACAATAAAGTACATGCTTTGAAATAGCGCGGGCCATTTGAAATCGGTTTTTCAAAAAGAATTTTTTATATTAAATCATATCAGGCTTAGAAAATGTCGTTTCTGAAATAACTAAATGAGATTTCTAATCCTAACCTTTTTTCTAAAATGGTAAACAAAAAATTAATTCGTGATAGTTCAACATACCAACTCGTGTTCCATTACCTCGTTATTTCGATTGCATTTAATTCCGCCGCATACTTTACAAGCATTAGTTATGACAATGTGACAGCCTATCATATTCGGAACAGCGTTTCCATAAAACAGTACCAAGTACTCGAATGACGGACAATGCGTGCGTTTATTTCCAAAATTAATGTAAATGCAGACGTAAACCTCTCCAGTGACGCTCGCCCGATTTGGTGTCGTTTAGAGCGATTTACTCGTAACAATGCAACGGATAAATTATTCCACTTGTGGGTAGAAAATTGGGCGCAGTGTCATCGCGTTATGGGCAAATTATCGTCAGCTGGCTGCGTTAACAATGTTTCAAAGTAAAAAGTAAAAGTAGTAAAAAGTTACTGATTAATCTCACCTTGAAGCTGTGATAGCCTAGTGGTTAGGACTGTGGTCTCCTATTCGGGGGGTCGCAGATTCGATCCCGGGTACGCACCTCTGACTTTTCGGAGTCAAGTGCGTTTAAGCGATTGACTATCACTTGCTTCAACGGTGAAGGAAAACATCGTGAGGAAACCTGCGCACCTGAGAGTTCTTCATAATGTTCTCGAAGGTGTGTGAAGTCCGCCAATTCGCATTGGGCCAGCGTGGTGGACTATGGCCTATAACCCTTCTCTGAGAGGAGACCTAGGCTCAGTAGTGAGCCGTTGATGGGTTGCTAATGATGATAATAATGATGAATCTCACCTTTGCTGGATCAACGAAAGCTTGAACGACCTTCCTGGCGCAGTGGTAAGCGCTGTGGTCTTGTAAGTGGAACGTTTCGGGTTCGATTCCCGGCAGGGTCGATTTGGAGATTTAATTTTTTTGTATCGTCTCTGGTCTGGTCTGCTATGGCCGTACAAAGTTACCACCCCACTGTCAAAGACGTGCCGCCAGGCGATTTAGCTTTCTGGCACGATGGCGTGTAGAAACCGATTAAGGGTAATACGTTGATGTTCACTGCCATACCCCTTACAAGTTAGCCCTCTGCCATCTTTAGCATCGTCACTTAGGTACCATCAGGTGAGGTCGCGAAGTAGTTTGTCATGTCAGTTTGATGACAGATGCGACGTATCACTCTGATTGGTGTTCAATCCAATATGGCGTATTGATGTATTTTGTAATTTTATTTATCAACTAGCTGATGCCCGCGACTTCGTCCGCGTGGATTTAGTTTTTAAAATCCCGCGGGAACTCTTTGATTTTCCGGTATGCCTAGGTCACCCTCCAGGTTCTCAACTATAAATATCCAGAAATCACGTCAATCCGTAGCTTCGTTACATCGTGATTGACGGATAAACCAACAAACAAATACGCTTTCGCATTTATAATATGTATTAGTGAGGAATAATTAATACTACGACAATAAAGACAAACTAATTAAATTTAAGAACACAAAAACTAATATTGTGACTCAAATATGATAGGTAGATATGTTTCCTCCGAGAATTTTTTGTAGAAAATAATGCGTACTTTAATCACGTAGTATATATTTTTTTTTTAACGTAGTATATAGTTTTCCAGCACACGCCACATAATGCATTTTACAGGCAAAATTTTGCTACTTTGGGTTACATTATTGCAATTTTCTTAAGGATCTCTAATTTTTTTGAAAATAAATTATAGCCTATGTTACTTCCTGATAACATAAATTTCTATTGGTGAAAAAATGGTTTAAATCGGTCAAGTAGTTATAGAGCCTATTCGGTACAAACAAACAAACCAAAAATTCTTTCCTCTTTATAATAATATTATTAGTAGAGAAATAAATAACAATCTCGCTTACAATAGAAACATAAATACGTTTTTTATAATCCATAAATCCTATTTCATTATTGAAATTCATAATTTCACTGATCTTTGGTTACTGTCATTAAAAATCATGCCTTGTTCTTAGGCAAACTAAAATAAACTTATTTTTGTGTAACGTGTTTAATAAAATGTTCATTAAACCATCCATATGAATCAGGGGGCATTACGCAGCGCGTCCTTTTGAACATTATCCCTAAATCATATTTAGTGCAGTCATTATCACGATATTGACTGCGATGATGATAAATAATCATCGCCGCCGAAATTCTAATTTAACCTTCTATTTTATAATGGCCATTTATTATAACGGTGGCCCGTTATACGATGTGATCTAAAACTCTCTATGGAAATGCCTCTGTTTGAAATATTTGCGTGCGGGAAAATTTGCATTGTATTTGCATGATCATAATGTATCTTTATGGATCAAATAAATTTTTAGAGATTAATTTTGCAGTTTTATAGTTTTGATTTATGGATTTTTGTCCCAGGGTAATAAGTTAGCAGTACTATGAAGATTTTCTTTTTGGTTTTAGAATTATTGAATTCAGTTAACTAACTGGTATTTCAGCAATTTATCAGAAGGTTGAATTTTAATTTATCGAGCTGTTAACATCTTTGTATCTCCAACGGATTTCTTGGTTAATCATTTTAAGGCTCAGAGAGTCACCATTGTAGGTATATATAGGTCGCTATATCTTGTATTAACTGTACACTGGTCGACTACCTAGTTCAAAGAACCGATGGTTATTGGGGTCCTAAGGTGCTGAAGTGATGACCTCTCACCAGAAAGCGCACTACTGGTAGATCCCCTGTTAAGTGGACTGAAAATATTAGACGAGTCACTGGAAGCCACTGGTTAAGAGCGGCGCAAGACATATGAAAGTTAATACAAGATACATTTATGTCCAGCAGAAAACGTCTATCGGTTGCTAAAAAAAACCTGAAAAGGTTGTAAAGTCGATTTAAGGACGATAGTTTTACGTGTTAACGTCATAAAGATGAACAGCGTACTGCTAGAAATATCTCACGACACATCCGCTAACCACAGCGCGGACGCGATGACTGGCGGGCGGCGGGCGCCGGGTGGCGGTCACAAGCCAACGCTTGGGCCGATCGTGCCTCTCTATCGCTTGTTCCGCGCTCTCGCTTGCACGCTCAGGCTTAGGCGGAACGTGACACTTTTTCGTGCGTGCAGCCGGTGTTCATCGATTTATAAGACGTTATCACGTCAAAAAAAGAAGAAACATAGTACTTCAAAATCAAATATGCGCCAACCTCAATCGTATTTCATCTACAGGTTGCTCCGAAACGCACACAAAACTCGGCTGCGTCGTCGGGCGATTGTCGAGCGATATCGGCGCAATAAAGTGTGTCGCAATACGGACGCTTGTCCACACGCGGCCGCGGCCGTAACTCGGGCCCGTGCGGTTTGTGCGACCAGTAAGGATCTATATGGAGCTGCTAATATAGTTAATTAATCTATCTATATATATTACATACCTTTAAAAATCAATTGCTGTTCGTTTGTCTCGCTAAAACTCGAGAACGGCTGGGCCGATTTAGCTGATTTTGGTTTTGAAATGTTTGTCGTAGCCCAGGGAAGGTCTAAACGGTGAAAAAAAAGGTTAAAAAATTACATATACCTACGCCGCAAGAGAGCTTCGGATCGACATAATTTTTTGCGTGGGACCTGGAGTGACATATGCTATTTTTTATCCCAGAAAATCAAAGAGTTCCCGAGGGATAGGATTTTAAAATCTAAATCCACGCGGACGAAGTCACGGGCATCAGCTAGTTTTAAATAAAGGTGCGAACTGGAAACTGAAAGAGTGACGGTTCAGTCTCCACCGTTGCACTATTGTCGTATAGTCGTTCGTTCGATTTCACCACCGTCGAATGACAGATTACCGTGGGATAAATTGGGCTTCAGTTTTTGTATTGAAAATACTGTCAAAATATCGAATTTTTGCTCGGATAAGACTTTTTGTACGTTGGTGAAATGGGCCCTAAATAAAATAATTTTCGGGAGTCTGGGAGTTCAGTGCGCTTTAACCAATTAATCACTTACCGTTGAACGGTCCAGTAAAACATAGTCAAGAAATCTGTACGACTGAGAGTTCTCAATAATGTTCTCAAAGGTGTGTAAAATCCCCAATCAGCAGTTACTTAACCAGCGAACTTAACTGTGGCTTCAACTCTTCTGATTCTACAGGAGATGCCTAAAAGTAGACCGGTGGATAGGTTGAGACGAATGAATGAAAATATTTATCAAATTTTTTCTTTTATGAAATCTTTCCAAGTATAAAATGTATATTGTGAATTAGCATTTTATCTTGTCCTGTTTTTTATTTACTACATTATTTAGATACTTCGATTTGCTAACCTTTACAAAAGGATCCACGCTACAAGAAAATACTTTTTCATTTAGGCAGGTATAGAGAAATATAAAGCCATAATATCTTATAATTAGGTGCTTTTTGTTGAAAGAATAAGTAACAACAATGCCTTGGGAAACAATGTGAATGAAAACATTTTTCGGAGTTAAAATTATACATTTAAGTTTTTGGTAAAATCTAAGTACCGTACGACCTATTGTTACGACTTTCTTGTTAATTTTCATTTCGGGGCTGTTGCTAAGGATAGTATTTTTAATTTTTGTTACAAATTAAAATGTAACGAAATACTTCACAGAATTAGAATAGTAGAAACGTGAAATAAGTTTAGGAATAATAATTAAATACACTTATGTAAGTAGAAAAAGTTGTTAAAAATTTGCTATAAAAACAAAATATAGCTAACCATAATTGAATTAGTTAATGACCAATTTCGCTTTAATTGCCGCATGCAGCTTGCGAAGTTATAATTAGTATTTAAGCTATTTAATAACTTTTAAATATATTTTTGTTATTTTCTAAAACCTAATCAAGATTAATCATTTAGTTTTAATAATTTTTAACAATAACAATTTCGGTCTTACTCCAAAAAAACAGTTTTACAAAATCTTTCAATCTGAAATAAGTTCAGTTTAAACTAAACGTGCGCTTAATGTTTAATGCTTATTGAAAATGCTTGAAGTAAGACCGTTTATTTATATGCTTTTAATAAAGTAAGCTTTTAACAACTCCATGTATTTCTGGTCAAACCAGCCAATTAAAACAAGGCAAGTCTTGGTCGGCCATCTTAAATCTGCAGGCATGTATTGGCAATATCTGGCGCACCTATTGCACGCGCACCCTGTACATCGTGGATTTAGAACCGAATGTGAACACCCTGTTTGCATACTTGGAATGCGTAACATGTACTTACACGGTTTATGTCATTTTGCGAGTGCTCCACTTGTTCTCGAATTCAGTATTTGTATTACTACTAGTTTAATTTAGTAATTAAAAAAATTAAGTGGCACTCGGGGACTGCCGCGGTAAAGCTATTGCATGGCATTTTTTATCAACTTATGCAATTATAATATTTATGCAATATTTTTGTTTTGCATTATAAAAATTATGCAAAAAAAAAATTAAAAACAAACAAACAAGAAAAGCGAACTGTCACTACTTCGCGAGTGAGATTCGAACCTGCGACATCATACACCATACGGTAAAGAAAGCGGCCGCTCGCCCACTGCGCCAAATAGAGCTACTTGAGAAAATCTAAAATGTTGAACGCTTACTGAACGACGGTGTTAGGTTTTTTTCGTTACGAAATTTATTGATTCGGTCGCCGCGCTCAAACTGTTTGTCCTAGTTCAAAGCCCGCGATAAAAAATATGCAATAGCTTAAAACCTTAAAAACCTTTTGTAAAATTTTTGCGGCCCTTGTATCCAGCGGCTCCCTGAGACTTGACTGATGTCTTCGTTTGGCTGACCCAACAAACACCTTGGAAGCCCTACGATCATCTGTTCTTCGAACTTTGTAGCCGTCCATTTCCACTTCAGTTTCGCGACTCACTGAGCTGTCGGTAACTTTACTTCTCTATCGGATCTCCACATTTCTGGTTTAATCTAGCAGGTATACTCCTAGCATAGCTCTCACCATGGTCCGCTGAGTGACTTTAAACTAAATAAATTAAAGTAGAAAACACCAATTAATTCAAACAAATCTCCACCAGTGACCTAATGTGAGATTTACAGCTTTCTACCCATTTGATTTTTATTCGAGTGGAATTAAACCCACCATTTATGGCCCTTCTCCCTTGAATAATTAGTTTCCTATTTCATAATAATAATGTAACTAGATGATGCCCGCGACTCCGTCCGCGTTGATTAAGGTTTTTTAATTCCCGCGGGAACTCTTTAATTTACCGGGATAAAAGGTAGCCAATGTGTTAATCCTGCGTATGAGCTATCGCCATTCAACAACCAAAACGATTCTTTCAGTGGCGTCAAGGATTAACAAACATCCATCTATCCATACATTCGTCCTCACAAACTTTCGCATTTATAATTATTAGTAGGATTAACATTGCCTTTGGCCCGGGACGTCCACGTGGAGTTTGATTTTTAAAATCCAACGAGATCTCTTAGACTTAGTTACTTTGGGTTAAAAAGTAGCATAATATGTCACTTTCCAGGTCATCAACTATTAATAGCCATGTAAAAATGACGTCGATGTGTTGCTCAGTTGTTGCGTGAAAGATGTTCAATGTTTCACATAGGGACGGTAACTCAAATCGCGTATGTTTGATATTCTTTCGCTTCCACAACCTCCTCGCTTGTTAATTCTTATTTAAGCATACTAATAACACGGAATAAGTGCGCCCCGCCCCGCTCGCGCCACTTTATTCTAATTACTGATAATTATCGTTACCGAGTGAATTGGATGCAGTTTTAATTCGCCATTTTGCGCCGGGGCTAACGAGCGTAACGATGGCTTTTTGATAATGTCGTTAATATGGCCGCTTTCAATTGTTATTGCAGGTGGGCAGACTGATTGGCGAATGGCGGGGAACAAGATATAGATTTGTGTTGATAGATCTATAGGTAAATGCTATCTATATCTTGTTCTAGTAGTATTATCATCATCATCATTAGCAACCCATCAACGGCTCACTACTGAGCGCAGGTCTCCTCTCAGGGAAGGGTTATAGGCCATAGTCCACCACGCTGGCCCAACGCGAATTGGCGGACTTCACACACCTTCAAGAACATTATGAAGAACTCTCAGGTGTGCAGGTTTCCTCACGATGTTTTCCTTCACCGTTGAAGCAAGTGATATTTGATTGCTTAAACGCACTTGACTCCGAAAAGTCAGAGATGCGTACCCGGGATCATACCTGCGACCCCCCGAATAGGAGACCACAGTCCTAGCCTCTAGGCTATCATATCACTGCTTATCTTTAGTAGTATCGGTTCTTAGATATTAGCAAGTAACATTGGTGATTTGCTGAATTCATTGCATTCTTACTGCAACAATGCACTTTAGCCTAAGATGAGAGAGTGTTGGCCAATCAGATGTGTTAGCGATCGTCGCAATGTAACAATCATACTTATACAATCCCGCAGTAGATGGACGGAAGTCGGGAAACATAGTGTTGAAAGATCCTATGAAGCTATAGCGTCCCATCTACCGCAAACTTACGAATTAGCAAACGATGCATTTAACAGGAGAGCTTTGAAAGTTTGTATTTTTTGTTAAATTATGCAAGTGAGCTTAATTATATTTCCTGAATTAACTCCCTGTAACTACTTATCCGGATAAATGTCTAATTGGAAAGAGCAAGATTTTATAATTTTAATTAGGTACCTACAACTTTAGTCTACTTGTTAAAGTAGTATAAAAGACTATTATAGTAATGAAAAAAAAAAACAAACAAAAAATGTTAATCTTTCGAACGTCCTCGGGCAGGACGGACAGATTTTGAAAAAAAAAAAAACCTGAGTGACAACCAACTGTCGAGATAGTGACAGTATGAACACACAAAAATTTACACACTCACCATCAACCCTAACTCAAATCAATAAAGTTTATTTTCAAAGAATTCAGCTGCATTAAAAAACTTGCACAGGGTACGGCATGCAATTTTTTCATATGCAGTTTTAAAACCCGTATTAAATGCGTATAGAGTTCAATATTCCTCTTAATTAATACAATTTTAACCTTGTTAAGAGTTTTCAGTGCAACTTAATTTGTGCGTTTGGAAAATCTTTAAGCGTAGAGCAATAAGGTTGATAATGGAATGTTCTGAGTGAAATGTAAAGTTCTAGCGATTTGCTGGTAGTCAGACATGTTTTGCTTGGCAGGACATGGTGTCAGGAGCGAACAAAGTGTTATGTTATGTTTTATGATACAATCAAGTAAGTTCAGGAATTTTGACATTTGGACATAAAACGTTCTCTTTCTGGTTTTTATTCTAGCTAACGCTCAATTTTTAATTAGGCCATTCATTTTATTCATTAAAAACGCATCACCAGCATCACAAAAGGTCATCTCTCGAATAAGAAGGATTTAAATTTATTAATTAGGCCATAGTCCACTACGCTGGTCATGTGCGACTTTAAACACCTTTAAGAATATTTTGGACTTTTTCTTAGGGCGCTTGTGCACTTCCTCGTATTCGATTCGTAAAAATACGATTCGAAGTGGTCTACATACAAAATATACGTGCGCTTGTGCACTCATTCGTTTCGTATTTTGACGGATCCGTATTACACTAGCGGCACGCTATGATGGCCGGTTTGACACATTACAATAGTGATGTGGAATGTCAATTTATTCTCGAACAAAAAACAATTAAGTTTTGTTTTTGTACCTGATTAAATAGGTTTAATAAAACAAAAATGTATATGTTTATTTAATTTATTTGAACGAACTGAATATTTGAATGAAAATGAATATACATACTTTATATGCACACAAGAAACATATGAATACAAAAGATACCAAAAAAGGTGCCACAAAAGGCCATAATTAATCAGATTCGTCCATACTACTATTTTCACTGTCGTCACTGCTATCATCACCTACATTAATAATTATATGTTCGTTTTCTATAATATTATCTATTTTCACATCTCTTTCATAATCTTCCCTTATTAATTTAACAGTTCTATTCACAACCTTTTCCCAGTCTCCTTTAGTCACATGTTCACAAGCTTCTTCTAATAATTTTAGCATTTTTTTTGTGGTAAATGGGGGTTCTGTATTGTGTCTTGCAGCATATCCCTTAATTTGAGCCCACACCAACTCAATCGCATTATACTCACAATGGTAAGGCGGTAACCGTATAACTCTGTGCCCATGTTCTAATGCTATTTCGTCAATGACGTATCGGATCTTGGTTGGTTTGTTTTCTTTTAAAAGACGTACTAATTCCGCTTTTAACATATTCATGTTTGCATCTACGCCATTTTTACGAAGCCATGCGACGATATCAGCTTTCTTTTGGGATTGGGCAGGTGGCTTGTCAATTTGCATCGAGTGGTATGGGGCGTTGTCCATAATTATAATAGATGGTTCAGGGAGGCTACACAACATTGAGGTAAACCATTCAGTAAACTTTTCTCCATTCATGTCTTCATGATAGTCTCCAGTGGTTTTTGACGCAAAAGCCATGAGAGAACCTTCGACAAACCCGTTGATGGTTCCGGCGTGACAAATTATAAGTCGCGATCCTTTTCCTACAGGAACTTTGGAAGTAGATGCTGCTGTGTCATCGTTCCAAGAACGGCCTACAGTATGGTTAGCATTAAGCCATGTTTCATCCAAGAACACAACATTTTGCCAATTTTTGATTTCTTTCACTTGCCGTAAAAAAGTATACCTTGCCATCGCTATATCAAATCTTTCCATCAATATTTTGCGTTTGTTACATTTTTTGTATCGAAATCCAATGGTCTTCAAAATCTTCGTTAAAGAACTTTCCCCACCGAAGAATAATCCAGCTTCCTTCAGTGAATGCACCAACTTTTTTCTTGTTGGATACTCCTTCTGTAAATAGTAGCCGTAAACATGTCTTCGGATAGCATCGGCATCAAAGCTATCGATGCCTACGACTGGTTTTGCTCGTTTTCTCTTTTTTGGTGTGTGAAGTTTATTTTCTTCTGTGCCAGTCTCGCCATATTTTTTTTTAGTTATCCGTCTAACAGTTCGTTGTCCAATATTAAGCGCATCAGCTACGCGTTCAACCACTGACGTTATAGGTAAAATTGGCCCTCCATTTTGAGCTTCACGATCGAAATAGTTACGAAGGCGTATTACGAACTCACGTGTCTGACTATTTAGAACAGTTCTCTGCGTACGTTCGGTCATATCGACGAAATCCACAACAAAGGGCTTGAACAGAGTCCAAATTAACGAGCAAGGGTCAACAGTAATGCAGTATCAATATTTGAAATCCAAAGCCAGGTCAAAACTATATCACAATCGCATTGCACTGACAGTTTATACTTTTCGAAGCAACGTCAATTCGAAACTGCTTTGTTTTGCATTGAGCATTGACGCGAGTTTGCCGGAGGTAGTAGTTGTGCTAGCCAGCGATCCTATGTGACGATCGTATTAGATTCCATTTTTAAAAATTTTCAATTTAGAAAACCAAATGCCGAGTTGTGGTATATATCATATAAAAATAAAAATTTTACCTTTTGTATGAAACAGCTGATATTTTTTTGCGATTTCAGAGGTTTGTCCACATAGTGAAAATTGTTCATATTCACAAGTACATTCACCCCTTAAATGGTGCAAACTGATTTTTCTACACTTGTATACATTTTAGAAATCAATTTAATAAATAAATTTTGAGTCCTAAACCTAAAACTACATTCGATAAAATTTATGAATCTCTGCACATCACTATCGTCAATAAAGTAATACAATTATTTCCTTCAAAGTCGTTATCAATTAATACGGAACTTCATGAGCGGACAAACGTCAAACCGGCCATCATAGCGTGCCGCTAGTTTAGTTTTGTATGACGGCCACTTCGAATCGTATTTTTACAAATACGATTACGAATCGAATACGGGGAAGTTCACAAGCGTCCTTACGATGTTTTCATTCTTGGTTTAAGCAAGTGATATTGAATTACTTAAAATGAACATAAGATTTTACAGCATATCATTTATGCAAGTTTAAGACAATGGGGATATGTAGGTACCTAATTATTTGACGAAACTTAAAACGACACCTACAAAGGCGTCAAACGTGCCATAGTATGAGAAGGATCCAACAAAACAGAATTGTCTACCAGAAAGTAAACGTGTTTTCTACAAAAGTAGTTCTGAATCATAAATAAGCCTTCCATATGTGAACAGAGGCTAGTCATGCAAAAGCCTTACATAGCTGAAAAAATTGCACCCCACACTACCCAAAACTAAAACTTGGATTTTCCAAAGAGCATCGATAGTTATAGATAGAGATAGATAGCTATCACATTAAAACAACTTTACTGTTCAACGATTTCCGAATCGCGGCCATATTGTAGTGTCCACCATTTTATCGCCACAGCGCGCGATATACGACGGAATTAAAAATACATAAACATGTGACGTTTTACGATAATTACACGTGCACTTTACATTGGTAGGTTTATAATGGCCGACATAAATAGGGTGTACAGTTTCGGCTGTTTTAATTTTGAATTTAAAACGCTACTAACCTCATTAACGGTTTTTATTGACGCTCGTTGTGATTCATTTAAAACGATTTTATTGTAATGCTTAAAGTTGCCTTTTGAATAAAATAAAGCTGATAATAATATTTTCGTACCACTTGCTCAAAAAAGTGACATTCTGTGCCACAAAAAGCGAACATAACAATAGTCATTTTTAATCTGTTAAAAACAGGGAAAGAAAATTGTACTGAATTTTATTCATCCTCTAGGGGGAGAATGTGATTTAAATTTGGAATACTTACCGAAATTTATACTGAACTACATCTGTGTTTACACCATTGAGTTTGTATATAAAGCATTATACATCTTTTTGAAAAAGGAATACGCATTTATTATGCAGTTATAATTATTAAATAAAATTACGAAAACCGACGAGGCCGTATGAGCTTGATGCCTTTGCTTTTCCGACAAAAAAATATTAGTCTAGGAATTTGCCGTGTTTTTGTTTTCTTCAAATACATAAACGTTAAGTTTATTTCAATTTATTTTTATAAATAAGTTAATGTTCTAAAAATACGTTACGATGTTAAATCAAAGCGACAGTGACAGTGAATTGTCGGATTCCATCAGTGCAAATGCTCAGACGCAAGAACAGAGAAATACTCAAATCAACTCATCAACAATAAATGTACCAAACAAAAATGTAACTCTCTCTATCAATAATAATTGGACCAATGTTTCGAATGTTAACTTTTACTTTTAACTGTCATTATTTTTAATAAATGCTTATCTCATATTATTATTGTGTTAATTTTTTCGCAAATGGTACGAAAAGTAGAGTATTTTCCTCGGTGATAAAGCTGTCTTAGTCTTGGGTGAACTTAAATCCCTCGCTACACTCAGGACTCGTCTTAAATCCCTCGCTTCGCTCGTGATTTAAGTTTTTAACACCCTCGCTACGCTCGGGAGTAAACCTCGAGTCCTTCATTACGCTCGCGATTTAAATCGTCACCCGCGACAGAAGACACTGCTTTATCCCCTTGGTTAATAATCTACTATTTAGTACCACTTGCTCAAAAAAGTGACATTCTTTGCCACAAAAAGCGAACATAACAATAGTCATTTTTAATCTGTTAAAAACAGGGAAAGAAAATTGTACTGAATTTCATTCATCCTCTAGGGGGAGAATGTGATTTAAATTTGGAATACTTACCGAAATTTATACTGAACTACATCTGTGTTTACACCATTGAGTTTGTATATAAAGCATTATACATCTTTTTGAAAAAGGAATACGCATTTATTATGCAGTTATGATTATTAAATAAAATTACGAAAACCGACGAGGCCGTATGAGCTTGATGCCTTTGCTTTTCCGACAAAAAATATTAGTCTAGGAATTTGCCGCGTTTTTGTTTTCTTCAAATACATAAACGTTAAGTTTATTTTAATTTATTTTTATAAATAAGTAAATGTTCTAAAAATACGTTACGATGTTAAATCAAAGCGACAGTGACAGTGAATTGTCGGATTCCATCAGTGCAAATGCTCAGACGCAAGAACAGAGAAATACTCAAATCAACTCATCAACAATAAATGTACCAAACAAAAATGTAACTCTCTCTATCAATAATAATTGGACCAATGTTTCGAATGTTAACTTTTACTTTTAATTGTCATTATTTTTAATAAATGCTTATCTCATATTATTATTGTGTTAATTTTTTCGCAAATGGTACGAAAAGTAGAGTATTTTCCTCAGTGATAAAGCTGTCTTAGTCTTGGGTGAACTTAAATCGTCACCCGCGACAGAAGACACTGCTTTATCCCCTTGGTTAATAATCTACTATATTATTTCTACATTTTTATATAGTCACGTAAAATTACAAGATTACAAACTCTGAGGGCCTATTTCATCTTCGCCGACTAACGCTGATGACATTTTTTGTATTGAAAATCTCTAACTAAAAAATCGAAAACTTATCGACTACATTTTTGCCCGCCACTTTTTACTATACTTTTGCCCGCGACTTCGTCTACGTGGAGTTAAAGACAGCAAAAAATCTCGTCGAAACTTTGCTCTTTAGCTGTGTGAATGAAGGACAAACCAACAAACAAACACACTTTCGCATTCAACATCAACATCAACAATCTTGGATTTGAAAATGGATGTCAATTGTCATTTCCGCGAAAAATTACCTACCGTAATTAATATTACTATAGTTCTCTAAACTAATTTTGACAGAATTTGAAATGAGTACCTACTTGTAAATATTATAATTAATTTATTACACCACATATTAAACTAAATAATAGCCTTTCAAATAGTTCATTACCGAAATTAGAATTTAGTATTATTTTAATCAGTAAACACTAAATGGGTGTTTGTTTGTCAATTACAGAATATCCCTTAAACGATCTCATTTGAATCGTGCAAATATAATATAAATGTTATTATATTAGCGCTCAGTCAAATATGCTGTGTTACTGGTAAATAGATGAATCAGGCATTAAATGAAAAGCCAAAACTTTCTTCGATTAGTACCAACTAAGTAGGTATACTTGAGTATTATCTTAATTTATTCCCTTGTATAATTGGATAAACTTAAACTTAAATTTTCCATTTGAATTTTTTAGGTATTAATAAAAGCCTGTGAACTTAGAAATAAAAACTTAATGTGCAAATAAACTTTACAAGGCGCTTTGGTGAGTAGAATAAAGCTACCACTGTAATGTTTCCTATTAGACAAAGAGTGCGCTATTGAATTGTGATGTCACAAGGCAGTAGCGAACATACACTCCTTATACAAAATTTCGTTTTAAAAAGAGACAGATATAATCGCAGTAAAACAGCTTATAACTTATTTATTTTTTGACCGATTTATTTCCTGTTTTTACGAATGTTATATTTTCAATTTTAATTAATGAGTATCAACATTTTGAAAACAGTTAGATACCCAATAATTATGAAATGCAGATTTTTAACAGTTTGCTCAAATATCGTATATAACCAGTACCATAATATATATAAAATAGGGTTCTGTTGTCGGTCGTTAAATTAAATAAGTGAGTCGTTAAGTTTAGCTAATTACGCGAATGGACAGACAAATCTGATAAACATTGTTATTTATGCGTTTTACGAGCGGACTGGCTTGCGACCGCGGCTTCACGTGCGGGTTATGTACGCCGTACGCGTGCGAAATATAATTACAGTTAATAGAATTTAGAACATACATTTTCTATTGTTTACGTTTAGTTCTAAAATAAGTTACAGACACACCCTAAGTTTTCTGTGGGTTCCTTTTAGACGCATGTTTGAACCCCCGTAGCTTTACTTTTAAGCTGTCATAAATATTTTAAGCTATTGCATAGCTTTTATCGCGAGCTTTGAACTAGGACAAACAGTTTGAGCGCAGCGACCGAATCAAGAAATTCCGTAACGAAAATAAACCTAACACCGTCGTTCAGTAAGCGTTCAACATTTTGGAGGTTCAAAAGTAGTAGCTCTGTTTGGTGCAGTGGGCGAGCGGCCGCGTATGGTGTATGATGTCGCAGGTTCGAATCTCACTCGCGAAGTAGTGACAGTGCACTTTTCTTGTTTGTTTGTTTTTTTAATTATTTTTTGCATAATTTTTATTATGCAAAAAAATATTGCATAAATATTATAATTGCATAAGTTGATAAAAAATGCTATGCAATAGCTTTACCGCGGCAGTCCCCGAGTGCCACTTAATTTTATTTTTTTATTTTAACTAGCGTTTGATGCGGCTTTACCCGCGTGGAGAGGTTTTAAAAATTCCTCGGTAGCTCTCTGTTTTGCCGGGATAAAAGGATAGCCTATGTCACTTTCAATGTCAGTCTATGTAAGTATGTATGTATTTATCTATTTATGTAACTATTTACGAATGTTTCAATCTAGCAATTAATTTACTAAGCCGATTTTAATGAATAAGGTGTCCATCGATTCGTTATGATGGTCCGGGTGACACAGGCTTAATTTCATGCGAATAAAATGAATATAATGGATGTTAAATATAATTTTCTAATAATTACTTCTATCCTTATTTTTAGTTAATATCTGGGTTTTTTTTTGGTAAATGTGTTTTTTGGAAATTATATACTAAAAAAATAATGATAATAAAATTCATATGGGAAAATATAATCGTCTGGACTCGAACCGGGGTCTTTTGATTTCGGGACCTCTCGATTTCCCGAGTTACTGGAACTTTAAAGATGATGGCGCAATTTACCTTCTTATTTCATCTAATGATATTGTAAGGGGTTTTCATTGCCTGAAACACGGATAAAATGACCTTTTCTAAAAATGAAACCTAGTTTAATCGATTTATCGCCCCCGAAACCCCTGCATACTAAAGGACCATGGGCAATTTTGTATGGACCCCGTCCCCACCCTCCAACAGTCACCGGATTTATGTTAATATGTTCATTTGGATCCAAATAGACGTAAATAGTTGGTTTCAGCTTCAAAATCGATGGGGTTCTTCTAAAAAAAAAAAAAAACTTTTTGTTTGAAATTGATTTATTTTTGTTATTTTTTCTATATTTTATCGTGTTATTGAATACAACCTGGAACAAGAAGAAAACTCGAGGAGTATTAGAGTCTGCCTTCTGAAGCAAGGGTCGCGGGGTAAAATCTCGTAGGGCACAAGTATTTGTGTAATGAATATGACGCTTTATGTATTAACTACTGTTAATACACGTCATAAAAAAATGAGAATATTATATAAAAAAGATGTAAGTTACCTGTATCAGCGCATTTTGTGAAATATAGTTAACTAATTCAGGTTCAGTTTCAGCTAACGCCTCTTGTAGAATGTGCCGCCTTTGTCGCAAGACAGATCGCGGACACATTATACACCGCCGTCCTGTTTCCATATTACACAGTATCCAATCCAGTTATCAAAAAGTCCTTTATCGTGCCAGGGTCAATAGAAAAGCTATCAATCAGTCCAGTAAACAAGCAGGGGTTGTAGATAAAAAGTAAACACCGATGACAAAAGAAATAACAAGAAATAACACTGTAGCGGGCGAACGTACGGGCGGAGATTAGAATAACCCAGGTTTTTTTTACGGGGTTTTTAAAAAGGTACACTTTCCTCTATTAGGTGTTTTAAATGTACTACTTTTGAAATTCAGTCAGACGTTCTTTTTTTGAAATTCATACAGTTATCACGCATCGAGCAGTACCTAATAATGTGGCTGTCTGTTGAGAAACCTTTTTGCAGAAAGGATCGAAAAAAAACAAAGGTGTGTTATAATGAAATTCAGTACAACATTATATCATACTTTTGAATGATATAATGGTTATTATGACATTGGGTGTTTTAATGTTGGCAATAAGCTAACTGTTTCAGAATCTATTAAAGAGGATTTATAGCATGGGAGTAGATAAATAGATAAATGAGTACCTAGGTATTTTGGAATTAGTCATCAATAATACGTCAAAGAAATATTTTTTTGAACGTAAGATACAATGAGAACCCCATGCATTTGGGCATCGTCGCCATAGTAAAAAAATATCATCTTGCCAAGGTCTATCAATTGCGCTACATTTAATTCTTGTTGATAGGGGGGGACGATTCCGCCCATAGTCCTTTCATGAAAATCATTGGAGCCGTTTCCGAGATTCAGATTATATTTATATATACAAGAATTGCTCGTTTAAAAGTATTAGATAGATAATTTTTGATATGAAGTCGTGGTAAACTTGAACTCACGAGACCCCAAACACTGTCGAAGATGGACCTATAAGGTTGTAGTAGGTGTGTATGCAAACAGCATCAATAAAACTATCAACAATAACCGATGCCCAGCCGATGTAATAAACTAGACGGCATGCGCGCTGCAGATACGTGCGATCCCCTCGTCAGTACGCCGTAAACTAGCCCGCTGCCGCTTTGTTTTCCATCACTACCGGCCACCCAGCCGCCCGCCAGACTGATTGGCTTTGGGCGATGATTTAGCCAATAGGGTATTTGACTATATTAAAAATATCGTTTCGTCTGGTGTCATCCTAAAAGATTATTATCTAAAAACATTATTCCATACGGCAAAACTAAAAAATAAAGCTTTATTTAATTATATATATATATATATAAGCCTTTATTTTCAGATACAGAATTATTTACATATTTTATGGTTTTAATACAATTACAATAATAAAGAACAGTTAATAAAATTATCTCGTTTTTAAAGAACAATATCAGTTCCCGCATGCTTTGTATCTGTTTGCCCTCTGGCAAAGGCCTCCTCTAACCCTTTATTTAATTAGAAAACATTAATTAAAATTGCTATAATTCTGGCCATGTTCACGAGATCGAAAAGTTTCTTGAATCTCGAATGACGTCACAGTTCTCGCCACCTTTGGGCTTTGGAATTGTCATTGAACTGTGTGTGAACTGTAACGAACGTTTCCGCGGCAATTTATTTTTTTGAATTTATTTCTCGATTTTTATGAAAAATACTGAAAATTATGCCGAAATATACGTTTTGTTAGCTTCAGAATAGCATTATTAACAATTTAATATGATTTTCTAAAAGTAGTCAAATACCCTATTGCTATAACATTTCAACACTCACTTGCACTGAACAACACTTGCACATTTTCTGAACTGTAGGGTTAGTACAAGATTGGATAGTTAAGGTGGATTATACGAGTCTGCCCGCGAAATTCAAATTTAATTTGGTTTTTCCCATTTCGTAAACTAATATGACAAAGTAGGCTTATGGCATTCTAATTGCGCCAGTAGAATTATCATCTTCACAGGTTCACATAAAAATCTTTCAAAAGTGACCAGTTTAAGCAATTAACAAAAATACCGAGTTGGACGTGAGTTACTCACAAATTAGTCAGTACATATTTTGATTAATTTCTTAAACTGCTCACTTTCAAGTAAAGATTTTTATGTAAACCTGTGAAGATGATAATTCTACTGGCGCAATTAGAATACCATTAGCCTAGTTTGTCGTATTAGTTTACAAATTGCGAAAAACCAAATTAAATTTGAATTTCGCGGGCAGGCCCGTATAATCATCCTTAACTATGAATAGTAAACTATGACATTACCATCAAATTAAAATAAACCATAACAGTATTCTTATGCGTTTGCGTAACGAAAACGCTCCAAATTAAAATCGTCTGTATTTAATTTGTGACTTTAAATATTTAGATAACTATTATGATTCATTTTACTTTGATACTAATGTTATAGTATTAACTATTGAGATCAAACGAATTAAAACTCAGCATAACCACACTGGTTACAATTTAATCGCAACAACAAATAAACCATTTATTGGATAGAAGCAGGCGTTACTTTGCGGAAGTTCATGATTACCAAGAAAAGGTTAGAATTATTTTGCTATAACCCGCCTATAGAAAAAATCTGTATGGTCAAACATGCAGTAACAAGCTAAGCACCGCTCACCTTCCCAAGCAAGCAAGAAAGCAAAGTTCCCAAACAAGCAATGCCACCACCACTCACATGCACCACCACACAAGACTTATTACACTACTCTCGACGCACGTTTCGCCCCGACACCGGTGCATCCTCAGGAGATATCAACTTTACAATGCAGTATATTATTTAAACAATATACTGCATATTAAGTCGACATCTCCTTTCAAAATCGTTTATTTCATTCTAGTTGATGTCCGCAACTTCGTCTGCTTGGATTGAGTTTTTAAAATCCCGCGGGAACTCTTTTAAATTCCGGGATAAAAGTAGCCTATGTCACTCTCCAGGTCCTCAACTATACCCATGCAAAAAATCACGTCGATCCGTCGTTCTGTTGCAGCGTGATTAAATGACAAACTAATAAACAAACACATTTTTGCATTTAATATATTAGTAAAGAAGTAAGGATGTATCTCCTTTAAAGATTCCTAGGACAGGTAAAGTCTTTTCAACCATTTAAATACTAGAATACTAGAATCTGCCGAGAACAATTAGTTACTTCAATTAGTCACTTTTTTACTCTACACTACACAGTGTACAGTAAAATAGTAAAAAAAATCAATCTTGTGTATAATAATGTGATACATATATGAAAATATCGAATCAAAATCATACGTAGATATTAATAACACTGCTGTTATCTTCGATATTTGTGTGTATTCGAATCGCATTGAATCAATGATAATTAACATTTATGTTGCATATTTTATTACTAGTGGTTCGCCCCGAACTGAGACCTCGCGGTAACGGTATCCCATGATTATTCATTCAATCGATACATGATAACCAAAACTGACATTATTATTATGCCCGTTTTCACCAAACATACCTAAATCATCCCCTAAGTAGGAGTCTCTTAACGTAGGTAGCTCCTAAATACAATCCTAAGTCCTAACATCCGTCCCAATATCCTTTTAGGTGTCCCGTACAGGATCGTGATAAATAAGTTGACAGAAAACATCAATCACCTAACTTATAGGTAGCCCGTAAAGGTTAGGGAACGTTAGTGAAAACATTGAATTATTTATCAAACATTGAATTTAACTCGTAGTTCCATGGGAATAGTTACTGACTGCGCCATCTATTAGCATTATTGTGAAGCTATGTTGATGCTATATGAATTACTGACGCCCATTAAAAATTAAATAATCTCGTTTCTTTATAATATTCATATAATTTTAGTATTTGTTGTTCAAGTACAGGATATAAGTGACCTAAAAACATAAAATCAGTTTGAAAATCCATAGCGGATTTTTCTAGAGAGCGTCTTCAAGCGAGCGTATAAAATCGCCACTTTGAAAGCCCCCCATTTCGTCAATTTTAAGGGAAAAATTAAAAAAAAAATATTTTTGTACTCAGTTCAAAATTATCTTTAAAATGATACGTAACAATTTTATGTAACGCGATTTTTTTTTTTTTTTACTTCGCATTCGCTTCTATGAGAGCCCCCCTGAAATAAAGATTTTTATAACTTTTTAAGCCATTTTCGGCTGGAGGCCATCGGTTTACATATTATATCTAAATTTGAAGTAATTACGTTCAGTAATTCAAAAGTTATAAGGCTCTGACAGACGGACGGACGGACGGACGGACGGACGGACAAGTGCAAATCGCCCTAGTTAACTCAAAGACCTTCGCTTCGCTCGGTCGATTAATTTACTTTTGTAAACATAATGTTTAACTTTGTAAACATGATCTTCGTAAAGATTTGAATTGATTACGAACCAAACTGTGATCAAGTTACAAAGTCATGTCGAACAGCTTCTCTTAATACGTAGCACAAAACTTTGTAGCGATTCGTAGCAGCGTAGCTTCGTAGCTCATAACGTGGGGGCGGGATAGATATAAAATTTAATTTGTCTACTTGAGAGAAACGAGAAAACACGACAAATTAGTAATAAACACGGACAAATAACGCGCGGAGTTTGATAGTACATTCAAATCTAGCTACACATTAACTGTAATGGCGAGGTCTGCGCCTCTGAGATGATGAAGACAGGAAAAACTGGATATGCCTTTCTTTTTATTTTTAATTTTTTAATAAACTCATTATATTATGTTCTATGAATTTAATCACACTCCGTTTTTTGTTTATACTAATCCACATGTAATAATAGTGGACAGAACCTAGGATATTTGGACAGCCTCGACTTGAGGAAAATTGTGGCTTGTCAAATATTTATCCGACAAAATAATGGGCGTTTACCTTTTACATTTGAACTGCTGTGGATCAAAATTAACAAAGTTACATGGGAACCATCTATTTTTCATCCAGCTGCCCACAAGGTGATAGCTATTCAATAATTTTGTAATTATTTTGTTTTGAAAAGAGAAACTTCTGAGTTTCTTACCGGCACTTCTCAGAAGAATCTGGAATCCGAACCAGTGATAGAGTCTTGGCTTGTGACGGAGATAATTTTGATGTTTTTTGGAAGTTTGATCGAAGTTAACTGTTGAATAGGAAGTTTTTTTGTGGTAATAAAAAGTAGCAGGCATATCCACATTAAGTCTTTCTAACTCACCACAGCACACCAACAAATTCTCGGCTCATTTGTTTTTTATTCAGCCGCTGTAATCGAAAGTATAAATCGAGTTTAACTGCAGGCAGGAGGCAGCAGGCGGCGGGCGGCAGGCCGATAGCGAGCCGGTAATAAGAGAATAAACTTAGCCTGTACTTAATCCGCAACATGAAATATCAGATCTGGCCTTGCTTTTATCTTGCGAAACAGTATGAGCGTTTATTACACTAGCGGCACGCTATGATGGCCGGTTTGACACATTACAATAGTGATGTGGAATGTCAATTTATTCTCGAACAAAAAACAATTAAGTTTTGTTTTTGTACCTGATTAAATAGGTTTAATAAAACAAAAATGTATATGTTTATTTAATTTATTTGAACGAACTGAATATTTGAATGAAAATGAATATACATACTTTATATGCACACAAGAAACATATGAATACAAAAGATACCAAAAAAGGTGCCACAAAAGGCCATAATTAATCAGATTCGTCCATACTACTATTTTCACTGTCGTCACTGCTATCATCACCTACATTAATAATTATATGTTCGTTTTCTATAATATTATCTATTTTCACATCTCTTTCAGAGGTTTGTCCACATAGTGAAAATTGTTCATATTCACAAGTACATTCACCCCTTAAATGGTGCAAACTGATTTTTCTACACTTGTATACATTTTAGAAATCAATTTAATAAATAAATTTTGAGTCCTAAACCTAAAACTACATTCGATAAAATTTATGAATCTCTGCACATCACTATCGTCAATAAAGTAATACAATTATTTCCTTTAAAGTCGTTATCAATTAATACGGAACTTCATGAGCGGACAAACGTCAAACCGGCCATCATAGCGTGCCGCTAGTGTAGCCTTATCTAATCTAGACTCTAATCTGAAAGCGGTAATAGCCCAGTGGTTAACATATCGGTCTCTTTTTCGGTGGTTCTAGGTTCAATCCCAGGTTTTAGTCCGTAGGGCACTACACAGTGTATTCGGACATGCCATCTAATGGTATCCATGAGGATTTCCTCCTCCCCAGAAAAAAACGAATCACGAGGCACGAAATCAGGCACGAATCTGTGACGTTTCGGAGTTATATGCGTTATGAACAAATAAATATTATCAATTGCTTTAACGGTGAAGGAAACATAATGTTGAATTAAAATATTTTGCGTTTATGTAGCTGCCAATATGCATAAATGTTGTCAGTTGTGCTTTAGTTATGTAGTATTTGATATAATATTATGTTACTAAACACTATAAACGGATAGAAGCTGTCAAAATTATAGTACTTTTGATCAAACTGTCACAAAAGCGAAGGTCATATAAAAGGAGATAATTATTTCCGTATCAAATGTAGATTAAAACATTCTTCAGTCAGTATGTTATGGAAAAATCGAAAAACTACGACATCGTTAACAGCAATACGACTACGTAGTCTAATAAATCAACTGCATCATCAAAACGTAATATTTCAATCATACCGAAACTTTCCCTCATTCGCAAACGCAAATTATAATTTAATCAAAATTTTCCGCCATTAATTCCGAAGTTGCTGCCAATTTTTAAAATATATCGACGGGGCGGAGAAGTTGGCTTGCTAAAAATAAATACAGTCATTCAGTACTTCCAAGAAAATCCTCTTAAGCTGAAGAAAGTTAAAAAATAATTAATGCTTTCGTAAATATTCATACCTCGGCCGGAGTTAACCCTCTGCTGCTGGCGGGGTACGGGTTCGTATTTTATTAATAATCGTGACGTTTATCGCCTTTGTTAGTAGAATAGTAGAAGAGTCTGCTCGTTGTGTAACGTTATTAAGTCGATATGAATATTGGGTTGTAAATAAAAAACGTAATGTTGGGGTAAATAAACCGAGATTTCTTCTTTTAGAAATACATAATATGGTTTAAGGATAATACCCGAACCGGTGGTGGATTCTTGGCTTGCCATAAGAGCCACAAGTTGGCATACATGAAATAAATAATTTGGAATTTGAATTACCATTAAAGGTTGAGATGTAACAAATAAAATCGATAGATTAAAGAACTTTGTTCTAAAAGTATCTCAAAATTAATTTTATTTATTTAATGTTACTTATGTATGATGTATAGGTTCCAAAATAATACCATTTCCCATCGAATCTAACTCGCTTCGTTACTTCGTTAGGTGAGATTGAAAAGAAGGGATACAAATACTTAGGTACAAGTGTTTGATTGATACTTCTTAATTAAACTATTACAAGAAATGAATCTTTACGAATAGAGCACATAAATTTTCGCAAAATAATGGCATATTGATGGAAATGACGCAAGTAAATGAATACCAGAATAATAAAATCGTCGCGTGTACGTCACTACTACTCACCTGTGTGTTTACA
The DNA here is from genome assembly GCA_029955525.1 of Oeneis ivallda. NCBI lineage: Eukaryota > Metazoa > Arthropoda > Insecta > Lepidoptera > Nymphalidae > Oeneis > Oeneis ivallda. The sequence goes on from JARPMR010000006.1 coordinate 27,018,633, forward strand.
AAGCTGAAGGGTTTGTCGAAACGGCTCCGATTTAATTTAAGTCGCGGCCCGTTATCGTCGGTGCTCCATTGTTTTTCTTCACGAAATTTTACGGTCAATTTGACGTGATTTCGCGTTTTTTCACGATTAATTTGAATTTAATTAGTTCTACGCATTGTTTAGGTGTAATTAGTTAGGTGGGGAGATAGGTATCGAATACTTTTGTACACAGTCAGCCAGAAAGTAGGAACTTTTTAAGCAAACACTGTAAAAGTAAAGTAAACAGTATAGGACGTTATTCGGATGATATAGCCCGTCCAAGTTGGACCTCTACCATCTTAGACTGCATCTTCACTTACCATCACGTGTGCCCCGTCCAAGTTAGACCTCTACCATCTTAGACTGCTTCGTCACTTACCATCACGTATACCCCATCCAAGTTAGACCTCTACAATCTTAGACTGCATCGTCACTTACCATCACGTGTACCCCGTCCAATTTAGACCTCTAACATCTTAGACTGCATCGTCACTTACCATCACGTATACCCCGTCAAAGTTAGACCTCTACAATCTTAGACTGCATCGTCACTTACCATCACGTGTACCCCGTCTAAGTTAGACCTCTAACATCTTAGACTGCTTCGTCACTTACCATCACTTAAGATCACAGAAATGAAAAATAAAGTTGAATAAAAAATATTCAGTAAAGTTATATCAGAGTTATATAAATTCATAGTTAGAATGTTTCAAGAACTTATTACAGACATTAGAACCGACTCGCTCCACAATAGCACCCATACACCCATAATAGACCCGGATCCAGTGGATATATGGCCGCGATAAAAACGTATCCATCCCGATATGCAGCACTAAATCACCACTTAATAGTCGAGGAGCTCGTAAATATGTCAACACACGCCAATATCTTGGGATATACAGGGAGATTCTTCCCTTCGAGCAGTCTGTCAGGCTTTGTGAGACTTTTTTCTCGGGCAATTATTTGATTGGTATTAGTGATACAGTGCTAGTAAAATTCCATGAGTTTGTGTGTACAGGGTTAATTTTAAAATATCAACAACTTTCTACAAGCAACTTTGATACGTTATACTGCAGCATAATATTGTATTCTACGTCTTACAAATACAAATATTCTTATTTTTGTGCGAAAAAATAAAATAGTTGGATTTTTTTTGGTGATTACTTTTTTCTATTTCTGCTTTAGTATCTACAATTTCTATTTGTAATGGAATGGCGCAGCGATGACTCGCATTTTAATCTAAAGGGGATGTTTCACCACCTTCAAGTAAACTCTAACCGACAAATAAAGATGAAGTTTTGACTGACAGTCAGACTTATGAAGGTGGCGAAACAAGCCCTTGATGATATAAAGTTTCAGAAAATAAGTTTTTATTACTAACAAAATAAGTTACTGTTACTCGAAATAAAATTTTATTATTATTATTAACTTTTTAAAAATCATTGAACAAAAGAAGTTTAGAATTGTCTAAATTGCTTATTAATACTTTGGTAGATAGCAATGTAAATTCATCATCATCAGCAACCAATCAACGGCTCACTTCTGAGCGCAGATCTCCTCCCAGAAAAGGTTTACAGGCCATAGTCCACCACGTTGGCCCAATGCGAATTGGCAGACTTCACACACCTTTGAGAACATTATGAAGAACTCACAGGTGTTCAGGTTTCCTCACTATGTTTTCCTTCGCCGTTGAAGCTTGTGATATTTAATTTCTTAAACGCATTTAGAAAAGTCAGAGGTACGTGCCCGGGATCGAACCTGCGACTCCCCGAATAGGAGACCGCAGTACTAACCACTAGGCTATCACTGCTTGTAATGTATGTAATAATGTAAATAAACCTTGTATAATATTGTTGATTTGATTTGATTTATCGCTAATGGTGGCAGGTCTTTGATGGTAAAGCGACTGGACCAGAGTAATTTAAAAATTATTAATTCCCAAATTGTTTCCACCGGGAATCGAACCCAGCACCTTCCGCTTAAGACACAGTAGAAAATTTTTTCAGCCTCAAAGAATAGGCACAATAAATCGTTAGAAGGCACGTCTTTGGTGTTAACTAGCCATGTCTCGTCAGACCAAATATAATTTTTAAGCTATTGCATAGCTTTTATCGCGGGCTTTGAACTAGGATAAACAGTTTGAGCGCGGCGACCGAATCGAGAAATTCCGTAACGAAAAAAACCTAACACAGTACAGTTCAGTAAGCGTTCAACATTTTAGAAGTTCTCAAGTAGCTCTATTTGGCGCAGTGGGCGAGGGGCCGCTTTCTTTGTATGATGTCGCAGGTTCGAATCTCACTCGCGAAGTAGTGACAGCTCGCTTTTCTTGTTTGTTTGTTTATTAATTTTTTTTGCTTAATTTTTACTATGCAAAAAAAAAAAATTGCATAAATATTATAATTGCATAAGTTGATAAAAAATGCTATGCAATAGCTTTACCGCGGCAGCCCCTGAGTGCCACACGTATTTTTTTATTTTTACATTTACACTGGTATCCTATCGCCTATACCACGGATGGCATCTTTAACCCTTGAGTACCCCCCGTAGGACGCGCGTTAATTCCTCAGCTTAATCTCTGGATATTTGCGCGTTTGATGAGGTAATCACGGCTATTGTTTTAATGCTGGAACACCGCGAAAGGCTCTTTGCAAAGATCTATTGATGAGTACTAGATATGGCTATGAAATCAAGCTAGGTTCACAAGAAAAATTAAACGCTATAGCGTTGAGTGTAGTTATTTAGTTATATTTTTTGGGAGCTGTGTAATAGAAAAACTATAATGGAAAAGTTTTTATTAAAATTTTACAGTGGTTGGGAATATCATTCCTAGCGAGAAGAATCAGCAAGAAAAATTAAACGCTACAGCGTTGAGTGTAGTTGCTTAGTTCTATTTTTTTGGGAGGTGTGTAATAGAAAAGACTATAATGGAATTTTTTTTATTAATATTTTACAGTGGTAGGGAATATCATTCCTAGCGAGAAGAATCAGCAAGGAACTCAGCGGTGACCCTTTTCAAAAGTAATAATTGTTTATTTACAGGACAATGAAATATCTTTTATCTATAACTTTTTTCTTTTATGGTAGTGTGACCGCTCTAGATCATTTACGCTAACCTATACAGTATTTAGATTATATACTGATTTTTAGATAATATGTTATCTACGTGTTTCTCTTAGTACTTACTCGTAGACCCGTGCCTATACGAATACTTTTAAAGTTCCAGTGCGAATGATTTTTTTTTATTCAGTGAAACTTTATTCCTTGAATGCGACATCTTTAAGAAAAAACTGACTGAAAGATAGGAAGGGTTAACCCGGGAAGAGTATGGCAGCTAATTCCTATTATCGGATTTTATTATGTTAAACGTCAACGTACAGTTTAATAAATTAAATTTTGTACCATATGGATTTTTACAATATAATTTTATTTAATGTGTTTTTATTCTATTTTTAACCGACTTCAAAAAAGGAGGAGGTTCTCAATTCGTCGGAATCTTTTTTTTATGTATGTTCACCGATTACTCGAAGACACCAGAACCGATCTGGAAAACTTTTTTTTGTTTGAAAGGGTATACCTACCTCCCAGGTGGTCCTATTTAAATTTTACCGAAATAGGTCGAGCGGTTTTTAAAAAATCAACAATGAATTATATACCTTTTAGTGGCAGTTTGATGTCGATTTTTTAAAAAGAATTTTCTTATATGATTTGCCAACGATTTGAATTTTCTAATTGATAGTTGGACTGATGGTGTGTGTGTGATTCCATGGCATAGTCATATCTCCCGTAGTGACGTGTCTTTTCTAGCGAACAGTGTGTCGTAGGAGTAATCTTAGGTATAACAATATTGAGGCCGGTTACAACGCCCTGCGACGCGCTCTAACACTTAATGCCTTAATCTTGAGGCGGCGGACGGACAGCGAAAGCTATTATGGATAAGGCTCGTGTCTGTGCTGTATAAAAAGGTTATAAACATTGATAGTTATTGTTTGTGATAATACCAAGTCTGTTTATCAGTTCATAAATGATCGCGCCTTTACGGATTTTACTATAGGTACATGTAAAATAATAAGAATTATTTATATGTATATTACCGAACTTCGATTTTCGAGAGTAAACAGTACCTACTATCCTATTTCCGTTTCCAGAATGAAAACCATATTTGTACCAAAGTCAAGATCTGTGCAGCGGATAGGTCTCCAAGTAAACTTTCTATTAGTTGACAGATATTAACATAATATTAATTCCGTCATGCCGTTAATGCCGTCATCTTGGCACCATTGCTTCACACAATGAAAACCCTGACAACCGGCATGAGATAAGCAATAGTGCCAACATGACGCGAGGGACAAGTTATAGTGAACGGTCTGTACACGCCCGTTTCAGAATCAATGTGGCAAACGTAAAAAACATCCTGTTTAAAAGTGGTGGTAAAAATTGCATTAAAATCCATTTAGGAGTAAAGTTATGAATAAAAAAACCGGTCAAGTGCGAGTCGAACTCGTGCGCTGAGGGTTCCGTACCTACCCATTATACCGCCATTATGTTATTATTACTTATTATATATATAACTTTCAACTTTTTTAATTTTTGTGGAAGTTTTTCTTTATTTGTACTGTATATCATTAAAATTTCAAATAGGAACCCAGCTTATCCACAGTGTCCCACCTCCAACTGTCACCTTAAAGGTGTCTCCCCCAGCCATAACTCTTAAAGGCCGCCGTCGTCGCGCTGAGGAATTATTATTATGCGAATAAATACTCCGAATGTCACGACTAAATGTCCTCCCCCTCCCTAATCCGAGGCGGGGAGGAGACAAATGCCCTTCGATTCGCGCCGTAATAGTTTTAAAGTGAAGGTGTTTTGGGTCTTGTTATTTTTCTTCTTTTAATCTATGACAGTTTACCTCATATGCTTTGACGCATATTTTCTACTGTTGTTTTTGCACAAAAGCGTCTGTAGGCAAACTCTAGGTGGATATAATTCGTTCCAGCGATTCATGAGACAGTAAGTAATGATTAACCTGTAAATTCTTTTTTTCCTCATTGTGGAAACACTGCATACATAGCTAAATATCTACTATATTGTTAACTTGTTTTGCAAAGAGCAACTGCCGAGTTTCTTGCTGGTTCTTCTCGGCAGGAACGGCATTCCGAACCAGTGATAGACTCATCGACGATTCAAAAGCACTTGTAAAAAAGTTTATTTGAATAAAAAACATTTCTTTTCTATTCTAAACATTTTGGTATACCTATAGAGAGATGTGCCCTTGTAGAGACAGATCTAACATCGATTGCGTTGGTTAAGACACCAAGTACCAAGTCGGTAACTTGATGGTCTATATTTAAGGTTCAAATCTGACCTTTTCGTTTCTTCCGTGCATCTGAATGAAACCGAATTATTAGTCTCATAAGTCTCTTAGTCCATCAGTTCCATGGTTGACGATTAAAAACTGTTTTAAAAGTTTGACTTTGACTTTGATTTTCTAGGTGGTAACTTCTGTTTTGGGTCGTCAATCTACCCAAAAAAATTATTTTTTCTTCCGCGTTCTTCTTTAGTTACATTATTATAATAAAATTAAAAATAATAATAACATTGCCTTTATTTTCAGTCAATTATCGACACAATAAAGTTTTTCAATGTTAGTATTTTGTAAAAGTTTAACTAAAAAATTATATTTTCGTTTTAATAATTTTATTGGATATTTTAAATATCGTCCAATTCTGAATCACTGAGAGTGCTCGTGCCCAAATGGATTATGCCGTATGCGTAAATGTTTGTACTGTATATTTTATATTATCTTGTCGCCTGTAAAAGCCTGTAGCTACGAGCGTTGCCTTTACGCAGTAACATCGGTTTACCCGCGCATCCACCGGCAATAATATATTAATGTATTTTATAAATTGCAAATTAAATTCCATCCACAAAAGCAATCCGGAATTCACAATCGTTTCATACCCATTGAATTATTGTAGCGACAATTTGAAATATCAAAAACAGATTGCCGAGTCCTTATTATAATTAAAATAATTACTGGACAGACAAACAGTCCGCGACCGCAATCACACACAGATGCGCATTAAGCGCGATTCATTATCAGCAAAAATGAGTTTATATTTATTTGTGTGCATACTTGCCGCAAACGTCAAAGCAACTGACCGACGCGCCGCCCGCCCTACCGCCCTGCCGCCCTACCGCCGACCCTGTCGCGCAGCGCAGCACTAGATGACTTCGACGAAAATCAGTTGAAGGCCGATTCTGTAAAAGCTGCATCAATCAATCATCAATTGCTACAGTCAAGATTGTGGAGATTGGCTGATTTTATCGCGTTTCTTCTGCAATAATGCATTTCAGCCAATAGCGAGTGAGTATCGACCAATCAGTGGCAATTACAATCGGCACACTGGCACTGTAGCAATTAGTTTTAGAGTATAACACCCCTGGTTGACTGCTGCATCTACCATTTCTGTATATCATTGCTGTTACAAAAATATTCAAAATTATTTATTTCAGGCCAGTTTGTGACTATAATTCCAGGAATAATAATTCCTTTATTTGCAAGATTGCATGTTTACATAATAGGTGTTTTATAATAAAATTAACAGATGCCAAGCTACAATCCGCCATACTATGGCATGCAAATGATTTGTACATAATGTCATTAATTAATAGCATGTCAATGAATTAAATTATGATTTAAATAATAATTTCAATAAGATTAATCGATTTACCTTGCAATTTAACATTAAAGCATTCTTATCATAAATAATTCTTATCATAATCTTGATATGACAAAGACCAGTCAAGACTCTACAGGTACTATTTCTATGTACCTACCTTTATCATTATATCTGATATGAATGAAATGAATAAATTGATTGAGTTTATTCCGTTCTTGTTGCAACAATGAATAAAATAAAAAAAATCAATTCAAAATTCAAAATTATTTATTTCACGTAGGCCAACCTGTGGCTCTTATGACAAGTCATGATTCTACCACCGGTTCGGAAAGCGGATTCTGCTGAGAAGAGCCGGCAAGAAACTCAGCAGTTGATATTTCAAGAATAATCATTAATTCATTATACAATATTATTATGAAGCTATTACATTGTAATAAGTTTTTTATACTATCTTGTGGGCAGCTGGATGCCAAGCCGATTTAACCTATGCAACTTTGTTTGAATAAAATATAATATTTCCCCAATGAGGGGAAGTTCCAAAAAAAAAAAACTACAATTCAATTCATGTTAACAATAATAAGTAATGGCTCAATCACACAAGAAGAGTTCGAATCCTAGCGAAATTTTTCACACTCGTATTCAAGCATCACATAACTGATACGAGACATGTAATGTAATGAAATGTATAATCACGGGCGAGAATTGTGTGAAAAGTTGTCGAGATAATCGCAAACAATTTCTTTCCGCTCGCATTCTAGAAACTCTAAGAGAATATCGGCCAATCAGAGATGATTGCGATGGTCACTATGTAGGAATCACTTTTAGACGCAGTGCTGTGTGGTAGAGCCTCAATCGTACTTGTTAATCAGGTTCCATAACCGAATGTGATAAACGGGACCATAATATTACAAAATCTCCACTGTTTATATAGGCTTATTTTATGGAAATAGAACGGATATATATCACTCCTGTTTTCATAAGGATTTATTCGTGCATACACGGCACTTTCACAGGCAGGTAGGTAGGTATATCAAATATGGTTGAACGAAGCAATGGCTGGGTCATGCGTCATGCTCGTGAACGGGTTCCATCGGCGGGAATGGGGCTACTTTATGTCTGCCCATCTTAAGATAGAAGTTAGTCGGTATGCATTTTTGGAACTTCCCTCATTGTGGAAACACTGCATATATTAATATAGACTTAGTATTTACTGTATTTTAAATTTGTTTTGAAAAGAGCAACCGCCGAGTTTCTTGCTGGTTCTTCTCGGCAGGAAGGGCATTCCGAACCAGTGGTAGATTCATCGACTATTCAAAAGCACTTGTAAAACTTTTATTTGAATAAAAAATATTTATATTGTATTCTATACTATATGGATTATACAAGAAGCAATCAAGGCTACTTAATGTTCCGGAATATCAAAGATTTCTCACGTGATCTTTTGATAAACACGTCATGCGACGTTTATTCTAGTGCGTTTAATGTTTAATAAACTATCTGCTTTCAATGTGGATCTGTCTTTGTTTATTTTCCCGACCTGCCAATATAATAATGTGTATTTATATTAATTACATTAGAATGTGGGCAATAAATTCAACGTGTAGCAATCACAAAGGCTTTGCGCGAGGCGACGCGACAGAGCGTCGCAGCGGTTAAATTATCTCGCCAATAAAATCGTTCTAAATTTCCCCGAAATTTATTTATTTATCGCTTTTATAATACGTCCGAGTATATATCACAGCCTGTCATACTGGCGGGCGATAATGCAAAATTTGCCGGCTACAGCATCCGTAGAGTAGGAAAACGTAATATTTAAAAATTTCTTACTTCAACTTTAAACATTTCTGTGGTGGTGTCGTGTGGTGCGGGTTGTTACGTTCCCTCAAATATGGTTGAGCTTAGCAACGGCTGGATCATGTGTCATGCTCGTGAACGGGTTCCGCCGGCGGGAATGGGGCTACTTTCTGCCTGCCTGGCTTAACACTTTTTGGATTGGTAGACTCACCGACGATTCAAAAGCACAAATTTTATATGAATAAAAACAATTGTATTCTTCTATTCTATTCTATTTTAATTTACTTTTCTGTTATTCGCTTCTAGTTTACTTTCTTAGTATAAGTTAGCTGTCAAAAAAAATCTTTGACATTTGAACTCCTGAAGATCATAAAAGTTATAATCACTAATTATTATTAATATAGGACCGTAAAATGTACAGTCCGTTCACAGTTATTTTACCTCTGACAACCTCCGTCAAGCCATTGTATTTTGTCAAAATATTATGGTTTGACGGAGGTTGTCAGAGGTAAAATAACTGTGAACGGACTGTATGTAGGCAATTAACTCTTTATCCGCAGGTGTCAATGACAGAGCTCATTAAAAAAATCGACCTCCGGACTTAGAAACGCATTGTATTTATTGAGCCATTAACTAATTTTATAATTAAATATCTGAATCAGCTGTGTTTTTGAATTTACTTCTTCTTCTTCTTCTTTATCAACCTATAGACATCCACTGCTGGACAAAGGTCTCCTGCATGGACTTCCACAGGCTTCGGTCTTGCGCCGCTTGAATCCAGCGGCTCCCTGCGACTCGTTTGATGTCGTCGGTCCACCTGGTGGAGTGTCTGCCAACACTGCGTTTCCCGGTGCAGGGGCGCCATTCCAACACCTTGAATGTACTAAAACACATATAATAATACTAAATACTCACAAAGAATTTCACCGAATCCACTTTTGATATTTCATCATCATCATCTTCTTGTCCTTGTCCCACGCTATGTGGGGTCAGCACAACATTGTAAGCCATGTTGTAAGTGGATATTTTTGACATCTTTGTTTGGATTTTTTAATTTATAATTGGAAGTTACGATGATTATCGAGAGTGTGATATTTAATGGTAATTAGTTAATGACTCTTATGAAATAATTTAGGGAATAGAATAGAATAGTTTCTTACTCAAAAAATAAATTTTGCTAAAATAAAGTACTTTTACATTTCTAAATACGAGATACATTTAGCTATATCGATGACGCAGTCTGAGGTGCGATTGTCTAAAGTATCTTCGTTGATCGTAATCGTATTCAATGACATTAGCGTCAAAGTAAAATAAACCATAACATCATTGAATTAGAGCTAAATTTCGTGTATGCATTCTTATACGTTTACGTATGTACGATACTCTCCATAACGCTCCTGATTAAGGTCGGTTGTACTGAATTTGTGACTTTAAATCAATACAATCAAGGATTATTTTGCTTTGACGCTAATGTCATCGAATACGAATACGATCAATGGAATAACTTTTAGACAATTGGGTATTTGACAGATATTTTTTAAATATTTTAAATAACTTTTTTAAATATCTTATCATAATGCCATTTATCTTTTTAAATAACTTTACTAGTCTCGTAATTATTAGCTGTTTTACTGTGACTGTATCTGTCTCTTTCTAAAACGATATATTCTAAGAAGCGTGTATGGAGCTGGTGAATTGTGACGTCACACTTGAGTAGCGCTCTCTCTGTCTAACAGGAAACTTTAAAGCTTTATATTATAACTTATTTGTTTTTAAACCGATTTATTTTCTGTTTTACTAATGGTATTTTTACATGTAACATTTTCGATTATAAATAATGAATATCAACATTTTGACAACAGTCAAATACCCAATTGGTACCTGTTCGACTCCACCGCCGGAGCTATTCCGCGGCCGCGGCAGCATCGAAGTGCTAGTAACGAGAGGCGTCACAATAATTTTCCCGTATGACAATGCTTTAATGTGCGTTTGATCCCATACAAATATTTTGCTATTGTCAAGCGCCCGTTTTGTGGCTATCCGCTTACGTTTTCACCCAATTTTGACGTCCCTTGACAACCCGATTACGATTATTTTTATTTTTAAGCTATTGCATAGCTTATATCGCGGGCTTTGAGCGCGGCGACCGAATCAAGAAATTCCGTAACGAAAATAAACCTAACACCGTCGTTTCAGTTCGGCAGACTTCGGCACGGTGTTTGTGTACGTGCGACTAGAAAATACTATGCAATAGCTTTACCGCGGCAGTCCTCGAGTGCCACACGTAGGTATTTATTTTTATCAAAGTGTTAACCTACAATTAAGGGAATCATACTAATATTATAAATGCGAAAGTGTGTTTGTTGGTTTGTCCTTCAATCACGCCGCAACAGAGCTACGGATCGACGTGATTTTTTGCATGGGTATAGTTGAAGACCTAGAGAGTGACATAGGCTACTTTTTATCCCGGAAAATCAAAGAGTTCCCGAGGGATCTTAAAACTAAATCCACGCAGACGAAGTCGCGGGCATCAGCTAGTTCCAAATGAATTTAAAGCATGCGACGATCAAATTCTGCGAACTGTGGAGCTTAGGGCGTACTAGAAGCGTGCTCGTTAGGGGCTTCTTATCCTTTCTTGAACTGTTTCGAAGGGTCGTATGCTCGATCCCAGGCACGCACCTCTGACATATTGGAGTTAAGCAACTACAAATATCACATGCTTCAGCAGTGAAGGAGAATATCGTGAGGAAATTTCACGCCTGAGACTTCTGTATGAAGTCTACCAACTTGCAATTAATTGGCTAGCGTGGTAGACTGGCCTAAAACGCTGAGAGACCTGCACCCAATGGTGAGCAGTTTATAGGTTGCTGATCATGATGATCCCAATTCCCATCTACGCATCGCTAATTGTCTTTTTCACCATTCGGTTTAAGCCTCTTAAATTTTGCGCTGTTAAAGCTGTTTTTTTTTAATTTATATATATAGCGCTTGACTGCGACCACACCTGATGGAAAGTGAAGAAGCAGCCGCCTAAACAAGGGCATGATTTAGCGCGCTTGCCTAGAAGATGCCCATTCACCGTTGATTTAAAGGTACCCAAGTTATAGGAAGCGCAGTGTTGGCAGACGCCCCACTAGGTGGACCGACGATATCACGAACGAGTCGCAAGGAGCCGCTGGATTCAGGCAGCGCAAGACCGAGATCTGTGGAAGTCCGTATAAAAGACCTTTGCCCAGCATCAGTCTATCGGTTGACAAAGAAGAAAAAGATGTTATTGTTAGTTCGAAAAACGGAAACGGATAGCAACAAGGTCACACATCTAAAACATCAAATTAAACTTCACCCCGCGCTGTTGTCGTATGCAAATTCCGATAACACGCCACTACATCCCCAACTCCAAGAATTCCATTACTACCGTCCTAACTCGTAGCCACCACCCGCTGCAAATGAACCCACCCATCACCCTCGACAATATAAATGCGACCGGCCATAAATCGCCGCACATGCTAAACTAAGATAGACACATCGGGACGAGTCAAGTCAGCAGAGCCCTTATCACAGTCCCAGTTATTTACGGCCTGGCCTGAGTTATGGCCAATTTACAGGCAGTCATTAAGGCCTTAATGGCCTCAAGGTGTCCGGGTGAAAAGTTTCCCGGGATAACTTAGGCGGCGTCAGCGTTTTGCTATGATGTACGGGCGCACGTTTTTGCCCTGCATAGTTAATGGATCAAAATGGGACTTGGCGCACCTAGCCAGAGTGCTTATCCCGGTGTAAAAATTTACTGTACGTTGGGAAAGATATACAGACGCTTGGCTTTTTGAGAGACCTGCGAAAAGCGACAGTTTCTGAATAAAGACGAAATAGAAGATTAATTGGTAGCATTTATTTGATCTTACTTTGTTATAAGTGGCGATGCAGTCTAAGATGGAAATGGGCATTGGATAGGGTATAATATTATGGCAGTTTATATAAAACTTAATGAGTTGTTACACCACATTATACCGGTATCCTTACTATCCTTACTAATTCTAATATAATATTATAAATACGAAAGTGTGTTTGTTTGTTGGTTTGTCCTTCAATTACGCCACAACAGAACGCGATCAAGATTAACGTGATTTTTTGCATGGGTACATGGGTCCTCAACAGGACCTGGAGAATGACAAAGGCTACTTTTTATCCCGGAAAGTCAAAGAGTTTTCATGGGATTTCTTTAAACTAAATCCACGCGGACGAAGTCGCGGGCATCAGCTAGTAAGCTTGCTGAAGCTGAAATTAAAATGAGCGGGGCAGATAATTCGAAGAACCGATAGTCTTTGGGGTCCCTGGGATGCTGGAGTGACGAACTAGCACCTGAAAGCATAGCGCAGCACAGTCTTCTATCAGTTTCCTTTTCAACCAATGTAATTTTCATAGTTACACTACTAGTTAAAGTCACTTCTTCTTCGGGATAAAATATTGTTGCCGCAACGCTTTGGCCAGTTGTTATTGGTTGGCTGTAAAGTCGGTTTACGGACGATAGTTTTACGTCATAACGTCATAAAGAAACATTGATGAATAAATGTGTCACAGGCCAACGCTTGGGCCGATCGTGCCTCTCTATCGCTTGTTCCGCGCTCTCGCTTGCACGCGCAGGCTCAGGCGGAACGTGACACTTATTCGTGCGTGCAGCCGGTGTTCATCGATTTATAAGACGTTATCACGTCAAAAAGAAGAAGAATCTAGTAAAATGGCATCTCTTTCTCTGCTGCAAGGAATAAAAACAAACAATTATCAGGCAGGCGACGGCGTCAGTGCCGCAAAATTAACAATTACTTAGACGAAATCTCCTCGACCGCCATTATCTCGTCTCGTCGTAACTCCTCGCTAACTGTTATTGCCATCATTCCCGCTTGATTTAAACAAGACGTTACGCTACAGTCGCTCCCGTCAGACTTTCCCGGAGCTGACTCAAGGAAGGATAAGGTATTTAAGTGAAAAGTTCAAAAAATAAAAAGTTAAAAATGTTTACACTTAAGTAAATTTAAGTTTTATCTATAGTTTTGTAACCAAACATTACTGCAGCTTTAGTGGAAAGACCCGCCGCACTTGAATTTATTTTTTGCGCGCGCTCGGTTTTATTATGCGATAACTCCTAATATATTCATTTAAATTATATGGTGGTATAATCATAATAATAATATAAGCAGTGATAGCCTAGTGATTACGACTGTGGTCTCCTATTCAGGGGGTCGCAGGTTAGTTCCTGGGTATGCTGCTGTATGCACCTCTGACTTTTCGAAGTTAAGTGCGTTTAAGAAATTAAATATCAAATGCATTAACGGTGAAGGAAAACATCGTGAGGAAACCTGCACACCTGAGAGTTCTTCATAATGTTCTCGAAGGTGTGTGAAGTCTGCCAATTCACATTGGGCCAGCGTGGTGGACTATGGCCTATAACCCTTCTCTTAGAGGAGACCTCGCTCAGTAGTGAGCCGTTGATGGATTGCTGATGATGATGACGATTATCATAATGTGCATGAAATGCTTATAGTAAGTAACTAAGTTGATAAGGAATAATACATATAATAAAACTGTAACTGGAAGATTTCTGTACATTTAATATATTTTGAAAATTTTAATTGGAGGATGCTTTACTATCGATACTGAGCCCAAAACAGATTTTTTTATAATTTTTGTCTGTTTGTTTGTCCTTCTTTCACGTAAAAACTACCGCACAGATTTCTACAAAATTTTATACCGTGGTAGCTTATTACTCGGGTCAACATCTAGGCTACTTTTTATCCCGGAAAATCAAGGAGTTCCCGAGGGACTTTAAAAACGAAATCCACGCGGACAAAGTCGCGGGCATCACCTAGTCCTAAATAGATTTCCAATTACCGCATAGTACGTGACCATGTTAGAAGTTATGCTTTCTTTTCAGTAAAAACCTATCCCACTATACCACCACCATCCATTGTTTTGTCCCATATAAAAAAATCATTATACTTATCCAAAAACAATTCGCGACTCTGTGTTGCGCAGCGAGCGGCACAATGATTTGCTATTGGTAGGGAGATAAGTAAGTTCATTATGTTGGAATGACCAGGGAAACACCTTTGCTTTTACGGGTACATACGAGTGTGTCGCGAAGGCTCGAGCCTGATGAAACAATACCATTTTATGTATACAGCCTTTGCTTTTTGATGTGGTTACCCCTATGAGGTTACCCATATTCGTCAAGAGGACCTACCACCAACGTTAAAAGTAATAATTATCATTTCAATATTGTTTAGAAATGACTGACGTCCTTATGTGATATATTTTAAGGTTTGTCAAAACAATATTGAAATATTTCTGCTTTTAGTGTGGGTGGTATTTACCAAGGACGGGCCTTGAGAGATGTATTGATGCGCGAGAAATATTTTCAGACGAACGAGGATCCACCGAAAAAAGCGCCGATAGTAAAACTCAAATATCACTTGCATTTTGCTGAAGGAAAACATCGCGAGGAAGCCTGCATGCCTGATCTCCTTACTGTTCTCAATCTCATAGGTGTGTGAAATCTCCCAATCCGTACTTGGACAGCTATTTTTTTTACCCGTGGTCCCTGCGAGAAATACTGCGAGAATTAAAAAGGTAGTCCTTGGAAGGTACCGTCTCTCCGAGAAATACAATGCTGCCGAATTAAAAAGGTATTCCCTGGGAGGTGCCGTCTCTCCGAGAAATGCAATGCTACCGAATTAAAATTGAACAGACCTTTATCCTTTCTTATTCGGCAGGAGACCTGAGGACAGTGGTGATATGAGAGGCTCCAGCGTTGACCACGTGCGAAATTAATATTATGTAATCTGGTATAAAATTGTGTCTCACGACTGTGGAATACATAAACAATTTTACGCACACTTCAAGCCATAGACGTAATATTCACTACCGTAAAAGACATGCAAAGGAGGGAGCGAAAATAATCTCTTCAGCAATACCTGAAGATAGGAAAGGCAAGCGAATCTGATATCGCTGTAACCAGATTTCAAAGAACAATTGGTCACATTAGTGAATGTGACCGTGAATTGTTATTATTTTTATATTTTTTATTCGGATTGAAGGGTTTATTATAAGTACTAATCTATATTTCTTTGAAGTTTGATAAATCAAAATCGGTTACACATTTTGCGCCTGTTAGAAGATGGTCTACTTACGGTAGAAAACATACTGAGTTTATCCTTTAAACAGTCGTATTTGACTGATCAAGGCTGCGCGCCAGAACTTAAGGCCAAAAAATACTGACGTGAATTCATAGTTAGCGACGCAAATATATCCTGAAATAAAGTTCGATTTAGATTTCAACCTAAAAGTTAAGTGAATTATAGTTAAGTTAAGTTACTTGGTGACTTTAACTGTCGCCAAGTGAATTTGACATTTTGACATATTATTGCCAGTAAAAAAATTGTCAAAACGACATTTTCATTCATCGGTTAAACACTACACGGCAATCGAAAAATAGACCCTGTACCCTGTCCAACCGTCCAAACTCTCACTATGTGAGAGTGAGTGAGACTGAGCTATCAAAAAGAAAAAAAAAAATGCGTGAGTGTCGTGGAACACTCGGTTGGAACGAAGTTTCAAATTTTCAATTTTTTTTTTTGGAAAAATTCCACATGTAGAAATTCATCATCATCATCATCATCATTAGCAACCCATCAACGGCTCACTACTGAGCGCAGGTCTCCTCTCAGAGAAGGATTTTAGGCCATAGTCCACCACGCTGGCCCGATGCGGATTGGCGGACTTCACACACCTTCAAGAACATTGTGAAGAACTCTCAGGTACTGCTACATGTAGCAGTGATGTAGAAATTATTTAAAATAAAATTGAAAATAGAATATTCAGTCAGTCGAGCTGGGATTCGAACCATCGACCTTTATGCGACTGTAGAAACCACAAGGCTATGGATATATAATATTGTAGTGTGAAAATATTGAACACAATGCCAAATTCACATTCAAAAAAGTGTCGGTTAAATTTAGTCTTAATTTTTTCCGTCTAGCCCCCTTTTGCATCGCGCGATAAGGAACTAAGTTCCAATAAACGGTTGGACAGGGTATAAGTGTACGATACCTAACTCTACTCAATCGCTAATCACTATAGTCAATTAAATAAAATTCATTAATTCGCCAGATGCTACATGGTACTATTCACAAACGATCAACAATTTAGCTATATTTTAGATACTTTAAAAGTTACGAGCACTATCAATTTCATGGATTGTAGATTTAACTCGGAATTAAAATGCTAGCAAAAACTTTTTTAGGCAGTTAACGATACTTTTAGTAGGATTTAGACGATTTATAATTGATTTACAGCGTTATAAAGATGTTCGATCGTATAAATATTCCTATTTCCATATTCTATGGTCAATTACATTTAGGACCTGTTTCAAGCAAACTTTAACCGACGAATATGTTGACATTTTGACAGTTTTTGTATGGGCAATCTGTCAAAACGTATAAATTCGTCAGTAAAAGTTTACTTTAAGGTGGTTTTTAATAAACTTCAAAAAAGGAGAAGGTATTATCAATTTGTCGGAATCTTTTTTTTTAATGTGTGTCCACCGATTACTCGAAGATGCCTTAACCGATTTGGTTTTTTTTTTCTTTTTTGAAAGGATATAATCCCCAGGTCCCATATAAATGTTATCGAAATCGGTCCAGCGGTTTTTAAAATATCAACAATAAATTTTATACTTTGTATAGTGGCGCGGGAGTTAGAAGTCGTTTTTTTAAAAATAATTTTTTATATTAAATTATAACAAATTTATTTAAATCTTTTATTACTCAAAGATTTAAATAGTAGGTAATAGGCAAAGTTGTCTAATAGTAGTTTCTTTATTTGGCTGACCGGGAAACGCGCGTTGGTAGACCTCTCACTAGTTGGACGGATGGTCTGAGGCGAGTCGCTGACAACCGCAGGATACAGGCGACACAGGATCGTGCTCTGTGGCGATCATTTCAAGAGACCTTTTTCCAGCTGTGGACGTCTATCTGTTGTCAATTTGAGATGATGTAGATGATTATGTTCCTAAAAACTGATTTTTCGTCCAATTTGTGTTCATTCGATTTGAAAGGAAAATTGGTCTAACCTAAAATATGAATCACAAGAGTATAAATAATATTGGCGTACTTAATTGAGCAGTGAGCACTATAACATCTCCTGCGAACTTGGCTAGTCTCTGCTGAGACTGAATCCGTGCTAGTTAGAAGAAAATTATTACAAATCGTGTCCAAGGAAGATTCTCGAATATTGATTGTAAAAGGTAGTTTCGTTTTATCATCAATACCTGTACTACTAGTAAACTATACTGAAACTAAAGGGCGCGCAAATATCAAATTGATATCATGGACGTAGGTGTAATTATTTTGTTAAATAATAATATTAGGATGGTAAACAGTAGTCTACATAAGACTCTTTCTTTTTAATATGCATAGACGTAGGTAATTACTAAGAAAGCGCGACGTATGCGTTTCCCGGTAATGCTGTGCAAAGTCGCATATTCACATAATATCAGAGAGGAGATTGGGCTGCCGGAGTCTCTTAAACACGCCTCTATAAATACTGGGCTAAATACCTGGCCGGCAGTTAAGGGTAGACTTTACGAAAATTGCAAAAATGTTTTTTTTTTCATATCTTAATATTTCGTAACTAATTCTTCATTGGCGGAATAAAAGTGGAAATGGGCGGTGTTCGAAGAGCTGATGGTCGTTGGGGTTCCAAAGTGCTAGACTGGCGACCCCGCACCGGTAAGCGCAGTGTTGGTAGACCCCATACTAGGTGGACCGACGATATCAAACCAGGGAGCCGATGGATTCAGGCGGCACAAGACCGATGCATGTGGAAGTCCATGCAAGAGACCTTTGACCAGCAGTGGACGTCTATCGGTTGACAAAGAAGAAAGAAGAAGGTATACAGTATGTTTCGGTCAAATCTTGCAAGTTGAATTAGAACCACGTCCCGATTTCCAATTGAGCTGAAATTTTGCATGAATATGTAAACCGGATGAAAAATGCAATAATATTTTGACATGGAGCTGAAAGATAGCTATGGGAACTCTGCAATAAGACGACGTAACCCCATTAAAATTTGGACTCATTTCATTCGTTTTGACAAGATTGATCCTAGATCATACCCAGTTTCTGATGATGAAGCCGGAAGATGGCTATGAAAACTCTTTAATAAAACGACGTAGCCTCATCAAGTTTGGGCTCGTTTGATTTGTCTTGACAAGTAATCTGGTCCTAGATGATATCCAGGGTCTGATGTTGAAGCCGGATGATGGCTTGAAAACTCTGTGATAAAATGATGTAGCCCCATAAGTTTGAACTCGTTTGATTCATCTTGATAAGTACTCTGATCCAGGATGAAATCCAGGTTCTGATGATGAAGCCGGAAGATGGCTATGAAGACTCTGTAATAAAACGACGTAGCCCCATCGAGTTTGGACTCGTTTGATTTGTCTTGACAAGCACTCTGGTCCTAGACGATATCCAGGGTCTGATGATTTAATCAGCTACTAAAAGCTTGTTTCTTTTTAAATTTAATTTACACTTGTTTGAATGAATAACATCTACAGTTTGAATGTTATATTCGGCTTATATGGGAACGGCTTCCCCTTAACTATGCAGTGACCACGAGCTCAAGAGACAAAAACTGCAAGTGTACACCCCTCTTTACGAGCGGCGTGCGGTGCCGGCAGAATTATAAGAGGTTTTAGCGCAACTAAACAGATATTAAATTCAGCGTGTAAACGGGGCTTTGGTTTTTAGAATGCACGCTTAGAATATTTCACCTAATACTGCTGTACAGTGTTGAGGCTTTTAACACTGGGGATATTTTGTCTCAAACACAGAGAACAATGTATATAATAAAGCCTCAATAGCCAACGGTTAAAGGTGCGGACTGAAAACTGAAAGGTTTGATCCTCACCCGTTGCACTATTATCGTACCCACTCCAACACAAGTTCCTAAGTCAAGTTCCTCTTGGCTAAACCTACTAATCCTATTTCCTACTAATAGGTATTATAAATGCGAAAGTTTGTGAGGATTAATGTATGGATGGATGGATGTTTGTGACTCTTTCATGCCACAACAAATAAACCGATTTGGCTGGGAACAGAGATAGCTCATGACCTGGATTAAAACATAGGCTGCTTTTATCCCGGAAAATTACAGAGTTCTCGCGGGAATTGAAAAATCTTTATCCACGCGGATGAAGTCGCGGGCATCAGCTAGTTCTTTATAAAAAAAGTATTAGTAGTGTTCTCCACAATGTTTATGAAGTCTGCTAATTCACATTGGGCAAGCTTGAATTAATAGAGTTTATACAGTCAAACCTTTGCAGGTACCTACCACATTCTATCAGAAGTTCCAGTAACATTATCATCATCATCAGCAATCCATAAACGTTTCACTACTGAGCATAGATCTCTCAGAAAAGGGTTATAGGCCATAGCCATGCTGGCCCAATGCAAATTGGCAGACTTCACACACTTTTGAGAACATTATGAAGAACTCTCAGGTGTACACGTCTCCTCACGATGTTTTCCCTTCGATGTTGAAGCCTGTGATATTTAATTTCTTAAACAAGCTTAACTTAGAAAAGCCATAGGTGCGTGCCCAGGATCGAACCTACGACCCCCCCGAATAGTAATATTATAACCAGATCTAAATCCAGACAAACCAAAGCAGACGCGGCCCACTACATCGTGACAGTATTATCTATATCGATAGTAATTTTACGGTGCAGTAAAACCCATTTTTCGCGACCGATCAAACAAACATCACTATTTATGAACGGTTTTATGGAATTCACGACGTAACGGAGTTCACCTGACTCAACAGCGTTCATCTATAAAGGTGTTACCACACCAATCGATTGATCGTCGATCGATGGTGGAATGGAGAATCGAAGTTGATCGACAGGTGCTACGAAACCAATCGATCAATGGCAGAATAGTCTAGGTGCCAGCGTTGCATTTTTAACCGACTTTAAAAAAGGAGGAAGTTCTCAATTCGTCGAAATCTTTTATTTTTTATGTATGTTCACCGATTACTCGAAGACGCCTAAACCGATTTGGAAAATTCTTTTTTTGTTTCAAAGAGTATACTTCCCAGGTAGTTTTATTTAAATTTTATCGAAATCGGTCGAGCGCTTTTAAAAAAATCAACAATAAATTGTATACTTTGTAGTGGCGCGGGCGTTTGAAAAAATGTTTTTTTTTATTATTTTGATATTATATAAGCCCACCACCACATCGATTAATTGTAGATCGATCATTGATCGACGTTTTATCCACCAGTATCGGTCGATCAGCCAAAGCTACCACACCAATCGATCAACATCGATCGACGATCGATCGAAATGGTGTGGCAACACCCCAAAGCAATATTCTCCTCTCAGTGTATTATACATTAGTGTAAATATTTGGATCGTAAAGCCCATACACCTTCTATGCGGTGAATCAGGCCGTTAGGGCGCATAAATCCATCGCTGCCCGCGAGTAAAACAGTACATACATAATTTTGTTACGCGTTTTAAATCAAGAAACGTGCGCGAGAGGCTTTCGTGACCGTCCATTTGGATGATTATGGAAATTCCCATTTTTTCCCCGAGCGACTCTGCGAATCTGCGACTCCATTCACGTGGAGTTGGGTTTCAGAAATTCTGCGTTTAACTCTTTGTTTTCTTTGATAAAAAGAAGCTTATGTGTTTCTCCAGATTCTCAACTATATGTACCTATTTAGGGTATCATTGAAGAAAAAACAATGACCTCGACCCGGTGCGCCGTTACTGCGTTATTGAAGTATAAAACAAACAAACAAACATACCTACGTTCGTATTTACAATATTATAAATTTTTTATGTATTGAAACGCACAGTGTTAGGTTAAAACTTAAAATCTTATATATCTCGATACAAGAATTTCTCTTTTATTCATTCATTTTCACTGCATTCCAATATCTATTTACAATTATTCTTAAAAATAGTTAAATTTAAAATGCCCTGTTGGGCACAGCAATTGTTGGGTTAGTAGAGAGACGGACACCATATTATTCATCAAAAAAGTGATTTATTTTATAGCAGGCTTTGTCTATTAGAAACTTTTTATGGAGTTGATCGTTCCATTTCCATTCTATATTCTATTCCAGCCTGCCCCTCCAAGTTACAATATGTTGTATCTATTCTCTTTCTACGATCGTTGACGCTTGAAGTTTTGGCTAGGGCTTAACTAGCTGATCAAAGACAGAAGTGCCTTGATAATATTTCGCGGCATTTTGTATTATAAATGGTTTTTTAGCATTTAAAATGCATAAATTATTCACCTTAGTGTCCATTAAAATGCACACTATAGTAAATAAGATAATTTAAGAGCCATCTAGTTTGCGATTTTCAAACTAGATGGCGCTTTTTTAGGTTTCAAATAAACGACGAAGCGCTTCGAGAAAAGGTGTGTAGTGCCCTTGCGCTTCGCTTGGCTCGTCTTGGCGGGGATACTTATGATTCCGAATTCAAGACTTGTACCGATACAACCCTAAGCCATGGCCACCCCTCGGCATAGTTGCCACTGTTTACGTTCAGGCGGCGTGAGATCGCTCGAACAATTCGTCATCGCGAGAATGAATCTCTCAACACGCACCACCCTGTGTTAACGTAGACTTAGAAATCGCGTAGACTGGACACGATACTGATTAAATTATTTTTAATTCAATTTAAGCAAACTTCTTTAAAATGGACGCATCTGGTGAAACTTTTCAACAATTTTCATATTTTTTTTTAACTTAGAGTTGATCAGAATTTAGTAATGAATCATATAGGTCCAATCATGACGTTTTTCCTTAGTTTGGAAATGTTTACATACTGATATATAGGTATAAGCAGTTAAAAAAACCATTTATAATACAAAATGCCGCGAAATATGTACAACCATTTGCATGCCATTGTATGGCTGATTGTAGCCTGGTACCTTATTAAATATGTAACATCTGTTTTGTATACATGCAATCTTGCAAATAAAGAAATTTTGAATTTTGAAATATTATCATGACACTTCTGCCTTTGATCAGCTGTAGCGCCATCTAGTCTAGCCCTAGTCAAAATTTCGAGCGTCGACGATCGTAGAAAGAGAATAGATACAACGAAGTGTAACTTGGCTAGAGGGGCAGTGCTTTATGTAGTTATTCTATCTTATCTCGAGGTCTTTTAGCGGCTGAGTGTCAGCTAATCTCGCTGACGCGTCTCGTTCGGCGCCCGCGCGCTCGCGGCGACGGACGGACGAGCGACGGTGATGAGTGCTCGCTGCAGCCGTTACAGCTCTTTGATTTATTTGTGACTGTGAGGATATATATCTATTTTACTTAAAGTTAGCTGACATAGCTTTGAGGGTTAGGCAGCTGAAGTGGCAGTGGGCAGGTCATATCTGTCGCAGAACCGATGGCCGATGGGGCAGACGTGTTCTGGAGTGGAGACCGCGTACCGGCAAGCGCAGTGTAGGACGACCTCCAGCTCGCTGGACCGATGACCTTAAGGTGGCAGGAAGCTGGTGGATGAGGAAGGCGGAGGACCGTGTTTGGTGGCGTGCTCTCAAGAAGGCCTATCCAGCTGCAATGGACGAATACAGGCTGATGGATGGATGTCATAAAATTAATGAAACTTAAAACAAAATTCAAAATTATTTCTTTCATAGGTAGAACTTGTGGCTCATACAACGTGAGCCACAAGTTCTATCTATGAAAAGACTCTACCAATGATTCGGAAATTAGATTCTGCTGAGATTAATTTAAATCCTTGCTAATATTATAATTAATGCGAATTATTTGTTGGTTTGTCCTTCAATCACGCAGCAACGGAGCAACGGATTATTTGCATGATTTTTGATAGTTGAGGACCTAGAAAGTTACATAAGCTAATCCCTGTCCAACCGTTTATTTTCTTTTTGACAGCTCAGTCTCACTCACTCTCACATAGTGATTTTATGAACTAAAACCCCTCGCTCCGTTCCAAATAGCGAGGAAAATCTAGTCAAGTATAATTAAATTAATACTAATAATTAAGTACCTATATAAATTTGAGACAAACGATTTTTTTACTTTACACAGAGAAACTAAGTAAGTAATGAAGGTACATTAAGTACGTTATTAGCACTATTTAAGTGTGTTTATTTGTTGGTTTGTCCTTCAATCACGCAGCAACGGAGCAACGGATGTTTTGCATGCGTATAGTTGAGGACCTAGAAAGTTACATAGGCTAGGTACTATGTATGCCGGAAAATTAAAGATTTCTGGCATGATTTTATGAAATAAATCCACGCGCTTCACTCCAAATCGCGAGAAAATTCTTGTCAAGTTTAATTAAATTAATACTAAATAGGTATACCGATTTGAGACAAACGATTTTTGTACTTTACACAGAGAAGGTACATTGAGTACGTTGCACTAAAATTTGAGTCAAAATTTTAGCTAAGTACTTTCTATGGCATTAACCACATCGTCGATTACAGAAAAACGCGGGAATACTTAAAAGGGTGGGTCCGGGGGGTGAAATGCAAATATGAAATATGAAAATGAAGATGGCATGTAATAAAAATGATATAGTGGGCTCCGCAGAGCCATTCCGAGGCGAGTAGTCGTCTCGTCAGGTTTATACAGCGCCGTCCATCACGGGCTGACAGGGGGGCTCCTTGGGGGAGGTCCGGCCTCAGATTTATCGTTGTATGTTGACGCGTTTTATTTGGTCCTGCTTTCGAAATTTTTAAACTTGCTACGCGATCATTGTTAGGGGCTTTGCCGTGTTTTTCAGCATTCGTCATGCTCGTGAACGGGTACCACCGGCGGGAATGGTGCTACGTTCTGCCTGCCCGTTTTAACATGTATTGAATTGTAAAATTGCATGTTTTGGAACTTCCCCTCATCGCGGAAACACTGCATACATAGCATAGTACCTATTGTTAACTTGTTTTGAAAAGAGCAACCGCCGAGTTTCTTGCTGGTTCTTCTCGGCAGGAAGGGTATTCCGAAACAGTGGTAGAGTCACCGACGACTCAAAAGCACATGTAAAAGTTTATTTTAATAAAAATAATTCTATTCTATTCTATTACACTCACTGAGCTTTATGATTAACTCTAGAGAGGCTGCTGTCACACTTTTTGGACCTACTTGACGCCATTTTGGTGCTGTAAGCAGTTAAACAAGTGTCTCTGGGACTAATAAAAATATAACGGCATTCCGAACCAGTGGTAGACTCATCGACGATTCAAAAGCACTTGTAAAAAAGTTTATTTGAATAAAAAACATTTCTATTCTATTCTATTCTATTGCAAATGGCGCATCAACCTCTATAATTTATCAATGATTTCACAACAGACCTCTTTAATTAATCTATGATTTCATATAAAATCATAGATTAACTGTTGATGGTCGGTGCGCCATTTGCAATATTATTATTAGTTCCAGAGACACTCGTATGTCAAATGTGGCGCTTCAAATTGGTCCATAACGATGCTATCATTTTGTATAAGGACAGCCAATCCAGTGTGATTAAATAATAGAGATCAGTGATTCCACTGGTTTAGAATGCTAGTGTCTACTAGACTACTGCGTCAGGGGATCACTAAACATCATAATTATTATTTAAAAGAAAACGGATTTTTTTTAATAATTACATATGCTACATGGAATTTGAGCACTATGGTTACATCATATTTACAATAAATAGTTCCTACTTCCTACTCATCGCTACAAGAGATATAATATTTTTAAATGATTCGTTTTAAATTTAAGATTCAAGGTGGAATCGTTAATAAAGACCTGCCTGCCTTCAAATAAATCCTCCAAAGACATTCATTATCATATAAACGGCGGAGCGTAAATTAAAATCCTTGTCATAACTCAAAGCGATTCGTATCTCATCAAAAATCAACAGCAAACAGTAAACACCTGCTTCCTTAGCAAAAAAAGCCATCAATTGGCTCACATACATCATGTCAATACAAAGAAAACACCGACACACGTCGAAGGTTGCGAACAAAGCCGAACGGTCGCGAACAAAGCCGAAATTAATTACTTCACGCCCATTGGCATCGCAGATGGAAGCGAGCGACAAAAACCTGAGGGAGTTGATAATGGTGCGAAATATGAGCTCCAGCGATTTGTGGGGAGACCCTTATGCTGTTAGGTTCACTCTAAGAGGAATTGGAAGCATACTTTTACGCTTAGGATATCTTTAAAACACATAATATGCCCGTTTTCACAATCGCACCTAAATCATCCAAATCATTTGACGACCTCCCTGGCTCAGTGGTGAGCGCTGTTGTCTTATAACTGGGAGGTCCCGGGTTCAATTCCCGGCGGGGTCACTTTGGGAATTTATAATTTCTGAATTGTCTCTAGTCTGGTCTGGTGGGAGGCTTTGGCCGTGGCTAGTTACCACCCTACCGTCAAAATCGTGCCGCCAAGCCATTTAGCGTTCCGGCACGATGGCGTGTAGAAACCGATTAGGGGTATGGGTTGAATGTTCACTGCCATACCCCTTACAAGTTAGCCCGCTACCATCTTAGACTGCATCGTCACTTACCATCAGGTGAGATCGCAGTCAAGGACTAGCTTGTCCTCGAATAAAAAAAAACCTAAATCATCCCCTAAGTAGGAGTCTCTTTACGTAGGTAGCCCCTAAATATAATCCCCTACCCAATGTCATTTCCAACTTTAGTGTTCGCTACAGGTTCGTGAAAACGAAATTAACAGGAAATGTTGCCTAACTAGCTTAGGTAGCCCGTAAAAGTTAGGGAATTTTGGTGAAAACAAGCATTAAAGTCCATGTCAATAGGGACCATAGGCGTTAATTTCAAGCGCGCCACATACAAACAAAGTCTGAACAATGAGAAATCACCGTAAGCTTGACATTATAATATGACATCACAAAGCAATGGAATTTGTATACTACTAATTCACTGAATCTTATTTGAATATTAACTAATCAAACTCAATGTTTAAATTTGTAAGGTTGTGACAAGCTCTAGAAACTTATATTAATATCTGTGACTAATAACGGTATAACGTTTTTACTAAAATTTAACAAGAAACCTTTTTAAGTATTTCTATGAAATAAGAATTTGATTTTACTTTGATAGACATTCAAGACTTTGGTTGATTTTCAAATAAGAATCAAATTTTATTTGTAGATAGTGCGTGGGTGCGCTTGAAAAAAACTTTTTCTAAGGTTTACTATAACTTAATGGTGGTTAAGTTACTCCTTAAACCAGGCTAACCTATCAATAATGATCTGCGACTATGAGTTGCGAGGGTCAGGAATATGCGAACGAACCATAGTGCGTCAGTTTTCCTCTTAGTTTATTTAAACTTATACCAAGAAAGCCTCTTTAAACCTACAACGAGGAAAAGTTATTTTGAATAACCTTTTTTCGAATTTTAAAATAGAGAACTTCTAACACGTCACGAAAACAGCCACAAACACAAATCCACCGTGACATAAACATAAACACAATAATAAGATTAGCAGACCCAGATTAATTCTCGTGTGTTTCCACACTTGCACTGCCTCCCAACCCTTATCTGGGGGTAGCGGAGCGGGCGCGGGGTACAAAATTATAAAAGGGTAAATAAAACAGAAAGCTTACACAAGTCATAAATTTGATTTATAGAGATTAAAAAAGGCGCTTTAGAAACGGCTCGAACGAAAATTTTCGGTGGGACGAATCGGGAGACATTGGTAGGGTGTGCAGAAAAAGTAGGTATTATGTTTCAAGTACAATAATTAATTATTATTATTGAATTACTTAGCCAAATTTTTGAAGTGAAAACTGCTTAGCGTGGAGAGCGATTTTTGTTAGAGGAAAATCTTATGAGCTCACGTCACCGACTATGTAGCTATGAGTGTGAAGTGCTTTTAATTCTGTCCGCAGTCCCCGTGACTTGTTTTATTAATAAATTATACTAATCATTGAAACTTTATTTTTGAAAACAATAAAGAAATTTATGCAATTTAAAGAACAATTTGGAAAACTTTCTACATCAACAAGTAACACATATTTAATTTTCTTAGCTCAGCAATGACGTATCAAAAAAAATGGGTTGTCGTTAAAGTCGGTTTACGTACGATAGTTTTACGTGATAACGTCATAAAGAAACACGTCACAAGCCAACGCTTGGGCCGATCGTGCCTCTGTATCGCTTGTTCCGCGCTCTTGCTTGCACGTTTGGCTTCAGACGGAACGTGACACTTTTTCGTGCGTGCAGCCGGTGTTCATCGATTTATAAGACGTTATCACATGAAAAATTGCTTAGAAAACTTGTGCAGATTATAATGGCGCCCTTACAAGTTCTGCTTAAAGAAAAATATTTTAATTTTAGAAAAGTTACAAGTTCTCAGTTAGCCATGACTATTCTTCAAAAATTTTGTTTTTTGCAAATACAAATTTTTTTGCTGTTAGTACCCGTCAGGGCTGTCGATGGGCTACGGCGCGAGAGGGAGGGCGTAAGAAAATTTACCGCCACCGACATATTTCAGTCCGCGCTAATCCACCCCTAATGTCGCTTTGTTTACCTGCTGACCCTACGTTTAATGAACGATTATACGTGCGCGCGCCGCGCCGCCAGGTGCGATGATAGCGAGTGATTTCCGTGTTTAGTTTAACAGGTTTTTTGAGAAAAATTCGCGATATATTTATTAAACCCTTTCTATATCTTTCCATATTCTGGCGAAGTACTACCTATATTTTATTCTGCTTCATAATATTATACAGGTATGCCTTGTTGGTCTAGTGGTTAGGTTAGGTTAGCATATTGAACTGCAGAAGACGAGGTCCCGAGTTCAAATTCCGGGCTGGGCCAAAAATGCATTGGGGTTTTCTGTTCATAAATTCTCAGTACTAGTTCGGAGTTAGGAACTGGGCGGTGAGTCACCCCCTTGTCTCGGAGAGCACGTAAAGCCATCGGTCCTGCGCCTGATCTCTCTCCGATCGTGTCGGATTTTCGTCCCCACCGGACTATGAGAGTGAGGGGATAGAGAATGAACCTGTGTTTGCGCACACATTTGTGCACTATAATATATCCCGTGAAGATGGTTAATCTTAGCCGGAGGGGAGGAAATTATTATTATTTGTAAACAACTCTCACGCTGCTCCATGGCTGCGTGATTGAAGGACAACAAACACACTCGCATTTATTATATTAGTAAGGATGCTAGTCACGTTAATTTTGATTTTTCAACCCCCTACTTTGCCCCCTTAGGGGTTATATTTTCAAAAACCCTTTCTTAGCCTACGTCATAATAGCTATCTGTACCTATGCCAAATTTCAGCCCGATCCGTCCAGTGGTTTTAGGTGTGCGTTGATAGATCAGTCAGTCCGTCAGTCACCTATCCTTTTATACTAAATACATACTAAACGCATTTACCCTATTTGCATTCTTGTTTGAATAAGTTATTGACAAGTTTTTAAAGAAGGTAGTTATGCCAAGTTTGTTCTCTATATGTGACACCAGTACAGTCAGCTGCCCTCTGCCTCCCCTTTCATAAGAATTCTTCCAGTCGGACTCGATCGTTAGTGACCGCGGGGAGGCTGGGCAGGGGCAGGCTTCAATGCCTGTCAGCCGTGAACTGAAGCCGCCCCAGACAGCGCCCTTTATGACACGGATGTTTTCTTTTTGTACCTTTTACAGTGACATGTATTTATTTCTAAGAATAAGTTTACCACTTCTATATGTAACTAGCTTCTGCCCACGGCTTCTTATTTAGTTAGACTACATTTTATACGAATAAAATAAATATCATCATCATCATCATCATTAGCAACCCATCAACGGCTCACTACTGAGCGCAGGTCTCCTCTCAGAGAAGGGTTATAGGCCATAGTCCACCACGCTGGCCCAATGCGAATTGGTGGACTTCACACACCTTCGAGAACATTATGAAGAACTCTCAGACGTGCAGGTTTCCTCACGATGATTTCCTTCACCGTTGAAGCAAGTGATAGTTAATTGCTTAAACGCACTTGACTCCGAAAAGTCAGAGGTCGAACGAACCCGGGATCGAACCTGCGACCCCCCGAATAGGAGACCACAGTCTGGAGAAAACAAATATGATGGATGTTACGAGTATATCCAATTTCCCATAGCCGGTTTACAGTTTAAACTTTTATCCTTTTTATAACGGTGGTCTCATTCCCATTCCACACGTAGCGTCTTCGTCTGCAGAACGAAGGGCGTCGACGTTTCCCAGCGGATCTACGACGAAAAGAATTCGACCGGAAGTATCGAAGAGTGTTATCTATCTATTCCTTATACCTATAGGTATTCGAAAAGATATAAATGCCATTCATTTGGAAAGATTAATATACATAATAATATAAATACCTATACTAGTTGACCCGCCCCGGCTTCACACGGGTAGGCTACACAACAAACACAATGTTGCAAACATCTGGGGTCTGTAGGTTAATGATTTAGTCTATTTGTAATTGTGTGTATGTCTATATAATGTAATGCCTATGGCTAAGACCCTCATATACATATAGGGTATGCCTGAATTCGATCGTTGTCTCTTATGGAAGTGACTTGCTGCTACCCGTGAAGAGTTATGCCCTCTATCTCCGATAATATTTATCAGATCTTCATCAAAATAAGCACAACCTGCCTGATAGTAGGTATACACTTTCAATAAAAAAAAGAATTATTAAAATCGTTTCAAATTTCATAGTTAAGTTAATTTGGGGATAGTGAAATTGGCTATTAATGATAACTAGTTAACGACTCATTCAATATAATATTTAGTAATGTTCTAGAAAAAAAGTTTTGTATGCCTAAAGTTCACAGCCCTTTCGTTCTAGAAATACCTACTAAATTCTTATAACTGTCCACACAACAAAAAGACGTAATTGAAGACAGAAGATTTCAGTTTTATAAAACGACTCCATATGCAAATACTTGCCGTAGATTTGCTTGGAGTACAATGATATTTTAATTCTATTGCAATAGATAGGATATAGGGCCAAAACAAAAGTCGTAATAAATAATAATAATTTTATTTGCCAAATTGTGGGTACATAACAGGTCAAATACATCATATTGCTCCCTTACACAATCGACTGTCACCGACAGTGTGCAAATGTTTAGACATTAATACATACAATTATGCAGAATTAAAATTATCAGAAATTAAAATTAAAATTAAAATTAACAATGAATTAAAATTACATTGGTATTAAATTAAATGCAAGGAAGCTGGACAATTTCTTTTCGCTTTATCGATAATATTGTTCCTACTCAAAATCAACAACATTAGCAGTCCAGGCATGCAACCAAAAAGAAAACTTTCTTGCTTGCAGCTTTTGTTGCCAACTCAAATTCTAAGGTAGTAAAAGAGCATTGGGCTGAAGAAATCATTGGATCGATAAACACATAGTGGTAAGAATTTTCTTTTAATGTTCATGTAATGTAATGGGCTCCCAGATCTTTATGTCCTAATGCATTTATTTACTTACTTATGTTTTTTATAAACATACCTTAAGATATAGTAGCACAGTTTTAAAATAAACCTACCTTCTTTCTGTCTCTCTTTCATTTTTAGCAATGTTATAGGTACTGAAACATTAGATCAAAATACTCCCAATAGCCGCTCTACCCTCGAGGTAAATCGGTGATGCAATGTTTAGCTCAGTTTTCGATTTGGCAACCTCCAAGCAATACTGTTTTCTATATTTTTGAGCGTAATGCAAGAAACTGTATTTTTACAATATATTAACTAGATAAAGTATACGATATTGTAAATAAGTTTGTAAAATATTAGATTAGTTCTGAATTGTACTAATTTTCTAAGTTCTGCCAACGACTGAGTTGAGAACGGAAAAAAATATTTAAAGTTACCAATATCGACCTACTTCATGTACCTATTGATAATTTTAAAAAACTTTTTTGAAAAATAAGGTTACCGGGTACTGTTAACTGTTATTAGTTAGGATGGACATTTTTTTTAAATGAATAGCGAGCAATGGAGCAGCAGGGTCACCTGATGCTAAGTGATTACCGCCGCCCATGAACATTTGTAGCACTAGAGGTACCACCAATACGTTGCCGCCTTTTCAGGAATATTTTGGTCCGCCTCTTGAAGCAGTGATAGCCTAGTAAGCAGTGATAGCCTAGTGGTTAGGACTGTGGTCTCCTATTCAGGGGGTCGCAGGTTCGATCCCGGGTACGCACCTCTGACTTTTCGGAGTCAAGTGCGTTTAAGCAATTAACTATCACTTGCTTCAACGGTGAAGGAAAACATCGTGAGGAAACCTGCACATCTGAGAGTTCTTCATAATGTTCTCGAAGGTGTGTGAAGTCCGCCAATTCGCATTGGGCCAGCATGGTGGACTATGGCCTTATAACCCTTCTCTGAGAGGAGACCTGCGCTCAGTAGTGAGCCGTTGATGGGTTGCTGATGATGCCTCTTGAATAACCCCGTATTGTAACTAAGCGACATAGCTTTATACATAACTTTTATGTCAACATAGCAATTAGGTCAATATACGAAAGCTACTATCTGTATTTCTTCGTTTATTTTCCTACAGACTTCCAATAACCCCTCGCAGCTCCCAATGAGCGAGTGTAACGTATCAATAAAGTATTTAATTATACAAATATTAAAGCAGTCCGGTCCCGCGCCCGGACACATCAGCGCACGATAGGAACGATAGAATTTTACGACTCTCCGGACGCAGTTCGGTAAGCAGTCCCCGTAAATACTGACTGGCGGACATACAGCCACTGGATGGACGCAAGTGCAATACTTCGCCTTTAAACTTTTTACTTCGCCTTCGCGTTTTCGCCTTCGCCTTCGCTCTTCTCAGCAGAATCAGCTTTCCGAACCGGCAGTGGTAGATTCACGACTTGTCATAAGTGCCAAAATTTGGCTTACATTAAATAAATGATTTTGAATTTGAATTAAAAGGTGACATAAAAAAGGAGAGCTTTATTCAATTTGAAGCCGGCTGGAAAAATCAGACCCTGAGATTATGGTTTCTAGCCTCAGACAAAGCCTCCAGACCAAACCAGAGACAATTCAGAAATTATAAATTTCCAAATTGTCCCCGCCGGGATTCGAACCCGAGACCTCCCAGTTATAAGACCACACAGTTGTAAGTGCTCACCACTGCGCCAGCCAGTCGTTAAAATAGAGCATGCTCTGACTTGGCTCTAGATCTTACCCTTAGAATGCGTTCTATTGATTCCAAATTCCAATATACCTAAGTGTCTAATTAGTCAGCGTCCATCAGCGTTTGGTTAAGCAATACCTGATAATTTTCTTTCTTTAAAGTCTTAATTTTCGCCGTTTCCAGATATTTTTTCTATGTATCATCCTTGTTTAACATTAATGCAGTAGGTAGCTTATACGTAACTACTCGTATTACACACTGAGTTGTAGATTTTTTTTGGTCCGACCAGGAATTCGACTATCACTCCGAAATTAAGAAATAAGCACAAAATATAACAAACAGAATGCGTCAATGCCGTGGAATGCTCCGTTGGAACGAAGTTCCTTTTAATAAATTATAATTATGGTATCTATTTAAACAATATTATGAAAATATTATCTTCTAATAATGAAAAACATTGCCATCTCGAAATAAAAAAGCGCGCACCTATGAATGGGCGCAGTCAATAGCATACGCGCTATAGACCGTCTACACTACTCGTGACATAATATTCTTACACTTTTTTTCGGCTAGCTCCCATCCGCGAAATCCGTACCGTGCGATAAGGAACTTTGTTCCAATACGTAGATAATTTTCGCTGCACTCACCTCTTTTGATTAGTACAAACGATCACATTCAAAAGTTTCCGTTCGTTGAATTAGCTTTGCAGAATAGAATAGAAATATTTTTCATTCAAATAAACTTTTTACAAGTGCTTTTGAATCGTCGATGAGTCTACCACTGGTTTGTAATGCCCTTCCTGCCGAGAAGAACCAGCAAGAAACTCGGCGGTTGCTCTTTTCAAAACAAGTTTACAATACAATAGTTACTATGCTATGTATGCAGTGTTTCCACAATGAGGGGAAGTTCCAAAAATGCATACCTACTAACAATGCAATACATCTTAAGATGGGCAAACATAAAGTAGCCCCATTCCCGCTGACGGCACCCGTTCACGAGCATGACGCATGACCCAGCCGTTGCTTCGCTCAACCATATTTGAGGGAACGTAACAATCCGCATCACACAATTGTGCAACATGAAGTTATTGTAGAATATAAGTCTTGTAATAACACCGTAAGTGTAGACAGTGCAATTTTAATTTAGAACATTTCTAGTAGATTTCTACATTAGTTTCAACAGATCTCAAAGTAGTAATGGAAAAGCCGGGATCAAATGAAAGGACGGAGGAGACGCAGACGTGTGTATTGAGAATGCACTCATTTTCGGAAGTCGGTAGAAAAGATGGCAGATTGCAGACACGGTGTCGGTGTTAAGGGAAAGCCGGTTCTATTTCAATTTATGTTTACTAACATGCTAACAAGAAAAAATTTTAAAACCCGTTACTCGACGACGGAAACGCTACGCGCTATTGCTACGTGCTACTGCACTTCACGCTGCAGAAACAATCAATAAATAGGGGTAGGCGAGATTAGTCCATATGTTACCGTTAGAATGCATAATACGTTAATGTGCACATTAACTAGGTAATCTGCAGATGCTCTGATACGATACGTTAAAGTGTAAAATTTGAATTAAAAAAGTTCTTATTCGCACTTTACCTAGTTAGTCTGCACAATAACGAATGGTAGGTAACATCGTTAAATAATTGCGGAAGACAGGTTTTTTAAACTTAAGTTAGGTACATTGACCCAATACAACCTAAGTGCCCATGTATAAACCAAACCTAACCTAACTTTAGATTTTGCTAAAATATGTATATAGCACATGTTGGGTTTAGTTTGGTTATGTTAGGTTAGGTTAGTAATTACCTACAACTAATTAAAATGTTTTATTCAAACAAGAACCTGTTTTATGGAATTTACCGTATGCATGGTCGTTAGTCTGCAGATTACCTAGGAAGTCTGCAGATTATCAAATTAATGTAGGAACTCAATTATTTTTGGAGTTTACTCCTTAAGAATCGATTTTAGGCGCCCGGTATGAGAAAAATTCGAGGAGTAAAATCTACTTATCAATGACCTCGTTACGTTTTTCACAACGATGCAAATTTCGACCCTAACGTTGAGTAAATAAGGTTGGTTTTCGTGCGAAAGAGCTTTCCGAGGGAAGCCGTGACCTCGTTACGTTTTTCACAACGATGCAAATTTCTACCCTAACGTAGAGTAAATAAGGTTGGTTTTCGTGCGAAAGAGCTTTCGCTTCGGGAAGCCGAGCGCGTACCGATCGGGTCCGAGCGGCGCGGCGCCTACAGGCAGCGAGCGCCGCGAATGCATTACGACGTTGTAAAGAGTAAACTCCAGTCGTGCGTCGGAGCTGACACACACACTTTTTTTTTCCTCTTTAACTGACTCAGCCAGATAATCTGCAGAATACCTCGTTAATCTGCACTCTAACTGATTTACGCAAATTAATGATAACAGTTGATAACACATATTAGTAAATTATTGTCGAGGCTCGGAATAAAGCAATTTATGGACGAGTAACATTGGAAGGCCAAGGCGAAGCCGAGGACTTCCAAGTGATTTTAAAAGGACGAGGCGCTAGCCGAGGCCTTTTTAAGTAAACGAGGCCATGAATTGCTATTTCGGCCGATGCTTATATAGTACTTTTCTCTAATTTGCGAGGAAACAACAAAAAAATAATTAAAGAAACACTTTTATTTCATGTTAAATGTTATAGTACAATTTGTACAGTTACATTTTCTTTTAAACGTAATGTAGTTTTTAGCTTTGAGTATTCACATCACAATGTAGATGGCCTTTTGTTTTTACTCAATTCGTTAAAATAGGCCATAAGAACATTTTCTGAAAACGAATTTGTCTTTTTTCCGGTTTTCCATTGAATGAAGCCTTCATAATCATAAGCCTTTTCATATTTTTCTTTAGATTTTGGTGGTAAAAGATTTTCTGATAGAAAAAAATTCATTCTTATTTTTTTAAATTGTATAACTCAGCGAAAGAAATACACATTTAAAACACCTAATCACAGAGGAGAAACACCTAATAGAGGAAAGTGTACATTTTAAAAACCTCGTACCTGTCCAGCAATTTACATTATTGTCCTGTTACGTAATTGCTGGTGCCACGCCAGCAATGAGCCAATTGACGTTTCGTTTTTAGGGTTCCGTACCCAAAGGGTACTAACGGGACCCTATAACTAAGCCTACGCTGTCCGTCCGTCCGTCCGTCCGTCCGTCCGTCTGTCAGCGGGCTGTATTTCGTAAACCGTAATAGATAGACTGATGAAATTTTCACATATTATGTATTTCTATTG
This sequence comes from Oeneis ivallda, assembly GCA_029955525.1. Taxonomy (NCBI): domain Eukaryota; kingdom Metazoa; phylum Arthropoda; class Insecta; order Lepidoptera; family Nymphalidae; genus Oeneis; species Oeneis ivallda. Next base: position 27,054,584 of record JARPMR010000006.1, read on the forward strand.
CCGCTATAACAACAAATAATAAAAATTAAATTAAAGTATTTCCATGGGTACATGGAAATATTTTTATTTAATTTTTTTTAACGGAACCCTAAAAGAGCGAGGCCCGACTCGCACTTGGCCGTTTTTTTTTAAATAAAGAAGCGATTTCCGAATAAATTTGAGAAAATTAAACTTATATGTTACAGATTTAGGGAGAGGGCAGACTGGCTACTTTTAGTGGCAGCGGTCGGGCGTTTTTATGGCCTTTAGCGATTTTATGGCCTTTTGCGTGCCACGCGTTTCGCGCGCGCAATAATCGCGACCCAAAAGTGTTCGCGTTTTTATGGCTTTCTATCGCAGAATCGCGAAAAGAAAGAAAGGGATAAATAAAGAAATATTTGCGATAGCTGCTAGCTTACCCTTAACAGTTGCAGTGAAGACGGCCGGCAGGGGCAGGTGAGGGGTCAAACGTCATCGATCGGCTAGTCCAGTCTTCTCAACTTGACATGTAGCTAACAAAATTCTGGATGTATATTATTTAACTCTTATAGAAGGACTTAAACTTGCTTGTGATTTTGCGCGCCTTTATGGGGTTTTCCATTGATACATTGATTGTATTTAGGTTTAGGTTCAAAGACATTTATGGCCTGTTTCACCACCTGCTGATAAAGTGCCTAATATATATCTAACAGATAAATATTAGGCACTAAGTTAGATATCTTCTGGTTAAATCTCTGTAATAACCTTTTGAGTTTAACTACCAGTTTGACTTTTCAGATCGTTATGAAACAGAAATTTAAACGCTATCCGTCAGATAAGTTGTGGATAGGCTATCAGAACTTTATCAGCAAGTGGTGAAACAGCCCTTTATCCTCATAAAATACTTCAGTCACTTACATGAGAATTTAATAATTTAAAATAATGAAATTATTAACAAACTTCGCCATTAGGTACATTAAATTAAATAGTCATTCAATGCATTGGTTAAGTTCAAAGTGATATTATGTTTATACTCATAATGTAAGCAGATAATTCAGTCTTAAATGCATTAAATAAGTGTACATTTAATAACTTACGAGTAAAATCAGAAAATGTAATATGCAAAGCAATACTTAAATGATACTGATACACATTCAAGCTCAGTTTAAATCCAAAGTTTGAACACATCTGATTAAAAACTTTTTAGTATCGTACGTGATTCCTGAACGCGAAGTGTTTAGAGTCCATGCATATTTCTTTTTTCATGCTTAAATTTCTTATATAATGTGGCGGAGTGATCGGAAACAACAAAAAGGAGGCGGCATCAACATAATACATTAAAAATAATCTAATCTCAATTAGCCTGAGCTGTTCCACGACTGGGCAAAAGCCCCCTTTCCGATTTTCCACTTCTCCCTATTCTGTGCCTCGGTGGACCACTCAACTGAAAATTCATACAATTTATCACGCCATCTTCATCTCGACTTACCATGCTGGCTTTGGTAAATACTTGAGGGGGGGGGGGGGGGGAGGTCCAGAAAGAAGCAGACTGCAGTATTATCATGTGAGCCGTATGCCAGATGCCTTGTGAGCGAAATCTGCGCTTATTTCTGGAAGAATACATAATTATTAAGAATTAAAAAAAAAATACAGGTTGTTTTCAATCAGATTATATGTAAAACGAGCCTTTGCCCACGGCTTCGCTCAGGTTCGATTTTTCAAAACCCTATTTTTCCCCCTTAGGGGAAAAATAGGGTTTTGAAAAATCCTTCCTTTCTTAGCAGACGCCTACGCCATAATAGCTATCTACTGTATGCCAAACAGCCCGATCCGTCCAGTGGTTAGAGCTGTGCGTATATAGATCAGTCAGACAGTCAGTCAGTCAGTCAGTCACCTTTTCCTTATAAATATATTCAAATTTACATACAATATTAGCAATATACAGGGTGTGTAATCTTACAACATATAAGGGACTTGTCGCAATAGCTACAAAGACTTAACACATTATGCTTAGAGCCTGTCCAGATGAGGCGTTTTACGCGCGAGTGCACTCGCGCGTTTCAATTTATATTGCGTCCAGATATCACGTTTTACGCGCGTTCCTACACTGGGAGGGATTCAGTTATAAACATGGACTCGGATACAGCGGTTGTGTTGTGGCTTGCATACCGTCGATGGAAACGTCGTAAACGAAGAGAAAGTAATATTATTAAATAAACTATTGTTTACTTACCTAAAGCTTTTTTCTTTTCTTCGGAATCGTCAGGTTCACAAAAAATTTCGACTATTTCTTCCCAGTTCCTACGTTTTATTACTCTATTGGAATAGTCTGAAGATTCCATATCCCATATGGCTATTGTTTTTTCAATTTCGTCTATAAAAAGTTCGGTATCGAAGTTATCACGCTCCATTTTGAATACGTCCACTCGCTACGGATTCGCGCGTAGTACTGGACGCAGTAATGGCGCCCGAGTATCTCGACTCGCGCGTAGAACGCGCGAGTCGAGAGTCTCGCGCGTAACCAGCGTCTTACGCGCGAGTTACGCGCGAGTGAGGAAACGCGCGTCATTATCTGGACGGAATATATGTAGCTCTAGTATCTCGGGAACGCGCGAGTGTCTACGCGCGAGTCGACTCGCGCGTAAAACGCCTCATCTGGACAGGCTCTACAGCTATGCATGTTTAATGTCGGTCACTTTGAGAGGACATACTACGCTCCCGGGGGATAGCTTTTGAAATTGTGTACGTTTCCATTGTGAAATACGATTCGTCTTATAGCCAATCTGCATACGTCCACTTTTGGCGACGGGCGATAATAAGTGTCGGAACGAGGTTTTTTTAAATATTTAACTGAACTTAATTCATACTTTTCTCTCCACTCCAAATAAGCGAAAAGCTAATTAGTGTTGGGAGTGTGTACGATAATAGTGCAACGGGTGGGATTGATCAGTCCGCACCTTTAACCGTTAGCTTAGTTTAGGTTAAGTTAATGGAGGTTAAGTTATTTAGCTAAGTAGCGAAGTTAGTGCGCTCAAAGTCTTCACACGAGCACGCTGGGGCTGTAATACGACGCTTCGACCCCTGGGGCTTCGTAGCGGTGCGCTTTCTGTGAGAAGGATTACATTACGCTGGTCTTGACGATCTGTTTGGTCCGTACCAGCTTGATACCAACTGTGAACAGTTTAGTTTACTAAGTATTTGTTCATTGCCATTGAATTATTATTGAATTGATGTACGTCTGGCTTATTTGAAAGGGGTATGATAGTTTAAATTAAACCCACACCTCTGATCAGTTGGAATATTAAATTAAGTATATACAAAAAACCGACTTTAAACGCCAATACAAAGTATATTACAAAATACAAAATAATTTTACAATTGTTATACAAAATACAAAATAATTTTAGTTTGTACACGTTATGGAGTTATAAAATCGACAAAAAAATGCGTCTAAGGAAAAATGTTCTACCAGTAATAGCCTAGTGGTTATGACTGTGGTCTCCTATTCGGGGGGTCGCAGTTTCGATCTCTGGCATGCACCTCTGACTTTTCGGAGTTATGTGCGTTTAAGCAATTAAATATCACATGCTTCAACGGTGAAGGAAAACATCGTTAGGAAACCTGCACGCCTGATAATGTTCTCAAAAGTGTTTGAAGTCTACTAATTCGCATTGGGCCAGCGTGGTGGACTATGGCCTATAACCCTTCTCTGTGAGAAGACTTGCACTATAAGTCTCACTCATTAACATCTCACTACAACACAGTAGTGAGATGTTAATGAGTTGCTCATGATGATGATGATATCTGGTAATTCATAGCAGATTTAAACGAAATAAATTCAAGCCATTCTAGCCATAATAAACGTCCAAAATTCCCGGTGACGCAAGACAGTGGACACACGCTTTTACCTGCAGGCACGAAGTGTCTCCATACGGACTGTCTTACCGTAACACTCCTTTGTAAAGGTCACATTCGATACCACCTCTGCATATTTCACCCTGGCCGCGACCACGGCGAGCTCCGTAAACGCTATCTTTACACTGACCTCCCAACTTATACTTACCATCACGATAACTAAACCATCACGAATCTAGTCTTTATTACCTCTGCGATAGGAGTGTTGAGGGAGTTTCGTAGGTGTAAAGTTGAGGTTGTAAAGATTTGAAAGCCGAGTGGTGGTCGCGCTTGAAATATTAGCAGCTTCCAGATGTGTGCATTCACGGGGACACCTAGGTACGTGAGATATTTGCGTTTTGATAGCGGGCCTTTGAGATGAATTTGCCGAAAGGCTTTCGAACGTTTGAAACTTGAATGAAGGTAAAGTGTAAATTGATAAAGTCTGGGGATGTTCGATAAGTGGGGGTGCGCTTTGATTTGGTATCCCTTTTAAATTAGGACGTGGTTTGATTTTGTGGGCTGCTGGTAATTTTAAAGAGAGTACCTAATATCTCTAAGCACGGTTCTGAAAGGTCTTTTGGATATAAAATTACACTTTGTTTGTGTAATTTAAAGTTAACATCTTAACATCTATTGAATTGTAAGTACCATTCCGAATTAGTGGCAGTGGTAGATCATTAATTTGACAATTAGAAAACACTTGTAAAAGTTTATTTGAATAAAAAATATTTCTATTCTAATCGGCTTTGCTTCAGCTGTCCACAAGATTGATAAGCTATAATATATTGTAACCATTTTTGTTTAATAAGAGCAACTGCTGAGTTTCTTGCCGGCTTTTCTCAGCAGAATCAGCTTTCCGAAGCGGCGGTAGATTCTTGACTTGTCATAAGATCCACAAGCTGGCCTACATGAAATAAATTATTTTGATATTGAGTTTTTTTTTTCAATACAGTTGAGGTTCGTCATTAATTTTTTCAACATGGGTCAGGTTGTTTAACCAGTGTAATCGAATTATATGTACCTACTGTTGAAACTAAGCGACAAGTATCTCACGAGAGCAACGGATTCACGTGATTTTTCATGGGTATTGTTGAAGACTTGAGAGAGAGACAAAGGCTACCTTTTGTCCCTGAAAAACAGAAGGTTCCGGCAAGATTTTAAAACCCAACTCCACGCGGATGAAGCCGCGAGTAAAAGCTAGTTGTTAATAACTTCGCTTGGCCATTTCAAATGAAAACAACACGAATAGCCTTCCTTTCCAGTGTCCTCTGTAGTTCTATTCCACTGTTACAGTTTCAAAAAATATTTCCATTAAAAAGCTCTAGCTTGATTCGGAACTTTAAAATGAGGCTAATTACGGCTTCCTTCAGTGAGGAGTTTTTCTTTTAAAAAGTCTAGTATATAATAAGCTATTGTTGGAATCGCTATACAAAGCAACGGCTGCGGAAGGCAGTACCCATCACGCATCGCTGATAATTCCCGCCAAAGCTGAAAATGAACTGCATATCACTGTTCTGTATCATGCCACTGCACAGGATGCTCCTACTTAGGCCGAAAAAGAAATATTTTAAATAAACAATTGAAAAAATTAATGCTTAGGCCAAGTAAATAATTCGAAAGCACTTTGCAAAAGTTTATTTGAATAAAAAACTATTCTATTCTAATATTTTGAAGTTTCATTGGTGCTTACAAGTGGTACTAACGGCGGTAGTATTACTCATTTTTTAGTTTTTTACCCGTGGTTCTACCAAACACGTCGGTAGTACGTCGGGCAATTAATTTTACCGCTGGCAATACTGATTAATTTTATAAATGAACTAGCTTTTAAGCGCGGCTTCGTTCACGTTAAGTTCGATTTTTCAAACCCCTATTTTAGCCCCTTAGAGGTTGAATTTTCAAAAATGGTTTCTTAGCGGTTAGTTAGCTCACGTTAAGTTAGTTTTTTATTGGTAATTAAAATCCAACTTAACGCGATTCGTATTTCCGTAAAAAGCCAACATACGAAGTTTCATGGTTATACCTAAGTTGAAAAACGACAGACTTAATAACAATCATTCACCCTCTATTTAACTCCAAACGCGTACTTCTTTATTTTCAATTGAAAGCCAAAATACCAAGTTTGATAGATATTACTTGAAAATTAGCTTAAAAATCTGGACTTTTATACAAATTTTCATTCCCTATTTGAAGTCTTTGGGGGTGGAATTTTCAAAATTTGCGAAACACGTATTTCTTAAGTTTTAATCGAAAGCCCAAAAATCAAAGTTTTCATGAATATTACTTGAAAAATAACTTGATAAATGACGGACTTTTATACAAACTTTCAACCCCCATTTAACCCTCTTGGGGTTGGAAATTTCAAAAATCCTTTCTTAGCGGACGTCTACGTCATAATAACTATCTGTGTGCAAAATTTCAGCCCGATCCGGCCAGTGGTAGAGCTGTGCGTTGATAGACCAGTCAGTCAGTCAGTCAGCCACCTTTGCCTTTTATATATTTAGAAGAACATCATCAGCAACCCATCATCGGCACACTAATTGAGCCAGGTCTCTTCTTAGAGAATCATCATAATCCACGGTCCATAGACTGATGTGATGACTGACAGACTACTGTCTGTGACATTGTATAGTTCATTTGATTTGATTTGATTTGTAGTAAGTAAGACTCTTCGGTAGAATCTGCTTTCCGAACCGGCGGTAGAGTCTTAACTTATCAGAATACCTAATGCGACAAGTTGTCCTATTGAATAACTATTTTCGAATTTTTATATGAATATTCAATATAGAGCACCCTGTGTCTCGTTCCTTAGCGCTAGTTAGACTCTAGACGGCGTCCGCCATGCGAAAAAATTAAAATAAACAAAGGCAACACTCGTCCCACACCCCCGGGCAGTTGGTAATAACGCTTTTGTCTTAGATTAGCTTTTAAGAAAGGCTTTATTCTAGCCCTGTGCTGTGTCTGTGTCGCGTTGTGTGATTCTGAAATTAGTGGCGAGTATTTTTTTGCAAATGCACTGAAAAGACTACTGGCCCGAGAGCTCGTGGGAAATATTACCTCGTAAATGATGCAGTGTGCACAGTACCCGGCGATATATATTGCACATCGGCCTTTGGAATAAAACGCTATTTCTATTCTATTGCAAGGAAAGCTAGCCAGAAATTCACGTAGTAATTACTGAAATCTCTTCACAATCGGCGAGCACATCACGTAACATATATAAAAAAATGCAGTCGAACTGTGAATAGAATAGAATAGCGTTTTATTCCAAAGGCCGATGTGCAATATATATCGCCGGGTACTGTACCTTATACTTAGGTCCGGTTGCGTGAGGCGCCGTTATAGTTAAGGTATCGTTAACGCTAAATGTGACAGCCGAAACACTGTGTTTCCTTTAGCTTTAACGATAACTGAACTATAACGTAGCTATAACGGCGCCTCACCCAACTGGGCCTTAGACTGTCACTGCCTTAATCTGTACCCTTAAAACGTGTTCGCACATCTCGCCCACGTCGTAACATTTTAACACTGAAACTTTATAAAGGAAGGTTAAAATGCAGTTAAGTCTCATTAAATACTACCAATATTTAATTTCGCATGGTTTCCGCTTGGGGGCGTCCTAAAATAAGTCTAAATTAAATACATTTTACTTTGACGTTATACCTAGAGTATTGATACTCGAAGATTAACCTAACAGATACTGAGTATACACATGGGCGTCGCCAAGAGAGGGTAGGTAGGGGCAATAAAAAAAATATGGCTAAATGCGACCTAAGCCAATTTAGAAAATAGCGAGTGAGTATCAGCCAATCAGAGACGATTGCAATTGTCACCTCTAGAGAATCGTACAGCTGGACAGCGTAGGCTAATTTTTACCCCGAAAAAAAAAACAATGGGTGCCTCGTGATTTTTAAAAAACTTACTCCACACGGATGAAGTCGCGGGAATCAGTTAGTTAATAATATTATGTTTCAGAAAATAAAATTGAAGTGTCTGTTTTAATGTCTAAATAACAGCTTTTTACTAACAGACTTCATCATTGAAATCCAGATACCGCTCCCAAATCTTCAACCATGATGCTTAAAAGCTTATTAGCTTTTGTCCCCAAGTTCGTCCGCATGGGGTAGGTTTTTTAAAAATCCAAAGGGAACCCTGTTTTCCTAGGAGAAAACTTACCAGCTCGTGAGGTAGATTAGTCACTTTAACAAATTTTATTTTAAATAAAATAAAGTATACGATACAATCCTGACAGAATCTCTAATACCTGACAGATATTCGAGATTCTGTCATGATTGTATCCTGAAATCCAAAATTCATAAATTGCTAATACGGTTGACTAGGCACTCATAAAAAACACAATCAATCTGAAATCTCCACATACTGAGCGCACTTTGATTTCAGACTTTTGCGTTATATCAAGACATAAATCTGCATTACTACTAAATGCCTTTTTATTTTTCCGCCATCTTTCCGACTACACATAGTCGAGTCGGGAGTCGACGTCTGTTAGGTGGTTGACTTTTAAAGGACACGCTTTTGTTCCGTTATAATGCAGTGAAACGGCAATATGACGTGTGTATGATTGCGACGTGTGGAATTTTGAGGTTGGGTTTTTATTTGTTGACGCGTGGTTAATGAGAGATATTTTTCATACGCTGTTTATTTGAATACTAGCTGATGCCCGCGACTTCGTCCGCGTGGATTTAGTTTTAAAATCCCACGGTCCAAACTCTTTGATTTTCCGGGATGCCTATGTCACCCTCCAGGTTCTGAACTATACCTATCCAAAAAATCACACAAATCTGTAGCTTTGTTGCAGCGTGATTGACGGAAAACCAAAAAACAAACACACTTTCGCATTTATAATTATGTATTAGTAAGGAAGAATTAATACTCTATACGATAATAAGAATAAGAATAAGAATAAGAATATTGAATAAGAAAGAATATTGAATATTGAATATTGAAGAAGAATATAAGAATAAGAATAAGAATTGTGACTTAAATATGATAGTATTAGATATATTTCCTCGGAGAATTTTTTGTAGAAAATAATGAGTACCTTAATCATGTAGTACATAATTTTCATGTATCATCAATAGTTTTCTCAGCACACGCCAAATAATGCATTGCAAAATTTTGCTACTTTGGGTTACATTATTGCAATTTTCTATGTTACTTCCTGATTAGCTTTCTATTGGTGAAAAAATGGTTAAAAACGGTCCAGTAGTTACAGAGCCTATTCGGTACAAACAAACAAACAAACAAAAAATCTTTCTTCTTTATCAAACTCATTTAGATAACATTTTAGCATTATCTAGTGAGGATAGTGAAATTCAGGATGAAAGTACACTCGCAAGTTAACTTCTGCAATATCTTGCAGGAGTCATACAAGAGTAAGTAAAACTTGCAGAAAATATACTTGTACCTAACTGTAAGTATTTATACCATGTAGAATTGCTTAAGCTGACTTCTACTTTTATAGACAGTATTAATATATATATAGCTGTTCGTGCTGATTCACTGATTCACTCACTCATTCACTCACTGATTGATCACCTCTCCTGTAAAATTTTGTATGAAAATTTTTTTTTTCACTAATGGTTTCGTATAGAAGACAAAAATTCATTCGGAAGAAAATTATGGAGAGAGCTGATGATTGAGGATTTCGGAGACGGGTGAGGAGCACGGCCAGGGTATTGTAGATAGGTGGGGGGTGCTCGAACAAATGTCATTCGAAACCTCATCCAATTGGCAGTGAGCTGAAAAAAAATCCAAAATGGCGGAAAAAAGATGGCCGCCATACAAATTTCGTCGGTGTCTATCTCGGGGAGTATAAAAGATGGAAGAGTGGTTTCTTAGCAAAAGATGATCAGGACCCAAAGGTCTATTTGATGAATAGAAAAAAAATCCAAGATGGCGGATTTTTTTTTTTCTTCATACAAAATATATGGCGAATATTGAAGAGACTAGAAGTTGGGAACTATTGATACGGTTTCATTTCGAAATTTGTTTTTATAGAAGAATCCTTATACTGACAAATGATGAGATATGATGATCGAGGGTTTGGAAGATAGGTGAGAAGCACGGCCAGGGTATTGAAGGTAGGTGGGAGGTGCTCAAACAAAATATACTCAAAACCTCATTCAATTGCCAGTGAGCTAAAAAAAATTCCAAAATGGCGGATTCAAGATGGTGGCCATACAAATATCGTTGGTGTCTATCTCGGGGAGTATTAAAGATGGAAGAGTGGTTCCTTACCAAAAGATGATCAGGACCCGAAGGTCTATATGATGAATGGAAAAAAATCAAGATGGAATTTTATTTCCATACAAACGATGCAAGACGAAGGTTGCTTTTCAAAAGTTTTTATAGAAGAATTCTCATCCTGACTAATGATTCGGAGAAAAAATATGGAAAGTAATGCTGATCGAGGATTTGGAAGATGGGTGAGGAGCATGGCCAGGGTATTCAAGATAGGTGGGGGCTGCTCAAACAAAAAATATTGGCAGTGAAATGAAAAACATTCAAAATGGCGGATTCAAGATGGCGGCTATACAAATTTCAAAGGTGTCTTTCTCAGAGAATATAAAAGATGGAAGAGTGGTTTTTTGATAGAAATGATGAGGACCTGAAAGTCTACTTGACGAGTAGAAAATACGCGGTCCGCTTGCGGGCCGCGCACCCACGCGCCCTACTAGTCTATTTATATAAAAGAAAGTGGTGTTAGTTACACTATTTATAACTCAAGAACGGATGAACCGATTTGGCTCAAAATTGGTGGAGAGGTAGCTTAGAACCAGGAGACGGACATAGGATACTTTTTATCCCGTTCGACCGCGTTTCCGTCAAGTCAATATAAAACCTGTTATAACAAAAATGCATCTGACATGGAATAAAAAAACGAAAATGACAGTGGAAGAACAAAACGTAAATGACAGCGAAACGTAATTTTGTATTTGGTTAATTATGGTAAAAACAATTATAAAAATTATAGTTTAACGTAATTGATAATATCATCAGTAATATGTTTTCTCTTTGAATCATCATTAACAATGCCGCGAGCAAGACGATCAAATGTTTCCTGCTACAAAGCTACGGATTGACGTGATTTATTGGATAGGTATAGTTGAGAACCTGGAGGGTGACAAAGATTTCCCGCGGGATGTTATGAACTAAATCCACGCAGACGAAGTCGCGGGCTAGCATTTATAGAAATAAAGAAACACAAACTTATTTATTTTCACTCTTTTAGGAAACATCAAGAAATTCTCACTTGAAGAATTGATATCATAATAATGATATAAATGCGAAAGTGTGTTTGTTGGTGTGTTTGTTGTCCTTCAATCACGCTGCAACAGAGCTACGGATCCACGTAATTTTTTTGCATGAGTATAGTTGAGGACCTGGAGAGTGACATAGGCTACTTTTTATCCCGGAAAATCAAACAGTTCCCGAGGGATTTCAAAAATTAAATCCACGCGGACGATGTCGTGGACATCAGCTTGTTTCAAATAGTTTTAGTTCAATTCCCAAGTAGTGGCTTTTAGGCGTGCTCAAATAGTTATGATTGGCTTAATTAATAGGTTGAAATCCTACTGTCATTTTGTGTTTTAAGGAAGTGAAATAAAAAAATGTACCCTACTCACCTCTTCTTTGTATCAGTTACGAAACTCATCTAAGATTAGATAGCGAGTCAGTTAATTCAGCACGAACAACATAACACGCTCAGCATTAAAGAAAAATCGAACACGGATCCCGGAGGTAGGTACAACGCCATTTTCCCCGAAAAGAGCGAAATTAGTCCCAAACAAGAGAGGAAAAGGCGAAAGACTTCGGATAACAGTAACACATTTTCGTCGCGGAGGCTAACGATTCCGAAGCGAACTGTCCCATAAATCTGGTACTCCCTGATTGATACATGGCGGTAGGTTGACGCCCTTGCCGTAATTTACTGCCAGCTACGCCCACCAGCCATCGAGATAGCAGACTTTTGTTTTGCATTAATTCCTTTTAGCCTCCTTCGTGCGAACTGCTCGGCTTGAGGGAAATACGAGTTACAGCCGATGCGATAAAATATAACAATTGTTTTTTCCTCTACGTCGATCGGCGAAAAACTTATTTTCTAGCCTGTAATCCGAATGGGTGAATGTAATCTATATCCTGCTTCGGATGGAATGCTGTTTTTAGGGTCTAGACATGAAAAAAAACACGCTTGCTTTCACCATTTTTATGGTCACAACATAATATTACAAAAGTTTGATATTAGACAGATAGTTTTAGGGTTCCATACCAAAATGGTAAAAATGGAACCCTTATGGTGAGACTTTCTCCGTCCGTCTGTCCGTCCGTCTGTCACAGTCGATTGTTTCAGTAACTATTAAAGCTATCGACATGAAATTTGGCATAGTTGTGTATAATAGTGGCCCAAAAGCATTGAAATAAAGAAAATTATTTTTAGTTTTATTAAAAAAAGGGGGAAAACCGGGGGTTTGAAATTTCAAAGTAAAATAACTATATCGAGTGGGGTATCATATGAAAGGCCTTTACTTGTGCATTCTAAAACAGTTTTTTATTTATTTCTATATATAATAGTTTTTGAATAATCGGCCAAAATGTCGAAAAAAATACCGTTCCCCCCCCTTATCTCCGAAGTTTACCAATCGAAAAATCTGAAATAATTATGGTCAATAGAGGTTTATGTATATTTTACAGGAAAAATAAAAGCAACGCGAAAATTATTTTAGTTTGATTAAAAAAGGGGGAAAATCGGGGGTTTGAAATTTCAAAGTAAGATAACTATACAAAGTGGGGTATCATATGAAAGGCCTTTATTTGTGCATTCTAAAACAGTTTTTATTTATTTCTATATATAATAGTTTTTGAATAATCGGCCAAAATGTCGAAAAAAATACCGTTCCCCCCCCTTATCTCCGAAGTTTACCAATCGAAAAATCTGAAATAATTATGATGAATAGAGGTTTATGTATATTTTACAGGAAAAATAAAAGCAACGCGAAAATTATTTTAGTTTGATTAAAAAAGGGGGAAAATCGGGGGTTTGAAATTTCAAAGTAAGATAACTATACCGAGTGGGGTATCATATGAAAGGCCTTTATTTGTGCATTCTAAAACAGTTTTTTATTTATTTCTAGATATAATAGTTTTTGATTAATCGGCCAAAATGTCGAGAAAAATACCGTTCCCCCCCCTTATCTCCGAAGTTTACCAATCGAAAAATCTGAAATAATTATGGTCAATAGAGGTTTATGTATATTTTACAGGATAAATAAAAACAATGCGAAAATTATTTTAGTTTGATTAAAAAAGGGGGAAAATCGGGGGTTTGAAATTTCAAAGTAAGATAACTATACCGAGTGGGGTATCATATGAAAGGCCTTTACTTTTGCATCCTAAAACAGTTTTTTATTTATTTCTATATATAATAGCTTTTGAGTAATCGGCCAAAATGTCGAAAAAAATACCGTTCCCCCCCCCCCCCCCCCCTTATCACCGAAGTTTACCAATCGAAAAATCTGAAATAATTATGTTCAATAGAGGTTTATGTATATTTTACAGGAAAAATAAAACCAACGCTCAAACTAGCATAGTTTTTTTTATATTAACAATAAACTTCTACAAACAAAGTTAACGATAATTATGCAAATTAATATAATATTATCGTTTTATTTTTACTTTTGGAGTATGGAACCCTCGGCGCGCGAGTCCGACTCGCACTTGGCCGGCTTTTTTTAGATTTAGTTAGTCAAGCGATCAGTCATTTAAATGTACTAAATTCACACTCGTATATCTACTAACTGAGATGAGAAATTCAAGCACTTATAAGGGTTTGTGGGGTGCTACATAATTCCTGTATTTTTAAGCTATTGCATAGCTTTTATCGCGGGCTTTGACCTAGGACAAACAGTTTGAGCGCGGCAACCGAATCAAGAAATACCGTAACGAAAATAAACTTCAGTAACGTTCAGTAAGCGTTCAACATTTTAGAGGTTCACAAGTAGCTCTGTTTGGCGCAGTGGGCGAGCGACCGCTTTCTTTACCGTATGGTGTATGATGTCGCAGGTTCGAATCTCACTCGCGAAATAGAAAAAAAAAATTTTGCATAAATATTATAATTGCATAAGCTGATAAAAAATGCTATGCAATAGCTTTACCGCGGCAGTCCCCGAGTGCCACATAATTTTTTTTTACTACTGGAAGAGCGGCAGTTTATAGCGCGAACGGCACAATGAAGCATAGTTTTATTCTGGTTTTAACGGATTATAGTAAATTTTTCTCAGCAGATTCTTAATCTCAGCAGAATCCGGTTTCCGAACCGGTGGTAGAATCATGACGTGCCATAAGAACCACAGGTTAACGTGAAATAAATGATTTTGAATTTTGAATTTGATTTTTTTCCTTTTTAGGGTTCCGTACCCAAAGGGTACCAACGGGACCATATTACTAAGCCTACGCTGTCCGTCCGTCCGTCCGTCCGTCCGTCTGTCAGCGGGCTGTATCTCGTAAACCGTAATAGATAGACAGATGAAATTTTCACATATTATGTACACACATCAAAAGTGTCTAGGGATCAACATATATTTTTGCAATAACTTTTCTCCTGATTGATATTAATTAAAATTTTCTTTAAGGATTCATCAAATAAAGTGTTTTCGTTCGTCACAGTAACGATAAACCAAGTCACCTTTGCATTAATAAAGAAATTTGCCATTTTCCTAATAAAGGGATTTTTGACATTTGAACCACTAACATTAAAGTTCGAAAAAAGGACTGAAATAACAGTTTTCTTTAAAATTTTATTGGGTAACTTAAACAATTAATAATCCGTGTTTCTACCGCGAACACTAACAACACAAGAACATCGGTTTGGTTACTCAAAATGAGTTCATCCAAATCACGCTGTGGAATGGCCGCCCATGTTCGTTGCAACAACAAAAAAAGGTCTTCTTGCCACTGGATACCCTCCATATTCGGCAGAGTTCTTCTCTGTAGCATATCCCATGCATGCTCAATCGGGTTCAAGTCTGGCGACTGAGCAGGCCAGGGCAGGACATTGATGTTAGCTGCGGCGAGAGTCTGTCTTACAACTCTTGCGGTGTGCGGTCGTGCATTATCATGCATTAACTGAAATAAGGGACCGATTTGCACTTGTAGAGGAACGATGACGTCTGATACAATCGTCTCAGCATAAATTTGAGCGTTGAGGTTGCCTCTGATCCAAATCAACTCAGTTCTTCCGCCGATCCAAATACCCGCCCATACCATGATGGTTCCACCACTATAAGGATGGACTTCCTGGCAGGATTTTAATCGCTGATTATGAAATTATGAAATGCACCAAAAAGGATCCATATAAATTTATAAAATCATAAATTTATTACAAAGCCACATCTCAATCTCAAGAAATCCGCATAAAAATGCTTGATCCCTAGACACTTTTGATGTGTGTATTTCTATTGCCGCTATAACAACAAATAATAAAAATTAAATTAAATTAAAAAAATGAAATAAAAATATTTCCATGGGTACATAGAAATATTTTTATTTAATTTTTTTTAACGGAACCCTAAAAGAGCGAGGCACGACTTGCACTTGGCCGATTTTTTTGTTTGTCATAATCTTTTTTTTTAAAGCTGGGGGTTTGTGGCCCAGGGGCTTAAGTTCTTTTTGAAAAATTTTCAAAACGGATCACCGAGTCTATTGGGGATTAAAAACCTTGGCCATAGAATTAGCTTGAGCATTCAAAAGGTCAATGCGGACGGCTTTTTGGAAACTTTACCGCGCTGTATTGATATCGATGAGGCTTTGGGTTTGGTTTAGTTTTAGTTAAACTAAATTAATTAGTTGGGATTTAGAATTAATAATTTAGTTTATTTTAATTAACTTAGACTTTATCGTCACTTACCATCAGATGAGTCAAGGACTATGTTGTCATCGAATTAAATTAATTAAATTAACTTTTTGAACACGAACGATCATGTTTGCATGTGAATTTATTATAGTCGCTGACGCATAATCAAGAAATTGTAGAATATTACGTAAAGACAGGTTTCAAGTGCGAAATCCAATTTATAGGCAAGCCATCGATAACTTATATTTAGAAATCAACAGACAGGTATATTATTAGATGGGATAATGTTCTCACGGCTAACGATTCGCGAAACAGGAAATTTCAATGTAGGTCGATGCGTTCAGTACACGCAAGAATTACTTCAATCCAACTTCTTCCTTGGTCTTCGAAGATAGGTGAAGGTTTTTAGCCTCATTTTAATAATTTGTGTTTGACCAGCAGATAGAACACTTATACCCTAGTCTGGACTACGGTTTTCTATTCGGGGGTATTATACTTACTGACACTTCGGAGTATGGTGAGTTTATGCAATTGGGTATTTGGCTGATATTTTTTTATTTATTTAAAATAAGTTTAAATAATATAACACAATGCCATTAAATATCTTTACTATTCTCGGAATTATAAGCTGTTTTACTGTGACTGTATCTGTCTCCTTCTAAAACGAAATTCTCCATGGAGCGAGTATGAAGCTGCTGAATTGTGACATCACACTTCACTAGCGCTCTCTCTGTGTAACAGAAAACTTTAAAGCCCTTTAACTTATTTGTTTTTGGACCGATTTATTTTCTATTTTTACAAATGTTATTCTTACATGTTACATTTTCAATTACAAATAATTAATATCAACATTTTGACTACAGTCAAATAGCCAATTAAATATTACATGCTTCAACGGTGAAGGAAAACATTGTGAGAAACCTTGCACACCCTAGCATTCTTCGTAATGTTCATAAAGGTGTGTAAAGTCTGCCAATTCGCATTGGACCAGCCTGGCTATACCTAACCCTTCTCTGAGATGGGCCGATTTTTATGATTTTTTAGCTTTATCTCCAGCCCGAATAGTAGAATAACTATAAGAACATCGTAAAAATTCGCGAATAAAAATTTATGAACACAATTCATTTTCTTATACATTTTGCATAGAACGGCTTTTTCGATGAACAGATTTACTGATTTCGATGATTTTTTTATATAATATAGTAGTTGAGGGCAAGGAGAGTGAAATAATTATTATAATATTATTATACGAGTACGAACCAATTGTTCTAGTTTATAATGTCGATATTTCGATCCAGTTGCATGGACCGTGGTCACGACGGGAATGCAACAACACCACACAACAATAATTATCGTGGCACGTACTCGTATATTATTTATTATAATAATTATGTCATTAAACCACGAAATAAGTCTAAAATGACATTATACCCCTGAAAAAGGTAACCTAACTCATGCGAACGAAGTCACGGGCAAAAGCTAGTTTATTAATGAAAAGCGATTTATATACGTCACTCTTGTCTCTGCCGCGGCCGAGTGCAGTGAGCTTAAACACTGAGCAGGAAATGGTTGCGGCTACGCATTTTTCCATTCGCGTCAACGCGACACGCGACACAATGACACAATGAATGCTTTCAATTGTCCACGTGACGCGATCGGAATTATTTTGCATTCTCTGTAAAGTACAGTAGTACGGTAATACCTGCTGTCATGGGCGTCGCCAAGGGGGGTAGGTAGGGGCAGCTGCCCTCCCCTAGACATTTGAAAAATATAGGTACTCATAGTAGTTCATCATTTAAAGTTAGATAGTTCATCATTGAAATCCAGGTACCGCTGCCAAATTGGTACCCCCTACAAAAAATCACATCGATCCGTTGCTTCGTGCTTCGTTGCTAACTCAACGCATATGTTTTATTTAATTTTTTTGCCCCCCCCTCCCCACCCCTCTTGGCCATCGGCTGGCGACGCTCTTGCCTGCTGTATGTACTCGGAGTACTGTGAAATGATGGTTAATATAATGAGACAATTTGCTAGGGCTGCCAACCATACAGTTTAAAATAGTTAACATCATTAGCATTAGTCCATCAATAGCTAATACGAAGCGCAGGTCTCCTCTAAGAGAAGGGTTAAAAGCAATAGTCCATCATGACAAGTCGATTGCAAGCTTTTGAAATGTGGATATATAGGAAAATGCTCCGAATCCCATGGAACAGCTTTACACCAAATAGCAGGGTACTGGAATTAGTCCACAAAAGGAGAGAACTCATGTCCACCATCATACGAAGAAAAGTAGCTTTCTTTGGACACCTACAAAGAGGAACCCAATTCTCATTCCCAAAACTAGTGCTGGAAGGGAGGATTGCAGGCAAGAGAGCTCCAGGTCGCCAAAGACGCAAGTGGTTGGACGATATAAAAGGGTGGACTGGGCTGACTTATCCAAAATTAAAAGATGAGGCTTTACATAGAGAAGCTTTTCGCATGATGACCGCCAAACTTCAATACGAGGAAGGCACACGATGATGATGATGATGATCATGATGGCGCAATGTGAATTGGCAGACTCCACACACCTTTGAGAACATTATTGAGAGTTTTCTTCACGACGTGTATGTAGTATAATTACCTACTTAATACTTATAAATACCTTATAATTAATACCTACTTATTAATACTTATTAATACCTACTTATTAATACCTTATAATTACCTTCACCGATGAAGTGTATGTAGTATAATTACTTAAAAATTAATTGATTTGCCGCTGTCACATCGATGAGGTATTAGATTTATTTTAGAACTTTTAATTTTAGAAGTAATTTAAGAACTCCCCAAATGTCAGAGGTCTGGGCTATCACTGCTCAAATAAAAACACTTACATAAAAAAACTTATAGCTAAACTAATCTAATTACTATACAAATCATGCCCGCGTGGAATGGTGCCAAGAATACTGGCTGCATTACATAATAAGTCATGTCTTAAAATGAGTATTTGAATATTGGTATTCAATTCGATGTCTTAACATAGGTCTGAGTATGTCACGCACTCTTTAAACATTTCTGTGGTGGTGTCGTGTGGTGCGGGTTGTTACGTTCCCTCAAATATGGTTGAGCGAAGCAGCGGCGGCTGGGTCATGCGTCATACTCGTGAACGGGTCCGCCGGCGTGAATGGGGCTACTTTCTGTCTGCCCATCTTAATGTGCATTGAATAATTGTAAGTACGAGTAGTATGCATTTTTCAACTTACTCTCATTGTGGAAACACTGGATATATAGCACAATATCTGTTGTATTGTAAACTTGTTTTAAAAAAAGGCAACCGCCGAGTTTCTTGCTGGTTCTTTTCGGCAGGAAGGGCATTCGTAACCAGTGGTAGATTCATCGACGATTCAAAAGCACTTGTAAAAAAGTTTATTTGAAAATAAAAATTCTATTCTATTCAATTATATTCTATTCTGTTCAG
Organism: Oeneis ivallda; assembly: GCA_029955525.1. Lineage (NCBI taxonomy): Eukaryota > Metazoa > Arthropoda > Insecta > Lepidoptera > Nymphalidae > Oeneis > Oeneis ivallda. The sequence goes on from JARPMR010000006.1 coordinate 27,073,768, forward strand.
TTCAGTTCAGTTCCGTTCCGGTCCGTTCCATTCCGTTCCATTCCATTCCATTATATTCCATTCCATTCTATTCTATTCTATTCTATTCTATTCTATTCTATTCTATTCTATTCTATTCTATTCTATTCTATTCTATTCTATTCTATTCTATTCTATTCTATTCTATTCTATTCTATTCTATTCTATTCTATTCTATTCTATTCTATTCTATTCTATTCTATTCTATTCTATTCTATTCTATTCTATTCTATTCTATTCTATTCTATTCTATTCTATTCTATTCTATTCTATTCTATTCTATCCTATCCTATCCTATCCTATCCTATCCTATCCTATCCTATCCTATCCTATCCTATCCTATCCTATCCTATCCTATCCTATCCTATCCTATCCTATCCTATCCTATCCTATCCTATCCTATCCTATCCTATTCTATCCTATTCTATCCTATTCTATTCTATTCTATTCTATTCTATTCTATTCTAATATTATACAGATATACATAGACAGCGACAATCAAAACCCTTCCTTTTGGCATTGACCAAGTGGGGTAAAAATGGTCGCCAATAGCACTACATCGTCAGCAGATCTCGTTGATCAGAACTCACGCCGCCCACCGTACGCCGACACGATATACGAGCGACACGAGAAACGATCACGACGCGATAAACAGACCACCACTCACCTGCTCCGTATTTATGACGCGCGATTTACGCGTGTTGTGTTACACCCGAATTTATGCCCGACGCGTTTACGTTACTTTGACCCATAATTTTGATTGTTTTGATATTTAGGTGTTATTTTCTGACCCCTTAGTAAGAGTATGAATTAAAATATCTCACCAACGTTCATAGATTTCGAGCATTTACTTATATACAACACAAAAATATTATTTATATCTAGCCCGGTCAATTTAGACATCCAAGGTGACAATAATTCCCACTTGGCTGAAAATTGGTAGGATTGTTCAAATCCTACCAATTTTCAGCCAAGTGGGAATCATTGTAACCTCACCCCTATTTTTTGGTCTAATTTGACCGGGCTATATCGGGACAGGTTATCATCACTCTTTACTAAGGATTTATGCTTTTCTGGACAAAAATTTTATCCATGTTGCTTGAAAAATGATGTTCTAGTTAATAATAAACATTCTCTTGAAATAGGAAATTCCTCAAGTTTTTGAGGTTAATTTCCAAGCTTTTATTTCTTTAAATAGGAACAGTATAATATAAAATGATTACGCCTTTTTATTTTATTTGTAACTAGATGATGCCCGCGACTTCGTCCGCGTGGAATAAGATTTACTAATTCCCGCGGCAACTCCTTAACTTTTTGGGATAAAAATCTATATATATAAAAGAAAGTGGTGTTAGTTACACTATTTATAACTCAAGAACGGATGAACCGATTTGGCTGAAAATTGGTGGAGAGGTAGCTTAGAACCAGGAGACGGACATAGGATACTTTTTATCCCGTTCGACCGCGTTTCCGTCAAGTCACTAAAAAACGTGGTATAACAAAAACGCATCTGACATGGAATAACAAAACGCAAATGACAGTGGAATAACAAAACGTAAATGACAGCAAAACGTAATTTTGTCTTTGGTTAAGTAGGTATGGTAAAAAATTTGACAATTATAAAAAGTGTTATAATAAAGCATTACTGATATTATAAATGCGAAAGTGTGTTTGTTTGTTGGTTTGTCCTTCTATCACGTCGCAACAGAACAGCGGATTGATGCGATTTTTTGCATGGGTGTAGTAATGGATGTAGTAGTGGTTCCTCAGTCCGGGAGAGCTACTTTTTATCTCGGATGATGAAAGTTCCCGCGGGATTTTTAAAAACTGAATCCATGCGGACGAAGTCGCGGGCATCAGCTAGTGTAACTTAAAAGTGTTATTCCTGGGTATGAGCTATAATTTCAGCCAAATCGGTTAATTCGTTGTGGCGTGAGTAACAAACATACATCCATCCATCCGCACATCCATCCTCACAAACTTTCGCATTTAAAATATTAGTAGGATAGTAGGACTGCACTACACGCACTACATAAAAATTGTTGACACTCGTGCCTCACCCAGTTTTCCTATCTTAATATATTTCTGTGGAACACAATAAGGTCAAATTGACTTTAAAGAGCTTGTCTTCAATTCTTTATTGGTTCTTCTCTGACTGGACTTCGCTGGTGGATAATTATTATTAACTAGCTGATGCCCGCGACTTCGTCTGCGTGGATTTAGTTCATAACATCCCGCGGGAAATCTTTGTCACCCTCCAGGTTCTCAACTATACCTATCCAATAAATCACGTCAATCCGTAGCTTTGTAGCAGGAAACATTTGATCGTCTTGCTCGCGGCATTGTTAATGATGATTCAAAGAGAAAACATATTACTGATGATATTATCAGTTACGTTAAACTATAATTTTTATAATTGTTTTTACAATAATTGACCAAATACAAAATTACGTTTAGCTGTTATTTACGTTTTGTTCTTCCACTGTCATTTTCGTTTTTTTATTCCATGTCAGATGCATTTTTGTTATAACAGGTTTTATATTAACTTGACGGAAACGCGGTCGAACGGGATAAAAAGTATCCTATGTCCGTCTCCTGGTTCTAAGCTACCTCTCCACCAATTTTGAGCCAAATCGGTTCATCCGTTCTTGAGTTATAAATAGTGTAACTAACACCACTTTCTTTTATATATATAGATTAATAAGTTGAACCTTAAAACAAGGCATTTGAGAATTTTAGATCCATATTTTGAAGTACTTATCATAATAGTGTTTCGATACTTGAACATCGATCTTGAAATGTTTAAACTCGTACTAACCTTGCTGTAGGTGCAAGTTTCGCGTCTGTGAAATGAGTTTTATTTTCGGCGCCGCCACGAATACTTACTTATACTTTGCTGTAAACCAATCAATTTAAATACTTTTATATACTTTGCTGTAAACCAATTGTGAAAAATCAGACCAAAATCTTTAAAACAACTCTTAGAGTTATGGCAATAGTCTGTTTTACCAAGGTACTTAATGTACTTGTTAATCCGAGTATTTGCACCTAAATTATAAGCTCTAAATCTAACTGTGTAACTTATCGACAGATTACTTTACGGTAGTAAATATAAAAAGTCTATGCTTAAAATAGATTGATTTAATATTATAAAAGCGAAAGTGTATTGTTTGTTGGTTTATTGGTTTGTGATTCGATCACGCTGCATTCTGCAACCAGAGCTAGATTGACGTGATTTTTGGTAATTTTTTTCTGGAGAGTGTAATAGGCTACTTAATATCCCGGAAAATCAAAGAGATCCCGACTCCCGTTAGATTTAATAAACTAAATCCACGCAGACGAAGTCGCGGGCATCATCTAGTATAGATTGAATGTAGGAACCGGGCATTTTTTTAATTCGATGACAAGATAGTCCTTGACTGTGATCTAACCTGATGGTAAGTGATGATGCAGTCTAAGATGGTAGCAGGCTAACTTAGAAGGGGTATGGCAGTGCACATTCAACCCATTCAAATAGCCTATAATACCCCTAATGGGTTTCTACACGCCATCGTGCCGGAACGTTTTTGATGGTAGGGTGTTAACTAGCCATGACCAAAACCTCCCACCAGACCAGGCCAGAGACAATTCAGAAAATATAAATTCCCAAATATACCCCGCCAGAAATCGAACCCGAAACCTCCCAGTGATAACACCACAGCGCTCACCACTGCGCCATCAGGAAAATAGGAATTTAAATACACGAAGTCGTTAATGTTAACTCGGATGAGCGCTCGATTAGCCGTCTTGAGGTACGGTGACGCAGATAAGCGACAGTCGCCCGATAAGCGCTTTCATTACGCGGCGTCGCGCGACGATGGATGGTGACAACAGATCGCGGCTGAGTTATTTGTTGCAGACTGCCGACCTCCTCAGTGTTCAGTGTTGCTTATTCTTTCGGTCATAATAATATTATAATTATTTGTCTTACGCGTACGGTAGTAGGTACAACTAAAATTGCAAACTGGGTGCAATTTACTAATGATGAAGTTGCGATTTCCATAACAAAACTACCATGCAAAATCAGTATTAATTATCCAGTGAAATTTCCATAAAATTTCGAATAAGTATAACAATTTCACAAACGTAGCAAAAAATCAGGCAAATCGTTTGAGCTTCTCAAGAAATGATCTCTCACACATGCGGCAGTTGTTTTTAATTTAAGTTTAGATTTATGTAGATTCTTCTTCGACAAAGCTAACTTGCAGTACAACTAAACGTTATTCCACTAGGTGGGGATCCGATTTCCGGCATATTGTTGTCAACTTTGCCCAATCTAGCGCATCCGATTTTTCTAAAGCATTTTGCTTCTGGTTTGTAACCAATTTTCATTAAAATATACAAAAATACATGAACAGCCAAACTCTGCTTAATCTATTAAAAATGTTCAACCAAGCGCAAATATGTTTGGCTAAGATGGCCTTCCGTCTTTAATATTTATTACAAGACGGCAGGAATTGTAGCAGAAAACAAACAATTTTTGCGTCTCAAGCACCCATCAAAGATCGGAGACAATACAACATTATTTTAATGAATGTAATTTCTGAGTCGCGTTACGAAACGGCTGGCAATTGAGACGTCTATTGTTTTTGTAAATTGATTAAGCGATGGGAATTAGAAAGCGGGATTTGTGGGAAAGTGTGCGATCGGTCATTCAAATGACTCATTTGAATAAACATTTACATTATTTGTTGTAATTTTTTAACATAGTTGTTTGCTCTTGACTTTTTTTTTAAATATATAGACTAGCGCTTGACTGCAATCTCACCTGATGGTAAGTGAAGATGCAGCCTAAGATGGAGCGCGCTTGCCTAGAAGATGCCTATTCACTCTTGATTTAAAGGTACCCAAGTTATAGTCAGTTGGAAAAACGGAAGCCGCGAGGGCATTCCAAATTCTAGCGGTGCGTATTAGGAACGAGGAAGCAAAGCGCTTAGTGCGGGATCGGGGAATTTCGACCACGTAGCGGTGCAGATTCAAGCGATGCCTCGCGGTTCGGTGGTAGAAGGGTGATGGAGGAACTAGTTCGAATAGTTCTTGAGCACACTCTTTAATCATCATCGTCATAATGAGCAACCCATTAACGTCTCACTTCTGAGCGCAGGTCTCCTCTCAGAGAAAGGTTATTATGCAGTTCTTATGAACATTTTATTGATTGCAAACACACTGTACCGTAAACTTATGCCAATAAATAATTTACTGACTAACTTCAAAGCCACTTAGCGCTAACAAATTCAAAAGGCGTGCTTAAAATTAAGTTATTTTTGCTGAACGCCGACGGACCGGCAGATGTGCCTCGCATTATCACTCGCGTGTGCCAAACTCTTGTTTGCGCACGGAAGTTTTGTATTATTTGTACCAGTGATAAAAGAGAGAAGTAAAAAACAGCACCTACTTATTATTATTTATTATTTTTGTGAACTTATTTATTAAAAAAAATGTGTTTTTTCAAGCCTGAATAACATAGCGTGGACTAGAATTTCTTAATTTAGAGGAGCACTGAAATTCTCTTTATAAAATCCATAAAAAAAAAAATTGGGTACACTCTCGTATCTACGATCATACATAGCGTTAGTAATCAAAATTTTAAACCTATTTCTTAAAAAACTAATATTAATTAGGTATTAGTTTTTTAAGAAATAGAATATAACTAAGACAATAAAAAAGAATCAGCCAAGCTGAATTTGACTAATGTCCTCCTATCTATAAAACTACACTTTAAAAGACAAAATTTAAAAAAAAATTGAATATCTTTAAAATAAGGGTAACAAAATACTCGTCTTATAATAAATAATAATTTATACTAACCTAACCTAATTACTTTGTAAATGTAACTTTGCAACGCCCTGACGGGGCCTCATGTAATCTAACTATATAATTACGTGTAAGTGGATATACATGAATGCAAATGCAAATAATAAATAATTGAAAATAAATGAAATCTATTTCTATAAAAGGGGACACTCTGTTTAAAAAAAATGTTCTCATCTCCTACAAATAAGCGGAGCAGGTAGTAGTAGTGAGTGCGTTATTAATACCAACCAAAAGCTACATTTTGAGTACGCAACTTCAAACTTCATTGCAACATCTTAAGATATATAAATTACGTGTCACGTTGTTTGTCCGCGATGGACTCCTAAACTACTGAACCGATTTAGATCAAACTTCGTAACTATCTGTAATTTGGTCCAACTTGAAAGATAGGATAGTTTTTTTTTAATAAGATAGTTTATTTGTTTTATACAGATAAGTTGGCGGTACGAAGTTCGCCCGGTCAGGTAGTCCTTATATAAGGCGTCCTTTGTAATCAAATTTCCTCTACCATGATGCCTATAAGACAAAAATACACAGCTCAGCATGTTACGGGTCGGCCAGGTTAATTATCGGTCAGTGAATTAAGTCGCCGCCGCGCCAGCGTTTCTGCCTCCAAGGTGATACCAGTAGCCGGCCGGCCAGAATACGATGGCATTCTCAAACTTAATTATTACATGGATCTAAGTATCCGTATCTATCAAAGTTACACGTACAAAGTTCATTTTCATAAGTTTCAGCATATTATTACTCGTATGTACGTACTTATGTATCCTTGCAGCCTAAGCAGTGATAGCCTAGTGGTAAGTACTATTATATATTCTGTGCTAGTGGTTACGACTGTGGTCTCCTTTTCGGGGGGTCGCAGGTTCGATCCCGGGTACGCACCTCTGACTTTTCGAAGTTAAGTGCGTTTAAGAAATTAAATAAGGAAAGCATCGTGAGGAAACCTGCATTCCTGAGAGTTCTCCATAATGTTCTCGAAGGTGTGTGAAGTCCGCCAATTCGCATTGGGCCAGCGTGGTGGACTATGACCTATAACCCTTCTCTGAGAGGAGACCTCGCTCAGTAGATGATGGGTTGATAATAATGATGATGATGATGATGACGTACTTATGTACCCATTGTATTCTGAAATTTTCGCCTTGAAAAATTCAAGACAATACCTACTAATAATATATTGTATTAGACATATTGTTGACTTCCACGTTTTCTTCTGCTCTAAGGATGCTAAATCCTTTTTTAAGGAACTGTCATCACGCCATCATCATCGCGAACTGCCATCCATTGGTGACAGGAGGCACTCGGAAGCCAGTGTTCCTTCAATTCAATTCAATTCAAATTCAAATTCAAAATTATTTATTTCACGTAGGCCAACCTGTGGCTCTTATGACAAGTCATGACTCTACCACTGGTTCGAAAAAGCGGATTCTGCTGAGAAGAGCCGGCAAGAAACTCAGCGGTTGCTCTTTTCAAAATACTTAATCATTTTACAATATTATTATGAAGCTATTACATTGTAATAAGTTTTTTATACTATCTTGTTGGCAGCTGGATGCCAAGCCGATTTAACCTATGCAACTTTGTTAGAATAAAATATAACATTTCCACAATGAGGGGAAGTTCCAAAAAAAGTTAATGTTAAGACGGGCATACACAAAGTAGCCCCATTCCCGCCGGCGGCACCCGTTCACGAGCATGACGCATGATCCAGCCGTTGCTTCGCTCGACCATATTTGAGGGAACGTTACAACCCGCACCACACGACACCACCACAGAAATGTTTAATTCAATTCAATTCAATATCTTTATTTTTCGGTTTAGGCTTGTGTAAGCTCTTACATAATTTTTCTGGAATCATTTCCTCTCAACGGTTAAAGGTGCGGACTGAAAACTAAAAGGTCGCAGGTTCGATCCCCACCCGTTGCACCATTGTCGTACCCACCCCTAACACAAGCTTTCCGCTTATTTAGAGGGGATAGGAGGATATTAGTCAACTTCAGCTTGACTGATATTCTTTTTTAAAAAATGTTTTGAATGATGTTTTTCATGTGTAACTTTTCATCATCATTAGCAACCCATCATCGGCTCACTACTGAGCGCAGGTCTCCTCTCAGAGAAGGGTCATAGGCCATAGTCCACCACGTTGGCCCAATGCGAATTGGCGGACTTCACACACTTTCGAGAAGATTATAGAGAACTCTCAGGTGTGCAGGTTTCCTCACGATCTTTTCCTTCACCTTTGAAGCAAGTGATATTTGATTGCTTAAACGCACTTGACTCCGAAAAGTCAGAGGTAGAGGTAGGTTCGTACCCGGGATCGAACCTGCGACCCCCAGATTAGGAGACCACAGTCCTAACCACGAGGCTATCACTGCTATACTAATATTTAAACTAAATTAAATCATCATCATCAGTTTCGTTGCCATCTAGTCAAGTTCACGTCCGCTTATGGTTGTTTGAAATACTTAGGAACCCCTCCTACTTTCAACTTCAAGAACTGTATTAATCAACGATTACCACTAGAATACCTACGTAACAAAAGTAGGTAACTGAATATTCAGTAGTTTTAAGGACTGGTCCATAAAAAAGAACAAAATATCGCCTGGTTGTCAATTTTAATGGCATCCGAAAAATATTTACATATTCACTCGGCTGTCATCCCCGGTAAAACTATGACCCATCAATGCAAACAGATTTTGGCTTTTATTTATTTTTCAAAAAAAAAAGAATGTATCACTTCTCTTACCCTATCAATAAAGTGATTAAAAATAGGCCATGTCCGTATGAGGCTATTAAGTTATGGTTATTTACTTATTTTAAATATCCATTGCTGTTTTTGAAAGGAAATGTGGTATTTGATTGCAAATTGAAAAGCAATGGATATTGAGTTAAAAATAAATGCTGTGACATGGTAGAGTTTTACTTTAATACTGGATGCGTATTACACAGTTTTGAGACTAAATTGATTTTCAGTTAAAAAATAATGCTTACTATTTTTTTTTAATTAAATGACGACCAACCCTCAGCCAATCGATCTAGCATTTATGCAAATTTTTTAAGTAACCTCATTACTAAACTATTTCGTCCCTGTACAGGGTACATTGATTGCTTGTATTTATATTTACTTAAATTATCAATTCATCTTTTTCTTTTCTTCTTTATCAACCAGTAGATTCCCACAGCTGGACAAAGGTCTCTACGTGAACATCCACAGGTCTCAATCTGGTCCTGGCTGTATCCAGCAGCTCGTCTGTTGTCGGTCCACCTAGTGAGGGACATGCCAACGCTGAGTTTTATGCTGCGGGGTCGCTAGTCCATCTTGGGACCACAACTACCATCAGCTCTTCGAAATATGTGCCCCGTTTAATAAAAATTTAAACATCAAAAAGTAGTTTAGTATTTTCAAAAATATAAAAAAATTAAGTGACACTCGGGGACTGCCGCGGTAAAGCTATTGCATAGCATTTTTGGAGTTTACTCCTTAAGAATCGATTTTAGGCGCCCGGTATGAGAAAAATTCGAGTAGTAAAATCTACTTATGAATGACCTCGTTACGTTTTTCACAACGATGCAAATTTCTACCCTAACGTTGAGTAAATAAGGTTGGTTTTCGCTTGAGTTGCCGCGTTACGTTTTTCACAACGGTGCAAATTTCTACCCTAACGTTGAGTAAATAAGGTTGGTTTTCGCTTGAGTTGTCGAATGCGAAAGAGCTTTCGCTTCGGGAAGCCGAGCGCGTACCGATCGGGTCCGAGCGGCGCAGCGAGCGCCGCGAATGCATTACGACGTTGTAAGGAGTAAACTCCAGTCGTGCGTCGGAGCTGACACACACGCGTTTTTTATCAACTTATGTAATTATAATATTTATGCAATATTTTTTTTTGCATTATAAAAATTATGCAAAAAAATAAGAAACAAACAAACAAGAAAAGCGAACTGTCACTACTTCGCGAGTGAATACACCATACGGTGAAGAAAGCGGCCGCTCGCCCCCTGCGCCAAGCAGAGCTACTTGTGAACCTCTAAAATGCTTACTGAACGACGGTGTTAGGTTTATTTTCGTTACGGAATTTCTTGATTCGGTCGCCGCGCTCAAACTGTTTGTTCTAGTTTGTCGATAAAAGCTATGCAATACCTTAAAACCCAACAACGGTGTGAGTGCCAGCCAAACGAATTGGCGTGAATTGCATCAGTTAATCTGAAAAAAACGTTTGATCATGGAGATTTAGTCCGGAATAAAAAAGATACCCGTCAGTTATATTTGAACCTGTCACGCGTCGGCTATTGATGGCTCAGGCGGTTTTAGTGCAAACACTTGTTACTAAATTGAAGTAGATTACATTCCGGTGTTACGTTGAATCGAACACTGTGATCCGTTTCTGGTTGAAACTTGAAAATAATTTTGACCAGCAAGTCTAGTGCAACTTTTCAAGTTTTTATAGTGCGGACAGGGAAGGGAGACAAAATTTTTCCATCTCTTTTCCGGCCATATTATGTGAAACTTACACCAGGGCTATAGGCGAATGAAAATTTACTTTACTTTTATAAATTTTATAATCTTTTCGATTTCTCAACTCCATTATATTAGTAAGCTAATAAAGGTAGGCTCGAGAACGGGTTCCGCCGTCGGAAATGGGGCTGTTTTATGTCTGCCCATCTTAAGATATATTGCATTGTTAGTACTTGTGGAACTTCCCTCATTGTGGAAACACTGCATACATAGCATAGTATTTATTGTGTTGTAAACTTGTTTTAAAAAAAGCAGCCGCCGAGTTCCTTGCTGGTTCTTCTCGGCAGGAAGGGAAATCAGAACCAGTGGTAAAGTCAGACGATTCAAAAGCACTAGTAAAAATTTTATTTGAATAAAAAATATTTCTATTCTATTCTTTGGGAATCCCTGGTCTACGGCATCAAGCTGTCAACATACATGCAACAATCCCGATTATAATTTATGTTAAAGACATCACAAACAAATAAAGTAAGTACAACAAAAGAAAGCTGCTTCAAACAATGAATAGAACACAAAGTCAAACAATAATTACCTTCCCGCCGGCGGCTGCAGATACCGACCTTTGTAATAAAAAGATTTGCTTTTTATTCAATTAGCGAACTAATGTGAAATGTCCAAGTCTCTGAATGGCTTTAGAACTGCTTTGAACTGATGCAAATGCGTTACACTGTGCGTTTGACTGTAACATTGTTCCCATAACAAGGTTGAAGATACCTTAGATTACTATGTTACCGGAACATCCCGATTTTAGACCCTTTAGGGTAAGTAAGGTAAGTAAGCAGTGGATGCCTAGTAGTTAGGACTCCTATTCGGGGGGTCGCAGGTTCGATCCCGGGCACGCACCTCTGACTTTTCGGAGTCAAGTGCGTTTAAGCAATTAAATATCACTTGCTTCAACGGTGACAGGAAAACATCGTGAGGAAACCTGCACATCTGAGACTTCTTCATAATGTTCTCGAAGGTGTGTGAAGTCCGCCAATTCGCATTGGGCCAGCGTGGTGGACTATGGCCTATAACCCTTCTCTGAGAGGAGACCTGCGCTCAGTAGTGAGCCGTTGAAGGGTTGCTAATGAGGGTAAGTTACCCCACGATTACGATCTCAACTGGGGGAATGCAGTCTGAGTTGAAAGCGGGCTTTCCTGGAAGGGGTATGCCAGTTTTTATGAAGCTCATACCCTATCGGTTTCCCATCGTACCGAAATGCTAAATTGTTTGGATACGCAGTTTTGCGTATAGGATGGCAGTTAGCCACGAGAGAAGACCAAAGAAAAAGAAATTCTTCTTCTTCTTTATGAAGATCCACAGTTGAACAAAGGTATTTTGTTTGGACTTGCACAGGGCTCGCTCTTGCGCCACCTGTAGCTAGCGACTCCCTGTGACTCATCTAATTTTGTTGGTCCACTTAGGCTCGCTCGCAGAGACGCCGGGTTAGGTTTAACCCAGGAATAAGTTTTGACAGAAGCTCTTGTAGTGTAATGTTACACACTACTTCCAAAGTCACTTTACCTGCGCATTCGCAGTTCCATGACATATTAGATTTCCGAACGCACTTGACGGAACATCAGAACAGTCTGTCCCTCTCTGTGGTATCGTAATTCGTAACCCGTCTCTTTCATACTCGAGCGGCGGCCACGAGAGTGACAGACGACAACCGACAGTTAGTCGAGGCTCGAATACCGCCACCGGAGGTCGCGTACGTGATCGACTCCCGCGTTTTTGTCACCGTCTAACCTGGGACGCGCGGTTTATTTGGCAACCATGTTCTAAAATCATCCCGTTTTAAGGGCATCTTGAGAGTTTTTACCTCTCCTTAACTACCGATCATGTGACCGGACAATTTGCCGTCGCCGCAGCGACGTATTTTGGCAGCGGACCTATCAAATTAGTATGGACGCCTGCCACGCCACGCGATTACCCTGTCTACCATATAAGCGATATTCTCGTTAAGTAGCAAAAACAATGTAGTCGGCTTAGACTCAGTGACGTCTCTAGTGTAAATAGTGAGTGAACTATGTGAGCTCGACGCAATCTCCAGGAGATAGCCTCCTCGCCGCGCCGGTTCCCGCGAGACGCACCAAGGAGGCGGCGTGCTGACCGAGCCGCGCCTCCTCGCCTAACCAACCCTGCGGGGTCCGTAACCCCTTGGTCGAGCGGACCTTCCCTGCTACGGTCGGCTTAAGGCGGGCCTGACCAGGTCAGCCTCTGGCCCAGCTGTCAGCCCTCGTATTCGTGAGTTACAACATTAAATTCTACGGACGATGCGTTGGACTCAGTGCTACTAGTCTGTAAGTCTTTTTAGTTAATTTTAACTTAGTCATAATCTAAATCCTTGCAGAAACTTAAATTAAATCACCATCTTGTATTTAGTCAAAAAGGTAATTTCATTTCAACTGCAACCTCGGACTTCCCTCCTCATCAACAGCGCATCCAGACCGACGGCAAAAGGACGGCCTTTGAAAATAAAGGCCCGATGCTCACGCCGCTAGTATCCAGCAACCGGTCGCCACACCACAATATGGCGTCCCCAACTTTGTACAAAATCGCATTCTCATTCTGTTCGTGTGACACTACGCATTAAGTAGGTTGCCACCCCCCATCTTTACACCTCGTGACAACATGGCGCCCGAACGATAGAAATGTCATCGGTCCATCGCTGTTGATCGCGACGGAAGTCTGACCATAAATAATTTTCTTCATGTGGTTAATTAAGTAACATAGATGATGTGTTTGACATTTCCGGTTCCATGTAAATTACCAAAGAGTTAGAGCGACACTTGGCAACACTGCTAGTACGGCCATGTTGGTAGACAGTAACAAATGACAAAAGCAACTGCCCAAGTGACACTCAACGAGTCATGTGACAACTACTGTCAACATTGACGCTTGACAGCAGTTTGTCATCGACAATTTTACATAACTGGTTAATTTATAACCTTGTGTATTTTACTTTAATCATGTACAAATTAATTTAAGTGTTTTTTAACATAACGTGAGTGATTAACGCTAAAGATAACAATCTAGTAACTAACAATCAGTGTGAAACGAGAAAATCGTATAATGTGAGACGGATAAATAGTAGTTTTTGTAACGCAATATTTAGTTCGAAATTCGTAAATTATACATTCGAAAAATGGATAGCGAGATTCCGTTACGCGAGCCCGCGAGTGTAGCGACCTTTACTTCCCCCGTGTCGGTTCTAGAGGAAGGGAACGTAACCTCAGTGTACGTGGATATGCAGGATGCGTACGTAAACACCAACCCCAGGCATGTCGAAAAGAAGATAGCCAAAACTGACGTTTCCTACACCACGACAACAACACCACACGCAAAAACATCAAACCCAATAGCCTTCCAACCCGCCCTCAGCACAGGTAGTACACCCATACAATACAACGAGTTGAATAACACTCTCGCAAGAGAACAACCGATTATTTATAATATGCACAATCTAGCTAACCTGAAGTCCTGGAATATTAAGTTCTCCGGAGACTCTTGTGTGTATGAATTTTTAAACAGGGTTGAAGAAGTGCGAAGCGCTAGGGGCATAGACATCAACATAGTGCTCAGAGGATTCTCCGAGTTATTACAAGGTACGGCATTACAGTTTTACAGGCAAGTACGGCACCAAATAACATCATGGGCCGTCCTATGCTCAATATTTACACAAAATTTTCAGCCAATAGATTTTGAGTTTTCAACAGAAAAATTAATTAGGGACACAAAACAAAATAACAAACAATCAGTGTTTTCATTTGTCATACATATAAGAGATCTTAATAGTAAACTAGCTAACACTATCCCAGATATATCATTACTGGAGATAATAAAACATAATTTATTACCATGCTACGGCTCATTGTTGGCTAACAACGCGATCACTTCTATAGAACATCTAATAACATTAAGCAGAAACTATGAAGCCTACGCATTACCAAACCACTCCGGTAATGCAATGAATAGAGACCGGGAAACATTTAAAAAGTTTCAAACTGCCCCCTCACAATCTATCACTTGCAAAAAATGCAAGCGGCAGGGGCACAGTCATAGAGACTGCAGAAAATACCCAGGGCTAGTATGTTTTAACTGCCATATGCCCAATGTATACTCAAATTCATGCCCGCGCTGTAGAAAAAACTCGGCAGGCACTAAAACAAAAACCATAGGCAATCATTGGTCAACACTGAATAGTTCCAAAAAAATAACTTCCACAAGTAACACTAAAGCCCCAAAAAAACAACTAAAACAGTTCAATATGATATTACCCGAGGTGCACACAATATCAAGAGACAATAGGTTGTACCTAAACTTCCAAGTGTCTCAGGAAAAACTAGTAGGTCTCATAGACACAGGGGCAAATCTATGTGTGTTAGGCAAAAACTTTCATAAAAATTTTTCAAAACATATTCCCTTAGTGAAAACATTTATCAACGCTCGACAAGCAGATGGGTCAGCGGTCCACGTACTAGGGGCCATGACCATACCAATAACATTTGAGCAACAAACTCGAAATATTGAATTTTTAGTTATGCCAAAAATTGACAAAAACATTATTTTAGGAATGAACTTCCTGTACACATTCAAATTACTAAACTTCCTAAAACTAAACAATAACATTTCAAAACAAACTACTACAGGAATACAGGGAGATCATTCAGAAACACATGAGTTACATTGTATTATACCCAAAGAAAAACTACCACCAAACAAAGCGAAGGCAATTAACAAAATTAGGGAAAAGTTTAAACAAATTTCAGCCGAGGACAAAGGCTTAGGAAAAACAAACCTAGTTAGTCACAAAATAGTAACAGAGGGCCCACCTATCAAACAAAGATACTACCCATTGTCACCGGTAAAATTACAAGCGCTGAACAACGAAGTAGACCGTATGCTCAAGTTAGGGGTAATAGCACCATCTAGGTCCCCTTGGGCCAACCCAGTGGTGATGGCCACAAAAAAAGATGGATCTCTGCGTTTCTGTCTAGACGCTAGAAAATTAAACGAGGTCACAAAAAAGGACTCATACCCTATACCTTATATAAATTCAATCCTAGACAACTTAAAAGGAGCAAGTTACCTAACATCACTAGACTTGTCCAGCGCATATTGGCAAATACCTTTGGAAAGCACAGACTACAACGACCCTAGCAACAAACTCGACCCCAGTTCCTCCTGCCAGAAGACCGCGTTCGTAGTACCTGGTAGGGGCCTTTTCGAGTTCCGCAGAATGGCTTTCGGGCTTTCAAACGCTGGCGCAGAGATGCAACGACTAGTAGATAGACTTTTTTTACATCAGTTCGGCGACAAAGTATTCGCGTACCTGGACGACCTATTGATAGCAACTGAGGACTATGACACCCACATAGAAATCCTAACAAAAGTGTACAAGGCACTCAAAGAAGCTGGCCTAACAATTAATTTAGAAAAATGCAAATTTTGTAGGGATGAATTAAAATACCTTGGTTATGTAATTGATTCAAAAGGGTTAAAAACCGATCCCGACAAATTAAAATGTATAGAAAATTTTCCTTTACCCTCTACAACAAAACAGCTCAGAGGATTCATCGGCCTCTGTTCATATTATAGGCGATTCGTGGAAAATTTCTCTTCCATTATTGCACCAATGACAGCCATGATAGGTAAGCGAAAAGGAAAAGACGGTATTGTCTGGTCCGATCAGGCCAAAGAAGCATTCACTACATTAAAAAAGGCACTAACAACGGCCCCAGTACTAGCCTGCCCGGACTACACAAAACCATTCGTCTTACACTGTGACGCATCCTCTGTAGGGATAGGTAGTGTACTAACTCAAGAATTAGAAGGATTAGAACACCCAGTAGCTTTCCACTCAAGACTCTTATCAAAGACAGAACGCAATTACAGCACCACAGAGAGAGAGCTATTAGCAGTGGTAGATTCAATCAACCATTTCCGCCCATACATTGAAGGAACAAAATTCACAGTCATAACCGATCACATGAGCCTAAAGTGGTTGAAATCGCTAAACAACCCGTCTGGTCGTTTAGCTAGATGGGCTATGCAAATATCACAATTCAATTTTGACATTTGCCATAAAAAAGGACAACTTAATATTGTACCAGACGCCTTATCCAGGTCATCAATAAACTTAATAACCTACTCAGGAGGAATTCAAGACACCAAAGATGCCTGGTACATAAAAACATACAAAGGCTGCGAAGCAAATCCTCAAAATTATAAAAACTTTTTAATACAAGATAAAATATTATATCGTTTTTCAAAACCTAAACATAGGCTAACTATTAGTAATTGGAAAATTGTAATCCCACAAGAAAAAATAACTGACTGCTTGAATGAGTGCCACAACGGCATAGACTCCATACACTCTGGCATTTTTAAAACTTATTCTAAATTGAAACAGATCTATTATTGGCCAAATATGTACAAAAATGCAGTTAACTTCATAAATAAGTGTGAGACATGTAAAGCCTATAAGCACTCGAATACACAACCTCACGGCCTAATGAATAATCAAAAGACAGTGAAATATCCCATGCACACACTATCTATGGACATAATAGGTCCATTTCCAAAAGCATACTCAGGTCATGTATACATTTTATCAATAGTAGATGTCTTTACAAAATACTGCTGGTTGCATCCCCTAAGGACTGCAACCACAAAGACAGTTACATCATTCCTGGAATCCGAAATAATAATGAAGTCAGGAACTCCAAGGATTTTAATTGTAGATAATGCGACAATCTTTAAAAGTAAAGAATTCACAAAATTCTGTGAAACATTTAATATACCAAAAATCTTCTACAACGCTTACTACTCACCACAGTCAAATACAGTAGAAAGATATAACCAAACTGTTCAAACGTGCCTGTCTATTCTAGTGGAACAAGACCACCGTACCTGGTCAAAACACTTACCCAGGGTACAACTAGCACTAAACAGCGCAGTGAATGTAGCCACAGGATACACTCCATACTTTCTAGCCACAGGCAGAGAGATAATAGTAGATGGTAACCTTCACCAACTCCACTCTGCTTTGCCACAAGACCTCGACGAGCTACAAATAGCAGATAGGGAAACATCAGCCTCCGCTCTAACAGAGTTGTCTGAGGTATTCAATAGCGTTCAAGAAGCCCTAACAGTAGCCTACCAACGAAATGCTGCCAAGTACAACCTCAGGCGAAAGCGAGTAGTATGCAACGTAGATGACATAGTTTGGAGGAGAAACTTTGTTCAATCAAATGCAGCAACCTTTTTTTCTGCCAAACTAGCCCCTAGATTTGTAAAGAGCAAAGTTATAAAGAAAATTTCAGACCTAGTATACATACTAGAAGATATAGGGACAAAATACACAGGTAAATACCATATAAAAGACATAATTAAATTCTCATAATTATAAACCATACAGTGGATAGTTTACCAACACTTTACCACTTTCATAAGAATTACACATAACATCTAGGTAAACCATAACTACCTATTCACATCTTAATACTCTTAATTTTCAAATAAATTAAATAAAACAACTCTTTTTAATCACAATATTTACATAATTTATTTAATATAATTACAAAAAAAAAACCCTTTAGCATAACTAGCATATAACAATATTACATAAGAATTCTCATCTAAAATAAACATAAGTTAAAAAATGTCTTAAATTATATTATATACCTAATATCTATATAGTATTCAAGTACAGTAGATAAATACTACATACTACTGAACTAAAAATATCATTGTATGATTAGGTTACCACATCCTTTCCATCCAATTGAAGTTTAAACACTTTTCCAAACAATTAAATTTCCACGAGGGGAGGATGGGAAAAATAGGGGTCACAAGAAAAAAGACCTCAATCAAAAAATATTTTGATTCTCATTTAATTGTTTATTAACAATGATCGGTGATATACAATGTACAAAACTTCTTTTTTTTTCACCACAACTTTTTTTTCAAAATAATTAAAAAAAAAAAAAAAAAAAAAAAAAAAAAAAAAAAAAAAAAAAAAAGAAGATTTTTTTTTTCTCTCTTTACTTTTCATCGCTTACTAAATGAAGCATGACTGTAAATAATAAACATCTATTAAGGTTCAACAAAATTTTTAGTTCAATAAGAACTCCACATGTCGAACCATTGGCTAAAGAACTGTGTACTAGTCTCCGTTGCCAACATGATACAACTACAGACTACTACACACACACAACTGTAAATACTATTAATACCTACTCATTACTTATGGCTAGATATAACTTATTACTAACAACACATAAATTCTAATCGGAACTCTAGTATTATTGGTACGAGAGCGTGAGGTATGCCAGCTAGGAATGTACGAAGACCAAAATTGCGCGCAACAAATAATTCGGAAAATGTATGAAAGGAATATAGGTTAATTTTATTAGGTTACAGTACTAACACACTTTGTCACACATTTGTACATACCTTCATTCTTAACAAAAAAAAAAAAAAAAATTTTTTTTTTTCTTTCTCCGGTTACCACGGCTGTGGAGACAACCGGGTTGTCTCTCTGCTTTGTTAGGGGGGTATTGTAGTGTAATGTTACACACTGCTTCCAAAGTCACTTTACCTGCGCATTCGCAGTTCCATGACATATTAGATTTCCGAACGCACTTGACGGAACATCAGAACAGTCTGTCCCTCTCTGTGGTATCGTAATTCGTAACCCGTCTCTTTCATACTCGAGCGGCGGCCACGAGAGTGACAGACGACAACCGACAGTTAGTCGAGGCTCGAATACCGCCACCGGAGGTCGCGTACGTGATCGACTCCCGCGTTTTTGTCACCGTCTAACCTGGGACGCGCGGTTTATTTGGCAACCATGTTCTAAAATCATCCCGTTTTAAGGGCATCTTGAGAGTTTTTACCTCTCCTTAACTACCGATCATGTGACCGGACAATTTGCCGTCGCCGCAGCGACGTATTTTGGCAGCGGACCTATCAAATTAGTATGGACGCCTGCCACGCCACGCGATTACCCTGTCTACCATATAAGCGATATTCTCGTTAAGTAGCAAAAACAATGTAGTCGGCTTAGACTCAGTGACGTCTCTAGTGTAAATAGTGAGTGAACTATGTGAGCTCGACGCAATCTCCAGGAGATAGCCTCCTCGCCGCGCCGGTTCCCGCGAGACGCACCAAGGAGGCGGCGTGCTGACCGAGCCGCGCCTCCTCGCCTAACCAACCCTGCGGGGTCCGTAACCCCTTGGTCGAGCGGACCTTCCCTGCTACGGTCGGCTTAAGGCGGGCCTGACCAGGTCAGCCTCTGGCCCAGCTGTCAGCCCTCGTATTCGTGAGTTACAACATTAAATTCTACGGACGATGCGTTGGACTCAGTGCTACTAGTCTGTAAGTCTTTTTAGTTAATTTTAACTTAGTCATAATCTAAATCCTTGCAGAAACTTAAATTAAATCACCATCTTGTATTTAGTCAAAAAGGTAATTTCATTTCAACTGCAACCTCAGACTTCCCTCCTCATCAACAGCGCATCCAGACCGACGGCAAAAGGACGGCCTTTGAAAATAAAGGCCCGATGCTCACGCCGCTAGTATCCAGCAATCGGTCGCCACACCACAATATGGCGTCCCCAACTTTGTACAAAATCGCATTCTCATTCTGTTCGTGTGACACTACGCATTAAGTAGGTTGCCACCCCCCATCTTTACACCTCGTGACACTCTATACGAAATCTGCCAAAGCAGCAGCTAACTCTGGGTTAAAAGGATAACCCGGCGTTTTTGCAAGCGGGCCTTATTGGGAGTTCTGCCAACACTGCTCTTCCCGGTGCGGAGTCACCACTCCAGCACCTTGGGGTTCTTTAAACTAGGTATCTGCCCCGCCCATTTTAATTTCAGTTTCGCAGAAATAAAGTTTAGAAATTGAGTTAAAAGATTGAGATCGTAGTTCCAACTAATGGAGGAAGCAACGCTACGTTTCCAAACTGCAACATTGTCTTTCCATAATATTAAGAAAGATTGCGATTGTCACTTTCATATTATCCTTTCGAAATTTCGTAATACTATGACGTATACAGACTTTCGCAGTGAACTATAAATCAAAGATGTTTTCGATATGAGATGGTGACATAAACACATACATTACCTGAGATTAATTAATATGAGAATGAAAGGCGGGCAAATTAAATACCAAAAAGCTATCCACAAGGTTAAAGCTCAAATGATTGTACTGACATCTCATTAGCTTAGCGGGAACGATGGCCCTCAGGCACTATTTTACTGTGTTGCTTGTCATAAGACGTAGCGGGAGTGAAAGCGATGATTAAAAATTAAATCTGCAAATTCATTTTGAGCTTTCAAAAGGTCATCGAGTTTACAGGGAATCCAAGAGCTGGCAGCTACCTTGGCCAAAGAATTAGTTTGGCCATCCAAAGGGGCGATGCTGCCAGCATCTTGTGTATGCCACGCCGCGATGACATCGATGAGGTTTTAGATTTATTTTAGTTTTAATATTAGAAATAATTTAATATTATTTTTTTATTAATAAGCCCATGTCTGTATGTAATCTATTTGAAATAAAGCAAACTGCAAATTTCTTTAACTTACAAAAAAGTCAAGTGACACTGTAGATTCCTCGGCTCTTGAGGATTTTCCGGTAGCTGTGAACCGTATATAGTGTCTATGGAGTGTATACTTAAAAGGGTTTTTATGGTGTTGTAATAATATGATGTAGAGGCAATGCCAGCGTTTACGAAGTCAAAAGTCCACTGACTTTCCAACCTATGATTACTTTATGGTATTTTTGTGTTTTCGCATATATTTTTTTCAAATCCGTTAAAATATTAGGAGAAAATAGAAAATATAAGTTGCAAAAAAAGCGAAACGGTAATCCTGGTGTGAGACATCTAACGCCACGCTCCTAGTTTTCCATACAACGAGCATCGCATTAGGCCTAAAACTTTTTCTTTGAAAAGATGGATACAAAGTTAAAAGGTAAATATTTATTATTTATATAATTTTTTTATTATTTGTATAATAAATATTAATATCAAAATTCACAAAAATAAGTAGTAATTTATTATCGACCGAGCGAAGCGAAGGTCTTTGAGTCTACTTGAGTGAATTTGCACTTGTCCGTCCGTCCGTCCGTCCGTCCGTCCGTCTGTCAGAGCCTTATAACTTCTGAATTACTGAACGAAATTACTTCAATTTTAGATATAATATGTAAACCGATGGCCTCCAGCCGAAAATGGCTTAAAAAGTTATAAAAATCTTTATTTCAGGGGGGCTCTCATAGAAGCGAATGCGAAGAAAAAAAAAATTTTGCGTTTCATAGGTTTACAGTACCTCATTTTAAAGATAATTTGGAACAGAGTACAAAAGTATTTTTTTTTTTAATTTTTTTCCTAAAATTGACGAAATGGGGGGGCTTTCAAAGTGGAGATTATATTTGACCTCAGAACGGAATAACCATTGAAAGCTGGGGCTTGAAAGTTTTACAATTTTAGCGTAATAACATGTACTTGAACAACAAATACTAAAATTAGATAAATGTAATAAGGAAACTAAATTATTTAACTTTTAATGAGCAGCAACAACAGAACTTCACAATGATGTCAATAGATGGCGCTCTCATCTCATATAGCAAATGCAGCTTTATGTAACATACCTATTATTCAATTAAGATTATTATTTAGTCATTTAGCAAACATCAATAAAACTTCACGTTGCAGTTTGTTTTTACATATTTCTGATCGTGTCAATAGTTGACGCTGTGTACAAGTAATTTAATTGAATGTTCCAAAAAACTATACCTAAGTTTGATTGAGGCCTTGAGGATTTCACTATAACAGTTCCCTAACCTTTACGGGCTACCTATGTTAAGTTAGTTGACACTTTCTGTCAACTTTGTTATTACGAACCTCTACGGGACAACTAAAGGTGAAAATGACATTGGGATGTTAGAATTGTATTTAGGGGCTACCTATGTAAAGAGACTTCTACAAATGGGATGATTTAGGTATGGTTGGTGAAAACGGGCATAATAATAATGTCAATTTTGATCGTCAATTATGGGAAACCGTTACCGCGAGGTCTCAGTTCGGGGCGAACCACTAGTATATAATTAACTAGCTGACTCGGCGAACTTCGTACCGCCAACTTACCTATATAAATAAAACAAATAACTACTAAAACTATTCTATCTTTCAAGTTGGACCAAATTACAGATAGTTACGAAGTTTGATCAAAATCGGTTAAGTAGTTTAGGAGTCCATCGCGGACAAACAACGTGACACGTAATTTATATATATTAAGATTTAATTTTCAAACCGCCGTCGCTCATCCATTGCACTGCAACATAAGGTAGACCGTAGAGTCGAGCACACATCTGTATTTTTGCCCGATCAAAGGAGCGTTGCGGATGACGTGCTTTTGAACCGATAATCAAATTAGCAATGCTTCCTTTTTGCACAAAAATGTGTCTATCAGTGCCGGCGTGCAAGTGGGCTGCTTTGTTTTGATCCCCTCCTTACTGCTTACCTATGTTTGCTTTTATAACATGGTTTCCATTATTTTTCAAACGAAAAAGTTCTCTCAGTCTTTATACTGCGTTTTTATCTACTGTTTCTTACTGCGTGCAACTTACTGCGTTGATTAATTGGATAGTTTTGTGATCGACGTATCACAATAATATCTAATTCTATCTATCTAATTATTTTATTACTAAGGGCCGATATCACCAACGTAAAATAAGTCTTACCTATCTGAGCATTTTGATACTTTGGCAGTTTTTAGGGTTCCGTACCCAAAGGGTACCAACGGGACCCTATTACTAAGCCTACGCTGTCCGTCCGTCCGTCCGTCTGTCAGCGGGCTGTATCTCGTAAACCGTAATAGGTATACAGTTGAAATTTTCACAAAATGTGTATTTCTATTGCCGCTATAACAACAAATAATAAAATTTAAATTTAATTTAATTTCTTTTAACGGAACCCTAAAAGAGCGAGGCCCGACTCGCACTTGGCCGATTTTTTCAATAGAACAGCTGTCAGAATGCCCAATTTATTCCTCGGATAAACGTCACTCGACGTTGGTGAAATCGTCACTTAGTAGGTTTAGTAAATGTGAAGTGTGTAAAAATTTAAATGAAATGAAATTTTACGCACGATGAACGAATGTAAAAAAATGAAAGTTGTTTTTTTTAAGTATCCTAAACCACCTTCATCGTGAAGAAAAAGGACAAATCATTTATAAGGCACGGCGATTGTGCCAAAAATCGCTTTCTTCGTTGTTAAATAAAGACAAATTAGGCATTGACACTTAACCACGATAAGAACAAGCAGGTTTCAGAATCAGACTTCATTTGACGAGTTGTTTGCAGTTTGTCTGACATAGCCACTGAGATACGCTATTCGCATGCAGTTACGACAATAGATGGTACGAAGCCTTAAATGATTATGATGATGAAAAACAATTGCCACTAAAACCAATGCAAATTAGTCCCATACCTCTGTGTCATAAAATGTAACACCAATATAACCGGTCGCATCCTCACACAGCCACAATTCCTGCACAGTCCAATCTCAACCCCCTTTAAGCCCTAAATTTTGTTACTTTACTGATTTAATGACGTCACACGACGCCCTCTATCGAATGTCAACTCTCATCGTTTGTTTGTAACCCGACTCGAAACATCTTATACCAAAATCTGTCCCAATGAAAAATAAACTTTCAATCTGAGACTTTAAGGTTGAATTTTTGGCTGTCACCAATTTTGTTATAGGATGGTTTGTTTGACACGCGTAATGCATAGGTTAGATATTTGAGTCACGAATCCATTTTATGACTAATTCCATAACTTTGTATGTGAATTCGGGATCAGGTACGGCAGTAGTGTTTACTGTGTCATATCTCTGTCAAATCTCCTTAGGAATAGGCCTAAAGGGATTTGCTTTAATAGCTTTTGTAGAGGTAGCGATGGAATCACAAGTGCCATTTTGTTTTTCAACAATAATGTTAATAAAATCGAGTCTGAACTCTGAAGAGACGTTTATGGTAAAATAGGTGCAATGATATCAGGATTTTGTAAAGAAAGTTCAGTTGAAATCGAAATTGTATCATTAATAAAATAATACGCTGCTGTAGAAATTTTAGGAATGACAATATTAACCTATATATAAAAGGAAAAGGTGTCTGACTGACTTTCTGATCTATCAACGCACAGCTCAAACCACAGGACGGATCTGCTAAAGGATTTTCGTAAATTCAACCCATAAGGGGTAAAATAGGGGTTTGAAAAATCGAACTTTGAATCGAAGTCGCCGTCAAAAGCTAGTATCGGTATAATGATGAACACAATTTTCTAAGAGACCCCAAAATTATCTTAAGGCATACTTACTTGACAAGTGAGATACTTGCCTATACTAAGAAGCAGTGATAGCCCAGTGGTTAGTACTGCGGTCTCCTATTCGGGGGGTCGCAGGTTCGATCCTGGGCTCTTCTGACTTTTCTAAGCTATGTGCGTTTAAGAAATTAAATATCACAAGCTTCAACGGTGATGTAAAATATCGTGGGGAAACTATGCATACCTGAGAGTTCTTCGAAATGTTCTCAAAGGTGTGTGAAGTATGCCGATTTCATTGGGCCAGCATGGTGGACTTTCCCTTCTCTGCGAGGAGACCTGCGCTCAGTAGTGAGCCGTTGATGGGTTGCTCATGATGAAGGCATACTTAGACTCAAAACTTATACCTAATATTATTATTATTAGATTATACAATCCAAGCCTCAACGCTACTTGAATGCCTTGAGAAACATTAACTAGAGATCGGCCAGCGATTCGGACTACAATCTACAATAATTATACATTTAAACATATCACTATATTTGTAACATCATTTCCTTTCACTTGTGTTAGAATTTTGCACAATTCTATTGATTTAAAATTCTTTTAAGTTACAATGTAATACACATCGATGTTAATTTAATTGTGATTTAATTAAATAAATACACATGCCCGTTGTATGGAGTTAGATTAAAAAAAACCGCAGGAACTCCGTTTTTTTGGGGGGTAAAAGCCTATGTCACTTTTTAAGACCTCAATTAAGAATGTTATTTATTTTTAAATCATGATAGATTTAATAATTTAATATAAAAAATTCTTTTTAAACAACCGACTTCAAACTCCCGCTTTACTACATTACACACACACTATACAAAGTATATAATTTACTGTCGATAAAATTTATATGGGACCACTTGGGGACTATACCCTTTCAAACAAAAAAAATAGAACTTTCCAAATCGGTTCAGGCGTCTTCGAGTAATCGGTGAACATACATAAAAAACAAGATTCCGACTTATTGATAACCCCTCCTTTTTTGAAGTCGGTTAAAAAACGTATCGAGCATTTTGATATTTTTCCCAATGTACATACAATTTTTTATTTAATTAAATTAATTACAGTTTAATTAAATAGTATTCAATTATTATTTTAATTAAATTAGATATGAAAAAATAATAAATAATAGACGCGTACGCAATGAGCGTACACAATATTAATTAAAAACTTGTAAAAAATATTTTTTATTCCGTGTGATGGTTCTTTGTAATAATTATTTATTTAAACTTCCACTTTAGAAAGCAAGACCGAAAATAACTTGAAACTCGAAAGGTCAAAAATAATAACGAATTGTATCTACTGGAACGTAAGTAGCAAACTGTTACGTAGCTGCGTACGTGCAATCATTTCAACGTGATTTAAGTGCATCTAGTGATAGAAGGGCTGGCTTATTTTTGCACAAAGAATTAGCCTGGCTGTTCAACGCGCAAATGGAGCCAGTATTCCTGATACCATTCCTGATGATTTGTGTACTAACTAGATAAGCTTAAAGCCTTAAAGTTATATTACAATACCTTTAAGTGCCGATTTCACCAAAGTCGAGTATGACGTTTATCCGAGGAATAAATTGTTTGACAGTTTTTGTATTGAAAATACTGTCAAAATATCAAATTTACTCTCGGATAAGACTTATTTTACGTTGGTGAAATCGGCCCTAAGCCTTGTGACATATTTTTAATAAAAATAAAAAAAATATTATTATTAATGCATTTAATGTGCACTTACTCTTATTTTCCAAAAAAATCATAATATAAACCTTGTCCTGACAAAAATTCTACGAAATCGATCGAGCTGTTCTAGTGGTGATCATCCTAAATGCTGCAACTGATTTTTTTTTATATTAAGTATGTAGATGTTTAAAATGAGAAATTAAAATAGCTATTACAGACAAAATATATCTGATAATAACGCAACACGGATGCCACTCGTAGGTATTAATTGCACGCGGCGTGTGCGAATAAAGGATTTCATTAACCGTTTTAATTTGAATTAATCGCGCTTTAATTCCTTGTTCGCCTTCATATGCCACGTGTTATATTTCTACGGCACTCCGGCGTAATGTTGGTGACATTTCTTCGGAGAATTAGAGCAATACAATAGTTATTTGTGTTTTAGGGGGCCAAAGAAAATTTTTGTTCCCCGAGGGCGTTATTTTAAATTCAGAGCGAAGTGAAGGATTCTAAAGTAGAATCCTGAGCGTAACGAGGAATTCAATATACGCCGCCCGAGAACAAAATATTTTGGCCTCGAATGACACACACTATTTTTCATCATAGGAGCATCAACCTAGTATGTATAGACATTACCTATACGTATATTGAAAGTTTAAATAAAACAAATATAAATTATAATGAAATAATGAAATAATTAAACCTTAATGTAATATGTTAGATACAGTATGGCCGTATATCCGATCGACAAATTGTTTGACAAAAGACAACAGCTTCTCAAACATTTTTGAATTTCGAACGGAATGAACGATTGCGGAGAGAAGAATCAGAAGAGAGAAATGAAAAGTCCCATGGTGTAAAATTAAATTTTGCTCCCGCTAACCTCTGAAGCCAATATTCTTTTTTCGAATCGGTATGATGAAAACTTTTTACTGCATCGACGTTAGTTTAAAGAGTTCAGCTGACACTTCGAATAGGTATATTTTCATCCTTAAGTGCCGACTTCACCAACGTCGTTTTACCGAGGAATAAATTGGGCGTTCTGACAGTTTTTGTATTGAAAATGCGGTTAAAATACCGAAATGCTCGGATATAAGATTTATTTTACGTTGGTAAAATCGGCCCTTAACCTGAGAGTTCTCCATAATGTACTCAAAAGTGTGTGAAGTCTGCCAATTAGCATTTGGCTAGCATGGTGGACTATGGCCTATAACATTTCATTGAGAGGGGACCTGCGCTCAGTAGTGAGCCAATAATGTGTTGCCGATGATGATATTTTACGAGTTCTTCTTAATAAAATCGAAGGTTGTCGTTTGGTGGTTTATCTACCAATACTTTAATTACTTAAATAGTCACTCTCCAGGTCCTCAATCCCCATGCAAAAAACCACGGCGATTCGTGATTGAAAGTCAAATCAGTAAGCACACACTACATTAATATATTATTAGTGGGATAAGATGGGATGCGAAAATGTGTTTGTTTGTTGGTTTGTCTTTCAATCACGCAGTAGTGGAACAACAGATCGATGTGATTTTTTTAATGAGTATGGAATAAGAACTTAGAGAGTGACAAGGCTACTTTTCTGAAGAAATGAAGGATCAAGCGGGATTTTTAAAAAGCCTAAAAATCTCAAAGCCGATGTAGCCGCGGCAAAAGCGTAGTATTTAAGTTTAAAATTTACAAGCATCAACCTTAATAGCTAATTGCTTCAACAATATAATGCAATGCAATGCAGCAAACTATTATCAAGTCCGCACTTCACTTTCGAATCATTCACCTCTAAGTATTTATCACATCTACTGATCGCATATTATGCTACTGCATGGCGTACCTCTCAGACACCATTAGCATGATGTGGAATGATTCAACCGACCTCGAGGTCAGTTTGTTCTAATTTACTTAACTTATGAAGTCTAAGTTTAGATGTAAACTTAAGTGTTTTGTTTTTGGTTTCATCATCCAATCCATCATCATCATTAGCAACCCATCCTCGGCTCACTACTGAGCACAGGTCTCCTCTCAGAGAAGGGTTATAGGCCATAGTCCACCACGCTGGCCCAATGCGAATTGGTGGACTTCACACAGCTTCGAGAACATTATGAAGAACTCTCAGATGTGCAGGTTTTCTCACGATGTTTTCCTTCACCGTTGAAGCAAGTGATAGTTAATTGCTTAAACGCACTTGACTCTGAGTGAAAGTCAGAGGTGCGTACCCCGGATCGAGCCTGCGACCCCCCGAATAGGTGACCACAGTCCTAACCACTAGGCTATCACTGCTTCCAATCCATCGCTGGCACACAATTGAATATTGGTCTCTTCTCAGAATGAGAAGGTTTTAAGGCGTAGTCCACCATGTATAGAGCTATTCAGCTCTATTTAAATGGTGCTTGGATGATGTCGGCGTGTTGTTCAATAAAACCGTAATTTATATGTGGCTCTTCTGCCGCCACAAATTTTCGCTTGTTGAATAATTGAGACACAATTTAGAAGCTGTATTTCGTGATATTTACAAAACTGAAGGAGATAATAACAATTAGATATACAAGAATTTAGATTTACGATCGGCCGGCCTGGATGACACACGAAATAGGAATTTTACGCGCACACTAGTTGCGCCGTTATTTGGTTCTAATGTTCGAAACACAAATAGTTCTCGTTGATAGCTGGCTATTTTTTAATCCCATTGAAGATGTTATTACGCTTCACATGCTCGCGAACTTTGACAATTCAATTACGCTAGTAAATATTATTCGTCTATGCTCGTGAAGTACGGATTGGCAGACTTCACACACTTGAGAGAACATAAAGGAGAACTCTCAGACATGCAGTTTTCCCCACCTTTTCGTATTTGTATTTTCCTTCACCATTAAAACGAGTGATTTCTATTTTTATTTTTGTACATAACTCAAATTCAAATTTATTTATTACACATAGACCAACCTGTGGCTCTTAATACACGTCATGATTCCACCACCGGTTCGGAAAGCGGATTCTGCTGTGACTAACTGAGAGATAAACTCAGCTCAACTCAAAAATCCGAATTCAAAAAAACTGTTGATCTATGAAAATATTTAAAAATAAAAAATCTCCAGCATAAATTATTTCACAAATACTGTTTTACAGATAATCGCATCAAATCTTGAAAATAATTAATTATCATTATATTAAAAAAACCTGTATTATGTTATTTAAACTCGTAATCAAATTAAAATAACTTACATAACAATATAATTTAACTATAATTATCAAAACAAAATAGATAAAACGTTATGTAAACTGTAGTCAAAATTTACATAGAATTCCCATGAAAAGGCGCCTAATCCATACTAATATCATAAGTGAGAAAGTAAATATGTCTGCCTGTTTATCACGTTTTCACGTCTAAACTACTGAACCAATTTTGACAAACTTTTGGGAGAAGATAGCTTTCATCTTGGGGAAGGGCATGGGATTCATTTTATACCACATTATCAAGGAGTTTCTTCCCGATTTTCAGATACCTAAATCGTTGTGAACGCAGTCACGGAATTCAGATAAGATAAAATTATGTAATAAGATCATGGGGCCATTAGACAAGTGGGTCAATGGCACAGCCACTGGTCCGCATACATATAGACAAAAACCAATGTATACGTTAACATTCATTCTACAAAACTTTAGAAAGATGGTACAAGTCTAACGTTATAGCGAGTAAGGTAGTAGTTAAGTTACAGCAAAATATTTACTTGTTATTAATTGCTAGTTGTTATAAAACCCGCTATGTATAGCAAGTTGTTTTAAAAGCTTTGGTAAGTAATATTTGGCTGGAGTTAGCTGCGTAGAACGTCGTATCTAAATTTTACATAAGGCGGTAAAACAGAAGTCACATACTCGTAGGTATGAAATAGCGATGATGCTCTAAAGCTTCTGGTTGATTACCTCTTGGCCGGATTCTATTACCCTATTGTAAGACTAACTTGTCTGGAACGTGTTTACAAGGGTTGAAGCAAAGCCATAGACAGTGATGTACTCAATCAAGCAAATATTTTCAAAATAAAGACAGTTTTTTGTTCTGTCCTTACTGAGCAAAAAACTGTCTTTTTTTTGAAAACCTGACATGACACAAATAGAAATATACGTATATTGTATATGTAGTTGCAGAAACAAAGAAAAAAAAACATTATAAATTCGAAAAGTGAAAATGAAAGCTCCGATGACAAAGCAAGTTGTAAAAGCGGAATTAGTCAAGAAACTAGCAATACGAGAGAAACAGCATGTGATAAAAGCATTTGTAGTGATTTGCTGAATGCATAATATTCTTGTTACATCACTCTCAGCATGCACTAGTTTTGTGTCTTTCTTTGACACTTATTCCCGATTAAAATTATTTGATTCCAGCGAATAAACAGAAAACTTGTACCGGGAATAATTATTGTTAAATACAAAAACGCTAATCACTCGTAACTTAAACCCAAATAAAATGAGTTTAATATTATAAATTATAACTCACTTACATAATATACAAACCAACATATCACGTACGTTACAGTGTCCCAACCCGGTTGAGTAAGTGTGGAGTAAGTGTCCAGTTAAGGAGGGTAATGACTTATACCGAGGTTGAGGTAGCGATACATTTTTTTGTTGATCGTGTGATTATTATGTTTTCACGCCTTATTTGGGAAATCTATCATCAATGTAAAATTCGTTGTTAACAAAAACTTTAATTTCAAGTTACATTATATTTAAGGAAATACATATGTTTCGGTAGAAGGGAGCCGCTGGATGCAGGCGGTGCAAGACCGAGGTCAGTGGAAAATAAAGAAAAAGAAGGAAAATAAATTAAGGACTTACAAATAAAGGCTTTTCATTTAAATTTTTAACATTAGCAGCAGGTTAGCACTGGATGTATTATTACCTTCGGAGACAGAAATACGGTTATTTATCATAGTTTTATAAGCAAAGAAAAGAATTCGACGTCGAAGAAGACTAAAAGTTTTGGACTCAATTAATGTAAAGCTACTACTAAAATACTTATTATATAATATGAACTGAATTAAAGGTTATCAATTTTTTTATTTATTGGCCTTCAGACTAGGAAGAAGAAGCTAGGTCTCGTACAAAGTAAGTACATTATGTAAAACATAGATCTACTTCTAGGTTCCAACCTTACCATATTTCTCTGACACTTGCCGTTAAGTCGACGCAACGTATTACATAAAAAGTCGTAAACCAAACCTTATAGTAGTACCACAGTTCAGCAATTTAACAATTGAGACAAGTTTATTTAAGTATAGGTACAAATAAATAAAATTGAAGTGAATTGAAGAATATGTAATGTCAAAATGACAGATTTTTACTAAATGCATAATACATGAATGTATGTTAGGTAGGTAAGTACTTAAAACAAAACATGCATTTTTTAAATTTTTATCTGTCTGTCTGTTTGTCTGTTTGTTTTAGCTAATCTCGGAAACGGCTGGACCGATTTTGATGGAACTTTCACTAACAGATAGCTGATGTTATAAGGAGTAAGATAGGCTACTTTTTTAACTGACTTTCTAAACTACGCGAGCCCTCACAAAGCTCAGCTTTTTGCTAGTTATTTTCTTAATCAATTATTATCAAGATGAATTCTGCGTCTGCATAGATATGAGCACGCAAACTGTATGATTGTCTTACTGTGGCAGCTCAGAGCGAGCGAGAAGACTGACGCGTCTTGCTATGCACTGAATACGACTTTTATTGCAAAATTCAATCTACATTCTACTTGGGATGTTGCGAAAAAGATGGGAAGTGGTCACTCAAAATGTTACAGCAGAATAATATTTTGTAATCTGAAATTTCATTTTATTTCAAATTGACCTTTATAAATAGAGCTGTAGAGCATCAATAGCCCGACGTTTAAAGGTCTGAAAACTGAAATGCCCAACGGTTCAATCCCGATTAGGAATCAAAGTATTCAAGTCTGACGTTTCAGATAAAAAAAAATCATCCCGCATTTACGTTTTATACAATATACAGATTTATTTTCATTTTATAGCTTAATATTTCACAAACGGATCCCTCAAGCGACAAAAGCCTCAATAGCCCAACGGTTAAAGGTGCGGACTGAAAACTAAAAGGTCGCAGGTTCGAATTCCACCCGTTGCACTATTGTCGTACCCACTCCTAACACAAGCTTTCCGCTTATTTGGAGGGGAGAGGAGGATATAAGTCATCTTCAATTTGACTGATATTCTTTTTAAGCAAAAAAAATGTTCTTGACATACCTCCAACGTTTTTAAATGGCATATCCAATGACACCCCTAAAAATGGAATAGATGAGTAAAAAATATCATCCCCACTTTACGTGTAGGGGATGTACCCAAAATAATACCTTTTTTCAAGATTTTATTGTACAACTTTCTCGGCGTAATTGATATGTACGAGTATAACCTTGCCAAACTACAGCTTTTTAGTATCAATTGTCTCACTTTCTGCGCTAGACCGCGGACACATGGACAGACGTACGGACGTACAGATGGACAGACTATAAGGGTTCCTTGTAATTTTACTACGGAACCCTAAAAAGAAATTCATCGACATCGATTGGATGCGAAAGGCCGAGGCCCGAGGATAGGCAACGTTAGCGCTACTTAAAAGAGGCCTATGTCCAACAGTGGATGCATTCTGGCTGATGATGATGATGATGATGATGCTAATGAATTGATGTGAAATACTCTTTATTGTAAAGGAACACATAATACTTATACACAAGAACAATAAAATTAAGCAGAGGTACAATGATGATGATGATGAAAAAAATTGATTGTCTGTAAAGTCAGTTTACGGACGATAGTTTTACGTGATAACGTCATAAAAAAACATTGATGACTAGCGGGCGGCGGCGGGCTCTGTAAACGCTTGGGCCGATCTTGCCTCTCTATCGCTTGTTCCGCGCTCTCGCTTGCACGCTCAGGTTAGGCGGCACGTGACACTTTTTCGTGCGTGCAGCCGGTGTCCATTTTATAAGACGTTATCACGTCAAAAAACTTTAATACAGTGACGGTGGGAAAACTGTCGGAAAAACCCATGTTGTGATGGGTGTTACAACAGAAAAGAGCTCAAATTGAATTAGACCAGTATGCAACTTCCAATTAGCTGCACAGAACAAAGACAAGACAAGTGAGTCATGATTGCTTCATGGAGATTGCAATTCGATCTAATACCTACATGTTATGCTTACCCAATGTACGAAATAGATATTGGAATATAATCACAGACTATCGATGTTTGGGATAGGTATCACTTAACTGTGACTTGTGAATGAGAAATTGAAATGAGAGATCTGTGCTAGTTCAACTTTTCAAGCTTACATTAACTGTGCTTACATTACATAAATCTGTCGATTTCAAAAAAAATTCAAAATTATTTGTTTTACTAGTAGGCCAACCTGTAGCTCTTATGACACGTCATGACTACCTCTTCAAAAAGCGGATTCTGCTGAGATGAGCCGTCAAGAAATTCAGCAGTTACTCTTTTCAAAATAATCATTTTACAATATTATTATGTAGCTTTGTAATGAGTTTTTTATACTATCTTGTATTGTATATTATAAGATACATCTCATAATATACAATTTTTCCATTTCCATTCAATTTCTCATCCATACTAAATGACAGAAAGTTCACTAGACTCTCTAGTCCTATTTCACCACCACCAAGTATACTTTCATCGACGAATAAATTTGACATTTTGACAGATTGCTAAAACAAAAACTGTCAAAATTATTCGTTGATAAAAGTTTACTTGGCCATGTAAAATAAGCTCCTAATTTTTTGTCAGCTGAAACTTCACCAGAGACCCTAGTGCGGCTTTTCAAACTTACGTTAACTGTACGTAAATATTAATATAGACGGGAAAGGGATGGAGTATTTTTCATCCCAATTCCGTTCATATTAATTGACATTTGACGTATTTACGCACAGTTAACGTAGTTTGAAAAGCCGCACTAGGGTCTCAGGTCTTGTATAACTTTTAAATTTTACGTTTAAACTGTGTGTGTTATTAAGTAGGGACGAGAAAAGAGGGAGAACTTTTACGTCAATACTATGACACTAGAATTTGGAAGGTAAACATCGTGAGGAAACTTGCATGCCTGAGAGTTCTGCTTAGTGTTCTGAAAGGCGTGTAAAGTCTGCCAATCTGCACTTGGTCAGCAAGGTGGATTATGGCTTGAGCTCTTTTCATTTGAAAGGAAAACCTTTACCTAGTAAGTGGGCTGTCGGTGAGTTATGACGATGAATTCATGTTAAACTGGGTAATGTGAATCATGCTTTATTCTGTACCTACGTCTGTTTTAAATTGCTTGAGTTACACAATGATCAATTCCGCACTACCTTAGAAAGGTCTCTTAAAGTTTACTTCAGTAAAATTAGGTTACTGCACAGTAGTTACACCAGCGTTACGTAAGAGTTATTAAATTGTGACTAAGCGATTGTCCTAACGTACTGAACATAATATACAGAAGCCCAGGCTTTATTTATCTACATACATTCTAAGCGAATGATGTCATACCCTACATACGAGTACGTTGCGACTTGCGTTCAACGTGTTAAGAGGACTATTATATTTTGCGCCCCTCTTTCTCGTCAATAATTGACCACATTTTGTCAAAAATATCAGAGACTAGCTGATGCCCGCGACTTCGTCCGCGTGGAATTAATTTTTCAAACCCCTCGGGAACTCTTTGATTTTCCGGGATAAAAAGTAGCCTATGTCACTCTCCAGGTCCTCAACTATACCCATGAAAAAATCACGTCGATCCGCAGCTCTGTTGTGGCGTGATTGAAGGACAAACCAACAAACAAACACACTTTCGCATTTATAATAGTAATATTAGTAATTTTTTTTACATATATGAGATTTTTACAATCGTTGAAAATATTAGAATGTGCGAGAGAGAGGGATGCGAAATGTAATAGTACACATAAGCACGCTTGCAGAAACGCCGGGTTATCCTTTTAACCCAGAGTTAGCAGCTAACTCTGGATTAAAAGGACAGATTTGACAGATTGTGTATACAGCTTGGACCTACCTAGCTGGACTGTATGTCCCAGGTATATATACTCGTCTACAATTTCGAGCGCAGAGTTCTCAACGATTACTGGGTGGAGCGGAGCATGAGCATTGGACATGATTTTCGTCTTGCTCATGTTCATTTTCAGGCCCACCTGTTGAGAAACCCTGCTGAGATCATTGAGCATTGTATTGAGATCTCTCAGAGTCTCTGCCATGACTACTATGTCATCGGCAAATCGCAGGTGAGTGATGTACTCGCCGTTTATGTTGATGCCAAGTCCGTTCCAATCCAGAAGCTTAAAGACGTCCTCCAACGCAGCGGTAAATAGCTTCGGGGAGATTACATCTCCCTGTCGCACTCCACGCTGCAAGTGGATTGGTCTCGTAGTCTGGTCATGTATACGTACTGACATAGTGGCGTTTTCGTACAAGCACTTCAACACTCGGATATACCGGTAGTCGATCCGGCATCTCTGCAGCGACCTCAATACAGCCCAAGTTTCCACCGAATCAAAGGCTTTCTCATAGTCCACAAACGCTAAGCAAAGTGGCTGGTTATACTCTTCAGTCTTTTGTATAACCTGCCGCAGCGTATGAATGTGATCTATGGTACCAAAGCCTTTTCGGAATCCGGCTTGTTCGGGAGGCTGGAAGTCGTCAAACCTACGAGCGAGACGATTCGTAATGACTCTCGAGAACAACTTGTAAACATGACTCAGCAGCGAGATGGGTCTATAATTCTTCAGCAAGGTATTATCACCCTTTTTGAAGAACAGGACCACCACGCTCCTGTGCCATGCTTCTGGCGTTATACCCTCGTGAATGACGGAATTGAACAATCGCTGAAAGATCTTAAGTACCGGTTTTCCACCCGCTTTCAGGAGTTCCGCAGTGATTCCGTCATCACCTGGCGCCTTGTTGTTCTTGAGCTGTTTGAGAGCCATTCTAATCTCGTATAAGCTGACGTCCGGGATATCTTCGGTATAGTGTCGGGTCAGTTTGGCTCTGGGATCTTTGGCCAAATCCTCAACAGGTTTTTGTGTCGTGGTATATAACTGCCCATAGAACTTCTCGACCTCTCCCAAAATCTCAGATCGAGAAGAGACAAGACGACCGTCATCAGTTTTAAGCCGCGTCAGCTGGCTCTGTCCGATAGACAGATCTCTCACGAACACTTTTGAGCCTTTGTTCCGCTCGATGGTATCTGTAATACACTTGGTATTAAAGTCCCGAAGGTCGCGAGTTTGTGCCTTAGAGATCTGCCTATTAATCCGCCGGTAGGCAGCCGCGTCTACCGATGACTGCAGCCTCATCTCTTGTCTCTCCTCCATGAGCTTGAGAGTATGGTCAGAGAACTTTTCGGTTCTTTTCCTGCGATGGGTCTTAAAGAACTTAGACCCCACAGTATGGACAGTTTCCACGAGCCTGTTGTTTAGATCGTCCACAGAAACGCAGTCTGCTAGGCAATCGAATCGGTTCTGCAGTTCGAGTTGGAAGTTATCGGGGTTTTGGATATAAGCACGAGAGGGTCGGAGAGTTGACTTCACCAGTCTAGCCCTTTCCAGCTTCACATTAATATTCAATGTGCCTCTTACCATACGGTGATCGCTCCCGGTTTTCACCCTGTTGATCACAGAGACATCATTGAATATATGGCGCTTGGTCGACATAATGAAGTCAATCTCACTTCTCGTAGAACCATCGGGGCTCATCCAAGTCCATTTTCTGTGTGGCCGCTTCCTGAAGAAGGAGTTCATCATAAAGAGGCCCTCCTTCTCCATGAAGTCGGCCAGCATTTGACCCCTCTGGTTCCTTCGCCCATAACCAAATTGCCCTACCCTCGTCTCTGCACCGCTTCGTTCACCCAGCCTCGCGTTGAAATCCCCCATCACAACATTGTAGTGAGTGGTTGAGGCGTGTATGGCTTTTGATATATCCTCATACAGCGCCTCCACCTCCTCGTCATGATGTGCCGATGTCGGTGCGTAAACCTGTATAACCTTCAACGAATACCGATTGGTGATTCTGAGTATAAGGTACGCTACCCTACTCGACACACTTTTGACTTCGACGATGTTGTTGACGAGGGACTTGTGGACGATGAACCCGACACCACCCTGGGACTGTTGGTCGCCCTCCCGGTAGTAGAACAAGTTGCCGGAATTGAGGATTATCGAGTCCTCCCCCTCTCTTCGGACTTCAGACAATCCTATAACATTCCAGCGCAACTTGCTCACTGCTTCTTCCAGCTCGATGATCTTCTCGTCAGTCCTCAACGTGCGTGCGTTATATGTCGCCAGGTCCAGTCGTCGGGGTTGGCAGCGGAATCTCATCCGGAGATTCTTAGCACCCCCTGCCCCGCCATTACCGTGACCGCTGCCAGGGTCAGGCACAGCGAGGCCGCCGGGAACTAGGGGCCTTGGCCTTGTGTTAGTAACCATTTGGGTTTTGCCCATAATGACCACGCTGGGCAGGCGTGTTGGTCATCGCAGGGCTAGACTGATCGCGCCGATGTCGCTGCTGCCCGACACCGGCCTGTGCCATTTGTTCAGTCTAGCTAGTATGAGATGGTTATACCGCCATCTGTCGGTCGCCATAGCCTCGTCAGTAAACCAGCAGGGGGCACCGCGGGCAGGTGAGGTTGACTGTTGGAGCGCTAGATGAAGGTGCGCTCCCTTACCCCCCCTTACCTTAAGAGATTAACCGCCGAATCCAACTCGGCTGGGCAGCGTTCGGGAAGCTCCGAGATGTCTTCTCGTCCCAAATCCCTCAGTGCCTGAAGACTCAAGTCTTCGAACAGTGCGTGTTGCCAGTGATGACTTACGGATCCGAGACATGGTCGCTAACTATGGGCCTCATAAGAAGGCTCAGGGTCACCCAGCGAGCGATGGAGAGAGCTATGCTCGGTATATCCCTGCGAGATCAAATCAGAAATGAGGAGATTCGTAGGAGAACCAAAGTCACCGACATAGCTCAGCGTGTCGCGAAACTGAAGTGGAAATGGGCGGGGCACATAGTTCGAAGAGCTGATGGTCGTTGGGGTCCCAAGGTGTTGGAGTGGCGACCCCGCACCGGGAAACGCAGTGTTGGCAGGCCCCCCACCAGGTGGACCGACGACATCAAACGAGTCGCAGGGAGCCGCTGGATCCAAGCGGCGCAAGACCGAAGCCTGTGGAAGTCCATGCAGGAGACCTTTGTCCAGCAGTGGACGTCTATAGGTTGATAAAGAAGAAGAAGAAGTATACAGCTTCTGTCAAAATTACAAATTTATTCCTGGGTTAACTATCTCGGCGTCTCTGCAAGCGGGCCTTAAAGAGCTGTGCAACGCGGATTAGACGAAGCGAACGCGATCGGTTGGTCTAATCGACTTGCTGCTCTAATAAAAGTAATAATTCCACCCCTAAGCACCGCATCGCTTTAGCCTCTTTTGGCCCTAAACAACACACCTCACAATCTGCAGCTGAATCAGTTAGCCACGGGGTTATTGAGGCAGTATTCCATACTTTCAAGATACGAGTAGGTGTGGTGGATCCCACATAAAATCTTCCTTCGCTGAAGCATTAAATATAACACACAAATAGTCTATAGTACTTAATGACTGCATTAAACTACATATTAAGACAATTGCCCCACATTTTTATGTTCTAGTGACTGACTGTACCTTTCTAACAGTTAGTATCAACGCAGACGATACATAATATTATATAATTTATGACCAACTTTAGTACTACTTGATCTAATTCACGTGTTCTTTAAATTAATGAAATAAAATCTTCTTTTATTAGAGCGGTTCGGCATCTCTGCTTTGTCCAATTATCGTAGATTAACTTTTAATTTAATTAAGATAGATTTTAACTTTTTAACTAATTATGTCACACTTCACATTTGCAATGCCGCACCATATTCGCACACCAAGATCAAAAGTGAGACAACTCAAAATAGGTCTTTGTTGCTCTTTGAATCTTTTGTTAGTAAAGGTATGAAACTTTTTATTTTATGCCATAAAATAAATAATGTTGTGAAATGTGACATATCATATCTAAGTGTGCGAATTATGTTTGCCATACAATCCGACAAAATCGTAACGTTTTGCCGACACAATGTAGCTGTGGCAGTGCTCTGAGCACTGCCCAATTTTTTAACACCTATGACATCATTCAAATTTAAAAACTAAACCCAACGCTCATGAGTTGCGCCGTGCACATGGCTACAACTGGTATTACGTAAATTTGGTGGCTATCAACATTGAAATAGCCGAAATAGTTTGAAAAAATATATTTTTTTTTTAATGCAAAAATGTATAACCGTCATCGCGGATATTGATTGTTTGCACTGTATTCGATAGACGTACTTTCCGAAGAACATTGTGCAAACAACTTTTTTTGGCCGGACCGATCTCGATCGACGTACATAAAGTTTACGATATGGGATAAAGTTTACCCGTCATCTTGTGCATTTGCATGAAGTTTTCCTGAAAAAGTACGATTATTTCTATCGAAAACAATGCAAACAATCAATATCCGCGATGGCGGTAGTAAATTTTTGCATTAAAATAAATTTAATCTGTTTTTCAGCTATTTAAATTAACGCATACCAAGTTTAATTTTTATCGTATAATAAAATTGTCAACTACTAATTTGCATAAGAGTTTTCGATTCCGCATGACGGTAATTTTAATGTTACCATTTAAATAATGGCCTGCCATTATAAATTGGTAAACGACTTAAATCGGTCGTCTGTATGAGACCAATCAGTTAAAGTAATGAAGACATCTTAAATCTTTTTCGTAACCGACCATCAGGCTATCGGCAATCCAATCACTTATTCAAAGTGACAGGCGAAATGAAATTAAACTACTGACGCGATTGTGTCCTTCATTCAATTTTATGTGTTATTTCTTCTGTGATACTGATGTTATAATGGATATATCATTTAATTTGGTCCAGTCAAGTAGATGTTTTGAATTGGTTAGATGTTTTAACCAACTACCGAAGGAGGGTAAGTGAGCCCATAGACTTACAATGCACGTTGGACAGCTAAATCGCAGAGCATAAGTACTAATAGGCATAGTGACTTATGGTAGCCCGCACATCTTATCCAACTAAATCGTCCAACTATATATGTGACTAGCTGATGCCCGCGACTTCTTCTGCGTGGATTTAGTTTTAAAATCCCTCAGGAACTCTTTGATTTTCCGGGATAAAAGTAGCCTATGTCACTCTCCAGGTCCTCAACTATACCCATGCAAAAAATCATGTCGATCCGTAGCCCTGTTGCGGCGTGATTGAAGGACAAACCAACAAACAAACTCACTTTCGCATTTATAATATTGGTAAGGATTGGAAAAATTCCTTCCTATTACGCACACAAAGCATTCAGTATGGTTAATAAATTGTAAAAGTACCTACGCAACTTAGTTGTACGACAGTCGGCTAATTTGAAATTGTAAGTCTGCGGTCGCTCTAATATTTTTCAAACGTATCAAATTCATACGTACGTTCATACCTACCTAAACAGGTAAATTCATGTTTAGGTATACTTACATACGAGTATGTGTCAGAAAAATGACCGATGGACTCGCTAGGTTCTTGAGAGGAGACCACGTACCGGTTTGAGAAATACGAAAGGCAACCATCCTGCTGGTCCGACGATATCATCAAGCTTGCACTGACTGTAAGCAAGCAAGGACTGACTCGGTACAGTTCTGTCTAAATCTAATCTACTATAACCAGAGGCTAAAATAGAGTCGCAGGTAGGAGCTAGTCAATAATAAAAAGCAATATAATTATAAGCCCGGACAATGGAGATACAGAAATGTAAAAATAATTAACAGACAGACAGGAAGTATAGGAAACGTGCACCTTGATCCGTTATCCATCATAAGTTTTGGATAGGTAAAGACTTGGACAGGTATAACGCGTAGAGACAGCGATGCATTTCTAGAAGTAACAATAATAATAAACAAACCACAAGTGTAAGGCGACGACGAGGACGTGCGATACTAGACCATATAATAATATTAATAATATTTTATTAATTTCCACCACAATGGAGGAATGAGACTAGCCAACTGCACAGGAGATATTATATTGCACAACAACCAAAGGATTATTATACGCATTACCGACGTCATTACGTGCTCTCCGTCTCCCAGGCCCAAGAAGTAGGCTTCGATCCGAAAAGTGACACTACATAGAAGCCGCATTACTCTACAAAATGTTACTGAGTTTGAGCGGGTGATAAAGATTTAAAACTCATATCGTAGTTATAATGACATTTATGATGAATACGAGTACGAACCACGATAAAGGTTTTAGTTGGAAATGTCGATATTTCGATCCATGCAACTCGAAATATCGACAGTGCCTAAAACATTTATCATGGTGCTTATTAGTATCATAATTTTTCGCGCATCATAATTTTTGATTGGTCGATCCCCCAATTATTTTAACAGACAAACTCAGTCTGTACCTATGGGCATCACGGTACAGATAAACTAAAATCATCTAAAAAATCTAAGGAAAAATAGTACTACTTATAGTTTTCCTGTTGATGAAATTAACCTTGTCGCCACGCTGTCTGTATGCCCAGACCTCAAGTCATATTCGCATTGAAATACAATCGAGCACACTTCGCTTATATAAGCGCGACCAGTGAATGTTGCGCGCGGGTCAACCGCTCGTCAGGTTATGATGTAGATTCGTTTCCATTGAACCCATGTATATGTATATTTTTTACATGAGTACTCACTGTTTAGATGAATTAACAATGTTAACATGCTAATATCATGGTATGTAAACATGTGTTCTCTCTTGCTGGTTCTCTCGGGTAGAACGGCATTCCGAACCAGTGGTAGATTCATTAAACGATACAAAAGCTCTTTGTAAAAGTTTATTTGAATAGTAGGTAGTTATGGTCCCAAGGTGTTGGAGTGGCAATCTCACACTAGAAAGCATAGTGTTGGCACATCCCCCACTAGGTAGACCGACGACATCAGACGAGTCACAGGGAGCCGCTGGCTGCGGGCGGCGCAAGACCGAGACCTGTGGTAGTCCTTAGAGATAGAGACCTTAGAGTGAAGAAGAAACTTCACACGGACCGAGTCGTAGTGTATATTAAAATACTAGACGATGCCCGCGACTTCGTCCGCTTGGATTAAGGTTTTTGATTCCCGCGGGAACTCTTTACGTTTCCGGGATAAATTGTAGCCTTTGTGTTAATCCCGGGTATGACCTATCTCCATTCCAAATTTAAGCCAAATCCGTTCAGTAGTTTTTGCGTGAAAGAGTAACAAACATACAGACAGACACACAAACTTTCGCCTTTATAATATTAGTGTGATATTATGTGATAGTGTGATGTGAACTGTGATGTGATGTATTATGCCTGTCATGATTTAATTAATGTCACATTTTTAACCACACTTTTTTTCATCTTAAATATTTTTCGAGGTTTTATATAATAATGAACATACCAAGGGTGGCATCTGGACATAGGGCCGCCTCACGGAGCTACTGCCTGCGTTTTACATAAACTTTGCATATCTCGTAGTCTTCTAGCTTCCTTGCGTTAATAATTAGGTATTTATTGTACCTGGGTCTTTGACAATTCAACCTCAGTAAATATAATTCATCTATGGCCTGGGTCAATGGAAACGTGGGATCTTAAGCCTTTCTCCGGTCGTGTGATTGTGACGTATTATGTATAATATCTATTGGTTGCTATGCGTGCTCTATACACATACAAGCAAATAGCTTACATACATTTATTATACTTGTACATTTATACATGTGACATATTATTATTATACAAACAGCAAGCTGTCGAGTTAATGAAAGTTTTTAAAAGATTTGCATACATAATATATCATAACACTAGCTTTTGCCTTGACTTTGCTCGCGTTGAGTGGAGATTCTTGTAAAATCCCGCAGGGTCTTTCCTTTTTCCGCAGGAGGAAAAGTGGTATATTTTATTATGCAGATCCGCAACTATAAATATGCAAAAAAACATCGATAAGGTGATTCAATTCAAAATTCAAAATTCAAAATCATTTATTTCATGTAGGCCAACCTGTGGCGCTTATGACAAGTCATGACTCTACCACCGGTTCGGAAAGCGGATTCTGCTGAGAAGAACCGGCAAGAAACTCAGCAGTTGCTCTTTTCAAAATTACACATTTTACAATATTTTTTGTAGGTAATATGTATTTACATTTTAATAACTTTTTATAATATCTTGTGGGCATGTGGATTGAAGGACCAACCAACAAATAAAAGCCATACTATTGAGTAACTAACAAAAACATTCGCACATAAGTAATACATAATTATTAGGGGGAATGCGTAGCGATGCCTTGCAGTTTGATAGTCTTAACGATATATCTACAGTTACTTTATTTAGACCGACGAAATCAGACAAATCGTCGGGAGCCACTGTATACATGCGGCACAAGACTGAGACTTGTGGAAGTCCCTACAAGAATGGAATAGAATAGAATAGAATAGAAATGTTTTTATTCAAATAAATTTTTTTACAAGTGCTTTTGAATCGTCGATGAGTCTACCACTGGTTCGGAATGCCCATCCTGCCGAGAAGAACCAGCAAGAAACTCGGCGGTTACTCTTTTCAAAACAAGTCTACAATTCAATAGATACTATGCTATGTATGCAGTGTTTCCACAATGAGTTCCACAAAAGCATACCCAATTATAATTCAGCACGTTAAGACGGGCATACAGAAAGCAGCCCCATTCCCGCTGGTGGCACTCGTTCATGAGCATGACGCATGATCCAGCCATTGCTTCGCTCAACCATATTTGAGGGAACGTAACAACCCGCATCACACGACACAACCACAGAAATGTTTAAAGAGAGCGTGACATGCTTAGGCTACCCATGTTAAGGTGGAAGACACCGTTCTGCCCGCGAAATTCAAATTTAATTTGGTTTTTCGCAATTTGTAACCTAATACGGCAAAGTTGGCTTATGGCATTCTAATTGCGACAATGGCAGTATCATCTTAACAGGTTTATATAAAAATCTTTACTTGAAAGTGTCCAGTTTAAGAAATTAATCAAAATATCGACTAATTTGTGAGTAACTCACGTCCAACTCAGTATTTTGATTAATTTCTTAAACTGGTCACTTTCAAGTAAAGATCTTTATGTAAACCTGTGAAGATGATAATTCTGCTGGCGCAATTAGAAGGCCATAAGCCTATTTTGTCGTATTAGTCAACGATGTTAGGTTACAAATTGCGAAAAACCAAATTAAATTTGAATTTCGCGGGCAGACCCTTGTCTTCCACCTCAAGATCTAATTTTCAAATACTCATTTTAAGATATGACTGATGACAAGACACCTAT
The DNA here is from genome assembly GCA_029955525.1 of Oeneis ivallda. Taxonomy (NCBI): domain Eukaryota; kingdom Metazoa; phylum Arthropoda; class Insecta; order Lepidoptera; family Nymphalidae; genus Oeneis; species Oeneis ivallda. The sequence goes on from JARPMR010000006.1 coordinate 27,118,596, forward strand.
ATATGTATATCCACCTGTGGCCGTCTATCGATTGACGAAATTAAGAAGATATATCATCTCGTAACTGATAAGCGCAAGTATCGAAAGATTCTGCAAATCATCGTTCCTTCGCTAATAACAAGATGACACGCGACGACATTGGGTCATGCCATTGACCCCACAGTACATTGTGTACATACTACAGTGCAGTGACTGTCACCTCGAACTCAAGCACGTGTCGTTAGCTTTGTAAAGTGCAATGCATTGTGTATGAGGTAATGACATTATTTACGGGGAAACTATTAGCGAACAGTTATGTAAAAAATATCGTGTTTTCTTTAACTTAATCCGCAAAATGGATGATTGTTTCAAAAAATGGATGTATTGGATGATTATTTGATAGGCAACATCAAGAAATTTTGCTAGTTATGGTTCCTAATTAAGCGACTTCAAAAAAGGAGGAAATTCTCAATTCGTCGGAAAAAAAAATTATGTATGTTCACGGATTACTCGAAGATGGTAAGCCGATTTGAAAAATTCTTTTTTTGTTTCAAAGGACACACTTCCCAGCTGGCTGGATATAGGTCTCCTGCATGGACCTCCACAGGCTTCGGTCTTGCGCCGCCTGAATCCAGCGGCTCCCTGCGACTCGTTTGATGTCGTCAGTCCATCTAGTGGGGGGTCTGCCAACACTGCGCTTACCGGTGCAGGGTCGCCACTCCTTGGGACCCCAACGACCATCAGCTCTTCGAACTATGTGCCCCATCCATTTCCACTTCAGTTTCGCGACTCGCTGACCTATGTCGGTGACTTTGGTTCTCCTCATTTCTGATTTGATCTCGCAGGGATACTCCAAGCATAGCTCTCTCCATCGCTCGCTGAGTGACCTTGAGCCTTCTTATAAGGCCCACAGTTAGCGACCATGTTTTTAGTTTTTAAAATATCAACAATCAATTAAATACTTTGTATAGTGTGTGTGTGTGTAATGTAGTAAAGCGGGAGTTTGAAGTCGGTTGTTTAAAATGAATTTTTTAGTATCGTTATTAAAAAACCGACTTCAAAAACCCGCGCCACTACAAAGTATAATATCATTTATTGTTGATTTTTTAAAAACCGCTCCACCGATTTCGATAAAATTTAAATGGGACCACCTGGAAAGTATAACCTTTCAAACAAAAAAACGAATTTTTCAAAGCGATTCAGGCATCTTCAAGTATACATAAAAAAAACATTCCGACGAATTGAGAACCTCCTCCTTTTTTGAAGTAGGTTAAAAAGGGATGATTGTTTCAATAAATGGATGGATTGGATGAATGTTTGATGGACAACATCAAGAAATTTTGCAAGTCACGGTTTCTAATTTAGCTGTTAGTAAGTGAAGGACCAATGTGAAGATGGAGAGACGATATTGTAGAGTTTGCAGGCCCTCTTTGGCATAGAAACACCTATAATACTAAAGTATGGAAGAGACTAGGGGAGGCCTTTGCCCCGAAATGGGATGAGTTATAGTGATATTTCACTATAACTAGGCTAATAATGCTAATGCTAATGCTAAAGTGAAGGAGCATTAAACCGATTGGGTAGGACTGCGATCTACTATTCAGGGGGTGGCGGGTTCAAGCCCGGCCAAACAACTCTGACTTTTCTGAGTTATGTGCGTTTAAACAACCACACATGCTCCTACGGTGAAGGAAAATATCGTGAGGAAACCCGCACGCCTCCATAAGGTTCTCAAATGTGTGTGAAGTCTACTAATTTGCCGATGCAAGCGTGGTGGACTATGGCCTTCTCTGAGAGGAGACCTGCGCTCAGTAGTGAGCCGTTGAAGGGATGCTGATGAAGAAGTGACGATCTGATGAGTCTCAGATAGTAGGAACGGGTGATGCTGATTAATCTCATACTTTTTCATGGCATTGTAGCATGGCATGGCATTTTAGCGTTTCGGCACGGTGGCGTGTAGAAACCAATTAGCGGTTTGGGTTGAATGTTCACTGCCATACCCCTTCTAAGTTAGCCCGCTACCATCTTAGACTGCATCGTCACTTACCATCAGGTGAGATTGCAGTCAAGGACTAGCTTGTCATCGAATAAAAAATTGTCCTAAAAACTCTTGGCTGCATGTCTTTGCCGGTAGGGTAGTAACTAACCACGACCGAATTTAACAAGACCATATTGCCAGAATGCCATTGCAATTTTTTTTGCCATTCAAGAAGGCCTTTACATTATTGGCAAAGACTCAGCCGAAAGCGGTGAGATTTGAGCCGCCGATAGCGTTCCAAAATGAATTCAAAAATCGCATGAAATTATTGCACCCACATTTTGTAACCGTAACAGTTCCATAGTAAAATGAGTCATTCTGTATGATAATTTTCTATTGTATTCAAATATTATGGCTACCGTTTCCAATGATTATTATAGAGATATAATGTGTTGATATTATTCATATACTATCAATCGATGCCTAAGTTTGGACTGAGCACTTGCAAGGTGGTCTTCGCCGATATAGGTTGGTTGTTAGTTATACTCTACTTGAAGAAAAATCACGCGACCAACATTAAAATAATTAATGAATAATAATTTAATATAAAAAAATTCTTTTTAAAAAACCGACTTCAAACACCCACGCCACTATAAAGTATATAATTTATTTTCTTTTCATAAATATCATTTTATGTAGTTAACGCAGCGTCAAGCATAAAAATTTTGCTTCAACCTTAAAAGCTTAAACTTTATATGCTTTAGTTATTTTTTTCACTATTGGGGCCTTGGCACACTTTACCAGATATTATCGACTAACTGTAATAAATTCACTTTCGGTGGTTTGCGTAATACTGCATGTTTGTAACACCTCTTTGTATATGTGATTGTATGTATAAATTGACGGATGCAATTATTTTCTTGCTCTATACGGTTATTTGAATTATTTAATTGATGCTATCATTAATTATTTGTTCGAAATACTAACTTTATGGTTTTTGCTTGAACGTGATGTAACTGAGGCTCTAGAGGATCTTTTTAAATTAATGTTAACTTTATGTAAATCTGACATATTTTAGTATGGACTGGAAATTTACGAGACAACTTCACCTTTGACACATCCACAATATAATTATGGCAGACTAGGTTTTTGCTCGCGACTTCATCCACGCGGAATCAGGTTTTTATAAATGCCGCGTTATCTCTTAATTTTTCCTAGATAAAACCTATATCACATATCCAGGTCCCCAACTACACCTACTTATTTCGATACGCTGAATCTTACTTCTTCTTTTTTATCGACCGAAAGATGTCCACTACTGGATGTCTCTTACATGTACATCCACATGTAACGGTCTTGCGTCGCCTGTATCCTGGCGATGTCGTCAAGTCAACACTGCGCCTCCGGTATGAGATCATCCCTCTACTATCTTGGGCACAAAAGACCATTGCTTTTTTGAAATATGTTGTACATCTTACGTTAAACTATAAACGTTACGTTCTCTCAAATGGTTGTGCGAAGCAATGGCTGGGTCATGCGTCATGCTCGTGAACGGGTTCAACCGGCGGGAATGGGGCTACTTTCTGTGTACCCGCCTTAACATGTGTTGAATTATAATTAGGTATGCTTTTGTGGAACTTTCCCTCATTGTGGAAACACTGCATACATAGCATAGTATCTATTGTATTGTAAACTTGTTTTGAAAAGAGCAACTACCGAGTTTCTTACTGATTCTTCTCGGCAGGAAGGGCATTCCGAACCAGTGGTCTAGACTCATCGACGAATCAAAAGCACTTATAAAAAGTATATTTGAATAAAAAACATTTCTATTCTATTCTATTCAACGTTACGGTACGTGGCAGAGTGTACCTCCCAATGGAATTGGTTATACAAACAAAAGCTAATTTTGAAAGAAATTATAGAGAGATAAACAATAATTACTACCATAAAGAAGGCACTCAATGGCAAATTCAGAACGTACTTAATAGGCGCATATCATTAGACTTCATTACCCCATAATTAATTCAATGTAGTTTTTTCCGGTATTTAGGCAGGGTAACTACTATGTGTTATTATGAAGATTCGACACACACTTAAAAACTACTACTTACTTAAAATTACTATCCAAATTGTTGATAAAAAACTATTTCATATACGAAACATTCGTAATATAAAAGCTGGCACGCACGGAACAACTTTCTAAGAGCAATATAATGTAGATTAGTTATATTATCTAGACTATAGAAATTTTTTAACTCCCATAGAGGCAAATTTGAGTGTGGCAAATAGCCTTGTTTTATAACTGCTTCACATAACTCTGAAGATTGTCAAAAAAACCTCCTTCATACGAATCTTTTGCTCTCATTATGACGGATAACTGATGAAATGAAAGTAATGAAATGAAACGTATGAAATGATTGAATGTGCATACACCAATAAAAAATAAATCTTCTAAATAAACTTTAAATATAACTAAAAGGTATAGGATAAATATAAAGGATAAAGGATATCTATCAAGCAATCACGTTGCAGGATGCAGTTGGATAACCCAACGTTTAAAGCTATGACTGATGACAAAATCTGGAAAATCATCTGCTCTAGCACTCATGATTGACGCAATAGGGTATTTGACTATAATAAAAATATCGTTTCAACTGGTGTCATCCTAAAAGATTATTATCTAAAAACATTATTCCATACGACAAAACTAAAAAATAAAGCTTTATTTAATTAGAAAACATTGAATAAAATTGCTATAATTCTGGCCATGGTCACGTGATCGAAAACGTTCCGTGATCTCGAATGACGTCACAGTCCACACCACCTATGGAATTCTCATTTTGTCCATACATTTCGACGTGTTTGTGCGGCGTAATAGGCTAATTTCGTCTGTTTTTCATCGTTACTATTTTATTAATTACCAAATAGTATGCGACACGCGGCCTAAACACATATTATAAAATTGTCATTGTTTGAAATGTGAACTGTTACGTCATGAGAGCAAATGGAACGTTTCGGCGGCAATTAATTTTTTTGAATTTATTTCTCGATTTTTATGAAAAATAATGAAAATTATGCCGAAATATATGTTTTGTTAGCTTCAGCATAGCATTATTAACAATTTAAGATGATTTTCTAAAAGTAGTCAAATAGCCTATTGACTGATGCACAGTACAGAACATATCGACCTAAAGACTCCTAACTACACTCTACGCAAATTACCTACTGTGCTGGTTTTAATTCATAAATATAACAGAGTAAAAATAAATACAAATAAAGAGAATGTTATTATTTGGCAATTAAGTCAAGTTTTGAACCGGTTGCCCCGAAAAGCCAATGCCATGCACCCATTACAGATTACCAAGAGCCAGGTGTATGTCAGGCTGTTAAAGTTAAACTTGCCCACCAAAAAACAAGCAAAGTAGGTCGCGTAAGTTAGTCTGTTACCTCTATTAAGGGTCAAACGAAAAAAAAGGCCAGAAAACAAAACTTCGTTGTTGAAAAACATCGTGAGGAAAATTGCTTCTGGCATACTTTGAGTATTAAATGGCATAGTCCTTCTCTTTCTGAGAGAAGATCCGTGTTCATTAGTTGAGATAATGATTATGATGATGATGACGATGATGATTAGTTTTCATCAATAAGTAATACATTGTACTTAACTAGGTTTGTGCTAGCTGTACGTGATTGCTTAATCTACTCTGTAAATCGATAAATTATAATCATCTGTACACTAATAAAATTATTTAAAAGTATGTAAGTAAATAAGTGGTACGCATAAAAGTCAATCATTTTATTATAATATACGCAACATTAGTTTACATAGTAATATAATAATGAACGTAGGTAGTCCTTTCTCTGATCAGAAGTCGCGCCAATTTACCAGACCCAGTAAATGCCAAATATTGACCGATTAAATAATAAAAAAAAGTTATCATCACACTTACACATTACACATACATCTGACGGATATGTTTTAGATTTTTTTTATTAAAAAATATATGGTTCATTCGTAACCAATATTCGTCCTCGTCGGCCACCGGATGGCCTAAAGTAAAAGTAGACGGCAGAATCTTCGCTATAAAAGCGGTTGGGCACTCCAAGAGGCATCATACAACCTCCAACATTCACTGAGTTCATACAACAATCATGGCAAAGTGGAGCATTGTAAGTGTCAAACCATCGAAACGTCGCAAACCTCAAAACTTCAAAAGGAGTGCAGTGTTGTGTTACGGATCACATCTTCCAATTAAACCTAACCCACAGTGCATACAGTTTCGTGTGAATTAAACCAATTATGTGGAGTTAACTGTGTTAAAGCATTTCGGACTCAATATGTGGATTTAAATCTTAGGAACAAATATTTACATAAATTACTTATTACAAATAACAGTATTAAATTATTATCACCGTGGAAAATTAGATGTCGCGTCAAAGTTAAATTAAACGCTTTTCAACGAAGATAATTTGAACAATAATCATGCACCAATTATCAATTTTTAATTGATCCAGATTTAATATCATTCAAACCAAAATTTTAACCCAAAGGCCAACCCAATTATTCATTGAAACCTTTGTTGGTTTTTAGCTAAATATTATGCATAGTGACATGTTAGGTCGATTACCGATTTCATGGCTAGGCTGCAGAGTATTTTGGACTAAGACAAGTTTATTTTCCAGGTTGCCCTCGCCTTAATCGGCTGCGCCGTCGCCGAGCCCCCAGTAGGCTACAGCTACTCCTCGCCATCTTCCATCCAGGTAGTTGGAGGTGGATCTGGCCACGGCTCCCCCTTGTCCAGCGGCGGCCACTACTCCTCAGTACCAGTCGGATACCAGACCTCAGAGGGCTACCACATCGACCCCCATCTACTCGAAAAAATCAGGCACATCATCCTTAAAGACGAAATCCATAACCAAGCTTACCAATCATCCATCGGAGGTGGTATCGGAGGTGGTCACGGGCACGGAATCTCTTCGGAATATGGCGCGCCAGTGTACGGAGTTCCACACCAGAGGATCGTAGGCGTTGAGTTGGAATCTCTGCAGCAAGGCATCCAAGTGGCTCAATACCACCAGGCTCTTGAAGGTTACGGTGGTGGTTACGCTGGTGGCTACGCCGGTGGTTACTCCGGTTACTCCAGCGGTGGTTACTCCGGCGGTGGTTACTCCGGCGGTGGTTTCTCCGGCGGTGACTACTCCGGCGGTCACGGCTCAGCGACCTACACCACTATCGGAGTTCCCTCAGGCTCCTACGGCGTCCCATCCATCTCATCCTCATACGGCTCGCCTCACCATTAAACGAACGAACTCTTAGTCATCTCATATCATCTTAATGTTATGAAACTCATGTGATTGCATTAGGCGTTAACTGTATTATATTTGTTGTTAATATAAGTTTTCTGTAAATAAAAACCTACCTTTTTGTACCGATCTAGTTTCATTCGAGTTTTCAAAGTTGCGAAATGTTTAGTGTAAACATTACGTAATGGTTTAAGTAAAGTGGTATGTTAATACGTAACATTGGTCCGTAAATGGTACTCGAAAAATGCATTAAAGTCCGACCGAGCAAGGCCTCTTGCAGGGCAAGTAACGAGTCGAAAGTGCCTCCATCGATCGACTTTATGAAGAACGCGTCAAGGAAATACAATCCTCAACCTCACTAGCTTAGCGGTTAACTGGATCGTCTGAAATCCGAAAGGCCTCAAGTACAATTCTCACTACGGCCGTTCCAAATCCTTGCACAACCTTTACCCTCGTTTGGAATGGAAAGAGAGACAAAGTTATGTTCAAAATAATATGTCAAATTAAAAACTGATGTAACCCACAACCGAATGTAAATTAGTTAAATGCCACTTTAGTTTTAATATAAAGGTGTGGCTCACTTTTACTTTTGATCGCAACCGGTCATCTTCTTACGCTCGAAACTCATTAGCACTAAATATAAATTAATTCAATAATAATGTAATCTTTCAAAATTAGCAGCCACCGATTCTTAACCAATTATTACGTCAGAATATAAAACGATATATTATGTTGCAAAATTTTTCCATGTTAGTAATATTGCGAAAGAGCTCCAATATTTTTTTTAATATAATATTATGTTGCTTTGCTCTACTTGTGGGCTGTGGTTGTGTCTTGAGATTTTCCAACTCTTATCGATGATATTAGATGATGTAGATTGTCCAATTTGCTTAAGATAGTAGGTATATTTAAGTAGTCATTCTACTGTTTGTGCATCTTAATTAAGTACCTCCGGAATGCACAGTGTTTCAGAAGGTTCGATTTAGGGGCAATCAACAATTTCTTAATTGGTCTATTTAGCAAAGTCTTGACCCAAGAGATTTAGTTAGTTTAGAAACCGATTTAGTCTATTTCAATAAAAAGTACCATTCTCTTCCTAAGTTAGACCGCTTCCGTCTTAGACTGCGTCAGTACTTGATATCATGAGAATATAAATGCCGTAATATACAAAATATTAATAGTAGGTATAGGTGGGGACTTAGTGGACATCTCGACCGAAAACTTCTTTGTAACTTCCCCTGATTGTGGAAATATTATATTTTATTCTAACAAAGTTGCATAGGTTAAATCGGCATGGCATCCAGCTGCCCACAAGATAGTATAAAAAACTTATTACAATGTAATAGCTTCATAATAATATTGTAAAATGATTATTTTGAAAAGAGCAACTGCTGAGTTTCTTGCCGGCTCTTCTTAGCAGAATCCGCTTTCCGAACCGGTGGTAGAGTCATGACTTGTCATAAGAGCCACAGTTTGGCCTAGAAATAAATAATTTTGAATTTTTTTGAATTTTGAAAGAATTTCGTCCAAACGGCCGAGTTGCCCCTTTGCAATTTTATCTAGGGTAATTAGCGAATATACCTACCTGTCAGGTAACCCGCTTCAGATAGAATGATGCACTTTCTCCCGCGACGCGCTCTCGCTGCATGGACCGAATTCGCTTGCGTAACATGCGTAGGCGATTCGTCCATTCGAATTGTATTACCATAATCCGGGCTGAGGTCACTGCGGTTATATTGTAATACACTAACTTGGCTACAAGATAATTATCTATCTAAAGTTTGGTAGACCTAAATCCATGCGGCAGGGAGTTGCGAGCTTCAGCTAATTTTAAGTTAAAGTACGGAACTATAATATTACTCATCACACTAAAGGCGAAAGTTTGTGTGTCTGTCTATATGTTTGTTACACTTTCACGCAAAAACTACTGAACGGATTTGGCTGAAATTTGGAATGGAGATAGGTCATACCCAGGATTAACACATAGGCTACAATTTATCACGGAAAAGTAAAGAGTTCCCGCGGGAATCAAAAAACCTTAACCACGCGGACGAAGTCGCGGGCATCGTCTAGTAAATAATAATGATAATAGGTGGTAATATATAGTAGGTAAAAAAATCTCATCATCGAATCCGAGCACGACGGCCAATCTCAACAGAGATAAGCCATTTGCGCGGGAGATATAAAAGTATGTGCTCCAAACACGTGCACTCTCTATTCCCTCACTCTCACAGTCCAGTGTGGCGGAAATTCGACATTACTGGATCTTCTCGTGAATTCAGGCTTCAGAAAGAAATCAGACTTTAAGTGCTCTCCTAGGGTACATAGCGTCTTCTTCCTAAATCCAGACTTCCCTAAACTTGACAGAAAAACCCAATAAGTTAATTTTTTATGTTTTCAACCCGGAAACTCTCCGTACCGTCTAACGTACTATACCAGACAAACAAGGCAGTTACGGATACTGATATTTCTGCAGCAAAAACTTAATGGATATCTCGTGAGTACAAATATTACTGTGTACACTTGTATCTGAATGCGGTAATGTCGGGGGTCACGGCGAGGCATCTGCGAGGCATCTCTTTGTACGGGCCTCGGCGGTCACGTCCTAGGTCACTCACTTTAGGGGTCACATTTACCGAGCACATTACTCAATTTACTACGTTGAAAAAATTTTGTTGCAAACCTCGAACTTTTGCAAGTTAATGAGTAAGCCAGATTCGTCAACCTACGACTATGTAAAAATCCTACTTAATATTATAAATGCGGAAGTTTGTGATGGTGGATGGTTGGTAGTATGGACGGATGATTTTGAGAAAAGGACGCTTAAATAGTTGCTCTATATCTTTTATTTGTGAAAATATTAGGAAATCCTACCAATATTATAAATGCGAAAGTTTGTGTGGATATCTGTATGGATGAATGGATGGATGGATGCATGGATGTATGGAGGGATGAATGAATGGATGGATGTTTGTTACTCTTTCACGCCACAACGAACGAACTGATTTGGCTGAAATTTGGAATGGAGATAGCTCATACATAGAGTATTAATTAAAGATAATTAAAAAACCTTAAACCCATCATCAGGGCACCATCTAGTGTTTTAGCGTAAATTTGTCTGTTTGATATCCTTTAAATTTACAAAGATAATGTTATAATAAGTACCACAAAAAAGTTCCTAAGTCACTCACTTCACACACATTTACCGAGCTACTCTTTACTTCGTTGAAGTGTGAACCTTGAACTACAGCAATTTATTTATTGCGTGATAGGCTTGCACTTGACGACAATCAATGAAGGAAAGTACTGCATACAAGTTTTTGAGTAGGTAAACCAGATTCGTCCCTGGAAACTACAGTCTCATTTATAGCGCTAACTCTGTGTGTAAGCATAGGTTTTTTTTAATGAGTAATCGAGCTGAAGTTGACAAAATAATATTCTCCTCTCCCTCCAAATAAGCGGAAAGCTTGTATTAAGAGTGAGTACGACAATAGTGCAACTGGTGGGGATCGAACCGTCGACCTTTCAGTTTTCAGTCCGCACCTAAAACCATTCCAAAACATCAAACCAAAAGAAAACATTTTTATTCGCAAGATTACACACATTCGATGAGTCAGGCGAAATGATCTCGGGGGAAGAGAAAGTGTGCAGCTTTTGTTTAAAATACCAAAAACAAGTTATACAAAGTGATGTAAAGGATCCTTTGAAAAAGTCATCCAATAATTATTACCTGAGGAGTTATTAAAAGTGTAACTTTTCGCGAAAAAGTGTATAAAGCTTACTCATACTAATCATAAGTGCGAGTGTGTTTGTTTGTTGGTTTGTCCTTAAATCACGCCTCAATAGAGCTACGGATCGAAGTGATTTTTTTGTATGGGTATAGTTACAAAACCTAGGTGACCTAGTATGTCACCTGGAGAATGACATACTAGGGTTTTTATCCCGGAAAATCAAAGAGTTCCTTAGGGATTTTAAAAACTAAATCCACGCGGATGAAGTCGCGGGTATCAACTAGTAACATTATAAATGCGAAAGTTTTTTTTGTTGATCCTTCAATCACGCAGTAACGGAGCAATGGACGTGATATTTTGTATGAGAATATTCGAGGGCCTGGAGAGTGTTATAGGCTCCCAGGAAACTAAAAGGTTCCCGAGGGATTTCAAAAAATACCCACAAACAAGTCTTTAATATAGTAGTGGTAGTCGACAAATAAATTATTCTGTATCTATTTCTCACTTTAAAAAGCACATTTACTCTTTTACATTTTATATAACATTGTACCTTTAGACACAGAACTTCCTTAACATATGCAGCTGCAAGACGGAAAAAAACAGCCATTTGTATTGAAACATGAACTTATTTGCCTGTTAAATACTCAAGTATCATTGTAAATAATTATTTTTCGTTTACGGATTATATTCTAGAAGTTCGGGATGCATTTTATGGATATATATTTATTTATTTATTTATCTATACAACTTTATTGCATACAAGATCAAAAAATATACAATAAGTAAAGAAACAATTTAATACAAAAGGCGGCCTTATCACTAATAGTGATCTCTTCCAGGCAACCTGTACTAGAGAACATTATGCACTGAGAGACGGGGTATCGCAATAAGTGCATAGGAATACAAAACAATAATAATTATTAAACATACATACACTCTAATAGATTCAAACCATACAAAAATACATTAAAATAAGAATATATTAATATATACAAACACATACATAATAGATAATATATAAAGATATATATATATATATATATATATATATGTAATATACATACACTATGAATATACTTATCATAAGTATGACACACAAACATGTTATTAGTACCTACCCTATTTATATATTTATATTTATTTATATATATATTTATATTCAGATATAGATTTAAAAAAATATTCAGGGTGTTGTTTATATGGCTGTAAACACTTGAGCCTCTCTTCTAAACCATCATTAATATAGTTGAAATTACATAACTAGCACAAATTACTTTTAAATATTGCGCACACTCATATCGAGGGCAATGGTTAACGATGGTTAACGCCAGATGGTCTAGTCGCCATGTAAGGACGTATGAAAGGTGACTTTTCAACTGCATCAATCTTATCCATAGACGTAGGTGTATTTACTATTGGTGATGGCAAAGGAGTACCCAAAATTCGCCGAGACAAATAAATAATTAAATATTAGGTACATACATATATGGAGAAAGCGGTCATGCCTCGTCTAAGCGAAACGAATATGCACTAAAAGCTTAACAAATATGGTGTTATGTAGCCATCTTCCTTTTAAATTTTATAGATTTCTCTTTTTATCGACCGAGCGAAGCGAAGGTCTCTGAGTTTACTAGAGCGATTTGCACTTGTCCGTCCGCCCGTCTGTCACAGCCTTATAACTTCTGAATTACTGAACGTAATTACTTCAATTTTAGATATGATATGTAAACCGATGGCCTCCAGCCGAAAATGGCTTAAAAAGTTATAAAAATCTTTATTTCAGGGGGGCTCCCATACGAAATGGGGGGCTTTCAAAGTGGAGATTGTATTCGAGGCTAGATTTCTAAAACCACTTTGTTTTAAAACTTGAAACTTACACATAAAATGAGTTATATTCTGTACTTGAACAACAAATACTAAGATTAGATAAATATTATAAAGAAACGAAATTATTTGAGTTTTAATGGGCATCAATGTTTTTAACAAAACTTCACTATACTGTTACTAGATGGCGCTGTCTTTAATATTGTAAATATGCATCCCATCCACGAAAGCAGATGACGATTGACGTCATCAGATACGGCGCGTTTTAATTACAATATAATATAGTTAAAACTACCTTATGGGAATTATGGGATACCGCGAGGTCTCAGTTCGGGGCGAACCACTAGTTATTTTGTGTCAGGGATTAAGATTTCTGTGCATAACGACTTAAAACTGTCAGGATTTTACCTATTTTTATTTAATCCAAAATATTATAAAATATATATAAATAAATAGGAAAAATGTAATATGGTTTTATTAAACAGAATAATCACGAAAAATGGAGGTTACATAGAACTCAAAGATAGGGATAGGGAGTAGACTAGATTGTTCAGAAACTAATTAAAATGGATAACCTAATTTTTCATCGTTTATTTAAAAGTTGTTCTTATATAACTCTTACATAGTAAGGAACTTTCTTCTCAAATATGCAAACCATTTTTTTCTAAATAATCTTTTTAGAATAGCAATGCAATTATTAAAAAAAATTGGTTGTCTTTAAAGTCGGTTTATGGACGATAGTTTTACGTGATAACGTCATAAACAAGTCACAAGCCAACGCTTGGGCCGATCGTGCCTCTCTATCGCTTGTTCCGCGCTCTCCCTTGCACTCAGGCGGAACGTGACACTTTTTCGTGCGTGCAGCCGGTGTTCTTCGATTTATAACAATTAAAAAAAAACGTTAAAATTAGTACATAATTTGAAATAACGATAAAAACAATGAGAATCGGTCTGTAATCTATACTCGTAATTTTTTCATCGCCAGCAAATTATTAGATTTCCTTTTGAATGGGAAGGGTTTAGGCTATAGTCCACCCACGCTGGATTATTATTATAGTTTTGCTAATTTACTTTATTTAAAAGAAACGTGATAATATTGCTAAGCTTATTAGCAATCGGCTCTAACATCACAGACTAATAATAAGCTCAGAGCTTTACCGGAGCGAAAGGCTAAACACTGTTGCATCATCGCACCCAGCCTAACACGGACACTGCACTTCCTATATTTTACAGAGTTAAGGATAAAATAGAAGGGGCAGATAATAAGAAAGCGCAACGACAAGTTTCCGAACGATTGAACCTTTTTCCTCTCCTCACGCCATCGCCATATTGAAAAATGTTACTTATTTGTTTATTATAATTAGACGAACAGAAGTATTATAGTATCTTAATTGTCGTTGTTCTTGTAGTGATAGAAACCACTTAAAAAATTTAACTTTTTTTGTGGAAACGTAACAAAAGAAGATAAGATATTTATATATTTTATCTTCTTTTAAAACAAAGAAATAAAATAATGTAAGATATTCATATATCTTATCTTCCTCTGTTTACTATACTTCGACCTCATAAAAGTAATTTTTCAGAGATTTTTTACGTCTCCGTTGATATTCGATTCAAGGTTATTTTTTGGACGATATTTATTTGGACGGAATTATGCTGCTTTGTATTTTGCATTTTTTTATTTATTTCCTACTGCACCAGCTTTCAAAAGATAGCTGTGCATTGAGAAAAATTAAAAAAATAGTGCAGATAATAAATTGTCATGGAAGACTAAAAATCATTTTGTTATATGAGGTTTAAACGGTGAAACGATAAAATATTCTTTAATTCCAATAATTATTAATCGTATAATCTTTAATCCTTTTTAGCCGACTTCCAAGAAAGGTAGAGTCAAATTCTCAATTTTGCCGGTAAGTTTTTTTAAGATGTTCCTATCTGTAAGTTATGTAACTCTATAGCAGGTTAACGATCAATCTCACATAATATTTGAAGGTGTGGACTGTGGGCTAAGTAACTCATGCGTTACCACTAACTTATGAATATTCCGTTAATTTTAATAATTAATAAATTATTTAGATTAATGGATGTCGCTTCATTTTGCAAGGAAAGTTAATTGCTATGGCACGATATTATCTAATAGTTAACATAGTAATAATTACTTAACATAAAATAAGTTATTCTATACGATAAAATGGTTGTCTTCAGATCGTTACAATAAATAATTTAAGTAGCTATTGATTTAATTTAAAACTCGTTAAGTATTTATAGTATTTATTGTGGGGTGGATTAGTGCATTTCTAGACAATACTGCATTGTAAAGTCGACATCTTCTGAGGATGCTCCGATTAACGTGATTAACGTGATTATCAACGTGCGTCGAGAGTAGTGTAAAAGTCTTGTGTGGTGGTGCATGTGAGTGGTGGTGGCATTGCTTGCTTGGGAACTTGGCTTTCTTGCTTGGCTGGGTAGGTGAGTGGTGCTTAGCTTTTAATTGCATGTTTGACGATACAGTTTTTTTCTGTTGGCGGATTATAGCAAAATAATTCTAACCTTTTCTTGTTAGTGTATTTCAGTATTTTCACTACCTATATTGCTAAAGCTCGAGTTTTGAAATAAATATAGTTTTGCGACTATAAAATTTATTCTAGGAACTACTTTTATAGAAATCATAAGATTGATAATATCAAACTTTTATCAATCAATTTTTTGTGGTTTGACATTTAACCACAAAGCCCAAATCTCCAAATGAAACTTAACCCTAACATTCCCCTATTTTGATAGAAACTTTTAAAATTTTAATTTCGGGTCGCCGCAATTTAAAAAAATGCGGGTATCCAACTCTCATCTTTCGTGAAGCGCGTCCATGTTTTGGAAAAGTTAACAATACGGCTACGGTCCAACCACCCGTTAGCGCCCGTTAAGTTTAGGTATAAAAGAAAAAAAAATACGCGTCGAATTGAGAACCTCCTCTTTTTGTATTTTTTGAAGTCGGTTAAAAACTTGTTAAAAAAGATGACCGACTGACGGATCTATCAACACACAGCTCAAACCACTAAACAGATCACGCTGAAATTTGGCATAGAGATAGCTTTTATAACGTAGACATCTGATAAGAAAGGATTTTTGAAAATTCAACCCCTGAACGGGTAAAATAGGGGTTTGAAAAATCGAACTTAACGTGAACGAAGCCGAGGGCATAAGCTAGTATAAATATAAAAGAGTAAAAGCACTGTGGCATCCCTCGATCCATCTCCGTTTTTATTATCTGTATATGAGACGCGCAAATCTCTTAGCTTGTACCACAGTTGATCAGCTGGTCACTTTACAATCATAACACGTTTTTACTAAGATTCCCACCGCATTATCTCGTTTTTATAGACAGACGTGTTGTGTGTCATCGTTGTTACGTTATTTGTTTGTCGGTGGTTTCACATTAATTTCGTTATATTAGACCTTTGGATTTGCATCTCATTATGTCCAATTTTTAATGCTTAAAAACTGGCATCAAGTTTCAGAATAAATTATTTAAACTTACATTGCTTTAGTATTTCTATAAAACTACATAATAACTATATTTTTTTTGGATGCTGCATAATTTTTTATTTAAATAATTATGTTGCAACATTAGTAGGTATATTATAATTATTAAATATTGCACTAGTAGATTATATTTATATTATTACTAGCTGATGCCCGCGACTTCGTATGCGTTAATTTAGTTTTAAAAATCCCACGGGAACTCTTTGATTTTCTGGGATAAAAAGTAGGCTATGTCATATGTCACTCTCCAGGTCCTCAACTATACCCATGCAAAAAGTCACGTCGATCCGTGGCTCTGTTGTGGCGTGATTGAAGGACAAACCAACAAACACACTTTCGCATTTATAATATTAGTATGATACTAGATGATGCCCACGACTTCGTCAGCGTGGATTAAGGTTTTGTAATTCCCACGGGAACTCTTTAATATTCCGGGATAAAATGTAGCCTATGTGTTAATCCTGGATATGAACTATCTCCATTCCAAATTTCAGCCAAATCGGTTCATTCGTTGTAGCTTGAAAGAGTAACAAACAAACATCCATCCATACACCCATCCTCACAAACTTTCGCATTTATAATTAATAGGAATACTCCATAACGGAAAAAGAATTCCAATTTTGATATGAGATTTTAGTTCAAACGCACTGAGATCAGTTACAAGTCTTGAAACAACTTCTATCAAAGTACGCTTCGGTATTTGGTCCTACTACGAATTTCCTCCTACATACTTTATACAATGAATAAACTATTGATTATTTACTGCAAAATATGTATACGTAATAATATGTAACATCCGCAACTACTTAAACACATGTCCGGAAATCCTGGGCAATAAAGGCGGTACACCGAGACGATATGCCACTTTCACCCGGAGATGGCGATCATCTCTTAACCATTGTGTACCTATATAGATACAATGTTAATTTCTGTTAATATAAAAGCTGAAAAAAAATATTTTGGTTCCGAGAATCTGTATAATTTTTTCATAAATAAAATAATATATTAAGAGCGCGTGTAACCCCAAAAAAAAATCAGATTTCGCGATGAGATAAAACATAGCCACAACCTCATGTGAGGCGCGACAAAAGAAAGCGTTTTGCGCGGAATAGGAGTGTAGTAAGCGCCAAATGCTTTGTAACTCGTAAAATATTCATTTTCTTTTCAATTCACTAGGCTACTCTCTTGATAATATCAATCGGAATTTAATGTAAAAATTTTGGCTCTCTACTATGCAACACATTGAAAATAAATGAATATTGGTTAAAAATTAGACCTAACTTCGCGATTTTTTATTATCGAACAAATTTCATCATTTTATGTTTTTGCCCAAACACGTCTCTTGGCAGTATGATGTAATTCTTGCGTGTTTTTTTTCGGATACTTGAAACTTGATCTACTACTGTAAAAATCAAATCTGTTTACTGTTAACGAGCGCACACCCACTCCTGATCAAGATAAGTCTTTCTTGTTGTCCGTGCAGAATCATATTCGACTGTAATTGGATGTATTGGATTGTAAAAATCCCAGGTACTTTTGACTAAATGTGGTTAATTATTATGATATTATCTTTGACAATAAAATTACGGATATTTAGATATAGTTTTATTATGTTATACCTACATACCTAGATTTTGATAGAGAAAAATGGCGAAAACTACTATTAGCTTTTATCGCTATTATAGTCCTCTTAAGATTGACCCTGTATGATATTATGTCAAAATAAAAAATTAAGTGGCACTCGGGGACTGCCGCGGTAAAGCTATTGCATAGCATTTTTTATCAACTTATGCAATTATAATATTTATGCAATATTTTTTTTGCATAATAAAAATTATGCGATAAAAAAAAGCGCACTGTCACTACTTCGCGAGTGAGATTCGAACCTGCGACATCATACACCATACGGTAAAGAAAGCGGCCGCTCGCCCACTGCGCCAAACAGAGCTACTTATGAACCTCTAAAATGTTGAACGCTTACTAAACGACGGTGTTAGGTTTATTTTCGTTACGGAATTTCTTGATTCGGTCGCCGCGCTCAAACTGTTTGTCCTAGTTCAAAGCCCGCGATAAAAGCTATGCACTAGTTTAATATTGAAGTACTGCTTTAAACGTTAGCAATATAGGCTTTCGTTTCATTCAAACAACGTGAGGTAATATCTCAAGGCGGCCATAACAAAGTGTTTTATACTTAATCTCAAAATTGAATCTCGGCCTGTCGCAGGATAATCGTAACACTCCGCTTCCTCGTTCGGTTACGTGATCGACTGGCCAGTGGTCGCTCGGTCGTGTCCGTAGTACCATACGTCGTCTGTATCGTGCATTCGCACGATCACATGATTCGTTTATGATCACCATTCGGTGATCATAAACGAGCAAGTTGTTCGGCAATCTCTAGTTGCAATTATATTGCACTAACACTACAATGAAGCAGTGATAGCCTCGTGGTTAGTACTATGGTCTCCTATTCGGGGGGTCGCAGGTCCGATCCCGGGTACGCACCTCTGACTTTTCGGAGTCAAGTGCGTTTAAGCAATTAAATATCACTTGCTTCAATGGTGAAGGAAAACATCGTGAGGAAACCTGTACATCTGAGAGTTCTTCATAATATTGTTGAACGTGTGTGAAGTCCGCCAATTCGCATAAGGGCCAGCGTGGTGGACTATGGCCTATAACCCTTCTCTGAGAGGAGACCTGCGCTCAGTAGTGAGCCGTTGATGGGTTGCTAATGATGATGATGAACACTACAATATGGTACTCACAATCGCTTTTGGACTGACACTTTTCAATCGCAATACAATCACAAGTTATATGGTTAACGATTTAATTAGTGCCATATAATTGTAATGATAGTTGTGACCTTGCAGTGAAAAACACTGCAGCGGAAAAGCTCCGAGTCCCTGAGACGTCCCATTTGCGATGCGGAAGCGCCGCTGGGTTTTATTGGGTATTATTTTACTCTTACTGAATCAAGCCCACGTACTCGCCTGGTAAGCGGGATGCGTAAAGGCATTTTCCAGCGTTAAAAGGGGGGGGGGGGATCTCCGAGATAGATCTTAAGCAAGTGCGAGCAGGAAAATGTTTTTGTTTTTTTGTGAATGGAAAAGGAAAGGAAAGAAAGGTGGTTTTGAGAAAAGGATGCTTAAATAGTTGCTATATCTATTATTTGTGAAAATATTAGGAAATCCTACCAATATTATAAATGCGAAAGTTTGTGAGGATATCTGTATGGATGGATGGATGGATGTATGGAGGGATGGATGAATGGATGGACGTTTGTTACTCTTTCACGCCACAACGAATGAACTGATTTGGCTGAAATTTAGAATAGTGATAGCTCATACCCAGGATTAACACATTGCCATTTTATACAGAAAAATTAGAGAGTACCCGCGGTAATTAAAAAAACCTTAAACCCATCATCAGGGCACCATCTAGTGTTTTCAGCGTAAATTTGTCTGTTTGATATCCAATTTACAAAGATAATGTTATAATAGGTAGCACAAAAAAGTTCCTAAGTCACTCACTTCACACACATTTACCGAGCATATTACTCTTTACTTCGTTGAACTGTGAACCTTGAACTACAGCAATTTATTTTATTGCGTGATATGCTTGCACTTGACGGTTGGAAAGGACTGCATGCAAGTTTTTGAGTAGGTAAACCAGATTCGTCTCTGGAACCTACAATCCCATTTATAGCGCTAAATCTGTGTGTAAGCATAGGTTTTTTTAAATGATTAATCGAGCTGAAGTTGAAAAAATAATGTTCTACTCAGGATTATTATATAGGCTAACAGGGTATTAACATAGGCTACATTTTATCCCGGAAAATTAAGGAGTTCCCGCGGGAATTAAAAACCTTAATACACGAGGACGAAGTCGCGGGCATCATCTACTTTAAAAATATATTCATTGAAATAATAAAAAAACCAATTCTTATTTCATTTTATTAAAATGTAACATACTGCCTTCTTGATAACCACAGCAGAAAGCAATTTGTATAGCCCGTTCAAGTATCGCTCGTTGGTATGTAAACAGTGAATCAGTGTTTATCTCCACGTGAAAACGGAATGACGCGAACACCAAATTAAGATGCAAGGTGCACTTATGCTACTAAATCTTGGTACTAAAACTCAAACTTGCATCACAATCATCAAACCTATCGGGACTGCTAAGAGGAGCAATTTCATAACCGACACTCATAAAAGGGAGTTATGTGTTATGTACGGTGAATATAAAATACAATTATAGCGTCATTAGATATGTTGTAACTTGCAGGTCTATGGTACGTGTATACAAAATGGTTCTATCAAGTTACACAAGATAAAATATAGTCTATAGATCGATGGAAAGACAAAGTAAATTGAGCAACATTTAAAGTAGTTACAGGTTTAAAAAGAACGAATCGATCGTCTGAGATCTAAAGTTTAGATCAAAGATGATCGATATCATTCTTTTTTCTATCTCTTTAGATTCAAAAGGTATAGATGGCGATTGCGTCGCTGATAAGTTGCTACTAGTATACTGGCATGCAACCATGTCAGTTAGAAAAGGAATCAGAACGATTTCTGGTTACTTTTCTAGCTCGAAGCTTTATCATTTGCAAGGTGATCATTACAGTCTGCGCTGATGTTTTAGAAAAAGACATCCTTGCAAAACATTGAGTCAGGTTATGTTTATACCTACATTATACACATTGTTCTACCAAAACCGGTAATCGAATCTACGACGGCACAAGCAGCGGTCAAGCCTTTCTCCCCACGTAACTAGACCACTGTGGTACTGTAATACCTTTGTTTTAGGTACTTAGGTATGTTTTACATGTCATAGCTAATAATGCTAACTGGACTCAAGCAGATTTCACTGGTACGTTACGTCATTTTATCACTGTGAGGTGAATCGTGGTGATCTTATTTTGTGTTACGTCATGGATTATAAAAATAATATAATAATAACAAGCTTTTGCCCGCCGCTTCGCTCACGTTAAGTTCGATTTTTCGAACCTCTATTTTATCCCCTTAGGGGTTGAATTTTCAAAAAAAATTTTTTTACCGGATGCCTACACTCATAAATTAATACCTATCTGTATGCCAAATTTCAGCCCGATCCGTCCAACGGTTTGATTGTGCGTTGATAGATCAGTCAGTCAAGTCAGTCATATAGTCAGGGGCTATAAAGCGTTTCGCCGTGGTTTTAAATAAACCTAGCTAAGTACATAGTTAAATTACTAGCTGGGTTTATTAAAAATTCCGGGGAATATTAAAAATTAAATCGAATATTTTTTGATAATAAAAAACATTGGCAGCCATCGATCTAATAAACTTTCGTTATGATGACATATTAGATCTCATGAGCTTCGATATTGTGTATTTCGATGTGGGTTACGGGACTTGTCATCTGTCGACAGAAGTACACAATATACTCATAACTACAGATAGGCTTACTCTAAGCACAGAAAATATTATAATAGTACTACGTACTCTTAGTAATAACATTAGCATGTCGATGTCGCGAAGAAGCCAAGATTTTCCTCTACCAAGAAGACCTACCTACCCTACCCTCCAAGAAGTTTTCACATCGAATATTTTCGGAAAGTTTTTTTATTGGCTCAGCAAAATGATAAACAAAGAGCGGATATGCGTTTACGCAACAAGTGAAGTGAACGTACTCCTGTCTGCCGCCAGCTGACCGCACGCCGCGCTGTTCCAGATATTATTATGTGACGGATTATCATATCTGTGTAGGTATCTATTATACTAGCTGATGCCCGCGACTTAGTCCGCGTGGATTTAGTTTTTAAAATCCCGCGGGAACTCTTTGATTTTCCGGGATAGTCACCCTCCAGGTTCTGAACCTGAGGTAGGTATACCTATCCAAAAAATCCGTATCCATCAATCCGTAGCTTTGTTGCAGCGTGATTGACGGATAAACCAACAAACAAACACACTTTCGCATTTATTATTATGTATTAGTAAGGAAGAATTAATAATAAACCTTAATAAAGGCGATCTAATTAAATTTTAGAACACAAAAGCTACTATTGTGACTTAAATATGATAGTTAGACATATTCCCTCGCGAACTTTTTTTGTAGAGAATAATGAGTACTTTAATCATGTAGTACATAATTTTTATGTATCATCAATAGTTTTCTCAGCACACGCCAAATAATGCATTTTATAGGCAAAATTTTGCTACTTTGGGTTACATTATTGCAATTTTCTTAAGGATCTCTAATTTTTGAAAATAAATTATAGCCTATGTTACTTTCTGATAACTTTAGCTTTCTATTGGTGAAAAAATGGATAAAATCAGTCCAGTAATTACAGGCTCTGTAATTACTGGACTGATTCTGGATTCGGTACAAACAAACAAGCAAACAAAAAATCTTTCCAATATGTTGCTCTAGCTATTGTTCACGACTTTGGCCGCGTTGTGTTACGAGATTCGATTAGACAGACAGTCACAGTAACCAAGAGAGACAGTAACCTAGAATCAATGAAATTATTAATTTTACTAATAAATAGGATTCATTCATTATAATTAATTTAATATAAAAAGTATTTTTAAAAAACCGACTTCAAACGCCCGCGTCAGTACAAAGTATATTTATAAGTATATCATTGATATTTTAAAAACCGCTCGGCTGATTTCAATAAAATTTCAATGGTTTCATTTAGGAAAAATTAAACCGACTTCAATATAACTAAATAAAGAATAACTGAAAAGGGAAAAGTGTTCATATCTTAAAAACCACTTAATCGATTTTGATGCAACCTTTACTGTTCTTTATGTTGATTTAATGTAAGCAAATAAAAAAGAATTATCACAATCCGATTTATACCTATACATAGTTATGGAGAAATGCGTGGACAAACATACATACATAAATGCACATACACCAATATAAATATACAATTTTGTATATTTATTTGGAAGCCCTAATAGGATAACATATTAAGTAAATATTTTTCTCACCTCCGGGCGGAAAGCGTCAATTTTCCTCCCGCTGCGCTAAACGAAAATGTCGCTTTCCGCCTCCGTTGAGGAGAAAAATAGTATACACACCACGGGCAGTAAATAAAAAAGCCTCAGATCATATGTAATTGTTGTCCGAGGCGAAATTTTACTGCCCTAGATGTGTAATATACTATTACAGTTCCAATAATATTACATACATACCGGTCGAATTGATAACCTCTTTTTTTTGAAGTCGTTAAAAAAACAGCATAACATTTAATAGAAGGTAACCTTCAAAGATTTATTGCCTTAACATCGACGAATGATTAGTTTGCGATCAAAATATAAAAAAACAACGCTCAAAACAAATCGTTTCATGCAATCACAATTAATGATCACTAAAGCGCGAATGATAGAATTGGTGATTAAATTATAACAATGTCTAAATTATGAGTGTTACGTCTATTATTATTGCAGCTATAGATGACGATGGAGCAATTTGCCGGCGTGATCGACTTTAGTGCTCATGTTTGTGATTAGATAATGACGTATGATTAATTAGAGATTAATTGTGATGCTTAGCTGGTTATTATGTGGAACTATTGGCATTTGGCAGTGATGAAGTTGACTTTATTGTTAGATACACTAACTTATGATAATAATTAATTTATTCAAATACTAGCTGATGCCCGCGACTTCGTCCGCGTGGATTTAGTTTTTAAAATCCCTCGGGAACTTTGATTTTCCGGGATGAAAAGTAGCCTGTGTCACTCTCCAGGTCCTCAACTATACCCATGCAAAAAATCACGTTGTTCCGTAGCCCTGTTGAAGTAGCGTGTAGCCCTGTAGCGTGATTGCAGGACAAACCAACAAACCAACAAACCAACAAAACAACAAAACAACAAACCAACAAATACACTTTCGCATTTATAATATTATAGTAAGGATGGTTGAGCGAAGCAATGGCTGGATCATGCGTCATGCTCGTGAACGAGTTCCACCGGCGGGAATGGGACTACTTTCTGTCTGCCCGTCTTAACATGTGTTGAATTATAATTAGGTATGCTTTTCAAATTCAAAATTCAAAATTCAAATTCAAAATCATTTATTTCATGTAGGCCAACCTGTGGCGCTTATGACAAGTCATGACTCTACCAACTCGTGGAACTCATTGTGGGAACACTGTATACATATCATAGTATCTAATGAATTGTAAACCTGATTTGAAAAGAGCAATCGCCGAGTTTCTTGCTGGTTCTTCTCGGCAGGAAGGGCATTCCGAACCAGTGCAGTGGTAGACTCATTGACTATTCAAAAGCACTTGTAAAAAAGTTTATTTGAATAAAAAACATTTCTATTCTTTTTTTTTTTTGATTATTTATTTGTTTTAATACATCCGTTAAATCTATATTTACTCTAAAATTAAAACTACCTACTACATTAAAATTAAATTTATTCTAAAATTAAAACTAAAATAAAAATTAAATAAAATCTAAAACCCCATCGAAGTCACTGCAGTGTGGCATGGTACCCAAGATGCTGGCAGCATTACCCCATTTCTATTCTATTCTATTCTATTTATTACGTCAAGCAGATTTTTACTAAGGATTTTTTTGAAAGAAAGAAAGAAAGAAATCCCGCTTTACTACATTACACACACATTATACAAAGTATTTAATTTAGTGTTGATATTTTTAAAACCGTTCGACCGATTGCGATAAAATTTATATGGAACCACCTGGGGAGTATACCCTTTCAAACAAAAAAAGAATTTTCCAAATCGGTTCAGGCGTCTTCGAATCGGTGGCCATACATTAAAAAAAATCCGACGAATTGATAACCTCCTCCTTTTTTGAACTCAGTTAATAAATAGTTTTTCGTTGATTCCCGAAAGTTACGATTTTGGATTTGCGTCATTGTTTTACTAAAAGAGTGCGATGTATTCTGTGCCATAGCCTCCCACCAGAGAAAGGCACATATTTGTGGACGATTTAGGGTGGAACCACATTTGTGAGGATCGTTTCGGATTTCGCCCATACAAGTCAAATTCCATAGAAACGTGTACGGATCAAATCGGCTTTTCGATGCGTACACGAATGTATGGAAAATGACAGTTTTGTATAGGCAAAATCCGAATCGATCCTCACAAATGTGGTTCCACCCTTATTCGGACGTTCATTTTTCTCTGTCGTTCTCATAACTTACATCCAAGGTTGTAATATCCGTTGCAACGTTAATCATTACGTTAACTAATTAGCATCCTGTATTAAGATATGCTCACTTAACTGGAAAAACCTGTTGCAAACTTTATATTAGATCTTCATCGATTAAAGACCTTGCCGTGTTGGTAATTTGATGTTTGCTAACTTACCTAAATGGTTAGGACCTTGCCTCATAAAAATATACTTTTAATTGTATCTGTCATGTTTTTAATAACTTAATTAAGTGTACCTAAGCTAAGTGAGAGTTTAATCTGAGTATATATTGCATGGAAATCGTTACTTTGCGGAATTCCATTATTCTCAAGGAAAAACATTTTTTTTTGCTTTAATCCGCCAATCTAGAAAAAAACTGTATGGTACAACGCGAAGTCAATTGCAAATCTTTGTAATTGTGCATTGTAGACTCAACGTCTCTTGAGGATGTTCCGATATCTAACGACGTAAAACTAAAAACGTACGTAGATTGCATTTCGGAGATTTTGTGTGGTTGTTGTAATATAATATAAGTTATATATATAAGTTATAATATAAGTTATATATATAAGTTATATATATAATATAATATAATATAATATAATATAATATAATATAATATAATATAATATAATATAATATAATATAATATAATATACCTAATATAATAATAATTCTGGTTTTGCGGATTATAGCAAAAAAAATTGTTGTTCCTTATGTGATCTATATAATATATTTTCTCAGTCTTAGGGCCATTTCCACCACCTTCTGATAAGTATCGGATAGCTTATTCGCATATTTTGTCTTTGTCACTTGACACAAAGTTAGAAAGTGACAAAATTTACGGTTAGGCTATCCGACACTTACTGCCATTTCCAGGTACCAAATCAGACCATCAGATCGTTCTGGCACTGGCGAAACTCAAAGCAAATAAACCTGATAAAGTTATCTGATACAGCCTCAAATCAAAAGCGCTCTGCTCACAGCCGCGACGAATAGCGTGAAAATTGGAAATTACGCCGCGCCTCATAATAAATAAACAGACAGCGTAATGCGAACGGGATGATCTACTGGTAATATGCGCGGAAAATATGGTCATTATTACAACCGAATTATAATATGCGACTTTCTCGCTCTCCTTTGTTTAAATATCAACAGTTTATTTACGTACAAATTATATTTCCTTGTTCAACAAACAGTGAGTTTATTCAACAAGGAAATATGGCAAATGGCATTCTATTGCAATGTCATGGGATAGAAAGTGATAAAATTGTTGATGATTGAATTGACTAAGCTTTTAAGCTAAGATTAAGCTTTGCGCAAAGATTAAGATTGGCGAATTCCATAGAGTTTCTGACCCAGACGAACTGAACTGAACACTGAACGCCCACGTTCACGAATCAAACTTCTCATAGTATAGTGAGTTGGTGACACGCTACTATTTATTTTTCTAAACTAAAAATAAAACACTTGTTTGCTGTGATACTTGAAACCCTATTAAGTATTTACAACCGTACTTGAACGCCTTATAAGTAAACAATAATATACCATTTTGTAAGACGTGCTGATCATCTTATGGACGAGATGGTAATAAATTTTCACAGGAACTCTGCAATCCACCAACTAGGGTGACTGTCGGAAAAAAACAGCCCATGTTCTTTGCGCAGTGAAAACTTCTCTTCTAAAAATTGAAATTCTCTTCGCATGTGCCAGCCAGTGAAAAAAATTCAAAATTATTTATTTCACGTAGGCCAACCTGTGGCTCTTATGACAAGTCATGATTCTACTACTGGTTCGGAAAGCGGATTCTGCTGAGAAGAGCCGGCAAGAAACTTAGCAGTTGCTCTTTTCAAAATAATCATTTTACAATATTATTATGAAGCTATTACATTGTAATAAATTTTTTATACTATCTTGTGGGCAGCTGGATGCCAAGCCGATTTAACCTATGCAACTTTGTTAGAATAAAATATAATATTTCCACAATGAGGGGAAGTTCCAAAAAAAGAAAGAAAAAGAAAGTACTACAATTCAATTCATGTTAAGACGGGCAGAACGAAAGAGAACGAAATCGTTTGCAGACCTCGGGCTGCCATATGGATATCGAAGGTTCTGGATGTTTTAAGATTACCGAATTTAATCCGTCAGAGCTCACCCCGATATCTGCCTCAAGCCGATGTCACATAAATCTGCCTAATCATTTGAATTACTGCGACGCCCTCTCTTAATAACTATGACGTTTGTGCTTGATATATGGACGTCTTAGTGATATGTGGTGATTGATAATGTAGCAAGTCGTACCCAATGTTACCTAGACAATTCCCTAAATTCCCTTAGCGTAAGACGTCTAGAATATAATAACAAGTGTAAATTAAAATTTTTATTTTTAAATGCAAGCTTTTAGTAGCTACATGATTAGACTCTGGATATCATCTAGGATCAGAGTACTTGTTATGACGAATCAAACGAGCCCAAACTCGATGGGGTTACGTCGTTTTATTACAGAGTTCCGATAGCCATCTTCCGTCTCCATCATCAGATCAGCTCCATGTCACAATAATATTGCATCGTCATCCGATTTACACATAAAAGCAAAATTTCAGCTCGATCAGAAACCGGGAAGTGGGTCTAATTCATCTTGCAAGATTTGACCCAAACAAACAAATAAACAAACTGGTCAAGCTAAATAAAAGCTTGTAAAAAAGATTCTCATTCAAATAAACTTCTACAAAGTGCTTTTAAATCGTCAAGTGTTTCGGAATGCCGTTCCAACCGAGAGGAACTAGCAAGAAACGCGAAGGTTGAAGGTTTCTTTAAAAAAAAAATAGCAATAATATTTTTGCCGTCTCATGAATTAATTGCTGGAGCGATATGGATATTCTCTACTCTATGACATCATCTATATTATTTTTTAAGAAATCAAATATTAAATCTTTAAACTTCGATCAAAATGATTTCATGTATACTTAATTATCTATAAAAATAAGGCTTAGATATAATTTTCTAAAATTAAGGAAAGGTCGATAAAACGGGCACCAAATATATTATAAGCTTTTGTTATGCTTGTGACAAAGAAAATGAGATTTCAACTGTGATTTCAGGTTTCAGGATGTGTTTAACTCTTAGTTATTAACTGTATAAAAATTGTAATGTTTGACAAGGATTAATACACTCTTATCTATCTCTACGCAAAAAACTAATAATATAATGTCAAAAGTGTATACCTACGTCCTACAAGCCTCTTTAATGAAACGGTAAGATGCGGTCTGAAAACGGAAATATTGATGCCCGTTTCCACCAACATTCCCCAACTTTTACGGGCTACCTAAGTTAAACTAGGTGAAGCTTTCTGTAATTTCGTTTTCACAAACCATTAGAGAACACCAATAGGTGGAAATGACATTGGGTAAGGGATTATATTTAGGGGCTACCTACTTAGGGAATGATTCAGGTATGGTTGGTGAAAACGGGAATATAGATTCCATCTCCACAGATTACACTAACACAGGTTTACGGTTATTTTAAGGGGAGGGGAATATTACCCGTGCTCAGTATGGTTAGTAAATTAAAAAAAAAATTACATTGACTGTAACAAAAAGCTGTATAAAAATATAGTCAGTCCAACGAGCTGAAGAAAGTATTAACGCTACATAAGCAAAAAAACGTGGCAAAAATTTTCATCTCCTAAAAGCGTCTGTGCTGGGCTGCTAATTAGAGCAATAATATTTAAAACAAGCGAAACAGGGACGCTAAGCGATATTTACAACAAGACAATATTAGGCGAGAGGAATGAGACGATGCAATAACAATAAATAGCGATAAATAAAAGGATTCACTCGCTGCTTGTATTGTATGATACTAATCCTCGAGGCGTACGGGAGGTATGGAGCTGTCTTACTATTAAATTAAAACGTTGGGGTTGACTTCATTAAATTTTTGACAAGCTCCCTGGCTCAGTGGTGAGCGCTGTTGTCTTATTACTGGGAGGTCTCGGGTTCGATTCCCGGCGGGGTCAATTTGGGATTTTTAATTTCTGAATTGTCTCTGGTCTGGTCTGGTGGGAGGCTTTGGCCGTGGCTAGTTACCACCGTACCGTCGAAGACGTGCCGCCAAGCGATTTAGCGTTCCGGCACGATGACGTGTAGAAAGTTAGAAACAAATTAGGGGTATGGGTTGAATGTTTACTGTCATACCCCCTCCAAGTTAGCCCGCTACCATCTTAGACTGCATCGTCACTTACCATCAGTTGAGATCGCAGTCAAGGACTAGCTTGTCATCGAATAAAAATTATTAATTTAGCTAATTCTCTTTCTCTCTTTGCCAACCGATAGACTTCCACTGCTAGACAAAGGTCTCTTGAATGGACTTCCACAGGGCTCGGTCTTGCGCCGTCTGAATCCAGCGGCTCCCTGTGACTCGTTTGATGTCGTCGGTCCACCCAGTGGGGGTATGTTAACACTGCGCTTCCCGGTGCGGGGTCGCCACTCCAGCACCTTAGGACCCCAACGCCCATCAGCTCTTCGAACTATGTGCCCCGCCTATTTATACTTCAGTTTCGCGATTCGCTGAACTATGTCGCTGACTTTGGTCCTCCTGCGGATCTCCTCATTTCTGATTTGATCTCGCAGGGATACTCCGAGCATAGCTCTCTCCATCGACGCTGAGTGACCCTGAGCCTTTAGCTAATTAGTTCACCTCACCAGTGCTTTCCATCATTGATTGTCGTCTTGCGCAAGCCTACCTCATGACGTCTTAGATCAAAGGAAGTTAACAGAACAAGAAAAGTTGATTTTTATACAACGAAAATTAATCAATTAACATTCTTAAAAACACATAATGATACCGACGTGCTAATAAATAATAAAGAATAATATTATTATCTATTAACCTTTGTATATCTTTACACATTTAACCTCAAACTTGTTAAAGTCTCAAAAATAAACATCTAATGAATTACCCACTAATAACTTTGTTATGCTCACGAACACGGAAGTATTCGAATTCTGACCGGGTAAACATCGATCAAGGATCTGTCTCAATCAATGCCAAAATTCTATATAACCTTACCTTTAATATTATTCAATTTACTTTTACTTTACTTTTCAGATATACATCATACAGTTAGTAGCTAGAGATTTAGATTAACTTAAGACTATGTTAATATAGTTCTTGCAATTCACGAGGGCGACTGATTTATGTTTGTGTGTGTGTCGTATCTGTATAAGTGTGAGCGAGCGCAATGCTCGCGCCTGCCCGCTCCCACCTAGGCTTTGACAGGCACGCACACTTATGCAATGTGCATGTACACGAAGTAACCACGTCAAGTAAAGCTCACTCGCCTTCGTGAATTACAAAAACTGTAGGATTTTATTCTATTAATTCCAATATTAATTAATTCTTATAACGTCCCCTTCTGAAATACTGAGAGTGCATGTGCAATGTGCATGCCCACCCAGTGTTTTAGAAACTTATTTTCAGTTTTTCCACCCAGGGTCTTTAGGATACCATTGGAGGCCCCTCGAATTCTATTCATCACTGATGCTGCTCTTTTCGTTATTATCGCATAAAACCCATCCGTAAGTGCCTCAGCAAACATCAGTGATGCACTACAGAACCGCGGCAACGGCCAATAGCATTCTGAAGCCATTATTATATTGGACGCGTAGGTCTCGCGTAGTAGGTAGGTCCCGGCGTCTTTTGACTCCAATTCAAGGTTGGTTTGGCTCTTAAGTGCTCCTTAAATATGTCCGCTATACGCTTTGCATCCGTTTCCCCATATTATACATGCGAAAGTGTGTTTGTTTGTCCTTCAATCACGCTGCAACAGATCTACGTATCGACGTGATTTTTTACATCGGAATAGTTGATGAACCTGGAAAGTGATATAGGCTACTTTTTATCCAGGAAAATTGAAGAGTTCCCGCGGGGTTTATAAACTAAATCCACTCGGACGTAAGTCGTGGGCACCAGCTAGTTTTTTTTATTCGATGACAAGCTAGTCCTTGACTGCGATCTCACCTGATGGTAAGTGACGATGCAGTCTAAGATGGTAGCGGGCTAACTTGGAAGGGGTATAGCAGTGAACATTCAACCCATACCCCTAATTGGTTTCTACACGCCATCGTGCCGGAACGCTAAATCGCATGGCGGCACGTCTTTGACGGTAGGGTGGTAACTAGCCACGGCCAAAGCCTCCCACCAGACCAGACCAGAGACAATTCAGAAATTATAAATTCCCGAATTGACCCCGCCGGGAATCGAACCCGAGACCTCCCAGTAATAACTCGTAAATTGTGGAAACTCTGCATACATAGCATAATATCTATTAAGTATATTGTAAAAGTATTTTGAAAAGAGCAACTGTAGGGTTTCTTGCTGGTTCTTCTCGGCAGAAACGGCATTCCGAACCAGACGATTCAAAAGTACTTGTAAAAGTTTATTTGAATAAAAAACATTTCTATTCTATTCTAACACAACAGTGCTCACCACTGAGCCAGGGAGGTCGTCAAAATAACTAAGAATAGTTTTACAATCGCGCGACTCCATCGCTTTATAACCCACAGAACTAATCCAAGGCAGCGCCGACTGTTACGGCGATTACTTTAATTGGCTCAATCTCCATTCAAAACCACCTCGCGGGAGGGGAGGGGGCGATTTATGGCGAAAGGGTAGCTCTGATCCCTGTTTATGAAGGAAGATAGCGGAAAAAGCTAGTGCAAAACGAATTTTCCAGACTCGGACGGGTCGGAGATAACTTGAGAGTTGACTCGGTTTATATTAAAAATGTGCTTTTAGTTTATCCTTACTATCCTTACTATAATATTATAAATGCAAAAGTGTTTGTATTTCGGCTTGTCTTTCAATCACGCAACAACGGAGCAATGGATTGACGTGATTTTTTGCATGTACCTATAGAGTTTAGGACCTGGAGGGTAACAAAAGTTTATTTTCATCCCGAATTTTTAAAAAACCTTATTCCTATATAATAGAGTAGATAAATATTGGTCAAATTGTAAATACTTATTAGGTATATTTACAATTTGACCAATATTTATCTACTTGGCGGAGCGGGAGAATACTAACCAAAGTTACCTCAGTTTCGTGAATAATAATTGTAAAAATTAGATAGGAGCTTTCGCTAGAGAATTCTTCTTTCATTTCAAGCTTTTTTCAAGCAGGCATCAGAAGAGAAACCATAGCAAAAGTGCCTGTTCTAATGTAACGTAAGACATTTTGACTATACATAATATTAATCTTTCGCTAGAGAATTCTTCTTTCATTCAAGCTTTAACGCAGACATTAGAAGAGAAACCATAGCAAAAGTGCCTGTTCTAATGTAACGTAAGACATTTTGACTATACATAATATTAATTCCATTTCGTTTCGCTTATATGGTTTCGCCATAACGATGAGCATAGAGCATAGAAGATGTTCTACGTTTAGCATGCTTCATAATTATAATATTATGAGGGTTGAAAGGTAAATTGTGAGCTAGAAATAGTTGTGTAATAAAATAAGTTACTTTATTCAAATACCATATTTAGTTCATGTAGGCCAACCTGTGGCTCCTAAGACACATCGAGACTCTAGTACTGGTCCGGAACGCATAGGTATTCACTTTCTTATACAGAAAAATTTAATCTCCTTATAAGTCTTCATTCAATTCTACTTCTACAAAAGCATAGTTTTTTTTAAGATTGCTTCATAAAAAAGCTTCTTGACATGTGAAAATAATAATTATAAAGAAAACCAAATCTAAAATAGAAATATTGCAAAAGTCAGCTAAGCATGGTCGATTCCAGAAGGTTTGATTATCATGATTCTTATAATATTTTCCTACAGGGATCGGATAGTTGCGGGAAAAATGAAGTAAAGCCTTTTTATGGATAAACCCTCTCGTGATGCCGGGGTATAAATTATTTGTGAACGAAATTGGCTACTTCTACTCTACTCAAGGGAGCGGGCGATATGCTCTACTTGCTTACAAACAATACTCTTTTACCCGACTACTACACAGCCAAAAGGAAGGTTTATAATTTTAGTTACGTTCCCTCAAATATGGTTGAGCGAAGCAATGGCTGGGTCATGCGTCATGCTCGTGAACGGGTCCCACCGGCGGGAATGGGGCTACTTTCTGTCTGCCCGTCTTAACATGTGTTGAATTATAATTAAGTATGCTTTTGTGGAACTTCCACTCATTGTGGAAACACTGCATAGTGCATATATAGCATAGTATCTATTGTATTTTAAACTTGTTTTGAAAAGACCAACCACCGTGTTTCTTGCTGGTTCTGGCGTGGTGTGGGCGTTTGAAGTAGGTTTTTTAAAAAGAACTTATTATAGATTTTACTAGAAAATATCCCATGAACCGGGCCTGAATTATTCACCGTATAATATTGCTAGCATAGACGAATGATATTTACTACCGTAATTGTCAAAGATTGCTAGCAAAATAATTATGTCTTATGCATTAATGCTTGTTTATAGCTATTTATGCAACTGCATCGTAATGAGGGTCATTTTAATTCGAGTGCTGTTTTTTGATACGAGGCTTGCCGAGTATCAAAATAGGATAGTACGAGAATTAAAATGACTAATTACGTTCAGTTGCATACAAGATTTTATCTACGACAAGGAAGTAAAATCATTAACAAAATACGCCGTAGGCTCAATAAAGTAACAAAAAGTAACTCCGTAAGTCGCCACCAGCCGCCTGTGGCGCCTCTGTCAACAAAAAGTAACTCCGTAAGCCGCCACCAGCCGCCTGTGGCGCCTCTGTCATATGAACGGTACAAAAGTGCCAGAACTCAGAGCCTTAGCTTTAGGTATCCTATTTTAAGAAGATAACCATTTCGATTCAGCTCCCATACAACGAGCTGCATCGAAATGAGAAGCAAAACCGAAAGAGGGTTCATTTCGATTCAGCTGTCAAACTCGAAATTGGAACTTTTCGATGCTGGAGTAGATAAATTTGTTTATAGTCTCTGTTGTATTAAGAACCTACTTGAAAGATATGTGTAATTATTTTGAAAATAGTGTGGTAGCTAGCTGCTTAAACTAGTCTCCAGCCAGACCAAATCTAGAGGCAAATGACTAAAGCAGTAGTAAATTAATATAATGAGTTTACAAAATATGTAAAGCACAATTTCGGAAAAAATACAGTCAAATGACGTCTTGTATATACATTAATATACATAATGATGTATTACATTAGACTACAAAAATTAAATAAATCAAAGTATAGATAAAATCAAAATGTTTTCCAGTTGCAAAGAAGTAGAGCATACTCAAGTCAGGGCTCAAGAGTTAAGCCTGGTTAATTCTAAGGGGCAAGTTAGCGCAGACTGAAATATTGACGCGATCAGTACATCATTCCAATACTGATCATTACACCGATGTGATTTATATCACGGCTAATCTATACTATCTATACTTTATACTTTATAATATCATAAAGAGGAAAGATTTTTGTTTGTTTGTTTGTTTGTTTGTAACGAATAGGCTCTGTAACTACTGGTCCGATTTTAACCATTTTTCACGAATAGAAAGCTAAGTTATCAGGAAGTAACATAGGCTATAATTTATTTTCAAAAAATTAGAGATCCTTAAGATAATTGCAATAATGTAACCCAAAGTAGCAAAATTTGGTCTATAAAATGCATTATTCGGCGTGTACTGAGAAAGCTATTGATGATACATAAAAATTATGTACTACATGATTAAAGTACCTACTCATTATTTTCTATAAAAAATTTCCCGAGTGAATATATCTAACTATCGTATTTAAGTCACAATAGTAGCTTTTGTGTTCTAAAATTTAATTAGATCGATTTTATTATCGTAAGTATTAATTCTTCCTTTCTAATACATAATAATATTATAAATGCGAAAGTGTGTTTGTTTGTTGGTTTTTTGGTTTGTCCGTCAATCACGCTTCATCAAAGCTACGGATTGACGTGATTTTTTGGATAGATATAGTTGAGAAGCTGAAGGGTGACAAAGGCATCCCGGAAAATCAAAAAGTTCCCGGGGGATTTTAAAAACTAAATCCACGCGGACGAAGTCACGGGCATCAGCTAGTACATTTATATCAGTAATATCGTGAAGAATTAGTTTCATATTTTTTGTTCAGTTTGATGAAGTAGGTTGGTACTTAGACTAACCTACTGTCTGCACACAGTAGAACTGTTTGTGAGTTTGAGTATGTACGCTTTTAAAATAGTAGGATTCAGAAATAGTTTTTAGATTTGCTTTGATTTGCTTTGATTTGCACTGAAACGATTTGTAAACCACATATTTTATCAAGTCGAGGTTATTAGAGTACACAATAATTTTTAATGATTTTATTAATAAACTTGACCTAAAAACTCTTCACTTTCACTTTCCACTTTTTCCATACTTTCCTAAAATTATATCTAAACCTGGATCTCTTGTTTGTTTAATTAAATATAAAAAAATAATAATTTAATATAAAAATTCTTTCGACTTGAAACGTCCGCACCACTACAAAGTATACAATTTATTGAAGATTTTTTTAAAACCGCTCTACCGATTTCGATAAAATTTAAATAACCTGGGAAGTAAACCCTTTCAAACAAAAAAAGAATTTTCCAAGTCGGTTCAGGCGTCTTCGAGTAATCGGTGAACATACATTAAAAAAAAATTCCGACGAATTGATTACCTCTTCCTTTTTTTAGTCATATAACATCTGCGTGTTATTAGGCTTTTGAAATCCAGCATCATCTCTTCTACCCCCTTAGAATGCATTCAAACCAACCCCTTTTAAATTCAAAACAACGCCCGTTCCTCGGGGCCCGGGCAGTGTGATCTGAGTGTATCGTTATTATTTAACATCCCGGTACAAAACTCGTCTGTCCGTCCGAACTCCGCCCGATATATCAACATTAGCGCTGTCCCCGGCCGGTCGCGACGAGACACCGCACAGACCTACAAACACACTGGAAGAGATTATCTATCTATAATATATATTATTATAATAAAACTGTAACTGGACGAGTTCTGTACAGTATAGCTATTTATGCAACTGCATCGTAATGAGGGTCATTTTAATTCGAGTGCTGTTTTTTAGGGTTCCGTACCCAAAGGGTACCAACGGGACCCTATTACTAAGACTACGCTGTCCATCCGTCCGTCCGTCCGTCCGTCTGTCTGTCAGCGGGCTGTATCTCGTAAACCGTAATAGATAGACAGATGAAATTTTCACATATTATTATGTATTTCTATTGCCGCTATAACAACAAATAATAAAAATTAAATTAAATTAAAAAAATTAAATTAAAATATTTCCATGGGTAAGTACATGGAAATATTTTTATTTAATTTTTTTTAACGGAACCCTACAAGAGCGAGGCCCGACTCACACTTGGCCGATTTTTGATACGAGGCTTGCCGAGTATCAAAATAGGATAGTATGAGAATTAAAATGACTAATTACGTAGGTTGCAATTGCAAACAAGATTTTATCTAGGTACGACACAATATTACGTCGATTTATAATTTTTTACTTTCCTTTACAATTAATAAAATTTCAAATCAATACAAATTACACAAGTTGCAAAAGTAATCCGTCTGTCGCGTAAAGTTTTTTTTTAAATATTTTTTAAATTTTTTTAAATTTTTTTAAGGTTTGATATTAATATTGAGTGGCAGTACCAACAATAGAGTGGGTTGGGTACCAACTTTAATACATTTACATGAACAATAAAAAAGTGCCAAAACTCAGATCCTCTTAGGTATCCTATTTTATGAAGATAAACAAAATATTTTTTCAAATTTTTTGTCTGTTGTCTGTGCGCGCATCACGCGAAAACTACTGAACGGATTTGAATGAAATTTAGTATAGTGATAGCTGATACTCCGGGTCAACATATAGAATAGTTTTTATCCTGATAAACAATGAGGTTCTCCCGGGATACCATTCTATTCTTGATATCGTGATCAACAATCATTCTTGATCTATGAACAGAGCTAGCACCTACCACATAGGTGTTGATACTTGATATAGTTCTTGCAATTCACGAGGGCGACTGAATTATGTTTGTATATGTGTCGTATCTGTACAAGTGTGAGCGAGCGCAATGCTCGCGCCTGCCTGCTCCCACCCAGGCTTTGACAGGCACGCACACTTATGCAATGTGTAAAGTAACCACGAGTAAAGCTCACTCGCCTTCGTGAATTGCAAAAACTGTACACAAAATACTGTGTAATGAACTTTTGTCGTTGCCACATCTGGATGGCCTATATCCCGGTGTTCACCCGTGGGACGTCAAAAATGAAGATTTAGTCCCTCGCCGCGTCATACGTTAAGGCGGCTAATGAAAACACGGTGCGAGTGATGAAGTGGACCTGCACGAGTCGCCGGTCGCCTTACACTCCTCACCTTCCTCGCCTTCTCTTTCTGTAGCTGGCAGTAGATATGTGCTGGAACAATAAACCTTGTCAAGTCCTATTGATGTTTCCTTTTTTTCATTTGGTATCTGCGATCTCACGTAGTGCTAACGCTTTTTTAACCGACTTCCAAAAAGGAGGAGGTTCTCAATTCGGTCGGTATCTTTTTTTTTTCTATGTATGCCCACCGACTTATCTTATCATGGTGGGCACATTAGTTCGAAGAACTGATGGTCATTGATGTCCCAAGGTGCTGAAGTGGCAAGAAAGCGCAGAGTTGGCTCACCCTCACAGTAGGTGGACCAACGGCAACAGACGAGTCGCAGGGAGCTGCTGGATATAGGCGACGCAAGACCGAGACATGTGGAAGTCTATAGGTTGGTAAAGTAGAAGAATGAGTCATGAGTAATAATATTGTAAAATGATTATTTTGAAAAGAGCAACTGCTGAGTTTCTTGCCGGCTCTTCTCAGCAGAATCCGCTTTCCGAACCGGTGGTAGAGTCATTTCTCCGGAATTACTGGACCGATTCGCGTGATTTTTTTTTAATCGACAGAGCATGTTTGCGAAATGATCCCATACAAATGTTCACCTTCAACTCCTCACGCCTGATGCTGCAGGGATATTGCTCACCTAAAATAAAGAGATTTAGGAAATGTCGATTACGAATTATTATTGTAG
The DNA here is from genome assembly GCA_029955525.1 of Oeneis ivallda. Lineage (NCBI taxonomy): Eukaryota > Metazoa > Arthropoda > Insecta > Lepidoptera > Nymphalidae > Oeneis > Oeneis ivallda. The sequence goes on from JARPMR010000006.1 coordinate 27,157,194, forward strand.
GTAACAAGTATGGACTACATCATGGAGCTCCAGGTCCTAGCTCCTCAATCATAGGATACTACACTTAAAAGCTTAAAATAAATTTTTTTTTTCAAAAAACCGACTTCTAACGCCACTACAAAGTATAAAAATAATTTCAGTTTGTCCACGTTTGTTGAAGTCTGGCGGGCCTAAATACAAACTATGAAACCGATGCGCGACGCTACACAATATGAAAGACTCGTTTGTAGAAGTCGAGCGAGCATCGCGAGTCGGTTCCATAGTTTGTATTTTAGGCCCGCCCGTTTTTTGAAAATAATTTTTATTTGAAGTAAAACTTCTTTACGCACGCTTGACTTGGGGAGTAAGCTGGTGAATGCGTTACGAAAAGTGTGATCGGGCGAGGCGAACGGAAGTTAAGAGGGAGATATGAGTTAGTGAAGATAGAAAGAAAGTTACGTTTCGTCATAGACGAATAATATTTACTAGCGGTTTCGTATATTACTGTAGGGGCAAGAGAGAGAGGTGCGAGCACACATTTTCTATCTCTCTTTCTCTCATTGCCAGTTGCGTTTCGTAAGTTTTACATCAGTCGTGTGGTCTAAAGCGCACTCGTTTATTTTCAGATGGAGTATGCTGCCGGCCCCAATGGCCGCTACAGCATCACCGGGTGTTTGGGCGAGCGCGAAGTTTGCCGGGGGGTGAGCCCCAGGGCTTGAAAACATCGGGGGGTAACGTCCTCCTAATGGCGCCTTCTCCTTCTTCCTAAGGATGACGTTAGGAACGTGTTATCGCTGTCTATGGAGCGTGTGTTGACTTTGCTCGGACTTGAGAAAGAGTTAAAATGAGACGCAAATTTTGTCTTACTTTGATCTTGAGTCTGAGCGGAGTAGAGTGCGATCGAGTGATGCGAATCACTAATCGTTTCTAAGAGATCTTAAAAGTATAATATTCACTCTCAGAGTCGGTTAACCGCTTCGTAAGTACTTAGGTATACATGATAGTTCATTGAGCCCCACTTGCAGAGACGCCGGATTAGGTTTAACCCAGGAATAAAGTAATTTTGGCAGAAGCTTTATATACGGAAATCTGTCAAAGCAGCAGCTAAGTCGGTTGAAAGGATTTTAACCCGGCGTTTCTGCAAGCGGGCTTAAATTAATTTCGAGATTAATTCATTTAATGAGATTATTAATAAAGAGATTTTATGATAGTTAGATAATAACTAATTAGTTATAATATTATTATTTTTCGTAAGTACCTAATTTTTTACATTTTCTTTTTCAATTTTCCTCAGTTAAAATGTTAATTTAAGCCATGAAAGTATAAAAAGTATTTGATTCCTTAAACGTCAATAAAATAAACCTAATTTTCTTACTTTTTAACATAAACGGGTTGGTTCAGGTCTGCAGCAAGCAGCTCTCTCAAGCAGAATGCATCGCTTGTCACTCTGACTTGTAGAGGAGGTCGCCTGGGAGTGTTTCATCACGCCATTCACTCCCTCCCTGTGAAACTAGTATTTTAAATTACATACATATAATAAGCAGTGATAGCCTAGTGGTTACGACTGTGGTCTCCTATTCGGGGGGTCGCAGGTTCGATCCCGGACCTATGACTTTTCGAAGTTACTTAAGTGCGTTTAAGAAATTAAATATCACATGCTTTAACGGTGAAGGAAAACATCGTGAGGAAACCTGCACACCTGAGAGTTCTCCATAATGTTCTCGAAGGTGCGTGAAGTCCGCCAATTCGTATTGGGCCAGCGTGGTGGACTATGGCCTATAACACTTCTCTGAGAGATGACCTGCGCTCAGTAGTGAGCCTTTGATGGGATGCTAATAATGATGATGATGATGATTTGATGTCTTATAAACATCAATTAAATAAACCTCATTTTCTTTTTAACAGCAACGGGTTGGTTCAGCTCTGCTTCAAGCAGAATGCATCGCTTGTCACTCTGACTTGTAGAGGAGGTCGCATGCGAGTGTTTCATAACGCCAGTCGCCATCCACTCCCTCCCTGTGAAACTAGTATTTTAAATTACATCTAATATATAAAATTCTCGTGTCAAAATGTTAGTTACCTTACTCCTCCGAAACGGGTGGACCGATTTTTATGAAAATTTGTGTGCATATTGGGTAGGTCTGAGAATCGGCCAACATCTATTTTTCATACCCCTAAATGATAAGGGTGATGAGTGGCGGTACGAAGTTCGCTGGGTCAGCTAGTACATATATAATACACGACCCTAAGTTCCTATGTGAAAAGCACTTCTGAACCAGATTCTGATCAGTGAGACAGAAGTGATTTTAATAAGATTTCCCTATTACAAAGACTCGCATCCGAAACATTGTCGCTTACTATTATCAGTGCGCGATGGAGAGAGCTAATCTATGTTCGGAGTATCTCTCTGATAAAATCAGAAATGAGAACTTTTTTACCAGAACCAGAGCTACACCGACTTATCTTATCATGGTGGGCACATTAGTTCGAAGAACTGATGGTCATTGATGTCCCAAGGTGCTGAAGTGGCAAGAAAGCGCAGAGTTGGCTCACCCTCACAGTAGGTGGACCAACGGCAACAGACGAGTCGCAGGGAGCTGCTGGATATAGGCGACGCAAGACCGAGACATGTGGAAGTCTATAGGTTGGTAAAGTAGAAGAATGAGTCATGAGTAATAATATTGTAAAATGATTATTTTGAAAAGAGCAACTGCTGAGTTTCTTGCCGGCTCTTCTCAGCAGAATCCGCTTTCCGAACCGGTGGTAGAGTCATGACTTAAGAGCCACAGGTTGGCCTACGTAAAATAAATAATTTTGAATTTGAAATTGAAATTTGAACCTATTGTTATCTAATGATAATTATGTTCTGAGAAAAATCTGTCTCGTTTTAACTCTGTCTTGAGTCTAGAAGAGTAAAAGTGTGATTCTAGCCTTGGATACGTTTCAGTAGGTTTTCAATCGTTAGCTATGTACCTACCACGCGTCTTGAAGAAGAGTAAAATGAACAAACAATTTTCAATTAACGGTTTAATCATCGCATCCGATTAGGTCAGTGTTTTGACAACGAGATTTATTACCTTACAACGTAAGCAAATATCTCGTCCACTACCACCTGCATAGTATAGCTATCTTACAGTTGGATGACTTTAACGATGGCTTTAAAGATGGCCACCGCTTTTCCACTGTCTTGTTATTTTTTACCCAATTACAAATTAGCGCTTAACTGCATAATATAGTATCTGATTTCATTCAAGTAAGCTTAATTTGCCGTGTGGTGACGGCAGATCAGAATACAGTTGTCACCACCCCTGCTCTTCCCGCGGGTGTCGTACAAGGCGACTAAGGGAATATAACGGAGAACGGGCAGCAGCGTCCTCTGTGCTACTGCTACCATCTACTGCGATCACCAACCCGTCTGCCCCGCGTGGTGATTATGGGCAAACCCTCCCCTTGGGAGAGGCCTTTAGTCCAGCAGTGGACTGTTATAGGCTATTGATGATGATGATGATGAAGCTTAATTTATGAAATTATTATACTTAAATTATTCATAAAAATCATAAAATAGCAAATAGGTAGTTAAGTTAAAAGCACGCTTTCTTGGAAGAAGTATGGCTGCAGTTCATTATAATTATATGCAAATCGCATACATACGCATACTTTAAATTGGTCATTATTACTACTAATACTATTGACGTTGTGGTAAATTTATGTGGAAGATGAAGGATCCCAAAAGATCTGCTAACTTAGCTGAGTTATTATAGTGCTTACAAATAATAGCCAAAGTTACACAAACAAAGCTGATATTGGAACTTTCTTACGAATACTGAACCGTAGCGCAAGAATATCGGTTCATATAACATTAGCCCCACGGTATGATTGCTAATCAGCACTAACCCTGCCGTGCGCACACGCATAGCACACCAACGCCATCTATCCATCACCGAGCCGCATTACACCTTTCATGTTTCACATCACGCGTGATAGATGGCAGCACGGGCCGACTGATTTATTACCTGCCGATGTTTTTATACGTGTATTAACGTGAACTTTTTTAAACCAAATCACTGAACGTATAGGTTAAGATATCCGGGATTACTCATTAATTTAATTAATTGAATCGTTGCAAGATTTAATAATATGTTTATGATTGTACGTTTGATATGTTTGGATTGATCGAATCCATTTTGATAACCATTTGTTTAAGTTTCAAAAGAGTTGTTTCAAAAAACTTACTTGTATGTATGCTGAATTTTAATTATTGTGATTGGGTGATTGAAATGTTACAGAGAATCATCACAAAGATGTGTGGAAGAGAGCCAAAGTAGCTTTTCATCATTCATCATTAGCAACCCATCAACGGCTCACTACTGAGCGCAGATCTCCTCTCAGAGAAGGGTTTAGGTCATAGTCCACCACGCTGGCCCAATGCGAATTAGCATACCTTCAAGAACATTATGAAGAACTCTCGGGTGTGCAGGTTTCCTCACGATGTTTTCCTTCACCGTTGAAGCAAGTGATATTTAATTGCTTAAACGCACTTGACTCCGAAAAGTCAGAGGTCCCGTGATCGAATCTGCGACCCCCCGAATAGGAGACCATAGTCCTAACCACTAGGCTATCACTGCTTTAGGAAGTAGCATTTAGGATGCTTTTAAGTACAGTTTTAATACGTTAGAACTTAGATTGGAGTGCTCAGAATTGGACTGATAATGACAAAATCAAGGAACCGGGCATCTTCGGAAAGGGGCTAATTAATAAAACTTAAGCCATAAATAAAGTGCGGGGGTGGCTGTAAGTTCCTAACCACTAGGCTATCACTGCTTTAGGAAGTAGCTTTTAGGATGCTTTTAAGTACAGAGACACGTTAGAACTTAGAGTAGAGTGCTCAGAATTGGACTGATAATGACAAAATCAAGGAACCGGGCATCTTCGGAAAGGGGCTAATTAATAAAACTTAAGCCATAAATAAAGTGCGGGGGTGGCTGTAAGTTCCTAACCACTAGGCTATCACTGCTTTAGGAAGTAGCTTTTAGGATGCTTTTAAGTACAGAGGCACGTTGGAACTTAGATTAGAGTATTCAGAAGTGGAGTGATAATGACAAAATCAAGGAACCGGGCATCTTCGGAAAGGGGCTAATTAATAAAACTTGAGCCATAAATAAAGTGCGGTGGTGGCTGTAAGTTCCTAACCACTAGGCTATCACTGCTTTAGGAAGTAGCTTTTAGGATGCTTTTAAGTACAGAGGCACGTTAGCACTTAGATTAGAGTGCTCAGACTGATAATGACAAAATCAAGGAACCGGGCATCTTCGGAAAGGGGCTAATTAATAAAACTTAAGCCATAAATAGAGTGCGGGGGTGGCTGTAAGTTCCTAACCTCTAGGCTATCACTGCTTTAGGAAGTAGCTTTTAGGATGCTTTTAAGTACAGAGGCACGTTAGAACTTAGATTAGAGTGCTCAGACTGATAATGACAAAATCAAGGAACCGAGCATCTTCGGAAAGGGGCTAATTAATAAAACTTGAGCCATAAATAAAGTGCGGGGGTGGCTGTAAGTTCCTAACCACTAGGCTATCACTGCTTTAGGAAGTAGCTTTTAGGATGCTTTTAAGTACAGAGGCACGTTAGAACTTAGATTGGAGTGCTCAGAATTGGACTGATAATAACAAAATCAAGGAACCGGGCATCTTCGGAAAGGGGCTAATTAATAAAACTTGAGCCATAAATAAAGTGCGGGGGTGGCTGTAAGTTCCTAACCTCTAGGCTATCACTGCTTTAGGAAGTAGCTTTTAGGATGCTTTTAAGTACAGAGGCACGTTAGAACTTAGATTAGAGTGCTCAGACTGATAATGACAAAATCAAGGAACCGAGCATCTTCGGAAAGGGGCTAATTAATAAAACTTGAGCCATAAATAAAGTGCGGGGGTGGCTGTAAGTTCCTAACCACTAGGCTATCACTGCTTTAGGAAGTAGCTTTTAGGATGCTTTTAAGTACAGAGGCACGTTAGAACTTAGATTGGAGTGCTCAGAATTGGACTGATAATAACAAAATCAAGGAACCGGGCATCTTCGGAAAGGGGCTAATTAATAAAACTTGAGCCATAAATAAAGTGCGGGGGTGGCTGTAAGTTCCTAACCACTAGGCTATCACTGCTTTAGTAAGTAGCTTTTAGGATGCTTTTTAGTACAGAGGCACGTTAGAACTTAGATTAGAGTGCTCAGACTGATAATGACAAAATCAAGGAACCAAGCATCTTCGGAAAGGGGCTAATTAATAAAACTTGAGCCATAAATAAAGTGCGGGGGTGGCTGTAAGTTCCTAACAACTAGGCTATCACTGCTTTAGTAAGTAGCTTTTAGGATGCTTTTAAGTACAGAGGCACGTTAGAACTTAGATTAGAGTGCTCAGAGTTGGACTGTGACAAAATCAAGGAAACAGGCATCTTCGGAAAGGGGCTAATTAATAAAACTTAAGCCATAAATAAAGTGCGGGGGTGGCTGTTAGCAAAAACTGTTAGGATCATAAAGCTGTCGGCGGATGAGGCACTGCCTTTGTTGCGATGTGCTCCGCCGATAAATCTATTGCGAGACAATTTGGACGCGCTGCTGGGCGGACCGACGCTTCTTTCGATACGATTTTTGGTACGACAAATTATTATTATGCGGCAAGCTATTGAAAGATTAACCCGGTACATTGGAGAGGATTTTTAGGATTCAGGGATTATTATAGTTGCGTAAAGAGGTACATAGGTTATATTTATAATAGGTGTGCTTCAAACGTACCTAAACTTATAAAATTCTAATTTTGCCAGCAACTTGTCCGTTTGGACTTAAGTTTTTAAAAATCTTGCGTGAATCCTTAGTTTTTCCGGAATAAAAGGTCCCTATCCTATGTCACTATCCAAGTCCTCAGCTATATATGCTGCGTGATTGAAGGACAAACTAACAAACACACTTTCGCATTTAGGTAAGAATTTTTATGTTTTCCTTTGAATGACGTTTCTTCTAGTGCACTCATCGATCAGACAAAGAGCGATTTCTTACTGGAGTAATTACTTACCTACTATAAATAATACTAATACCTCTGCATGTTCTCACTATTCTCACATTCGAGGGCTTCTGGAAGAAATCTCTTCCTTAGAGATGTCTTTCTGTCCTTGTGCAAGTCCTTTAAGTCATGTTTCATATTTATAATATTTTTATTTATTTTATTTATTTATATTTATTAATTAAGACATCTAGGGTCCACAGGTGTTAGTACAATATGTATAATATGGATATATCCTACTGGTACTAAATAAATCCTTACTAATATTATAAATGCGAAAGTGTGTTTGTTTGTTGGTTTGTTCTTCAATCACGCCGCAACAGATAGACGTGATTTTTTTCATGGGTATAGTTGAGGACCTGGAGAGTGACATAGGCTACTTTTTATCCCGGAAAATCAAAAATTTCCCGAGGTATTTTAAAAACTAAATCCACGCGGACGAAGTCGCGGGCATCAGCTAGTAAATAAATAAATAAAATAAATACAGCGCTTCAGAGGTTTAAAAAAAAAAAGAGAGAGAGAGATTAACAGCGCAGAGACCGAAATAATAGCCTATACCTACCTTAAAAATAATGTCAGCCGAGGTTCATTAACCGCATAATGACGCGTCATACGGCATGAGGAATGTGGGCTGAATCAATAATTACGTACGTACGCGATATTTACGATTATTTACGATGATCACCGCCTCTACCCAACCCTGCGGGAACCCCGGGAAAAACACCCCCGTATCTTGCCCGGGGCGAGTCGATGTGGCCCATAAATAATAAATACTAGCACGGTGCGTCTGTAGATAATGGTAATTTACGATTCGCTACCATTGGCGTCAAATCTTTGGCAGCGGTCGGCTAGATCGACGCTGGGACGCTGGGGTTTTTGTACCCTGCTCCCGTCCGATAGATGAAGTGTTAAATACACTGTTTGTTCAGTGAGTATTCAGTGACTTTGACGACCTCCCTGGCTCAGTGGTGAGCGCTGTTGCCTTATAACTCGGGTTCGATTCCCGGCGGGGTCAATTTGGGAATTTATAATTTCTGAATTGTCTCTGGTCTGGTCTAGTGGGAGACTTTGGCCGCGGCTAGTTACCACCCTACCGTCAAAGACGTGCCGCCAAGTGATTTAGCGTTCCGGCACGGTGGCGTGTAGAAACCAATTAGCGGTATGGGTTGAATGTTCACTGCCATACTATTCCAAGTTAGCCCGCTACCATCTTAGACTGCATCGTCACTTACCATCAGGTGAGATCGCAGTCAAGGACCAGCTTGTCATCGAATAAAAAAAAAAGAGCAGATACAGTTGGGGTACGTACAATATGAACACGTAAGCAGTGATAGCCTAGTGTTTAGTAATGCGGTCTCCTATTCGGGGGGTCGCAGGTTCGATCCCGGGCACGCGCACCTCTTGTTTTTTGCGTTTAAGCAATTAAAATATCACGTAATATCAATTAAGTTTCAACGGTGAAGGAAACCTGCACACCGGCGAGTTTTTCATAATGTTCTCAAAGGCGTGTGAAGTCTGCCAATTCCATTGGGCCAGCGTGGTGGACTATGGCCTATAACCCTTCTCTGAGAGGAGACCTGCGCTCAGTAGTGAGCCGTTGATGGGTTGCTGGTGAATGAATGAACTCGTAAGGTATTCGATGACTCTTCCTGCTGCACTCAAAGACATTCATTATACTATTAACTGTCGCCCGTGACTTTTGTCTATGTCGCATTTTTCCGGGATAAAAATTACGTTACACCATCTAGGAGCTCACTATGTTGTTCAAAGAAAACCACTACTACCTAAACTGTTAGTCAGTACTTTGTTAAGAATTAAGACTGGTAATACTGGTAACGAAGGATAAAAAGATTGTGGATAGGTAATCCTCATGAAAAGTATTGCATGAGTAGGTCATATTTTTAAAGGATGATTACTCCTCGACTAAGGATGATATTGTAATCAAGTGTAATCAGGGTTGATCTGCTACCATCGCTGTAGATAAAAAATTAAGTGGCACTCGGGGACTGCCGCGGTAAAGCTATTGCATAGCATTTTTTATCAACTTATGCAATTATAATATTTATGCAATATTTTTTTTGCATGATAAAAATTATGCAAAAAAAATATTTAAAAACAAACAAACAAGAAAAACGAACTGTCACTACTTCACGAGTGAGATTCGAACCTGCGAAATCATACAAAGAAAGCGGGCGCTCGCCCACTGCGCCAAATAGAGCTACTTGAGAACCTCTAAAATGTTGAACGCTTACTGAACGACGGTGTTAGGTTTTTTTCGTTACGGAATTTCTTGATTCGGTCGCCGCGCTCAAACTGTTTGTCCTAGTTCAAAGCCCGCGATAAAAGCTATGCAATAGCTTAAAAATATGACAACAGTTTTTCCCCTGTGCCCTTCAAATCAGAATAGCGGATCTCAAAGTCTATTATTTCTGCAAACTCGGTAGCGAATAACTCAAAGAGCGTCGATCGGCGGTAATATAGGAATAAACGGTGTCGCCCGCCTGGCGGTTCGAATAAATTACAAAGATATATTATTATTAAAATTTGGGCGCGAACTTTGTAGCATTAAGAGTGGGTGTGCGCTCGTTAACAGTAAACAGATTTGATTTTTACAGTAGTAGATCAAGTTTCAACTATCCGAAAAAAAACACGCAAGAATTAGGTACATCATACTGCCAAGGGACGTGTTTGGGCAAAAACATAAAATGATGAAATTTGTTCGATAATAAAAAATCGCGAGGTTAGGTCTAATTTTTAACCAATATTCATTTATTTTCAATGTGTTGCATATTACAGAGCCAAAATTTTTACATTAAATTCCGATTGATATTATCAAGAGAGTAGCCTAGCGAATTGAAAAGAAAATGAATATTTTACGAGTTACAAAGTATTTTGGCGCTTACTACACTCCTATTCCGCGCAAAACGCTTTCTTTTGTCGCACCTCACATGAGGTTGTGGCTATGTTTTATCTCATCGCGAAATCTGATTTTTTTTTGGGGTTACACGCGCTCTTAACTTGGGAGTTGGGCGATATCGGCCCGCGTCGCGAGAGGGTTGACTCGACTAAACTGCCCATAAATATACCTTTCTGACAATGTTATGTTCGTATCATTTTAATTATCCCTCTTCACTTTACTGTTTACTCTGAATATAAGAGTATTCATAAATCATAATATTGGTAATTTTGGTTCGTCGTCTTCGTCAACCAATGGGTAGATGTCCAGTGTTGGACATCTATTTGTCTCTTGCTGGGACTTTCTCACGCCATCTGATGTCGTCGGTCCACCTTTGTCTGGTGGGAGGCTTTGGCCGCGGCTAGTTACCACCCTACCGTCAAAGACGTGCCGCCAAGCGATTTAGCGTTCCGGCACGATGGCGTGTAGAAACCAATTAGGGGTATAGGTTGAATGTTCACTGCCATACCCCTTACAAGTTAGCCCGCTACCATCTTAGACTGCATCGTCACTTACCATCAGGTGAGATGGCAGTCAAGGACTAGCTTGTCATCGAATAAATAAATAAATGAGGGGTCTGCGAACACTGAATTTTCCGGTGCGACGTCACTATTTCAGCGACTTAGGCTACCCATGTCAAGGCATCGAATTGAAATTAATATTCAAATACTTAGTCATGTCATAAAATGACTATTTGTTTGAACTTTGAATATTAGTTCCAATTCGATGCCTTAACATGGGTAGCCTAAGTATGTCACGCTCTCATTAAACATTTCTGCGGTGGTGTCGTGTGATGCGGGTTGTTACGTTCCCTCAAATATGGTAGAGCGAAGCACTGGCTGGGTCATGCGTCATGCTCGTGAACGGGTGCCACCGACGGGAATGGTGACATTCTGTCTGCCCGTCTTAACATGTGTTGAATTATAATTAGGTATGCTTTTGTGGAACTTCCCCTCATTGTGGAAACACTGCATACATAGCATAGTATCTATTGTATTGTAAACTTGTAAAAAGAGTAACCGCCGAGTTTCTTTCTGATTCTTCTCGGCAGGAACTGCATTCCGAACCAGTGTTAGATCGACGATTCAAAAGCACTTGTAAAAAAGTTTATTTGAATAAAAAACATTTCTATTCTATTCTATTCTATACTAGTGGTTCGTCGAAAAACTCAGCTTCGCGACTCGATGAATTACGGTAGGTAAGTACTTACTTAACTATTCTACTAACGGATCTCTTGATTTCTTATCATTTCACGCAGTTAATTTTCATTACCTACTGTAAAGGTTAAAATTCTTAAGTATGCACCTAACCTAACATTGCAAAAAAATAAATTGTCTATGGATTCTAATTTCATCTATGAATGATATTTCTCCGAATCGATGGCAGGTAGCATTCAGTCAAGAAACAAGTGTAAATTAAAAATTTTATTTTTAAATGCAAGCTTTTAGTAGCTACATCATTAGACTCTGGATATCATCTAGGATCAGAGTACTTGTTATGACGAAGCAAACGAGCCCAAACTCGATGGGGTTACGTCGTTTTATTAGTTCCGATAGCCATCTTCCGTCTCCATCATCAGATCAGCTCCATGTCACAATAATATTGCATTGTCATCCGATTTACACATAAATGCAAAATTTCAGCTCGATCAGAAACCGGGAAGTGGGTCTAATTCATCTTGCAAGATTTGACCCAAACAAACAAATAAATAAACTGGTCAAGCTAAATAAAAGCTTGTAAAAAGATCACACATCTTGCCGATGCATGGTGTAGGTAGGTACCTACTGCGGTAACTTCTTGATGACTTCACAAACTACCACTTGACGTCACTAGATGCTGTAAATTATCGAACTAGGAGTTTCATTGACGAAGACTAAGGCCTAGCGCATACATACAACTTTTACATCGACTAAACTGTTTAGTCGATAACAGATCATAAGATGCGATCATAGATCTGCGATGTATGATCGCAGTACATTCCTATAAACTTATGATTCCAATTTATTCAATATCCTTAGTTGTTCAACTTAAAGTTGGATGTATGCGCTAGGCCTCGAACAAAACCGAAAAGTTTCGGTGAGTGTGACGTAAGAAAGTCTAAATCTTGATGACTTCACAAACTACCACTGGACGACACTAGATTCTTAGATCAACGAGCTAGGAGCCTCACTGACGAAGACTTCTAGTCTCGAACAAAACCGAAAAGTTTCGGTGAAAGTGACGTAAGAAAGCCTAAATCCACGCAGACGTCTTAGCTGGTTATAATATAGCCATCTATCCTTACTAATATTATAAATGCGAAAGTGTGTTTGTTTGTTGGTTTGTCCTTAAATCACGCGGCAACAGGGCTACGGATCGACGTGATTTTTTGCATGGGTCTAGTTGAGGACCTGGAGAGTGACTATGCTACCATTTATCCCGGAAAATCAAAGAGTTCCCGAGGGATTTTAAAAACTAAATCTACGCGTACGAAGTCGCGGGCATCAGCTACTTAAAAATAAAGCTACGTGAGATGGAGTCGATAAAATATGCATTTTGGAAGTTCTCCGTGCCGATTTGGAGATACTAGCTGCGGAACCCAACTTCCGCTGTAAATCAAACCCAAGACGTCTAGTCATTAGGAAAATTATCTCAATTGTAATCAAAGGAAAATTTATAAAAAAAAGGCAATGATTTCATATTCTAAACTAAAATTATGAAAACGAAGAAAATTTACATAATCAATATTTATTATTTTTGATATTATAAAATACTTACGGCTATTCATATGTATACATAATACATAATACATAATATTTTCTAACCGTAATTGCAGAATATTGAAAAAAACTTTAAATTTTCAAGATTTTTTATAGTAACATATTGCCACCTAGCGTAAATAGGCAGAACTATATTGATTTTCCTGGTATTGCAGTTAGCAGCCTTTGACCATACGTGTAGTTCCACCTACATTCACTCACGAAAGCCTTGAAAACTAGAACGCTACGATCTCATAATCACAAACTAAAATAAAATAACTGGCACTTTAATAAGTGACACGAATTTAATTAAAATTAGAATATTAAAGATAAAAGTTATATTAACGAATAAAATAATAATTCAAATGGTCTATGACCATACGAGCAGTGACATCTAGTTTAACACATATAAACTACTACGATATACTAACATCGGTAGAAAATCGTCAGTTTTTGTATTTTGTCTGGAAAAGTCTTTGAAAAAAATTATAAACGGTTTTCATAAAGCATCAAGAGCAGTTAACGCGTGAAACGAATGATTTATACAGAACATTTCCCGCGCAGTTGTTTAACACGGTCGCTAGATGGCGTTACTGGTCGGCTAAGTGGTGCTATTTTCTCGTGTACTTAGCGCAGCGTTGACCGCGTTGTGTTATTTATCGCGCCATTACAACGGGAACCCTTAAATCATCACGTGACGCCCTTCTACGTACACCTTATGGACCTAACATCACGTATAACTCTTGTCCCTATAGATATAAAGGCTGTTTTCGTTGTAAATCTTTTAGTTGTCGCCCGTACGTGGCCTAATGAATGGCAGACGCGCTCCTAAACTTTTTTTCTCCTTTATGAAATTGTTCAGAGACTCAGAGTAACTATTAGTAGGTATAGAGCGCTCGTTTCTAACTGGGAACTGTAGACACCGGTGAGAACATTGGATCGGTCCGTTCGCAAGCGCTGGTAGTCATACGAGTACTAGCGGTGTAAATGACTGTTGCGAGCTTTTAGCAGAATTAAATTTAAAAAATGGTTAAATGTGCCGTAAAAACTTGTAAGAATGATACAAGAAAAACAACTAAACAAAATTCCAGTATCACATTTCACCGGTTGGTCAAGTTTTTATAATTTTAAGTAAAATAGAAATTACGCTTCGCGGGGTTGAAAGAGACGTGGGACGGGAGGCGACACGCACCGCCCGCACTGCCCCGCAACCCCGCTTCGATTGCAAACTCGGATAGTGATGTGACGCGTTCGATGCCGACTGCCGGTTGTTTATTTATCGTTGGTACTGCGAGCAATAAAGTTATACACCGCAGCACTCTTGCACTTGCGATTTTATTTTTATTTGTTATACCTACCTACGGCAGATTTTTAAAGCGTCTGACAGGGCGTAGGAACTATCGGAAGTGTCTGACTGCTGAGGAAACATCTTCAGATAGGTCCCCAACTAACATATATAAAATTCAGCTTTTATACTATGACGAAAGTATACTCATAATTTACTATAGTTTAAGGGTGTCTGACACGGAGAGGAACTATCGGAAGTGTCTGACTGCTGAGGAAACATCTTCTGATAGGTCCCCAAGTAACATATGTAAAACTCAGCTTTTATACTATGACGAAAGTATACTCAGAATTTATGCACCTTTACTACCTGATGTCTCCCAAAGACACCAAGATCCAAACTTCATAGTCGGGGATCGTTCTGATCTCTATTGGGGACATGCACAGAGGAACTTTCAGCTTTTATAAAATAACGAAGGTCTGAAACGTGCTGGCTCCCTCTCTATTAGTTTTATTTACTATAGTTATAACATACTGGACCTCTTTAATTTTCCGGGATAAAATGTAGCCTTTATGTTAATTCTGGGTATGAGCTATCTCCATTTAAAATTTCAGCCAAATCGGTTCAGTCGTTGTGGCGTCAAAGAGTAACAAACTTTCATCCATCCATCCTCACAAACTTTCGCATTTATAAAGGAGAATGCCCACTGTCTATACAACTCTGGGCCCATCGCGGACATGCGAAGATTTATTAATGCATTATTTATTTAGGCTTTTTAGTCACTAAAGATACACTAAAATTTAGTGTATCTTTAATAATAAAATCTGGTTCAGGTGGCAATTTAGTTCAGGTTTAATATTAGTAGGATTAGTAGGGATATAAAGGAATAAAGGACTAGGACTATAAAGAACCCTATTTCTTTTAGTTTATGTTCCCGGGAAATATTATGTGCCGTAGCACATCAATATTTCCCGGGAACATAAAATATTAACTTCAAATATGTTTCAGTTATGTTAATAGGAAATGTTGACGTGCCCATCATAGTTTATAGTCCTTTATATTTTAAAATATCGTTTTGTAATAAAAGCTCAATTTAGGTAAAAATGTCGCTTAATATGATAAGTCGGCGGTTATGGGTCAATAATAACTCAAAAATAAATATGAAGATAAAATAGCTCGTTTTATTTTTAACTTTATTTTTATATAATATACAAATCTAAGCACATTCATACTTACAAATTAAAAAACAATATTGATTTACTAAAAAAAACAGATCATTACATAAGTAAGGTAAGTATTGTGCCATTCAGCTGTATTCATCGACAATTGCGCTTGCGGCGCATTATTACCCATCCCTATTCGACACGTATCTATCAATATAGGTAACTATAGTTCACCTGTCCACACTGCGTATTGGGCGAACAGTGAGATATTAGCACTCTATACCTACTAATAGTTACTCTGAGTTCAGAGAGCACTTAGCAGGAAAATCTATTAGACAGACGGTGGGAAATAAAAATGAAGTATTTCAGTACGTTCTACAAGCCAGTTGACTCTTAACGATGCAATTTTTGTGTAACAATTCAAAACTTCCATGGCCGCCTGTAAATTATGAATGTCGCTTTTAGTAAAAGGTAGGTACAATTTTTATTAAAACTTTTTCGCAGACCTTCAGGTTATGGGCAAGTTACATAATAGTTTTTCAAAACTTATTTCTGAAATCTAGTAGTAGGTTTGATTTATTAAGAGCTTTCATAAGAGTAGATTCCTAAAGCTGATGTGCATAGGAGTTGGCAGGACAATAAAGACCCACATAATATTATATTTATGTTTTTTATATTATGTGGGTATAATATGTATAACCTTTTGTAGCAGTGTAATGTGACAGATATAGATACTCTGTGCCCGATCTATGTGGAGATCCCCCTTGGTCGATGGTCTGTGATCGGAACTAATGGTGTTCATATAAAAAAGTAATCTAAAATTGTAAAAACTTAAGATTGTGTATTACTATAGAATTGCAATAAAGTAAGTTAGTAACAGTAATCAGATGTTTAAATAAATCATCAATTAATCATCATTGATACATGGCGCAGTCTTTGGTGTTTGAAGTTTGATCGAGATACCTACGTAGTTCGCCTAATAAACATGGCGGTTTCATCATTCAATTTGCCAGAAAAGTTAGTTACAAGTGGAAACTTGGCAGAAAATTGGAAGTTCTTTGAGCAGAATTTAAACATTTATCTAGCTGCCGCTGGTCTCAATAAGACTGAGGACGAAAGAAAAGTTGCAATTCTCCTAAATATAATTGGCGAAGAGGGCGTAAAAATTTTTAACAATTTTCCTCTTGATACGGTTTCTAAAGTTACATATGATCAAGTAATTACTTGGTTCAGAGAATACTGCGAGCCCAAACAGAGTATACTTTACTGTAGATACCTTTTTTATCAAAGGTCGCAAAAGGTTGGGGAACCTTTTGATCAGTTTTTAACTGAAGTCAAAAAACTAACAAAGGGATGCAAGTTTGGCTCAGAGGAAGAGGCCTTGAAGGATAGGTTAATTTTCGGAACATCTGACAAAAAGACCCAAAAGAAATTTATTAAGGAGGGAGATGCCTCATTGGATGATGTAATAAAAAGATTAAGATTGGCAGAGATTGAAAATCAGCATGCTGCAGCGGTTCAAGGTGAATCAAATGTTGAGGTTAATAAAGTGGATAAGAGCTATGATAGAAAGCCATTTAATAAGTTGATTCGGTGCAAGTGGTGTGGTGAGGAGCACGAGCGGAAAATGGCTATTTGCCCAGCAAGAGGGAAACAGTGTGAAAAGTGTAATCGGTTTAACCATTTTTCTAAAGTGTGCCGTACTAGGCAAGTTAAGACTGTGGCTTTTAGTCAATCTCCTGATGTTGATTCTGACAATGATTTTTATTGTAATACTGTAAACATTAACAAGTGTTCTAGTGAGTGGTCAGAAACTCTCATTTTAGAAGGCAAAGACAGTTGTAATTTTAAGTTGGATACAGGCTCAGATGTCAATTTAATTCCGAAATATGTGTTTAATATGCTATGTAAGAGTAAGAAATTGAATTTAAAAAGTTGTAAGTTTAAATTGCATGCTTATAATCAGACAAATATTAAAGCTTTTGGCAGTGTGTTATTAGAAGTAACATTGAATAACAGGCATTTTTACATTGATTTTATAGTGACAGATTCAGGTTTTCAGCCAACTCTTGGCAAAGATGCTTGCGTTTTATTAGGTCTAATTGATCGGAAAAAACAAATTAATAGTGTGGATATGCAAAAATTAGATTCAGATAGCAGAGAAAAAAAAATCTTATAGAGGAATATATTGATGTTTTCACTGGATCAGGTAAATTCCCCAAGGAATATAACATTTTATTAAAAGATGGGTCAGAACCTGTTTCAAAACCACCTCATCGCATACCTTTAAAATTAAAAGAGAAGCTCAAAATTGAATTGGACCGACTATGTGATAAGGGTATCATTTCTAAAGTGGATACTCCTACTGAATGGGTTAATAGAATAGTGGTTGTTGAAAAAGATAAGGATAACATTAGAGTTTGTTTAGATCCACGTGATTTAAATAAATGTATCTTAAAAAAATATTTTGAGATTCCTACTATAAATGATCTTAAAGCTAAAATTGGTAATGCAAAATACATTTCGGTATTAGATTTGAAAGAATCGTTTTGGCAAATTGGACTGGCAGAGAGAAGCAAAAAAATTTGTACTTTTTCCACTGTGTTTGGAACCTATCAATTTAATGTTTTGCCTTTTGGTCTTGATATTTCTGCTGAAGTTTTTCAAGAAACTTGCGAAGCTTGTTTTAAAGGGATTGACAATGTTTTCATTTATATTGATGATTTTTTGGTTTTTGGTCATACAAAGGAGGAGCATGATATTAGTCTTAGAAAAGTTCTAGATAGAGCTAGACAGCTAAATATCAAATTCAATTTAAAGAAATTTCAATATTTACCAAAAGTTGTTAAATATTTAGGTCATGAGATAATTAATGGTTGTTTATTACCTGATAAAAATAAAGTCAACGCAATAATGGAATATGATAAACCGAATGATAAAAAAAGTTTACAACGTTTTTTGGGCATGGTTAATTATTTAAGAGAGTTCATCCCAAATCTCTCTGAATTAATTGGGCCACTTAGAGAGCTATTAAAAAAAATGTTGATTTTTGTTGGAACTGTAGTCATGATAGTTGTGTACAAAAAATTAAGGATGTTTTAACTAGTCCACCGGTTTTGAGAAATTTTGATCCTACAAAGCCGTTAACTATTCAGACTGACAGCTCTAAGGATGCAATTGGCTGTGTGTTATTACAAAATAATCAACCAATAGCATTTGCATCAAAAAGTCTGAATGATGCTGAATGTGAGTATGGTCAAATTGATAAAGAATTTTTAGCCATTTTATTTGCATGCAAAAAGTTTCACTATTACATTTATGGGCGACACACTGTCATACAAACGGACCACCAACCTTTAGTTGCATTAATGAATAAAGAAATTCACTGTATTGCCCATAGCGTTTAAGAAAAATAAGGTTGAAACTTAATATTTATGACATAAATGTACAATATGTTAAGGGTTCAGAAATGTTGATTGCAGATGCAATTAGTCGAGCATCTTCTAAGGCTGATTGTGAAAGTGTTGAAAAATCTTTGGATGTTGTGGTACATTCAGTAAATATTAGTGATGAATTTTTAAGTGATATTCTCAAGGCAACTGTTGATGACACTATGTTACAGAAATTAATTGAATTTTTTAAGATTGGGTGGCCAAAGAATATTGATAAGGTACCAGATTATGTTAAATGTTATTGGAAATTCAAAAATGATGTTTTTGCTGAAAATGGGCTGGTTTATTTAAATAACAGAATCATAGTACCAATGTCACTTCAGAAAACAGTTTTAAAAAAAGTTCATTTATCACATTTTGGTGTAACTAAAACTTTGGGCAGGGCCAAGTCATTGTTTTTTTGGCCTAATTTGAAAAATGATGTCATATCTTTGGTAAGTCAGTGTCAACTATGTCAAAAATATAGTGTGAAGAAAGCCAAAGAGCCTATGATTATTGATGAAGTTTCAAAGCTTCCATTTGAAAAGATTGGATGTGACTTTCTCACATTTTGTAATGAAAATTATTTAATAGTCGCTGACTATTTTTCCAAATGGTTTGAGTTAGTCAAAGTTAATTCTTTGTCAGCCGCTACTGTAATTAAAATACTAAAGTGTTTGTTTGCTACACATGGAATTCCAAAAATCCTCAGAGCTGATAATATGCCATTCAATTCGCAAGAATTCAAAGATTTTGCAAAACAATGGGGTTTTCAGTTGTAACCTCCAGCCCTTTATATCCAAAGTCAAATGGTTTTGTAGAAAGGTTTGTAGGTATTGCAAAGAATATGCTAAAAAAATCTAAAGAAATGAAGACAGATATTCAATTAATGTTGCTAGAATACCGAAACAGCCTAGTGATTGATTCACCATATACTCCTGCACAGTTGTTGTTGAGTAGGAATATTCGATCTGTATTACCAATTCATGACAATTTATTAGTGCCAAGAGTCATAACTGATTTTACTGAGTATCAAGATAAAAGAAATGAAAGAAATAAAGTAAATTATGATAGGAATGCTAAAGAATATAATTATAAGTTTGATAAAGGGGACAAGATAATGTTTTTAAAAGATAATGTATGGTTGCCAGCTGAAGTTGTAAGCGCTCATAGTTCTCCAAGATCTTTTATAATAAAGGATGATAAAGGTAATTGTTTAAGAAGAAACACATCTCAATTGAAACCTCGTAAGCAAAGTATATTCATTGAAAAATCTGATTATTCACCAGATTTGGTGAACTATGAACGTCCCAAGAGGATTGTAAGGGTACCTAAGTATTTGGAAGATTATGAGACATCTTTTGATAAGTAGAAACCTGTTAGTAAATATGGATTATAATTTGTTTGCTTGAAGGGAAAGATGTAGCAGTGTAATGTGACAGTTATAGATACTCTGTGCCCGATCTATGTGGAGATCCCCCTTGGTCGATGGTCTGTGATCGGAACTAATGGTGTTCATATAAAAAAGTAATATAAAATTGTAAAAACTTAAAATTGTGTATTACTATAGAACTGCAATAAAGTAAGTTAGTAACAGTAATCAGATGTTTAAATAAATCATCAAATCATCATTGATACACCTTTATTGTTGTACTACATAAACTACACTATAATATAGTGCAACCGGAGTGGTTTGAACCTTTCACGGCCTCATAGAGCAAGATCCCAGTGCCGCCAGACCTAAGTTATTTTCTCAGCAATTATTTGTGTAAGATAGAGTGCTGTTCGAATGTCCTTTCAGTGTATGCTTACGAGCTAGATTGTGCCGACGGCCAATTTCCAGATACCAGGTGCTAAAGGTAGGTAAAAACTAGAATAACTTATCTTAAATTCTCAGGGCTGATTTTCATATATGTATTAAAGAATATTGTAAAAATTAATAAATTAATACTGCCAGACGCTTACCGCCGGCGGTAACTTTAGCCAGACGCTTTGAAGCTCCCAAAAAAATATATAATTTAAGTTAACTTATATTCTCAGTTCTGATTTTTATACATGATACTCAGGAAACTATTGCGATATTATCTGTAAGCTGCCAGACCTATTGGAAGGGTCAAACATCCCGCCAGACACACATTATGCGTCCCCATATGTATGAGCGCTAGAACATGATTCACTTGTTTAAGTGTGTGAGAGATAATATCATCATACTATAATATTATAAATGCGAAAGTGTGTTTGTTGGTTTGTCCTTCAATCACTCTGCAACAGAGCTACGGATCGACGTGATTTTTTGCCTGGGTATAGCTTAGGATCTAGAGAGAGAGAATTATTGCAATATCTTCTGCAAGCTGCCAGACCTATTGGAGGGGTCAAACATCCCCCCAGACCACACATTAAGTGTCCCTACGAGTATGAGTGCGAGAGTGATTTGATGTTTTTATAATACATAATATAACTTTATTAAATTTTATTACGGGTATTATCCAATCCAATCCAATCCATCATCTTGTATTCATCCACTGCTGGACATAGGCCTTTCCGAGAGTGCGCCACCAAACACGGTCCTCCGCTTTCCTCATCCAGCCGCTTCCCGCCACCTTCTTAAGGTCATTAAAGTAGTTACTTAATTAATAATTAATCATAATAAAAATAAAATTGGAGGGTACTTAATTATCGATACTGAGCGTAACCTGAAAATGAAGTATTATGTGGCTAAAAAAGTGCCCTCCAATTAAAATTTTCAAAATATATTTAAATGTATAAAATTCGTCCAGTTACCTACAATTTTACTGTATAGAGTGATTGAAGGACAAACCAACAAAGACACTTTCGCATTTATAATATTATAGTATGATGATATTATCTCTAGTGAATCATGTTCTAGCGCTCATACATATGGGGACGCATAATGTGTGTCTGGCGGGATGTTTGACCCTTCCAATAGGTCTGGCAGCTTACAGATAATATCGCAATAGTTCTCTGAGTATCATGTATAAAAATCAGAACTGAGAATATAAGTTAACTTAAATTATATATTTTTTGGGAGCTTCAAAGCGTCTGGCTAAAGTTACCGCCGGCGGTAAGCGTCTGGCAGTATTAATTTATTAATTTTTACAATATTCTTTAAAACATATATGAAAATCAGCCCTGAGAATTTAAGATAAGTTATTCTAGTTTTTACCTACCTTTAGCACCTGGTATCTAGAAATTGGCCGTCGGCACAATCTAGCTGGTACGCATATACTGAAAGGAAATTAGAACAGTACTCTATCGTACACAAATAATTGCTGAGAAAATAACTTAGGTCTGGCGGCACTGGGATCTTGGACCATCAAAGCACTCTTTAAACATTTCTGTGGTGGTGTCGTGTGATGCGGGTTGTTACGTTCCCTCAAATATGGTTGAGCGAAGCAATGGCTGGGTCATTCGTCATGCTCGTGAACGGGTCCCACCAGCGGGAATGGGGCTACTTTATGTCTGCCCATCTTAAGAGAGAAGTTAGTCGGTATGCATTTTTTGGAACTTCCCTCATTGTGGAAACACTGCATATATAGCATAGTATATTTATTGTATTGTAAACTTGTTTTGAAAAGAGCAACCGCCGAGTTTCTTGCTGGTTCTTCTCGGCAGGAAGGGCATTCCGAACCAGTGGTAGAGCAAGACGATTCAAAAGCACTTGTAAAAAGTTTATTTGAATAAAAAAATTTTCTATTCTATTCTATTCTATTCTAACATAGTTTTACCACATTATTTATCTTAGGCATATTTTTTTATTGTCTGGTTATATTATTATAGGCATGTTTTTTATGGTCTTTGTATAAAATGTGAGTGGAAGGTGGCAGCAGGTTTGAGCCTCGTCGCGTCAGCTTGCGGGACGTAAGGCGGGACGGGATCTTGAATTTTGATGTCCCGCCATTTCCTGCAAATTCCTTTCCGATCAACCTGTATGTCTGGAATTTATGTGGAATACATTTTCCTTACATTACCTATAATATTATTTTTACTTGGAACCACTGATGGAACACAGATGCTATGTATAACTTATAATAGCTCATAATAATATAGTTAGATATTGTTAGTGCGTTTCTATAATGTACTTAACCTTGTTTCTGAGAAACTAATGGAAGATTACAGTTAATGAATTATGAGCTGTATCTTAGTTAAATTTTATTTTCTGGGCCACTAGGGGGCGCTGCACGTTGTATTTATGTTTTAATGCTATTAAAACAAGTTTTCTATATACTCACTAGGCCGATTTTACATACCTGCATTCTTTCAAAATATCAAATCTATAGATGAAATTTTGGGCGGCTAGGCTGTCCGCTGTGAGTATTTTCATCTTTTTCTTCATCAGATGACTCTCCGAAAAATGAAGGAAGGCAGTAGAGTGGCTCTTCCTAGCAACATTGATTATTATGAGTTTTTGGAGAGCCCATCATAGAATGGCAAAGTGCTTAGCAAATACCAAGAGATCCACACTTGGAGTAGTTTGTTTAAATAGGTAAGTAGGTATATTTTGCAGCATTAAACGTGGTAAACCTTAAAAAATTAACCTCGATCCCGCACTAAGCGCTTTGCTTCCTCGTTCCTAATACGCACCGCTAGAATTTGGAATGCCCTACCGGCTTCCGTTTTTCCAACTGACTATAACTTGGGTAGGTACCTTTAAATCAAGAGTCAAAGCATCTTCTAGGCAAGCGCGCTCCATCTTAGGCTGCATCTTCACTAGACATCAGGTGAGATTGCAGTCAAGCGCTAGTATACATCATTAAAAAAAAATTAAACTGTACGAAGGAATTACTCCCAATGTGTCCGCATATCGGAAACTATCGTGGAAATAACTAAATCCAATCAGAATCCTCCGCCAGGGAATCGCTCGAGGCGCCCGCCAGAATCTATCAATGTCCGGATCGCTTACCACAAGCCTGCATAAGTCCCACAAGTATAACACAATTTTGACATACCATTGATCTATCCAAACGGGGATCATTTCAACACCTAGCCTGTCTCCCAAGGGATGTCAACCTGAACTACACGACTCTTGCACTATCAATAAACCAACTTTATTTATAAATTCAACATACATCGCTGCTTTTATTACTTCCTAATGAAATGAGTGTGTGACGTAACAAGCAATGTATATTGATCAATTTTTATGATCGCTACAGCATGGAAGAGGGTGTGCTTTTTATTTATAAACTAAAATAGCGTATAAAGCAACTTGCTGTATGCAAAATACAACGTTATTTTTGCGTAAAATAAAGCTGTATTTTCAATGCAAATATTTGTGTTTAAGTTGTCCAGTCATGAGGCTTCAGAGTAGATAGTTTGAAAGACAGGTTCTATCAAGCATTGACAACTACATATTGTGTATTTTATTCGGTAGGTGTAACCTCTGCTTTGAATATGTAGGTGCTCTATGAAATTGGCTTGTACCTACCGTGATATGGTGCAAAGTAATAATTTCTTATTACCTTGGTGTTAAGGATTATTTTGGTTTGTCAGATGGGTCCGTGTATAAGATTTCACATGTTCCGGAAATGTGTCGCGCATTACACGAGCAAAGGTGTTGACAGAGTGATTCAACTTCCAATACGAAGTCAAGACAAGACATATTTTGTGGAAAATACATCAATACGTTGTGAATTTATCAAGTCGGTTACTATGTTAAAAGTTATGTCGAGGTACTTCCTACCATCTAGTCAGTTTTGAATAAGTGCACCAACACTTCAATTAATTATATTAGAGGGCATTCTGAACCAGTGCAGTGCAGTGGTAGATTCATCGACTATTCAAAAGTACTTTTAAAAGTTTATTTGAATTAAAAATATTTCTATTCTATTCTATTATTACTAAAAAAACTGACTTCAAACGCCCGTGCCACTGCAAAGTATGTAATTAATTTATTGTTGATTTTTTAAAAACCTCTAGACCGATTTCGATACAATTTAAATGGAACCACCTGGGAAATATACTTACCCTTTGAAACAAAACGAAATTTTCCAAATCGGTTCAAGCGTCTTCGAGTGAACATAAATACACTCTAGGAATCATTTTTAGACGATGGCATAGCAGATTCATTGACCGGTGG